>OV702293.1:65280000-70153750 GCA_916181665.1 Avena sativa
TTACAACTACTTTGAATAATAGACACACAGGTCTTAACGAAATTTAAATATAATCATAAGGCTGCTACCGGTTGCCAACTTACAATAAGGATCATTGCATACATCATATATAATCAAAATCATGGCCATATCACATCACATCACACCCCTACAGAACAAAGTTAGACACCTCTAATTTTCTTTACATGTTTTATTGTGGTTTGGGGCTTTCAAATAAGTACCGTTCTAACTTACGAACAAGAACCACAATGTTGATGCAACAACTATCAAGTGACCGTTGTAAATTGAATCATCACTATGATGGGAGAGACAGAAACCCGCAAAGCCACTTATGCAATACAAGTTGCATGTCGAGCGTGGATCAAGTCTCATGAATGATGTCATGTAACATTAGCCCAAGATGCTTCATCCCACCATCTTGCAAGCTGCAAAGTACACAAGAAGCAATTGATAATAAAAGCAGCACCGCCCACAATGACCATTGTGTTCTACTCGTGCAATAGGTATACTTATAGACACGGCTATGATACCATTGTAGGGGTTTATAGCATGGAAAAGAAAAAAAATCTACCGCGTGAACACATACAAGGCAAGATCTATTTACTAGACTGTAGCAAAGAGTCGATAGAGTACTCACCCTCGAAGATTCCCAAAGCGGTTAAGGAGATCGGATTCTCGTGGGTGATGTAGTCGTTTACTTGCTGATATCAAGATCGCGTAGATGATCCTTCCGGTGTTGCATTCCGGCAGCGGTCCTGCATTCGGTCACACGTTCGGTACTCAATTAAGACCTTCCTCTCCCTTGTTCCAGCAGGCAGCGGAGTTTGTAGATCTCTCCTCATGATTCCGGCAGCACGACGGTGTGGTGTCGAAGGTAGAGGGGAAATACTGCAGGGCTTCGCCTAAGGAGGAGCGGGTATAAAGGAGTATAAGAGGGTCCTTGGCGATCTAGGGATTATAGGGCCAAGGGGGGTGGCCAGCGGCTAGGTCTAGGGCTTTTGCCCTAGTCGGCGACTTGCGAGGAGATCCCTAGGTGGCGGCGGCCTGAGAGGTGGTGGCACCAAGGCTAGGGTTTTAGCTGAGGGGTAGGGGTGCCCTACCCCTCCTTTTATAGGTGGGAGAGGCGGTTGGGGGAGGGGATTCCTCCCCCAAATCCTCCTTTATGGATGGCGGAAAGTAGAGGGAGGAATCCTCCCTTAGGTAGGATTCCTTCGCTCCCTCCACTAGGCAACCAATGTTGGGATTTGACTTTTCAAATTAGCGTTTGACTTTTCAAACTAGAGTTTGATTTCTATCTTCCCATTTCCAAACCAAGTGACCTAGTACATGATGCAACCATTCCACTTTTTCATGACCCATCCACGTATCCTTCCCACTCCGGATTAGTGGACCTTCTAGAACATTCCAGTGAAAACACCGAAACCATTCCCGAACTCCGGAACTGGACTTTTCTAATATGAATCTTATTCTCCAGACCATTCCGGATCTCCTTGTGATGTCCTGGAACCAATCCAAGACTCCGAACAACATTCGGTCTTCTTACTCACATTCCATATCTACTAAACAATATCGAATCCATAAGTGTGTCTCCCTACGATAACTTAGTGATTACTTAGAGGAATAGAGGAATCTAGAAATAGAGGAATCTGGAAATTCATATGTCTCCCACATATTTCTCCAATCAATAACAAATAGAGGAATCTGGAAATTCATATGGCTCCCACATATTTCTACGATTACTTAGTGATCGAATGAACCATTTACATACAATACCAATTTCCCTTTCTCTCGGGATACTTTACTTATCCGAGGTTTGATCGTTGGTATCTCTGAATACATACTTCAACCTCGTTACCAATAAGTACTCTTTACTCATTCCTGTGATATGTGATCCCTTGTGAGCCAGTAACATGCTTGCAAGATTATTGGATGTCATTCCACCGAGAGGGCCCAAAGTATATCTATCTGTCATATGGATGGACAAATCCCACTCTTGATCCATGCGCCTCAACACATACTTTCCAAACACTCAATCCCACCTTTATGGCCACCCAGTTATGAAGTGGTGTTTGATGTCATCAAAGCATCCATCTGGTGATGGTGATTAACATGATCTCATGGTCGAAGGATTTAGGTTACTATGTATCTGAAAGCTTATAGCAAACAAACTATTGAAATGACTTGATCTTTATGCTACACTTAATTATAGGAGTATGTCCATCACATCATTCTCCTAATAATATGATCCTGTTGTTAATAACATCTCAATGTTCATGTAGCGGACCCAACCTTTAATAAGGTAGAGATCCCTATGTTTACAATGCTTGTCCCTGGATCAATAGCTAGCATCCACAATTAAGATGTAATATCAAGAAACAAAGGTCATAATAAAACTTTATAACCAAGAATAAACTAATTCATTACATCTTAGAGAGCTCATTTGGCTATCTCATTACAATGCAGCAGAAAGAACTATATAGCATGGAGTCCTTCATCTTCAAAGTGCCACAGGCAATCATGTTGGTTATAGACTTGTAATCCTATTTAACGCACTTCACTAACATCAAACAAACCTGCAACATAATAAGTTACAGCCACAAGGGTCAATACATTTGAATTATATTGGCAAGTTTCACTACTATGTGGAAATAAGTTGGATCCTATCAATATATGCATATTTGGCTAAGTAGAGCTTAAGCTCATTTGCAAAAAGCAATATTGTTTTATCCTATCTTTTCAAAATAGTTTTGATCTTTCAATCAATCTTTCTGAACTCCTTGGCAAACTCCAAGTTCTTCTAATCCCTTGTTGACACCATCAAGTTTTACTTTGAGAAATTGGAATGTCGAGATCTTCCATAGCTTCATGCCTTAGTTGCTCAGAGTTGTTCGTAACCGGGGACACGGCTAAGTAATTAGAATTTGATCTTCTGCAGAAGTTGTACACTTTACCCACATGACACAATCTCGTCTTGACACCACCAGTGGCCGCTGGATAAGTACACACCAAATGGAGTACCGACAGATCGAGAGTGTGACAAAGTCTTTCCATAGAAGTCCTCCCAATATATAATGCTAGAATGTCTACCAGACACCAATGTAAGGCTATGTTTCCAATACATAATTCTATTTAACCTGAGTAGGTACCAATGCAAGGGTCTTCCACTATGTAATTGACTAAGACAGACCCATTTAGCATGTGGCTGTACACGAAAGGTACTGTACGAGAAACATGTTCAATCTCTAAGTCCCTGGGTGGTTTTATTCTATTGCACATACAGAAAAAATAGCCATATATACATGGTTCGCTTTGTTGCCACCTTATCCACAATTGAGTATCCACATTCCACCCAGGTGATTCATTGAGTACTTGTTTTATTATATAAAACATATATTTTTCCAACACTTCATATAAACATAACATGTATTCCACCCCAAGTCTATAGCAGGTCTAAGCATACTACAACTATGATGTTTTCACTAAGGAAGGTATAAAGGATTTTCCTAATAGGACATATCATATCATAGTAACATAGTAGCCCTATCATGCACACTACAAAAATTCAACTAAGTGTAATGAAAATAGTAGGACATGGATGATAGTTCCACTTTCCTTAGTAGTTGGTGGTGTTGGTAGACTCTTCGCAATAACACACTTGACAATCAACAAAATCTATCAAGCAAAACAACCAAGACAAAACATACACAAGATCAACACTAATGGCAACACAAAAATCATGCAAAGTATGCAAACATGCAAGATGGCAATTTTTGTTGTACAATTTTTTATAACAAGGTTCTGAACATTAGTAAGTGATTTATGAATATTTTATATTTTCAAGATTAGAAATGCAACCATTTGTGCAATTGTAGCAATTAGCAACATTTTCTAACAGTTGGAAACGCCATTCTTATTAAATAATTGCCACGGTCTTTTTTATACTAGAATAAAATTATATTTCGGTTTTACTGTACAGAGGGTTCAATTTACTACCATTTGCAAAAGGATTCACTTAAAAATAATTTACACAACAATTTTTATACTCAAAATACTCCACAAATGGTTATGTATAAAACGTGATTTTAACAGACGCAAAAATACCTAATTATGGCTCCACTGTGTTCTACTCGTTTTTTTGAATTCATAGACATATTATTTGCTAAATTTGGATATACAGAACTAAAGATATAATTTTTATGGTGAAAATGATCAATTAAACAATTTAATTTATAAATCACATTTTTGTACATATAATAAGTAATATTATTGCCGAAATCGATTCTACAGAATCTCAGCTTTTCAAGGATACCAAAATTATAATTTTTGGACTTCTAGATCTTTTTCTATGAATTATACGAGTTCGTAATAAAATCTGCAAAAGTCAAACTCGGGAATTGACTAAAATGGACTTTGATCGACCTGACTGAGTTGACTGTTGACTACGTTGATGTCATGAAAAATGTCACAATTGACTACAGAAAAAGTTGTTCGGATGGAAAAACTTTCTACATGGAAGTTGTAGATAACAACTAGATCTATCCACTGTTCAAAGGAAATTGAGTTTGGAGCAACGAGGTGGGCGTAAAATGGATTATACCTTCTAAGATCGGAATCTTTGACCGTGTTTTTCTCTCTGCTGATGAACGAAACAAGGTGAAACCAGTAGGAATGGAACCGTCTTGACGATGGGAACAACTTCCGTCTTCAAGCACCCGTGATCCGAGGTCGTCTTGAAGGTCTATTTGGATGGAGAAGATTGGGGAAAATTTTGGATGAAAATGGGGCTAAGATAAGTTGAAAACTTGTGAACTTTCCTGGAGTGGGGTTTATATAGGAGGGGGTGGAGGCTGGATTAAAGGAGATTAAAGAGGGAGAGGAATTAGGGGACATTTAGTGTAATTTAGGAGGGCAATTGAGAGTCATTTAGGAGCATTAGATACAAAGACCAAGTGCTCCCTGATACACATTCGTGTACGTACGTGGTGGCCTCCTGGTGGCCTCTTGGCCGATCGTCCTGGTTGGGCCGGCCCATTTTGGCTGGCCTGGCCGGCCATTTTTTTCCGTTTTATATTTTTTTCCTATTTCTTAATTCTTCAATAACTTTTGATTTAGAGCTCCGAATTTATTGATTCTAATTTCTGTGGGTTCGTAAATTCATGGGCAATATTTTAAGACATAAATTTGATATATTTGGAAATATTTAATTTTCCCAATTATTAATTAGTCAATTATTGTAAGATTGCATGTATGCGATATTGGCCTAGTTGTAGGGCAATATATTTGGAATGATTTGGATTCTTTCCTTATTTGAACTTGATTTGATTTAGTTCCACTTTACATGGATAACCATGAATTAAAGTTTCAAAATATGAGAGGATAATTTTATAAAATCTTAAAATAGCTCACATAAGCTATGGTGCTTATTTTAAAACGAAACTCTTTGCTTTTATTTTTGGTTCAAAACAAAGGTTGTTTGAAAAATGTAAATGAAGTAGTTGAGATGTATAGATGGTTTTTGGTTGAGAACATTCCTCAAGATTAAAAATAGATTTTCAAATACAAGAAGTTTGTGAAAAAGATTTTGAAGGGGAACCTGGCAAATTAAAATTTTTAAGTAGAGGAGATATATGAATAATCTTGATGCTTTGATCTTAGGGTTTTTGTTAAATGCTAATTTTATTTTAAGGAGTACCTTTATTTGGGGGAAAAATTGTAATAGTTTAAAAGGTTTTAATGTTTCCAATTAGAAGCAAAAAGTTTCTTTTCCCCATAAATTTCAACAATTGTTTCTTTTGTTTATTTATTTTTCACATTTCAAAATTAGGAAAATTTTGGAATATGACAGGCTACCACCCTTAAAATAAATCTCGTCCCGAGATTTGGGAAGGCTAGAGGTTACAAGTTGGCTTCAAGGCAACTAGGGTACTACCACACTTAAAAGAAAATCTTATAGGGTTACACTGATGGTTCACTTGACTATGGGTTCAATAATTGATATCCAAACAAGGAATCCTTATTTGACTCAACTGGGTTAACTAATTCCTGCCATCCTCATCATCTAATTATTCAAGGGATCCATACATGTCAATGTGGTTCACATGCCCTTTCTGATCCACATTGGAATTTCTTTCATTGGAGTTTCTAGCATCCCTTTTCTTTTTCTTCTCAGGACAGTCTGATGCATAGTGTCCAAGTTCCTTACAATTATAGCACTACAACTGGCTAATGTCTTTCTTCTTGGGATTGCCATGTAGGTTCTGTCCAAGGTAATCTCCACTGTCAGTATCATTCCCATTATTATCATTTCCATTGTTGTCGTGGTGAGGCTGATGTGGTCCAGAATCTTCATTGCTCTTTTTGAATGAACGCTTCTTTTGTGATGATCCTGAGTGATACTTGAGGTTATGCTTCCTCTTTTTGTTCTCAACTTGATTCATCTTGTTTTCCATGATGGTGGCTTTGTCATAGATTGATTGATAAGTTGGGACATAGGCAACAGACAGCTGCAGGTTCAACTCCTCAATAAGTCCTTCGAGGAATTTATCCTTCCTCTTAGCATCTGTATCAACTTCATCCGGTGCATAGCGTGCCAGATTGTTGAACTCCTCAATGTACTCAGCCACACTGAGGTGACGCTGTTTCAAATTGTGGAACTCCTTTTTCTTCAAGTTCATGACTCCATATGAGATGTGAGCTGTACGGAAACCATACTCAAAAATAGCTCAAGTCACATCCTCAAGGGGAGTGGTGATCTGAAAGTTGTCCCACCATGTTGCTGCTGGCCCTTCAAGCAGATATGCTGCAAACCTAACTTTTTCCTCGTCGGTGCAGCCAACAGTCACTAAGTCCTTGTTCACCGAACATAACCATTCATTGGATACCATTGGATCAGTTGTTCCAGAGAAACTTGCAGGCCTCAATTTTAGAAATCTGGTGAGCATGTCAAGTGCTGGAGGATTATTCTGATTGTGGTTGTTGTTATTTTTATTGTTGTTCTGATTCTGATTTTGCACAAACTGCGCCATCATCTGCATCAGTTGAGCTTGAGATGTCATCAACTGCTGCATCTCGGGAGTGACGTTATTGTTGTTGTTTTGGTTGGGGTTGGCACGACGGGGAGGCATCTGTTGGTTTGATAGGGATAAGTAATTATAGATAGATCTATAGAAGTTCTAACACACAACCCCAAAACAATCAAGTTCAATTAAACAATCAACAAGCAACTATTCACTTAACAACTTCTGAGCTTTACTCATGAGTTGAAGGAAACAACAAGTTTTCTTGAAACAATCAACCTAGTATAATCATACATCACAGGTCAGTATGATCCATACACTATCATGATATCAATGACTTAGATAGTTGGTAGGCAATCTAATGTCTCTTGGTCCTCATTTGTTTTCCTTAGTGATGTCCAATTTGAAGTCCTTGGTGAAACTAAAGTTGAAGTCATTGGTGTTGGTGAAGTCTTTGCTCATGGTGAAGGCTTTGTCCATCAAGTTGAAAAGGAAGAGATTTAGAATCAAAACCAAAAAGGTTGAGGAAAGAGTTTACAAGATTGTTTGTAAATAAGTTTGGAACAAATACAACTCCTATTTTTCTAAGGTGTTTTGTCCAATCCTAGGGTTACAATCCTACAGGCAACACAGTGCTCTGATACCATCTGTAGCGGTCCCAACCTTTAATAAGGTAGAGATCCATGTGTTTACAATGCTAGTCCCTGGATCAATAGCTAGCATCCATAGTTAATATGTAATATCAAGAAACAAAGGTCATAATACAAATTTATAACCAGGAATAAAATAATTCATTACATCTTACATAGCTCATTTGGCTATCTCATTACAATGCAGCAGAAATAACTATATAGCATGGAGTCCTTCATCTTCAAAGTGCCACAGGAAATTATGTTGGTTGTAGACTTGTAATCCTATTTAACACACTTCACTAACATCAAACAAACCTGCAACATAATAAGTTACAGCCACAAGGGTCATTACATTTGAATTGTATTGGCAAGTTTCACTACTATGTGGAAATAAGTTGGATCCTATGAATATATGCATATTTGGCTAAGTAGAGCTTAGGCTCATTTGCAGAAAGCAATATGGTTTTATCCTATATTTTCAAAATAGTTTTGATCTTTCAATTAATCTTTATGAACTCCTTGGCAAACTCCAAGTGCTTCTAATCCCTTGTTGACACCATCAAGTTTTACTTTGAGAAATTGGAATATTGTGATCTTCCATCGCTTCAGGCCTTAGTTGCTCAGAGTTGTCCGTAACCGGGGACACGGCTAAGTACTTAGAATTTGATCTTCTGCAAAAGTTGTACACTTTACCCACATGACATAATCTCGTCTTTACACCACCAGTGGCCGCTGGATAAGTACACACCAAATGGAGTACTGGCAGATCGAGAGTGTGACAAAGTCTTTCCATAGAAGTCCCCCCAATACATAATGCTAGCACGTCTACCAGGCACCAATGTAAGGATATGTTTCCAATACATAATTATAGTTAACTTGAGTAGGTACCAATGCAAGGGTCTTCCACTATGTAATTGACTAAGCCAGAGCCCATTTAGCATGTGTCTATACACGGAAGCCTCTGTACGAGAAACATGTTCAATCTCTAAGTCCCTGGGTGGTTTTCTTCTAGTGCATATACAAAAAATATAGCCATATATACATGGTTCCCTTTGTTTCCACCTTATCCACAATTGAGTGTACACATTCCACCCAGGTGATTTATTGAGTACTTGTTTTATTATATAAAACATATATTTTTCCAACACTTCATATAATCATGACATGTATTTCACCCCAAGTCTATAGTAGGGCTAAGAATACTACAACTATGATATTTACACTAAGGAAGGTATAAAGGATTTTCCTAATAGGACATATCATACAATAGTAACATAGTAGCCCTATCATGGATACTACAAAAATTCTACGAAGTGTAATGAAAATAGTAGGACATGGATGATAGTTCCACTTGCCTTAGTTGTTGGTGGTGTTGGTACACTCTTCGCAATAACACACTTGACAATCAAAAAAATCTATCAAGCAAAACAACCAAGACAAAACATAAACAAGATCAACATTAATGCAACACAGAAATCATGCAAAGTATGCAAACATGCAAGATGGCAATTTTTATTGTACAAATTTTTATAACAATGTTCTGGACATTACCAAGTGATTTATGAACATTTTATATTTTCAAGATTACAAATTCAACCATTTGTGCAATTGTAGCAATTGGCAACATTTTCTAACAGTTGGAAAGGCCATTCTTATTAAATAATTGCCATGGTCTTATTTATACTAGAATAAAATTAATTTTTCGGTTTTACTGTACAGAGGCTTTAATTTACTACCATTTGCAAAAGGATTCACTTAAAAATAATTTAGACAACAATTTTTATACTCAAAATACTCCACAAATGGTTCTGTATAAAACGTGATTTTAACAGACTCAAAAACAACTAATTATGGCTCCACTATGTTATACTCGTTTTTGTGAATTCATAGGCATATTATTTGCTAAATTTGCATATACAGAACTAAAGATATAATTTTTACGGTAAAAATGACCAATTAAAACATTTAATTTATAAATAAAAATTTTGTATAGATAATAAGTAATATTATTATAGAAATGGATTCTACAGAATCTTAGCTTTTCAAGTATACCAAATTTATAATTTTTGGACTTCTAGATCTTTTTCTATGAATTATACGAGTTCGTACTAAAATCTGGAAAAGTCAAACTCGGGAATTGACTGAAATTGACTTTGACCGATCTGACTGAGTTGACTGTTGACTACGCTGATGTCATGATGATGTCAGAATTGACTACAAAAAAAGTTGCTCGGATGTAAAAACTTTCTACATGAAAGTTGTAGATAAAAACTAGATTTATCTACTGTTCAAAGGAAATTTAGTTTGGAGCAACGAGGTCGGCGTAAAATGGATTATACCTTCTAAGATCTGAATCTTTGACCGCATTTCTCTCTCTGCTTGATGAATGAAACAAGGTGAAACCAGCGGGAATGGAACCGTCTTGACGAGGGGAACAACTTCCATCTTCAAGCCACCACGATCCGAGGTCGTCTTGAAGGTCTATTTGGATGGAGAAGACTGAGGAGAATTTTGGACGAAAATGGGGCTAAGATGAGTTGAAAACGTGTGAACTTTCCTGGAGTGGGGTTTATATAGGAGAGGGGTGGAGGATGGATTAAAGGAGATTAAAGAGGAAGATGAATTAGGGGACATTTATTGCAATTTAGGATGGAAATTGAGAGTCATTTAGGAGCATTAGATAAAAAGACCAAGTGCTCCCTGGTACACATTCGTGTACCTATGTGGTGGCCTCCTGGTGGCCTCTTGGCCGATTGGCCTGGTTGGGCCGGCCCATTTTGGCTGGCCTAGCCGGCCATTTTTTTGGTTTTATATTTTTTCCTATTTCTTAATTCTTTCATAGCTTTTGATTTAGAGCTCCGAATTTATTGATTCAAATTTCTTCTTGTTCGTAAATTCATGGGCAATATTTTAAGACATAAATTTAATACATTTGGAAATATTTAATTTTCTCAATTATTAATTAGTCAATTATTGTACGATTGCATGTGTGCGATATTGGCCTAGTTGCAGGGCAATATATTTGGAATGACTTGGATTCTTTTCTTATTTGAACTTTATTCGATTTAGTTCCACTTTACATGGATAACCATGAATCAAAGTTTGAAAATATGAGAGGATAATTTTATAAAATCTGAAAATAGCTCACATAAGCTATGGTGCTTATTTTAAAACGAGACTCTTTGCTTTTATTTGTGGTTCAAAACAAAACAAAGGTTGTTTGAAAAATGTAAATGAAGTAGTTGAGATGTATAGATGGTTTTTGGTTGAGAACATTCCTCAAGATTAAAAATAGATTTTCAAATACAGAGAGTTTGTGAAAAATATTTTGAAGGGGAACCTTGCAAATTAAAATTTTGAAGTAGAGGAGATATATGGATAATCTTGATGCTTTGATCTTAGGGTTTTTGTTAAATGATATTTTTATTTTAAGGAGTACCTTTATTTGATAAAAAAAAATTGTAATAGTTTAAAAGGTTTTAATGTTTACAATTAGAAGCAAAAAGTTTCTTTTCTCCATAAATTTCAACAATTGTTTCTTTTGTTTATTTATTTTTCACATTTTAAAATTTGGAAAATTTTGGGACGTGACAGTTCATGATCAGGGAAAATTTTGGGACGTGACAGTTCATCTATTAACCAACAAGCTAGTATCATAAAGAGGCTTTACCAGGGACTCTTACAAGCTTACAAATCACACAAATATTAATGTTTCCGGTTAATACAATTATAGCATGAATGTAAACATTTATCATAAACACAAAGATATAATAATAAATATTTTTATTATTGCCTCTTGGGGATATCTCCAACAGAAATATCTACCAATTTTTTTAGCCCTTGTGTTTTTCTTCCTTGTTGACGTCTGGAAATTTTATTACTGAGCCCATGAAATTACTCTATGAGGCCCAAGCATAGCTGAAAACTTTATAATTCGGCCTTTTCATGGTCTTGTGGCTTTTGATCAAAGCCCATTGAGTTTATGAGTGAGGCCATTGAATATTGCTCATGACGATAAAATAAGCTCAACCTACCTATTTTTTGTGTAAAAACTATTGTAGTATGTAGTAGTTTATAGTTTAGCCTCTAGGAGCACCGCCATATTATTTCAAAGGAGATGAACATTATCAAAGAAAGTCTTTTAAACTTATAGTAGGAATCGTTTAATCTTTCTGTTGTATTAACTATTTCTTTCATAGTGGCAAGGCAAGCCGTTTACCGTTTCTGATGTCTCGAGTTCGAATGGTAGGCAATTTTTGTTTTTCTTCTAGTCATCTTTTTAGACTCTGAGGCTCACATCTGGGACCCATATAAACTGTTGTGCGTCTAGCAATGTTGCCAAGGTCAGAACGGTGGACTTGATCCAAAAAAAATAGTCCAACACATACACGTTTCTTTCAAATAGAGGCTGCCATATGGGAACCAGCATAGACACATTTCCTGCAAAGAGGAGGCTGACATCTAGGACCCAGCAACGGACCAAGGTCAAAATAGTGGTCATGGAAATTTTGTTATTATATACTAACGCTGATGTGTGGGACCCATCAACGGAGTATAGATTAATTTAGAAAAAAAGACAGATACCTTGGTCCCAATAAACTGCTACTGCATCTAGCAATGTTGCCAAAGTTATAATGGCCAACTCGACCTAAAAAAAAGTCCAACATATACACATTTCTTTAAAATGGAGGCTGACATCTGAGAACAGCCTACACATGTGTCCTCACAGAGCAGGGTGACATCTAGGACCTAGCAATGGACCAAAGTCAGAACAACGGAGGCGGCCAAAAAAAGTCCATAATAGCATATTTCATTTACGGAGAGGCTGACATGTGACACGTTCTTAGTTTGGAACACGGTAGCTAGAAAAGAAAAAATTCCATCATATACACATGATTCTTCTAATGAGAGGATGACATGTGGGACCCACGAGCTTGTATAAACGGCCAATGTATTGAGCAACGTTGCCAAGTTCAAAACACGGAGGTGCGAGCGTGAAAAAACTTTAGCATGCACATGTTTCTTTCTAATGAGATGCTTTCATGTGGGACCCAGCAGCCTGTATAAACGGCCGATGCATCGAGCAACGTTATCAAGTTTGAAACACGGAGGCACGATCAAGAAAAAAAGTCGAACATGCACACGTTCTTCTAATGAGATGCTGACATGTGAGACCCAGCAGCGTGACCAAACAACAAATTCATTGAGCAACACTATCTAGTTAGGATCAGGGTATCGCTAGAGAAGAAAAATTTAATCATATACAGACGATTCTTCTAATGAGATGCTTACATATGGGACCCACTAGCCTGAATAAACGACATATTGTTCGAGCAACGCTATTTAGTTAACATGGAGGCATGATTGAGGGCAAAAAATCCATCATACACATGTTTCTTCTAATGCGAGGATGACATGTGGGCCTAGTTGTGTGATTAAACTGTAGATGCATCTTGAAGTGTAATCAAGTTTGTAACAGGATACCGGGAGCGAAGAACAAAATTCCATCATACACACGATTCTTCTAATGAGAGGCTGGCATGTGGGACCGAGTAGCGCAATTAATGGCAGATAGATAGAGCAACATTATCGAGTTCAAATCAGGGAGGCATAAGCCAAGGAAAAAATTCATCATGCACACGTTTCTTCTAATGTGAGGATGAAATGTGGGGTCCATGTTTGATTTCCTATGAAATCTAGGAGTAATCCTTAGGAAAAATTCCGTGCGTGAATCAATCCTACAAATCAACTGATCATCGTAGTAAAAATTCCCATAGGATTTAATCCTACAAATTTCCTATGCAGATCATTTGAATCAAACATGCCCTTACTAGTGCGAATGGCTGATATTTTGAATAACCTTCCCTCCCAATGTTTGTGACACAAGTCTTTGCTCAAAGTCACACTTTTTAAAATTTGGCCAACTACATATAAAAATGTGTTTAAGTTTATAATCCCTAATCAGTATTGTTAGAACTATTATGATATATACATTCATATGGTGCGCATTAGATATTGTAGATGTTGGTAATTTTTCTCTATATATTTGATCAAATTTTGGATTTGTTAACTTTGATAAATAATTACTACTCCTATATGCGTTCCAGTGTGAGATATATAGAGGGAGTGGTACTACAACAAAGAATATGTCTTGGAGTGGAGGGGGAAAAGGAAGAGCAAGATGGCAGTAGCGAGGAGGAGTTAAAGGTGGTGCGATATTAGAGCATTCCATGATGATGGGTTTCTAACATGAGGTATTAGTAGTGCTACAGCTTTTACAGCATACACACTCTACGACTAGGAGTAATAAATTGTTTTTTCTCTCACCATTCATCTCTCCTTGGCGACCCCGAGCGCACCGGTCAGCTGATCTCTCCCTCGTCCACAGCCAGGCGCTGCGCTGTGCACATGTGCATTGGTACGGCTGTATTGTGACTTTGACATGCTCGTCATCTGCGTTGCTATACACAGGAAGGAACCACTTTGGGCCCTGGAGGCAAATTTCAGTAGAATTCAAACTTTTCTGGTCTCGTCTGAAATCCATGAATGTTCAGACATCGTACTCCAGAATAGCTAATTTCGTCCCTAATTTTTTCGAAAAAATGCCAAAATTTTACTACAATAGGCTTACAGATCGAGATGTTCAATCTTGCAAAACATGAAGCTTAAAATTGTTTAAAATGTACGTGACCTAGTTATAACACACTTGTAGTTTCACTCCTGAGATACTTTGAGCAAATTGCCGTAATGCCAGATTATGCACAGATATATAGCTACAAATCTTGGTAATATCAAATAAATAGGCTACACTGCTGGCATTTTAGCCATATACTACCTTATAGTTACTTCACACAAAAACATTGTTATCACTTTCATTAAATTATGCTAACGCCATTCCATTCCATGAATATAAGCATAAAGCTTGAACATTATTTAAATTTCCTTAAAAGATAATCCTTAAACCCCTCAACCCTAAACCATCACCAAGCATGTATCATGCAATACTAGATAAAAATTTGAGATCGATACTTTCATTAAATTGTGGTAACGCCATTCTTTTTCATGAATATATCCATATGACTCGAACATTAATGAAAATTCCCTAAACCCTAAGCTATATACCCCTAAACCCTAACCCTGACCAAGAAGGTTTATATCATGCACTTATAGATCAAAAATTTAGTTATAATTTCATTAAATTGTTGCTAAGTCATTCTATTCCACGAATCTAAGCATAAAGCTCGAACTTCATTGAAAATTCCTAAAACCATAAACCCCTGCCTAAAACAAGAAAAACTAAACCCATAAAACCTAAACCCTAAAACCTTAAACACTGAACTCCTAAACCTTGACAAATTAAGAAGTTATCATGCACACTTATATATCAAAGTTTGAGATAGTTTTATTAAATTGGGAAACGATATTCTATTCGACGAATATAACCATGAAGCCAGATCATTGTTGAAAATTCCCTAAACAACACATAAAACCTAAACTGTCACATCCCAAAATTTTCCAAATTTTGTAATGTGAAAAATAAATCAACAAAATAAATAATTGTTGAAATTTAGGGTAAAAAGAAACTTTTGTTTCAAAGTGGAAACATCAATACTCATCTTGAACTAACTTTGAAATAAAATTTGAATCCAACTAAATTCAAATCAAGTGAAATGCATTCTTCATAAATGCATCTTGAAATATAAACACTTGAAAATAAACCAAAACTCTAAAAACCCTAATGAGGAAAATCATTTCAAAGATATCCCTAAGATTATGGATTTGATCCATATAAATATTTATCAACAAATAATTATAAATGATCAAAAGGGGTTGATAGAAATATCATAACACCATGGAAATTGGTTTCACTTAATTTGGATCCATAAATAAAATCTTATGAATTTAGTAAGATAAGTAAATTGAATTTCCAAAGCTAATAAAGCACCTATCTAAAAATCCATACCAAATAGTGAGCAAATAATCCTAAAGAGATTTAAAAGGATAAATAAATATCAAATAAGATTTTACAAATTGGAATCACCAAGTTTGGATCTTTAAATAAAAATATATGGATTCTATAAGATAAAGAAAGAAATAATAAATAAGGACTATTTTAAAAAGCCAAGTTAAATCTTGACTAAACAAATGAAATGAAAGATTTTTGTTTCATAAAAAGAGTGAAGGATTATTTTAAAAAAATCATAAGGATTTATACATTTTTATTTAAGTAAAGACTTTTTCCCTATTTAAAATGAACAATAAAACATATTAAAATATTTTAAATAAAAATTCAAAGTGAAATTATTTTTGTATAAATAAAACCTACTGAAAAAGGTTTGGTAAAAATTTAGAATTTAAATAGAGTTTGAAAACATATTTAAATCTTATTTTGAAATAAAGACAAATGTCTATTTATAAATATATAATAGACCCTAAAAGAATAAAAGAAATATTCTAAAATTTGACATTAGAATATGTTAATAAACAGTACTGAATTATACTCAAGGTTTGGAAAGATTTGAAATTCAAATGTTTGTTTGAAATGTTTAAGAAAATTCAAAACAAAAATGAAAAAGGAAAAAGGAAAAGAAACAGAACAAGAAAAATGAAAGAAGCCTGTCCAGCCAGCCAGACCAGCCCATCTGGCCTAGCAGCCCAACTCTCTCCCCAGCGAACCGTTCCTTTCTCACTCAGAACCACACCCGCAAACTCACTGACAAGGTGACCCCACTCTTTCTCTCTCTCTCGCTGACTAGCCAGCCCCACCCCCTAGTCATCTTCCCCACCCGCGACGGTGACCACGCCCCCTCGCCGGCCGTTTTTTGCCATAATTTCTCGCGTTAATTCGCTTCATTGCCGGAGTAAAACTCGCCCCCGACCACGCATACTTAAAATCCTGCCTCTCCTCTCTCATTCCCCTCGCTCACCCCACCCTCTCCGCCACTAGGCCGCTCCGATTTCACCTGAGACCGCCCACTGCTCCGACGAGGCTTTCTTCCAATTTTGCACAGCCACCGTCTCCCCTCGCCCCCTCGACCACACGAGCGTGTTCCCCATCGTCCCGCGAACCTCCCAGGACTCCCCATTTGCCCGTGCACGCCTCAGACGCTCGGCAACGACGACGCCTCCTCGCCACCGTCGTCTGCAAAATAATCCGGTGAGCTTTATCGCATGAACCCGTGCGCGCCTCAACCAGAGACTCATGCCAACTTATTCGCCTATGTATTATGAACCTCCAGGTGCTTGCCAACTACTCGCGCGTGACCTACAACCTCGTCTTTGACCACGACAATAAGTGCCCAACGCCATCTCGAACTCCGACGAGCGATTCAGGATGAACCAGTGCGCCCGCTGTCTCCCCACGAGTACGTTGAGCTTCAGCACGACGAGTCGACCTCGGTGAGCTACCTCCCTTCCTATTTTGCTTCCTGTATCACCGGCTTCGACGCTTTCTGACCACGCCGCCGCCAACCACCGCCGCCCGTTTAGTGTTAGTTGTTTTAGACCGTAGGATGTCGATCGCGTGGCTACGATAGAAAATAACCCAAAGGGGTATCCTTCGATCTGTACCGTGCGTAGTCATTTATATCTGAAGGCTCAGAGAGGCCGATCCAACCGAAGCGGTACCAGCCAGTAAGAACACGACGCTTGGCCTGTGATTTGTTTTAAAAACCAGAATTTGTTCTATTGGATGTTCAAACTTGTAAATTACATAACTTTAATTCCACACGTCCAAATTTTGTAAATTTTATATCAATGGAATCATCAAAAAAGTACTTTCCGACTATGCACTTTGTTTAGTAAATTTCTTCCGTTAAATTGGTTGTATTTGCAGAAACTTGTGTAGGCATATTTTGCAGAAACTTGTGTAAGTCATTTTTTAGCTAACAACAAAGAGCTAGACCCAACCATGCAAAGGTTTTTGGAAACCCAAACCCAATTGATGAAAAAGGTGACAAATCAAATGATCAACATGGGAGAAAACCCTTCTCAAGGAGCTTGTGACAACAATTATGTCAAGGATGATATTATAGAAGGAACTCAAGATTGCAATATTTGTGGAGACATGGATCAAACTTCCAAAGAGCATGAAGATCAATGCCCCAATTGTGAAGAGAAACATCGAACTAATCAATGCCCCACATCTCAAGCTACTTGTTTGCTATGTGAAGGAAATAATCATGTCCCTATCCAATGCCCCATCTATTCCATAGTTCAACAAAGGAAACAAGGTGGAGTGCATCAACAGTTTGGAAACCCCCATGAGAAAACAACATCTACCAAGAAGGGTGAAGACAAAGGAACATCTCGGCTTGCACCTCCATGCAATATGACTCACCTTGATGGACAGAAGAAGAGACATATGTATTATCCAAGGAAAAGATTAAGGAGACAAGGAGACTTTCCCACCTTTGAGGTGAGATATCAAGAGCATGAACTAGAAGAACTCCTAGCTTTGGAGAAACCCAAGAAGAAGAAGGACAAAAGCCAAGTGCAATGTTGCCATTGCAAAGAGATGGGACACTATGCCAATGAATGTCCAGAGAAGAAGAAGTATAAGGAAATTAGCCAAGTGTGGTGCAACAACTGCAAAGAGCTAGCCATTATGTATCAACTTGTCCATAGAAGATACGTGAAGAACTTAACCTTGTCACATGTTACAACTGTGGTGACCAAGGATATTATGCAAGCAATCGTCCAGAAAAGTTGAAGTACAAGACAAACAAGCCTATGATGGATCTCAGCCTTGTCACATGTTTCAAGTGTGGAAACAAAGGACACTATGCAGATGTCTGCCTAGAGAAGTTTCATCAAGACCCTAAGCAAGCCAAGATGTAATCTAGTTGCAAACTTTTAAGGGTGGTAGTACCCTAGTTGTTTTGAATCCAACTTGTAACCTCTAGCTTTCCCAAATCTCGGGACGATATTTCTTTTAAGGGTGGTAGCCTGTCACATCCCACAATTTTCCAAATTTTGTAATGTGAAAAATAAATTAATAAAATAAATAATTGTTGAAATTTAGGGTAAAAAGAAACTTTTGTTTCAAAGTGGAAACATCAAAACTCATCTTGAACAAACTTTGAAATAAAATTTGAATCCAACTAAATTCAAATCAAGTGAAATGCATTCTTCATAAATGCATCTTGAAATATAAACACTTGGAAAATAAACCAAAACTCTAAAAACCCTAATGAGGAAAATCATTTCAAAGATATCCCTAAGATTATGGATTTGATCCATATAAATATTTATCAACAAATAACTATAAATGATCAAAAGGGATAGATAGAAATATCATAACACCATGGAAATTGGTTTCACTTAATTTGGAGCCATAAATAAAATCTTATGAATTTAGTAAGATAAGTAAATTGAATTTCCAAAGCTAATAAAGCACCTATCTAAAAATCCATACCAAATAGTGAGCAAATAATCCTAAAGAGATTTAAAAGGATAAATAAATATCAAATAAGATTTTACAAATTGGAATCACCAAGTTTGGATCTTTAAATAAAAATATATGGATTCTATAAGATAAAGAAAGAAATAATAAATAAGGACTATTTTAAAAAGCCAAGTTAAATCTTGACTAAACAAATGAAATGAAAGATTTTTGTTTCATAAAAAGAGTGAAGGATTATTTAAAAAAATCATAAGTATTTATAAATTTTTATTTAAGTAGAGACTTTTTCCCTATTTAAAATGAACAATAAAACATATTAAGATATGTTAAATAAAAATTCAAAGTGAAATTATTTTTGTATAAATAAAACCTACTGAAAAAGGTTTGGTAAAAATTTAGAATTTAAATAGAGTTTGAAAACATATTTAAATCTTATTTTGAAATAAAGACAAATGTCTATTTATAAATATATAATAGACCCTAAAAGAATAAAAGAAATATTCTAAAATTTGACATTAGAATATGTTAATAAACAGTACTGAATTATACTCAAGGTTTGGAAAGATTTGAAATTCAAATGTTTGTTTGAAATGTTTAAGCAAATTCAAAACAAAAATGAAAAAGGAAAAAGGAAAAGAAACAGAACAAAAAAAATGAAAGAAGCCTGCCCAGCCAGCAAGACCAGCCCATCTGGCCTAGCAGCCCACCTCTCGCCCCAGCGAACCGTTCCTTTCTCACTCAGAACCACACCCGCAAACTCACTGACGAGGTGACCCCACTCTTTCTCTCTCTCTCGCTGACTAGCCAGCCCCACACCCTAGTCATCTTCCCCACCCGCGACGGTGAACACGCCCCCTCGCCGACCGTTTTTTGCCATAATTTCTCACGTTAATTCGCTTCATTGCCGGAGTAAAACTCGCCCCCAACCACGCATACTTAAACGTTTGCCTCTCCTCTCACATTCCCCTCGCTCACCCCACCCTCTCCGCCACTAGGCCGCTCCGATTTCACCTGAGACCATCCACTACTCCGACGAGGCTTTCTTCTAATTCCGGCCAGCCACCCTCGCCCCTTCGACCACACGAGCGCGTTCCCCATCGTCCTGTGAACCTCCCAGTACTACCCATTTGCCCGCGCAAGCCTCAGACACTCGGCAACGACGACGCCTCCTCACCACCGCCGTTTGCAAATTACTCCGGTGTGCTTTATCGCATGAACCCATGCGCGCCTCGACCAGAGACTCATGCCAACTTATTCGCCTGTCTTATGAACCTCCAGGTGCTCGCCAACTACTCGCGCGTGACCTACAACCTCGTTTTCGACCACGACATTGCGTGCCCAATGCCGTCTCGAACACCGGCGAGCGATTCAGGACGAACCAGTGCGCCCCCTGTCTCCCCACGAGTACGTTGAGCTTTAGCACGACGAGTCGACCTCGGTGAGCTACCTCCCTTCCTCTTTTGCTTCCTGTATTGCTGGCTCTGAAGCCGTCTGACCATGACGCCGCCAACCACCACCACCAGCGCCGCCCGTTTAGGGTTAGTTGTTTTAGACCATAGGATGTTGATTGCGTGGCTACGATAGAAAATAACCCGAAGGGGTATCCTTCGATCTGTACCATGCGTAGTCATTTAGATATGACGGCTTAGAGAGGCCGATCCAACCGAAGTGGTACCAGCCAGCAAGAACACGACGCATGGCCTGTGATTTGTTTTAAAAACCAGAATTTGTTCTAGTGGATGTTCAAACTTGTAAATTACATAACTTTAAATCCAAACGTCCAAATTTTGTAAATTTTATATCAATGGAATCAGCACAACAAGTACTTTCCAACTATGCACTTTTTTACTAAATTGATTCTGTTAAATTGGTTGTATTTGCAGAAACTCTTGTAGGCATATTTTGAACATAAAATTTATTCTAGAAATATTTTTAAAGTAAAATCTTTGGAAATTGGATTGTTTTGAACCTACTGACCGTAGAAACCAACTTGTGGATTCAAAAACATATTTTGGGAAGCAAAAGAATAAATATTTGAATTAGAGCATTTCTAGTTAAACAAAAATATTGCTTATGTGTTAAAAATGATGTTTGAGTAAAACCTTTGAAAAATGATTAGATTTAAACTCTCTAACCCTAAACACCAAGTTTGGAGATTTAAAAATATATTTGATGAACCCTATAAACTATTACTTTGCTAAAAAGCATTTTCAACAACATAAAATATTGATTTGGTATAAAAATGGTTTATAGGTAAAACCTTTTGCAAATGGTTTCAATATTAAACACTTGACCATAAAACACTAACATTTGTGTTTAAAAATGTATTTTTCAAAAACTAGAAAATAATACTTTGGTTTGAACCATTTCTAGCAAAACAAAAATGACTTAAAATGGCCATTTTCACTAACTTGATATCAAATGGTTTTGCCACATTTATAAATGACCTTGCCACTTTCATAAATGACCAAAAGATATTTTATGATGTTTATAACCTATAGAAACCACTTTTCCAAAATAAAACAATCTTTCGCATGCTTGCATGCATTGCTTTGTTTTTATTATTTTATGTGATGGTTGCTTGAATGGAAGATTCAATATTGGTTGCTTGATTGAATTGTAGTGGAATTTGAAGAGTGTTACTATTGCAAGATCAAGGAGTGAACTTATAATTCTCTACCAAAAGGGCAAGCGTTGCTTCATACTTTTGTCCTAATATTGCCATTATGCATTAGTGATATTTTAAGTAAGACTTGCATGGAATTTTTTCTAAGTATAAACTATGCCATGGGAAATCCTAGTAGATGAAACCTTAGTAGAATTATCCTAAGTTAAGATTCCTACTACTATCATGCTTAGTTGAGCTAGTAGAAAACAAGGGTGGATTATATTCATGCTATGGAATATTTCTAAGTCAAGGACTTGTGTTTTGTTCAATAAAACAACTAAGTGAATGAATCACCTGGGTGGAATGAAAAGAGAGGTTTGTGTTGAGTGGTTATACAAGTCCAGTATACTGGGGAAAATTGGGGCATCACCAAGTCTAGTATACCGGGGAAGACTTGGCATTATGGGCTCTGTCTGGATCATATAGGTTGCAATAACTTAGCCAAATGGACAATTGGTGGTAGGGGATTGATAGGTTGGAGCGCGTCCATTCTGGTATAAGGGAAGGCTTCTGAAAGATCTTGTCTTGGTGAAACCAAGTCTCGTGGGGAAAGTGCACCACCTCTGAAGAGTGTAAAATCTAAGTACTTAGCCATGTCCCTGGTAATGGACAAGTTGAGCATCAAGACATAGAAGCTATCAAGAATCTCCTCATCCCAATTTCTAAGTTAAAAACTTGTGGTTGAACAAGGGTGAAGGTTCACCAATTTCTATTGGTGGTTCCTTGGGTGTTTTGACAAGAAAAAAATTAGTGTTTTCAAATGATAAGGAAAATCTATTTTGAGCAAAGAAAGCCTAAGCTCCACCTAGCCAAATGCATATAGATGATAGATACCACTATACTACCATAGTATCACTTGCCAATCCAATTCAAATGTGTTGACCCTTGTGGCTGTAACTTATTATGTTGCAGGTTTGTTTGATGTTAGTGAAGTGTGTTGATTAGGATTACAAGTCTACAACCAACATGATAGCCTATGGCACTTTGAAGATGGACTCCATGCTATAGTTAATTCTGCTACATTGTAATGAGATAGCCAAATGAGCTATGTAAGATGTAATGAATTATTTTATTCCTTGTTATAAAGTTGTATTATGACCTTCGTTCCTTGATATTACATCTTAACTGTAGATGATAGCTATTGATCCAGGGACTAGCATTGTAAACACAGGGATCTCTACCTTATTAAAGGTTGGGACCTCTACATAAACCCAAAACCTCTAGGTACTAAAACACTAAACCCTTAACTCCTCAACCCATAATTAAACCCTAACCAGGCAGGTTTATCCTACAATTATATATATATCCAAATTTGAAATACTTTCATTACATTGCGTGTAACATTCCAAAAATTATGAATTACAAAATATATCATATCATTCATGCATTCATAGCATTCTTGGTTTGCACAAAACTTTCCAAACAAAATTCCAAATAAAAACCATTCTATACCTATTATCTATATGCAAATAAGGCATGGTTTATTTTATTTTTCAAAGTATCGAAGTGCATTTGTTTGATCAGTAGTGTTTTGTATACAAATAAGTGTAAGTATTGCACTTCAAAAATCTAGGAGTGATTTGAATTCAAACCCATTTGATTTGGTTTGAATTTGGTTCATGAAAAATCAAAATAGAAAAAGAAAAAGGGAAAGGAAAATAGAAAAGGGTTGGCGCCACCATTTCAGCCCAGTAGCAGAAGCACCCCACGAAACCCACCAGGCCGTTTCCCCCTCTCCTCTCTCTCTCACGCGCGCAACCCTACCCGCAGTCGCTGACACGCTGGACCCACACGCCACGTCACCGTCTTCCCCAAATCTTGCCCGCACACCACATCGCCCTGTCGTTGCTGCTGTTGATAGTGTGGCGTAAATTCCCTTGATTCTGCGAGCGTTTCTCGCTGAGCCTCTGCCTACATAAGCCCCTCCACACCGCGAGCTTTTCCCCTCACTCCGCACACTCTCTCCGCCATCAGGCTTCCAGTATTTCGAGTTGCAACGCTGCTGCCCGACGCACTCTGGCGAACTATTCCGGTGAGTTTAGCACGTGCATTTACCTATCGACCACACGAGCGTGATCCTCTGGTTCTTGCACATCTAACCCTACCTTTGGTTCATCCTATACTAACCCAGGTCGCCGTCTTCGTCAACCATCGAGACTACCCGATGCCCCTCTCATCTCCAGCGAGAAATTCGGTATGAAATCAAGTGCGCCTTGCTTTCTAGATACAACGCCCATGTGCGCCATGTCTTTGCACATCCACTTATGCGAATTGTTTTTCCTAGGGAGGCCTAGAGCGTCGCCTTCGTCTCCATCAAGCCGTGCCTGACTCCAGCACAGCATGCCCCCGCCCACGCCATCGACACGTTGAGCATCAGCGTGACGTCACGAGTCTGGTAAGCCAAACCACAACCCCCAACCCCCTCTATAGGCGCCGGAACATCACTGGCAGTGCGCTGCCACCGCGCCGCCGTCGTCAGCGCCGTAGGCTTTGGTCGTTTGAGCTAGCGCCATCAGATCTGAATCTTAGGGCTGGGATTAGATCCTAGCGCGAAACTGAATCATTAGATCTGGGCCACTGGATCTGACTTAGATCCAACGCTCCACGTTAGCCAATCCGCGTGAAGCGGTACCGACCAATCAGACACAGCCACGTGTCTGGGGATTTGATTTAAAATCTGTTTTTATATCTAATTGAGATTCAAACTTGTAAAATTCATAACTATTGTTCTGTCGGTCAAAAAATGCAAATAAGATACCATTGAAAATTAAATACTACACTACTGTGGTCTTGGATTTTATTTTGCTACTGCAAAATTGGTTTTATTTGCGGATTTAAATATAGGCCTATTTTGGCTAAATAAATTATTTAGAAAATGAATTTTAAACAAATTCAAGTTTATTTAGGCTATAAATAGTTGGTTTTGTGTTCAGTACTATTTTACTTGTCTTGTTTAGTTTAGAAAATTCATCACATGGTATTTGCATTCATTCATAATATTTTTTCTTGAATATTGGAATGTAAATTTGGTGCTATTATTTTATGTGTAGATTTTGGTGCTAGTGGTGATTGTGATTGTGAAGATTGTTGCTACTCTCCCAACTACCAAGGTAAGTGGTGCTTCATGTATTTTTCCCATTATTTTGACTATGCACTAGTGATATTTTGTATAGGGCTTGCATGAAATTTTACTAAGTATCTATATGCTATGCTATGGGAAATCCTAGTAGTTGTAGTCTTGGTAGAATTATTCTCTAAGTTAATGTCAACACCCGGATTATTAATCCCAGATGCCTGTGATGCCAAACCTCGCAATCCCAGGATTACCATTTTTGTGATACATAACAGAATTGGATACCATAGTACATCATCCATTACAAACCATACATAAGGTCTTACACAATTAAGGATCTCATGATCAAGTTCTTAATACAAGTTCAAGCAGCGGAATACATAATAATAAAGGTAGCATAGGAGAAGCTCCATCTTCAGGGTCACAGGCAATGCTGACGATGGGAGATGATCCTAGTTGTCGTAACCTTCCTCGGGTCCATCATCCTGGTACTCCTCTTCATAGTATGGCCACGGGAATAGTCAGGGACAAAGCCATGAGTAATCTTTAAGTGAAGGATTTTTTTTGTAATAGGACACTAAGCTGTAAGGTTGTTTTGCAAAAGCCAGATTTACCTCTACTAAGTTCAAGAGCAAGAGAAAGCTAATCAAATTTTATAACACCTAAGAGGGAACTTGTATCTCGTGCCACAACCCTGTTGTGGTGAATTCAAAGTCTCAAGTCATTTCACAAGTCATTTTGAAAACATCTGACGGGGGAACAATATGGCCACTTCAACTGTCCATAACCATAGACGCGGCTATTCGAATAGTTTGACACTCTGTAGAGATTGTACACTTTCACCACAACATTCGATACATCCGTCAGGAACAAATCCTGAATTCACCATACTCAGTATGCGGATAATCAATCCTAACCTTTCAATTACACGCCCTAGTATAAGCACCTCTCCCGTGCGTTTGGCCTCCCAACCATGACCAACTGTCATCTTGGATACTGCACAGGTGGACAATCTTCACAAGGTAGCCTCATCTCAGACCTTGGCCTTGAGGGAACCAATACTAAGGTATATAAGTTTCTAGTCAAGCCCTACCCAATCATCGGGTATTGTGGTTGTATGGTAAAATTGGAATGGTATCGCATCCAGACAACCATCAGTTTTATAAATGTCTAAGGCTCATGCCTCAACATTTTCATCACCAAAATCATCTGGTGTTCGAAAACACATGTCAAAACATCTCAGTAGAATGATCCATCATTCTAAGGTTTTCATAACCATTTTCACCAAGTAATCCCATCTAAAGTTGATCAAGTTTTATGCTTAGCACTAGCATCTACAAGTGGGGGTGAGTACTAATGAGGGGTGATAAACTAGGTACCACCTCATATCTTAGGATGACATCAGGGTTTTCTAACTTAGGCCAAATTTTATGCTCTTTTTGCAACCTTCAGTTATCTTTCTAGAATCTAAAAGTCACTTAAGTACATTCTAAGGAAGTAGCTTTGATAAAGAAAATAAAGTAGAAAGCTTGCAAGTAAAACTAGGATTGGGTATCAAGTGGGTATGATCACATATGCTTAAGGCATATAGTTGGCATGGTAACAAGCAAGTATTTGCTTGCATCAGTCTTAGTATAAGCTTGCTAAGTTAATAGCTTGCAAATATGGGATTGCATAGGTAAAGTATCTTGCAAGTGTTAGCTTGCCTTGTGCAGAGCAGTGTTTGAAGTTCTCCTCGGCTTCTTCTTCGTAGTATCCTCTTTCCTGCTCGTATCTTTGGTCGGTACCAGCATCTATAAATAAATACGAGGTACACAATCACCAAACAATACTTAACTACTTGCAATCATCACACAAAGGGGTTCTATAGATGATCTAGCATCATCACTAACATTACAAGACTAAGGCACTTGACTTAATGATTTTAGTTTTAGAAAAGAAATTTCTACTCATTGAAAAACTACTTAAGATTTAATACTCTCCAAACCAAACATGGGATCATGTTGACACATGTCATCACCACATATTTTAGTCCATGGGAATGTGATTTAAAGTGGTGTCACAATTTAATAAGGTTTAACCCTTTTATTTTAAATCATTAAAGTGACTAGAAATGCCTATGTGGCATTCTTTTATTACTTGAACATTATTTCTGTAATTAAACCCATATATTTTTATATATTCTAAAAGGTATGGTTGAATGTGATTTTTGAGAGTTGGAATCAACTCAAAAGTTATTAGGGTTTATATTTGAAAAATGTTTGAATGCAGAAAAGCTTCTGCCTTGTTATTTTTACCAAGGATGATCTACAGATCCAAATGATTTGAATCCAACTTGCTTGGATTCAGCATTTCAAGACCTTTCTAACAAAATTGGTTTCATTCAATTTGGTTCACTGAATCGAGCTGGGTTGATTTTTGAAACTAGGTACAGAAGTGTGCTTGAATGAAAATGGAAAAATCCAAATTCAAACAAATGGGCTACACGGGAAATGATACTGGGCCGGCCTGCTAAGCACAACGCTTACGCGGGCTGGTTAAGTGGTTGTCCCCACGCGTCAGATAGACAGGGGGGTGCGAAGCGGTACATGGCAATGTGGTGCGTTGGATTAGAAGTAAAATCAACGGCTGAGGGTCGTCGTCGACGATGAACTATTCACCGGCGAGCTCGAACCCTAGCGGCGCAGTGGGGGTCATGGGACGCTCACCGGGGCTCAGGTGAGGGTCAGCGATGCGGGCGAACGACAAAGTCGACGACGGCGAACCTCGTGGTACCGGCAGCTTCTCCTGGGGTGGCTCCAATCGCTGGCCCCCTTCTTCTCTAGCAGCTACGGGCTCCAGTGAAATTCCGGCGAAGCGCTGCTCGCCTTGCTCTGGGAATGCGGTGGAACGATCAGTGAGGAGAGGGGAGTGAGATGGTGTGAAGAGTTTGAGCTGGGGTGGCCTCGATTTATAGTCTCGACGACTATACCGAACAAGATGGGCAGGCGACGGTGGCGACATGGCTACGGGCTGCTAGAGGCATGGCCGGCGGTGACGATTGATCAGTGGTCTCCTGGCGATGCTCTACGGCTTTAATGCGTGTGTAGGGGCGGTGGCAAACTGTCTGGAACACGTGATGCTCTGCGCGGCAGAGGTGGCGTTTTCGACGGCGAGCGGTGGTTGTGAGGCATGGGACGGCGAACGGGGATGTCTGGCGGTCTCCTGGGATGGTGGTGATCGCGTATGCATGCGGCGAGGGCGGCGTGCGGTCTGTGGGCGCGTGTCGAGGGTGGTGCTTTGGCGCATTCTCGGCATGGTTGCTGGCGAGCTGGGCACGGTCTGTGCGTGTTGTCCAGGGGCTGGCAAGTTTCGAGCGCTAGACAGGGAGTGGCGGTGGGGTGCTAGCTTGTTCCCAGACAAGGTTGGCGAGGCTAGTGCTGCTCCTAGCTTGCTATACACACTGGGGTGACATGGTGAGGCTCGGCTGTTCACCATTGATGACATTACCAAGCTTACAGTGGGGATAGTTCTTAGTTAAGTTTGCTAGATTATCTACGGAGGTTGCTGTGAGCTAGAGAGGGAACCAGTTAGGCCCAAATCACTGCTCACAATAGTGTTTGGATTTTGTTTGATTTGAATGAGCAAGGTGTTTGACGAAATGGCTGCATGAATTCAAGTTTTGAATTTTGAAAAGATTTTTGGTGGGTGTGCTAAGCATGTGCTGGGGAGTCTGTGGATGCTTGGGTTTTGAAAGTTGAGCTTGTTTGAGTGGTTTTTGAAAAAGTGGGATCTTCCCATATGATAAAGATTCAATTTTGAATTATCATTTAAACTATGCATTCAAATGTTTTTGGATGATCACAAAGTGGGCCTTGGTACTTTGTTATGAGTAATATCAAGGGGTGCAAAGATCTAAACAAGTTTATGTTAGGTTTGGAAAGTTAGGGAGAGCCAAAGTAGGCATGGGAGTTAAATTGGACAAAGTGACCATTCCTTTATTTTGCTTTTTTTGATTTATTTGTCTTTGGGAAAAGTGTGGGGATTGTTTAGATGATTTTTATTTCACGTAAGAATCCATTTACAAGCAAAAAAACACACAAGCAAGGTGATTCAAAATAATTCAAATTGGAATGTATACACACATGCATGCCTTCATATTTTTATTTAGAAAAGTTTAGTATTTTTGGGATGTTACAAACCTTCTCCCCTTAAAATAAATCTCGTGCCGAGATTTGAAAAAGGACACAAATATTACCTAGGATTTGAAGAGATCGGGAAACTCTGTCCTGATATGATCTTCGCGCTCCCAGGTAGCTTCCTCTTCGGTGTGGTTGCTCCACTGAATCTTGAGAAACTTGATGCTTCAGGTTCTGGTAGTTCTGAAGGCTTCTTCCAAAATATGGATGGGTACTTTGAGATAGGTCAGGTCATCGTTGATCTTTATGGTCTGGTGATCGATATTCTTGAACACTCCGTTCTTCTCTGGAACTTCGAGGCACTTGCGAAGTAATGAGATATGAAACACATTGTGCACGGCTGACATCTCTTCGGGCAATTCCAATTGATACGACAATTCTCCTCGACAGTTCAGAATCTTGAAGGGTCCGATATATCTGGGGGCTAACTTTCCTTTCAGTTGGAAGCGCTGCATTCCCTTCAATGGCGACACTTTAAGATACACAAAATCTCCGATGTTGAAGGCGAGGTCTCGACGTCTCTTATCGGCGTAACTCATTTGTCTGGATTGGGCTGTCTTGAGGTGCTCAGGAATCTTGTGAACCTTCTTTTCTGCTTCTCGTAGGATGTCGGGTCCAAAAATCTGACTCTCTCCTACTTCTGACCAGTTCAAAGGGGTGCGACACTTCCTTCCGTACATGAATTCAAATGGGGCCATTTGCAAACTAGCCTGATAACTTTTGTTGTATGAAAATTCTGCAAAAGGCAGACAGTCTTCCCACTTAGATCCATACTCCAACACACATGCTCTTAGCATATCTTCGAGTATTTGTTTACTCGCTCCGTCTGTCCGTCGGTCTGAGGGTGATATGCGGTGCTGAAATCTATGCGGGTTCCTAAAACTTCTTGGACTTTCTTCTAGAATCTCGAGGTAAACTGAGTTCCTCGATCCGATACGATGTTCTTGGGGACTCCATGCAAACTAACGATCCTAGCGATGTATAACTCCGCTAGCTTCGAACTCTGATATGTGGTCTTGACGGGTAAGAAATGGGCGACTTTGGACAATCTGTCCACTATGACCCAGATAGAGTCATTTACCCTACTAGAGGTAGGCAATCCGGTGATAAAGTCCATTCCAACTGAATCTCATTTCCATTCCGGAATCTGCAATGGTTGCAACAATCCAGCGGGTCTTTGATGTCCTGCCTTGACTCGCTGACATATATCACACTTGGCGATATAGCTTCCGATTTCTCTCTTCATCTTATGCCACTAAAATTGTTCTTTCAAGTCTTGATACATCTTAGTTCCTACGGGGTGGATCGAATAAAGAGTATCATGAGCTTCCTTCAGAATAACTTCTTTCAAATCAGAATCTGCTGGTACACAAAGGCGTCCTTTGTACCACAGAACTCCTTCTTCATCTTCGGTGAATCCGGGTACTTTGCCTGTAACAATACGACTCTTGATTCCGTCGATACTAGCATTTCCTTTCTCCGACTCTTTGATCTGGCTGATCAAAGTGGGCTGAAGTTCTATGCTATCCAAAAATCCTTCACTCACTAATTCGATTCGAAAATCTTCCATCTCTTTGTGCAAGCTTGGTTGCTCCTTCAAAATCATGGAGTTCAAGCGGCACGGCAATCTGCTAAGGGCATCGGATACCACATTGGCTTTACCGGGGTTATAGTGAATGTCCAGGTCGTAATCATTGATTATCTCAATCCATCTTCTAAGTCTCATATTCAGCTCCTTCTGAGTGAATATATACTTCAGGCTCTTGTGATCTGAATAAATCTCACAACGGTTTACCATGAGGTTATGCCTCCATGTCTTCAGGGCTAGAACTACGGCTGCGAGTTCGAAGTCATGGGTTGGGTAATTTTGCTCATGCTGTTTCAGTTGTCTGGATAGATAAGATATAACCTTGCCTTCTTGCATTAGCACACATCCGAGACCGATCTTGGATGCATCGCAATACACGTCGAAGGGCTTTGTGATATCCGGCATGATTAAGATTAGAGCTAAAATCAATCTTCTCTTGAGTTCTTGAAAACTCGCTTCACACTTGTCTGTCCATTCAAATTTCTTGTCCTTCTTCAGCAATTGGGTCATGGGTCTAGCGATACTCGAGAATCCTTCTACGAACTTGCGGTAATATTCCGCCAATCCGAGAAATGCACGAACTTGGGTTTGAGTGATTGGGGCTTGCCAATCTTCGACATCTTTCACTTTTGCAGGGTCAACGGCAATTCCTCCGGCTGATATAATGTGACCGAGGAATCCTACCTCCTGTAACCAGAATTCACATTTCCTAACTTGGCATACAACTGATGCTCTCTAAGGGTTCCAACAATGGTCCTTAGGTTTAGCTCATGTTCTTCTTCCGATTTGGAAAAAATCAGAATGTCATCGATGAAAACAATGACAAACTTATCCAGGAAGTCCATAAAAATCTTATTCATGATATTCATGAATAAGATTCATGAATAAGCTGGGGCATTGGTTAATCCAAAAGACATGACAATATAATCGTATAATCCAAATATGGTGGTAAAGGCAGTCTTTGGAATATCCTCTGCGCGAATCTTGAGTTGATGATAGCCTGTTCTAAGATCAATCTTAGAAAACACTTTGGCATCCGTCAACTGATCAAACAAATCTTCTATCTTGGGCAAGGGGTACTTGTTCTTGATGGTGACATCATTCAACTTCCGATAATCCGTACACAAACGGTTACCTCCATCTTTATTGTCCACAAACAAAACAGGTGACCTCCATGGTGACGCACTTGGTTGAATCAATCCAATTTCCAACATGGCATCCAGTTGCTTCTTCAGTTCTTCTAGTTCCGACGGGTTCATATTATATGGTCTCTGGGCTATGGGTCCTGTTCCGGGGATTAGTTCGATGATAAACTCGATATCCCGATCTGGGGGCATACCGGTCCAAACATCTGGAAATACATCGATGTATTCACAGACTATCCGAACTTGGTCAATGGTAGGTTGGGATATACTCTTGTTGCACTTGAATTGACGAGGTAAGGTTTCAGATATATGCTCGACTCATATTCTAGATGTACTGGTCATGGTTATGGATTTCTTGGCATAGTCAATCAATCCTTTATGTTTGGACATCCAATCCATTCCTAGTACTACTTCCAAACCTTTAGTTCCGAGTACTATCAGATTAGCATAGAAATCTATTCCATGGATTCGGATGGGGACGGCTTTGCAAATTTTCCTAGCCTTGGTGGTTGATCCGGGAATTTGAACGATCATAACATACTTCAGTTTGGTTGGTTGAATTTTACAAGTGCATGCAAATTCTTCGGTGACAAATGAGTGCGATGCACCAGAATCAAACAACACTCGAGCAAGTACTGAATTAACAGAAAAAATACCCAGCACGACGTCTGGCGCTTCCTTAGCTTCTTCAGCATGCATGAGAAAAAGACGGCCGTTGCGGTTGAGCGAATTCCCTAGGGAAAACCTTCTTCCAGGATGAACATGACGCTGCTGCTGAGCTGGGGCATTGGTATTGGGGGCTGCGGCATTCTTCTTGTTGGGGCACTCGTTGGAATAATGGCCCTTATTTCCACAGTCATAACAAGTTACTTGCGACTTGTCCTTTGCTGCAACAGGCACAACATTGCTTCTAGTCCTCGGGGCAGTGTTGGTGTTGGCGGTTGCATTGTTGTTGTTGAACTTTGGTGGGGCACGGTTGAAATTGCTAGAGTTGCCGGGGTTGTTGTGATTTCCTCCGGGCCTAGGGTTTCCACGGTTGGGATAAGTCGGACCGGTTCATCGGGGGTCTGTTGGTTCTCGAGGTAAATCCTGGAGATGGGTTAGGGCGATACTTTGGGGTCCGATGGGTTCCTGGCTGAAGCATCATGCGACGCTTGCGGTTCTCATTGGCTTGGTTGATCTTTCCTTCCATCTGGATGGCAGAGTCGACCAGGGCTTCAATATCAGCAAAGGGGATATTGACCAACACAGTCTGCATCTCATCGTGCAGACCATTCAAGAATCTCTCCTTCTTCTTGGCTTCGTTGTCGATCTCATCCGGGGCGTAGCTAGCTAATGACAAAAAAAATTCATGGTATTCCACCACGGTCATCCTTCCTTGCTTCAGTTCTCTGAACTCATCTCTCATTCTCTTGATCAAACCCGGTGGCACATGGGTTCTGCTGAACTTGACCTTGAATTCCTCCCAGGTCATCATTTGTCCTCCGCTCATTGCACGAAAACTGTTCCACCATGCTCTGGCATCTCCGGCGAGATAGTGGGTGGCGAACAGAACTTTCTCGTTGGCTTCCACTCCGGCGACTTCTAGGTTATTTTCCATGGTTTGCAGCCAATCGTCTGCATCTAGGGGCTCTTCTGACTTAGTGAAAATAGGTGGGTTGGTATTCTGGAAATTCTTGAGCTTAGATCCATGGTTGTCCTGATTTCCTTGGCCTTGGTTGTTGTGGGCTAGCTGAGCTATCTACTGAAGGGTGGCTAGGTTGGCTTGACGTTCGGCTCTTTCAGATTCGTAGTCAGAAACTAACATTTGCAGGATCTGCAACATCGGGTACGGGGATGAACCACTTCCTCCGCGTGACATCTGAAGATTGAGATAGATCATGAGAAAAGAGGGAAATTTCTAAGGTTCTGGGACTTTGAAAAATTTTAAAGTTTGACTCAGATTTTCTAGCAACTTTATTTTCATTCATTCATACCACACAATACAAACACACACCACAAAACAAGAAAAACAGATGGTTTTAAGAACCATTCTCTAAACTACGATACAGTGGGACCGAATACTACTCACTACTCTAGTGCTCAAGTGCTACTACTCCTTGGAGTCGGTGTAGTCGTGATCCTCATCATCATCGTCGTCGTTGATGAAGGCGAAATAATCCTCATCGGTGAAGAAGTCCATAGCCTGATCCTCCAGAAAATCATCATCATCGCTGAGATATGAGTAGGGGTCTCCACGAAGATCCTCTCCGGCATTCTCCCTTTCCTCCAACTGCATGTCTCTCTCGTGGATGGTCTCCTACAAAGACGAGATACGGTGGCAAAGGCGAGCAATGATGCGCTCCTTCTTGTCGAGCTGACGGCAGCGAGACTTGCGATCCTTTGCTAGCATGGCGATGGTTTGATCCTTCATCTTGATGATGGCGGACTTGTGATTGGAGTAGTCACGGCAATTGATCAATTCTTGCTGACGATCGTACATCATGAAGCTAAGGTGGTCCAATTGAGTCTTCAGCTCGAGGTGGTATGGGGCTTCCAGTGGTTGTCCATTAGCATCACGCCTTGGGAAAAACTCAAAGCGGGTTCCCTTGATCTGGTTGATACTCTGCCCACACAGACGGGCAAGAGCTTCCTGCATGGCCCTGGCAAGTCCATCGAGCCAGTTGTTCTCTCTTAAGGTAAACTGAATTCCCTCAGAAGTGGGAGGTTCAATCTTTCCTCGGACACTTGCAACAATTAGCCACTTCAGATCTTCTCCTCCTTGATCATTGAGCTGAGCTCCGAAGAACTCGGGTTCAGGATGCTCCAGAAGTTCTGAAAGCTGGTCCAAATCCCTCTCAAAGATAGGATCTCCTCGATTCCCCAACTGATAAAACTTGCTGTACTTCACGTCCATCTATTAAGAATATAGGATGATTAAGTTAGTAGAGTGATCAAGTGTGTCAAATTTTATGTATTTTGCAAGAGTTTTTGAGGAACATGAATTTTCATGAAAGAATCAAAGTGATAAGAATGGGAATAAGTTTTTGTAAATATTTGCTTCTTTTGATTTTGAAACTAAGTTTTTGATTCAAACGTCCAGTCTAACTAGGGTCTCCTATGGTCAGGATGGCTCTGATACCAACTTGTCAACACCCGGATTCTTAATCCCAGATGCCTGTTATGCCATACCTCGCAATCCCAGGATTACCATTTTTGCGAGACATAACAGAATTGGATACCATAGTACATCATCCATTACAAACCATACATAAGGTCTTACACAAATAAGGATCTCATGATCCAGTTCTTAATACAAGTTCAAGCAGCGGAATACGTAATAATAAAGGTAGCGTAGGCGAAGCTCCATCTTCGGGGTCACAGGCAATGCTGACGATGGGAGATGATCCTAGTTGTCATAACCTTCCTGGGGTCCATCATCCTGGTACTCCTCTTCATAGTCTGGCGACAGGAATAGCTAGGGACAAAGCCATGAGTACTCTTTAAGTACTCGTAAGCTAATACTAACAAGTGAAGGGGTTTTGTGTAATAGGATACTAAGCTCTAAGGTTGTTTTGCAAAATCCAGATTTACCTCTACTAAGTTCAAGAGCAAGAGAAAGCTAATCAAATTTTATAACACCTAAGTGGGAATTTGTATCTCGTGCCACAACCCTGTTGTGGTCAAGTCAAAGTCTCAAGTCATTTCACAAGTAATTTTGAAAACATTTGACGGGGGAACAGTATGGCCACTTCAATTGTCCATAACCGCAGACGCGGCTATTCGAATAGTTTGACACTCTGCAGAGATTGTACACTTTCACCACAACATTCGATACATCCGTCAGGAACAAATCCTGAATTCACCATACTCAGTATGCGGATAATCAATCCTAACCTTTCAATTACACGCCCTAGTATAAGCACCTCTCCTGTGAGTTTGGCCTCCCAACCATGACCAACTATCATCTTGGGTACTGCACAGGTACACAATCTTCACAAGGTAGCCTCAGCTCAGACCTTGGCCGTGAGGGAATCAATACTAAGGTATATAAGTTTCCAGTCAAGCCCTACCCAATCATCGGGTATTGTGGTTGTACGGTAAAATTGGAATGGTATCGCATCCAGACAACCATCTGTTTTATAAAGGGCTAAGGCTCATGCCTCAACATTTTCATCACCAAAATCATCTGGTGTTCAGAAACACATGTCAAAACATCTCAGTAGAATGAACCATCATTCTAAGGTTTTCATAACCATTTTCACCAAGTAATGCCATCTAAAGTTGATCAAGTTTTATGCTTAGCACTAGCATCTACAAGTGGGGGTGAGTACTAATGAGGGGTGATAAACAAGTGGAGTTTCAACTAGGTACCACCTCATATCTTAGGATGACATCAGGGTGTTCTTGCTTAGGCCAAATTTATGCAACCTTCAGTTATCTTTCTAGAATCTAAAAGTCAGGGTGTTCTAACTTAGGATGACATCAGGGTGCTCTTTATGCAACCTTCAGTTATCTTTCTAGAATCTAAAAGTCACTTAAGTACATTCTAAGAAAGTAGCTTTGATAAAGAAAATAAAGTAGAAAGCTTGCAAGTAAAACTAGGATTGGTATCAAGTGGGTATGATCACATATGCTTAAGGCATATTGTTGGCATGGTAACAAGCAAGTATTTGCTTGCATCAGTCTTATTATAAGCTTTCTAAGTTAATAGCTTGCAAATATGGGATTGCATAGGTAAAGTATCTTGCAAGTGTTAGCTTGCCTTGTGCAGAGCAGTGGTTGAAGTTATCCTCGGCTTCTTCTTCGTAGTATACTCCTTCCTCCTCGTATCCTTGGTCGGTACTAGCGTCTATAAATAAATACGAGGTACACAATCACCAAACAATACTTAACTACTTGCAATCATCACACAAAGGGGTTTTATAGATGATCTAGCATCATCACTAACATTACAAGACTAATGCACTTGACTTAATGTTTTAGTTTTAGAAAAGTAATTTCTACTCATTGAAAAACTACTTAAGATTTAATACTCTCCAAACCAAACATGGGATCATATTGACACATGTCATCACCACATATTTTAGTCCATGGGAATGTGATTTAAAGTGGTGTCACAATTTAATAAGGTTTAACCCTTTTATTTTAAATCATTAAAGTGACTAGAAATGCCTATGTGGCATTCTTTATTACTTGAACATTATTTCTGTAAGTAAACCCATATATTTTTATATATTCTGAAAGGTATGGTTGAATGTGATTTTTGAGAGTTGGAATCAACTCAAAAGCTATTAGGGTTTAAATTTGAAAAATGTTTGAATGTAGAAAAGCTTCTGTCTTGTTATTTTTACCAAGGATTATCTACAGATCCAAATGATTTGCATCCAACGGGCTTGGATTCAGCATTTCAAGAACTTCCTAAAAAAATGGTTTCATTCAATTTGGTTCACTGAATCGAGCTGGGTTGATTTTTGAAACTAGGTACAGAAGTGTGCTTGAATGAAAATGGAAAAAATCCAAATTCAAACAAATGGGCTGCGCGGGAAACGATACTGGGCCGGCCTGCTAAGCACAGCGCTTACGCGGGCTGGTTAAGTGGCTATCCCCATGTGTCAGTGAGACAGGGGGTGCAAAGCGGTACGGGGCAATCTGGTGCGTTGGATTAGAAGTAAGATCAACGGCTGAGGGTCGTCGTCGACAATGAACCCTAGCGGCACAGCGGGGGACGTGGGAGGATCACCGGGGCACAGGCGAGGGTTGGCGATGCGGGCGAACGACGAAGTCGACGAAGGCAAACCTGCTGGTACCGGCAGCTTCTCCTGGGGTGGCTCCAATTGTTGGCCCCCTTCTTCTCCAGCAGCGGCGGGCTCCGGTGAAATTCCGGCGAAGCGCTGCTCGCCTTGCTCCGGGAATGGAGTGGAACGATCAGTGAGGAGAGGCGAGTGAGATGGTGTGAAGTGTTTGAGCTGGGGTGGCCTCTATTTGTAGTCTCGACGACGAGACCGAACGGGATGGGCAGGCGACGGTGGCGACATGGCTATGGGCTTCTAGAGGCATGGCTAGCGGTGACGATTGATCGGTGGTCTCCTGGCGATGCTCTACGGCTTTAATGCACGTGTAGGGGCGGTGGCAAACGATCTAGAACACGCGATGCTCTGCGTGACACAGGTGGCGTTTTCGACGGCGAGCGGTGGATGTGAGGCATGGGGCGGCGAACGGGGATGTCTGGCGGTCTCCTGGGACGGTGGTGATAGGGCGGCGCGCGGTCTGTGGGCGCGTGTCGAGGGTGGCGCTCTGGCGCATGCTCGGTATGGTTATTGGCGAGCTGGGCACGGTCTGTGCGTGTGGTCCAGGGGCTGGCAAGGTTTGAGCGCTGGACAGGGAGTGGCGGTGGGGTGCTAGCTTGTTCCCATACAAGGTTGGCGAGGCTAGTGCTGCTCCTAGCTTGCTGTCCACACTGGGGTGACATGGTGAGGCTCGGTTGTTCACCATTGATGACATTTCCAAGCTTACAGTGGGGCTAGTGATTATTTAAGTTTGCTAGATGATCTACTGACGTTGCTGTGAGCTAGAGAGGGAACCAGTTAGGCCCAACTCACTGCTCACAATAGTGTTTGGATTTTGTTTGATTTGAATCAGCAAGGTGTTTGATGAAATGGCCGCATGAATTCAAGTTTTGAATTTTGAAAATATTTTTGGTGGGTGTGCTAAGCATGTGTTGGGGAGTCTGTGGATGCTTGGGTTTTGAAAGTTGAGCTTGTTTGAGTGGTTTTTGAAAAAGTGGGATCTTCACATATGATAAAGATTCAATTTTGAACTGTCATTTAAAATATGCATTCAAATGTTTTTGGATGATCACAAATTGGTCCTTGGTACTTTGTTATGAGTACTATCAAGGGCTGCAAAGATCCAAACAAGTTTCTGTTAGGTTTTGAAAGTTAGGGACAGCCAAAGTAGGCATGGGACTTAAATTGGCCAAAGTGACCATTCCTTTATTTTGCTTGTTTTGATTTATTTGTCTTTGGGAAAAGTGTGGGGATTTTTTAGATGATGTTTATTTGACCTAAGAGTCCATTTACAAGCAAAGAAACACACAAGCAAGGTGATTCAAAAGAATTCAAATTGGAATGCATACACACATGCATGCCTTCATATTTTTATTTAGGAAAGTTTTTGTTAACCCTAATTTTGAAGATTAGAGTTTGGTGATCCAAGTTTAGTATTTTTGGGATGTTACTGTTAAGATACTTGTTGATATTATGCTTAGCCTAGCTAGTAGTAAACAAGGGTGGAACATATATACATGCTATGGAAATTTTACTAAGTCTTTTGACTTATGTTTTTGCTAAATAAAACAACTAAGTGAATGAATCACCTGGGTGGAATGGAAAGAATGGTTTGTGTCGAGTGGTTGCTCAGGGCCCATATCTATGGCCTCCCTGGTGTATCTCACTAGTGGGAAGCCACCCAAGAATAAAGGGATTTGAGATACTTAGTGTTTAGAAGCTTCTAGTGCAGCCACATGGCATATGGGCTCTGCCTTGATTATATAGGTTGCAATAACTTAGTCAAATTTACAGATGGTGGTAGGCTGATAGGATGAAACGCGTCCATTTGGTCTAAGGGAAGGCTTCTGAAATGTCTCGTCTCGATGCATGTCGAGTATTATGGGGAGAGTGCACCACTTCTCGAGGAGGAGAAATCTAAGTACTTATCCGTGTCCCCAACAACGAACAATTTGAGCATAAAGATATTGAAGCTATCAAGGATCTCCTCATCCCAATTTCTAAGTTAAAAACTTGTGGTTGAACAAGGGTAAAGGTTCACCAATATCTATTGGTGGTTCCTTGGGTGATTTTCTTCAAACAAAAACTTAGTGTTTTCAACTGATAAGGAAAAACCTAGTATAAGCAAAGCAAGCCTAAGCTACACTTAGCCAAATTCATATATATGTTAGATACTACTATTCAACTATGGTATCACTTGCCAATACAATTCCAAATGTATTGACCCACTATGGCTGTAACTTATGATGTTGTAGGTTACTCTGATGAGGATTAGGGTTATGAGTCTACACTCAACATGCTTTCCTATGGCACATGAAGATGAAGAATTTACCTTATTTACTTATGTTATGGACTCTTGTACTAGCCTTTGGCTATGGAGTTGTAAAAGACTATGTTATCTCTAGAATGACGATGTAATAAAGACCTTTGTATCTGTGTACTTCATCTTAAACTATGGATGCTTGCAAATGATCCAGGGACTAGCATTGCAATCACATGGATCCTTTACCTTATAAAGGTGGGGTCTTACAGATGGTATCAGAGCACTGTGTTGCATGTAGGATTATGACCCTAGGATGGATTAGACTAAGAAAACCACTAAGGGAAAAATGCAAATCTTTGCAAAATCCACACTTGTCATTTTCTTCTCGTAAACCATTCATAATCTTCTTTCTCATCTCTATTTGTAGATGTCCACCATCAATGAAGCCGTCAAGAAGGGACCACTCATGACCATGACTTTAGAATGTGAGACGGAGTTTCCCAAAGCACTCAAAATCCTTATGGTTAGCTTGGGGATACATGGTGAGGCCGTGTACAAAGGATTTACGGTAATGGATGAGGGAGAAGAATATTGGTGGGTGCAACTTCACTTGTACAAAAACAAGGGAGACAACCACAAAGGGACGGGATTCTACATGGGCACCAACTCAGAAATCTATATAACATTCTTTGACTCTGCAAGGAATGCAGCTTGGAATGCTATCAAAGAGCTTGGTGAAAGACTCAAGTGTAGAATGCTCAACACTAAAAGTGACCTTGAAGAGGAGAATAAGTATACCCAAGACTTAGAGACCGCTATAAAACGTCTAACGGAGGATATCATAGACTTAGCATATGAGTGTGAATTGTAACGTACTCTGCTAGTTGGACCACCACACTTGTCATTTTTCTCGCAAAAATTTGTCTATGTTATGTGGAACCTTAGTGTTTGTATTGGATTTCTATATGCCATGACTTGTATGTCTTATTGTCGAAAATGTGCTTGTGTTTTTGTTGTATTGTGATTTTTTCTCTACTTGTATTGATTCTAAACTTTCTATATCTTAAACAATAGATGCCTAACATTGTTATCATCACTGCTGAGGAGTTCAATGGAACTCGTTTCGGTTCTCATCTTATGGAGCTCACTAGTGTGCTCAATCTCCCACTTCCTAGTATCACGACACTCCATCTCACCAAGTTTGATAGGAAGGACCTTTGGGGCTTCAGAGTCACACAGCCGGGACGCCAGATAGAGCCACCCACGGAGGATATCACCTTCAAGCTGATGCATGTTGACAAGGAGAAGGGCTTAGATGTAGTCATGAAGGAGTTACTTGGATGCCTGGTTGGGAGGCAATCCACCGATCTTAGAGGCCTCTACTTTCACCCGTTCGGGACACGTGAAGAGCAGGGTGAGGCTCTAGAGTACGATGACGCTACTAGAGAGACGATTGAGCCAGTTCGTCCCTACCTTCAGTACTTAGAGGGTCTTATTAGACACATCGACACAGAGAGGACCAATGTCATGCTTAGCAATGACGATCTTCAGGTTCAGTTGAGGGAGAAAGACAAGCTCTTCATGGAGCAAGACGAGATCGTCAAAGAGATGGAGGCCAGATTCAAGAGACAGACGAGAAGTTCAAGAATTAGGAGAAAAGAGTCCAAGACAAAAACAAGAAGATCAGGGATATGAAGGTTGAAATAGAGGCCAAGGACTTCGAGATCGAGACCCAGCCGGGAGTGATCGAGAGGCTGTGCTCATAGAATAGAGCTCTGTGTGCGAAGGTCGAGGCCTTGACCACCAATGTCGATGAGTACAAGTCAGCCATGGATTCAACCGGTCTTACACTTGTTTAGGTGGAGGTCGACATGGAGGAGTAGTATAGACTACTCGATTATCATTTATCCATCATACTTTGATTATTGAGTCGCAATGATGATCTAACGTGTGGATGGCTTGCTATTGTGTGTTCACTTTTTCCAAAACTCATTGTTTACTTTGTTCAAACTCTATGTTTTATCCTTATTGTGTTTGTTATTTGTGCTTGTTGTTATATGATGTATTGTGCATTGCATCTATGGGTTATCTCATTTCTTATCCTTATTGAAACCACAGATGCCTCCCCGTCGTGCCAATCCCAACCAAAACAACAACAATAACGTCACTCCCGAGATGCAGCAGTTGATGACAACTAAAGCTCAACTAATGTAGATGATGACCCAGTTCATGCAAAATTAGAATCAGAACAACAATAACAACAACAACAATAACAATAATCAGAATAATCCTCCATCATTTGACATGCTCACCAGATTTCTGAGAATGAGGCTGGAAAATTCTCGGGAACCACTGATCCAATGGTAGCCAATGACTGGTTACGTTCCGTGAACAAGGACTTAGTAACTGTTGGCTACACTGACGAAGAAAAAGTCAGGTTTGCAGCACATCTGCTCGAAGGACTAGCAACAACATGGTGGGAAAACTTTCTGATCAACACTCCCCTTGAGGATGTGACATGGGCTATCTTTGAGGATGAGTTCTGTATAGCTCACATCTCATCTAGAGTGATGAACTTGAAGAATAAAGAGTTCCACAATCTGAAACAGCGTCACCGTAGTGTGACCGAGTACATTGAGGAGTTCAACAATCTGGCGCGCTATGCACCGGATGAAGAGGGTACTGATGCTAAGAGGAAGGAGAAGTTCCTCGAAGGATTGAATGATGAATTGAACCTTCAGCTATCTGTTGCCTATGTCACAACATATCAATCACTCTATGACAAGGCCACCATCTTGGAAAACAAGATGAAACAGGTTGAGGGCAGGAAGAGGAAGCATAACTTTGATAAGCACAGCTCGGGATCGTCTCACAAGCGTTCTCATAATGATTATAGTGGAAGTTCTGGATTCCACAAGCATGGGAAATACAACATCCACCACAACCACAACCGTCACCATGACAACAAGAATCATTGCAGTCATGACAATGACAAGTATAAGAACCACAAGAGTGGACACAAGAGCCACCACAGTGGAAGTGGTAATGGGAGTGATCCTGTAAAGAAAGATCTCAGTCAGATTGAGTGTTTCAAGTGTAAGAAGATGGGGCATTATGCAAATGAATGCCCAGAAAAGAAAGTTGAAGGAGCCAACAAGCCTAACCCTTTCCAGATGGGACAAGTGAACCACATCAATGTGGAAGAGATATATGAGGAGTCTGATGATGTGGATGGTAAGTTCAAGCTCAATTCGTTTCCAGCACTTTGTTCTTTTTGATACTGGCGCATCGCATTCATTCATATCAATAGAATTTGTTGATAAAAATGGACTTCCGACTGAAACTATTAGGTGTCCTATAAAAGTAAGCTCTCCTGGTGGAGAGATGATAGTGAACCTTGGATGTCATGATCTAGTGATAGAATTTGGAAAGTATAAGTTTCCAGTTAGTTTGATAATCATAGATTACCAAGGATTGGATGTAATTTTGGGAATGGATTCGATGACTAAGTATGAAGGAGTACTAGATTGTGCCAACTGTACTGTCACACTCACAACCCCGGATAAGAAACGAATAAGGTTCAAGTCTAACTTTGAATCTAAAGGGAGTAAGCTAAATTCTCTTAAGGGGGTTAGCATAGACAGTGTGCTGATTGTGAGAGAGTAACTGGATGTGTTTCTGGAGGAATTGCCTGGAATGCCACCAAATAGAGATGTAGAGATCCTGATTGACTTGCTGCCAGGATCTGGACCCATAGCAAAGAGACCCTACAAGATGTCAGTGGATGAGTTGAAAGAACTCAAGAAACAGCTTGGAGAGCAGTTGCAAAAAGGATTCATTCAACCAAGTTCTTCGTCTTGGGGTGCACCTGTTCTGTTTTTTGAGAAGAAAGATAGAAGTCAAAGGTTATGCATAGATTACCGTTCACTCAATGAGGTAACTATCAAGAACAAATATCCCTTGCCTATAATCAACGATCTATTTGATCAGCTAGAAGGAGCCCGTGTGTTCTCAAAGATTGATATCCGATCAGGCTATTTTTAGCTTAAAATTAGAGAGCAAGACATACCTAAGACTAATTCACCACTAGGTATGGATTGTATGAGTACACCGTGATGCCATTTGGTTTGACCAATGCACCAGCCTATTTCATGAACATGATGAATAAGGTGTTCATGGAATTTCTTGACAAGTTTGTTGTCGTATTCATCAATGACATTTTGATCTATTCCAAGAGCAAGGAACAACATAAAGAGCATTTGCGTTTGATACTTGCGAAGCTCGGGGAGCACAAGCTGTATGCCAAATTCAGCAAGTGTGAATTCTGGTTGAATGAAGTGGGATTTCTCGGACATATTGTGTCGGGAGATGTTGTAGTTGTCGATCCCGCAAAAGTGCCAGCTGTAACTGAGTGAGAATCTCCCAAGTCAGTGAAAGAAGTTTGTAGTTTCCTTGGCTTGGTAGGATACTACAGAAGGTTCATGGAGAATTTCTCAAAGGTAGCTAAGACAATGACGGAGTTACTTAAGAAAAACAAGAAGTTTGACTGGACTGAAGGATGTGAACTCAGTTTCCAAGAATTGAAGAAGAGACTAGTGACATCACCAGTCTCATGACTGCCAGATTTGGAAAAGGATTTCCATGTATATTGTGATGCATATCACCAAGGATTGGGTGGAGTTTTGATGCAACAGGGAAAGTTGTGGCTTATGCCTCAAGACATCTCAAAACTCATGAAGTGAATTATCCTACTCATTACTTAGAGTTAGCCTCTGTTGTCCATGCACTCAAAACATGGAGACATTATCTTTTGGGAAAACGATGTGAAGTGTTCACAGATCACAAAAGTTTGAAGTATATCTTCACTCAGAAAGAGATCAACATGAAACAAAGAAGATGGTTAGAACTCATCAAGGACTATGACTTGAGTTTGCAATACCACCCTGGTAAAGCAAATGTTGTAGTGGATGCTTTAATCCGTAAGGTATATGTGAATGGCCTTACTAAGGGAGAATTGCCAAATGATTTGTGTTCCCAATTAAAAGATCTCAGATAGGAGATAGTGCCAGAAGGACATCTCATGTCATTAGATGTGCAACCCACATTGTTGGACAAGATCAAAGAAGCCCAAAAGTTGGACAGGGAAATTGAGGAGATTAAGGGAAAAATTAGAAAAAGGAAAGCCAAAGGATTCCATGAAGACGAACATGGTACTTTATGGTATGGAAAACGTATCTGTATTCCGCAAGATCCGGAACTTCGGAAACTGATTCTGCAAGAAGCAGACAATTCACCATATTACATTCATCCGGGTAACACCAAAATGTACATGGATGTGAAGGAAAGATTCTGGTGGCATAATATCAAGAAAGACATTGCTTTGTGTGATGTGTGTAGTCGAGTGAAAGTGGAACATCAGAAATTGGCAGGTTTACTACAACCAGTACCTATTCCTAATTGGAAGTGGGACAAGATTGGTATGGATTTCATCACTGGACTGCCAAGGACTAGATCGGGATATGATTCTATTTGGTTTGTTGTAGATCGCCTAACTAAGGTGGCTCATTTCATTCCTGTGAATACAACCTATACAAGTGCTAAGTTATCCAAGATCTATATGAACAGGGTTGTATGTTTGCATGGAGTACCTAAGAGTATTGTGTCGGATAAAGGAACTCAGTTCACTTTGCATTTTTTGCGATAAGTGCATGAGTCATTGGGAACAAGATTAGAGTTCGGCACAGCTTTTCACCCCCAAAGTGATGGACAGACAGAAAGGACCAATCATATTCTGGAGGATATGTTGAGGGCATGTGCCCTAGAATATGGTGCTAGTTGGGACGAAAGTCTGTCTTACGCAGAATTCTCTTACAATAACAACTATCAAGGCAGTATTGAGATGGCATCGTTTGAATTTCTCTAAGGAAGAAAGTGTACTACACCATTGCTATGGAGTGGAGTTGGAGAAAGAAATTTGTTCGGGCCAGAATTAATCAAGGAAGCTGAAGAGAAAGTCAAATTGGTAAAGGACAGATTGAAGATAGCATAGTCCCGACAGAAGAGCTATGTAGATCCAAAGCATAGAGAAGTCACCAATGAGGTAGGTGATAGAGCTTATCTTAGAGTCTCACCACTCCGTGGTGTGAAGAGGTTTGGAGTCAAAGGAAAATTGGCACCAAGGTATGTTGAAACATTCAAGATTTTGAGCCGCAAAGGAGAAGTGGCTTATGAGATTGAATTGCCTGAATCACTATCTGCAGTTCACAATGTGTTTCATGTGAGTTAGTTGAAGAAATGCCATACGAAGATGGAAGAAACTTCTTTGAAGGATACTATACCTTTGGAAGAGGTTCAGTTGGAGAGTGATCTCACCTACGAGGAGAAACCTATCAAGATCCTTGAGTTTGCAGAAAGAGTTACTCAAACCAAGACTATCAAATTCTGCGAAGTTTAGTGGAACCATCATTCCGAAGAGGAAGCAACTTGGGAAAGAGAAGATGACCTTTAGAAAGATCAACCTCACCTATTTGCTAGCCAATCTGAATCTCGAGGGCGAGATTCATCTTAATGGGGTTAGATTTGTAACATCCCAAAAATAATGAATTACAAAAGCTATCATATCATTCATGCATTCGTAGCATTCTTGGTTTGCACAAAAGTTTCCAAACAAAATTCCAAATAAAAACCATTCTATGCCTATTATCTATATGCAAATAAGGCATGGTTTATTTTATTTTTCAAAGTATCAAAGTGCATTTGTTTGATCAGTAGTGTTTTGTATACAAATAAGTGCAAGGTTTGCACTACAAAAATCTAGGAGTGATTTGAATTAAAACCCATTTGATTAGGTTTGAATTTGGTTCCTAAAAATCAAAATAGAAAAAAAGGGAAAGGAAATAGAAAAGGGTTGGCGCCACCATTTCAGCCGAGCAGCAGAAGCAGCCCACGAAAATCACCTGGCTGTTTCCCCCTCTCCTCTCTCTCTCACGCGTGCAACCCTACCCGCAGTCGCCGACACGCAGGCCCCGCATGCCACGTCACCGTCTTCCCCAAATCACGCCCGCAGACCACGTCGCCGCTACCGCTGATGGCGCGACGTAAATGCCCTTGATTCTGCGAGTGTTTCTCGCCAAGCCTCTGCCTACATAAGCCCCTCCACACCGTGAGCTTTTCCCCTCACTCAGCACACTCTCTCCGCCACCAGGCTGCCAATATTTCGAGTTGAAACGCAGCTGCCGGACGCACTCCGGCGAACTATTCCGGTGAGTTTAGCACGCGCCATTACCTCTCGACCACACGAGCGTGATCCTCTGGTTCTTGCACATCTAACCCTACCTTTGGTTCGTCCTATACTGACCCAGGTCAACGTCTTCGTCAACCACCGAGGGCACCCGACGCCTCTCTCATCTCCGGCGAGAAATTCTGTAAGAAATCAGGCGCCCCTTGCTTTCTAGATCAAACACCCATGTGCGACGTGCCTTTGCGTAGGCACTGATGCGAATTGTTTGTCCTAGGGAGGCCTAGAGTGTCACCGTTGTCTCCGTCAAGTCGTGCCTGATGTCAGCAAGCTTTCTGACGAGCTCTCTCGTCCAAGACAGCACGCCCCCGCCCACGCCATCGACACGTTGAGCATTAACATGACCTCGCGAGTCTAGTAAGCCAAACCACAACCCCCAACCCCCTCTGTAGGTGCCAAAACATCACTAGCAGTGCACCGCCGCCGCGCCACCGTCGCCAGCACCATCAGGCTTTGGTCGTTTGAGCTAGCACCGTCAGATCTGAATCGTAGGGCTGAGATTAGATCGTAGCACGAAACGATATCATTAGATCTGGGCCACTAGATCTGACTTAGATCCAACGCTCCACGTTAGCAGATCTGCGTGAAGCGGTATCGACCAATCAGACATAGCCACATGTCTGGGGATTTGATTTAAAATCTGTTTTTATATCTAATAGAGATTCAAACTTGTAAAATTTATAACTATTGTTCCGTCTGTCCGAAAAATGCAAATAAGATACCATTGGAATCAGAAAAATAAATCCTACACTACTGTGGTCTTGGATTTGTATTTTGCTTCTGCAAAATTGGTTTTATTTGCAGAATCAAATATAGGCCTATTTTGGCTATATAAATTATTTAGAAAATGACTTTTAAACAAATTCAAGTTTATTTAGGCTATAAATAGTTGGTTTTGTGTTCAGTACTGTTTGACTTGTCTTGTTTAGTTTAGAAAAATCATCACATGGCATTTGCATGCATTCATAATATTTTTGCTTGAATATTGGAATGTAAATTTGGTGCTATTATTTTATGTGTAGATTTTGGTGCTAGTGGTAATTGTGATTGTGAAGATTGTTGATACTCTCCCAACTACCAAGACAGTGGTGCTTCATGTATTTGTCCCATTATTTTGACTATGCACTAGTGATATTTTGTATAGGGCTTGCATGAAATTTTACTAAGTATCTATATGCTATGTTATGAGAAATCCTAGTAGTTGTAGCCTTGGTAGAATTATTCTCTAAGTTAAGATACTTGTTGATATTATGCTTAGCCTAGCTAGTAGTAAACAAGGGTGGAATATATATACATGCTATGGAAATTTTACTAAGTCTTTTGACTTATGTTTTTGCTTAATAAAACAACTAAGTGAATGAATCACCTGGGTGGAATGGAAATAATGGTTTGTGTTGAGTGGTTACTCAGGGCCCATATCTATGGCCTCCCTGGTGTATCTCACTTGTGGGAAGGCACCCAGGAATAAAGGGATTTGAGATACTTAGTGTTTAGAAGCTTCTAGTGCAGCCACATGGCATATAGGCTCTGCCTTGATCATATAGGTTGTAATAACTTAGTCAAATGGACAAATGGTGGTAGGGTGATAGGATGGAACGCGCCCATTTGGTCTAAGGGAAGGCTTCTTAAAGATCTCGTCTCGATGCATGTCGAGTCTTGTGGGGAAAGTGCACCACTTCTCGAGGAGGAAAAATCTAAGTGCTTAGTCGATCACTTGCCAATACAATTCCAAATGTATTGACCCACTGTGGCTGTAACTTATGATGTTGCAGGTTACTCTGATGAGGATTGGGGTTATAAGTCTACACTCAACATGCTTGCCTGTGGCACATGAAGATGAAGACTACCTTATTTACTTATGTTATGGACTCTTGTACTAGCCTTTGGCTATGGAGTTGTAAAAGACTATGTTATCTCTGGAATGACGATGTAATAAAGACCTTTGTATCTGTGTACTTCATCTTAAACTGTGGATGCTACCAAATGATCCAGGGACTAGCATTGCAATCACAGGGATCCTTTACCTTATAAAGGTGGGGTCATACATTGCGGTAACGCCATTCTCTTCCACGAATATAAGAATAAAGCTTGAACATTATTGAGAAGTCCCTAAACCCTAAACCCCTAAACCCATATTAAACCCTAACCAAGTAGTATCATGCATTTATAGATCCAAATTTAAATACTTTCATTAAATTGATGTAACGCCATAGTGTTCCACACATATAAGCATAAAGCTTGAACATTATTGAAAATTCCGTAAACCCTAAACCCATAAACCCTAAACCCCTAAACGACCCTGACTAAGTAGCAGGTATATATATCATCCACTCATATATCAACATTTGAGATTTACTTTCATTAAATTATGCTATCGCCATTCCATTCGATGAATCTACGCATAAAGCTTGATAATTATTGAAAATGCCCTAAAATCTAAACCTTTAACCATATAACCCTAGCTAAACCCAGACCAAGCAGGTATTATTCACTTACAGATCAAATTTTGAGATACTTTCTTTAAATTTCGTTAACGTCATTCTAATTCACGAAAGCTCAAACATTATTGAAAATTCTCTAAAGTACCCTAATCCCATAATAAAGCATAAACCATACGCCCCCTATATATACCCCTAAAACCCTAAACCCTTAGCCCCTAACCCTAGGCTTAGACATATTTTTGAAAAATTCCTAAACCCTAGACCCTAAACTACCCCTATAAAAACAAAACCCTAAACCATCAAAACTATAAAACCCTAGTAAACCCTAAAACCTGGAACACTAAACCCCTACACCCTAAAACCCAAAACACAAAACCCCTAAACCTTGACTTAGCATCTGTCATGCACACTTATAGATCAAATTAATTTGCAGATACTTTTATTATTTAGGGTAACACCATACTATTCGACGAATATAGACATAAAGCTTGAACATTATTAAAAAATCCCTAAAACCTCGACCCTAAACAATCCCTAAAACTTAAAATCCTAAACCCATAAATAATACTAAAACCCTAACCCTCAACCCACATACACCCTAACCAAGCATGTATCATGCACTTATAGATCAAAATTTTAGATGCTTTCATTAAATTGCGATAGCGCTATTATATTCCCTAAATATAAGCATAAAGCTTGAACATTATTATTGAAAAATTAACTAAACCCTAAACCCCTCAACCCATAAATAAATCCTAGACAAGCAGGTATCATGCACTTATAGATTCAAATTTGAGATACTTTCATTAAATTACGGTAACGTCATTCTATTCCATGAGTAAAAGCATAAAGCATCTTGAACATTTTTGAAAATTACCATAACAATAAACCCTAAACACTAAACCCCTAGACTCTGACCAAACAAGTATCATGCACTTATAGATCAAAATTGAGATACTTGCATTAAATTGGGCAACACCATTATATTCGCGAGCACAAGCATAAAGCTTGAACATTGTTGAAAATTACCTAAACCCTAACAAATAAACCCTAAACCCATAAATACTAAAACCCTAAACCCTTTAACCCATAATTAAACCCTAACCAAGAAGGGTATCATGCACTTATAGATTCAAATTTGTGATATTTTCATTAAATTGTGGTAACACCATTCTTCATTAAATAATAAAGCAGCTTGAACATTATTAAAAATTCCAGAAACCATAAAACCCTAAACACTAAACCCCTAAATCCCAACCAAACAACTATCATGCACTTTTAGATCTAATTTGAGATACTTGCGTTAAATTGGGCAACACCATTATATTCGACAAACATAAGCATCAAGCTAAACATTTTTGAAAATTACCTAAATCCTAATAAATACACCCTAAACCCCTAAATAATAAAATCCTAAACCCTTCAACCCATAATTAAACCCTAAGAAAGCAGGGTATCATGCACTTATAGATCTAAATTTGAGATACTTTCATTAAATTGAGGTAACACCATTAAATTACACACTTATAAGCATAAAGCTTGGGCATTATTGAAAATTTCCTAAACCCCTAAATGACCCTGACCAGGCATGGGTATCATCCACTTGTAGTGCTATGGTATTGTAAGAGATAAGAAAATATAAGAATTACTACCGTGAATGGCCGATCTTTTGAATAACTTTCCCTCCCGATGTTTGGGAAGCAAGTGAAAATTTCAAAACCAGAAAAGTTTGAATTTTTTGCCCCTAAGGACCAAATTGGTTTAATTCCTATGTACTACTCCTACTCCACACCGAGTCAGCAATGCGGCTGCCAAACACACCAGAGAAACAGAGCCGTCCCCTCAAAAAAGAAAGAGAGTCGTCATACCGAGGCACACGTGCGTAGCGCCATGTTGTGGACGAGGGAGAGATCAGCCGGGCCGGTGCGCGAGGGGAGAGGGGTGGATAGATGAGAGGAAGCTAAGGAGAGAGAAAACACACTTTTTTTTTGTGTGCATGGGTCCTGAAATTTACTACTAGTAGAGTGTACACTATAAGGTGTCAGGAGTACCTCGTGTCAAGAACCCATCATAATAAACCTTGGTCTAACATCGAACCGCCTTCAAGTCCTGAAATTTATTGCAAGAACTTAGCTAGTAAGATTGCATTGGTTAAGTTCGTGTGACAATTAGAACGATGTCATATTGATCCATAACCTTTGAAGTTGGTTTACAACCAAAAACAATGTTGTCACTTGGAAAAATAAAATTGGATTTTCCCTTTGTAAGCAAAACTTGATTGGCCAAGATGCATCCAATGTACGGAGTACAAGACTTGATCATTAAATGCTCGAAAGTGTACATGCGTCTGGGTCTATCTGACGGGGACAGCATCCCCAAGTGGGAGTGGGAGTAGCGGACCTTAAGCTTCATCTTTAAAATTTCGAGAGATCCCCAAAATATCCCGCCCATCCATCCCCAAACATACTTCACCCTTTTTTAGAATTGGAGTGGCATGACCTCTTGAATCCTATAAGAATGGAGAATTACATGAATTCGGATGAAGTACGTATTTTAATTATAGGTAAAGAAAAGGAATTCAAACATGAGGTTAGGGTGAATGGAAATTTTCCTACAAAATAGAGAGCAAAGGAATCCTTTGAAGGAATCACTACGGATTGTAATCCTTTCAATCAAACGACAAACATTTGTATATTTTCTAAGGGACAAAATCCTTCACAAATACTTTAAAATTCCTTTGAATCAAACAAGCCCTAAACCCCTAAATACTAAACCCTAAACCCTCAGCCCCTTAACCCATAATTAAACCCTAACCAAGTAGGTATCATTCACTTATAGATCCAAATTTGAGATTCTTTTAGTAAATTATGGTAACGCCATTCTATTCCACAGTTATAACCATAAAGTCTAAACATTATTGAAAAATCCTGAAACCCTAAACCCCTAAAGCCTAAAACCCTACACCCTAAAACCTAAAACCCTAAACATTACCCCTTATATGGTGACCAAGCAGGTATCATGCACTTATAGATCAAATCGAGGTACTTTTATTAATATAAATTGGGTAACACCATTCTATGTGACGAATATAAGCATAATGCTTGAACATTATTGAAAAAACCAAAAACCAAAAACCGTAAACAACCCCTACAACCTAAACACTAAACCACTAAATACTAAAACCAATTAGACGCTAACCAAGCAGGGTATCATGCACTTATAGATCCAAATTTTTGAGATACTTTCATTAAATTGCGGTAACGCCATTCTGTTCCACGAACATAAAACTTGAAAATTATTGAAATGTCCCTAAACCCTAAACCTCTAAACTCTAAACCTTAAAACCCCTAAATCCTAAACCCTAAACCCCTAAACGACCTTGACAAAGCCGATATCATGTCCTCGCATATCAACATATGAAATATACTTTTGTTAAATTACACTAATGCCATTCTGTTCTACTAATATAAGCATCTAGATTGAACATTATTGAAAATTCCATAAAACCTAAACCCTAAACCCCTAAAACATAAGCCCTGAACACTAAAATTAAACCCAGAACACTAAACCCCTAAACCCTGACCAACAAATGGTTGTCATATGCACACTTATATATCAAATTTTGAGATACGTTTACTAAATTGGGTAACGCCATTCTATTTCGCAAAAATAGGCATACAAATCGAACATTATTGAAAATTCCCTTATCCCTAACCCGTCCAAAACCTAAACTCCAAGCCCTATACTCCTAAACCCTAAAAACCATAAAACCTCAACCCATAAACCCTAACCAAGCAGGTACCATGCACTTATAGATCAAAAATTGAGATACTTTCATTAAATTATTCCTAAGTCATTATATTCCACAAATTTAAGCATCAGGCTCGAACTTTATTGAAAATACCCGAAACCCTAAACCCCTAAAACCTAAAACCCTAAGCCCTAAATCTCAAAACACTAAACCCCTAAACCTCACCAACAAGATGCTATCATGCACACTTATAGTTCAAATTTTGAGATACATTTATTAAATTGGCTGGGCAACGCCATTCTATTCGATGGATATATGCATAAAGCTTGAACATTTTTTGAAAATTCCCTAAACCCTAAACCCTAATCAACCCCTAAAAAATAAACCCTAAACCCACAAACACCCTAACGAAGCAGGTATCATGCACTTATTGATAAAAATTTGAAATACTTTCATTAAATTGTGGTAATGCTATTCTATTCCATGAATATAGGCATAAAGCTTGAACATTGATGAAAATTCCCTAAACCCCGAACCCCTAAAACCCAAACCCTAAACTTTTATCTTATCTTACCACTATATAGTGTACGGTTAGCTTTGAATATTCAACGTTGGATTAAGGGATATTTCACCATCATTCTTGCGTACATTAAATTTTTCTCTCTTTGGATCAAATTTTTCTGTCATAAGTTTGATCACTAGACATCTTGACTTCACTGGGGGAATCTCAAGCATGCACTGCAAGTCGGTTTCACCAATTTTGGCATGTTGTGCCGGTGTCATACTTTTCACGAAATGACACCACTTCTCAACAGCACAACACATTTCTCTGATTTCGTCTATTTTGTTGAAAAATAACTATATTTATTTAGGTGTTTTGTTGGCATCCGAAGAAATAATACTATTCATAACACACATAGACTAAGATGGATAACACTAAGAGTACGTTATACTACACCATGTCAGGTAAATCGCTCTCTGGACGCGCCAAACTACCGATAAATCGAGAGCGGGATTTTAAAAATGTTTACACATATATACAATTACAAATAAAGAGTTTACACACATAGTTTTTCTGTAGTGCATGTGTTTACAGACCTTTTATTGCAAACATATATGAACAATATTACACATAATCAGCTAAATTGAATAACAACAGGAGAATCAAACGTATTGTTTTTTTATCAAAAGGGACTTCTATATCATTCGTTTTTAAACACCAAACCAGCTAAATTGCATCTCAACACCGCATGTAGGCCTGAGATGCGATGTCTAACACAGAACCAATTAACACAAGAAAATTACAACAGAATTAACAGGCAACATCCTGCCAAACGATTTCCCAACCTCAAACAGAGCCCAACAACTGGAATTTCTAGAGAAGATCCACTAACAATTCTTCGACATAATGGCGACTAGCCTTGGGCGGAAAATCTAACAACTAAACAAACGGATCCATATGGATCGAGCTCTAATCGAAGTTCTGCTGAACTTAGAACTAGTAATACTGTATGATAAATCCACAATGCGTATAAAAATACCTGCAACGGTAGTGCGTGTGCTGCAATTATGCATCTCCTCAAAAAGAAACGGCGTGTCCTTGATGTAGCTCTCATGTAGGGAAGGACGAAAAGAATTCAAATCTCGTCATTGGCGGCGATGGGTAGAGTCGAGGTGGGCGGAGTCGAGGCGATCGAACAAGAAAATCCCTCTGATAAGATGTGCCTCTTTGTGCGCACGTACAACGTGGGGTGTGTGCGTGGTGGGTGGGTGGGGCCTGTGGGGTTTAGGGTTTAGGTCCATGGATTAAAATAACGTCTGAGTATGATGCATGGGCTTTGGCCAGCCCGTATGGCCGTCGGCCTGTCTGGGGCCAATGGTGCCCGATCAAATGTGTCCTGTTTCACACCTTGAATTTTAGGTGGCCCAGTCAAATCTTGAATTTTTGCTTGGGCTTTAGACCTCTCTGGGTGGCTAGAAACACCTTCACCAACTTGTGGTTGTGTGGCCAACATGATCCTACCTAATTGATAGATTTAACTATAATTTTGCTATGCTAAGCCATGACACACACAACTGTGGTAGATGTGGGCCCATGCCAACATTGCATGGGATCTATACCTCTCTGGGTTGGCTAGAAACACCATCATCAACTTAGTGGCTGTGCGAGTCACTGCACCTGACCAACATGATCGCACCCGCTTGATAGATCTAGCTATAAGAGTGTTATGCCAATCCGTGACACACACTCGTGGTAGATGTGAGGCCATGCTAACATTGCATGGGGTCTAGACCTCTCCGGGCATGCTTGAAATACCATCATCAACTTAGTGGTTGTGTGAGTCACTACGCCTGACCAACATGATCCCACTCACTTGATAGATCTAGCTATAAGAGTGCTATGCCAAGCCATGACACAAACTTGTGGTAGATGTGGGGCCATGCCAACATTGCATGGGGTCTAGACCTCTATGGGCTGGATAGGAACACCTTCACCAACTTGTTGTATGAGTCATCACACCTGACCAACATGATCCTACCTACTTGATTGATCTAACTATACTTTTGTTATGCCAAGCCATGACACACATAACTGTGGTAGATGTGGGCCCATGCCAACATTGCATGGGATCTATACCTCTCTAGGTTGTCTAGAAACACCATCATCAACTTAGTGGCTGTGTGAGTCACTAAACCTAGCCAACATGATTCCACCCACTTGATAGATCTAGCTGTAAGAGTGCTATGCCAAGCCATGACACACTTGTGGTAGATGTGGGGCCATGCTAACATTGCATGGGGTCTAGACCTCTCTGGGCTGGCTAGAAACACCATCGTCAACTTAATGATTGTTTGAGTCACTACACTTGACCAACATGATCCCTCCCACTGGATAGATCTAGCTATAAGAGTGCTATGTCAAGCCATGACAAACTTGATGATGGTGCTTCTAGTCAACTCATATGGGTCTAGAGCCTAATCCAATGTTGGGATAACATGATCCCACCCACTTGATACACCTAACTGCTGGTTGTGTGACTCAGTAGTTGGCCAACATGATCCTACCCAGTTGACAGATCTAACTATAAATTTGTCATGCCAAGACATGACACACACAACTATGGTAGATGTGGGCCCATGCCAACATTGCATGGGATCTATACCTCTCTGGATTGGCTAGAAACACCATCATCAACTTAGTGGCTGTGTGAGTCACTGCATCTGACCAACATGATCCCACCCACTTGATAGATCTAGCTATAAGAGTGCTATTCCAAGCCATGACACACACTTGTGGAAGATGTGTGGCCATGCCAACATTGCATGGGGTCTAGACCTCTATGGGCTAGATAGAAACACCTTCACCAACTTGTTGTTGTATGAGTCATCACACCTGACCAACATGATCCTACCTACTTGATAGATCTAACTATACTTTTGTTATGCCAAGCCATGACACACACAACGGTGGTAGATATGGGCCCATGCCAACATTGCATGGGATCTATACCTCTCTAGGTTGGCTAGAAACACCATCATCAACTTAGTGGTTGTGTGAGTCACTATACCTGACCAACATGATCCCACCCAAATGTGGGGCCATGCCAACATTGTATGGAATTGAGACCTCTCTGGGTTGGATAGAAACACCTTCACCAACTTGTTGTTGTATGAGTCATCACTTGGACAACATGATCCTGCCATCTTGATAGATCTAACTATACTTTCGCTATGCCAAGCCATGACACACACAACTGTGGTAGATGTGGGGCCATGCCAACATTGCATGGGATCTAGAACTCTCTAGTTATAATGCTAGCCTCATTAGGCTAGATATAATGCCAAGACATGATGAGCCACTTTGTGGTAGATGTGGGCCCATGCCAACATTGCATTGGCAATAGACCTCTCTGGGTACAATGCTAGCATCATTAGGCTAGATACAACGCTAGCATCATTAAGCACGTGGTGATACACCCTTGTGCCAAATTTGAGTCCATTTAGCTAGCATTAATACATCAAAACATGGCTTATGAATTTGTAATTTAAACAATATGAATATTTCACTATTCTTAGTTATGATTTAGGGAGGTGTAATGTATGCATCATTCAGGTCTAACACTAGTACTTTTTAATGTAATATTAAGTCATAAAAATGAGATATCTTTGGCTAATCTTCGGCTAATCCTAGTTTTTTAAAAACGATAAATTTTACAACATGGGATATCTTCGGCTAATATTTGGTTCTCAAAAACTGGGTGTCATGAAAATTGAAAAGCTGAACTATTTGGGATAGATGGGAAATATAAAGAATCTTCAGTTAATCCACAATGAATCTAAGTTTCTGTGTTTCACGGTTAAATTTGTTTCTCTTCAGGATTGAGTTTGTTTCCCTTAAGATATACCTGGAAGGATGTTTTTTTGGATTGATCTGTAATTTTTATAGATCGATTTTCAGTGTACGTATATTTTTTTGGTTTGGTAGCTATCAGCGTAGTGGCCGGTCAGAACTAGATTCATACATGGCTTCAGTTCAGAGCACAACATAGTTATTTTGCAAATCCCCCCTTGTATTTTTCTAGCATGGCTAAAGTTGGTCCTGGGGGGTACAAAAGGAATATCGATAGCTATAGATGAACGGATGCATCCTTTGGAACCCTAACCTAAGGTGCCCCTAACCATCCGCTCTTCCAAGATTCAAATTGATTCTTATATCCTTCCACTAAAACTCTCATACATCACGCCGTTATGAACGAGAGGGATGAGGGTGTGCTTTCGCCTAAGGTTCCAAGGTCTGGCTGGGTTGTCGCCATGGAAGATTCTCTGGGATTTAGAGAGTTCAACACTTCAGGCGATGGATTTCAAAAAGAAGCTTCTAGTAATGTTGATTGCTTTTATCCGACTGCATATGTAAAATTTTGTATGCTTTCCTATTGTGTGTATGGTACGGGTCTGTTATGTGTAGATCTAAAGAGGTCTTCAGAGTATATCTGTTTCTTAGGGTATTTAAGAACCGTGCTATAGTTTGGGATATGCTGAAGGATTTGACTTTAATTGTTTCTTATACAAAGGAGAAATTGAAAAATAAAATACTTTCTGTTCTTTAGAAGTGACTGCTTTTAGGAAGGGAAGCTTCAATAACAGCTTCCTACGCAAATTGGGGGGTGGGGGTGGTGGAATTTAGTAGTGTGCTGTAGTTTGTAGTGATTTTATTGCTATTCTATTGTTTGATTTGTTATTCTGTAGATGATGGAAGATTGTTGACATGCTTCTATTCCTTGGTATAAAAAATTCATGGCATTGTATCAAACATATGACATATGGTTTCTTTTTTGGCATATGGAGTTGGATCCAGCATATCTATCGAATTGAAAACTTCTGTGGATTCAGTGATGAGAAACTCAGATTTGGTTTCAAAAATTATTAGAAAGTATGAAATTGCAACTTCTATGGCATTGGTCCGTTGCAGCATTTTCAATAATGCCTAGTTGTCAGCTAGTAGGTCTCTAATTGTGCAACGCTGGTCTAGTTCGACAAAAAACCCAGCACATCTAGGTTTTTCGGTGCAGTTCAGGAAACCAGGAAAAAGAATAGGTGTATTTAGGTTAATTTATGCACGGGGAAATCAGACAGAGGTTTCATCTAATGCTTTACGCCCATTATTAAACAGTGAAATGTGGGAAGGTGTGGATATTTTGAGTTCAGCAGATGGTGTTGTCCTTGGTCTTAAGGCTGGAAGCATGTGTGGGGATTCAGGTGTTCACTACATGTTTTGCCCCTCTACAAGAAAAAATAGTTTTAGTTCTTTGGAGATGGAGCATATAGTGCAAATTCCAAGAAATGGGGGTCAGCACACTGATAACACATTTGGGCAGTTTGAGTTGATACTTGGAAGGGGGTGGTCAGGGTTTCCTTTCTTCGAGGAAGATGAAGCTACGCTCTTTAATTCTGACTATAACGGGGTAATCTTTAACAGTACTGATCCGATGTTTGTTCATGTGTGTATTCATAAAGATCGGGGGTGGTCAAGAACAGTAAGTTCGCCAATACAATCACCTGTGGTTCCTGTCTTTCACCGTAATCCGTATGGTGTTTTATCTGGAGGCAAGCTCTACATGATGTATGTAGTCGGGTATATAGTTTGTTTGGACATTTTAACATCATAGACTTGCATAATAGAATTGTCAGATGAAATGGGATTCAATGTTAACTCTTGGAATGATTACACGATAGCTCCTAAATGTGGAGGAGGGGTGGTATTCATTAAGTTTTCCAATGGAGATCATGAAAGATGGGTTCTGCATCATGAGGGCAACCACACTATGTGGTCTTTGGAGTCTAAAGTTGATTTGGTTCAAAAAATTGGATCTAGGATATCGGATGACTACCGGGAAGAAGTTTTCAATAATGAGGGTAAGTCAGGGTTTGCAAATTATTACTACAAAATTCAGTTGAGGAAGGCATCAAGCAATGGACAATTTGTATTGTTATCCACTGGGTTTGATCCTGGATTGTTTGAATTCGACATGGATATGAAAACTGTGACTGAAATTTAGATGTCAAGCAATGAAAGTCAGGTGGGTAGGATCTACTCATTGTCGGAGGAATGGCCTCCAAAAGTTTATTTCAAGGGTGGCTTTTAGTATTTTTATTGCGTTGTGTCCTGTTATTTGTATGCAACATTGTAGTCAATGTACAAGATATTTTATAACGGCTGCAGTTAAATATCCGTGTTTGAAGTGTGGCTTATGCGGTTAAAAGTACAACTACTCTTATCTGGTCCCAATGTGATGTAAAACCGCACAAGCATGCAACTAGAAGGTTTCAAATTGTAGTTTTGGTACTTGCTTCACAAATGAAAGCCTATTTTTGAGTTTGTTGGTTAAATTTTTTAAAATTTCAAACCAAAATGGCTAGATACAATGGTAGCATCATTAGGCACATGGTGATAAACCCTCGTGACAAATTTGAGTCCATTTGAATAAATGTAGATGAAAACATGGTACACAAGTGGCTCTTTCGAGTAGTCGGACATAATTGTTGACCTAACTACCCCATGTTTGGATAGATCTAGCTATAATTTTGCTATGCCAATCCATGACACACACAACTGTGGTAGATGTGGGGCCATGCCAACATTGCATGGGATCTAGACCTCTCTAGGTTGGCTAGAAACATCATCATCAACTTAGTGGCTGTGTGAGTCACTACACCTGACCAACATGATCCCACCCACTTGATTGATTAGCTATAATCTGGCGGCGGTGCTGTCAACTTCGTGTGCTCAGCAATGGCGGCCCGTGTGAGCTCAGGGGCAGCCCATCGGTGGTGCTTAATCTCAAAACCCTAGATCATTCCCTACGCTTGGATTTGGATCTGACCCAATCGCTTTCCCTCTGATTTCTGATTTCTTATCTAGATTGCCGTGGGCGGGTTGGCTGAATCGGGGGCATCGAGATGGAGAGGCAAGAGAGCACTTCCAATAGGTCAATCTTACTATTTCTTTATTTGATTTGATCGCATTTGGATAATCACCAATTCCTCTATCTCACTCTGCCCGCCTCTACTCAAACAAAACAGGGGTGATTATGAGCGGCGGAGAAAATTCCAATTCAATTTCAATTTCTTCCCATCTAAAGAGAAAGTAGGTGATGGTAGTGTACGTAACATTGAGAGAGGTACATCTGTGGGTTGGGAGGTTGAGTTTGCAGATATTGATCCCCAACAACTGCAGCAAATGGAAGAATTGGCCATGAAGAATTTGGTGGAGAAAATCGGGCAAAGAGTTCCTTGGGGTCCACAGCAGGAAGTTGCATTGTTACGGTTTGAAAATTGGAAGGGAGAATATTTGAGAATTAAGGATGGAGAAGATTTAGTAGATGAAATTGATCGACAAGATGGCTGGAAAAACAAAGAGGTTACTTTTGATGCTGAGCTCATCGATCTAGAAGCAGATTCCAAGGTTGGATATGTGGCTTCAATTTTTGCTTCACAAATGTCAGATGATGATTGGGACTCATAGACGCAGATGGTGCCCATACGAACTGAAGTGACAGTATTATTAGACAAAAATGATGTTGATGCAGGACAGGGTGTTGATGCAGGGGCTAGTACGTATGTTGATTGGAATTCAGTGGAGTTAGATGAAACTACTGATTTAGTCATAGCACCAATGGCTGACACAGAAATGGCCAAAATATTTGGCATTCCAGTAGATGATGATGGTGGTAACAGAACATTTTATGAAGATGTAGATAGAGAGCTGATGGAGAATGTTGCACATGATGTAAATGATGAACATTATGATGAGTTGGTTACTGTCTATGACAAGGAAAACCCTGTTATTGCAGTAGGGAAACTGTTTCCAAGCATGGGTGAGTTTAGGATGTGTTTCAAAACTTATGCAATCAAGAAGTAGTTTGATGCCAAGACTCAGTGGACTGATAAAGAGAAGTTCTATGCTAGATGTAGAGGTTTTGATGGGGGCGCCAATCCTTGCAAATCGTACATTTCTTCTAGACGCCAACCGGATGGAAGAAACATTAGAGTTATTCAATTCCCTTTTGAACACACTTGCACTCCTAGTTCACAGAGAGTATCAACAATGACATCACAAATTTGGGTTGCTGAAAAGATCACTCCTATTTTAGCCAAGACACCAAACACTACTACAAAGAGGCTAAAAACAGACTTGGAAAAGGACTACCCAATTAAGGTGAATTATAGCACTGTGTGGAAGGCAAAACAAACGGTAATGAAAGAATTGTATGGTGATTGGGAAAATACTTTTACGATGTTGTATAACTTCAAAGCAGAGGTTGAGAAAAGGTCACCTGATAGTGTTGTGGAGATAGATACTGAGGTTAGTGATGATGGCAAGGTGTTCTTCTCTATGTTTTTTATGGCTTTAAAGCCTTGCATCGATGGCTTCAAAGCAGGATGTCGTCCATATTTAAGCATCGGCTCTTCATTTTTAACTGGAAAGTGGAATGGTTAGCTAGCAGCATGCGATGCTCTGGATGGACATAATTGGATGTTCCTTGTTGCCATTGGGTTGTTTCAATCAGAGATTGAGGCCTCATGGACATGGTTTATGATGCAGTTGAAAAGATGCTTAGGGCCAGTCTCACCTTTGGCAATTCATATAGATGCATGCAAAGGCCTAGAAAATGCCGTAAAGACTGTGTTTCCCCATTCCGAGGAAAGAGAGTGCTTTGGACATATGTGGATGAATTTGATCAAAAAGTTCAGAGTATAAGAATTTGGGAGCATGTGGCCTGCAGCAAGATCTTACACTATCCAGACACATTCATATCATCTTGGTTAGATAATGGCAGCATGTACTGAGAATGAATTTGGTACATGGTTGCAAACCTATCACTCTCTCTTATGGTATCGGTCAGGATTTAATATTGCCATCAAATGTGATCATATAAACAACAACTTGGCAGAGAGTTTTAACAACAAGGTGAAGGATTTAAAGGACTTGCTTGTACATGACATGGTTGACCAAATCAGGATCATGATCATGCGCTTGTGGGAATTGAGAAAAAGAATTGGTGATGTCCTGCAAGGGGACAAGCTTCCATCACTGGTACAACAGGTTGTCAACAGGAGTAGAAATCTTGCACATTTGAAATTTGAGAAATCTTCTTTGTGGGGTGCTGAAGTTAGAGACACGAAAACTGGAAGGAGACATGTTGTTAACACTGAAGTGCATGAATGCACTTGCCTGGAGTGGCAACACACTGGAATGCCATGTGACAATGCCCTACTCTTCTTGGCCTCCAAACCAAAGTTAAATATGCACCTATATTTGCATGAATATTATTCAGTATAAAAATTCAATGCTGCATATGCAACTCCAATTCCAGCACTTACAGACCAGTCTCAATGGCCTGAAGTAGAAGAAAAGCTGGCAAGCCTAAGCAAAGTAGATTCAAGGCATGGTTTGAGAAAGGTGGGAGTAGTAAGAAAGGGAAAAATGATGATAAGCCAAAAAGACCTAAAAAAGTAACAAAAACAGATGCAAGCTTTGCCAGGAACTTGGGCACCGAGCTGGGTCTTCCAAATGCCGTTACACTCCTGAAAAGCCAAAGAAGTATGCAATATTTTTTTGTTACTGTTACTTTTGTTTCTTCACTTTGTTTTGTTGCAAAATGACTTGTTATGTTTTTTAGGAGAAAATGTCCAGTTCAGCCTCTTGTTGAAAAATGCTGTCCAACCAAAAAGGCAAGACTTAGTGGATTCAGAAAAAAGAGAAATGTGCAGATCATGTTTACTGATGATCAAACAAGGCAAAATGAGGCTATTGAGTTGCCACCTGTTGTGGATGTTACAATGGAAGCAGATCATGTCCTTTATCATATTGTGCTGTAATCTATTGAGTTTCCACCTGTTCTGGATAATGTGCAAACCGAAGAGGCAACAAAAGAGTCTATTGAGGTGCCACGTGAACATGTTCTGGAGGTTGTGTTGAACGACATCGCTGATTTGGCCGTTGATTTGCTACAAAAGTTGTGGGGGCCAACTGGCCCTGGTAAGAAAACCAGGAGCATCAACAAATTATGTCATGTTGAACCAATAAGTGAAAAAATAACAAGAGATCGAGCGGCAAGAGGCAAGCAAAATAGAGTGGGAACCATTGAAACATTATGTTTGTTGTACTTTGATGTGAAAACCTATATTTCATTGATGTAATCTTGATTGTTGTATTGGTTTGTGTACTTTGATGTGAAAACTTATGTGATGTGAATTTGAATTTGAACCGGTATTCAAATTTGAATTTGAATTGACATTCTAATTTGAACGAACATTCAATATTTTTAGATTTTATTGGTTTGTTCTATGATTTTTTAATGCTTTATGTACTATTATGCATGTTAGTTCATCAATCCTAGTCCTTTTGTGAAGTACATCTCATTGCCACCAAAAATGTGCTAGAAATGGCCTCCAAAGCAAGGTGAAACGACCGCATTGCTAAGCATCTTATTTTTCGACCTTGTCCAAATCATCCAAATAAATGTCGTTAGCATCTATTCTACCTATACAGTATGAGTACGAAATCTCACTATTTTGGAACTTATCTTCATATTATTAATTTTTTTTAAAGTATATGCTATTATACAAAATGATTAATAAAACAACTTTAAAACATGATATTGCAAAACAAAATTCAAATCCTTCTTAGTCACTCCAAGATGAATCTAGGGTGGGGTTTTTGATATTTTGCATTTTCAAAACCCCAAACCCTCTACTCTCTCCTTTGAATTCTCTGTAACCTCAGACGAGGTTGTTCAATTTGTGAAGGATTTTTCATGCAAATTTCTTTTTATCATGTTTATGATTTTCTACCTAACTAGGTAACATAACATGACTATGTGCGAAGGTTTTGTATTTTTTCAATTTTTTGGGAATTAGTTATGCACGGTCAAAGTTGTCAAAACCATGTTGACTGAGCTCAAAACCCCATTCGTTGACCAGGCTAACCCTGAGGACCAACCTGGAGCTCTAACCCTAGCGCGCTACCCGGTTCGTTCGATCTATTCTTCGAGAAGGATTCTATGTGACGGCAGCTAACCCTAACGACCAACCTCGACTGTTCATCTGACGCTGTGCGCTAAACTCCCGCCGTGCGATATGGTCTTCTAGGAGGAATCATGAGCGATCCGTGAGAGCCTAGTTTCTTCGACGTGATTGGCTGGTGTTTTTTCTTCCAGCGAGTCGCGTCTTGTTCCGCTGGGCCGTCCACGGATCGTCGAACAGGCCTGTTTATGCCTCTTCTCGTGGCAGCCACGCCTTTGTGCCTGCCGCCCGTCGCTGCCCTCTTTTCCAGCGCCTTTGCCATGCATGCGCCATGCAGCTTGCTCGTCGTACCCTGGCTATTGAACCCATCAGCGTCGTAGCCTGGCTATTGCGCGCAGCGTTGTATAATACAGGGCACGCGCCGATGCAGCCTTACCGTCCCGCCGCTTGGATAACCCGTCGATGCACACCGATGCACACGTCACTTAGATAACCGTCCCGCCGCTTTGAATGCTCTGCGACGGCTTTGACTACTCGATAGAGACCAAACGCCACCGCACACCTCTCACCCTCCTCTCTATTCACACTAGGGTTTGCAACGGCCGCCCCTATATAATGGCACCATTTCATCCCAATATCAACACACCTCTCTCACCCTCCTCTCTCTTTAGCCGCCATCCCGCCACCGCATCTTCCTCAGCCATCACCAACTAGCCGTAACCATGCAATTCAACGGCCCCAGCTTCCGTTGCCCACCCACAACGCCTGAGCGGCAGTACGGCGGTGTCATCTTCGAGAATTAACTGCGTGTGTGTGCAATCTCTAGGTGGAGGGGGCCGACGGAACTAGCGCATTTCTTCCTCTCTGCCAGCTACCGCCACCTCCCTAGGGGCTCGCCATGCATGTTCAGGCTGTAGAGGTACTACGACGGCAACACCGACTTGGAGATCGGCCTGTACGTGCACTTCACCAACCCATTAGACGCGTTCGTGCTCCTCGGGCAGGTTTTCTGGTGTGGATGCGAATTCATTGCATTCACAACCTACAACATCTTCACCGACTTCCATGCCATCTTCCCCTCCCCGGGCAACATGCACACCCTCCCCTACCGCATGCCAGATGAGGACGACGAGTGAGGGAAGAGCCCCTAGCCCGCAAGGAGGAGCGAGGGAAGATGCAGTGCCCGGGAAGATGCCTCGTTGTTTTTCTGTTTTTCTAGTTGTAAGTTAGTTTTTATTATATAAGTTGTGTGCGTTTGTATCGTGTGCCCATCAGTGGATGGGTTTATGTAATGCTACTATGATATTATTTTATCTATGTGGCTATAGTTCGTGCAAACTAACTTAGGTAGTTGATGCAATAATTGAGACAACTCATTTTATTTAACACAAGAATAACAATTTAAAAAAGAGTGCTTGCCCGTGAATAACCACTCCATTTACTTAATTATGCTTCTTATTTCTTCAAATGGAGGTAATGTTGTACACAAAAAAAATTAGTTGTCATATATATTTTTTAACCATAAAAGGTGCAAGTTCCTTTCGTATGAAACATCAAAAAACATAAACTTTAGCCAAATTTGAGAGGGATTCGTTTCCTTCTTTTGTTTGAGCAACATGATCCTACCTACTTGATAGATCTAAGTATAACTAGGTGGGATTGATGATGGTGTTTCTAGTCAACTCATATGGGTCTAGAGCCTAATGCAATGTTGGGATAACATAATACCACACACTTGATAGATCTAAGTATAACACTACCATGACAAGAGATGATGAATTTTGAATTGTTTCTAAAAATTAATGGAATTTTGAATCCAAATCAAAAAACTACTATGGAGATATTCAGCAGACAAACAACAAGCTTGTAAAGGGAATGAAAAAAATCCTACTACACATTTCGAGCTCAACGGCCTGCATAACGCTAGAAGACCATTGTTGGAGCAGGATGCAGGCCCGCGTAGGGCAAAATTTTCATGTGTAGTCCAAAAGAAAGACAACTGACAGCAGTACGTGTCATCATTTATTTGTTGAGAAAAGGTAGTGCTACATATGAATACAGGGTATATAAGAAGGTCTAATCGTTTCTCGCTCGGCGATGTGGGACTAAAATCCAACCCGCGTTAGTCCTTCCCGTTACGGTTTTCCATTGGGCCCGAAAGAGCCCATTACTTTTTGATGCCCGGCATTAAGATGGGCCGCCCCAAACTACTTCACGCCCGGACGCAGCCGTGAAATGGGCGCGGGAGTAGGAGTTGGGCTGGCTTGTTGCCTGCACGCCAAGTCTTACTTTTTTCTTCGATCCTATATTCCTTTTTATTTTCTATTTAAATATTTGAACAAAATAGCTATTTTACAATTTTGAATTTTATAAAATAAATTACATATTCTTGACATCCACCGTTGGTATAGCATGTGTAAAAATTTTGGGATCATTTGATGAACATCGAAAAATTGAGAAATTTACGAACAGCCCTTTTGGTCTCACCTAGGCCTCTTTTCCTAGCAATGTGTTTTTTCGACTTTCGTGAAACAACCTAGATTTTTTTACACATGTAAGATACACAAAATAAGACACATGTACAAGGTTTCACACAAATTTGAATGTTTTTGAATTTTTGGTGGCCCTGTCAAATTTAGGCCGAAAATCAAGGTGTCTATTAAGGATGCCTAGGGGTTAGGCCTTTGTGATGTGATACATTCTCCATGCTGAAACATGGCATCCTCTACCTAGAAGCAATTTTAAATGTGTCCAAGCTTTCACACAATTTTGATATTTGTTTTTGAATTTTAGGTGGCCCGGTCAAATTTTGAATTTTTGCATGGGCTTGAGACCTCTCTGGGGTGGCTAGAAACACCTTCACCAACTTGTGGTTGTGTGACTCAGCAGTTGGCCAACATGATCCCACCCACTTGATCATTTTGGCCAGGTGATGAGTCACACAACCACAAATGGATGAGGGAGATTCTAGCCAACCTAAAGAGGTCTAGATCCCATGCAATGTTGGCATCGGCCTATATTTGCAGGGCACAAGTTTCTTGGTGGAGTACGTATTAGAGCATTTGACCTCCATGCAGGGCACAAGTTTCTTCTTGGTGGCCAACATGATCCTACCTACTTACTAGCTCTAGCTATAATTTTGAGTCTACCAAGCCATGACACACACTAGCCTATGGAAAATGTGGGTCCATACCAACATTGCATGGGGTCTAGACCTCTCTGGACTGGCTAGAACCACCGTCATCAACTTAGTGGTTGTGTGAGTAACTACACCTGGCCAACATGATCCCACCTGATATGGGGTGCTCAGCAAGCACTTGTCAATGATGATGGTGGATGATAGGTAACTAGCCTGTAGCTATGAACTCCCCCGCTCGAACCCTGATGCCAATGCAACAACTCTCGAACCCTATGGGATATTCACAACACCACGCTCTTGCATGCATCCGTCGACCACGAACAGTAGTTTGCAATCTATTAATTCCCAATGGAACAATAGACCACACTCAATTGCAGTAGATAATTCGATCACGGGATAATTTTAGATGTTCTAATAAGAAACAACTCCAAAACGGTTTTAACGTGATCTAACTCGAAAGAAACGGTACCCCCATCTATTTAAGAGAGAGGGGGCGGCTAAGCTAAGAGTCTAAGACGCAAATGACTACAACTAAGATACATGCCGACCCAAGTGGGGCAGCTCTCTAGGCGCACAAGCTTGTTTCCTGTCGTGGCAGCATATTGGGCCTGAAAATTGTCGCGGCAAGACTCTCTCCCGTGGCAGGATTTCAACCACTTTCTGTGCCGCAGCAGCCTGCCATGGCAGGATTTGTCATCGTTTCTCTGCCACGGCAGAGACTCTGGCAGGTGTTGATCCCTTTCTTTGTAGCTCCTTGCGTTTCCTCCCTCTCCTCCCTCGCGCTTGCATCATTGATCAACACACCTTTATCCATGTGCTTCACCTCCTTGCTCCATGTTATGCCTTATTTTCCAATGTACCTCGTCATACAATAACACAGAGACTTAGGCAGTATAAAATTCTCATTAAGTAAAACATCAGGCTCATTAAGAAACAAATTCACCTGTTGGTCTAGTATCTTAGCACGAGCTCTTGTAATTGGTCCAATTATAATCTCATTGGACTTATCCTTCTTAGTAGCGTCTAGAACATCATCAGTAGAAACTGGGGTAGGTGTAAGTATAGGGATGTCCTCATAAACCCCCTTGATAGATCTAGCTATAAAAGTGTCTTGTCATGTCTCAACATATCGGCCCACATTCTAGCCAACCTAAAGAGGTTCGATCGATTATTTGATATAGTAGGTCATGATGACATGTCAATGTTTTCTAACAAAATCTTGATCTTACTAGTGGCAAAACTACGGTTATTGGATAGTCATATTATGCACAACTAATTACTAGTTTTTGAAAAAAAAACTAGTGGCATCTTGACATGGAGTCTTGTTATGTATCCTACCACCAAGGAAAAATAAGAAACACGCGCGGTAATGTAGTTTTTCTCAAAACCACTTCTCAACATAAGCTCGTAGCTATGAAAATGCATGGCTATCGACTCAAGCCCCTTCCCAAAATCCTATTTTGTCTGAATGAGGCCATATTTGGCACACAGAGTGATGGGTTTGTTTGTACAAAACACGCATTTTCCATTTTTAAGTGGCAAAATGTGAATTCCCTCTTTCTGTTTAATTCTAGAATCTTTCTATACACGCATGGATGGACCAACGGTGGCGTGTAGGTTCCACTATTTCGTGATTTTTTTTTAATTTCTGCTGCTTCTTTCAAACTAAGGAAAAAACCACGACAGGTGAGACTCTGAATCAGTAATCACAATTTGAGTTCAATGAGTAAAGCTGAAACATAGTACTTACACATAATTATGAAAGCCGCCACACAGAATTCTGAAAGCTACCACACTGAATTCTGAAAGTACTAAAAATAAATACATTGCAATTTTTTACTTCGAAAAGATCTGAACACGCTAGCGATCGAGAAAATAACCTAGGCTATTCAGCCCTATATATTTCATCGGCGTCCGCTCCCGTGTGCTGCAGGAGAAATTCATTAAACTCCCCCCGTCTGCAATGTGCTGCCAGTATCTTGTCGAGACGGTAAGGCCTCGGTGAACGTTCCAGATCATGTTGACCAAAGCCATCTACAGGTGTTGGTACCCCATCCCAAGCCTTAAGATCATGATTGTACGCTCTGATATAAGAAAGATCCGCGTAGTAGATGCAACCGGCTAGGACTATACTAGGGTGCACTCTAGTGTCGACAGAGATCGATCGGTTCAAATGAACGAAGAAGGCACGGCTGCCAATGTCACCTACAGCCTCGAGACAGAGTTTCTCTGTGTCCACACGGTAAAGCACCGGTTGACCTTCGGCGAAAACCCCACCGAACACAGGAAGCAGATCACCTTCTGACTCCACAAGGTAGAACTTGTAGACTCAACATATCTCTTCAAAGACTGGACCTGAAATTATTCTGGCCATCTTGACTGTGCTCGCGTTCTGCTCCACCTGGATGTTGGTCGACACGATGTATCCACCATCCTGTACTGCATACAGTTCACCACGGAACGGGGTCATGCATCGCACGTGCACATCGGACGACGGATAAATTCCTTCTCCAAATAGTCCATTGAAATCCCCTGTCGGGGTGGCCTCATCGGTCCAAGCAATATAATTCTCATAATGTGCGGAAACAAACACCATCATGTGGGACTTCGTGACGGCTACATATGCCATAAGATTTGATGGTATCTGCGCCTGAAACTGAGTGTTGGACTTACGGGTGAGTGGGTTCAGAAGGCGAATCTTGTGCGGCTCTTCCCTCTGAGCAATAACGATGACGCCATGATAAACACCGATGAAGTAGAACCTTTTGATGAAGAGAACAGTTAGCCCTAAGATATATGTACAATGGAAAATACTCTATTTGTTCACTAATATAAGACAGAGATTCTAGATATTTCAAAATGTACTAGATATATATATCCTAAAATGAGTGAACCTATACAATTAAACTTTGCTTAAGAATGTTCAAGAACATGCATGTTTAAGAACCTACACAATTAAACATGATGTTTAAGAACCTACACAATTAAACATGCATGTTTAAGAATAACTTTGTATCATAATAACAAATGAATGTTAGATCGGATGAATTGTGAACATGTGCTGAACTCCCATTAGATTCGTCGTAAAGCAACGACCTGTGGCGAGGTTGAGGAACGTGAAGTCACCGACGTCTGGAAGTGTGTGATATATCAGGGTCCAGTTGTTGAGATGGAACTCAGGTTCTTTTACCGCGCGGCACCAATCGCCGCAGACTCTCTGACAAGTAGCATAGGCATCGACGTACTCCTCATTCTCCAGGAATGATTCGGCGATCTTGGCAAGTGGTCCGTCGGCTAGGAGATCGGACCAGTTCACCTTCGGTCGGCTTCTTGCCATGCCTTCCTATTGAGGAATAAAGAAGACCAGGAGATGACAAGGAGAAGAACAAGGATAGGAGGATTCTAAGAGGGAAGCACTGCGCCGGAACAAGGAGGCGAGGAGACGGCAGGAACTGCCACTAGGCCACTACGCGGTCGAGGAACTGGCGATTTTCTTTTCTTGTAGTAATGTATAAGGGCATGTACACTCCGAGACGTTTAGGGCGATGCTTAAATGATTAAAAATAATACATACAAAAATAAAAGGGAACCAAACGTCCTCTCCTCAACACGAGCCGCTAGCACATGCGTTAAATACGGTTTGATTGCAAGCCCTCCGTAAAGTTTGGAGCTGATTAAAATGGTTGGTCGAAGGAAAAAAGACACTTAGCGCCCGACGTTTCGTTTTCCGACGACGCTAGCTGATTTTTTGGAATCGGTCGGGAATATGACAAAACGGCCGGGAATCTAAGCTTAACGTCCGCTCTTAGCGTCCGCGTTATACGTGGTCGTCGGCTAACCGCGCTGACAGGTGGTAGGTGGGGTCAGTTCATCACGTAGATTCACTCCAATGCTATAGGCTTCTTTGGGTTGGCTAGATACTCCTTCGTTAACTTGTGGTTGTGTGACTCAACACTTGGCCAACATGATCCTAACGAGTTGATATCTAAGTATAAGAGTGCTATGACACACACTTGTAGCATATGAGTCAACACTTGGCCAACATGGTCCTACCTACTTTACAGATCTAAGTATAAGACTGCTACGCCTAGACATGATGAGACACTTTGCGCCAAATGTGGGCGCGCATGCCAACATTTCATGGGCTGGCCAGAAACTCCTTCATCAACTTGTTGTTGTAAATGAGTAGACACTTGGCCAACATAATCCTACCTAGTTAATTGTTTTGAGAAATACCTACATAGTTAATAGATCTTAGTATAACACTAGAATGCACGGGCCTACATTTGGCACTTGGCCATTTGGCACAAAGTGTCTCATCATAATTTCTTGGCATATAGTGTTATACTAAGATCTATTAACTTGTGGTTGTATATGAGTCAACACTTGGCAACATGATCATCCTACCTACTTGATAGATCTAAGTATAAGACTGCTATGCCAAGACATGATGAGACACTATGGGGCAAATCTGGGCCAATGCCAACATTGCATGGGCTATAGACCTCTCTCGGTTTACTAGAAACACCATAATTAATTTGTGGTTTTGTGACTCAACACTTGGCCAATATGATCCTACCCAGTTGATACATCTAAGTATAAGAGTGATATTGCCAAGCCATGTATGAAAAGCAAGAACCAGCGTACAAAATGTTTTTATCTACTCCCTCTGTCTCAAAATAGATGTCTCATATATGTCAAAAATTGAATGAATCTAGACACTATTTAGTATATAGATTCATCCAAATTTTGAAAAACCTAAGACATCTATTTTGTGACAGAGGGAGTATTTTGTTACATGAACATGTGCATAAAGAGAAGCAGACGGAGAAAACTTGGGCAAATTCGTGATGATTTTTATTCAGGGCTTGCAAAGCATGAGGAAGCTAACCGATACACTTATTACTATGTTTACTGCTTAATTATCAGCAGATAGACCAACCCAAGAGCAACTGCACAAAAATAAAATACAACATTCATCATGTTCACCTGCTTGTTCACATCAATAATCTGCCTTAACTGCTTGTTGAGTTTGTTCAGTTCTCCCTTAACTTCTGCATCACCCGTCGTAGTAACGATTTCAGAGCCCAAGCTCTCGACCTTATGAGGGTAATTGAGGTCAATCGATGGGCCCCCTTCTTATCAACTGCGCCCTCTAGTTTAATCCTCTCAATGTACTCATCCATCCACTCAAAATGCCTATAATTCTTCAGATCCTGAAATCGGATGGGTAGATGAACCCTGATTCAAATCCCAAATCCGGGGAAGAACCAAAATTGGCAAACGAAATCAACAAATTGACTCGAAGAACTCAGATCTAACCTTCCCCTCCTCTGGCTTGCTCTCGCATTTCACAAATTCGCGCCCATAGTTTCCATTTTCCTCCTTCTTAGTGACCAATCGTTTTTAGTGGCATGATGCGTGGGCAGTCAGGGCACCTCGTCATTTGCACTGCCCCATACCGCGGCCATGAGGAGCCGGAGGTTGTACTGGAGTTCGGCATCAATCGCTGGCATTGCGGGATTGAAAAAAGGCACCCGAAGAAGAAAGAGAAAGCAATGGAAGGCAATGTCGGCTCGCGTTCCTGTTCCCCCCTTTTCTAAAGGTAATGATGAGGTGAATATGTGGTGCGTCCCGCGATGTTTAGGGCCGGTGGCTGCATCAGGACGGGATGCCAGATGAGCGCGGCATACGCATCAAACACTGTACATGCTAACAAAGTTTGGTATGCACTTACACTACAAAATATAAGATGTTTCGGGTTTCTGAAGAAAATGAATCTAGATTTACCCCAAAGTTGAGTGAACCTACATCCTAAAACAAGTCCAGATACATTTGCTTCACAAAGCTAAAAAATCTTATATTTTGAAACTGTATAATGTAATTCCCATTCAGTTATATGTCTGGTCCGTTACTATTTTGACGAGCGTTGTAGTTTAAGCATACACACTACAACTAGGCCTATGAACATTACTCACCAAATCCACAAATTGGCGAACATAAACAACCCAAACTTTACATTACAACCGTAAATTAAGAAAAACGACAAAACCATAGTCATGAAACATTCTTCTGACAAAAACACAGTGCCATGCGCGAACTGTTTAGCAATCATACAACCCAACTTTGCGTAAATTGTTTAATGGTATACCAACATTCGCCAGGGAATCGGTAGTAGGAATTTTTGTTTCTTGAGTTTTCAAGAATCTGCCAGCAGCTCCGCGATCTCAAGAACTCTGCTTTTTACCTTTTCGAGTTTGTTTGTCTTCGACAGAGTAATTTCTGCAACAGTACGTCTCCTAGAATCATTTATCCTTTCCTGTAACAAAATATTAGCAGGGTTAATAAGGTCACATGCTAGTGTATATAAATATGAAAATACCAAATAGAAATTTTGAATACCTGCGAGACTTCATCTGTGAATTTATCTCCGTCAAAGTGCTCCATACAGCGTAGCACGAACATTCCACACGATTTTCTGATCATAACGAATCTAAATTTGAATAACAGTACTAACACATCAAAAGAAATGACATTAATTCAACCAGAAACTCACGCATCATTTTGCCGTGGTGTTTTGCAGCTTACGATCTCCCAATTGGAAACATCATCAAACTTACAATCCGTATATTTGTTAGCCACTTGTATGTCTTTCGAAATTTGCTCTCTCTATGAAATAGAGAGGTTTAGTGTAATGCTTGGAATAACCATATAGTTGCTAAGTGTATAGAGAGAAAACATACCAGAGCTTCGACATTTTTCTGGACCCTTTTAAATTCAAACAGCGAGTCGAGCACTTGAAATATCTTCTTTGGTCTATTCAGGACGACACAACACTAGTGGCAATCGTTTATATTCACGCGAAATATGCCTACCAAAAAGATACAAGTGTTATCACATTACATAATCTGGTTTATACCCTGCATTTTCTTGTACAAATAGTACTTACCTTATCAGCACGAAAGTCTTTTTCCATGCATCTTTCAAAGCATCCTGATATATCATAAGCCATTTTTGAATTTTTGTCCAAGGCATCTTTCTTATGTTGGGATCTAGTTTTTCTTCTTGGTGGAGTACGTATTAGATCATTTGCTCTATACGCAGGGCACAATTTTCTGTTATCCCCCAGTCGAAGAGACAATTCTGCCATGTAAGCACCTATAACCTACAGAAAAATTTAATAACATATGACAAATGATCCTTCTTAGTTGCATAAAATAACAAAACTATGGTACTTGGACTTACATTGCCACCCAGCCATACTTTATCAAGGATCTCACTAATGTGGTTGGCAGGGACCTGACTGTCGCCCTTGTTATCATAGACACGTAGACTCCTAAAATCTTTATTATTTTTTGCTATTTCAACGTACAACACTGCAGCATCTATTTGTTGCGGTGTCAAACCGTCGAGGACTTCTGGGTCTTTAAAAAGACCTGTATACATAGAAATAAATATTTAATACGTGCATGTAACTGTTTTAATTTAATACATGCACAACCATGCAATTCAATGATGTTGCACTAACTTTTCTAACCTCATTTTTTGGTTTTTTACCCTTTTTGTCCACCGACCTGAGCTTGCGCTTCTCGCCAACGGTATATAGGCTATTAAATGAGTCAAATGATCCATTCGAAAGAGTGTCTCCTACCTCACATTTTTTCCTCCCCGCCCCTTTTTCAATGCAGCTGTGAATGCTTCTAATGGAATCGGCTCTGGGTCCGGTCGCGTCGGTGAAGGACCCCTACCATCGATTAGTATTGGTGACGCTTGGGTACTGCCGAGTTTTGATGGTGCGGTGTGGCAAGCATCAGTAGAATTCCTTTCCTTCTTGTCTGTGGGTAACATGAATATGTCACCTTCAACCACTTTCTCCTTACTATTTGAATCCTTCTTTAAATTAGAGTCATGTGCAATGTCAAAGGAGTTACTTTCTGAGGTTTCTGGACGGTCCATAAAATCTTTTGGCATATATTTGGTGTTAGTAGAGGCGATTCCTGCACCATTCTCTACCTCCTTCTCTACCTCCTTATCTATCTAGTCCTCTTCATTGTCATTATCAGACATTTTTTTCTTTAGAAGGTATGTATGTGACTACTGCCGAGTTCATCATAACAAGAAGTTTTTGCAAGATTAAAAATAAATGAATCATCATGTCATGTTAAAAAAGCATTTGTTTAACTCAGCGCAGATGACACACAGGGTGTATCACCTTAGCACAAGCTTCTGTGAAGACCTACATCTTTCTATGCAAGGTTTCTTCAATTGTTCTATCAATATGCTCTGTTAGTTTCTTCGTCATATGTTCCAACATGACTTCTCTCATTCCTTTAGCCCTGCTGGATGTAGAACCTCCTTCCTTCTTCATGTAGGGCCCTCTTCTACGTTTCTTACCAGATGCAATTTTGGGTGTATCGAGAACCTTGACTCGATGCTTTTGACTTATGTCATAGTCAATCTTCAAGATATGTGTATATAAACCAATTAATATTGACAACCTAGAACCGTTAGTAAAACAAAAAATAAGCTACGATATCACTTTATTACGTACCTTCCCCAAATCACGGCACTTTAATTCTAAGTCGTCTCTTGCCGAAGCCGCATCTTCCGTCCAGTTCCTCATCAATGGCCTTCTGGACGTATACTCAGCGCCATCTGGGAGTATCTTCTCATAGTACAGATACTTCCAATATCACAACAAAATTAGATTAAAACAAAGAAAAATGTATTATAGATAATTATATATTCCATCCGATTCAAATTATTTAACTAAGATTTGTCTAGATTTGGATGTATCTAGACATGTTTTAGTGCTAGATATATCCGAATTTAGACAAAACCAAGTCAATTAGTTTGAATCGGAGGAAGTATGTAAGTTGAGAATGGAATTTACCTGTAACAAGATGGTGCTGCTTGTCGGCCATTGCTTCGCTTTATATGCATTGCCTACTTGTTTTAGGCTAGCAATGAGGTATGCCCGTACATACTCATTGAAATTTAGCTTTTTAATGCGACCCACGTCTTCTACCAGTGCATAGTATTGTGTTGGGATGATCTTTTGGTTCTATGGGGAAAGGACTGTACCAATCAGAACCAGAACCACCTTGCGGATAAAGTCGTCATCCGCGACTTTATCCTTGATGACGTCGGCGATTAGGTCATCAATTACAAGATTACCTGTCTTTTTTCTTACAAAGCTATCAGGTATACAGTTCTTTGCGTCACCATCTTCCTCAGAAAGAATGTCCGATATATCCAATCCATGATTTTTTAAACCATAGATGCAGTCAACGTCCACTCCCGTAAGGGATATTTCACCATCATTCTTGCGTACATTAAATTTTTCTGTCTTTGGATCAAATTTTTCTATCATAAATTTGATCACCAGGCATCTTAACTTCACTAGCAGAATCTCAAGCATGCACTGCAAGTCGGTTTCTGCAATTTTGGCACGTTGTGCCGGTGTCATACTTTTCACGAAATGACACCACTTCTCAACAGCACAACACATTTCTCCGATTTCGTCCATTTTGTTGAAAAATAACTATATTTATTTAGCTGTTTTGTTGTCATCCGAAGAAATAATACTATTCATAACACACATAGACTAAAATGGATAACACTAAGAGTACGTTATATTACACCATGTCAGGTAAATCGATCTCTGGACGCGCCTAACTATAGATAAATCGAGAGCGGGATTTTAAAAATGTTTACACATATATACAATTACAAATAAAGAGTTTACACACATAGTTTTTCTGTAGTGCATGTGTTTATAGACCTTTTATTGCAAACATATATGAACAATATTACACATAACCAGCTAAACTGAATAATAACAGGAGAATCAAACATCTTGTTTTTTTATCAAAAGGGACTTCTACATCATTCGTTTTTAAACACCAAACCAGCTAAATTGCATCTCAACACCGCATGTAGGCCTGAGATGTGATGTCTAACACAGAACCAATTAACACAGGAAAATTACAGCAGAATTAGCAGGCAACATCCTGCGAAACGATTTCCCTCCCTCAAACAGAGCCCAACAACTGGAATTCCTAGCGAAGATCCACTAACAATTCTTCGACATAATGGCGACTACCCTTGGGCGGAAAATCTAATGACTAAACAAACGGATCCATGTGGATCGAGCTCTAATCGAAGTTCTGATGAACTTAAAACTAGTAATATTGTATGATAAATCCACAGTGCGTACAAAAATACCTGCAACGGTAGTGCATGTGCTGCGATTATGCAGCTCCTCCAAAAGAAACGGTGTATCCTCGATGTACCTCTCAAGTAGGGCAGGACGAAAAGAATTCAAATCTCGTCGTTGGAGGCGATGGGCGGAGTCGAGGTGGGCGGAGTCGAGACGATCGAACAAGAAAATCCCTCTCATAAGATGTGCCTCTTTGTGAGCACGTACAACATGGGGTGTGTGCGTGGTGGGTGGGTGGGCCTATGGGGTTTAGGGTTTAGGCCAGCCTGTATGCCGGTCGGCCTGTCTCGGGCCAATTGTGCAATCAGGCAATCATGTCTATGTATGCTTCTAAAGATAGGCCTTGTTTGGATATGTCGTTTGAGAGAACTCGTTTCCCTTATCCTCACGTAACTAACAGACTAAAACTCTGTTTGGCTTGAGAGTCTTTCCGCTGCTCTGTGAAGCTTTGTCACTGTTAATTCTCTCATGTCTATGTGCATCGTTGTCGCCATTAATTGTCATGTCAGTCTCGCGTCTTTTCCTCCATCCAAAAACCAGTTTTACAATTTCCTAAACCAAACATGGATTTTGGTGTGCCTATTCTTAACTAAAATTTTGGCAAAACTGGTTTTCCTAAAAATCATCTTAAAACTCGTTTTACAAAAACTAGGAGCTAATCTTCCGTATCCAAACAACCACTATGAGTGGCTAACCAGTGCATGAGTGGGTCTACACGTGGCTTCGTGCATCGAAAGTTACTTACGTAATCACGACAAGGTTTGTGTTGTGAATAAATTTGGAATTACAACGTTTCATAGTAACACATTAGGAATATTTGAAGAGAATATTAAAAATGTATACATTGCTAGGTTTGAAGGGAGAATATTAAAGATGTATACATCTCTAGGCCAATAATGTTAACTCGTCGGAATAATAATGTTCTTACATATGGCGGCGAAATAGATAAATAATTGTTCCAGGACAGCTACAAACGAATAAACATCGATCTTAAGAAAAAGGAGCTAGATGATGTCGATGATAAACATAATGTCCAGGCCAACTTGTTTTGTGGTCCTAGGAGTAATGAGCAAGGCTTGTCCAACTTGTAGATCATGTTCGTTCGTATGGAAATCCCTTCATGCCTTTTTGTTGAATATCAGCCGGCCATCATTGTCAATCGTGTAGGGAATGTTGCTGACTTTGAAATCTCCAACCCGCAGCCCAATCAAGCCTTCCTCGGGAATGTTAAGGCCGGCAACAAATTTTTTAGGTACTTTCTGTGATGCCGTCGTGGATGATGAAATCAAAGGAGTAACGATGTGAGACGATTGCCACAAGTTATGCACATATAAGGAGGAACAACATAATTATAACTACCCCCTCCGTTTCAAAATAGATGTCTTAGGTTTAAATTTGGATGAATCTATATACTAAATTGTGTCTAGATTCGTCCAAATTTTGACAATTTTTGACAAAATTGAGACATCTATTTCGAGATTGATGGAGTACGAGGATAACATACCATGTTGTGTTTCGGAAGATTGGTGCGTGTTAAACGGGTTACTAATGGGACCCCAAGAATAGTACTTCCTGCATGTATAATATTTAAGAGGTGCCCATACTCATCTTCGCTCAGTTCGTATACTTGGGAGATGATGGTAGAGTCATACGGGTCTTTCTCGCCACCGCTGAAATATACAATATTGATACTCGGTGTTTTTCCTCCCAACGAAAACACAATCATTTAATCTCCCCCAAACACATGGTTCTGTCTAACGAATTCTTTCCATCCATCACCACCCATGCGGGTCAAAGCCTTATCTTTCACCACATCAACGTCATATGCACGCCCAAGTGGTAGTAAGAGCACACTAGTCTTCGCTTCTACATATTCATTCAACATGAACCTTGCATTTTAAGGAATAATCTACGCACAATTAACCGAATATACACACGTTTAAAAAAAGGTAGAGCGCCGCCAACAAAGGTTAGAATATAGCAATAGTGCAAGGAAAAATAGTGTGTTTCGTACCAATGAATCTTCAAACTCTTCATGCATAAAGACACTAAATAATAACGCTAAGGTCAAGGAGTCACACACACTCTTGTATTTTCCGCACAACACCATGTCTCCTAAAACAATAACATAATCATATAAATCCATTACACATGTCATACACTATTATACACGTCAAAAACATCAGTCATGCACATGTTCAACAAATGCAAATAATGTACAGTGAAAGATCTACATAAATTAGCTACACAATTAATATATTGTATACTATGTAGTTCATCTAGACAATGAAATCAAAGCTAGCCTACAAATTTAATGTAAACGTATGAGCAATAGCAAGTCTAGGGCTTACGAACGGTGGCGGATCGACGTCACGAACGGGAGCAGAGACATCGAGAGAAGATGGACGTGGGGCGGCGGCGAGAGGAGAGGATAAGCGCGGCGGTGTGACGAGTAAACCTATTTATGCATTTTATAGGAAACTAATGTTGAGCCGGAAAGGCCGCCGCATGACGCTTCCATCGGCAGACTCATGGGCCGCCTTGTAGACAGCTGACGAGTTGGCCCATCTCCTATCCCCTCCGCTCATCCGCTAGCGCTTTACAACGGGCCCAGATACGATTTTATTATTTTCCTTTTTTTTCTTCTATTTGTCCCTATTTTCTAACTTCCGTACTTCATAGTCCCTCCGTTCCGTTTACATTCATATCACAAAACTAAAACGTCTTAAATTTTGAAACGGAGTATGTTGGCATGGAGAATTATTTGTATACATGGCATTTTGAACTTAATAATCGAGCAATCACGTAGATGTATGAACACATGTCGTGTAGGCTTAAAAAATTGTAACCGGTACGAAAATAGGATAACATAATTCGGGTGTCTACTAACAGAGCAAGTGCAACATTCGATATGAAAAATAACTACAGGGCATCATCAGGAAAACGGGTAACAAACAAGTAAGCTCCCTTATAGGCTTGGTACAACAAGAACAACATATTGACAACCAATCCAAGTGTAGGCTCCTTGTCCATGAAATTCTTCCAGCTACTCAAACAGAGACGGCCATCCTTATTTGAAATGGTGTATGACCCCTGCACCATTGTGTCAGGATAACACACAATGGTCATGCCATCTTATTTGTCCATCGTATTTGGGCCAAGACGTTTTGGGATATTCTAATTTAAAAATAAAGTAGCACGACACCAAAAAAAATTGTCAGTTAAACTTGGAATGGAACATAAATGATACTCCCTACATGCATTCACTAATATAAGCCTTTCCGTTCACTAATACTCCCTCCGTTTAGAAATATAAGACGTGTTAGAGCGAGCTTTGTGAAACAAATTTGTCTAGACAACTTTTATACTCCCTCCGTCCAAGAATAAATGTCTTAGGTATTTCAATTCTTGAATGAATCCATATACTAAATAGTGTCTAGATCCATTCACATTTTGACAAATTTGAGACATCTATTTTAGGACAGAGGGAGTATATAGATTCATAGTGAACCTATACACTAAAATACATCAAGATACATTATTTTCATAATGCTAAAATGTTTTATATTTCTGAATGGTGGAGTATCTTATATTAGTGAACGGAGGGAGTAACAAATAAGAACAGTTTGACATTCACAATATACTTAAAAAGAAAGAAACAGGTTGCTAATGATTCTAGATGTTTGGTTTGGCTGCAATAGTTTAGGGTATAGACCATTGCTATAGTTGATCCTGGTACATAATCTCCAACATAATAACGTGATAGCCTATAGTCCAAAGTCTCTACAGTTTCTATGATTGTCTTCATCATCCTCCAATTTAACTTAGTTCCGTTGGTGGCCTTGATAGAGTCAACAATGCCACGTCTTTCAGGTGAGAGTCGGAAATATTCTGCAATTTATGATTTGAGAAAAGTAAATGTAAAAATGATTACACTAAAATATGATATTACTGGTACAAGATGAATTATGTTGGAACACTACTTGGATAGGTGACTGGGAGGTTCCCAGTTATGACACGATTCCAAGGATCTTTGGTGTTCACAGTGAAGTACATTTTCGGGCCAACTTAAATATTGTAGATTATTGCAACTTCCTTCCATGCTCCGCCACTAATGTAGGTTAGACCTGGTTGGTTTGTGACATCAAAATCAAATTCGAAGTCCTCCTTGATCCTTAGAACATCAGTGAAACTCTCTATGTCGTCCTTGCGCACAAAATATGGCATAACAAAACATGCTCTCACGTAGCACGGGATGACGTAACAACAAATATATGATTAAAATTAGATTACCACGTCAAAGAAGGTCTAAGAGTCATGAAATCATATATATGCCTTATCTTGATGTTTTTTAGCAGTAAGAGCTAAGAGATATGAAGTGCAAACCATAATCATACAGTTTATTGTCTTCGAACTTTTCATAATACTAGACTTCATCAAATTTATATTGAGGTCCAAGACACTAACACGACTAAAAAGAGCAATTATTCTTAATATCAAACATGCAAATAAAACTTCAAAAATTACATGCAGGTCACGCATTAATGACTCAAATAAACAACAAAATATGCCAAACACATAATAAGAAAAAAATAATAACATGATATACTCGTTGGTAGCTGAATACCGCGGTGTCCACAAATTCCTCTTGAAACGTCAAATCAAAGTTGGTCATGTAGATATCCCCACGGCCGCACAAACCATTTGTTTCAAAACAAGTGGGACACTACGATAGAATATAGATCTGATTAGTATTACTAATCCGGAGAAATTTAGTGGTAGGAAGATACCAAACATGTATGGTACCTCTTTGGTTCCAGCCATCCTTGTTGACGACGAGTGTGGCGGGTAAATATACCGCGAGAGAGCAGTTATCTTTCTATGGAGGCACGGACGGTGTCTGCGACAGTAGAGCGATGACGGTGCTGCGCGGCGCCATGTCATCTATCGTTTGTTCGGGGAGGAACTGAGACTAGGTATTTTGCAAAACAATACACGCATGGCTGGGCCACTGTTGGTCCGGCCTGTTAAACAGCTGGCGCGCATCCGCCCTAAACGGCAGACCCAGTTGCGTTTCATGTTCTTTTGTTTTACTATATTTAGTTGTGCGCTTCAGACATTGACAAACTACTAAGTGTGACATATCATCATTATGTTGTATTAAAATTGGTTAAGCACAAAAAAGTAATGAAATCCAAGAAGCATTGAGTCTATATTTAGTTAAGCAAACGATATTAGCTAGTTAAAACTCGAATACATCATAGAAGATTCTAGAATTAAGCAAACAAAGGGAATTCAAAATTTTCCAATATTTTTTATTTTAGATTAACAATTCAACTAATTTTTAGAAACAATTCTCTAATATTTTTGAATAGACTATATTTTACCAATATTTTGCTTAACTTTTATAGCCAAATTTTGTACATTTTGGACACTCCACATTGTCTCAATAATTCAACACAACGAGATCGCTAGGAGAAAATTGGAACTCAAAACAAGATTAATGAACTACATAATTTGCACATATGATCAGCTATGTAGATTAATTAGAAAGAATGACAATACCAACTAGAGATTTATATTTAATTGAAGGGTGAAGGTGTTTCTATCCAGCCTAGAGAGGTCTACATCCCATGCAATGTTGGCATGGCCCTACATCTGCCATAGGTGTGTGTCATGGCTTGGAATAACACTCTTATACTTAGACCTATCAAGTGGGTGGGATCATGTTGGTCAAGTGTAGCGACTCAAACAACCACTAGATTGATGATGGTGTTTCTAGGAAACCTAGAGAGGTCTATAGCCCATGCAATGTTGGCATGGCCCCACTTCTACAACAGTTGTGTATGTCATGGCTTGGCATAGTAGTGTTATAATAAGATCTATCAATAGTGTGGCATCATGTTGGCTGAGGCACACAAACACTAGGTTGACGATGGTGTTTCTAGACAACCTAGAGAGCTCTATAGCCCATACAATGTTGGCATGTACCTACATCTGCCACAAGTGTGTGTCATGGCTTGGCATAGAAAATTTATATTTACATCTATCAAGTAGGTAGGATCATGTTTTTATCTAGCCTAGACATGTCTAGATCCCATGCAATGTTGGCATGGCCCCACATTTGCCACAAGTGTATGTCATGGATTGGTATAACACTGAGCATGTACACCGTGTGGATCAATTCTAAGAAAAATTCTAACATGAGTCTAAGAAAACCGTACTACTCCACCATTTAGGTTCAGGCTAAGCAGTAAAAAGTCTGTGCACTTGGCCCACTACGCATGCAAATGGAGTAGTAGTTATTAGACTGGTTAGTGGACCCCTTGGGTTCTTTATTCCCTTAGAGCTGTGTCAAGTGCTAGACTCGACTTGGGAATCTTTTCTACTAGACTTAACCTATCCACCGTTTAGACTCAGACTAAGGAGGAAAAAATCAGTCTTTTCATACGCTGCACACGCTCTAGATCTATCAAGTGGGTGGGATCATGATGACCAGGTGTAGTGACACACAACTAGTAAGTTCATAAAAACACATTGCTAGGAAAAGCCTAAGTGAGACCAAAAGGGTAGTTCGTAAATTTTTTCAGTTTTTCGATGTTCATCAAATGATCCCAAAAATTTTGCACATGCTATACCACTGGTGCTTGTCAAGAATATGTAATTTATTTGAAAAAAATCAAAATTGTAAAATAGCTATTTTTTAAAAAAAATAAATAGAAAAAATAATAAATATATAGGATAGAAGAAAAAAGTAAGACTCGGCATGCAGGCGCCCAACTCCTACTCCCACGCCCGCGTCACGGCTGCATTAATAGTGGGTACACTTACAAGCAGGGCCTTAGAGATAAACAAAAATACAGCCATGCCTTGGACTTTTGCAAACGGACCTTGCACAAAAATAAGAAAAATCAATCGGATCCACCAGGTCCTTCTCCACCGGAAACAATGGAGAGCTTGACGCCGTGGCCGGATAGCTCTTGCGTCGGGGATGAAACCAGTTAACGCAGCCACGTCGAATCTTGCCATGGCCGAGATGCAAGAGGGTCTCCACTGGAGGTTGAAGAAGAAGCGTCAAACAAGCCTTACTGATAGGGATGCAAGGGCCTCTCCAGCTAGCCACCCACACTGCCTGCCACCGATGGAGCTTAGCGAAGCAGAAGAAGCACAGGATGCGGAGGATCTAGCTGCCGGAGATTGTCGTCCTACCCTCAGACGCCATAGTGGAAAACTCCACAATGGGAAAACCAGAAAAGCCTACTCTACTGCTGTACATGGGAGGGACCCTCACCCAACTCGACGCCGGCCATCGCCGGAGAGGAGCGCGGAGGGGCCTGACGGTCCAAGACTTGGAGGTGGACGAGGGGAATAGGAGGGCTCAGAGAGGAAGAAAAGAAGTCTCCCGACCACCCAACGGCTGTTTCAACATCAATACTAACATTAGTGAACCAAAAGAAACATCATCATACAACCTAGGATACTCATCGGAGTCGGTGTGGTAGAAGCGACGGCACATGGTGTGGTCGAAGACGCTGACGCCGAACTTTACTTCGCCTTCGTACCTGAAGACGAGGATGTTGCCCGCTTCGATCTTGTGCAAGCGGGCGAAGCGCTCCCAGCCGTTGCCGAGGTACATCTGGCCGAGGTGGTCGGACTGCAGGTCGACTGGGTACCTGCCTGTCCTGAAGCCGTTTGCCCGCAGCATGGCGAGCGGGGGCGTCTCTTCTTCGATGAGCGACACTAACCCGCGGGGCAGGAGCAGCCTATCACGCGTCATGCCGAGGTGGATGGCCAAGGAGAACTGGGCGCCTGGGTCAAAATCTTCGGGCGACGATGGCGGTGAGGGAGAGCATGCTGGCGGGGTGATAAGGCCGCTTCCTCCACGCCTCCCTCGATGTCCATGGTCGCCGCGCCCTCCCCTCGATCTAGCGCCACCGGCCATGTCTAGCTACAGGTAGTGGAGAACGAAAAGGTGAAGGACGAGAGGATGTGGTTCTATGGGGAGAAAATGGCCGCTGACAGCCAGTTTAAAATGGCCGGCATCGGATGCCGGCGCGGAGGCCGAGGATACAACATTGAAGTGTCTAGGCAGTTAGTGTGCAATCTCGTCGCCATTGATGGCGCAGGCTGCCGCCGGTTAGCGGTTGCGTCTTAATCGGTGCCTCTGCGCGCATCTAAATCAACACATCGGTGGCTCACGGGTGGGCCAGCAGCACCAACGGGTAGGACGAGCTGTCCACGCGCGTCCGGTGGGAGATGCATCGGCCTGGTTGTTGGAATTTGCCCACAGATCGACTACATCAAACTAGACAAACAAGCACGCTAAAAAAATCTTATGGCCAAGGGCACGTATCATGCCCGTTCTTTTTCTTTATTTTCTTCTCAACTCACACGGTACAACTTCTTAGACTAGTCATGTATATATACACGAACAGATGACCTGTGGCTAAACATAGCCGGATAGTAACCTGACTTCTAGACCTACACGGACAAGAGCTTAACCAAAACTAATAACAACTAACATGGACACACCTAGTCCAAACTTCATACGTATTGGACCCTAACTCAGACTAGTACTTACTCACTTATCAAGATTAAGCTAACACCAGTGGAGATGCACGGACGGGATGCGTCTGCTCGGTGGACGAGTTCGCTGGGACGGAATGCATTGACCCGGTGGAGATGCCCTGAGGTTCTACCAGGTCCCAGCGGTAGGGCGCACGGTTGGCCTGGCCCAGCGCTCATATTCCTCAGGCCGTAGGACTACACACCACGATACCACCCTCCTCCCTTCGTACGCTATGAAGCGAGTCCGTGATGATGAGCCGGAGCTGCAGCCAAGTGGAGTATCAGAGGATGCCCCTGCGGCGGACGTGGCTGTACGGGTCGGTCGCCTCGTGCGCCTGAGAACTTCTTAGGTCTCGGTCGCCTCTTTCACCGTTCGATTTACCTCGTGGTTCGTGCAAAATGAAAGTTACACATGAGTTGCAACTAGGATGTAACTGAGAATTTAATGAGTTGCAACTAAGAATTAGTACAAATATTATGAGTTGTAACTGAAATTTTAGCAAAAATATTAGGATGACATCAGGCGCCTGAGATCTAGGCACAGGGTTGGTGGTTTCATTGTATTGTATATTGATTTGATCTGCGAGTTAGTAAGTTTATTCATATCTAATCAGATTACTTAAATATTAATAATGATAGAATACTAATTTTATAATCAACGTGATTAAGTACCAACTGATTTTTGTAGGTCGTAACAATGAATTTGAAATCAAAGTTATTGCACTTGTTTTCATGAAGGCATATCTTTATTGTGTACTACCTAAGGCTGGTCGTAGTGGTAGTATCATGCTACTAGTATCATGCATGGTATCATGCCTGTACTATATTTAATGATTTATAGAATCTCAATACAAAATTGTGTACAAGAATTATTTATATAAGGATTTTCTAGTTTTACGTGCTATGATACGGTATCTACCTATGATACTCTAACAATCTCTTTCTTCATTAATTGTTGTGCCACATCAGATTTTTGCCAACATGGCATGCATGATATTAGCTATGATACTCCCACTAGGACCGGCCTTAGGTAGTAACCATATCAGATGCATGCAAGTTGATTAGATGCACACTTTTATTAATGTAGATTAGTACCAATATGATGATTCCATATTTGATGCATACCCTTTATCTTATATTTTTAAAATTCTCGGATGCATGTTACATACCAATCGATGTATTGCCAAGATGAGATGCATGCCCATTTTATCTTATAATTCAAATTCTGACATATGATTTTATTCATGACGATAATAATTTATGAAAGCTTGAATTTATATTTCAAGTAAATGAATTTTCTCACTTCTTCGTATTTAATAAATCTAGGATTATGACAACATGGGAGATGACAAGGAGGCCAGGGACAACAAAAGCATGAACATACATAAGAAGCTCAAGTATGTCAACACTGATACGGTGCCCCTCGACGCCGATCCTAAGGCCAAGATTTGATTGTGCTACCAATGCTTTGGTCCCCTATAAATTTTAGTTGTTATCGCTGAAACCATTTGTTGCAGAAACTGATGTTATTTTGTCGTTTGTGATGGAACCTTGTTTAATCTATATATGCCTTACGAGTGTCTGCTACTTCGTGAGATGTAGTCTTCGTTCGTGTTCATGCACACTGAATTGTTTATATGGTTGTTTATTCATGCACACCAAAATTCTTGGAGTATTAGATAGATTGGTCTGATCCAACTATTTTCTACAAATCGCAATGGAGATAAAAACTATGGTATACCTTATTATTTCAATATTCCAAATGTTACATTTTTATGGCAAATAAGACACCAATTACAAAGGCAAAATGCGAAAGGGTTTCTAGCCAACTCAGATTAGTCTAGAGCCCATGCAATGTTGGTATGAGGCTATGTGAGGTACAAGTGTGCATCATAGAAGTTATTTAGTTAATTAGAATTAACAACTAGGTGGGATCATGTTTGAGCAAGTGTTGGCTCATACTACTACAAGTTGGTCAGTTGTTTCTAGACAACTCAGATTGGTTAATTTTAGATCCCATGCAATGTTGTTGTGGGTAATTATTTGCCTATAAGCACCTTCATGAACTTGTGGTTGCATGAGTCATCACTTGGATAACATGATCCTTCCCGGTTGATAGATCTTATTATAACACTTATAGAAACACCTTCACCAACTTGTTGTATGAGTCATCACACCTGATGGATCTAACTATAATTTTGCTATGCCAAGCCATGACACACACAACTAGGGTAGATGTGGGCCCATGCCAACATTGCATGGGATCTATACCTCTCTGGGTTGGCTAGAAACCGCCATCATTAACTTAGCAGTTGTGTGAGTCACTACACCTAACCAACATTATCCCACCCACTTGATAGATCTAGCTATAAGAGTGCTATGACAAGCCATGACACACTAGCTTGTGGCAGATGTGGGGCCATGCCAACATTGCATGGCATCTCTAGACCTTTGTGGGCTGGATAGAAACACCTTCCCCAACTTGTTGTATGAGTCATCACACCTAACCAACATGATCCTACCTACTTTCTAGATCTAGCTATAATTTTGATATGCCAAGCCATGGCACACACAACTAGGGTAGATGTGTTCCCATGCCAACATTGCATGGGGTTTAGACCTCTCTGGGTTGGCTAGAAACACCATCATCAACTTAGTGGATGTGTGAGTCACTACACCTCACCAACATGATCCCACCCACTTGATAGATCTAGCTATAAGAGTGCTATGATAGGACATGACACACACTTGTAGCAAATGTGCGGCCATGCCAACATTGCATGGGGTCTAGACCTCTCTGGGCTGGATAGAAACACCTTCACCTACTTGTTGTATGAGTTATCACACCTGACCAACATGATCCTACCTACTTGCTAGATCTAGCTATAAATTTTCTATTCCAAGCCATGGCACACACAACTATGGTAGATGTGGGCCCATGCCAACATTGCATGGGATCTAGACCTCTCTGGGTTGGCTAGAAACTCCATCATCAACTTAGTGGCTATGTGAGACACTACACCTGACCAACATGATCCCACCCACTTGATAGATCTAGCTATAAGAGTGTTATGTCAGGCCATGACACACACTTGTGGAAAATGTGCGGCCATGCCAACATTACATGGGGTCTAGACCTCTCTGGGCTAGATAGAAAGACCTTCACCAACTTGTTGTTGTATGAGTCATCACACCTGACCAACATGATCCTATCTACTTGATAGATCTAACTATACTTTTGCTATGCCAAGACATGACACACACAACTATGGTAGATGTGGGCCCATGCCAACATTGCATGTGATCTAGACACCTCTATGGGTTGGATAGAAACACCATCATCAACTTAGTGGTTGTGTGCATCACTACACCTGACCAACATGATCCCACCCACTTTATAGATCTAGCTATAAGAGTACTATGCCAGGCCATGACACACACTTGTGGCAAATGTGCAGCCATGCCAACATTACATGGGGTCTATACCTCTCTGGGCTGGATAGAAACACCTTCACCAACTTATTGTTGTATGAGTCATCACACCTGACCAACATGGTCCTACCTACTTTATAGATCTAACTATACTTTTGCTATGCCAAGTCATGACACACAAAACTATGGTAGATGTGGGCCCATGCCAACACTGCATGGGGTCTAGACACCTCTCTGGGCTAGATAGATCCTACCTAGTTGATATATCTAAGTATATCACTGCTATACCAAAACATGATGAGACACTTTGTGGCAAATGTGGTTTGTATGGGCTATAGACATCTATTGTTTCGCTAGAAAATCCTTCATCAACTTGTGGTTGTGTGGCTCGGCACTTGGCCAACATGATCCCACCAAGTTGATACATCTAAGAATGAGAATTGTATGGCAAGACATGACACACACTTGTTGTAGATGTGGGCCCATGCCCACATTGCATGGGATGTAAACCTATCTAAGCTGTCTAGGAACACATTCACTAACTTGTGGTTATGTGACTCAGCAGTTGGCCAACATGATCCTACCCAGTTGATAGATCTTACTATAACACTTATATGACAATACATGATGAGACACTTTGTGGAAAATGTGGGCCATGCCAACATTGCATTGGCTATAGACCTCTCTCGGTTAACTAGAAACAATACCATCAACTTGTGGGTGTGTGGCTCAGCAGTTGGCCAACATGATCCCGCCCAGTGCATACATCTAAGTATGAGAGTGCTATGCCAAGCCATGACACACACTTGTGGCAGATGTGGGCCCATGCCAATATTGCATGGGATCTATACCTATCTGGGCTGTCTAGAAACACCTTCATCAACTTGTGGTTGTATGAGTCATCACTTGGATAACATTATCCTACCTAGTTGATAGATCTAAGTATAACACTTCTATGCCAAGACATGATGAGACACTTTGTGGCAAATGTAGTTTGCATGGGATATATACCTCTCCTGGTTGGCTAGAACCTCCATCATCAACTTGTGGTTGTGTGGCTCAGCACTTGTCCAACATGATCCTACCTACTTGATAGATCTAAGAATGATAATGTTATGCCAAGACATGACACGCACTTGTGGCAGATGTGGGCTCATGCCAACATTGCATGGGATGTAGAACTATCTAATCTTTCTAGAAACACCTTCATCAACTTGTGGTTGCATGTGTCATCACTTGGATAACATGATCTTTCCCAGTTGATAGATCTCAGTATATAACATTGCTATGCCAAGACATGATGACACACTTTGCGGCAATGTGGGCCCATGCCAACATTGCATGTGCTATAGACCTATCTGGGTTGGTACAAACTCCTTCATCAACTTGTGGTTGTGTGCCTCGGCACTTGGCCAACATGATCCCACCCAGTTGATACAGCTGATGTAGTCGCGGATCAAAGCTCCAACACAGCCCGCCATGGAGTCAACATGGAATGACGCGTCAACATTTAACTTCAATTGTCTAGGTTCTGGTTTTCTCCACTTTGCTGTTACACCACTGCCTCGGGTAGCCGATACCTTTGCGACATTCATGGTGATTCCCAAAAAATTGCACTTCGAATAAACCTGAGCATGGTGTGGAAACCTTTTAGGGCATGAAAACCATACCTTACCCATGTTTATTACTTATTATACTATTATATAATGATGATGTTTGAGTAAGTACACCGACGCTAGCACATCATAGTGGTACGAGCGATGATAGCCTGTTGGGAGTGGTTTTGGTAACGGAAAGGGTGGATTTTTTTTGATTTTGCTGATTTTTGTGTTGAATTTAACTATGATCTCCTAAATTCTATCGCATTGTACTTTTATTTCAGATAATTCATGGACCCTAGGGAATTTTTGTTGGTGAGATTTCATTTCGGAGGGGAGTTCAACAAAGTGGGGCCAAATCTGGACTACGTTGGAGGAGATGATGTGCTTTCAGAGATAGAGAGGAAAAAACTTTCGCTGCAGGAAGTCAAAGGATTTGTTAAAGATCACATGGCATCGATGGAAACGATAAAATTATATTTTCTTATTCCAGGGAAAGATCTTGTGGATGGGTTGGTGTTGCTCTATGATGATAGTGGCTGTATCGAGATGGCTCATTATGTTCGCCCTGGGAGAGTGGCTGATGTGTACGTTGAGTACCATGGTGAGGAAGACAGTAAGCATAGTAGCATCAGGTGTGCTTTCAAGGATGAAGTGTGGGAATCGAGTGATGGAGAGGAAGAACCAGATGTTGTTGTCATAACTGTAGTTAAACCTGCTGAGTATGAAACCAAATGTTGCCCACTGAGGCAGAAGAAATCATTCAATAAAAGACCAGTGCAAATAGAAAGTGATGAAGATGTGATAATGACAGAACCAGTATTATCTCAAGTGGTGAATCGTACATAAGGTGTAGCTTTTTCATCTTTAGGTCAAGATCATCATCCTATCCCAGCAGCTTCGGGACATGACCAGCAACCAAATCCAGCAGCTCCAGGACAAGACGGTGAAGTGAAATATATTATACTGTCAAATTCAGAGAGTGACGTGGAATATGTTGCACATAATAATAACAAATAGGAAGATTTAGAGGTTGTGGATATAAGAAGGCAAGGTAGAAAGTTTAATAAATGTATGACAGACTCCAAGAGCTGGATTGGTATAGATGCAACTGCCACTACCCCTCCATCTGCCACTGCGTCACATGGAACTGCAGCTGCCCCCTCAACTGCAAGGTCTCAACCAGCTGTAAGAACTGCAGCTCCTGCAGGTGCAAGATCTCTAGCTACTCCTGGGGGAGCATCTGGTAGCAGAGGAAGACGAGCAGGAAGATCCAAAAGGTGAAAAAGAGTGCCAGCATCTCGCATTCCCATATACTCTTATTTCACTTGCTGTGGCAACTACTGAATGTCATTTTCTTATGTTAATGTAATGTTGCATACAATGCGGAAACCTTCTAAGGGACATGCTATGACCTTACCTGAATCTCTATGATTTTTTCTGAATTTATATGATTTTTGCGGAATTTATATGATTTTTGTTAAATTTATTCTGGTAATTTGACCAAAATATACACTATTTCTGCTGTCTTGGGTGTACAGGATAGAAGAGGGAGACATCATCCTCTTCGACTTTAATCCAGATAGTGATGGTGGACTGCAGGTGATCATGGTGGGGCTGACAACAACCCTCAGACACACCAAGAATGTTCATGGTTGTTTCTGACAGATGAGGATTCTTCCATTTCTCAATTGGGTCTCCTTGACATGAAAATCCAGTAGGGTAACTTAGTTCACGCATGCGATCAACTGACAGGTGGTCATATTCCTGTGGATATGTACACGACGGAATGTTCAATAGCTTGTCCTCCTTCCCTGGCACAAGATTGAGATCAAGTATCTTGTAAATCTTGACAACTGTGTGAGCTAAACTAAATGCATTCTCCTTTGTAGACGCACTCTCAAGAACATCATTATCAGCACTGGAAGTGGCCCTCACAAACACTTGTGCTTCATAGGCATCGTTCAGCACAAACTCAAACTCTCTTCTGAGAAGATTCTTTGCTATATGCAGAACTGTGCAAATTCCTTCTCTGCCTGTATTGCCCAATAACCTGGAAAGGAATAAGCCATTGATTGTACCGGTCCTTTCTCCTAGACGGGCCAGAACATGCTGAGTGACCTGTGGCTTCCTGTGCTAGGAGATGTACCCCGTTTCCTTCACCCCCTGGTTGATAATACATTAACAAAATCAACCCAGATGCATTGAACAAAGGAGAACAAATTCATCAATAAAAAACCACCAAGTGTACTACATATTAGTAAAAAAAATATGGCTGGCAATGCAGTTATATCATAATGAAAACAAGTTCAATTATCCCTATATGCTTATCAAGTTTCAATCTACACAATCATGTAATTAAGATAAAATTCAGTTCTTCTAATATTAACACATCAGACAGAACACAAACGGTTGTAGAACACATTCGAGAAGATAATGAACCCCAAAGAGGGGATCAATCATCACAGATATTACATACTACTTTCACATCTATATACTGATGATATGGTATCTTTGATTTGCATATTCTCTGTTGCAAAAAAAGGCAAAACAAAGGGCCCTATCCTCTTGCAATTGCAACACAAACTTTCCGTCTAAATGAGACCCACTTAGATGGTACATTCACATTCAATTAATATTTGATAAATTCTAGTGCCTTATTCACAACAAATACCAATGTTTGAATAAATTACAAATAAAAGCTGGGCAATAAATGGAAAATAAAAGGTTGACATGTACAATTGCTGCCAAGATTCTACTTAGATTAGGGCCTCTTTCAGTCTATACATCTGTTAGAAAACTTACCGACTCGTCTCTGTCAGAGGAGTACCCAAGTTGCACCTTCCTCTTCTGCCCACCTTCTGCTGGCTCCCCTTCCTGTTTGAATAAATAAACAACACTTCAGCTGACATGATCAAGTTTGAAAAGAGGTAATTATGGAAATAAAAAAAATTGGCAGGTTATAATAGAAATATTAATGGGAAGTAAAACTTCTAAGTTCAAATACTTTCTAAAATTATGGATTAAGGCAGTGGAAGGAAATGAAATCCTTTATGATGGATATCTAAACACTACTCATCTCTGAATGCATTGTCAGGTTCCACTAGTCCAGCAACAATTCAATTTAAATCCCTGATCTGAAAGTATTTCATAGATTTCATAGCACATGACAATACGTTCTGATGTTATGATTAAGATTCTACCGGATAATAGGGTATTGTAAAACAAAATTAAGTTTTTTAATTGTCTCTATATGCTTATCTAGTTTAAACCTACACAACCTTGTAATTCAAATAGAACTCAGTTTTGTAATTTTAACACATCAGACAAATTACCAAAGGTTGTAAAACACTTTCAAGAACATAAATAACCCCAAAAGAGGGGAGCAATCTTCACAGATTATATACTACTGTCATATCTATGTATTGATGAAAAGGTGTATTTGATTTGCATATTGTCTATTGCAAAAACAAGCAAAACAAAGGGCCCTATCCTCCTACAAATGGAACACCAACATTCCATCTAAATGAGACCCAATTAGATGGTACATAACCATTCAATTTAATATTTGATAAATTGAAGTGTGTTCTTCAGAACAGATTCCATTGTTTGAATAAATGACAAACAAAAGCTGGGAATAAATGAAAAATAAAAGCTTGACATATATAATTGCCGGCAAGATTCTACTTAGATCAGGGCCTCTTTTAGTCTATACATCTATCGGAAAACATACCGACTCGCCTCTGTCGAAGAGTACCCAAAGTGCACCTTCCTCTTGTACCCACCTTCTGCTGGCTCCCCTTCCTGTTTGAATAAATAAACAACTCTTTAGCTCACAGGAGCAAGAGTATAATAAGTTTGAAAAGAGGTACTCCCTCCATCCAAAAATAACTGATTATGGATTAAGGCAATGGAAGGAAATGAAATCATCTACTCCCTCCGTCCTAAAAAGGATGTCTCAAGTTTGTTTGAATTTCGATGTATCCATAAACTAAATAGTGTCTAGATACATTCAAGTTTAGACAAACTTGAGACATCCTTTTTAGGAAGGAGGGAGTATGATGAAAATGAACTTTCAATTTATAACTGTCATGTATATCTAAACACTACTCATCTCTGTATGCTTATCAATTTTTGACCTACATAATATTGTAATTCAAATGAAACTCAATTTTGTAATGTTAACACATCAGACAGATTATAAAAGGTTGTAAAACACTTTCAAGAACATAAAGAACCGCAAAAGAGGGGAGCAATCTTCACATATTATTATTTTCACATCTATGTACTGATGACAAGGTGTCTTTTATTTGCATATTATCTATTGCAAAAACAAGCAAAACAAAGGGCATATCCTATTGCAAATGGAATACCAGCTTTCCATCTAAATGAGACACACCTAGTAGATAACCATTCAATTAATTTGATAAAATCCAGTGCCTTCTTCACAAAAGATGCTAGTGTTTGAATAAATGACTATGTAAATCTGGGCAATAAATGAAAATTAAAATCTTTGCATGTATAATTGCTGGCAAGATTATACTTTGATCAAGGCCTCTTTCAGTCTATACATCTGTCATAAAAATCACCGACTCGTCTCTCCGGGAGGAGTACCCAAGGTGCAACTTCTTCTTCTGCGCATCTTCTGCTGGCCTCCCTTCCTGTTTGAATAAATAAACAACACTTCAGCTCACATGATCTAATTTGAAAAGAGGTAGTTATGGAAAGAAAAATAATTGGAAGGTTATAATATAAATAATAATGAGAAAAAAACTTCTAAGTTCAAATACTATCTGAAATTATGGATTAAGGCAATGGAAGGAAATGAAATCCTCATCTCTCAATGCATTGTAAGGTTCCACTAGACCAACAACAATTCAATTTAAATTCCTATTTTTAAAGTATTGGAATCTGACTTCAGATTCCATAGCACATGACAATAGGTACTGATGTTATCATTAGGATTCTATCGGATAATAGGGTATTGTAAAATAAATTTAAGTTTTCTAATTGTCTTCGTATGATTATCAAGTTTAAACCTACACAACCTTGTAATTCAAATAAAACGCAGTATTGTAATTTTAACACGTCAGACAGATTGCAAAAGGTTGTAAAACACATTCAAGAACATAAAGAACCCCAAAAGAGGGGAGCAATCTTCACAGATTACATACTACTGTCACGTCTATGTACTGATTACAAGGTGTCTTAGATTTTCATATGTATATTGCAAAAACAAGCAAAAAAAAGGGCTCTATCCTTCTGCAAATGCAACAACAACTTTCCATCTAAATGAGACACACTTAGATGGTACATAACCATTCAATTAGTATTCATGCACAGTTTAAGGTACACAAAAACATAAAAAGAACTCACTATTGTCCACTTGGCAAATGACCAAGAGAGAAAAATATATATGACAACATATAAGATGCAACTGCCAACCTATTCCATGATGCCAAAGTTCAAACTCAATACTATAAATAATGGGAGAAATTTGATAAATTATAGTGCATAGTTTACAACAGATACCAGTGTTTCAATAAATGACAAATAAAAGCTTGGCATGTATAATTGTTGGCAAGAATCATTATATAGTTGATCAACCACAAGATTATAAAAAATAAGTCTATTTGTTTGTGGTCAGGGTCTCTTACAGTATATTTGTTGGTGATCACAAGTAATAATTATATCGTAGATCAGCAACCAGAATATAAACAATGCATGAATAAAACTACACCCTGAAGCACATGCTCCCACGGCAAATAGTACAAGACTAAAAATAATAATTCCATACATATAAAAGTTGTCAAAGAACACACATACTTAATTTCAGACACATAAATTTGCAGTATCATTTCATGCCAAATCAAACGTTTAAGCTCTGGGTAAAAGGAACAAATTTAAAGCTCCTACCATATATAATTTTGTGTGGTGCAACTTAGACTGTGTAAACATGATGCATTTATATACATCTTTAGTAATGTCCAGAGATGAATAATTTATTAACATGTGTACACTATTTCTGAATAATTATATTTTCATTATGCACTAATGAATTCCAGCATTCACTCGAGAGAAATTTTATCATGCACATAATTCTTCAAACTATAAACATTCAATATCTATGATCCTCTATGCAAAGTGCTATCAACGATGCACAGAGTGTGTCCATCTACTCTTCAATGCCCCCAAAAGGTGCTGACCACTGAATGAAGTACTACACCAACCTCGTACTAACATTCAAATCCTAAAAATCAACCCTAAAAATCTAACCCTAGTTATAAGTACTAAAAAAATGGGAAGTGGAGGTTAAAGAAAACACATAGATGCACCACCGCAAGCTGCTGGGCCTTCACCACTAGATTCTCGTCGGAGCCGTGCTTCGCGCCTAGATCCAGCACGTCCGCCTCAACGACTGCCACATTCTTCTTCTCGTCCTGATCCGGTGCCGCCGCGACGAAACCGGCCAACTTGGCCGCACCACCAACCGCACTTCCGTGGGAACCGGCAGCCTCCTTCACCGCATCTATGCTGGTGACAGCGCGCTTCTTGTCCACAGTAGCAGCGGCCGCGTCGGGTGCGCTGCTCCCCGCCTTCATCACTGGCAGGGTCGACGAATGTGCGGGGAGAGGGAGAAGAATCAAGTGGGAGGGGCTGGAGTCGATGGAGTGAGACGAGGGTTTTCTTCTTCCCGATTTGGGGGTAAATGGATGGGGAAAAGGAGACGAATCAGCCGACGAACCCTTTTATATGTGGTGCCGTTTCGGTTTTCCCCACGTCACTCCTCCACCACCACGTATGCCGTAAACGTCACGTACGCGTACGGTGCGTGAAACAGCATGACCAGAGCACTTGGGTTACTTGGCCGGCCCGTTATCTAGCGCACGCTTCCAATTTCTATCACCCAATTTTTCATGTATGGGATTGAACATACTTCAAATATAAATTACCTAAAATATTCAGCAGAAGTATATTAGTTTACTACAATAAGTTGACCATTTAGGTCTCGTTTGCTTTAATTCAAAATCAAACAATAGGAGTGTCATATGGAATATGCATCACGGGTTTTTCATACTTCCAATTATCGATGCATCTTACATTGTAAATTAATGAAATTAAAATTGAGCACTGAAAACACATGAACAACTATGCATAGGCATACACATATATATAAGTGTAGCATTAAGTGTGCATCATACCATGGCATAGCAAGTTTTTACTCATACTACAACAAGTTGATGATGGTGTTTCTAGTGAACTCACATGGGTCTGTAGACCAATGTAATGTTGGGATATATGAGCCTATATGAGGCACAAGTGTGCATCATGCCATGGGCATACCACTTATATACTTATAATCAATGTCATGATTTGGCATGGTAGTTGTATAGTCTGATGTAACAACTAGGTGGGATCATGTTGACCAAGTGTTAACTCATACAACCACAAAGATGATGGAGGTGTTCATATACAACTCCCATAGGTCAAGAACCAATGCAATGTTGGCATGAGGCTATACGTGCTACAAGTGTGCATCATCCAAAGTCATAGCACACTTGTGGCAGATCTAGACCTATCACACTTGTGGTATAATGCTAGCATCATTAGGCTAGATACAATGCTAGCATCATTAGGCATGTGGTGATACACCCTTGGGCCAAATTTGAGTACATTTAGCTAGCATCAATACATCAAAACATGGCTTATGTGTTTGTAATTTAAACAATATGAATATCTCACTACTCTTTAGCTAGCATTTAGCTAGCATTCATATGTGTATGCATCCTATTTGGAATTCTTTTGAATTGCCTTGTTTATGTGTTTCTTTGCTTGTAAAAGGATTCTTAGGTGAAATAAACATCATCTAAACAATCCCCACACTTTTCCCAAAGACAAATAAATCAAAACAAACAAAATAAGGGAATGGTCATTTTGGCCAATTTAACTCCCATGCCTACTTTGGTTGTCTCTAACTATCAGAACCTAACAGAAACTTGTTTGGATCTTTGCACCCCTTGATAGTACTCATAACAAAGTATCAAGGCCCACTTTGTGATCAACCAGAAACATTAAAATGCATAGTTTAAAGGACAGTTCAAAATTGAATTTTATCATATGGGAAGATCCCACTTTTTCAAACACCACTCAAACAAGCTCAACTTTCAAAACCCAAGCATCTACAGACTCACCAGCACCAACCTAGCACACCCACCAAAAATCTTTTCAAAATTCAAAACTTGAATTCTTGCGGCCATTTCATCAAACACCTTGCAGATACAAATCAAACAAAATCTAAACACTATTTGGAGCAGTGATTTGAGCCTAACTTGTTCCCTCTCTGGACACCACTAGCCTTAGTAGATCATCTAACAACCTAAACTAATCTCTAGCACTACAAAGATGATGAAGGTGTTCATAGACAACTCTAGGTCAAGAACCCGTGCAATGTTGGCATGGTGCTATACGTGCTACAAGTGTGCATCATCCAAAGGCATATCACACTTGTGGCAGATCTAGACCTATCTCACCTATCTAGAAATACGTTCATCAACTTTTGGTTGTATGAGTCATCACTTTGGACAACATGATCCTACCTAGTTGATAGATATAAATATAACACTGCTATGCCAAGACATGATGAGCCACTTTGTGGCAGATGTGGGCCCATGCCAACATTGCATTGGCTATAGACCTCTCCGGGTTGGCTAGAAACACCAGCATCAACTTGTGGTTGTGTGACTCAGAAGTTGCCCAACATGATCCCACCTAGTTGATGTTGGAATTATGCCCTAGAGGCAATAATAAAGATGTTATTATTATAATTCTTGTTCATGATAAAGTTTATATTCCATTCTAGAATTGTATTAAGCGGAAACTTTGATACTTGTGTGGTTTATGAACAACACCGTGTCCCTAGTACGCCTCTATGGACTAGCTCATTGATTAATGATGGTTAAGGTTTCCTAACCATAGACATGAGTTGTCGATTAATAGTGAGATCATGTCATTGGGAGAATGATATGATGGACAAACCCAAATCAAGCAGAGCAATTAGATCGTGTCATCGTGTTCATCTTTGCGAAGCTTTTTCTTATGTCAAATATTGTATTCCTTAGACCGTGAGATAATGCAAATCCCTGGTATCGACAGAAAGCTTTGAGGTCATCAAACGTCATCCTATGAGAGGGTGATCATAAAGGTGTCTCTCAGGTGATCGGAAAGTACTTGTTGGGTTGTATGTATCGAGATGGGATTTGTCCCTCCCAAGTCGGAGAGATATACTTTGGGCCCACTCAGTAATCGATATCAACACCACTTGAAAGCACGTGGTTAAGGAGTTAATCACAAAGTGATATTGGATTACGGAACGAGTAAAGTACTTGCTGTGAACGTGATTGAACTAGGTATGCCGATACCAACGATCGAATCTCGGGCAAGTAAAATATCGCGTGACGAAGGGAATATATATATGGGGTTAATTGAATCCTGGCATCGTGGTTCATCTTATATGATCATCGATGAATATGTAGGAGTCAATATGGGTTACTAGATCCCGCTGTTGATTATTGATAGAAGATCATGTGTGCATATTCTCGAACCCGTAGGGTCACACACTTAACGTGTCTCGACGCTAAGATAGAATGGATAATTGGTTTATGAATTTTTGTTCGGAGTCTTGGATGAGATCCAGGACATCGCGAGAGGTTCCCGAATGGTCCGGAGAATAAGATTCATATAAATGAAAGCAGTTTTTGGATTTCAGAATTGTTTCGGAATGTTCGGTATTGTACCGGAAGGTTCTAGAAGCTTTCGGAGTGGGACCAAAGTGGCCCCATTTGTCGGAGGGGGCGTGGGCCTACGAGGGACTTCCCTGGATGCATTGGGCCAGGGTCACAAGGCCCCATAGGCCCAGCCGGCCAAAACCCTAGGGGAAACACTAGGGGACCTTCTAGAAGCGGGGGAAGACTTGCCCCCCACTCCACCCTTGGGGACGCCGCCCTAGGGCTTGGAGGAGGGGGCAAGGGGGCCGGCCAGCCCCCTATATAAGGTGGGCAGGGGGCGCACCCTCCCCTCACCACAAACCCTACCTCTCTCTCTCTCTCGACTACGCGTAGGCGAAGCCCTGCCGCAGAAACTCTCCACCATTGCACCATGCCTTCGTGCTGTAGATCCAATCTATCTCTCCACCCCACTTGCTGGACTGAGGAAGGAGGAGACGTCGTGGCACCCTATGAGTGCATCTCTCGGAGGCGCCGCCACTTGCGGCGTTGGATCGGATCGGATCGCGAGGAGGAGAAGGCTAGTTCAACTACATCACCCACGTTCTGTTGAACGTTTCCGCTGTGCGATTTCTTCAAGGGTATGGAGATCTCATCTATCCCTCTCGTTGATTGCATCTCCTATATTAGATCTTGGCTTTCTCGTTCGCATCTGTAGAATTTTTTTGATTTACTATACTGCGAAACCCTTCAGTGGTATCAGAGCTAGATCTATGCGTAGATGTGTTTCACGAGTAGAACGCAACATGCTTGTTGCGGGCGTTGATGTTTTCTGTTGCAAGCCTCTTGTTGTGTACTTCTTATGGCACGGGATAGTGAGTTCGAAGCGGTCCAGGCCAACTTTACGCGACCTCGTTCGCGAGACCGGCTCCGCACTTGACGTGTGGCTTATTCCACACATGCGGCTGGTGGATGCCAGTTTCTCTCACTATAGTTGTCATGGGATTTACACCGGATGTTGGCAACCATAATATCACCGTTGTGGTTTTCCGTATGTAAGAATCGTTCTTAGCTTGTTACTCCCATAAGCCACGTAAAACATGCAACAACAAAGTAGAGGCGTCTAACTTGTTTTTGCAGGGAGTGTTTCTGTGATATGGTATGGCCCAAGATATGATGTGTATGTTGTATGCAATGATCATGTTTTGTAATATTTCACGACTTGCATGTCGATGAGTACACAACCAGCAGGAGCCATATGGTTGTCTTTATAATTGTGTATGACCTGTGTGTCAACTTCTTATACTCCATGTAATAGCTTTACTTTATCGCTAAGTAGTTAGCAATAGTTGTAGTTGTTATTCGTGGTGGAGGCAATCATGGTGGAGTGATGGAGATCATGATGGCACGCACAAGATGGAGATCATTGCACAGAGATTGGCTATATCATGTCACATAAAATTATATGCATGTGATGTTTATCCTTTTATGTATCTTATTATGCTTAGATCGTGACGGTAGCATTATAAGATGATTCCTCACTTAAAGATCAAGATAAAATTGTGTTCTCCCCATGTATGCACCATTGCAAAAGTTCTTCGTGTTCAAGCATCTCATGATGATCGGGTGCTATAAACTCTACATTCACATACAACGGGTGCAAGCCAGTTTTGGACACGCGGAAATACTTGGGTTTGACTTGACGAGCCTAACATGTACAGAAATGGCCTCGGAACACACGAACCGAAAGTTTAAGCATGAGTCATATGAATGATATGATCGACACTTTGTTGTCCACCATTTAAACCACATCTCTTCTCATGAAGATCGGATTAGGTGTGGTGAATTTGGATCATGTTCACTAAACAACTTGAGGGATGTTGAATTTAGTGGGAGTTCATCTAGTAATTTGATTAAGTTGAACTAGTTATCATGAACATAGTCTAAATTGTACTTGCAAATTTTGTAGATCAAATGACTAATTCCAACTTCAACTTCAACATTTTTGCTAAGAAAGAAAAGCTTAAGGACAATGGGTCTAACTTCACCAACTGGTTCCGCAATCTGAGAATCATTCTCGCTGGCGGACAAAAGGATTATGTCCTTGAGAAAGCGCTAGGTGACGCCCCTGCTATAAATGCGCCGGCTGATGAAAAAGCTGTTTATCAGTCGCGCAAAGATGATTATGGTGTGATTAAGAGCACCATGTTGTTTTCTATGGAATCAGACCTTCAAAATCGTTTTGAGGAGTTCGTCGGGCCCTTTGAGATTCTTGAGGAACTGAAACCCATGTTTCAAACTCAGGCTCGTTCTTAGAGATATGAGATCTCTGAGAAATTCTTTAACTGCAAGATGGAGGAAGGGAGTTCCGTTAGTGAGCATGCCATTAAGATGTCGGGCTACACTCAACGTCTTGAGCAACTGGACTGCAAGATTCTAGAAGAGCTCAAGATTGACAGAGTTCTGCAATCACTCCCTCCTAGCTACAAAGGTTTTGTAGTTACTCATAATCAGATTGGTTCCACTGATACGATCACTGAGCTCTTCGCTAAGCTGAAAGCTGCGTAGGTGGACATCAAGAAAGATAATCATGTGTTGATGGTCATCAAGCCCCCCAACTTTAAGAAAGGTAAGGGTGGAAAGAAGTCCTTCAAGAAAGGCAGCGTCAAGCGCGTTGCCCCTGCTGAGAAGAAGATCAAGTCTGGACCTAAGCCGGACACTGAGTGCTTCTATTGCAAGGACAAGAGTCACTGGAAGCGCAACTGTCCGAAGTACTTAGCGGACAAGAAGGCTGGCACCATTAAAGGTATATTTGATATACATGTTATTGATGTTTACCTTACTAGCGCTCGTTGTAGTGCATGGGTATTTGATACTGGTTCAGTTGCTAATATTTGTAACTCGAAACGGGAGCTACGAAATAGACGGCGGCTAGCAAGGGATGAGGTGACGATGTGCGTTGGCAACGGATCAAGAGGATGGCCGTCGGCACGCTCTCCTTAGTTTTACCTTCGGGATTAGTTTTAAACCTTAATAAATGTTATTATGTGCCTGCATTGAGCATGAACATCATATCTGGATCGTGTTTATTGCAAGACGGTTATTCATTTAAATCGGAGAATAATGGTTGCTCTATTTATATGAGTTTTTTATGGTCATGCACCTTCTATGAATGGTTTATTTCTTCTGAATCTCGAAAGCAATGAAACACACATCCATAACATTGAGGCTAAGAGATGCAAAGTAGATAGTGATAATTCAACTTATTTGTGGCACTGCCGTCTAGGTCATATTGGTGTAAAACGCATGAAGAAACTCCATTCTGATGGACTTTTGGAGTCTCTTGATTTTGAATCATTTGACACGTGCGAGCCGTGCCTCATGGGCAAGATGATCAAAACCCCGTTCTCCGGAATAATGGAGCGAGCAACGGACTTGTTGGAAATCATACATACCGATGTGTGCGGACCAATGAGTGTTTCGACGCGCGGTGGATATCACTATTTTCTCACTTTTACTGATGACTTAAGTAGATATGGGTATATCTATTTAATGAAACATAAATCTGAAACGTTTGAAAAGTTCAAAGAATTTCAGAACAAAGTGGAAAACCATCGTAATAGGAAAATTAAATTTCTACGGTCCGATCGTGGAGGTGAATATTTGAGTTATGATTTTCTCACGCATCTTAAAGCAAGCGGAATCATTTCGCAACTCACGCCACCCGGAACACCATAGCGCAATGGTGTGTATGAACGCTGGAATCAGACTCTATTAGATATGGTGCGATCAATGATGTCTCTTACAGATTTGCTGTTATCATTTTGGGGTTATGCATTAGAAACTGCTGCATTCACTTTAAATAGGGCACCATCTAAATCCGTTGAGACGACGCCGTATGAACTATGGTTTGGTGCTAAACCTAAGTTGTCATTTCTTAAAGTTTGGGGATGTGAAGCTTACATCAAGAAGTTGATGCCGGACAAGATCGAACCCAAAGTGGAGAAATGCGTCTTCATGCGATACCCTAAGGAAACGATTGGGTATACCTTCTACCAAAGATCCGAAGGCAAAGTGTTTGTTGTAAAGAACGGATACTTTCTTGAGAAGGAGTTTATCTCGAAAGAAGTGAGTGGGAGGAAGGTAGAGCTAGACGAGGTTATTGAACCTTCTCTCGAGTTGGAGAGTAGCGCAGCACCTGAAATTGTTCCAGTGCCGTCTGCACCAACAATAGAGGAAGCTAATGACGAGGATCATGAAGCTTCGGACAATGCTACTACTGAATGTCACAGGTCGACAAGGTCACGTGCCCCTCCTGAGTGGTACGACAACCCTGTCTTAACTGTCTTGTTGGTAGACAACAGTGAACCTGCGAACTATGAGGAAGCAATGATAAGCACAGACTCTGAGAAATGGCTAGAGGCCATGAAATCTGAATTGGGATCCATGAGCGAAAACCAAGTATTGACTTTGGTGGACCCTCCTAGCGACCGAAAGGCCGTTGAGTGCAAATGGATTTTCAAGAAGAAAACGGATGCAGATGGTAATGTTACTGTCTATAAAGCTCGACTTGTCGCAAAAGGTTTTCGACAAGTTCAAGGTGTTGACTATGATGAGACTTTCTCTCCCGTAGCGATGTTCAAGTCCATTCGGATTTTATTAGCAATTGCTGTGTTTCATGATTATGAAATATGGCAGATGGATGTCAAGACTGCGTTCCTCAATGGCAGATGAATGTCAACATTGATGAAGAGTTGTATATGATGCAGCCCGAAGGTTTTGTCGATCCTAAGGATGCTAATAAGGTGTGCAAACTTCAGCGTTCCATTTATGGACTAAAGCAAGCATATAGGAGTTGGAACCTTCATTTTGATCAAGTGATCAAGAGCTTTGTATTTGTTCCAAATTGCTACGAAGCTTGTATCTACAAGAAAGTGAGTGGGAGCTTAGTGACATTTTTAGTACTATATGTGGATGACATATTGATTATTGGAAATGACATTGATATGCTTAACGATGTGAAGAGTTATTTGAATAAATGTTTTTCAAGGAAAGACCTAGGAGAAGCTGCTTATCTATTAGGCATCAAAATCTATAGAGATAGACAAAGACGCCTAATATCTTTAAGCCAAAGTACATACCTAGACAAAGTTCTGAAAAGGTTCAGAATGGATAAGGCAAAGAAAGGTTCAGTGCCCATGTTGTCAGGTAAGATATTGAGCAAGGCTCAGTGTCCAGCTACGGTAAACGATAGAGAAACTATGAGCAAAGTGTCGTATGCCTCGGCCATAGGTTCTATCATGTATGCCATGCTGTGTACTAGACCAGATGTGTCCAATGCTCTTAGTTTGACGGGCAGATACCAAAGTGATCCAGGAGTGGAACACTGGACAGCCGTGAAGAACATCCTAAAGTATTTAAATAGGACTAAAGAAATGTTCTTGGTCTATGGAGGTGATGAGCAGCTTGTCGTAAAAGGTTACGTCGACGCTAGTTTCGACACCGACAAGGATGATTCTAAATCTCAGACAGGATACGTTTATATTTTGAATGGAGGAGCTGTGAGCTGGAGAAGCTGCAAGTAAAGCATGATCGCGGGATCTACAGTAGAAGCGGAATAGATGGCTGCTATAGAAGCGTCAAGTGAAGGAGTTTGGATCAGGAACTTCATAACTGAGCTTGGTGTGGTTCCAAGTGCCTTGGACCCACTGGAGATATTGTGTGACAACACTGGCGCCATAGCACTGGCTAAGGAACCAAGAGATCATCCAACGACCAAGCACATCAACCGCAAGTTCCATATAAATTCGAGATTATATAACAGATGGAGATCTGAAGATTAGCAAAGTACATACGAATCTGAATGTCGCAGATCAGTTGACTAAACCTCTTCCACGAGCAAAACATGATCAACACCTTAGTGCCAAGGGTGTTAGATTGTTGCCAGATGTAAACTAGATTATTGACACTAGTGCAAGTGGGAGACTGTTGGAATTATGCCCTAGAGGCAATAATAAAGATGTTATTATTATAATTCTTGTTCATGATAAAGTTTATATTCCATGCTAGAATTGTATTAAGCGGAAACTTTGATACTTGTGTGGTTTATGAACAACACCGTGTCCCTAGTACGCCTCTATGGACTAGCTCATTGATTAATGATGGTTAAGGTTTCCTAACCATAGACATGAGTTGTCGATTAATAATGAGATCATGTCATTGGGAGAATGATATGATGGACAAACCCAAATCAAGCAGAGCAATTAGATCGTGTCATCGTGTTCATCTTTGCGAAGCTTTTTCTTGTGTCAAATATTGTATTCCATAGACCATGAGATAATGCAACTCCCTGGTATCGGAAGAAAGCTTTGAGGTCATCAAACGTCATCCTATGAGAGGGTGATCATAAAGGTGTCTCTCAGGTGATCGGAAAGTACTTGTTGGGTTGTATGTATCAAGATGGGATTTGTCCCTCCCGAGTCGGAGAGATATACTTCGGGCCCACTCGGTAATCAATATCAACACCGCTTGCAAGCACGTGGTTAAGGAGTTAATCACAAAGTGTTATCGATTACAGAACGATTAAAGTACTTGCTGTGAACGAGATTGAACTAGGTATGCCGATACCAACGATCGAATCTCGGGCAAGTAAAATGTCGCGTGATGAAGGGAATATATTTATGGGATTAATTGAATCCTGGCATCATGGTTCATTCGATATGACCATCGATGAATTTGTGGGAGTCAATATGGGTTTCCAAATCCCGCTGTTGATTATTGATAGAAGATCATGTGTGCATATTCTCGAACCCGTAGGGTCACCCACTTAACGTGTCTCGACGCTAGGATAGAATGGATAATTGGTTTATGAATTTTTGTTCAGAGTCTCAGATGAGATCCAGGACATCACGAGAGGTTCCGGAATGGTCCGAAAAATAAGATTCATATAAAGGAAAGTAGTTTTTGGATTTCGGAATTGTTTCGGAATGTTCGGTATTGTACCGGAAGGTTCTAGAAGCTTCCAGAGTGGGACCAATGTGGACCCACTTGTCGGAGGGGTGCGTGGGACTACGAGGGAGTTCCCTGGCCGCATTGGGCCAGGGGCACAAGGCCATATAGGCCCATCCGGCCAAAACCCAAGGGGAAACCCTAGGGGACCTTCTAGAAGGGGGAAGACTTACCCCCCACTCCACCCTTGGGGCCGCCGCCCTAGGGCTTGGAGGAGGGGGAAAGGGGGCCGTCCAGCCCCCTATATAAGGTGGGCAGGGGGCGCACCCTCCCCTCACCCCAAACCCTAGCCACTAGCTGCTGCCCTACCTCTCTCTCTCTCCCAACTGCGCGTAGGCGAAGCCCTGCCGCAGAAACTCTCCACCATTGCACTACGCCGTCGTGCTGTAGATCCAATCTATCTCTCCACCCCACTTGCTGGACCGAGGAAGGAGGAGACGTCGCGGCACCGTACGTGTGCATCTCTCGGAGGCGCCGCCACTTGCGGCGTTGGATCGGATCGGATCGCGAGGAGGAGAAGGCTAGTTTGACTACATCACCCACGTTTTGTTGAACGTTTCCGCTGTGCGATTTCTTCAAGGGTATGAAGGTCTCATCTATCCCTCTCATTGATTGCATCTCCTAGATTAGATCTTGGCTTTCTCGTTCGCATCTGTAGAAATTTTTTGATTTACTATGCTGCGAAACTATCACATCCCAAGATTTTCCAAATCTTGTAATGTGAAAAAAATAACTAAACAAAATAAATAATTATTGGAAACTTTTGTTTTTAAATGGAAATTAAAATCCCATCTAGAACAAACTTTGGTTAATGTTTGAATACAACTAAATTCAAATCAAAGTGGAATGCATTCATCGTAAAATGCATCTGGAAATTTAAACACTTGGAAAATAAATCCAAACCCTAAACCCTAATGGAATAAAGATCATTTCCAAGTTATCTCCAAGCCTATGGATTTGATCCATATAAAAATTTGTAAACAAACATTTCAAAATGATCAAGAATGACAAATGGAAATATTATAAAATAATATAAATTGGATTCACTTAGTTTGGAGCCATAGACAAAGTTTTATGAATTTAATAAATAAGGAAATTGAATTTCCAAAGATAATAAAGCCCATATCAAAAATCCATACCAAATGGTGAGAAAATAGTCCTAAAGATATTTAAAAGGATAAATAATTATCAAATAAGATTTTACAAATTGGAATCACCAAGTTTGGATCTATAAATAAAAAGATATGGATTTTATAAGAAAAAGAAAGAAATTATTCAATAAGGAATATTTAAAGACCAAATTAAATCTTGGCCAAATCCATAAGCAAATGGAATGATTATAATCAAAATCCAAATAAAATATTGGATAAAAAATTTCCAAAATAAAATAAAATGGCATGAATCAAATTGAATAAAGACAAAATCCCTATTAAGAAATGGTTAATTAAATCATAGGAAAATAATATTGGGAATTTACCGAAGTGGATTAAAAGTTGTTTAATTAATGTAAATAAGATCAAAGGAATCTTCTAAATAAAAATTATGGAATTAAAACTATATTTAATATCATTAGAAATAAAACAAATACCCAATTCAAATGATTTATGAATCATATTAAATATATTCCAAATGATTCTAGGTGAATATTTTGACCCCCTATTAAGTAAATAAAACTTACTGAAAAGATTTGGAAGGTTTAAGAATTCAAATGGTGTTTTGAAGATATTATTAAATCTTATTTTGAATTAAAACAAAGGCCTAAATAAATAATTAAAAGACCCCAAAGAGAATAAAGTTTTATTCCCAAAATTGACTTCAGAATATACTATTAATCAGTATTTGAGTCTTCACAAAACTTGGCAAAGATTTGAATTCAAATGAATGTTTGAATTGTTTAAACAAAATCAAATCAGAATAAAAGAAATGGAAAAAGGAAAAGAAATAGGAACAGAAAAATGGACAAGGTCGACCCAGCCCAGCCGTCCCAACTGACCCAGCAGCAGCCCAACTAACCCCTCTCTCCCCGAAACGTTTTCTCACCGCAGGAAAAACCCACAGCGACGCTGACTGCGTGGACCCACTTTTCCTTTCTCTCTTAAGCCGACAAGCGGACCCCACCGCCACGCAAGCTTCTTCCTCACCTCGCGATGACCGCGCCGGCCGTTTCCTGCCATTGATGCCGTGGTTTAATTCGCTGAAACGGCTCGCTTAAACCTCGCCGCGACCATGCTCCCTTAAACACCTCCCTCTGCTCCCTCTTTCCCCTCAGTCGACGCCTCCCAGGAGCCCCCAGGCTAGATGAATTTCTCCAAGCGCCCCCACTGCTCCGACGAACCTCCCCGACAAATTCCGGCGACGCCAGACTCCATCGCCACTCCTAGACTTCACTAGCCCGCTCCCCATCCCCGTACGCATCCACCAGCATCCCTATCTAGCTCGCGCGCGCTCCAAATCATCGGCAAGGACAACACCGTCTCGCCACCGATGACCGCAGCCACTCCGGCGAGCTACTGACGCCAAACCCGTGCGCCCCTCGTGTTCTAGTGAGTACCTCTACAACCCCCGAGACCGTGCGCATCCTCCTGATACCTTTCCTCGCTTGTTTGCATCCCAGGCGCTCGTCTTCGACCATGACCGTGCGCACCCGACGGCAGCAAGAACTCTAGCGAGCGATTCAGATCATCCTCGTGCGCCCCCTTGCCTCCTCGCGAGTACCTTGAGCATCACCACGACCACGCGAACCTGGTGAGACACTCCCCTTCCTCCCTCTCTTCCTGCATCGCCGGCACAGCCACCGTCTGACCGCTCTGCCGCCACCTGCCACCGTCAGCGCCGCCAGATCCTGGCAAGCACGCTGTAGCCGTAGGATGCAGATCCAACGCACACGATAGAACATTAAACGAAGGGTTATGCTTGTTTCTGCGCCGCACGATCTGTTTAGATTTAACGGCCGTATATGTTGATCCGCGTGAAACGGTATGCACTAGTAAGAAAGCGCCACGTGGCCTTGTTTGTTTGAATAAAACCAGAAATGATCTATGTGTTGTTCCAATTTGAAAAATTCATAACTTTCAAACCGCACGTCCAAATTTTGCAAATTTTATATCAATGGATTCAGCAAGACAAGTACTTTCTGACCATGCACTTTGTTGAGTAAAATTCTTCTGTTAAATTGATTTTTTTGCAGAAACTTGTGTATGCAAGTTTAGAATATAAAAATTGTTCTAAAATGATATTTGAGATAAAACCTTTGGAAAATGGTTTGTTTTGAACCTACTGACCATAGAAATCAATTTGTGGTTTCGAAAACATGTTTGGTGAAGCAAAAGAATAAAACCTTGAATTAAAACATTTCTAGCCAAATAAAAATATGGTATAATTGTTAAAAATGATATTGGAGGAAAACCTTTGGGAAATGTTTTGAATTAAACTCTCTGACCCTAAACACCAAGTTTTATGACTTAAAAATGTATTTGTTAAACTCTATAAAGATTGCTACTTTGATAAAGGCATTTTCAACCACATAAAATAAGGATTTGGTTTGAAAATGGTTTATAGGTAAAATCTTTTGCAAATAGTTTTGCCACTTTATAAAATGACCAAATAAGTGTTTTAGAATGTTCATAACCAATTATAAACCACTTTTGTAAATAAAACAAAGTTTGGCATACTTGCATGCATTGTTTTGTTTCTATTATTTTATGTGATGTTGCTTGAATGGCAGATTGAAATATTGCTTGCTTGATTGAATTGTAGTGATTTGAAGAGTGTGAATATTGCAAGGATCAAGGAGGGAACTTATATTCTCTACCAAAAAAGGCAAGTGATGCTACATACTTTTGTCCCATTATTTTCACTATGCACTAGTGATATTTCTAAGTGTAAAGTATGCCATGGGAAATCCTAGTAGATGAAACCTTAGTAAAATTTCCTAAGTTAAGATTCCTACTACTATCATGCTTAGCTTAGCTAATAGAAAACAAGGGTGGAATATATATTCATACTATGGAATATTTCCAAGTCAAGGACTTGGGTTTTGTTTAATAAAACAACTAAGTGAATGAATCACCTGGGTGGAATGGAAGGAATGGTTTGTGTTGAGTGGTTCACAAGGCCTATTTCTATGGTTTACCTTGTGTATCTTACTTGTGGATGGCCACCCAGGAACAAAGAGATTTGATATGTCAAATGTTGAGAAGCTCCAAGTGCAGCCACTTGGCATTATGGGCTCTGCTTGGATCATATAGGTTGCAATAACTTAGCCAAATGGAAAGTTGGTGGTACAGGATGATAGGTTGGAACGCGTCCATTCTAGTATAAGGGAAGGCTTCTGAAAGATCTTGTCTTGGTGAAACCAAGTCTTGTGGGGAAAGTGCACAACCTCTGCAGATGGAAGAATATAAGTACTTAGCCATGACCCTGGTAAAGGACAATTTGAGCATCAAGACATGGAAGCTATCAAGAATCTCCTCATCCAAATTTCTAAGTTAAAAACTTGTGGTTGAACAAGGGTTGAAGGATCACCAATTTCTATTGGGAGATGCCTTGGGTGATTTTTGTCAAACAAAAACTTAGTGTTTTCAAATGATAAGGAAAATCTATTTTGAGCAATGCAAGCCTAAGCTCCACTTAGCCAAATGCATATAGATGATAGACTCCACTATACTACCATAGTATCACTTGCCAATACAATTCAAATGTATTGACCCTTGTGGCTGTAACTTGTTATGTTGCAGGTTTGTTTGATACTAGTGAAGTGTAATGATTAGGATTACAAGTCTACAACCAACATGTCTGCCTATGGCACTTTGAAGATGAAGGACCCCATGCTATTGTTATATTCTGCTGCATTGTAATGAGATAGCCAAATGAGCTATGTAAGATGTAATAAATTATTTTGTTCCTGGTTATAAAGTTGTATTATGACCTTTGTTTCTTGATATTACATCTTAACTGTGGATGCTAGCTATTGATCCAGGTACTAGCATTGTAAACACAGGGATCTCTACCTTATTAAAGGTTGGGAACCTTACAGATACCCTTCAGTTGATACATCTAAGTATGAGAGTGTTATGCCAAGCCATGACACACACTTGTGGAAGATGTGGGCCCATGCCAACATTGCATGGGATCTATATCTACCTAGGCTGTCTAGAAACACCTTCGTCAACTTGTGGTTGTATAATTCATCACTTGGATATCATGATCCTACCTATTTGATAGATTTAAGTACAACACTGTTATGCCAAGACATGATGAGACACTTTGTGGCAAATATGGGCATATACAAACATTGCATTGCTATAGACCCATCTGGTTGGCTAGAAACTCCATCAAATTGTGGTTGTGTTGCTCAGAACTTTGCCAACATGATCCCACACAGTTGATACATCTAAGTATGACAGTGCTATGCCAAGCCATGACACACACTTGTGGCATATGTGTGTCCATGCCAACATTGCATGGGATCTAAACCTATGTGAGCTATCTAGAAACACCTTCATGAACTTGTGGTTGTATGAGACATCACTTGGATAGCATGATCCTTCCCAGTTGATATATCTTACAAATGATGAGACACTTTGTGGGAAATGTGGACCCATGGAAAAGTTGCATGGGCTATAGACCTCTCTTAGTTGGCTCCTTCATCAACTTGTGGTTGTGTGGATCAACACTTGGACGACATGATCCCACCAAGTTGATACATCTAAGTATCTGAATGGTATTCCAAGCCATTGCACACACTTGTGGAAAATATGGTCCCATGCCAACATTACATGGGATATAGACCTATCTGAGCTGTCTAGAAACATCTTCATCAACTTATGGTTGTTTGAGTAATGACTTGGACAACATGATCCTACCTAGTTGATATATCTAAGTAAAAGACTGTTATGCCAAGACATGGTGAGAGACTTTGCAGCAAATGTGGTCCCATGCCAATATTGCATGGGACATCACTTGGATAGCATGATCCTTCCCAGTTGACATATCTTAGAAATGATGAGACAAACATTGCATGGGCTATAGAACTCTCTTGGTTGGGTAGAAACTCCTTAATCAACTTGTGATTGTGTAGCTCAGCACTTGGCCAACATGATCCCACCAAGTTGATACATGTAAGTATGAGAGTGATGTGTCAAGCCCTCAGAGAACTTTATGGCATATGTGGTCCCATGGCAACATTGCATGGGATGTAGACCTATCTAATATGTCTAGAAACACCTTCATCAACTTGTGGTTGCATGACTCATCACTTGGACAGCATGATCCTACCCAGTTGATACATATAACTATAAGAGTGCTATACAAAGACATGATGAGACACTTTGTGGCAAATGTGGTCCCATGGAAATATTGCATGGGCTATAGACCACTATGGGTTGGGTTGAATGTACTTCATCAACCTGTAGTTGTGTGGCTCAGCACTTGGCCACCTAGTTGATACATCTAGGTATGAGAGTGCTATGCCAAACCATGACACACACTTATGGTAGGTGTGGGCACATGCCAACATTGCATGGGATGTAGACCTATCTAAGAGTCATCATTTGGATAACATGATACTTCCTAGTTGAAAGATCTTATTATAACACTTATATGCCAAGACATGATGATACACTTTGTGGCAAAGGTGGGCCCATTCAATCATTGCATGGGCTATAGAACTCTCTTGGTATGCTAGAAACTCCTTAATCAACTTGTGATTGTGTAGCTCAGCACTTGGCCAACATGATCCCACCCAGTTGATACATGTAAGTATGAGAGTGCTATGCCAAGCCATGATACACACTGGTGGCAGATGTGGGTCCATAACAACATTGCATGGGATCTAGCCCTATGTGAGTTGTCTTGAAACACCTTTATGAACTTGTGGTTGCATGAGGCATCAGTGGGATAGCATGATCCTTCCCAGTTTATCTATCTTAGCATAACATTCTATGCCAAGAAATGATGAGACACTTTGTGGCAAATGTGGACCCATGCAAAAATTGCATGGGCTATAAACCTCTCTTGGTTGGCTAGAAACTCCTTCATCAACTTGTGGTTGTGTGGATCAGCACTTGGCCAACATGATCCTTCTCAGTTTATATATCTTAGTATAACATTCTATGCCAAGAAATGATGAGACACCTTGTGGAAATGTGGACCCATGCAAAAATTGCATGGGCTATACACCTCTCTTGGTTGGCTAGAAACTCCTTCATCAACTTGTGGTTGTGTGGATCAGCACTTGGCCAAAATGATCCCACCTAGTTCATACATCTAAGTATGAGAATGCTATGCCAAGCCATGACACACACTTGTGGTAGATGTGGGCCCATGCCAACATATTATGAAATATAGACCTATTTGAGCTGTCTAGAAACACCTTCATCAACTTTGATCTACTCCCTCCATCCCATATTATGTTGCTCATAATTTTGCGTGCAAGTCAAACTTTGCAAAGTTTGACCAAGAATATACAAAATATTATAAATTTGTGTGATATAAAATGTATATATTATGAAAATATAATTCAAGACAATTCTAATAATATTATTTTGGCATCGTATTAGTTTATACTTGTATAAAACTATTTGGTCAAACATTATACAGTTTGATTTTGATAAAATCTTATATGCAACCTAAATTGGGACTGAGAGAGTAACAACTAGGTGGGATCATGTTGACCAAGTGTTCACACATACAACCACAAGTTGATGAAAGCGAATACTTGGTCTAGAGTCCATGCAATGTTGGTAGTATGAGGTGGACGTCACGTGCGCCGGTGATGGCAGCGGAAACGAATCGACGGGACGTATAAGAACCCTCTCGGCCGCTCCGCGTCCGAGATCCCCACCATTTTCCCCCTCCTCCCTTTTGTCTCACCTGATACTGAAAGGAGTGAGTAGTGAGAAACCCTACCTCGCGTCGTCGTCTCCTTCGTCTCCGGCCTGGGTGTCGTCCTCCTCCGCGCGATTTCGACTCCGGCGATGGCGGGAGTGGGCTCCGGAGCCAATTCGGGCGGTTCTGCTTGGGTGGGGATGGGAGCCGTGACCCGCCCAGATGCAGTCGAAGAGGTCGAGCGCCATGGCGGTGGCGGTGGTGGTACGGCCTCTTTGGCCTTTTTGGCCTATGCGGCTCTGGGAGGAGGAGATGCTGGATGCAAAGGTCGGCGAGGCGGAGCGGCTAGATCTGAACGTGGTGCTCTGCACTAGGGAGGATATGTCGCCGGTGCAGCCTCAGGAGGTTGCTGTGATGCAGGTAATAGGTTTTTTTTCTGATGACTTCCGTTTTCCCTCTTTAGATTGTTTGGATGGAATCTCGGTTCTGTAGATCTAGATATATTAGTATTAGGGATTGACATCTGTTAGGGATTCTTTGGATGGAAGCTTGGTTCTGTAGATTCCTGGTATAGATTTTTTTAGGGATTTATATATTTCAATGAAAGTTATTTGTTGCAGCATATATCTAGCCCTAGGAAGTATTTCAGTGCATCGGATTATTCGGGATGATTAACTATGAAATTACACAATGTTGCGTGCATATTTTTGTTGTAGTTTTTTTCCTGAACTTGTATGATCATATCTTGGACTAGTTTTGTTAAATGAATGCGTAGCTGTGAGGGATGTCCCTAAGATATGATATTCAGTGTAGTCTAAGTAGTTAGTATAGTGCAGTATCAGTTTATCATTTTTCCTTGATTTTTGCACGGTGATCAAATGGTAAATGGCTGCATGCTCTAAACTGTATTACCATACTAAGTAGACCTTGGCGGCTGTTTTTGGACACTTGAACTGGAGAGTTGTCCTGAAAGTTCAGTCAGATCGTCTTCATGATCTGTTATTGAACACCCTGGTGGTTTGTGTTGTTTATACCTCTACTCTATGACAATTAATAGAATAATCTTAGCCTTTTACCTTGTTTCTGTGGCTGCAATATTTGTAGACTTATGTCAGCTGCCTCTTCAATTTTGCAAGTTTTAAACATTGGTTCCTGACTATCTAAGGCAATAACATGTATGGGCATCAGATTTAGTTGATGCAGGCCATGCTATATCCTAAAAAGGTATGTAGAGTTTTAAATGTTCTAATCCTTGAACATGTTGCAGCAGCTAAATGTTTCTTTATTAAATGATGTCTCCTGTTTTGGAATATTTCTTTCCTGGATCATGTAGTAGTGATTCTTCCATGGTGTGATATTGGTATTGATGATGTGTTGTTGCCATGTTTAAGTAATAGAAGATTGGGTCATATATTTGATAGAAGAAAGTTTGCATTTGTTGTATTTTATTTTATGTAACATAAGTGCATAATTCTTTTTATTTATTGTCTTCTAGCATAAATATATTTGATATATTAGTTAATCATATTGAATGATGTTACCCTTTGTGAAATCTTTCTTTTATTGATCATCTAGTAGTGGTGTTGCCATAGTGAGATGGTGGAATTGCAAAAGTTATGTTCGCAAGTTGTAGTAATAGGAAAATTTGATTATATGTATGATAGAACAAAGGTTGCATAATTATGGTGCAATTATGTACATATAACATAATTGCATAATCCTTGTAATTTAATGGCATGCAGCATAAATAGCATTGATGTACTACTTAACCACTATTAGTTTAATGATCAGATTTGTGAACCTTTAATTGTTATGCTATAAATTTTTGCTAGTGTTGTTCATTTACTTATATTGAATGATTTTAATAATTACTGTTTTAAATATTTCTGGCAGGCACCAAACCCAGGTGATGTCTATGATGTACTCTCCCCGTGGCCCGATGAGTAGGTTTTTTCTTCGAAGCTGTTCTAGTGCATTTACACATGCACAAAAGTAGTAGATGTTATATTAACTAGCAAGTACTAACTGTTTTGTTGTTTTCTTGATTGTATGGTACTTTTCTGGTTCAGATGTTTATGTGGAGCAATGGACCTACAAGTCCTTTGTGAAGAAAGAAGAGAAGAAGCTGAGGCGTCAGGGAATTTCTGCCTACCTTCCATTCACCACGGAGTACTACAGGTGCCCATTCCACCACTTCAAGCCACATAGGGGCCTGAGGGTGGGGCTTGTCCAACATATCCGTGAGATGGCCGCTCGAGGACGTCTGGGTGAAGACTTTCAGGGTGACCTGCGTGATCATGGCAGGCATGCAGCTCTGCTGAGGGTCCTCGAGCCTGATGAGTTTGATTTCAGCTAGTCGGAGGATAAAGAGGAGTGAATGGAAGTTGGTAGTTTGTATGGTACATCATCATTATAGTGATGATGTTTATGTAGGGTAAATATGTTGAACTGCTTAAGTAAGTCTCTGGGTCGAGAACTTGGTTATTTTGGTTGTGTGATGTGCACTGGTAACCTTCTGGTGGTGATGTTCCCGTAGGACTACTATGTTATCATTATACTAGTAATGTATATATGGTTATGGTAATTTGCTGTCATTTGCTTCTTTATTATTTCCCTATCTGTGATGTGGCATCATAGCAGTGTTGTCACTTAGTAATCTATTTTTCATTGTGTCGTTTCTAAATTGGATGGTTTTGATAGTTGTCGCACATTCTAGTATTGTTTGAAAATTTGAAATAGTTTGAGTAATTAGAATTATCTAGATTTTGCAATGTTGTATTATCTTCTGTAACATCAAAACGAATAGAAGTGTAGATAAAGTGCTCTATATCCATTATGCCAGCCATACTTGTATACATAACGTCCGAGTTTATGTTTAAATATAGAGGAAAAAGGTAAAGGAAAAGAAAAAAATCCCGCCCACTGGCGGGATATTTCTCAAGCTAACCACGGCCTCCATACGACTGGAAACAGAACGAACGACAAGGATACAGGCCCGTGCGACGGGATTGGTAAAATATAGTCTATTCAAAAAATATTAGAGAATTGTTTGTAAAAATTAGTTGAATTTTGAATATAAAATAAAAAACTACTACGGAATTAATTAGTATGTTTTTAATGTAGATGTTTAGCAAACAAACAGATAAGATGGTAAGTAATTAAATTCGTGCAGACTTATTCAAAATGAAAAATATTATTGTATTTTAGATAAATAAAAGTAGTATGTGTGAGGTTGAATAATTGAGAGATGCTCTTGCAAATGTCATGAATGCAGGGTATATAAGCTAGTAGAATCGTTTGTCGCTGGGCGATGTGGGACTAAATTCCCACCCGCCTCAATCCTTCACGCTACGGTTTTCCGTTGGGCCCAAAAGAGCCCAATTACTGTTTGATGCCCGGGATTAAGATGGCCCGCTGCAATCTACTTGACGCCCGAACACAGCCGTTGGGCTGGCTTGTTGCCTGAACGCCGAGTCTTACTTTTTTCTTCTATCCTATTTTTTTCTATTTAAAAATTTGAACAAAATAGATGTTTTACAATTTTGAATTTTTTCAAATAAATTACATATTCTTGGCAGGAACCATTGGTATAGCATGTGCAAAAAATTTAGGTTCATTTGATGAACATCGAAAAATTGAGAAATTTACAAACAGCCCTTTTGGTCTCACCTAGGCCTCTTTTCCTATCAATGTGTTTTTTCGACTTTCGTGAAACAACCTAGATTTTTGTACACATGCTAACATACACAAACTAATACACATGTACAAGGTTTCACAGAAATTTGAATGTTTTTGAATTTTTTGTGGCCCGGTCAAATTTAGGCCAAAAATCAAGGTGTCTAGTAAGGATGCGTAGGGGTTAGACATTTGTGATGTGAGACATGCTCCATGCTGAAACATGGCATCCTCTACCTAGAAGCAATTTTAAAGGTGTCCAAGGTTTCACACAACTTTGATATTTTTTTGAATTTTTGGTGGCCTGATCAAAATTTGAAATTTTGCATGGGCTTTAGACCTCTCTTGGGTGGCTAGAAACACCTTACCAACTTGTGGTTGTGTGACTATAAATTTGCCAACATGATCCTACCTACTTGATAGATCTAACTATAAATTTGCTATGCCAAGCCACGACACACAAAACAGTGGTAGATGTGGGCCCATGCCAACATTCCATGGGATCTAGACCTCTCTGGGTTGGCTAGAAACACCATCATTAACTTAGTGGTTGTGTGAGTCACTACACCTGACCAACATGATCCCACCTACTTGATAGATCTAGCTATAAGAGTGCTATGCCAGGCCATGACACACACTTGTGGCAAATGTGTGGCCATACCAACATTGCATGGGGTCTAGACCTCTCTAGGTTGGATAGAAACACCTTCACCAACTTGTTGTTGTATGAGTCATCACACCTGACCAACATGACCCTACCTACTTGATACATCTAACTATACTTTCGCTATGCCAAGTCATGACACACACAACTGTGGTAGATGTGGGCCCAATTCAACATTCCATGGGTTCTAGACACACTTGTGGGCTGGACAGAAACACCTTCACCAACTTGTTTTGTATGTGTCATCACACCTGGCCAACATGATCCTACCTACTTGCTATATCTAGCTATAATTTTTCTATGCCAAGCCAAGACACACACTAGCTTGTGGCAAATGTGGCCCCATGCCAACATTGCATGGGATCTAGACCTCTCTAGGTTGGATAGAAACACCATCATCAAGTTAGTGGTTGTCTGAGTAACTACACCTGACCAACCTGATCCCACCCACTTGATAGATCTAGCTATAAGAGTGATATGCCAAGTCATGACACATATTAGCTTGTGGAAGATGTGGGCCCATGCCAACATTGCATGGTATCTAAACCTTTTTGGGTTGGCTAGAAACACCATCATCAAATTAGTGGTTGTGCGAGTCACTACACCTGGCCAACATGATCCTACCACTTGCTAAATCAAGCTATAATTTTTCTATGCCAAGCCATGACACACACTAGCTTGTGGCAAATGTGGGGCCATGCCAACATTGCATGGGTTATAGACCTCTCTGGGCTGGCTAGAACCACCATCATCAACTTAGTGGTTGTGTGAGTCACTACACCTGGCAACATGATCCCACCCACCTGATAGATCTAGCTATAAGATGTTATGTCAAGGCATGACACACTAGCTTGTGGAAAATATGGAGCCATGCCAACATTGCATGGATGTGGTCTAGACACCTCTTTGGGATGGATAGAAACACCTTCACCAACTTGTTGTTTTATATGTCATCACACCTACTTGCTAGATCTAGCTATAATTTTGTCTGCCAAGCCATGACACACACTAGCTTGTGGCAAATGTGGGGCCATGCCAAAATTGCATGGGGTCTAGACCTCTCTGGGCTAGCTAGAACCACCGTCATCAACTTAGTGGTTGTGTGAGTCACTACACCTAGCCAACATGATCCCACCCACTTGATAGATCTAGCTATAAGAGTGCAATGATATAGTTACATCTAACAACTAGTTGGGATCACACATTGACCAATCGTTGACTCATTCAACCAGAAGGTGATCAAGGTGTTTGTAAATAACTCAGATATATATAGGTCTATAATGTCACCCTAGACTAGGAAGTTTGAGCAGCACGAAATACTTGTCTCTGTTCGTTCTGTCACAATCACACTCGCTCTGAATTTGCCAGTGAAGCCTGTCTCTGCAACGAGGAGCGTGTGCCATAGTAGCTGCGCTGGTGTACCATGACACCGGCATCGGCGAGCGGAGAGCGGGCGCAATCTCCGAGTACTGCGCACGGACCGCATCGGCGAGTTCACGTGTCGGCCACGTTCGCTGTGCACAGTGCGCCGACACCAGCTTCAAGCGCCACCTCACGGCGTTGTAATCACCCCAGCAGAATGGGGTGATCACGCGGCGCAACCAGATGGTCGTAGGGGCGTCCAGAAGCATGCTGAAGGCCAAGGGCATGCCAAATTACTTCTGGGGCGAGACCGTGTTGACAGCGGTCTACGTGCTGAACCTAAACCGAGCGTTCATGCGCAGCGTCACCGACATGATGCCATATGAGGCTTGGTATCTGTGGAGCTTCGGCTACGTCGTGCACATACGTGAAGAGCGCGCATCCTCACCTGAAGAAACTGGACGACCGGAGCACGCCAATGGTCTTCATCGGCTATGAGAGCGGCACCAAGGGCTACCGTTTCTATGATCTCGTCGCCAAGCATGTGCACGCACACGGAATGTAGTATTTGACGAGGAAGCGAGCTTGTACTAGAGCACGCATGAGTACAACCCTATGAGCACGGCGTTCACGGTGGACTGTTACGTGCACTCGACTCGACTCCACTGCGTACCGCTACACCTAAGGTGGCAGGCCAGGACTCGTCGGCATCAGCTCTCCATCGACACCAGCTACCGCAGAGCACATATCGCCGGCAGCATCATCCTCGCGCACCGAGCTAGCCTCTCCGACACCCGAAGCTGAAGCCACGCCGCCATTACATCTGCCTCGCCGCGAGGCGCACCCGATGACCACGCGCGTGCACCATGGATGGCATCGTGCAGCCGAACACCCGCCTCGCCTCGTCGCCAAAAGGGATATGTGAAGCAGCAGGGCATCGACGTCGCGGATGCCTTTGCGCCTGTTGCACGGCTGGAGTCCGTGCGGCTCCTGCTGGCGCTCACCGTGCACCGCGGGTGGGTTTGCTGTCCAGGGGCGCTAGGCGATGCGCCTGCACAAGCCACTCTACGGACTCCGTCAGCCACCTAGAGGCTAGAGCCTAGAACGCGAAGTTGGTCGCCACGCTCGACGCGCTCGGCTTCAGTTTAGGTGTTAGTCTATCAGAATTTCAGTTTCGTCAGGTTAGCACTTTGCCGTTTTAGTTGGTTGATTTAGTCACAGGTCTAGCTCCGGTTCTGTTGTTACGAACTGGAGCGAGTCATGCGGATGATGATCCGTTCGTGGGATGGCACGAACACAAGGATCATGGCCATGTTTTCCTACTGTAGGAAAGAATATAAGGAGAGAAACTTATCCAGAAATATGGAATATGCATCATGCCATGGGTCTAGAGCCCAATGCAATGTTTGGATATATGAGGCACAAGTGTGCATCATGCCATGGGCATACCACTTTTATACTTAGAATCAATGTCATGATTTGGCATAGTAGTTGTATAGTTTGATGTAACAACTAGGTGGGATCATGTTGACCAAGTGTTGACTCATACAACCACAAAGATGATGGAGGTGTTCATATACAACTCCCATAGGTCAAGAACCAATGCAATGTTGGCATGAGGCGATACGTGCTACAAGTGTGCATCATCCAAAGTCATAGCACACTTGTGGCAGATCTAGACCTATCACACTTGTGGCACACTTGTGGTATAATGCTAGCATCATTAGGCTAGATACAATGCTAGCATCATTAGGCATGTGGTGATACACCCTTGTGCCAAATATGAGTCCATTTAGCTAGCATCAATACATCAAAACATGGCTTATGAATTTGTAATTTAAACAATATGAATATTTCACTATTCTTTAGCTAGCATTTAGCTAGCATTCATATGTGTATGCATCCTATTTGGAATTCTTTTGAATTGCCTTGTTTATGTGTTTCTTTGCTTGTAAAAGGATTCTTAGGTGAAATAAACATCATCTAAACAATTCCCACACTTTTCCCAAAGACAAATAAATCAAAACAAACAAAATAAGGGAATGGTCATTTTGGCCAATTTAACTCCCATGCCTTCTTTGGTTGTCTCTAACTTTCAGAACCTAACAGAAACTTGTTTGGATCTTTGCACCCCTTGATAGTACTCATAACAGTGTATCAAGGCCCACTTTGTGATCATCCAAAAACATTAAATGCATAGTTTAAAGGACAGTTGAAAATTGAATCTTTATCATATAGGAATATCCCACTTTTTCAAAAACCACTCAAACAAGCTCAACTTTCAAAACCAAAGCATATACAGACTCACCAGCACCAACCTAGCACACCCACCAAAAATCTTTTCAAAATTCAAAACTTGAATTCTTGCGGCCATTTCATCAAACACCTTGCAGATACAAATCAAACAAAATCTAAACACTATTTGGAGCAGTGATTTGAGCCTAACTTGTCCCCTCTCTGGACACCACTAGCCTTAGTAGATCATCTAACAACCTAAACTAATCTCTAGCACTACTATAAGCTAGCCATTGTCATCAATGGTGAGCAGGCCGAGTGCACCCTTGCCACCCACATGTCGACAGCGAGCTAGGAGAAGCACCGAGCCTAGACAACATGTCTGGGACCAAGCTAACACCCCACCGCCACTCCCTGTCCAGCGCTCAAACCTTTCTAGCCCCTGGACCACACGCACAGACCATGCCAAGCTCGCCAGCAACCATGCCGGGAGCACGCCCCATGCGCCACGCTCGACAGCCGCCCGCAGACCGCGCGCCACCCTCGTCGCATGCATACGTGATCACCACCATCACAACAACCCCGCAGACACGCTCGTTCGCCGCCGCGCGGACCATGCATGCTGTGCGCCATAAAAACTTCCATCAGGAACGCGCAGAGCATCGCCGCGTTCCGACCAATCAGCACCGCCCCACGCCTCGCCACCACGTCGTTGAGCTTCGCCAGGGAGCACAGCACCGCCCCCTACCGTCGCCCACGCCGATAGCCCTCTGTGTCGTCGACCACGACGAGCTCACCTTGCGCCCGTCGGTCCCCCTCTCGCCATTATAAATAGAGGCCACCCCCAGCCGAATTGAGCACACCATCTCACTCCCCTCTCCTCACTGATCGTTCCACCCCGTTCCCGGAGCAAGGCGAGCAGCGCATCGCCGGAATTTCACCGGAGCCCGCCGCTGCTGGAGAAGAAGGGGGCCAGCGATTGGAGTCGCCCCAGGAGAAGCTGTCGGTACCAGGAGGTTCGCCGTCGTTGACTTCGTCATTCGCCCGCCTCGCCGACCCTCGCCTGAGCCCCTGTGAGCACCCGACGACCCCCACCTGCCGCGTTAGGTTTCTGTCTCGCCGGCGCAGCCTGACGTGGACGATGAACCAGGGCCATTAGATTATAACAAGATCCCACGGTCCACGTTGCCCCGTACCGCTTCGCACCCCCTCGTCTCACTGACGCGTGGGGATAGCAACTTAACCAGCCCGCGTAAGCGCTGTACTTAGCAGGCCGGCCCAGTATCGTTTCCCACGTAGCCCAGTCATTTGAATTTAACTTTTTCCATTTTATTTCAAACACAGTTCTGTACCTAGTTTCAAAAATCAACCCAGCTCGATTCATTGCACCAAACTGAATGAAACCAATTTTGTTAGAAAGGTCTTGCAATGCTGAAGCCAAGCCCGTTGGATTTAAATCATTTGAATCTATAGATCAACCTTGGTAAAAATAACAAGGCAGAACCTTTTCTGCATTCAAACATTTTTCAAATTTAAACCATAAAATCTTGTGAGTTGATTCCAACTCTCAAAAATCACATTTGATCATACCTTTCAGAATATATAAAAACATTTGGGTTTACTTACGAAAATATTGTTCAAGTAATAAAAGAATGCCACATAGGCATTTCTAGCCACTTTATTTAATTAAAATAAAAGGGTAAAACCTTATTAAATTGTGACACCACTTTAAATCACATTCCCATGGACTAAAATATGTGGTGATGACATGTGTCAACATGATCCCATGTTTGGTTTGGAGAATATTAAATCTTAAGTAGTTTTTCAATGAGTAGAAATTACTTTTTTAAAAATAAAAGGAATTAAACAAGGCTTTAACCTTGTAATGTTAGTGATGATGCTAGATCATCTATAGGACCCTTTTTTGTTATGATTGAAATTAGTTAAGTATTGTTTGGTGATTGTGTACCTTGTATTTATTTATAGACGCTAGTATCGACCAAGGATACGAGGAAGAAGGAGGATACTACGAAGAAGAAGCCGAGGAGAACTTCAACCACTGCTCTGCACAAGGCATGCCTAATACTACTAGTTGAATGTGCACGCTAACACTTGCAATTTAGCAAGCTTATACTAATATTGACGCAAGCCAATACTTGCTTGTTACCATGCCACCTATATGCCTTAAGCATAGATCATCATACCCATTTGATAACCCCATTCCTAGTTTTTATTACAAGCTTTATACTTTATTTCTGTATCAAAGCTAGTACTTAGAGCTTACTTAAGTGAATGGTAGATTCTAGAGAGAATTGAAGGTTGCATAAAGAGCATAAAATTTGTCCTAAGCTAGATAATCTTGATGTCATCCCAAGGCATAAGATTGAACTTAGTTGAGAAATCCACTAGTTTACCACCCCTCATTAGTACTCACCCCCACTTGTAGATGCTAGTGCTAAGCATAAAATTTGATCAACTTTAGATGGGAATACTTGGTGGAAAATGGTTATGAAAACCTTGGAATGATGGATCATTCTATTGAGATGTTTTGGACATGTGTTTCCGAACGCCAGATGATTTATGGTGATGAAAATGTTGAGGCATGAGCCTTAGCCCTTTATAAAACTAATGGTTGTCTGGATGCGATACCATTCCAATTTTACCGTACAACCACAATACCCGAGAATTGGGTAGGGCTTGACTGGAAACTTATATACCTTGGTATTAGTTCCCTCACGGCCAAGGTCTGAGCTGAGGCTACCTTGTGAAGATTGTCCACCTGTGCAGTACCCAAGATGACAGTTGGTCATGGTTGGGAGGCCAAACTCACAGGATAGGTGCTTACACTAGGGCGTGTAATTGAAAGGTTAGGATTGATTATCCTCATACTGAGTATGGTGAATTCAGGATTTGTTCCTGACGGATGTATCGAATGTTGTGGTGAAAGTGTACAATCTCTTCAGAGTGTCAAACTATTCGAATAGCCGCGTCCGCTGTTATGGAAAGTTGGAGTGGCCATACTGTTCCCCCGTTAGATGTTTTCAAAATGACTTATGAAATGAATTGAGACTTTGACTTGACCACAACAGAGTTGTGATACGAAATACAAGTTCCCACTTAGGTGTTATAAAATTTGATTAGCGTTCTCTAGTTTCTGAACTTAGTAGATGTAAATCTGGCTTTTTGCAAAACAACCCTAGAGCTTAGTGTCCTATTACAAAAACCACCTTCACTTGTTAGTATTAGTTTGCGAGTACTTAAAGAGTACTCATGGATTTGTCCCTAGCTATTCCCGTGGCCGGAATATGAAGAGGAGTACCTGGAGGATGGACCCCAGGAAGGTAACGACAACTAGGATAATCTCCCATCGTCAGCATTGCCTATGACCCCGAAGATGGAGCTTCGCCTATGCTACCGTTATTATTACGTATTTCCGCTGCTTGTGTTGTATTAAAAACTGGATCATGAGATCCTTATTTGTGTAAGACCTTATGTATGTTTTGTAATGGATGATGTACTGTGGTTTCCAATTCTATTATGTCTTGCAAAAATGGTAATCCTGGGATTGCGATGTATGGCATAACAGGCATCTGGGATTAAAAATCCGGGTGTTGACAATATCCTTGGCTAGAAACTCCTTCGAAGGACTTTGAATTCATCAACTTATTAATTAGTAAGTTGTCTAGAAACACTTTGTGGCAATTGTGGATACATTCCAACATTGCATGGTCTGCATGTTGATTTCACAGACGACTAATAAGGAGCTTGAGGCCAGCCGAGCTACCACGGAACCAAAACACAAAGATGTCACCATCTCTCATATCAAACTTGTTCACAACCTCCATCCACTTTGATGTTATCATGGCACTACATTTCAGTTTTCCTCTAGTGTTTGACTTGGTCATCACCATTTTTACTTTTGCAACTTCTATATTGTTCCAAAATACTAGAATGTTTGCTGGTAGTTCAATATATGGAACAATATGCTCCATGGTGAAGCTCCTCGAAAAGTACTGCATATAGATTACACCAATATATACATACAAATGTCAGTACCTAATAGTGGTAATGTGACAGTTTGAAAAATTGTTACTAGTTCAAACGTTTTACCATTTTTGCTTTTCCTTTCAAGGTGTTTGATTTATTTATGGTGCATACATAGAATGGTCTTTTTGGGAGGTTCTTATCAACTCCATAATTCAGCACATTAATTTCGGCACAATCCATCGCTACACGGTTGCCATAATGGCAGAAACATTCAAATTCTTTCTCGAACATTATTCCGGGACCTGCATGTAACAAATACATACATAAGCAGCAATATTATAACAGCATTGATTTCTTCTTAGAATAAAGAAATTTATATTCTACCACCTTTTATTTTAGATACTTGAACACGGTTTGCATGTTCATAAACACGCATGATATTCTAAAGCACCGAGTAGTGTCCATTAGATAATACTCCCTCCGTTTTAAAATATAAGATGTTTTAGTTTTGTAAAGAAAATGTATCTAAACTTCTTTTAGTATGTAGGTTCACTCAAGTTTTAAGTGAATCTACACACTAAATTAAATCTAGATACATTTTGTTCACAAAACTAAAACATCTTATATTTTGAAACAGAGGAAGTACAATTTTCTTAATAGTACATATAGATCTGACACAACATGCTTTCAGTGCTAACATATAATAGAGTGTTATTATACTAGTTCATATGTAGATTTGATCTACACAATTATGATCGTCATGCATTTTTAAAATTTGATCGTATTTCCTCTAGATCTGACGAAATTTCTGTACATCACTCGTTCTAGATTTTCATATAGGAGTTGGCAAAAACATACGTGATCCTTGAATATCTGATCCATGGACCCGTGTCCTCGTAGGCGTTGAATACTGAAGGCGGTCCTCGATGGAATTTTTGAGGGTGTTTTCGTGTGGAGGCGCTCATGTGAGGAGGGATAGGAGGCGAGTCGTGGGCGGAGGCGACCGTGGAGTGACTAAGTAGTAAATACCTAACGCGTCTATGTCGTCATACCCACGCGCGTCTACTGGGCGTGGTTGGGCCGGCCCAAATAAGAAAGCAGCTGCTGCAGCGATAACACGGGCACGGGAACATGAGCTGGGCTGGGCGAAGTCTGCGTATTTTAGAATGTGTAAAAAATATTTTAGAAGGTGAGACAAAACAGGCTTTTTGTAGATTTGTCATTTTTTGGAAAAAGAGGTTCAGGTCAGACAAAACAGGCTTTTTTGTAAATCAAAAACTATATGAAAAAGGAAAGAAGACCAAAATAAGGCTACAATAGGGCAACTCAACCAGCCAGCCCAATTTGGCAACAAATCAAAGAACCCTCCCTCTCCCCCTCCCTCCTTTCTTCCTTTGTCTACCTCTGCCAGGCTCACCTGATTCATTCCTTTTTGCCCAATTTGGTAGCAAATCTATACAAGCATCTATTTCTCAATTGCTGAACTATTTCCCTTGAACCTTTCCGAAATAGGAAATCCCACCACACAACAGCATGTACAAAAACAAATATATATAGTAAGCATCTAGAATGTAAAAACATAACAAGCAACTAATTAAGCAAGGTTCAACACAAACTACCTAAGCATCTAAAATGTAGAAACATAACAAGCAACTAATTAAGCAAGGTTCAACACAAACCTGATAAGGCAGAAGTTCAACACAAACGCTGCTAAGCAGCCAACATAAACACAGTTCAAACAAAAGCATGCTACTTAAACCAGTAACAACAACACACACAAAGAGGCACATCATTACATCACTACCTCCCCGCCGCCTCCTCCCGGTCCCGCTCCTCCCTGTCTCGCTTCCTCTGCTTCCTGCTGCCCATACCCTGAACCTTCGGTGGCTTGGACTTGGGAGCAGGCACACGACCGGCCTCGATAGCTCGGTTCAGTTTGTACCCGAGGAAGATGCCATAGGCCATGTGATTGGCCCTGAAGCTGTGGACATTGACAGTTTCCCCAACTTTGACACGGCCAGATCCACAGCCTTCAGCATGCTACAGGATGCTTTGGAAGTCCATCTTTATGCTCCTTTTGCAGAAGGGGCAGCTGTTCATGCCATCAGTCTAGGGTTCACTCCAGAACCGGTAGAACCTCCCGTCTTTAAGCTTTTTGAGAGTGGCCCTGGTCTTCCTTTGACACGAGTATACATCGCTGTCAACATCATCGGTAGCCTGCTGAAATATGCAAAATACACATGTGAAGCAAATGTGTCGAAACTGCAACTAAAATTGAATGCTTAACAAAGGAAGCAACATATAACAGTATCCAGCTAGCAATAACAGAAAGTAATCAAGGGATCAAGCAGATAATCCACTTCCGTCGGTCAATAAGCTAGCATTAATCCGTAGAAATGAAAACAACAATCCACAGATCCACAAATATTAATCGATTCTGTCCATAATCGAACCCTAGCTAGCAATAATCCACAGATCCACAAATATTAATCAATTCTGTCCATAATCGAAGCCTAGCTAGCAATAATCCACAGATCCATTAATTACACATCAATCGTAATAGATAACAAACGAATCTGATTCTAAGTGAAAACCCTCGGCCCCAATCTTAACAGATAACAAACGAATCTGACGTTAAGCGAAAGCACTAGGCCCCAAGCAGATAATCCATTAATTGGAACTTACCTCCTCCTCGTCGTCGATGATGTTATCGTCAAAGGCCGGCGGGCGGCATGATGATGAGCTCGACCTCCTCGTCGTCATCCTGCGGCTGCTTCCCAAGATTGTACGCACAAGTACTGATAGCGGCGGCCAATGATGAGGGACCGATCGGGCGGCCTTCAGCAATGGCATCCGCTTCATCTTTCGCATCCGTTGCGACTGTGATTGCCGCCCTTGCGGGATTTTGTGCCTCCGTCGCGGGTATGTCCGCCTCCTCCACGGCTCTGGCCGCCTCCTCCGCGGCTAACTCTAGCGTCACGGCCTTCTCCTTCGCTGCGGCAAAAGCGTCGAATGGGTGCTCCATCGCCAGAATGGGAAGTGGAGTGGAAGCAGAAGGGGAGAGGGTTTTTTCCTAGTCGGCGAAGAGAGAGAGGAGTGGGGAAGGGTAGTGGGTAGGGGCCTAGGGGGAGTTGTGAAGAGGTGGCATGATGGAGTGAATGAGGGGAGGCAGAGAGAGAGAGGGATGGGCTCTATATGGTGAGACGCTGACGTTTTGTGCTCCCGCAGTTCACACATGTACAGTTCAGCAGCATACGCATGCACACCTGCTCGCACAGTGCACCGCGGACATGCAGTAGTATGGTACTACACAGTTCACACATGGACGGTGCGCCGCGGACATGCCTATGGTACATGCACGGTTCTCGCGCGCTCGGTGGCCCCATTCGCCAACAATCTCTCTCTTATGTCTAAAAAAACAATCTCTCTCTCTTTTTTTACAAATCTCACTCTCTCTCTCTCTCTGCAGACCCCCGCGAGTGGCCCCACCCACTCTTTTCCGATCGTGGCTACCTCCTTTTGCAACTATTTGAAGTTGAGTTTGGAATACCTAATTTGAATTTTAATGCACGGTTGAGTGTGTGTAATATCTAAGTTTAAGGTTTTCTTACAACAAAATTGACACTTTTCCAAAATGGTCCCACCCAGTAGATAGAAACAACAGGAAAGAAGATAGTTTTCAGATTGCGCAAAAGGTGTCTTCCGTTGCCACTCATTGTTCGGATAGTTCAGTTTATAGTTGCAAAGTCTGCTACATTACAGTCGTAACCTGGTGAGGAGCTGTTGGTTTTCGTCCTCAATCTCTTCAAGTCATAGGCGACGTACGAGCATGTCCAGCCTGATCTTGACCTGCTCACTGAGCGAATCCTCGAGCTTTCGAAGAAGGTTCATGTTCTCGACACGGAGATTGACATTGTCATCTTTTAGCCTCGCATTTTCCTTCAAGAGCCCCTCGTTGATGGATGTATTCAGTCGGTTCGAGGCTTGGATCTTCTTATGCAGTTTCTTCCAGGCAGCGTTGTCCCTTTTCAGCTCTTCGCGCTCCTTAGTAAGGGTATTCACAGCTAATTTTAGCTGTTCTAATTCCAGTTCTTATGTTTGCATTTTCTCCCTGTGGCTGCTTATTCGTGCATTAAGCCAAGCATCCACCTTATTGATGAGTTTTTGCTTCTTTTCCGGGGACAAAGAATACGTGGTTTCAGTCCTATCACGGAACGGGAACAACAGTAACGTGTCACTAGAGCACACAAGCTTTATGCAGAAATGGGCGGTGTGGAAAAGATCCAGGAGCAAAAACCCCAAATCCTAGTCGCAAAAACCCAAGTGTATATTGTTTACCTGGCTGATCCAGGGATCTATGGGGAACATGTCTGCCGGTGAACCGATGGCTCTGAAGAAAGAGAAGTAGGTGATGATTAAGGAGAAGAGGAATGTTGGATAACACTACTAAGGAGAAGAAGTACATGACCTACCCGGAGGATCCCTCGCCTGCGGGCATAGACATGAGCATATGTTGTGAATCTTCAGTGCGTAAAGCGGCGCGGCGAGCTCTCTCTTTTCTCTCCTCGCGCATTGTCTTCGCAGTACGCTTCCGAGAGGGAGCCATGCCTGCGTAGAGGGAGGGAGCAGGAGCGGGAGGAGCAGGAGGAAGAAGAAAGGGAGGAGGGCGCTAGTGACGAGTGGAGGTAGATAGTCAAAAAGGCAAGGCAGACCGGTCTTATGCACCCCACTGTACTCTCCCCTATTGTGTGATCTGCCTTCTCAAAGAAGTTTTGTGCACACACGGTAGGTAGAGAACTGCAACGATGCGACCGATTGGATGCTCCATTAAGCCGATTGACAATTCACTTCGTCGCTGATACAACGGTGCACGCGTCCCTGCACGCGTCATGATGACACAGTCCTGCAGGTGGTGTCAGACGTGCATTGGGTTGGAGCTTACGGGGGCGCGCCTTCCCGATGTATCGCGGTCCCCAGGTCCTATCCACGCGTGCAACACAAACGGCCAACCGGCGGGAACAGAAATGCGGCCCAGCAAACCACGTAGAGGTGTTTTTTTGCGTAGAGGTGTTTCCACGTCAGACAGCTGAGTTGGACGACGGGAATCCACGCCGCGTCGCGGAATACGCCCGTACTGATCCGCTTTGGGCCTGTACGGGCTTTGGCGGGCTCTACACGCGCGATCTAACCTTTTTGTATGTCAATCATACCCCCAGGCGCGATGGGGTATCCGCCATCCCAGCCCTCGATCGCGCCTGGATCGCGCCTGAATTTTTTTTCGTTCCTTGAGGGGCCTATTGAATCAGAAGTCAATAAAGTTACCTAACATACTAGGGGATTTATTCACAAAATATCAGCTCAATCCGACTTACAGCGATTCCTCATGAATTTTTATGTTGGAGAACAAAAATCTGCTTCGGGACAACACCTCCCCAAATCCTACCTCCCTCTCATTAGATGTTATTCTTGGTACAAAAAGCAAACAAAAAGGACAAGGAGAGGTCATTACTAAAGTAATAACTTCCAAGACTCAAGAAAACTATTGGGTTATCTCCCAACAAGTACTTTTCTTTAACACCTTTAAGTTAGGCACAAGAAGCAAGAATCAAGTATTTTCAAATGAAGAAGCATTAACATCAAACCTTTCTTTCAAAGGAGGAGCAAAAAGCAACTTCTCTCTCCTCATAGGGAAGTGTTCAATACCTTTCTTGAATGGAAATTGATATTTAATGGTGCCTTCTTTCATATCAATGATGGCACCAACAATTCTAAGAAAAGGTCTTCCCAAAGTAATAGGACAAGAAGCATTGTATTCAACATCCAAAACATAGAAATCAACAGGGACATAAGCATTGTTAACCATAATAAGAACATAATTAATACTCCTCATGAGTTTCTTCTTAGCATTATCATTAAGTGGGACATTCAAATAACAATCTTCCAAAGGTGGAAAATCAAGCATTTCATAAATCTTTATAGGCATAATAGAGAAACTAGAACCAAGGTCACATGAAGCTTTGAGATCAAAGTCATTCACTTGCATATTAATAATGGGTTCCCAACTATCTTCTACTTTCCTATCAATAGAGGCTTTGTGTTTCAAATTGTCTTCCTTAATTTTAATAAGAGCATCTGTAATGTGTTTGGTAAAAGCCACATTCATATCACTAGCATCGATACTTCTAGAAATCTTTTGTAGGAACATAATCACTTCAGAAATATTGCAACCATCAAGATCAAAATCAAACTTAGCATAACTAGTAGTAGGCTCATTGGGTTTAGGCATTGTGGTAGGAGGAATAGGGGCTTCTTGTGGTTGAGTGGCATCCATATTGGTGGTTGTGATAGTGCACACACTATCGTTTCTAGAAATTTCAGCTTCTCTTTCCCACTTAGCATGAAGTTGGGCTAACAGTCTAACATTTTCATCAATAGTAACTTGTATGTCATGAATAGAAAGGTACTTTCCAAGGTTTCAGGTTTAGCAGCCATTTTATTAATAAAGGAGGACTGCTCTTCAGAGAAAGTGGAAATATTTTTCTCAGCACTCAAAAGTTTTGACTATAAACTAGGAATTACTCTATTCAAATTCTCAAGCTGATGACTAATATTTTTCAAGATAGAAGATTGTTCTTCCATAGTTTTGGTGAATATCTTGTTTTTCTCATATTGCATTTGCATAAAGTTTTTAGTGGATGTTTCAACTTCTAGGATCCTATCTTCACTAGGCATTCCAGATCTACCATGATAAGTATTGCTATTATTAGGAGGATAGGGCCTATAGTTATTACCATAAGCATTGTTGCCAAAATTATTATTATTCCTAATGAAGTTCACATCTACTTGATCTTGTTGAGCAACCAAAAAGGCTAAGGGAACATTATTTGGATCTAAAGGAGCTTTCCCATTAAAAAGCATAGCCATGATAACATCAATCCTATCACTCAAAGAGGAGGTTTCTTCAACAGAATTTACCTTCTTACCATGTGGAGCTCTCTTAGTGTGCCATTCAGAATAATTAACCATCATATAATCAAGGAGCTTTGTTGCAGCACCAAAGGTAATGGTCATAAAGGTACTTCCAGCAGTTGAATCCAATAGGTTTCTTGAAGAGAAGTTCAAACCTGCATAAAAAGTCTGGATAATCATCCAAGCAGTAAGTCCATGAGTGGGACAATTCTTAACCAAAGATTTCATTCTTTCCCAAGATTGAGCAACATTTTCATTATCAAGTTGTTTAAATTTCATAATATCACTCCTCATAGATATAATCTTAGCAGGAGGGTAGTACTTTCCCATAAAAGCATCATTGCACTTAAGCCAAGAATCGATACTATTTCTAGGCAAGGATAGCAACTAGTCTTTAGCTTTTACTCTCAAGGAGAAAGGAAACAACTTGAGATTAATAATATCTCCATCTGCATCCTTATATTTTTGCATCTCACAAAGTTCAACAAAGTTATTGAGGTGGGCAACATCATCATCAGAACTAGCACTAGAAAATTTCTCTGTCATCACAAGATTCAACAAAGCAGGCTTAATTTCATAAAACGTAGCATCAGGAGCAGGTGGAGCAATAGGATTACTTAGGAAATCATTGTTGTTTGTGCTAGTGAAGTCACACAACTTGGTGTTCTCAGTAGAGTTCATTTTGTCAAAAGTGGAGCAAGCCAGCAGCAGCAACAACTAGAGCAAGCAAACCAAACTAAACTAAATTTTTTGGAGTTTTTGATGAAAATAGGCAAACAAAACCAAGCAAAATAAACTAAGCAAACCAATAAAAAAGTAAAGATAAAGGTTGTGAAGGACTCCCCTTGTGAAGACATCCTTAGCCTCCCCGGCAACAGCGCCAGAAAAGCTTGTTGCGTATTATTGACGCCTCGTTGGGAAACCCCAAGAGCAAGGTGTGATGAGCACAACAGCAAGTTTTCCCTTAGTAAGAAACCGAGCTTATCGAACTAGTAGGAGGAAGGAAACGTCTCAAAGGTGTTGTTAGAAACTTGGGGACTTGCACAACACAAACTCAAGACTTTGCCCCAACAAACAGTGAGGTTGTCAATCTCACCGGTTGCTGTAACAAAGGATTAACTGTATGGTGTGGAAGGTAATAGTGGTTTGCAACAAGTAAACAGGAATAGTGAAAGATGTGTCGATGGTAAAGATTGGACGAGGGTCCATAGTTCACTAGAGGAGTTCTCCTTAATAAACAAACATGGCATGCCGAATAAACAAATTATAGTAGGGCAATTGACAGAACTGATCAAGGCATAACAATGCAATACTAGACATTCATGATCCTATGAGATTCGATTGTGCAATACAACAATATACATAGACCGCCATCCAACTCCATCTATGACTAGAAATCCACCTTCAGGTTATCATCCGAACCCCCTCTAGTATTAAGTTGCAAGCACCGGATAACTGCTTTAAGCAAACTGTGTAAGGTAAACAATCCACCTGTTCCATGAACAAGAGACCGGTGTTTCTCCCTAGTGGCAACAACACATCTCCAACCTTAGAGATTTCGTGCAATGAACCCACTATCTAGCATAAGTACCCCCTCCTGGATAAATACCCACTAGCATCTTGATCAGTCCACTATCTAGAGGCATGAACCCACTATCTAGAATAAATACCCCCTCTTGGAGTCACTAGCATATACTTGGCCAAGATAGCTACTAGAAACGGAGAGCATGCAAGATCACAAACAACACATACATGATAGAATCAATAAGACAAAACCATTAATCAATCTGACATAGTAATCTCAATATCCATCGGATCCCCGCAAACACAACATGCATGATTACAAATAGATGATGTTGATCATGAACGGAGAACACAAGGTCTAAACATGGTAGCACAAAGGAGGAGATACAACCATCTAGCTACTACATGGACCTGTAGTCCAAGGTGGAACAACTCACGCTTCATACCGAGGGCTGGCATGATGAAGAAGAAGGCCTCCGGGATGATCTCCCCTCCAGTAGGGTGCCGGGAAGAGCTTCAGAGCCCCTGATCTAGCGACGATGGTGGTGGCGGCTACAGATAGTTTCATGGAATATTGATCGGGTCTTAGGATTTTGGCATTGGGGGTCTTTATAAGAAAAGAGGCGAGGCAGGGGGGTCGCCAGGGCGGCCGCACCCCCAGCAGGCGCGGGCCCACTTGGTCGCGCGACCAGGGGGTGTGGTCTCCTGGTGGATCCCCTTCGTCTCGTATTCAGGCTTCGTGTTCCCCAAGATAAAATATTGAGTTTGGCTTTTGTCCTGTCCAATTCCGAAAATATATATTTTCAGCCTTTCTAGAACCAAAAATAGAAGAAAACAGGCAACTGTAACTGTGGCATCTTGTTAATAGGTTAGTACCAGAAATATATAAAAACACTTCAAAGTGTAGACAAAGCAAAGAAAATGAGATACTAAACAAGCATGGAACATCAAAAATTATAGATACGTTTCTAACGTATGAACTTCTAGATGATACAAACTACACGAACCAAATATAGAACAATACTTTATACAGTTTTTAAATTTTGGGTGCTTTACCTATTATATAATCTTAGCACTATATATTGTGAACGAATAACTCTTATATTGAACTTTGACTGTTGGATCAGATCAACCAGCAAATCCCATATTTGCAAACTGTTGGATCTTCAATCCATTCTAGCTTCTAGAAGCTAGATTCTATATTTAAAATATTTGCCACAATGATCGCTATGAACAAATCTCACAACACACTTCTTATAATTTTGGAATCTTCATCATTTATCCAGAGCATATATGTCGAGTGTTAGGTAGCTAATAGGTTGATTTCTACACGATACAAAGTACAAGAACCAATATACACCCGATACTTTATGGACGATGCTCAAAATTATAATTATTCTTGAGCATCACCTATTATAGTTATATATAATAATGATATGTCATACTTTTATTATCTGATTCTCACGTTGCAAGGCACATGCAACTTATTTTTCACTATATAGTGTACAAATAACTTTGAACTTTGACTCTTTGATGAAGATTGGAAAATCCAAAATTGTTAAATGTTTGATGAAGATCCCACTGATACTCACGTGCAAGGCGTGTGCCGACTTACTAGTCTAATTTAATAATACTACTACTAGTACTACTACTATGTTACTAGATCAAAATCTACCCCCTTCTTTTCTACTTCAACGACTTCTTTTTCTAACCGTTCGGACACACACACCACCATTCCTAAATTTCCCTCGTTCCTTCTCTGCCGCCCTCTAAACAGCCACTACTCATCATTCGAGCAGAGGGGAGCTCGATATCCAGACCTACCGCTGCTGCCATTAGACCCGCTGCCCTGCTTCCTCATCGGCACAGCCTCCGGTCTGCTCGAGCTCATGCTGTTGTGGCTCCTGATGATTCTGACGAGGACCACTTTTGATTTTAGGAATATTGCACTCCTCACGTTGCTGCTCTCCTAAACTTACCGTTTACTCATTTGCAATCTCGTTTTTCGAAATCGTGCAGATATAATTTGATCTCAGGAAGAATGTTGGTAACCGAAGACTTATAAAGAGACGAGAAAAAGAAATCCCATGAGGTAATGAAGATGGATCAAGCAATGTCGAAGTTAGAGTTAGGAGAGAATGGGAATGGTGAAGAGAAGCATAGAGTCAAAGAAGTGAAGATGCAAATGGAGCTATAGATCGCAGATATCATCCATGGACACGAGATGAAGATGGAAGAGTATAGGTTGAAGCTTAGGAAGATCAAAAGATATGCTACAAAGAAGGATATATGCCTGCAATATGCATTCAATATTATTGCTATCATCACCACGGTCATAATCGTAGTGTTCGGATTATTGATACGTTTAATTAGAGGCACGAGGTAGTAGGGTTAATTAGAGGCATGAGATAGTCACGCTATAGAACTGTCATCATTCTAGTAGGGATTGTAATCATGTTGTTCGAACTATTATCAAATCATTTGCATTATCTGCAAGATTAGGAAGTTGAAAAGAAGTAGCATTTACTAATGTGCAGTTTGTACTTTCGTGCATAGCGTGTAGTAGTAAATTACATGCAAACCAACAATCTTCACTGTCGCCCATCATTCCCATCGGAGACGTCATGTCAATAGTAGGTACGAAATAATGTTCAAAAAAACATGAAATCAAAGGTGATAGAATACTACTATTACTTCAATAGAGTCCATGAGTTCTCCTAAAATTTGTCCCTATATCTAAAAATCTTGGACTCACCCTCTCCCGTAAAAAATGCCAGACTCCAGCAGTTCTCCCAAAATATCTCCCCTATTCTAAGAATTCTCAATAATTACTACTCCCTCATTCTCTCAAAGGGAACTGCTGGAATTGCTCTAACGCCCTCCCCCACCCCCACCACCACCCCTCACCCACCCCTCGCCGCCACCACACATCGGAACCACTAGAGCCGCCATGAGCAACCAGAAGCTCTTCGCCGGCCACACCACATCGGATATTCTTAACCGACTCCACCGTGCAATGCACACACACAATAATGTTCACCGACGCCGCATTGGAAACGCACCGATCTGCTTCAACGAGCCTACCGACAATAACGCGCGCTACTGCGTCAGGACCGCAAATTTCTATTGTAAGTCCATCGTTTTAGTTTGATGTGCCTGGTCATTAGTTTGTTCATCTGAGTTTTACTAAAATAAAGTCTTTCTCATTACTCTATATCTCTAGCATACCCATATTAAATTGATTGTATAGCTTATACGAGCCACGACATGTTTAGTTGCTTCATTCTTAGCTATATAATGCACATCATTAGTACACCATAATGGTTCACTTGCATTTGGTCCAAGGCAAAATGCTATTTGGGAAATGATTAAATCAATTCCACACTATGTAGTTGCGAGATCCAATAGTTATTACTTGCACGGAGTGTTAGTTCTTGATTCCTCCGACTGCCATTTCTCTAACTGTAGAATGATCTGATTGTATACATGAGGCAATCATAGTTTTAATTGCTTATTTTGTTATGTATGTAGTCTCTAGGAAATGATCTGTAAACTACTTGTTTGTCTATTAATATTACCTCTCTGTGGACTAAATGCAGCCAATATCCAGTTACTAATTTCATTGTATTGTACAAAAAAATAGATCTCATTTCATTGTACTGATAGTGTATATTAGCCTCATATCAACTTAAAATTTGGCTTCTTTTATTTTAATTTTGACTTTATATATGTCTAAAACAAGTCTGCCAACCCAAGTGAAAGATACAATCGTCAGAGCAAGGTAGCATAGAGACGCTAGTTTTTTACCTGTGGCACTATTTCTGATAATTTTATCTCCAACTGCAAAATGATTTATCTAGTTTATCCCGTGCCCACCGCTTCGCCATGATCCCAGGAACATGCCAGACACCCCCATTCGCCGCCCCGTACCCCGCAGCCACCTCTCGCCGTCGAAGACACCGTCTCTGCCGCACAGAGCACCGCACGTTCCCGACCGATTACCACCACCCCTACGCGCGCATTTAAGATCTAGAGCATCGCCAGGAGACCGCGCGTCGATCGCCACCCTTAGCCATGCCTCTAGCCTCCTGTAGCCGTGTCGCCACCATCGCCTGCCCATCCCTCTCGGTCTTGCCGTCGAGCCTATGAAAGGAGGCCACCCCCTGCCATTTGAAGCACAACATTCCACTCCCCTCACCTCACTTATCGTTCCACCCTCTCGCCAGAGCACGAGGAGCAGCAGCTTGCCGGAATTGCGTCGGAGCAGGCCTCCTCTGGAGAAGAAGGGGCCGTTGATTTCGACCACCCCCGGAGCTGCCTCGACCGTCCCTGAGATCGTCATCGACCACTCGTTCGTTTGCCCTCCTCGCCGTCATCGCTGGAGCCCTGGTATTCGCCCTATGCACCCCCACTGTGCCGCTAGGGTTCGAGCTCGCCGGTGACATGTTCATCATCGACGACGACCCTCAGCCATCGATCTTCCTTCTAATCCAAGAAACCACACAGCCCCCTACCGCTTCGCGTGTTATGAGCCACTAACTAGTGGAACCCCCTTTCAGCTGAGCCTAGTGCTGCAGAGTGACACTGGGCCGGCCCATTAACCTCTCCCGTGTGACACAATCGTTTGAATTTAGATTTTTCTATTTTATTTCTAACTCAGTTCTGTACCTAGATTCAAAAATCAACCTAGCTCGATTTATTGAACCAAAATGCATGAAACTAATTTTGTTAGAAAGATACTGAATTGCTTAATCCAAGCCCGTTGGATTCAAATCATTTGGATATGTAAATCAACCTTGGTAAAAAAAACAAGTCAGAAGCTTTTCTGCATTCAAACATTTTTCAAAATGCAACCATAATAGCTTTTGAGTTGATTCCAACTCTCAAAATTCAAATTTGATCATACCTTCCAGAATATAGAAAAAAAATTGGTTTACTTATAGAAATAATGTTCAAGTAGTAAAAGAATGCCACACAGGCATTTCTAGTCACGTTGTTCATTTAAAATAAAAAGGTTAAACCTTATTAAATTGTGACACCACTTTAAATCACATTCCAATGTACTGAAATATGTGGTGATGACATGTTTCAACATAATCCCATGTTTGAGTTGGAGAATATTAAATCTTAAGTTGTTTTTCAATGAGTAGAAATTACTTTTCTAAAAATAAAATAAATAAGACAAGCTTTAATCTTGTAATGATAGGTGATGATGCTAGATCATATATAGTACGCCTTTGTTTGATGATTGAAAATAGTTAAGTATTGTTTGGTGATTGTGTACCTCGTATTTATTTATAGACGCTAGTACCGACCAAGGATACGAGGAGGAAGGAGGATACTACGAGGAGGAAGCCGAGGAAAACTTCAACCACTACTCTGCACAAGGCAATCTAACACTTGCAACTATGAAAGTTAGATAACCTATGCAATGCATTAAGCATGCTTGGTTAGACACATTTGATGATACCCAATCCTAGTTTTACTTGCAAGCTTTATACTTTATTTCTTTATCAAAGCTTTCTATTAGAGTTTACTTAAGTGATTTGTAGATTCTAGGAAGATAATTGAAGGTTGCATAAAGAGCATTAAATTTGTACTAGGCTAGAAAATCTTGATGTCATCCTAAGGCATGAGATTGAACATAATTAATCTCCACTTGTTTACCACCCCTCATTAGTACTTACCCCACTTGTAGATGCTAGTGCTAAGCATAAAACTTGATCAACTCTAGATGGGAATAATTGGTGAAAATGGTTATGAAAACCTTGGAATGTTGAGTCATTCTACTGAAATGTTTTGACATGTGTTTCCGAACACCATATGATTTTGATGATGAAAATGTTGAGGCATGAGCCTTAGCCCTTTATAAAACTGATGGTTGTCTGGATGCGATACCATTCCAATTTTACCGTACAACCACAATACCCGAAAATTGGGTAGGGCTTGACTGGAAATTTATATACCTTAGTATTGGTTCCCTCACAGCCAAAGTTTGAGCTGAGGCTACCTTGTGAAGATTGTCCACCTGTGCAGTACCCAATATGAGTTGGTCATGGTTGGGAGGCCAAACTCACATGAGAGGTGCCTATACTAGGGCGTGTAATTGAAAAGTTAGGATTGATTATCCGCATACTGAGTATGGTGAATTCGGGATTTGTTCCTGGCGGATGTATCGAATGTTGTGGTGAAAGTGTACAATCTCTGCAGAGTGTCAAACTATTCGAATAGCCGCGTCCGTGGTTATGGACAATTGGAGTGGCCATACTATTCCCCCGTCACATGTTTGAAAAATGGCTTGTGAAATGAATTTAGACTTTTACTTGACCACAACAGAGTTGTGACATGAAATTCAAGTTCCCACTTAGGTGTTATAAAATTTCAACTAGTTTCTTGCTTCTGAACTTAGTAGAGGTAAATCTGGCTTTTTGCAAAGTAACCCTAGAGCTTAGTGTCCTACTACAAAAACCCCCTTCACTTGTTAGTTTTAGTTTGCGAGTACTTAAAGAGTACTCATGGCTTTGTCCCTGGATATTCCCGTGGCCAAACTATGAAGAGGAGTACCAGGATGATGGACCGCAGGAAGGTTACGACAACTAGGATCATCTCCCATCGTCAGCATTGCCTGTGACCCCGAAGATGGAGCTTCGCCTACGCTATCTTTATTATTACGTTATGCCGCTACTTGAGTTGTATTAAGAACTAAATCATGAGATCCTTATTTGTGTAAGATCCTTTGTATGGTTTGTAATGGATGATGTACTGTGATATCCAAATATGTTATGTCTCGCAAAAATGGTAATCCTGGGATTGCTATGTATGGCATAACAGGCATCAGGGATTAAAAATCTGGGTGTTGACAAGTTGGTATCAGAGCTGTCCTGACCATAGGAGACCCTAGTTAGACTGGACGTTGAATCAAAAACTTAGTTTCAAAACCCAAGGAAGTGAGTATTTACAAAAACTTATTCCCATTCTTATCACTTTGATTCTTTCATGAAAATTCATGTTCCTCAACAAACTCTTGCAAAATACATAAAATTTGACACACTTGATCAGTCTACTAACTTACTCACCCTACCTTCTTATAGATGGATGTGAAGTACAACAAGTTTTATCAGTTGGGGAATGGAGGAGAACTCATCTTTGAGCATGACCTAGACCAGCTTTCGGAACTTCTGGTGCGCCCGCACCCCGAGTTCTTCGGAGCCCAGCTCAATGACCAAGGAGGAGAAGATCTGCAGTGGCTAGTTGTTGTAAGTCTTAGAGGAAAGATTGAACCTCCCACTGCAGAGGGAATTCAGTTCACCTTAAGAGAGAACAACTGGCTCGATGGACTTGCCAGGGCCATGCAGCAAGCTCTTGCCCGTCTGTGTAGGCAGAGTATCAACCAGATCAAGGGTACCCGCTTTGAGTTTTATCCAAGGCGTGATGCTATGGGACAGCCACTGGAAGCCCCACATCACCCCGAGCTGAAGACTCAGTTGGACGACCTTAGCTTCATGATGTATAATCGTCAGCAGGAGTTGGAAAATGCCCGTGACTACTCCAACCACAAGTCCGCCATCATCAAGAGGAAGGATCAGACCATCGCCATGCTAGCAAAGGATCGCAAGTCTCTTCGCCGTCATCTCGACAAGAAGGAGCGCATCATTGCCCGTCTTCGCCACCGTATCTCAGATTTGGAGGAGACCATCCACGAGAGAGACATGCACTTGGAGGAAAGGGAAAATGCCGGAGAAGATCTTCCTGGAGACCCCTACTCCTATCTCAGCGATGATGATGATTTTTTGGAGGATCAGGCAATGGACTTCTTCACAGATGAGGAGGATTTCTCCTTCATCGATGAGGATGAGGATGACGATTACACCGACTCCGAGGAGTAGTAGCACTTGAGCACTAGCGTAGTGAGTTGTATTCGGTCCCACTTTATCTTAGTTTCCATAATGGTTCTTAAAACCATCTATTTTTCCTTTCTTGTGGTGTGTGTTGTATTGTGTGCTATGGATGAATGAATGAAAAGCATGTTGCTATAAAATCTGAGTCAAACTTTCAAAACTTTTCAAAGTCCCTGAACCTTAGAAATTTCCATCTTTTCTCATGATCTATCTCAATCTTCAGATGCCTCGCGGAGGAAGTGGTTCATCCCCCGACCCGATGTTGAAGATCCTGCAAATGTTGGTTTCTGACCACAATGATGAAAGAGCTGAACGTCAAGCCAACTTAGCCACCCTTCAGCAAATAGCTCAACTGGCCCACAACAATCAAGGCCAAGGAAATCAGGACAACCATGGATCTAAGCTCAAGAATTTCTAGAACACCAACCCACCTGTTTTCACTAAGTCAGAAGAGCCCCTAGATGCAGAGGATTGGCTGCAAACTATGGAAAACAACCTGGAAGTTGCCGAAGTGGAAGCTAACGAGAAAGTTCTGTTCGCCACCCACTATCTAGCCGGAGATACAAGAGCATGGTGGAACAGCGTTCATGCAATGACCGGAGGGCAGATGTTGACCTGGGAGGAATTCAAGGTCAAGTTCAGCAGAACCCATGTGCCACCGGGTTTGATCAAGAGGATGAGAGATGAATTCAGAGAACTGAAGGAAGGAAGTATGACCGTAGTGGAATACCGTGACAAATTCTTGTCATTAGCTAGGTATGCCCCGGATGAGACCGACACTGAAGCCAAGAAGAAAGAAAGATTCTTGAAAGGTCTGCATGATGAGATGCAGACGGTGTTGGTCAATATCCGCTTTGCTGATATTGAAGCCCTCGTCGACTCTGCCATTCAGATGGAAGGAAAGATCAACCAAGCCAATAAGAACGACAAGCGCCGCATGATGCATCAGCCAGGAACCCATCATACCCCAAAGTATCGCCCCAACCCATCTCTAGGATTTGCCCCGAGGACCAACAGACCCCCGATGAACCGTCCGACCTATCCCAACCGTGGAAACCCAAGGCCCGGAGGAAGTCACAACAAACCCGGCAACTCTAGCAATTTCAACCGTGCACCACCCAAGTTCAACAACAACAATGCTGCCGCCAACACCAACACTGCCCCGAGGACTGGAAGCAATGTTGTGCCTGTTGCAACAAAGGACAAGTCGCAAGTGACTTGTTATGACTGTGGAAATAAGGGTCACTACTCCAATGAGTGCCCCAAGAAGAATGCCGCAGCGCCCAATACAAATTCCCTAGCTCAGCAGCAGCGTCGTGTTTAGTCCGGAAGAAGGTTTGCCCCAGGGAAATCGCTCAACCGCAATGGCCGTCTTTTTCACATGCATGCTGAAGAAGCCTAGGAAGCACCAGATGTCATGCTGGGTATGTTTTCTGTTAATTTAGTACTTGCAAGAGTGTTGTTTGATTCTGGTGCATCACACTCATTTGTCACCGAAGAATTTGCATGCACTAGTAAGATTCAACCAACCAAACTGAAGCATGTTATGATTGTTCAAATCCCTTGTTCAACCACCAAAGCTAGGCAAATTTGCAAAGCCGTCCCTATTCGAATACATTGCATAGATTTTTATGCCAACTTGATAGTACTCGGAACTAAAGGTTTGGAAGTAGTACTAGGAATGGATTGGATGTCCAAACATAAAGGATTAATTAACTGTGCTAAGAAAGCCATAACCATGACTAGTACAGCCGGAGTATCAATCGAGCATGTATCTGAAACCTTACCTCATCAATTCAAGTGCAACAAGAGTATAGCCCAACCTACCATTGACCAAGTCCGGATAGTCTGTGAATACCCCGATGTATTTCCAGATGTTTTGCCCAGTATGCCCCCAGATCGGGATATCGAGTTTATCATTGAACTAATCCCCGGAACCGGACCCATAGACCAGAGACCATATAGTATGAACCTTTCCAAACTAGCAGAACTGAAGAAGCAACTAGATACCATGTTGGAAATTGGACTGATTCAACCAAGTGTGTCACTTTGGAGATCACCTGTGCTGTTTGTGGACAAGAAATATGGAGGTAACCGTTTGTGTACGGATTATCGGAAGTTGAATGATGTCACTATCAAGAAAGAATACCCGTTACCCAAGATAGAAGATTTGTTTGATCAATTGACCGGTGCCAAAGTGTTTTCTAAGATTGATCTCAGAACTGGCTATCATCAACTCAAGATTCGCGCAGAGGATATCCCCAAGACTGCCTTTACCACCAGATATGGATTATACGAGTATATTGTCATGTACTTTGGATTAACCAATGCCCCGCTTATTTCATGAATCTCATGAATAAGATTTTTATGGACTTCCTGGATAAGTTTGTCGTTGTTTTCATCGATCACATTCTGATTTATTCCAAATCAGAAGAATAACATGAGCTACACCTAAGGACCATTCTTGGAACCCTTAGAGAGCATCAGTTGTATGCCAAGTTTAGCAAATGTGAATTCTGGTTATAGGAGGTAGGATTCCTCGGTCACATTTTATCAGCCGGAGGAATTGCCGTTGACCCTGCAAAGGTGAAAGATGTCGAAGATTGGCAAGCCCCAACCACTCAAACCCAAGTTCGTGCATTTCTCGAATTGGCGGGATACTACCGCAAGTTCATAGACGGATTCTCGAGTATCGCCAGACCCATGACCCAATTGCTGAAGAAGGACAAGAAGTTTGAATGGACGGACAACTCTGAAGCGAGTTTTCAAGAACTCAAGAGAAGATTTATTTCAGCCCCAATCTTGATCATGCCGGATATCACAAAGCCCTTTGACATGTATTGTGACACATCCAAGACCGGTCTCGGATGTGTGCTCATGCAATAAGGCAAAGTTATATCTTATCTATCTCGACAACTGAAATAGCATGAACAAAACTATCCAACCCATGACCTCGAGCTCACAGCCATAGTTTTAACCCTGAAGACATGGAGGCATTACCTGATGGGAAATCGTTGCGAGATTTACTCGGATCACAAGATCCTGAAGTATATATTCACTCAGAAGGAGCTGAATATGAGATAGAGAAGATGGATTGAGCTAATCAAGGATTATGACCTGGACATTCACTATCACCCCGGTAAAGCCAACATGGTAGCAGATGCCCTTAGCAGATTGTCGTGCCGCTTGAACTCCATGATTTTGAAGGAGCAACCAAGCCTGCACAAAGAGATGGAAGATTTCCGAATGGAATTAGTGAGTGAAGAATTTTTGACTAGCATAGAACTTCAACCTACTTTGATCAGTTAGATCAAAGAGGCACAGAAAGGAAATGCTAGCATCGACGGAATCAAGCGTCGTATCGGTAAAGGCAAAGTACCCGGATTTACGGAAGACGAAGAAGGAGTTATGTGGTACAAAGGACGTCTTTGTGTACTAGCAGATTTAGAGGTGAAAGAAGTTATTCTGAAAGAGGCTCATGATACCCTTTATTCTATCCACCTCGGAGGAACGAAGATGTATCAGGATTTCAAAGAACAATTTTCGTGGCATAAGATGAAGAGAGAAATCGGAAGCTATATCGCCAAGTGTGATATATGTCAGAGAGTCAAGGCGGGACATCAAAGACCCGCTAGATTGTTGCAACCATTGCAGATTCCGGAATGGAAATGGGATTCAGTTGGAATGGAATTTATCACCGGATTACCTACTTCTAGTAGGGGAAATGACTCTATCTGGGTCATAGTGGACCGATTGTCCAAAGTCGCCCATTTCTTACCAGTCAATACCACATATCAGAGTTCGAAGCTAGTGGAGTTATACATTGCTAGAATCGTCAGTTTGCACGGAGTCCCCAAGAAGATCGTATCGGATCGAGGAACTCAGTTTACCTCGAGATTTTGGAAGAAAGTCCAAGAAGGTTAGGAACCCGACTAGATTTCAGCACCGCTTATCACCCTCAGACCGGCGGACAAACGGAGCGAGTAAATCAAATACTCGAAGATATGTTGAGAGCATGTGTGTTAGAGTATGGATCTAAATGGGAAGACTGTCTACCGTTCGTAGAATTTTCATACAACAACAGTTATCAAGCTAGTTTGCAAATGGCCCCATTTGAGTTCATGTATGGAAGGAAGTGTCGCACCCCTTTGAACTGGTCGGAAGTAGGAGAGAGTCAGATCTTCGGACCCGACATCCTACAAGAAGCAGAAGAGAAGGTTCACAAGATTCCTGAGCACCTCAAGACCACCTAGTGCAGACAGAAGAGTTACGCCGACAAGAGACATCGAGACCTCGCCTTCAACGTCGGAGATTTTGTGTATCTGAAATTGAAGGCATTGAAGGGAATGTAGTGTTTCCAACTGAAGGGAAAATTAGCCCCCAGATATATCGGCCCCTTCAAGATTCGGAACCGTCACGGAGAAGTGTCATAGCAATTGGAACTACCTGAAGAAATGTCAGTCGTGCACAATGTGTTCCATATCTCATTACTTCGCAAGTGCCTCAAAGTTCCAGAGAAGACTGAAGTGTTCAAGAACATCGATCATCAGACCATAGAGATCAACGATGACCTGACCTATCCCAAAGTACCCATCCGTATTTTGGAAGAAGCTTTCAGAACTACCAGAACTCGAAGCATCAAGTTTCTCAAGATTCAACGGAGCAACCACATTGAAGAGGAAGCTACCTGGGAGCGCGAAGATCACATCAGGACGGAGTTTCCCGATCTCTTAAAATCCTAGGTAATCTTTTTCGTCCTTTTTTCAAATCTTGGGATGAGATATTGTTTAAGGGGGGGAGGTTTGTAACATCCCAAAAATATTAAACTTGGATCATCAAACTCTAATCATCAAAATTAGGGTTAACAAAAACTTTCCCCACTAAAAATATGAAAGCATTCATATGTGTGTGTATTCAAAATTTGGATTCTTTTGAATTTCCATGGTTCTGTGTTTCATTGCTTGTAAAATGATTCTTAGGTGAAACAAACATCATCTAAACAATCCCCAAACTTTTCCCAAAGATAAACAACTCAAAATAAACAAATGAAGTGAATGGTCACTTTGGCCAAATTAACTATCATGCCTACTTTGGCTATCCCTAATTTTCAAAACTCAACAGAATAATTTGTGGATCTTTGCACCCCTTGTTAGTACTCATAATAAGGTACCAAGGCCCACTTTGTGATCTTCCAAAAACATTTAAATGCTCAATTTAAATGACAGTTTAAATTGAATCTATCTCATATGGGAAGATCCCACTATTTCAAAAAACACTCAAACAAGCTCATTTTTCAAAACCCAAGCACCCACAGAATCCTCAGCACATGCCTAGCACACCCACCAAAAATCTTTTCAAAATTCAAAAGTAAGTTTCTTGCGGCCATTTCATCAAACACCTTGCAGATTCAAATCAAACAAATCACAAACACTATAGTGTGCAGTAAATTTGGCCTAACTTGTTCCCTCTCTAGATGCAACTAGTCTCTAGTAGATCATCTAGCTCAATTGTAAACATCTAGCACCACTGTGAGCTTGCCTTGCCATCAATGAGAGCAGTTCGAGCCTCACCATGCCACCCCATTGTCGCCGGCCAGATAGCAGCCACCCTAGCCTTGCCAACCTTGTCTGGGAGGTAGCCAGCACCTCACCGCCGCCCATTGTCCCCGCCCCAAGCCAGTGCAAGCCGTGGACCACCAGGAACGCCGCGCGCCCAGTGCCACTGCGACATGCCGAGCCCGCCCCAGAGCGCCGCACCGGCACACGTGCACACGCCGCCCCTCGACCGCAGCCTGTGCCCATCGCTTTGCCATGATCCCAGGAACACGCCAGACACCCCCGTACCCCACAGCCACCTCTCGCCGTCGACGACACCCCCTCTGCCGCGCTGAGCACCGCATGTTCCCGACCGATTGCCACCGCCCCTATGCGTGCATTTAAGCTCTAGATCATCGCTAGGAGACCGCGCGTCGATTGTCACCCTCAGCCATGCCTCTAGCCACCTGTAGCTATGTCGCCACCGTTGCCTACACATCCCTCTCGGTCTCGCCGTCGAGCCTATAAAAGGAGGCCACTCCCAGCCATTTCAAGCACACGATTCCATCCCCCTCACCTCACTGATCGTTCCACCCTCTCGCCGGAGAACGAGGAGCAGCAGCTCGCCGGAATTGCACCGGAGCAGGCCGCCCATAGAGAAGAAGGGGGCCGTTGATTTCGACCACCCCCAGAGCTGCCTTGACCATCCCTGAGATCGCCGTCGACCACTCATTCGTTTGCCCGCCTCGCCGTCGTTGCTGGAGCCCTAGTATGCCCCCTATGCACCCCCACTGCGCCGCTAGGGTTCGAGCTCGCCGATGACATGTTCATCGTTGACGACGACCCTCAGCCGTCGATCTCCCTTCTAATCCAACGAAGCACACAACCCTGTACCGCTTCGCGTGTTATGAGACACTAACTGGTGGAACCCCCTGTCAGCTGAGCCCAGCGCTGCGGAGTGACACTGGGCTGGCCTATTAACCTCTCCCGCGTGACCCAACCGTTTGAATTTAGATTTTTCTATTGTATTTCAAACTCATTTCTGTACCTAGATTGAAAATTCAACCCATCTCGATTTATTGAACCAAAATGCATGAAACTAATTTTGTTAGAAAGGTACTGAAATGCTTAATCCAAGGCCGTTGGATTCAAATATTTGGATCTGTAAATCAACCTTGGTAAAAATAACAAGTCAGAAGCTTGTCTGCATTCAAACATTTTTCAAAATTCAACCATAATAGCTTTTGACTTGATTCCAACTCTCAAAAATCACATTTGGGTTTACTTACAGAAATAATGTTCAAGTAGTAAAAGAATGCCACATAGGCATTTCTAGTCACTTTGTTCATTTAAAATAAAAAGGTTAAACCTTATTAAATTGTGATACCACTTTAAATCACATTCCCATGGACTGAAATATGTGGTGATGACATGTGACAAGATGATCCCATGTTTGAGTTGGAGAATACTAAATCTGAAGTAGTTTTTCAATGAGTAGAAATTACATTTCTAAAAATAAAATAAATAAGGCAAAAGCTTTAATCTTGTAATGATAGGTCATGATTCTAGATCATCTATAGTGCACTTTTGTGTGATGATTGAAAATAGTTAAGTATAGTTTGGTGATTGTGTACCTCGTATTTATTTATAGACCCTAGTACCAACCAAGGATACGAGAAGGAAGGAGGATACTACGAGGAGGAAGCCGAGGAAAACTTCAACCACTGCTCTGCACAAGGCAATCTAACACTTGCAACTATGAAAGTTAGATAACCTATGCAATACATTAAGCATGCTTGGTTAGACACATTTGATGATACCCAATCGTACTTTTAGTTGCAAGCTTTATACTTTATTTCTTTATCAAATCTTTCTCTTAGAGTTTACTTAAGTGATTTGTAGATTCTAGGAAGATAATTGAAGGTCGCATAAAGAGCATTAAATTTGGCCTAGGCTAGAAAATCTTGATGTCATCCTAAGGCATGAGATTGAACTTAATTAATCTCCACTTGTTTACCACCCCTCATTAGTACTTACCCCACTTGTAGATGCTAGTGCTAAGCATAAAACATGATCAACTCTAGATGGGAATACTTGATGAAAATGGTTATGAAAACCTTGGAATGATGAGTCATTCTACTGAAATGTTTTGACATGTGTTTCCGAACACCAGATGATTTTGATGATGAAAATGTTGAGGCATGAGCCTTAGCCCTTTATAAAATGATGGTTCTCTGGATGCGATACCATTCCAATTTTACCGTACAACCACAATACCCGAAAATTGGGTAGGGCTTGACTGGAAATTTATATACCGTAGTATGGGTTCCCTCACGGCCAAGGTCTGAGCTAAGGCTACCTTGTGAAGATTGTCCACCTGTGCAGTACCCAAGATGACAGTTGGTCATGGTTGGGAGGCCAAACTCACAGGAGAGGTGCCTATACTAGGGCGTGTAATTGAAAAGTTAGGATTGATTATCCGCATACTGAGTATGGTGAATTCAGGATTTGTTCCTGACAGATGTATCGAATCTTGTGGTGAAAGCGTATCATCTCTACAGAGTGTCAGACTATTCGAATAGCCGTGTCCGCGGTTATGGACAATTGGAGTGGCCATACTGTTCCCCCGTCAGATGTTTTCAAAATGTCTTGTTAAATGAATTGAGACTTTGACTTTACCACAACAGAGTTGTCACATGAAATTCAAGTTCCCACTTAGGTGTTATAAAATTTCAACTAGTTTCTTGCTTCTGAACTTAGTAGAGGTAAATCTAGATTTTTGCAAAACAACCCTAGAGCTTAGTGTCCTACTACAAAAAACCCCTTCACTTGTTAGTATTAGTTTGCGAGTACTTAAAGAGTACTCATGGCTCGCAACTTGTTTCTTTATTATTATGTTATTTCGCTGCTTGAGTTGTATTAAGAACTGGATCATGAGAACCTTATTTATGTAAGACCCTTTGTATGGTTTATAATGGATGATATACTGTGATATCCAAATATGTTATGTCTCGCAAAAATGGTAATCATGGGATTGCGATGTATGGAATAATAGGCATCTGGGATTAAAAATCCGGGTGTTGATAAGGAGTGTCGGGTGGTCTATTGGGCTTAGTGGCCTGGTTAGGTTGGGCTAGACCCTTCTCTTTTTTTATTCTCTGTTTCTTTTAATTTTTCCAATTCGATTTTCTGTTTTGAATTTCAAACCACTATTTGAATTTCAAAGTCCATTTTAGAAAATATATTTTATTCTTTTATGGTTTATATTTTATTTAAAATGGGAACTTGTCTTTTATTCAAATAAAATTTTGATTATATTTTTAAACCCTTATTTGAATTCTAATTTTAACCAAACCTTTTTCAGTAGGTTTTATTTATTTAATCGGGTGTTAAATAACTTAATTTGAATTATTTGAAATATTTCTAATATGATTTATTAATCATTTAAATTGGGTAAATTGTCTTTATTCCAATAAAATCAAATATGGTTTTAATTCCATATAAATTTTATTTAAATGATTCTTTTATTCCACTTAAGTTCATTAAATAACTTTTATATCCACCTTGGGAAGTTCCACTTTATTATTTTCCCATGATTTAATTAATCATTTCTATTAGGGATTTTGTCTTTATTCAAATGGAATAGAATTTGGTTAATGTCATATTATTTTATTTGAATATTCCTTATCCCTTTATTTTATTTATTTATCTTTATTTCATTTGCTTATGGATTTAAATTATCTTCTGAAAAATTTCCTTGGGATTTATTATTTAGGCAAATATTATTTTAAATAAAATTGAATATGCTTCAAAGCCCAAATTAAATAATATTTTTATTTATTATTTAATAACTTTTAATTTGTTTATGGACTTGGCCAAAATTTAATTTGGTTTTTATATATTCCTTATTTATTTATTTCTTCCTTTTCCTTATAAAATCCATATCTTTTTATTTATAGATCGAAAATTAGTGATTCCAATTTGTATGATTTTATATAATATTTGTTTATCTTTTTATATCCCTTTAGGATTAATTTTCTCACAATTTGGTATGGATTTGTGATAGGAGCTTTATTAGCTTTAGAAAATTTTTCCTTTTATCTTAATAAATTCATAAGTTTTTATCCATGGATCCAAATTGAATGAAATCAATTTCTATGGTTTTATAATATTTTTGTTTATCTCTTTCAAAATTTTATATGGATAAAATCCATAGTCTTTGAGATATCTTGGAAATGATTTTATTCAATTAAGGTTTTGGGTTTTGGTTTATTTTTCCCAAGTTTGAATCTCAAGATACATTCATTGATGAACGCATTTCACTTGATTGAAATTTTGTTGGATTCCATTTATTCAAATTTGTTCAAGATGGGTTTTGATGTTTCCATTTAGAAACAAAAGTTTCTTTTCACCCTAAATTTCAACAATTATTTATTTTGTTTATTTGCTTTTCACATTTCAAAATTTGGAAAATTTTGGGATGTGACAGGCTACCACCCTTAAAAGAAATCTCGTCCCGAGATTTGGGAAGGCTAAAGGTTACAAATTGGCTTCAAGGCAACTAGGGTACTACCACCCTTAAAAAGGTTTCCAACTAGGTTACATCTTGGCTTACTTGGGATCTTGATGAAACTTTTCTGGACAAACATCTGCATAGTGTCCTTTGTTTCCACACTTGAAACATGTGACAAGGCTGAGATCTTTCATAGGCTTGCTTGTCTTGTACTTCTTCTTTTCTGGACAATTGCTTGCATAATGTTCTTGGTCACCAAACTTATAACATGTGACAAGGTTGAGTTCTTCACGTATCTTCTCTGGACAAGTGGATATATAATGGCCTAGCTCTTTGCACTTGTTGCACCACACTTGGCTATTTTCCTTATTCCTCTTCTTCTTGGGTTTCTCCAAAGCTAGGAGTTCTTCTAGTTCATGTTTTTCATATCTCACCTCAATGGTGGGAAAGCTTCCTCGGTTCCTTGAACGATTCCTTGGATAATACCTATGTTTCCTCTTTTGTTCATCAAGGTGATTCCTAATGTATGGAGGTGCAATCTGAGATTGCCCTTTTCCTCATGGGGGTTTCCAAACTTTTGATGCATTCCACCTTGTTTACTTTGTTGAACTATAAGATAGATGGGGCATTGGATAGGCACATGATTATTTCCTTCACATAGGAAACAAGTCACTTGAGATGTGGGGAATTGTTTAGTTGGATGTTTATCTTCACAATTAGGGCATTGATATTCATGCTCTGTGGAAGTGTGATCCATGTCACCACAAATATTGCAAGCTTGAGTTTCTTCTATAATATCATCCTTGACATCATTGTTGTCACAAACTGCTTGGGAAAGGTTGTCTTTCATGTTGATCATTTGAGTGGTCATCCCTTGCAACAATTGAGATTGGATTTCCAAAAACTTTTGTATGGTTAGGTCTAACTCATTGTTGTTGGCTAAAAACTAAGTTGTCATCTGATTCAGCTGGGTTTGGTTTGCCAGTAGTTGTTCTCTCATGTGTATCTCTTGGTTGTTATTGTCACCATTCTTGATGTTGGAGTCTCTTGGAGAAGTCATATGTTTGGGTTGGATTGGGATTAGAATAGGTAAAAGATTTTAGAGAAATAATTCTAATCACACACAACAATTTCACACAAGCAATGTGCAAGCAATCACAAACAAACATTCCACTCAAACAACAAGGTTCAAGCACATTTTTAGGCAACAAAATAGTTTTGCTACACCACACAAGTTGGTGGGTTTAAACTAATCACTAGTGTGGTGGTCCAACTATATGGCTCACTTGAGATCATTCCATTCTTCTTAGTTGTTTCTTCATGAATGAGATCATTGTATCTTTGGAAAAATTCTTGTATCTTGGTCACTAAACTTCAAAGGTGATGATGCTTCCTTCTAAGTTGTGTTTCCTTAGTCTTCAAGTCTTGAGTAATTGTAACATCCCTAAAATCATATTTCAAACTCATGCATACCATCCATGCATCCATGATCATATAGAGTTCATTTCAAACAAATCAATTCAAAAACAGGAGCATATGAGCTCATTATTTTATGTGATCAGCATTTAAAACAAATGTTATTCTCCAATGAGAGATTGTTGTTCATTGAACCAAACCTTGTTGTCTTATTGCTCTAGATTGTATTGCTAGATTGCTAGGATTTAAACCAAAGTTTCAAGACAAATATAATTTGAAAACCAATTTCAAAACCTATTTAAAACTAATGCTATGCCACTGCTTATTTTATTTTATTCCAAGTGACCAGGCCAATTCAAAGTGACCACTTGGTTTTACGCCTAGAAATGTGATTGTTGCACACTGCAAAAATCCTGAAAAGATTTGAATTCAAATAGATTTTGAAATCATTTGAAAAAGGTTCCTGGAAATTCATTCAAAAAAAGAAAAAGGAAAGAGAAAAGGAAAAGGGCCGGCGCTAGGATTTTGGCCCAACAAGCAAAGCATCCCGTTAGCCAGCCCACCCGGGTTTTCCCCCTCCTTCTGATTTTCTCACCGCACCCGCGCTACCCAACAGGACACTGACTGGTGGACCTCGCCAGCTCATCATCATCTTCCCCAAATCGCGCCCACGACCACGTCGCTGGCCGTTCCCTCCGCCATTCACTGCCGCATTTTAAATCGAGTTATTGCCGGCGTTTCCTCGCGTGATTCTCGCTCCCTCCCTGGCTATAAGACCACCTTGCCCTCACGGCCATTTCCCCCAACAAAGCCAGACAGAAGCGCCCCCAGGCTGCCCGCAATGGACCTTGCACCGCCGCAGACAGAGCCCACTCCGGTGACCAATCCCGGTGAGCTCCGTGCGCCCCTCCCTCTCTGCTTCACGCGAGCTGCTTTGCAACGTCCTTGCACTTCTTCTGACACCATTGGTTCATCCTATACTGCCCCAGTTTGTCGTCTTCATCAAGCACTGCAAGCTCCCGACGACGTCTTCAACTTCGGTGACTAAATTCGGTGAGCACCGTGTTCCCCTTCGCTGATGATTCACACGAGCGTGTTCGCCGTAGCCTTGCGCACCCCCTGATGCCTTTGGTTCGTGCTAGGGTGACCAGGAGCGTCGCCAACGTCGCCGTCCACCCGAGCCCGACGCTGTCAGCAACTCCGACGAGCCCGTGCAGCCGTGTCCGTGCGCCCCTTGTCAAGCCGTCACCACGTTGAGCTTCAGTACACCGTTGCGAATCTGGTAAGAACCTCCGACGACCCCAGAGCCCCCTGTAGCCACCGCGCCGCCGTAGACAGAGCCGTCGCCGCCGCCAGTGCTGCCACTTGATGGTCGAGTGCTGAGCGCCGTTAGATCTAGATCTAGTTGTCACGTTAGAACCTAGACGAAGCGGTATGATTCAATCTGAGCCGCGCGATTAAGTTAGATCCAGCGGCTCAGAAGCGTGATCTGACGCGAAGCGGTACCAGCGAATAGGATAGCGTCGCGTGGCACAGAGTTCGTTTTAAGAATTTGAATTAGATCTATTAGTTGTTAGATTTTGTTTTAGCCATAACTTTTGATTCCCACGTTCAAATTTGGTAAATTTTATATCAATGGAATCAGGTGAGCAAGCCCTTTCCAAATATGCGATGTGTGTAATGTTTTGTTTCTGTTAAAATGGTTTTATTTACAGAAACATGTGTAGGCCTATTTTGTGTATATAAATTATTTGAGAAATGTTTTAGTGTTTAAATAAATGTTGTTTGGCAAGTTTTGAACTTGTTTATGAACCAGTAGTATGCACTTGTCTTGTTGTGTTTAGAAAATCATCACATATCATATTGCATGCATCCATATATGCTTGTATTTATTTTGTATGTGATTTGTTGCTATGATTTTATGTGTAGATTTTGGTGCCAATAGTGATTGTGATTGTGAGTGTAACTACTCTCCAAACTACCAAGGCAAGTGGTGCTTCATGATATTTTTATCCCTATGTTTTCTACTAAACATTAGAAATATTTTGCTAGTCTTTCATGTTATATTTTGCTTATAGGCTATGTTTATGTTGAGTGGTTACACAAGGCCCATTTCTATGGTTTACCTTGTGTATCTCACTTGTGAAAAGCCACCCAGGAACAAAGGGATTTGAGAGGCCAAATGTTAAGAAGCTTCTAGTGTAGCCACTTGGCAATATGGGCTCTGCCAGGATCATATAGGTTGCAATAACTTAGCCATTTGGACAGTTGGTGGTAGTGGGATGATAGGTTGGAGCGCGTCCATTTGGTCTAAGGGAAGGCTTCTGAAAGGTCCTGTCTTGGTGAAAATCAAGGCTTGTGGGGAAAGTGCACAACCTCTGCAGATGGAAGAATCTAAGTACTTAGCCATGTCCCTGGTATTGGACAACTTGAGCATCAAGACATGGAAGATATCAAGAATCTCCTCATCCCAATTTCTAAGTAAAACTTGTGGGTGAACAAGGGTGAAGGACCCCAATGTCTATTGGTGGTTCCTTGGGAAAAGTTTTGACAAAGAAATTTTTTTACATATAGTATCTAGTCCACTTTTACATGTGATTTCAACTAATAGGCAAAACCTATTTTGAGCAAAGCAAGCCTAAGCTACACTTGCCAATGTAGTATCTAGTCCACCAAAATTTTACTAAGGTATCACTTGCCAATACTATTCCAATGTATTGACCCACTATGGTTGTAACTTGTGATGTTGCAGGTTACTCTGATGAGGATTAGGAGTCATGAGTCTACACTCAACATGTTTGCCTGTGGCACATGAAGATGAAGACTTTTATTTATTTACTTATTTAAACTCTTGTACTAGGCCTGTGGCCTTGGAGTTGTAAAGACTATGTTTGTCTCTGGAATGATTGTAATAATGACCTTTGTTTCTTTGTACTTCATCTTAAACTGTGGATGCTAGCATTGATCTAGGGACTAGCATTGCAATCATAGGGATCCTTATCCTTAATAAAGGAGGGATCTTACAGATGGTATCAGAGCACTGTGTTGCCTGTAGGATTATGACCCTAGGATTGGAAACCACTAAGGAAAAATTTTCAAACAACTTCCACACTTGTCTATTCTTCTCGTAAACTTTTCTAATCTTCTTTCTCATCTCTATTTGTAGATGAACTCCATCAACGAAGCCGTAAGGAAAGGACCACTCATGACAATGACTTTGGAGTGTGAGACAGAATTTCCCAAGGCTCTCAAGGACCTCATGGTTGTAATGGGAATACATGGTGCAGCTGTGTACAAAGGTTTTCCTGTGATGGATGAAGGAGTTGAGTACTGGTGGGTGCGACTTCACTTGTATAAAAACAAGGAAGACAACCACAAGGAATCAGGATTCTGCATGGTCACCAATTCAGTGGTGCATGCTACATTCTTTGATTCAGCAAGGGATGCAGCTTGGAAGGCCATCAAAGAACTTGGTGATAGAGTCAAGTGCAGAATGCTCAACATCCAGAATGACCTAGAAGAAGAGAAGAAACATACCCAAGAGTTGGAGGCTACCAACCAAACCTTAAGAGGAGACATTATAGACTTAGTAATGGAGTCATGTGCTCAAGATAGACTGATTGCTTCTAGAAATATTGTGTTATCCAACATATCTAGTGAGATAGGATTGTAAGCGTACTTCGTTAGTTGGAGCACCACTTATCACCTTATTTTCCAAATGTTGCTTAAAATAAGTTGAACCTTGGTTGTTGTAATGGATCCAAGTATGCCATGACTTGTGTGTTTTGATTTCCAAAGATATGCATGTGATGTTTTGCCTTGTGTTTTATCTTAAATTGTGTTGTTTCTAACTTTTCCTATCTTATAAATAGATGCCTAATGTTACCATCAGCACTGTTGAAGAGTTCCAGGGAACTCGCTTTGGTCCTCGTATTATTGAGCTCACTAGTTTGCTCAATCTCCCTCTTCCTACCATCATGGTGCTTCCCCTCACCAAGTTTGAGAGGAAAGACCTTTGGGGCTTCAAGGTCAATCAGCCCGGACGCCAGACTGAGCCTACCACGGAGGCTATCATCTTCAAGCTCATGCACGATGACAAGGAGAGAGGCCTAGAGGTAGTCATGCAGGACTTGATTGGACGACTGTTAGGGAGACACTCTCGACAGGTTAGAGGTACTCACTTCCACGCCTTCGGTAGACGTGATGAGGATGGAGAGGCCATCGACTTCAAGGACACTTCAAGGGAGATAGCAGAGCCGATTCATCTATACCTCCAGGACTTAGAGGTTCTTCTTAGGCACGTGGACAGTGATAGGACCAATGTCATGCTTAGCAATGACGAAATCCAGGTGCAGCTTCATGAGAAGGACAAGCTCTTCGCAGAGCAAGATGAGATAGTCAAGGAGATGGAGGCAAAGTTCGATAGTCAAGACAGAAAGTTCAAGAGTCAAGAGAAGCGAGTCCAAGATAGGAACAAGAGGATTCGGGACATGACTGAAGAACTGGAGGCCAAGGACTTCGAGCTCGAGCATGAGCAGACTGGGATTGAGAGGCTTCGTTCTCAGAAGAGGGCTCTCAAAGCCAAAGTAGAGACCTTGACCACCAATGTCGAGGAATACAAGACCGCTATGGAGAATGCAGGTCTTACCTTTGTTGAGGAGGAGGTTGATTTCGAGGAGTAGTATTGACTACTCATTTATCATTTATTTACCATGCTTTATTTGAGTCGCAATGACCATCCAACATGTGGATGGCTTGCTATTGGTGTGTTTATTTTGCAGACTTGTTATCTTGTCGTTGAACCTTTATTATTGTGATGTATGCATGGTGATTGTTTATGTGATGTATTGTGCATGAAAGCATCTATGGGTATCTCATTCTTATCTTTATTGAACAAACCACAGACGCCTCCCCGTCGTGCCAATCCCAACCCCAACAACAACAATATCACCCCTGAGATGCAGCAAATGATGACAGCTCAGACTCAGCTGAGGCAAATGATGACTACGTTCATCCAAAACCAGAACAACAACAATAACAACAATAACAACAACAACCCACCGGGTTTTGACATGCTTACCAGGTTCTTGAGATTGAGGCCAACAAAGTTCTCAGGAACAACTGATGCTATGGTGGCCAATGATTGGCTACGCTCTGTGAATAAGGACTTGGTAACTGTGGGATGTACTGATGCAGAAAAAAGTCAGATTTGCAGCACATTTGTTGGAAGGACCAGCCGCCACTTGGTGGGATAACTTCCAGATCACCACTCCCATTGAAGAAGTGACATGGGCTATCTTTGAAGATGGTTTTCGTACTGATCACATCTCATCCGGAGTGATGAGTCTGAAGAAGAAAGAATTCCATAATCTGAAGCAGCGCCACCACAACGTGGCTTAATATATTGAGGAGTTCAACAATCTGGCACGTTATGCACTGGATGAAGTTGACACTGATGCTAAGAGGAAGGAAAAGTTCCTTGAAGGGATGAATGATGAACTGAACCTGCAGCTATCAGTGGCCTATGTTCCCACATACCAGTCTCTTTGTGATAAGGCTGCTATTTTGGATAATAAAATTAAGCAAGTTGAGAGTAGAAAGAGAAAGCACTCGGACAAGCACAACTCGGGATCGTCTCACAAGCGTTCCCATTATGATGATAGCGGAAGCTCAGGATCCCACAAGCATGGGAAATTCAACAAGCACCACAACCACAACTGTCATCATGACAACAAACATCACCGTAGTCATGACACTGACAAGTACAAAAACCACAAGGGTGGATATAAGAGGAACCACAGTGGTAGTGGAAGTGGCAATGGAAGCCAGCCTGTCAAGAAAAATATTAGTCAGGTTGAGTGTTTCAAATGCAAGAAGATGGGGCATTACACAAATGAATGCCTAGAAAAGAAAGTTGAAGGACCCAACAAGCCCAACCCTTTTCAGAAGGGACAAGTGAACCACATCAATGTGGATGAGATCTATGAAGAGCCAGATGCTGTTGCTGGTAAGTTCAAACTCAATTCTATTCCAGCACTTGTTCTTTTTGATACTAGAGCATCGCATTCATTCATATCAAAATCATTTGTTGATAGAAATGGGTTTCCAACTGAAAACATTGGGTGTCCAATAAAAGTTAGTTCTCCAGGTGGAGATATGATAGTAAGTCTTGGATGCCGGGATCTAGTAATAGAGTTTGGAAAGCATAAGTTTACAGTGAGTCTGGTAATCCTAGATTCCCAAGGACTGGATGTAATTTTGGGAATGGATTGGATGGCTAAGTATGAAGTAGTACTAGATTGTGCTAATCGTACTGTTGCACTCACAGCCCCGGAAAGGAAACGGATTAAATTCAAGTCTAACTTTGAATCAAAAGGGAGTAAGCTAAATTCTCTTAATGGGGTTAGCATAGACAGTGTGCCAATTGTGAGTGAATATCCGGATGTGTTTCCTGAAGAATTGCCTGGAATGCCACCAGATAGAGATGTGGAGTTTCTTATTGATTTGCTACCAGGATCTGGACCAATAGCAAAAAGACCATACAAGATGTCGGTTGATGAACTGAAAGAGCTCAGGAAACAACTTGGAGAACAGTTGCAGAAAGGATTTATTCAACCTAGTTCTTCATCTTGGGGAGCACCAGTTTTGTTTGTGGAAAAGAAGGATAGAAGTCAAAGGTTATGCATAGATTACCGTTCACTCAATGAGGTGACTATGAAGAACAAATACCCTTTGCCTAGAATCAATGATTTGTTTGATCAGTTAGAAGGAGCTTGTGTGTTCTCAAAGATTGATCTTCGGTCAGGTTATTTCCAACTCAATATAAGAGAGCAAGACATACCTAAGACAGCTTTCACCACAAGGTATGGATTGTATGAGTATACCGTGATGCCATTTGGTTTGACCAATGCACCATCATACTTCATGGATATGATGAAAAAGGTGTTCATGGAATTTCTTGATAAGTTTGTTGTCATTTTCATCGATGACATTTTAATCTACTCCAAGAGCAAAGAAGAGCATGAAGGACATTTGCGTTTGATACTTGAGAAGCTTAGAGAGCATAAACTGTATGCCAAATTCAGCAAGTGTGAATTTTGGCTAAATGAAGTTGGTTTTCTTGGACACGTTGTGTCAGGAGATGGTGTAGCAGTTGATCCTGCTAAAGTATCAGCTGTAACTGAATGGGAATCTCCCAAGTCAGTGAAAGAAGTTCGTAGTTTCCTTGGATTAGCAGGTTACTATAGAAGATTCATTGAGAATTTCTCCAAGGTAGCAAAGCCTATGACATAAATGCTAAAGAAAGACAAGAATTTTGCTTGGTCTGAAGGTTGTGAACTCAGCTTTCAAGAATTGAAGAAGAGACTTGTGATAGCACCAGTCTTGTGTTTGCCAGATTTGGAGAAGGATTTCCAAGTGTATTGTGATGCATCCCATCACGGATTAGGTGCAGTACTTATGCAAGAAGGGAAAGTTGTGGCTTATGCCTCGAGACAACTCAAAACTCATGAAGTGAACTACCCTACTCATGATTTAGAGTTAGCCTCTGTTATCCATGCACTCAAAACATGGAGACACTATCTTTTGGGAAAGCGTTGTGAAGTGTTCACAGATCACAAGAGTTTGAAGTATATCTTCACCCAGAAGGAAATTAACATGAGACAAAGAAGATGGCTAAAACTCATCAAGGACTATGACTTGAGTTTGCAATACCACCCCGGTAAAGCAAATGTTGTAGCGAATGCTCTAAGCCGTCAGGTCTTTGTGAATGGCCTCACTAAGGGAGAATTACCAGATGATTTGTGTGCCCAATTTAGAGACCTCGGGTTGGAGATTCTGCCTGAAGTACATCTCATGACCTTGGAAGTTCAACCTACATTGTTGGACAATATTAGAGAAGCCCATAAGATTGATAAGGAAATTGAAGAAATTAAGGAAAAGATTGGCAAAGGAAAATCCAAAGGATTCCATGAAGAAGAACAGGGTACTTTATGGCATGGAAAACGTATTTGTGTTCCACAAGATCCGGAGCTATGGAAACTGATTTTACAAGAAGCACACAACTCACCGTATTCTATTCATCCGGGTAACACCAAAATGTACATGGATATGAAGGAAAGATTTTGGTGGAACAATCTCAAGAAGTACATCGCCGAACATATTGCTTTGTGTGATGTATGTAGCAGAGTGAAGGCGGAACACCAGAAACCAGCATGTTTGGTTCAACCACTACCTATTCCTGATTGGAAGTGGGACAAGATTGGTATGGATTTCATTACCGGATTGCCAAGGACCCGGTCAGGATATGATTCTATTTGGGTAGTAGTGGATCGCCTAACTAAAGTGGCTCATTTCATACCCGTGAAGACAACTTACACAAGTGCTAAGTTAGCCAAGATCTATATGAGCAGAATAGTGTGTCTACATGGAGTACCCAAAAGTATTGTGTCTGATAGGGGAACACAATTCACTTCTCATTTTTGGAGGCAATTACATGAGTCATTGGGAACGAGATTGGAATTCAGCACTGCTTTTCATCCTCAAACTAATGGACAAACAGAAAGGACTAATCAGATTCTTGAAGATATGTTGAGGGCATGTGCCCTAGAATATAGAGCCAGTTGGGATGAAAGTCTGCCTTACGCAGAATTTTCTTATAACAACAGCTATCAAGCCAGTATTGATATGGCACAATTTGAGTTTCTCTATGGGAGAAAATGTACCACCCTATTGCTATGGAATGGTGTGGGAGAAAGAAGTTTGTTCGGACCAGAACTTATCAAAGAAGCCGAACAGAAAGTTAAGCTGGTTAAGGGTAGGTTGAAGATAGCACAATCCTGACAGAAGAGCTACGCAGATCCTAAGCGTAGAGAAGTCACCTATGAAGTTGGTGATAGAGCATATCTTAGAGTGTCACCACTTCGTGGAGTGAAGAGGTTTGGAGTCAAGGGAAAATTGGCCCCAAGATATGTTGGACCATTCAAGATTCTGAGTCGTAAAGGAGAAGTTGCTTATGAGATTGAATTGTCAGAGTCTCTGTCAGTTGTTCATAATGTGTTTCATGTGAGTCAGCTTAAGAAATGTCATCCAGAAATGAAAGAAACTTCTTTGAAGGATACTATACCTTTGGAAGAGGTTCAATTGGAGAGTGACCTCACTTATGAGGAGAAACCTATCAAGATTCTTGAGATTGCAGAAAGATTCACACGGACTAAGACTATCAAGTTTTGTAAAGTTCAATGGAACCATCATTCCGAAGAAGAAGCAACATGGGAAAGAGAAGATGATCTTCGGAAACACCACCCTCACCTATTTGCTAGCCAATCCGAATCTCGAGGGCGAGATTCACCTTAAGGGGTTAGATTTGTAACATCCCTAAAATCATATTTCAAACTCATGCATATCATCCATGCATCCATGATCATATAGAGTTCATTTCAAACAAATCAATTAAAAAACAGGAGCATATGAGCTCATTATTTTATGTGATCAGCATTTAAAACAAATGCTTTTCTCCAATGAGAGATTGTTATTCATTGAACCAAACCTTGTTGTCTTATTGCTCTAGATTGTATTGCTAGATTGCTAGGATTTAAACCAAAGTTTCAAGACAAATATAATTTGAAAACCATTTTCAAAACCTATTTAAAACTAGTGCTATGTCACTTCTTATTTTATTTTATTCCAAGTGACCAGGCCAATTCAAAGTGACCACTTGGTTTTATGCCTAGAAATGTGATTGTTGCACACTGCAAAAATCATGAAAAGATTTGAATTCGAATAGATTTTGAAATCATTTGAAAAAGGTTCCTGGAAATTCATTCAGAAAAAGAAAAAGGAAAGAGAAAAGGAAAAGGGCCGGCGCCAGGATTTTGGCCGAACAAGCAAAGCAGCCCGTTAGCCAGCCCACCCGGGTTTTCCCCCTCCTTATGATTTTCTCACCGCACACGCGCTACCCAACGGGTCACTGACTGGTGGACCTCGCCAGCTCATCATCATCTTCCCCAAATCGCGCCCACGACCACGTCGCGGGCCGTTCCCTCCGCCATTCACTGCCGCATTTTAAATCGAGTTATTGCCGGTGTTTCTTCGCGTGATTCTCGCTCCCTCTCTGGCTATAAGACCACCTTCCCCTCGCGGCCATTTCCCCCAACAAAGCCAGCCAGAAGCGCCCCCAGGCTGCCCGCAATCGCCCTTGCACCGCCACAGACAGAGCCCACTCCGGCGACCAATCCCGGTGAGCTCCGTGCGCCCCTCCCTCTCTGCTTCACGCGAGCTGCTTTGCAACGTCCTTGCGCTTCTTCTGACACCATTGGTTCATCCTATACTGCCCCAGGTCGTCGTCTTCATCAAGCACTGCAAGATCCCGACGATGTCTTCAACTCCGGCGAATAAATTCGATGAGCCCCGTGTTCCCCTTCGCTGCTGATTCACACGAGCGTGTTTGCCATAGCCTTGCGCACCCCCTGATGCCTTTGGTTCGTGCAAGGGTGACTAGGAGCGTCGCCAACGTCGCCGTCCACCCGAGCCCGACGCTGTCAGCAACTCCGACGAGCCCATGCAGCCGTGTCCGTGCGCCCCTTGTCAAGCCGTCGCCACGTTGAGCTTCAGTACACTGTTGCGAATCTGGTAAGCACCTCCGACGACCCCAGATCCCCCTGTAGCCACCACCCCGCCGTAGACAAAGCCATCACCGCCGCCAGCGCCGCCACTTGATGGTCGAGTGTTGAGCGCCGTTAGATCTAGATCTAGTGGTCACGTTAGAACCTAGACGAAGCGGTATGATTCAATCAGAGCCGCGCGATTAAGTTAGATCCAGCGGCTCAGAAGCGTGATCCGACGCGAAGCGGTACCAGCCAATAGGATAGCGCCGCGTGGCACAGAGTTTGTTTTAAGAATTTGAATTAGATCTATTAGTTGTTTGATTTTGTTTTAGCCATAACTTTTGATTCCCATGTTCAAATTTGGCAAATTTTATGTCAATGGAATCAGGAGAGCAATCCCTTTCCAAATATGCAATGTGTTTAATGTTTTGTTTCTGCTAAAATGGTTTTATTTATAGAAACATGTGTAGGCCTATTTTGTGTATATAAATTATTTGAGGAATGTTTTAGTGTTTAAATAAATGTTGTTTGGCAAGTTTTGAACTTGTTTATGAACCAGTATTGTGCACTTGTCTTGTTGTGTTTAGAAAATCATCACATATCATATTGCATGCATCCATATATTTTTGCTTGTATTTATTTTGTATGTGATTTGTTGCTATGATTTTATGTGTAGATTTTGGTGCCAATAGTGATTGTGATTATGAGGAGTGTAACTACTCTCCAAACTACCAAGGCAAGAGGTGCTTCATGATATTTTTATCCCTATGTTTTCTACTAAACATTAGAAATATTTTGCTAGTCTTGCATGTTATATTTTGCTTATATGCTATGCTTGGGAAATCCTAGTAGTTGTAGAATTGCTAGAAATTTCTAAGTTAAGATGCTTATCTATGCCATGCTTAGCCTAGCTAGTAGCAACCAAAGGGTGGTGAAATATACATGGTATGATAAAAATATTTCTAAGTCTTTCGACTTGTGTTTTTCCTAATAAAACAACTAAGTGAATGAAACACCTGGGTGGAATGGAAGGAATGGTTTATGTTGAGTGGTTACACAAGGCCCATTTCTATGGTTTACCTTGTGTATCTCACTTGTGGAAAGCCACCCAGGAACAAAGACATTTGAGAGGCCAAATGTTAAGAAGCTTCTAGTGCAGCCACTTGGCAATATGGGCTCTGCCAGGATCATATAGGTTGAAATAACTTAGCCATTTGGACAGTTGGTGGTAGTGGGATGATAGGTTGGAGCGCGTCCATTTGGTCTAAGGGAAGGCTTCTGAAAGGTCCTGTCTTGGTGAAAATCAAGGCTTGTGGGGAAAGTGCACAACCTCTGCAGATGGAAGAATCTAAGTACTTAGCCATGTCCCTGGTATTGGACAACTTGAGCATCAAGACATGGAAGCTATCAAGAATCTCCTCATCCCAATTTCTAAGTAAAACTTGTGGGTGAACAAGGGTGAAGGACCCCAATGTCTATTGGTGGTTCCTTGGGAAAAGTTTTGACAAAGAAAAACTTAGTGATTTCAACTAATAGGCAAAACCTATTTTGAGCAAAGCATGCCTAAGCTACACTTAGCCAAATTGCATATAGTATCTAGTCCACAAAAGTTTTACTAAGGTATCACTTGCCAATACTATTCCAATGTATTGACCCACTGTGGCTGTAACTTGTGATGTTGCAGGTTACTATGATGAGGATTAGGAGTCATGAGTCTACACTCAACATGTTTGCCTGTGGCACATGAAGATGAAGAATTTTATCTATTTACTTATTTAAACTCTTGTACTAGGCCTGTGGCCTTGGAGTTGTAAAGACTATGTTTATCTCTGGAATAATTGTAATAATGACCTTTGTTTCTGTGTACTTCATCTTAAACTGTGGATGCTAGCATTGATCCAGGGACTAGCATTGCAATCACAGGGATCCTTATCCTTTATAAAGGAGGGATCTTACAGTAATATTTCTTGTCTCACTTGTAGTCCTTAGTGATGTCTAAGTTGAAGTCCTTGGTGAAACTAAAGTTGAAGTCATTGGTGATGTTGAAGTTGAAGTCATTTGAGTTTGGTGAAGTCCGTTGCTCTAGTTGATATCTTTGTTCTTGTTGAAGTCTTTGCTCATGGTGGGGGCTTTGTCCATCAAGTTGAAAAGGGAGAGATGTAGAATCAAAACCAAGAGGTTGAGGAAAGATTTTACAAGATTATTTGTAAATAATTTTGAACAAATACAACTCCTATTTTGCTAAGGGTTTTGTCCAATCCTAGGGTTACAATCCTACAGGCAACACAGTGCTCTGATACCATCTGTAGAGGTCCCAACCTTTAATAAGGTAGAGATACCTGTGTTTACAATGCTAGTCCCTGGATCAATAGCTAGCATCCACAGTTAAGATGTAGTATCGAGAAACAAAGGTCATAATACAACTTTATAACCAGGAATAAAATAATTCATTACATCTTACATAGCTCATTTGGCTATCACATTATAATGCAGCAGAATATCTATATAGCATGGAGTCCTTCATCTTCAAAGTGCCACAGGCAATCATGTTGGTTGTAGACTTGTAATCCTAATCAACACACTTCACTAACATCAAACAAACCTGCAACATAATAAGTTACAGCCACAAGGGTCAATACATTTGAATTGTACTGGCAAGTGATACTATGGTAGAATAGTGGTATGTATCATCTATATGCATTTGGCTAAGTGGAGCTTAGGCTTGCTTTGCTCAAAATAGATTTTCCTTATCATTTAAAAACACTAAGTTTTTGGTTTTCAAAATCACCCAAGGCATCTACCAATCAAACATTGAAGATCCTTTAACCCTTGTTCAACCACAAGTTTTTAACTTAGAAATTGGGATGAGGAGATTCTTGATAGCTTCCATGTCTTGATGCTCAAATTGTCCATTGCCGGGGACATGGCTAAGTACTTAGATTTTACTCTCTTGAGAGGTGGTGCACTTTACCCACAAGACTCGATATGCATCGAGACAAGATCATTCAGAAGCCTTCCCTTACACCAGAATGGACGCGCTCCCAAACATATCAAACCCTACCACCAACTGTCCATTTGGCTAAGTTATCGTAACCTATATGATCTAGGCAGAGCCCATAATGCCAAGTGGCTTCACTTGAAGCTTCTCAACATTTGACATCTCAAATATCTTTGTTCCTGGGTGGCATTCCACAAGTGAGATACACAGGGTAGGGCATTGAAAAATGGGCCTTGGTAACCACTCAACAAAAATCCATCCATGCAAGTCCCTTTCCACCCAGGTGATTCATTCACATAGTTGTTTTATTAAACAAAACACAAGTCCTTGACTTAGAAATATTTCATATCATGAATATAATCCACCCTTGTTTTCTACTAGCTAATCTAAGCATGATAGTAGTAGGGATCCTATCTTAGGAAATTCTAATAAGGCATCATCTACTAGGATTTCCCATGGCATAGCATACTTAGTAAAATTCACTACAAGTCCTACTCAAAATATTACTAATGCATAGTGAAAATAATGGGACAAAAGTATGAAGCACCACTTGCCTTTTTGGTAGAGAATATAAGTTCACTCCTTGATCTTGCAATAGTCACACTCTTCAAATTTCACTACAATTCAATCAAGGCACAAATTCAATCTACCATTCAAGCAATTTCATCACATAGAATAAGAAAAACAAAGCAATGCATGCAAGCATGCCAAAGATTGTTTTATTTGGAAAAGTGGTTTCTAATAGCTTATAAACATTTCAAAACACCTATTGGTCATTTATATAAGTATCAAAACCATTTGATCTTAAGTTAGTGAAAATGGCCATTTAAATCATTCTTGTTTTGCTAGAATTGATTTTATTCACAGAATAATTTATAGTGTTAGGCAAAATGTTTCTAAACACCAATATTAACGTTTATGGTCATATTGTTTTTAAACAATTCCATTTGCAAAGGTTTTCATCTAAAATCCATTTTTAAATCAAAGCAACATTTTATTTTGTTGGAAATGCCTTTAAACAATGTAATAATTTTATAGGGTTCACCAAATATATTTTTAAATCCTAAAACTTGGTGTTTAGGGTCAGAGATTTTAATTGAAACCATTTTCAAAAGGTTTTACTCAAGAAGCATTTTTAAAACATATTCAACATTTTTCTTTAGCTAGAAATGTTTTAATTCAAAGATTTATTATTTAGCTTAATAAATTACACTTTTAAATCCATGAGTTGTTTCTATGGTCAGTAGGTTCAAAACAATCCATTTACAAAACATTTTACCCCAAAAAATATTTCTAGAATAATTTTTATAATCAAATTAGGCCTAAACAAGTTTCTGCAAAAACAACTAATTTTACAGAAGCAATTCGTTTAACAAATAGCATGGTTTGTTAGGATTCTTTTTCCTGATTCCATTGATATAAAGTTTGCAAAATTTGGACGTGTAGATTTAAAGTTATGATTTTTGCAAAATCTAACCTCTAATAGGATCAAATTTGTTTTTAAATCAACACACATGCCACGCGTCACGTTTCTACTGGCTTGTACCGTTTCGCGTGGATCGCGTGCTTTGGATCATTAGATCTAACTAGCATACTACGGCACAGATCAAAACATACCCCTTCATTTAGGCATGGCTCTAATCGACTCAACCAGAAAGTGGCGGCGCTGCGACGGTGGCTGGCGTCGGCGCACTTAGACGGTGGAGTTGCTTGAGGAGGAGTGGGGTGGCTCACCAGAATCACCGAAGCTTGCTGATTCTCAACGTGTGCTTGGGTGGTGAAGGGGCGCTCGAGGTCGATGGGGATAACTCGTCATAGATGCTACTGACGACGGGCGTGCTCGGGCATCGACGTTGGCGAAGCTGTGGTGCGCGCTAAGGAAAAAGAGTGATGATGTTAGATGCGCGCAAGTATTCTGAACACGCGACTATCATCCAGAGAGGAAGAGACGGTCGGGTCTCACCGGTAGTGCTCGTTGGAGCGGAGGCAGACGGCGGCGAAGTGCTGTCGTCGAGATTGCCGATGATGTGGAGCGCGCGCGGGCGTGCTGGTGCTACGGAAAGGTTCGCCAGGAGATGGGGAATGTTCTTGTGGAGGTCAGGGAGCAAGGGGAGGCGTGGGCTAGCCGGAATCATCGCCGGAGGGCATCGGAGGCAGTGGCAGTGTGAGGAAGAATCCGAGCAGCCTAGGGGCGGGGAGAAGCTGGGGAATGAGGGGAAAGGAGGAGAGGAGGGAGGCGAGTTATCGTGCGTAGTCGCAGGGCTAATTACTCGCGGCATCAACGCGTATTAACGGGGTTTATCCGCGGCTAGAAACGGCAGCGAGGAGAGGGTGTGGTCGTCGCGGGGTTGAAGACGATGACTGGTAGGTGGGGCCGGCTGGTCAGCGGGTGAGGGAGTTTCGCGGTGGGGTCGTTCTGTCAGTGGTGGTGCGGGTTTGTTCGCGAGTGAAAAAGGATCTGGGGAGGGGGAGTGCCGGGTGGGCTATTGGGCTTAGTGGGAGGTTAGGTTGGGCTATACCCTTTCTCTTTTTTTTCTCTGTTTCTTTTCTTTTTTCCAATTTGATTTTCTGTTTTGAATTTCAAACCACCATTTGAATTCAGATTTCCTTTTTAAATCTTTTCAAAACATTCAGTATGTTTCTATACTGTTTTAAATATGTATTTAAAGTCCATTTTAGAATAATTGTTTTATTATTTTATGGTTTATATTTTATTTAAAATGGGCACTTGTCTTTTATTCAAAAAAAATTTGATTATATTTTCAAACCCTTATTTGAATTCTAATTTTCACCAAACCTTTTTCAGTAGGTTTTATTTATTTAATAGGGTGTTAAATAATTTACTTTGAATTTTTTGAAATATTTCTAATATGATTTATTAATCATTTAAATTTGGTAAATTGTCTTTATTCCAATAAAATCAAATATGGTTTTAAGTCCATATAAATTTTATTTAAATGATTCTTTTATTCCATTTAAGTTAATTAAATAAGTTTTATATCCACCTTGGGAAGTTCCACTTTATTATTTTCCCATGATTTAATTAGTCATTTCTATTAGGGATTTTGTCTTTATTCAAATGGAATAGAATTTGGTTAATGTCATATTATTTTATTTGCATATTCCTTATCCCTTTATTTTATTTAATTTATCTTTATTTCATTTGCTTATGGATTTAAACTGTCTTCTAAACAATTTCCTAGGGATTTATTATTTAGGCAAATATTATTTTAAATAAAGTTGAATATGGTTCAAAGCCCATATAGTTTTAATTAATATTATTTTTATTTATTATTTAATAAATTTTATTTTGTTTATGGACTTGGCCAAAATTTAATTTGGTTTTTATATATTCCTTATTTATTTATTTCTTCCTTTGCCTTATAAAATCCATGTCTTTTTATTTATAGATCCAAAATTCATGATTCCAATTTGTATGATTTTATTTTATATTTGTTTATCTTTTTAAATCCCTTTAGGATTAATTTTCTAACAATTTGGTATGGATTTGTGATAGGAGATTTATTAGCTTTAGAAATTATTTCCTTTTATCTTAATAAATTCATCAGTTTTTATCCATGGCTCCAAATTGAATGAAATCAATTTCTATTGTTTGATAATATTTTTGTTTATCACTTACAAATTTTTATATGGATCAAATCCATAGTATTTGAGATATCTTGGAAATGATTTTCTTCCATTAAGGTTTTGGGTTTTGGTTTATTTTTCCCAAGTTTGAATTTCAAGATACATTCATTGATGAATGCATTTCACTTGATTGAAATTTTATTGGATTCCATTTATTCAAATTTGTTCAAGATGGGTTTTGATGTTTCCATTTTGAAACAAAATTTTCTTTTCACCCTAAATTTCAATAATCATTTATTTTGTTTATTTGTTTTTCACATTTCATAATTTAGAAAATTTTGGGATGTGACACATGCCCCAATAAAGCCCAAGGCACCCAAGGTCAAGTGACTGGGCAGCAGGAAGTGTAGGAAACGCCATAGGGAGGAGGCGGAGGATCTCCTAGCGGAGGCCATGAGGGCCACTGATCCTGTGCTGATGCTGCTGCTGTAAAGCAGCTTCTTTTCTTTTGTTGTCTGTCTTGAACTTGTAAGCTACTGCTGCTGAGTAGCCTAATTTTCGAAACTGGTTTAAGTATCGGACTATATAATCCTTTATTAGCTGCTTTATCTGCATCTGCTATGTTCATCTACATATTTATGCTGCTGGTAAGATTTGCTGCCAGATTGGAAAAATATGAGGGCTAAAAGGAACCATTAATAAAGAGAGAAGTTGCTCTAGATTCGCTGCCTTTTTGGGGAAAAATAACAATTGTTAGTGACATAAAGGGAAAAAGAGCTCTTAAAAAGGCCAATAATAAAAATAAAAAAAAATAAATCTTCCAATTTAGGCGACAGGGCGCACCGAACTACCATACACGCCCCACATGGTCCATACCACATCCCCCAAAACGCATTCCCACAAGCCGGCCCCACACCATGAGGGGGTCCTACTATGGCACCTGACTGAACGTGGCCCCACCTGTCATCACAAAACGGGGGTGGGTCCTACTTGTGAGCATGTAACGGTGAGGGACCACTAACGGGACCCGACGGAGAGCGAGTTTCAGACCGATGTGAGAGTTCCATAATAGGAGCTGGACAAAAGTGAGGAAAAACTAAGCGGCTGGGGAAAGTGAGTACAGCTAACAAACCAGGGGCACGAAAATAGAAATCCCAATTTAAAATATCAATCAAGCAGCAAAATTTACTGCCTACGCTGTGTGAATCGAATGCATCCAATTTTCTTTGCAAAATACTCAATGGTTATGGATGAGTTGATGTGACGCTTAGCCTTGAATTCCTGGATAGATAGCTTACAGTCTACTACCTTTTTTATTAGTATATGGACGCTAGCCAAATTCAAAATCTCAAACGAGCGGCAAAATCACATGCCGACCTTGAAGCATTTCCCGCCCCACCGATTCCAAAAAATTGTGCAAAAATCTCGCACCACGTACTACCATTTTTCTGTTATTATTATATGGATGCTAGCTGAATTCAAATCTCAATAGAGCAGCAATATCACAAACCGTCCTTCAAGAATTCCGTGCCCCTCCATTTCAGAAACTTTTGATATGAAAATTCCTATTCTACCCTTTGTTAAGACGACAAAGGGGCATGCTAAAGTCGGTCGTTTGGGGGCATGATCGTAATGATGTTTCTGTTCACCTATGTGGTCCCTATTCATGTAGTTTTTCCCGCTGGTCCTCCCAAAAATCCGAAGCTCCTTTGTCCCCTCCACGACCACCGTGCACACCGACCGGCAGCAAATCAACATTAGCCTGAACCGCATGATCTGTGGACTCGTGCACTGCCACAGAGCCGGTTCACCAGCACCCACACCACCGGATCTTGTTCACCTGGCTTCTGTGCCACGGCAGCAGAGCTCTACTTCCCCGCTGCCGAATGCTACGCAACCGTACCGGAGCCGTCTCACCGGTGTACACCTGATGGGACCTAGTTCAACGAGTTCCATGTCCACCACTCCATACCACCTGCACGGGTGTTCCCATTCATGGCACCGGATCTGCCTCAGTGATGCTCTCATCCACCACGCTCAAGCCGTCATCGACCACTCATGATCTGTTTCTGCGACCGCCCAAGATCTGCTTCCTCGACCTCCAAAGATCTACTTAGCTGCAACAGCACCACTCGTGGTGACCTGCATGTTACCCACACGGTATCGATGATGCTTAGATGCCTCTCCGACCGAGGTAAACTAATCTCGAACCCTTTTTTTTTCTCAGTAATATAGCAGGTTAAAGCCTGTCATAGTGTCCTTCATTTTTGTAGTCATTCTATTGATTACTGCAAGTGCACATATAAGTTGTAGCAAGTTCGAAATAAATATATCGATCCCACAGGGAGTAGGAGTCTGAAGTCTATGAATTCTTGAAATAAATACTAAAAATAGAAATGCTAAATAAAGTTCTAAGTGACAAGATAAAATGCGAGTATTATGTAAAAGGTGTTTTTGGGTTTTTGATATAAGAGACCAATGAGTAAAGTAAACAAAACTAAATAGATAAAATAAGTATCGTGTATGTAAAAGATATTTTAAACTTCAGTGGGGAAAAGCATTCTTAGGGATTAGCGGATACACCACTAGCATTATAATGGGATAAGGTAAAGATTATTATCATGAACATTCTCAACTATGTATGTGTGGGAGGAAATCCATATTTGGACAATGAGGCAGCAACCACTGCTCAAATCATCCTCATAACCACAGCAGACAGCAATCAACATCAATTGAATTACTGCGCTATTAAGGGACATAATCCTACAGGATGTATCCCATGGCATGGATAGTGTTTTTTGAGTTTCCTCGATTCCCAAGTTGATACGTAATGGGTGGCAGCAGCTTTATAGTCACTGAAAGTTCTAATATCCATTCGTCTACCAACAAGTAGTTCCTCCATCAAGTCCCCACAAGAGGCAAATATTGAGAGGTCGACTTCTCCCAACATCAAGATGTAGACAATCTAACACATGGTCACAGTGATGATATCATAATAACCTTTATCTTATTTCATTATCATGCTAGGGGTTCTCCATCTCCCCAAGAACTAATGATCTACTCAGACATGTAGGCAATCATCATCATGGCAAAAGTAATGGAATCTATCATAGATGAATAGTACTTGTATAAATCAAAATGAGTACAAAAATTACAACAAGATTTAGATAAGATGTAGATGTGATGGATGGATATGGTGGTGGTGATGCAGCGGTTGATGATGAAGATCAATGCCTTAGCCAGCAGGATCTACGCAGGGCGAAGATGGATCCCCGGTGGATGAGTTCCCTTCCAGATGCCTTCTAGAGGTTAGGTTTCGGTGATTTCTGGGTGTCCTGTATGTCATCTCCTCGATCAAGTTGCATGGGGTAAAACTATTTGAGGAGACGGTGTCGGTGCCAACTATATGGCGGGAAATATACGGCCGAAATATTTCTTCCTGCCGTATAGTTGGTCATTAAATATTCTGTATACTTCAGTTCCTTAGGGTTTTCCTCTAGTGTTATTAATATTTCCCAAATTAGCAATTTACATTTTTTGTCTCGTTTTCACTCCAATATAACTAGTCCAATAATTGTGTCAATTGGATCCATCATCTGATTTGAACCTGGTGAAAATAAACATAAAAAGTGTGTGCGAACACCGTAAAATACTACGATCCTACCACTACAATGCAAAATAATAATCTAAAACATGATGCAAATATGCACTCATCAACTTCCCCAAGCTTATACTCTTGCTCGTCCCGAGCAAGTTTATCTTGATGGATGTGATCCTCATATTCATGAAGCTGAGTCGATAAAATAAATGAGGCAGTTGTAGCATGTATTTATCATAAAGGATACATATAAATAAGTTCATGAATAGTACCTTACTCAAACCATCCAAATTATATTAACAGGATTCCACACCTTAGAACTTAACAGTTCATAAAAGATTATTCTCAACATGATGTAAAAGTATTCGGTTCAACCGAATGAGTTAGTGAGGTACTCCCAAGTATTTTTAGGTTTAGCATATTCACTTGGGATTCAAAATCTCAAATGTCCCATTGTCTTACTACAATATAGTGGTATATGCTGATTTTCTATTTGCACATTCGCTCTTTTTCTTCATCATTCTTTTTCTTATTTCTATATATATACATTCTCACACTTTTGTTTAAGTTTTGTGCAAAGGAGGTATCCATATATCCCACTTCATGTTGGAATTCAAAGTTTAACGATCTCAATTACCAAATTCCAAATATAAATGAAGAATCTTCATAAGATGAGTATTCTACCTCAAATTGTTCTCACTCTATTTGATAGCACTTATAATTTCTCCTTTATTCAAGATTTTTCTTTTTCATCTTAATTAATTAGATCATCTCTCCTTTTTGTAAATCAAACCATTGACCTACAACATATTGATCAAATTATCTTTATACGTTCCATTAATACTAATGGTGTGGAAGACTCCTATTGCTATCATCAAGTGCAAGTAAAATCAAACTCAAGCCATTCATATATCCAATAAGACAAACTCAAAATTAATAATGCTCCATATATTATAATAAACTCAGAATTTCATAAGAGGGATCAACTATTCCTGAAGGGAATTATAATGATGCAAACTTTATTTATGAGCTCGAAATAATGCAAAACTAGATTAGAAATAAAAACTTGTAAGATAGATTACAAGGTCTTAAAGATCTCCCCAAGATTGAAATCAAGCCAGGGGGATCAAATAATCCCTTGCGATTATTTGATACCGTGTTTGATTGAAGGTCGCTGACTTGCCATGGCATGTAGAACCATGGTGCATAGCTTCTTGTTGGTATACTCCAGAGCGGTGATGCGGCTGTAGTACCTGCACAAATCAGATTGCAGGGTGTCCACCCTATCTCCTATCTTAGTCACCATTGGGAGAAGATCATCCTTATTATCTATCTCCTTGAGGCGGTGACGGACTTCAACGCGATAGAGTAGCTCCTGCTTCTGATATATCTCCAGTTCCCGCACACGATCCTTTGTCCTAGGGACAACTTCTTCTTCCTCATCCATTATTGATGGATCGGTGAGGTAGAAGCTGCTCCTCCACTCCTCTTGAGGCTTCACCCTCATACGAGCGCTAGTGGTAAGCCTCGAGCGGGGCAACGCCGGTTCCTTGCTAGCACCTGCACCAATGTTAGGTATTTCCTTACGCTTGTGCAGCCTCGGATCTGTAGCGATGAACTTGACTGTCTCCACACGCCCTTTTCCATGCGGTTTTTGCCCTTCTCTCTCATCTTCAGTACTTTTCATTGCTGCCCATTCGATCCCCGGGGGATCATAGATGTCACAGCAGATGTAAACATCGCTCCAGCCTTCATCGGGGTCACTGTTGTAGAAGCTTGGCTCGACGTACTCTTTTTACCCCGAGCTAAACCTCTCCACCTCCTCATCTTCGTCCTCCATCGACGGGCTACTATAAAGGTCCCTAGGATCAATGAGCCCCATAGGTTTTGCATGGCCTGGGACGGGATAGCACATAGCTGGATTTGTTACTGCTGATTTGCGATTAGAGAGAGGTACAATGGCAGTGTATAAGAGGGGCCTGAGGTAGGTAAAACTTGCGAGAAACAACAAATTAACGCCCAAGAAAAGAATCCAAACTGATTAGGAAAATAAATCGCGGATTTGGAGGAGTCCTACTACGTAACGACCAACTATACGGTCGCGGCCCATATAGTTTCGGCCGTATACTTGGTTCTGGGCAGATATTTTTAAATATCACGAACCCAAGTCGGTTAGATTACGGAATAGGAACTGAGAAAGCTATTTTTATATGAATAAACTTTATAAGAACAAAAACGAGTCGATGGTACAGATCCTTTGACGACCAACTATACAACAAAAGATTTTTCTCCGGCTGTTAGTTGCGACCGTATAGATACTACACACCGAAAATTATTCCACAAGGGGGATATAGAACATGTAACGACCAACTATACGGTGGGAGATTTTTCTCTGGCCGTATAGTTGCACCCGTATTGTTACAGAAACCAGATACGTCGGAAACGTATCTATAATTTTTGATGCTCCATGCTTGTTTAGTATCAACTTTGCTTTGCTTTGTTTACACTTTGAGGTGTTTTTATATGTTTTGTGGAACAAACCTATTACAATAGTGCCAGTTGCCTTTCTTCTTCTGTTTTTGGTTCCAGAAAGGCAGAAAATCAATATTCTCGGAATTAGACGGGACAAAAGCCAAAGTAAATATTTTACCATGGGCAACATGAAGCCAGAAGACGAGACGGAGAAGGCTCACCAGGGAGCCACACCCCCTGGCTGAGCGGGTGGGCCCAACCCGCCCCTGGGGGGGTGCAGCCACCCTGGTGCCCCCTGGCTTGCCCCTTCGCCTATAAGAAGCCCCCTATGCAGAAATTCTAGGCACCCGATCAAAACTAAACAAAACTGTTTGTAGCGGCCGCCACCATCGTCCCTAGATCAGGGGGGTCTGAAGTTCTTCCCGGCACCCTGCCAGAGGGGAGATCATCCGGGAGGGCTTCTTCTTCATCATGCCAGCCTCTGGTATGAAGCGTGAGTAGTTCTACCTTGGATTACGGGTCCATGTAGTAGCTAGATGGTTGTATATCCTCCTTGTGGTTTCATGTATAGATATTGTGAGATCCATTCATGATCAATATCTAATCTATTTGTAATCATGCATCTGGTGTTTGCGTGGATCCGATGGATACCGAGATTACTATGTTAGATTGATTAATGGTTTGGTCTTGTAACACCCTCGCCTGATAAGGCTGAGTTCATGTGTATAGTGCCAATCCCTGGATCGGTTCACTGGCACACACAGTACAAAATGATACCAAATATAACTGTGCATCATAAATACAACGAATATGATCCAGAATTTACATTATTTATTCAAGTACACAGCGGAAAACGAATACAAGGTAGATCTCCATCCTTCAAATGTGCCACAGGCGAACAAATGTTGAGTGGAGTCTCGCGACCTATGAACGATCACTCAGATACGATATAACCTGCAACATGAAACGTTGCAGCCACGAATGGTCAATACATTGAATGTATGGCAAGTAGGCTAAAGTGGTTAACAACAGATCTATCAACTATATGCTTATTTGGCCAAGTGGAGTTCAGGCTTATTTGCATAAAGCAATACAACTTTTCCCTACTTTCAAAATACTTTTCTTTCTTCAAAAACAATCTTCTAAGGACATACCAGCATAAACCCATGTAGATACAAGACAGTTCAGCTTTCGTATGCTCCTAAACCCATGTTCATCCATCAAGTTTTAGTAATTAAGAAATAAGGATGAGCGAGAAATATCATAGCATCAGTATCAGGTCGCTTAAATTGTCCATAACCGGGGACACGGCTAAGCACTTAGTTTATACACCCTGCAGGGGTTAGTACACTTTACCCATGTGACTTGGCCAGCCCAGCTCGTACCACCACTCTCATATTGGGTGATGATAGGGTGAAGTCCAAGAAGAGACTGTTCGGGAAGTAGCTCCTCAATCCCGACGCGCACCGGTCCAACCTACCAAAATTCTACATCTCTGGATACGGGGGTTCGAGTTACCACAACCTACTAAGTCCAACCAACCGCCCATTCCATTATTGGCACATGGTTGCACACGAAAGCTTCCAAACAAAGAAACCAATCATTTCTCAGTGTCCTGGGCGGCATTCCCCACCATAAATACACTCGATGACCCAATCAATGCCATTCCGCCCAGGTGGTTCATTAAAACATATTGGTTTGTCATTTAGCAAAATATAAGCCTTTCAAAACATATAACTTTTCATGATGTGATTCCCTTCCTCGTCTAAATAGCATAGCTAAGCAATCTACCAATACGATGGCTCATAAACAAGGAATACTAGGGAATAATATGGGATATAGCATAGCATATACACATCAATTCCTACAGATGCAATTCTACAAAAACATCTACAATGCATAGGAAAACAATAGGACATTTATGACCAAGATAGCACCACTTGCCTTTGTTGTAGATGTAGTCGATTAGATAATCCTCACAATCCTCATAGATGTAATGGTTGCACTCGTCATAACCACAATACTTGCAATCATAGTAGTTGCAATCACAGTAGTTGCACTCCTCGCAATCTAACGTTCGAAGCAAACACCACAAACACCATTCAAAACATTGCAAACATGTAATAGTGCAACAATACAAGAAAACAATGATGAACAGATGCATGCATGACGATTTAATGAGTCACAATGGTTGCATTTAGTGTTCTAAACATGGTTAGATTACATGATGCATGTGGAAAGTCATTTAATGCACTAAAGCTTTTATCACTAAGTTGTATCGATTTAATATGGTGTATACCACTTTCATTGAACTAAAGATGTTTAGGTCGTATTAAATTGTGAACTAGATGCTACTGGATAGATAATGCAATTTAGAGATAGTGGCAATTTGAATCACCTAAAAAGGAGTTATAGATATTTTCCTATGATTAAAACACTATTTCAATGGGTTTAAATATTTCTGTATGAATTTCTGTTTTAACAGTACCAAATAATTTGTCATGAAATTTCTCTGTATAGCTAATGTCAATACAAAACCTTAGCACTTCGATTCTCCCTAATCGGAGTTATAGATCTTTTTGTATGATTTAAATAGTGTTTAATGGTTTTAAATGATTCCTATAGTTTCTGTTGTCTAAAAATCAAACTAAAATTATATCTGTAATCTCCACGGAAATTTTGATTTCAGGGACATATTATTTGTAATTTTCTGAATAGTATTTAATTTCTTATGAATTTATTACTATAAATAGGCCATTAAACCATTTAAATCTTCACGGAAAAACCTTACAGTCAAAGGCAAAACTAATTGTATATTGATGATCTACATGGAACCAGCTTTCCATCGGTATATCATTTATATTTTTGTGACAAGCAATGAATTTTTAATGAATTTAATGATTTATAAAGCCATTAAAACTAATTAAATTGCTACGGGTTAAATAATCTGCAAAGGCTAGATCCAACCAGATATTATTAAAGTACATTACAGTAGCTTCAATTTGATATATTGTTCATATTTTTCGGAGTTACAAATAATTTCTTATGAATTTATTAACCTAAAAGACCATTAAAACTAATTAAATTACTGCACTAACCACGTACAGTAAAAGTTGGATCTATTTTGATAAGATGATTCTACGTGAAATTATCTTCAATTTGATATATTATACGCAATTTTTGGACATGGTATGAATTTCTAATGAATTTTACAAGTTAGATCTATAATATGCAATTTTAAATTCGAACGGAATATTCCAGGGAATATTCCGCTGACTGGACAGGTTGACTTTGCATGCTGACTGGGACTAGATGTTGACCTTACGTTGACGTGGCGTTGATGAGGAAGATGACCGGGATGACGACATGGCACGCACCGGTTTGATTGGATCTCGACCGTCTGGATAGGATCCGGTGGCTAGAAGAAGAGGTTGACCCGATTTTGGCTCAGAATAGACAAGAAACAGATCTGTGTTAGAGAGACAAATCCGTAGGTCAAATTGAAAAACTCAGAACATGAAAGTTGTGGGTAATCATTATTCCTACCTTCTCACCAAAGGAATTTGGATTTGAAGAAACGAGCGCGAGTACATCTTGGATTTACACCGTAAGATCTAAAATATTGCGATACGAAATTCTCCGGCTGTGGTAGATGAAAAGAGGTGAGGTTTGTCGGGATTGAAAGATTTCGACGATCCCTACAACTTTCGTTTTTTGACCGAAGGCAAACGACAAAGTCTAGATGGGTTAAAAAGCGAAAAAAGATTCGGGCATGTGTAGATTCGGGATTTTAAGGAGAGAAACTCGTACAGCTATGGCTCCACGAGATTATATGGAGGTTTGAGACGGTGTAGAGATAGGCCTTGGAGTAGGGAACAAGTAGAAACAAACGGAAGTCAATTCGGAGTTGTAGATCAAAAGATATAAGAGTTTGAATAGAGATAAGTTTAGAAAACTGGTTCCGCACGGCTTTTAAAGCGTCCCACCATCGATCGTGTACGTGGCTGCTCTGTCCGGTTCGGTCGGCCCGGCTGGGCCGGCCCATTCAGTTTTTTTTTTTTTTCTTAAATCTTGTTTCCCTCATATCTTTTGCATACGAACTCCAAATGACGCGATTCTTGTTTCTAAATTTTTCTAAAATCGAATAGATCATTATAGGATCAAATTTGTAATCTTTTTACTAGTTTGGAAGTAGTAGGTTTATAAATCCTTGTATATTCCATTTTATTTATATCTTTATGTGTTTGTATTTGTTCCATAACTTTTTCATACTAGCTCCAAATAAGCTCAATTTTGTTTCTAAAATTTTGTAATGTTAATTGGATATTTTTAGGCTATAATTTAGCAATAATCGCTTCCTTAGCAACAGTGGGTTTTATAAGGTCAATTTAATTCCTTTAGAAACATTTGGGCAAATCAACTGTAGGATTTAGATACCAGGATTTGGATTCAGTTTATGAGAACCTTGCATGGATGAAATGCATATGAATGATTCATGATTTTCATTTTGAAATCTTGCACACCAACTCTACAATCCAAAATCAATCCATGCCCTTTTGCCTATATGGCTACTTAGGTCATAACAAAATAATATAGGATTTTGAATTCAAGGTTGAGAGGATTTTCTATTCAAAAAGTTTCTTCTTTTTGAGAATTTTCAACAAAGTCAAACAATCAATCAATCTTATTTATTTATTTCACATTCCAAAATTAGGAGAATTTTTGGGATGTGACAGACTACCACCCTTAAAAGAAATCTCGTCCCGAGATTTGGGAAGGCTAGAAAGAAAGAAGGTTCGGGATCCATTAGGATGCTACCACCCTTAAAAGAAATCTGACTAGGTCACTTCTCAAGGATTCACTTGGCTCAATTGGTTTTCATTGCACATTCTAATTCCATGATTGATAGTTTCCGATAAAGCACTTTTTAAGCTAGCAAAACTCTCATGGTGGGCAAATAGGGAACGTTTACTTCACGGTGCCCATAATTCACGGTTGGGATTCATCCTTACCGTACATTCCTACGCTTAGCAATGGATGCCTTTAGAAGGGTGTACCAATATACCATTCTAGGGTTTAGGCTCAACGTCGACTCTCTGCTAAGGTTGAAAAGGGCACTCAAGATTCGCAAAGCCAACAGTACAAGAGCGAATAATAAGAGTAGTAGGAATGGTGATCAACCCATCCTGCACCCAAATTATTACCCTGTATGAGGATAGGTGAATCACATTTTTCTATCACTCGGACATTCTCACTTGCCTTGAAGAATGTTTCCATGGGCACGAGCTAATGCTCTATGTATACTCCCATGTATTCAATCAACAAAGCTACTACTAAAACTAAACTATCGATACTTCAACTTTCAGGTTGCGTAATCTACTACATAATATCATTTCAACACTTCATACTTCTACATCCTTTTTTTTCCATTAGGTGAAGCATTATCTTTCCTAAATGCATTGTGTTGTCAAACCTTCCACTTAACACATCATTATATCTCCATGGGTTCAAGATAGGGAAGAATAGATTCTATTGGAAAGAACGACTAAGAAAATAATCCTACCCATAACTATATGAAGCAATCAATGTCACAAACAAGCAAACAATCATAAGGAATCAACACACAAGCAAGCACTTGCATAACAATAATACAGAGGTCTAAACTTAGTAGTATATAACCACAAAATAGTTTGAAAGCATTGGGAACAATACTAGTGTAAAATAGAGCAACATATAAGCAATAAACTAAATCTGTCAAAACGGTACAGCAGGTTTAACGAATTTTTATGGGCACCTTAAACTCGTCAGGAATTTTAGCCAATTTTTGTGAATGTACTACAGATAATTACGCTCCAGATCCTATTTTTTTAGATTTTTCGGAGTTACCAGTAAAATATGAAAAATCGCGCGGTACTGCAGGTCCGGCAGAAAACTGCAGCAGTAATTCCACGAATTTCAATCAATTCACACCATTAAACTAATTTAAAAACCTCATCACAATTTCAGAAACATTAGAGTTCAAAACTAACTGATCCTAAACAAAGCATCACACAAAATAGCTCAATACAACCAAGCAAACAACCTATATTGTCATACCACATAAGTTGGTAAGAACAATATGCTAACACGATAGCGATGATCTCCTAAAGAGATAAAATATGGTGGTCCAGTGCTACCCAAACTTGGTGAGATGTTCATTTATGTCATGTTATTTGTTCCTTACTTGTAGGCCAACTCTCATATAGGTATCATAAGAATGGACAACTACAAATTTTGAACAAGAAGAGGTTATAGAAAAGATAGATAAGGAATATAAGAACTCTAGTAAGTATAAAATGTGATAGTTCTCCTAATAGAGGTCTTCTATTGCTAATCCATTTCTAAGGTCACGATCCTACAGCCAACACACAGCTCTGATACCATCTTGTAACACCCTCGCCTGATAAGGCTGAGTTCATGTGTATAGTGCCAATCCCTGGATCGGTTCACTGGCACACACAGTACAAAATGATACCAAATATAACTGTGCATCATAAATACAACGAATATGATCCAGAATTTACATTATTTATTCAAGTACACAGCGGAAAACGAATACAAGGTAGATCTCCATCCTTCAAATGTGCCACAGGCGAACAAATGTTGAGTGGAGTCTCGCGACCTATGAACGATCACTCAGATACGATATAACCTGCAACATGAAACGTTGCAGCCACGAATGGTCAATACATTGAATGTATGGCAAGTAGGCTAAAGTGGTTAACAACAGATCTATCAACTATATGCTTATTTGGCCAAGTGGAGTTCAGGCTTATTTGCATAAAGCAATACAACTTTTCCCTACTTTCAAAATACTTTTCTTTCTTCAAAAACAATCTTCTAAGGACATACCAGCATAAACCCATGTAGATACAAGACAGTTCAGCTTTCGTATGCTCCTAAACCCATGTTCATCCATCAAGTTTTAGTAATTAAGAAATAAGGATGAGCGAGAAATATCATAGCATCAGTATCAGGTCGCTTAAATTGTCCATAACCGGGGACACGGCTAAGCACTTAGTTTATACACCCTGCAGGGGTTAGTACACTTTACCCATGTGACTTGGCCAGCCCAGCTCGTACCACCACTCTCATATTGGGTGATGATAGGGTGAAGTCCAAGAAGAGACTGTTCGGGAAGTAGCTCCTCAATCCCGACGCGCACCGGTCCAACCTACCAAAATTCTACATCTCTGGATACGCGGGTTCGAGTTACCACAACCTACTAAGTCCAACCAACCGCCCATTCCATTATTGGCACATGGTTGCACACGAAAGCTTCCAAACAAAGAAACCAATCATTTCTCAGTGTCCTGGGCGGCATTCCCCACCATAAATACACTCGATGACCCAATCAATGCCATTCCGCCCAGGTGGTTCATTAAAACATATTGGTTTGTCATTTAGCAAAATATAAGCCTTTCAAAACATATAACTTTTCATGATGTGATTCCCTTCCTCGTCTAAATAGCATAGCTAAGCAATCTACCAATACGATGGCTCATAAACAAGGAATACTAGGGAATAATATGGGATATAGCATAGCATATACACATCAATTCCTACAGATGCAATTCTACAAAAACATCTACAATGCATAGGAAAACAATAGGACATTTATGACCAAGATAGCACCACTTGCCTTTGTTGTAGATGTAGTCGATTAGATAATCCTCACAATCCTCATAGATGTAATGGTTGCACTCGTCATAACCACAATACTTGCAATCATAGTAGTTGCAATCACAGTAGTTGCACTCCTCGCAATCTAACGTTCGAAGCAAACACCACAAACACCATTCAAAACATTGCAAACATGTAATAGTGCAACAATACAAGAAAACAATGATGAACAGATGCATGCATGACGATTTAATGAGTCACAATGGTTGCATTTAGTGTTCTAAACATGGTTAGATTACATGATGCATGTGGAAAGTCATTTAATGCACTAAAGCTTTTATCACTAAGTTGTATCGATTTAATATGGTGTATACCACTTTCATTGAACTAAAGATGTTTAGGTCGTATTAAATTGTGAACTAGATGCTACTGGATAGATAATGCAATTTAGAGATAGTGGCAATTTGAATCACCTAAAAAGGAGTTATAGATATTTTCCTATGATTAAAACACTATTTCAATGGGTTTAAATATTTCTGTATGAATTTCTGTTTTAACAGTACCAAATAATTTGTCATGAAATTTCTCTGTATAGCTAATGTCAATACAAAACCTTAGCACTTCGATTCTCCCTAATCGGAGTTATAGATATTTTTGTATGATTTAAATAGTGTTTAATGGTTTTAAATGATTCCTATAGTTTCTGTTGTCTAAAAATCAAACTAAAATTATATCTGTAATCTCCACAGAAATTTTGATTTCAGGGACATATTATTTGTAATTTTCTGAATAGTATTTAATTTCTTATGAATTTATTACTATAAATAGGCCATTAAACCATTTAAATCTTCACGGAAAACCTTACAGTCAAAGGCAAAACTAATTGTATATTGATGATCTACATGGAACCAGCTTTCCATCGGTATATCATTTATATTTTTGTGACAAGCAATGAATTTTTAATGAATTTAATGATTTATAAAGCCATTAAAACTAATTAAATTGCTACGGGTTAAATAATCTGCAAAGGCTAGATCCAACCAGATATTATTAAAGTACATTACAGTAGCTTCAATTTGATATATTGTTCATATTTTTCGGAGTTACAAATAATTTCTTATGAATTTATTAACCTAAAATACCATTAAAACTAATTAAATTACTGCAGTAACCACGTACAGTAAAAGTTGGATCTATTTTGATAAGATGATTCTACGTGAAATTATCTTCAATTTGATATATTATACGCAATTTTTGGACATGGTATGAATTTCTAATGAATTTTACAAGTTAGATCTATAATATGCAATTTTAAATTCGAACGGAATATTCCAGGGAATATTCCGCTGACTGGACAGGTTGACTTTGCATGCTGACTGGGACTAGATGTTGACCTTACGTTGATGAGGAAGATGACCGGGATGACGACATGGCACGCACCGGTTTGATTGGATCTCGACCGTCTGGATAGGATCCGGTGGCTAGAAGAAGAGGTTGACCCGATTTTGGCTCAGAATAGACAAGAAACAGATCTGTGTTAGAGAGACAAATCCGTAGGTCAAATTGGAAAACTCAGAACATGAAAGTTGTGGGTAATCATTATTCCTACCTTCTCACCAAAGGAATTTGGATTTGAAGAAACGAGCGCGAGTACATCTTGGATTTACACCGTAAGATCTGAAATATTGCGATACGAAATTCTCCGGCTGTGGTAGATGAAAAGAGGTGAGGTTTGTCGGGATTGAAAGATTTCGACGATCCCTACAACTTTCGTTTTTTGACCGAAGGCAAACGACAAAGTCTAGATGGGTTAAAAAGCGAAAAAAGATTCGGGCATGTGTAGATTCGGGATTTTAAGGAGAGAAACTCGTACAGCTATGGCTCCACGAGATTATATGGAGGTTTGAGACGGTGTAGAGATAGGCCTTGGAGTAGGGAACAAGTAGAAACAAACGGAAGTCAATTCGGAGTTGTAGATCAAAAGATATAAGAGTTTGAATAGAGATAAGTTTAGAAAACTGGTTCCGCACGGCTTTTAAAGCGTCCCACCATCGATCGTGTACGTGGCTGCTCTGTCCGGTTCGGTCGGCCCGGCTGGGCCGGCCCATTCAGTTTTTTTTTTTTTTTTTTTTTCTTAAATCTTGTTTCCCTCATATCTTTTGCATACGAACTCCAAATGACGCGATTCTTGTTTCTAAATTTTTCTAAAATCGAATAGATCATTATAGGATCAAATTTGTAATCTTTTTACTAGTTTGGAAGTAGTAGGTTTATAAATCCTTGTATATTCCATTTTATTTATATCTTTATGTGTTTGTATTTGTTCCATAACTTTTTCATACTAGCTCCAAATAAGCTCAATTTTGTTTCTAAAATTTTGTAATGTTAATTGGATATTTTTAGGCTATAATTTAGCAATAATCGCTTCCTTAGCAACAGTGGGTTTTATAAGGTCAATTTAATTCCTTTAGAAACATTTGGGCAAATCAACTGTAGGATTTAGATACCAGGATTTGGATTCAGTTTATGAGAACCTTGCATGGATGAAATGCATATGAATGATTCATGATTTTCATTTTGAAATCTTGCACACCAACTCTACAATCCAAAATCAATCCATGCCCTTTTGCCTATATGGCTACTTAGGTCATAACAAAATAATATAGGATTTTGAATTCAAGGTTGAGAGGATTTTCTATTCAAAAAGTTTCTTCTTTTTGAGAATTTTCAACAAAGTCAAACAATCAATCAATCTTATTTATTTATTTCACATTCCAAAATTAGGAGAATTTTTGGGATGTGACAGGTCTATATGATTCTATCATGTCTGTGTTGTTTGTGATCTTGCATGCTCTCCATTGTTAGTAGCTATCTTGGCCAAGTAGTTGCTAGTGACTCTAATAGGGGGTATTTATGCTCGATAGGGGGTTCATGCCTCCAGTTTCCAAGGGAAGTGACAGAAATCTCTTCGGTTATAGATGTGCGGTTGCCACTAGGGAGAAAACTACGGTCTCTTGTTCATGGAACAAGTGGATTGTTTACCTTACACACTTTGCTTAAAGCAGTTGTCTGTTGCTTGCAACATAATACTGGAGGAGGTTCGGATGATAACGTGAAGGTGGACTTCTAGTCATAGATACAGTTGGATGGAGGTCGATGTATATTGGTGTATTGCCCAATCGAATCTCATTGGATCTTTTTGTGTAGTATTGCATTGCTATGCCTTGCTTAGTTCCTGTCAGTTGCCCTGCTGTAATTTGTTTACCCAGCATGCCATGTTTGTTTATCTAAGGAGAACACCTCTAGTGAACTATGGACCCCGGTCCAATCTTTACCATTGATACATCCTCCATTGTTACTGTTTACTTGCTACAAACCATCATCACCTTCCACACCATACAGTTAATCCTTTGTTATAACAACCGGTGAGATTGACAACCTCACTGTTCGTTGGGGCAAAGTCTTGAGTTTGTGTTGTGCAGGTTTCCACGTTGCTTGCAACACATGTGTGACGTTTCCTTCCTCATACTAGTTCGATAACCTCGGTTTCTTACTGAGGGAAGACTTGTTGTTATGCTGCATAACACCTTGCTCTTGGGGTTTCCCGATGAAGCGCACCTACATGAACTGGGTGCATCAACAAGTTTTCTGGCGTCGTTGCCGGCAGGCCAAGGACGTCTTCACAAGGGGAGTCCTCCTCAACCTTTCTCTTTACCTTGCTTCTAGTTTGCGTAGTTTCTTTTGTTTGGTTTCGTTTGCCTCTTTTTATCAAAAACTCAAAAAAATTATTTTACCTTGTTCTAGCTCACCATGTTGCTCCCCAAGTTCACCCTGAAGGACCTTTCTATAGGTAGTGGCTCCATAATTGGGAAAGATAATATTGAAGAATTCTTTAATCATGTTAGCAAGCGTGAGGATATTGAGGATAAATCTATAGCAGAGGTTGCTCCTAATTATGAATTTGTCGCAGCTTCTTTAGTTCATATGTTGGAGGCTAGGTTTGTTAGCCTTAACCCCATGATGCAAATTTTGATCCTAAAACTAAAAGAAGAAAAGAATGCTAAAAAGAGAGATTTTATTCTTGAAACTTTACTCAAAAAATTCCATGATGTTGCTAGGGAAGCCAAAAAGATCTTGTGTAGATGGTGTGGGTACTTCTGATAAAACTAAGCCTAGAAAGGAATTTAAGATACCCATACCGTTTAAGCTTGTTGGGATGCATGAGGCTTTTGAAAAGAATTTTGATTTGATTGTTCCTGAAAATCCTTTTCATGAAAGTAGTAACCCAGAGAGATATGAGAAGAGATCCTCCAAGACTCATTTGGATGAGATACCTCTCATAGTTGAAGACTTTGCAAGTATTGATCTCAATTCCTCATTTGAAAATACTTGATTTCTTGCTTCTTGTGCCTAACTTAAAGGCGTTAAAGAAAAGTACTTGTTGGGAGATAACCCAAGAGTTTCCTTGAGTCTTGGAAGTTATTACTTCAGTAATGACTTCTCCTTATCATTTTTGTTTGATTTTTGTGCCAAGAATGACCTCTAATGAGAGGGAAGTAAGATTTGGGGAGTTGCTGTCCCGAAACAGATTTCTGTCCTCCACCATAAAAATTCGTGAGGAGTCTCTGTAAGTCGGATTAAGCTGAATATTTACGACTAAATCCCCCAGTGTGTGAGGTAACTTTCATTAGTTCAACACTTTTTGATTTGAGCAATAGAAGATTTTTGAAAAAATCGGTTTATACCTTCTGGTCTGTTTTGACAGATTTTTGCCATTATTTGCATTTGCTTCTTATTGATTCCTTTTTGAGTTCTCTTTTGGGGAATTGAGCTTATTTAAGGAGTTGCTACAGTAGCTTGTTTTTTTAGTGAAAAGATTTTCTCTTCTAAATCTAAACCCAAAGGTATATTATCTTTTGAATACACTAATGTTGCTAATGAAGATTGTGTGAAGTTTTGTATGAAGGAAATATTTCAGGTGTGGAGAGAGATTGATGTAATGAGATTAAGAATGGAAAAAGCTCAAGCTTGGGGATTCCACCCCGGTGTCACCCTAAGAAATATCCAAGAAGTATAAGCATCAAAGATTGGGGATGCCCAAGGCATCCCCTTCTTCATCAATAAAAAGCTTAGTTCTTTCTAGACACTTCGTTTTTATTGTTTCATGCACTATTGTGTTGTTCTTGGAGCATCTTAGTTTTTGTTTGCTTTGCTTAGTTTGTTTAGTTTGCTTGAATAAAGTAGTTTGGACCCCCGTTCGCGCTGTGTTGTTTCAAATATGTTGATTGGTGTTGGAAAGGAGTAGGAAGTTCTTGCTTGAAAGTGCAAGAGGAGCTTGCATTGACTGTGAATTAGACGTTAGCATGACATGCTAGGTGTTTTTTTGACCTTATTCTTAGTGTTTATTGCTTTAGCATGTCTTGTTCCAAACAATTGGGATTTCTTAGTGTGCCTTGAAGAAATTATGCATTGTTTTAACATACAAAAGCATAGTATTGTGGTATTCTCCTTTGATGCTTTGTTTGGGTTGACTTAGCACATGCTAACACCATGTTATGACTATGAACAAGTCACCATAGCCTCTATGATCATTTAGTCCTTGACTTGTAGTACCACTCTATGCTTTGATTAGTAATGTTTTGTCGCTCTGCATGATTATGGCCATTATTTCTCTCTTAGGTGGTTGATCCCAGTTTTTTGCTAGCCTCCACATGTATGAGTAAGCTCTACTCATTCTTCCAACTCCAAAGAAACCAAGTTATTCCAAAGTGTCCACTATAAACTTCTATGCATGGTGTGTTACACCATTCCAAGTATATTCTTGTTTTCAGCTATCTTCCAATTAAAAAGTATTTTGTTATGTGAAAACTTAGTGATTAAAGCCCTCACAAAATTGATGGCACACTTTTTATTCTTTGCCCCTAATAAACTTGAACACCATTGTGTCATCTTTGTTTTATATGCTTGCACTTATACGTTGGAATTAGCAGAACCATGCTATCATGGGGAACGTTTTCAACATTGCACTTGTACTTTGTACACAGTTGATATCATGCTCTTTTGTCTATGGATGTCACCGGTGTGAAATAAAGAGGGAGCTTGTAAGTCCATGGAGTTATGTATTTTGTGTTAGTGAAACGCCTGGGTCGCTATCCTAAGCCATGCCTAATAATGGTGGAAACTTGCAGCATCACAATAATGAGTTATCTGTGAAGCATCCTCAATAAAAAGCTATGCACATAGTAAATAAAAAGATCACTGAGATGCTCATTGTCTGCTTGCCTTGTCATTTTGGTTATGGGATAGCTCATGTACCATGTGCAAGGGGTACCCCGTTGGCGGTTCTCTATGATTCACATGTACTTACTATGACAAGAACTTACAGGTGACTCAAGTTGAGTAGCATGATGTGTGGCCCTCGTATTCAAAGGACATGAGATTGCCAACTTATACTTTGTCAAGCATATACTCCATAGTTTGTTCACTTTAACCTTAATTACTTCAAGATTCTTATGATAGGGGCAATGTGGGCTGAAAGCTAATAAGTACCATAATTTTTGGAAGCTCTTTTTGAAACATGAAATCCATGCTTACCTTATGAAGGGCCTTTATTCCACTATTATATTGAGTCTCCACCTTCTATCCTTTAGGCACCATTAAGAGAGCATAGTTGCCATTCTATGTGCAGTGTCCCAAAACTTATTGATTGATGCATATTGTGATATTACTTGTTCTTGTGCTATTTGTATTAGTCACTCTTATGAACTTTGAAGGTGGCCTATGCATCTATTTGCTACTCTATGAGGGACAAGCCGAATGCCACTATGCCATGTTTTCTGTATGTGAAACAAACAAACGTTTTTCAATGCATGTTATTAATGATCTTTGTTTCTGGCCTTTCATGTTGCATGCATAGTTACTTTGTCTTATTATTATAACTCCATCTTTCATGCACATGTTTAAAGTTCTTTGATCCCAGCTTTCAATGCTTGCAAATGGTTTGATCTTGGTTTTGATGGTGCATGTCACCTCAAAAATTATTCTTTTTATCACTTACCTACTCGAGGACAAGAAGGAGTTAAGCTTGGGGATGCTTGCTACGTCAGAAATGTATCTATAATTTTTGATGTTCCATGCTTGTTTAGTATCAACTTTTCTTTGCTTTGTCTACACTTTGAGGTGTTTTTATATGTTTTTTGGAACTAACCTATTAACAAGTTGCCACAGTGCCAGTTGCCTGTTTTCTTCTTTTTTTGGTTCCAGAAACGCATAAAATCAATATTCTCGGAATTGGACAGGACAAAAGCCAAAGTCAATATTTTACCGTGGGCAACACGAAGCGAGAAGACGAGATGGAGAAGGCTCAACAGGGGGACACACCCTAGTGGCCCCTTGGCTCGCCCCTTCGCCTATAAGAAGCCCCTGATGCAGAAACCCTAGGCACCCGATCAAAACTCCATGAAACCGTCTGTAGCCGCCGCCACCATCGTCCCTAGATCGGGGGGATCTGAAGTTCTTCCTGGCACCCTGCCGAAGGGGAGATCATCCTAGAGGACTTCTTCTTCATCATGGCAGCCTCCGGTATGAAGCGTGAGTAGTTCCACCTTGGACTACGGGTCCATGTAGTAGCTAGATGGTTGTATCTCCGCCTTGTGCTTTCATGTATATATCTTGTGAGATCCATTCATGATCAAGATCTAATCTATTTGTAATCCAGCATGTTGTGTTTGCGGGGATCCGATGGATATTGCGATTACTATGTCAGATTGATTAATGGTCTAGTCTATTTGATTATATCATGTCTGTGTCGTTTGTGAGCTTGCATGCTCTCCGTTGTTAGTAGCTATCTTGGCCAAGTAGTTGATAGTGACTCCATGAGGGGGTATTTATGCTCGATAGTGGGTTCATGCCTCTAGTTTCCAAGGGAAGTGACAGAAATCTCTTCGGTTGTAGATGTGTTGTTACCACTAGGGAGAAAACAACGGTCTCTTGTTCATGGAACAAGTGGATTGTTTACCTTACACACTTTGCTTAAAGCAGTTGTCTGTTGCTTGCAACATAATACTGGAGGGGGTTCAGATGATAACCTGAAGGTGTACTTCTAGTCATAGATGAAGTTTGATGGTGATCTATGTATATTGTTGTATTTCCCAATCGAATCTCATAGGATCTTTTTGTCTAGTATTGCATTGTTATGCCTTCTCAGTTCCTGTCAACTGCCTTGCTGTAATTTGTTTTCCCAGCATGCCATGTTTGTTTATCTAAGGAGAACACCTATAGTGAACTATGGACCCCGGTACAATATTTACCATTGATACATCCTCCACTGTTATTGTTTACTTGCTGCAAACCATCATCACCTTCCACACCATATAGTTAATACTTTGTTATAGCAACCGGTGAGATTGATAACCTCACCTGTTCGTTGGCGCAAAGTCTTGAGTTCGTGTTGTGTAGGTTTCCACGTTGCTTTCAACACTTGTGTGACGTTTCCTTCCTCCTACTAGTTCAATAACCTCGGTTTTACTGAGCGAATACTTGTTGTTGTGCTGCATCACACCTTTCTCTTGGGGTTTCCTAACAAAGCGCACCTACATCAACTGGGCGCATCAAAATCCCTCAAAATTTCATAAAAACAAAAGGAATTCAAACGAAAAAAATTTAGAAGTAAAAACTGTGAAAACAAAGCACTTATTAGAGTTATAAAACATACCTTCCACTTACCGTTTATTTAGTCGGTAGGGACAAGCTCCTCCAACAACAAGGACTTCTTATTCTTGGGAGGATATGACCTTAGCTCATATAATAATTCATGAAAATAAAAATCACTAGGACTAAAGCTCCTCTCAATAAAATCAGTGTCTTGCTGGGCACATATAGATGCTGCATCCACTATCTTTGCTTATCGTCTCTACATAATCTGCAACTCAAATTCTTGAAGTAAAAGGATCCAACGTATCAGTCTCGGCCTATGAATCTTCCTCTCGAGGAGTTCTTTTAAACCATCATGATCCGTATGAACTCTTACTTTTGCATCAACAATATAAGAACAAAACTTATCACAAGAGAAAAATACAGCAACGAGTTCTCTTTCTTCCTTAGGATAATTCATTTGAGAACTATTGAGAGTTCTACTATGATGATGTATAATATTAAATTTGCGACCTACGTGTTGTCCTAGAGTTACTCCTACATCATCATCACTAGCTTCACATATTAAATCAAAATTCATATCCCATATAGGTGGTTTAATGATGGGAGCACGAGATAAAGCATATTTAAGTTTATCAAAGGAAATAAGGCATTTATCATCAAAGTTAAATCGTACCCCCATTTTGCAACAGATTAGTTAAAGGTTTAGAAATTCCACAAAAATTTCTAATGAACCTTCTATAAAAGCCTACATGACCAAGAAAACTTCTTATACCTTTTATGTCCCTTGGTTGTGAAATTCTCTCTATTGCTTCAACTTTAGCCCTATCTACTTCAATACCCTTACCTGATACTTTATGTCCAAGGACTATGCCTTCTTGGACCATAAAATTGCACTTCTCCTAGTTTATAACAAGATTGGTTTCTTTGCAACGCTGTAAAATTCTATTGACATTATTCAAGCAACTAGTAAATGAAGTTCCATAGATAGAAAAATCATCCATAAATACTTCCATTATCAGTTTTATAAAATCTGCGAAAGTAGAAGTCATGCATCTTTGAAGAGTAGGTGGAGCATGACATAAACCAAAATGCATGCGTCGGTAAGCATGTAAACCATAATGACTAATGAAAGTTGTTTTAAGTTGGTCATCAGGATGAACAACTATTTGGGGAAAACCAGAGTATACGTCCAAGTAGCAAAAATGAGTGTGGTTTGTAAACCTCTCTAAAGTTTGATCTATGGAAGGTAAAGGATAGTGTTTTTTCCTAGTTTCCTTATTCAATTTCCTGAAATGCACATCCTATGTCCAACAATAGTTCTAGTAGGTATCAATTCACTGTTTTCATTAGGGACAACAATAAAGCCGCCTTTCTTTTTTTTTGAAATTTTCTATTGCAGGGGAGTCCCTCACAGCCCTTTATTTATTAAAGAACAGTCCAAAGTTTATTTACAAACATATGTATAGAATAAGATAAACTAAAACTATCAAAGCTAGGATAAATTGCGAAGCCATAATGACAGTAAATCCTTATGTCTATCCTTTAACCTATGAAGAAGCAATGTAATATCATAAACAAAACCAGCCTTCCATCCTTTGAAGGTTGGTTTTAAATTCTTGAAAACCTAGTCATTCCTTTGCTTCTAGATATTCCAACATGCAATAATTGCAACCTCTAAGAAATAGGGCCCCAGAAAAGATTTAAATGCTGACAGAAACTTTCCCTCTGGGATGCATCTATCCATTGTATCTGAATATAGTTCCACACTCTAGTTCTAAAATTGCACTGAAAGAATAGATGCTTCCAATCCTCAATGACTCCAGTAGGACATAGTACACAACCATGGTTTTCAGTAACCTTCCAGTTCCTTCTAAGCAGCATATCCTTTGTATTCAATCTGTCATGAAACAATAACCAAGCAAAGAGCCTATGCTTGGACATGCATCTGCTCTCCCAGATACTTTTTGAAATTAGATCAGTGGGCATCAATGAAAAACAGTTCTTATAGAACATCTAAGACTTATAGACCTCTTTACTTAAAGTACAGATCCACTTGTCCTCCTCTTGAGTAAAACCCATTGAACCAATAATTTCCTGGAGTTTTGTGTATTCCTGAAATGCCTCAATTGACAGAGGCAGATGGAAAGCATCATGCAAATTCCTCAATGTACCCACATCTCTGACATAACCATCTTGTCTCTAGCAAAAGAGTATAACCTTGGAAATTTACTGGCAAGTAATTCTTCATGCCAAAGATCATTCCAGAGAGGATGTTAAATCCAGAACCCACAATGCATTTGGAGATGGACCTCCACTCATCCACTAGTTTTAATATTCCTCTCCACCAGAAGGAACCTCAGACAGTAACAGCATGAGTAAAATATTTCATGATAATAGGAATCCCTTACTAATCTTACCCATGGCAGGTCAGCATTATTATAAAATTTATCCAGATGCTTAATCAATAAGGATTTATTATGAATCCTTAAATCAATGACTCAAAGTCCTCCTTTGTCCTTGTGTTTACAGATCATGGGCCATGCAACTAGAGAATTTACCTTCTCCTGATTTTTAGTTTTCCTCCAAAGGCATCTCCTTCTTGCCTTATCCATAATGTGAATGACCCCTTGAGGAATTTTCAATGAGCACATAATGTATGTGGGCAAGGAAGAAAGAACAAAGTTTACCAGAATAATAATGTCCCCATATGAAAGAAATGAAACTGTTGCATTTAACTTTCTTTCACCCCTATCAATTAAAGGGGAGAAATTGTTAATTGTGGGTTTAGTTGTGCCCATGGGTAGTCCTAGGTAGGTGAAAGGCATTGCAGCAAGCTAGAACTCAAAAACAGTAGCCAAATGTGTGGCTTCTTCATTAGATAGGTTAATTGGAATCATTGAGGACTTGTGGAAATTAACCTTTAATCCAGTAAACTCAGCATATTGTATCAACAAATCCTTGAAGACTTTCAACTGATTTTCTTCTGCAAGCAAAATGATTAGAGTATCATCTGCATATTGTACAATGTGATAGTCCCCTTCCTTTGGAATCGGCAGTTGCAAAGTTCCATCAATGAAAGCCTTATTTACTAGGACGTGTAACAAATCACCTCCCAAGACATATAGTAGAGGTGAAAGCGGGTCTCCTTGCCTAACACCCCTTTTGCAAGTAAAACTCTGTCCTGGCACTCCATTTAAAAGTACAGAGGATGTACCACTTTCAAGGATATTATTGACTAGGGCAATGAACTTTTTGGGAAAACCTTCATAATGCAAGACTTCAATAATAGCATCATGTTAAATTGTGTCACAAGCCTTTTCAAAATCAATCTTGAATACTACCATTTTCCTTCTTGACTTCTGATATTGATAAAGATATTCAAAACACCACTCTAGACAATCTTGTATAGTTCTGTCTTTAATGAAACCATACTAATTTGCATGTATAAACCATTTGATCTCATATTGCAATCTATTTGCATAGATTTTATTAATGAATTTAAGACAAGTATTTGTCAATGAGATAGGTCTGAAGTCATTGATAGTCTGAGGAGCAAGTTTTTTTGGCACCCATGTAATATATGAGCAATTTATACTTTCCAGGGAGATTCTCTGATCATGAAAGTCAGTAAACAACTGAATGAAATCCTCCTTGACAATGTTCCAACATTTTTTCACAAAAAAACATTAAAACGATCATGTCCAGGAGCCTTATCAGACTTCAAAAATTTAACCACCCCCTCAATTTCCTTCAAAGTAATATTCTCAGACAGTATGTTTAGATCCTCCACATGATTGGGAACTATTGACATGTTGATTTGATTTCTGGTTGGGTAAGAAATTCCCATCCTACTCTTATAACATCTCCAAAAGGCACATGCTTTCTAAGAATGGTCAGATAATTTAGTGCCAATTTCATCCTGGATGCTTGTAATTATATTGTGCCTATACCTCTCAGTTGCTCTAGCATGGAAGTATTTTGTGTTATAACCATTTAATTTTACACATCTGATAGTACACCTTTGCTTCCAATAATCAGATTGTAATTTCAACAGCTTTTCTAGATGGAACTTTACAATATTCCATAAGTTAAATTCAGGTATGAACAAATTCCTTGCATCCTCCAACTGATCCAACATAAGAATAACATAATTGCACTTAGCAATCAGTAATTTTAGATGGGACAGATTTTTCCCCACTTCTCTAGTTCATAACGAAGCATTTTGAATTTTGCAACAAGGGAAGAAGCAGAAGAACTCCTATTCACAGGCTGTTTCCAAACTTTTTCAACCAACTCCATCAATCCTGGTTGCTCAACCTAGAAATTTTCAAACCAAAGAATCTTTGATTTAGGGATTTTGGTAGGTACTTATACAACACATGGAACATGATCAAAAGTAGATTTTGCCAATGGAAATACTAGTGTATTTGGAAAATCAATGGTCCATTGACAGGAAGCGAAAAACCAATCAAGTTGTTCCAGAAGTGGCTATGCTTGCATATTTGACCAAGTGAAGGATCTACCTTTAAAAGGTAATTCCATTAAACCCAAATGACTAATTATGTCATTAAACAGGAAAATATCATTCATATCAGCACCTGGCTTGTTTCTATTTCCACTGATCTGATAAAATTGAAGCCTCGCAGTAGTAAACAGTGTTCATGCATGGGTATATTTAAGTTATATAGCCAAGTAACAAACTTGTCCCTTTAAATTACCCTACAAGGACCATATACAATTACTAAATCCCACTTTTTGCCGTTATGAATAGATCAGAAAGCCACATGAATAGCAGATCTGTGTATTTCAATGATTTGCCCCTCAAACACAACACTATTCCAAAGCACTATAATTCCACCAGAGGCCCCAATTGCAGGGGAGTAAGCAAATCTATCAAACCTTTTAGGACAAAATTCCTAATAAAGGAGTGATCAAAAGAGTCACATTCAGTTTCCTGGAGACAAACTATAGAGGCCCTTCTCTCCTCAATTTTATTATATACTAAGGTCCTTTTGTCCTTATCATTAAGCCCTCTTATATTCCAATCCAGAACCAACAAATCCATATTTCCCAATGAATTACTCATTTAAAGAAACATATAGCAACAATAAAGACTAGCCCCACATGGCACATAAATGAGTAAGAGGCATAACATGTTTTGATATAAAGTTTCCAAAGCATCCCATTGCCAAACTGCCAACATGTTCAGAAAGCCCAAAGAAAGATAGCCACGTTCCGTAATAATAATTACATAAATAAAGCTATGTTGCCTATCAAAAGTAATAGAGAAACAAGATAACTCAGGCAATCAACTCATTGGGCTTCTCTGGAGAAACATCAGCTATGGAGGTGGCCATCAGCTTCTACACTTTAAGCTCAGCCCCAGGAATCTCCAACAAAGAACCAGCCTACTCCAGAACTGAGATTACAGTATAGGTAGGAACATATTCTATCTTCCTAGGTTTGGATGATTTTGACTTCTTCCTTGGATCAGGCTGATCTGACATTGGCTCAAGTCTATACCCTGCATTCCTGGTTGAACTCCTTGTACTGCGCCTTTCAGATGTGTTGACTAGGATAGGTTCCTTATGCTTCTGTTTCCTGGACCTCTTCTTAGAAGAACACTCAGAATTAGCCACAATTACCTCTTCCACCGCACTTGTTCTTTGAACCACTGAATTATTATCTTGACTATTATTATAGTTGGAATCCAAAGCCTGATCATCTGACACCAGTGGAAACAGGGGAGAAGGGGGAAGCCAAAAGTTTCCAATTATGGCACTGTATTGAAAATTATGAGGTAATACCCCCACCTTAGAAACTTTTAGACAATGAAGCTTCTCCATAGAGACCTCATTCATAACACTGATATTACCCATCCTTATATGATCAGGAAACAGTATTGTCAAGAGATTGATATTCATATTCTGTACCAAGGGTGGCTACGGTTGAAAAGGAATGATAGCCAAAGGATTTTCCTCAACCACATCCAATAGTACCTGATTAGCATCCTGCATTGCAATATCATCATGAATAATAGGAGCCTGAACCACCTGATCAACTCCCTCTCCAGGGATGAACTGAACTGAACATCCTGATTCATTAGAAAAGGAAAAGGACTTTGAACTAAACTGAACCACCTGATCAAAGACACCTTTCTTGGGACACAATGAAAAGGACTTACCCATTAAATTTCTTTTACAGGATAAATTATACTTGCATCAAGTAGTCGTACTATTTCATTTCTCACCACTTCCTTCATTTTAGGCTTTAGTTCTTCTATTAAATTCTGTGACTGGTTTAGCACCTTCCTCCATGAATATTCGATGGGCGGCTATCATGGGACTAATACCCTTCAAGTCGTCCATTGAGTACCCAAAGGCCTTACGGTGCTCCCTTTGTACCTTCATGAGTTCTTCTTCTTCCCCTGAAAGTTTAGCACTAATAATAACAAGGAAATTATTAGTATCATCTAAGAATCTATATTTAAGATTATCTGGTAGGTTTTTTAATTATGGGGGTGGTAATTCTTCATCCCCTCTCCTTTCTGCTCTCCAAAAGCTTCATCAGTTGGAAGTTCTAAAATGGGAAATGAGTCAAATTCACTTTCTAATTCTTCTAGAGTCCTGTCCTCCATAATTATTTCTTCACAATTCGAGTCTTCATTTATTTCTTCATCTTGATTACTTAAGAAAAGAGCTTCCATCTCCTCAATGTGTCTTTTCTTTCTCTTCTTCTTGTATATGTAGAGGTTTTTCTTTAAATTTGGAAAAGTGGAATTCTTTTTCCGCTTTCCCAAGCTTAAGAGATACAATCTCCTTTTTGAAGTCGACTGTGGCACATACATCACTCAAAAAGTTTCTTCCAAATATGATCGGGAAAATATTGTCAGTTGGCATATCAACAAGTACAAAATCGGTAGGGAAATTTTTATTGCCAATTGTGATAGTTGCGCCTTCAACTAATCCCATTGGAATTCTAAGATTTTTATTGGCTAACATAATTGTCATATCAGTATTTTCTGTTGTAGCCGGTTCTATTTCTTCTTTTATTTCTAAATAAAAATCATAAGATATAAAATTAAGTTTGGTGACAAGATCACATAATCCGTACAGCGAGGTTTCTTTAAATATGCAGGAAAGAATAGGCTTACCCACATCTTTTACCTTAGTTTTACCTTCAACCAATATAGAAGTCACTTCATCAAGTTAAACTATGTTACAATGTGCATACATAGCCATAATTGCTTCCTTGGTTACCTCTTCATCTTTGGTTTCATCTAATGTTCTTCAACTATTGGCACACTTTTCTGATCTTTCTCCTCCTGTACTGCCTTGACCCGTTCATATTCCAAAATATGCTTTTGTGCAGTGTTAGGGAAAGGTATGTCATACATTGGTTATAGGGAGGCCAATGTTGCTTTAACTTCTCTTTTCTTCTCAGGTTCAGGTGGTGGATCATACTTGGCTGAACCCTTTTTGGATCTTTGATGTGTTCAGTAAAACCTTGAACAACTTGAAACACAAGATCTGAATCTAAATAAAGCTCTTTAGATAATTCATTAACATGGCCTTTTTATTATAGTCATGAATACATTCATAATATATTTATTTTCCTCCTTCACTTCCTAAACCAAAATTCCATTAAACTATATGATCGTGAATTCTATTAAGTAAAGCCCAAACTTTAGTTATGGGTAAATCCATAAAATCTCCTCTTGCGCAAGGGTCTAGTTCAATTTTACTAGGTTCAATTAAACCGCCATAAAAGATATGCAATAAATACCATTCAAGCAAATCATGATGAGGACATTGATTAAGTAAATTTTTATATCTTATATAAGCTCTTACTAGTCCTTCATTAGGATGGTTCCTCCAAGTCATTATAAGACGCATGATTCCAAAAGAATATGATAATGGATAATATTTGGATAGAAATTCACAAGATATATTATCCCAAGTAGTAGTGCTTCTAAGGGTAAAGATCTATACCATGAGAGAGTTGTACTTGTCACAGTTTGACTAAAATGTTTAACCCTTACCTCATCGGCGGTATACCCCGTTAATTGGAAAGTGCCACATATATCTTTGAAACATGCAATATGCTCATATGGATCAGGATCTTCTTAATCTCCCATAACTTACTTCTTGTGTAAAATACCAAGTAGTAGAGGATTTATTTCAAATCCCCTTGTCTTTTCATTTTCTCAAACTCCATCATGTTTGTAGAAACCTGTAACTCAAAACAAGACTTAACAAAACTAAAGTAAATAAGAAAAAACTAAAAGACCTACAATGCTTATCTCCTCGGCAACGCGCTAGAAAATAGCTTGATGACTATAAGTGCACAGATCTGTTGTAGCTAGTTTTGAAATAAATATATCGATCGCACAGGGAGGAGGAGTCTGAAGTCTAAGAATTCTTGAAATAAATACTTGAAATATACATGATAAATAAAGTTCTAAGTGACAAGATAAAATGCAAGTATTATATAAAAAGGTGTTTTTGGGTGTTTGATATAAGAGAACAATGAGTAAAGTAAACAAAATTGAATACAGAAAATAAGTATCGCGTATGTAAAAGAGATTTTAAACTTTAGCGGGGAAAAGCGTTCTCAGGGGTTAGCGGATACACCACTAGCATTATAAAGGGCTAAGGTAAAGATTATTATCATGAACATTCTCAACTATGTATCTGTGGGAGGAACTCCGTATTTGGACAATGAGGCATCAACCACTGCTCAAATCATCCTCATAACCACAACAGACAACAATCAACATCAATTGAATTACTGCACTATTAAGGGACATAATCCACAGGACGTATCCCATGGCATGGATAGTGTTTCATGAGTTTCCTCGATTCCGAAGTTGATACTTAAGGGGTGCCAACAGCTTTATAATCACTGTAAGTGCTAACATCCCTCCGTCTACCAACAAGTAGTCCCTCCATCAAGTCCTCACAAGAGGCAAATATTGAGAGATCAACTTGTACCAACATCAAGATGTAGACAATCTAACACATGGTCACAACGATGAATATCATAATAAAGTTTATCCTATTTCAATCTCATGGTACGGTTTCTCCATCTCCCCAAGAACTAGTGATCTATTCATACATGGAGGCAATCAACAACATGGAAAAAGGAATGGAATCTATCATTGATGAATAGTACTTGTATAAATCCACAACGAGTACGAAAATTACAACAAGATCTAGACAAGACGTAGAGGGATGGATGGAGATGGTGGTGATGTAGCGGTTGATGATGAATATCGATGCCTTAGCCTCCTGGATCTATGCAGGGCGAAGATGGATTCCCGGTGGATGAGTTCCCCCTGCATATGCCTTTCGGAGGTTAGGTCTCGGCGATTTATGGGTGTTATATATGTAGTCTCCTTGGTCCAGTTGCATGGGCAAAAACTATTTGAGGAGGCAGTGTTGGCGCCAACTATATGGATGGAATATTTCTTCCCGTCGTATAGTTGGTTGTTAAACCTTCTGTATACTTCAATTTCTTCGATTTTTCTTCTGGTGTTATTAATAATTCCCAAATAATCAATTCACGTTGTTTTTGGATCCTTTTCAATCCAATATAATAGGTCCAAGAATTCTATCCATCGGATCCATCATATAATCTAATCTTGGTGAGAATAAACATTAAAAGTTCTTGCAAACACCATAAAATACCAAGATCCTACCACTACAATGCAAAATAATTATCTAAAACATGATGCAAATATGCACTCGTTAGTACATACAAGTCATTGGGCTTGCCTGTTCTTTGTGCTACATACAAGGTCATTGGACATGTTTTTTTTGCATTTGCTGCTCTACAAATTTCAAGTAATGCACATGTTCTTTATTTTTTCATGCACATGTTCTTAGATACACCCTGGAATAATAATTGTCTACTATTGTGTAGTTTTGCAAAATGTAAAGTCAGTAAAAAAATTTAGTGTGGATTCCCTGCTCCACAGTTACTGAATCTATATGGTTCGTCCTGAGCTAAGTTCCTTCTATTATTTACTCCTTGGCATCGTTCTGCTATCATGTAGTACCTGTTTAAACTCATATTACTAGTTCGATAATAATTTTGTTGTTGCTATTTGGATCTTTAAAAGATGCAACACTGACTATTTGTTTTTTCTTTACATAGATCTCAAAAGGGAACACTAAACATGTTGGTTTGCACATCCTCTTCCACAGGTTCACAAGCGTGACGTCACTGTTTCCTTATCTGGTTCTGGTTCATCCTAAGCAACGACATAACTATCCTCTATTATGTAGTTCATTCTGGCATGATGCCATTATAATTTTTGTCTCGTTCATTCTTTGCTACTCCTGAGAAAGTAACTGCATGCCCATTGTGTATATCACCAAAAATTCTGAGTCACCCAACGTCTCCTGCATTCCAGAATATACTACTTCTTCCATATATATTTGTTGAAATGACCTGGCTAGTTTATATTTGCTGAAATTCTAGGAAACACTCTGTTCGTGTAAGGTTCCCAACCTTAAATAAGGTAGAGATCCCTGTGTTTACAAAGCTAGTCCCTGGATCAATAGCTAGCATCCACAGTTAAGATGTAATATCAAGAAACAAAGGTCATAATACAACTTGATAACCAGGAATAAAATAATTTGTTACATCTTACATAGCTCATTTGGCTATCTCATTACAATGCAGCAGAATATAACAACAGCATGGGGTCCTTCATCTTCAAAGTGCCACAGGCAGACATGTTGGTTGTAGACTTGTAATCCTAATCATTAAACTTTACTAATATCAAACAATACCTACAACATAACAAGTTACAGCCACAAGGGTCAATACATTTGAATTGTATTGGCAAGTGATACTATGGCAGTATAGTGGAGTCTATCATCTATATGCATTTGGCTAAGTGGATCTTAGGATTGCTTTGCTCAAAATAGATTTTCCTTATCATTTGAAAACTCTAAGTTTTTGTATGACAAAATCTTTCCCAAGGCATCTCCCAATAGAAATTGGTGATCCTTCAACCCTTGTTCAACCACAAGGTTTTAACATAGAAATTGGGATGAGGAGATTCTTGATAGCTTCCATGTCTTGATGCTCAAATTCTCCTTTGCCAGGGACATGGCTAAGTACTTAGATTTTACACTCTGCAGAGGTGGTGCACTTTCCCGACAAGACTTGGTTTCACCAAGACAAGATCTTTCAGAAGCCTTCCCTTAGACCATAATGGACGCGTTCCAACCTATCATCCCATACCACCAACTGTCCATTTGGCTAAGTTATTGCAACCTATATGATCCAGGAAGAGCCCATAATGCCAAGTGGTTGCACTTGAAGCTTCTCAACATTTGACATCTCAAATCTCTTTGTTCCTGGGTGGCATTCCACAAGTGTGATACACAAGGTTCACCAGTCCCCTGGCCTTGTGTAACCACTCAACACAAACCACTCCTTCCATTCCACCCATGTGATTCATTCACTTAGTTGTTTTATTAAACAAAACACAAGTCCTTGACTTGGAAATATTCCATAGTATGAATATATATTCCACCCTTGTTTTCTATTAGTTAAGCTAAGCATGATAGTAGTAGGAGTCTTAACTTAGGAAATTTCTACTAAGGTTTCATCTACTAGGATTTCCCATGGCATAGTTTATACTTAGCAAAAATTCCATGCAAGTCCTACTTAGAAATATCACTAATGCATAGTGAAAATAATGGGACAAAAGTATGAAGCATCACTTGCCTTTTTGGTAAAGAGTATAAGTTCACTCCTTGATCTTTGCAATGTTCACACACTTCAAATCACTACAATTCAATCAAGCAAACAATATTTCAATCTACCATTCAAGCAATATCACATAAAATAATAGAAACAAAGCAATGCATGCAAGCATGCAAAAGATTGTTTTATTTGTAAAAGTGGTTTCTATTAAGTTATGAACATTTGGAAACACCATTTGGTCATTTTCTAAAGTGTCAAAATCATTTGCAAAAGATTTCACTTCATAAACCATTTTTAAACCTAGTCATTATTTTATGTGGTTGAAAATGTCTTTAGCAAAGTAATAATTTTTATAGGGTTCACCAAATACATTATAAAATCATAAAACTTGGTGTTTGGGGTCAGAGAGTTTAAATCAAAACATTTCCCAAAGGTTTTCCTCCAAAAGCATTTTTAATAAATAAACAATATTTTTATTTGACTAGAAATGGTTTAAATCAAAGATTTATTCTTTTGCTTCACCAAATACATTTTTGAAACCACAAATTGATTCCTAGTGTCATTAGGTTAAAAAAAACCATTTGCCAAAGATTTTATCCCCAAAATCATTTTAGAACAAATTTTATATCCTAAACATGCATACACAAGTTTCTGCAGAAACAGTCAATTTAACAGGAGCAACTTACTAAACAAAGTGCATGGATGGATAGGTCTTGTTTTTCTGAATCCATTGATATAAAATTTGCAAAATTTGGACATGTGGTTTGAAAGTTATGAATTTTTCAAATTGGAACATCTAATAGAAAAGTTTCTAGTTTTTAAAACAGACAGAGGGCACGTGTCATGTTATTATTCGCCGGTACCGCTTCGGCTGGATCGCGTTGTCTGGTGCGTTGGATCTAAGGCAGATTGTGTGGCTCAGAATCAAACGTACCCCTTCGGTTAGTTTCTATCGCGAGCGTTGGATCTAAATCCTACAGCGCACAACGTTTGACCATATACCAGCGGTGCTGGCGGCGGCGACTGGAGGCAGAGCGGTCAGACGATGACGGTGGCGACGTTACATGAAGCGAGGGAGGAAGGGGAGATGCTCACCGAGTTTTCCGTGGTGTGGAGAAGCTCAAGGTGGTACTTGCTGGCGAGTGGGCGCACGGGGTCGATGAGAATCGCTCGTCGGAGTTATCCTCTGGCTCGGGCTCGTCCTGTTGAAGATGATGGCGAAGGAACGGGGCACGCCAGAGAGAAAAGGAGATGCGGTTAGATGCGCGGGGTCACGGCGAGCATGTGCGTGTGAAGGAGAGGGATTAGGGCGGTCAGACTTTTACCAGGGGCTTCGCCGGACAGGTAGCAGACGACAGCGGTGCTCTGTTGGAGATATTGACGATGTTGCAGAGCACTCGCGGGTGAGTTGGAGTTATGGGGAGGTTCGCCAGAAGGTGGGGGGCAAGCGAGCATGGTCCAGGGGGCGAGGGGCGGTAGGGTTTGGCCGGAATCAACGTCGGAGTCCGACGGAGACAGGGAGGTCGTCGCGAGCAATACGGGCAGCCTGAGGGCGGAGAGTGTGTGGCGTCTGAGGAGAAAAGAGAGAGGGAACATGGGCGATTAATACTGCATGGTTACAGCGAGGAATTAACGCGGCATTAGGGCGGAATCAAGCAGAGAAGTTAGTGCTACAACGGCAGTGGCGTTGGGGGAAGAAGGGGTCGTCGCGGGGAAGACGCTGACGTGGGCGTGGGGTCTGCTTGGCAGCAAGAGAGACGAGTGGGGAGATGGGGTCCATTGGTCAGCGATGCTGTGGGTTGATTCGTGAGTGAAAAACAGTTCGTTGCGGGTGGGGTGGGGAATGGTCTAGCTGGGCCTTGTTGGGCTAGCTGGGCTAGGTCGACCTTGCCCTATTTTTTTACTGTTCTTATTCTTTTTCTTTTTTTCCAGTTCTTTAATTCTGTTTTGATTTTGAATAAACAATTCAAATACTCATTTGAATTCAAACCTCCACCAAAATTTGTGTAGGTTTAAATACTGATTAGTAATATAATCTGAAGTCAATTTTGGAATAAAATTTTATTCTTTTTGGGGTCTTTTAATTATTTAAATAGGCCTTTGTTTTAAATCAAATAAGATTTAATTATAATTTCAAACACCATTTAAATTTCCAAAACCTTCCAAATCTTTTCAGTAGGTTTTTATTTGATTATTTGGGTGTCAAATAATTCATCTTGAATTATTTGGAAAAGTTTTTTTAATAGGATTCATAAATCATTTGAATTGGTTTTTTATTTTAATTCCAATGGAATTAAATATTGTTTTAGTTCCTTCAAGTTTATTTGGAATATTTCTTTAATCTTAATTAAGTTGAATTAAACAACTTTTATTTCACTTGGGTAAATTCCAAAATACTATTTTCTCAGGAATTTTATAATTATTCTTATTAGAGATTTGTCTTTATTAAAATAGGAATAGAATGGTTAATGCCATTTTATTTTATTTGGAAATTCTTTATCATTTTATTTTATTTGTATTTTGTATTATATTCATTCCATTTGCTTATGGATTTTGCCAAGATTTAATTTGGTCTTTAAATATTCCTTATTTAATATTTCTTTCTTCATCTTATAAAATTCATATCTTTATATTTATAGATCCAAACTTGGTGATTCCAATTTGTAAAATCTTATTTAATATTTGTTTACCCTTTTAAATAAATTTAGGATTATTTGCTCACCATTTGATATGGATTTTAGATAAGTGCTTTATTAGCTTTGGAATTTACTATTCCTTATCTTATTAAATTCATAAGACTTTATCTATAGCTCCAAATTAAGTGAAACCATTTCATAGGGTTTTAATATATTTCCATTTGTCATTCTTGATCACTTGTAAATGTTTGTTGACAAATTTTTATATGGATCAAATCCATAGGCTTGGAGATAACTTGGAAATGATTTTCTTCCATTAGGGTTTTAGGGTTTTCATTTATTTCTCAAGTGTTTAAATTTCCAGATGTATTTTAAGAAGAATGCATTTCTCTTGATTTGGATTTTGTTGAATTCAAACTTTAATTAAAGTTTGTTCAAGATGGGATTTTAAGTTTCCATTTAGAAACAAAAGTTTCTTTTCACCCTAAAATTCAACAATTATTTATTTTGTTTATTTATTTTTCACATTACAAGATTTGGAAAATCTTGGGATGTGACAGGGTACCACACTTAAAATAAATCTCGTCCCGAGATTTGGGGAGGCTAGGGGTTACAAGTTGGCTCCAAAACAACTAGGGTACTACCACCCTTAAAAATTTTCCAACTTGATTACATCTTGGCTTTCTTAGGATTTTGTTGAAATCTCTCTAGACAAACATCTACATAGTGTCCTTTGTTTCTTGAAACATGTGACAAGGCTGGGATCCTTCATAGGCTTGTTTATCTTGTGCTTCATCTTTTCGGGACAATTTCTTGCATAATGTCCTTGGTTACCACAATTGAAACATGTGATAAGATTGAGTTCTTCACGTATCTTCTATGGACAAGTTGACACATAATGGCCTAGCTCTTTGTAGTTGTTGCACCATACTTGGCTAATCTCCTTATACTTCTTCTTGGGTTTCTCCAAAGCTAGGAGTGCTTCTAGTTCATGTTCTTCATATGTTATCTCAAAGGTAGGAATGTTTCCTGGTCTCCTTGACCTTTTCTTATTCCTTGGAAAATACATATGTCTCCTCTTTGGTCCTTTAAATTGAGTCATATTGCATGGAGGTGCAAGCTGAGATTTTCCTTTGTCTTCATCCTTCTTGGTAGACTTGGCTCTCTCATGGTAGTCTGCAATCAGTTGTTGCACTCCACCTTGTTTCCTTTGTTGAACTATGGAATAGATGGTGCATTGGATAGGGACATGATTATTTCCTTCACATAAGTAACAAGTAGCTTGGGTTGTGGGGCATTGATTAGCTGGATGTTTATCTTCGCAGTTGGGGAATTGATCTTCATGCTCTTTGGAAGGGTGATCCTTGTCTCCACAAATATTGCAAGCTTGGGTTCCTTCTAGAATATCATCCTTGACATCCTTGTTGTCACAACCTCCTTTGGAAGAGTTGTTTCCCATGTTTATCATTTGATCTGTCACCTTATGCAACAATTGGGTTTGGGTTTCGAAAAATCTTTGCATGGTTGGATCTACCTCACTGGTGTTGGCTATAAATTGAGCTGTCACTTGGTTCAACTGGGTTTGGGTTACTATGAGTTCTCTCATGTTGTCCTCTTGGTTGTTGTTGTCACCATCCTTGATGTTGGAGTTTCTTGGAGAACTCATCTGTTTGGGTTGGATTGGGATTAGAATAGGCAAAAGATTTTCTAAGGGAATAATTCTAATCACACACGTCACAATTCACTCAAGCAATGTGCAAGCAATCACAAACAAACATTCCACTCAAACAACATGTTTCAAGCACATTTTTAGGCAACCAAAAATATTTTTGTTACACCACATAAGTTGGTGGGTTTGACTTAAACTAATTATGGTGGTCCATCTATATGGTTCTCTTGAGATCTTTCCATCCTTCTTGGTTGATTTTTCTTGAACAAGATCTTTGTATCCTTGGAGAATTTCTTGAATCTTGGTCACAAAACTCCAAAGTGATGATGGTTCCTTCTAAGTTGTGTTTCCTTAGTCTTCAAGTCTTGAGCAAAATTTCTTGTCTCTCTTGTAGTCCTTAGTGATATCCAAGGTTGAAGTCCTTGCTGAGAATAAGGTTGAAATCACTTGAAGATGTTGAAGTCATTAGAGTTGATGAAGTCCTTTGCTCATGATGAAGTCTTTGGCCATGGAGAAGGCTTTATCCATCAAGTTGAAAATAGAAGAGATGTAGAGTCAAAACCAAAATGGTTGAGGAAAGAGTTTACAAGATTGTTTGTAAGTAAGTTTTGGAACAAATAGAACTCCTATTTTTCTAAGGGGTTTTGTCCAATTCCTAGGTTTACAAATCCTAAAGGCAACACAATGCTCTGATACCATCTGTAAGGTTCCCAGCCTTTAATAAGGTAGAGATACCCGTGTTTACAATGCTAGTCCCTGGATCAATAGCTAGCATCCACAGTTAAGATGTAATATCAATAAACAAAGGTCATAATACAACTTGATAACCAGGAATAAAATAATTTGTTACATCTTAGATAGCTCATTTGGCTATCTCATTACAATGCAGCAGAATATAACAATAGCATGGGGTCCTTCATCTTCAAAGTGCCACAGGCAGACATGTTGGTTGTAGACTTGTAATCCTAATCATTAAACTTCACTAATATCAAACAATACCTGCAACATAACAAGTTACAGCCACAAGGGTCAATACATTTGAATTGTATTGGCAAGTGATACTATGGCAGTATAGTGGAGTCTATCATCTATATGCATTTGGCTAAGTGGAGCTTAGGCTTGCTTTGCTCAAAATAGATTTTCCTTATCATTTGAAAACTCTAAGTTTTTGTTTGACAAAATCTTTCCCAAGGCATCTCCCAATAGAAATTGGTGATCCTTCAACCCTTGTTCAACCACAAGTTTTTAACTTAGAAATTGGGATGAGGAGATTCTTGATAGCTTCCATGTCTTGATGCTCAAATTGTCCTTTGCCAGGTACATGGCTAAGTACTTAGATTTTACACTCTGCAGAGGTGGTGCACTTTCCCGACAAGACTTGGTTTCACCAAGACAAGATCTTTCAGAAGCCTTCCCTTAGACCATAATGGACGCGTTCCAACCTATCATCCCCTACCACCAACTGTCCATTTGGATAATTTATTGCAACCTATATGATCCAGGAAGAGCCCATAATGCCAAGTGGTTGCACTTGAAGCTTCTCAACATTTGACATCTCAAATCTCTTTGTTCCTGGGTGGCATTCCACAAGTGTGATACACAAGGTTCACCAGTCCCCTGGCCTTGTGTAACCACTCAACACAAACCATTCCTTCCATTCCACCCATGTGATTCATTCACTTAGTTGTTTTATTAAACAAAACACAAGTCCTTGACTTCGAAATATTCCATAGTATGAATATATATTCCACCCTTGTTTTCTATTAGTTAAGCTAAGCATGATAGTAGTAGGAGTCTTAACTTAGGAAATTTCTAATAAGGTTTCATCTACTAGGATTTCCCATGGCATAGTTTATACTTAGCAAAAATTCCATGCAAGTCCTACTTAGAAATATCACTAATGCATAGTGAAAATAATGGGACAAAAGTATGAAGCATCACTTGCCTTTTTGGTAAAGAGTATAAGTTCACTCCTTGATCTTTGCAATGTTCACACACTTCAAATCACTACAATTCAATCAAGCAAACAATATTTAAATCTACCATTCAAGCAACATCACATAAAATAATAGAAACAAAGCAATGCATGCAAGCATGCAAAAGATTGTTTTATTTGTAAAAGTGGTTTCTATTAAGTTATGAACATTTGGAAACACCATTTGGTCATTTTATAATGTGGCAAAATCATTTGCAAAAGATTTCACTTCATAAACCATTTTTAAACCTAGTCATTATTTTATGTGGTTGAAAATGTCTTTAGCAAAGTAATAATTTTTTAAGGGTTCACCAAATACATTATAAAATCATAAAACTTGGTGTTTGGGGTCAGAGAGTTTAAATCAAAACATTTCCCAAAGGTTTTCCTCCAAAAGCATTTTTAATAAATAAACAATATTTTTATTTGACTAGAAATGGTTTAAATCAAAGATTTATTCTTTTGCTTCACCAAATACATTTTTGAAACCACCAATTGATTCCTAGGGCCAGTAGGTTCAAAACAAACCATTTGCCAAAGATTTTATCCCCAAAATCATTTTAGAACAAATATTATATCCTAAACATGCATACACAAGTTTCTGCAGAAACAGTCAATTTAACAGAAGCAACTTACTAAACAAAGTGCATGGTTGGATAGGGCTTGTTTTGCTGAATCCATTGATATAAAATTTGCAAAATTTGGACTTGTGGTTTGAAAGTTATGAATTTTTCAAATTGGAACATCTAATAGAAAAGTTTCTAGTTTTTAAAACAGACAGAGGGCACGTGTCATGTTCTTATTCGCCGGTACTGCTTCGGCTGGATCGTGCTCTCTGGTGTGTTGGATCTAAAGCAGATCGTGTGGCTCGGAATCAAACGTACCCCTTCGGTTAGTTTCTATCACGAGCGTTGGATCTAAATCCTACGGCGCACAACCTTTGACCATATACTAGCGGTGCTGGCGGTGGCGACTGGCGGCGGAGCGGTCAGACGATGACGGTGGCGACGTTACAGGAAGCAAGGGAGGAAGGGGAGATGCTCATCGAGTTTGCCGTGGCGTGGAGAAGCTCAAGGTGGTACTTGCTAGCGAGGGGGCGCACGGGGTCGATGAGAATCGCTCGTCGGAGTTATCCTCTGGCTCAGGCTCGTCCTGTTGAAGATGATGGCGAATGCACAGGACACGCCAGAGAGAAAAGTAGATGCGGTTAGATGCGCGGGGTCACGGCGAGCATGTGCGTGTGAAGGAGAGGGATTAGGGCGGTCAGACTTTTACCAGGGGCTTCGCCGGAGAGGTAGCAGACGACGGCGGTGCTCTGTTGGAGATGTTGACGACGTTGCAGAGCACTCGCAGGCGAGTTGGAGTTACGGGGAGGTTCGCCAGGAGGTGGGGAGCATACGAGCATGGCCGAGGGGGCGAGGGGCGGCAGGGTTTGGCCGGAATCGACGTCGGAGTCCGACGGTGACAGGGAGGTCGTCGCGAGCAATACGAGCAGCCTGAGGGCAGAGAGTGTGTGGCGTCTGAGGAGAAAAGAGAGAGGGAACATGGGCGATTAATACTGCATGGTTACAGCGAGGAATTAACGCGGCATTAGGGCGGAATCAAGCAGAGAAGTTAGTGCTGCAACGGCAGCGGCGTTGGGGGAAGAAGGGGTCGTCGCGGGGAAGACGCTGACGTGGGCATGGGGTCCACTTGGCAGCGAGAGAGAGGAGTGGGGAGATGGGGTCCATCGGTCAGCGATGTTGTGGGTTGTTTCGTGAGTGAAAAATGGTTCGTTGCGGGTGGGGTGGGGAATGGGCTTGCTGGGCCTTGTTGGGCTAGCTGGGCTAGGTCGACCTTGCTCTATTTTTTTCCTGTTCTGATTCTTTTTCTTTTTTTCCATTTCTTTAATTCCGTTTTGATTTTGAATAAACAATTCAAATACTCATTTGAATTCAAACCTCCACCAAAATTTGTGTAGGTTTAAATACTGATTAGTAATATAATCTGAAGTCAATTTTGGAAAAAAAAAATTATTCTTTTTGGGGTCTTTTAATTATTTAAATAGGCCTTTGTTTTAAATTAAATAAGATTTAGTAATAATTTCAAACACCATTTAAATTTCCAAAACCTTCCAAATCTTTTCAGGTTTTTATTTGATTATTTGGGTGTCAAATAATTCATCTTGAATTATTTGGAAAAGTTTTTTTTAATATGATTCATAAATCATTTGAATTGGGTTTTTATTTTAATTCCAATGGAATTAAATATAGTTTTAATTCCCTAAAGTTTATTTGGAAGATTTCTTTAATCTTAATTAAGTTGAATTAAACAACTTTTATTTCACTTGGGTAAATTCCAAAATACTATTTTCTCATGAATTTTATAATTATTCTTATTAGAGATTTGTCTTTATTAAAATAGGAATAGAATGGGTAATGCCATTTTATTTTATTTTGGAAATTCTTTATCCTTTTATTTTATTTGGATTTTGGATTATATTTGTCAACACCCGGATTTTTCAATCCTAGATGCCTGTTATGCCATACATCGCAATCCCAGGATTACCATTTTTGCGAGACATAACAGAATTGGATACCATAGTACTTCATCCATTACAAACGATACATAAGTTCTTACACGAATAGGGATCTCATGATCCAGTTCTCAATACACATCAAGCAGCGGAATACGTAATAATAACGGTAGCGTAGGCGAAGCTCCATCTTCGGGGTCACAGGCAATGCTGACGATGGGAGATGATCCTAGTTGTCGTAACCTTCCTGGGGTCCATCTTCCAGGTACTCCTCTTCATAGTCTGGCCATGGGAATAGCCAGGGACAAAGCCATGAGTACTCTTTAAGTACTCGCAAACTAATACTAATAGGTAAGGGGGTTTTTGGATAATAGGACACTAGGCTCTAGGGTTGTTTTGCAAAAAGCCAGGTTTATATCTACTCAGTTCCAAAGCTAGTCACAATTTTATAACTCCTAATTGGGATCTTATAATTTAGGTCACAACTCTGTTGTGGTCAAGTCAAAGTCTCAATTCGTTTCACAAGTCATTTTGAAAAGTCTGACGAGGGAACAGTATGGCCACTCCAACTGTCCATAACCGCGGACGCAGCTATTTGAATAGTTTGACACTCTGCAGAGATTGTACACTTTCACCACAACATTCGATACATCCGTCAGGAACAAATCCTGAATTCACCATACTCAGTATGCGGATAATCAATCCCAACCTTTCGATTACACGCCCTAGTATAAGCACCTCTCCTGTGAGTTTGGCCTCCCAACCATGACCACTGTCATCTTGGGTACTGCATAGGTGGACAATCTTCACAAGGTAGCCTCAGCTCAGACCTTGGCCGGGAGGGAACTAATACTAAGGTATATAAGTTTCTAGTCAAGCCCTACCCAATCTTCGAGTATTGTGGTTGTACGATAAAATTGGAATGGTATCGCATCCAGACAACCATCAGTTTCATAAAGGGGCTAAGGCTCATGCCTCAACATTTTTATCACCAAAATCATCAAGTGATTGGAAACATATGTCCAAAACATTTCAATAGAATGATCCATCATTCCAAGGTTTTCATAACCATTTTTCCACCAAGCATTCCCATCTAAAAGTTTATCAAGTTTTATGCTTAGCACTAGCATCTATAGGTGAGGGTAGTACTAATGAGGGGTGGTAACTAGTGGAGTTTCACTAAGTCCAACATTATATCTTAGGCTGATATCAAGGTTTCTAGCTTAGGACAAATTTTATGATCTTTATGCAACCTTCAGCACAACTGTCTGGTATCTACCATACTCTTAGGTAGACTCTAAGTAAGCTTTGATAAAGAAATAAAGTAAGAAGCTTGCCATAAAACTACGATTGTTTTAACAAGTAGGTAGGATTGCAAGTATGGGTTTGTGGCATCAGTAGGGTATCTGGCAAGGGTTAGCTTGCATCAGTGTCAATATAAGCTTGCATAGGTCAACTTGTTTAGTAAGGCTTGCTAAGTTAATAGCTTGCAAGTATTGGCTTGCATTGGTATAGTATCAGCTTGCATAGGTATAGTATCTTGAAAGTGTTAGCTTGCACATTCACTAGTAGTATTAGGCTTGCCTTGTGCAGGGCAGTGGTTGAACTTCTCCTCAGCTTCCTCTTCGTAGTATCCTCCTTCCTCCTCGTATCCTTGGTCGGTACTAGCGTCTATGAATAAATACGAGGTACACAATCACCAAACAATACTTAACTACTTGCAATCATCACACACAAGGGTCCTATAGATGATCTAGCATCATCTCTAACATTACAAGGTTAAAGCTTGGTTTAAACCTTTTATTTATTTTTAGAAAAGTAATTTCTACTCATTGAAAACAACTTAAGATTTAATATTCTCCAAACCAAATATGGGATCATGTTGACACATGTCATCACCGCATATTGTAGTCCATGGGAATGTGATTTAAAGTGGTGTCACAATTTAATAAGGTTTTACCCTTTTATTTTAATTAATTAAAGTGGCTAGAAATGCTTATGAAGATTTCTTTTATTACTTGAACATTATTACTGCAAGGAAACCTATATATTTTTATATATTCTGAAAGGTAAGGTTAAAAGTGATTTTTCAGAGTTGGAATCAACTCAAAAGCTTTTATGGTTTAAATTTGAAAAATGTTTGAATGCAGAAAAGCTTCTGCCTTATTATTTTTGCTATGGGTGATCTATAGATCCAAATGACTTGAATCCAACAGGCATGGATTAAGCATTCACAGACCTTTCCAAAAAAATTGGTTTCATCCAATTTGGTGCAGTGAATTGATCTGGGTTGATTTTTGAAGTTGTGTGCTGACGTGTGTTTGAATTTAAAAAGAAAAGGTTTAATTTGAATTGCTGGGCTGCGCGGGAAATTCTAACGGGCCGGCCTGCTAAGCACAGGGCTCCCGCGGGCTGCTTAAGTGGGTGTCCCCACTCAGCAGTGACACGGGGCTGGGCGAAGCGGTATGGGGCAACGTGGATCGTTCGATCTAGTTCTAATCTAACGGCTGAGGGTCATCGTCGACGCGAGATAGCTCCGGCGAGAACGAAACCTAGCACGGCCAGTGGGGGGTGCTGGGGGCTCACCGGGGTACGGGCGAGGGTCGGCGAGGCGGGCGAATGATGAAGTCGACGACGGAGAACCTCCTGGTACCGGTGGCTTCTCCTGGGGCGGCTCCAATCGCTGGCTCCCTTCTTCTCCGACAGCAGCAGGCTCCAGTGAAATTCCGGCGAGGTGGTGCTCGTCTTGCTCTGAGAATGGTGTGGCACGGTCAGTGAGGAGAGGGGAGTGAGATGGTGTGAAGAAATCGTGCGGGGGTGGCCTCTATTTATAGTCGAGCGAGGGGACCGTCGGGGCGCACGATGAGCTCGTCGGGGGCGACGTTACAGGCGGCTAATGGCATGGGCAAGGGTAGGGGACGGTGCTGTGTCTCCTGACGATGCTCAACGACATGGTCGCGAGGCATGGGGCGGTGTGGTTTGGTCTGGAACGGCCGGTGCTCTGCGCGGCGGAGGCGACGTCTTCGACGGCGGGCGGTGGCTGTATGGCACGGGGCTGCTAATGGGGATGTCTGGCGGTCTCCTGGGTCGGTGGTGATCGTGTGTGTGCGCGGTGAGGGCGGCGCGCGGTCTGTGGATGCTGGTCGAGGTTAGCACTCTGGCGCACGCTCAGCATGGTCTGGGCGCGGCTTGTGTGCGTGGTCCAGGGCTTGGCAACGCTCGCGGCTGGGACAGGCAGTGGCGGTGGAGGGTGGGCTGCCTCCCAGACAAGGTTGGCATGGCTAGTTTTTCCTCTAGCCTGCTGTCGACTATGGGGTGGCATTGAGGTGCTTGGCTGTTCACCATTAATGGCAATGGCAAGCTCACAGGGGTGCTAGTGTTGGGCTAATATTTCTAGATGATCTACTGGGTTGTGTGTGAGCTAACTAGGGAACAAGTTAGGCAAGAATCACTGCACACTATAGTGTTTGATGTTTTGTTTGATTTGTGTCTGCAACCTGTTTGATGAAATGGCCGCATGAAGTCAAGTTTTGAATTTTGAAATGAATTTTGGTGGGTTTGCTAGATTGTTTCTGGTGAGTCTGCAGATGCTTGGGTTTTGAAAGTTGAGCTTGTTTGAGTGGGTTTTGGAAAAGTGGGATCTTCCCATATGAAGAAGATTCAATTTTGAATTGTCATTTAAACTATGCATTTGAAAGTTTCTGGATGATCACAAAGTGGGCCTTGATACTTTGTTATGAGTACATTCAAGGGGTGCAAAGATCCAGAAAAGTTTCTGTTAGGTTTTGAAAGTTTGAGACAGCCAAAGTAGGCATGGGAGTTAAATTGGTCAAAATGACCATTCACTTAATATATGTGTTTTGATTTACTTGTCTTTAGGAAAAGTGTGGGAAATGTTTTAGATGATGTTCTTTTCACCTAAGAAACATTTTACAAGCAATGCATCACACAAACAAGGTGGTTTTTAAAGAAATTTAAAATCCATGCATTCACATATGCATGCATTCATGGGTTTACTTAGAAAAGTTTTTGTTAGCCCTAAACTTGATGATTAGTGTTTTGATGATCTAAGGTTGATATTTTTGGGATGTTACAAACCTTACCCCCTTAAATAAAATCTCGTCCCGAGATTTGAAAAAGGACGAAAAGATTACCTAGGATTTCAAGAGATCTGGAAACTCCGTCCTGATGTGATCTTCGCGTTCCCAGGTAGCTTCCTCTTCTGTGTGGTTGCTCCACTGAATCTTGAGAAACTTGATGCTTTGGGTTCTGGTGGTTCGAAAGGCTTCTTCCAATATACGAATGGGTACTTCGGGATAGGTTAGGTCATTGTTGATCTCTATGGTCCGGTGATCGATATTCTTGAACACTTCGGTCTTCTCGGGGACTTCGACACACTTGCGAAGTAACGAGATATGGAACACATTGTGCACAGCTGACATCTCTTCAGGTAGTTCCAGTTGATAAGATACTTCTCCTCGACGGTTCAAAATTTTGAAAGGTCCGATATATCTGGGGGCTGCATTCCCTTCAATGGCTGCATTCCCTTCAATGGCGACACTTTCAGATAAACAAAATCTCCGATGTTGAAGGCGAGGTCTCGACGTCTCTTGTCGGCGTAACTCTTCTGTCGGGATTGGGCTGTCTTGAAGTGCTCACGAATCTTGTGAACCTTCTCTTCTGCTTCTCGTAGGATGTCGGGTCCGAAAATCTGACTCTCTCCTACTTCCGACCAGTTCAAAGGGGTGCGGCACTTTCTTCCGTACATGAATTCAAATGGGGCCATTTGCAAACTAGCTTGGTAACTGTTGTATGAAAATTCTGCAAACGGCAGACAGTCTTCCCACTTGGATCCATATTCTAACACACATGCTCTCAACATATCTTCGAGTATTTGGTTTACTCGCTCCGTTTGTCCATCGGTCTGAGGGTGATACGCGGTACTGAAATCTAGGCGAGTTCCTAAACCTTCTTGGACTTTCTTCCAGAATCTCGAGGTAAACTGAGTTCCTCGATCCGATACAATGTTATTGGGGACTCCGTGCAAACTAACGATTCTAGCGATGTACAACTGCGCTAGCTTCGAACTCTGATAGGTGGTTTTGACGGGCAAGAAATGGGCGACTTTGGACAATCTGTCCACTATGACCCAAATAGAGTCATTTCCCCTACTAGAAGTAGGTAGTCCAGTGATAAAGTCAATTCCTACAGAATCCCATTTCCATTCCGGAATTTTCAAAGGTTGCAACAATCCAGCGGGTCTTTGATGTCCTGCCTTGACTCGCTGACATATATCACACTTGGCGATATAGCTTCCGATTTCTCTCTTCATCTTATACCACCAAAATTGCTCTTTCAAATCTTGATACATCTTAGTTCCTCCGGGATGGATAGAATAAAGAGTATCATGAGCCTCCTTCAAGATAACTTCTTTCAACTCAGAATCTGATGGTACACAAAGGCGTCCTTTGTACCACAAAACTCCTTCTTCGTCCTCGGTGAATCCGAGTACTTTGCCTGTACCGATACGACGCTTGATTCCGTTGATACTAGCATTTCCTTTCCGCGCCTCTTTAATCTGACTGATCAAAGTGGGTTGAAGTTCTATGCTAGCAAAAAATCCTTCACTTACTAATTCCATTCGAAAATATTCCATCTCCTTGTGCAAACTTGGTTGCTCCTTCAAAATCATGGAGTTCAAGCGGCACGACAATCTGCTAAGGGCATCGGCTACCACGTTGGCTTTACCAGGGTGATAGTGAATGTCCAGGTCGTAATCCTTGATTAGCTCAATCCATCTTCTCTGCCTCATATTCAGCACCTTCTAAGTGAATATATACTTTAGGCTCTTGTGATCCGAATAAATCTCACAACGACTTCCCATCAGGTAATGTCTCCATGTCTTTAGGGCTAGAACTACGGCTGCGAGTTCGAGGTCATGGGTTGGGTAATTTTGCTCGTGTTGCTTCAATTGTCGCGAGAGATAAGAGATAACTTTGCCTTCTTGCATTAGCACACATCCGAGACCAATCTTGGATGCGTCACAATACACATCGAAGGGCTTCGTAATATCCGGCATGATCAAGATTGGGGCTGAAATCAATCTCCTTTTGAGTTCTTGAAAACTCGCTTCACATTTGTCGGTCCATTCAAACTTCTTGTCCTTCTTCAGCAATTGGGTAATGGTTCTGGCGATACTAGAGAATCCTTCTACAAATTTGCGGTAATATCCCGCCAATCCGAGAAAAGCACGAACTTGGGTTTGAGTGGTTGGGGCTTGCCAATCTTCTACATCTTTCACCTTGGCAGGGTCAACGGCAATTCCTCCGGCTGATACAATGTGACCGAGGAATCCTACTTCCTGTAACCAGAATTCACATTTGCTAAATTTTGCATACAGCTGATGCTCTCTAAGGGTTCCAAGAATGGTCCTTAGGTGTAGCTCATGTTCTTCTTCTGATTTGGAATAAATCAGAATGTCATCGATGAAAACAACGACAAACTTATCCAGGAAGTCCATAAAAATCTTATTCATGAGATTCATGAAATAAGCGGGGGCATTGGTTAATCCAAAAGACATGACTGTATACTCATACAATCCATATCTGGTGGTAAAGGCAGACTTTGGAATATCCTCTACATGAATCTTGAGTTGATGATAGCCAGTCCTGAGATCAATCTTAGAAAACACCTGGGCACCGGTCAACTGATCAAACAAATCTTCTATCTTAGGCAAGGGGTACTTGTTCTTGATGGTGACATCATTCAACTTTCGATAATCTGTACACAAACGGTTACCTCCATCCTTCTTGTCCACAAACAAGATAGGTGATCTCCATGGGGACGCACTTGGTTGAATCAATCCAATTTCCAACATGGAATCTAGTTGCTTCTTCAGCTCTTCTAGTTTTGACGGGTTCATACTATAGGGTCTCTGGGCTATGGGTCCTGTTCCAGGGATTAGTTCGATGATAAACTTGATATCCCGATCTGTGGGCATACCGGGCAAAACATCTGGAAATACATCGGGGTATTCGCAGACTATCCGAACTTGGTCAATGGTAGGTTGGGCTAGACTCTTGTTACACTTGAATTGGCGAGGTAAGGTTTCAGATATATGTTTGACTGATATTCTGGTGGTACTGGTCATGGTGATGGCTTTCTTGGCACAGTCAATCAATCCTTTATGTTTGGACATCCAATCCATTCCTAGTACTACTTCCAAACCTTTAGTTCCGAGTACTATTAGATTAGCATAAAAATCTATGCCATGGATTCGGATAGGGACGGCCTTGCAAATTTGCCTAGCCTTGGTGGTTGATCCAGGAATTTGTACAATCATCACATGCTTCAATTTGGTTGGTTGGATTTTACTAGTGCAGGCAAATTCTTCGGTGAAAAATGAATGCGATGCACCAGAATCAAACAACACTCTTGCAAGTACTGAATTAACAGAAAACATACCCAGCACGACGTCTGGCGCTTCCTGTGCTTCTTCAGCATGCATGAGAAAAAGACGGCCATTGCGGTTGAGTGAATTCCCTGGGGCAAATCTTCTCCCTGGCTGGATACGACGCTGCTGCTGAGCTGGGGCATTGGCATTAGGGGCTGTAGCATTCTTCTTCTTGGGGCACTCATTAGAATAGTGGCCTTTATTTCCACAGTCATAACAGGTCACTTGTGACTTGTCCTTAGCTGCGACAGGCACAATATTGCTTCCAGTCCTCGTGGCAGTGTTAGGGTTCGCGGTAGCATTGTTGGTGTTGAACTTGGGTGGGGCACGGGTGAAATTGTGAGAGTTGCCGGGGTTGTTGTGATTTCCTCCGGGTCTAGGGTTTCCACGGTTGGGATAGGTTGGACGGGTCATAGGGGGTCTGTTGGTTCTTGGGGCAAATCCTGGAGATGGGTTGGGGCGATACTTTGGGGTCTGATGGGTTCCTGGTTGATGCATCATGCGACGCTTGCGGTTCTCATTGGCCTGGTTGATCTTTCCTTCCATCTGGATAGCAGATTCGACAAGGGCTTCAATATCAACAAAGGGGATATTGACTAATATTGTCTGCATCTCGTCATGCAGACCATTCAGGAATCTTTCTTTCTTCTTTTCTTCGGTGTCTATCTCGTCCGGGGCATACCTAGCTAATGACAAAAATTTGTCACGGTATTCAACTACAGTCATCCTTCCTTGCTTCAACTCTCTGAACTCGTCTCTCATTCTCTTGATCAAACCTGGCGGCACATGGGTTCTGCTAAACTTGACCTTGAATTCCTCCCAGGTCATCATCTAGCCTCCGGTCATTGCACGAACACTGTTGCACCATGCCCTGGCATCTCCGGCTAGATAATGGGTGGCGAATAGGACTTTCTCGTTGGCTTCGACTCCGGCTACTTCTAAGTTATTTTCCATGGTTTGCAGCCAATCATCAGCGTCTAGGGGTTCTTCTGACTTGGTGAAAATAGGTGGGTTGGTATTCTGGAAATTCATGAGCTTAGATCCATGGTTGTCCTGCTTTCGATGGCCTTGGTTGTTATGGGCTAGTTGGGCTATCTGATGCAGAGTGGCTAGGTTGGCTTGACGTTCCGCTCTTTCAGCTTCGTGGTCAGAAGTCAACATTTGCAGGATCTGCAACATCGGGTACGGGGCTGAACCACTTCCTCCATGTGGCATCTGAAGATTGATACAGATTATGAGAAAAGAAGGAAATTTCTATGGTTTTGGGTTTTTGAAAAGTTTTTAGAGTTTGACTCAGGTTTTTCTGGCAACTTGCTCTTTCATTCATTCATAGCACACAGTACAACACACACCATAACAAGGAAAAACAGATGGTTTTAAGAACCATTCTGGAAACTACGATACAGTGGGACTGACTACTACTCACTACGCTAGTGCTCAGTGCTACTACTCCTCGGAGCTTGTGGCTTCATCATCTTCAGGATCATCGATGAAGGCAAAATCATCCTCATCGGTGAAGAAGTCCATGGCCTGATCCTCCAGAAAATCATCGTCATCGCTGAGATAGGAGTAAGGGTCTCCACGAAGATCCTCTCCTGCATTCTCCCTTTCCTCTAACTGCATGTCTCTCTCGTGGATGGTCTCTTCCAGAGATGAGATGCAATGGCGAAGACGGGCAATAATGCGCTCCTTCTTGTCGAGCTGACGGCGGCGAGACTTGCGATCCTTTGCTAGCATGGCTATGGTCTGGTCCTTCGTCTTGATGATGGCAGACTTGTGGTTGCAATAGTCAGGGCAGTTGTCCAACTCCTGCTGACGATCATACATCATGAAGCTAAGGTGGTCCAATTGAGTCTTCAGCTCGGGGTGGTATGGGGCTTCCAGTGGTTGGCCATTCGCATCACGTCTTGGGAAAAACTCAAAGCGAGTACCCTTGATCTGATTGATGCTCTGCCCACACAGACGGGAAAGAGCTTCCTGCATTGCTCTGGCAAGTCCATCGAGCCAGTTGTTTTCCCTCAAGGTAAACTGAATTCCCTCCGCAGTGGGAGGTTCAATATTTCCTCGGAGACTTGCAACAATTAGCCACTGCAGATCTTCTCCTCCTTGATCATTAAGCTGAGCTCCGAAGAACTCGGGGTGTGGACGCTCCAGAAGTTCCGAAAGCTGATCCAGATCCCTCTCAAAGATAAGGTCTCCTCCATTCCCCAACTGATAAAACTTGCTGTACTTCACGTCCATCTATAAAAATAGAGGATGAGTAGATTAGCAGAGTGATCAAGTGTGTCAAAATTTTATCTATTTTGCAAGAGTTCTTGAGGAACATGAAGTTTTATTAAGGTATTAAAGAGGTAAGAATGAGAATAAGTTTTCGTAAATATTTTTATTCTTTGGTTTTGAAACTAAGTTTTGGTTCAACGTCCAATCTAACTAGGGTCTCCTATGGTCAGGATGGCTCTGATACCAACTTGTCAACACCCGGATTTTTCAATCCTAGATGCCTGTTATGCCATACATCGCAATCCCAGGATTACCATTTTTGCGAGACATAACAGAATTGGATACCATAGTACTTCATCCATTACAAACGATACATAAGTTCTTACACGAATAGGGATATCATGATCCAGTTCTCAATACACATCAAGCAACGGAATAAATATAATAATAACGGTAGCGTAGACGAAGCTCCATCTTCGGGGTCACAGGCAATGCTGACGATGGGAGATGATCCTAGTTGTCGTAACCTTCCTGGGGTCCATCTTCCAGGTACTCCTCTTCATAGTCTGGCCATGGGAATAGCCAGGGACAAAGCAATGAGTACTCTTTAAGTACTCGCAGACTAATACTAACAGGTAAGGGGGTTTTTGGATAATAGGACACTAGGCTCTAGGGTTGTTTTGCAAAAAGCCAGGTTTATCTCTAATCAGTTCCAAAGCTAGTCACAATTTTATAACTCCTAATTGGGATCTTATAATTCAGGTCACAACTCTGTTGTGGTCAAGTCAAAGTCTCAATTCGTTTCCCAAGTCATTTTGAAAAGTCTGACGGGGCAACAGTATGGCCACTCCAACTGTCCATAACCACGGACGCGGCTATTCGAATAGTTTGACACTCTGCAGAGATTGTACACTTTCACCACAACATTCGATACATCCGTCAGGAACAAATCCTGAATTCACCATACTCAGTATGCGGATAATCAATCCTAACCTTTCGATTACACGCCCTAGTATAAGCACCTCTCCTGTGAGTTTGGCCTCCCAACCATGACCACTGTCATCTTGGGTACTGCACAGGTGGACAATCTTCACAAGGTAGCCTCAGCTCACACCTTGGCCGGGAGGGAACTAATACTAAGGTATACAAGTTTCCAGTCAAGCCCTACCCAATCTTCGGGTATTGTGGTTGTACGATAAAATTGGAATGGTATCGCATCCAGACAACCATCAGTTTTATAAAGGGGCTAAGGCTCATGCCTCAACATTTTTATCACCAAAATCATCAAGTGATTGGAAACACATGTCCAAAACATTTCAATAGAATGATCCATCATTCCAAGGTTTTCATAACCATTTTTCCACCAAGCATTCCCATCTAAAAGTTTATCAAGTTTTATGCTTAGCACTAGCATCTACAGGTGAGGGTAGTACTAATGAGGGGTGGTAACTAGTGGAGTTTCACTAAGTCCAACATTATATCTTAGGCTGATATCAAGGTTTCTAGCTTAGGCCAAATTTTATGCTCTTTATGCAACCTTCAGCACAACTGTCTGGTATCTACCAAACTCTTAGGTAGACTCTAAGTAAGCTTTGAGAAAGAAATAAAGTAAGAAGCTTGCCATAAAACTAGGATTGTTTTAACAAGTAGGTAGGATTGCAAGTATGGGTTTGTGGCATCAGTAGGGTATCTGGCAAGGGTTAGCTTGCATCAGTGTCAATATAAGCTTGCATAGGTCAACTTGTTTAGTAAGGCTTGCTAAGTTAATAGCTTGCAAGTATTGGCTTGCATTGGTATAGTATCAACTTGCATAGGTATAGTATCTTGCAAGTGTTAGCTTGCACATTCACTAGTAGTATTAGGCTTGCCTTGTGCAGGGTAGTGGTTGAAGTTCTCCTCGGCTTCCTCTTCGTAGTATCCTCCTTCCTCCTCGTATCCTTGGTCGGTACTAGCGTCTATGAATAAATACGAGGTACACAATCACCAAACAATACTTAACTACTTGCAATCATCACACACAAGGGTCCTATAGATGATCTAGCATCATCTCTAACATTACAAGGTTAAAGCTTGGTTTAAACCTTTTATTTATTTTTAGAAAAGTAATTTCTACTCATTGAAAACTACTTAAGATTTAATATTCTCCAAACCAAATATGGGATCATGTTGACACATGTCATCACCACATATTGTAGTCCATGGGAATGTGATTTAAGGTTGTGTCACAATTTAATAAGGTTTTACCCTTTTATTTTAATTAATTAAAGTGGCTAGAAATGCTTATGAAGCATTCTTTTATTACTTGAACATTATTTCTGCAAGTAAACCTATATATTTTTATATATTCTGAAAGGTAAGGTTAAAAGTGATTTTTCAGAGTTGGAATCAACTCAAAAGCTTTTATGGTTTAAATTTGAAAAATGTTTGAATGCAGAAAAGCTTCTGCCTTATTATTTTTGCTATGGGTGATCTATAGATCCAAATGACTTGAATCCAACGGGCTTGGATTAAGCATTCACAGACCTTTCCAAAAAAATTGGTTTCATCCAATTTGGTGCAGTGAATTGATCTGGGTTGATTTTTGAAGTTGGGTGCTGACGTGTGTTTGAATTTAAAAAGAAAAGGTTTAATTTGAATTGCTGGGCTGCGCGGGAAATTCTAACGGGCCGGCCTGCTAAGCACAGGGCTCCCGCGGGTTGCTTAAGTGGGTGTCCCCACTCGTCAGTGACACGGGGCTGGGCGAAGCGGTATGGGGCAACGTGGATCGTTCGATCTAGTTCTAATCTAACGACTGAGGGTCATCGTCGACGCGAGATAGCTCCGGCGAGAACGAAACCTAGCACGGCCAGTGGGGGGTGCTGGGGGCTCACCGGGGTACGGGCGAGGGTCGGCGAGGCGGGCGAATGATGAAGTCGACGACGGCGAACCTCCTGGTACCGGTGGCTTCTCCTGGGGCGGCTCCAATCGCGGCTCCCTTCTTCTCCGGCAGCGGCAGGCTCCAGTGAAATTCCGGCGAGGTGGTGCTCGCCTTGCTCTGAGGATGGTGTGGCACGGTCAGTGAGGAGAGGGGAGTGAGATGGTGTGAAGAAATCGTGCGGGGGTGGCCTCTATTTATAGTCGAGCGAGGGGACTGTCGGGGCGCATGGTGAGCTCGTCGGGGGCGACGTTACAGGCGGCTAATGGCATGGTCAAGGGTAGGGGACGGTGCTGTGTCTCCTGGCGATGCTCAACGACATGGTCGCGAGGCATGGGGCGGTTTGTTTTGGTCTGGAACGGCCGGTGCTCTGCGCGGCAGAGGCGGCGTCTTCGACGGTGGGCGGTGGCTGTATGGCACGGGGCTGCTAATGGGGATGTCTGGCGGTCTCCTGGGTCGGTGGTGATCGTGTGTGCGCGCGGTGAGGGAGGCGCGCGGTTTGTGGATGCTGGTCGAGGTTGGCTCTCTGGCGCACGCTCGGCATGGTCTAGGCGCGGCTTGTGCGCGTGGTCCAGGGCTTGGCAACGCTCGCGGCTGGGACAGGCAGTGGCGATGGACGGTGGGCTGCCTCCCAGACAAGGTTGGCACGGCTAGTTTTTCCTCATGCCTGCTGTCGACTATGGGGTGGCATTGAGGTGCTCGGTTGTTCACCATTAATGGCAATGGCAAGCTCACAGGGGTCCTAGTGTTGGGCTAATCTTTCTAGATGATCTACTGGGTTGTGTGTGAGCTAACTAGGGAACAAGTTAGGCAAGAATCACTGCACACTATAGTGTTTGATGTTTTGTTTGATTTGTGTCTGCAACATGTTTGATGAAATGGCCGCATGAAGTCAAGTTTTGAATTTTGAAATGAATTTTGGTGGGTTTGCTAGATTGGTGCTGGTGAGTCTGCAGATGCTTGGGTTTTGAAAGTTGAGCTTGTTTGAGTGGGTTTTGGAAAACTGGGATCTTCCCATATGAAGAAGATTCAATTTTGAATTGTCATTTAACTATGCATTTGAATGTTTCTGGATGATCACAAAGTGGGCCTTGATACTTTGTTATGAGTACATTCAAGGGGTGCAAAGATCCAGAAAAGTTTCTGTTAGGTTTTGAAAGTTTGAGACAGCCAAAGTAGGCATGGGAGTTAAATTGGTCAAAATGACCATTCACTTAATATATATGTTTTGATTTACTTGTCTTTAGGAAAAGTGTGGGAAATGTTTTAGATGATGTTCTTTTCACCTAAGAAACATTTTACAAGCAATGGATCACACAAACATGGTGGTTTTTAAAGAAATTAAAAATCCATGCATTCACATATGCATGCATTCATGGGTTTACATAGAAAAGTTTTTGTGAGCCCTAAACTTGATGATTAGTGTTTTGATGATCTAAGGTTGATATTTTTGGGATGTTACAATATTCATTCCATTTGCTTATGGATTTGGCCAAGATTTAATTTGGTCTTTAAATATTCCTTATTTAATATTTCTTTCTTCATCTTATAAAATTCATATCTTTTTATTCATAGATCCAAACTTGGTGATTCCAATTTGTAAAATCTTATTTAATATTTGTTTACCCTTTTAAATATATTTAGGATTATTTTCTCACCATTTGATATGGATTTTAGATAAGTGCTTTATTAGCTTTGGAATTTACTATTCCTTATCTTATTAAATTCATAAGACTTTATCTATGGCTCCAAATTAAGTGAAACCATTTCATAGGGTTTTAATATATTTCCATTTGTCATTCTTGATCACTTGTAAATGTTTGTTGACAAATTTTTATATGGATCAAATCCATAGGCTTGGAGATAACTTGGAAATGATTTTCTTCCATTAGGGTTTTAGGGTTTTGGTTTATTTCTCAAGTGTTTAAATTTCCAGATGCATTCTAAGAAGAATGCATTTCTCTTGATTTGGATTTTGTTGAATTCAAACTTTAATTAAAGTTTGTTCAAGATGGGATTTTAAGTTTCCATTTAGAAACAAAAGTTTCTTTTCACCCTAAAATTCAACAATTATTTATTTTGTTTATTTATTTTTCACATTAAAAGATTTGGAAAATCTTGGGATGTGACAGTTTGATTGGTCAATTCAGCTGTAGGCACACTTGTGTAATACTTGTTTGTCCTGTTTTATAGGTTCACAAGCAATGTCATTATATTTCATGTCTAATGGTTTGTCCTAAGTGGCGACATACCTATCATCTACTGTATATATCGTGCATTCATAGTTTGCATTCTTTCTCTACAAGGTCTCTTACGATGCCTTTATAATTTCTATTTGGTTCCTAGCTACGACAATAACTGCATGCCCATTGTGTAGCTCACCACGAATTCTGGGTTACTCAACATCTCTTGCATTTCAGGATAAACTACTGCTTCCATATATATTTGTTGAAATGAACTGGCCAGTTTATATTTGCTGAAACTCTAAGAAACACTTTGATTTATTGTTCGTTCCATTGTATGCACACTTGTACAATGCTATCATGTACTCTTCTACATGTTCGCTAGAGACGTCATTCTATTTCTAATAAGGTGCTGGTTCATCCTAAGCAACGACATAACTATCCTCTACTGTGTAGTTCATTTCTGGTTTGCGTTCCTGCTCTTCAAGTTCTCGCATGATGTCATTATAATTTCTGTCTCATTCATTCTCAGCTACGAAAGTAACTGCATGCCCATTGTGTACCTCACCGCAAATTCTGAGTCATACAACGTCTCTTGTACTCGAGGATATACTACTGCTTCCGTATATATTTGTTGAAATGACCTGGCTAGTTTATATTTTCTGAAATTCTAGGAAACACTCTCAGTTCGATTGCTCAATTCATTTGTAGGAACACTTGTGTAATGCTTGCTTGTCATATTCTATAGGTTCACAATCAATGCCATGATATTTCATATTTAATAGTTCCTCCTAAGCAGCGACATAGCTATCCTCTAATGTATATATAGTTCATTCATAGTTTGCATTCTTGATCTACAATTTCTCTTACGATTCCTTTATAATTTCTATGAGGTTCCTAGCTACGACAGTAACTGCATGCCGATTGTGTATATCACCGCAAATTCTGGTTCACCCAACGTCTCTTGCATTCCAGGATAAACGACTGCTTCCATATATATTTGTTGAAATGACCTGGCTAGCTTATATTTGCTAATATTCTAAGAAACACTCTGATTGATTGCTCTTTCATTGTAGGCACACATGTCTAATGCTTGCTTGTCTTCTTCTACAGGTTCTCAAGAGACTCCATTATATATCTAATCTAGTGGTGGTTCATCCTAAGCAACGACATAACTATCCTCTACTGTGTGTAGTTCATTCGTGGTTTATGTTACTGCTCTGCAAATTCTCGCAAGATGACATGATAATTTCTGTCTCGTTCATTCTTATTATAAAAGTAACTGCATGGACATTGTGTATCTCACCGCAAATTCCGAGTCACCCAATGTCTCTTGCATTCCACGATATACTACTACTTCCATATATATTTGTTGAAATGACCTGGCTAGTTTATATTTTCTGAAATACTAGGAAACACTCTATTCGATTGCTAAATTCATTTGTAGGCACACTTGTGTAATGCTTGCTTGTCCTGTTCTACAGGTTCACAATCAATGCGATTCTATTTCATATCTAATGGTTCGTACTAAGCAGCGACATAGCTATCCTCTATATATAGTTCATTCGTGGTTTGCCTTCTTGCTCTACAAGTTCCTTATGATGCCATTAGAATTTCTATTTGCTTCCTAGCTATGACAGTTATTGCATGCCTATTATGTAGCTCATAGCAAATTCGGGGTCAACCAACGTCTCTTGCATTCTAGAGTAAACAACTGCTTCCATATATATTTGTTAATGACCTGGCTAGTTTATATTTGCTAAAATTCTAAGAAACACTTTGATTGATAGCTCATTTCATTGTAGGCACAATTGTCTAATGCTTGTGTGTCCTCTTCTACAGGTTTTCCAGAGATGCCATTATATTTCTAATCTGGTGTTGGTTCATCCTTAAGCAACGACATAACTATCCTCTACTGTGTAGTTCATTCATGGTTTGTGTTCCTGCTGTGCAAGTTCTAGTATAATGTATTTATAATTTCTATCTGGTACATTCTTAGGTACAACAGTAACTACATGCCATTGTGTAGCTCACCGCAAATTCTGAGTCATCCAATGTCTCTTGCTTTCTAGGATTTATAACTATTTCCATATATATTTGTTGAAATAACCTCGCTAATTTACATTTGCTCAAATTCTAAGAAACACTTTGTAGGCTCACTTGTCTAATGCTTGCCTGTCCTGTTCTATAGGTTCACAAGCGACTCCATTATATTTCATATCGTGTTCTGGTTCGTCCTAAGAAACGACCTAATTCCTGTCCTACTGTATGGTTCATTTTTGGTTTGCATTCCTTCTCTACAAGTTCTCGCATGATGCCGTTATAATTTCTGACTCGTTCATTCTTAGCTATGACAGTAACTGCATGCCATTGTCTGGTTAATTCTTCTATATATATTTGTTGAAATAAGCTGGCTAGTTTATATTTGCTGAAATTCTAAGCCACATACATTGTTATATTTCTCGTTTCATGGTAGGCACACTTGTTTAATGCGTTCTTGTCCTATTTGTTTGACGTGATGGTCAATATATTTGAACCATTGAACAATAGTAAACTCTAGTTCATATCGCCTATCGTATCAGTTAAATGAGTAGTTTTCCTTGTTTGATGTATTAACTAGTTATTACTTAGTTTCAGACTGCATTTATTGCTATCGCCACCAAAGAGAGGGCTGCAAGATCATGTCTCAACTTTGTTTTCCAATTTAGATGTCACACTCAAAAGGGAGATGCAGGTGATGAAGAAAGAAAATTGAGGACTACTATCAACTCGATTGTCAACTAAAAGGCAATTTTTCTTTCCCTTTAGTTGATAATATGTAATAATTTTAACTAGCTTCCATTTGATGTAATATCTAGACTAGTTACATAGGCCGTGTAGGCATTTAGTTGATGTCGTCCACACATAGTGGTAGGCGGTACCATACCTGTGCTAGTAAGGTTGATTAGGTATATTATCGTGCTTTTTATTTGCTCGTCTTGTATTAGGCCGACGATGAACAATAAAAATGCTCACAAGTTGTATAGCTTTTATGGTATCGAAATGGGCTCCAGAAATGCAGAAACTGTAAAAGTAACGGGTCCGACCAACATGCGAGATTAGTCATAGCAATGGTATGTAATAGCGGCATGCCGTAATACTGGCAGGCCGAAACATTAATAGACCGAAATAACGACAGGCTGAAACAATAATAGCTCTAAACAGTAACATGCCGAAATAGTAACAGGCCGAGACAGTAACAGGCCAAAATAGTAACGGTCCGAGATAGTAACAGGCCAGAACAACAATTCTCGAAACAGTAAAGGGCCAGAACATTAAATGGCCAAAACAGTAATGGGCTAGAATAGTAGCAGGCGTGGCCAGGGTAAAGGCCAGGATCGTACCAGGCCAGAACAGTAATAAGCTTAGTTTGCACCAGGCCGGAATAATAAGAGGACAAGGAACTCACCATGTTAAAAAACTAATGGGCTAGAACATGGGCCCAACATTTATGGGCCTGAACAATAGGGCCCAAAGTATAAGGGCCCGGTTCGAACATTATATGGATATACATTGATTGGCCATAAAGGTTACGGACCAAAGCGAGCTAGCCAAACGGGCCCATTTCGAACATTGTAGGGTGAAACACTAACGGGCTAGTGTATTTATGGGTTGTGCAATTGAGCGAATTTCAAATAGTGTATGAGGAAACAATAACGGCCCAGGAAGTTTACGGGCCGCCTACAGCTGCACTAGTGGGCCCATTTGTAACAGTGCATGATGAAACAGTATTGGGCCAAGATCCTGTTGGGATTTGTTAATGGGCCAGCCCACTTAATAATTACCCGACCTTGGATGGGCCTGTCTTCTACCATGGTTTCGTTGACAGTTAACGGCGCTCGTCACATGGCAGTTTGCATGACGTCATCAGTCAACGCATCTGGCAAACAGATCTATGACAGAACGACTTTTCCTGGCCGAAGGGTGCGATCCTCCACGGTAAAAAAACCGTGGTAGAATCATTTGTGATAGGGTTATACCATGAAGGGCATCCATCGTAGAAGGATTTTCACCACGAAAAATGGACCTTCAACCACGAAAATCGTCTGATGTAAAAGGACATTTTTCTTGTAGTATTGGATGTAATTTTCATTTTTTATGAGGTCCTCGATGTGACTTGTACTTCCACCTACTGTGTCAACTGAAGCGCCTCGCTCCTACGGTGCCTACCATAGTTAGATGAAAATGACACCCTCCCAATTAACACACAAAGTGGACCATAGTTTCTTATATAATTATATTTTTCAAGCTTCCTAGCTAACTTCGCACGCTTCACCGACTTCTTGCCGATTTAACGAAATTACGTCAAACTTGAGCTACAAGTAGGCGAGGTAGATTTCTGTCGAATTAAATGTCTTTTTGGACATAGATGGCTGCATCTTCTTGTAGTAAACAATGCCATCAGTGTGAGTTTCCAACTATCAGGAAAGAACATCCTCAATTTCTCAAGTAATAACGAGATTGTTATTTTTCGTAAAGGATGTCCAAAGAATATGGATCTGAATGCCACAAGCCAAGCTTCTAGACATATTAAGTGGACCAACATGTTTCACTTACGATTCCTATGTTTAATTCTATGAGTTTTTAAACTTCGTCCTAGCTAACTCTTCCCACTTGAATGACTTTATGACGACTTATTGAAATTAGGTCAACTTTGAACTACAAGAAAATTGTAGGATTGGTTTGGAAGTTTTGCGAATTTTTGAGGTAACCATCAAGGGGGCATTTAATATATCACAAACCACCAGGTTCAACTTCTTGCTAAAATTTTGCATATTGACAATTTAATGAAATTAGGTCAAACTCCAGCTACCAGTAAGCGTGATAGATTGCTCTTGAATTGCTAATTCTCTTTTCGAAGGTAGATGGCTGCATCTTATTTTTAGTAAACAATGCTGTCGGTATGAGTTTCCAACTATCAAGAAAGAGCATTCTCAATTTTTCGAGTGATGACGAGGTTGTTCCTTTCTGTAAAGAAGGTCCAAAGAATATTTGATCTGAATATGACACAAGCGAAGATTTCATACATATATATCGGACAAAAATGTTTTACTACTTATGATTCCCATGCTTCATGAGTTTTGAAACTTTGTCCGTGCTAACTCTACCAACTTGAATGACTTTGTGCCAATTTAATGAAATTAGGTCAAACTTGAGCTGCGAGTAAGCGTGATAGATTTCTCTCAAATTAAATATCATTTTGTACGTAGATGGGTGCATCTTATTCTAGTAAATAATGTCGTCGATGTGAGTTTCCAACTATCAGGAAAGAACATTCTCAATTTCTCGAGTAGTGACTAGTTTGTTCTTTTTCATTAAGAAAGTCTGAACAATATGGATCTGAATGCCACAAGACAAGCTTACACACATATTAAGTGGACCAACATGTTTCACTTATGATTTATATCTTTATTTTTATGAGTTTTGAAACTTTTTCCTAGATAACTCTGCCCACTTGAATGCCTTAATGTCGACTTATCGAAATTATGTCAGATTTGAACTATAAGAAAATTGTAGGTTTGGTTTGAAAGTTTTGCGATTTTTTTGAGGTAAACATCAGCGGAGGGGGAATTTAATATATCACAAACCACAACCGAGAGTTTTGACACCAGTTTCAACTTCTTGCTAAAGTTTTGCATCTAGAAAATTTATCTAAAGTAGGTCAAACTTGAGATACCAGTAAGCGCAATAGATTGCTGTTGAATTACTAATTATCTTTTCGAAGATAGATGGGTGCATCTTGTTCTTAGTACAATGCCATCGGTGTCAATATCCAACTATCAGGAAAGAACACTTTTAATTTTCCGAGTGAAGACGAGATTGTTCCTTTTCGTAAAAAATGTCTACAGAATATGGATTTGAATGCCACAAGAAGACCTTTCAAATATTTATATTGGACCAACATGTTGTACTTACGATTCTCATGTTTTATGTTTTTTTCAAACTTTGGCCGAGCTAACTCTGCCGACTTCAATGACTTTATGTCGATTTATCGAAATTAGGTCACTTGAATGAAAGGAAAATTGTAGCTTGCTTTGAAAGTTTTACGATTTTTTGAGGTAACCATCGGGGGGGTCATTGAATATATCACGAACCACCAATGAGTGTTTTGACACTAGGTTCAACTTCTTTCTAAAATTTTGCATATTGACAATTTAATGAAATTAGGTCAAACTCGACCTACCAGTAAGCGTGATAGATTGCTCTTGAATTGATAATTCTCTTTTTGATGGTAGATGGGTCCATCTTTTTTTAGTAAACAATGCCATCGGTGTGAGTATCCAACTATTAGGAAAGAACATTCTTAATTTTCTGATTGATGACGAGATTGTTCCTTTCCGTAAAGAAGTCTGAAGAATATGGATCTGAATGCCACTAGCAGACCTTTCAAATATTTATAGTGGTCCTACATGTTGTACTTACGATTCCCATGTTTTATGATTTTTCAAACTTCCTCCTAGCTAACTCTTCCCACTTGAATGACTTTATGTTGATTTATCAAAATTAGTTCAATCTTCAACTAGAGGAAAGTTGTAAGTTGCTTTGAAAGTTTTGCGATTTTTTGAGGTAACCACCGGGGTGGGGTCCTTTAGTATATCACGAACCACCGCTAAGAATTTTAAAAACAAGTTCAACTTCTTGCTAAGATTTTTCATCTTGACAAATTAATGAAATTAGGTCAAACTTTAGGGACCAGTAAGCATGATAGATTGCTCTTAAATTAATTGTTTTTTCGAAGGTAGATGTTAGGGTCCCAACCTTTAAATAAGGTAGAGTCCCCTGTGTTTACAATGCTAGTCCCTGGATCAATAGCTAGCATCCACAGTTAAGATGTAATATCAAGAAACAAAGGTCATATTATAACTTTATAACCAGGAATAACATAATTTTATTACATCTTACATAGCTCATTTGGCTATTACATTACATTGCAGCAGCATATCTATAAGCATGGGGTCCTTCATCTTCAAAGTGCCACAGGCAGACATGTTGGTTGTAGACTTTGTAATCCTAATCAACACACTTCACTAAATCAATCAAACCTGCAACATACAAGTTACAGCCACAAGGGTCAATACATTTGAATTGTATTGGCAAGTGATACTATGGTAGTATGGTGGAGTCTATCATCTATATGCATTTGGCTAAGCGGGGTTGAGGCTTGCATTGCTCAAAATAGATTTTTCCTTAACATTTGAAAACACTAAGTTTTTGCTTGACAAAAATCATTTCTCTCAATCAAAAGATTGCAGATCCTTTAACCCTTGTTCAACCACAAGTTTTTAACTTAGAAATTTGAATGATGAGATTCTTGATTGCTTCCATGTCTTGATGCTCAAATTGTCCTTTACCAGGGACATGGCTAAGTACTTAGATTTTACACTCTGCAGAGGTGGTGCACTTTCCCCACAAGACTTGGTTTCACCAAGACAAGATCTTTCAGAAGCCTTCCCTTAGACCAAAATGGACGCGTTCCAACCTATCAAACTCTACCACCAACTGTCCATATGGCTAAGTTCTTGCAACCTATATGATCCAGGCAGAGCCCATAATGCCAAGTGGCTGCACTTGAAGCTTCTCAACATTTGATATCTCAAATCTCTTTGTTCCTGGGTGGCCATCCACAAGTGAGATACACAAGGTCAGCCATAGACATGGGCCTTGTGAACCACTCAACCAAAAACCACCATTCAAGTCCCATTCCACCCAGGTGATTCATTAACTTAGTTGTTTTATTAAACAAAAACACAAGTCCTCAGACTTAGAAATTTTTCATAGTATGGATATTTATTCCACCCTTGTTCTCTATTAGCTAAGCTAAGCTTGATAGTAGTAGGAATATTAACATAGGAAAATTTCTACTAAGGTTTCATCTACTAGGTTTTCCTATAGCAAGGTTTATACTTAGCAAAAATTCCATGCTAGTTTTACTTAGAAAAATCACTAATGCATAGTGAAAGTAATGGGACAAAAAGTATGAAGCATCACTTGCCTTTTTGGTAGAGGGTATAGGTTCACTCCTTGTCCTTGCAACAATCACACTCTTCAAGTCACTAGAAATCAATCAAGCAAGGCACAATCTCAATCTACCAATCAAGCAAAACATCACATAAAATCATAGAACTAAGATAATGCATGGAAGCATGCCAAGGTTTGTTTTATTTGGACAAGTGGTTCCTAATGGTACATAAACATTTGAAAACACCAAATGGTCATTTTATAAAGTGGCAAAGTCATTTGCAAAGGATTTCATTTCCTAAACCATTTTCAAAACAAAGTATCATTTTATGTGGTGTAGAAATGTTTTTTACTAAGGCATTAATCTATAGGGTTCACAAAATTCATTTTCAAACCAAAAAACTTGGTGTTTGGGGTCAGAGAGTTTGAAACAAAACATTTCCCAAAGTTTTTCTACCAAAACCATTTTTAATAAATAAACTATATTTTTATTTGACTAGAAATGGTTTTAAATCAAAGAATCATTCTTTTGTTTCACCAAATACATTTTTAATCCACAAAGTGTTTCCTATGGTCAGTAGGTTCAAATCAATCCAATTGCCAATGATTTTATCCCCAAAAACATTTTGGAACAATTTTTATAATCTAAACAAGCATACAAATGTTTCTACAAAAATAAACATTTTAACAGAAGCTTTTTGCTAAACAAATTGCATGGTTGGCTAGGGATTGTTCCACTGATTCCATTGATATAAATTTTGCAATTTTTGGACGTGTGGATCAAAAGTTACAAGGGTTTCAAGTTTGCAAATAAATCTGATTCAAAATTTCTTTTAAACAGATCTAGTGCCACGCGGCATTTTCCTATTCGTCGGTACCGGTTCGGGTGGATCGAGTGATGCAGGCCGTTGGATCAAGTTGACTCGCACGGCTACTTACCTCTTCTCTTATTTCTAATCTTATCCGTCAGATCGTGATCCAATGGACCCTATTGTTTTGACCATTTGGAAGCGGCGCTGACGCGGCGGCGACTGGCGGCGCGGTCAGACGTGGACAGTGCCGGCGATTTAGGAAGCGAGGAAGGAGGTGAGGGTGCTTACAGTGATCGCGGTGGCGCTCTGATGCTCAAGGTGTGGTCAGCTCATCGAGGGGCGCTCTTGTTCCAGCGGAATTTCTCGCCGGAGTTGGTGGTGGCGTCGAGCTTGCTCAGTTGTTGACGGGGAGGGAGTTTGCGAGCATGCTAAGGCAAATGGAGCACACGGTTAGACGTGTACGACACTAGGGATCACGGGAGCATCCACGGAAAGGCTTGGGGCGGTCGGTGCTTACCAAGGAAACTCGCCGGAGAACGGCAGAAGACGGTGGCGCTCTGTCGTGTTTGTTGTCGGTGTTCTAGGGCACGCGTGGACGAGTGGTTGGTGCTGGGAGATGCGTAGGGAGATGGGGATCACGCTCGGGTGGTCGAGGGGGCAAGGCGGTGGCTGGGCTCGCCGGAATCGTCACGGTTGTTCGTCGGAGACAGGGGGTTGTCGCAAGCAGTGGCGGATCTAGGATTAGAACAAGCCCCGGGCCAAAACCAGGCGCAAAAAATAACAACTAAAAATACTCTTGTAATAACACAATTATATTTTACAATTGTGTATGATTCAATGCAGAAGTTGTGTGGTTTAAATTTCTTTAAAAATCAGTAGAAAAAAATGGGGCATGTTTAGCTACACTGTACTCCAACCAATATTGTTGAACCAATCTTCTAAGTCAACCCCTTTTTCCAAAAGGTGTTCTCTTATATTTGTGACCAAAAGATAGGCATTGAACAAATCATTTTGGTTCCTAAAACAATTGTTCCTAAAACATAAAATCGATTGTAACCAATTGTTAAATCAAAAAATCAGTACAATTAAAATTTACAAATGAATCCAACTATATCCAATTGAACTAGAGAAGAAATTACCTAGGTGAGGGCATGTGATCTTCAGCCGAGCAGGGACAAATCCAAGAAAAATTGGAGCAGAGGAGGCAGAGCCACACGCGGTACGCTCATAGCCAATCCCTGCCCTCAGCAATCATTCAGCGCCGTCCAGCGTCCGGCTACCACGCAACAGAGGAGGAAGGTGCTCACCAGGAACGTCCGTAGGATGCCAGGAGGGAGGAGGCAGCGAGCTAACACGACGGGCGCGCGGCACAGTGTGGATGACAGGCGGTGACAAACCAGCTGGACAAGACAAGGTCCGGGAGGCCGGGGTACGGATGCGGTCTGCCGGCATGGGCATGGCGGCGTGCTTCTCCACGCGTAACAAGAAAGCGAGCGAGGGGTCGGGGGAGAGGATGCCAAACTACCGATCGCGGACTCGCGGTCCAGCGAGAGGTGTCCAACACGGAGTTAGGCTAAACCTGGGCTGTGCCTCGGGCCAAATAATATTTTTCATAGACTGTAGGCTGAAAATTTTGGTACGCCCAGGGCCATGGCCCTAGTTGCCCTGGGCCTAAATCCGCCCCTGGTCGCAAGCAATGCGAGCAGCCTGAGGGCAGAGAGGGGGCGATGTCTGGGGGAAACGGAAGAGGGGAGGCAGGCGCTTTTACCTTGCGTGATGGCTGGGCGAATTAACGCGACAATTAACGGGGATTGAAGGAGCTTTCAACGGCAGAAACAATGACGTGGTTTGGGGGGAAGAGGTCGCGGCGGGTGAGGAAGAAGGCTCGGGTGTGGGGCCGTTTCATCAGCGGAGTGGGAGAGGGGAGTTGGGGTCCACAAGTCAGTTGCTCTGCGGGTGCGGTTTTAAGTGAAAAACGCTTCGCGCGTGGGGAAGAGCTGGTGGGTTGGACTGGGCTTGTTGGGCTGGACCATTTGGGCTGCTGTCTGGCTCCATTTTTTTCTTTCCAAATGCTTTTTCTTTTTCTATTTCTATTTTCTGTTTTGAAAATCAAACAACAAATTAAACATTCAAAACAATTCAAACTTTCACCAAACTTTGTAATGGGTTTTGATTCTGTTTAACAACAATAAACCAAAGTCCAAAACAAAATAAAATAATTTTATTCTTTTTAGGATCTATTTAATAATTAAATAAAATAGACCTTAATTATTAATTCAAATAGGTTTTGATTTATTTAATAAAATCTCCATTTGAAAACTAAATTTTATCAAAACCAAATCAGTAGGTTTTATTTGATAATAAAGAATACTTGGAAAACTTGTTTAAAATAATTTTAATAAGTTTTAGTGTTTATTTAAAATGGGAAAAGCCTTTACTTTAATAAAATGGGATATTAATAAATCCTCGTTATTTTGTTTAAATAAACCTTTACTCTTTTAATCAAAGCAAAACCTTTTGTTTCAAAATCTTGGCCAAGGTTTAATTTGGCTCTATAAAATAATCTTTATTTATAAATCCACCTTTTCTTTTGAAAACCAAATCCTTTTATTAAAAGATCCAAAATAGTAATTTTAAATATTTTTAAGTTTATTGTTTATTTAACTTTTTAAATCCCTTTAGGATTTTATTTGATCCAAATAGGCTTTGAAAGTTCCCAATTGGATTCAAAAAGTTTCTTCTCACCCTGAAATCAATAAAGTTTTATTTTATTCATTTATTTTTCACATTACAAGATTTGGAAAATCTTTGGATGTGACAGGCTACCACGCTTAAAATAAATCTCGTCCCGAGATTTGGGAAGGCTAGGGTTACAAGTTGGCTCAAAAGCATCTAGGGTACTACCACCCTTAAAAAAAATTCCAACTAGTTCACATCTTGGCTTGCTTGGGATCTTGGTGTAACTTTCCTAGACAGAAGTTTGCATAGTGGCCTAGTTCCTTGCATTTGAAACATGTGACAAGGCTGAGATCCCTCATAGGCTTGTTTATCTTGTGTTTCATCTTTTCTGGACAGTTGCTTGCATAATGTCCTAGCTCTTTGCAGTTGTTTCACCACACTTGGCTAATATCTTTATTTTCCTTTGGTATCATTGCCTCTTGTTTGTTTCTTTGGTTCTTCTTCTTTTTTGGGCAATCACTGGCATAGTGTCCCTTCTCTTTGCAATTGTAACATTGCAACTGGCTTATGTCCTTCTTCTTCTTTTTGGGTCTCTCCAAAGCTAGGAGTTCTTCTAGTTCATGTTCTTCATTCCTCACCTCAAAGGTGGGAAGTCTTTCTCTCTTCTTGGGGCATTGATCTTCATGTTCCTTGCATGTATGATCCTTGTCTCCATAAATATTGCTAGCTTGGGTTACTTCTAGAATAACATCTTTGTCATCCTTGTTGTCATTAGCTCTTTGGGAAAAGTTTTCTCCCATGTTGATCATTTGAGTAACCAATCCTTGCAACAATTGGGATTGAAGATTCAAAATCCTTTGTATGGCTAGGTCTAGTCCATTGTTGTTGGCTAAAAGCTGAGTTGTCTCTTGGCTCAACTGGTTTTGGGTTGCTATAAGTTCTCTCATGTTGTCCTCTTGGTTGTTGTTGGTGTCATCAACCTTGATGTTGGAGTCTCTTGGAGTAGTCGTCTGTTTGGGTTGGGTAGGGATTAGAATAGGCAAAATATTTCTAAGGAAATAGTTCTAATCACACACATCACAATTCACACAAACAAGGTGCAATCAATCACAAACAACTTTTCACTCAAACAATAAAGTGCAAGCACATAATTAGGCAACAAAATATTTTTGTTACACCACATAAGTTGGTGGGTTTGACTTAACTAAAATATGGTAGTCCATCTATATGGTTTACTTGTGATCTTTCCTTCCTTCTTGGTTGATTATTCTTGCATGAGATCATGGTTTCCTTGAGAAAAATTCTTGGTTACAATACTTCAAGTGAAGTGAACTCCTTCTAATTTTGCATTTCCTCAGTCTCCATATCTTGAGCAAGATTTCCTTGTCTCACTTGTCTTTAGTGGTATCCAAGGTTGAGAGTCCTTGGTGAAGATGCCGAAGATGTTGAAGTCATTAGAGTTGATGAAGTCCTTTGCACATGGTGAAGTCTTTGGCCATGGGGTAGGCTTGTCCATCAAGTTGAAATAGATGAGATGTAGAGTTAAAACCAATTTGGTTGGGGAAAGAGTTTACAAGATTGTTTTGTAAATAAGTTTTGGAACAAGTACAACTCTTATCTTTTTCTAAGGGGTTTTGTCCAATCCTAGGTTTACAAATCCTACAGGCAACACAATGCTCTGATACCATCTGTAAGGGTCCCAACCTTTAAATAAGGTAGAGTCCCCTGTGTTTACAATGCTAGTCCCTCGATCAATAGCTAGCATCCACAGTTAAGATGTAATATCAAGAAACAAAGGTCATATTATAACTTTATAACCAGGAATAACATAATTTTATTATATCTTACATAGCTCATTTGGCTATTACATTACATTGCAGCAACATATCTATAAGCATGGGGTCCTTCATCTTCAAAGTGCCACAGGCAGACATGTTGGTTGTAGACTTTGTAATCCTAATCAACACACTTCACTAAATCAATCAAACCTGCAACATACAAGTTACAGCCACAAGGGTCAATACATTTGAATTGTATTGGCAATTGATACTATGGTAGTATGGTGGAGTCTATCATCTAAAAGCATTTGGCTAAGTGGGGTTGAGGCTTGCATTGCTCAAAATAGATTTTTCCTTAACATTTGAAAACACTAAGTTTTTGCTTGACAAAAATCATTTCTCTCAATCAAAAGATTGCAGATCCTTTAACCCTTGTTCAACCACAAGTTTTTAACTTAGAAATTTGAATGATGAGATTCTTGATTGCTTCCATGTCTTGATGCTCAAATTGTCCTTTACCAGGGACATGGCTAAGTACTTAGATTTTACACTCTGCAGAGGTGGTGCACTTTCCCCACAAGACTTGGTTTCACCAAGACAAGATCTTTGAGAAGCCTTCCCTTAGACCAAAATGGACGCGTTCCAACCTATCAAACTCTACCACCAACTGTCCATATGGCTAAGTTCTTGCAACCTATATGATCCAGGCAGAGCCCATAATGCCAAGTGGCTGCACTTGAAGCTTCTCAACATTTGACATCTCAAATCTCTTTGTTCCTGGGTGGCCATCCACAAGTGAGATACACAAGGTCAGCCATAGACATGGGACTTGTTAACCACTCAACCAAAAACCACCATTCAAGTCCCATTCCACCCAGGTGATTCATTAACTTAGTTGTTTTATTAAACAAAAACACAAGTCCTCAGACTTAGAAATTTTTCATAGTATGGATATATATTCCACCCTTGTTCTCTATTAGCTAAGCTAAGCTTGATAGTAGTAGGAATCTTAACTTAGGAAAATTTCTACTAAGGTTTCATCTACTAGGTTTTCCTATAGCAAGGTTTATACTTACCAAAAATTCCATGCAAGTTTTACTTAGAAAAATCACTAATGCATAGTGAAAGTAATGGGACAAAAAGTATGAAGCATCACTTGCCTTTTTGGTAGAGGGTATAGGTTCACTCCTTGTCCTTGCAACAATCACACTCTTCAAGTCACTACAAATCAATCAAGCAAGGCACAATCTCAATCTACCAATCAAGCAAAACATCACATAAAATCATAGAACTAAGATAATGCATGCAAGCATGCCAAGGTTTGTTTTATTTGGACAAGTGGTTCCTAATGGGACATAAACATTTGGAAACACCAAATGGTCATTTTATAAAGTGGCAAAGTCATTTGCAAAGGATTTCATTTCCTAAACCATTTTAAAAACAAAGTATCATTTTATGTGGTGTAGAAATGTTTTTTACTAAGGCATTAATCTATAGGGTTCACAAAATTCATTTTCAAACCATAAAACTTGGTGTTTGGGGTCAGAGAGTTTGAAATAAAACATTTCCCAAAGGTTTTCTACCAAAACCATTTTTAATAAATAAACTATATTTTTATTTGACTAGAAATGGTTTTAAATCAAAGAATCATTCTTTTGTTTCACCAAATACATTTTTGAATCCACAAAGTGTTTCCTATGGTCAGTAGGTTCAAATCAATCCAATTGCCAATGATTTTATCCCCCAAAACATTTTGGAACAATTTTTATAATCTAAACAAGCATACAAATGTTTCTACAAAAACAAACATTTTAACAGAAGCTTTTTGCTAAACAAATTGCATGGTTGGCTAGGGCTTGCTCCACTGATTCCATTGATATAAAGTTTGCAATTTTTGGACGTGTGGATCAAAAGTTACAAGGGTTTCAAGTTTGCAAATAAATCTGATTCAAAAATTTTTTTAAACAGATCTAGTGCCACGCGGCATTTTCCTATTCGTCGGTACCGGTTTGGGTGGATCGAGTGATGCAGGCCGTTGGATCAAGTTGAATCGCACGACGCGCAGATGCTACTTACCTCTTCTCTTATTTCTAATCTTATCCGTCAGATCGTGATCCAATGGACCCTATTGTTTTGACCATTTGGCAGCGGCGCTGACGCGGCGGCGACTGGCGGCGCGGTCAGACGTGGACAGTGCCGGCGATTTAGGAATCGAGGAAGGAGGTGAGGGTGCTTACAGTGATCGCGGTGACGCTCTGATGCTCAAGGTGTGGTCAGCTCATCGAGGGGCGCTCTTGTTCCAGCGGAATTTCTCGCCGGAGTTGGTGGTGGCGTCGAGCTTGCTCAGTTGTTGACGGGGACGGAGTTTGCGACCGTGCTAAGGAAAATGGAGCACACGGTTAGACGTGTACGACACTAGGGATCACGGGAGCATCCACGGAAAGGCTTGGGGCGGTCGGTGCTTACCAAGGAAACTCGTCGGAGAACGGCAGAAGACGGTGGCGCTCTGTCGTGTTTGTTGTCGGTGTTCTAGGGCACGCGCGGACGAGTGGTTGGTGCTGGGAGATGCGTAGGGAGATGGGGATCATGCTCGGGTGGTCGAGGGGGCAAGGCGGTGACTGGGCTCGCCGGAATCGTCACGGTTGTTCGTCGGAGACAGGGGGTTGTCGCAAGCAATGCGAGCAGCCTGAGGGCAGAGAGGGGGCGGTGTCTGGGGGAAACGGAAGAGGGGAGGCAAGCGCTTTTACCTTGCGTGATGGCTGGGCGAATTAACGCGGCAATTAACGGGGATTGAAGGAGCTTTCAACGGCAGAAACGGCGACGTGGTTAGGGGGGAAGAGGTCGCGGCGGGTGAGGAAGAAGGCTCGGGTGTGGGGACGTTTCATCAGCGGAGTGGGAGAGGGGAGTTGGGGTCCACAAGTCAGTTGCTCTGCGGGTGCGGTTTTAAGTGAAAAACGCTTCGCGCGTGGGGAAGAGCTGGTGGGTTGGACTGGGCTTGTTCGGCTAGACCAGTTGGGCTGCTATCTGTCTCCATTTTTTTCTTTCCAAATGCTTTTTCTTTTTCTATTTCTATTTTCTGTTTTGAAAATCAAACAACAAGTCAAACATTCAAAACAATTCAAACTTTCACCAAACTTTGTAATGGGTTTTGATTCTGTTTAACAACAATAAACCAAAGTCCAAAACAAAATAAAATAATTTTATTCTTTTTAGGATCTATTTAATAATTAAATAAAATAGACCTTAATTATTAATTCAAATAGGTTTTGATTTATTTAATAAAATCTCCATTTGAAAACAAAATTTTATCAAAACCAAATCAGTAGGTTTTATTTGATAATAAAGAATACTTGGAAAACTTGTTTAAAATAATTTTAATAAGCTTTAGTGTTTATTTAAAATGGGAAAAGCCTTTACTTTAATAAAATTGGATATTAATAAATCCTCATTATTTTGTTTAAATAAACCTTTACTCTTTTAATCAAAGCAAAACCTTTTGTTTCAAAATCTTGGCCAAGGTTTAATTTGGCTCTATAAAATAATCTTTATTTATAAATCCACCTTTTCTTTTGAAAACCAAATCCTTTTGTTAAAAGATCCAAAATAGTAATTTTAAATATTTTTAAGTTTATTGTTTATTTATCTTTTTAAATCCCCTTAGGATTTTATTTGATCCAAATAGGCTTTGAAAGTTCCCAATTGGATTCAAAAAGTTTCTTCTTACCCTGAAATCAACAAAGTTTTATTTTATTCATTTATTTTTCACATTACAAGATTTGGAAAATCTTGGGATATGACAGTAGATGGGTGCATTTTCTTTTAGTAAACAATGCTGTCGGTGTGAGTTTCCAACTATCAAGAAAGAACATTCTCAATTTTTTGAGTGATGACGAGGTTGTTCGTTTCTGTAAAGAAGGTCCGAAGAATATTTGATCTGAATATGCCACAAGCGAAGCTTTCATACATATATATCAGACAAACATGTTTTACTACTTATGATTCCCATGCTTCATGAGTTATCAAACTTTGTCCTTGCTAACTCTACCAACTTGAATGACTTTGTGCCGATTTAATGAAATTAGGTCAAACTTGAGCTGCGAGTAAGCGTGATAGTGTAAGACCCCACCTTTATAAAGGTAAAGGTCCCTGTGATTGCAATGTTAGTCCCTGGATCAATTGCTAGCATCCACAGTTTAATATGAAGTACACAGAAACAAAGTTCATTATTACATCGTCATTCCAGAGATAACATAGTCTTTTACAACTCCATATCCAATGTCTAGTACAAGAGTTTAACTTAACAAATATAAATAAAAGTCTTCATCTTCATGTGCCACAGGCAAGCATGTTGAGTGTAGACTCATAACCCCTAATCCTCATTAGAGTAACCTACAAAATCACAAGTTATAGCCATAGTGGGTCAATACATTGTAATAGTATCGGCAAGTGATGCCTTAGTAGAATATTAGCATCTAGTTACTACATGAATTTGGCTAAGTGTAGCTTAGGCTTGCTTTGCTCAAAATAGGTTTTACCTATCAGTTGAAAACACTAAGTTTTTGTTTGGCAAAAACTCCACAAGGAACCACCAATAGAAATTGGTGAACCTTTACCCCTGTTTAACCACAAGTTTTTAACTTAGAAATTGGGATGAGGAGATTCTTGATAGCTTCCATGTCTTGATGCTCAAATTGTCCTTTTCCGGGGACACGGCTATGTACTTAGTTTCTTCCTTATGCAGAGGTGGTGCACTTTCCCCACAAGACTTGATTTTCACCAAGACAGGACCTTTCAGAAGCCTTCCCTTAGACCAAAATGGACTAGCTCCAAACCTATCATCCCTTACCACCAACTATCCATTTGGCTAACTTATTGCAACCTATATGATCCAGGAATAGCCCATAATGCCATGTGGCTGCACTAGAAGCTTCTTAACATTTGGCATCTCAAATCCCTTTGTTCCTGGGAGGCATTCCACAAGTGAGATACACAGGGTAGACCATTGGAAAATTGGCCCTGGTAACCACTCAACCAAAAACCACCAAGCAATTACCAATCCACCCAGGTGTTTCATTCACTTAGTTGTTTTATTAAGCAAAAACGTAAGTCAAAGACTTAGCAATATTTTTCCATTGCATGTATATATTCCACCCTTGGTTGCTACTAGCTAGTCTAAGCATGTAAATAGCAAGCATCTTAATCTTACATAAAATTCTAACAATTCTACAACTACTAGGATTTCCCATGCATAATATATAGATACTTACGAAAAATTATCATGCAAGCCCAATACAAAATATTTCTAATGCATAGTAAAAATATTGGGACAAAAGTATGAAGAACCACTTGCCTTGGTAGTTGGGAGAGTAGCAACAATCCTCACAGTCATAATCACCACTAGCACCAAAATCAACACATAAAATGATAGCACCAAATTCATATTTCAAACAATCAAGCAAAATATGTGAATGCATGCAAATGCTATGAGATGATTTTTAAAACTCAAACAAGACAAGTAAACCAGTACTGAACAATAAACTAAACATTTACACACTAAATAAATTTAATTTGGACTTTAAAACATTTTCCAAATATTTTTTATACACAAAATATGCTTACAAATGACTCTGCAAAAACAACTAAGTTTAGAGAAGAAATTCATTAAACAAAGTGTATGGTTGGAAAGTACTCTTTATGCTGATTCCATTGATATAAAATTTGCAAAATTTGGACCTGTGGATCAAAAGTTATGAATTTTGCAAGTTTGAACATCTAATAGTTTCAATTCTGTTTTTAAAACAAAACCTAAGCCACGTGTCTTAACCTAACTGGCCGATACCGTTTCGCGCGGATTGAGCTCTATGGAGCGTTGGATTTAAAGTGGATCGTGCAGCACATATGAGCGTACCGGTTCGATTTAAGTGAATCTATCCTACTCGCTAGATCCAGATCTAAAGGCACACATGCGTTTGGCCATTGGGCGACGCGCGACGGTGGATGGCGGCGACGCGGTCAGACGAGGACGGTGCCGACGATACAGGAAGCGCGGGAGAGGGAGGAATAGCTCACCGAGTTCCCCGTGCATAGCTGATGCTCAAAGTGTACTTGGTTGGCTAAGGGGCGCTCGAGGTCGACGGGGATTGCTCGCCGTAGTTCCTTCTGGCGACGGTTGCTTCTGTTCGTCGTCGTTGGCGAGGGTACAAGTCATGCCAAGGAAAGAGAAGCAATGCTTCAGATGCGCAAGATGATGCTGGTCACGCGAGTGTCAACGAGGGGGAGAGGGGCAGTCGGAAATTGCCACTAGAGGTCGTCGGAGTTGGAGCCGAAGATGGTGGCGCTCAGACGATTACGTTGCCGACGCTCCGGGGCACGCGCGGGCGAGCTAGCGCTACTGGGAGTTGCGCAAGGTGGAGCGGTGTGTGCTCGTGTGAGCCAGAGGAAGAGGGGTGGTCGGGGTTGGCTTGAATTGTTGTTGCAGCTCGTCGGAGCAGCGGGGTCGCGGCGAGGAATTCTCGTAGCCTGGGGTCGCTCAGGGCTTGGGGTTTGGGGTGAAATGGAGAGGGGGCAGAGGTGGTTTAAGTAGCCAGCAGGGGCGAGGAATCCGCGCAGTGAATCAATGGCAATCAAGCCCGCAATAACACGGCGGTGAATGGGGAAGAAATGGCCATCGACTGTCTCCACGGGCGTGGGGTGGGGAAGAAAGGTGATGAGCTGGACGGTGCCACCGGGCAGTGTCAGCGGGGTAAGTCTGCGCGCATGGAAGAGGGAGAGGGAAGGGGTTTCCCGGGTGGGCTAGGTGGGCTGCTAGATGGGTCGCGGGTTAGGTTGTGTTAGTTAGCTAGTTAGTTTTATTTTTTTTCTATTTCTCTTTTTCTTTTTCTGATTTGGTTTTCTGGTGTGAATTTAAATGCCCATTTCAATTCTGTTTCCATTTGAATTTCTTTCCAGATTTTTGTATTGTGTTTCTTGTATCCCGGGGTGTGTAGAACATCTATTCATACTCAAATTCATTTTGTGTTTGAAATAAAGTTTAAAACCATGCCCTTAGTGAAATATTTTTAATAGGCATATGAATGGTTTTGAATTCATATTTTGTTCTGAAAACTTTGACCAAGCTTTGGAAATATCAATTAAACCTATGTTCAAATCTTTCTGGTTAAAACAAGTATTCTCATATTAGAGAGTAGCAATAAGGCCATTGCCTTGCTTACATAAAATAATAAACAACAAATGCTTCTGTTTTTGAAATCTCATTTGAAAATGATCCTAAAATGATTATGAATGCATGAATGATATGCAAATTTTAAATCATGATTTTTGGGATGTTACAAATCTAACCCCCTTAAGGTGAATCTCGCCCTCGAGATTCGGATTGGTTAGCAAATAGGTGAAGGTGGTCTTTCCGAAGATCATCTTCTCTTTCCCATGTTGCTTCTTGTAACATCCCAAAAATACTAAGCTTGGATCATCAAACTCTAATCATCAAAATTAGGGTTAACAAAAACTTTTCTAAATAAAAATATGAAAGCATGCATGTGTGTATGCATCCCATTTTGAATTCTTTTGAATTGCCTTGTTTATGTGTTTCCTTGCTTGCAAAAGGATTCTTAGGTGAAATAAACATCATCTAAACAATTGCCAAACTTTTCCCAAAGACAAATAAATAAAAATAAGCCAAATTGAGTGAATGGTCGTTTTGACCAATTTAACTCCCATGCCTACTTTGGCTATCCCAAACTTTCAGAACTTAACAGAAACTTGTTTGGATCTTTACACCCCTTGATAGTACTCTTAACAAAGTATCAAGGCCCACCTTTTGATCATCCAGAATCTTTCAAATGCATAGTTTAAATGACAATTCAAAACTGAATCTTTATCATATGGGAAGATCCCACTTTTTCAAAAACCACTCAAACAAACTCAACTTTCAAAACCCAAGCATCTGCAGACTCACCAGCACCAACCTAGAATACCCACCAAAAATCTTTTTAAAATTCAAAACATGAATTCTTGCAGCCATTTCATCACACACCTTGCTGATTCAAATCAAATAAAATCCAAACACTATTTGGAGCAGTGATTTGAGCCTAACTTGTTCCCTCTCTCGTTGCAACTAGGCTTTAGTAGATCATATAGCTCATTTGCCAACATCTAGCACCACTGTAAGCTTGGCAATGCCATCAATGGTGAACAGTCGAAGCTCACCATGTCACCCCAGTGTGGACAGCAAGCTAGGAGAGAAACTAGCCATGCGAACCTTGTCTAGGAGATCACCCATGCCTCACCGCCCCCTCTCGACCAGCCCTGCCTCGAAGACACCGACCAGAGCACCCAGGAACACCGCACCCGTGCCTCTGTCAACCATGCCGAGCATGCGCCATAGCGCCACCCTCGACACACGCCCACAGACTGCGCGCCGCCCTCGCCGCGTGCATAAACGATCACCACCATCCCAGGAGACCGCCAGACATCCCCGTTCGCCGCCCCATGCCTCACAGCCACCGTTCGCCGTCGAAGATGCCGCCTCTGCCGCACAGAGCATCGCGTGTTCCAGACCGTTTGCCACCACCCCTACATGCGCATTAAAGCCGTAGAGCATCGCCAGGAGACCACCAAGCGATCTCCACCGCCGGACATGCCTCTAGCAGCCCGTAGCCATATCGCCACCGTCGCCTGCCCATCCCGTTCGGTCTCATTGTCGCGACTATAAATAGAGGCCACCCCCAGCCGAATTGAGCACACCATCTCACTCCCCTCTCCTCACTAATCGTTCCACCCCGTTCCCGAAGCAAGGCGAGCAGCGCTTCACCGGAATTTCACTGGAGCCTGCCGCCTCTGGAGTAGAAGGGAGCCAGCGATTGGAGCCGCCACAGGAGAAGCTGCCGGTACCAGGAGGTTCGCCGTTGTCACATCCCAAGATTTTCCAAATCTTGTAATGTGAAAAATAAATAAATAAAATAAATAATTATTGAAAATTAGGGTGAAAAGAAACTTTTGTGTCTAAATGGAAACTTAAAATCCCATCTGGAACAAACTTTGGTTAATGTTTGAATCCAACTAAATTCAAATCAAGAGAAATGCATTCCTCATAAAATGCATCTAGAAAGTTAAACACTTGGAAAATAAATCCAAACCCAAAACCCTAATGGAATAAAAATCATTTCCAAGTTATCCCCAAGCCTATGGATCTGATCCATATAAAAGTTGTCAAGCAAACTTTTCAAATGATCAAGAATGACAAATGGAAATATTTTAAGATGTAACATTCCTAAAATCATGTTTCAAACTCATGCATATCATCCATGCATCCATGATCATATGAATTTCATTTCAAACAAATCATTTCAAAACAGAAGCATATATGCTTATAATTTCATGTAAGTTTGCTCTAGCCTTAATGCTATCTTCCAATGGGAGAAGCACTTGTTTTGTTCAGTAAGGTTTGAATTCCAACTTAGACACTTTCCAAAGCTTGAGCAAAGTTTTCAACACAAAAGGAGTAAATAAAACCAATTTTATGCCTATTCTATATATCACTTAAAGGCTTGGTTTTATTTTTATTTTCATTTGATCAAAGTACTTTGAATAAACAGTAGTGTTTGACACACATTTGAGTGCAAGGTTTGCAGTATAAAAACCTAGAGAAGATTTGAATTCAAACTCATTTGAATTGGAGTTGAAATTCATTTCAGAAAAACCAAACAGAAAAAGAAAAAGGTTAAAAGAAAAAAAAAGCTTCAGTCGAATCTGGCCCAACCGGCCCAGCTAAGCCCAGCAACCCCACCCCCGCGAACCATTTTCTTCACCCACACCCGCACCCGCCGAGTGACTGACAGACAGGACCCACTCCCCCTCTATTTCTCTCGCTGACAACCGCGACCCACATCACGAGGTGTTGTTCCCCTCTGCCTCTGATTCACACGATCGTGCTCGCCATAGTATTGCGCATCTCCTGATGCTATTTGTGCATGCTAGGGTGACCAGGAGCATCGCCAACGTCGTCGTCCGCCCGAGCCCGACGCTGACAGCAACTCCGACGAGCCCGTGCAGCCGTGTCCGTGCACCCCTTGCCAAGCCGTCGCCAGATTGAGCATCAGTGCATTGCCACGATCTTGGTAAGCATCTCCGACGACCCCAGAGCCACCTGTAGCGCCGCACCGCCGTAGGCAGAGCTCGCCGCCGCCAGTAGCCGCCGCCAGCGCCGCCCAGCTATGGTCGTTTGATCCAGGACCGTTGGATCTGGATCCAGCGCGTGAAATTAGATCACTTAACGAAACGGTATAGGTAGATCTGGGCCGTGCATATTAAGTAGATCTAACGGCTCACATGCGATCCTGAGCGAACCCGTTACGCACCAATCAGAGCGTGACGCGTGGCCAGGAATTAGATTTAAAAACAGAATTTGAATCTATTAGATGTTTGAATTTGTTTTAGCTATAACTTTTGATTCCCACGTATGAATTTGACAAATTTTATATCACTGGAATCAGGAGAACCAGCCCTTTCTAAATATGCAATGTGTTTAATTTTTTGCTTCTGTTAAAATGGTTTTATATACAGAAACATGTGTAGGGATAATTTGAGTATATAAATTGTTTGATAAATGTTTTAAGGTTTAAATAAATGTTGTTTGGCAAGTTTTTAACTTTTTATGAACCAGTACTGTACACTTGCTTTGTTGAGTTTTAAAAATCATCACATATCATATTGCATGCATTCATATATTTTTGTTTGTATATGTTTTGTAGATTTGTGGCTATGATTCTTTGTGTAGATTTTGGTGCCAATAGTGATTGTGATTGTGAGGAGTGTAGATACTCTCCAAACTACCAAGGCAAGTGGTGCTTCATGATATTTTTATCCCTATGTTTTCTACTAAGCATTAGAAATATTTTGCTAGTCTTGCATGCTATATTTTGCATATATGCCATGTTGGGAAATCCTAGTAGTTGTAGAATTGCTAGGAAATTTCTAAGTTAAGAATGCTTATCTATGCCATGCTTAGCCTAGCTAGTAGCAACCAAGGGTGGTGAAATATACATGCTATGATGAAAATATTTCTAAGTCTTTGGACTTGTGTTTTGCCTAATAAAACAACTAAGTAAATGAAACACCTGGGTGGAATGGAAGGAATGGTTTATGTTGAGTGGTTACACAAGGCCCATTTCTATGGTTTACCTTGTGTATCTCACTTGTGGAAAGCCGCCCAGGAACATAGAGATTTTAGAGGCCAAATGTTAAGAAGCTTCTAGTGCAGCCACTTGGCAATATGGGCTCTGCCAGGATCACATAGGTTGCTAGAACTTAACCATTTGGACAGTTGGTGGTAGTGGGATGATAGGTTGGAACGCGTCCATTTGGTCTAAGGGAAGGCTTCTGAAAGGTCCTGTCTTGGTGAAAATCAAGGCTTGTGGGGAAAGTGCACCACCTCTGCAGATGGAAGAATCTAAGTACTTAGCCATGTCCCTGGAAAAGGACAACTTGAGCATCAATACATGGAAGCTATCAAGAATCTCCTCATTCCAATTTCTATGTAAAAACTTGTGGGTGAACAAGGGTGAAGGACCTCAATATCTATTGGTGGTTCCTTGGGAAAAGTTTTGACAAAGAAAAACTTAGTGATTTCAACTAATAGGCAAAACCTATTTTGAGCAAAGAAAGCCAAACTACACTTAGCCAAATTGCATATAGTATCAAGTCCACCTAAATTATACTAAGGTATCACTTGCCAATACTATTCCAATGTATTGACCCACTATGGCTGTAACTTGTGATGTTGCAGGTTACTCTGATGAGGATTAGGAGTCATGAGTCTACACTCAACATGTTTGCCCATGGCACATGAAGATGAAGACTTTTATTTATTTACTTATTCAAACTCTTGTACTAGGCTTGTGGCCTTGGAGTTGTAAAGACTATGTTTGTCTCTGGAATGACTGTAATAATGACCTTTGTTTCTATGTACTTCATCTTAAACTATGGATGCTAGCATTGATCCAGGGACTAGCATTGCAATCACAGGGATCCTTTTCCTTTATAAAGGAGGGATCTTACATAAGACCATATAAATTGGTTTCACTTAATTTGGAACCATAAAGAAAATCTTATGAATTTAAATAAGATAAGGAAAAGTAATTTCCAAAGCTAATAAAGCACTTATCTAAAATCCATACAAAATGGTGAGCAAATGATCCTAAAGGGATTTAAAAGGATAAATAAATATCAAATAAGATTTTACAAATTGGAATCACCAAGTTTATATCTATAAATAAAAAGTTATGGATTTTATAAGATGAAGAAATAAATATTAAATATGGAATATTTAAAGACCAAATTAAATCTTGGCAAAGACCATAAGCAAATGGAATAAGATATAATCCAAATCCAAATAAAACATAAGGATAAATAATTTTCCAAAATAAAATAAAATGGCATGAACCAAATTGAATAAAGACAAAATCCATATTAAGAAATGGTTAATTAAATCATGGGAAAAGATATTTGGAATTTACCCAAGTGTAATAAAAGTGAATCAATTGACCTAAATAAGATCAAAGGAAACTTCCAAATAAAATTTATGAAATTAAAACTATATTTAATTTCATGAGAATAAAGGACAAGTACCAAATTATAAATGATTAATAAATATTTTCCAAATAGTTCTAGGTGAATATTTTGACACCCTAATAATTGAATAAAACTTACTGAAAAGGTTTTGTGGAAAAATGAAATTTAAATAACGATTAAAATATTTGAATTAAAACAAGGACCTACTTTAAATAATTAAAAAGACACTAAAAGAATAAAAGGTTTATTCTAAATTTAACTTCAGAATGTGGTAATAAACATGGTTTGATTATTCACAAAATTTGGCAAAGGATTGAATTCAAATGAGTGTTTGAATTGTTTAATAAAACCAAAACAGAATATGAGAAAAGAAAAAGGGAAAGCATTCAGATAAAAAAAATGAATCTGGCCAGCCCAGCCCACTAAGCCCACTCGCAGCCCACCTCTCCCTCTCTTCCCCGAAACGTTTTCTCACCGCGAAAAGAACTCACTCAGTCACAGACCACCGGGACCCACTCCTCCTCTCTTCCTCATGCTGACAACGGACCCCACTGCCACCTCATCATCGTTCTCACCCGCACGAAGACCACTCCCACCTCCACGGCCGTTCTGTCGCCGTTTCCTCGAGTTAATACGCAGTAATGACGCCATTTAACAGCCCCACGATCACACGTACATAAGCGCCTGCCCTCTCTCCCTCTTTTTCCTCACTCACCGCACCTCCTCAGCCCCAGGGCTGCCCGAATTTCTCTCGGCAACATCCACGGCTCCTGCGAGATTCTCCGACGATTCCAGCCACCACCGCTAGCCCCACTGCCTCCAGATCACACGAGCTTGCTCGCCATCATCTCCTGCACCTGTCAGTGCCTTTCCCTCACTCGCGTGATCCTCAGACGCTCGGCAACAACCTCGACTGAACTCCGCCACCCTCTGCCTCGACTCCGGCGACTCCACACGGTGAGCTCTAACCTCCCTCTCCCCTCTTTTTGATACTCTTGTGCGCGTCACGACCTTGCGCATCTGACAGTGTCTTCCACTCGTCTTAGCGCGCTCTATAGCTTCACCACCAACGACGTCTGAGCGCAACCGACGCTGACCACTACTCCGACGAGCAATTGTCGACCACCCCGTGCGCCCCCTGCCTCCCCGAGAACACGTTGAGAATCAGCATCGTACAACGAATCTGGTGAGCCCCCTCTCTCTCTTTCTCGCTTCCTGCATCGCCGGCGACGCCACTGCCAGGCCGCCGCCGCCGCGCGTCAGAGTCCAGCGCCGCCAGTTCTAGGTCATTACACTAGGACCGTTGGATCGTGATCCCGAGGCTTAGATGGAGTCACTTAAGCGAAGGGGTACGAGAGCCTCTGAACCGTGCGATGTAATTAGATCTAACGGCTGTATTTGCTGATCCGCACGAAACGGTACGCGCCAGTAGGATAGCGCCACGTGTCACAGAGTCTGTTTTAAAAACAGATTTGATCTATTTGTGGTTCAATTTCGTAAAAATCATAACTTTCAAACCACACGTCCAAAATTTGCAAATTTTATATCAATGGAATCAGCAAGACGAGTACTTTCTTACCATGCACTTTGTTTAGTAAAATGCTTCTGTTAAATTTATTGTTTTTGCAGAAACTTGTGTATGCATGTTTAGAATATAAAAATTGTTCTAAAATGATTTTTGAGATAAAATCTTGGGCAAATGGTTTGTTTGAACCTACTGACCATAGGAATCAATTTGTGGTTTCAAAAATATATTTGGTGAAGCAAAAGAATAAACTTTTGATTTAAACCATTTCTAGTCAAATAAAAGTAATGTTTATTTATTAAAAATGCTTTTGGGAGAAAATCTTTGGGAAATGTTTTGGAATAAACTCTCTGACCCAAGCACCAAGTTTTATGATTTAAAAATGTATTTGGTGAACCACATAAAATTGTTGTTTTGCTAAAGGCATTTTCAACCACATAAAATATTGATTTTGTTTAAAAATGGTTTATGATGTAAATACTTTTGCAAATGGTTTTTCCACTTTATAAAATGACCATTAGGTGTTTCCAAATGTTTATGACTCATTAGGAACCACTTTTACAAATAAAACAATATTTTGCATGTTTGCATGCATTGTTTTGTTTCTACCATTTTATGTGATGAATTGCTTGAATGGTAGATTGAAATTGTGCCCTTGCTTGATTGAATTGTAGTGAGTTTAAGAGTGTGATCATTGCAAAGACAAGGAGTGAACTTATATCCTCTACCAAAAAGTCAAGTGATGCTTCATACTTTTGTCCCATTATTTTCACTATGCATTAGTGATATTTCTAAGTAGGACTTGCATGGAATTTTGCTAAGTGTAAACTATGCCATGGGAAATCCTAGTAGATGAAACCTTAGTAGAAATTTCCTAAGTTAAAATTCCTACTACTATCATGCTTAGCTTAGCTAATAGAAAACAAGGGTGGAATATATATTCATACTATGGAATATTTCTAAGTCTATGGACTTGTGTTTTGTTTAATAAAACAACTAAGTGAATGAATCAGCTAGGTGGAATGGAAGGAATGGTTTGTGTTGAGTGGTTCACAAGGCCCATTTCTATGGTTTACCTTTGTGTATCTCACTTGTGGATGGCCACCCAGGAACAAAGAGATTTGAGATGTCAAATGTTGAGAAGCTTCAAGTGTAGCCACTTGGCATTATGGGCTCTGCCTGGATCATATAGGTTGCAATAACTTAGCCAAATGGACAGTTGGTGGTAGGGGATTGATAGGTTGGAGCGCGTCCATTTTGGTGTAAGGGAAGGCTTCTGAAAGATCTTGTCTTGGGAAACCAAGTCTTGTGGGGAAAGTGCACCACCTCTGCAGAGTGTAAATAATCTAAGTACTTAGCCATGTCCCTGGTAAAGGACAATTTGAGCATCAAGACATGGAAGCTATCAAGAATATCCTCATCCAAATTTCTAAGATAAAATCTTGTGGTTGAACAAGGGTTGAAGGATCACCAATTTCTATTGGGAGATGCCTTGGGAAAGATTTTTGTCAAGCAAAAACTTAGTGTTTTCAACTGATAAGGAAAATCTATTTTGAGCAAAGCAAGCCTAAGCTCCACTTAGCCAAATGCATATAGATGATAGACTCCACTATACTACCATAGTATCACTTGCCAATACAATTCAAATGTATTGACCCTTGTGGCTGTAACTTGTTATGTTGCAGGTTTGTTTGATATTAGTGAAGTTTATTGATTAGGATTACAAGTCTACAACCAAAATGTCTGCATGTGGCACTTTGAAGATGAAGGACCCCATGCTGTTGTTATATTCTGCTGCATTGTAATGAGATAGCCAAATGAGCTATGTAAGATGTAATAAATTATTTTATTCCTGGTTATAAAGTTGTATTATGACCTTTGTTTCTTGATATTACATCTTAACTGTGGATGCTAGCTATTGATCCAGGGACTAGCATTGTAAACACAGGGATCTCTACCTTATTAAAGGTTGGGAACCTTACAGCCGTCGTCGACTTCGTCGTTCGCCCGCCTCGTCGACCCTCGCTTGAGCCCCGGTGAGCCCCCAACGACCCCCACCTTTCGCGTTATGGTTCAGTCTCGCCGGTGTTGCCCGACGTGGACGACGATCCTCAGGCGTTGGATTAGAACTAGATCGAACGCACCATATTGCCCCGAACCGCTTCGCACCCCCTCGTCTCACTGACGCGTGGGGAAAGCAACTTAACTAGCCCGCGTAAGCGCTGTGCTTAGCAGGCCGGCCCAGTATCGTTTCCCGCGCAGCCCACTAGTTTGAATTTAACCTTTTTCATTTTATTTCAAACACGGTTCTGTACCTAGTTTCAAAAATCAACCCATCTTGACTCAGTGAACCAAATTGAATGAAACCAATTTTGTTAGAAAGGTCTGGAAGTGCTAAATCCAAGCCCGTTGGATTTAAATCATTTGGATCTGTAGATCACCCTTGGTAAAAATAACAAGTCAAAAGATTATCTGCATTCAAACATCTTTCAAATTTAAACCATAATAGCTTTTGAGTTGATTCGAACTCTCAAAAATCACATCCAACCATACCTTTCAGAATATATAAAAATATATAGGTTTACTTACAAAAATAATGTTCAAGTAATAAAAGAATGCCACATAGGCATTTCTAGCCACTTTAGTTAATTAAAATAAAAGGGTAAAACCTTATTAAATTGTGACACCACTTTAAATCACATTCCCATGGACTAAAATATGTGGTGATGACATGTGTCAACATGATCCCATGTTTGGTTTGGAGAATATTAAATCTTAAGTAGTTTTTCAATGAGTAGAAATTACTTTTCTAAAAATAAAAGGAACTAAACCAAGCTTTAATCTTGTAATATTAGTGATGATGCTAGATCATCTATAGGACCCCTTTTGTGTGATGATTGCAAGTAGTTAAGAATTGTTTGGTGATTGTGTACCTCGTATTTATTCATAGACGCTAGTACCGACCAAGGATACGAGGAGGAAGGAGGATACTACGAAGAAGAAGTCGAGGAGAACTTCAACCACTTCTCTGCACAAGGCAAGCCTAATACTACTATTTGAATGTGCAAGCTAACACTTTCAAGATACTATACCTATGCAAGCAAATACTTGCTTGTTACCATGCCACTATATTCCTTAAGCGTATATGATCAATACCACTTGATAAACCAATCCTAGTTTTACTTGCAAGCTTTCTACTTTATTTCTTTATCAAAGCTATTACTTAGAGTATACTTAAGTGACTTGTAGATACTAGAAGGATATTTGAAGGTTGCATAAAGAGCATAAAATTTGGCCTAAGCTAGATAATCTTTATGTCATCCTAAGGCATGAGATTGAACTTAGTTGAAACTCCACTAGTTTACCACCCCTCATTAGTACTCACTCCCACTTGTAGATGCTAGTGCTAAGCATAAAACTTGATCAAATTTTAGATGGGAATATTTGGTGGAAAAAATGGTTATGAAAACCTTAGAATGATGAGTCATTCTACTGAGATGTTTTGCCATGTGTTTCCGAACACCAGATGATTTTGGTAATGAAAATGTTGAGGCATGAGCCTTAGTCCCCTTTATAAAACTGATGGTTGTCTGGATGCGATACCATTCCAATGTTACTGTACAACCACAATACCCGAGAATTGGGTAGGGCTTGACTGGAAAATTATATACCTTAGTATTAGTTCCCTCAAGGCCAAGGTATGAGCTGATGCTACCTTGTGAAGATTGTCCACCTGTTTAGTACCCAAGATGACATTTGGTCATGGTTGGGAGGCCAAACTCACAGGAGAGGTGCTTATACTAGGGCGTGTAATTGAAAGGTTAGGATTGATTATCCGCATACTGAGTATGGTGAATTCAGGATTTGTTCCTGACGGATGTATCGAATGTTGTGGTGAAAGTGTACAATCTCTGCAGAGTGTCAAACTATTCGAATAGCCGCGTCCGTGGTTATGGACAGTTGGAGTGGCCCTACTGTTCCCCGTCAGATGTTTTCAAAATGACTTGCGAAATTATTTAAGACTTTGACTTGACCATAACAGAGTTGTGGCATGAGATACAAGTTCCCACTTAGGTGTTATAAAACTTCAACTAGCGTTCGTTGTTTCTAAACATAGTAGATGTAAATCTGGCTTTTGCAAAACAACCCTAGAGCTTAGTGTCCTATTACAAAAACCCCTTCACTTGTTAGTATTAGTTTGCGAGTACTTAAAGAGTACTCATAGCTTTGTCCTTGGCTATTCTCATGGCTAGACTATGAAGAGGAGTACCTGGAAGATGGACCCCAGGAAGGTTACGACAACTAGGATCATCTCCCATCGTCAGCATTGCCTGTGACCCTGAAGATGGATCTTCGCCTACACTACCATTATTATTACGTATTCCGCTGCTTGAGTTGTATTAAGAACTGGATCATGAGATCCTTATTTGTGTAAGACCTTATGTATGGTTTGTAATGGATGATGTACTGTGGTATCCAATTCTGTTATGTCTCCGAAAAATGGTAATCCTGGGATTGCGATGTATGGAATAATAGGCATCTGGGATTAAAAATCTGGGTGTTGACACTTCTTCTTTGGAATGATGGTTCCACTGGACTTTGCAGAATTTGATAGTATTTGTCCGTATAACTCTTTCTACAGTCTCAAGAATCTTGGTAGGTTTTTCTTCATAAGTGAGATCGCTTTCCAATTGGACCTCTTCCAAATGTATAGTATCCTTCAAAGAAGTCTCCTCCATCTCCGGATGGCATTTCTTTACCTGACTCACATGAAACACATTGTGAACAGCAGGCAATGATTCAGGCAATTCAATTTCATATGCCACTTCTCCTTTACGACTCAGAATCTTGAATGGTCCAACATATCTTGGGGCCAATTTTCCTTTTACTCCAAACCTCTTCACTCCACGAAGTGGTGATACTCTAAGGTAACCTCTATCACCCACTTCATAGGTGACTTCCCTACGCTTGGGATCTCTGTAGCTCTTCTGTCGGGACTGTGCTATCTTCAATCTGTCCTTTACCAATTTGACTTTCTCTTCAGCTTCCTTAATTAGTTCTGGCCCGAACAAGTTCCTTTCTCCAACACCATTCCATAACAATGGTGTAGTACATTTCCTCCCATAGAGAAATTCAAACGGTGCCATCTCAATACTGGCTTCATAGCTGTTGTTGTAAGAGAATTCTGCGTAAGTTAGACTTTCATCCCAACTAGCTCCATAATCTAGGGCACATGCCCTCAACATATCCTCTAAAATCTGGTTGGTCCTTTCCGTCTGTCCATCAGTTTGGGGATGGAAAGCAGTACTAAATTCTAATCTCGTTCCTAATGACTCATGTAGTTGCCTCCAAAAATTGGAAGTGAATTGAGTTCCCCTATCAGACACAATACTCTTGGGTACTCCATGCAGACACACAATCCTATTCATATAGATCTTGGCTAATTTAGCACTTGTATAGGTTGTCTTCACGGGTATGAAATGAGCCACTTTAGTTAGGTGATCCACTACTACCCAAATAGAATCATATCCTGATCTGGTCCTTGGCAATCCGGTGATGAAATCCATGCCAATCTAGTCCCACTTCCAATCAGGGATAGGTAATGGTTGTAACAATCCTGGTGGTTTCTGATGTTCCGCTTTCACTCTACTACATACATCACACAAAGAAATATGTTCGGCGATGTCCTTGAGATTATTCCACCAAAATCTTTCCTTCACATCCATGTACATTTTTGTGTTACCCAGATGAATGGAATATGGTGAGTTGTGTGCTTCTTGTGAAATCAGTTTCCGAAGTTCCGGATCTTGCGGAATACATATACGTTTTCCATACCATAAAGTATGTTATTCGTCTTCATGGAATCCTTTGGATTTTACCTTGCCAATCTTTTCCTTAATCTCTTAAATTTCCTTGTCCGTCTTTTGGGCTTCCTTGGTTTTGTCCAACAAGGTGGGTTCAACATCCAATGACATGAGATGTCCTTCAGGCACAATCTCCAATCTGAGATCTTTGAATTGGGCACATAGATCATCTGGCAATTCTCCCTCAGTAAGGTCATTCACATAAACCTTACGGGGTGGTATTACAAACTCAATTCATAGTTCTTGATGAGTTCTAGCCATCTTCTTTGAATCATGTTGATTTCTTTCTGAGTGAAGATATACTTCAAACTTTTGTGATCTATGAACACTTCACATCGCTTTCCCAAAAGATAATGTCTCCATGTTTTGAGTGCATGGACAACAGAGGCTTACTCTAAATCATGAGTAGGATAATTCACTTCATGAGTTTTGAGTTGTCTCGAGGCATAAGCCACAACTTTCCCTTCTTGCCATGCCCTCTCTTCTCATCTCATTTTCCCTCTCTCCCTTGCTCTGTGGCGCTCACACGCAGAAGACGCCAAACCCTAGCTCGCCGGTAACCGCATGCCGCCATTGCTCTGGACCGTCCTGAGCCTCGCCGTCTGTCCCAGGAGATCCGCCTCGCCACCCTCGTTCTTCCCCGACCAACCAAGCAAGCTGGCGCTCCCTCAATCAGCCGAATGGAGCCTCGGTTTTGAAGTCCGGCCGTCGCTCGCCGTCATCCTATCCGTCGCTATTGAGCTCCTCCGGCAACCGCGATGAGCTCCTGGTGCTCACGCACCCCTCTACTCCCTCCCTCTTCCTCTGAATCTCGCTCCCGTCATGAGTTTGCGTGCTTCGCCGCATGCCGTCGTTGGATCCACTACTCCGGTGACCCAAAATCAGTGGCGCCGCCCCTATCGTGCTCGCCTCGCTCCGCTGGTTCAATCAGTCCTAACCCCGCAACCTCGCTCGCCGTCGTTCGCCGTCCCCGTCACCGTCCTGCAGGCCACCGCCGGCGTGATGTCATCCTGACATCACCCGTGCGTCAGCGCACGCGCTAACCTGGTCAAACCCAGCCAAGGACCCACTTTGCATGCATGGCTTACTTATGTGGCCTCTGGCCCACAAGTCAGCCTCTCTGGATAGCCCTAGCCCGAGTGAAAAATGCCCCTGAACCACTTTTGCTTGTGTGGCTGCTGAGGTGGCTCCGGGCCCCTCTATCAGTCACTGTGGCTAGGTATGCCTGCGGTGTAAAAAGTTTAACCAGCTTTTAGTAATTTCAGAAATAATTATCATCTTATAAATTGAATAACTTATTAATTATAAGTCAGAAAAATATGTATAACATACCAAAATGTTCAGAAAAATGAAACCTACCTCTTTAAGCTATAATCATGCATTGTTCAACAACTTAAATGGCAAGTTTAAGTAGAAGAACTTAGCAACCCCTCTCATATACATCCGGAGTTTCCCCGAGTTAGGGTTTTCACCCCTCGGAACCCCGTTTAAGTTGTCAAGCATGCTTTAGGGTTACATCTCAATGCAATTTAACTTGTCATATCATCATCATTGCTTGAGCATTTCACCAATGCGATGTGTTGATTGTTTCCCTTCCTTTCCGGTGTTTGCTTCTTCCCGGTAGAATACGAGATCGAGATTGAGATCGAAGCTAGAGATCAACACCGTCGAAGATTGAAGATGGACGAACAATACTTGACCAGCTATAATCAAGTCAAGTACAAGGCTTCCGCGGATCTATTTATCTGCTATCATCAGTCAAAGGCAACCACAGCCCCACCATGATATAATCCTATGATTTTGAAAGCATTTCAATTCTGCCATGTTGCATACGATTCTACTGTGGTCTTTTATCGATAGATAGAGTATCCTATATATTGCATTACTCCCTTTGAGCTTATATTACCTGATCCATTGCTCCTAGCATAACTAGGTTTGGCTTGTGTACACTGCTAGAGCTTATATATGTGTCTGCTTAGCCATGCATAGCTGTTAGTTCTGGTCCATCCAGATGATGTATCAAGTGCAGAGAATCTAGTATGACAGGAGAACGTGATGAGATGAGATCATATGTGATATGATATTAAACATGCTAAGTCTTGTATGGGAGGCCACGATGGGATGTGGTTTTTCTACTCCCATGCTCGCCACCACTAGGACCTGAGTTCTTGCCTTTGGAACCAAGACGAGCGTGCAACCACACAGAGCCTGGACAACCTCACGAGAAACTAACTTGCCTAGTAGATTCCATGAGTCACATAGTTCGGGCGTTCCATTCGACATATGCATAGAAAATCTTTTGAAAGATTTGCTGGGTGAAGTTGGTGCATTCATAACAGGTAGGTAAGCGTGGACCGGGTTGCTTGGGGTAGATGGCGCCCCTGTTAACCAACCTCGCCTCACATCTTTAAGTACCGGCTTCGGGATTTGACCCATTACGGCGGAACCATACTTATTGCGTGACTCATGGTCTCGGCGAAAGCAAGGTAAAGGTCGTGGCCAACCACCCTCTGCCAGCCTTCCAAGGAAGAGGGCTAATAGCTTGGCATTAAGACTCGGTTGGTACGTGTGGGTAAAGTTGTACACCCCTGCAGGGTAATAATCTTTTCGAAAAGCCGTGTTCACGGTTATGAACGACTTGGCGACCGGATTCAAGATCATAGATAATTGTAACCTAATGGTAAAACTTGGCAGATCAACATGTGCTTAAGGATGCTTCCTCATGGGTACGAGGGGGTGATCCTAGTTGGTAGATGATGATGATTTGGTGGATATCAAAATATGATGATGATTTGGTGGATATCAAAAGATGATGATGATTTGGTGGATATCAAAAGATGATGATCAATATTTCAGAGATGTCGCTCTCCTATCCCCTTTTAAAATATTCTGATTACACAAGCTTCTTCCCTCTCTCGTTTTATAAACAAAGATGGCTTTATGCAAAACAACTCCACCAGCCATAAGTCTTGCGGAGTACACCCTGTACTCACCCTTGCTTTATTGATACTTTTGGCAGAGTAAGTGTTCACCTGAAGACGAGTTCTGTACTACATCGACATCGACGAGTAGCTTGGGGTTCCCTGCCGACAACCTGGAATCTATGGGCTGGGATGTCATCCTTATGCTTCAGGCCTCTTAGGCCATTTGTTAAGTTTTCTATACTTAACAGCATAACTTGCCTTTCGTTGTTTGATGTTTGTGGTCAGTGACCTCTGCTTGTAATAATTTGTTTCTCTTCTTAGTTATGAGCTTGATGTAATAAATTTTGTGTCGTAGGGTCACTGCCATGTTACCGATTCTTCACTGGATATTCTCGAGCTCAAGGTTAAGCTTATTTCAGATGGAGGTCTGGGATTTGTTTAGCCCTGATCCCGGGTGTGTCACAGTTGTTGGTATCAGAGCAGTACCGATCGTAGGAAAACCTTGCTATTGGTGGATGTTGAGTCTAGTGCTTGTGAAAACTATTTTCAAAGCTGAAAATTATTTGTGAAAACTCCATTATGCTTATTTTCTCCTTATCCAGTTTCGCTCTTACTCTGGGTCATCTTATCTGGTGTTGATTTTGGAAAAGTTTTGATGTCTCTTCTTGTCTTTCAAAGCTTAGGTTCCTTCTAGGCATGCCGTTTCTAAGCCAGTTGACCTAGTGTTGAGTTCTCTAGAGTTGTGTGTGTTGTGAATTCCTTGTTGCCCCTTGCTCTGCTTCATCCGAGAGATTCCTTTCCATCATGATCTCTCAATCTTATGGACCTACAATATTATATTGTTGGTTCTATAGTGTTCTGCTCTAGGTTTCGAGGTTTCCTTTTGCCTTGTGTGCCTCCTTTTTACTTGTTTGGGTACTTGAGAAGTCGTTTCTTCTTTTGGAAGCTACCTCGTGATTACTACCTTGTAGTGTATGTTATGCCTCTCATGTAGTAGTTACTTATTTTCTCGGGTTTTAACCCTTGGACTTGAACCTAAGATTCCCGATTGTGCTGGATTCTGGTGTCCTGAATCTCGTACATGAAGCTGATCTTTAAACCAAGATCCGTTCCTTTGACCCCTGTTGCTAATGTTTATACATTACCTTAGGATGGCTGGTATTACTATTATAGCCTTCAAGCTTGTGGCCTTTGTCCCGATTTAATTGTGACAACTAAGGACTTCCCCTACCACTAGCTATGGCAGATGTTCTTAAATGGAACCAAATAGATCACGACAAGAATACTTCTCGAGAGTCTCGTATCTACCCTTGTGACTTTGCCACACATACCCCTTTTATGCATAGGTTTTCGGAAGGTTGTTAACTTATGCATCCACACCTCGGGATTCTATCCAGAGCATGTTCTTCTTTCCCCTTGTTGTTTTTCGACCTCTGTCTACCAGTTGGTAGCCAAGCGGTAAATGATCATCGGTGTCTTCCGATGTAAGATACTCTTGTGGTCCGTCATGAAAAAACATTTCGGAATGTCAGGAGAAACAAACTCCAGTACCTCGTCATATCTAAGACCAAGTCAAAGCGTTGTAACCTGCAGATTAAGAGGCATTGATTAGCTTCTATCTGTTCTACCTTAAAGTACCACACCCTTTTATACTAAAGAGTGTGTGCTGAGTTTCATGACCCCTTAATGAAGTGATACTTCCACACATCTTTACTCACCCTCCCTCGAGATTTCGTGCTCATGAGTGATGCGTGTGCATAATAATGTGGCCATCTGAGATTCTATCAATTCTTATTGTTTGAACTCTAAGGACATTTGAGTCATTCTTAGCTTGATTGGTTAACCCCGTCACTAAGCAAAGGATGATTGTGCTACCAAGTCCGTTATTCTGGTACACTCTCTTAAGTCAAAGAGTTAGTCTATTGCCGAAGCTCTGAGACTACGTCTTCTTTCCTTACCAAGCAAGTTTCCTCTCGAACTAAGTGACATATCGGTGGTTCGTGATATTCTAGATGTCTATTAGAAGTATCGCCACGTTTCCACATGACCGTGTTGTCAAGTTTTTGAGCAAGCAAGTTCTCTGAACTGCTATTTTCTCCAAGGATCCGTAATTTGATACCCCTTAACTAATTGGTTGAGCTTAAACAACAACTTGGAGAGTTGTAAGACAAAAGTTGTATCCGACTTTGTTCCTTCTTAAAGGGTTGTCTAGTTTTGTTCGTGTTGAAGAAAGATAGTATTTCCTTTGTGGATATGTTATCTTCCCCTCTTTTGATTTGATTTGGGTTATCGTCAAATCAAACTCCGTTCCAAGGACTATCTTGATGATGTTTCTTCTCGTGATGTTTCACTTGAGTACATATTCATGTCCCTTGATCTGACCAATACTTTTGCCTTGTTCATACAACATACGAGTTCACCTTCTTGGAGTGTCTCGATAAGTTTTTTTGTTGAGCCCATCAATAACATCATATCTTCTCCATGTTAAACAGAATTCATATGGAACATTTGGCATTAATGTTGGAAACTTCTGAGAACCATCTTCGAGTCATCTCAAAGTATGTGTTCTGGATGTTAGAAGTAACCTTCTTTGGTTCACGTGCAATTGTTAAAAGATGTCGCCGTGGATTCGAGTAGTGTTAACTCTGTTACTTAAGGACACATGTGTGTTTTGTTGTTAGCATCTTAAGTGTGTGTAGTTATCTTCCGACAAGTTGCTAAATACATGGGTCTAGCAATCTAGCTCATATTTTGGAGCTTGACACTATAGTCCGTGTCTTGAGAATCTAGTGACTTTAACTTTGCGGTAAATGTTGCAAACTTTCTATTCGGACATGCTGAGTCTGAAGTATCATTGCACTTAACCAAAGTTGAATCTCAAGAAGATATGATGGTTGGTGTTCCTCAAGGTTTAGATATAAGTCTCCTTGTAAATCTGGTAAGATTGATGTAATGGTTGACACACTTAGCCGGAAAGACCTACCATCACATTCTCTTGATTCAGCAATATCAACCACTCTTCATGAGGCATCTTCTATGAATTATTATAGGAGTTGTGCTTATGGTTCCTTGTATCTGAAGTCTGACCTTTACTTGATATTTCATATCTCGAACATCGAGGAGAACATTTAAAGTAGTGTTGCTAAATGTCTCTCGGTCGATCCTACAGACCTTTTTATGTTGGTAAATGTTTTGTTATGCCAAGTAATTGAAGTCTGAGAAAGAAGTTTCTTTCTTCTCGTGTCATCAGGAGTCTTCTTAACTATTCATCTGGTGGTGTAAAGTGATATCACGATCTTTGGCAAAGATTTTGATAGCCCTGGATGAATTAAAGAGTTTCCTTCTTATTCTCTTAAACATGTTTAAGAGTGACTGTGATTTTGATAAATCAGAATTTTCTCTTGGTACATGTTCCTTGTGACTCATACGAGTCCTCTCCACAAAAATACCTTTCTGTCTTAGCCTTCTGTTGAATGAAAGAGTGACTCTTCTGTGTCAAAAGTACTTCAACAACTTGGTTTTGTTGATCCATATCCTTGCAACTTGAAATCTATACTTACGCTGTTTAGTAGAGGTTCCCTATCGAAGTATGTGGTCATGTTCTCTCTATTGGAAGCTCTCTTCTTCAGAAGCTTCAAAACCTCCTGTAAGTTCCATGGTCTCAATCCTGATGAAGACTAGTTGTCTAAAAACATGAAACCATCTCCTATTGTTCCCTCCGTTACCTTGTTGTGTTTCATGTCGTCATCTCAGAGTTGTTCCTAAACACTCCATCCATGAGGTTCCCATGAGATAGTCTATGTGTTGTTTAGTGTGTTTCCCTCTTATCTTTAGAGTGAACCAGTTTCTTTCTCTCTCTGTCGCTTTTCCTACCTTTGGAATATCGGGTCGAGATTCTCGTAAGGGGGATAGAGCTGTAACACCCCTGTTTTAGTTAATCTTTATTAGGGTTTTGTTTGTGCATTCATGAGCATCATCAATTAATTTGTGCATTAAATAAAATAGACAAAACCCTAAAACCCTAATCCTCCTCCCCCTTTTTGAAGCATTCAAAATAGGTTTTGAATTTTCAAAAGTATCAAAGTGTATGGGCCCCAAATTTTCTAAAGGGGTTCCTACAATATTTTATATATTTTGAAAATCTTCTGGTACTTTTGAAATAATTCAAAACAGATTCAAAATAGAAATACAAAATAGATCTTGTAATCAGAAAATAGAAAAAGATCTGGACAAAAAAAGGGTTTCTAACCTAATCAGGCCGTAGCCCTCCCTCCCTCTCTTTCTGGCTCGGCCCAGCCGAGGCCCATCTCAGCCCAAAGCCTGCTTACCCCTTCGTCGTCTTCCTCCTCGACGAGAAGCTGCTCGCTGGATCCTCCACCACCGTCCGCTGCTGCCACGATGCGCGCTCGCGCCGCGATGCCCGCCGCCGCTCTCCAGAGAGGATAAGAACCTTGCCGTGCCGTGCCCTCTCTTCTCCTCTCCTTTTCCCTCTCTCCCTTGCTTTGTGGTGCTCAGACGCAGAATACGCCGAACCCTAGCTCGCCGGTAACTGCATGCCGCCGTCGCTCTAGACCGCCCTGAGCCTTGCCGTCTATCCCAAGAGATCCGCCTTGCCACCCTCGTTCTTACCCGACCAACCAAGCAAGCTGGAGCGCCCTCAATCGGCCGAATCGAGCCTCGGTTCCAAAGTCCGGTCGTCGCTCGCCGTCGTCCTATACGTCGCTATCGAGCTCCTCCGGCCGAATTGACCACTTCACAGCAACCGCGGTGAGCTCCCGGTGCTCACGCACCCCTCGACTCCCTCCCTCTTCCTCTGAATCTCGCTCCCGTCGTGAGTCCGCGTGCTCTGCCACATGCCGTCATCGGAGCCACTTCTCCGATGACCCAAAATCAGTGGCGCCGCCCCTATCGTGCTCACCTCTCTCCGCTGGTTCGATCAGTCCTAACCCTGCAGCCTCGCTCGCCATCGTTCGTCGTCCCTGTCACCGTCCTGCAGGCCACCGCCGGCGTGATGTCATCCTGACGTCACCCGTGCGTCAGCGCGCGCGCAGACCAGGTCAAACCTAGCCAGGGACCCACTTTGCCTGCGTGGCTTGCCTATGTGGCCTCTGGCCAACAGTTCAGCCTCTCTGGCTAGCCCAAGCCCGAGTGAAAAATGCCCCTGAACCACTTTTGCTTGTGTGGCTGCTGAGGTGACTCCGGGCCCCTCTGTCAGTCACTGTGGCTAGGTATGCCTGCAGTGTAAAAAGTTTAACCAGCTTTTAGTAATTTCAGAAATAATTATAATCTTATAATTAAATAACTTATTAATTATAAGTCAGAAAAATATGTATAATATACCAAAATGTTCAGAAAAATGAAACCTACCTCTTTAAGCTATAATCATGCATTGTTCAACAAATTAAATGGCAAGTTTAATTAGAAGAACTTAGCAACCCCTCTCATATACATCCGGAGTTTCCTCGAGTTAGGGTTTTCACCCCTCGGAACCCCGTTTAAGTTGTCGAGCATGCTTTAGGGTTACATCTCAATGCATTTTAACTTGTAATATCATCATCATTGCTTGAGAATTGCATCGATGCCATGTGTTGATTGTTTCCCTTCCTCGGTGTTTGCTTCTTCCCGGTAGAATACGAGATCGAGATCGAGATCGAAGCCAGCGATCAACACCGTCGAAGATTGAAGATCGATGAACAATACTTGACCAACCATAATCAAGTCAAATAAAAGGCTTCCGAAGATCTATTTATCTGCTATCAACATGCAAAGGCAAGCACAGCCCCACCATGATATAATCCTATGATTTCGAAAGCATTTCAATTCTGCCATGTTGCATACGATTCTACTGTGGTCTTTTATCGATAGATAGAGTATCCTATCTATTGCATTACTCCCTTTGAGCTTATATTACCTGATCCATTGCTCCTAGCATAACTAGGTTTGGCTTGTGTACACTGCTAGAGCTTATATCTGTGTCTGCTTAGCCATGCATAGCTGTCAGTTCTGGTCCATCCAGATGATGTATCAGATGCAGAGAATCTAGTATGACAGGAGAACATGATGAGATGAGATCAGATGTGATATGATATTAAACATGCTAAGGCTTGTATGGGAGGCCACGGTGGGATGTGGTTTTTCTAGTCCCATGCTCGCCACCACTAGGACCTGAGTTCTTGCCTTTGGAACCAAGATGACCGTGCAACCACACGGGGCCTAGACAACCTCACGAGCAACTATCTTGCCTAGTAGATTCCATGAGTCACATAGTTCGGGCGTTCCATTCGACATATGCATAGAAAATCTTTTGAAAGATTTGTCGGGTGAAGCTGGTGCATTCATAACAGGTAGGTAAGCATGGACCGGGTTGCTTGGGGTAGATGGCGCCCCTGTTAACCAACCTTCCCTCATATCTTTAAGTATCGGCTTCGGGATTTGACCCATTACGACAGAACCATACTTATTGCGTGACTCATGGTCTTGGTGAAAGCAAGGTAAAGGTCGTGGCAACCACCCTCTGCTAGCCTTCCAAGGAAGAGGGCTAATAGCTTGGCATTAAGAGTCGGTTGGTACGTATGGGTAAAGTTGTACACCCCTGCAGGGTAATAATCTTTTTGAAAAGCCATGTTCATGGTTATGAATGACTTGGCGACCGGACTCAAGATCATAGATAACTATAACCTAATCGTAAAACTTGGCAGATCAACGTGTGCTTAAGGATGCTTCCTCATGGGTACGAGGGGGTGATCCTAGTTGGTAGAGGATGATGATTTGGTGGATATCAAACGATGATGATAAAAAATTCAGAGATGTCGCTGTCTTATCCCTTTTTAAAATATTCTGATTGGACGAGCTTCTTCCCTCTCTCGTTTGATAAACAAATATGGCTTTATGCAAAACAACTCCACCAGCCATAAGTCTTGCGGAGTACACCCTGTACTCACCCTTGCTTTCTTGATACTTTTGGCAGAGTAAGTGTTCATCTGAAGACGAGTTCTGTACTACATCGACATCGACGAGTAGCTTGGGGTTCCCGGCTGGCAGCCTGGAATCTATGGGCTGGGACGTCATCGTTATGCTTCAGGCCTCTTAGGCCATTTGTTAAGTTTGCAATAGTTAACATCATAACTTGCCTTTCGTTGTTTGATGTTTGTGGTCAGTGACCTCTGCTTGTAATAATTTGTTTCTCTGCTCAGTTATGAGCTTGCTGTAATAAATTTTGTGTCGTAGGGTCACTGCCATGTTAGCGATTCTTCACTAGATATTCTCGAGCTCAAGGTTAAGCTTATTTCAGACGGAGGTCTGGGATTTGTTTAGCCCTCATCCCGGGGGTGTCACACTGTCTATGCTAACCACCTTAAGATAATTTAGCTTACTCCCTTTTGATTCAAAGTTATACATGAATCTAATCCGTTTCTTATCCGGGGTTGTGAGTGCGACAGCACGGTTGGCACAATCTAGTACTCCTTCATACTTGGTCATCCAATCCATTCCCAAAATTACATCCAATCCTTGGGAATCTAAGATTATCAGACTAACTAGAAACTTATGCCTTCCAAATTCTATCACTAGATCACGACATCCAAGTCTTACTATTATATCTCCACCGGGAGAACCTACTTTTATAGGACACCCAATATTTTTAGTTGGAAATCCATTTCTATCAACAAATGCTCTTGATATGAATGAATGCGACGCACCAGTATCAAAAAGAACAAGTGCTGGAATAGAATTGAGTTTGAACTTACCAGCCACAGCATCAGATTCCTCATAAATCTCTTCCACATTGATGTGTTTCACTTGTCCCTTTTGGAAAGGGTTGGGCTTGGTGGTTCCTTCAACCTTCTTCTCTGGGCACTCATTAGCATAGTGCCCCATCTTCTTACACTTGAAGCATTCAACCTGACTGATATCTCTCTTTGCAGGCTGACTTCCACTTCCACTTCCACCTCCACTATGGTGACTCTTGTGTACACTCTTGTGGTTCTTGAACTTGTCATTATCATGACTATGGTGATGCTTGTTGTCATGATGGCAGTTGTGGCCGTGGTGGTTGTTGTACTTTCCATGTTTGTGGGATCTAGAACTCCCACTGTCCATGATGGGAATGCTTGTGAGACGATCCCAAGTTGTGTTTATTAAAGCTGTGCTTCTCTCAACCTGTTTCATCTTGTTCTCCAAGATGGTAGCCTTGTCACAAAGTGATTGGTAGGTTGGGACATAGGCAATAGACAGCTGCAGATTCAGTTCATCATTCAGTCCTTCGAGGAATTTCTCCTTCCTCTTGGCATCAGTATCAACTTCATCCGGTGCATAACACGCCAGATTGTTGAATTCCTCAATATATTCAGCCACGCTGCGGTGACGCTGCTTCAGATTATGGAACTCCTTCTTTTGGAATTATGCCCTAGAGGCAATAATAAAGATGTTATTATTATAATTCTTGTTCAAAATAAAGTTTATATTCCATGCTAGAATTGTATTAAGCAGAAACTTTGATACTTGTGTGGTTTATGAACAACACCGTGTCCCTAGTACGCCTCTATGGACTAGCTCATTGATTAATGATGGATAAGGTTTCCTAACCATAGACATGAGTTGTCGATTAATAATGAGATCATGTCATTAGGAGAATGATATGATGGACAGACCCAAATTAAGCAGAGCAAGTCATCGTGTTCATCTTTGCGAAGCTTTTTCCTATGTCAAGTATTGTATTCCTTAGACCATGAGATAATACAACTCCCTGGTATCGGAAGAAAGCTTTGAGGTCATCAAACGTCATCCTATGTGAGGGTGATCATAAAGGTGTCTCTCAGGTGATCGGAAAGTACTTGTTGGGTTGTATGTATCGAGATGAAATTTGTCCCTCCCGAGTCGGAGAGATATACTTCGAGCCCACTCGGTAATCGATATCAACACCTCTTGCAAGCACGTGGTTAAGGAGTTAATCAAAAAGTGATATCAGATTACAGAACGAGTAAAGTACTTGCTGTGAACAAGATTGAACTAGGTATGCTGATACCAACGATCGAATATCGGGCAAGTAAAATATCGCGTGACGAAGGGAATACATATATGGGATTAATTGAATCTTGGAATCGTGGTTCATCCGATATGATCATCTACGAATATGTGGGAGTTAATATGGGTTTACAGATCCTGCTGTTGATTATTGATAGAAGATCATGTCTGCATATTCTCGAACCCGTAGGGTCACACACTTAACGTGGATCGACGCTAGGATAAAATGGATAATTGGTTTATGAGTTTTTTGTTCGGAGTCTCGGATGATACCCAGGACATCACGAGAGGTTTCTCGAATGGTCCGGAGAATAAGATTCATATAAAGGAAATCAGTTTTTGGATTTTGGAATCGTTTTGGAGTTTATCGGTATTGTACCGGAAGGTTCTAGAAGGTTTCGGAGTTGGACCAACGTGGGCCCGCTTGTAGGATGCCTGCGTGGGCCTAAGGGGAAGTGCCCTGGCCACTTTGGGCCAGGGGCACAAGGCCCCTAAGGCCCAGCCGGCCAGCCCTTAGGGGAAACCCTAAGGGAACCTTCCAGAAGAGAGGGGGATGACTTGCCCCCCACTCCACCCCTTGGGCCGCCGCCCTAGGGCTTGGAGGAGGGGTCAACGGGCCGGCCAGCCCCCTATATAAGGACGGCAGGGGCGCAGCCTCCCCCCACTCCAACCCTAGCCACCGTCCAACTGCTGCCCCTCCACCTCTCTCTCTCTCTCCCGACTGCCACCTATTTAGGGTGACTAGAACTAATTAGGGACTGTGATATATCCATCATGTACACCCTAGGCAAGGAAAAATTGTTTCAACACTATTAGTCGCAACATGTGAACATACACAATTCAACGTTCTATCAGCCATTCTTGGTAGGCGTAACAATATAACTTATTATCACAGCAATTGCTATAGGACGGTCTATGGGTAGGACAAGAGTTCACTATATACTTAACCATGTTTGTTTAGATTTATGCCCATGTTTGTGAGTTGCACAAGTCAGAGGTGAAGGACATTTTGAGGGAGGCACATCGTACCGCATATACCGTTCATTCGGGAGAGTCAACTATTACCATAACCTAAAGAAGACATGTTTGTGGCAAGGAGTGGAAGTTGATGTTTTTTTTGGGTTTTCCAGCGAGTAAAGGCTCAATAAAAGAGGCCAACTAGACCGTTCCTCTCTGTCGAGGTTCCATGATGGCCATGTGATGAAATTGCCGTGAATTTTGTTGTTGTCCTACCTCATACATGGAGAGGGAATGCTGAGATTTGGGATGACATGGACCGACTAAGTAAAGTTTTTCACTTTGTTCTTATCCACACCATATACTTTGCAAGTCACTTGTCACCAATATTTGTGCGTGATATAGTAAGGTTGCGGTGGATTTTGAAAACCATTACTTCTGGTAGGGATGCTAAGATTTGATCAAAAACCTAGAGAGCTTATAGAGTTCCTTTGGTGTGCAAAAAAAAAGTCTTAGTACATCATTTCATCTCTAGGAAGATGGCCAGTTAGTGTGTATTACCCAAACTCTTGAAGATATGTTGAGGTGTTGTGTCCTACCTTGCAAGGGAGCTTGGAGGTCACTTGTGACTTGTGGAGTTTTCTTGTAGTGACATCAACCAGACTATTATACAGACGATATCTACCTTACGAGGCTTGTCTAGAATAAAGTTTATGAACTCCATAAAGTTTATGAGCTCTAGTTTGTTGGATTGTTGTGGGTGAATAGATAGTGTTGTGACCACACTGGGTCTAGCAAACTACGGAGCACACTTGTTTCTTAGAGAAGGCAACAGAGCTACGCCGATTATTAGAGGTTGGCTGTTGAATTTGTGTAGCTAAGTAGGTACTCTTAAGAGTGTCACCCACCTTAAGTGTTACAAAATTTAACACAAAAAAAAACTTAAGAGTTGTAAAGCTAGCCTATCAACTCTTATTGCCAAGTCGATAAAAGTTGTGCATAACGTGTTCCATGTCTCTATGCGGCGAGAGCGTTGTCGTGATCCAGATCAACAAATCACCATGGAACCAATTACAGTTGACCAAGATTTAACTTTTTAGGTTCGCCTTGTGAGGATATTAGAAGAGTCAGAGAGAGTGACGGGGCATATAGGATACTAAATTTTGTGAAGGTTCTTTGATCGCAACAAACCAAGCCGTGAGGTGACTTGGGAGATTGAGTCCCGCATGCGTGAGAAGTATCCAAAGTTATTCATGGCTAGCATGTGAGGCATAATTTTGTATGTTATGCTTAGTAGTGCGAGTGATAAACGAGAAAGAATTCGGGGTCAAATTCTGTTTAAGGGGGTAAGAGTGTAATACCCCAAATTGGAAGCTAACTTTTTTTGTCTATTTGATCTTATAGAAAAATGACCTTGAGGATATTTAGTCTAATTTAGGAACTAAGAAGTTTCAGAAAAGAAAGAAAATGAAAAGGACAAAAAAATTGTCTACACAAGTGCTTGAACTTGTGATCTACCGTAAGAAAACCTTTTGAAACAGCCAGTGGCTCTTTATAGTGTTATTAGTACGGAGTTAGTCACTATTTATTTTATCCCCTGTAACTCGTAGAGAGAAAACGGGCTGGGCTCGGCTTATTGATCTACAGCCAGAATCGGTACTGCCGCATATTTTAGGGTTGAGTTGGTCGCCACCGTCTTTTTTCCCTAAAGATTTTCCATCGCCAGATTCCTCAGTCTAGCACCACCGCGTTCTCCTGTTTTGCAACGTCGCAGCCGTCAAGTTGTCGTTGCTTCTGCGAGTCTATGTCATGGTTCTCGAGGACCGTCTCCATCAAGCAGTTCTGTGGGCGCCGTCGGTAGCTAAACAGTACCTCTATTTTGGTTAGTCCCCAACTGTTTGCTATGTCCTGATTCTCGTAGCGATTTCTCTAGTAGTATGCATGGTGGGATCCGAGAGGGTACAATTTTCCAATGTTTTCTGCCTAGTTTGGATTCTGAGTTTTGGCATCACGTCCGTGTGGGGATTGGGTGTCAGTAATGACTAGTTCCAGGGATTTTGTCGGCACCTAGTTTGTATTAGGGAGCGATTATGTACGTGCTCTTATTATATACATAGTGTATTAGCTAGAACGAAACACTAGTAGCCACTTACTCTCCATAATTAGTGGAATCCATCGATCAGAGACTTGGGGTCATTTGATTTTGTATTTTCTCTAATGGTTCAAGCATACAAAGAGTGGGATGAAATCTAAAAGAAAATTAGGGTTGCTTATTTCGTTCTAGTAGTTAACCTGGAGCTAACCGCTGAGACTTAATCATGTTTTGACATTTATCTTGTGTCGCTCCAGGTCCGTTAGTAATCAGTCGGGGGGAGGTTTCACATAGAGCAGTTTCTACTACAAAAATAAATTATTAGGCTATTAGACGTCAGAGTACTGCTAGTATATTTCTTCTTATGACAGTAGCTAAGAATTGGTTGAATAAATGTCTAGTAGCTATTATTATGTTTTTGACCAGCTGCTATTTTTATAGCTTTCCAGGCCTATTTCGTAGATATTTTGTAACTGACAGCAAAAATGTTTGTGGGTTAAATGTGCGTGTGTAGGTGTGATGCTACTTTTACTATAACTTATTTATTGCTGTTGTGTATGGAGTGATAATTATGCTTGGATAAACATGTATTGGTACTTCCAATTCGGAACCTTACAAGTCATATGTTGTGTCCCGCGTTTGAGGCAAGTTCATAATGGAATAATACTTTGCAAGATCCCCTCGCTTAACTCTTATTTTATAGCACTTGTTTTTTATTAAGTTCCTATATATTGGTTATATCTATGGGTATAAAGTGGACACAACAAAGGATAAAAGCAAAGGTTACAGTTGCGCTTGTATTTTGCATATCATGTTAAAGACAATGCATAGTGTTGTGACCTACTGAGGTAGGCAGCCTGAGACCGTCGATGTTGGGACGAGTCCCACATTATCGGCAACCTCCACAAGTTGGAGTGAGTGGATACCGATGGGTGTTCACTCAAGCGATACCGGTATACGCAAAAGAAAATAGAAAGCAAAGAGCATGTAGGCATACAGAATCATTATCGCGACATGACTAGTGGTACAAGATAATTGTTGGTGTCGTGATTTATGTAATGCTTATTATTTATTTATGTACTTGCTGAGTACTTTGTACTCACCCTTGTTGCTTCTGTGTTTTTAGGTACCATTTGACGACGACATTCATGGGTTGGGAGTAGTATCTCTACATTTTACACACACAACCTTTCACACATTACACTACTTTTAGATATAGTAGTTTACCACGCTTAAGATTGCTCATGACTTATTCTTTACTGTACATTTTGGTTTATATTGTAGCTACTGGTGTTATGAACTTTTAACTTGGTCTTGTTGAACCGTGTGGTTGTTGGTATAGATAAGTTGGATGAGTAGTATTATTCTCATGTTGTGGATATCCCCATAAACAAAGGAGACTCTGCTGAAATTTATAATTTTAGACCAATATGACTAGTGTTTATAGTATGTGTAGCATTGCCAGATAGGGTGAATATCTAGGGTGTTACAAAGCCCTGCCGCAGAAACTCTCCACCATAAGCACCACGCCATCGTGCTGCAGATCCAATCTATCTCTCCACCATACTTGTTGGACCAAGGAAAGGAGGAGACGTCGATGCACCGTACGTGTGCATCTCTCGGAGGCGCCGCCACTTGCGGCGTAGGATCGGATCGGATCGCGAGGAGGTTCGGCGAGTACGACTACGTCAACCACGTTCTGTTGAACGTTTCCGCTGTGCGATTTCTTCAAGGGTATGAAGATCTCATAAATCTCTCTCGTTGATTACATCTCCTAGATTAGATCTTGGTTTTCTTGTTCGCATTCGTAGGAAATTTTTTGATTTACTATGCTGCGAAATCCTTTAGTGGTATCAGAGCTAGATCTATGCGTAGATGTGTTTCACGAGTAGAACGCAACATGCTTGTTGCGGGCGTTGCTGTTTTCTGTTGCAAACCTCTTGTTGTGAATTTCTTATGGTGCGGCATAGTGAGATTGAAGCAGTCCAGGCCAACTTTACGCGACCTCGTTCGCGAGACCGGCTCCGCAGTTGACGTGTGGCTTGTTCCACACATGCGGCTAGTGGATGCCAGTTTTTCTCACTATAGTAGTCATGAGATTTACAACAGATGTTAGCAACCATAATATCACCGTTGTGGCTTTTCGTAGGTAAGAATTGTTCTTAGCTTGTTACTCCCATAAGCCACGTAAAACATGCAACAACAAAGTAGAGGCATCTAACTTGTTTTTGCAGGGAGTGTTTTGTGATATGGTATGGCCCAAGACATGATGTGTATGAATTGAGATGTATGCAATGATCATGTTTTGTAATATTTCACGACTTGCATGTCGATGAGTTCACAACCGGCAGGAGCCATATGGTTGTCTTTATAATTGTATATGACCTGCGTGTCAACTTCTTATACGCCATATAATAGCTTTAATTTATCGCAAAGTAGATAGAAATAGTTTTAGTTGCTATTCGTGGTGGAGGCAATCATGGTGGAGTGATGGAGATCATGATGGAGCGCACAAGATGGAGATCATTGCACGGAGATTGGCTATACCATGTCACATAAAATTATATGCATGTGATGTTTATCCTTTTATGTATCTTATTATGCTTAGATCGCGACGGTAGCATTATAAGATGATTCCTCACTTAACGATCAAGATAAAATTGTGTTCTCCCCATGTATGCACTGTTGCGAAACTTCGTCGTTTTCAAGCACCTCGTGATGTTCGGGTGCTATAAACTCTACGTTCACATACAACGGGTGCAAGCCAGTTTTGCACAGGCGGAAATACTTGGGTTTGCCTTGACGAGCCTAGCATGTACAGACATGGCCTCGGAACAGACGAACCGAAAGGTTCAACATGAGTCATATGAATGATATGATCGACACTTTGTTGTCCACCATTGAACCACATCTCTTCTCGTGAAGATCAGATTAGGTGTGGTGAAATTGGATCGTCTTCACTAAACAACTTGAGGGATGTTGAATTTAGTGGGAGTTCATCTAGTAATTTGATTAAGTTGAACTACTTATCATGAACATAGTCTAAATTGTATTTGCAAATTTTGTAGATCAAATGGCTAAGTCCAACTTCAACTTCAACGTTTTTGCTGAGAAAGAAAAGCTTAAGAACAATGGGTCTAACTTCACCAACTGGTTCCGCAATCTGAGAATCATTCTCGCTGGCGGACAAGAATCCTATGTACTTGAGAAATCGCTAGGTGACGCCCTGCTACTGATGCGCCGGCTGATGAAAAAGTTGTTTATCAGTCACGCAAAGATGATTATGGAGTGATTAAGAGTACCATGTTGTTTGCTATCGAACCGGAACTTCAAAATCGTTTTGAGGAGTTCCACGGGCCCTTTGAGATACTTGAGGAACTGAAAACCATGTTTCAGACTCAGGCCCGTTCTGAGAGATATGGGATCTCTGAGAAGTTCTTTAACTGCAAGATGGAGGAAGGGAGTTCCGTTAGTGATCACGCCATTAAGATGTCGGGCTACACTCAATGTCTTGAGCAACTGGACTGCAAGATTCCAGAAGAGCTCAAGATTGACAGAGTTCTGCAATCACTCCCTCCTAGCTACAAAGGTTTTGTAGTTACTCACAATCAAATTGGTTCCACTGATACGATCACTGAGCTCTTCGCTAAGCTGAAAGCTGCGGAGGTGGATATCAAGAAAGATAATCATGTGTTGATGGTCAACAAGACCACTAGCTTTAAGAAAGCTAAGGGTGCAAAGAAATCCTTCAAGAAAGGCAGCGGCAAGCGCGTTGCCCCTGCTGAGAAGAAGCTCAAGTCTGGACCTAAGCCGGACACTGAGTGCTTCTATTGCAAGGACAAGGGTCACTGGAAGCGCAACTGTCCGAAGTACTTGGCGGACAAGAAGGCTGCCACCATTAAAGGTATATTTGATATACATGTTATCGATGTTTACCTTACTAGCGCTCGTTGTAGTGCCTGGGTATATGATACTAGTTCAGTTGCTAATATTTGTAACTCGAAACAGGAGCTACGGAATAGACGGCGACTAGCAAGGGATGAGGTGACGATGCGCGTTGGCAATGGAACAATAGTTGATGTGATGGCCGTCGGCACGCTCTCCTTAGTTTTACCTTCGGAATTAGTTTTAAACCTTAATAAGTGTTATTATCTGCCTGCATTGAGCATGAACATTATATCTGGATCGTGTTTATTGCAAGACGGTTATTCATTTAAATCAGAGAATAATGGTTGTTCTATTTATATGAATAACATATTTTATGGTCATGCACCTGTTGTGAATGGTTTATTTCTTCTGAATCTCGAAAGCAATGAAACGCACATCCATAACATTGAGGCTAAGAGATGCAAAGTAGACAATGATAATCCAACTTATTTGTGGCACTGCCGTCTAGGTCATATTGGTGTAGAACGAATGAAGAAACTCCATTCTGATGAACTTTTGGAGTCTCTTGATTTTGAATCATTTGACACGTGCGAGCCATGCGTCATGGGCAAGATGATCAAAACCCCGTTCTCCGGAATAATGGAGCGAGCAACGGACTTATTAGAAATCATACATACTGATGTATGCAGACCAATGAGTGTTTCGACGCGCGGTGGATATCGCTATTTTCTCACTTTTACTGATGACTTAAGTAGATATGGGTATATCTATTTAATGAAACATAAATCTGAAACGTTTGAAAAGTTCAAAGAATTTCAGAACGAAGTGGAAAACCATCGTAACAGGAAAATTAAATTTCTAGGATCCGATCGTGGAGGTGAATATTTGAGTTATGATTTTCTCACGCATCTTAAAGCAAGCGGAATCGTTTCGCAACTCACGCCACCCGGAACACCACAGCGCAATGGTGTGTTTGAATGCTGGAATCAAACTCTATTAGATATGGTGCGATCAATGATGTCTCTTACAGATTTGCCATTATCATTTTGGGGTTATGCATTAGAAACCGCTTGATTCACCTTAAATAGGATACCATCTAGATCCATTGAGACGACACCGTATGAACTATGGTTTGGTGCTAAACCTAAGTTGTCGTTTCTTAAAGTTTGGGGATGTGAAGATTACGTCAAGAAGTTGATGCCGGACAAGCTCGAACCTAAAGCAGAGAAATGCATCTTCATAGGATACCCTAAGGAAACGATTGGGTATACCTTCTACCACAGATCCGAAGGCAAAGTGTTTGTTGCAAAGAACAGATCCTTTCTTGAGAAGGAGTTTCTCTCGAAAGAAGTGAGTGGGAGGAAGGTAGAGCTAGACAAGGGTATTGAACCTTCTCTCGAGTTGGAGAGTAGAGCAGCACCTGAAATTGTTCTAGTGCCGTCTGCACCAACAAGAGAGGAAGCTAATGACGAGGATCATGAAACTTCAAATGATGCTAATACTGAACTTCGCAGGTCGACAAGGTCACGTGCCACTCCTGAATGGTACGGCAACCCTGTCTTAAACGTATTGTTGTTAGACAAGAGTGAACCTGCGAACTATGAGGAAGCAATGATGAGCCCAGACTCTGAGAAATGGCTAGAGGCCATGAAATCCAAATTGGGATCCATGAGCGAAAACCAAGTATGTACTTTGGTGGACCCTCCTGGCGACCGTAAGGCAGTTGAGTGCAAATGGATTTTCAAGAAGAAAACGGACGCGGATGGTAATGTTACTATCTATAAAGCTCGGCTTGTCGTAAAAGGGTTTCGACAAGTTCAAGGTGTTGACTACGATGAGACTTTCTCTCCCGTAGTGATGTTTAAGTCCATTCAGATTTTATTAGCAATTGTTGCATTTCATGATTATGAAATATGGTAGATGGATGTCAAGACTGCTTTCCTCAATGGCAACATTGATGAAGAGTTGTATATGATGCATCCCGGAGGTTTTGTCGATCCTAAGGATTCTAATAAGGTGTGCAAACTTCAGCGTTCCATTTATGGACTAAAGCAAGCATCTCGGAGTTGGAACCTTCGTTTTGATCAAGTGATCAAGAGTTTTGGATTTGTTCCAAATTGCTACGAAGCTTGTATCTACAAGAAAGTGAGGGGGAGATCGGTGACATTTTTAGTACTATATGTGGATGACATATTGATTATTGGAAATGACATTGGTATGCTTAACGATGTGAAGAATTATTTGAATAAATGTTTTTCAATGAAAGACCTAGGAGAAGCTGCTTATATATTAGGCATCAAAATCTATAGAGATAGACAAAGACGCCTAATAGATTTAATCCAAAGTACATATCTAGACAAAGTTCTGAAAAGGTTCAGAATGGATAAAGCAAAGAAAGGTTCATTGCCCATGTCAGGTAAGATGTTGAGCAAGGCTCAGTGTCCAGCTATGGTAAAAGATAGAGATACTATGAGCAAAGTGCCATATGCCTCGGTCATAGGTTCTATCATGTATGCCATGCTATGTACTAGACCGGATGTGTCCAATGCTCTTAGTTTGACGAGCAGATACCAAAGTGATCCAGGAGTGGAACACTATACAGCCGTAAAGAACATCCTAAAGTATTTAAATAGGAATAAAGAAATGTTCTTGGTCTATGGAGGTGATGAGCAGCTCGTCGTAAAAGGTTACGTCGATGCTAGTTTTGACACCGACCCGGATGATTATTAATCTCACACAGGATACATTTATATTTTGAATGGTGGAGCTGTGAGCTGGAGAAGCTGCAAGCAAAGTGTGATCACGGGATCTACAACATAAGCGGAATACATGGCTGCTTCAGAAGCGTCAAGTGAAGGAGTTTGGATCGGGAACTTCATCACTGAGCTTGGTGTGGTTCCAAGTGCCTTCTACCCACTAGAGATATTGTGCGACAACACTGGCGCCATTGCACTGGCTAAGGAACCAAGATATCATCCACAGACCAAGCACATCAACCGCCGTTTTAATATAATTCGAGATTTTATAGCAGATGGAGATCTGAAGATTAGCAAAGTATTACGGATCTGAATGTCGCAGATCCGTTGACTAAACCTCTTCCATGAGCAAAACATGATCAACACCTTAATGCCATGGGTGTTAGATTGTTGCCAGATGTAAACTAGATTATTGACTCTAGTGCAAGTGGGAGACTGTTGGAATTATGCCCTAGAGGCAATAATAAAGATGTTATTATTATAATTCTTGTTCATGATAAAGTTTATATTCCATGCTAGAATTGTATTGTAGTGACCTCGGATCGATAAGGATCCTAAGTCCCTGTGATTAACATGCTAGTCCCTGGATCAATAGCTAGCACTCACAGTCGATGAAATATCATGTAAAACACAAAGTCTTTATTACACGGAGAATCCAGAGTATGAATTTATTACAAAATTGCTTAGCATTATGCTAGCTCAAATAACAGCGGAAACATAAAAGCAGCATGAGTCCATCAACGCCCCAGGCTTGTCGAGTGTAGACCCGCGATCCCTACGCACCTTTCAATCTTCGGATTCTGCACATAAGACGTGCCACCAACAAGTTGGGTCAATACTTTGAATGTATTGGCAATTTACACCAAGGAGAGAAAAGACTATCTCTACATGCAAGGCTGGTATAGGCTGTAGAGTTCATTTGCTCAAAGCTAGTTTTCTTAAGTAGAGAGAAGAAGAGGAGATTGCCCTACTTTGCAAACATTTGCTTATATAAAGTAACATCTAGTGGCACACGAGGATATTACGCACCAAGTGTCCAAACAACCAAACACTTGGATACTACGCACCAAGTGACACTTGGATATTACACACCAAGTTCCCCAAAATCCCACCCATTGGCGATATTATGCACGCCATGGGGTTTTCAAAACTTGTTTTAGAAAAGAGAGAGGAAGATCCTTCAGAGGCTCCATCCTTCAGACGCTCATTGTTGTTCTGTTACCGTGAACACGGCTGGTCGATCAGATTGCTATACTCTCGAGAGTTTGTGCACTTTACCCACAATCCACGATCAAGTCCTTTTACAGACAAGACCATGGCGAGGCTTTCCCTTAGTAGCCCCTCTACCTTCCGGATCCAACCGTGCCAAGAACCTCCAAATGTTGGTACCCAGGTGACGTTTCCTACTAAGTACTAGGCCAAGACAGAGCCCATAATGTATTGTGGTTGCACTGGAAGCTTATCAATTCTGAAACATGGCAGACTTCTTTGATTCCTGGGCGGCCGTCCTCCACCAAAATCTCACTCATTGACCTGACAACCATTCCTCCTAGAAGAAAACTTAGTTTTATTTTGAAGTGGATTTGAGAAGAAAAGTTTGCTCTAGAGAGCCTTTATACTTAGAAAAATTCTTTGTCTTTCGAACCCCCCAACGGTACTTTGTATATATAGCATAGCAAGCAATACTTAGCAAAAACAGGGGTAACCTATTAGGAGGAAAAATCCTAAGTATAGAGCTACTCATGGCATACTACAAAATCATCGCACTTGCAAAATAATACTAAGGAAAATTCTACTAGAACATCCTACACATGCATACTACAGAATTTGAAGATCACATGCATAGAATAAAAACTGGGACAAAAGTTATGAACAAGTGGTGTAACTTTCCTTGATCCGAGCAGCACTCTACACAATAGCACTCCTTAGCGCACTCCGAACAATCTAAGGAATCACAAACATAGATCTGGTCACAACTTGCTGAAAACATATCACAGAGGAAATCATGCATGCATGCAACATGGTATTTTATGCAAGGTAGGTTCTTCTAAATTGACCAAGGTAGCAAGATTGTGTTGTGATAGTGTAAGGGTGTCACTAGGATTGATTTCCCAAAGGTTTAGATCTAATTGAGTCACTAAAACAAATCCTAGGATTATAAGGAGATCAAACCATCTAATTAGCCCCAAGCTAGATCTAATGATCCTAAGCAAAGTTTAATGATTTTGTTCAGTAGGTATTGTGGAAACAAGGATGTTGCAACAAGAACCCACTAAAATAGAATTTTAATTATTTTTCTATAGAATAAACACTCTAATCTAATGATTAAAATCTACACCTAAAACATTACTGTAAACTTGGAATATTATTGCAGATCTGGATTCTACATAAAAATAGGAATCCAACGGTATATTATAAGCTAAATTTGGCCAAATATTTAATTTTATACAAATCTTGAAATAATTAACTCAATCTGCAAAAATTAAACCAAACTAGCCTAACCCTAACTCAAAACGCGCCAAGTGGCAGCGCCAGGTTGGTCCAGCAGGGAAAACGCGGCGCAGGCGCGGCTGCTGACGCCGCTTGCCACGCGGCGTGGCGCGGTTGGCTGGTACCGCTTCGGTGGCACTTCTAATCTGCAGTGCGAGTTTGAGATCGGACGGTTAGGACTGCGCGCGACTTACAGGCGGTGGCGGCGACGGTGGTGAGCGGCGGCGGCGTCGGTGGTCAACGGGCGGCGGTGCTCCGGTGGTTCCCTGGGACAGCGGCGAGGTCGACGAGGTTCGCCTGGCCCGTGCGGTCACGCTCGCCCCCTCGGCCGATCCCCTTGCTTCCTCCTCCGACTGCGGTGCTCCGATGCCCCTCCTCGCTCCTGGCGGTGCTCCGGCGAGCAATTGGCGGCGCTTCGGCAGGGCTCGCGCTAGGGTTTTTAGGGGGAACGATAGCGGAGGGGGGGTTGGCTTATATATCCCCAAAGTCTTGGGGAAGGGGTGGCCGAATCCCACTCGAATCGGCTTATCCCGACGCGGCGGCGCTCCGTGTCCGCCATGGTCTCTAGGAAGGTGGCGATGGGAGTGGGTCCCATGTGTCGGTGGCAGAGGGAGGCTGGGCCCTTGGCGACGCGGCGCGGCTGGTGGCGGCAGTTAGTTCACGGGCCGGCTTAACTGGCCCATTTAGGTTAGGTAGCCTTCTCTTTTTTTTCCTACTTCGTTTTATTAAATTCTGTTTTACTAAAACTTAAATAACTTTTGCATATAAGGTCCAAACTTGATGAAATTTGTTTCTAAATTTTTGTAACAATAAGGTAGTCAACATAGGACCATGGCTTGATGTTTCACAAAGCTTTTTAGAAGGATCAAGCTTGTTACAACAATAATGCCTACATATGGTAACCACTATTAGGGTTTTGCTAGGTTTAGGTGTTTAGGATTTGTTGTAAAAAAATTCATTTGTAGAATGCGATGATGCAAGGATGATGCATGGAACTAATAACATCCTATTATAAAATATGGGATGTTACAAACCTACCCCCCTTAAGAGGAATCTCGTCCCCGAGATTCGGGTTGGCTAGCAAATAGGTGTGGGTGTTCTGCCTTCAAGTCTTCTTCACGCTCCCACGTAGCTTCTTCCTCGGAGTGGTTGTTCCATTGTACTTTGCAGAATCTTATAGTCTTGGTGCGGGTAATCCTTTCGGCTATTTCCAGTATCTTGATGGGTTTTTCCTCATAGGTAAGGTCATTCTCCAATTGAACCTCATATAGGGAAATGGTGTCTCTTAGCGGTGTTTCAGCCATCTCTGGGTGAGACTTCTTTAGTTGCGAAACATGAAACACATCATGAATAGTCAGTCCTTCTGGTAACTCTAACTGATAAGCAACTTCTCCTCTACGGGCCAGAACCTTATATGGTCCTATGAATCGTGGGGCTAACTTGCCCTTGATTCCGAACCTCTTAACTCCTCGTAGGGGTGAAACTCGGAGATACGCACGGTCCCCTATTTCATAAGCCACATCTCTGCGCTTGGAGTCAACGTAACTCTTCTGTCGGGATTGGGCTACATTTAGCCTATCCTGAATCTGTCGTACCTTTTCTTCGGCATCCTTTATCAAGTCAGGTCCAAAAAGACTGCGTTCACCAACTCCATTCCATAGCAATGGAGTCCTACACTTCCTACCATATAGAACTTCAAATGGAGCCATCTTGATACTTGTCTGGTAGCTGTTGTTGTATGAGAACTCAGCATACGGCAGGCTATCGTCCCAACTAGACCCATAGTCTAGTGCGCAAGCTCTCAACATATCTTCCAAAATTTGATTCACCCTTTCTGTTTGGCCATCTGTCTGAGGGTGGAAGGCAGTACTGAATTCTAGTCGGGTCCCAAGAGACTCATGTAGTTGTCAGCAAAACTTTGAAGTAAACTGGGTGCCTCTATCTGACACAATTCCCTTGGGAACACCATGCAGACTTACAATTCTTGACATGTATATCTTAGCAAGCTTAGCACTTGTATACGTGGTCTTTACGGGGATGAAGTGAGCCACCTTGGTGAAGTGGTCCACCACTACCCAGATAGAATCAAATCCAGAACGAGTCCGGGGCAATCCCGTGATGAAATCCATGCCCACCTTGTGCCATTTCCAGTCGGGTATAGGTAGTGGTTGGAGTAGTCCTGCCGGTTTCTGATGCTCGGCTTTAACTCTATTACATACAGCACACCGAGAAATATACTCTGCAATGTCTCTCTTTAGGTTGTTCCACCAGAATCTATCCTTCACATCCATGTACATCTTCGTGTTACCTGGATGAATTGATTATGGCGAATCATGAGCTTCTTGTAAAATTATCTTCCTGATTTCAGGGTCATTGGGAACGCACAAACGCTTCCCATACCAGAGGGTTCCTTGTTCATCCAGACGAAATTCTTTAGTCTTTCCTTTACTTATCCTGATTCTTATTTCTTCCAACTCTTTATCTCCCTTCTGTGCTTCCTTGATTCTCTCTTGGAAGGTGGACACTATTTCCATAGTCACTACGTGCCCTTTCGGAACTATCTCTAGCCTGAGATCCCTGAATTGTTTTCATAAATCTTCTGGAAGTTCCCCTGCGGTAAGTCCATTCACATACACTTTACGACTTAAGGCATCAGCCACCACATTTGCCTTTCCAGGATGGTACTGTAAATCCAAGTCATAATCCTTAATTAGTTCAAGCCATCTTCTTTGTCACATATTCAACTCCTTTTGGGTGAAGATGTAATTCAAACTCTTGTGATCTGTGAACACATCACAATGTTTGCCCATGAGGTAGTGTCTCCATACTTTGAGTGCATGAACCACAGACGCTAGTTCCAAATCATGTGTGGGGTAGTTGTGTTCTTGGTTCTTAAGTTGTCGGGAGGCATAGGATACCACCTTCCCATCCTGCATCAATACACTTCCAAGTCCTTGTCGAGAAGCGTCACAATAGACTTGAAAATCCTTCTGGATATCTGGCAGACACAGAACTGGTGCCGTTACAAGGTGTTTCTTCAACTCTTGAAAACTTGCTTCACACGCCTCGGTCCATAGGAACTTATTCTCCTTCTTTAATAGTTCCGTCATGGGTTTTGCTATTTTGGAAAAGTTTTCAATGAACCTCCGATAATATCCTGCGAGGCCCAAGAAACTCCTAATGTCCCCCACATTCTTGGGTGACTCCCATTCCGTCACGGAAGCTACCTTACTAGGATCTACGAAAACTCCTTTTGCCGACACAACATGACCAAGGAATCCCACCTCCTTTAACCAGAACTCGCATTTGCTGAATTTGGCATACAACTTGTGTTCTCTTAGCTTCTCCATGATAAGGCGCAGATGTTTCTCATGTTCCTTCTCATCCTTAGAGTATATGAGTATATCATCTATGAATACCACGATAAACTTGTCCAAATATTCCATGAACACTTTGTTCATCATGGTCATGAAGTATGCTGGGGCATTGGTCAGACCAAACGACATTACAGTGTACTCATACAATCCGTATCCTGTGGTGAATGCTGTTTTGGGCACATCCTGTTATCGAATATTTAGCTGAAAGTATCCCGATCGCAGATCGATCTTTGAGAACACACTGGCTCCCTTTAACTGGTCAAATAAGTCATTGATGTTGGGTAGAGGATACTTATTTTTGATCATCACTTCATTCAACGAGCGGTAGTCCACAACCAGCCTCTTTCTTTTATCCTTCTTTTCCACAAATAGGACGGGTGCTCCCCAAGATGACGCGCTGGGTTGGATGAACCCCTTGTCCAATTGTTCCCTAAGCAGTTCCTTGAGTTCCTTTAACTCGTCCACATCCATCTTGTATGGTCACTTAGCTATTGGCCCCGTGCCTGGCATTAAGTCAATGAGGAATTTGATATCACGGTCGGGGGGCATTCCTGGTAGTTCCTCCGGGAAGACATCTGGGTATTCCTTTACAATAGGTACCTCCTCCAAGCTAATCCCCTTAAGAGAGTTCACCATGACTTCTCTAAGTGCGAAATTCGACTTGATACGAATCCTCTTCCCTTCCAGTGTGGTGAGCATGACAGTTCTTTTGGCACAATCTATGACTCTTCATATTCGGTCATCCAATTCATGCCCAAGATGATGTCTAATCCTTGTGATTCTAGAACTACTAGACTTGTGGGAAAGATGTGTGTCCCAATCCTTAGTTCTAATTCCCGGCAACCGGAGTTTGCCACTATTTCTCCCCCAGGAGAACTTACCCTTAGAGGAAAGTTTATAGTCTCCGTTGGTATCTTGCCTCTATCCACAAATACCCTTGATATGATTGAATGCGATGCACCAGTATCAAAAAGAACAACTGCTGGAATAGAATTGAGTTTGAACTTACCAATCACAGAGTCTGGCGCATCACAAGCATCCTCCATAGAAACATGATTCACCGTGGCTTTGACAAATGGATTTTGCTTCTTCCCGTTTCCATTGCCATGGTTGTGTCCATTTCCATTCCCATTACCATTGCCATTCTTATTCTCGGGGCAAGAGGTTGCATAGTGTCCTGTCCTGTTACACTTAAAACATGTCACCTCACTGAGATCCTTCCCATTGTTGCCATTCCCATTGCGGTTTTTATGCCCATTGTGTTTGTGGCCACCATGGTTATGACTGTTGTGGTTGTGGACATTATTGTTATAAGGTGGCGGTGAGGAATTGCGCTACTTCTGGTATGGAACAGAGTGTTTGTGAGGGTTAGACTTCCTCTTGCGGTTTTCTATGCTCTTCCTTTTGGATTCAACCACAATGGCTCTGTCCAGGAGTTCCTGAAAGTTGTCAAATTTCTGAGCCACAAGTTGAATGGATATCTCATCATTGAGCCCTCTTAAGAACTCCTCCTGCCTCTTGGCATCAGTTGAAACATCATCGGGTGCATAACGGGTTAGCTTATTGAAAAGCTCACCATACTCGGTGACAGAACGGTGCAACTGGTGTAGGTCGCGAAACTCGCGCCTCTTCAGAGTCATGTCACCAGCAGCCACATGATGAGTGCAAAAAGCTAACTCAAACTGTTCCCAAGTGATAGCATCAATGTCTAGGTGGGTGACTTGGTAGTTATACCACCATTCTGCAGCAGGTCCTTCAAGCTGGAGTGCGGCATAACGCACCCTGTCGGCTCCGACAGCTTCCACGGTGTCTAGCTTCTTGTTGATTGTACGCAGCCAGTCATCAGCGATGATTGGTTCAGTGCTGCTAGTGAAGGTAGGTGGGTTCAGCCTCAAAAACCGAGTCAAGCGATCCTGTTGAGGAGGTGGCGGAGGTGGTGGTGGCGGCGGGTTGTTGTTGTTGTTTTGCATGTTCTGAGTGAGCAGTTGGATCAGCTGGTTCTGAGTGGCCAAAAGTTGTGCTATTTCTGGCGGGATTTCGGATTTAGCACGTCTTGGTGGCATCTGTGGGGTTTAAGAGAATAGTTAAGAAATAGACAGAAAGACTAAGTAGTAAACTCCTACCCTTATGAAAACACACCAAGCACACAAGGCACACAAGACATAACAACACAGCTTAACACAGAAAACAACCAAGTTTAACTAAACCAGACTTGTCTTGGTATTTATTACAATTGCGAATAACGTTCTACTATAGAATTAAAGGTGGTCCAACTATTACACATCTCCCACGCCTTCCTATTCCTCGTCCTCGAACGAGTAGCCTTCCTTCTCTAGAGTTGTCTTGTACAACTCCATCTCCTTTGTGGTGGCTTCAAGCTTCTCTTGGAGGTTCTTTATCTCATCCTGTAGCTTCTTGGTAGTGGCTTCTAGCTGCTCCTGAAGTCACTCGTTCTCGCTTTGTAGCTCCTCCACTAAACTTGACTTCTTTGCGGCTTCAAGTTGCTTTGCCAAGTCCCTCTTGGAAGCACGCACATCATTGATTATCTTGCAAAGGCCTTCAGTTTGCACTTCATCTCCATCGATGTGCTGTTTGAGTTCCCTAATTCTCCTGTTTTTATTTATCACCCTCTTCTCTTGGTTAGCAAACTTCTTCTCTTGGTCCTGGAATTTTATCTCTTGGAGCTTCATTGCCTCCTCCTGCTGCTTGATCATTTCTTCCTTCTCCTCGATGAGGGCGCATAGCTCGTCGTTCTTCAACATCTCGAGGAAGGTACCCTTTTCAAGGTCATGGATGTGGCACTCCAAGTCTTGATATTGTGTTCTTCGGCGCTTGGTAGAAGTTCTTTCCACAAAGGTTAACTCCATGGGAATTCCTTCCTCATCTCTTCTTCCAAAGAGGCCGCCGCAGTGTCCTTGGAGTGCTTCATGATGACGTCCACATAGGCGACCAATGAGTTGCTGTAAGCTAATGCTAAGGGCCTTCTCCTTGGAATCGCTAACAATGTGGATTGCTATGTTTTGCTCCGGGTTCTTGCCTCGCTCTTTTCTTGGCTGGATGACCTTGACTCCCCAACAGCTGTCCTTGTGGAGTTTCTTCATTGTGCTCCCCTGGATTGTTGGGAGAGGAAGGTCCAAACGTGTGAGTAGATCCATGAGGCATCCACCAAAGCGAAGGGGCTCGATGTCCGCGACGGTGTCGTAGAGGAAGCTTGTCATCTTTGAGTTAGAAGAATGAAGGTTAGATACTTAACAAGTAGAGGAAAGCAGATACTAGAAGTGCGGAAAATAACTTAGTATAAAAACAAGTAAGGCACACAAGTTAGAGGTGGTTCCATTCCTAGGGTCACGTCCTACAGGCAACGATGTGCTCTGATACCATCTGTAGTGACCTCGGATCGATAAGGATCCTAAGTCCCTGTGATTAACATGCTAGTCCCTGGATCAATAGCTAGCACTCACAGTCGATGAAATATCATGTAAAACACAAAGTCTTTATTGTTGGAATTATGCCCTAGAGGCAATAATAAAGATGTTATTATTATAATTCTTGTTCATGATAAAGTTTATATTCCATGCTAGAATTGTATTAAGCGAAAACATTAATACTTGTGTGGTTTGTGAACAACACCGTGTCCCTAGTACGCCTCTATGGACTAGCTCATTGATCAATGATGGTTAAGGTTTCCTAACCATAGACATGAGTTGTCAATTGATAATGAGACCATATCATTAGGAGAATGATATGGTGGACAGACCCAAACTAAGCGAAGCAATTAGATCGTGTCTTTGTGTTCATCTTTGCGAAGCTTTTCCTATGTCAAATATTGTATTCCTTAGACCATGAGATAATACAACTCCCTGGTATCGGAAGAAAGCTTTGAGGTCATCAAACGTCATCCTATGAGAGGGTGATCATAAAGGTGTCTCTCAGGTGATCGGAAAGTATCTGTTGGGTTGTATGTATCGAGATGGGATTTGTCCCTCCCAAGTCGGAGAGATATACTTCGGGCCCACTCGGTAATCGATATCAACACCGCTAGCAAGCATGTGGTTAAGGAGTTAATCACAAAGTGATATCGGATTACGGAACGAGTAAAGTACTTGCTGTGAACGAGATTGAACTAGGTATGACAATACCGATGATCGAATCTCGGGCAAGTAAAATATCGCGAGACGAAGGGAATATGTATATGGGATTGATTGAATCCTGGCATCGTGGTTCATCCGATATGATCATCGATGAATGTGTGGGAGTCAATATGGGTGCCCAGACCCCGCTGTTGATTATTGATAGAAGATCATGTCTACATATTCTCGAACCCGCAGGGTCACACACTTAACGTGTCTCGACGCTAGGATAGATTGGATACTTGGTTTATGAATTTTTTTTCGGAGTCTCGGATGGGATCCAGGACATCACGAGAGGTTCCGGAGTGGTCCGGAGAATAAGATTCATATAAGGCAGTGCAGTTTTTGGAGTTCGGAATTGTTTCGGATTAATCGGTATTGTACCGGAAGCTTCTAGAACCTTCCGGAAGGGGACCAACGTGGCCCCACCTTCCGGGAGGGGGCATGGGCCTATGAGGGAGTGTCCGGGCCACATTGGGCCAGGGTCACAAGGCCCCATAGGGCCCAGCCGATCCTAGATAAGTTTAAACTCGTTTAAACTAGAGATAGGGTTTCTAGATAAGGGAAAGTTTAAATCGTTTAAACTAGAGATAGGCTTGGAGGATGGGCAAGGGCTGGCCGCACCCCCCCTCTATATATAGAGGGCTCGTGCGCCCCCTCCCCTACACACACACACACCTTCCTCCAAACCCTAGTTGCCCTGCTGCCCTCCTCTCTCCCTCCCGACTGTTTGTAGGCGAAGCCCTGCTGCAGAAATTCTCCACCATATACACCACGCCGTCGTGTTGTAGATCCAATCCATTTCTCTACCCTACTTGCTGGTCCGAGGAAGGAGGAGACGTCGAGGTGCTGCACGTGTGCATCTCACGGAGGCACCGCCACTTGTGGTGCTAGATCGGATCGGATCGCGTGGAGGAGAAGCGAGTACGACTACATCACCCACGTTCCGACGAATGTTCCGCTGTGCGAATCTTCAAGGGTATGAAGATCTAATCCAATCTCTCTCGTTGTTTGCATCTCCAAGATTAGATCTTGGCTTTCCCTCTGTTCGCTTCTGTAGAAAATTTTGATTTACTATGCTGCGAAACCCTTCAGTGGTATCAGAGATAGATCTATGCGTAGATGTGATTCACGAGTAGAACGCAACATGGTTGTTGCGGGCGTTGATGTTTTCTGTTGCAAGCCTCTTGTTTGTGTTCTTCTTATGACGCGGGATAGTGAGATTGAAGCGGTCCAGGCCAACCTTACGCGACGTCGTTCGCGAGACCGGCTCCGCACTTGACGTGTGGCTTGTACCACACATGCGGCTGGTGGATGTCAGTTTCTCTCACTATAGTTGTCATGGGATTAACACCGGAGTTTGGCAACCATAATATCACCGTTGTGGCTTTCCGTAGGTAAGAATCATTCTTAGCATCTACTCCCATGAGCCACGTAAAACATGCAACAACAAAGTAGAGGCGTCTAACTTGTTTTTGCAGGGAGTGTTTTCTGTGATATGGTATGGCCCAAGATGTGATGTGTATATTGTATGCGATGATCATGTTTTGTAATGTTTCACGACTTGCATGTCGATGAGTACACAACCGGCAGGAGCCATATGGTTGTCTTTATAATTGTGTATGACCTGCGAGTCAACTTCTTATACGCCATGTAATAGCTTTACTTTATCGCTAAGTAGTTAGCAATAGTTGTAGTTGCTATTCGTGGTGGAGGAAATCATGGTGGAGTGATGGAGATCATGCCGGAACGCACAAGATGGAGATCATTGCGCGAAGATTGGCTATACCATGTCACATAAAGTTATATGCATGTGATGTTTATCCTTTTATGTATCTTATTATGCTTAGATCGCGACGGTAGCATTATAAGATGATTCCTCACTTAAAGATCAAGATAAAAGCTGTGTTCTCCCCAAGTATGCACCGTTGCGAAAGTTCGTCGTGTCCAAGCATCACGTGATGATCGGGTGCTATAGACTCTACGCTCACATACAACGGGTGCAAGCCAGTTTTGCACACGCGGAAATACTTGGGTCTAACTTGACGAGCCTAGCATGTACAGACATGGCCTCGGAACACAAGAACCGAAAGGTTAAGCATGAGTCATATGAATGATATGATCGACACTTCGTTGTCCACCATTGAAACCACATCTCTTCTCGTGATGATCGGATTAGGTGTGGTGAATTTGGATCGTGTTCACTAAACAACTTGAGGGATGTTGAATTTAGTGGGAGTTCATCTAGTAATTTGATTAAGTTGAACTATTTATTATGAACATGTAGGGGTTCGTAGCATGGAAAACAAAAAATTTCTATCGCATACAAACAAACAAGCCAAGATCTATCTACTAGATTGTAGCAACGAGTCGATGGAATAACTCACCCTCGAAGATTCCAAAGTGTTTAACGAGAGCAGATTCTCGTGGGTGATGTAGTCGTACTCTTTCCGATCTCAAGATCGCGTAGACGATCCTTCCGGCGCCACGTTCCGGCAGCGCTCCCGCAGTCGGTCACACGTTCGGTACTCGACGAAGACCTTCCTCTCCCTTGTTCCAGCAGGCAGCGGAGGTTGTAGCACTCTCCTCGCGATTCCGGCAGCACAACGGCGTGGTACCGGAAGTAGAGGGGAAATCCCGCAGGGCTTCGCCTTAAGCCGGTGCGAGTATGGTGGAGCTTATGAGAGAGGCTATTAGTGGTCTAGTAATTAGACACACCAATTAGAGGGCTCTAAACCAATTAGAAGGCTCTAAACCGAAATAGCTCTAAACCGGGGTTTAGATCTAGGGTTTAGTTTAGAGGATAGGAACTTGTGTGTCTAGAGAGGGGAGCCCTGCCCCTCCCTTTATAGGTGGGAGGGCCGGCGGCCAAGGGGAGGGAGTGGAGTCCCTCCCCAACTCGGCCTTGGGAGGTGCGCCGGCTTGGAGAGGAGGGACTCCTCCCCCAAGTCGGTTTCAACCTTATATGAATCTTATTCTCCGGACCACTCCGGATCACCTCGTGATATCCCGGATCCCATCCGAGACTCGGAACAACATTCGGTCTCTTTCTCATAATACCATAACTACTCAAACAACGTCGAATCCTTAAGTGTGTCTCCCTACGGTTCGTGAATTATGCGGACATGATCGAGACACTTCTCCGAACAATAACCAATAGAGGAATCTGGAAATTCATATGGCTCCCACATATTTCTACGATTACTTTGCGATCGAATGAACCACTTACATACGATACCAATTTCCCTTTGTCTCACGATATGTTACTTATCCGAGGTTATGATCATCGGTATCTCTGCATACCTAGTTCAACCTCGTTACTGATAAGTACTCTTTTCTCGTTCCCGTGATATGTGATCCCTTGTGACCCAGTCACATGCTTGCAAGCTAATTGGATGACATTTCACCGAGAGGGCCCAGAGAATATCTATCCGTCATATGGATGGACAAATCCCACTCTTGATCCATGTGTTTCAACCAATACCTTCCGAACACTCAATGCCACCTTTATAGCCACCCTGTTACGGTGTGGTGTTTGATGATATCAAAGCATCCATCTGGTAAAGGTGATATGCATGATCTCATGGTCGAAGGAATTAGATAACTATGCATCAGAAAGCATATAGCAATTGAACTATTGAAATGACTTGATCTTTATGCTACGCTTATCTATAGGAGTATGTCCACCATATCATTCTCCTAACGATATGATCTTGTTGTTAATAACATCTCAATGTTCATGATAGGGAAACCACAATCATCTATTAACCAACAAGCTAGTATTATATAGAGGCTTTACTAGGGACTTCAAATTAAGTTTACAAATCACACAAGTATTAATGTTTCCTTGTTAATACTATTATAGCATGAATGCAAACATTTATCATAAACACAAAGATATAATAATAACTACATTTATTATTGCCTCTAGGGCATATCTCCAACAGTCTCCCACTTGCACTAGAGTCATCTAATCTAGATTACATGGTAATATACCGAACACCCATGGCAGTTTGGTGTTGGTCATGTTTTGCCCTCGTGAGAGGTTTAGTCAACGGATCCGCCACATTCAGATCTGTGTGTACTTTGCAAATCTTTATATCCCCATCCTGGATATGTTCTCGAATAGCGTGAAAACGCAGCTTGATATGCTTCAGCTTCTTGTGTGACCTTGGTTCTTGCGCATTGGCTATGGCGCCCATGTTATCACAGTAGATAGACATTGGGTCCAGCGCACTAGGAACCACACCCAGCTCTGTAATGAACTCTTTCATCCATATCGCTTCTTGTGAAGCCTCCTAAGCAGCCATGTATTCCGATTCAGTTGAAGATCTCGCCACAACGCTTTGCTTTGCACTCCTCCAGCTAACTGCTGCACCATTCAAAATAAATACGTATCCAGATTGTGATTTAGAATCATCCGGATCGGTGTTCCAACTAGCATCGGTGTAACCATTAACAACGAGTTGTTCATCACCTCCATAAGAAAGAACCATATCCTTAGTTCTTCTCAAGTACTTAAGGATGTTTTTGACCGCTGTCCAATGATCGACTCCTGGATCACTTTGATATCTGCTAGTTAAACTAACAGCATATGCAATGTCGGGTCTAGTACATAGCATGGCATACATTAGAGATCCTATGGCTGAGGCATAGGGAGTCTTACTCATCCTTTCTCTATTTTCTGCCGATGTCGGACTTTGAATTTTACTCAAGGTCGTATTGGGCAACATGGGCAAGAACCCTTTCTTGCTTTCTTCCATTCCAAACTTCTTTAGAACTTTGTCCAAATATGTACTCTGTGACAATGATATTTGGCGTTTCGATCTATCTCTATAAATCTTTATGCCTAATATGTAAGCTGCTTCGCCAAGATCCTTCATTGAAAAACTATTATTCAAATATTCTTTGACACTATTAAGAAGGTCTACATCATTCCCAATCAACAATATGTCATCCACATACAGTATTAAGAATGCTACAGAGCTCCCACTCACTTTCTTGTAAATACAAGCTTCTCCATAAGTTTGTATAAAACCAAAACTTTTGATTACCTTATCAAAACGTTGATTCCAACTTCGGGATGCTTGCTTCAATCCATAGATGGACCGTTGAAGTTTGCATACCTTGTTAGCATCTTTAGGATTGACAAAACCTTTGGGTTGCATCATATACAAATCTTCATCAATATCTCCATTGAGGAATGCTGTTTTGACATCCATCTGCCATATCTCATAATCATAATATGCAGCGATTGCTAACATAATCCTCACAGACTTTAGCTTCGCTACCGGTGAGAAAGTCTCATCGTAGTCAATTCCTTGAATTTGTCGAAACCCTTTTGCGACAAGTCGAGCTTTATAGACAGTAACATTACCATCAGCATCTGTTTTCTTCTTGAAAATCCATTTGTTCTCGACAGCCTTTCGGCCATCCGGTAAGTCCATCAAAGTCCATACTTGATTTTCGTACATGGATCCAATCTCGGATTTCATGGCTTCTTGCCATTTATTGGAATCTGGGCTCATCATTGCTTCCTCATATGTCTCGGGGTCATCGGTGTTGTCCACCAACATGACATTCATAACGGAATCATACCAATCTGGAGTGGTACGAGTTCTCGTTGACCTCCGAGGCTCTGTAGCAACTTCGACCGAAGTTTCATGATCATCATCATTAGCTTCCTCTCTAATTTGTGCAGGCATCACAGGAACTTCTTCCGGTGCTGCGCTACTCGTAATTTCGAGAGAAGGTTCGACAACCTCGTCGAGTTCTACTTTCCTTCCAGTTACTTCTTTCGAGAGAAATTCCTTCTCTAGAAAGGATCCATTCTTGGCAACGAAGATTTTGCCTTCGGATCTATGATAGAAGGTATACCCAATAGTTTCCTTTGGGTATCCTATGAAGACGCATTTCTCCGCTTTGGGTTCAAGCTTGTCCGGCTGTAACTTCTTTACATTGGCTTCGCATCCCCAAACTTTGAGGAACGACAATTTAGGTTTCTTCCCAAACCATAATTCATACGGTGTCGTTTCAACGGATTTAGACGGTGCCCTATTTAAAGTGAATGCGGCTGTTTCTAATGCATAACCCCAAAATGATAGCGGTAAATCTGTAAGTGACATCATAGAACGAACCATATCTAAGAGAGTTCGATTACGACGTTCGGACACACCATTACGCTGTGGTGTTCCCGGCGGTGTCAACTGCGAAAGTATTCCGCATTTCTTCAAATGCTCGCCAAACTCGTAACTTAGATATTCACCTCCACGATCAGAACATAGAAATTTAATCTTCTTGTTACGTTGATTCTCTACCTCACTTTGAAATTCCTTAAACTTCTCGAAAGTTTCGGACTTATGTTTCATGAAATAGATATACCCATATCTACTCAAGTCATCCGTGAAGGTAAGAACATAACGATAACCACTGCGCGATGCTACACTCATTGGACCACACACATCGGTATGTATGATTTCCAATAAGTCCGTAGCTCGCTCCATCATACCAGAAAATGGAGTCTTAGTCATTTTACCCATCAGACATGCTTCGCATCTTTCAAGTGATTCAAAATCAAGTGATTCAAGAAGTCCATCGGAATGGAGTTTCTTCATACGCTTCACTCCAATGTGACCAAGACGACAGTGCCACATATAGCTCGAGTTATCGCTTGATTTCAATCGTTTAGCTTCAATGTTATTAATATGTGTATTTCTACTATCGAGATTCAATAAGAATAGACCATCTATCAAAGGTGCATGTGCATAAAACATATTACTCATATAAATCGAACAACCATTATTCTCGGATTTAAACAAGTAACCGTCTCGCAATAAACAAGATCCCGATATAATGTTCATGCTCAACGCAGGCACCAAATAACAATTATTTAAGTATAAAACTAATCCCGATGGTAGATGAAGAGGTAGCGTGCCGACCGCGATCACATCAACCTTTGATCCGTTTCCCACGCGCATCATCACCTCGTTCTTTGCTAGCTTTCGTTTATTCTGCAGCTCCTGTTTCGAGTTACAAATATGAGCAACCGAACCAGTATCAAATACCCAGGCACTACTACGAATACTAGTGAAATACACATCAATAACATGTATATCAGATATACCTTTCTTCTTGATGTTGCCGTTCTTCAAATCCGCCAAGTACTTTGGGCAATTCCGCTTCCAGTGACCTCCTTTGCAGTAAAAGCACTCAGTATCAGGCTTGGGTCCAGCCTTGGTCTTCTTCATCGGTGTGGTAACTTTCTTACCACCCTTCTTGAAGTGTCCCTTCTGCTTAGACTTGCCTTTCTTGAATTTGGTGGTCTTATTGACCATCAACACTTGGTGCTCTTTCTTGATCTCCACTTCTGCAGATTTTAACATAGCAAATAGTTCTGGCAACTCTTTGTTCATGTTCTGCATGTTGTAGTTCATCACAAAGTTCTTATAACTTGGTGGTAGTGATTGGAGGATGCGGTAAACCCCCAAAGTATTAGGAATCACTATACCCAAGCTTTGAAGTTTGTTTGCGTGCCCAGACATCTTAAGCACATGCTCACTGACGGAGCTTCCCTCTTCCATCTTGCAGTTAAAGAACTTTTCAGAAGCTTCATAACTTTCAATTGCCGCATGAGTCTCAAAAATTAATTTGAGATCCTCGACAATATCATATGGGTCTGACTCTTCAAACCTTTTCTGAAGCTCCGATTCTAAACCATACAAGATAGCACACTGAACTATGGAGTACTGATTCTTCCGAGCGAGGTAAACATTCTTTACTTCATCGGTAGCATCAGCTGCAGGTGGGTCACCTAGCGGTGCATCCAGCACATAGGTCAAATTACCAGCTGTGAGGACAATCCTCAAATTGCGGAACCAATCCGCGAAGTTGCTTCCATTGTTTTTCAACTTTTCTTTCTCTAAGAACGCATTAAAATTGATGGTAGGGGCTGCCATTGATCTACAACATATTTGCAATAGTTTAGACTAAGTTTATGACAAATTGAGTTCAAATTAATTAATGAAATTAAACTAGGTGAACTCCCACTCAAAACAACATCCCTCACATTGTTTTAGTGATCACACGAACCAAATCCACTACATCAACACCGATCATCACGAGAGTTGATATAGTTTCAATGGCGAACAATCGACATGTTCATCATATCTGCTATATGATTCATGCTTTACCTTTCGGCGATCCGTGTTCCTGAGGCCATGTCTGTACATGCTAGGCTCGTCAAGATCAAACCTTAGCTACCGCATAAGCAAATCTGGCTTGCTTACGTTGTATTCACCCGTGGAATCAAAGACACCCGATCATCACGTGGTGCTTCGAAGCAACAAGCTTTAGCAACGGTGCTAACTAAGGGCGAACACTTTAGAACTTGAAATTTATGTGCATGAGGGATCATCTTATAATGCTACCGTCGTCTACTAAGCAATACAAGATGCATAAAGGATTAACATCACATGCAATTCATAATATGTGATATGATATGGCCTTTCTTCTTTGTGCTTCCGATCTCCATCTTCAAGCACGAACATGATCTCCATCATCACCGGCATAGCATCAAGGTCAATGACGCTTCTTCATGGTTGTCGTCCACCAGCTTCAACTATTACAACTATTTTGAATAGACACGCAGGTCTTAACAGAAATTAAAGACAACCATATGGCTCCTGCCGGTTGCCAACTTACAATAAGGAACATTGCATACATCAAATATAATCACAATCATGGCCATATCACATCACTGCACACCCCTGCAAAACAAAGTTAGACGCTTCTACTTTCTTTGCATATTTTACGTGGTTTGGGGCTTTCCATAAGTGTCGTTCTAACCTACGAACAAGAACCACAACATTGATACTAGCATTGTTGATTATCCGTTGTAAATTGGATCTTTACTATGCTAGGAGAAACAGGCACCCGCAAAGCCACTTATGCAATACAAGTTGCATGTCAAGCGTGGAGCAAGTCTCATGAACGATGTCATGTAAGGTTAGCCCGGGCTGCTTCATCCCAACATACCGCAAGATGCAAAGTACACAAAAAGCAATCTACAATAAAAGCATCAACGCCCACAATGACCATTGTGTTCTACTCGTGCAACAGATCTACATATAGACACGGCTCTGATACCACTGTAGGGGTTCGTAGCATGGAAAACAAAAATTTTCTATCGCATACAAACAAATAAGCCAAGATCTATCTACTAGATTGTAGCAACGAGTCGATGGAATAACTCACCCTCGAAGATTCCAAAGTGTTTAACGACAGCAGATTCTCGTGGGTGATGTAGTCGTACTCTTTCCGATCTCAAGATCGCGTAGACGATCCTTCCGGCGCCACGTTCCGGCAGCGCTCCCGCAGTCGGTCACACGTTCGGTACTCGACGAAGACCTTCCTCTCCCTTGTTCCAGCAGGCAGCGGAGGTTGTAGCACTCTCCTCGCGATTTCGGCAGCACAACGGCGTGGTACCGGAAGTAGAGGGGAAATCCCGCAGGGCTTCGCCTTAAGCCGGTGCGAGTATGGTGGAGCTTATGAGAGAGGCTATTAGTGGTCTAGTAATTAGACACACCAATTAGAGGGCTCTAAACCAATTAGAAGGCTCTAAACCGAAATAGCTCTAAACCGGGGTTTAGATCTAGGGTTTAGTTTAGAGGATAGGAACTTGTGTGTCTAGAGAGGGGAGCCCTGCCCCTCCCTTTATAGGTGGGAGGGCCGGCGGCCAAGGGGAGGGAGTGGAGTCCCTCCCCAACTCGGCCTTGGGAGGTGCGCCGGCTTGGAGAGGAGGGACTCCTCCCCCAAGTCGGTTTCAACCTCCTCCTCTTTTCCTCTTTCCGAAAACTGGCAGTTTGACTTTTCAAACTAGCCGTTTGACTTTTCAAATTAGGATTTGAATTAACCCTTTAGTTCGGACAGCGAGAACACTTAGTACATGATGCAATCATTCCAACATGCAATGACACATTCATGTACCCCTTCCCCCCTCCGGAGTGCCGGACATTCCGGGACCTTCTAGAATGTTCCCGATGAAAACACCGGAACCATTCCCCAACTCCGAAACGAGACTTTCCTTATATGAATCTTATTCTCCGGACCACTCCGGATCACCTCGTGATATCCCGGATCCCATCCGAGACTCCGAACAACATTCGGTCTCTTTCTCATAATACCATAACTACTCAAACAACGTCGAATCCTTAAGTGTGTCTCCCTACGGTTCGTGAATTATGCGGACATGATCGAGACACTTCTCCGAACAATAACCAATAGAGGAATCTGGAAATTCATATGGCTCCCACATATTTCTACGATTACTTTGCGATCGAATGAACCACTTACATACGATACCAATTTCCCTTTGTCTCACGATATGTTACTTATCCGAGGTTATGATCATCGGTATCTCTGCATACCTAGTTCAACCTCGTTACTGATAAGTACTCTTTTCTCGTTCCCGTGATATGTGATCCCTTGTGACCCAGTCACATGCTTGCAAGCTAATTGGATGACATTTCACCGAGAGGGCCCAGAGAATATCTATCCGTCATATGGATGGACAAATCCCACTCTTGATCCATGTGTTTCAACCAATACCTTCCGAACACTCAATGCCACCTTTATAGCCACCCTGTTACGGTGTGGTGTTTGATGATATCAAAGCATCCATCTGGTAAAGGTGATATGCATGATCTCATGGTCGAAGGAATTAGATAACTATGCATCAGAAAGCATATAGCAATTGAACTATTGAAATGACTTGATCTTTATGCTACGCTTATCTATAGGAGTATGTCCACCATATCATTCTCCTAACGATATGATCTTGTTGTTAATAACATCTCAATGTTCATGATAGGGAAACCACAATCATCTATTAACCAACAAGCTAGTATTATATAGAGGCTTTACTAGGGACTTCAAATTAAGTTTACAAATCACACAAGTATTAATGTTTCCTTGTTAATACTATTATAGCATGAATGCAAACATTTATCATAAACACAAAGATATAATAATAACTACATTTATTATTGCCTCTAGGGCATATCTCCAACAGAACATAGTCTAAATTGTACTTGAAAATACTGTAGATCACATGGCCAAGTCCAACTTCAACTTCAATGTTTTTGCTGAGAAAGAAAAGCTTAGAAACAATGGGTCTAACTTCACCAACTGGTTCCGCAATCTAAGAATCATTCTGTCTGGCGGACAAAAGGACTATGTCCTTGAGAAAGCGTTAGGTAACCCCCCTGCTGCAACTGCGTCGGCTGATGAGAAAGCTATCTATCAGTCGGGCAAAGATGATTATGGTGTGATTAAGAGCACGATGTTGTTTGCTATGGAACCGGAACTTCAAAATCATTTTGAAAACTATCCCGGGCCCTTTGAGATTCTCGAAGAGCTGAAAACCATGTTTCAGACTCAGGCCCGTTCTGAGAGATATGAGATCTCCGAGAAGTTCTTTAACTGCAAGATGGAGGAAGGGAGTTCCGTTAGTGAGCACGCCATTAAGATGTCGGGCTACACTCAACGCCTTGAGCAACTGGACTGGAAGATTCCAGAGGAGCTCAAGATTGACAGGGTTCTGCAATCACTCCCTCCCAGCTACAAAAGTTTTGTAGTGACTCATAATCAGAGTGGTTCCACTGATACGATCACCGAGCTCTTCGCAAAGCTGAAGGCTGCGGAGGTGGACATCAAAAAGGATAATCATGTGTTGATGGTCAATAAGCCCTCCTTTAAGAAAGGTAAGGGTGCAAAGAAGACCTTCAAGAAAGGAGGCGGCAAACGCATTGCCCCTGCTGAGAAGAAGCTCAAGTCTGGACCCAAGCCAGAAACTGAGTGCTTCTATTGCAAGGACAAGGGTCACTGGAAGCGCAACTGTCCGAAGTACTTAGCGGACAAGAAGGCTGGCACCATCAAAGGTATATTTGATATACATGTTATTGATGTTTTCCTTACTAGCCCTCGTTGTGGTGCCTGGGTATTTGATACTGGTTCGGTTGCTAATATTTGTAACTCGAAACAGGAGCTACGGAATAGACGGCGGCTTGCGAGGGATGAGGTGACGATGCGCGTTGGCAACAGATCAAGAGTTGATGTGATGGCCGTCGGCACGCTCTCCTTAGTTTTACCTTCGGGATTAGTTTTAAACCTTAATAAATGTTATTATGTGCCTGCGTTGAGCATGAACATTATTTCTGGATCGTGTTTATTGCAAGACGGTTATTCATTTAAATCGGAGAATAATGGTTGTTCTATTTATATGAGTAACATCTTTTATGGTCATGCACCTCTTGTGAATGGTTTATTTCTTCTAAATCTCGAAAGGGATGAAACACACATCCATAACATTGAGGCTAAGAGATGCAAAGTAGATAGTGATAATACTACTTATTTGTGGCACTGTCGTCTAGGTCATATTGGTGTAAAGCGCATGAAGAAACTCCATTCTAATGGACTTTTGGAGTCTCTTGATTTTGAATCATTTGACACATGCGAACCATGCCTCATGGGCAAGATGATCAAAACCCCGTTCTCCGGTATGATGGAGCGAGCAACAGACTTGTTGGAAATCATACATACCGATGTATGCGGACCGATGAGTGTTTCGACGCGCGGTGGATATCGCTATTTTCTCACTTTTACCGATGACTTAAGTAGATATGGGTATATCTATTTAATGAAACATAAATCTGAAACGTTTGAAAAGTTCAAAGAATTTCAGAATGAAGTGGAGAACCATCGTAACAGAAAGATTAAGTTTCTACGATCCGATAGTGGGGGCGAATATTTAAGTTATGATTTTCTCACGCATCTCAAAGCAAGTGGAATCGTTTCACAACTCACGCCACCCGGAACACCACAGCGCAATGGTGTGTCTGAACGCCGGAATCGAACCCTATTAGATATGGTCCGATCGATGATGTCTCTTACTGATTTGCCGTTATCATTTTGGGGTTATGCATTAGAAACCGCTACATTCACTTTAAATAGGACTCCATCTAAATCCGTTGAGACGACACCGTATGAACTGTGGTTTGGTGCTAAACCTAAGTTGTCGTTTCTTAAAGTTTGGGGATGCGAAGCTTACGTCAAGAAGTTGATGCCCGACAAGCTCGAACCCAAAGCGGAGAAATGCGTCTTCATAGGATACCCTAAGGAAACTATTGGGTATACCTTCTATCACAGAACCGAAGGCAAAGTGTTTGTCGCCAAGAACGGTTCCTTTCTTGAGAAGGAGTTTCTCTCGAAAGAAGTGAGTGGGAGGAAAGTAGAGCTAGACGAGGTTATTGAACCTTCTCTTGAATTGGAGAGTAGCGCAGCACCTGAAATTGTTCCAGTGCCGCCTGCACCAACAATAGAGGAAGCTAATGACAAGGATCATGAAGCTTCGGACGATGCTGCTACTGAACGTCGCAGGTCGACAAGGTCGCGTGCCCCTCCTGAGTGGTACGGCAACCCTGTCTTGACTTTCTTGTTAGTAGAAGACAGTGAACCTACGAACTATGAGGAAGCGATGATGAGCCCAGACTCTGAGAAATGGCTAGAAGCCATGAAATCCGAATTGGGATCCATGAGCGAAAACCAAGTATGGACTTTGGTGGACCCTCCTAGCGACCGAAAGGCCGTTGAGTGCAAATGGATCTTCAAGAGGAAAACGGACGCGGATGGTAATGTTACCGTCTATAAAGCACGGCTTGTCGCGAAAGGTTTTCGACAAGTTCAAGGTGTTGACTACGATGAGACTTTCTCTCCCGTAGCGATGTTTAAGTGTATTCGGATTTTATTAGCAATTGCTGCGTTTCATGATTATGAAATATGGCAGATGGATGTCAAGACTGCGTTCCTCAATGGCAACATTGATGAAGAGTTTTATATGATGCAACCCGAAGGTTTTGTCGATCCTAAGGATGCTGATAAAGTATGCAAACTTCAGCGTTCCATTTATGGACTGAAGCAAGCATCTCGGAGTTGGAACCTTCGTTTTGATCAAGTGATCAAAAGCTTTGGATTTGCTCCAAATTGCTACGAAGCTTGCATCTACAAGAAAGTGAGTGGGAGCTCGGTGACGTTTCTGGTACTATATGTGGATGACATATTGATTATTGGAAATGACATCAACATGCTTAACGATGTGAAGAGTTATTTGAACAAGTGTTTTTCAATGAAAGACCTAGGTGAAGCTGCTTATATATTGGGCATCAAAATCTATAGAGATAGACAAAGACGCCTGATAGCTTTAAGCCAGAGTACATACCTAAACAAAATTCTGAAAAGGTTCAGAATGGATAAGGCATTGAAAGGTTCAGTGCCTATGTTGTCAGGTAACATATTGAGCAAGGCTCCGTGTCCAGCTACGGTAAATGATAGGGAAGCTATGAGCAAAGTGCCTTATGCCTCGGCCATAGGTTCCATCATGTATGCCATGCTGTGTACTAGACCGGATGTGTCCAATGCTCTTAGTTTGATGAGCAAATATCAAAGTGATCCAGGAGTGGAACACTGGACAGCGGTGAAGAACATCCTAAGGTACCTAAATAGCACTAAAGAAATGTTCTTAGTCTATGGGGGTGATGAACAGCTCGTCGTAAAAGGTTACGTCGATGCTAGTTTCGACACCGACAAGGATGATTGTAAATCTCAGACAGGATACGTGTATATTTTGAATGGAGGAGCTGTGAGCTGGAGAAGCTGCAAGCAAAGCGTGATCGCGGGATCTACAGTAGAAGCGGAATACATGGCTGCTGCAGAAGCGTCAAGTGAAGGAGTTTGGATCAGAAACTTCATCACTGAGCTTGGCGTGGTTCCAAGTGCATTGGACCCACTAGAGATATTGTGTGACAACACTGGCGCCATAGCACTCGCTAAGGAACCAAGATATCATCCAAAGACCAAGCATATCAACCGCAAATTTCATATAATCCGAGATTATATAGCAGATGGAGATCTGAAGATCAGCAAAGTACATACAAATCTGAATGTCGCAGATCCATTGACTAAACCTCTTTCACGTGTAAAACATGATCAGCACCTCAGTGCCATGGGTGTGAGATTGTTGCCAAATGTAAACTAGATTATTGACTCTAGTGCAAGTGGGAGACTGTTGGAATTATGCCCTAGAGGCAATAATAAAGATGTTATTATTATAATTCTTGTTCATGATAAAGTTTATATTCCATGCTAGAATTATATTAAGCGGAAACATTAATACTTGTGTGGTTTGTGAACAACACCGTGTCCCTAGTACGCCTCTATGGACTAGCTCATTGATCAATGATGGTTAAGGTTTCCTAACCATAGACATGAGTTGTCAATTGATAATGAGACCATATCATTAGGAGAATGATATGGTGGACAGACCCAAACTAAGCGAAGCAATTAGATCGTGTCTTTGTGTTCATCTTTGCGAAGCTTTTCCTATGTCAAATATTGTATTCCTTAGACCATGAGATAATACAACTCCCTGGTATCGGAAGAAAGCTTTGAGGTCATCAAACGTCATCCTATGAGAGGGTGATCATAAAGGTGTGTCTCAGGTGATCGGAAAGTATCTGTTGGGTTGTATGTATCGAGATGGGATTTGTCCCTCCCAAGTCGGAGAGATATACTTTGGGCCCACTCGTAATCGATATCAACACCGCTTGCAAGCACATGGTTAAGGAGTTAATCACAAAGTGATATCGGATTATGGAACGAGTAAAGTACTTGCTGTGAACGAGATTGAACTAGGTATGACAGTACCGATGATCGAATTTCGGGCAAGTAAAATATCGCGTGACGAAGGGAATACATATATGGCATTAATTGTTCCTGGCATCGTGGTACATCCGATATGATCATCGATGAATATGTGGGAGTCAATATGGGTTTCCAGATCCCTCTATTGATTATTGATAGAAGATCATGTCTGCATATTCTCGAACCCGTAGGGTCACACACTTAACGTGCATCGACGCTAGGATAGAATTGATAATTGGTTTATGAGTTTTTTGTTTGGAGTCTCCGATGAGACCCAGGACATCACGAGAGGTTCCGGAATGGTCCGGAGAATAAGATTCATATAAAGGAAAGTAGTTTTTGGATTTCAGAATCGTTTTGGAGTTTATCGGTATTGTACCGGAAGGTTCTAGAAGGTTCCGGAGTGGGACCAATGTGGGCCCACTTGTCGGAGGCCTGTGTGGGCCTAAGGGGAAGTGCCCTGGCCACTTTGGGCCAAGGGCACAAGGCCCCTAAGGCCCAGCCGGCCAGCCCTTACGGGAAACCCTAAGGGAACCTTCCAGAAGAGGGGGGGATAACTTGCCCCCCACTCCACCCCTTGGGCCGCCGCCCTAGGGCTTGGAGGAGGGGTCAAGGGGCCATCCATCCCCCTATATAAGGAGGGCAGGGGCGCAGCCTCCCCCCACTCCAACCCTAGCCGCCATCCAACTGCTGCCCCTCCACCTCTCTCTCCCGACTACGCGTAGGCGAAGCCCTGCCGCAGAAACTCTCCACCATAAGCACCACGCCGTTGAGCTGCAGATCCAATCTAGCTCTCCACCATACTTGCTGGACCAAGGAAAGGAGGAGACGTCACTGCACTGTACGTGTGCATCTCTCAGAGGCGCCGCCATTTGCGGTGTAGGATTGGATCAGATCGCGAGGAGAGACGACGAGTACGACTACGTCAACCACATTCTGTTGAACGTTTCCGCTGTGCGATTTCTTCAAGGGTATGAAGATCTCATCAATCTCTCTCGTTGATTACATCTCCTAGGTTAGATCTTGGCTTTCTTGTTCGCATCCGTAGGAAATTTTTTGATTTACTATGCTGCGAAATCCTTCACCTTCTTCTTAAAATTCATCACCCTGGATGAGATGTGAGCTGTACGGAATCCATCCTCAAAGATAGCCCAAGTCACATCCTCAATGGGAGTGGTGATATGAAAGTTGTCCCACCAGGTTGCTGCTGGCCCTTCCAACAGATGTGCTGCAAACCTTACCTTCTCTTCGTCGGTGCAGCCGACAGTCACTAAATCCTTGTTCACCGAACGTAACCAATCATTAGCCACCATTGGATCAGTGGTTCCTGAGAACTTTGCAGGCCTCAATCTTAGGAATCTGGTGAGCATGTCAAATCCTGGCGGATTATTCTGGTTGTTGTTGTTACTGTTGTTGTTATTCTGATTCTGGTTCTGCATGAAGGTGGTCATCATCTGCATCAGTTGTGTCTGCGTTGTCATCAACTGTTGCATCTCGGGAGTGACATTGTTGTTGTTTGGGTTGGGGTTGGCACGTCGAGGAGGCATATGTGGTTTTCATAAGGATAATAATGAGATACCCATAGATGCTTAACATGCACAATACATCACATAGACAATCACAATAACCAAGCATCAAAATAACGAAGAGTTTGAACGACATAAACAACAAGTTTTGGAAAAGGAAAACACACCATAGCAAGCCATCCACATGTTGGATGGTCATTGCGACTCAATAAACAAGGTACGGTAGATGAAAGATAATCGAGTAGTCTAGACTACTCCTCCGCATCAATCTCCTCGTCAACAAGTGTAATACCTGCACTCTCCATGGAGGTCTTGTACTCCTCAACACTAGTAGTCAAGCCCTCAATCTTCGCCCTAAGAGCCCTCTTCTGTGAGCGAAGCCTCTCAATCACTCCCTGCTAGTGCTCAAGCTCAAAGTCCTTGGCCTCTAACTCTTCCTTCATCTCCCGGATCTTCTTGTTCCTGTCTTGGACTCTTTTCTCCTAGCTCTTGAACTTCTTGTCCTGGCTTCCAAACTTGGCCTCCATTTCCTTGACTATCTCGTCTTGCTCCACGAAGAGCTTATCCTTCTCTCGGAGCTAAACCTAGATCTCGTCATTGCTAATCATGACGTTGGTCCTATCAGTATCTAGTTGTCTAATACGACCCTCTAGGTCCTGGAGGTACAAACGAATTGGCTCCATCGTCTCTCTAGCAGCATCCTCATACTCTATAGCTTCACCCTCCTCGTTGCGTCTCCCAAAGGGGTGAAAGTAAAGACCTCTAAGCTCGGTGGAGTGTCTCCCTACCAGGCGCCCGAGTAACTCCCGCATGACTACATCTAAGCCTTTCTCTTTGTCATCATGCATCAGCTTGAAAGTGATGGTCTTCGTGGTTGGCTCTGTCTGGCGTCCCGGCTGAGTGACTCTGAAGCCCCAAAGGTCCTTCCTCTCAAACTTGGTGAGTGGAAGTGTCATGATGCTAGGAAGTGGAAGGTTGAGCACACTAGTGAGCTCAATGAGACGATTACCAAAACGAGTTCCATTGAACTCCTCGGCCGTGTTGATATTAACATTAGGCATCTATTTTTATAAGATAGAGAAAAGTTAGAATCAACATCAATAGGATAGAATCAAGAGACAAAATATCATAAGCACATCTTTTGCAATTATCACACAAGTCATGGCATACACAAATCCATTACAAACATCAAAGGTTCAACATAACTTAAACAAATTTTTGGAAATAAAACGATAAGTGTGGTGGTCCAACTAACGAAGTACGTTACAAATCTCACTCACTAGACAAAATAGCTATCAGGGCATCCTTAGTAGCCATCTGTCTATCTTGATCACAAGACTCCCATATCAAATCGATGATGTCTCCCCTTAGTTGTTGGTTGATAGTCTCTAATTCTTGGGTATGGTTCTTTTCTTCTCTAAGGTAATTTTGGGTGTTGAGCATTCTGCACTTGAGTCTATCACCAAGCTCCTTGATAGCATTCCAAGCTGCATTTCTTGCAGAGTCAAAGAATGTTGTGTGCATTTCTGAGTTGGTGACCATGCAGAATCCTAACTCCTTGTGGTTGTCTTCCTTGTTTTTGTACAAGTGAAGTTGCACCCACCAATACTCTTCTCCTCCATCCATCACAGGGAATCACTTGTACACAGTTGCACCATGTATCCCCATGGTAACCATAAGGTTCTTGAGGGTCTTGGGAAATTCAGTCTCACACTCCAAAGTCATGGTCATGAGTGGTCCCTTGCTCACGGCTTCGTTGATGGAGTTCATCTACAAATATAGATGAGAAAGAAGATTAGAAAAGTTTACGAGAAGAAAAAGACAAGTGTGTAATTTTCAAAGTGTTGAAATTTTTTCCTTAGTGGTTTCTAATCTAATCCTAGGGTCATAATCCTACAGGCGACCCAGTGCTCTGATACCATCTGTAAGACCCCACCTTTATAAAGGTAAAGGTCCCTATGATTGCAATGCTAGTCCCTGGATCAATTGCTAGCATCCACAGTTTAAGATGAATTACACAGAAACAAAGGTCATTATTACATCGTCATTCCAGAGATAACATAGTATTTTATAACTCCACAGTCAAAGGCTAGTACAAGAGTTTAACTTAACAAATATAAATAAAAGTCTTCATCTTCATGTGCCACAGGCAAGCATGTTGAGTGTAGACTCATAACCCCTAATCCTCATCAGGGTAACCTGCAACATCACAAGTTACAACCACAGTGGGTCAATACATTGGAATAGTATTGGCAAGTGATACCTTAGTGCAATATTAGCATCTAGTTACTACATGAATTTGGGTAAGTGTAGCTTAGGCTTGCTTTGATAAAAATAGGTTTTACCTATCAGTTGAAAACACTAAGTTTTTGTTTGGCAAAAACTCCCCAAGGAACGACCAATAGAAATTTGTGAACCTTTACCCCTGTTCAACCACAAGTTTTTAACCACAAATTTATGAGCTGGACGGGGCCACCAGGCAGTGTCAGCGGGGTAAGTCTATGCACGTGGAAGAGGGAGAGGGAAGGGGTTTTCCGGGTGGGCTAGGTGGGCTGCTAGATGGGCTGCGGGTTGGGTTGGGTTAGTTAGCCAGTTAGTTTTATTTTTTTCTCCATTTCTCTTTTTCTTTTCTGATTTGGTTTTCTGGTTTGAATTTAAATGCCCATTTCAATTATGTTTCCATTTGAATTTTTTTCCAGATTTTTGTGTTGTGTTTCTTATGTCCTGGGGTGTGTAGAACATCTATTCATACTCAAATTCATTTTGGGTTTGAAATAAAGTTTAGCCAGTTAGTTTCCATTTGAAATATTTTTATTAGGCATATGAATGGTTTTGAATTCATATTTTGTTCTGAAAACTTTGGCCAAGCTTTGGAAATATCAATTAAACCTATGTTCAAATCTTTCTGGTTAAAACAAGTATTCTCATATTAGAGAGTAGAAATAAGGACATTTACTTGCTTACATAAAATAATAAACAACAAATGTTTCTGTATTTGAAATCTCATTTGAAAATGATCCTAAAACAATTATGAATGCATGAATGATATGCAAACTTTGAAATCATGATTTTTGGGATGTTACAAATAGATTTCTCTCAAATTAAATATCATCTTGTACGTAGATGGGTGCATCTTATTCTAGTAAACAATGCTGTCGATGTGAGTTTCCAACTATCAGGAAAGAATATTCTCAATTTCTCGAGTTGTGACTAGTTTGTTCTTTTTCATAAAGAAAGTCCGAAGAATAAGGATCTGAATGTCAGAAGACAAGCTTACACACATATTAAGTGGACCAACATGTTTCACTTATGATTTCTATGTTTAATTTTATGATTTTTCAAAGTTTGTCCTAGCTAACTCTGCCCACTTGAATGCCTTAATGTTGACTTATGGAAATTAGGTAAAATTTGAACTATAAGAAAATTGTAGGTTTGGTTTGAATGTTTTGCGATTTTTTGAGGTAACCATTAGGAGAGGGGGAATTTAATATAACACAAACCACCACCAAGAGTTTTGACACCAGTTTAAACTTGTTGCTAAAATTTTGCATCTTGAAAATTTAACTAAAGTAGGTCAAACTTGAGTTACCAGTAAGTGCAATAGATTTCTCGTGAATTACTTATTATCTTTTCGAAGATAGATGGGTTCATCTTGAAAGAACAGTCTTAATTTTCACAATGTCATCTTGTCTGAAGAATATGGATCTAAATGCCACAAGCACACCTTTCAAATATTTATATTCGACTGACATGTTGTACTTACGATTCCCATGTTTTATGTTTTTTTCAAACTTTGGCCGAGCTAACTCTGCCGACTTCAATGACTTTATATCAATTTATCGAAATTAGGTCAATCTTGAATGAAAGGAAAATTGCAGGTTTCTTTGAAAGTTTTGCGATTTTTTTAGGTAACCATCAGGGGGGGGGTCATTTAATATATCACGAACTACGAGAGTTTTGAAAATAGGTTCAACTTCCTGCTAATATTTTTCATCTTGACAACTTAAAAAAATTAGGTCAAACTTAAGGTACGAGTAAGCAGAATTAATTGCTCTTGAATTAATTTTCTTTTAGAAGGTAGATGGGTGCATTTTATTTTAGTAAACAATGTTGTCGGTGTGAGTTTCCAACTATCAGGCAATAAGATTCTTAATTTGTCGAGTGATGACAAGATTGCTCCTTTCTGTAAAGAAAGTATGAAAAATATTGGATCTAAACATGCCACAAGCGAAGCTTTCATACTTATGATTCCCATGGTTCATGAGTTTTTAAACTTCGTCCATGCTAACTCTGCCACTTGAATGACTTTATGCCAGTTTATCGAAAGTAGGTCAAATTGGAACTACAGGAAAATTGTAGGTCTCTTTAAAAGTTTTGTGATTTTTTTGGAGGTAACTATCTGTAGAGGTCCCAAACTTTAATAAGGTAGAGATCCCTGTGTTTACAATGCTAGTCCTTGGATCAATAGCTAGCATCCACAGTTTAAGATGTTATATCAAGAATCAAACGTCATAGTACAACTTTATAACCAGGAATAAAATAATTCGTTACATCTTACATAGCTCATTTGGCTATCTCATTACAATGCGGTAGAAATAACTATATAGCATGGAGTCCTTCATCTTCGAAGTGCCACAAGCATTCATGTTGGTTGTAGACTTGTAATCATATTCATCATACTTCACTAACATCAAACAAACCTGCAACATAATAAGTTGCAGCCACAAGGGTCAATACATTTGAATTGTATTGGCAAGTTTCACTACTATGTAGAAATAAGTGGAACCTATCAATATATGCATATTTGGCTAAGTAGGGTTTAGGCTCATTTGCAGAAAGCAATATAGTTTTATCCTATCTTTTCAAAATAGTTTTGATCATTTGACAATCTTTCTGAACTTCCTGGAAAACTCCAAGTGCTTGTAATCCCTTGTTGACACCATCAATTTTACTTTGAGAAATTGGAATGTCGAGATCTTCCATAGCTTCAGGCCTTAGTTGCTCAGAGTTGTCCGTAACCGGGGACACGGCTAAGTACTTAGAATTTTGATCTTCTGCAGAAGTTGTACACTTTACCCACATGACACAATCTCGTCTTGACGCCACTAGTGGCCGTTGGATAAGTACAAACCAAATGGAGTACCGGCAGATCGAGAATGTGACAAAGTTTTTCCATATAAGTCCTCCCAATACACAATGCTAGCTTGTCTACCAGGCACCAATGTAACGATATATTTCCAATACATAATTGTAGTTAACCTGAAGATGCCAATGCAAGGGTCTTTCACTATGTAGTTGACTAAGCCAGAGCCCATTTAGCATGTGGCTGTACATGGAAGCCACTGTACGAGAAACATGTTCAATCTCTAAGTCCCTGGGTGGTTTTCTTCTAGTGCACTTACAAAAAGATAGCCATATAAACATTGTTCCCTTTGTTGGCACCTTATCCAAAATTGAGTATCGTCATTCCATCCAGGTGGTTCATTGAGTACTTGTTTTATTATATAAAACATATATTTTTCCAACACTTGATATAATCATGATATGATATTCCACCCCAAGTATATAGCAGGGCTACTTTGAGCAATATATTCAGAGATCATGGTAACCGATTTTCTACCTCTCTATCCGGGAATAAAAGGCTACTTTGAGAAATGGGGATTATGAATTTGCTGGGTTGGGTGCTGGGGTTTTCTCATAATTTTAGTTAGTAGGACTATTGTCAAATTCAAAATCGTAATCCAGCGTCGAAACCTACAGCCCAAACAAAAATTAATTGTAATGGGGGGTCAACATTATTGTTTCTATGCGAAAATGATTGTTATTGGTGATCAGTTGATGTGACTATTTTTTTTCTATTCCTAAACAGAGGGAGTATCATTTTTTCTCTCCTAATATTATTTGCATGCTAGCCAAAATCAAAATCTCAGTCGAGTTGCAAAATTTACCGCGCATGCACCTCTGTTTGAATTGGAGGTAGAGTATCCAACGTTGTGCACTTGTGCATAATTAATATAATGGATGATTAGCTGACGTGACTCTCGGACTTCATTTCCTGACCATCTAGCGTACTAGTACTTGTCTACAACTACCTTTTTTCCATTGATTCACAATACTTGTACGCTAGCAACAAAATTCAAAATCATAATCGAGCGGCAAATTCCCCACCGACTCAGATGCGTCATTTCGTGCCCCTCCCTTTCAAATATTTTGAGACAAAATTTCCCGCTATTATTAATAGATGGACGCTAGCCAAATTCAAAATCTCAATCGAGCGGCAAAACCACCCACCGACCTTCCCGCCCTCCATTTCAAAAACTTTGAGCCAAAATCTCCCACCGGGAGTACAATTTTTGTATTATTATTAGAATAGAAGATGGGAGCTAGCAAAATTCAAAATCTCAATCGAGCGGCAATATCACACATCGACCTTGAATCATTTTGCGCTCCTCTATTTCAAAAACTTTTGACTGTAAAATTCTCATTCTACCCTTTGTTCAGACGACAAATGGGCATGCTAAAGTCGTTTTCTTGGGGGAACGATCGTAATATGTTTCATGTCCACCTCTATGGTCCCTATTCGCATAATTATTTCCACTTGCCCTCCCAAAAATTCCAAGATCCTCTGTCCCATTCACAACCACCGCGCGCACCGGCCGGTGGCAGTTCCACGGCGGCCTAAGCCCCTTAAGCTGCGGTCTCATGCACCGCCGCTGAGCCACTTCACCGGCACCCACCCCACCGGATCTAGTTCACCGGGCTTCTGTGCCATGACAGCAGAGCTTCGGTCTCGTTCACCATCCCGATGGCATATTCGACCACCCAAGCTCTGCTTCCGCTCCAGCGAATGCTACCCAACCATACCGGAGCCACCTCACCGGTGTCCACCGAATGGGATCTATTTTGACGAGTTCCATGTCCACCTCTCTAGACCAGCTGCACGGGCATTGTCGTTCACTGCACCGGATCTGCCTCAGTAACGCTCTTGTCCATCGCGTCGGATCTTCCTCAGCGTTGCTCTCGTCCTCCATGCTCAAGCCTGCATCGACCGCCCAAGATCTGCTTCCCCGACTTCCCAAGATCTACTTAGCCGCAACTACAGCACCCTCGTTGACCTGCACATCACCTCCACAGTACCGACGATGCTTAGACTCCTTTCCGACCGAGGTAACCTAATCTCCAACTCCTTTTTGTTTTCTCAGAAATATAGCAGGTTAAATCTGATCGTAGTGAACTTCATTTTGTAATCATGCTAGTACATACAAGTCATTGGGCATGCCTATTCTTTGTGATATATACAAGGTCACTGGACATGTTTGTTTGCATTCGCTGCTCTACAAATTTCAATTAATGCACATTTTTATTATTTTGTCATGCACATGTTCTTAGCTACTCTCTACAATAGTAATTGCCTTCTATTGTGTAGTTTTTTGCAAAATCTGAAGTCAGTGAAAAATATTAGTTTGTATTCCCTACTCCACAGTTACTGAATCTATTTGGTTCGTCCTGAGCTAAGTTCCTGCTATTATTTTCTCCCTAGCATCGTTCTGCTATCCTATAGTACCTGTTTAAACTCATCTTACTAGTTCGATAATAATTTTGTTGTTGCTATCTGGATCTTTAAAAGATACAACACTGACTTTTTTTTTGTTTGCATAGAGCTCAAAAGGGGACACTGAACATATTGGTTTGCACAGCCTCTTCTACAGGTTCACAAGCGCAATGTCATTGTTTCCTTATCTGGTGCTGGTTCATCATAAGCAACGACATAGCTATCCTCTACTGTGTAGTTCATTCGTGGTTTGTGTTCCTCCTCTGCAAGTTCTGGCATGATTCCATTATAATTTTTGTCTCGTTCATTCTTAGCTACTCCTATGAAAGTAACTACATGCCCATTGTGTAGCGCACCAAAAATTCCGAGTCACCCAACGTCTCTTGCATTCTAGGTTATAAAACTTCTTCCATATATATTATTTTTTGAAATGAAGTGGCTAGTTTATATTCGCTAAAATTCTAGGAAACACTCTGTTTGATTGCCCAATTCATCTGTAGGAACACTTGTGTAATGCTTTCTTGTCATGTATTAGTAACACTTCTTCCATGTAATGCTCACAAGTTGTACACCTTTTATGATCGAAATGGGCTCCAGAAATGCAGGAACTATAAAAGACTGTATTAGTAACAGGGCCTACCCAAAGGCAAGATTACTTACAGTAATGGTACGTAATAGTGGTAGGCCAAAAAAGTGGCAGGTCAAAAGAGTAACATGATGAAACAATAACATGCCAAACAGAACATGCTGAAATAGTAACAACTCTAAACAGTAACAGGCCGAAACAGTAACATGTTGAAACAGTAACAGGCTGAAACAGTACACTAAAAAAAGTAGGGACCAGAAAAATAGTGGGCGAGAACCTTAAATGTCCAAAACAGTAACATGCCAGAATAGTAGCAGGCCAGGGCGGAAAAAGGCCAAGACTATAGCAGACCAGAACAGTAACAGTCCGAATTTGCACCAGGCGAGAACGGTAACAGGCCGAGGAACTTACCAGGTTAGAACAGTAATGGGCCAGAACATGGCTCGGAAATTTAGGGGCCTAAACAGTAACGGTCCCAAAGTATATGTGCCTGTTTTGAACAGTGCATAGCTATACATTAATGGGCCAGAAAGGTTACGGGACAAAGCGAGCTGGCCAAACGGGCCCATTTCGAATAGTGCGAGACGGAACACTACCAGGACAGGATATTTATGGGTCGTGCAAACGGGCCAATTTTAAATAGTCTATGTGGAAATAGTAATGGACCAGTGGGCCCATTTGTAACAGTGCATGACGAAACAGTAATGGACCAGTGGATCCTGTTGGGTTTTCTTAATGGGCAGGCCCACTTAATAATTACCAGGCATTGGCTGGGCCTGGCTTCTACCACAGTTCATTGAAAGTTAACGTCGTTAACTGGCCGTTAACGGCGCTCGCCATGTGGCAGTTTGCATGCTGTCAGCAATTAACGCGGCTGGCGAATAAATCTATGACGGAATAACTTTGCGGCTAAAGGGTGTGATCCACCATAGTCAAAAAAAACATCGTAGAATCGTCTGTTGTAGAAGGCTTAGCAACCTCGAAAAATGGACCTTCAACCACGAAAATCGTCTGTTGTAAATTACATTTTTCTTGTAGTGCTAGTAAGCCTCTTGTTAAGCTAGCTTGTTGATTAGTAAATGATCATGGTTTCATGATCATGAACATTGGATGTTATTAATAAAAATATCATATCATTAGGAGAATGATGTGATGGACACACACCCATAGTAAGCATATCATAAGATCAAGTCATTAAGTTTGTTTTTTCTACAAGCTTTCAAATACATAGTAACCTAATCCTTCGACCATGAGATCATGTTAATAACCATCACCGGATGAGTTCTTTGATAACATCAAACGCCACTTCGTAACTGGGTGGTTATAAAGGTGGAATTGGGTATTCTGAAATTACTTGTTGAAGCGCATGGATGAAAAATGGGATTTGTCCATCCAAATGACGGATTGATACACTCTGGGCCCTCTAGATGGAATTTCATCCTATTGGCTTGCAAGCATGTGACTAGGTCACAAGGGATGTCGTCATATCACGGTACGAGTAAAGAGTACTATCGGTAACGAGGTTGAACTAGGTATGGAGAGACGTCTCGATCATGTCCGCATAGTTCGCGAACCGTAGGGTGACACACTTATGGTTCGATGTTGTTTCAGTAGATATGGAATATGAGTTGGAGAGCGAATGTTGTTCGGAGTCTCGAATGGGATCTAGGACATCACAAGGAGGTCCAAAATTGTCTGGAGAATAAGATTCATATAATGGAAGTCATTTTCCGTGGTTCGGAAAAGATTCGGAGTTTTTATCGGAGCTTCTAGAAGGTTCTAAGGGGATAAGATCGAATCACTTCAAAATAGGGGATAATACTTGGGGGGAGTTTTCCTACTTCCCACTCTCCCTTGCGCCGGACCTAGAGGAGGTGGGACAAAGGGCGAACCCTAGCCGCACCCCCCTTCTATATATAGAGGGGAGGGGTGGGCGCCTCCTTTTTCCCTCTTCCTTAACCCTAGCCACCACCTATCCTCCTCCTTCTACTTCCTTCTCTGGCTTAGGTAAAGCCCTACAGGTTTTATCCTCCACCACCACCACGCCGTCGTGCTGCTAGGATTCAGAGGGGATCTACTAACTCTCATGCCTGCTGGAACAGGACAGGAAGGTCTTCATCGACTCCGTACGTGTGACCGAGTGTGGAAGCGCTGCCGGAACGTGGCGTCGGAAGGATCGTCATCGCGATCTTGAGGTTGGCAAGTGATCGACTACATCAACCACAAGATTTGATCTTGGTAAGGCTTTGGATATATGAGGGTTAGTTCTCATCAATCACATTGCACCTATCTCATAGATTAGATCTTGGCTTTTTCATACATTGGATCTTGGTTTTATGTGTTCTGTGGTAGAATTTTTTTATTTTCTATGCTATGAACCCTACAGCCAACCAGTGCAAGCCGACAAGATAAACAAAAATGCCACTAGCACCACACCGTGCAGGCGGGATAAAATGGTATGAAAGGCTCGGTCTTGGAGGCGCCTGTCATGGTGGAACGGCTGTAGAGAAAAAGGAAGGTCCACGGCGGGAAAACATGGGGAGGCATGAGGAAACGTCGAACAAGAGTGCAAGGTGCAGTAATGGGCCAGAACATGGCTCGGAAATTTAGGGGCCTAAACAGTAACGGGCCCAAAGTATATGTGCCTGTTTTGAACAGTGCATAGCTATACATTAATGGGACAGAAAGGTTACGGGCCAAAGCGAGCTGGCCAAACGGTCCCATTTCGAGTAGTGCGAGACGGAACACTACCAGGCCAGGATATTTATGGGCCGTGCAAACGGGCCAATTTGAAATAGTGTATGTGGAAATAGTAACGGATCAGTGGGCGCATTTGTAACAGTGCATGACGAAACAGTAATGGACCAGTGGGTCCTGTTGGGTTTTCTTCTACCATAGTTTCATTGAAAGTTAACGTCGTTAACTGGCCGTTAACGGCTCTCGCCATGTGGCAGTTTGCATGATATCAACAATTAACGCGGCTGGCGAATAAATCTATGACGGAATAACTTTGTGGCTAAAGGGTGTGATCCACGATAGTCGAAAAAAACGTCATAGAATCATTCGTTACGGGGCTTCTACCAGGATAGTCCTCCGTTGTAGAAGGCTTAGCAACCTCGAAAAATGGTCCTTCAACCACAAAAATCGTCTGTTGTAAAAGGACATTTTTCTTGTAGTGCTAGTAAGCCTCTTGTTAAGCTAGCTTGTTGATTAGTAAATGATCATGGTTTCATGATCATGAACATTGGATGTTATTAATAACAATATCATATCATTAGGAGAATGATGTGATGGACACACACCCATAGTAAGCATATCATAAGATCAAGTCATTAAGTTTGTTTTTTCTACAAGCTTTCAAATACATAGTAACCTAATCCTTCGACCATGAGATCATGTTAATATCCATCACCGGATGAGTTCTTTGATAACATCAAACGCCACTTCGTAATTGGGTGGTTATAAAGGTGGAATTGGGTATTCTCAAATTACGTGTTGAAGCGCATGGATAAACAATGGGATTTGTCCATCCAAATGACAGATAGATACACTCTGGGCCCTCTAGATGGAATTTCATCCTATTGGCTTGCAAGCATGTGACTAGGTCACAAGGGATGTCGTCATATCACGGTACGAGTAAAGAGTACTATCGGTAACGAGGTTGAACTAGGTATGGAGATACCGATGATCGAACCTCGGATAAGTAAAGTATCACGCGACAAAGGGAAGTGATATCGTGTGTTAATGGTTCTTTCAATCATGAAGTCATCGTTGAATATGTGGGAGCCATTATGGATCTCTAGGTCCCGCTGTTGGTTATTGATCGGAGAGACGTCTCGATCATGTCCGCATAGTTCGCGAATCGTAGGGTGACACACTTATGGTTCGATGTTGTTTCAGTAGATATGAAATATGAGTTGGAGAGCGAATGTTGTTCGGAGTCTCGATTGGGATCTAGGACATCACAAGGAGGTCGAAAATTGTCTGGAGAATAAGATTCATATAATGGAAGTCATTTTCCGTGGTTCGGAAAAGTTTCGGAGTTTTTATCGGAGCTTCTAGAAGGTTCTGGAAGGTTCTAAGGGGATAAGATCGAATCACTTCAAAATAGGGGATAATACTTGGGGGGAGTTTTCCTACTTCCCACTCTCCCTTGCGCCGGACCTAGAGGAGGTGGGCTAAAGGGGGAACCCTAGCCGCACCCCCTTCTATATATAGAGGGGAGGGGTGGGCGCCTCCCTTTTCCCTCTTCCTTCACCCTAGCCACCACCTATCCTCCTCCTTCTACTTCCTTCTCCGGCTTAGGTAAAGCCCTACATGTTTTCTCCTCCACCACCACCACCACGCCGTCGTGCTGCTAGGATTCAGAGGGGATCTACTAACTCTCATGCCTGCTGGAACAGGACAGGAAGGTCTTCATCGACTCCGTACGTGTGAGCGAGTGTGGAAGCGCTGCCGGAATGTGGCGTCGGAAGGATCGTCATCGCGATCTTGAGGTTGGCAAGTGATCGACTACATCAACCACAAGATTTGATCTTGGTAAGGCTTTGGATATATGAGGGTTAGTTCTCATCAATCACATTGCACCTATCTCATAGATTAGATCTTGGCTTTTTCATAGATTGGATCTTGGTTTTATGTGTTCTTGTGGTAGAATTTTTTTTATTTTCTATGCTATGAACCCTACAGCCAACCAGTGCGAGCCGACAAGATAAACAACAATGCCACTAGCACCACACCGTGCAGGCGGGATAAAATGGTATGAAAGGCTCGGTCTTGGAGGCGCCTGTCATGGTGGAACGGCTGTAGATAAAAAGGAAGGTCCACGGCGGGCAAACATGGGGAGGCATGAGGAAACGTCGAACAAGAGTGCAAGGTGCAGGCGGCCGAATACTGGGGCGGCATCGGGGTCGGTTCAATGGCGACGAGGGGGCCGTGCGGCAGGAAGAGACGGGGCCTGCATGGGGAGGCGGCTCTGACTCGAGGTGGCGGCCGGCAATGCTCGGGGAGGCAAGCTCCAATGAGGAGGTCGGCAGGGTGAAATTTATCGTGCGGGAAAGGGGAACACGACACATCGGCAGGCTCTTGCCGGCGAGGAGGAAGGCACATAGGGGCAATGACAGAGGGAGGCGTCGAGGCGAGCTCAGGGCCAGCAAGGACTCGCAGGAGGCTTGCAGGTTCGCGGGCGAGCAAGGATGGAGAGGCGTGGCCAAAGAAGAGGTGGGAGATGGTGCTGCGATGGGAGGAAGAAGAGGGAGATGGGGTCGCGGTAGTGTGTAGGGCCAGCTATGGGGAGGAAGGCGACGGCGGTCGGCGGGAGGCGCCGGTGAGGAGGAGATGTCCTGGCAGTGGGGATCGAATGAGAGAGGGCCAGGCGGCGGCATAGGGAAGGAGCTTGCAGAAGGAGGAGGGGGTCACGAGGTTGCATGGAAGGGACGCGGGGCGATGATTGCGGGCGCACGCGGGGTGGACTGCATCCATGAGGAAGTGGGTCGGGTCGGGCCTGCAGGCATGTCACGTGTGGGTTTCGGCGAACGAGCCAGAGGAGGTTGCCGGATGGGGAGGGATCGCGAGCGAGAGAGTCGTGTTGATCGAGTGGAGAAGGGGCCAGTGTACGCGAGGCAGAGCGACGGTAGGTGGGCAGAGGAGTGGGGCGTGTCGTGCTACATGCGTTGGCATGGCCGCGGCAGGGATGGAGTAGGTAGGATGTAAGGATTAGGGTTAGGGTTTTAGGTGGTCTAGGGTTTGGGTCTAAATCCAGGGTTAGGGTAAGATATATCTAAGTTTTTAGATGGGCCTAGTATGATCCAGTTAGGCCTCTGGTCTGACCGGCTAGACTATTTCCCTGGTCAAAATAGTTTTATTAATTTTTATTTTATAAAACCTTTGAAAATAGGTTTTAGAAAAATAAAGATCCAGATAGATCTAGGATGTTGGTTTGAAATAAATAGAGGAATATCTTGAAAACAAAATAGGCTTTTAGAAAATAGTTTTAGGCTAACAAATACATGATGATGTTATGATGATGCATATAGATAAAGACAGGCGATTTTCTAGTAGTGGTTTTACCCGGGATGCTACAGTTGTTGACTGGGCACTGACGCTTGTTGGAGATATGCCCAAGAGGCAATAATAAGATGGTTATTATTATATCTTTGTGTTTATGATAAATGTTTACATCCCATGCTATAATTGTATTAACCAGAAACATTAATACTTGTGTGTTTTGTAAACATAAAAGAGTCCCTAGTAAGCCTCTTGTTAAGATAGCTTGTTGATTAGTAAATGATCATGGTTTCCTAATCATTAACATTGGATTCTATTAATAAAAAGATCATATCATTAGGAGAATGATGTGATGGACACACACCCATAGTAAGCATAGGATAAGATCAAGTCATTAAATTTGTTTTTCTACAAGATTTCAAATACATAGTAACCTAATCCTTCGACCATGAGATCATGTTAATCACCATCACCAGATGAGTTCTTTAATGCCAACAAACGCCACTCCATAACTGGGTGGTATAAAGGTGTAATTAGGTATTCTGAAAGTATGTGTTGAAGCGCATGGATCAAGAGTGGCATTTTTCCATCCATATGACAGATAGATATACTCTAGGCCCTCTCGGTGGAATGTCATCCAATTGTCTTGCAAGCATGTGACTAGATCACAAGGGATGTCATATCATGGAACGAGTAAAGAGTACTTATCAGTAACGAGGTTGAACTAGGTATGGAGATACCGACGATCAAAACTCGGATAAGTAAAGTATCGTGCGACAAAGCGAATCGATATCATATATGAATGGTTAATTTGATCATGAAGTTATCATTCAATATGTGGGAGCCATTATGGATCTCCAGATCCCGCTATTGGTTATTGACCGGAGAGGTGTCTCGATCATGTCGGCATACTTCACGAACCGTAGGGTGACACACTTAAGGTTCGATGTTGTTTAAGTAGATATGGAATATTAATTGGAGACCGAATGTTGTTAGGAGTCTCGGATTGGATCCAGGACATCACGACGAGATCCAGAATGGTCCAGAGAATAAGATTCATATAAGGAAAGTCATTTTTCGGGGTTCGGAAATGTTTCCGGTATTTTCACCAGGGATTCTAGAATGTTCTAGAGGGACCACCAGTGGGTCCACCACCACGGGGGGGCGCACTTGGGCTATGGCATGCCGCAGGAGACCTAGCGTCCAGCGGCACCAATCCTAAAGGGCCCAACCATCCAGTACTAGGAAAAGGGGAAAACCCTAATTTGGTAAGGAGGGAGACTTGGGGGATAGTTCCCACCTCTTACCCCTTATGCGCCGAGTTGGGGGGAACTCGGCTAGGGATGGGAACCCTTAGCCAACCCCCCATCTATATAAAGAGGGGTGGGGCACACCCTTGCCCCTCACCCTCAAACCTAGCCGCTGGCTTCCTCCATCCTCCACCATACTACTCGGTCTTAGGCGAAGACCTGCAGAAATCTTCTCCTCCACCAACACCATGACGTCGTGCTTCTAGGATTCCGAGGAGATCTACTACCTCTTCTACCCACTATAATGGGGAGAGGAAGGTCTTCATCGATTCCATACGTGTGACCGAGTGTGGAAGATCTGCCGGAACACGGCGCCGGAAGGTTCGTCTACGCGATCTTGATATCGACAAGTGATCGACTACATCAACCACGAGATTCGATCTCTTTAATGCTTTGGATCTATGGGGGTTAGTTCTATACAATCTCATTTCACCGATCTCGTAGATCAGATCTTTGCTTCACCATAGATTAGATCTTGGTTTTATGTGTTCTTGTGATAGAAATTTTTTGGTTTCCATGCAACAAAACCTACAACGATGACCTGGATGATGACGTCACGTGCTCTGGTTGGTTGATACCGATTCTCTGAGTCGATCTAATCTTGGTCGTTCAAACACGATACAGTGGTAGGGAATGTTTGATTCCGTGTTAGCTGGCCTGGGCGACGATGAGTAGCTGCGAATGGTTAGGTGGTGGATAGCAGCGGTGTTCCGGTGATCCTCTGATGTGGCGAAGTGGCAGATGAGTATCAAGCGATGATGGCGAGTCAGTTGATGGGAATGGAGGCTACTTCCTTTTGGGAGCGACGGTGATGGGCAGACGGAGAGCTTCGGTGGCGGCGAACTCGGGCGATTGATTGCGCTTAATCTCCTACGATAAGGAAGGGGAATCATGGTCAAACGACGACATAGTGGATGGGGAGAAAGATAGGGAGAAGGAGGGTGCGAGGGCGACTGGATCAACCAATTCGAGATCGATATGGCGAGGTTGGCGGCATAAGGAATCGGAAGCTCACCATTGAGGCTAGGTTTTCGGGTTTTCGGAAGAAAAAAGGAGAGGGAACGAGTGTAGGAGATTTTATGGAGGTGTCGGGGGGATAACCCCCAGTAGGGTCACGAGAGGTGAAACATAGCACAGCTTGGCTAGCTCCGAGTAAAGAAAGAACCAGGATAGGTAAGAGCGGCCGGGTAAGAGAAGCATGAGTGGACATATAAACTATGTCTGCCCGCATAAGACAAAGTTGTAATTCTTGCAGGAACCGACGAGCCGAGTCTACCGAGGAAGGGCCGAGTCAAGTAGGACGTGTGGCACCTTTCCGAGTATGGTTCAGGAGGGACCATGGTAAAGCATGGTCAAAAGAGAAGGGCGACGCCGGGTGACACAAAAGGAGCCGGGTGACGCCCAAAGCATACGCTGATGTACAAAGTTACAGCATGACGCCAAAAGGAACAGGAAGCAGCGTACCAGAAGACCATTAGCTGTCAAGCTTTATGGACTAGGCCATTGGGCTTAGGGCAAGCCCATGACCCGCCCCGCATTATAGGGACCAAGATCCAAATAGTAAACCCTAGAACCCAAAGGGGTATAAGCAAGCTAGCACTGCCTATATAAGGAAGGATATAGCTGTAGTAGAGGGGGGTTGGACCAAGTAGGGAACTTGTGCACTGAACCCTAGTTCATAGAGCTCAAGGAGCACTTGTAATCTTCAGGTATCAATCGAATCGCTAAGTCTGGAGAGTTCTTCTTGTTCTTCGTGCATGGCTCGACCGCGCACTCCCCGGTGACCACAAGCACCTATTCGGCCCCCAACTTAAGCCTACCCATGGCATCTGCCGTGCCACCACCATGACAGTTGGCGCCCACCGTGGGGCAGAAGAAGGTGCTTGATGGAGTCTTCATCCGAACGGGAAACATCATCGCCAAGACCGGCGACTGCGTGTACTCCGGCCTCATCCAGAGGTTTGGATCTCTCAACTTTGTCAGCCACAACGCGTGCTGCTTCGGGACCAAGCCGTTCCCTAGGGGCGGTCACTTCATCAAGTTCGGCAAGCACCAGGTCAACACGGCGGTGCGCATGGAGCGCGCATATCATGAGCGCGTCGTCCTGGCGCCGGATCCGCCAGTGATTCGTGTCGATGAGAAGCTTCACCAACTCGTCTCCATGGAGGTAATGATGATAGCACCAAACCCCGCAGCTCCGCCGATAGTTCCAGTAGTGAATGAGAATGTTGAGGGAGGAAATCATGAGGAAACACCAAGGGCTGCAAGAACAACAAAGGCACCACTGGAAAAACCAGAAAACATAGCTAGGATTAAATGGGCTAAGGAACTGTAGGAAGCGATAGACAAGTTGGCAGAGCCAGTAGCACAGGCAACTGACCCGGCACGTGTGCAAGCCGAGTTGGAGGAGGACAGGATAAAAGTTTTGGAGAAAGCCAAGGAATTAGCGCAGTTACAGTAGTATGTGGATATCAAGATCCGAGAGCTCAACTCGGCAAATCGAGTTAAAGACCCGGCTTGATGCGACGAGATTGAGAGGAAGAAACCTCAACGAAGAGCTGGCAGATGCAACGTCAAAAATAACGCCAGAGAACAGCAACGAAACAACTATGCGGCCAACATATAACACAACAATAGCTAATCTGCGAGCGACAGAAGCAGCAATGGCAGAGTTACCCCATTTGGAGGGAGAAGCAAAGAAAAGACAACAAGAACGAGTCAATGAACTAGTAAGAGAAGCTAGCATGCTAAATGAAGCGTATTACAGAGAAAATCCGGGTATAGCAGGAAGGTCACAGCTGGTTCACTCGGCGACTCCTGTCCCGGCAAGATCAGCAGGGCATACGGCATCCTCACTCGGAGCGGCGCCTAGACCGAGAAAAGAAAAAAGTGTGGATTCTGGAAGAAACAAGCAGATGGTCACCTATGATCCGGCAATGGTTCAAGGAAACCCGGCACATGCACAGGGGGCAAGACGGAATAATTCCCAAAGTAATGAAAACCAAGAGAATGCAGGCCGATAAAGGCAAACAGGGCAAAGAAACGACAATAGAGGGCAAAATTTTGCGCCTCAAGCTAGGCGTGGAACTCACTCGGCAGGAGGAGGAAATCCAGCCGAATAATGCACCAGCTCAACCCAAAAGAAGACAACAAAGCAAGGGAAAGGCAGCTCAACAGCATGCCGACTCGAACACAACTAAGTATAATGATGTTTACTCGGCGATGATGAATGACGGATATGAGTTGCCGGATCACGGATATCAAGCAATGCGAGCTAGACTCGGAGGCAGGAACCTTCAGCCGGATGATGCAAGGCTGAAGCTTGACCAAATAAAGATGGCAGAGCTGATTGAATCGCAAGGTCCGCAAGGTCCACCATGTTTTGGCCCAAGGATCATGAAGGAGCCACCGGTACCAAATTTCCTGCTGGCCAGAGGGACAAAAATGTATGATGGGAGTACAAAACCAGAGGACTAGCTCATAGATTATCAAACTGCTGTGAAGATCGTGTAGGGAAATTTGAGATGGGAAGTACGTTATGTACCGCAGATGCAGGAAGGACTAGCTCGGGTATGGTTGAACAATTTGCCACCCGGAAGCATTAATAGCTGGATCAATTTTAAAGACGCTTTTGTGAGCAATTTCACGAGCACTTACAAGAGGCCGAATCGCCCACAACAACTGGCGATGTGCAATCAAAGACCGAATGAGACAGACAGGGAATTCCTCACAAGGTGGTGTACGATGCACAACACTTGTGAAGGGGTAATCGAGTCACAGGCTATCACTTGGTCTGCACAAGGATGCAGACATGGAAGTGTGCTATGGCAAAGGTTACAGAGAGATAAGCCGGCAAGTCTGGAAGAAACGATAAGAATTGCTGATTCATATGCGTTAGGAGATCTGACTCAGCCGCTGCTTATGTCGGCAGACAGGATGACTGAGACTCAGATCTATGACGTTGCCGGGTCGCAAAGGCGCCAGGAAAGGTCTGAATACAGAAGCAAGAGAAGAGACGAAAGGCCATACTACATATATGGTTTGGCTCAGGTTGCGCCCGTGAGTCAGGATCATCCAGATGCTGGAAGTAGCTAACGTTAAAGGACAAGTGGAAAACAACAGTGGGTTCCAAAGAATGATGGCAAAAATCCATACGAACAGAGGAAGCAATATCAGGACCGACAGAAATATACCTATGAGATGATGTTGGACCAGCCGTGTAAGTTTCACACACCTAGTCCGAGTAAACCGGCCAATCACACAACAAGACAATGCACTTGGTTTCAGAAATGAGATAGAGTGGATTCGCCGAATAAGCAGCTTCCACCACCTCCCCCTGCACCACTTATAGGAGGAAATGCTCAGACAGTGGGAACAGATAACAGATACAAAAACAGGCAGCCGAGGTATCAGAATCAAGAAAGAAGAGAAAATGTGCACCAGGTGTACATTCCAAGAGGTGACGATGCTCATGTCGGTCACGAAACTAGAAATGAGTACAAAGAACATCACCAGATCTATTTTGTCTTTGTCATAGAGCCGAATGACAAAAAGAGCCAGCAGCGACGGATGATGGAGGTGAATGCCACAATGCCGGCAATTCCCAAGTACATGCATTGGTCTGAGCAAGAAATAACTTGGAGTATAAAAGATCACCCCAAGATCATGCCAACCCCAGGAGGATATGCTCTAGTTTTGGATCCAACGTTCATGGGACCAGATATCAATGTCAAGTTTTCAAAAGCGCTGATTGATGATGGCAGTAGCATCAACATCATGTACAAAGATACTATACTGAAGATAGGCATTACCATGAACATGCTGGAGCCGACTAAGACCACTTTCCACGGTATTGTGCCGAGATTGTCCTGTGAGCCAATTGGCAAGATCTGGGTCGACGTCTTATACGGAAACAGAGAGAACTATCGCACTGAGGCCATAGAGTTCGAGGTAGTGGATTTGGTCAGCTCATATCACACCTTACTCGGCAGGCCGGCTATGGCAAGATTTATGGCTACTACCCACATTGCCTACTTAAAGATGAAGCTGCCAGGCCCATGTGGGGTGATTACAGTTGAAGGGGACTACAAAATATCCATTGCTTGCACCTCGGCCGGATGTTCACTGGCCGAGGCACTCGTGATAGCACAAGAAAAGAATCAAATGTTGGAGGTGGCAGCATTGGCCAAAGCAGCACAAATGTCCATGCCGGCACTCACTAACCCGCATGGCAATGTGTCATTTAAAGCTACCAAAGAAACCAAGAAGGTACAGGTGGATGAGAGTTTCCCAGAGCGCACAGTTACCATTGGGGCTGGACTCATGGACAAATAGGAAAGCGAACTCACCAGCTTCCTCTCAAAGAATCGGGATATGTTTGCATGGTCCACTCAAGATCTGCAAGGAGTTCCGAGGGAGCTGGCTGAGCACTCTCTTCATGTAAGACCAGATGCCAAGCCGGTGAAGCAACCCCTCCGCCGCTTCGCCGAAGATAGGAGGAAAGTAATAGCTGTCGAGATTGCCAGACTTTTAGCTGCTTGATTCATCATGGAAGTACTGCACCCGGATTGGTTGTCAAATCCAGTCTTGGTCGAGAAGAAAAAATATGACCCAAACGTGGCAGTGGTATGGCGCATGTGTATCGATTACACGAACCTCAGTAAGGCGTTTCCAAAAGATCCATTTCCCCTGCCACGGATCGATCAAGTCATAGATTCTACTGCTGGGTGTGAGTTGTTGTCGTTTGTGGATGTGTATTCAGGATTCCATCAGATACCACTGAATCCGGATGATAAAAAAAGACAGCTTTTATCACCCTGTACGAGGCTTATTGTTATCATACCATGCCATTTGGATTGAGAAGTGCAGGTGCAACATATCAAAGATGCATGCAAAAATGCTTACAAGATCAATTGTATAAAAATGTTCAAGTATACGTCGATGACGTGGTAATAAAAACCAAACAAAGTGATACCCTAATTGAGGACTTGCGTCAAACATTCGCAAATTTGAGAAGATTCCGGATGAAGCTTAATCTGGAAAAATGCACATTTGGTGTCCCAGCTGGCAAGTTACTCGGATTCCTCGTATCCATCCGAGGAATTGAAGCTAACCCGACAAAAATCAGGGCCAGCGAAAGAATAGAATTGACAAAAACCCTCAACGATGTCCAGAAGTTTACTGGATGTCTGGCCTCGTTGAGTAGGTTTGTTAGTTGGCTAGGTGAGAAAGCCCTACCACAATATCAGCTGATGAAGAAATCAGACAAATTCATGTGGACACAACAAGCTGATAGCGCTTTCCATGAATTAAAGAAAATGTTGGAAACAACACCAATATTAGCATCACCACATTCCAAAGAGCTAATGTTGCTCTATGTCGCCGCAACCAACAGAGTTGTAAGTGCAGTAATAGAGGTTGAACGTGAAGAAGGGGGCAAATCAGTCCAAAGACCAGCTTATTACTTGAGCGAAGTGCTCTCTGTCTCGAAACAAATTACCCGCATTATTAGAAGATGACATATGGGGTATATATGGCGGCAAAGAAGCTGAAACATTATTTTCAACAACACCCAATCCAGGTAATATGCAAGGCACCTATCTCGGATATATTGGGCAGCAAAGATGCCAGCAGCCGAGTCGCAAAATGGGCCATAGAACTGGCACCATATACCCCACAATATGATAGGCAAGATGCAATAAACTCTTAGGTTGTTGCATATTTCTTTGTAGACTGGATGGAAATGCAGTACGAACCACCACTGCCAGATCCAAATTACTGGAAAATGCATTTTGACGGGTCTAAGACGAAAATGGGTCTGGGCGTTGGGATAGTGCTCACAACTCCAAAGAGGGATCAACTCAGTTATGTGTTGCAGATTCATTTTGCTGCTTCCAACAACGTTGCTGAGTATGAAGCACTTGTCCACGGCATCAAAGTGGCCAAGGAAATTGGTATCAAAAGGATCATGTGTTTTGGCGATTCGGATTTGGTGATTCAGCAAGTGTCTGGACATTGGGATGCCCTGGACGCAAACATGGCATTATATCATTTCCATGTGCAACAAATTTCGGGATACTTTGACGGATGCGAATTCCATCATGTTCCTAGAGCAGAAAAAGAGGCAGCAGATGTACTATCCAAACTAGGGTCATCTCGGCAAGCAATACCACCAGGAGTAGCGCTGGAGCACCTCAGGAAACCATCGATCAAGCCGTCACCAGAATCCGACTCGATCAGGGTCACCCCGGCAATTCAGGAGTCAGACGTGGTACCAATGGATATCGACTTAGGGCTAGGTTCGAACCACTCGGGGATTGATCCGGTCAATTCAGGGGCTACCGAATCACACTCAAGGACTCCTCAGGTCATGTCGGCAGAGCATATATCGGTGGAGCCAATGGACATTGATGCTGAAGCAGACTCGGTACCGCTAATACCAACATGGGCACAACCAATATTCGACTACTTAAAAGATGGGACCTTGCCGAGTGATGAAACATTGGCAAGGCAAATAGTACGAAGAGCAAAAGCGTACACCATAATCAATAAGGAATTATACAAGCGAAGGGTGACGAGCGTACTATAGCATTGTATCAGCCCAGAGAAAGGCCAAGAGATCTTATTGGATATTCATCAAGGAGAATGTGGGCACCATACGCCATCAAGAGCGTTGGTGGCCAAGGCATTCCGACGTGGATTCTATTGGCCAAGCGCATTGGCACAAGCGCAAGAGTTAGTCGGAAAATGCAGTGGTTGTCAACACTATGCATCCAAGTCACATCTACCAGCGTCTGAATTAAAGACTATACCAATCACTTGGCCTTTTGCAATGTGGTTCCTAGATATGGTAGGATCATTCAAACCAGCAAGGGGAGGCATGACTCATATTTTGGTCATGATTGATAAGTTCACCAAGTGGATAGAAGTGAAATCAATCAAAAAGTTGGACAGTAAAAAAGTTGTCACATTCTTAAAGGATATAATCCTCAGATATGGTTACCCACGGAGTGTAATCACTAATAATGGCACGAACTTTGCTGAAGGATATTTTACTCGTTTTTGCGGGAAACACCGAATAAGACTCGATGTAGCATCAATCGCCCATCCAGAATCAAATGGACAAGTTGAATGGGCTAATGGCTTAGTTCTATCAGGGATAAGTCTTGCGGAGTACACCCTGTACTCACCCTTGCTTTATTGATACTTTTGGCAGAGTAAGTGTTCACCTGAAGACGAGTTCTGTACTACATCGACATCGACGAGTAGCTTGGGGTTCCCGGCCGACAGCCTGGAATCTATAGGCTGGGATGTCATCCTTATGCTTCAGGCCTGTTAGGCCATTTGTTAAGTTTGCTATACTTAATAGCATAACTTGCCTTCCATTGTTTGATGTTTGTGGTCAGTGACATCTGCTTGTAATAATTTGTTTCTCTTCTCAGTTATGAGCTTGATGTAATAAATTTTGTGTCGTAGGGTCACTGCCATGTTACCGATTCTTCACTGGATATTCTCGAGCTCAAGGTTAAGCTTATTTCAGATGGAGGTCTAGGATTTGTTTAGACCTGATCCCGGGTGTGTCACAGTTGTTGGTATCAGAGCAGTACCGACCGTAGGAAAACCTTGCTATTGGTCGATGTTGAGTCTAGTGCTTGTGAAAACTATTTTCAAAGCTGAAAAGTATTTGTGAAAACTCTAGTATGCTTATTTTCTCCTTATCCAGTTTTGCTCTTACTCTGGGTCATCTTATCTGGTGTTGATTTTGGAAAAGTTTTGATGTCTCTTCTTGTCTTTCAAAGCTTAGGTTCCTTCTAGGCCTGCCGTTTCTAAGCCAGTTGACCTAGTGTTGAGTTCTCTAGAGTTGTGTGTGTTGTGAATTCCTTGTTTCCCCTTGCTCTGCTTCATCTCAGAGATTCCTTTCCATCATGATCTCTCAATCTTATGGACCTACAATATTATATTGTTGGTTCCATAGTGTTCTGCTCTAGGTTTCGAGGTTTCCTTTTGCCTTGTGTGCCTCCTTTTTACTTGTTTGGGTACTTGAGAAGTCGTTTCTTCTTTTGGAAGGTACCTCGTGATTACTACCTTGTAGTGTATGTTATGCCTCCCATGTAGTAGTTACTTATTTTCTCGGGTTTTAACCCTTGGACTTGAACCTAATATTCCCGATTGTGCTGGATTCTGGTGTCCTGAATCTCGTACATGAAGCTGATCTTTAAACCAAGATCCGTTCCTTTGACCCCTGTTGCTAATGTTTATACATTACCTCAGGATGGCTGGTATTACTATTCTAGCCTTCAAGCTTGTGGCCTTTGTGGCGATTTAATTATGACAACTAAGGAGTTCCCCTACCACTAGCTATGGCAGATGTTCTTTAATGGAACCAAATAGATCACGACAAGAATACTTCTCGAGAGTCTCGTATCTACCCTCGTGACTTTGCCACACATACCCGTTCTATGCATAGGTTTTTGGAAGGTTGTTAACTTATGCATCCACACCTCGGGATTCTATCCAGAGCATGTTCTTCTTTCCCCTTGTTGTTTTTCGACCTCTGTCTACCAGTTGGTAGCCAAGCGGTAAATGATCATCGGTGTCTTTCGATGTAAGATACTCTTGTGGTCCGTCATGAAAAACCATTTCGGAATGTCAGGAGAAACAAACTCCAGTACCTCGTCATATCCAAGACCAAGTCAAAGCGTTGTAACCTGCAGATTAAGAGGCGTTGATTAGCTTCTATGTGTTCTACCTTAAAGTACCACACCCTTTTATACTAAAGAGGTTGTGCTGAGTTTCATGACCCCTTAATGAAGTGATACTTCCACACATCTTTACTCACCCTCCCTCGAGCTTTCGTGCTTGTGAGTGATGCGTGTGCATAATAATGTGGCCATCTGAGATTCTATCAATTCTTATTGTTTGAACTCTAAGGACATTTGAGTCATTCTTAGCTTGATTGGTTAACCCCGTCACTAAGCAAAGGATGATTGTGCTACCAAGTCCTTTATTCTGGTACACTCTCTTCCGTCAAAGAGTTAGTCTATTGCCGAAGCTCTGAGACTATGTCTTCTTGCCTTATCGGTGGTTCGTGATATTCTAGATGTCTATTAGAAGTATCGCCACGTTTCCACATGATCGTGTTGTCAAGTTCTTGAGCAAGCAAGTTCTCTGAACTGCTATTTTCTCCAAGGATCCGTAATTGCATACCCCTTAACTAATTGGTTGAGCTTAAACAACAACTTGGAGAGTTGTAAGACAAAAGTTATATCCGACTTTGTTCCTTCTTAAAGGGTTGTCTAGTTTTGTTCGTGTTGAAGAAAGATAGTATTTCCTTTGTGGATATGTTATCTTCCCCTCTTTTGATTTGATTTGGGTTATCGTCAAATCAAACTCCATTCCAAGGACTATCTTGATGATGTTTCTTCTCGTGATGTTTCACTTGAGTACATCTTCATGTTCCTTGATCTGACCAATACTTTTGCCTTGTTCATACAACATACGAGTTCACCTTCTTGGAGTGTCTCGATAAGTTTGTTGTTGAGCCCATCAATAACATCATATCTTCTCCATGTTAGACAGAATTCATATGGAACATTTGGCATTAATGTTGGAAACTTCTAAGAACCATCTTTGAGTCATCTCAAAGTATGTGTTCTGGATGTTAGAAGTAACCTTCTTTGGTTCACGTGCAATTGTTAAAAGATGTCACCATGGATTCGAGTAGTGTTATCTCTGTTACTTAAGGACACATGTGTGTTTTGTTGTTAGCACCTTAAGTGTGTGTAGTTGTCTTCCGACAAGTTGCTAAATACATGGGTCTAGCAATCTAGCTCGTATTTTGGAGCTTGACACTATAGTACGTGTCTTGAGAATCTAGTGACTTTAACTTTGCGGTAAATGTTGCAAACTTTCTATTCGGACATGCTGAGTCTGAAGTATCATTGCACTTAACCAAAGTTGAATCTCAAGAAGATATGATGGTTGGTGTTCCTCAAGGTTTAGATATAAGTCTCCTTGTAAATCTGGTAAGATTGATGTAATGGTTGACACACTTAGCCGGAAAGACCTACCATCACATTCTCTTGATTCAGCAATATCAACCACTCTTCATGAGGCATCTTTTATGAATTATTATAGGAGTTGTGCTTATGGTTACTTGTATCCGAAGTCTGACCTTTACTTGATGTTTCATATCTCGAACATCGAGGAGAACATTTAAAGTAGTGTTGCTAAATGTCTCTCAGTCGATCCTAAAGACCTTTTTATGTTGGTAAATGTTTTGTTATGCCAAGTAATTGAAGTCTGAGAAAGAAGTTTCTTTCTTCTCGTGTCATCAGGAGTCTTCTTAACTATTCATCTGGTGGTGTAAAGTGATATCACTATCTTTGGCAAAGATTTTGATAGCCCTAGATGAATTAAAGAGTTTCCTTCTTATTCTCTTAAACATGTTTAAGAGTGACTATGATTTTGATAAATCAGAAGTTTCTCTTGGTACATGTTCCTTGTGACTCATACGAGTCCTCTCCACAAAAATACCTTTCTGTCTTAGCCTTCTGTTGAATGAAAGAGTGACTCTTCTGTGTCAAAAGTAGTTCAACAGCTTGGTTTTGTTGATCCATATCCTTGCAACTTGAAATCTCTACTTACGCCGTTTAGTAGAGGTTCCCTATCGAAGTATGTGGTCATGTTCTCTCTGTTGGAAGCTCTCTTCTTCAGAAGCTTCAAAACCTCCTGTAAGTTCCATGGTTTCAATCCTTATGAAGACCAGTTGTCTAAAAACATGAAACCATCTCCTATTGTTCCCTCCGTTACCTCGTTGTGTTTCATGTCGTCATCTCAGAGTTGTTCCTAAACACTCCATCCATGAGGTTCCCATGAGATACTCTGTGTGTTGTTTAGTGTGTTTCCCTCTTATCTTTAGAGTGAACCCGTTTCTTTCTCTCTCTGTCGCTTTTCCTACCTTTGGAATCTCGGGTCGAGATTCTCGTAAGGGGGATAGAGCTGTAACACCCCTGTTTTAGTTAATCTTTATTAGGGTTTTGTTTGTGCATTCATGAGCATCATCATTTAATTTGTGCATTGAATAAAATAGACAAAACCCTAAAACCCTAATCCTCCCCCCTTTTTGAAGCATTCAAAATAGGTTTTGAATTTTCAAAAGTATCAAAGTGTATGGGCCCCAAATTGTCTAAAGGGGTTCCTACAATATTTTATATATTTTGAAAATCTTCTGGTACTTTTGAAATAATTCAAAACAGATTCAAAATAGAAAAACAAAACAGATCTTGAATCAAAAATAGAAAAAGAGCTGGACAAAAAAAGGGTTTCTAACCTAATCAGGCGCAGACCTCCCTCCCTCTCTTTCTGGCTCGGCCCAGCCGAGGCCCATCCCAGTCCGAAGCCTGCTTACCCCTTCGTCGTCTTCCTCCTCGACGAGAAGCTGCTCGCTGGAGCCTCCACCACCGTCCGCCGCTGCCACGATGCGCGCTCGCGCCGCGATGCCCGCCGCTGCTCTCTAGAGAGGACAAGAACCTTGCCGTGTCGTGCCCTCTCTTCTCCTCTCCTTTTCCCTCTCTCCCTTGCTTTGTGGCGCTCACACGCAGAATACGCCGAACCCTTGGTCGCCGGTAACTACATGCCACCGTCGCTCTAGACCGCCTTGAGCCTCGCAGTCTATCCCAAGAGATCTGCCTTGCCACCCTCGTTCTTCCCCGACCAACCAAGCAAGCTGGCGCGCCCTCAATCGGCCGAATCGAGCCTCGGTTCCAAAGTCCGATCGTCGCTCGCCGTCATCCTATATGTCGCTATCAAGCTCCTCCGGCCGAATTGACCCCTTCATAGCAACCGCGGTGAGCTCCTGGTGCTCACGCACCCCTCGACTCCCTCCCTCTTCCTCTGAATCTCGCTCCCGTCGTGAGTCCGCGTGCTCCGCCACATGCCGTCATCGGAGCCACTGCTCCGGTGACCCAAAATCAGTGGCGCCGCCCCTATCGTGCTCGCCTCTCTCCGCTGGTTCGATCAGTCCTAACCCCGCAGCCTCGCTCGCCGTCGTTCGTCGTCCCTCTCACCGTCCTGCAGGCCACCGCCGGCGTGATGTCATCCTGACGTCACCCGTGCGTCAGCGTGCGCGCAGACCAGGTCAAACCTAGCCAGGGACCCACTTTGCCTGCGTGGCTTGCCTATGTGGCCTCTGGACCACAGTTCAGCCTCTCTGGCTAGCCCCAGCCCGAGTGAAAAAAGGCCCTGAACCACTTTTGCTTGTGTGGCTGCTGAGGTGACTCTGGGCCCCTCTGTCTGTCACTGTGGCTAGGTATGCCTGCGGTGTAAAAAGTTTAACCAGCTTTTAGTAATTTCAGAAATAATTATAATCTTATAATTGAATAAATTATTAATTATAAGTCAGAAAAATATGTATAATATACCAAAATATTCAGAAAAATGAAACCTACCTCTTTAAGCTATAATCATGCATTGTTCAACAACTTAAATGGCAAGTTTAATTAGAAGAACTTAGCAACCCCTCTCATATACATCCGGAGTTTCCCCGAGTTAGGGTTTTCACCCCTCGGAACCCCGTTTAAGTTGTCGAGCATGCTTTAGGGTTACATCTCAATTCAATTTAACTTGTCATATCATCATCATTGCTTGAGCATTGCATCGATGCCATGTGTTGATTGTTTCCCTTCCTTTACGGTGTTTGCTTCTTCCCGGTAGAATACGAGATCGAGATCGAGATCATAGCCAGAGATCAACACCGTCGAAGATTGAAGATCGACAAACAATACTTGACCAACCATAATCAAGTCAAGTACAAGGCTTCCGAAGATCTATTTATCTGCTATCAACATGTAAAGGCAAGCACAGCCCCACCATGATATAATCCTATGATTTTGAAAGCATTTCAATTCTGCCATGTTGCATATGATTCTACTGTGGTCTTTTATCGATAGATAGAGTATCCTATCTATTGCATTACTCCCTTTGAGCTTATATTACCTGATCCATTGCTCCTAGCATAACTAGGTTTGGCTTGTGTACACTGCTAGAGCTTATATCTGTGTCTGCTTAGCCATGCATAGCTGTCAGTTCTGGTCCATCCAGATGATGTATCAGATGCAGAGAATCTAGTATGACAGGAGAACATGATGAGATGAGATCAGATGTGATATGATATTAAACATGCTAAGGCTTGTATGGGAGGCCACGGTGGGATGTGGTTTTTCTAGTCCCATGCTCGCCACCACTAGGACCTGAGTTCTTGCCTTTGGAACCAAGACGAGCGTGCAACCACACGGGGCCTGGACAAACTCACGAGCAACTAACTTGCCTAGTAGATTCCAAGAGTCACATAGTTCGGGCGTTCCATTCGACATATGCATAGAAAATCTTTTGAAAGATTTGTCGGGTGAAGCTGGTGCATTCATAACAGGTAGGTAAACGTGGACCGGGTTGCTTGGGGTAGATGGCGCCCCTGTTAACCAACCTTCCCTCACATCTTTAAGTACCGGCTTCGGGATTTGACTCGTTACGACAGAACCATACTTATTGCATGACTCATGGTCTTGGTGAAAGCAAGGTAAAGGTCGTGGCCAACCACCCCCTGCCAGCCTTCCAAGGAAGAGGGCTAATAGCTTGGCATTTAGAGTCGGTTGGTACGTGTGGGTTAAAGTTGTACACCCCTGCAGGGTAATAATCTTTTTGAAAAGCCATGTTCATGGTTATGAATGACTTGGCGACCGGACTCAAGATCATAGATAACTATAACCTAATCGTAAAACTTGGCAGATCAAGGTGTGCTTAAGGATGCTTCCTCATGGGTACGAGGGGGTGATCCTAGTTGGTAGATGATGATGATTTGGTGGATATAAAAATATGATGATCAAAATTTCAGAGATGTCGCTCTCTTATCCCCTTTTAAAATATTCTGATTGGACGAGCTTCTTCCCTCTATCGTTTCATAAACAAAGATGGCTTTATGCAAAACAACTCCACCAGCCATAAGTCTTGCGGAGTACACCCTGTACTCACCCTTACTTTACTGATAATTTTGGCAGAGTAAGTGTTCACCTAAAGACGAGTTCTGTACTACATCGACATCGACGAGTAGCTTGGGGTTCCCGGCTGGCAGCCTGGAATCTATGGGCTGGGACGTCATCGTTATGCTTCAGGCCTCTTAGGCCATTTGTTAAGTTTGCTATACTTAACAGCATAACTTGCCTTTCGTTGTTTGATGTTTGTGGTTAGTGACCTCTGCTTGTAATTAATTTGTTTCTCTGCTCAGTTATGAGCTTGCTGTAATAAATTTTGTGTCGTAGGGTCACTGCCATGTTACCGATTCTTCACTAGATATTCTCGAGCTCAAGGTTAAGCTTATTTCAGACGGAGGTCTGGGATTTGTTTAGCCCTGATCCCGGGGGTGTCACACTGTCTATGCTAACCCCCTTAAGATAATTTAGCTTACTCCCTTTTGATTCAAAGTTATACATGAATCTAATCCATTTCTTATCCGGGATTGTGAGTGCGACAGCACGGTTGGCACAATCTAGTACTCCTTCATACTTGGTCATCCAATCCATTCCCAAAATTACATCCAATCCTTGGGAATCTAAGATTATCAGACTAACTAGAAACTTATGCCTTCCAAATTCTATCACTAGATCACGACATCCAAGTCTTACTATTATATCTCCACCAGGAGAACCTACTTTTATAGGACACCCAATATTTTCAGTTGGAAATCCATTTCTATCAACAAATGGTCTTGATATGAATGAATGCGATGCACCAGTATCAAAAAAAAACAAGTGCTGGAATAGAATTGAGTTTGAACTTACCAGCCACAGCATCAGATTCCTCATAAATCTCTTCCACATTGATGTGGTTCACTTGTCCCTTCTGGAAAGGGTTGGGCTTGGTGGTTCCTTCAACCTTCTTCTCTGGGCACTCATTAGCATAGTTCCACATCTTCTTACACTTGAAGCATTCAACCTGACTGATATCTCTCTTTGCAGGTTTACTTCCACTTCCACTTACACCTCCACCATGGTGACTCTTGTGTACACTCTTGTGGTTCATGAACTTGTCATTATCATGACTACGGTGATGCTTGTTGTCATGATGGCAGTTGTGGCCGTGGTGGTTGTTGTACTTTCCATGTTTGTGGGATCCAGAACTCCCACTGTCATCATGATGGGAATGCTTGTGAGACGATCCCGAGCTGTGTTTATTAAAGCTGTGCTTCCTCTTCCTACTCTCAACCTGTTTCATCTTGTTCTCCAAGATGGTAGCCTTGTCACAAAGTGATTGGTATGTTGGGACATAGGCAACAGACAGCTGCAGATTCAGTTCATCATTCAGTCCTTCGAGGAATTTCTCCTTCCTCTTGGCATCAGTATCAACTTCATCCGGTGCATAACGCGCCAGATTGTTGAATTCCTCAATATATTCAACCACGCTGCGGTGACGCTGCTTCAGATTATGGAACTCCTTATTTTGGAATTATGCCCTAGAGACAATAATAAAGATGTTATTATTATAATTCTTGTTCATAATAAAGTTTATATTCCATGCTAGAATTGTATTAAGCGGAAACTTTGATACTTGTGTGGTTTATGAACAACACCGTGTCCCTAGTACGCCTCTATGGACTAGCTCATTGATTAATGATGGTTAAGGTTTCCTAACCATAGACATGAGTTGTCGATTAATAATGAGATCATGTCATTAGGATAATGATATGATGGATAGACCCAAATTAAGCAGAGCAAGTCATCGTGTTCATCTTTGCGAAGCTTTTTGCTATGTCAAGTATTGTATTCCTTAGACCATGAGATAATACAACTCCCTGGTATCGGAAGAAAGCTTTGAGGTCATCAAACGTCATCCTATGTGAGGGTGATCATAAAAGTGTCTCTCAGGTGATCGGAAAGTACTTGTTGGGTTGTATGTATCGAGATGGAATTTGTCCCTCCCGAGTCGGAGAGATATACTTCGGGCCCACTCGGTAATCGATATCAACTCCGCTTTCAAGCACGTGGTTAAGGAGTTAATCACAAAGTGATATCGGATTACAAAACGAGTAAAGTACTTGCTGTGAACAAGATTGAACTAGGTATGCTGATACCAACGATCGAATCTCGGGCAAGTAAAATATCGCGTGACGAAGGGAATACATATATGGGATTAATTGAATCTTGGAATCGTGGCTCATCCGATATGATCATCGACGAATATGTGGGAGTTAATATGGGTTTCCAGATCCCGCTGTTGATTATTGATAGAAGATCATGTCTGCATATTCTCGAACCCATAGGGTCACACACTTAACGTGCATCGACGCTAGGATATAATGGATAATTGGTTTATGAGTTTTTTGTTCGGAGTCTCGGATGATACCCATGACATCACGAGAGGTTTCTGGAATGGTCCGGAGAATAAGATTCATATAAAGGAAATCAGTTTTTGGATTTCAGAATCGTTTCGGAGTTTATCGGTATTGTACCGAAAGGTTCTAGAAGGTTCCGAAGTGGGAACAACGTGGGCCCACTTGTAGGATGCCTGCGTGGGCCAAAGGGGAAGTGCCCTGGCCACTTTGGGCCAGGGGCACAAGGCCCCTAAGGCCCAACCGGCCAGCCCTTAGGGGAAACCCTAAGGGAACCTTCCAGAAGAGGGGGTATGACTTGCCCCCCACTCCACCCCTTGGGCCGCCGCCCTAGGGCTTGGAAGAGGGGTCAAGGGGCCGTCCAGCCCCCTATATAAGGACGGCAGGGGCGCAGCCTCCCCCCACTCCAACCCTAGCCACCGTCCAACTGCTGCCCCTCCACCTCTCTCTCTCCCGACTGCGCGTAGGCGAAGCCTGTAATACCCCAAATTGGAAGCTAACTTTTTTTGTCTATTTGATCTTATAGAAAAATAACCTTGAGGATATTTAATCTAATTTAGGAACTAAGAAGTTTCAGAGAAGAAAGAAAAGGAAAAGGACAAAAAAATAGTCTAAACGAGTGCTTGAACTTGTTATCTACCGTAAGAAAACCTTTTGAAACAGCCAGTGGCTCTTTATAGTGTTATTAGTATGGAGTTAGTCACTATTTATTTTATCCCCTGTAACTCGTAGAGAGAAAACGGGCTGGGCTGGACTTATTGATCTACAGCCAGAATCGGTACTGCCGCATATTTTAGGGTTGAGTTGGTCGCCGCTGTCTTTTTGCCCTAAATATTTTTCATCGCCAGATTCCTCAGTCTAGCACCACCGCGTTATCCTGTTTTGCAACGTCGCCGCCGTCAAGTTGTCTTTCCTTCTGCGAGGCTATATCATGGTTCTCGAGGATCGTCTCCATCAAGCAGTTTTGTGGGCGCCGTCGGTAGCTAAACTGTACCTCTATTTTGGTTAGTCCCCAGATGTTTGCTATGTCCTGATTCTTGTAGCGATTTCTCTAGTACTATGCATGGTGGGATCCAAGAGGATACAATTTTCCAATGTTTCCTGCCAATAGTTTGGATTCTGAGTTTTGGCATCACGTCCGTGTGGGAATTGGGTGTCAGTAATGACTAGTTCCAGGGATTTTGTCGGCACCTAGTTTGTATTAGGGAGCGATTATGTACCTACTCTTATTATATACATAGTGTATTAGCTAGAACGGAACACTAGTAGCCACTTACTCTCCATAATTAGTGGAATCCATCGATCAAACACTTGGGGTCATTTGATTTTGTATTTTCTCTAATGGTTCAAGCATACAAAGAGTGGGATGAAAGCTAAAAGAAAATTAGGGTTGCTTATTTCGTTCTAGTAGTTAACCTGGAGCTAACCGGTGAGACTTAATCATGTTTTGGCCATTTATCTTGTGTCGCTCCAGGTTCGTTAGTAATCAGTCGGGGGAGGTTTCACATAGAGCAGTTTCTACTGCTAAAATAAATTATTGGGCTATTAGACGTCAGAGTACTGCTAGTATATTTGTTCTTATGACAGTAGCTAAGAATTGGTTGAATAAATGTCTAGTAGCTATGATTATGTTTTTGACCAGCTGCAATTTTTATAGCTTTCCGGCCTGTTTCGGTAGATATTTTGTAACGGACAGCAAAAATGTTTGTGGGTTAAATGTGCGTGCGTAGGTGTGATGCTACTTTTCCTATAACTTATTTATTGCTATTGTGTATGGAGTGAGAATTATGCTTGGATAAACAGGTATTGGTACTTCCAATTCGGAACCTTACAAGTCATATGTTGTGTCCCGCGGTTGAGGCAAGTTCATAATGGGATAATACTTTGCATGATCCCCTCGCTTAACTCTTATTTTATAGCACTTGTTCTGTATTATGTTCCTATATATTGGTTATATCTATGGGTATAAAGTGGATACAACAAAGGATAAAAGCAAAGGTTATAGTTGTGCTTGTATTTTGCATATCATGTTAAAGACAGTGCGTAGTGTTGTGACCTACTAAGGTAGGCACCCTGAGACCGTCAATGTTGGGACGAGTCCCACATTGTCGGCAACCTCCACAAGTTGAAGTGAGTGGATATCGACGGGTGTTCACTCAAGCGATACCGGTATACGCAAAAGAAAAGAGAAAGCAAAGATCATGTAGGCATACAGAATCATTATCGCGACATGACTAGTGGTACAAGATAATTGTTGGTGTCGTGATTTATGTAATGCTTATTATTTCTTTATGTACTTGCTGAGTACTTTGTACTCACCCTTGTTGCTTCTGTGTTTTTAGGTACCATTTGAGGACGACATTCATGGGTTGGTAGTAGTATCTCTACATTTTACACACACAACCTTTCACACATTACACTACTTTTAGATATAGTAGTTTACCACGCTCAAGATTGCTCATGACTTATTCTTTACTGTACATTTTGGTTTATATTGTGGCTACTGGTGTTATGAAGTTTTAACTCAGTCTTGTTGAACCGTGTGGTTGTTGGTATAGATAAGTGGGATGAGTAGTAGTATTCTCATGTTGTGGATATCCCCATAAACAAAGGAGACTCTGCTGAAATTTATAATTTTAGACCAATATGTGTAGTGTTTATAGTATGTGTAGCATTGCCAGATAGGGTGAATATCTGGGGTGTTACAGTTGGTATCAGATCCTAGGCTTTAGGTCTCTGGAATAGGTAAAAAAATAATTAGGATAATTTTTTATTTATTTGTCCTAAACAACTAAAAAAGCATAAAAATGTTAATAACTTAAAATTTGACACACTGGTGCACAATAGGATGGGTTTCGGACATGCATTGCATTTACGCTTCCACTATATTTTGTTTTTTATCTCCTTTATTTCTGTTGTTATGGTTGTCGCTAGAGCATTGCTTTGAGAGGCTTGCAGACCTTGCTTTAGGTATCGTTGCCCTTTGTTTTTGGTAGTTGACTAGAGCGAGAGGTATTGAATCTTCATGGTTGATGAATTCAACATTGGATGGAAAATAGTTGATATTGTATGCTAGTTGAGAATGTGTGAATAACGTGATAAAGGTATCAAATTAGTAAATTTAGATACTTATATTACTTCGTTGGACTCATGAGGAGATAGTTGCAATGTTTAGTTTTGGCATGAAAGTTTGAGTTAACATAATGTAACCATGGAAGGTTGAAGTTTGTTTCTTGGAATTTTGAAGATTCCGTGTCAAAGGCAATGGATAGGAGACTAGTTTTCAAAAGAATAAAGCTACATTGGATAACCTAGCTTGTGTGGCGGTGGAGTAGATAATACTATAAAGACTTATCTAGATTAAAATTAGTATGAGAAACACTCTCCTCTACCAATGCATCTGAAAACCACAAGTTTCACTTGTGTTTCATATTCACATTCACTTGTCCTTTCTGGTGCATCACATGCACTTGTGTTTGTCTAAGGATCGTCATCTAGTACTGGAATATCAAGTTTTAGTTTCTCGTCTAAGTATGATGAAGCGTTGTCAATCATGTACTTAAAATGTCCTTCTCGTTGAACCTTAGTTTTCTAGAATTAATATCTTTTGATTGTCCCAATCTCTATCCATTGTATTTTTTAATAACATTCGTTGGTGTCCCTTCTCCCATTCTTTTGCGAACAAAAAATGGTGAATGCATTATTCTCCTTGAATGAAACCTAGTTATTTCCAAATAAAGATCGCTTTGTTTTGGAATGCCCTTTCCTTTGTAGTTATTCTATGGGAGAAGCTATCATAAGTGTTAGTTTTCTGGATCGAGTTCCTAACCACCCACATAGTGACTCTTTTTGTTTGTTTAAAAGTGTGTTGTACACACAACCCTGAGGGTTCTTGAGAGATCGATATATCATATTTTTTGTAGCCTCTTTGCAAAATTATATATGGGAGTCGACCTCGAACCTTGGTTCGTGCCCATAAAATCTTGTTGCAATGTGAGTGAGGATCGATGCCCGAGTGTTAACGTTACGGGATTTACCGGTTCACTTACGGAGTTAATAGTTTGGGTGTGGGATGGATTGGCCCCCATACGAATTACCCTTATTATTTGCTCTTGTATGTTGGAGTGGTGAATCGTTGTGTGCCTTTTCCTTTAAATGGATGACAGACGGTACTAAACCATAGAATGGTATATTGTTCCACATGTAGTAGAGAACTCTGCCAAGCGTAGGAGATGCGGTGAGGCTAAATCTTCATTGATTTTATGCCAGCATATTAGAGATATCGTCTGATACACCACCATGAGAGTTTCTTATAGGTCACATTGTTTTATCTAGTTGTGTTCTGAAGTTGGAGAATCTTTGAGTGTTCCATGGTCTTGCAACATCTATGCTCTTCATAAGGACTTAATTTTTTTGATCTAAGGACGAGGAGAATTTTTATGACCAAGATATCATGCTTACTTCCAAATTTCATTGAGAGGGACTTAAAGTTTTGAGTTGATCTTATTCCATGACCATTCCAAGAAAAAACCAATTGGGTGATATGTTATCCAAAGGTTTGACTCCACATAGTGCCTCATTTTGTGGAGTGCCTATTTTGTTTAGAGCTAAGAGGGGTGGTAGTTGGTGGATGTGTGTAGATTACTATGCTATTAATGTAGTAACCATCAAGAAAAAATGTCCATTTCCCCACATCGAGAACCTTTTTGATCAACTATATGGAACTCTGATTTTCTAGATTGACCTCTAGTCTAGCTCTAATCCAATTCGTGTGCGGGAACAAGATATGTAGAAGATTGCCTTCTCCATAAAGTATGGGCGTTCTGAATATAAAGTTATGTCTTTTGGACCAAACAATTCCCATACAATGAACAACATGCTACCTAGGGTCCTTGATTACTTTGTGGTAGTGTTCATTGACGATATCCTCGAATAACCCAAGAAAGAAGATCACCAACGCCATTTGAGACTTGTTCTTGAGACTTCGAGGGAGAAAAAATTCTATGCAAAGCTAAAGAAATGTGAGTTCTGACTTTAGTGGATTCTTGTAGTCATGAGTGTGCTCATGCATTATGGAATGGGTATTGCTTATGTTTCTAGGCAACTGGAAGAAAAACATGAGCAGGACTACCTACTAATGATCTAGAACTTGTATCGGTGGTCTTCACACTTCCGACTTGGAGGCATCATCTTTATAGAGAATCTTGTGATATTTTTACTCGCAATAAGAGTCAAATATATTCCCTCACCCAAAAGGAGTTGAACTTGAGGCAAGTATGGTGACTAGAACTAATTAGGGACTGTGATATATCCATCGTGTACACCCTAGGCAAGGAAAAATTGTTTCAACACTCTTAGTCGCAACATGTGAACATACACAATTCAACGTTCTATCAGCCATTCTTGGTAGGCGTAACAATATAACTTATTATCACAGCAATTGCTATAGCACGGTCTATGGGTAGGACAAGAGTTCACTATATACTTAACCATGTTTGTTTAGATTTATGCCCATGTTTGTGAGTTGCACAAGTCAGAGGTGAAGGACATTTTGAGGGAGGCACATCGTACCGCATATACCGTTCATTCCGGAGAGTCAACTATTACCATAACCTAAAGAAGACATGTTTGTGGCAAGGAGTGGAAGTTGATGTTTTTTTTGGGTTTTCCAGCGAGTAAAGGCTCAATAAAAGAGGCCAACTGGACCGTTCCTCTCTGTCGAGGTTCCATAATGGCCATGTGATGACATTGCCGTGAATTTTGTTGTTGTCCTACCTCATACATGGAGAGGGAATGCTGAGATTTGGGATGACATGGACCGACTTAGTAAAGTTTTTCACTTTGTTCTTATCCACACCATATACTTTGCAAGTCACTTGTCACCAATATTTGTGCGTGATATAGTAAGGTTGCGGTGGATTTTGAAAACCATTACTTCTGGTAGGGATGCTAAGATTTGATCAAAAACCTAGAGAGCTTATAGAGTTCCTTTGGTGTGCAAAAAAAAAGTCTTAGTACATCATTTCATCTCTAGGAAGATGGCAAGTTAGTGTGTATTACCCAAACTCTTGAAGATATGTTGAGGTGTTGTGTCCTACCTTGCAAGGGAGCTTGGAGGTCACTTGTGACTTGTGGAGTTTTCTTGTAGTAACATCAACCAGACTATTATACAGACGATATCTACCTTACGAGGCTTGTCTAGAATAAAGTTTATGAACTCCATAAAGTTTATGAGCTCTAGTTTGTTGGATTGTTGTGGGTGAATAGATAGTGTTGTGACCACACTAGGTCTAGCAAACTACAGAGCACACTTGTTTCTTAGAGAAGGCAACAGAGCTACGCCGATTATTAGAGGTTGGTTGTTGAATTTGTGTAGCTAAGGAAGTACTCTTAAGAGTGTCACCCACCTTAAGTGTTACAAAATTTAACACAAAAAAAACTTAGTCCATGGTACATCAGACCTTTCATGTTACTTGCACGAGTGGTAAAGCTAGCCTATCAACTCGTATTGCCAAGTCGATAAAAGTTGTGCATAACGTGTTCCATGTCTCTATGCGGCGGGAGCGTTTTCGTGATCCAGATCAACAAATCACCGTGGAACCAATTACGGTTGACCAAGATTTAACTTTTTAGGTTCGCCCTCTGAGGATATTATAAGAGTCAGAGAGAGTGATGGGGCATATAGGATACTAAATTTTGTGAAGGTTCTTTGATCGCAACAAACCAAGCCGTGAGGTGACTTGGGAGATTGAGTCCCGCATGCGTGAGAAGTATCCAAAGTTATTCATGGCTAGCATGTGAGGCATAATTTTGTATGTTATGCTTAGTAGTGCGAGTGATAAACGAGAAAGAATTCGGAGTCAAATTCTGTTTAAGGGGGTAAGAGTGTAATACCCCAAATTAGAAGCTAACTTTTTTTGTCTATTTGATCTTATAGAAAAATGACCTTGAGGATATTTAATCTAATTTAGGAACTAAGAAGTTTCAGAGAAGAAAGAAAAGGAAAAGGACAAAAAAATAGTCTACACGTGTGCTTGAACTTGAAAATAGTCTACACGAGTGCTTGAACTTGTGATCTACCGTAAGAAAACCTTTTGAAACAGCCAGTGGCTCTTTATAGTGTTATTAGTATGGAGTTAGTCACTATTTATTTTATCCCCTGTAACTCGTAGAGAGAAAACGGGCTGGGCTTGGCTTATTGATCTACAGCCAGAATCGATACTGCCGCATATTTTAGGGTTGAGTTGGTCGCCACCGTCTTTTTGCCCTAAAGATTTTCCATCGCCAGATTCCTCAGTCTAGCACCACCGCGTTCTCCTGTTTTGCAACGTCGCCGCCGTCAAGTTGTCGTTGCTTCTGCGAGGCTATGTCATGGTTCTCGAGGATCGTCTCCATCAAGCAGTTCTGTGGGCGCCGTCGGTAGCTAAACTGCACCTCTATTTTGGTTAGTCCCCAGCTGTTTGCTATGTCCTGATTCTCGTAGCGATTTCTCTAGTAGTATGCATGTTGGGATCCGAGAGGGTACAATTTTCCAATGTTTTCTGCCTATAGTTTGGATTCTGAGTTTTGGCATCACGTCCGTGTGGGGATTGGGTGTCAGTAATGACTAGTTCCAGGGATTTTGTCGGCACCTAGTTTGTATTAGGGAGCGATTATGTACCTGCTCTTATTATATACATAGTGTATTAGCTAGAACGAAACACTAGTAGCCACTTACTCTCCATAATTAGTGGAATAAATCGATCAGACACTTGGGGTCATTTGATTTTGTATTTTCTCTAATGGTTCAAGCATACAAAGAGTGGGATGAAAGCTAAAAGAAAATTAGGGTTGCTTATTTCGTTTTAGTAGTTAACCTGGAGCTAACCGCTGAGACTTAATCATGTTTTGGCCATTTATCTTGTGTCGCTCCAGGTCCGTTAGTAATCAGTCGGGGGGAGGTTTCACATAGAGCAGTTTCTACTGCTAAAATAAATTATTGGGCTATTAGACATCAGAGTACTGCTAGTATATTTCTTCTTATGACAGTAGCTAAGAATTGGTTGAATAAATGTCTAGCAGCTATTATTATATTTTGGACCAGCTGCTATTTTTATAGCTTTCCAGCCTGTTTCGTAGATATTTTGTAACTGACAGCAAAAATGTTTGTGGGTTAAATGTGCGTGCGTAGGTGTGATGCTACTTTTCCTATAACTTATTTATTGCTATTGTGTATGGAGTGAGAATTATGCTTGGATAAACAGGTATTGGTACTTCCAATTCGGAACCTTACAAGTCATATGTTGTGTCCCGCGGTTTAGGCAAGTTCATAATGGGATAATACTTTGCATGATCCCCTCGCTTAACTCTTATTTTATAGCACTTGTTCTTTATTAAGTTCCTATATATTGGTTATATCTATGGGTATAAAGTGGACACAACAAAGGATAAAAGCAAAGGTTACAGTTGCGCTTGTATTTTGCATATCGTGTTATAGACAGTGCATAGTGTTGTGACCTACTGAGGTAGGCACCCTGAGACCGTCGATGTTGGGACGAGTCCCACATTTTCGGCAACCTCCACAAGTTGGAGTGAGTGGATACCGACGGGTGTTCACTCAAGCGATACCGGTATACGCAAAAGAAAAGAGAAAGCAAAGAGCATGTAGGCATACAGAATCATTATCGCGACATGACTAGTGGTACAAGATAATTGTTGGTGTCGTGATTTATGTAATGCTTATTATTTCTTTATGTACTTGCTGAGTACTTTGTACTCACCCTTGTTGCTTCTGTATTTTTAGGTACCATTTGAGGACGACATTCATGGGTTGGGAGTAGTATCTCTATATTTTACACACACAACCTTTCACACATTACACTACTTTTAGATATAGTAGTTTACCACGCTCGAGATTGCTCATGACTTATTCTTTACTGTACATTTTGGTTTATATTGTGGCCACTGGTGTTATGAACTTTTAACTCGGTCTTGTTGAACCATGTGGTTGTTGGTATAGATAAGTTGGATGAGTAGTATTATTCTCATGTTGTGGATATCCCCATAAACAAAGGAGACTCTGCTGAAATTTATAATTTTAGACCAATATGAGTAGTGTTTATAGTATGTGTAGCATTGCCAGATAGGGTGAATATCTGGGGTGTTACAAAGCCCTGCCGCAGAAACTCTCCACCATAAGCACCACGCCGTCGTGCTGCAGATCCAATCTATCTCTCCACCATACTTGCTGGACCAAGGAAAGGAGGAGACGTCGCTGCACCGTACGTGTGCATCTCTCGGAGGCACCGCCACTTGCGGCGTAGGATCGGATCGGATCGCGAGGATGAGATGGCGAGTACGACTACGTCAACCACGTTCTGTTGAACGTTTCCGCTGTGCGATTTCTTCAAGGGTATGAAGATCTCATAAATCTCTCTCGTTGATTACATCTCCTAGATTAGATCTTGGTTTTCTTGTTCGCATCCGTAGGAAATTTTTTTGATTTACTATGCTGCGAAATCCTTTAGTGGTATCAGAGCTAGATCTATGCGTAGATGTGTTTCACGAGTAGAACGCAACATGCTTGTTGCGGGCGTTGCTATTTTCTGTTGCAAACCTCTTGTTGTGAATTTCTTATGGTGCGGCATAGTGAGATTGAAGCAGTCCAGGCCAACTTTACGCGACCTCGTTCGCGAGACCGGCTCCGCACTTAACGTGTGGCTTGTTCCACACATGCGGCTAGTGGATGCCAGTTTCTCTCACTATAGTAGTCATGGGATTTCAAACAGATGTTAGCAACCATAATATCACCGTTGTGGCTTTCCGTAGGTAAGAATTGTTCTTAGCTTGTTACTCCCATAAGCCACGTAAAACATGCAACAACAAAGTAGAGGCGTCTAACTTGTTTTTGCAGGGAGTGTTTTGTGATATGGTATGGCCCAAGACATGATGTGTATGAATTGAGATGTATGCAATGATCATGTTTTGTAATATTTCACGACTTGCATGTCGATGAGTTCACAACCGGCAGGAACCGTATGGTTGTCTTTATAATTGTATATGACCTGCGTGTCAACTTCTTATACGCCATATAATAACTTTACTTTATCGCGAAGTAGTTATAAATAGTTGTAGTTGCTATTCGTGGTGGAGGCAATCATGGTGGAGTGATGGAGATCATGATGGCGCGCACAAGATGGAGATCATTACACGGAGATTGGCTATACCATGTCACATAAAATTATATGCATGTGATGTTTATCCTTTTATATATCTTATTATGCTTAGATCGCGAAGGTAGCATTATAAGATGATTCCTCACTTAAGGATCAAGATAAAATTGTGTTCTCCCCATGTATGCACTGTTGCGAAAGTTCGTCGTTTTCAAGCACCTCGTGATGTTCGGGTGCTATAAACTCTACGTTCACATACAACGGGTGCAAGCCAGTTTTGCACAGGCAGAAATACTTGGGTTTGACTTGACGAGCCTAGCATGTACAGACATGGCCTCGGAACACACGAACCGAAAGATTCAACATGAGTCATATGAATGATATGATCGACACTTTGTTGTCCACCATTGAAACCACATCTCTTCTCGTGAAGATCAGATTAGGTGTGGTGAATTTGGATCGTGTTCACTAAACAACTTGAGGGATGTTGAATTTAGTGGGAGTTCATCTAGTAGTTTGATTAAGTTGAACTAGTTATCATGAACATAGTCTAAATTGTATTTGCAAATTTTGTAGATCAAATGGCTAAGTCCAACTTCAACTTCAACGTTTTTGCTGAGAAAGAAAAGCTTAAGAAAAATGGGTCTAACTTCACCAACTAGTTCCGCAATCTGAGAATCATTCTCGCTAGCGGACAAAAAGCCTATGTACTTGATAAATCGCTAGGTGACGCCCCTGCTACTGATGCGCTGGCTGATGAAAAAGTTGTTTATCAGTCACGCAAAGATGATTATGGAGTGATTAAGAATACCATGTTGTTTGGTATGGAACCGGAACATCAAAATCGTTTTGAGGAGTTGGACGGGCCCTTTGAGATACTTGAGGAACTGAAAACCATGTTTCAGACTCAGGCCCGTTCTGAGAGATATGGGATCTCTGAGAAGTTCTTTAACTGCAAGATGGAGGAAGGGAGTTCCGTTAGTGATCACGCCATTAAGATGTCGGGCTACACTCAACGTCTTGAGCAACTGGACTGCAAGATTCCAGAAGAGCTCAAGATTGACAGAGTTCTGCAATCACTTCCTCCTAGCTACAAAGGTTTTGTAGTTACTCACAATCAAATTGGGTCCACTAATACGATTACTGAGCTCTTCGCTAAGTTGAAAGCTGCGGAGGTGGATATCAAGAAAGATAATCATGTGTTGATGGTCAACAAGACCACTAGCTTGAAGAAAGCTAAGGGTGCAAAGAAATCCTTCAAGAAAGGCATGGGCAAGCGCGTTGCCCCTGCTGAGAAGAAGCTCAGGTCTGGACCTAAGCCGGACACTGAGTGCTTCTATTGCAAGGACAAGGGTCACTGGAACGCAACTATCCGAAGTACTTGGTGGATAAGAAGGATGTCACCATTAAAGGTATATTTGATATACATGTTATTGATGTTTACCTTACTAGCGCTCATTGTAGTGCCTGGGTATATGATACTAGTTCATTTGCTAATATTTGCAACTCGAAACAGGAGCTACGGAATAGACGGCGGCTAGCAAGGGATGAGGTGACGATGCGCGTTGGCAATGGAACAATAGTTGATGTGATGGCCGTCGGCACGCTCTCCTTAGTTTTACCTTCGGGATTAGTTTCAAACCTTAATAAGTGTTATTATGTGCCTGCGTTGAGCATGAACATTATATCTGGATTGTGTTTATTGCAAGAAGGTTATTCATTTAAATCAGAGAATAATGGTTGTTCTATTTATATGAATAACATCTTTTATGGTCATGCACTTGTTGTGAATGGTTTATTTCTTCTGAATCTCGAAAGCAATGAAACGCACATCCATAACATTGAGGCTAAGATATGCAAAGTAGATAGTGATAATCCAACTTATTTGTGGCACTGCCGTCTACGTCATATTGGTGTAAAACGCATGAAGAAACTCCATTCTGATGGACTTTTGGAGTCTCTTGATTTTGAATCATTTGACACGTGCGAGCCGTGCCTCATGGGCAAGATGATCAAAACCCCGTTCTCCGGAATAATGGAGCGAGCAATGGACTTATTAGAAATCATACATACTGATGTATGTAGACCAATGTGTGTTTCGACGCGCGGTGGATATCGCTATTTTCTCACTTTTACTGATGACTTAAGTAGATATGGGTATATCTATTTAATGAAACATAAATCTGAAACGTTTGAAAAGTTCAAAGAATTTCAGAACGAAGTGGAAAACCATCGTAACAGGAAAATTAAATTTCTAGGATCCGATCGTGGAGGTGAATATTTGAGTTATGATTTTCTCACGCATCTTAAAACAAGCGGAATCGTTTCGCAACTCACGCCACCCAGAACACCACAGCGCAATGGTGTGTCGGAACGCTGGAATCGAACTCTATTAGATATGGTGCGATCAATGATGTTTCTTACAGATTTGCCGTTATCATTTTGGGGTTATGCATTGGAAACCGCTGCATTCACTTTAAATAGGGCACCATCTAGATCCATTGAGACGACACCGTATGAACAATGGTTTGGTGCTAAACCTAAGTTGTCGTTTCTTAAAGTTTGGGGATGTGAAGCTTACGTCAAGAAGTTGATGCCGGACAAGCTCGAACCCAAAGCGGAGAAATGCATCTTCATAGGATACCCTAAGGAAACGATTGGGTATACCTTCTACCACAGATTCGAAGGCAAAGTGTTTGTTGCAAAGAACGGATCCTTTCTTGAGAAGGAGTTTCTCTCGAAAGAAGTGAGTGGGAGGAAGGTATAGCTAGACAAGGGTATTGAACCTTCTCTCGAGTTAGAGAGTAGAGCAGCACCTGAAATTGTTCTAGTGCCATCTGCACCAACAAGAGAGGAAGCTAATGACGAGGATCATGAAACTTCGAACGATGCTACTACTGAACTTCGCAGGTCGACAAGGTCACGTGCGACTCCTGAATGGTATGGAAACCCTGTCTTAAACGTATTGTTCTTAGACAACAGTGAACCTGCGAACTATGAGGAAGCAATGATGAGACCAGACTCTGAGAAATGGCTAGAGGCCATGAAATCCGAATTGGGATCCATGAGCGAAAACCAAGTATGTACATTGGTGGACCCTCCTGGCGACCGTAAGGCCGTTGAGTGCAAATGGATTTTCAAGAAGAAAACGGACGCGGATGGTAATGTTACTGTCTATAAAGCTCGGCTTGTCGCAAAAGGGTTTCGGCAAGTTCAAGGTGTTGACTACGATGAGACTTTCTCTCCCGTAGCGATGTTTAAGTCCATTCGGATTTTATTAGAAATTGCTGCATTTCATGATTATGAAATATGGTAGATGGATGTCAAGACCGCGTTCCTCAATGGCAACATTGATGAAGAGTTGTATATGATGTAGCTCGAAGGTTTTGTCGATCCTAAGGATGCTAATAAGGTGTGCAAACTTCAGCGTTCCATTTATGGACTAAAGCAAGCATCTCGGAGTTGGAACCTTCGTTTTGATCAAGTGATCAAGAGTTTTGGATTTGTTCCAAATTGCTACGAAGCTTCTATCTACAAGAAAGTGAGTGGGAGATCGGTGACATTTTTAGTACTATATGTGGATGACATATTGATTATTGGAAATGACATTGGTATGCTTAATGATGTGAAGAATTATTTGAATAAATGTTTTTCAATGAAAGACCTAGGAGAAGCTACTTATATATTAGGCATCAAAATCTATAGAGATGGACAAAGACGCCTAATAGCTTTAAGACAAAGTACATAACTAGACAAAGTTCTGAAAAGGTTCAGAATGGATAAAGCAAAGAAAGGTTCATTGCCCATGTTGTCAGGTAAGATATTGAGCAAGGCTCAGTGTCCATCTATGGTAAAAGATAGAGATACTATGAGCAAAGTGCCATATGCCTCGGCCATAGGTTCTATCATGTATGCCATGCTATGTACTAGACCGGATGTGTCCAATGCTCTTAGTCTGACGAGCAGATACCAAAGTGATCCAGGAGTGGAACACTGGACAGCCGTAAAGAACATCCTAAAGTATTTAAATAGGACTAAAGAAATGTTCTTGGTCTATGGAGGTGATGAGCAGCTCGTCGTAAAAGGTTACGTCGATGCTAGTTTTGACAACGACCCGGATGATTCTAAATCTCACACAGGATACATTTATATTTTGAATGGTGGAGCTGTGAGCTGGAGAAGCTGCAACCAAAGTGTGATCACGGGATCTACAACATAAGCGGAATACATGGCTGCTTCAGAAGCGTCAAGTGAAGGACTTTGGATCGGGAACTTCATCACTGAGCTTGGTGTGGTTCCAAGTGCCTTCTACCCACTAGAGGTATTGTGCGACAACACTGGCGCCATTGCACTGGCTAAGGAACCAAGATATCATCCAAAGACCAAGAACATCAACCGCCATTTTAATATAATTCGAGATTTTATAGCAGATGGAGATCTGAAGATTAGCAAAGTACATACAGATCTGAATGTCGCAGATCTGTTGACTAAACCTCTTCCACGAGCAAAACATGATCAGCACCTTAATGCCATGGGTGTTAGATTGTTGCCAGATGTAAACTAGATTATTGACTCTAGTGCAAGTGGGAGACTGTTGGAATTATGCCCTAGAGGCAATAATAAAGATGTTATTATTATAATTCTTGTTCATGATAAAGTTTATATTCCATGCTAGAATTGTATTAAGCGGAAACTTTGATACTTGTGTGGTTTATGAACAACACCTTGTCCCTAGTACGCCTCTATGGACTAGCTCATTGATTAATGATGGTTAAGGTTTCCTAACCATAGAAATGATTTGTCGATTAATAATGAGATCATGTCATTAGGAGAATGATATGATGGACAGACCCAAATTAAGCAGAGCAATTAGATCGTGTCATCGTGTTCATCTTTGCGAAGCTTTTTCCTATGTCAAGTATTGTATTCCTTAGACCATGAGATAATACAACTCCCTGGTATTGGAAGAAAGCTTTGAGGTCATCAAACGTCATCCTATGTGAGGGTGATCATAAAGGTGTCTCTCAGGTGATCGGAAAGTACTTGTTGGGTTGTATGTATCGAGATGGAATTTGTCCCTCCCGAGTCGGAGATATATACTTCGGGCCCACTTGGTAATCGATATCAACACCGCTTGCAAGCACGTGGTTAAGGAGTTAATGACAAAGTGATATCGGATTACGGAACGAGTAAAGTACTTTCTGTGAACGAGATTGAACTAGGTATGCCGATACCAACAATCGAATCTCGGGCAAGTAAAATATCGCGTGACGAAGGGAATACATATATGGGATTAATTGATCCTGGCATCATGGTTCATCCGATATGATCATCGATGAATATGTGGGAGTCAATATGGGTTTCCAGATCCCTCTATTGATTATTGATAGAAGATCATGTCTGCATATTCTCGAACCCGTAGGGTCACACACTTAACGTGCATCGACGCTAGGATAGAATAGATAATTGGTTTATGAGTTTTTTGTTCAGAGTCCCGGATGAGACCAAGGACATCACGAGAGGTTCCGGAATGGTCCGGAGAATAAGATTCATATAAAGGAAAGCAATTTTTGGATTTCAGAATCGTTTTGGAGTTTATCGGTATTGTACCGGAAGGTTCTAGATGGTTCCGAAGTGGGACCAATGTGGGCCCACTTGTCGGTGGCCTGTGTGGGCCTAAGGGGAAGTGCCCTGGCCACTTTGGGCCAAGGACACAAGGCCCCTAAGGCCCAGCCGGCCAGCCCTTACGGGAAACCCTAAGGGAACCTTCCAGAAGAGGGGAGGATGACTTGCCCCCCACTCCACCCCTTGGGCCGACGGCCTAGGGCTTGGAGGAGGGGTCAAGGGGCCTTCCATCCCCCTATATAAGGAGGGCAGGGCGTAGCCTCCCCCCACTCCAACCCTAGCCGCCATCCAACTGGTGCCCCTCCACCTCTCTCTCTCCCGACTACGCGTAGGCGAAGCCCTGCTGCAGAAACTCTCCACCATAAGCACCATGCCGTTGTGCTGCAGATCCAATCTATCTCTCCACCATACTTGCTGGACCAAGGAAAGGAGGAGACGTCACTGCACTGTACGTGTGCATCTCTCGGAGGCGCCGCCATTTGCGGCGTAGGATCGGATCGGATCGCGAGGAGGAGACGGCGAGTACTACTACGTCAACCACGTTCTGTTGAACGTTTCTGCTGTGTGATTTCTTCAAGGGTATGAAGATATCATCAATCTCTCTCGTTGATTACATCTCCTAGATTAGATCTTGGCTTTCTTGTTTGCATCCGTAGGAAATTTTTTGATTTACTATGCTGTGAAATCCTTCACCTTCTTCTTAAAATTCATCACCCTGGATGAGATGTGATATGTACGGAATCCATCCTCAAAGATAGCCCAAGTCACATCCTCAATGGGAGTGGTGATATGAAAGTTGTCCCACCAGGTTTCTGCTGGCCCTTCCAACAGATGTGCTACGAACCTTACCTTCACTTCGTCGGTGCAGCCGACAGTCACTAAATCCTTGTTCATCGAACGTAACCAATCATTGGCCACCATTGGATCAGTGGTTCCTGAGAACTTTGCAGGCCTCAGTCTTAGGAATATGGTGAGCATGTCAAATCCTGGCGGATTATTCTGGTTGTAGTTGTTGTTATTGTTGTTGTTGTTGTTATTCTGATTCTGGTTCTACATGAAGGTGGTCATCATCTGCATCAGTTGTGTCTGTGTTGTCATCAACTGTTGCATCTCAGGAGTGAAATTGTTGTTGTTTGGGTTGGGGTTGGCACGTCGAGGAGGCATATGTGGTTTTCATAAGGATAATAATGAGATACCCATAGATGCTTAACATGCACAATACATCACATAGACAATCACAATAACCAAGCATCAAAATAACGAAGAGTTTGAACGACATAAACAACAAGTTTTGGAAAAAGCAAACACACCATAGAAAGCCATCCACATGTTGGATGGTCATTACGACTCAATAAACAAGGTACGGTAGATGAAAGATAATCGAGTAGTCTACACTACTCCTCCGCATCAATCTCCTCGTCAACAAGTGTAAGACCTGCACTCTCCATGGAGGTCTTGTACTCATCAACACTAGTAGTCAAGCCCTCAATCTTGTCCCGAAGAGCCCTCTTATGTGAGCAAAGCCTCTCGATCACTCCCTGCTAGTGCTCGAGCTCAAAGTCCTTGGCCTCTAACTCTTCCTTAATCTCCCAGATCTTCTTGTTCCTGTCTTGGACTCTTTTCTCCTAGCTCTTGAACTTCTTGTCCTGGCTTTCAAACTTGGCCTCCATTTCCTTGACTATCTCGTCTTGCTCCGTGAAGAGCTTGTCCTTCTCTCGGAGCTAAACCTGGATCTCGTCATTGCTAATCATGACGTTGGTCCTATCAGTATCTAGGTGTCTAATAAGACCCTCTAGGTCCTGGAGGTAGAAACGAATTGGCTCCATCGTCTCTCTAGCAGCATCCTCATACTCTATAGCTTCACCCTCCTTGTTGCGTCTCCCAAAGGGGTGAAAGTAAAGACCTCTAAGCTCGGTGGAGTGTCTCCCTACCAGGCGCCTGATTAACTCCTCCATGACTACATCTAAGCCTTTCTCTTTGTCATCATGCATCATGTTGAAAGTGATGGTCTTCGTGGTTGGCTCTGTCTGGCGTCCCGGCTGAGTGACTCTGAAGCCCCAAAGGTCCTTCCTCTCAAACTTGGTGAGTGGAAGTGTCATGATGCTAGGAAGTGGAAGGTTGAGCACACTAGTGAGCTCAATGAGACGAGTACCAAAACGAGTTCCCTTGAACTCCTCGGCCGTGTTGATAGTAACATTAGGCATCTATTTTTATAAGATAGAGAAAAGTTAGAATCAACATCAATAGGATAGAATCACAAGACAAAATATCACAAGCACATCTTTTGCAATTATCACACAAGTCATGGCATACACAAATCCATTACAAACATCAAAGGTTCAACATAACTTAAACAAATTTTTGGAAATAAAACGATAAGTGTGGTGGTCCAACTAACGAAGTACGTTACAAATCTCACTCACTAGACAAAATAGCTATCAGGGCATCCTTAGTAGCCATATGTCTATCTTGATCACAAGACTCCCATATCAAATCTATGATGTCTCCCCTTAGTTGTTGGTTGGTAGTCTCTAATTCTTGGGTATGGTTCTTTTCTTCTCTAAGGTCATTTTGGGTGTTGAGCATTCTGCACTTGAGTCTATCACCAAGCTCCTTGATAGCATTCCAAGCTGCATTTCTTGCAGAGTCAAAGAATGTTGTGTGCATTTCTGAGTTGGTGACCATGCAGAATCCTGACTCCTTGTGGTTGTCTTCCTTGTTTTTGTACAAGTGAAGTTGCACCCACCAATACTCTTCTCCTTCATCCATCACAGGGAATCACTTGTACACAGTTGCACCATGTATCCCCATGGTAACCATAAGGTTCTTGAGGGTCTTGGGAAATTCAGTCTCACACTCCAAAGTCATGGTCATGAGTGGTCCCTTCCTCACGGCTTCGTTGATGGAGTTCATCTACAAATATAGATGAGAAAGAAGATTAGAAAAGTTTACGAGAAGAAAAAGACAAGTGTGTAATTTTCAAAGTGTTGAAATTTTTTCCTTAGTGGTTTCTAATCTAATCCTAGGGTCATAATCCTACAGGCAACCCAGTGCTCTGATACCATCTGTAAGACCCCACCTTTATAAAGGTAAAGGTCCCTATGATTGCAATGTTAGTCCCTAGATCAATTGCTAGCATCCACAGTTTAAGATGAATTACACAGAAACAAAGGTCATTATTACATCGTCATTTCAGAGATAACATAGTCTTTTATAACCCCACAGCCAAAGGCTAGTACAAGAGTTTAACTTAACAAATATAAATAAAAGTCTTCATCTTCATGTGCCACAGGCAACCATGTTGAGTGTAGACTCATAACCCCTAATCCTCATCAGAGTAACCTGCAACATCACAAGTGACAACCACAGTGGGTCAATACATTGGAATAGTATTGGCAAGTGATACCTTAGTAGAATATTAGCATCTAGTTACTACATGAATTTGGCTAAGTGTAGCTTAGGCTTGCTTTGTTAAAAATAGGTTTTACCTATCAGTTGAAAACACTAAGTTTTTGTTTGGCAAAAACTCCCCAAGGAACCACCAATAGAAATTGTGAACCTTTACCCCTGTTCAACCACAAGTTTTTAACTTGGAAATTGGGATGAGGAGATTCTTGATAGCTTCCATGTCTTGATGCTCAAATTGTCCTTTTCCGGGGACACGGCTAAGTACTTAGTTTCTTCCTTCTGTAGAGGTGGTGCACTTTCCCCACAAGACTTTATTTTCACCAAGACAGCAACTTTCAGAAGCCTTCGCTTAGACCAAAATGTACGCGCTCCAAACCTATCATCCCCTACCACCAACTATCCATTTGGCTAAGTTATTGCAAACTATATGATCCAGGCAGAGCCCATAATGCCATGTGGCTGCACTAGAAGCTTCTTAACATTTGGCATCTCAAATCCCTTTGTTCCTGGGTGGCATTCCACAAGTGAGATACAAAGGGTAGATCATTGGAAAATGGGCCCTGGTAACCACTCAACCAAAAACCACCAAGCAATTACCAATCCACCCAGGTGTTTCATTCACCTAGTTGTTTTATTAAGCAAAAACATAAGTCAAAGACTTAGCAATATTTTTCCATAGCATGTATATATTCCACCCTTGGTTGCTACTAGCTAGGCTAAGCATGGAAATAGCAAGCATCTTAATCTTAGAGAAAATTCTAACAATTCTACAACTACTAGGATTTCCCAAGCATAGTATATAGAAACTTAGAAAAAATTATCATGTAACCCCTATAAAAATATTTCTAATGCATAGTAAAAATATTGGGACAAAAGTATGAATGACCACTTTCCTTTGTAGTTGGGAGAGTAGCAACAATCCTCACAGTCACAATGACCACTAGCACCAAAATCTACACATAAAATGATAGCACCAAATTCATATTTCAAACAATTAAGAAAAAATATATGAATGCATGCAAATGCTATGAGATGATTTTTCCAACTCAAACAAGACAAGTAAAATAGTACTGAACAACAAAACTAAACATTTACACACTAAATAAATTTAATTTGGCCTTTAAAACATTTCCAAATAATTTTTATACACAAAATATGCTTACAAATGTCTCTGCAAAAAAACTAAGTGTACAAAAGCAATTCATTAAAAAAAGTGTATGGTTGGAAACTACTCTTTATGCTGATTCCATTGATATAAAATTTGTAAAATTTGGACGTGTGGATCAAAAGTTATGAATTTTGCAAGTTTGAACATCTAATAGTTTCAATTCTGTTTTTAAAACAAATCCTGAGCCATGTGTCTTAACCTAACTGGCCGATGCCATTTCGCGCGGATTGAGCTCTGTGGAGCGTTGGGTTTAAAGTGGATCGTGCGACACAGATGAACGTACCGGTTTGATTTAAGTGAATATATCCTACTCGCTGGATCCAGATCTAACGGCGCACAGGCGTTTGGCCAAAGACGGGTGGCGCGCGACGGTGGTTGGCGGCGGTGCGGTCAGACGAGGATGGTGCCGACGATACAGGAAGCGCGGGAGAGGGAGGAATAGATCACCGAGTTCCCCGTGCGTTGCTGATGCTAAGAGTGTGCTTGGTTGGTGAAGGGGCGCTCGAGGTCGACGGGGATTGCTCGCCATAGTTCCTTCTGGCGACGGCCGCTTTTGTTCGTCGTCGTTGGCGAGGGTACAGGTCATGCCAAGGCAAGAGAATTAGTGGGTCAGATGCGCAAGATGATGCTGGTCATGCGAGTCTCAACGAGGGGGAGAGGGGTGGTCAGAAATTACCACGGGAGGTCATCGGAGTTGGAGCCAAAGACGGTGGCGCTCAGACGATTACGTTGCCGACGCTCTGGCCACACGCGGGCGAGCTAGCGCTACTGGGAGGTGCGCAAGGCAGAGCGGTGTGTGCTCGTGTGAGCCAGAGGCAGAGGGGTGGTCGGGGTTGGCCGGAATTAGCACTGCAGCTCGTCGGAGCAGCAGGGTCGCGGCGAGGAATTCTCGCAGCCTGGGGGCGCTCAGGGCTTGGGGTTTGGGGGGAAATGGAGATGGGGCAGAGGGGGTTTAAGTAGCCAGCAGGGGCGAGGAATCCGTGCAGTGAATCAATGGCAATCAATGTCACATCCCAAATTGTAGATTTGGTCTTGCATATCATTCATATCATTGCATCATACTTTTCCATGCAAAACCGTCGATTGAAAAGAATCGGTGAAACGCTATTTTCAAATCCCTATTCTATTTTGCTACGAGGCTCCTGCGGGAGGCTTTAGTAGGACTAGCGTTGTCCACCCTTGTAGCCTAGTGGTTTCGCCCGAACCTTGACCCTAGACTGTTCCCCTCGACTTTACGAAACTGTAGGAGCAAGAATCACTCGATTCGGAGCTCGTACGGAGAAGTTGCGGCCATTTTATGAAGAGATCGGAAAACGGTCCGAATTTCGGGCCGATTTCCGAGTCCGCGTCTAACTCTGCGCCGAATCAGCCTAGGATTCCGCGTGGGGCCCCACAAAAGGGACCCCACCAGTCCCGAGCCGCCCCTGCTCGCCTCGATACCCGCGCCCCTCCTCGGGATCACCCCGCCGCCTCGTAGATCACGCCAGCGCTGCCTCTCCTTCCACCCGCGCCGCCGCCTCCTGGAGCCGCCGCCGCGCCGCCCTCTTCCCGCCTCGCCGCCGGCCCGCTGATCCCCGCCGCCCAGGTACGCGCCGCCGCCCCGCACCCCGCCTGCAGCACGCCACCGCGCACGCCTGATGCCGCTTGCGCGCTGCGCGCCGCGCGCACACACACGCGCGCACGCACGCACACGCTGCGCGCCTTCGCGTGCGCACCTACCACGCACGCGCGTCGTCTAGCGTCGCGCCGCTCGTCCGTGCCGTGTCGCACCTGCCGTCGCCGTGTTGTTGACCGTCCCGTACCACGCGCTGACTGTCTCCCTCTCGCGCAGGTAGCACCGTCGCCGGAATCAATCGTCGCGCCGTCCGGAACTCGCCGCCGTCCGTTTCGCCGCTCGTTCCCGGTAAGCCTGCAGCCGCCGTTAGATCTCAGATCAGTGGTTCAGATCAGCCGTTGACCGGTCAGACTCAGACGTTGACTAGTCAGACGCCCAGTCAGCGCCCAGTCAGCAGACGCGTTGACCAGTCAACAGACACAGTTGACTGGTTATGTTCGTTAATCCTTTTAGTTGACAGATTTCGGTAGAAATTGTAAATTGCGTAGAAATTAAACCGCTGGGCCAAAAATTGCAAATAAAATATGTGTAGGTTCAGTAAGTCGTGTAGAATCTTGCTGTACCTTGGTTTCACACTTTTGCAGCAAGGTTTAGTACAGTTTAATCAAACTAGTTAGTGGCCTTTTCGGAGTAATAAATTCGTAGAAAAAGATCCGTAGCTTCAAAAATTGCGTATGATATGTCTCTGGATTCAGTGGAACGAGGGGAATCTCATCGTGAACTAAAAAGATAGGCTTACAGTAAAAACTTCTGTAGAAACTGTCTAGTGGCTTTCTGCAGTGTTTTAATTACTCGGGGAGTTTTATAATTCCTTTTTGAGTAATTCCAATTGGTACTGTTTCTAATCATCGATGCCTATGCGGTAGAATTTTCCCAAGATTTTACAAACAGTATACTACCGGTAGTGAATTATTTGAGTTCTAGCTCTAGTTTTGAGCATTACTTTTGCGAAATAGTTTTCCTAGCGCTAAAACTATTTTCCATGCATGCAATCAGTAGTATTATTGATTTGGATTATGTGGTGCAGCTGTAGTACCAATTCACTTGCCTTGCATACCTTCATGCATCATATTTGTTGCATATGCTTGTGGAATTGTTTGTTTATGAATGCAATTGTATCGTGTAGATCGTGACGAGTGAAACGCTTGCTCGTGTGTGGATTTTTCTTCCGACCGCTACAACCAAGGCAAGTAGATGCTACTTTGTTCATGATATCGTCCTACTATTTTCAACGCATTGTCGTCTATTTTTGTAGATGCATGTGTAGGATGATACTATCGCTATGCTATGTCCTATTATGTGGTAGGGCTTTCCTTGTAGATGAACCACCGTTGGTAGATGTGCTTAGCCATGCTATAATGAACGAGGGCTGGGTTACATCATTGATACTTGTTTCTAAAAGTATTGGTTCGTGAAAACTAAAACAACTTAATCAATGAATCTCCTGGGTGTGATGGTATTGATAATTTTTGGTGGTTTCATTGCGGAAAGGCACCCAGGTATCAAGAGAGAATGATTGACTTCTTTATTGTGTAGCTTACGTGTATAACCATGTGCCAATAATGGAATGGGCGGTTGGTTGGACTTAGTAGGTTGTGGTAACTCGAACCCACGTATCCAGAGATGTAGAATTTTGGTAGGTTGGACCGGTGCGCGTCGGGATTGGGGAGCTACTTCCCGAACAGTCTCTTCTTGGACTTCTCCCTATCATCACCCAAAATGAGAGTGATGGTACGAGCTGGGCTGGCCAAGTCACATGGGTAAAGTGTACTAACCCCTGCAGGGTGTATAATCTAATCGATTAGCCGTGTCCCCGGTTATGGACAACTGAGTTGCTTGATATTGATTCCATGACATGTTTCTCGCTCATTCTAATTTCATAATTGCTTTAATATTGTTGGGTTAACTTAATTGGGATCTTTTCAAATAAAATCAAAAACAGTTTATGAAAGTAGGACAAAGTTATTTGCAAATGCAAGCCAGACACAGCTCCACTTGCCAAATATGCATGTAAATGTTAGTACTACTGTCTCCTTTACTAGCTCTACTTGCCATACATTCCATGTATTGACCCTTCGGGGCTGCTACGTTTCATGTTGCAGGTTATTCCGATTCTGAGTAATCGATATAGGCCACGGTACTCCACTCGGCACTTGTTCACTTGTGGGTAATTTGAAGAATGGAGGATTTACTTTAGTTATGTTGCTACCTGAATAATTTGAGCTAGCTTTGGGCTAAGCTTTTATTGTAATAATGGTACTCTGGATCTTCGTTATTTATGATACATGGATATTTTGCTATGTTATTCATTTTATTCTATTGTGGGCCAATGAACCGATCTAGGGATTGGCATGTCACATAGAAGCCACGGTCGTTTCAGAACCGGGGTGTTACAATCAAGACCGCAATCACGCGGCGGTGAACGGGGAAGAAACAGCCGGCTACTGTGTCCGCGTGCGTGGGGTGGGGAAGAAAGGTGATGAGCTGGACGGGGCCACCGGGCAGTGTCAGCGGGGTAAGTCTATGCGCGTGGAAGAGGGAGAGGGAAGGGGTTTTCCGGGTGGGCTAGGTGGGCTGCTAGATGGGCCGCGGGTTGGGTTGGGTTAGTTAGCCAGTTAGTTTTACTTTTTTCTCCATTTCTCTTTTTCTTTTTTGATTTGGTTTTCTGGTTTGAATTTAAATGCCCATTTCAATTATGTTTCCATTTGAATTTTTTTCCAGATTTTTGTGTTGTGTTTCTTATGTCCTAGGGTGTGTAGAACATCTATTCATACTCAAATTCATTTTGGGTTTGAAATAAAGTTTAGCCAGTTAGTTTCCATTTGAAATATTTTTATTAGGCATATGAATGGTTTTGAATTCATATTTTGTTCTAAAAACTTTGGCCAAGCTTTGGAAATATCAATTAAACCTATGTTCAAATCTTTCTGGTTAAAACAAGTATTCTCATATTAGAGAATAGCAATAAGGACATTGCCTTGCTTACATAAAATAATAAACAACAAATGCTTCTGTTTTTGAAATCTCATTTGAAAATGATCCTAAAACAATTATGAATGCATGAATGATATGCAAACTTTGAAATCATGATTTTTGGGATGTTACAGATAGATTTCTCTCAAATTAAATATCATCTTGTACGTAGATGGGTGCATCTTATTCTAGTAAACAATGCTGTCGATGTGAGTTTCCAACTATTAGGAAAGAATATTCTCAATTTCTCGAGTTGTGACTAGTTTGTTCTTTTTCATAAAGAAAGTCCGAAGAATAAGGATCTGAATGTCAGAAGACAAGCTTACACACATATTAAGTGGACCAACATGTTTCACTTATGATTTCTATGTTTAATTTTATGATTTTTCAAAGTTTGTCCTAGCTAACTCTGCCCACTTGAATGCCTTAATGTGGACTTATGGAAATTAGGTAAAATTTGAACTATAAGAAAATTGTAGGTTTGGTTTGAATGTTTTGCGATTTTTTGAGGTAACCATTAGGAGAGGGGGAATTTAATATATCACAAACCACCACCAAGAGTTTTGACACCAGTTTCAACTTGTTGCTAAAATTTTGCATCTTGAAAATTTAACTAAAGTAGGTCAAACTTGAGTTACCAGTAAGTGCAATAGATTTCTCGTGAATTACTTATTATCTTTTCGAAGATAGATGGGTTCATCTTGTTTTTAGTAAACAATTTCATCAGTGTGAGTATCCAACTATCAGGAAAGAACAGTCTTAATTTTCACAATGCCATCTTGTCTGAAGAATATGGATCTAAATGCCACAAGCACACCTTTCAAATATTTATATTGGACTGACATGTTGTACTTACGATTCCCATGTTTTATGTTTTTTTCAAACTTTGGCCGAGCTAACTCTGCCGACTTCAATGACTTTATATCAATTTATAGAAATTAGGTCAATCTTGAATGAAAGGAAAATTGCAGGTTTCTTTGAAAGTTTTGTGATTTTTTTAGGTAACCATCGGGGGGGTCATTTAATATATCACGAACTGCGAGAGTTTTGAAAATAGGTTCAACTTCCTGCTAATATTTTTCATCTTGACAACTTAACAAAATTAGGTCAAACTTAAGGTACGAGTAAGCAGAATTAATTGCTCTTGAATTAATTTTCTTTTAGAAGGTAGATGGGTGCATTTTATTTTAGTAAACAATGTTGTCGGTGTGAGTTTCCAACTATCAGGCAATAAGATTCTTAATTTGTCGAGTGATGACGAGATTGCTCCTTTCTGTAAAGAAAGTATGAAGAATATTGGATCTAAACATGCCACAAGCGAAGCTTTCATACTTATGATTCCCATGGTTCATGAGTTTTTAAACTTCGTCCATGCTAACTCTGCCACTTGAATGACTTTATGCCAGTTTATCGAAAGTAGGTCAAATTGGAACTATAGGAAAATTGTAGGTCTCTTTAAAAGTTTTGTATTTTTTTGGAGGTAACTATCTGTAGAGGTCCCAAACTTTAATAAGGTAGAGATCCCTGTGTTTACAATGCTAGTCCTTGGATCAATAGCTAGCATCCATAGTTTAAGATGTTATATCAAGAATCAAACGTCATAGTACAACTTTATAACCAGGAATAAAATAATTCATTACATCTTACATAGCTCATTTGGCTATCTCATTACAATGTGGTAGAAATAACTATATAGCATGGAGTCCTTCATCTTCGAAGTGCCACAAGCATTCATGTTGGTTGTAGACTTGTAATCATATTCAACATACTTCACTAACATCAAACAAACCTGCAACATAATAAGTTGCAGCCACAAGGGTCAATACATTTGAATTGTATTGGCAAGTTTCACTACTATGTAGAAATAAGTGGAACCTATCAATATATGCATATTTGGCTAAGTAGGGTTTAGGCTCATTTGCAGAAAGCAATATAGTTTTATCCTATCTTTTCAAAATAGTTTTGATCATTTGACAATCTTTCTGAACTTCTTGGAAAACTCCAAGTGCTTGTAATCCCTTGTTGACACCATCAATTTTACTTTGAGAAATTGGAATGTCGAGATCTTCCATAGCTTCAGGCCTTAGTTGCTCAGAGTTGTCCGTAACCGGGGACACGGCTAAGTACTTAGAATTTTGATCTTCTGCAGAAGTTGTACACTTTACCCACATGACACAATCTCGTCTTGACGCCACTAGTGGCTGCTGGATAAGTACAAACCAAATGGAGTACCGACATATCGAGAATGTGACAAAGTCTTTCCATATAAGTCCTCCCAATACACAATGCTAGCTTGTCTACCAGGCACCAATGTAACGATATATTTCCAATACATAATTGTAGTTAACCTGAAGATGCCAATGCAAGGGTCTTTCACTATGTAGTTGACTAAGCCAGAGACCATTTAGCATGTGGTTGTACATGGAAGCCACTGTACGAGAAACATGTTCAATCTCTAAGTCCCTGGGTGGTTTTCTTCTAGTGCACTTACAAAAAGATAGCCATATAAACATGGTTCCCTTTGTTGCCACCTTGTCCAAAATTGAGTATCGTCATTCCATCCAGGTGGTTCATTGAGTACTTGTTTTATTATATAAAACATATATTTTTCCAACACTTTATATAATCATGATATGATATTCCACCCCAAGTATATAGCAGGGCTACTTTGAGCAATATATTCAGAGATCATGGTAACCGATTTTCTACCTCTCTATCCGGGAATAAAAGGCTACTTTGAGAAATGGGGATTATGAAGTTGCTGGGTTGGGTGCTGGGGTTTTCTCATAATTTTAGTTAGGACTATTGTCAAATTCAAAATCGTAATCCAGCGTCGAAACCTACAGCCCAAACAAAAATTAATTGTAATGGGGGGTCAACATTATTGTTTCTATGCGAATATGATTGTTATTGGAGATCAGTTGATGTGACTATTTTTTTTCTATTCCTAAACAGAGGGAGTATCATTTTTTCTCTCCTAATATTATTTGCATGCTAGCCAAAATCAAAATCTCAGTCGACTTGCAAAATTTACCGCGCATGCACCTCTGTTTGAATTGGAGGTAGAGTATCCAACGTTGTGCACTTGTGCATAATTAATATAATGGATGATTAGCTGACGTGACTCTCGAACTTCATTTCCTGACCATCTAGCGTACTAGTACTTGTCTACAACTACCTTTTTTCCATTGATTCGCAATACTTGTGCGCAAATTCCATTGATTCGCAACAAAATTCAAAATCATAATCGAGCTGCAAATTCCCCACTGACTCAGATACGCCATTTCGTGCCCCTCCCTTTCAAATATTTTGAGACAAAATCTCCGGCTATTATTAATAGATGGACGCTAGCCAAATTCAAAATCTCAATCGAGCGGCAAAACCACCCACCGACCTTCCCGCCCTCCATTTCAAAAACTTTGAGGCAAAATCTCCCACCGGGAGTACAATTTTTCTATTATTATTAGAATAGAAGATGGGAGCTAGCAAAATTCAAAATCTCAATCGAGCGGCAATATCACACATCGACCTTGAATCATTTTGCGCTCCTCTGTTTCAAAAACTTTTGACTGTAAAATTCTTATTCTACCCTTTGTTCAGACGACAAATGGGCATGCTAAAGTCGTTTTCTTGGGAACCGATCGTAATATGTTTCATGTCCACCTCTATGGTCCCTATTCGCATAATTATTTCCACTTGCCCTCCCAAAAATTCCAAGATCCTCTGTCCCATACACAACCACCGCGCGCACCGGCTGGTGGCATTTCCACGGCGGCCTAAGCCCCTTGAGCTGCGGTCTCATGCACCGCCGCGGAGCCACTTCACCGGCACCCACCCCACCGGATCTAGTTCACCGGGCTTCTGTGCCATGACAGCAGAGCTTCGGTCTCGTTCACCATCCCGATGGCATCTTCGACCACCCAAGCTCTGCTTCCCCTCCAGCGAATGCTACCCAACCATACCGGAGCGACCTCACCGGTGTCCACCGAATGGGATCTATTTTGACGAGTTCCATGTCCACCTCTCTAGACCAGCTGCACGGGCATTGTCGTTCACTGCACCGGATTTGCCTCAGTAACGCTCTCGTCCATCGCATCGGATCTGCCTCAGCGTTTCTCTCGTCCTCCATGCTCAAGCCTGCATCGATCGCCCAAGATCTGCTTCCCCGACTTCCCAAGATCTACTTAGCCACAACTGCAGCACCCTCGGTGACCTGCACGTCACCTCCACAGTACCGACGATGCTTAGACGCCTTTCCGACCGAGGTAACCTAATCTCCAACTCCTTTTTGTTTTCTCAGAAATATAGCAGGTTAAATCTGATCGTAGTGAACTTCATTTTGTAATCGTGCTAGTACATACAAGTCATTGGGCATGCCTGTTCTTTGTGATATATACAAGGTCACTGGACATGTTTGTTTGCATTCGCTGCTATACAAATTTCAATTAATGCACATTTTTATTATTTTGTCATGCACATGTTCTTAGCTACTCTCTACAATAGTAATTGCCTTCTATTGTGTAGTTTTTTGCAAAATCTGAAGTTAGTGAAAAATATTAGTGTGGATTCCCTACTCCACAGTTACTGAATCTATTTGGTTCGTCCTGAGCTAAGTTCCTGCTATTATTTCCTCCCTAGCATCGTTCTGCTATCCTATAGTACCTGTTTAAACTCATCTTACTAGTTTGATAATAATTTTGTAGTTGCTATCTGGATCTTTAGAAGATACAACACTGACTTTTTTTTTGTTTGCATAGAGCATAAAAGGGGACACTGAACATGTTGGTTTGCACAGCCTCTTCTACAGGTTCACAAGCGCAATGTCATTGTTTCCTTATCTGGTGCTGGTTCATCATAAGCAACGACATAGCTATCCTCTACTGTGTAGTTCATTCGTGGTTTGTGTTCCTCCTCTACAAGTTCTGGCATGATTCCATTATAATTTTTGTCTCGTTCATTCTTAGCTACTCCTATGAAAGTAACTACATGCCCATTGTGTAGCGCACCAAAAATTCCGAGTCACCCAACGTCTCTTGCATTCTAGGTTATACAACTTCTTCCATATATTATTTTTTGAAATGAAGTGGCTAGTTTATATTCACTAAAATTCTAGGAAACACTCTGTTTGATTGCCCAATTCATCTGTAGGAACACTTGTGTAATGCTTTCTTGTCATGTTCTATAGATTCACATGCAATGCCATCATATTTCATGTCTAATGGTTCGTCCTAAGCAGCGACATAGCTATTCTATACTGTATATATATAGTTCATTTGTAGTTTGCATTATTGCTCTACAAGGTCTCTTATGATGCGTTTATAATTCCTATTTGGTTCCTAGATACGACAATAATTGCATGCCCATTGTGTAGCGCACCGCGAATTTTGGGTCACCCAACGTCTCTTGCATTCCAAGATAAACGACTTCTTCCATATATATTTGTTGAAATGACCTGCCTAGTTTATATTAGCTGAAATTCTAAGAAATACTTTATTCATTGCTCATTTCATTCTATACACACTTGTCTAATGCTAGCATATCATCTTCTACAGGTTCGCAAGAGACACCATTATATTTCTAATCTGGTGCTAGTTCATCCTAAGCAACGACACAACTATTCTCTACTGTGTAGTTCATTCGTGGTTTGTGTTCCTGCTCTGCAAGTTCTCGCATGATGACATTGTAATTTCTATCTCATTCATTCTTAGCTACAAAAGTAACTGCATGCCCATTGTGTAGCTCATCGCAAATTCTGAGTCACCCAACGTCTCTTGCATTCTAGGATATAGTACTGCTTCCATATATATATTTTATGAAATGACCTTTCTAGTTTATATTTGCTGAAATTCTAGGAAATACTCTGTCCGATTGCTCAATTCATCTGTAGACACACTTGTGTAATGTTTTCTTGTCATGTTCTAAAGGTTCACAAGCAATACCATTATATTTCATATCTAATGGTTCCTCCTAAGTAGCAACATAGCTATCCTCTATATATAGTTCATTCGTGGTTTCCATTCTTGCTATATAAGTTCTCTTATGGTTCCTTTATAATTTCTATGAGGTTCCTAGCTACGACAGTAACTGCATTTCTATTGTGTAGCTCACCGCAAATTCTGGGTCACCCAACGTCTTTTGCATTCCAGGATAAATGACTACTTCCATATATATTTGTTGAAATGACCTGGCCAGTTTATATTTGCTAAAATTGTAAGAAACACTTTGATTGATTGATAATTTCATTGTAGGCACACTTTTCTAATGCTTTCTTGTCCTCTTCTACAGGTTTTCAAGAGACACCATTATATTTCTAATCTGGTGTCTGTTCATCCTAAGCAACGACATAACTATCCACTACTTTGTAGTTCATTCATGGTTTACATTCCTACTCTGCAAATTCTCGCACGATTTCACTATAATTTATGTCTCGTTCATTCTTATCTACAAAAGTAACTGCATGCCCATTGCTAGCTCACCGCGAATTCTGATTCACCCAATGTCTCTTGCATTCCAAGATATACTACTGTTTCCATATACATTTGTTGAAATTATCTGGCTAGTTTATATTTGCTGAAATTCTAGGAAACACTATGTTCGATTTCTCAATTCATTTGTAGGCACACTTGTGTATTCCTTCCTTGTCATGTTCTACAGGTTCACAAGCAATGCCATTATATGTAAAATCTAACGGTTCATCCTAATTAGCGACATAGCTATCCTCTATATATAGTTGATTCATGGTTTGCATTCTTGCTATATAAGTTCCCTTATTATGCCATTATAATTTCTATACAGTTCCTAGCTACAACAGTAACTGCATTCCTATTGTGTAGCTCACCACAAATTCTAGGTTACCCAACGTCTCTTGCATTCCAGGATAAACCACTGCTTCCATATATATTTGTTGAAATGATCTGCTAGTTTATATTTGCTGAAATTCTAAGAAACACTTTGATTGATTGCTCATTTCATTGTGGACACAATTGTCTAATGCTTGCTTGTCCTCTTCTACAGGCTCGCCAGAGACACCATTATATTTTTAATCTGGTGCTGGTTCATCCTTAAGAATCGGCATAACTATCCTCTATTGTGAAGTTCATTCGTGATTTTTGTTCCTGCTCTGCAAGTTCTGGTATGATGTCATTATAATTTCTATCTGGTTCATTCTTATGTATGACAGTAACTGCATGACATTGTGGATCTCACCATAAATTCCGAGTCAACCAACGTCTCTTGCTTTCAAGGATATACAACTATTTTCATATATATTTGTTGAAATAACCTGGCTAGTTTATATTTGCTGAAATTCTAAGAAACACTTTGTCTGACTACTCATTTTATTATAGGCACACTTTTCTAATGCTATCCTGTCTACAAGTTCATCCTAAGCAACAACCTAACTATCCTCTACTATATAGTTCATTTGTGGTTTGCATTCCTGCTCTACAAGTTCTCACATGATGCCGTTATAATTTATGTCTTGTTCATTCTTTGTTAAGATAGTAACTACGTGCCATTGTTTGATTTTTTCTTCTATATATATTTGTTGAAATGACCTGGCTAGTTTATATTTGCTGAAATTCTAAGACACACACATTGTTATATTTCTTGTTTCACGGTAGGCACACTTGTTTAATGCTTGCTTGTCCTTTTTGTTTGACATGATGGTCAATATATTTGAACCATTGACTAGTAGTAAACTCCAGTTCATAGCTCCTGTCGTATCAGTGAAATGAGTAGTTTGCCTTGTTTAATGTATTAACTTGTTATTACTTAGTTTTAGACTGCAATTATTGTTATCGCCACCAAAGAGGGGGCTGCAAGATCATCTCTCAAGTTTGTTTTCCAATGTAGATGTCACACTCAAAGGGGAGATGTAGGTGATGGAGAAATCAAATTGAGGACTGCTATCAACTCGATTGTCAACTGAAATGCTGATTTTTCTTTTCCTTGAGTTGATAATATGTAATAATTTTAAGTAGTTTAAGTTTGATGTAATATCTAGACTAATTGCATAGGCCGTCTAGGCATTTAGTTGATGTTGTCCACACATAGCAGTAGGCGATACCATACCTACGCTAGCCAGGTCGATTAGTGTACAATATTGTGCTATGTATTTGCCTGTCTTGTATTAGGCCGATAATGAACAGTAAAAATGCTCACAAGTTGTACACCTTTTATGATCGAAATGGGCTCCAGAAATGCAGGAACTATAAAAGACTGTATTAGTAACAGGGCCTACCCAAAGGCAAGATTACTTATAGTAATGGTACGTAATAGTGGCAGGCCATAAAAGTGGCAGGTCAAAAGAGTAACATGATGAAACAATAACATGCCAAACAGAACATGCTGAAATAGTAACAACTCTAAACAGTAACAGGACGGAACAGTAACATGTTGAAACAGTAACAGGCTGAAACAGTACACTAAAAAAAGTAGGGACCAGAAAAATAGTGGGCGAGAACCTTAAATGTCCAAAACAGTAACGTGTCAGAATAGTAGCAGGCCAGGGCGGGAAAAGGCCAAGACTGTAGCAGACCAGAACAGTAACAGTCCGAATTTGCACCAGGCTAGAACGGTAACAGGCCGAGGAACTTACCAGGTTAGAACAGTAATGGGCCAGAACATGGCTCGGAAATTTAGGGGCCTAAACAGTAACGGTCCCAAAGTATATGTGCCTGTTTTGAACAGTGCATAGCTATACATTAATGGGCCAGAAAGGTTACGGGACAAAGCGAGCTGGCCAAACGGGCCCATTTCGAATAGTGCGAGACGGAACACTACCAGGACAGGATATTTATGGGCCGTGCAAATGGGCCAATTTTAAATAGTGTATATGGAAATAGTAATGGACCAGTGGGCCCATTTGTAACATTGCATGACGAAACAGTAATGGACCAGTGGATCCTGTTGGGTTTTCTTAATGGGCAAGCCCACTTAATAATTACCAGGCATTGGCTGGGCCTGGCTACTACCACAGTTTCATTGAAAGTTAACGTCGTTAACTGGCCATTAACGGCGCTCGCCATGTGGCAGTTTGCATGCTGTCAGCAATTAACGCGGCTGGCGAATAAATCTATGACGGAATAACTTTGAGGCTAAAGGGTGTGATCCACCATAGTCGAAAAAAACATCGTAGAATCGTCTGTTGTAGAAGGCTTAGCAACCTCGAAAAATGGACCTTCAACCACGAAAATCGTCTGCTGTAAAAGGACATTTTTCTTATAGTGCTAGTAAGCCTCATGTTAAGCTAGCTTGTTGATTAGTAAATGATCATGGTTTCATGATCATGAACATTGGCTGTTATTAATAACAATATCATATCATTAGGAGAATGATGTGATGGACACACACCCATAGTAAGCATATCATAAGATCAAGTCATTAAGTTTGTTTTTTCTACAAGCTTTCAAATACATAGTAACCTAATCCTTCGACCATGAGATCATGTTAATAAGCATCACCGGATGAGTTCTTTGATAACATCAAACGCCACTTCGTAACTGGGTGGTTATAAAGGTGGAATTGGGTATTCTGAAATTACTTGTTGAAGCGCATGGATGAACAATGGGATTTGTCCATCCAAATGACGGATAGATACACTCTGGGCCCTCTAGATGGAATTTCATCCTATTGGCTTGCAAGCATGTGACTAGGTCACAAGGGATGTCATATCACGGTACGAGTAAAGAGTACTTATCGGTAACGAGGTTGAACTAGGTATGGAGATACCGACGATCGAACCTCGGATAAGTAAAGTATCACGTGACAAAGGGAAGCGATATCGTGTGTTAATGGTTCTTTTGATCATGAAGTCATCGTTGAATATGTGGGAGCCATTATGGATCTCTAGGTCCCGTTGTTGGTTATTGATCGGAGAGACGTCTCGATCATGTCCGCATAGTTCGCGAACCGTAGGGTGACACACTTATGGTTCGATGTTGTTTCAGTAGATATTGAATATGAGTTGGAGAGCGAATGTTGTTCGGAGTCTCGAATGGGATCTAGAACATCACAAGGAGGTCCAAAATTGTCTGGAGAATAAGATTCATATAATGGAAGTCATTTTCCGTGGTTCGGAAAAGTTTCGGAGTTTTTATCGGAGCTTCTAGAAGGTTCTAAGGGGATAAGATCGAATCACTTCAAAATAGGGGATAATACTTGGGGGAGTTTTCCTACTTCCCACTCTCCCTTGCGCCGGACCTAGAGGAGGTGGGACAAAGGGGGAACCCTAGCCGCACCCCCCTTCTATATATAGAGGGGAGGGGTGGGCGCCTCCCTTTTCCCTCTTCCTTAACCCTAGCCACCACCTATCCTCCTCCTTCTATTTCCTTCTCCGGCTTAGGTAAAGCCCTACAGGTTTTCTCCTCCACCACCACCACCACGCCGTCGTGCTACTAGGATTTAGAGGGGATCTACTAACTCTCATGCCTGCTGGAACAGGACAGGAAGGTCTTCATCGACTCCGTACGTGTGACCGAGTGTGGAAGCACTGTCGGAACGTGGCATCGGAAGGATCGTCATCGCGATCTTGAGGTTGGCAAGTGATCGACTACATCAACCACAAGATTTGATCTTGGTAAGGCTTTGGATATATGAGGGTTAGTTCTCATCAATCACATTGCACCTATCTCATAGATTAGATCTTGGCTTTTTCATAGATTGGATCTTGGTTTTATGTGTTCTGTTGAATTTTTTTATTTTCTATGCTATGAACCCTACAGCCAACCAGTGCGAGCCGACAAGATAAACAAAAATGCCACTAGCACCACACCGTGCAGGCGGGATAAAATGGTATGAAAGGCTCGGTCTTGGATGCGCCTGTCATGGTGGAACGGCTGTAGAGAAAAATGAAGGTCCACGGCGGGAAAACATGGGGAGGCATGAGGAAACGTCGAACAAGAGTGCAAGGTGCAGGCGGCCGAATACTGGGGCAGCATCAGGGTCGGTTCGATGGCGACGAGGGGGCCGTGCGGCAGGAAGAGACGGGGCCTGCATGGGGAGGCGGCTCTGACTCGAGGTGGCGGCCGGTAACGCTCGGGGAGGCAAGCTCCAATGAGGAGGTCGACAGGGTAAAATTTCTCGTGCGGTAAAGGGGAAGACGACACATCGGCAGGCTCTTGCCAGCGAGGAGGAAGGCACGTAGGGGCAAGGACAGAGGGAGGCGTCGAGGCGAGCTCAGGGCCAGCAAGGACTCACAGGAGGCTTGCAGGTTCGCGGGCGAGCAAGGATGGAGAGGCGTGGCCAAAGAAGAGGTGGGAGATGGTGCTGCGATGGGAGGAAGAAGAGGGAGATGGGGTCGCGGTAGTGTGTAGGGCCAGCTATGGGAAGGAAGGTGACGGCGGTCGGCGGGAGGCGCCGGTGAGGAGGAGATGTCCTGGTAGCGGGGATCGAATGAGAGGGGGCCAGGCGGCAGCATAGGGAAGGAGCTTGCAGAAGGAGGAGGGGGTCACGAGGTTGCATGGAAGGGACGCGTGGCGATGATTGCGGGCGCACGCGGGGTGGACTGCGTCCATGAGAAAGTGGGTCGGGCCTGCAGGCATGTCACGTGTGGGTTGTGGCGAATGAGCCAGAGGAGGTTGCCGGATGGGGAGGGATCGCGAGCGAGGGAGTCGTGTTGATCGAGTGGAGGAGGGGCCAGTGTACGCGAGGCAGAGCGACGGTAGGTGGGCAGAGGAGTGGGGCGTGTCGTGCTGCATGCGTTGGCATGGCTGCGGCAGGGATGGAGTATGTAGGCTGTAAGGATTAGGGTTAGGGTTTTTAGGTGGTCTAGGGTTTGGGTCTAAATCCAGGGTTAGGGTAAGATATATCTAAGTTTTTAGATGGGCCTAGTATTATCCAGTTAGGCCTCTGGTCTGACCGGCTAGACTGTTTCCCTAGTCAAAATAGTTTTATTAATTTTTATTTTATAAAGCCTTTGAAAATAGGTTTTAGAAAAATAAAGATCCAGATAGATCTAGGATGTTGGATTGAAATAAATTGAGGAATATCTTGAAAACAAAATAGGCTTTTAGAAAATAGTTTTAGGCTAACAAATGCATGATGATGTTATGATGATGCATATAGATAAAGATAGGCGATTTTCTAGTAGTGGTTTTACCCGGGCTGCTACAGTTGTTGACTGGGAACTGGCGCTTGTTGGAGATATGCCCAAGAGGCAATAATAAGATGGTTATTATTATATCTTTGTGTTTATGATAAATGTTTACATCCCATGCTATAATTGTATTAACCAGAAATATTAATACTTGTGTGTTTCGTAAACATAAAAGAGTCCCTAGTAAGCCTCTTCTTAAGCTAGCTTGTTGATTAGTAAATGATCATGGTTTCCTAATCATTAACATTGGATTCTATTAATAACAAGATCATATCATTAGGAGAATGATGTGATGGACACACACCCATAGTAAGCATAGGATAAGATCAAGTCATTAAGTTTATTTTTCTACAAGCTTTCAAATACATAGTAACCTAATCCTTCGACCATGAGATCATGTTAATCACCATCACCTGATGAGTTCTTTAATGCCAACAAACTCCACGTCATAACTAGGTGGTATAAAGGTGTAATTAGGTATTCTGAAAGTATGCGTTGAAGCGCATGGATCAAGAGTGGCATTTTTCCATCCATATGACAGATAGATATACTCTAGGCCCTCTCGGTGGAATGTCATCCAATTGTCTTGCAAGCATGTGACTAGATCACAAGGGATGTCATATCATGGAATGAGTAAACAGTACTTATCAGTAACGAGGTTCAACTAGGTATGGAGATATCGACGATCAAAACTCGGATAAGTAAAGTATCACGCGACAAAGGGAATCCGTATCATATATGAATGGTTCATTTGATCATGAAGTTATCGTTCAATATGTGGGAGCCATTATGGATCTCTAGATCCCGCTATTGGTTATTGACCGGAGAGGTGTCTCGATCATGTCGGCATACTTCATGAACCGTAGGGTGACACACTTAAGGTTCGATGTTGTTTAAGTAGATATGGAATATTAGTTGGAGACCGAATGTTGTTCGGAGTCTCGGATTGGATCCAGGACATCACGAGGAGATCCAGAATGGTCCGGAGGATAATATTCATATAAGGAAAGTCATTTTTCGGGGTTCGGAAATGTTTTCGGTATTTTCACCAGAGATTCTAGAATGTTCTAGAGGGACCACCAGTGGGTCCACCACCACAGGGGGGCACACTTGGGCTATGGCATGCTGCAGGAGACCTAGCGTCCAGCCGCACCAATCCTAAAGGGGCCAACCGGCCAGTACTAGGAAAAGGGGAAAACCCTAATTTGGTAAGGAGGGAGACTTGGGGATAGTTCCCACCTCTTACCCCTTGTACGCCGAGTTGGGGGGAACTTGACTAGGGATGGGAACCCATAGCCAACCCCCCATCTATATAAAGAGGGGTGGGGCGCACCCTTGCCCCTCACCCTCAAACCTAGCCGCTGGCTTCCTCCATCCTCCACCATACTACTCGGGCTTAGGCGAAGACCTGCAGAAATCTTCTCCTCCACCAACACCATAACGTCGTGCTTCTAGGATTCCGAGGAGATCTACTACCTCCTCCACCCAATATAATGGGGAGAGGAAGGTCTTCATCGACTCCATACATGTGACCGAGTGTGGAAGATCTGCCGGAACGCGGCGCTGGAAGGATCGTCTACGCGATCTTCATATCGACAAGTGATCGACTACATCAACCACGAGATTTGATCTCTTTAATGCTTTGGATCTATGGGGGTTAGTTCTCTACAATCTCATTTCACCGATCTCGTAGATCAGATCTTTGCTTCGCCATAGATTAGATCTTGGTTTTATGTGTTCTTGTGATAGAATTTTTTTGGTTTCCATGCAACAAACCCTACAACGATGACCTGGATGATGACGTGGCGTGCTCTGGTTGGTTGATACCGATTCTTTGAGTCGATCTAATCTTGGTAGTTCAAACACGATACGGTGGTAGGGAATGTTTGATTCCGTGTTGGCTGGCCTAGGCGACGATGAGTAGCTGCGAATGGTTAGGTGGTGGATGGCAGCGGCGTTCCGGTGATCCTCTTACGTGGCTAAGTGGCAGATGAGTATCAAGCGATGATGGCGAGTCAGTTGATGGGAATGGCGGCTACTTCCTTTTGGGAGCAACGGTGACGGGCAGACGGAGAGCTTCGGTGGCGGCGAACTCGGGCGATTGATTGCGGTCAATCTCCTATGATAAGGAAGGGGAATCATGGTCAAACGACGAGGTAGTGGATGGGGAGAAAGATAGGGAGAAGGAGGGTGCGAGGGCGACTGGATCAACCAATTCGAGATCGATATGGCGAGGTTGGCGGCAGAAGGAATCGGAAGTGTTGGGAATGTGCCCTAGAGGCAATCATGTATGATGATATTTCCCATTGTATTCATAAAGTTATTAAGTAGTCCTTGTATAAACATCTGATGTGTATCATTGAATATGTGATTCAGCTGTGGAACTATGCATTCAGGTTGTTTGTACTAAATATCCTTGGTCATTGAGGTTGTGCTGGACACACAACTTAGACCAATGTGAAAGTTGGCTTGATGACTCGGTTCCACTTGTCATGGGCATGGAGATGTTATTCCAACTTACACAGATTCGGCTAAAGAGTTTAGCGAGTCGGATTGACCCATATTGAGGTAAAACGAACTAGATGTCATTTTGTATATATCAATCAATGTAATCCTTAGACCTGAGGTTGTTGCATAGTCTGAGTTGAGGATCACCGACTTAGGTTCTGTCAAACGCTGATCCGTAACTGGGCAGTTATAAAGGCAGGGTTCGGGTCAACTGAGAATCAAGCTGCGTGATGTGAATAACCAAGATGGGATTTTGCCCCTCCACTCGAAGAGATATTCTTTGGGCCCTCTCGTGAGATATGATTCAGAAAGCATGGCCATGCACGACTCGGTTAAGTGTTAACCGAGGCGATCGACTAAGAGTTAGTCGGGTGAATCACTTATCTCGGATCGAGAAGAGAGTCGGACTATTTAAGGGATGACATATATTCGCCTATAGTCTGACAAGGTATATTGTGAGGCAAAAGGGACTCGGACGTAAATCGCATTGGAAAGGCAAGTCGTCATGAATCTTTGGTACTTGGGAGTCGGCACGTTCTACCAGGAGCCGCTACCGACTGATCGACTGAGAGTCGGACTACAATCGTGTCCAAGTAGACATGAGCCTGCGGGGTCACACACTTAAGAGCGGGAGCAAGTTCGAATTGGATCCGAATCTGTAATCTGGTTGGGTTGGACCTAAACCAGATTAGGACTGAGTTAGTGAGTTGGACTCACGGTGACTAGTGTTATATGGGCTTTAGTGAATGGGTCGCGCGAGCAGAGCCCACGTTCACTCCCTATATATAGTGGAGCACCGTAACCCAGAGAGGTTAATCGTTGTTCGGTTAGGTCATTCCATGTGTTGGAAACCCTAGCTCCACAACAGTCTAGTCGTCGTTACGAACCTAGCAGTTCGCCGCCGGCGCTCCTCCTTGTACGTGTGGATACCAGCTGAGGTGTTGTGCGATCAGCACCAGGACGATCGGATCGTGAGGACTGCACTGCATCAACTGACGCGCTTCATCAGTAATCCGCAACCGCGCGTCTAGTGGTAAACCTCGTGGCCTTCTACCTCAGCTAGTTCTTGGGATCACCACGTTAGAGGGAAAAAGTTTTGTTTTATCTCTGCGTGGCCCAACAGGAAGCTCACCATTGAGGCTAGGTTTTCGGGTTTTCGGAAGAAAAAAGGAGAGGGAACGAGTGTAGGAGATTTTATAGAGGTGTCGAGGGGATAACCCCCGGTAGGGTCACGAGAGGTGAAACATAGCACAGCTTGGCTAGCTCCGAGTAAAGAAAGAACCAGGACAGGTAAGAACGTCCGGGTAAGAGAAGCATGAGCGGACATATAAACTATGTCTGCCCGCATAAGACAAAGTTGTAATTCTTGCAGGAACCGACGAGCCGAGTCTATCGAGGAAGGGCCGAGTCAAGTACGACGCGTGGCACCTTTCCGAGTAAGGTTCAGGAGGGACCATGGTAAAGCATGGTCAAAAGAGAAGGGTGACGCCGGGTGACACAAAAGGAGCCGGGTGACGCCCAAAGCATACGCTGACGTACAAAGTTACAGCATGACGCCAAAAGGAATAGGAAGCAGCGTACCAGAAGACCAATAGCTGTCAAGCTTTATGGACTGGGCCATTGGGCTTAGGGCAAGCCCATGATCCGGCCCGCATTATAGGGACCAAGATCCAAACAGTAAACCCTAGAACCCAAAGGGGTATAAGCTAGCTAGCACTTCCTATATAAGGAAGGACATAGCTATAGTAGAGGGGGGGTTGGACCAAGTAGGGAACTAGTGCACTGAACCCTAGTTCATACAGCTCAAGGAGCACTTGTAATCTTCAGGTATCAATCGAATCGCTAAGTCTGGAGAGTTCTTCTTGTTCTTCATGCATGGCTCGACCGCGCACTCCCTCCCCGGTGACCACAAGCACCTATTCGGCCCCCAACTTAAGCCTACCCATGGCATCTGCCGTGCCACCACCATGACAGTTGGCACCCACCGTGGGGCAGAAGCAGGTGCTTGATGGAGTCTTCATCCGGACGGGAAACATCATCGCCAAGACCGGCGAGCGCGTGTACTCCGACCTCATCCAGAGGTTTGGAGCTCTCAACTTTGTCAGCGACAACGCGTGCTGCTTTGGGACCAAGCAGTTCCCTAGGGGCGGTCACTTCATCAAGTTCGGCGAGCACCAGGTCAACACCGCGGTGCGCATGGAGCGCGCATATCATGAGCGCGTCATCCTGGCGTCGGATCCGCCAGTGATTCCTGTCGATGGGAAGCTTCACCAACTCGTCTCCATGGAGGTAATGATGACAACACCAAACCCCGCAGCTCCGCCGATAGTTCCAGTAGTGAATGAGAATGTTGAGGGAGGAAATCATGAGGAAACACCAAGGGCTGCAAGAACAGCAAAGGCACCATTGGAAAAACCAGAAAACATAGCTAGGAGTAAAAGGGCTAAGGAACTGCAGGAAGCGATAGACAAGTTGGCAGAGCCAGTAGCACAGGCAACTGACCCGGCACGTGTGCAAGCCGAGTTGGAGGAGGCCAGGATAAAAGTTTTGGAGAAAGCCAAGGAATTAGCGCAGTTATAGTAGGATGTGGATATCACGATCCGAGAGCTCAACTCGGCAAATCGAGTCAAGGGCACAAAGACCCGGCTTGATGCGACGAGATTGAGAGGAAGAAACCTCAACGAAGAGCTAGCAGATGCAACATCAAAAATAACGCCAGAGAACAGCAACGAAACAACTATGCGGCCAACATATAACACAGCAATAGATAATCTGCGAGAGGCAGAAGCAGCAATGGCAGAGTTACCCCATTTGGAGGGAGAAGCAAAGAAAAGACAACAAGAACGAGTCAATGAACTAGTAAGAGAAGCTAGCATGCTAAATGAAGCGTATTACAGAGAAAATCCGGGTATAGCAGGAAGGTCACAGCTGGTTCACTCGGCGACTCCTATCCCGGCAAGATCAGCAGGGCATACGACATCCTCACTCGGAGCGGCGCCTAGACCGAGAAAATAAAAAAGTGTGGATTCTGGAAGAAACAAGCAGATGGTCACCTATGATCCGGCAATGGTTCAATGAAACCCGGCACATGCATAGGGGGCAAGACGGAATAATTCCCAAAGTAATGAAAACCAGGAGAATGCAGGCCGATAAAGGCAAACAGGGCAAAGAAACGACAACAGAGGGCAAAATTTTGCGCCTCAAGCTAGGCGTGGAACTCACTCGGCAGGAGGAGGAAATCCCGCCGAATAATGCACCATCTCAACCCAAAAGAAGACAGCAAAGCAAGGGAAAGGCAGCTCAACAGCATGCCGACCCGAACACAACTAAGTATAATGATGGTTACTCGGCGATGATGAATGACGGATATGAGTTGCCGGATCACGGATATCAAGCAATGGGAGCTAGACTCGGAGGAAGGAACCTTCAGCCGGATGATGCAAGGCTAAAGCCTGACCGAATAAAGATGGCAGAGCTGATTGAATCGCAAGGTCCACAAGGTCCACCATGTTTTGGCCCAAGGATCATGAAGGAGCCACCGGTACCAAATTTCCAGTTGACCAGAGGGACAAAAACGTATGATGGGAGTACAAAGCCAGAGGACTGGCTCATAGATTATCAAACTGCTGTGAAGATCGTGTAGGGAAATTTGAGATGGGCAGTACGTTATGTACCGCAGATGCAGGAAGGTCCAACTCGGGTATGGTTGAACAATTTGCCCCCGGAAGCATTAATAGCTAGATCGATTTTCAAGACGCTTTTGTGAGCAATTTCATGAGCACTTACAAGAGGCCGAATCGCCAACAACAATTGGCGATGTGCAATCAAAGACCGAATGAGACAGACAGGTAATTCCTCACAAGGTGGTCTACGATGCGCAACACTTGTGAAGGGGTAATCGAGTCACAGGCAATCACTTGGTTTGCACAAGGATGCAGACATCGAAGTGTGCTATGGCAAAGGTTACAGAGAGATAAGCCGGCAAGTCTGGCAGAAACGATAAGAAATGCTGATTCGTATGCGTTAGGAGATCCGACTCAGCCGCTGCTTATGTCGGTAGACGGGATGACTGAGACTCAGATCTATGACGATGCCGGGTCACAAAGGCGCCAGGAAAGGCCTGAATATAGAAGCAAGAGAAGAGACGAGAGGCCATACTACAGATATGGTTCGACTCAGGTTGCGGCCGTGAGTCAGGATCATCCAGATGCTGGAAGTAGCCAACATCAAAGGACAAGTGGAAAACAACAGTGGGTTCCAAAGAATGATGGAAAAAATCCATACGAACAGAGGAAGCAATATCAGGACCGACAGAAATATACCTATGAGATGATGCTGGACCAACCGTGTAAGTTTGACACGCCTAGTCCGAGTAAACCGGCTAATCACACAACAAGACAATGCACTTGGTTTCATAAATGAGATAGAGTGGATTCGCCGAATAAGCAGCTTCCACCACCTCCCCCTCCACCACTTACAGGAGGAAATGCTCAGACAGTGGGAACAGATAACAGGTACAAAAACAGGAAGCCGAGGTATCAGAATCAAGAAAGAAGAGAAAATGTGCACCAGGTGTACAATCCAAGAGGTGATGATGCTCATGTCGGTCACGAAACTAGAAATGAGTACAGAGAACATCACCAGAGCTATTTTGTCCTTGTCACAGAGCCGAATGACAAAAAGAGCCAGCAGCGACGGATGATGGAGGTGAATGCCACAATGCCGGCAATTCCCAAGTACATGCATTGGTATGAGCAAGAAATAACTTGGAGTATAAAAGATCACCCCAAGATCATGCCAACCCTAGGAGGATATGCTCTAGTTTTGGATCCAACGTTCATGGGACCAGATATCAATGTCAAGTTTTCAAAAGCGCTGATTGATGACGGCAGTAGCATCAACATCATGTACAAAGATACTATGCTGAAGTTAGGCATTACCATGAACATGCTGGAGCCGACTAAGACCACTTTCCATGGTATTGTGTCGGTATTGTCTTGTGAGCCAATTGGCAAGATCTGGGTCGACGTCTTATACGGAAACAGAGAGAACTATCGCACTGAGGCCATAGAGTTCGAGGTAGTGGATTTGGTCAGCTCATATCACACCTTACTCGGCAGGCCGGCTATGGCAAGATTTATGGCTACTACCCACATTGCCTACTTAAAGATGAAGCTGCCAGGCCCATGTGGGGTGATTACAGTTGAAGGGGACTACAAAATATCCATTGCTTGCGCCTCGGCCGGATCTTCACTGGCCGAGGCACTCGTCATAGCACAAGAAAAGAATCAAATGTTGGAGGTGGCAGCATTGGCCAAAGCAGCACAAATGTCCATGCCGGCACTCACTAACCCGCATGGCAATGTGTCATTTAAAGCTACCAAAGAAACCAAGAAGGTACATGTGGATGAGACTTTCCCAGAGCGCACAGTTACCATTGGGGCTGGCCTCACAGACAAATAGGAAAGCGAGCTCACCAGCTTCCTCCGTGAGAATCGAGATATCTTTGCATGGTCCACTCAAGATCTGCAAGGAGTTTCGAGGGAGCTGGCTGAGCACTCTCTTCATGTAAGACCAGATGCCAAGCCGGTGAGGCAACCCCTCTGCTGCTTCGCCGAAGATAGGAGGAAAGTAATAGCTGCCAAGATTGCCAGACTTTTACTTGCTTGATTCATCATGGAAGTACTGCACCCGGATTGGTTGTCAAATCCAGTCTTGGTCGAGAAGAAAAAATATGACCCGAACGTGGCAGTGGTATGGCGCATGGGTATCGATTACACGAACCTCAGTAAGGCGTTTCCAAAAGATCCATTTCCCCCGCCACGGATCAATCAAGTCATAGATTCTACTTCTGGGTGTGAGTTGTTGTCGTTTGTGGATGTGTATTCAGGATTCCATCAGATACCACTGAATCCGGATGAACAAAAAAAGACAGCTTTTATCACCCTGTACGGGGCTTATTGTTATCATACCATGCCATTTGGATTGAGAAGTGCAGGTGCAAAAATGCTTACAAGATCAATTGTACAAAAACGTTCAAGTATACGTCGATGACGTGGTAATAAAAACCAAACAACGTCATACCCTAATTGAGGACTTGCGTCAAACATTCGCAAACTTGAGAAGATTCCGGATGAAGCTTAATCTGGAAAAATGCACATGTGGTGTCCCAGCTGGCAAGTTACTCGGATTCCTCATATCCATCCGAGGAATTGAAGCTAACCCGACAAGAATCAGGGCCATCGAAAGAATAGAATTGACAAAAACCCTCAACGATGTCCAGAAGTTTACTAGATGCCTGGCCTCGTTGAGTAGGTTTGTTAGTCGGCTAGGTGAGAAAGCCCTACCACTATATCAACTGATGAAGAAATCAGACAAATTCATGTGGACACAGCAAGCTGATAGCGCTTTCCATGAATTAAAGAAAATGTTGGCAACAACACCAATATTAGCATCACCACAATCCAAAGAGCCAATGTTGCTCTATGTCGCCGCAACCAACAGAGTTGTAAGTGCAGTAATAGAGGTTGAACGTGAAGAAGGGGGCAAATCAGTCCAGAGACCAGCTTATTACTTGAGCGAAGTGCTCTCTGTCTCGAAACAGAATTACCCGCATTATTAGAAGATGACATATGGGGTATATATGGCGGCAAATAAGCTGAAACATTTTTTTCAACAACACCCAATCCGGGTAATATGCAAGGCACCTATCTCGGATATATTGGGCAGCAAAGATGCCAGCGGCCGAGTCGCAAAATGGGCCATAGAACTGGCACCATATACCCCACAATATGATAGGCGAGATGCAATAAACTCTTAGGTTGTTGGAGATTTCTTTGTAGACTGGATGGAAATGCAGTACGAACCACCACTGCCAGATCCGAATTACTGGAAAATGCATTTTGACGGGTCCAAGACGAAAATGGGTCTGGGCGCTGGGATAGTGCTCACATCTCCAAAGAGGGATCAACTCAGGTATGTGTTGCAGATTCATTTTGCTGCTTCCAACAACGTTGCTGAGTATGAAGCACTTGTCCACGGCTTCAAAGTGGCCAAGGAAATTGGTATCAAAAGGATCATGTGTTTTGGAGATTCGGATTTGGTGATTCAGCAAGTGTCTAGACATTGGGATGCGCTGGACGCAAACATGGCATTATATCATTTCCATGTGCAACAAATTTCAGGATACTTTGATGGATGCGAATTCCATCATGTTCCTAGAGCAGAAAAAGAGGCAGCAGATGTACTATCCAAACTAGGGTCATCTAGGCAAGCAATACCACTAGGAGTAGCGCTGGAGCACCTCAGGAAACCATCGATTAAGCCGTCACCAGAATCCGACTCGATCAGGGTCACCCCTGCGATTCAGGAGTCAGACGTGGTACCAATGGATATCGACTTAGGGGTAGGTTTGAACCACTCGGGGATTGATCCGGTCAATTTAGGGGCTGCCGAATCACACTCAAGGACTCCTCAGGTCATGTCGGCAGAGCATATGTCGGCGAAGCCAATGGACATTGATGCTGAAGCAGACCCGGTACCACTGATACCAACATGGGCACAACCAATATTCGACTACTTAAAAGATGGGACCTTGCCGAGTGATGAAACATTGGCAAGGCAAATAGTACGAAGAGCAAAAGCGTACACCATAATCAATAAGGAATTATACAAGCGAAGCGTGACAAGCGTACTGTAGCATTGTATCAGCCCAGAGAAAGGCCAAGAGATCTTATTGGATATTCATCAAGGAGAATGTGGGCACCATACGTCATCAAGAGCGTTGGTGGCCAAGGCATTCCGACGTGGATTCTATTGGCCAAGCGCATTGGCACAAGCGCAAGAGTTAGTCGAAAAATGCAGTGGTTGTCAACACTATGCATCCAAGTCACATCTACCAGCGTCTGAATTAAAGACTATACCAATCACTTGGCCTTTTGCAATGTGGTGCCTAGATATGGTAGGACCATTCAAACCAGCAAGGGGAGGCACGACTCATATTTTGGTCATGATTGATAAGTTAACCAAGTGGATAGAAGTGAAACCAATCAAAAAGATGGACGGTAAAAAAGTTGTCACATTCCTAAAGGATATAATCCTCAGATATGGTTACCCACGGAGTGTAATCACTGATAATGGCACGAACTTTGCTGAAGGATATTTTACTCGTTTTTGCGGGAAACACTGAATAAGACTCGATGTAGCATCAATCGCCCATCCAGAATCAAATGGACAAGTTGAACGGGCTAATGGCTCAGTTATGTCAGGGATAAAACCTCGCTTAATGGAACCACTCCAGAGGTCACCTGGTTGTTGGATAATGGAACCACTCCAGTGCTATGGAGCTTAAGAACAACTCCGAATCGGTCAACGGGTTATACACCATTTTTCCTCGTGTATGGGGCAGAAGCAGTTTTGCCTGCTGACATAGAGTATGACTCGCCAAGAATAAGGCAATACTCGGAAGCCGACGTAAAAGATGACTGAGAAGATGGAGTAGATTTACTCAAAGAAGCAAGGGAACTGGCATTATCCAGATCCGCTATATATCAACAGAATCTTCGACGCTACCATAGCCGGAAAGTGCAACCTCGTGTTTTTCGAGAAGGGGATATGGTGCTAAGGCTGGTGCAGTGCACAGCAGGAATGCATAAATTTTCACCCCCATGGGAAGGACCATTCATTGTAAGCAAAGCATTGCACAATGATTCCTATTATCTCATAGACGCTTGTGAAGCGCAAAAGAACAAGGCGGACAGGTCGGGAGATGAGACCGGAAGGCCATGGAATATGGCGCTACTTCATTCCTTCTATACTTAGGTGAAGCAATGCATGTATCACTCGAACTCTCATATGTCGGACGTGTGTGCCGGCTATGTGCTGATAATAATATGGTATGATTCGAAAAACAGACTTGGGGACTACCCCTTATGTTTTCCCTCTCAATTATTTTATGTCGGCTGGTCTGACACCCGAATTTTATCTCGGAACAAGTAGTGTTTACTCGGAAGAAATCAACTCTTCGACTATGCTATTGTTCGAAAACACGGCTTCATGGCAAGAAAGAGAAAAGGATGTATGACGGGTAAACACGAACTCCGGATAAGTACAAAGGAGAAACACGAGCCGGCTTTAAGTTTTTGCCTAACTCTCTACAGGTCATGTTATACTGCGTGTCGAACAATCTCAGCTTAGTGATCCAAGTTTCATATCCGCTAACTATATCCTTAGTACTTTGAGACTCTAATGTCGAACATCGAAAAAGGTAGACATGGGCCAAAGTCAAGGAAAGGTGACACGGCAAAATGAAACTCGGGGACTTGCCCTTGAATGGTTAACACTTAGAACATAACGCAAATATATAAAGCCTATCAAAAGGCGCATAATCAAACTTAAAGTGCAATGTACGTTACATCTGTACCCGGCATACTGGGGATCTAATCAAAAGTTCAAGTATTTGTTAGCCTAAGAAGCAGAAGGACTCGAAGGAGCACCCTTGGAGCCAGGAGCGTCGCTTGGAGCATCGGCCGAGTCAGAGGCATTCGTGGCCGGGTCATCCGGACCATCTGACTCGGTTGCTTCGCTGTCACCACCCTCTTCATCAGCAACTTCGATGAGCGGGTTGCCAAGGTCGAGGAAGTTGGGCCCGTCTCACCAAGCGTGCACCATGGTATACTCGATCATGGCGTAAGCTTACTCCTGGCGTTTCTTGATCAGCTCCGGGTCATTCAGCCATTTGCCATCTCCTCTTATGCGAGCAAGAACATCAAGATTGATGTCCTCGTACCATGAAAGCACGAAGGAGAGAGCCTTGTATGTTGTAGCTCGGCCGGCCGACTCACGCCATTGATCCAGTCAGTGTTCAGTAAGGAGCAATCTCTCAGCAAGTGGCTCGATGAGTTCAGGTGTGTCTTCATCCGGCCAGAGCATGCGAAATGCATGAATAGCCGACTTGAGCAGGTCCACACTGCAAGACTTGAGGGTCCTGACCCGATCGGACACCGCTTCGAGAAGCTCCTCCATGGACACCTCGTCGTCGGCCGGAGTACCAGATTCGGCCCTCACTTTCTTCATGGCTCGGATGGCAAACATATTGTCCTCACGAAAATTCTCTGCAAGCAAATAGAGAAGGTTAGCAAAATAAAAAAAGTAGACGGAAGAAGTCCAGAGCGACCTATACAGTGCAAAAAGAGTAAGAACTGACTACCGAGAAAGAAGTTGATAGTGGCGAGCTTGCTATGTCAAGTTTTGGCCTTGGCTTGGAGGGCATCAAAGTTTAGATTTGCCTACTCAACCGATGACTCAGCCTCGTCGAGCAGCCTCTTGGTCTTCTCGGCGCTGGCGGCTTGCTATTCATTCTTCTCGGCAAGCTCCTCCTTCATTCGCTTCACCTCAGCCAAGTGCTTCTTCTCCGTCTCAGCCATCAGTTTCTTCAGCCGAGTCACCTCCTCTCGCTCCTTCTAGAGTTTGGCTTGGTGCTTCTCTGCTTATTCGGAACAAATTACTTGTGAGGACCAACAAGAACCTTCAGCTATCGGATTAAATGAGGCAAGAAACTTACTCTCGGCCTCGCTGATCTGCGAGTGAAGAGCCTCGATGGTGGACTGAGCGAAGGCTGTGAGAAAAGAGCAAGAAAAGATTGAGGAAATGAACCAAAGAAAAATACACCGAATAGAGAATGGACGACTAAGGATATTACCTTGGCCTTGGGTGTCAGTCTGCAGCTTTTCATACGCAAGTTCGAGCTTGCGATGCGCCAGAACTAGAGCTTGGTGCACCTTGGTGAGCTCGTTATGCGTGAGCTGGACAAAGAAGACGGATAGTAAGGAAAGGTCAAGTCAAGCAGCCTGCCAAAAAAAATCTTAAGAGCTTACGGTCGAGTAAGTTCCTTACTACACAGTAACCTCGACGGCTAGGGATCGAAGCTCTAACATATGAATTTTGCGTAAGGAAATAAAAATCTTAAGAGCTTAGAGCCGAGTAAGTTCCTTACTCGACAGTAACCTCGAGGGCTAGGGATCGAAGCTATAGCATGCAAGCTTTGTGTGAAAAATTTAAAGATTAAGTGATTATTGAGAGCTTACGACCGAGTAAGTTCCTTACTCGGCAGTAACCTCGGGGAAAAGGTGATATGTATAAAGGGAATACTCAACAATACAAAATAGTAAGAATTTACTTTACCTCGTTCACTTTGTCGGCGCGAGCCATTAGGTAAATGTCTTACTGGGTCATGTCAGAGATGGCCTTAGGGCCCATCTTCATTTTCTTGCCAGCGCGGGTGCTGACCTCCTGCTCGCCAGCTGCATTCCATGCCAAAGCATAAGGCTCAGCCGAACCAAGGCTTTTCCCACTGAGCGTCCGAGTGAGAACTTGACCCGTTTTTAGGGTAGTTCCCACATTGGCACGGGTCGCTGCAGCACTAGTATAGAGGGTAACAGCCTTAGAGCCATCACCTAACCCGGCAGCCGCGGACTCGCCCGCCTTGCCCGTTGAAGCGAGCATTGTTGCCAGCATCGGAGGCCGGATCTGAGGAGCAGAACCCGGAGCGCAGACCAGCGTTGTTTGCTTGGAGGAGGAGGATTTGCCGGATAAAGGGTGAGCAGAGCCAGAGGCCTTGGGCTGGGTCTAGCCCTTTGACAGAATGGGAGAGCGAGCAGGAGGATTTGGAGAAGAAAATGGAGCCGGCTGACTGGGCTCAGCAGTTTTGCTGGCTCCAAGATCAGGAAGTTGTTCATTCACACCACCTTGAGGGCCGATGCCAGAGGAACTGGTGGCGTAAGGTTTCTCGGCTCTAGAATCACTGGCACCAAGATCAGAAAATTGTTCCTGGCCAGCACCAAGGGCGCTAGCCAAATGACCCACCGGGTCTGACTGACACTGAGAGGCGTGAGCCTCAATAGTGGGATCCTCGACTCGGACGGGACTCGGCACCGTCGAATCAGCTGGAGGAGGCGCAGGCCTTAGTGGTGAGGCAATGCTAGAAGCAGCCTGGTTCGCCGACAAAGGTGCGACGCTGAAAACAACAAGACATGTATTAGAGAACATCAGTGACGAAAAAGAAAGAACGAAGAAAGCAGAGTATAAAAACTTACCCGGTGACGACCGGGTCACAGGTGACTCGGCGCCCAGCGGCTTGGCGAGTCTCAGCCAGCGTAGGAGCAGCAGAGGCAGCAGGAATTGTCGGACTGGGCTTGCTCTTCTTGGTCGGCTGAGTGCTGAGGAGGCTCCGCGTCTCTTTGTCTTGGCGACGGGGATCTTGCCGACTCCTCCCACAGCGAGAGGAGGAGTTTCATGTACCTGGACAGCTGCATAAGTAAATAACAGGCTCACTCGGATAAGTTGGGAGACTAAGGTCACAAGGCATGTACCTCCAAAAGCGTACAATCATCATCCTCATCATCGTCAGAAAAATCTTGTAAGGGATTGCGAGATCGACTCTTACCCGAAGATGAAGCAGCCGCAGCATGCAGGATGGGCATGAAGCACTCCAGGTCGTACTCGACTTCATTGGAGTCGGAGCGATCCCCGTTTCAACCGCAGGGAGGGAAAGTACTATCATCAACCTAGTGAACAAGATTCTGTGAAAGACAAATAGAATGAGTAACCAAAAGCTAGACTAAGAGTGGCAAAAGAGCTAAAACGGACTCGGCAAGGAAAACGACTCGGAAAACTTACCCAGGGGATAGGCCTGACCCGGCTAAACGGAGGGAAACTCCAAGCCCAATCATCCGCCACATTCAGTTTAAAGATTGCGCTTACTCGGTGGGAAATGGAGTCATGGGTGAGCTCCTTAGTGGAGTGCCGAGTGGGATCATGGGAGCCACATATGGAGCACATCTTGTGGCTCCTCGCTTGGATGGGGCTTACCCGGCGTGAGATGAAGGCGCACATGAGGTCAGTGTCGGCAAGATGAAAGTTTTCATCCGGCGACAACAACCTTTCCAGGATCGCATTAGCCTCGTTCACCGCAGCGTCTTGGTCGCGCGGGTCAAGCTGCCAGAACTTCTTGCTGGGGACCTCGTCTGAGAAAGGGGGAGCCGGATGTTATCGGTGGACCCGCTGTTTTTTACATAGAAAAATGTCCTATGCCACTTCTTGTAAGAATCAAGCCCAGCAACCCGAGAAAAGATGGAGTCTCTCCTGGGCATGATGCTAGCGGCACCGCACTGAGTCGGTTTCTTCTCGGCTCGAGGAGCACCAGGATGGGGAACAACCTGAACCCTAAATCTAAAATATTTGGCCCCCAGAAGAACTGTAGGCCAAATTCCGAGGTAATCCTCGCAAGCAGAGATAAAGCAGGAAAGAGAACCAATCGCATTGGCAGGAAGCTGATGGGTTTGTAGATGGAAGGTGGATAGAAACAAGGAGAAGAAGGTGCTCACTAGAAGAGCGAAACCGCACTCAAAGTGAGAAAGGGAAACCACCCGCTCGTTAGCTTCGGGCTTGGGAGAGATCTCACCGGTGGGAAGACGGCAATCCACTTGCAGCGGAATGCGCCTGGTAGAGTGGAGACATTCTACCTCCTCGGTGGAGACCTCCGAGCCTTCCCAGCCGCCGCGCTCGCCGGCGGGAACCTCCTGCTCCTCCGCACCATAAGCGCTGTCGCGAGCGTCCATCACCCTCGTAGAGTTAGTCTCCTCCGCCGTTGAGAGTGGCTTGGAAGAACACGGACCCGTGGTAGAATGGAAAGAGAAGTGGAGCAATTGCAGGGCAAGAACAGGAGGAAGAAGAAACGGCAAAGGGGCGGTTTGATCTTGCAGGAGCAAGGAAGAAGAAGAGGCAAGGGAAAACTGAACGGGCGTGGGGGAAGTGGAAACCCCCCAACCCCTACTTAAGGGCAGTAAAAACCCAGGTCGTGGGATCCATCTGAGCCGTGCGGCCAGCGTGTGTCCGTGTACCAGGCCGAGTAAGATAATCAGCAGGCGCCACGTAGACAGAGATACACGAAAAATCCCGTGCCACGTCATGAAAGGAAGGACAAGCGGCGCAGGACGATGGGACTGCCACAGTGACGGGGAATAACTGCGCAGCCGTCACTGTGCCACCAGAGCTTGGAACAAAATTTGAGGCAAGTAATCATGATTACCAGCTGTCAGTGACTGAAGCATGCCAAAAATGACTCGGAATTGGCCCAAGTGACTCGGCTCGAGGCAAAAATGCGCCAAGAAGTCAAAGAGTGGATCCGAAAACTATCATACATACCCGACAAGATGCAAGATTGCGACAAATAAGGACAAAAACTAAGTTTCAATCACATAAAAGGAACCTAGAGACGTCTAACAGCTTGAACTGCTAGACCTCACCAGCTTCGGGGGCTAATGTCGGGGGGATAACCCCTAGTAGGGTCATGAGAGGTGAAACATAACACAGCTTGGCTAGCTCCGAGTAAAGAAAGAACCAGGCCGGGTAAGAGAAGCATGAGCGGCCGACATATAAACTATGTCAGCCTGCATAAGACAAAGTTATAATTCTTGCAAGAACCGACGAGCCGAGTCTACCGAGGAAGGGCTGAGTCAAGTAGGACGTGTGGCACCTTTCCGAGTAAGGTTTAGGAGGGACCATGGCAAAGCATGGTCAAAAGAGAAGGGCGACGCCGGGTGACACAAAAGGAGCCGGGTGACGCCCAAAGCATACGCTGACATACAAAGTTACAGCGTGACGCCAAAAGGAACAGGAAGCGACGTACCAGAAGACCGTTAGCTGACAAGCTTTATGGACTAGGCCATTGGGCTTAGGGAAAGCGCATGACCCGGCCCGCATTATAGGGACCAAGATCCAAATAGTAAACCCTATAACCTAAAGGGGTATAAGCTAGCTAGCACTGCCTATATAAGGAAGGACATAGTTGTAGTAGAGGGGGGTTGGACCAAGTAGGGAACTAGTGCACTGAATCCTAGTTCATACAGCTCAAGGAGCACTTGTAATCTTCGGGTATCAACCGAATCGCTAAGTCTGGAGAGTTCTTCTTGTTCTTTTTGCATGGCTCGACCGTGCACACCCTCCCTGGTGACCACAAGCACCCATTCAGCCCCCAACTTAAGCCTACCTATGGCATCTGCCGTGCCACCACCACGACAAGAGGGGGTGGCGTGTTCAAGGGGGGAAAGATCCAAACAGTTTTTTCACGAATTCGGGGGAAATCTGCGACGGTGTTAGTCATGTTCATCGGGGTATTTCCGACAGCATGGAGGGGATGACAAGGTGGGCTCCACCTATGGGCAAGACAAGGAGGAGAGCCGACTATTGGCTTCTCGCGCTTGCAATGGGCTGGCCAAGATGCGGCGGCTACTGCATGCTACGCGCGTGTGGGGGCAGGGGAAAGCGACGGGTAGGCTAGGTGGACTGGGCCAGGGCTGGGACGGGGTAGTTTTAGGTTTGTTAATTTTTTATTCTTTTCCATTTTCTATTTATTTATTTCCCATCTTCCTCATATGAATTATAATGAACTCAAATTAGTTTGTACAATTTTCTAAATTCAAGTAGACGATAATGAGCTAATATTTAGCAATAGTTGTTGTCTTAGAAATAATGGATTTTTATAATGCCAATTTATTTCCCTCTAGGAACATAGTGGTCATGAGTGCATATTTGCATCATGTTTTACATTATTATTTTGCATTGTAGATGTAGGATTTTGGTATTTTACGGTGTTCGCACGCACTTTTTATGTTTATTTTCACCAGGATCAGATCAGATGATGGATTCAATGGACACAATTCTTGGAGCAGTTGTACTGGAGAGAAAAGGAGCCAAAACCTATAAATCGCTTATTCAGGAAATACTAATAATACCAGAAGAAAGGCCGAAGCGAGAAACGGAGACAGAAGAGTTAATGACCAACTATACGGGCGACCATCGTATAGTTGGTGCCGCCTCCGCCTCATCAAATAGTTTCACCCCGTGCAACTGGTTCGGGGAGACGACATACAAAACACCTAGAAATCACTGAAACCTAACCTCCGGAAGGCATTTAGAGGGGGAACTTGCCCTAGGGATCCATCTTCGCCCTACGCAGATTTGGGAGACCAAGGCATTGATCTCCATCTTCATCAGCCACTACATCTTCATCACCACCATCACCTCCATCCATCCCATATAGATCTTGTTCTAATTCTTGCACTACTTGTGGATTTATACAATTACTATTCATCGATAATCGTTTCCATTACCATTGCTATGATGTTATCTGTCTCCATATCTGATTAGATCATTAGTTCTTGGGGAGATGGAGAAACCCTAGCATGAGATTAAAATCAGATGAAGTTTATTATGATATTCATCGCTGTGACCATGTGTTAGATTGTCTACATCTTGATGTTGGGAGAATTCGACCTCTGCAATATTTGCCTCTTGTGGGGACTTGATGTGGGGAACTACTTGTTGATAGACGAAGGGATGTTAGCACTTACAGTGACTATAAAGCTATTGGCACCCCTTACATATAAACTTGGGAATCGAGGAAAATCGCAAAACACTATACATGCCATTGGATACGTCTATGAGGATAATTTGAGCAGCGGTTGCTGCCGCTTTGTCCAAATACGGAGTTCCTCCTACACATACATAGTTGATAATGTTCATGATGATAATCTTTACCTTATCCCCTTTATATTGCTCGTGGTGTATCTGCTAATCCCTGAGAACACTTTTCCCCAACTGAAGTTTCAATTTTTTTACATACGCGATACTTATTTTCTATACCAAACCAAAAACACATTTTTACGCAATACTCGCATTTTATGTTGTTGCTTAGAACTTTATTTAGCAATTCTACTTTAAGTATTTATTTCAAGAATTCTTAGACTTCAGACTCCTTCTCCCTATGGGAATGATACCTTTTTTTCGAAACTAGCTACATCCGATCTATGCACTTGCAGTCATCAAGCTATTTTCTGGTGCCGTTGTCGGGGAGCTAAGCGCTATAGGTCTTTTAGTTTTTGCTTATTTACTTTAGTTTTGTTAAGTTTTGTTTTAAGTTACAGGTTTCCACCGACATGATGGAGTTTGAGCATATGACTAGTGATAACCCACTCAACCACTTTGGGAAGCCCTATGATATTTATAAAAGAGACAACTCCAACGAGAAGACAAGGGGGTTATAAATAAATCCTCTACTACTTGGTATTTTACATCAGAAGCAATTTACTAGAAATGAAGATGATCCTGATCCATATGAGCATATTGCATGTTTCAAAGATATATGTGGCACGCTCCAATTAACGGGGTATACGGCCAATGAGGTAAGGGTTAAACTTTTTAGTCAATCTTTGACAAGTATAGCTCTCTCATGGTATAGATCTCTACCCTCAGAAGCCACTACTACTTGGGATAATTTATCTTGCGAATTCCTATCTAAATATTATCCATTATCAAAATCTTTTGGAATCAGGTGTATTATAATGAATTGGAGGAACTGTCCCAATGAAGGACTAGTAAGAGCTTATATAAGATTTAAATATTTACTTAGACAAAGTCCTCATCATGATTTACCTGAATGGTATTTATTGCATATCTTTTATGGCGGTTAAATTGAACCTAATAAAATTGAACTAGACTCTTGCGTGAGAGGAGCTTTTATGGATTTACCTATAACTAAATCTTGGGCTTTACTTAATATAATTCGCGATGATAGAGTTTCATGGAATTTTGGTCTACGAAGTGAAGGAGGCACAAAAATAGATCATGAATGTATCCATGACTGTAATAAAAAAGGCCATGTTAATGAATTATCTAAAGAGCTTTATTTAGATCCAGATCTAGTGTTGCAAGTTGTTAAAGCTTTTACAGAACACATCGAAGATCCAAAAGAAGGTTCAGTCAAGTTTTATCCACCACATGAACCTAAGAACAGAAGAGAAGTTAAAGCAACATTGGCCTCCCTAGAACCAATGTATGAGATACTGTCAATACCCAGATCTTTAATCTCAGATGCCTGTTATGCCATACATCGCAATCCCAGTATTACCATTTTTGGGAGACATAACAGATTGGATATCACAGTACGTCATCCATTACAAACCATACATAAGATCTTACACAAATAAGGATCTCATGATCAAGTCTTAATACAATTCAAGCTGCGGAATAACGTAATAACAACACTAGCATATGCGAGGCTCCATCTTCATGGTCACAGGCAATGCTGACGATGGGAGATGATCCTAGTTGTCGTAACCTTCCTGCTGTCCGTCTTCCTGATACTCCTCTTCATAGTCTGGCCACGAGAATAACCAGGGACAAAGCCATGAGTACTCTTTAAGTACTCGCAAACTAATACTAGCAAGTGAAGTGGTTTTAAGTAGGATATTAAGCTCTAGGTTGTTTTGCAAAAACCCAGATTTACCTTAACCAAGTTCAGAAGCAAAGAAAGCTAGTTGAATGTTTTATAACACCTAAGTGGAAACTTAAAATTCATATCACAACTCTGTTGTGGTCAAGTCAAGCTCATAAATCAGTTCACAAGTTATTTTGAAAACATCTGACGATGGAGCAGTATGGCCACTCCAACAGTCCATAACCGCAAACGTGGCTATTTGAATAGCTTGACACTCTGCAGAGATTGTACACTTTCACCACAACATTTTATACATCCGTCAGGAACAAATCCTGAAATCACCATACTCAGTATGCGGATAATCAATCCTAACATTTCAATTACATGCCCTAGTATAGGCACCTTTCCTGTGAGTTTGGCCTCCCAACCATGACCAACTGTCATCTTGGATACTGCATAGGTGGACAATATTCACAAGGTAGCCTCGGCTCAGACCTTGGCCACAAGGGAAACCATACTAAGGTATATAAATTTCCAGTCACTCCATACCCAAATTTCGGGTATTGTGGTTGTACGGTAAAATTGGAATGGTATCGCATCCAGACAACCATCAGTTTTGTAAAGGGCTAAGGCTCATGCCTTAACATTTTCAACATCAAAATCATATGGTGTTCAAGAACACATGTCAAAACATCTCAATAGAATGACTCATCATTCTAAGGTTTTCATAACCATTTTCACCATGTATTCCCATCTAAAGTTGATCAAGTTTTATGCTTAGCACTAGCAACTACAAGTGGGGGTAAATACTAAAGAGGGGTGGGAATCAAGTGTGAATGTTCTAAGTTGAATCTCATGCCTTAGGATGACATCAATATTGTCGAAATTAGGCCAAGTTTTATGCTCTTTATGCTACCTTCCAATATCCTTCTATTATCTACAAGTTGCTTAGTAAACTCTAAGAGAAAGCTTTGATAAAGAAATAAAGTACTAAGCTTGCAATTAAAATTGGGATTGTGTGTCATCAAGGTTTGTAAGATTGCAAGTATATGCTTGCTAAGTGGCAAGTGTTAGCTTGCATAGATAGTAGCTTGCGAAGATATCAGTATAAGCTTACCTTGTGTAGAGCAGTGTTAAAAGTTCTCCTTGGCTTCTTCCTCGTAGTATCCTCCTTCCTCCTCGTATTCTTGGCCACTACTATCGTCTGTTAATAAATATGAGGTACATAATCACCACACAATTCTTAACTACTCTATTTAGCACACAAAGGGTCACACTGGATGCTCTAGGATCATCACTATTATTACAATCATTAAATCACTTGTGTTATTTATTTTATTTTAGAAAAGTAATTTCTACTCATTGAAAAACTACTTAAGATTTAATATTCTCCAACTAAAACATGGGATCATGTTGACACATGTCATCACCACACATTTCAGTACATGGGAATGTGATTTAAAGTGGTGTCACAATTTAATAAGGTTTAGCCTTTTTATTTTTATTAATTAAAATGACTAGAATGGACTATGAGGCATCCTTTTATTACTTGATAAATATTTCTGCAAGTAACTATATATATTTTTATATATTCTGAAAGGTATGGTTAAATGCGATTTTTGAAAGTTGGAATCAACTCAAAAGCTTTCATGGTTGAATTTTGAAAAATGTTTGAATGCAGAAAAGCTTCCACCTTGTTATTTTTTCTATGCGTAATCTACAAAGCTAATTAGTTGGAATCCAACGGTCGTGGATTAAACACTCTAGTATCTTTCTAACAAAATTAGTTTCATGCATTTTGGTTTAGTGAATCGAGCTAGGTTTATTTTTGAATCTAGGTACAAAACTAGTTTTGAAATTAAATGAATAAACCTAAGTTTGAATTGTTGGGTCGCGTGGGATGTTTAACTGGGTCGGCCCACTACGCACAGCGCGCGGGGGCTGGTTAAGTGAACTACCCCACTCATCAGTGAGACAGGGAGTGGCGAAGCGGTATATGGGGCGATCTAGGCCGTGCGATCTAGCTCTAATCCTACGGCTGTGGTTCATCGTCCATGCCTGAACAGGAGGCGGCAAGGTTGAACCCTAGCGCGGCCAGTGGGGGTCAGTGGGGGCTCATCGGGGCTCCGGCGATGGTTGGCGATGCGGGTGAACGACGAAGTCGACGACGACGACTCTCCTAGTTCCGGCAGCTTCTCCTGGGGCGGCTCAAATCGACAGGACATCTCCTCCTCTACAGCGGCGAACTCCGGTGAAATTCCGGCCACCTGGTGCTCTCCTTGCTCCGGCGGTGAGTGGGTGTGATCAATGATAGGTGGGGAGTGAGATAGTGTGCTCAAATCAAATGGGGGTGGCCTCCTTTTATAGTGCCTGAGGGGGCCGACGGGCGCGGGTGGGGCTCGTCGTGGTCGTCGGCACAACATGCTAATGGCATGGGCGACGATAGGGGGCGCTGTGTTGCCTCCTGGCGAAGCTCAACGTCTTGATGGAGAGGCGTGGGGCGGTGAGGAACGGTTGGAACTTCATGGTGCTCTGAGCAGGTCCGACGGCAAGTTTAATGAGGCACAGCGTCCATGGTCCGTGCGGCGGTGAACGGGGTTGTCTGGAGGGTTGATGGGGTGCTGGCTATCACGCACGCAAGCGGCAGGGGCGGCGCGCAGTCTGTGGGCTAGTGTCGCTGATGGCGCACTGGCTCGCTCTCGGCACGCACACAGAGAAATTGGGCGCAAGCTTTTCGTGTGGTCCGGTGGCTGGCAAGGCTCGGGGCTTGGACAGGGGGTGGCGGTGGACAGTGGTTAGTGCTCTAGACAAGGTTGGTGAGGCTAGAGCTTCTCCTATCTCGCTGGCGACATGGGGGTGGCAAGGGTGTTCTCCTATAATCTACTGAGAGTGTAGAGTGATCTAGAAAGGGAACAAGGTTGGCCAAAATTACTGCTACAAAAAGTGTTTGATGTTTGTTTGTTTGCTGCTTACAATGTGTTTGGTGAAATGGCCGAAAGAAATTCAAATTTTAATTTTGGATTCAAACTTGGTAGGTTTTATAGGTACATACTAGTGAGTCTTTGGTTAGTTGGATTGGTCATGGGGCACTGGTTTGGTTGGGTTTTGAAAATGTGTGATCTTCACATATGATAAAGATTCAATTTTCATTTGTCATTTGAATCAATTTGCCAAATGTTTCTGCAAGTTTGAAATGTGAGCTTTGATTCACTTTTACTTGGTATTGCAAGGGGTGAAAAGAAATGGAAAAGATTCTGTTTGAAATCTTGGTCTAGAAACACTCAAAGTGGTCTAGTGAGCAAGATTGGCAAAAATGACCATTTGCCTTATTTGATTTGGTTTTGATTTTCTCTTGATTTGTTTCTGCATGGAAAAGTTTTAGATGATGTTATTTTCATCTTTAATCCATTCCTTGCTATTTAGATCAATCACACAAGTCCATTAATGCATTCATACAATCATCACATACACACATGCATTCATTTGGTTTTTATTTAATCAAAGTTTTTGTTCACCCTAATTTTAGTGATTACAATTTGATAATCATTGTTCAATATTTTTGGGATGTTACAAACCTTCCCTCCTTAAACAAAATCTCATCCCGAGATTTGAAAAAGATGAAAAGATTACCTAGGATTTAAAGAGATCGGGAAACTCCATCTTGATGTGATCTTCTCGCTCCCAAGTAGCTTCTTCTTCAGTGTGGTTAGTCCAATGAATCTTGAGAAACTTGATGCTTCTAGTTTTGGTGGTTCTGAAAGCTTCCTCCAAAATACGGATGGGTACTTCAGGATATGTCAGGTCATCGTTGATCTCTATGGTGCGGTGATCAATGTTCTTGAAAACTTCAGTCTTCTCTGGGACTTCAAGGCATTTGCGAAGTAACGATATATGGAACAGATTATGCACTGCTGACATCTCCTCTGACAGTTCCAGTTGATCCGATACTTCTCCTCTATGATCCAGAATCTTGAAAGGACCGATATATCTGGGGTCTAAATTTCCTTTGAGCTAGAAACGCTGCATTCCCTTCAAAGGCGACACTTTGAGATACACAAAATCTTAGATATTGCAAGCAAGGTCTCGACGTCTCTTGTCGGCATAACTCTTCTGTCTTTACTGGGCGGTCCTGAGGTGCTCACGAATCTTGTGAACTTTCTCTTCTGCTTCTCGTAGGATGTCGGGTCCAAAAATCTGACTCTCTCCTACTTACGACCAATTCAAAGGGGTACGCCACTTCCTTCCATACATGAATTCAAATGGCGCCATTTGCAACCTAGCTTGATAACTGTTGTTGTACGAAAATTCTGCGATAGGCAGACAGTCTTCCCATTTAGATCCATACTCTAGCACACATGCTCTCAACATATCTTCGAGTATTTGATTTACACGTTCTGGCTGTCCATCGGTCTGAGGGTGATACGCTGTGCTGAAATCTAGTTGGGTTCCCAAACCTTCTTGGACTTTCTTCCAGAATCTCCAGGTAAACTGAGTTCCTCGATCCGACACGATGTTCTTGGGGACTCCGTGCAAACTGACGATTCTAGCAATGTTTAACTCTGCTAGATTCGAACTCTCGTAGGTGGTCTTGACTGGTAAGAAATGAGCTACCTTGGATAATCTGTACCTATGACCCAGGTCGAGTCATTTCCCCTTCTAGATGTAGGCAATCCAGTGATAAAGTCCATTCCAACCGAATCCCATTTCCATTATGGAATCTGCAATGGTTACAACAGTCCTGCAGGTCTCTGATGTCCCGCCTTGACTATCTGACAAATAACACACTTGGCGATGTAGCTTCCGATTTCTCTCTTCATCTTATGCCACCAAAATTGCCCCTTTAGATCCTGATACATCTTCGCTCCTTCGGGATGGATAGAATAAAGACTAACATGGGCCTCCTTCAAGATAATTTCCTTCAGCTCTGAATCTGCTGGTACACAGAGACGTCATTTGTACCACAAAACTCCTTCTTAATCCTCGGTGAATCCGGTACTTTTCCTGTACCGATACGATGTTTGATTCCATCAATACTAGCATTTCCTTTCTGAGCCTCCTTGATCTGACTGATCAAAGTTGGTTGAAGTTCTATGCTTGCATAAAATCCTTCACTCACTAATTCAATTCTGAAATCTTCCATCTCCTTGTGCAAACTTGGTTGCTTCTTTAAAATCATGGAGTTCAAGCGGCACGACAATCTGCTAAGGGCATTTGCTACCACATTGGCTTTACCAGGTTGATAGTGAATGTCTAGATCATAGTCCTTGATTAGTTCAATCCATATTCTCTTCCTCATATTCAGCTCCTTCTGAGTGAATATATACTTCAGGCTCTTGTCATCCGAATAAATCTCACAACAATTACCCATAAGGTAATGCCTCCATGTCTTCAGGGCTAACACTACGGCTACTAGTTCAAGATCATGGGTAGGATAATTCTGCTCATGTTGCTTTAGTTGTCGGGACATATAGGATTTAACTTTGCCTTCTTGCATTAGAACACATCCGAGACCGATCTTGGATGCGTCACAATACACATCAAAAGGCTTCGTGATATCCGACATGATCAAGATTGGGGCTGAAATCAATCTCCTCTTGAGTTCTTGAAAACTCGCTTCACATTTGTGCGTCCATTCAAACTTCTTGTCCTTCTTCAGCAATTGGGTCATGGGTCTTGCGATACTCGAGAATCCTTCTACGAACTTGCGGTAATATACCGCTAATCCGAGAAATGCACGAACTTGGGTTTGAGTGGTTCAGGCTTGCCAATCTTCAACATCCTTCACCTTTGCAGGGTCAACGGCAATTCGGCTGATACAATATGTCTGAGGAATCCTACCTCCTGTAACCAGAATTCACATTTGCTAAACTTGGCATATAACTGGTGCTCCCTAAAGGTTCCAAGGATGGTCCTTAGGTGTAGCTCATGTTCTTCTTATGATTTGGATAGATCAGAATGTCATCGATGAAAACAACGACAAACTTATCCAGGAAGTCCATAAAAATCTTATTCATGAGATTAATGAAATAAGCGGGGGCATTGGTTAATCCAAAAGACATGACCGTATACTCATATAATCCATATCTGGTGGTAAAGGCAGTCTTTGGAATATCCTCTGCGCGAATCTTGAGTTGATGATAACCAGTTCTAAGATCAATCTTAGAAAACACTTTGGCACCAGTCAACTGGTAAAACAGGTCTTCTCTCTTTGGCAACGGGTACTTGTTCTTGATGGTGACATCATTCAACTTCCGATATTCCATAGACAAACGGTTACCTCCATCCATCTTGTCCACAAACAGGACAAATGATCTCCATGGTGACGCACTTGGTTGAATCAATACAATTTCTAGCATGGCATCCAGTTGCTTCCTCAGCTCTACTAATCCAGACGGTTTCATACTATACGGTCTCTGGGCTATGGGTTCGGTTCCTGGAATTAACTCGATGATAAACTCGATATCCCGATCTGGGGGCATACCGGGCAAAACATCTGGAAATACATCGGGGTGTTCACAGACTATCCGGACTTGGTCAATGGTTGGCTGGGCTAGACTCTTGTTGCACTTGAATTGACAGGGCAAGGTTACGGATACATGCTCGACTAATATTCCGGCTGTACTGGTCATGGTTATGGCTTTCTTGGCACAGTCAATTAATCCTTTATTTTTGTACATCCAATCCATTCCTAGTACTACTTCCAAACCTTTAGTTCCGAGTACTATTAGATTAGCATAAAAATCTATGCCATGGAATCAGATAGGTATGGCCTTGCAAATTTGTCTAGCTTTTTTGGTTGAACCGGGTATTTGAACTATCATAACGTTCTTAAATTTGGTTGGTTGAATCTTACTAGTGCATGCAAATTCTTTAGTAACAAATGAGTGCGATGCTCCAGAATCAAACAACACTCTTGCAAGTACTGAGTTAATATAAAACATACCCAGCACGACATCTGGCGCTTCTTGGGCTTCTTCAGCATGCATGAGAAACAGACGGCCGTTGCGGTTGAGCGAATTCCCTGGGGCAAACCTTCTTCCAGGCTGAACATGACGCTGCTGCTGAGCTGGGGCATTTGCATTGGGGGCTGCAGCAATCTTATTGGGGCACTCATTGGAGTAGTGACCCTTGGTTCCACATACATAACAAATCACCTGAGATTTTTCTTTCGCTGCAACAGGCACAGCATTGCTTCCAGTCCTTGGGGCAGTGTTGGTGTGGGTGGCGGCATTGTTGTTGTTAAACTTAGGTGGTGCACGGTTGAAATTGCTAGGGTTGCCTGTGTTGTTGTGATTTCCTCCGGGCCTTGGGTTTCCACGGTTGGGATAGGTTGTACGGTTCATCGGGGTTCTGTTGGTTCTTGGGGCAAATCCTGGAGATGGGTTGGGGTGATACTTGGGTGTATGGTGGGTTCCTGGTTGATGCATCATGCGACGCTTGCGGTTCTCATTATCTTGGTTAATATTTCTTTCCATCTGAATGGCGGAATCCACTAAGGATTCAATATCAGCAAAGGGGATACTGACTAACACTGTCTGCATCTCATCGTGCAGACCATTCAGGAATCTCTCCTTCTTCCTGGCCTCAGTGCTGATCTCGTCAGGGGCATACCTTGACAGATATAGGAATCTGTCACGGTAATCTACCACAGTCATTCTTCCTTGCTTACGCTCTTTGAATTCATCTCTGATCCGTAGAGTCAAACCTGGTGGCACATGGGTTCGGCTGAACTTGAGTTTGAATTCATCCCAAGCCATCATTTGTCCTCTATTCATGGTGCGAACGCTGTTACACCATGCTCTTGCATCTCCGGCCCGATAGTGGGTAGCGAACAGAACTTTCTCGTTTGCTTCCACTCCTGTAACTTCCAGGTTGTTTTCCATGGTTTGCAGCCAATCATCGGCCTCTAGGGGATCTTCAGACTTACTGAAAATGGGTGGATTGGTGTTCTAGAAACTCTTGAGCTTAGATCCATGGTTGTCCTGATTTCCATGGCCTTGATTGTTGGTGGCCATCTGAGGTATCTGTTGAAGGGTGGCTAAGTTGTCTTGACGTTCTGCTCTTTCGGCTTTGCGGTCCGAAACCAACATTTACAAGAGTTGCAACATTGGGTCCGAGGACTAAGTGCTTCCTTCGCGAGGCATCTGAAGATTGAGATAGATCATGAGAAAAGAGGGAAATTTCTAAGGTTTAGGGGTTTTGGAAAGTTTTTAAAGTTTGGAACAGGTTTTTCTAGAAACTTGCTTTTCATTCATTCATAACACAAGATACAACACACACCACAACAAAGGAAAACAAATGGTTTGAAGAACCATTCCGGGAAACTACGATACAGTGGGACCGAATACAACTCACAAACGCTAGTGCTCCAGTGCTACTATTCCTCGAAGTCAGTGTCCTCATCATCCTCATCATCATCATCGATGAAGGCAAAGTCATCCTCATCGGTGAAGAAGTCCATGGCCTGATCCTCCAGAAAGTCATCATCGCTTAGATAGGAGTAGGGATCTCCACGAAGGTCTTCCCCTCCATTCTCCCTCTCCTCCAACTGCATATCTCTCTGATGGATGGTCTCCTCCAAACCTGTGATCCGGTTGCTAAGACGGGCAATGATGCGCTCATTCTTGTCAAGCTGACAGCGACGAGACTGGCGGTCCTTCACTAGCATGGCAATAGTCTGATCCTTCTTGGCGGCGATGGCATACTTTTGGTTGTCGTAGGAGCGGGCATTTTCTAACTCCTTCTGACGGTCATACATCATGAAGCTGAGGTGGTCCAGTTGACTCTTCAGCTCGTGGTGGTATGGTGCCTTCGGTGGCTGTCCCATAACATCACGCCTTGGGTAGAACTCAAAGCGGGTACCCTTGATTTGGTTGATACTCTGCCCACATAGACGGGCAAGAGCTTCCTGCATGGCCCTGGCAAGTCCATCGAGCCAGTTGTTCTCTATCAAGGTGAACTGAATTCCCTCTGAGGTGGAGGCTTCAATCTTTCCTCGGAAACTTGCAACAACTAACCACTTCAAATCCTCTCCTTCCTGATCGTTGAGCTGACCTCCGAAGAAATTGGGGTGCGGACTCTCAAGCATCTCTGAAAGCTGGTCCAAGTCACGCTCAAAGATGAGGTCTCCTCCATTCCCCAACTGATAAAACTTTCTATACTTCACGTCCATCTACAAGAATATAGGATGAGTAAGTTAGTAGAGTGATCAAGTGTGTCAAATTTTTAGGTAGGTTTGAAAGAATTTTTGAGGAGCTTGAATTTTCATGAAAGAGTCTAAGGGATAAGAATGACAATAAGTTTTCGTAAATACTCACTTCCTTGGTTTTGAAACTAAGTTTTTGATTTAAACGTCCATTCTAAACTAGGGTCTCCTATGGTCAGGATGGATCTAATACCAACTTGTCAACACCCGGATTTTTAATCCCAGATGCCTGTTATGCCATACATTGCAATCCGAGGATTACCATTTTTGCGATACATAACAGATTGGATATCACAATACATCATCCATTACAAACCATACATAATGTCTTACACAAATAAGGATCTCATGATCCAGTCATAATACAATTCAAGGAGCGGAATAACATAATAATAATGCTAGCGTAGGCGAGGCTCCATATTCATGGTCACAGGCAATGATGACGATGGGAGATGATCCTAGTTGTCATAACCTTCCTGCTGTCTGTCTTCCTGATACTCCTCTTCATAGTCTGGCCACGAGAATAGCCAGGGACATAGCCATGAGTACTCTTTAAGTACTCGCAAACTAATACTAACAAGTGAAGTGGTTTTGAGTAGGATACTAAGCTCTAGGTTGTTTTGCCAAAAGCCAGATTTACCTTAACTAAGTTTAGAAGCAAAGAAAGCTAGTTGAAAGTTTTATAACACCTAAGTGGGAACTTGAAATTCATATCACAACTCTGTTGTGGCCAAGTCAACCTCATAAATCAGTTCATAAGTAATTTTGAAAACATCTGAAGACAGAACATAATGGACACTCCAACTGTCCATAACCGCGGACGCGGCTATTCGAATAGTTTGACACTCTGCAGAGATTGTACACTTTCACCACAACATTCAATACATCTGTCAAGAACAAATCCTGAATTCACCATACTCAGTATGCGGATAATCAATCCTAACCTTTCAATTACACTCCCTAGCATAGGCACCTCTCGTGTGAGTTTGGCCTCCCAACCATGACCAACTGTCATCTGGGGTACTACACAGGTGGACAATGTTCAGAAGGTAGCCTGGGCTCAGACCTTGGCTGCAAGGGAACCCATACTAAGGTATATAAATTTCCAGTCAAGCCCTACCCAAATTTCGGGTATTGTGGTTGTACAGTAAAATTGGAATGGTATCGCATCCAGACAACCATCAGTTTTGTAAAGGGATAAGGCTCATGCCTTAACATTTTCATCATCAAAATCATATGGTGTTCAAGAACACATGTCAAAACATCTCAGTAGAATGACACATCATTCTTAGGTTTTCATAACCATTTTCACCAAGTATTCCCATCTAAAGTTGATCAAGTTTTATGCTTAGCACTAGCATCTACAAGTGGGGTAAATACTAAAGAGGGGTGGGTATCAAGTGTGAATGATCTAAGTTCAATCTCATGCCTTAGGATGACATCAAGATTATCTAACTTAGGCCAAGTTTTATGCTCTTTATGCTACATTCCGATATCCTTCTATTATCTACAAGTTGCTAAGTAAACTCTAAGAGAAAGCTTTGATAAAGAAATAAAGTACTAAGCTTGCAAATTAAACTGGGATTGTGTGTCATCAAGGTTTGTAAGATTGCAAGTATAGGCTTGCTGAGTGGCAAGTGTTAGCTTGCTTATATAGTAGCTTGCTAAGATATCAGTATAAGCTTGCCTTGTGCAGAGCAGTGGTTGAAGTTCTCCTCGGCTTCTTCCTAGTAGTATGCTCCTTCCTCCTCATATCCTTGGTCGGTACTATCGTTTAAAAATAAATACGAGGTACACAATTACCACACAGTTCTTAACTACTCTATTTAGCACACAAAGGGTCACACTAGATGATCTAGCATCATCACTATTATTACAACCATTAAAGCACTTATCTTATTTATTTTATTTTAGAAAAGTAATTTCTACTCATTGAAAAACTATTTAAGATTTAATATTCTCCAACTAAAACATGGGATCATGTTGACACATGTCATCACTACACATTTCAATACATCGGAATGTGATTTAAAGTGGTGTCACAATTTAATAAGGTTTAACCTTTTATTTTAATTAATTAAAATGACTAGAATAGCATATGAGGCATCCTTTTATTACTTGATCAATATTTCTGCAAGTAACCCTATATATTTTTATATATTATGAAAGGTATGGTTAAATGTGATTTTTGAGAGTTGGAATCAACTCAAAAGCTTTCATGGTTGAATTTTGAAAAATGTTTGAATGCAGAAAAGATTCTTCCTTGTTATTTTTGCTATGGGTGATTTACAAATCTAATTAGTTTGAATCCAACAGGCTTGGATTAAAACACTCCAGTACCTTTCTAACAAAATTAGTTTCATGCATTTTGGTTTAGTGAATCGAGCTAGGTTGATTTTTCAATCTAGGTACAAAACTGGTTTTGAAATTAAATGAATAAACCTAAGTTTGAATTGTTGGGTCATGCGGGATGTTTAAATAGGCTGGCCCACTACGCAGCACGCGCGGGGGGTGGTTAAGTGAACTACCCCACTCGTTAGTGAGACAACGAGTGGCGAAGCAGTATGGGGCGATCTAGGTCGTCTGATCTAGCTCTAATCCTACGGTTGTGGTTCATCGTCCACGCCTGAACAGGACGCGGCGAGGTTGAACCCTAGCGCGGCCAGTGGGGGTCAGTGGGGGCTCACCGGGGCTCCGGCGATGGTCGGCGATGGGGGCGAACGACGAAGTCGAAGACATCAATCCTCCTGGTACCGGCAGCTTCTCCTGGGGCGGCTCAAATCAACGGCGCCTCTCCTCCTCTGTAGCGGTGAACTCCGGTGAAATTCCGGCCACCTGGTGCTCGCCTTGATCCGGGGGTGAGTGAGTGTGACAGTGAGAGGTGGGGAGTGAGATGGTGTGCTCAAATCGAACGGGGGTGGCCTCCTTTTATAGTGCCTGAAGGGGACCGACGGGCGTGGGTGAAGTTCGTCGTGGTCGTCGGCACAACGTGCTAATGGTATGGGCGATGATAGGGGCGGTGCATTGCCTCCTGGAAAAGCTCAACGGCTTGATGGCGAGGCATGGGGCGGTGAGGAACGGTCGGAACGTCACGGTGCTCTGAGCGGGTCCAACGACAAGTTTAATGGCGCACAACATCCATGGTCTGCGCGGCGGTGAACGGGGTTGCCTGGCGGGTTGCTGGGGTGCTGGCGATCACGCACACAAGCGGCGAGGGTGGGGCATGGTCTGTGGTCTCGTGTCTCTTATGGCGCACTGACGCGCTATCGGCACGCAAGCAGATAAACTGGGCGCGAGCTTGTCGTGTGGTCCAGTGGCTGGCAAGGCTCGGGGCTTGGACAGGGGGTGGCGGTGGATGGTGGTTAGTGCTCTGGACAAGGTTGGTGAGGCTAGAGCTTCTCCTACCTCGCTGGCGACATGGGGGTGGCATGGGTGCTCTCGGCATGTTCACCATTGATGGCTATGCATGCTCACAGTGGTGCTAAGGATAGTTAGATTAGTTTGATCATCTACTGAGAGTGTAGAGTGACCTAGAAAGGGAACAAGGTTGGCCAAAATTACTGGTACAAATAGTGTTTGGTGTTTGTTTGTTTGCTGCTTATAATGTGTTTGATGAAATGGTCGAAATAAATTTAAATTTGAATTTTGAATTCAAACTTGGTGGGTTTGCTAGTTACATACTAGAGAGTCTTGGGTTAGTTGGATTGTTCAAGGGGCACTGGTTTGGTTTGGTTTTGAAAATGTGTGATCTTCACATATGATACAGATTCAATTTTCATTTGTCATTTGAATCAAGTTGCCAAATGTTTTTGCAAGTTTGAAATGTGATCTTTGATTCACTTTTACTTGGTCTAGCGAGGGGTGAAAAGAAATGGAAACGTTTCTGTTTGAAATCTTGGAATAGAAACACTCAAAGTGGTCTAGTGAGCAAGATTGGCAAAAATGACCATTTTCCTTATTTGATTTATTTTTGATTTTTCCTTCAGTTGTTTTTTCTTGGAAAAGTTTTATATGATGTTATTTTCATCTTTAATCCATTCCTTTCTATTTAGATCAATCACACAAGTCCATTCATGCATTCATACAATCATCACATACACACATGCATTCATTTGGTTTTTATTTAAACAAAGTTTTTGTTCATCCTAATTATAGTGATTAGAATTTGATAATCATTGTTCAATATTTTTGGGATGTTACAGATACCTTTCCCTAACACTGCACAAAATCATATTTTGGAATATGAACAGGTCAAGGCAGTACATGAGGAAAATGTGTGAATAATTGAAGAACATCTAGATGAAATCAAAGATGAAGAGGTAACCAAGGAAGCAATCATGGCTATGTATGCACATTGTAACATAGTTGACCTTGATGAAGAGGCTTCTATATTGGTTGAAGGTAAAATTAAGGTAAAAGATGTGGGTAATCCTATTCTTTCCTGCATATTTAAAGAAACCTCGCATTACGGTTTATGTGGTCTTGGCACCAAAGTTAAAGTTATATCCTATGACTTTTATTTAGAAATAAAAGAAGATATAGCACCGGCTACAATAGAAAATACTGATATGAAAATCATGTTATCCTATAAAAATCATAGAATTCCAATGGGAGTAGCTGAAGATGCAATTATCACAATTAACAATAAAAATTTCCTAATTGATTTTGTAGTTGTTGATATGCCAATTGACACACTTTGCCTAATCATATTTGGAAGTAACTTTTTGAGTGACATAGGTGCCATAGTCGACTTCAAAACGGAAAAAGAATTCCACTTTTCCAAATTTAAAGACAAACCTCTATTCATACAAGAAGAAGAGAAAGAGAAAACTATTGAAGAAATGGCAGCTCTTTTCTTAAAAAATCAAAATGAAGAAATAAATGAAGATCAAAATTGTGAAGAAATAATTATGGAGGATAGAACTTTAGAAGAATTAGAAAGTGAATTTGATTCATTTCCCATTGAAGAACCTCCAAATGATAAAGCTTTTGAAGAGCCAGAAAAGAGAGGGGATGAAGAACTACCATCCCCAGAATTAAAAACTTTACCCGATAATCTTAAGTATAGATTCTTAGATGATACTAATAAATTCCCTGTTATTATTAGTGCTATACTTATAGGGGAATTATAATAAGAACTTATGAAGTTACTAAAGGAGCACCACAAGGCCTTTGGGTACTCAATGGATGACTTGAAGGGTATCAGTCCCATGATAGCTTCCCATCGGATATTCATGGAGGAAGGTGCAAAACCAGTTACATAATTTAATAGAAGACTAAAGCCTAAAATGAAGGAAGTGGTAAGAAATAGTACGCCTAGTTGATGCAGGTATAATCTATCCTGTAAAAGAAAGTAAATGGGTAAGTCATGTTCATTGTGTTCCTAAGAAAGGCGTCTTTACTATTGTTCCTAACGAAAACAATGAATTAATACCTACTAGAACTGTTTTTGGACATAGGATGTGCATAGATTTTAGGAAATTGAATAAGGAGACTAGGAAAGATCACTATCCTTTACCATTCATATATCAAACTTTAGAGAGGTTAGAAAACCATATTCATTTTTGCTACTTGGACGGATACTCTGGTTTTTCCCAAATAGATGTTCATCCTGAAGACCAACTTAAGAGAACTTTCATTAGTCCTTATGGTTTACATGCTTATCGATGTATGCATTTTGGTTTATGTAATGTTCCATCTACTTTTCATAGATGCATGACTGCTATATTTTTGCAGATTTTATAGAACTAATAATGGAGGTATTTATGGATGATTTTTCTGTCTATGGAACTTTGTTTACTAGTTTCATGGATAATCTCAATAGAATCTTGCAGCGTTGTGAAGCAACTAATCTTGTCTTGAATTGGGAGAAGTGTCATTTTATGGTCAAAGAAGGCATAGTCCTTGGACATAAAGTACCAGGTAAGGGTATTGAAGTAGATAGGGCTAAAGTTGAAGCAACGGAGAGAATGCCACAAACAAGGGACGTAAAAGGTATAAGAAGTTTTCTTGGTCATGTAGGCTTTTATAGAAGGTTCATTAGGAATTTTTCTAGAATTTCTAAACCTGTGACTAATATGTTACAAAAAGGAGTAAGATTCATTTTTTATGATAAGTGCCTTATTGCCTTTGATAAACTTAAATATGCTTTATCTCGTGCTCCCGTCATTAAACCACCTATATGGGATATGACTTTTGATTTAATTTGTGAAGCTAGTGATGATGCTGTAGGAGTAACTCTGGGACAATGCATAGGTCGCAGATTTAATATTATACATCATGCTAGTAGAACTCTCAATAGTGCTCAAAAGAATTATCCTAAAAAAGTGAACTCTTTGCTATATTTTTCTCTAGTGATAAGATTAGTTCTTATATTGTTGATGCAAAAGTAAGTGTTCATACTATCATGATGTTTTAAAAGAACTCCTCGAGAGGAAGTTTCATAAGCCAAGACTGATCCGTTGGATCCATTTACTTCAAGAATTTGAGTTGCAGATTATGCAGAGACAGGAAGCAGAGGAAGTAGATGAATCATCTATATTTACCCAGCAAGACATCAATCTTATTGAGAGGAGCATTAGTCATGGTGATTTTTGTTTTCAAGAATTATTATATGATCTAAGACCAAATCCTCCCAACAAGAAGAAGTCCTTGTTATTGGAGGATCTTGTCACTCCCGACTAAATAAACGGGAAGTGAAAGGTAAGTTTTCTAACTTTGATAAGTTCTTTGTTTTCACAGTTTCTACTATTAATAATTCTACCTTTGTATTCCTCTTGTTTTTATAAAGTGTTTGAGGGGTTTCTACAACTATACGGCTGCAACTATATGGACGGAGAAAAATCTCCCACCGTATAGTTGGTGGTCAAACCTTCTGCATCCCCCTTGCGAAATAAAATTCGTATGCTGTAACTATACGGGCCCAACTATACAGGTGGAGAAAATTCTCCCGCCATATAGTTGGTCGTTAAACGTTTTGTATCATTTTACACAAGAATTTTCGAGGTGCGGTATCTATACGGCCACAACTATACGGCCAGAGAAAATTCTCCCACCATATAGTTGGTCGTCAAAGCTTCAGCACCCTCGACCCGTTTTTTTTATTTTTCTGTATTAAAAAAACTCTTTGTCGGTTCCTAGTCGGTCATCTAACCGACCTGGGCTCGAGATATTTGGAATTATCTGTCCGGAACCAACTATACGGCCGCAAGTATGTGGTCCGCGATCATATAGATGGTCATTACGGCACAGGACTCCTTCAAATCAATGATTTCTTTTTCTAGTCGGTTTGGATTGTTTTCTTGGATGAAAATTTGATGTTTCTCATGAGTTTTACCGACCTCTGTCCCTCTTATGTAGTGCCCTTGTGTCACTCTCTAATCATAATCAGAAGGAACAAATCTACATCTTATTCATACAAGAGGACACACAACATAGAGCCAACAAGATCCAAGAGGCCAAGGAGAGGAGCTCCTATGGAGATCGGAAGCAATAGCAAGGAAGGCAAGGAGATCAAGATCATCCCCTTGGAGTTCTTCGACAACGACAACGAGCATCGGAAGAGGGAGTTGAAGGCCCTCGAGTTGAAGATCAAAGAAATAAACAAGAAAGCATCAAGGACGCCTAGGCATCTTTGGTGGCTGCGAGTTTATCTTGATCAACTTGATGAAGATATCAAGCAAACCACCAAAGCAGGCTTCACCATGAGTCATAAGGAGATACAAACACTCCAAAACAACAATGAGATCATTAAAGAACAAGTGAAAGTGATGGAGAATAAACATATCCTCTACAAGCTGCGCATTAAAGAACTGGAGATCATCAATCAATCCCTCTGTCTCAGGCTGGCCCATGAGGAGAAGATACCACGTGCCATGGCGCCATAATGACCTTCAATGAAATATGGTATCAAATAATCGCGAGGGATTATTTGATCCCGCCTGGCTTGATTCCAAGCTTGGGGATATATTTAAGACCTTGTAATATATCTTACAATTTTTTATTTTTATTCTAGTTTTGCATTAGTTCGAGATCATAAATAAAGATTGCTCTTATGAAATTCTGAGTTTTATTATAATATATGGAGCATTATTGAGTTTGAGTTTTTCTTATTGGATATATATGAATGACTTGAGTATGATTTTACTTGCACACGATATAGAAATATGAGTCTTCCACACCATTGGTATTAATGGAACATATAAAGATGATTTGATCAATATATTGTAGGTCAATGGTTTGATTTACAAAAAGGAGAGATTATCTAATTAATTAAGATTAAAAATAAAAACCATGAACAAAGGAGAAATTATAAGTGCTACCAAATAGAGTGAGAACAAGTTGAGGTAGAATACTCAAGTTATAAAGATTCTTCATATATATTTGGAATTTGATAATTGAGATAGTTAAACTTTGAAATTCCTACATGAAGTGGAATATATGTCTAGCTCCTTTGCACATTACTTAAACAAAAGTGTGAGCACAAATATATAAAGAAAAAGCAGAAAAGAAATATGAATAAAAAGAGCGAATGTGCAAAAAGAAAATAGGAATATACCACTATATTGTAGTAAGACAAAGAGACGTTTGAGATTTTGAATCCCAAGTGAATATGTTAATCCTAAAAACACTTGGGACTACCTCACTAACTCATTCGATTGAACCAAGTACTTTTACATCATATTGATAATAATCTTTTGTGAACTATTAATTGCTAAGGTGTAGAAGCCTGCAAAAATTATTCGGATGGTTCGAGTAAGTTACTATTCATGAACTTAGTTATATGTATCCTTTATGATCAAGACATGCTGCAACTACCTTATTTATTTTATATACTCAGCTTCATGAATATGAGGATCACAACCATTAAGCTAAACTTGCTCGGGACGAGCAAGGGTCTAAGCTTGGGGAAGTTGATAAGTGCATATTTGCATCATGTTTTACATTATTATTTTGCATTGTAGATGTAGGATTTTGGTATTTTACGGCGTTCGCACGCACTTTTTATATTTATTTTCACCAGGATCAGATCAGATGATGAATCCAATAGACACAATTCTTGGAGAAGTTGTACTGGACAGAAAAGGAACCAAAAACTACGTAAATCACTTATTTGGGAAATACTAATAATACCAGAAGAAAGCCTGAAGCGAGAAACAGATACAAAAGAGTTGATGACCAACTATACGGGCAGCGGTCGTGTAGTTGCCGCCGTATACTTGGCGACGCCTCCACCGCCTCAAATACTTTCACCCGTGCAAATAGTTCGGGGAGACGACATACAGAACACCCAGAAATCGCCGAAACCTAACCTCCGGAAGGCATCTAGAGGAGGAACTTGCCCTAGGGATCCATCTTCGCCCTACACAGATCTGGGAGGCCAAGGCATCGATCTCCATCTTCATCAACCGCTGCATCTTCATCACCACCATCACCTCCATCCATCCCATCTAGATCTTGTTGTAATTATTGCACTAGTTGTGGATTTATACAAGTATTATTCATCGATAATTGTTTACATTACCATTGCTATGATGTTGTCTGCCTCCATGTCTGAGTAGATCATTAGTTCTTGGGGAGATGGAGAAACCCTAGCATGAGATTGAAATAAGATAAATTTTATTATGATATTCATCGCTGTGACCATGTGTTTGATTGTCTACATCCTGATGTTGGGAGAAGTCGACCTCTCCAATATTTGCCTCTAATGGGGACTTGATGTAGGGAACTACTTGTTGGTAGACGGAGGGATGTTAGCACTTATAGTGACTATAAAGCTGTTGGCACCCCTTACGTATCAACTTAGGAATCAAGAAAACTCACAAAACACTATCCATGTCATGGAATACGTCATGCAGGATTACGTTCCTTAATAGCATAGTAATTCAATTTATGTTGATTGTTGTTTATTGTGGTTATGAGGATGATTTAAGAAGTGGTTGCTGCCTCTTTGTACAAATACGGAGTTCCTCCCACACATACATAGTTGAGAACGTTCATGATAATAATATTTACATTATCCCCTTTATAATGCTAGTGGTGTATCTGCTAATCCCTAAGAACGTTTTTCCCCACTGAAGTTTCAAATATCTTTTATATACGCGATACTTATTTTCTGTATTTAGTTTATTTACTTTACTCGTTGTTCTCTTATACCAAAATCTCAAAACACCTTTTTACGCAATACTCGCATTTTATTTTGTTACTTAGAACTTTATTTAGCAATTCTATTTTTAGTATTTATTTCAAGAATTCTTAGACTTCAGACTCCTCCTCCCTGTGGGATCGATATCTTTATTTCGGAACTAGCTACATCTAATATGTGCACTTGCAGCCATCAAGTGGCACATATAATTTAGGGTTTTAAGTGTTTATTTCTATTTGAATATTATTCATGATGCAAAAATGCAATGCAACAATTCATGAATGACATGCAAATGCAAATTTCTTTCTAGTCCAAATTTCTAAAATCATGGGGTTTGACCTAATATATCTAGAGCTTCGTCTGTGTCTCTAACTTTTTTCCTTAGGTGATATTGTGATCCTATCTACGAAAGGAAATGTATATGTGGAGATTAAGTTCTTCCTAAATTTATCTATGGTTGTTCTACTAGGTTGTGTCATATAGTTTTGTGGCATGGCACTGTGGTGTTCTCCACTAATAGAGATGCACATATGCTATCCCTATCTAGTCTAGGTGTTACCACTATTGTTATATCTTCCTAATTCTATCTAAAGTTTATCTATAAACCGTTAAAAACTCAAAAGTGTTCTTGATGAAGATCTAGTGTAGTTCTTCCTACTTCCTGCTCCCGGTCTTGTTCCTTTCTCCTTTCTAGATCCCTCTCTATCACTTGGGAGTGTGGTTTATATTTTTCTCCTATCTCAATCTCTAGTATAAGAGTGTTTCTTATGAGCTTTGCTTTGAGGATTGTGAGTTCTAGGGTTGTGTCTGGGGTCCTATTTATAGTGTGAAAGGGCAAATAGCCCTTATCTAGTGTTTTGGTTAACTATGACATCGAAGCTAGAGAAAGGACTAATGTTTCTATTATCTTCTCTACAGGTGAGAGTCCGCAGGTTCTCGATGATAGGTGATGGGTGACCCCCCATTCGTTTTTATATGGAGAGCCCGTGGTGTTATTTATTATTCTCTCTTATTTACTCTTGAGTCAAATAGGAAACACCGCATTATTAAGAGGGGTGATCTCGATGCGCTCTTTGGGGTTGTTCTACACCAAATATACTTCTCATCATCCACTACCACACACCCATACGAAGAGAGAGAAATTAGCCTTGACAAATGAGTCAAAAGGGGTTACTGTGAAATCAGCAAAAGCGCCGGCGGCACCGGTGCTGTCTTCGGAGTTTCCGGTCACCGCCGGAAATTCTTGGTGTACACCGATATGGCTTACTGCATGGCCTTTCGGTTGTTCGCTGAGAATTTTGGTCACCGCCGAAAATTCCGGCGTGTGGTCCGGTCCACCGGAGTTGTCGCCGGAAATTACGGTGAGCAACTCTGTCCGACCGGACTTATTGTCGGTTCTGTCGCGGGAACCCCCAAAAGGCTCTTTTTCCCCTCATACTATATATACCCCTTTATTCTCCACTATGAGGTTAGGCATTTGAGCAAACATTTCATTTCTTTAAGCTCTCTCTCCCCCATTGTTGAAACACAAAAGCTTGAGGATCTCCCATTCTACCCAACCAAATCCAAATCCCTTTGGTAGAAAGGAAGAGCAGGTCCCGATCTATGTTTCCACCAAGCCAAAGTTCATTCCCTCTTGAGTTCATCAAGTTAGCTTGTTACTCTTGGGTTTGTGGGAAACCCTAGGCGGCTAGGGTCGCCCGGAGGCATTCGGCTTGTGATTTGCTCCATGGAAAGTTTTTGAGGGTTTGGAGACTACCTTAAAAGTCTACCATGAGTAAGTGAGCTATTCCTTTGTGGGATAGGCTCGGAGAAGAAGGTGAGCCTTTGTGGAGCATGACGAATCCTTCGTGGAACCTCACACCGCTCCAACGTGACGTAGCCCCCTTCCCAAAGGTGGTGAACACGGTAATACATCTTCGTCTCCGCGTGCCTCGATTATTCCTTAATTGATCTCTTACTTGTGTTGTTTACCTTGTGATAGCCTTCGAGCTTTAAGCATCTTGTTCATCATCTAGGTTGCCTCACCTAGTTTGTATTTAGGCTCACTTATATTCCGCAAAGCCTAATACTTGCAAAAGATTATAAAGAATTTTGTAGAAACCTATTCACCCCCCTCTAGGTTAACCATCTTACACTTTCATAGTGTTCTAGGGTTCATACTATGCTAACAACCCACTGCTTGCATGTAGTTACTGATATGCTTATACCGCCTCTCTAGCTTAACTATTAGTGTTTTAATCATCTTATTTCATATTCCTAATCAAGCATATCGATTAAGGGTATTCTAGTTAATTTTTCCTTAACAAATTGGGCAAGAATTTATTTTTAACTTGAGATTTTTTTACTTTCATTTGAAATTCTAGTGAACAAGTTTAGTAGTTTATAGATTTATCTATTCATGTGTTCTTATCTAGCTTGGTCAACTACAAGTGATCATTACCTAGTTCCTTGGTTCTTTATAGAATCCTTAGTTTGAGATACATTTCATTGGCTATTATGTCCTCTTATGGTTAATTCTGGATGTTATTGTTTCCTAGATTTACTTCCTATTCTATTGGCATTGTCTTACTTCCTACTGGTACTATGGTCTCTGTCTTGGCTTCTTTTAGCTATTGTCTTATGTTGTTCTGGTTACTGCTATTTTGCACCGATAACTAGATGCTCATGATCCATATTTCTTACGGTTGTTTTATCTTCCTATGCACTACTTTGGCTATCTACCATTTTTATTGTTGTTGTTATTGATGTTGATACTTTGTTGCTCAAAAACCTCAAACTATGGGGTTCATGACAAGTTCCTGGCCCTAAGGATTCTAAATCAAACGGATTCATCCTATTGGTGGATCTAAAATTTTAAACCAACATTGGTTTTTGTCTTTGTGGTTGTTTTGCAAATCAAGATAGGCAAGAAGATGAATAAGAGCAAGAACAGGATAAGACCACTAGTGTAGGTCTTAATCTAGGTTTTCCTTACTTTCTTTTTCTTTTGTAGTTTGTATTGGGATCAGATCCTCTTTGTAATTGTAAATGACCTTGTACATATTTTTATTTGAATAAAGACCATTTATGAGAACTATCATTATTTACTTGTATTTTTTAATTTTATTCATTTTCTTATGCGTGTTAATCTTTAAATTCATGCTTGAATAAATCAAACATCAATTTTGAATTCAAAAGGTTGCTTCCACTCTACTTATGTAGATAATGTTATGTGTAAGTGTGTGTTTGAGTGTTTGACACAAATTAAGGGATTAGGTCAGAATAAATTCCTATCATTTGAAAATACAAATTCATTTTGAGTTTTGAATTCAAATTCTATTGTTGACCTAAGTCAAACATCAACACTAGAGTTCAACTTCAATCACTTGAATCTCCAAAACAGAAGTTTGAATTTTTTCACACTTTCACAATGCATGCTATGCAAAAACACTCATCACATCGTTCCTTTTCTTCGGGTCATTACAATCTCCAAGCACAAATTGGTTGGGAGCTCACCAGCCATTCGGCTCCGCCATGTCTGCCCTCTCCTACGATGAAACGAGGATGCCATAGAAGAGTTGTATATATATATCTTCTGGTGTCAATACCTTGCCGCTTCCTCTGTCGCCTGAACCACATCCTCGGCCTCCGCTGCATCACCCACCTGTTCTGCTCCTCCGCGAGAAGGTGCAGGGGGTTGCCCCTGCACCGCGCGGCCCTCCGGGAGTGGGCACTTGTGACCTGGCCGTGCTCTCAAGGGAATCATCAGAAGACGCATGCACCGCCATCTCACGGAAACTCCGACAATGCATGCATCGCCAGCATGCGAGAGTTAGGGGGATGTCATCACGGAGACGGTGAGGCGACACAAGCCTAGGGCTTGTCTGATGGCAGCGGGGTGGTTTTTGTCAGTTCAATTCTAATAGAGGGGCTTCTACAAAACTGTTGTAACGTCTGAAAAAAATGAGACAATGTCAGGATATGTGTTAGCTGCCAGTCAAAATTATGTGAACGGCGACCCTCCTGTACAACTTTTTAAAACTGCTCGTGGTGAACAACTTAGTTGTACTAGTGATGACATTACTTCGTAGATTCGGTGAGAAGGCTTAGAAGGCGTCATCGTTATCGTCATCGTCTGTGTCTAGAAAGGATTTGTGCGGGGAGAACGTGCTGAAGTGCAAATGAGATAAAATACTAGCACTGAATATGCTGGGAGAGAAAAGCGGAGAGAGAAAAGCGGAGAGATGCGTGCTTGGGTGTGATAGGGGTTATATTTTTATTTTATTTTTGGTAAACGTGACAAGGATTATCAACTACCTATAATACTATCTATATAGCCGCCCGTGCGATTTAGACTCTATTATGGGTCTAAACGATTCAGTCTCTCCGACTGTTACTGTTGATTTCACGATCGGGCCAATGGGGCGTGGATACGGTGTCTCTATATGGTACCGCTGCATTGTTCTTTCCCCGATGTCTCTCTCCCATTTCCTGTATGGCTTTATTTTTTCCATGTTCCGTTCCTGATTTACCGGTGGACATCCTGTTCCTACGTGCTCACTGGCCATTCATCGCACGGTTCCCGTTACGCATCGCTCGGCTATTGCCCGTATTCCGGTCGCGTCGCTCCGCCGAATGGTTGGCAAAGCGTTGGAAAACCCACGAAAGGCAGTACCCCACGAGTCCGCCACGTATTTCCTACGTGCCTTCCTCTCCCTTCTATCAACGTGTCCTCCGCCGATCGGATCCTCTCTCTCGTCTCCTTTAGAGCAAGTACAATGTCCGCTGGCTATAATAAGTAAATTACTATATTTATGCTGAGTTGGAAGATAGAGACAGGAGAGAGAAGATAAGCAGGTTGTAAGTTAAGAGACCGTTCTAGCACATGCTCCTAGATGGTTTGTGAGAATGAAAGGTAGACCACATATCGATAAAGTAATACATCTCTTTATCTAACTGTTGTACATGTTAGCGAAATGGTCGGCTATAGATAATATGGCAATACCTCATAGAGAACAACCAGGTACACTATTAAACTTTCTATATTTTTCCGATTCCTCGTCCTGTGCTTTTTCTCACTTGACTATGTTCCCGGTGGTGCATGTGCATGAGTTGCCTCTCGCCGGCGGACATGTCCTGTGTCCACTGTCGCCTGCTCTGGCTTCGCGTCAGCGTTGTCTTTCTCGGGGTAGCTCTGCTATGTCTGATACAAGGTTGCATGCTGTTTTCCCAGATGTTGTTGCTCTCATCGCTGCACGTGTCCACTGACCTATCCCCCTCATATCTTTTCCACTTCTAACACAGATATACTATCCTTCTCCTTCCTGTGTACTGCACTACCTACAGCGACGGGAGACCATAGTCTTCAATTTTAGAGGAACATTACGCGCATTGGTCATTCCATTCCTTCTAGTATACTTACTCCGCCCCCTTTTTAATTTATTATTTACTTGATTTACTGCTCAGATCCATTGTCCTCCTTGGTTGTTTATGCTCTTGAATCAAGCAAGATCTAACACTGCTCAAATCCACTCGAATTACCTAAGCATTGTTTATTAACTGCATCTTATAAGAAATGTTCTGATTATGGTTTGCAGGAAGGTTGAACCAGCTATGTAGACAATTTCAGTCAAAGATCTGACTCACCAGAAACAAGATCCACATGTCATCGTCAACTGGAATCGAGCCAAAGAAATGTATGAAATAGGCATGCTACTTATTGACCATAAGGTATACTACCAACATTTACATGATCCTTCTCATTGGACATATTCATTAGCCATACATTTGCATGTATTATTTTACTATGAACACATATTTACTCCAATCTCTATAGAACTTTCCATTTAACCTACACACTACTCTCTGTATAATATCAAAGACGCCTTATTTCATAACATGCAGCTGTTTGTTGTCATAATTCACATCCACCCATAGTATGTGTGCACTTATATACAACCTTTGCTACAGGGAAATGTTATCAAAGGATGCATAGGCAAAGATCGGATAGCAATGTTCAGGGGAAAACTAAAAGAACATGATAATATATATGTTATTCAGCAGTTCATGGTCATGGGCCACAAGACTAGGCACAGAGCAGTAGACCATCTCCATCGGTTCAAACTGGCCAAAGGCACAAAGATAGTGGAAGTCTCCCCACAGCCTGAAGATTTTCCTTTCTACACGTACAACATCAAGCCATTCGACAAGTTTGAAACTCAAATGGGATTTATTTGTAGCAACAAGCTCATACTTTCTGTGATTTATTTGTAGCAGACAAAGAAATTATTTATGCATGTCCAACTACAGATGTTATTCGAGTATCAATAAAACAAACTGATGTCATCCCTTCGAGAAATGGCCAGGATCCAAGAAGGCAAATACGCATAAAAATGAGAAGTATGAACAACATCACTCAAATTGCTATGGTCATTCCAAAAACTACTTACAATAACATTCATTCCTTCCATTAAGTGGTAGGGTCACAATAGTAACATTGCGGCAAAATAATGAAGAATGTGAAGCACAAACTCTATGAAGAATCTGTTAACCATAACGTGATTGTATTATTCCCAGGAGTAACGGTCTCTACTTTCTTAGGTACCTATGTTTTACACTTTTACACATTATATTGTATAATATTGTTTACAGAAGTATATCTTTCCTTTACTGAACAGTAAATTATACTTCTGTAGGATTAATAGCATTTGGAAGCACCTCATTTACTCGCTGGCATTTCAATCCACCTATTCCTGAGACCAATTCTCCGAAGAACAAGTTAGTCAAACTACACAATTCTATGTAACGTTTCGGTAATATACATAGCTCATATTAAAAAAAATCTATCTCTATGGAACATCCAAGGCCAACATTATATAGTTGAATGTGACGCACACGATGCAGTAGCAGCCAAGTCTGCCGAAACAACTCTTTACGCATTAGGGGATGAAAACCCATATGACATAATTGTTAGTTACCCATCTAGAAAACTTATTTTTCCATACTATCGTTAGATTATTTGACAACCACCCATTCCAGGAAAAAAAGTTCAAGATGGAAATACTTACTACCCAAGTAAATGAGACATGGAATTCGTGGTTTCACTCATGCAAAAAATGTTTCTCAAGAATGATATCACACAACAGGGGACACAAGTGTCACAAATGTTCTACGCAAAGGTATAATTCTTCCCTCACAAATAAATATACCCACCAAAACTCTTATTTAATTCTTCCCTCACCAATAAATATACTCACCAAAAAATCTTATTTTCCCTTTACAGTAACACATTATTCATATGCACTGGTACAAACTTTGTGTCAATGCCATTGACATCGAACCAAATGACAAAAGCAAGACGGTAACTGGCTGGTTCATGTTCTACGGTGAAGAGGCGACCGCTATCATTGGAAAGGACACAGCCTTGCTTCTGACGCAAGCAAGAGGCAAACCCAAGTTTGTCCCACCAGTTATCAGCGCAATAGCATGAAAAAATGCACCGTCACAGCCATAGTGAAAGACCAAACATATGACGCTGAGGAAGAAGGACTCATAGTGTTCGACGTCAAAAAAGCCGAGATGATCAAAGAGCCACCATTAACAGAAACATGCAGTACCTAGACAAAGCTAACAGTAGCTACTACTTGGAGACATACATCATCCACCTGAATATAGCAAGACCACAGAAAACACACCTATCAAGAACATCATTTATCAATTTGGAAATGATACCGAAGGCCTAAGCACACATAGCTGCCATTTTCCATAACATCGTTGCCGCACATAATTTAGTAAGCACACTCTGGTACACTAATTGCACAGGATTCGCCTTCTCCTACAAACTGCAAAAGATAAAGACTACAACCACAACATCTAGCAGCTCAACCAAAAAAGGTATTTTCTCCCAATATTTTGTCGCATTTTTAGATTATACACCTATAATGACATATCTGTTTCACTAAAACGCAGCGCAAACGATGGCAAAGAACTACGCAACAACAGAAAACTTGGATTCCATAGGTACATATTTTAAACAAACTTCCTTAAATTCATACTTATTAACTCTTTCTATTCAATTAGTCGCAGCAACCAGTAAGACTTGGCAGGCACTGTCGGACCAGTCTACCCACCAAGCAACATCCAACAGCAAGAGCGACAATACTGCCTCTTTTGAAAAGACAAAATAAAGAGACCTTCTTATGGCTGTCCCTCAATACTGCCTTTTTTGAAATGACAAAATAAAAAGACCTGCTTATGTCTATCCTTTAAGACAGTACAATCCTATGTATAATTATGTATCTCATGTTATGTATAATTATCTAAAGTGCCAACCTCTGATAGAGTGGTCTCAAAACGTGTGTACCTATAACCTGTCCAAACTATTCCAAAGGAACTATTGTCTAATGTAAACTTATGTTTCTACTATTTTGTACAACTATCTATGACTGGCCATTTTTGGTAGATTTCTATAAAATCTGTATCTTTCATCTCATGACATATCCTTGCCACAAATAACCACTTGCTGACTGACAAAACAATACAAGCTTACAAACAGTTTGAAGAAACGCTTACGGCTTTGCCATTTGCAAAAAACAAGAAATAAAGATCTTCTCTCACCAGAGCCAAAAAAAAAAGAAATTCACTAGTGAAAACTGGGCCTCTAGTCCCAGTCCGTAAGGGCCTTTAGTCCCGGTTATGGGACCGGGACTAATAAAGCGTGACTAGAGGCCCACCACTAGTCCCGGTGGATGCCCACGTGGCTGCCCCTGCGCGCTCAGGATGCACCCCCACTAGTCCCGGTTGGTGTTATGGACTGGGACTAGTGGGTCTCTGCCGCGGCAGAAATTTGCGCCTTTTCTCTGCCGCAGCAGAGCATTACCTTGGACTAGTGATTTCTCTACCGTGGCAGCATTTTGTGTCCTTTCTCTGCCGCGGCAGAGATTTCATTTTGTATTGTTTTATTTATTTATTTTTCAGTTTAAAATGGTTTTGGAATATTTGTACGCCACCACATATCGTACACATTCGTGCATATATATAAGATAACTTGTATTACGAAATCGAGCATACAAATATATACAATTTACATAGTTACATGGAGATCACAAAATACCTGGACTAGAGCATAAAATAGTTCGATTACACGGAGATCAGAAGCGCCTATTCACACTAAATTCTCCAGCATCGTCTACGATCTCTTTGAAAATAAATCCCGCCAGCTCCTCCGCAATTGCTAGTACGCGTTGCTCTGGTAGTAGTTGATCCCGCATTCTCTCGAACTATATATAAGAAAAAGGAGATCAATATGAATATCAATCATGATAACAAAAGATGACGGCAATAAAATGATGGTGTGAATGCATTGCTTACATCGACTCTATAATCGTTGTGTTCGGTGGTAAATGTGCGAATGAACTCGCAAACGTAGAATCCACATAGATTCGACCCCCGTGGCTGCCTCGCGCACTTTACGAGAATAGAATTCAATCAAAATAATAATCTAGAGTATCATTATTGTATTGAAACTAGAAGTAAAGAGATGCGTGGACATATCACGTGCTACTTACCGAGACTGCCTTAAACTTCAGCTTCTCACTAAATATACCCGTAACCTCGCGTTTAAACCGGATCCAAACCCTGCCCGACGAAGAAAATGAATGAATGAGTTATTCATTACCTGATATCTCAGGAAATCAACGAAAGAGACCGATATAGCGCGAAACTTACTTCTGGAGCATGTCCTGCATGCTGCGAAAATCTTCCAGGTTTCTCTTTGATGGGTCCATGACATCAACTCTTCCCTTATCAAGTTGAATGTCTAGCAGAACCTAGTGGAAGCTGCAAACATTTATATATACATCCGTAACTCATCAATTACACTTATTAGCATCTACTAATCAAAAGTAAATGTGTACAACAGAATAAGACCCTCACCTGAAATTGTAAGGAAACAGTATGTGCTCAGAGAAATTTTGCTCCAGTAGAAACCTTAGAATGTTTTCCTCCGTCTCCTCGGGGTTATCCCTTAGCGTGGCTATATGCACTTTATCTGGGTCAATGAACCCGATATTATAGATTCTTTTTCTTTTACATTCCAGCATCTTCATTCCGCATAATAAGGATAATTACATGTTCTGAACTGAACAACTGAAAAACCGAACATGTAGACAATGAATTCAAAAACTTACAGACAATAGCAGCTGAGGATGGATTTGTCTAGGGCGTCGAGATGGTATAACTGGAGAAGTTCTGGAAACTCAATATGGACCTCTTTGGGTCTGAAGTACTACTCATGTGGGACATTGGTTACGATAAATATTCTCCCCTGCTTTATGACCGCCGAGTACCATTGATGGAGATTTCGCATTTGTGTTGGCAGTTCTTTCAACTTGTCTTTGCTGACCGAATCCTCACCTGCGACATATTTAGTGGCTAGTGGCAACTTGGGTAAAAGGTCTAGTTGGGGGCCTAACAGTTCATCAAGACTAATTTCCATGCTGGCCGCCATCTCCGCAGCTATTGACATATCTACTGGCTGTCGTGCGAGGAGTGGAACATTTTGTGAAACCACCTTGAGGGGTGCGATCGTTTGTTTGGCCTGTTGTCCGAGAAGGGAAAAGTCTGATTTTTTACTAATTGCGGTTTTGGCCTGTTAGACGGGACCTCCGATTTAGCCATGCTGCTTCTCCGCTGAGATGGGTTGGCAGTAATATCAAGTGGAGGATCTTGCTGCAAGCGCGCTATTCCTCTAAGTTCGTCGATCTGCTGCTGCTTGTCAAGTCTTGCTAGCAGCTGGTTGAACTTGTCTGCCTCCTCCTCCTCCCGTTGTTTCTTTGCACTTGCTCGGCTTCTATAGGTACCTTGGTCCTTAGGAAACCCAGTATCCCACGTGAAACTCCCGTCAAGGCCTCGGACTCGTCCTATATGTTCGCGATTCCCGAGGACCAAGGTCAGCAAGTCTTTCTCTCTATCGGGATGAAACTGTTTTATTCCATCTTTAATATCTTTGACCACTTTTAGCCATGCAGTCCTGGGTACCTTTATCCCGTCACTGCAAACAAGGTCCCCTGTAAGTTCGTCATATGTACTCCCATGCCCAAGGAACCAATTTCTTGCCCTAAAATCCCATTCTTCGCGAATTGGTTCTGGAATGATCCCTTTATCATGAAACTCTTTCTATTTTGCATCCCACTTAGGCATGGCAGCCGCGTAGCCCCCTGGCCCCATGTTATGGTGATATTTCTTCTTCGTAGCATTTATCTTGTTTTTTTCTGACTTTTCCGTAGCAACTCCTATTTTCCTATACTCCACAAATGCATCCCAGTAAGGCTTCTGCTTCGCTAGATAGCCTTCGAATAATGGGGTTTTCTTGTCCTTCTGATAATGTTGCCATAATGACTTCTTCCAGATCTTGAATAGTTCGGCCATATTCTTTAGTGCAAACTGCTTGACTTTCTTTCTCATTTTAGCAGTCTCGTCCTCAGTATCACATTCTGGCATCTTCAAATGCGCCATTAGGTTAGTAAATAGTTGCTCTTTGAATCTATCGTCGATATACACATCACTCCATTCCGCCTCTTTGGGCTTATTCCACTCCCGAACAGTGATCGGAGTGCGATCACTAGCAACAACTCCACATTGTTGTAGAAATATTTGTTTTGTTTTCTTTGGTTCCAATGGTTCGCCGCCTCCTGAAACCTCTGTAATTTCATAAACAGTACCATGGGGCAACTTTTTGGCTAGGACGCGCTTGGTTTTCTTGCTCGATGTAGAGGCCTAAGAGAAGAAACATTTGTCAACGTAATATATATACAACTAGGTACATCTACTGACGATCATCGGACATCATATATATATATATATATCTCGTCGGTCTGCGTTACACGTCCATGGGCTTCTTCCTCCTGTCTGTTGGTCTCCTCGCCCTCACCGGATGAGTTCAGATACCTCGAGGGAGATCCCTCATCGGCATCGTGAATCATATCCTCGAGCAAGTGTTTCGAATCTAGGTCTCTGCAGATTGGACTAGGTGGATCCATAGTTCCTACAAATTCACACAATATTTATTTGCACTTAACAAATAAAACCTAAACCCTAAACCCGGAGGTGTGGTGGCGGTGGCCAGTGATGGTGGCCGCGGGATAGGCGGGTGACTAAGAGGCTTCCCGCGAGAACCACCACCCTAACCCTAACTCCGGTCACCACCCCTAAACCCTAAACCCGGAGGTGCGATGGCGGTGGCCGGTGATGGTGGCCGCGGGAGAGGCGGGCGACTAAGCGGCTTCCCGCGAGAACCACCACCCTAACCCTAAGTCTGGTCACCACCCTAAACCCTAAACCCGGAGGTGCGGTGGCGGTGGCCGGTGATGGTGGCCGCGGGAGATGCGGGCGACTAAGCGGCTTCCCACGAGAACCACCACCCTAACCCTAACTTCGGTCACAACCGTAAACCCTAAACCCGGAGGTGTGGTGGCGGTGGCCGGTTTTGGTTGCCGCGGGAGAGGCGGGCGACTAAGCGGCTTCACGCGAGAACCACCACCCTAACCCTAACTCCGGTCACCACCCTAAACCCTAAACCCGGAGTTGTGGTGGCAGTGGTCGGTGATGGTGGCCGCGGGAGAGGTGGGCGACTAAGCGGCTTCCCGCGAGAACCACCACCCTAACCATAACTCCGATCACCACCCTAAACCCTAAACCCAGAGGTGCGGTGGAGGTGGCCGGTGATGGTGGCCGTGGGAGAGGCGGGTGACTAAGTGGCTTTCCGCGAGAACCACCACCCTAACCCTAACTCTAGTCACCACCCTAAACCCTAAACCCGGAGGTGCGGTGGCGGCGGCCAGCAGTGGTGCTATATACATAAATACACTATATACATAACTTACAATAAACTAATCCTAAACTAAATACACTATATACATAAACTAATCTCATACCCTAAAAAAATAAACTAATCCTAAACTAAATACACTATTATATACATTTACACTATATACACTATAATAAACTAATCCTCAACTAAATCTCATACCCTAAAACTAAATAAACTAATCCTAATTAAATTAAAAATCCTAACTATAATCCTAATCCTAAACCTAACTCATCGGCGGTGGCAGCGGCCGGCGGTGGCGCTGGCGGCAGGCACGCGCGGGAGGTGGCGGCGGGCAGCCTCGCTCGATGCTTCGTCAGAGTGACGGTGGTGGCACGCGTGGCCGATCTCGGTGGGCGCGCGGGGCTCTGCAGCAAAGGCGCGGGCGCGGGAGCGGGGCGTGGCGGGCTCGGCGGTGGGTGGCAGGCCGGCGGAGAGAGGAAGGCGCGACGGTTTCGTCGTCGAGTCTCGCGGGGAAGCCTGGCAGCGTCGTCAGAGTCTGCTGGCCTCCACTTATCCTGGTGCGTGGAACGCACCGGGGGAGAAGGCCTACTTTTATACCCTCCCCCCTCTAGTCCCGTTCCATGGCACCAGCCGGGACTAAAGGGTGGTCTCTAGTCCCGGCAGGTGTTGGGGATATGCTATATGGGTATCCTCATAGCATGTCTCTTATCCGGATAACCCGGGTGGCCCACAGTTGGTAGCATGGCCCATGGCCTGCTGGGCGGACCAATTAGATGGATCCAGAAGGGAGGCCCATGCCGGATAAAGGAAGTCTACGGTGGAGTCACCAGCGTACCCAGATCCTTGGAGTACAAGACACGCTAGACTAGTAATAGACGATGTAGGACTTTGTAACCTGTCCGGATAGGACTTTTCCCTGTAACCCTAGGACCTGGCAACTATATAAGTCGGGCCTATGGGAGGCTTTAGGACACAACTTCACATAACCTCGAACAGCGAACCAATCTCTGTAACTCGGCGTATTGCCCTTATAGTGATTTATAGTAGGATTCCGCCACCGTTGTGGGATCTGAACCTGGGTAAGCTGTGTTACCTCGTACCGTCAACTGATCGCCTTCCCCCACGTCTCTAAACATGCACTGTGAGGACCCCTCCATGGCGTACTCATCGGCAATACAACGACAATTGGCGCCCATCGTGGGGCAAGAGGCACTTCAGGCTCTTCAACGGGCGAGGACCAAGATCTTCGCGGAAATCGACCAAACCGTAGCCATCGGTCGCGTTCTCTTCTCCGGCAACATTCCGATCGTCCCTCCCGACGAGTTTTGGATCCCGGCGAAGATGAACCCTACACGGTGTTCGATCATTCCTATCGGAGACATCCACCTCTTCATTGGCGAAACCGACTCGGGCACTAGTTCCCTGGGAGTCGGAGGAGCATCAAGGCCCGCACGGACCGCCTACGGCCAGGATACGTTCGCGGAAGGATCGATGTTGGATCTCTCCTCGGAGTTTGCCGGTAAAGATCGGAAAAAATCAAGGCCCACCCAAACCGCCCTGTGCAGGATATAAAGGTGGAAGATCACTACAAGTCCGCTGACCTCGTCTGTGCGTCTGGACAGCAGAGATCCAAGTTCGTCAGCATGGTTACCATCTTCGATCTGGCGCATTGCATTCAGAGAGAGGGCGAAAAACCCCGCGATTACCTTGCCAGGTGGCTCCGTATACGAGCCGATCTAGCCCACTACCCCAATGATGATGCTATGTATCACTTTGTGGAAGGACTGGACCATGGCACGCTTCTCCGGCATTCTCTAAGACGGCAGCAGGCGTCTAGACTTCTTACCTTCGAAGGCATGGTGAACACCGTCAACAACTACGCAGAGGCCGAATCGGTGGCTCAGATAGCGCTTGCACTTATTGACGGAGCCCCTCTGATTCATCCTCCACCACCATCGCCTTCGGCTACCATCACCGCACTTGCGCCACCACCTCCAGTCATCGTCGCTGCCATTGCACCTCCACCCCCCGTCATCGAGGAAGTCCTGGAACCCTCCAAGTCTGTGATTGACGCGCTATACGCTGACTTCAGTGCAGATTCAGAGGAGATAGACTTCAGTCCAGAAGAGCTAGACTCCGCCATGCAGGAGATGGAAGAGTAGTACACGCGCAACGAGCAAGTCAACAACTCCTTCACGTCTCGAGAGGTGTTCGCCACCATCAGGACGGCGATGGATGAAGATTAACCCAGGCGAGATCCGCCTACAGCTCTGGACAAAGGGAAGGGACCACCTGTTGCTTCCAACGATGATCGCGCAAAGGTCATGCCCCCTTCGCCTAACCTAGTGCAACAGCAGCAGGAACTCGGCACCGGCCCGAGCAATAACAGCACCGCAAACTTGCCACCTCCGGCATCTACATCTGTTGCTGCCCAAGTTACTCCAGCTGTTAGAGTGATGTACGACAATCTCCTCGTCAAGCCACTAACCGTAGCTCATATTCGGAACATGACCTAGCTTTACGAGAAGCGCCAGCAGTTGCTGGAGGAAGCGCAAGCCATCACGGAGCAAGGCGCTAAGCTAGATCAAGATCTGGTCAACACGCATAAATCCATAGAGAAGGCTAGAGCAATGGAGGCCAAGTACAAGACTCTGCTGCAGCAGCAGAAGGCCAAGAAAGCTCCGTCTCGCATCATCAACGATCCTGGTGTATGGCGAAACCTAGGATGGGCTCCTCCGAAGCCGGCACAAGCCAAACCATACATTGACAGTGAAGGCAGGCAGGTGATGCCCACTCCTCTCCTCAACCTCGCCGTCGCCAAGACCCTTCTAGAGCAGGATAGATAGCCTGAGGCAGTGGACCAGGTCTATGACCTAGTGGCCAAGGCGGTGAAGAGGCAGGAAAAGGCCACCTCTCAGAGGCGTGGGTCTGACCCAGCGTTTTGCCAGTCTAGCCAGCATCAGCCGCCAAGGGACAGATCTCCTCTTGATGTCGGGTGTCAGATGGGTTCATCATAACAAAGACAGAGGGATGCACGCAACAGGAAGGATGCTATCCCCATATCCTCCGACCACGGAGAAAAATCCTAACCTCGTAGCCCATCGCCACCGCCCCGCTCCCCCCGACATCGTGAAGACCCCCAGGCTCACCATCATACGGATATGTCCCTGCCAACGCAAGGCGGCAGCATCATCCGCGACAAAGCGGAGCAGACCTGTCATGATAGAGAGAACAACCAGGTACACAAGAGTAGGTCGCGCCATGACCCTCCGCGTGAGACAAGCAATCGCGACAGGCGTGAGGCGTCGCAGGAGGGTAATAGAAAGAAGTCTAACCCGCCGCCACCTCCGCCTCCGTCGCCACCTAGCAGTCACCATGGCGGAGGAGGCCCGCGTCATTCACGCAGCCCATCCCCTGTTGACAAGAAGAAAAGAAACCCGGAGCCATACGATGCACGTTCGCGGACCCCAAAGGTTTCCGGATTGACAAGACCATCAAGCCCTATGACGGCACCGCTAAGCCAGCTGCATGGTTGCAGGATTACGGCAACGCGGTAGAGATCACCGGGGGTAACCCCAACGTTGCCGTCAAGTACCTCCCATTGATGTTGGCGGGCAAGCCTGTCAATGGATTGTTGACTTGCCGGAGAAATCCATCTGCAATTGGTTGGATATGCAAGAAGCGTTCACCAAGAACTTCGAGGGTACGTACAAACGTCCCTGCACTTTTGGCGATCTACAGCAGTGCGTGCAAGAGAAAGACGAGACATCTCGCGCCTACCTCTCCTGATGGCTAGATATGCAGAATTCCTGCGCAGGAGTGCACGCTCAGACCGCCATGGCCGCCTTCATCGATGGGTTGGAAAGGGGCACGTTGCTCCGACATAAGCTGAAGCGCTTGCAGGACAATCACCAGCTTGACCTGAACCAGATGATTCAGTTGGCTAGTGAGTTCGTAGCTGACGACGATGATGCTCGCGACTCTCTACCGGCAACGGTCTTTCCAACTCAAGCTCGGAGGAACAGCAGCACAAAGCGGAAAAACGCTCCAGAAGAAAAGCAAACTCCCGACATGGTCGCTATGACCTTTGCAGGATGAGGTGATGGCGGACAATGTGGCCGAGGACGGGGAGCTGGTCGTGGGCAACAGCGAGGAAGTGAAACTACCTCGGCGGCGCTCCGCATTCCCCAAACCTACGAAGAGTACCGCGATACGCCATGCCTCATACACCTCGATGTCAATGACAAGGCCACCCATACCAATCGACATTGCAAGTTCGTCAACGACCTCACGGAGGACCCAGAGTCCGGCTACAAGCAAAGTCGGAAGAACAGACCGCGAGGCAATGGCAAGGGGAAGAAGAAGGAGGAGGAGTGCAAGGATTCAAGTGACATGGATGAAGACGTTGACCCCAAGCACGCCGCCAAGAGCGACGGCAAAGGCAAGAACCCCTTCGAGAACAAGGCGGCAGTCTACCACACTTTCCTTGGCACCCCCACTGTCCGACAACAGAAGACCTCTATGAGGATACTGCTGGCTGCTCTACCCCCAGTTCCCCAGTACCTGCGCTGGTCGGAGGTTCCAATTACTTGGGGCAGGAAGGATCACCCAGACCTTATCCCTACGGATAACCAATACGCCATGGTCATCAACCCTTTGATAGACAGCATTGAGTTCACCAAGTGTATGGTGGATAGTGGAAGCAGCATCAACATCATGTACCTGGATACACTACAGAAGATGAACTTGACGGAGGCAAACCTAAGGCGAACCAACACCATCTTCCACGACATAGTTCCTGGTCAGGAGGCTCGGTCCCTTGGGTGCATCACACTCCAGGTTTCCTTTGGCGATGTTAATAATTACCGCCAAGGGCACATGACCTTTGAGGTGGTCCCCTTAAAGAGCGTGTACCACGTCATATTCGGCCGCGACATATTACACACCTTCATGGCCAAGCCATGATTTGTCTAAAACAAACTCAAGATACCCTGACCAAACGGTGTCATCACCATATCCGTAAGCTTTACCAAAGCTAGGGACTGCGAGATTAATGAAGCAGCATACGCGGAAGCTGTCCTCTACAGCGAAGAATTCATGGAGATCCAGAGCAAGGTCGATGACTCAGAGATGCCCGCGTCGAAGAAACAGATTTCCGACTCCGCTCTAGCATTCAAGGTCGCCATCGAGACCAAGCCGGTGGAACTTGTGGTAGGCGATGCCTACAAGACCACTGCCATTAGGACGAACCTGGATCCCAAATAGGAAAGCGCGCTCGTCAAGTTCCTCCATGAGAATACGGACATCTTCGCCTGGCAACCGGCCTACATGAAAGGTGTACTATCGTGGTATTGCCGACAAGTACGCCATGGAGGGGTCCTCATAGTGCGTGTTTAGAGACGTGGGGTAAGGCGGACGGTCTACGGGTACGAGGTAACACAGCTTACCCGGGTTCAGGTCCCACAACGGTGGCGGAATCCTACTCCTGCTATAAATCACTATAAAGGCAATACGCCGAGTTACAGAGATATGTTCGTTGTGCGAGTTTGTATGAATCGATGCCCTAAAGGCTCCCATAGGCCCGACTTATATAGTCTCGAGGTCCTAGGGTTATAGGGAAAAGTCCTAGCTAGACAGGTTATAGAGTCCTACACTGTCTATTACTAGTCTTGTGTGTCGTGTACTCCAAGGCTCCGGGTACATTGGTGACTCCAACCATAGCCTTCCTTTATCCGGCATGGGCCTCCCTTCTGGATCCATCTAACTGGGCCGCCCAGTAGGACATAGGCCATGCTACCAACTGTGGGCCACCCGGGTTATCCTGATACGAGACATGCTATTAGGATACCCATATAGCATATCCCCAACAGTAGCCCCCGGAGAACTCCGAGATCTTGCGCTGTCTTGCCTCTGCACGCTGAATGCTCCGTTGAGATGAATGTCGGCAAATCGTCAAGCAATATCTTGTAGTCCTCCCAAAGAACCCTGCAAGGTTTCTCCGTGTTCAATACGTAAGTCGGAGAAATGTTGAATCTTCCGTCGTACTATTCCATAGCCGGACTGGATCCGTCCATGCCAGAATCTTTCGATGTGATAGCTCATATGCCTATGTCAGCTAGGGCAACGTAGGCGTAGGTCAGCGACGCCTCGTAACTCACACATGCAGAGAACACAATCATGTCTGATTTTCCCGCGCGAGCGATACGAACCGTTGGCGGCGACGGTTGGGACGTGGCGAAATTTCCGTGCACGTTCGCGTACACGTCGTCTACGTGGCAACCATCCGATCCAGCTGCACGAATCTTGATGCTGGAGATCATAAATAGTAACTGCAGTGGAATTTTTACTTTTCACCTCATTCTCTCCTCACATCGTCTTCTTCCTTCAACGCGTGCCCCCTCGAGCTCTTCGTGCAATCTTCACGAAAAAACCTAGCTCCAATCTTTGCCAGTCACCTCCAAAACCACTCAATGGCCAGTAGCAGCTCCACCCTTTCCATGGCGGCGTCGGGCGAAGCCGCGGCGAAGCCGGCGAGCTCCATCATCATGCCCCTAGAGGGTTTGGTCATCCCCGTCTCGGCGGTGGTTGAGTCCACCGGCGGCGATCATAACCCAGCAGCGCTGGAGCCACTGGAGGACGAGCTCCACTCCCACAAGGGCGATTGGCGCGGTTCGGACATCACCGACCGCGATATCAAGGAGATGATCGCCGAGGGCTACCTCCCTGCGACGGAGGGGCTCGCCTAGCGGGCGGCGCCGGCCGGCGAGGTGACACCTTCTCCCCAAGCCAGAGAAAAGGTGTACCTTAAAGCCCAATTGGTACGCGGCGTCTCCCTACCCATCTCTAACTTCTTCCTTTCCGTCTTAAACCACAATTGAGTCCAGCCCCCGAACCTCTCTCCCAACAGCATCCTAGCGCTTAGCAATTACGCGGCGCTCTGCGAGGGTTACCTAGGGATTAAGCCTAGGCTAGACCTTTTCGTGTATTTCTTCACCGTCAAGCGTGAAGCCGAAGATAGTAAGGACGAACTCAAAAATTGCGGCACCATAAGCTTCAAGATCCGTCCTGGCCGGCGGTTCCCCGACATCGTCGGCCACGAGTCCTGCAAAAACTGGCAGCGTACTTACTTCTACGGCCCAGATATCCCTTTGGCCGGCCGAGAAGTAACATACCCGGAATTTGTCGATGGAGCCGCCGCTGAAGCCTCGTCATGGAGATCCCAGGCCTCCCTTCCCTCCGACCTTGATGCTTCCTACGCCATAAGGCGGATAGAATGGTTCGTAGAGACGGGTTTGACCGGCTTGGACCTAGCCATGTGCTGGTTCATCCGGCAAATCCAACCTCTGCAGCACCGCGCGAAGCTAATGCACGAGTATACCAGTGATAGAAAGGATAGCCCCCGTATCTCCATGGACAATTTCTCGAGCGACTCCATCAAGCTCCGCCTCAAGGACATCGTTAAGGTGATAGACAAGAAGCGTGGCTTCACCATCACCTACGACATGTTCATAGATGGCAAGTGCCCAAAGGTAATTGTTTATTTTCCGTGTGTGACATATACTCCAGTTCTTCCATCTAGCCATTTCCATCTCATCTAACACTGTGGTTCTTGACCTTACAACTTAGCGACATAGACGAGGATAGCATGGCTCCTCAAATCTATGATCCAAAGATGAAGGAAGTCAGCGTCGTGTCCGACGACGATGCTCCATTGGTGCGAAAGCGGAAGAGCTCCACCTCTGACGCTGCTGACGGAGGCAAGAAGAAGAAGACGGAGGGTGGAGCCTCCAAAAAGACTATCGCCGCCCTAGAGGCGGAGAAGAGAAAAGTTACCGGGATCCCCTTTGCCAAAGCATCCCCACTTGTGTAAGCTTCTTTCTCTCTGACATTCTCTATTTATCTGTCTTGCTCCTGTACTTATACATTTTGTACGTTTCAGGAAGAAAGCCACGACCGGCCTGAAGAAGACCTCCAAAACATTAGGGGCTTCTAGAACCATTAAGGACATGCTGCATCGTGACGCATCTCCCGCCATCTCCCCTGTCACTCCCTCCATCAAGCCCTCATCTGCCCCGACAAGCTCACAAGCTAAGGAGGTATCTGGCCCTTCCTCCATGGAAGTGTACTCAGGCGCCTCTACCGAGATTGCTGTCGTCGGCGAGCAGGCGACATAGGAGAGTGCCGCCCACCAAATGGCTAAAGCTCCGGCTAAGGATGCCATCGGTGGCGGTAAGGAGGTGATAGAAGCAGGTACTTCTGCCGAAGGTGGCGTCCTCGCCCCCCAGAAAGCTATAGAGTTCCCGAAGATAGTCTACCCGGCACTTATGCCGAGTACCACAACTCTGGTTCCTGGTGCGGCGCCGACATCTCCGACGTGCGGTCTTGAGGAGCTCCTCCGTCAAGCAGAGATCTTGCAAGGAAACAACATATCCTTTGGCAAGATGAAGCAGCCGCAGCATGCAGGATGGGCATGAAGCACTCCAGGTCGTACTCGACTTCATTGGAGTCGGAGCGATCCCCGTTTCAACCGCAGGGAGGGAAAGTACTATCATCAACCTAGTGAACAAGATTCTGTGAAAGACAAATAGAATGAGTAACCAAAAGCTAGACTAAGAGTGGAAAAAGTGCTAAAACGGACTCGGCAAGGAAAACGACTCGGAAAACTTACCCAGGGGATAGGCCTGACCCGGCTAAACGGAGGGAAACTCCAAGCCCAATCATCCGCCACATTCAGTTTAAAGATTGCGCTTACTCGGTGGGAAATGGAGTCATGGGTGAGCTCCTTAGTGGAGTGCCGAGTGGGATCATTGGAGCCACATATGGAGCACATCTTGTGGCTCCTCGCTTGGATGGGGCTTACCCGGCGTGAGATGAAGGCGCACATGAGGTCAGTGTCGGCAAGATGAAAGTTTTCATCCGGCGACAACAACCTTTCCAGGATCGCATTAGCCTCGTTCACCGCAGCGTCTTGGTCGCGCGGGTCAAGCTGCCAGAACTTCTTGCTGGGGACCTCGTCTGAGAAAGGGGGAGCCGGATGTTATCGGTGGACCCGCTGTTTTTTACATAGAAAAATGTCCTATGCCACTTCTTGTAAGAATCAAGCCCAGCAACCCGAGAAAAGATGGAGTCTCTCCTGGGCATGATGCTAGCGGCACCGCACTGAGTCGGTTTCTTCTCGGCTCGAGGAGCACCAGGATGGGGAACAACCTGAACCCTAAATCTAAAATATTTGGCCCCCAGAAGAACTGTAGGCCAAATTCCGAGGTAATCCTCGCAAGCAGAGATAAAGCAGGAAAGAGAACCAATTGCATTGGCAGGAAGCTGATGGGTTGGCAGATGGAAGGTGGATAGAAACAAGGAGAAGAAGGTGCTCACTAGAAGAGCGAAACCGCACTCAAAGTGAGAAAGGGAAACCACCCGCTCGTTAGCTTCGGGCTTGGGAGAGATCTCACCGGTGGGAAGACGGCAATCCACTTGCAGCGGAATGCGCCTGGTAGAGTGGAGACATTCTACCTCCTCGGTGGAGACCTCCGAGCCTTCCCAGCCGCCGCGCTCGCCGGCGGGAACCTCCTGCTCCTCCGCACCATAAGCGCTGTCGCGAGCGTCCATCACCCTCGTAGAGTTAGTCTCCTCCGCCGTTGAGAGTGGCTTGGAAGAACACGGACCCGTGGTAGAATGGAAAGAGAAGTGGAGCAATTGCAGGGCAAGAACAGGAGGAACAAGAAACGGCAAAGGGGCGGTTTGATCTTGCAGGAGCAAGGAAGAAGAAGAGGCAAGGGAAAACTGAAAAGGCGTGGGGGAAGTGGAAACCCCCCAACCCCTACTTAAGGGCAGTAAAAACCCAGGTCGTGGGATCCATCTGAGCCGTGCGGCCAGCGTGTGTCCATGTACCAGGCCGAGTAAGATAATCAGCAGGCGCCACGTAGACAGAGATACACGAAAAATCCCGTGCCACGTCATGAAAGGAAGGACAAGCGGCGCAGGACGATGGGACTGCCACAGTGACAGGGAATAACTGCGCAGCCGTCACTGTGCCACCAGAGCTTGGAACAAAATTTGAGGCAAGTAATCATGATTACCAGCTGTCAGTGACTGAAGCATGCCAAAAATGACTCGGAATTGGCCCAAGTGACTCGGCTCGAGGCAAAAATGCGCCAAGAAGTCAAAGAGTGGATCCGAAAACTATCATACATACCCGACAAGATGCAAGATTGCGACAAATAAGGACAAAAACTAAGTTTCAATCACATAAAAGGAACCTAGAAACGTCTAACAGCTTGAACTGCTAGACCTCACCAGCTTCGGGGGCTAATGTCGGGGGGATAACCCCTAGTAGGGTCATGAGAGGTGAAACATAACACAGCTTGGCTAGCTCCGAGTAAAGAAAGAACCAGGCCGGGTAAGAGAAGCATGAGCGGCCGACATATAAACTATGTCAGCCTGCATAAGACAAAGTTATAATTCTTGCAAGAACCGACGAGCCGAGTCTACCGAGGAAGGGCTGAGTCAAGTAGGACGTGTGGCACCTTTCCGAGTAAGGTTCAGGAGGGACCATGGTAAAGCATGGTCAAAAGAGAAGGGCGACGCCGGGTGACACAAAAGGAGCCGGGTGACGCCCAAAGCATACGCTGACGTACAAAGTTACAGCGTGACGCCAAAAGGAACAGGAAGCGACGTACCAGAAGACCGTTAGCTGACAAGCTTTATGGACTAGGCCATTGGGCTTAGGGAAAGCGCATGACCCGGCCCGCATTATAGGGACCAAGATCCAAATAGTAAACCCTATAACCTAAAGGGGTATAAGCTAGCTAGCACTGCCTATATAAGGAAGGACATAGTTGTAGTAGAGGGGGGTTGGACCAAGTAGGGAACTAGTGCACTGAATCCTAGTTCATACAGCTCAAGGAGCACTTGTAATCTTCGGGTATCAACCGAATCGCTAAGTCTGGAGAGTTCTTCTTGTTCTTTTTGCATGGCTCGACCGTGCACTCCCTCCCTGGTGACCACAAGCACCCATTCAGCCCCCAACTTAAGCCTACCTATGGCATCTGCCGTGCCACCACCACGACAAGAGGGGGTGGCGTGTTCAAGGGGGGAAAGATCCAAACAGTTTTTTCACGAATTCGGGGGAAATCTGCGACGGTGTTAGTCATGTTCATCGGGGTATTTCCGACAGCATGGAGGGGATGACAAGGTGGGCTCCACCTATGGGCAAGACAAGGAGGAGAGCCGACTATTGGCTTCTCGCGCTTGCAATGGGCTGGCCAAGATGCGGCGGCTACTGCATGCTACGCGCGTGTGGGGGCAGGGGAAAGCGACGGGTAGGCTAGGTGGACTGGGCCAGGGCTGGGACGGGGTAGTTTTAGGTTTGTTAATTTTTTATTCTTTTCCATTTTCTATTTATTTATTTCCCATCTTCCTCATATGAATTATAATGAACTCAAATTAGTTTGTACAATTTTCTAAATTCAAGTAGACGATAATGAGCTAATATTTAGCAATAGTTGTTGTCTTAGAAATAATGGATTTTTATAATGCCAATTTATTTCCCTCTAGGAACATAGTGGTCATGAGTGCATATTTGCATCATGTTTTACATTATTATTTTGCATTGTAGATGTAGGATTTTGGTATTTTACGGTGTTCGCACGCACTTTTTATGTTTATTTTCACCAGGATCAGATCAGATGATGGATTCAATGGACACAATTCTTGGAGCAGTTGTACTGGAGAGAAAAGGAGCCAAAACCTATAAATCGCTTATTCAGGAAATACTAATAATACCAGAAGAAAGGCCGAAGCGAGAAACGGAGACAGAAGAGTTAATGAGCAACTATACGGGCGACCATCGTATAGTTGGTGCCGCCTCCGCCTCATCAAATAGTTTCACCCCGTGCAACTGGTTCGGGGAGACGACATACAAAACACCTAGAAATCACTGAAACCTAACCTCCGGAAGGCATTTAGAGGGGGAACTTGCCCTAGGGATCCATCTTCGCCCTACGCAGATTTGGGAGACCAAGGCATTGATCTCCATCTTCATCAGCCACTACATCTTCATCACCACCATCACCTCCATCCATCCCATATAGATCTTGTTCTAATTCTTGCACTAGTTGTGGATTTATACAATTACTATTCATCGATAATCGTTTCCATTACCATTGCTATGATGTTATCTGTCTCCATATCTGATTAGATCATTAGTTCTTGGGGAGATGGAGAAACCCTAGCATGAGATTGAAATCAGATGAAGTTTATTATGATATTCATCGCTGTGACCATGTGTTAGATTGTCTACATCTTGATGTTGGGAGAATTCGACCTCTGCAATATTTGCCTCTTGTGGGGACTTGATGTGGGGAACTACTTGTTGATAGACGAAGGGATGTTAGCACTTACAGTGACTATAAAGCTGTTGGCACCCCTTACATATAAACTTGGGAATCGAGGAAAATCGCAAAACACTATACATGCCATTGGATACGTCTATGAGGATAATTTGAGCAGCGGTTGCTGCCGCTTTGTCCAAATACGGAGTTCCTCCTACACATACATAGTTGATAATGTTCATGATGATAATCTTTACCTTATCCCCTTTATAATGCTCGTGGTGTATCTGCTAATCCCTGAGAACACTTTTCCCCAACTGAAGTTTCAATTTTTTTACATACGCGATACTTATTTTCTATACCAAACCCAAAAACACATTTTTACGCAATATTCGCATTTTATGTTGTTGCTTAGAACTTTATTTAGCAATTCTACTTTAAGTATTTATTTCAAGAATTCTTAGACTTCAGACTCCTTCTCCCTATGGGAATGATACCTTTTTTTCGAAACTAGCTACATCCGATCTATGCACTTGCAGTCATCAAGCTATTTTCTGGTGCCGTTGTCGGGGAGCTAAGCGCTATAGGTCTTTTAGTTTTTGCTTATTTACTTTAGTTTTGTTAAGTTTTGTTTTAAGTTACAGGTTTCCACCGACATGATGGAGTTTGAGCATATGAATAGTGATAACCCACTCAACCACTTTGGGAAGCCCTATGATATTTATAAAAGAGACAACTCCAACGAGAAGACAAGGGGGTTATAAATAAATCCTCTACTACTTGGTATTTTACATCAGAAGCAATTTACTGGAAATGAAGATGATCCTGATCCATATGAGCATATTGCATGTTTCAAAGATATATGTGGCACGCTCCAATTAACGGGGTATACGGCCAATGAGGTAAGGGTTAAACTTTTTAGTCAATCTTTGACAAGTATAGCTCTCTCATGGTATAGATCTCTACCCTCAGAAGCCACTACTACTTGGGATAATTTATCTTGCGAATTCCTATCTAAATATTATCCATTATCAAAATCTTTTGGAATCAGGTGTATTATAATGAATTGGAGGAACTGTCCCAATGAAGGACTAGTAAGAGCTTATATAAGATTTAAATATTTACTTAGACAAAGTCCTCATCATGATTTACCTGAATGGTATTTATTGCATATCTTTTATGGCGGTTAAATTGAACCTAATAAAATTGAACTAGACTCTTGCGTGAGAGGAGCTTTTATGGATTTACCTATAACTAAATCTTGGGCTTTACTTAATATAATTCGCGATGATAGAGTTTCATGGAATTTTGGTCTACGAAGTGAAGGAGGCACAAAAATAGATCATGAATGTATCCATGACTGTAATAAAAAAGGCCATGTTAATGAATTATCTAAAGAGCTTTATTTAGATCCAGTTCTAGTGTTGCAAGTTGTTAAAGCTTTTACAGAACACATCGAAGATCCAAAAGAAGGTTCAGTCAAGTTTTATCCACCACATGAACCTAAGAACAGAAGAGAAGTTAAAGCAACATTGGCCTCCCTAGAACCAATGTATGAGATACTGTCAATACCCAGATCTTTAATCTCAGATGCCTGTTATGCCATACATCGCAATCCCAGTATTACCATTTTTGGGAGACATAACAGATTGGATATCACAGTACGTCATCCATTACAAAACATACATAAGATCTTACACAAATAAGGATCTCATGATCAAGTCTTAATACAATTCAAGCTGCGGAATAACGTAATAACAACACTAGCATATGCGAGGCTCCATCTTCATGGTCACAGGCAATGCTGACGATGGGAGATGATCCTAGTTGTCGTAACCTTCCTGCTGTCCGTCTTCCTGATACTCCTCTTCATAGTCTGGCCACGAGAATAACCAGGGACAAAGCCATGAGTACTCTTTAAGTACTCGCAAACTAATACTAGCAAGTGAAGTGGTTTTGAGTAGGATATTAAGCTCTAGGTTGTTTTGCAAAAACCCAGATTTACCTTAACTAAGTTCAGAAGCAAAGAAAGCTAGTTGAATGTTTTATAACACCTAAGTGGAAACTTAAAATTCATATCACAACTCTGTTGTGGTCAAGTCAAGCTCATAAATCAGTTCACAAGTTATTTTGAAAACATCTGACGATGGAGCAGTATGGCCACTCCAACAGTCCATAACCGCAAACGTGGCTATTTGAATAGCTTGACACTCTGCAGAGATTGTACACTTTCACCACAACATTTTATACATCCGTCAGGAACAAATCCTGAAATCACCATACTCAGTATGCGGATAATCAATCCTAACATTTCAATTACATGCCCTAGTATAGGCACCTTTCCTGTGAGTTTGGCCTCCCAACCATGACCAACTGTCATCTTGGATACTGCATAGGTGGACAATATTCACAAGGTAGCCTCGGCTCAGACCTTGGCCACAAGGTAAACCATACTAAGGTATATAAATTTCCAGTCACTCCATACCCAAATTTCGGGTATTGTGGTTGTACGGTAAAATTGGAATGGTATCGCATCCAGACAACCATCAGTTTTGTAAAGGGCTAAGGCTCATGCCTTAACATTTTCAACATCAAAATCATATGGTGTTCAAGAACACATGTCAAAACATCTCAATAGAATGACTCATCATTCTAAGGTTTTCATAACCATTTTCACCATGTATTCCCATCTAAAGTTGATCAAGTTTTATGCTTAGCACTAGCAACTACAAGTGGGGGTAAATACTAAAGAGGGGTGGGAATCAAGTGTGAATGTTCTAAGTTGAATCTCATGCCTTAGGATGACATCAATATTGTCGAAATTAGGCCAAGTTTTATGCTCTTTATGCTACCTTCCAATATCCTTCTATTATCTACAAGTTGCTTAGTAAACTCTAAGAGAAAGCTTTGATAAAGAAATAAAGTACTAAGCTTGCAATTAAAATTGGGATTGTGTGTCATCAAGGTTTGTAAGATTGCAAGTATATGCTTGCTAAGTGGCAAGTGTTAGCTTGCATAGATAGTAGCTTGCGAAGATATCAGTATAAGCTTACCTTGTGTAGAGCAGTGTTAAAAGTTCTCCTTGGCTTCTTCCTCGTAGTATCCTCCTTCCTCCTCGTATTCTTGGCCACTACTATCGTCTGTTAATAAATATGAGGTACATAATCACCACACAATTCTTAACTACTCTATTTAGCACACAAAGGGTCACACTGGATGCTCTAGGATCATCACTATTATTACAATCATTAAATCACTTGTGTTATTTATTTTATTTTAGAAAAGTAATTTCTACTCATTGAAAAACTACTTAAGATTTAATATTCTCCAACTAAAACATGGGATCATGTTGACACATGTCATCACCACACATTTCAGTACATGGGAATGTGATTTAAAGTGGTGTCACAATTTAATAAGGTTTAGCCTTTTTATTTTTATTAATTAAAATGACTAGAATGGACTATGAGGCATCCTTTTATTACTTGATAAATATTTCTGCAAGTAACTATATATATTTTTATATATTCTGAAAGGTATGGTTAAATGCGATTTTTGAAAGTTGGAATCAACTCAAAAGCTTTCATGGTTGAATTTTGAAAAATGTTTGAATGCAGAAAAGCTTCCACCTTGTTATTTTTTCTATGCGTAATCTACAAAGCTAATTAGTTGGAATCCAACGGTCGTGGATTAAACACTCTAGTATCTTTCTAACAAAATTAGTTTCATGCATTTTGGTTTAGTGAATCGAGCTAGGTTTATTTTTGAATCTAGGTACAAAACTAGTTTTGAAATTAAATGAATAAACCTAAGTTTGAATTGTTGGGTCGCGTGGGATGTTTAACTGGGTCGGCCCACTACGCACAGCGCGCGGGGGCTGGTTAAGTGAACTACCCCACTCATCAGTGAGACAGGGAGTGGCGAAGCGGTATATGGGGCGATCTAGGCCGTGCGATCTAGCTCTAATCCTACGGCTGTGGTTCATCGTCCATGCCTGAACAGGAGGCGGCAAGGTTGAACCCTAGCGCGGCCAGTGGGGGTCAGTGGGGGCTCATCGGGGCTCCGGCGATGGTTGGCGATGCGGGTGAACGACGAAGTCGACGACGACGACTCTCCTAGTTCCGGCAGCTTCTCCTGGGGCGGCTCAAATCGACAGGACATCTCCTCCTCTACAGCGGCAAACTCCGGTGAAATTCCGGCCACCTGGTGCTCTCCTTGCTCCGGCGGTGAGTGGGTGTGATCAATGATAGGTGGGGAGTGAGATAGTGTGCTCAAATCAAATGGGGGTGGCCTCCTTTTATAGTGCCTGAGGGGGCCGACGGGCGCGGGTGGGGCTCGTCGTGGTCGTCGGCACAACATGCTAATGGCATGGGCGACGATAGGGGGCGCTGTGTTGCCTCCTGGCGAAGCTCAACGTCTTGATGGAGAGGCGTGGGGCGGTGAGGAACGGTTGGAACTTCATGGTGCTCTGAGCGGGTCCGACGACAAGTTTAATGGGGCACAGCGTCCATGGTCCGTGCGGCGGTGAACGGGGTTGTCTGGAGGGTTGATGGGGTGCTGGCTATCACGCACGCAAGCGGCAGGGGCGGCGCGCAGTCTGTGGGCTAGTGTCGCTGATGGCGCACTGGCTCGCTCTCGGCACGCACACAGAGAAATTGGGCGCAAGCTTTTCGTGTGGTCCGGTGGCTGGCAAGGCTCGGGGCTTGGACAGGGGGTGGCGGTGGACAGTGGTTAGTGCTCTAGACAAGGTTGGTGAGGCTAGAGCTTCTCCTATCTCGCTGGCGACATGGGGGTGGCAAGGGTGTTCTCCTATAATCTACTGAGAGTGTAGAGTGATCTAGAAAGGGAACAAGGTTGGCCAAAATTACTGCTACAAAAAGTGTTTGATGTTTGTTTGTTTGCTGCTTACAATGTGTTTGGTGAAATGGCCGAAAGAAATTCAAATTTTAATTTTGGATTCAAACTTGGTAGGTTTTATAGGTACATACTAGTGAGTCTTGGGTTAGTTGGATTGGTCATGGGGCACTGGTTTGGTTGGGTTTTGAAAATGTGTGATCTTCACATATGATAAAGATTCAATTTTCATTTGTCATTTGAATCAATTTGCCAAATGTTTCTGCAAGTTTGAAATGTGAGCTTTGATTCACTTTTACTTGGTATTGCAAGGGGTGAAAAGAAATGGAAAAGATTCTGTTTGAAATCTTGGACTAGAAACACTCAAAGTGGTCTAGTGAGCAAGATTGGCAAAAATGACCATTTGCCTTATTTGATTTGGTTTTGATTTTCTCTTGATTTGTTTCTGCATGGAAAAGTTTTAGATGATGCTATTTTCATCTTTAATCCATTCCTTGCTATTTAGATCAATCACACAAGTCCATTAATGCATTCATACAATCATCACATACACACATGCATTCATTTGGTTTTTATTTAATCAAAGTTTTTGTTCACCCTAATTTTAGTGATTACAATTTGATAATCATTGTTCAATATTTTTGGGATGTTACAAACCTTCCCTCCTTAAACAAAATCTCGTCCCGAGATTTGAAAAAGATGAAAAGATTACCTAGGATTTAAAGAGATCGGGAAACTCCATCTTGATGTGATCTTCTCGCTCCCAAGTAGCTTCTTCTTCAGTGTGGTTAGTCCAATGAATCTTGAGAAACTTGATGCTTCTAGTTTTGGTGGTTCTGAAAGCTTCCTCCAAAATACGGATGGGTACTTCGGGATATGTCAGGTCATCGTTGATCTCTATGGTGCGGTGATCAATGTTCTTGAAAACTTCAGTCTTCTCTGGGACTTCAAGGCATTTGCGAAGTAACGATATATGGAACAGATTATGCACTGCTGACATCTCCTATGACAGTTCCAGTTGATCCGATACTTCTCCTCTATGATCCAGAATCTTGAAAGGACCGATATATCTGGGGTCTAAATTTCCTTTGAGCTAGAAACGCTGCATTCCCTTCAAAGGCGACACTTTGAGATACACAAAATCTTAGATATTGCAAGCAAGGTCTCGACGTCTCTTGTCGGCATAACTCTTCTGTCTTTACTGGGCGGTCCTGAGGTGCTCACGAATCTTGTGAACTTTCTCTTCTGCTTCTCGTAGGATGTCGGGTCCAAAAATCTGACTCTCTCCTACTTACGACCAATTCAAAGGGGTACGACACTTCCTTCCATACATGAATTCAAATGGCGCCATTTGCAACCTAGCTTGATAACTGTTGTTGTACGAAAATTCTGCGATAGGCAGACAGTCTTCCCATTTAGATCCATACTCTAGCACACATGCTCTCAACATATCTTCGAGTATTTGATTTACACGTTCTGGCTGTCCATCGGTCTGAGGGTGATACGCTGTGCTGAAATCTAGTTGGGTTCCCAAACCTTCTTGGACTTTCTTCCAGAATCTCCAGGTAAACTGAGTTCCTCGATCCGACACGATGTTCTTGGGGACTCCGTGCAAACTGACGATTCTAGCAATGTTTAACTCTGCTAGATTCGAACTCTCGTAGGTGGTCTTGACTGGTAAGAAATGAGCTACCTTGGATAATCTGTACCTATGACCCAGGTAGAGTCATTTCCCCTTCTAGATGTAGGCAATCCAGTGATAAAGTCCATTCCAACCGAATCCCATTTCCATTATGGAATCTGCAATGGTTGCAACAGTCCTGCAGGTCTCTGATGTCCCGCCTTGACTATCTGACAAATAACACACTTGGCGATGTAGCTTCCGATTTCTCTCTTCATCTTATGCCACCAAAATTGCCCCTTTAGATCCTGATACATCTTCGCTCCTTCGGGATGGATAGAATAAAGAGTAACATGGGCCTCCTTCAAGATAATTTCCTTCAGCTCTGAATCTGCTGGTACACAGAGACGTCATTTGTACCACAAAACTCCTTCTTAATCCTCGGTGAATCCGGGTACTTTTCCTGTACCGATACGATGTTTGATTCCATCAATACTAGCATTTCCTTTCTGAGCCTCCTTGATCTGACTGATCAAAGTTGGTTGAAGTTCTATGCTTGCATAAAATCCTTCACTCACTAATTCAATTCTGAAATCTTCCATCTCCTTGTGCAAACTTGGTTGCTTCTTTAAAATCATGGAGTTCAAGCGGCACGACAATCTGCTAAGGGCATTTGCTACCACATTGGCTTTACCAGGTTGATAGTGAATGTCTAGATCATAGTCCTTGATTAGTTCAATCCATATTCTCTTCCTCATATTCAGCTCCTTCTGAGTGAATATATACTTCAGGCTCTTGTCATCCGAATAAATCTCACAACAATTACCCATAAGGTAATGCCTCCATGTCTTCAGGGCTAACACTACGGCTACTAGTTCAAGATCATGGGTAGGATAATTCTGCTCATGTTGCTTTAGTTGTCGGGACATATAGGATTTAACTTTGCCTTCTTGCATTAGAACACATCCGAGACCGATCTTGGATGCGTCACAATACACATCAAAAGGCTTCGTGATATCCGACATGATCAAGATTGGGGCTGAAATCAATCTCCTCTTGAGTTCTTGAAAACTCGCTTCACATTTGTGCGTCCATTCAAACTTCTTGTCCTTCTTCAGCAATTGGGTCATGGGTCTTGCGATACTCGAGAATCCTTCTACGAACTTGCGGTAATATACCGCTAATCCAAGAAATGCACGAACTTGGGTTTGAGTGGTTCGGGCTTGCCAATCTTCAACATCCTTCACCTTTGCAGGGTCAACGGCAATTCGGCTGATACAATATGTCTGAGGAATCCTACCTCCTGTAACCAGAATTCACATTTGCTAAACTTGGCATATAACTGGTGCTCCCTAAAGGTTCCAAGGATGGTCCTTAGGTGTAGCTCATGTTCTTCTTATGATTTGGATAGATCAGAATGTCATCGATGAAAACAACGACAAACTTATCCAGGAAGTCCATAAAAATCTTATTCATGAGATTCATGAAATAAGCGGGGGCATTGGTTAATCCAAAAGACATGACCGTATACTCATATAATCCATATCTGGTGGTAAAGGCAGTCTTTGGAATATCCTCTGCGCGAATCTTGAGTTGATGATAACCAGTTCTAAGATCAATCTTAGAAAACACTTTGGCACCAGTCAACTGGTAAAACAGGTCTTCTCTCTTTGGCAACGGGTACTTGTTCTTGATGGTGACATCATTCAACTTCCGATATTCCATAGACAAACGGTTACCTCCATCCATCTTGTCCACAAACAGGACAAATGATCTCCATGGTGACGCACTTGGTTGAATCAATACAATTTCTAGCATGGCATCCAGTTGCTTCCTCAGCTCTACTAATCCAGACGGTTTCATACTATACGGTCTCTGGGCTATGGGTTCGGTTCCTGGAATTAACTCGATGATAAACTCGATATCCCGATCTGGGGGCATACCGGGCAGAACATCTGGAAATACATCGGGGTGTTCACAGACTATCCGGACTTGGTCAATGGTTGGCTGGGCTAGACTCTTGTTGCACTTGAATTGACAGGGCAAGGTTACAGATACATGCTCGACTAATATTCCGGCTGTACTGGTCATGGTTATGGCTTTCTTGGCACAGTCAATTAATCCTTTATTTTTGTACATCCAATCCATTCCTAGTACTACTTCCAAACCTTTAGTTCCGAGTACTATTAGATTAGCATAAAAATCTATGCCATGGAATCAGATAGGTATGGCCTTGCAAATTTGTCTAGCTTTTTTGGTTGAACCGGGTATTTGAACTATCATAACGTTCTTAAATTTGGTTGGTTGAATCTTACTAGTGCATGCAAATTCTTTAGTAACAAATGAGTGCGATGCTCCAGAATCAAACAACACTCTTGCAAGTACTGAGTTAATATAAAACATACCCAGCACGACATCTGGCGCTTCTTGGGCTTCTTCAGCATGCATGAGAAACAGACGGCCGTTGCGGTTGAGCGAATTCCCTGGGGCAAACCTTCTTCCGGGCTGAACATGACGCTGCTGCTGAGCTGGGGCATTTGCATTGGGGGCTGCAGCAATCTTATTGGGGCACTCATTGGAGTAGTGACCCTTGGTTCCACATACATAACAAGTCACCTGAGATTTTTCTTTCGCTGCAACAGGCACAGCATTGCTTCCAGTCCTTGGGGCAGTGTTGGTGTGGGTGGCGGCATTGTTGTTGTTAAACTTAGGTGGTGCACGGTTGAAATTGCTAGGGTTGCCTGTGTTGTTGTGATTTCCTCCGGGCCTTGGGTTTCCACGGTTGGGATAGGTTGTACGGTTCATCGGGGTTCTGTTGGTTCTTGGGGCAAATCCTGGAGATGGGTTGGGGTGATACTTGGGTGTATGGTGGGTTCCTGGTTGATGCATCATGCGACGCTTGCGGTTCTCATTATCTTGGTTAATATTTCTTTCCATCTGAATGGCGGAATCCACTAAGGATTCAATATCAGCAAAGGGGATACTGACTAACACTGTCTGCATCTCATCGTGCAGACCATTCAGGAATCTCTCCTTCTTCCTGGCCTCAGTGCTGATCTCGTCAGGGGCATACCTTGACAGATATAGGAATCTGTCACGGTAATCTACCACAGTCATTCTTCCTTGCTTACGCTCTTTGAATTCATCTCTGATCCGTAGAGTCAAACCTGGTGGCACATGGGTTCGGCTGAACTTGAGTTTGAATTCATCCCAAGCCATCATTTGTCCTCTATTCATGGTGCGAACGCTGTTACACCATGCTCTTGCATCTCCGGCCCGATAGTGGGTAGCGAACAGAACTTTCTCGTTTGCTTCCACTCCTGTAACTTCCAGGTTGTTTTCCATGGTTTGCAGCCAATCATCGGCCTCTAGGGGATCTTCAGACTTACTGAAAATGGGTGGATTGGTGTTCTAGAAACTCTTGAGCTTAGATCCATGGTTGTCCTGATTTCCATGGCCTTGATTGTTGGTGGCCATCTGAGGTATCTGTTGAAGGGTGGCTAAGTTGTCTTGACGTTCTGCTCTTTCGGCTTTGCGGTCCGAAACCAACATTTGCAAGAGTTGCAACATTGGGTCCGAGGACTAAGTGCTTCCTTCGCGAGGCATCTGAAGATTGAGATAGATCATGAGAAAAGAGGGAAATTTCTAAGGTTTAGGGGTTTTGGAAAGTTTTTAAAGTTTGGAACAGGTTTTTCTAGAAACTTGCTTTTCATTCATTCATAACACAAGATACAACACACACCACAACAAAGGAAAACAAATGGTTTGAAGAACCATTCCGGGAAACTACGATACAGTGGGACCGAATACAACTCACAAATGCTAGTGCTCCAGTGCTACTATTCCTCGAAGTCAGTGTCCTCATCATCCTCATCATCATCATCGATGAAGGCAAAGTCATCCTCATCGGTGAAGAAGTCCATGGCCTGATCCTCCAGAAAGTCATCATCGCTTAGATAGGAGTAGGGATCTCCACGAAGGTCTTCCCCTCCATTCTCCCTCTCCTCCAACTGCATATCTCTCTGATGGATGGTCTCCTCCAAACCTGTGATCCGGTTGCTAAGACGGGCAATGATGCGCTCATTCTTGTCAAGCTGACAGCGACGAGACTGGCGGTCCTTCACTAGCATGGCAATAGTCTGATCCTTCTTGGCGGCGATGGCATACTTTTGGTTATCGTAGGAGCGGGCATTGTCTAACTCCTTCTGACGGTCATACATCATGAAGCTGAGGTGGTCCAGTTGACTCTTCAGCTCGTGGTGGTATGGTGCCTTCGGTGGCTGTCCCATAACATCACGCCTTGGGTAGAACTCAAAGCGGGTACCCTTGATTTGGTTGATACTCTGCCCACATAGACGGGCAAGAGCTTCCTGCATGGCCCTGGCAAGTCCATCGAGCCAGTTGTTCTCTATCAAGGTGAACCGAATTCCCTCTGAGGTGGAGGCTTCAATCTTTCCTCGGAAACTTGCAACAACTAACCACTTCAAATCCTCTCCTTCCTGATCATTGAGCTGACCTCCGAAGAAATTGGGGTGCGGACTCTCAAGCATCTCTGAAAGCTGGTCCAAGTCACGCTCAAAGATGAGGTCTCCTCCATTCCCCAACTGATAAAACTTTCTATACTTCACGTCCATCTACAAGAATATAGGATGAGTAAGTTAGTAGAGTGATCAAGTGTGTCAAATTTTTAGGTAGGTTTGAAAGAATTTTTGAGGAGCTTGAATTTTCATGAAAGAGTCTAAGGGATAAGAATGACAATAAGTTTTCGTAAATACTCACTTCCTTGGTTTTGAAACTAAGTTTTTGATTTAAACGTCCATTCTAAACTAGGGTCTCCTATGGTCAGGATGGATCTAATACCAACTTGTCAACACCCGGATTTTTAATCCCAGATGCCTGTTATGCCATACATTGCAATCCGAGGATTACCATTTTTGCGATACATAACAGATTGGATATCACAATACATCATCCATTACAAACCATACATAATGTCTTACACAAATAAGGATCTCATGATCCAGTCATAATACAATTCAAGGAGCGGAATAACATAATAATAATGCTAGCGTAGGCGAGGCTCCATATTCATGGTCACAGGCAATGATGACGATGGGAGATGATCCTAGTTGTCATAACCTTCCTGCTGTCTGTCTTCCTGATACTCCTCTTCATAGTCTGGCCACGAGAATAGCCAGGGACATAGCCATGAGTACTCTTTAAGTACTCGCAAACTAATACTAACAAGTGAAGTGGTTTTGAGTAGGATACTAAGCTCTAGGTTGTTTTGCCAAAAGCCAGATTTACCTTAACTAAGTTTAGAAGCAAAGAAAGCTAGTTGAAAGTTTTATAACACCTAAGTGGGAACTTGAAATTCATATCACAACTCTGTTGTGGCCAAGTCAACCTCATAAATCAGTTCATAAGTAATTTTGAAAACATCTGAAGACAGAACATAATGGACACTCCAACTGTCCATAACCGCGGACGCGGCTATTCGAATAGTTTGACACTCTGCAGAGATTGTACACTTTCACCACAACATTCGATACATCTGTCAAGAACAAATCCTGAATTCACCATACTCAGTATGCGGATAATCAATCCTAACCTTTCAATTACACTCCCTAGCATAGGCACCTCTCGTGTGAGTTTGGCCTCCCAACCATGACCAACTGTCATCTGGGGTACTACACAGGTGGACAATGTTCAGAAGGTAGCCTGGGCTCAGACCTTGGCTGCAAGGGAACCCATACTAAGGTATATAAATTTCCAGTCAAGCCCTACCCAAATTTCGGGTATTGTGGTTGTACAGTAAAATTGGAATGGTATCGCATCCAGACAACCATCAGTTTTGTAAAGGGATAAGGCTCATGCCTTAACATTTTCATCATCAAAATCATATGGTGTTCAAGAACACATGTCAAAACATCTCAGTAGAATGACACATCATTCTTAGGTTTTCATAACCATTTTCACCAAGTATTCCCATCTAAAGTTGATCAAGTTTTATGCTTAGCACTAGCATCTACAAGTGGGGTAAATACTAAAGAGGGGTGGGTATCAAGTGTGAATGATCTAAGTTCAATCTCATGCCTTAGGATGACATCAAGATTATCTAACTTAGGCCAAGTTTTATGCTCTTTATGCTACATTCTGATATCCTTCTATTATCTACAAGTTGCTAAGTAAACTCTAAGAGAAAGCTTTGATAAAGAAATAAAGTACTAAGCTTGCAAATTAAACTGGGATTGTGTGTCATCAAGGTTTGTAAGATTGCAAGTATAGGCTTGCTGAGTGGCAAGTGTTAGCTTGCTTATATAGTAGCTTGCTAAGATATCAGTATAAGCTTGGCTTGTGCAGAGCAGTGGTTGAAGTTCTCCTCGGCTTCTTCCTAGTAGTATGCTCCTTCCTCCTCATATCCTTGGTCGGTACTATCGTTTAAAAATAAATACGAGGTACACAATTACCACACAGTTCTTAACTACTCTATTTAGCACACAAAGGGTCACACTAGATGATCTAGCATCATCACTATTATTACAACCATTAAAGCACTTATCTTATTTATTTTATTTTAGAAAAGTAATTTCTACTCATTGAAAAACTATTTAAGATTTAATATTCTCCAACTAAAACATGGGATCATGTTGACACATGTCATCACTACACATTTCAATACATCGGAATGTGATTTAAAGTGGTGTCACAATTTAATAAGGTTTAACCTTTTATTTTAATTAATTAAAATGACTAGAATGGCATATGAGGCATCCTTTTATTACTTGATCAATATTTCTGCAAGTAACCCTATATATTTTTATATATTATGAAAGGTATGGTTAAATGTGATTTTTGAGAGTTGGAATCAACTCAAAAGCTTTCATGGTTGAATTTTGAAAAATGTTTGAATGCAGAAAAGATTCTTCCTTGTTATTTTTGCTATGGGTGATTTACAAATCTAATTAGTTTGAATCCAACAGGCTTGGATTAAAACACTCCAGTACCTTTCTAACAAAATTAGTTTCATGCATTTTGGTTTAGTGAATCGAGCTAGGTTGATTTTTCAATCTAGGTACAAAACTGGTTTTGAAATTAAATGAATAAACCTAAGTTTGAATTGTTGGGTCATGCGGGATGTTTAAATAGGCTGGCCCACTACGCAGCACGCGCGGGGGGTGGTTAAGTGAACTACCCCACTCGTTAGTGAGACAACGAGTGGCGAAGCGGTATGGGGCGATCTAGGTCGTCTGATCTAGCTCTAATCCTACGGTTGTGGTTCATCGTCCACGCCTGAACAGGACGCGGCGAGGTTGAACCCTAGCGCGGCCAGTGGGGGTCAGTGGGGGCTCACCGGGGCTCCGGCGATGGTCGGCGATGGGGGCGAACGACGAAGTCGAAGACATCAATCCTCCTGGTACCGGCAGCTTCTCCTGGGGCGGCTCAAATCAACGGCGCCTCTCCTCCTCTGTAGCGGTGAACTCCGGTGAAATTCCGGCCACCTGGTGCTCGCCTTGATCCGGGGGTGAGTGAGTGTGATCAGTGAGAGGTGGGGAGTGAGATGGTGTGCTCAAATCGAACGGGGGTGGCCTCCTTTTATAGTGCCTGAAGGGGACCGACGGGCGTGGGTGAAGTTCGTCGTGGTCGTCGGCACAACGTGCTAATGGTATGGGCGATGATAGGGGCGGTGCATTGCCTCCTGGCAAAGCTCAACGGCTTGATGGCGAGGCATGGGGCGGTGAGGAACGGTCGGAACGTCACGGTGCTCTGAGCGGGTCCAACGACAAGTTTAATGGCGCACAACATCCATGGTCCGCGCGGCGGTGAACGGGGTTGCCTGGCGGGTTGCTGGGGTGCTGGCGATCACGCACACAAGCGGCGAGGGTGGGGCATGGTCTGTGGTCTCGTGTCTCTTATGGCGCACTGACGCGCTATCGGCACGCAAGCAGATAAACTGGGCGCGAGCTTGTCGTGTGGTCCAGTGTCTGGCAAGGCTCGGGGCTTGGACAGGGGGTGGCGGTGGATGGTGGTTAGTGCTCTGGACAAGGTTGGTGAGGCTAGAGCTTCTCCTACCTCGCTGGCGACATGGGGGTGGCATGGGTGCTCTCGGCATGTTCACCATTGATGGCTATGCATGCTCACAGTGGTGCTAAGGATAGTTAGATTAGTTTGATCATCTACTGAGAGTGTAGAGTGACCTAGAAAGGGAACAAGGTTGGCCAAAATTACTGGTACAAATAGTGTTTGGTGTTTGTTTGTTTGCTGCTTATAATGTGTTTGATGAAATGGTCGAAATAAATTTAAATTTGAATTTTGAATTCAAACTTGGTGGGTTTGCTAGTTACATACTAGAGAGTCTTGGGTTAGTTGGATTGTTCAAGGGGCACTGGTTTGGTTTGGTTTTGAAAATGTGTGATCTTCACATATGATACAGATTCAATTTTCATTTGTCATTTGAATCAAGTTGCCAAATGTTTTTGCAAGTTTGAAATGTGATCTTTGATTCACTTTTACTTGGTCTAGCGAGGGGTGAAAAGAAATGGAAAAGTTTCTGTTTGAAATCTTGGAATAGAAACACTCAAAGTGGTCTAGTGAGCAAGATTGGCAAAAATGACCATTTTCCTTATTTGATTTATTTTTGATTTTTCCTTCAGTTGTTTTTTCTTGGAAAAGTTTTATATGATGTTATTTTCATCTTTAATCCATTCCTTTCTATTTAGATCAATCACACAAGTCCATTCATGCATTCATACAATCATCACATACACACATGCATTCATTTGGTTTTTATTTAAACAAAGTTTTTGTTCATCCTAATTATAGTGATTAGAATTTGATAATCATTGTTCAATATTTTTGGGATGTTACAGATACCTTTCCCTAACACTGCACAAAATCATATTTTGGAATATGAACAGGTCAAGGCAGTACATGAGGAGAAAGAAGAGGAAAATGTGCGAATAATTGAAGAACATCTAGATGAAACAAAAGATGAAGAGGTAACCAAGGAAGTAATCATGGCTATGTACGCACATTGTAACATAGTTGACCTTGATGAAGAGGCTTCTATATTTGTTGAAGGTAAAATTAAGGTAAAAGATGTGGGTAATCCTATTCTTTCCTGCATATTTAAAGAAACCTCGCATTACGGTTTATGTGGTCTTGGCACCAAAGTTAAAGTTATATCCTATGACTTTTATTTAGAAATAAAAGAAGATATAGCACCGGCTACAATAGAAAATACTGATATGAAAATCATGTTATCCTATAAAAATCATAGAATTCCAATGGGAGTAGCTGAAGATGCAATTATCAAAATTAACAATAAAAATTTCCTAATTGATTTTGTAGTTGTTTATATGCCAATTGACACACTTTGCCTAATCATATTTGGAAGTAACTTTTTGAGTGACATAGGTGCCATAGTCGACTTCAAAACGGAAAAAGAATTCCACTTTTCCAAATTTAAAGACAAACCTCTATTCATACAAGAAGAAGAGAAAGAGAAAACTATTGAAGAAATGGCAGCTCTTTTCTTAAAAAATCAAAATGAAGAAATAAATGAAGATCAAAATTGTGAAGAAATAATTATGGAGGATAGAACTTTAGAAGAATTAGAAAGTGAATTTGATTCATTTCCCATTGAAGAACCTCCAAATGATAAAGCTTTTGAAGAGCCAGAAAAGAGAGGGGATGAAGAACTACCATCCCCAGAATTAAAAACTTTACCCGATAATCTTAAGTATAGATTCTTAGATGATACTAATAAATTCCCTATTATTATTAGTGCTATACTTATAGGGGAATTATAATAAGAACTTATGAAGGTACTAAAGGAGCACCATAAGGCCTTTGGGTACTCAATGGATGACTTGAAGGGTATCAGTCCCATGATAGCTTCCCATCGGATATTCATGGAGGAAGGTGCAAAACCAGTTACATAATTTAATAGAAGACTAAAGCCTAAAATGAAGGAAGTGGTAAGAAATAGACGCCTAGTTGATGCAGGTATAATCTATCCTGTAAAAGAAAGTAAATGGGTAAGTCATGTTCATTGTGTTCCTAAGAAAGGCGTCTTTACTATTGTTCCTAACGAAAACAATGAATTAATACCTACTAGAACTGTTTTTGGACATAGGATGTGCATAGATTTTAGGAAATTGAATAAGGAGACTAGGAAAGATCACTATCCTTTACCATTCATATATCAAACTTTAGAGAGGTTAGAAAATCATATTCATTTTTGCTACTTGGACGGATACTCTGGTTTTTCCCAAATAGATGTTCATCCTGAAGACCAACTTAAGAGAACTTTCATTAGTCCTTATGGTTTACATGCTTATCGATGTATGCATTTTGGTTTATGTAATGTTCCATCTACTTTTCATAGATGCATGACTGCTATATTTTTGCAGATTTTATAGAACTAATAATGGAGGTATTTATGGATGATTTTTCTGTCTATGGAACTTTGTTTACTAGTTTCTTGGATAATCTCAATAGAATCTTGCAGCGTTGTGAAGCAACTAATCTTGTCTTGAATTGGGAGAAGTGTCATTTTATGGTCAAAGAAGGCATAGTCCTTGGACATAAAGTACCAGGTAAGGGTATTGAAGTAGATAGGGCTAAAGTTGAAGCAACGGAGAGAATGCCACAAACAAGGGACGTAAAAGGTATAAGAAGTTTTCTTGGTCATGTAGGCTTTTATAGAAGGTTCATTAGGAATTTTTCTAGAATTTCTAAACCTGTGACTAATATGTTACAAAAAGGAGTAAGATTCATTTTTTATGATAAGTGCCTTATTGCCTTTGATAAACTTAAATATGCTTTATCTCGTGCTCCCGTCATTAAACCACCTATATGGGATATGACTTTTGATTTAATTTGTGAAGCTAGTGATGATGCTGTAGGAGTAACTCTGGGACAATGCATAGGTCGCAGATTTAATATTATACATCTTGCTAGTAGAACTCTCAATAGTGCTCAAAAGAATTATCCTAAAAAAGAGAACTCTTTGCTATATTTTTCTCTAGTGATAAGATTAGTTCTTATATTGTTGATGCAAAAGTAAGTGTTCATACTATCATGATGTTTTAAAAGAACTCCTCGAGAGGAAGTTTCATAAGCCAAGACTGATCCGTTGGATCCATTTACTTCAAGAATTTGAGTTGCAGATTATGCAGAGACAGGAAGCAGAGGAAGTAGATGAATCATCTATATTTACCCAGCAAGACATCAATCTTATTGAGAGGAGCATTAGTCATGGTGATTTTTGTTTTCAAGAATTATTATATGATCTAAGACCAAATCCTCCCAACAAGAAGAAGTCCTTGTTATTGGAGGATCTTGTCACTCCCGACTAAATAAACGGGAAGTGAAAGGTAAGTTTTCTAACTTTGATAAGTTCTTTGTTTTCACAGTTTCTACTATTAATAATTCTACCTTTGTATTCCTCTTGTTTTTATAAAGTGTTTGAGGGGTTTCTACAACTATACGGCTGCAACTATATGGACGGAGAAAAATCTCCCACCGTATAGTTGGTGGTCAAACCTTCTGCATCCCCCTTGCGAAATAAAATTCGTATGCTGTAACTATACGGGCCCAACTATACGGGTGGAGAAAATTCTCCCGCCATATAGTTGGTCGTTAAACGTTTTGTATCATTTTACACAAGAATTTTCAAGGTGCGGTATCTATACGGCCACAACTATACGGCCAGAGAAAATTCTCCGACCATATAGTTGGTCGTCAAAGCTTCAGCACCCTCGACCCGTTTTTGTTATTTTCTGTATTAAAAAAACTCTTTGTCGGTTCCTAGTCGGTCATCTAACCGACCTGGGCTCGAGATATTTGGAATTATCTGTCCGGAACCAACTATACGGCCGCAAGTATGTGGTCCGCGATCATATAGATGGTCATTACGGCACAGGACTCCTTCAAATCAATGATTTCTTTTTCTAGTCGGTTTGGATTGTTTTCTTGGATGAAAATTTGATGTTTCTCATGAGTTTTACCGACCTCTGTCCCTCTTATGTAGTGCCCTTGTGTCACTCTCTAATCATAATCAGAAGGAACAAATCTACATCTTATTCATACAAGAGGACACACAACATAGAGCCAACAAGATCCAAGAGGCCAAGGAGAGGAGCTCCTATGGAGATCGGAAGCAATAGCAAGGAAGGCAAGGAGATCAAGATCATCCCCTTGGAGTTCTTCGACAACGACAACGAGCACCGGAAGAGGGAGTTGAAGGCCCTCGAGTTGAAGATCAAAGAAATAAACAAGAAAGCATCAAGGACGCCTAGGCATCTTTGGTGGCTGCGAGTTTATCTTGATCAACTTGATGAAGATATCAAGCAAACCACCAAAGCAGGCTTCACCATGAGTCATAAGGAGATACAAACACTCCAAAACAACAATGAGATCATTAAAGAACAAGTGAAAGTGATGGAGAATAAACATATCCTCTACAAGCTGCGCATTAAAGAACTGGAGATCATCAATCAATCCCTCTGTCTCAGGCTGGCCCATGAGGAGAAGATACCACGTGCCATGGCGCCATAATGACCTTCAATGAAATATGGTATCAAATAATCGCGAGGGATTATTTGATCCCGCCTGGCTTGATTCCAAGCTTGGGGATATATTTAAGACCTTGTAATATATCTTACAATTTTTTATTTTTATTCTAGTTTTGCATTAGTTCGAGATCATAAATAAAGATTGCTCTTATGAAATTCTGAGTTTTATTATAATATATGGAGCATTATTGAGTTTGAGTTTTTCTTATTGGATATATATGAATGACTTGAGTATGATTTTACTTGCACACGATATAGAAATATGAGTCTTCCACACCATTGGTATTAATGGAACATATAAAGATGATTTGATCAATATATTGTAGGTCAATGGTTTGATTTACAAAAAGGAGAGATTATCTAATTAATTAAGATTAAAAATAAAAACCATGAACAAAGGAGAAATTATAAGTGCTACCAAATAGAGTGAGAACAAGTTGAGGTAGAATACTCAAGTTATAAAGATTCTTCATATATATTTGGAATTTGATAATTGAGATAGTTAAACTTTGAAATTCCTACATGAAGTGGAATATATGTCTAGCTCCTTTGCACATTACTTAAACAAAAGTGTGAGCACAAATATATAAAGAAAAAGCAGAAAAGAAATATGAATAAAAAGAGCGAATGTGCAAAAAGAAAATAGGAATATACCACTATATTGTAGTAAGACAAAGAGACGTTTGAGATTTTGAATCCCAAGTGAATATGTTAATCCTAAAAACACTTGGGACTACCTCACTAACTCATTCGATTGAACCAAGTACTTTTACATCATATTGATAATAATCTTTTGTGAACTATTAATTGCTAAGGTGTAGAAGCCTGCAAAAATTATTCGGATGGTTCGAGTAAGTTACTATTCATGAACTTAGTTATATGTATCCTTTATGATCAAGACATGCTGCAACTACCTTATTTATTTTATATACTCAGCTTCATGAATATGAGGATCACAACCATTAAGCTAAACTTGCTCGGGACGAGCAAGGGTCTAAGCTTGGGGAAGTTGATAAGTGCATATTTGCATCATGTTTTACATTATTATTTTGCATTGTAGATGTAGGATTTTGGTATTTTACGGCGTTCGCACGCACTTTTTATATTTATTTTCACCAGGATCAGATCAGATGATGAATCCAATAGACACAATTCTTGGAGAAGTTGTACTGGACAGAAAAGGAACCAAAAACTACGTAAATCACTTATTTGGGAAATACTAATAATACCAGAAGAAAGCCTGAAGCGAGAAACAGATACAAAAGAGTTGATGACCAACTATACGGGCAGCGGTCGTGTAGTTGCCGCCGTATACTTGGCGACGCCTCCACCGCCTCAAATACTTTCACCCGTGCAAATAGTTCGGGGAGACGACATACAGAACACCCAGAAATCGCCGAAACCTAACCTCCGGAAGGCATCTAGAGGAGGAACTTGCCCTAGGGATCCATCTTCGCCCTACACAGATCTGGGAGGCCAAGGCATCGATCTCCATCTTCATCAACCGCTGCATCTTCATCACCACCATCACCTCCATCCATCCCATCTAGATCTTGTTGTAATTATTGCACTAGTTGTGGATTTATACAAGTATTATTCATCGATAATTGTTTACATTACCATTGCTATGATGTTGTCTGCCTCCATGTCTGAGTAGATCATTAGTTCTTGGGGAGATGGAGAAACCCTAGCATGAGATTGAAATAAGATAAATTTTATTATGATATTCATCGCTGTGACCATGTGTTTGATTGTCTACATCCTGATGTTGGGAGAAGTCGACCTCTCCAATATTTTCCTCTAATGGGGACTTGATGTAGGGAACTACTTGTTGGTAGACGGAGGGATGTTAGCACTTATAGTGACTATAAAGCTGTTGGCACCCCTTACGTATCAACTTAGGAATCAAGAAAACTCACAAAACACTATCCATGTCATGGAATACGTCATGCAGGATTACGTTCCTTAATAGCATAGTAATTCAATTTATGTTGATTGTTGTTTATTGTGGTTATGAGGATGATTTAAGAAGTGGTTGCTGCCTCTTTGTACAAATACGGAGTTCCTCCCACACATACATAGTTGAGAACGTTCATGATAATAATATTTACATTATCCCCTTTATAATGCTAGTGGTGTATCTGCTAATCCCTAAGAACGTTTTTCCCCACTGAAGTTTCAAATATCTTTTATATACGCGATACTTATTTTCTGTATTCAGTTTATTTACTTTACTCGTTGTTCTCTTATACCAAAATCTCAAAACACCTTTTTACGCAATACTCGCATTTTATTTTGTTACTTAGAACTTTATTTAGCAATTCTATTTTTAGTATTTATTTCAAGAATTCTTAGACTTCAGACTCCTCCTCCCTGTGGGATCGATATCTTTATTTCGGAACTAGCTACATCTAATATGTGCACTTGCAGCCATCAAGTGGCACATATAATTTAGGGTTTTAAGTGTTTATTTCTATTTGAATATTATTCATGATGCAAAAATGCAATGCAACAATTCATGAATGACATGCAAATGCAAATTTCTTTCTAGTCCAAATTTCTAAAATCATGGGGTTTGACCTAATATATCTAGAGCTTCGTCTGTGTCTCTAACTTTTTTCCTTAGGTGATATTGTGATCCTATCTACGAAAGGAAATGTATATGTGGAGATTAAGTTCTTCCTAAATTTATCTATGGTTGTTCTACTAGGTTGTGTCATATAGTTTTGTGGCATGGCACTGTGGTGTTCTCCACTAATAGAGATGCACATATGCTATCCCTATCTAGTCTAGGTGTTACCACTATTGTTATATCTTCCTAATTCTATCTAAAGTTTATCTATAAACCGTTAAAAACTCAAAAGTGTTCTTGATGAAGATCTAGTGTAGTTCTTCCTACTTCCTGCTCCCGGTCTTGTTCCTTTCTCCTTTCTAGATCCCTCTCTATCACTTGGGAGTGTGGTTTATATTTTTCTCCTATCTCAATCTCTAGTATAAGAGTGTTTCTTATGAGCTTTGCTTTGAGGATTGTGAGTTCTAGGGTTGTGTCTGGGGTCCTATTTATAGTGTGAAAGGGCAAATAGCCCTTATCTAGTGTTTTGGTTAACTATGACATCGAAGCTAGAGAAAGGACTAATGTTTCTATTATCTTCTCTACAGGTGAGAGTCCGCAGGTTCTCGATGATAGGTGATGGGTGACCCCCCATTCGTTTTTATATGGAGAGCCCGTGGTGTTATTTATTATTCTCTCTTATTTACTCTTGAGTCAAATAGGAAACACCGCATTATTAAGAGGGGTGATCTCGATGCGCTCTTTGGGGTTGTTCTACACCAAATATACTTCTCATCATCCACTACCACACACCCATACGAAGAGAGAGAAATTAGCCTTGACAAATGAGTCAAAAGGGGTTACTGTGAAATTAGCAAAAGCGCCGGCGGCACCGGTGCTGTCTTCGGAGTTTCCGGTCACCGCCGGAAATTCTTGGTGTACACCGATATGGCTTACTGCATGGCCTTTCGGTTGTTCGCTGAGAATTTCGGTCACCGCCGAAAATTCCGGCGTGTGGTCCGGTCCACCGGAGTTGTCGCCGGAAATTACGGTGAGCAACTCTGTCCGACCGGACTTATTGTCGGTTCTGTCGCAGGAACCCCCAAAAGGCTCTTTTTCCCCTCATACTATATATACCCCTTTCTTCTCCACTATGAGGTTAGGCATTTGAGCAAACATTTCATTTCTTTAAGCTCTCTCTCCCCCATTGTTGAAACACAAAAGCTTGAGGATCTCCCATTCTACCCAACCAAATCCAAATCCCTTTGGTAGAAAGGAAGAGCAGGTCCCGATCTATGTTTCCACCAAGCCAAAGTTCATTCCCTCTTGAGTTCATCAAGTTAGCTTGTTACTCTTGGGTTTGTGGGAAACCCTAGGCGGCTAGGGTCGCCCGGAGGCATTCGGCTTGTGATTTGCTCCATGGAAAGTTTTTGAGGGTTTGGAGACTACCTTAAAAGTCTACCATGAGTAAGTGAGCTATTCCTTTGTGGGATAGGCTCAGAGAAGAAGGTGAGCCTTTGTGGAGCATGACGAATCCTTCGTGGAACCTCACACCGCTCCAACGTGACGTAGCCCCCTTCCCAAAGGTGGTGAACACGGGAATACATCTTCGTCTCCGCGTGCCTCGATTATTCCTTAATTGATCTCTTACTTGTGTTGTTTACCTTGTGATAGCCTTCGAGCTTTAAGCATCTTGTTCATCATCTAGGTTGCCTCACCTAGTTTGTATTTAGGCTCACTTATATTCCGCAAAGCCTAATACTTGCAAAAGATTATAAAGAATTTTGTAGAAACCTATTCACCCCCCTCTAGGTTAACCATCTTACACTTTCATAGTGTTCTAGGGTTCATACTATGCTAACAACCCACTGCTTGCATGTAGTTACTGATATGCTTATACCGCCTCTCTAGCTTAACTATTAGTGTTTTAATCATCTTATTTCATATTCCTAATCAAGCATATCGATTAAGGGTATTCTGGTTAATTTTTCCTTAACAAATTGGGCAAGAATTTATTTTTAACTTGAGATTTTTTTACTTTCATTTGAAATTCTAGTGAACAAGTTTAGTAGTTTATAGATTTATCTATTCATGTGTTCTTATCTAGCTTGGTCAACTACAAGTGATCATTACCTAGTTCCTTGGTTCTTTATAGAATCCTTAGTTTGAGATACATTTCATTGGCTATTATGTCCTCTTATGGTTAATTCTGGATGTTATTGTTTCCTAGATTTACTTCCTATTCTATTGGCATTGTCTTACTTCCTACTGGTACTATGGTCTCTGTCTTGGCTTCTTTTAGCTATTGTCTTATGTTGTTCTGGTTACTGCTATTTTGCACCGATAACTAGATGCTCATGATCCATATTTCTTACGGTTGTTTTATCTTCCTATGCACTACTTTGGCTATCTACCATTTTTATTGTTGTTGTTATTGATGTTGATACTTTGTTGCTCAAAAACCTCAAACTATGGGGTTCATGACAAGTTCCTGGCCCTAAGGATTCTAAATCAAACGGATTCATCCTATTGGTGGATCTAAAATTTTAAACCAACATTGGTTTTTGTCTTTGTGGTTGTTTTGCAAATCAAGATAGGCAAGAAGATGAAGAAGAGCAAGAACAGGATAAGACCACTAGTGTAGGTCTTAATCTAGGTTTTCCTTACTTTCTTTTTCTTTTGTAGTTTGTATTGGGATCAGATCCTCTTTGTAATTGTAAATGACCTTGTACATATTTTTATTTGAATAAAGACCATTTATGAGAACTATCATTATTTACTTGTATTTTTTAATTTTATTCATTTTCTTATGCGTGTTAATCTTTAAATTCATGCTTGAATAAATCAAACATCCATTTTGAATTCAAAAGGTTGCTTCCACTCTACTTATGTAGATAATGTTATGTGTAAGTGTGTGTTTGAGTGTTTGACACAAATTAAGGGATTAGGTCAGAATAAATTCCTATCATTTGAAAATACAAATTCATTTTGAGTTTTGAATTCAAATTCTATTGTTGACCTAAGTCAAACATCAACACTAGAGTTCAACTTCAATCACTTGAATCTCCAAAACAGAAGTTTGAATTTTTTCACACTTTCACAATGCATGCTATGCAAAAACACTCATCACATCGTTCCTTTTCTTCGGGTCATTACAATCTCCAAGCACAAATTGGTTGGGAGCTCACCAGCCATTCGGCTCCGCCATGTCTGCCCTCTCCTACGATGAAACGAGGATGCCATAGAAGAGTTGTATATATATATCTTCTGGTGTCAATACCTTGCCGCTTCCTCTGTCGCCTGAACCACATCCTCGGCCTCCGCTGCATCACCCACCTGTTCTGCTCCTCCGCGAGAAGGTGCAGGGGGTTGCCCCTGCACCGCGCGGCCCTCCGCGAGTGGGCACTTGTGACCTGGCCGTGCTCTCAAGGGAATCATCAGAAGACGCATGCACCGCCATCTCGCGGAAACTCCGACAATGCATGCATCGCCAGCATGCGAGAGTTAGGGGGATGTCATCACGGAGACGGTGAGGCGACACAAGCCTAGGGCTTGTCTGATGGCAGCGGGGTGGTTTTTGTCAGTTCAATTCTAATAGAGGGGCTTCTACAAAATTGTTGTAACGTCTGAAAAAAATGAGACAATGTCAGGATATGTGTTAGCTGCCAGTTAAAATTATGTGAACGGCGCCCCTCCTGTACAACTTTTTAAAACTGCTCGTGGTGAACAACTTAGTTGTACTAGTGATGACATTACTTCGTAGATTCGGTGAGAAGGCTTAGAAGGCGTCATCGTTATCGTCATCGTCTGTGTCTAGAAAGGATTTGTGCGGGGAGAACGTGCTGAAGTGCAAATGAGATAAAATACTAGCACTGAATATGCTGGGAGAGAAAAGCGGAGAGAGAAAAGCGGAGAGATGCGTTTTGGTAAACGTGACAAGGATTATCAACTACCTATAATACTATCTATATAGCCGCCCGTGCGATTTAGACTCTACTATGGGTCTAAACGATTCGGTCTCTCCGACTGTTACTGTTGATTTCACGATCGGGCCAATGGGGCGTGGATACGGTGTCTCTATATGGTACCGCTGCATTGTTCTTTCCCCGATGTCTCTCTCCCATTTCCTGTATGGCTTTATTTTTTCCATGTTCCGTTCCTGATTTACCGGTGGACATCCTGTTCCTACGTGCTCACTGGCCATTCATCGCACGGTTCCCGTTACGCATCGCTCGGCTATTGCCCGTATTCCGGTCGCGTCGCTCCGCCGAATGGTTGGCAAAGCGTTGGAAAACCCACGAAAGGCAGTACCCCACGAGTCCGCCACGTATTTCCTACGTGCCTTCCTCTCCCTTCTATCAACGTGTCCTCCGCCGATCGGATCCTCTCTCTCGTCTCCTTTAGAGCAAGTACAATGTCCGCTGGCTATAATAAGTAAATTACTATATTTATGCTGAGTTGGAAGATAGAGACAGGAGAGAGAAGATAAGCAGGTTGTAAGTTAAGAGACCGTTCTAGCACATGCTCCTAGATGGTTTGTGAGAATGAAAGGTAGACCACATATCGATAAAGTAATACATCTCTTTATCTAACTGTTGTACATGTTAGCGAAATGGTCGGCTATAGATAATATGGCAATACCTCATATAGAACAACCAGGTACACTATTAAACTTTCTATATTTTTCCGATTCCTCGTCCTGTGCTTTTTCTCACTTGACTATGTTCCCGGTGGTGCATGTGCATGAGTTGCCTCTCGCCGGCGGACATGTCCTGTGTCCACTGTCGCCTGCTCTGGCTTCGCGTCAGCGTTGTCTTTCTCGGGGTAGCTCTGCTATGTCTGATACAAGGTTGCATGCTGTTTTCCCAGATGTTGTTGCTCTCATCGCTGCACGTGTCCACTGATCTATCCCCCTCATATCTTTTCCACTTCTAACACAGATATACTATCCTTCTCCTTCCTGTGTACTGCACTACCTACAGCGACGGGAGACCATAGTGTTCAATTTTAGAGGAACATTACGCGCATTGGTCATTCCATTCCTTCTAGTATACTTACTCCGCCCCCTTTTTAATTTATTATTTACTTGATTTACTGCTCAGATCCATTGTCCTCCTTGGTTGTTTATGCTCTTGAATCAAGCAAGATCTAACACTGCTCAAATCCACTCGAATTACCTAAGCATTGTTTATTAACTGCATCTTATAAGAAATGTTCTGATTATGGTTTGCAGGAAGGTTGAACCAGCTATGTAGACAATTTCAGTCAAAGATCTGACTCACCAGAAACAAGATCCACATGTCATCGTCAACTGGAATCGAGCCAAAGAAATGTATGAAATAGGCATGCTACTTATTGACCATAAGGTATACTACCAACATTTCCATGATCCTTCTCATTGGACATATTCATTAGCCATACATTTGCATGTATTATTTTACTATGAACACATATTTACTCCAATCTCTATAGAACTTTCCATTTAACCTACACACTACTCTCTGTATAATATCAAAGACGCCTTATTTCATAACATGCAGCTGTTTGTTGTCATAATTCACATCCACCCATAGTATGTGTGCACTTATATACAACCTTTGCTACAGGGAAATGTTATCAAAGGATGCATAGGCAAAGATCGGATAGCAATGTTCAGGGGAAAACTAAAAGAACATGATAATATATATGTTATTCAGCAGTTCATGGTCATGGGCCACAAGACTAGGCACAGAGCAGTAGACCATCTCCATCGGTTCAAACTGGCCAAAGGCACAAAGATAGTGGAAGTCTCCCCACAGCCTGAAGATTTTCCTTTCTACACGTACAACATCAAGCCATTCGACAAGTTTGAAACTCAAATGGGATTTATTTGTAGCAACAAGCTCATACTTTCTGTGATTTATTTGTAGCAGACAAAGAAATTATTTATGCATGTCCAACTACAGATGTTATTCGAGTATCAATAAAACAAACTGATGTCATCCCTTCGAGAAATGGCCAGGATCCAAGAAGGCAAATACGCATAAAAATGAGAAGTATGAACAACATCACTCAAATTACTATGGTCATTCCAAAAACTACTTACAATAACATTCATTCCTTCCATTAAGTGGTAGGGTCACAATAGTAACATTGCGGCAAAATAATGAAGAATGTGAAGCACAAACTCTATGAAGAATCTGTTAACCATAACGTGATTGTATTATTCCCAGGAGTAACGGTCTCTACTTTCTTAGGTACCTATGTTTTACACTTTTACACATTATATTGTATAATATTGTTTACAGAAGTATATCTTTCCTTTACTGAACAGTAAATTATACTTCTGTAGGATTAATAGCATTTGGAAGCACCTCATTTACTCGCTGGCATTTCAATCCACCTATTCCTGAGACCAATTCTCCGAAGAACAAGTTAGTCAAACTACACAATTCTATGTAACGTTTCGGTAATATACATAGCTCATATTAAAAAAAATCTATCTCTATGGAACATCCAAGGCCAACATTATATAGTTGAATGTGACGCACACGATGCAGTAGCAGCCAAGTCTGCCGAAACAACTCTTTACGCATTAGGGGATGAAAACCCATATGACATAATTGTTAGTTACCCATCTAGAAAACTTATTTTTCCATACTATCGTTAGATTATTTGACAACCACCCATTCCAGGAAAAAAAGTTCAAGATGGAAATACTTACTACCCAAGTAAATGAGACATGGAATTCGTGGTTTCACTCATGCAAAAAATGTTTCTCAAGAATGATATCACACAACAGGGGACACAAGTGTCACAAATGTTCTACGCAAAGGTATAATTCTTCCCTCACAAATAAATATACCCACCAAAACTCTTATTTAATTCTTCCCTCACCAATAAATATACTCACCAAAAAATCTTATTTTCCCTTTACAGTAACACATTATTCATATGCACTGGTACAAACTTTGTGTCAATGCCATTGACATCGAACCAAATGACAAAAGCAAGACGGTAACTGGCTGGTTCATGTTCTACGGTGAAGAGGCGACCGCTATCATTGGAAAGGACACAGCCTTGCTTCTGACGCAAGCAAGAGGAAAACCCAAGTTTGTCCCACCAGTTATCAGCGCAATAGCATGAAAAAATGCACCGTCACAGCCATAGTGAAAGACCAAACATATGACGCTGAGGAAGAAGGACTCATAGTGTTCGACGTCAAAAAAGCCGAGATGATCAAAGAGCCACCATTAACAGAAACATGCAGTACCTAGACAAAGCTAACAGTAGCTACTACTTGGAGACATACATCATCCACCTGAATATAGCAAGACCACAGAAAACACACCTATCAAGAACATCATTTATCAATTTGGAAATGATACCGAAGGCCTAAGCACACATAGCTGCCATTTTCCATAACATCGTTGCCGCACATAATTTAGTAAGCACACTCTGGTACACTAATTGCACAGGATTCGCCTTCTCCTACAAACTGCAAAAGATAAAGACTACAACCACAACATCTAGCAGCTCAACCAAAAAAGGTATTTTCTCCCAATATTTTGTCGCATTTTTAGATTATACACCTATAATGACATATCTGTTTCACTAAAACGCAGCGCAAACGATGGCAAAGAACTACGCAACAACAGAAAACTTGGATTCCATAGGTACATATTTTAAACAAACTTCCTTAAATTCATACTTATTAACTCTTTCTATTCAATTAGTCGCAGCAACCAGTAAGACTTGGCAGGCACTGTCGGACCAGTCTACCCACCAAGCAACATCCAACAGCAAGAGCGACAATACTGCCTCTTTTGAAAAGACAAAATAAAGAGACCTTCTTATGGCTGTCCCTCAATACTGCCTTTTTTGAAATGACAAAATAAAAAGACCTGCTTATGTCTATCCTTTAAGACAGTACAATCCTATGTATAATTATGTATCTCATGTTATGTATAATTATCTAAAGTGCCAACCTCTGATAGAGTGGTATCAAAACATGTGTACCTATAACCTGTCCAAACTATTCCAAAGGAACTATTGTCTAATGTAAACTTATGTTTCTACTATTTTGTACAACTATCTATGACTGGCCATTTTTGGTAGATTTCTATAAAATCTGTATCTTTCATCTCATGACATATCCTTGCCACAAATAACCACTTGCTGACTGACAAAACAATACAAGCTTACAAACAGTTTGAAGAAACGCTTACGGCTTTGCCATTTGCAAAAAACAAGAAATAAAGATCTTCTCTCACCAGAGCCAAAAAAAAAAGAAATTCACTAGTGAAAACTGGGCCTCTAGTCCCAGTCCGTAAGGGCCTTTAGTCCCGGTTATGGGACCGGGACTAATAAAGCGTGACTAGAGGCCCACCACTAGTCCCGGTGGATGCCCACGTGGCTGCCCCTGCGCGCTCAGGATGCACCCCCACTAGTCCCGGTTGGTGTTATGGACTGGGACTAGTGGGTCTCTGCCGCGGCAGAAATTTGCGCCTTTTCTCTGCCGCAGCAGAGCATTACCTTGGACTAGTGATTTCTCTACCGTGGCAGCATTTTGTGTCCTTTCTCTGCCGCGGCAGAGATTTCATTTTGTATTGTTTTATTTATTTATTTTTCAGTTTAAAATGGTTTTGGAATATTTGTACGCCACCACATATCGTACACATTCGTGCATATATATAAGATAACTTGTATTACGAAATCGAGCATACAAATATATACAATTTACATAGTTACATGGAGATCACAAAATACCTGGACTAGAGCATAAAATAGTTCGATTACACGGAGATCAGAAGCGCCTATTCACACTAAATTCTCCAGCATCGTCTACGATCTCTTTGAAAATAAATCCCGCCAGCTCCTCCGCAATTGCTAGTACGCGTTGCTCTGGTAGTAGTTGATCCCGCATTCTCTCGAACTATATATAAGAAAAAGGAGATCAATATGAATATCAATCATGATAACAAAAGATGACGGCAATAAAATGATGGTGTGAATGCATTGCTTACATCGACTCTATAATCGTTGTGTTCGGTGGTAAATGTGCGAATGAACTCGCAAACGTAGAATCCACATAGATTCGACCCCCGTGGCTGCCTCGCGCACTTTACGAGAATAGAATTCAATCAAAATAATAATCTAGAGTATCATTATTGTATTGAAACTAGAAGTAAAGAGATGCGTGGACATATCACGTGCTACTTACCGAGACTGCCTTAAACTTCAGCTTCTCACTAAATATACCCGTAACCTCGCGTTTAAACCGGATCCAAACCCTGCCCGACGAAGAAAATGAATGAATGAGTTATTCATTACCTGATATCTCGGGAAATCAACGAAAGAGACCGATATAGCGCGAAACTTACTTCTGGAGCATGTCCTGCATGCTGCGGAAATCTTCCAGGTTTCTCTTTGATGGGTCCATGACATCAACTCTTCCCTTATCAAGTTGAATGTCTAGCAGAACCTAGTGGAAGCTGCAAACATTTATATATACATCCGTAACTCATCAATTACACTTATTAGCATCTACTAATCAAAAGTGAATGTGTACAACAGAATAAGACCCTCACCTGAAATTGTAAGGAAACAGTATGTGCTCAGAGAAATTTTGCTCCAGTAGAAACCTTAGAATGTTTTCCTCCGTCTCCTCGGGGTTATCCCTTAGCGTGGCTATATGCACTTTATCTGGGTCAATGAACCCGATATTATAGATTCTTTTTCTTTTACATTCCAGCATCTTCATTCCGCATAATAAGGATAATTGAATGTTCTGAACTGAACAACTGAAAAACCGAACATGTAGACAATGAATTCAAAAACTTACAGACAATAGCAGCTGAGGATGGATTTGTCTAGGGCGTCGAGATGGTATAACTGGAGAAGTTCTGGAAACTCAATATGGACCTCTTTGGGTCTGAAGTACTACTCATGTGGGACATTGGTTACGATAAATATTCTCCCCTGCTTTATGACCGCCGAGTACCATTGATGGAGATTTCGCATTTGTGTTGGCAGTTCTTTCAACTTTTCTTTGCTGACCGAATCCTCACCTGCGACATATTTAGTGGCTAGTGGCAACTTGGGTAAAAGGTCTAGTTGGGGGCCTAACAGTTCATCAAGACTAATTTCCATGCTGGCCGCCATCTCCGCAGCTATTGACATATCTACTGGCTGTCGTGCGAGGAGTGGAACATTTTGTGAAACCACCTTGAGGGGTGCGATCGTTTGTTTGGCCTGTTGTCCGAGAAGGGAAAAGTCTGATTTTTTACTAATTGCGGTTTTGGCCTGTTAGACGGGACCTCCGATTTAGCCATGCTGCTTCTCCGCTGAGATGGGTTGGCAGTAATATCAAGTGGAGGATCTTGCTGCAAGCGCGCTATTCCTCTAAGTTCGTCGATCTGCTGCTGCTTGTCAAGTCTTGCTAGCAGCTGGTTGAACTTGTCTGCCTCCTCCTCCTCCCGTTGTTGCTTTGCACTTGCTCGGCTTCTATAGGTACCTTGGTCCTTAGGAAACCCAGTATCCCACGTGAAACTCCCGTCAAGGCCTCGGACTCGTCCTATATGTTCGCGATTCCCGAGGACCAAGGTCAGCAAGTCTTTCTCTCTATCGGGATGAAACTGTTTTATTCCATCTTTAATATCTTTGACCACTTTTAGCCATGCAGTCCTGGGTACCTTTATCCCGTCACTGCAAACAAGGTCCCCTGTAAGTTCGTCATATGTACTCCCATGCCCAAGGAACCAATTTCTTGCCCTCAAATCCCATTCTTCGCAAATTGGTTCTGGAATGATCCCTTTATCATGAAGCTCTTTCTATTTTGCATCCCACTTAGGCATGGCAGCCGCGTAGCCCCCTGGCCCCATGTTATGGTGATATTTCTTCTTCGTAGCATTTATCTTGTTTTTTTCTGACTTTTCCGTAGCAACTCCTATTTTCCTATACTCCACAAATGCATCCCAGTAAGGCTTCTGCTTCGCTAGATAGCCTTCGAATAATGGGGTTTTCTTGTCCTTCTGATAATGTTGCCATAATGACTTCTTCCAGATCTTGAATAGTTCGGCCATATTCTTTAGTGCAAACTGCTTGACTTTCTTTCTCATTTTAGTAGTCTCGTCCTCAGTATCACATTCTGGCATCTTCAAATGCGCCATTAGGTTAGTAAATAGTTGCTCTTTGAATCTATCGTCGATATACACATCACTCCATTCCGCCTCTTTGGGCTTATTCCACTCCCGAACAGTGATCGGAGTGCGATCACTAGCAACAACTCCACATTGTTGTAGAAATATTTGTTTTGTTTTCTTTGGTTCCAATGGTTCGCCGCCTCCTGAAACCTCTGTAATTTCATAAACAGTACCATGGGGCAACTTTTTGGCTAGGACGCGCTTGGTTTTCTTGCTCGATGTAGAGGCCTAAGAGAAGAAACATTTGTCAACGTAATATATATACAACTAGGTACATCTACTGACGATCATCGGACATCATATATATATATATATATCTCGTCGGTCTGCGTTACACGTCCATGGGCTTCTTCCTCCTGTCTGTTGGTCTCCTCGCCCTCACCGGATGAGTTCAGATACCTCGAGGGAGATCCCTCATCGGCATCGTGAATCATATCCTCGAGCAAGTGTTTCGAATCTAGGTCTCTGCAGATTGGACTAGGTGGATCCATAGTTCCTACAAATTCACACAATATTTATTTGGACTTAACAAATAAAACCTAAACCCTAAACCCGGAGGTGTGGTGGCGGTGGCCAGTGATGGTGGCCGTGGGATAGGCGGGTGACTAAGCGGCTTCCCGCGAGAACCACCACCCTAACCCTAACTCCGGTCACCACCCCTAAACCCTAAACCCGGAGGTGCGATGGCGGTGGCCGGTGATGGTGGCCGCGGGAGAGGCGGGCGACTAAGCGGCTTCCCGCGAGAACCACCACCCTAACCCTAAGTCTGGTCACCACCCTAAACCCTAAACCCGGAGGTGCGGTGGCGGTGGCCGGTGATGGTGGCCGCGGGAGATGCGGGCGACTAAGCGGCTTCCCACGAGAACCACCACCCTAACCCTAACTTCGGTCACAACCGTAAACCCTAAACCCGGAGGTGTGGTGGCGGTGGCCGGTGATGGTTGCCGCGGGAGAGGCGGGCGACTAAGCGGCTTCACGCGAGAACCACCACCCTAACCCTAACTCCGGTCACCACCCTAAACCCTAAACCCGGAGTTGTGGTGGCAGTGGTCGGTGATGGTGGCCGCGGGAGAGGTGGGCGACTAAGCGGCTTCCCGCGAGAACCACCACCCTAACCATAACTCCGATCACCACCCTAAACCCTAAACCCAGAGGTGCGGTGGAGGTGGCCGGTGATGGTGGCCGTGGGAGAGGCGGGTGACTAAGTGGCTTTCCGCGAGAACCACCACCCTAACCCTAACTCTAGTCACCACCCTAAACCCTAAACCCGGAGGTGCGGTGGCGGCGGCCAGCAGTGGTGCTATATACATAAATACACTATATACATAACTTACAATAAACTAATCCTAAACTAAATACACTATATACATAAACTAATCTCATACCCTAAAAAAATAAACTAATCCTAAACTAAATACACTATTATATACATTTACACTATATACACTATAATAAACTAATCCTCAACTAAATCTCATACCCTAAAACTAAATAAACTAATCCTAATTAAATTAAAAATCCTAACTATAATCCTAATCCTAAACCTAACTCATCGGCGGTGGCAGCGGCCGGCGGTGGCGCTGGCAGCAGGCACGCGCGGGAGGTGGCGGCGGGCAGCCTCGCTCGATGCTTCGTCAGAGTGACGGTGGTGGCACACGTGGCCGATCTCGGTGGGCGCGCGGGGCTCTGCAGCAAAGGCGCGGGCGCGGGAGCGGGGCGTGGCGGGCTCGGCGGTGGGTGGCAGGCCGGCGGAGAGAGGAAGGCGCGACGGTTTCGTCGTCGAGTCTCGCGGGGAAGCCTGGCAGCGTCGTCAGAGTCTGCTGGCCTCCACTTATCCTGGTGCGTGGAACGCACCGGGGGAGAAGGCCTACTTTTATACCCTCCCCCCTCTAGTCCCGTTCCATGGCACCAGCCGGGACTAAAGGGTGGTCTCTAGTCCCGGCAGGTGTTGGGGATATGCTATATGGGTATCCTCATAGCATGTCTCTTATTTTGATAACCCGGGTGGCCCACAGTTGGTAGCATGGCCCATGGCCTGCTGGGCGGACCAATTAGATGGATCCAGAAGGGAGGCCCATGCCGGATAAAGGAAGTCTACGGTGGAGTCACCAGCGTACCCAGATCCTTGGAGTACAAGACACGCTAGACTAGTAATAGACGATGTAGGACTTTGTAACCTGTCCGGATAGGACTTTTCCCTGTAACCCTAGGACCTGGCAACTATATAAGTCGGGCCTATGGGAGTCTTTAGGACACAACTTCACATAACCTCGAACAGCGAACCAATCTCTGTAACTCGGCGTATTGCCCTTATAGTGATTTATAGTAGGATTCCGCCACCGTTGTGGGATCTGAACCTGGGTAAGCTGTGTTACCTCGTACCGTCAACTGATCGCCTTCCCCCACGTCTCTAAACATGCACTGTGAGGACCCCTCCATGGCGTACTCATCGGCAATACAACGACAATTGGCGCCCATCGTGGGGCAAGAGGCACTTCAGGCTCTTCAACGGGCGAGGACCAAGATCTTCGCGGAAATCGACCAAACCGTAGCCATCGGTCGCGTTCTCTTCTCCGGCAACATTCCGATCGTCCCTCCCGACGAGTTTTGGATCCCGGCGAAGATGAACCCTACACGGTGTTCGATCATTCCTATCAGAGACATCCACCTCTTCATTGGCGAAACCGACTCGGGCACTAGTTCCCTGGGAGTCGGAGGAGCATCAAGGCCCGCACGGACCGCCTACGGCCAGGATACGTTCGCGGAAGGATCGATGTTGGATCTCTCCTCGGAGTTTGCCGGTAAAGATCGGAAAAAATCAAGGCCCACCCAAACCGCCCTGTGCAGGATATAAAGGTGGAAGATCACTACAAGTCCGCTGACCTCGTCTGTGCGTCTGGACAGCAGAGATCCAAGTTCGTCGGCGTGGTTACCATCTTCGATCTGGCGCATTGCATTCAGAGAGAGGGCGAAAAACCCCAGGATTACCTTGCCAGGTGGCTCCGTATACGAGCCGATCTAGCCCACTACCCCAATGATGATGCTATGTATCACTTTGTGGAAGGACTGGACCATGGCACGCTTCTCCGGCATTCTCTAAGACGGCAGCAGGCGTCTAGACTTCTTACCTTCGAAGGCATGGTGAACACCGTCAACAACTACGCAGAGGCCGAATCGGTGGCTCAGATAGCGCTTGCGCTTATTGACGGAGCCCCTCTGATTCATCCTCCACCACCATCGCCTTCGGCTACCATCACCGCACTTGCGCCACCACCTCCAGTCATCGTCGCTGCCATTGCACCTCCACCCCCCGTCATCGAGGAAGTCCTAGAACCCTCCAAGTCTGTGATTGACGCGCTATACGCTGACTTCAGTGCAGATTCAGAGGAGATAGACTTCAGTCCAGAAGAGCTAGACTCCGCCATGCAGGAGATGGAAGAGTAGTACACGCGCAACGAGCAAGTCAACAACTCCTTCACGTCTCGAGAGGTGTTCGCCACCATCAGGACGGCGATGGATGAAGATTAACCCAGGCGAGATCCGCCTACAGCTCTGGACAAAGGGAAGGGACCACCTGTTGCTTCCAACGATGATCGCGCAAAGGTCATGCCCCCTTCGCCTAACCTAGTGCAACAGCAGCAGGAACTCGGCACCGGCCCGAGCAATAACAGCACCGCAAACTTGCCACCTCCGGCATCTACATCTGTTGCTGCCCAAGTTACTCCAGCTGTTAGAGTGATGTACGACAATCTCCTCGTCAAGCCACTAACCGTAGCTCATATTCGGAACATGACCTAGCTTTACGAGAAGCGCCAGCAGTTGCTGGAGGAAGCGCAAGCCATCACGGAGCAAGGCGCTAAGCTAGATCAAGATCTGGTCAACACGCATAAATCCATAGAGAAGGCTAGAGCAATGGAGGCCAAGTACAAGACTCTGCTGCAGCAGCAGAAGGCCAAGAAAGCTCCGTCTCGCATCATCAACGATCCTGGTGTATGGCGAAACCTAGGATGGGCTCCTCCGAAGCCGGCACAAGCCAAGCCATACATTGACAGTGAAGGCAGGCAGGTGATGCCCACTCCTCTCCTCAACCTCGCCGTCGCCAAGACCCTTCTAGAGCAGGATAGATAGCCTGAGGCAGTGGACCAGGTCTATGACCTAGTGGTCAAGGCGGTGAAGAGGCAGGAAAAGGCCACCTCTCAGAGGCGTGGGTCTGACCCAGCGTTTTGCCAGTCTAGCCAGCATCAGCCGCCAAGGGACAGATCTCCTCTTGATGTCGGGTGTCAGATGGGTTCATCATAACAAAGACAGAGGGATGCACGCAACAGGAAGGATGCTATCCCCATATCCTCCGACCACGGAGAAAAATCCTAACCTCGTAGCCCATCGCCACCGCCCCGCTCCCCCCGACATCGTGAAGACCCCCAGGCTCACCATCGTACGGATATGCCCCTGCCAACGCAAGGCGGCAGCATCATCCGCGACAAAGCGGAGCAGACCTGTCATGATAGAGAGAACAACCAGGTACACAAGAGTAGGTCGCGCCATGACCCTCCGCGTGCGACAAGCAATCGCGACAGGCGTGAGGCGTCGCAGGAGGGTAATAGAAAGAAGTCTAACCCGCCGCCACCTCCGCCTCCGTCGCCACTTAGCAGTCACCATGGCGGAGGAGGCCCGCGTCATTCACGCAGCCCATCCCCTGTTGACAAGAAGAAAAGAAACCCGGAGCCATACGATGCACGTTCGCGGACCCCAAAGGTTTCCGGATTGACAAGACCATCAAGCCCTATGACGGCACCGCTAAGCCAGCTGCATGGTTGCAGGATTACGGCAACGCGGTAGAGATCACCGGGGGTAACCCCAACGTTGCCGTCAAGTACCTCCCATTGATGTTGGCGGGCACAGCCTGTCAATGGATTGTTGACTTGCCGGAGAAATCCATCTGCAATTGGTTGGATATGCAAGAAGCGTTCACCAAGAACTTCGAGGGTACGTACAAACGTCCCTGCACTTTTGGCGATCTACAGCAGTGCGTGCAAGAGAAAGACGAGACATCTCGCGCCTACCTCTCCTGATGGCTAGATATGCAGAATTCCTGCGCAGGAGTGCACGCTCAGACCGCCATGGCCGCCTTCATCGATGGGTTGGAAAGGGGCACGTTGCTCCGACATAAGCTGAAGCGCTTGCAGGACAATCACCAGCTTGACCTGAACCAGATGATTCAGTTGGCTAGTGAGTTCGTAGCTGACGACGATGATGCTCGCGACTCTCTACCGGCAACGGTCTTTCCAACTCAAGCTCGGAGGAACAGCAGCACAAAGCGGAAAAACGCTTCAGAAGAAAAGCAAACTCCCGACATGGTCGCTATGACCTTTGCAGGATGAGGTGATGGCGGACAATGTGGCCGAGGACGGGGAGCTGGTCGTGGGCAACAGCGAGGAAGTGAAACTACCTCGGCAGCGCTCCGCATTCCCCAAACCTACAAAGAGTACCGCGATACGCCATGCCTCATACACCTCGATGTCAATGACAAGGCCACCCATACCAATCGACATTGCAAGTTCGTCAACGACCTCACGGAGGACCCAGAGTCCGGCTACAAGCAAAGTCGGAAGAACAGACCGCAAGGCAATGGCAAGGGGAAGAAGAAGGAGGAGGAGTGCAAGGATTCAAGTGACATGGATGAAGACGTTGACCCCAAGCAAGCCGCCAAGAGCGACGGCAAAGGCAAGAACCCCTTCGAGAAGAAGGCGGCAGTCTACCACACTTTCCTTGGCACCCCCACTGTCCGACAACAGAAGACCTCTATGAGGATACTGCTGGCTGCTCTACCCCCAGTTCCCCAGTACCTGCGCTGGTCGGAGGTTCCAATTACTTGGGGCAGGAAGGATCACCCAGACCTTATCCCTACGGATAACCAATACGCCATGGTCATCAACCCTTTGATAGACAGCATTGAGTTCACCAAGTGTATGGTGGATAGTGGAAGCAGCATCAACATCATGTACCTGGATACACTACAGAAGATGAACTTGACGGAGGCAAACCCAAGGCGAACCAACACCATCTTCCACGACATAGTTCCTGGTCAGGAGGCTCGGTCCCTTGGGTGCATCACACTCTAGGTTTCCTTTGGCGATGTTAATAATTACCGCCAAGGGCACATGACCTTTGAGGTGGTCCCCTTAAAGAGCGTGTACCACGTCATATTCGGCCGCGACATATTACACACCTTCATGGCCAAGCCATGCTTTGTCTAAAACAAACTCAAGATACCCTGACCAAACGGTGTCATCACCATATCCGTAAGCTTTACCAAAGCTAGGGACTGCGAGATTAATGAAGCAACATACGCGGAAGCTGTCCTCTACAGCGAAGAATTCATGGAGATCCAGAGCAAGGTCGATGACTCAGAGATGCCCGCGTCGAAGAAACAGATTTCCGACTCCGCTCTAGCATTCAAGGCCGCCATCGAGACCAAGCCGGTGGAACTTGTGGTAGGCGATGCCTACAAGACCACCGCCATTAGGACGAACCTGGATCCCAAATAGGAAAGCGCGCTCGTCGAGTTCCTCCGTGAGAATACGGACATCTTCGCCTGGCAACCGGCCTACATGAAAGGTGTACTATCGTGGTATTGCCGACAAGTACGCCATGGAGGGGTCCTCATAGTGCGTGTTTAGAGACGTGGGGGAAGGCGGACGGTCTACGGGTACGAGGTAACACAGCTTACCCGGGTTCAGGTCCCACAACGGTGGCGGAATCCTACTCCTGCTATAAATCACTATAAGGGCAATACGCCGAGTTACAGAGATATGTTCGTTGTGCGAGTTTGTATGAATCGATGCCCTAAAGGCTCCCATAGGCCCGACTTATATAGTCTCCAGGTCCTAGGGTTATAGGGAAAAGTCCTAGCTAGACAGGTTATAGAGTCCTACACCGTCTATTACTAGTCTTGTGTGTCGTGTACTCCAAGGCTCCGGGTACATTGGTGACTCCAACCGTAGCCTTCCTTTATCCGGCATGGGCCTCCCTTCTGGATCCATCTAACTGGGCCGCCCAGTAGGACATAGGCCATGCTACCAACTGTGGGCCACCCGGGTTATCCTGATACGAGACATGCTATTAGGATACCCATATAGCATATCCCCAACAGTAGCCCCCGGAGAACTCCGAGATCTTGCGCTGTCTTGCCTCTGCACGCTGAATGCTCCGTTGAGATGAATGTCGGCAAATCGTCAAGCAATATCTTGTAGTCCTCCCAAAGAACCCTGCAAGGTTTCTCCGTGTTCAATACGTAAGTCGGAGAAATGTTGAATCTTCCGTCGTACTATTCCATAGCCGGACTGGATCCGTCCATGCCAGAATCTTTCGATGTGACAGCTCATATGCCTATGTCAGCTAGGGCAACGTAGGCGTAGGTCAGCGACGCCTCGTAACTCACACATGCAGAGAACACAATCATGTCTGATTTTCCCGCGCGAGCGATACGAACCGTTGGCGGCGACGGTTGGGACGTGGCGAAATTTCCGTGCACGTTCGCGTACACGTCGTCTACGTGGCAACCATCCGATCAAGCGGCACGAATCTTGATGCTGGAGATCATAAATAGTAACTGCAGTGGAATTTTTACTTTTCACCTCATTCTCTCCTCACATCGTCTTCTTCCTTCAACACGTGCCCCCTCGAGCTCTTCGTGCAATCTTCACGAAAAAACCTAGCTCCAATCTTTGCCAGTCACCTCCAAAACCACTCAATGGCCAGTAGCAGCTCCACCCTTTCCATGGCGGCGTCGGGCGAAGCCGCGGCGAAGCCGGCGAGCTCCATCGTCATGCCCCTAGAGGGTTTGGTCATCCCTGTCTCGGCGGTGGTTGAGTCCACCGGCGGCGATCATAACCCAGCAGCGCTGGAGCCACTGGAGGACGAGCTCCACTCCCACAAGGGCGATTGGCGCGGTTCGGACATCACCGACCGCGATATCAAGGAGATGATCGCCGAGGGCTACCTCCCTGCGACGGAGGGGCTCGCCTAGCGGGCGGCGCCGGCCGGCGAGGTGACACCTTCTCCCCAAGCCAGAGAAAAGGTGTACCTTAAAGCCCAATTGGTACGCGGCGTCTCCCTACCCATCTCTAACTTCTTCCTTTCCGTCTTAAACCACAATTGAGTCCAGCCCCCGAACCTCTCTCCCAACAGCATCCTAGCGCTTAGCAATTACGCGGCGCTCTGCGAGGGTTACCTAGGGATTAAGCCTAGGCTAGACCTTTTCGTGTATTTCTTCACCGTCAAGCGTGAAGCCGAAGATAGTAAGGACGAACTCAAAAATTGCGGCACCATAAGCTTCAAGATCCGTCCTGGCCGGTGGTTCCCCGACATCGTCGGCCACGAGTCCTGCAAAAACTGGCAGCGTACTTACTTCTACGGCCCAGATATCCCTTTGGCCGGCCGAGAAGTAACATACCCGGAATTTGTCGATGGAGCCGCCGCTGAAGCCTCGTCATGGAGATCCCAGGCCTCCCTTCCCTCCGACCTTGATGCTTCCTACGCCATAAGGCGGATAGAATGGTTCATAGAGACGGGTTTGACCGGCTTGGACCTAGCCATGTGCTGGTTCATCCGGCAAATCCAACCTCTGCAGCACCGCGCGAAGCTAATGCACGAGTATACCAGTGATAGAAAGGATAGCCCCCGTATCTCCATGGACAATTTCTCGAGCGACTCCATCAAGCTCCGCCTCAAGGACATCGTCAAGGTGATAGACAAGAAGCATGGCTTCACCATCACCTACGACATGTTCATAGATGGCAAGTGCCCAAAGGTAATTGTTTATTTTCCGTGTGTGACATATACTCCAGTTCTTCCATCTAGCCATTTCCATCTCATCTAACACTGTGGTTCTTGACCTTACAGCTTAGCGACATAGACGAGGATAGCATGGCTCCTCAAATCTATGATCCAAAGATGAAGGAAGTCAGCGTCGTGTCCGACGACGATGCTCCATTGGTGCGAAAGCGGAAGAGCTCCACCTCTGACGCTGCTGACGGAGGCAAGAAGAAGAAGACGGAGGGTGGAGCCTCCAAAAAGACTATCGCCGCCCTAGAGGCGGAGAAGAGAAAAGTTACCGGGATCCCCTTTGCCAAAGCATCCCCACTTGTGTAAGCTTCTTTCTCTCTGACATTCTCTATTTATCTGTCTTGCTCCTGTACTTATACATTTTGTACGTTTCAGGAAGAAAGCCACGACCGGCCTGAAGAAGACCTCCAAAACATTGGGGGCTTCTAGAACCATTAAGGACATGCTGCATCGTGACGCATCTCCCGCCATCTCCCCTGTCACTCCCTCCATCAAGCCCTCATCTGCCCCGACAAGCTCACAAGCTAAGGAGGTATCTGGCCCTTCCTCCATGGAAGTGTACTCAGGCGCCTCTACCGAGATTGCTGTCGTCGGCGAGCAGGCGACATAGGAGAGTGCCGCCCACCAAATGGCTGAAGCTCCGGCTAAGGATGCCATCGGTGGCGGTAAGGCGGTGATAGAAGCAGGTACTTCTGCCGAAGGTGGCGTCCTCGCCCCCCAGAAAGCTATAGAGTTCCCGAAGATAGTCTACCCGGCACTTATGCCGAGTACCACAACTCTGGTTCCTGGTGCGGCGCCGACATCTCCGACGTGCGGTCTTGAGGAGCTCCTCCGTCAAGCAGAGATCTTGCGAGGAAACAACATATCCTTTAGCAAGATGCTGGCCGAGAGTGCTACGAACCTCAAGATTATTGCACTTGTAAGTTTTATTTGCCTTTTAAATTTCATATGAATATCCCATTGTAGCCCCCGAGGATGTAGACGGAAAACCATAGGTCTTTGCGTCTAGATGCTCTAAAAGTGACTAAGCTAGAAAACTTCTCACTGTAGCCCCCAAGCATTTAGGTGGAATGAATTATTCCGACTAGGTGCTTTAAAAGTAGCATACGCGGTGTTTATAAATTTCAATACTGTAGCCCCCAATTTTCTAGTTGTAACTGAATCAGTTCTGACTAGATGCTTAAAGAAAATCTAAGAATATATTTGACTTAAAAACTTTATACTGTAGCCCCCAAGCTTCTAATCGAGAACTGAATTAGTTCCGACTAGATGCTTAAAGAAAAGCTAAGCATATTGGTAAGTCAAAAACTCACGCTGTAGCCCCCGAGCGTCTAGGTGGAAAATTTCCGGCTAGATGCTCCAGGCAGACCAAACAACGTTTAACTTTTTTCCTTTTTTCCACAGAACGAGAATGCTCGGAGGGGCATGGCCAACGACAAGTACCAGAAGATGCGTGAAGACTTGGAAGCTGAAAAGGGTAAAACTGCCTTCTTGAAGGAACAGATCACCAAGAGCAAGCGTCTGTTTTATTTTTCGCATTCTGACTTGGTTTTGATCCCATATTGTACTTTGATTTCTCCGACTTGTAGAATATATTGCCAAGGCCAAGGATATTGTCAAGCAATCCAAGCATATTCAGCAGCTGGTTAGCGAGAACAAAATCCTTAAGGAGGAGAGGAAGGACATGCTGAAAATGCATGAAGAATCCATGAAAGTCCTGCAGGACTCCGCCACCGAGGAAATCAACCGCTACCCATGAAAGTCCTGCAGGACTCCGCCACCCATGAAAGTCCTGCAGGACTCTGCCACCGAGGAAATCCAGGAGGAGATCTCGATCTTAAGAGATCAAAAGAAAGCTGCCGATAAGTAGAATCAATGCCATCATGAGGCGTACAAGCTTCTCCAACAAGAATGGGACTCCTTGGCGGATACCCTCTGGCAAGCTGAGGCTAGCATCTTCAGTAAGTGATTCTCCGCCTTGGATTTATATAGTTTGGATACTTTAAATTTTTTGAACTCATGTGCTTCTTGTCGGAATTTGCAGCTCCTATGGGTTTAACCCGGTCGCCTCCTCCAGCCAAGGAATGCATGGTTATTTCCGGCAACTTCATCAACACCGCCATCACGCAAGCCAATGAGATTGCCAAGCCCCTCCAAATCAACATCAAGGCATCGTACTCTGTGGCGAAGTACTCGGAGATCTTGCACCGAGCCCATGAGCGTATCACAAGCTGGAAAGCTTCATGTGCATGGGCTGGCGCAACGATGGCGTTGTCAATGGTGAAGGAACACTACGAATATGCCGACATCGACACGGTGACCTCTGGCATTCTCGAGTGGATGACGATGGCAAAGAGATTAATCATGAATCCATCTTGTCGTCACTCGCGGGCTATGACACCAGAGTTGCCGAGTTAGTCGACGTCAACGTCTTCGTGCCGATGAACACCATCGATGGCGGCAACCAAAGCTCCTCCGAGTCTCTTCACACCGCCGACTTCGAGGGTGGTTGTCCTACTGCTGATGACGCTGCTTCCAAGTCGCCTGCGCCAAAGGAATGAAAAACAATTTGTAATATTTGTTTCACCTTTGATGCGTACCCAGAAAAACTATGTATTAAACTTAAGGCGGAAAACAATGTTGTATGTCCTGCTAATTAAGAACTAGTTTCCAGCATGTGTATATTTTTTAAGCAAGTGCTAGCTTATCCATTACTTTGGTTCTTATGCTTGACTTTTCGTGAGTCGGAAGACTCGTTGTCGGAACCATGCGCTCAGGTGATGATGCCCAATGGCACCATCAATAACCTAAGCACAAAATCGCGGACAATAAGTGCCGAAAGTCACTACTCCAGAATCCACATAAAAATGACAAAGAACGTGTAGACCAGAAAACTTAAGCTAACGCCCGTAGGCAGAATTTTCACAACTGCAATCGCAAAACTTTTGCATAAAGGTTTTACATGATCCAAAAATGAACACTAAAGGAGGTAAAAGACTCAGAAATATGAGTGAACCAGAGATATTTATTTCATTGATCATATAAGAGGTACACAATTAGATAAAAAATGCTAAGTGTAAAAAGGACGTAGCTGTGTTATGTGAAGGGTTTCGCAGCATAGCAAATCAAAAATTTCTACGGAAGCGAACAGAGAGAAAGCCAAGATCTAATCTAGGAGATGCAAACAACGAGAGAGATTGGATTAGATCTTCATACCCTTGAAGATTCGCACAGCGGAACGTTCGTCGGAACGTGGGTGATGTAGTCGTACTCGCTTCTCCTCCTCGCGATCCGATCCGATCTAGCACCACAAGTGGCGGTGCCTCCGTGAGATGCACACGTCCAGCACCTCGACGTCTCCTCCTTCGTCGGACCAGCAAGTATGGTGGAGAGATGGATTGGATCTACAACACGACGGCGTGGTGTATATGGTGGGGAATTTCTGCAGCAGGGCTTCGCCTACAAACAGTCGGGAGGGAGAGAGGAAGGGCAGCAGGGCAACTGGGTTTGGAGGAAGGTGTAAGGGTGTGAGAGGGGGGGCGCACCAGCCCTCTATATATAGAGGGGAGTGCGGCCAGCCCTAGCCTCTCCTCCAAGCCTATCTCTAGTTTAAACAATTTAAACTCTCCCTTATCTAGAAATCCTATCTTATCTTATCTCTAGTTTAAACGATTTAAACTCTCTAGGATCGGCTGGGCCCTATGGGGCCTTGTGCCCCTGGCCCAATGTGGCCAGGACACCCGCTCATAGGCCCATGCCCCCTCCCGGAAGGTGGGACCACGTTGGCCCCCTTCCGGAAGGTTCTAGAATCTTCCGGTACAATACCGATTAATCCGGAACAATTCCGAACTCCAAAAACTGCACTGCCTTATATGAATCTTATTCTCCGGACCATTCCGGAACCTCTCGTGATATCCCGGATCCCATCCGAGACTCCGAACAAAAATTCATAAACCAATTATCCAATCTATCCTAGCGTCGAGACACGTTAAGTGTGTGACCCTGCGGGTTCGAGAATATGCAGACATGATCTTCTATCAATAATCAACAGCGGGGTCTGGGCACCCATATTGACTCCCACACATTCATCGATGATCATATCGGATGAACCACGACGCCAGGATTCAATCAATCCCATATATATATATATTCCCTTCGTCTCGCGATATTTTACTTGCCCGAGATTCGATCGTCGGTATCGTCATACCTATTTCAATCTCGTTCACAGCAAGTACTTTACTCGTTCCGTAATCCGATATCACTTTGTGATTAACTCCTTAACCACATGCTTGCAAGCGGTGTTGATATCGATTACCGAGTGGGCCCGAAGTATATCTCTCCGACTTGGGAGGGACAAATTCCATCTCGATACATACAACCCAACAAATACTTTCCGATCACCTGAGAGACACCTTTATGATCACCCTCTCATAGGATGACGTTTGATGGCCTCAAAGCTTTCTTCCGATACCAGGGAGTTGTATTATCTCATGGTCTAAGGAATACAATATTTGACATGAGAAAAGCTTTGCAAAGACGAACATGATGAAACGATCTAATAGCTTTTCTTAGTTTGGGTCTATCCACCATATCATTCTCCAATGATATGATCTCATTATCAATTGACAACTCATGTCTATGGTTAGGAAACCTTAACCATCATTGATCAATGAGCTAGTCCATAGAGGCGTACTAGGGACACGGTGTTGTTCACAAACCACACAAGTATTAATGTTTCCGCTTAATACAATTCTAGCATGGAATATAAACTTTATCATGAACAAGAATTATAATAATAACATCTTTATTATTGCCTCTAGGGCATAATTCCAACAGTCTCCCACTTGCACTAGAGTCAATAATCTAGTTTACATTTGGCAACAATCTTACACCCATGGCACTGAGGTGCTGATCATGTTTTACACGTGGAAGAGGTTTAGTCAATGGATCTGCGACATTCAGATCTGTATGTACTTTGCTGATCTTCAGATCTCCATCTGCTATATAATCTCGGATTATATGAAACTTGCGGTTGATATGCTTGGTCTTTGGATGATATCTTGGTTCCTTAGCGAGTGCTATGGCGCCAGTGTTGTCACACAATATCTCCAGTGGGTCCAATGCACTTGGAACCACGCCAAGCTCAGTGATGAAGTTTCGGATCCAAACTCCTTCACTTGACGCTTCTGCAGCAGCCATGTATTCCGCTTCTACTGTAGATCCCGCGACCACGCTTTGCTTGCAGCTTCTCCAGCTCACAGCTCCTCCATTCAAAATATACACGTATCCTGTCTGAGATTTAGCATCATCCTTATCGGTGTCGAAACTAGCATCGACGTAACCTTTTACGACGAGCTGTTCATCACCCCCATAGACTAAGAACATTTCTTTAGTCCTATTTAGGTACCTTAGGATGTTCTTCACGGCTGTCCAGTGTTCCACTCCTGGATCACTTTGATATCTGCTCGTCAAACTAAGAGCATTGGACACATCCGGTCTAGTACACAGCATGGCATACATGATGGAACCTATGGCCGAGGCATAAGGCACTTTGCTCATAGCTTCCCTATCATTTACCGTAGCTGGACACTGAGCCTTGCTCAATATCTTACCTGACAACATAGGCACTGAACCTTTCAACGCCTTATCCATTCTGAACCTTTTCAGAACTTTGTCTAGGTATGTACTTTGGCTTAAAGCTATCAGGCGTCTTTGTCTATCTCTATAGATTTTGATGCCCAATATATAAGCAGCTTCACCTAGGTCTTTCATTGAAAAACACTTGTTCAAATAACTCTTCACATCGTTAAGCATGTTGATGTCATTTCCAATAATCAATATGTCATCCACATATAGTACCAGAAATGTCACCGAGCTCCCACTCACTTTCTTGTAGATGCAAGCTTCGTAGCAATTTGGAACAAATCCAAAGCTCTTGATCACTTGATCAAAACGAAGGTTCCAACTCCGAGATGCTTGCTTCAGTCCATAAATGGAACGCTGAAGTTTGCATACTTTATCAGCATCCTTAGGATCGACAAAACCTTCGGGTTGCATCATATACAACTCTTCATCAATGTTGCCATTGAGGAAAGCAGTCTTGACATCCATTTGCCATATTTCATAATCATGAAACGCAGCAATTGCTAATAAAATCTGAATGGACTTAAACATCGCTACGGGAGAGAAAGTCTCATCGTAGTCAACACCTTGAACTTGTCGAAAACCTTTCGCAACAAGCCGTGCTTTATAGACGGTAACATTACCATCTGCGTCCGTTTTCTTCTTGAAGATCCATTTGCACTCAACGGCCTTTCGGTCGCTAGGAGGGTCCACCAAAGTCCATACTTGGTTTTCGCTCATGGATCCCAATTCGGATTTCATGGCTTCTAGCCATTTCTCAGAGTCTGGGCTCATCATCGCTTCCTCATAGTTCGTAGGTTCACTGTCTTCTACTAACAAGACAGTCAAGACAGGGTTGCCGTACCACTCAGGAGGGGCACGCGACCTTGTCGACCTGCGACGTTCAGTAGCAGCATCGTCCGAAGCTTCATGATCCTTGTCATTAGCTTCCTCTATTGTTGGTGCAGGCGGCACTGGAACAATTTCAGGTCCTGCGCTACTCTCCAATTCAAGAGAAGGTTCAATAACCTCGTCTAGCTCTACTTTCCTCCCACTCACTTCTTTCGAGAGAAACTCCTTCTCAAGAAAGGAACCGTTCTTTGCGACAAACACTTTGCCTTCGGTTCTGTGATAGAAGGTATACCCAATAGTTTCCTTAGGGTATCCTATGAAGACGCATTTCTCCGCTTTGGGTTCGAGCTTGTCCGGCATCAACTTCTTGACGTAAGCTTCGCATCCCCAAACTTTAAGAAACGACAACTTAGGTTTAGCACCAAACCACAGTTCATACGGTGTCGTCTCAACGGATTTAGATGGAGCCCTATTTAAAGTGAATGCAGCGGTTTCTAATGCATAACCCCAAAATGATAACGGCAAATCAGTAAGAGACATCATCGATCGGACCATATCTAATAGGGTTCGATTCCGGCGTTCAGACACACCATTGCGCTGTGGTGTTCCGGGTGGCGTGAGTTGTGAAACGATTCCACTTGCTTTGAGATGCGTGAGAAAATCATAACTCAAATATTCGCCCCCACGATCGGATCGTAGAAACTTAATCTTTCTGTTACGATGGTTCTCCACTTCATTCTGAAATTCTTTGAACTTTTCAAACGTTTCAGATTTATGTTTCATTAAATAGATATACCCATATCTACTTAAGTCATCGGTAAAAGTGAGAAAGTAGCGATATCCACCGCGCGTCGAAACACTCATCGGTCCGCATACATCGGTATGTATGATTTCCAACAAGTCCGTTGCTCGCTCCATTATACCGGAGAACGGGGTTTTGATCATCTTGCCCATGAGGCATGGTTCGCATGTGTCAAATGATTCAAAATCAAGAGACTCCAAAAGTCCATCAGAATGGAGTTTCTTCATGCGCTTTACACCAATATGACCTAGACGACAGTGCCACAAATAAGTAGTATTATCACTATCTACTTTGCATCTCTTAGCCTCAATGTTATGGATGTGTGTTTCATCCCTTTCGAGATTTAGAAGAAATAAACCATTCACAAGAGGTGCATGACCATAAAAGATGTTACTCATATAAATAGAACAACCATTATTCTCCGATTTAAATGAATAACCGTCTTGCAATAAACACGATCCAGAAATAATGTTCATGCTCAACGCAGGCACATAATAACATTTATTAAGGTTTAAAACTAATCCCGAAGGTAAAACTAAGGAGAGCGTGCCGACGGCCATCACATCAACTCTTGATCCGTTGCCAACGCGCATCGTCACCTCATCCCTCGCAAGCCGCCGTCTATTCCGCAGCTCCTGTTTCGAGTTACAAATATTAGCAACTGAACCGGTATCAAATACCCAGGCACTACAACGAGGGCTAGTAAGGAAAAAATCAATAACATGTATATCAAATATACCTTTGATGGTGCCAGCCTTCTTGTCCGCTAAGTACTTTGGACAGTTGCGCTTCCAGTGACCCTTGTCCTTGCAATAGAAGCACTCAGTTTCCGGCTTGGGACCAGACCTGAGCTTCTTCTCAGCAGGGGCATTGCGCTTGCCGCCGCCCTTCTTGAAGGGCTTCTTTGCACCTTTACCTTTCTTAAAGGAGGGCTTGTTGACCATCAACACATGATTATCCTTCTTGATGTCCACCTCCGCGGCCTTCAGCTTTGCAAAGAGCTCGGTGATCGTATCAGTGGAACCAATCTGATTATGAGTCACTACAAAACTTTTGTAGCTGGGAGGGAGTGATTGCAGAACCCTATCAATCTTGAGCTCCTCTGGAATCTTGCAGTCCAGTTGCTCAAGGCGTTGAGTGTAGCCCGACATCTTAATGGCGTGCTCACTAACGGAACTCCCTTCCTCCATCTTGCAGTTAAAGAACTTCTCAGAGATCTCATATCTCTCAGAACGGGCCTGAGTCTGAAACATGGTTTTCAGCTCCTCGAGAATCTCAAAGGGCCCGGGATAGTTTTCAAAACGATTTTGAAGTTCCGGTTCCATAGCAAACAACATGGTGCTCTTAATCACACCATAATCATCTTTGCGCGACTGATAGACAGCTTTCTCATCAGCCGGCGCAGTTGCAGCGGGGGGGGGGGGGGGGGGTTACCTAACGCTTTCTCAAGGACATAGTCCTTTTGACCGCCAGAGAGAATGATTCTCAGATTGCGGAACCAGTTGGTGAAGTTAGACCCATTGTTCTTAAGCTTTTCTTTCTCAGCAAAAACGTTGAAGTTGAAGTTGGACTTAGCCATGTGATCTACAATATTTGCAAGTACAAATTAGACTATGTTCATGATAACTAGTTCAACTTTTAATCAAATTACTAGATGAACTCCCAATAAATTCAACATCCCTCAAGTTTTTTAGTGAACATGATCCAAATTCACCACACCTAATCCGATCTTCACGAGAAGAGATGTGGTTTCAATGGTGGACAACGAAGTGTCGATCATATCATTCATATGACTCATGCTTAACCTTTCAGTTCATGTGTTCCGAGGCCATGTTTGTACATGCTAGGCTCGTCAAGTTAGACCCAAGTATTTCCGCGTGTGCAAAACTGGCTTGCACCCGTTGTATGTGAGCGTAGAGTCTATAGCACCCGATCATCACGTGATGCTTGGACACGACGAACTTTCGCAACGGTGCATACTTGGGGAGAACACAGTTTTTATCTTGATCTTTAAGTGAGGAATCATCTTATAATGCTACCGTCGCGATCTAAGCATAATAAGATACATAAAAGGATAAACATCACATGCATATAACTTTATGTGACATGGTATAGCCAATCTTCGCGCAATGATCTCCATCTTGTGCGTTCCGGCATGATCTCCATCACTCCACCATGATTGCCTCCACCACGAATAGCAACTACAACTATTGCTAACTACTTAGCAATAAAGTAAAGCTATTACATTGCGTATAAGAAGTTGACTCGCAGGTCATACACAATTATAAAGACAACCATATGGCTCCTGCCGGTTGTGTACTCATCGACATGCAAGTCGTGAAACATTACAAAACATGATCATCGCATACAATATACACATCACATCTTGGGCCATACCATATCACAGAAAACACTCCCTGCAAAAACAAGTTAGACGCCTCTACTTTGTTGTTGCATGTTTTACGTGGCTTATGGGAGTAGATGCTAAGAACGATTCTTACCTACAGAAAGCCACAACGGTGATATTATGGTTGCCAAACTCCGGTGTTAATCCCATGACAACTATAGTGAGAGAAACTGACATCCACCAGCCGCATGTATGGTACAAGCCACACGTCAAGTGCGGAGCCGGTCTCGCGAACGACGTCGCGTAAGGTTGGCCTGGACCGCTTCAATCTCACTATCCCGCGCCATAAGAAGAACACAAACAAGAGGCTTGCAACAGAAAACATCAACGCCCGCAACAACCATGTTGCGTTCTACTCGTGAAACACATCTACGCATAGATCTAGCTCTGATACCACTGAAGGGTTTCGCAGCATAGCAAATCAAAATTTTCTACGGAAGCGAACAGAGGGAAAGCCAAGATCTAATCTAGGAGATGCAAACAACGAGAGAGATTGGATTAGATCTTCATACCCTTGAAGATTCGCACAGCGGAACGTTCGTCGGAACGTGGGTGATGTAGTCGTACTCGCTTCTCCTCCTCGCGATCCGATCCGATCTAGCACCACAAGTGGCGGTGCCTCCGTGAGATGCACACGTGCAGCACCTCGACGTCTCCTCCTTCCTCGGACCAGCAAGTATGGTGGAGAGATGGATTGGATCTACAACACGACGGCGTGGTGTATATGGTGGAGAATTTCTGTAGCAGGGCTTCACCTACAAACAGTCGGGAGGGAGAGAGGAAGGGCAGCAGGGCAACTGGGTTTGGAGGAAGCTGTAAGGGTGTGAGAGGGGGGGCGCACCAGCCCTCTATATATAGAGGGGGGTGCGGCCAGCCCTAGCCTCTCCTCCAAGCCTATCTCTAGTTTAAACAATTTAAACTCTCCCTTATCTAGAAATCATATCTTATCTTATCTCTAGTTTAAACGATTTAAACTCTCTAGGACCGGCTGGGCCCTATGGGGCCTTGTGCCCCTGGCCCAATGCGGCCAGGACACGCCCTCATAGGCCCATGCCCCCTCCCGGAAGGTGGGACCACGTTGGCCCCCTTCCGGAAGGTTCTAGAAGCTTCCGGTACAATACTGATTAATCCGGAACAATTCCGAACTCCAAAAACTGCACTGCCTTATATGAATCTTATTCTCCGGACCATTCCGGAACCTCTCGTGATATCCCGGATCCCATCCAAGACTCCGAACAAAAATTCATCAACCAATTATCCAATCTATCCTAGCGTCGAGACACGTTAAGTGTGTGACCCTGCGGGTTCGAGAATATGCAGACATGATCTTCTATCAATAATCAACAGCGGGGTCTGGGCACCCATATTGACTCCCACACATTCATCGATGATCATATCGGATGAACCACGACGCCAGGATTCAATCAATCCCATATATATATTCCCTTCGTCTCGCGATATTTTACTTGCCCGAGATTCGATCGTCGGTATCGTCATACCTAGTTCAATCTCGTTCACAGCAAGTACTTTACTCGTTCCGTAATCCGATATCACTTTGTGATTAACTCCTTAACCACATGCTTGCAAGCGGTGTTGATATCGATTACCGAGTGGGCCCGAAGTATATCTCTCCGACTTGGGAGGGACAAATTCCATCTCGATACATACAACCCAACAGATACTTTCCGATCACCTGAGAGACACCTTTATGATCACCCTCTCATAGGATGACGTTTGATGGCCTCAAAGCTTTCTTCCGATACCAGGGAGTTGTATTATCTCATGGTCTAAGGAATACAATATTTGACATGAGAAAAGCTTCGCAAAGACGAACATGATGAAACGATCTAATAGCTTTGCTTAGTTTGGGTCTATCCACCATATCATTCTCCAATGATATGATCTCATTATCAATTGACAACTCATGTCTATGGTTAGGAAACCTTAACCATCATTGATTAATGAGCTAGTCCATAGAGGCGTACTAGGGACACGGTGTTGTTCACAAACCACACAAGTATTAATGTTTCCGCTTAATACAATTCTAGCATGGAATATAAACTTTATCATGAACAAGAATTATAATAATAACATCTTTATTATTGCCTCTAGGGCATAATTCCAACATTATGTTCCATGCCGATCAAGCTCCGGGTAGTCATCATCCGGGTCATGTCGCTTACGCTTATGATCCTCGTTGTGTCTATCCTTTAGTTCACGATTCTCAACGAGGTATTAAGACCAATTGAGTAGCTCCTTGCTTATGATGAACGGTCCTTCCCATGGCGGGGATAATTTGTGTGACTTCTTCTGCTTAAGTCGGAGCACCAAATCCCCCTCTTTAAACGAGCGATGCCGAACACAGCGACTATGGTAGCTGCGTAGCTTCTACTGGTAGATGGCGGATCTTTGGCATGCCAAAACGCGCTCCTCCTCGAGAAGGTCCACATCTAGGCCTCTGGATTCTTCAGCGTCATCTTCGTCGTAGGCGGCGACTCTAGGTGCATCGTGAAGTATGTCGGAAGGTAGGATGGCTTCTGCTCCATATACCATGAAGTAAGTGGTGTAGCCGGTGGATCTGTTGGGTGTAGTTCGTAAACTCCACAACACAGATGGCAATTCTTCTGCCCAGGCTCCAGCTGCTCTATGTAGCGGTGCCTCAAGACGTGGCTTGATTCCCTGCAGAATTAATCCATTTGCTCGCTCAACCTGACCATTGGATTGTGGGTGTGCCACAGATGCAAGGTCAAGTCGGATTCCCTTCTCCCAACAATAAGCCTCCACTTCTCCGAGTGACAAGTTGCTGCCATTGTCGGTGATAATGATATGTGGGAGACCAAATCTCACAACTAAATCCCGGACAAACCTGAGGGCAGTTGCCCCATCAAGCTTTCTAATGGGTTTAGCTTCTATCCATTTGGTGAATATATCAGCTGCTACAAGCAGATGCGTAAACCCACATGGTGCCGTCTGTAATGGTCCCACCATGTCTAGCCCCCAGACTGCAAACGGCCAAGTTACTGGTATTGTTCGCAATTCTTCAGCAGGAACATGTGGTTGTCAGGCATAATACTGGCATCCCATGCATGTCTCAACCAGCTTGTCGGCGTCCGCCTTAGAGGTCAGCCAGTAGAATCCTTGCCGGAAGGCTTTCGCGACCAACGATCGAGGATCGGCGTGATGTCCGCAATCTCCGAGAAGGATTTCACGTAGGATTTCCATACCTTCTAGCTGGGAAACACACTTTAGGTATACACCAGTAGTGCTCCTTTTGTAGAGTTGTCCATTGATTATGGTATAACCCTTTGGTCGTCGTACTATTTGCAGTCTTTCGACTTCATCGTCGGGCAAAGTTCCGTGTTCGAGATATTCCATGAACGGTTTTGTCCAAGCCGGAGGGACCTTTGTCACCATGTTCACGAAAGGCTCCCTTCACAGATGGTGTGCGTAGATGCTCTAGGAAAACTCCTGGAGAAATTCTCTTGCGCCCTGATCCAAGCTTAGATAGCAGATCAGCCGCCTAGTTTTGCTCCCTAGGCACATACTTGACTTCGTAGACCAAGAAGCTCTTGGCTATCTCATCCACTTCATCTCGATATGCCGCCATAATAGGGTTCCGCGCATTACAGGTGCTAGCCACTTGCTGGGCAACCAAGTCGGAATCTCCACAGCAAACTATGCGCTTGATGCCAATATCCTTGGCTACACGTAGTTCGTGAACGAGTGCTTCATACTCCGCCATGTTGTTTATAGCCTCGAAGTGGATCTGCAAAACGTAGTGTAGCTTGTCTCGTGTTGGTGACTATAGCAATACACCAGTCCCCGAGCCGTTGAGCAGCTTTGATCTGTCAAAGTGCATCACCCAGTACTCTGGTTCCGGCAACGGAGTAGCCTCTGGCATCTCCATCCAATCTGCAACAAAATCCGCCAAGGCTTGTGACTTAATAGCGTCGCGTCTCTTATAGGCGATCTCGAAGGCGGCAAGTTCAATGCCCCACTTGGCAACCCTTACTGTAGTGTCGCTGTTGTTGATAATGTCAGACAGTGGAGTCTTGCTCACCACTGTGTTTGGGTGCTCTTGAAAGTAATGCCTCAGCTTCCGAGAAGCAAGGAATACTCCATAAGCGATCTTCTGGTAGTGCGGGTCATGCTGCTTGGACTCCGTCAAGACCTCGCTTACATAGTAAACTGGTCGTTGAACTCCGTGCTCATAGCCTAGTTCCTTCCGCTCTACCACGACGACGATGCTGATTACCCGGTTGGTTGCCGCCATGTAAATTAACAGGGGCTCGCTAGGCTCGGGCGCTGCAAGGATGGGCGCTGAGGAAAGAATCTCCTTGAGCTTCTTCAATGCTACATATGCTTCGTCCGTCCACGTGAATTTGTCCTCCTTCTTCAGCAACTTGTATAGCGGCAGAGCCTTCTCTCCAAGTCGGCTGACGAACCGACTAATTGCTGCAACACAACCTGTTAGTCGTTGAATGTCCTTTAGGCATGTCAGAGGTTTATGTTTAAGATGGCCTTGATTTTCTCTGGGTTGACCTCGATTCCGCGCTGGGAAACGATGAATCCCAACAATTTGCCATCTGGAACCCCGAAGACGCACTTCTTAGGGTTAAGCATTATGTTGTATTTCCGGAGGTTATCAAAGGTTTCTTTTAAGTCGGAGATTAAGTCATTTGACTTTTTAGACATCACCGCGATATCTTCCACATAGGCGTGAACATTCCGACCAATTTGGTTGTGAAGGCAACGTTGCATTGTCCTCTGGTATGTAGCACCTGCGTTTTTCAGCCCAAAGGGCATCGTAACATACCAAAACGTGCCATATGGGGTAGTGAACAAAGTAGCCAATTGGTCCGACTTCCTCATCTTGATCTGGTGGTATCCTGAGTATGAATCAAGAAAACACAAAAGTTCCGAGCCAGCCGTCGAGTCAATGACTTGGTCAATGCGAGACAAAGCAAACAGATCTTTGGGACATGCTTTGTTGAAGCCTGTGTAATCAACGCACATTCTTAATTCATTGGTTCCCTTTTTGGGGACAAGTACAGGAGTTTCCACCCATTGGGTGTGAAGGACTTCTTGGATAAATCTAGCCTTAAGTAACCTAGCTATCTCTTTGCCAATGGCGCGTCTCTTCTCATCTCCAAAGCGTCGTAGAGGTTGTTTCACTGGTTTAGATTTTGGATCAATGTTTAAGCTGTGCTCGGCAAGTTCCCTAGGTACATCTTTCATGTCGGCAGGCTGCCAGGCAAAGATGTCCCTGTTCTCATGGAGGAACTCGACGAGCGCGCTTTCCTATTTGGTATCCAGGTTCGTCCCAATGGCGGTGACCTTGGAGGCATCGCCTACCACAAGTTCCACCGGCTTGGTCTCGATGGCGGCCTTGAACGCAGGAGCGGAGTCGGAGATCTATTTCTTCAACGTGGGCATCTCTGAGTCATCGACCTTGCTCTGGATCTCTTTGAATTCTTCGCTGTAGAGGACAGCTTCCACGAAGGATGCTTCATTAATCCCGCAGTCCCTTGCCTTGGTAAAGCTTTCGGATACGGTGATGACACCGTTTGGTCCGGGTATCTTGAGTTTGTTGTAGACGAAGAATGGCTTGGCCATTAATGTGTGGAATATGTCGCAGCCGAATATGACGTGGTACACGCTCTTGAAGGGGTCCACCTCAAAGGTCATGCGCTCTTGGCGGTAATTATTAACATCGCCAAAGGCAACCTGAAGTGTAATGCACCCAAGGGAACGAGCCTCCCGACCAGGAACTACGCCATGGAAGATGGTGTTGGTCCACCTTAGGTTTGCCTCCGTCAAGTTCTTCTTCTGCGGTGTATCCAGATACATGATGTTGATGTTGCTTCCACTATCCACCATACACTTGGTGAACTCCATGCCGTCAATCAAAGGATTGATGACCATGGCGTATTGGTTCTCCGTAGGGATAAGGTCTGGGTGGTCCGTCCTGTCCCATGTAATTGGAACCTCGGACCAGCGCAGGTACTGGGGAACTGGGGGTAGAGCAGCCAGCAGTATCCTCATAGAGGTCTTTTGTTGTCGGATGGTGGGGGTGCCAAGGAAAGTGTGGTAGACTGGCGCCTTCTTCACGAAGGGGTTCTTGCCCTTGTCGTCTCTCTTGGCAGCGTGCTTGGGGTCAACATCCTCGACAATGTCACTTGAATCCTTGGATTCCTCCTCCTTCTTCTTGCCCTTGCCTCGTGGTCTGTTCTTCCGACTTTGCTTGTAGCCGGACTCCGGGTCTTCCTTGAGGTCGTTGACGAACTTGCAGTGTCGATTGGTATGGGTGGCCTTGCCGTTGACATCGAGGTGTACGAGGCACGGCATATCGCGGTACTCCTCGTAGGTTTGGGGAATGCGGAGCGGCGCCGAGGTAGTTTCACTTCCTCGTTGCTGCCCACGACCAGCTCCCCGTCCCTGGCCACGTTGTCTGCTATCACCTCGTCCTGCAAAAGTCATCGCGACCATGTCGGTAGATTGCTTTTCTTCTAGAGCGGTTTTCCGCTTTGTACTGCTGTTCCTCCGAGCTTGAGTTGGAACGGCCGTTGCCGGCAAAGAGCCACGAGCATCGTCGTGGGCAGCTGCGAACTCACTAGCCAACTGAATCATCTGGTTCAAGTCAAGCAGGTGATTGTCCTGCAAGCGCTTTAGCTTATGTCGGAGCAATGTGCCCCTTTCCAACCCATCGATGAAGGCGGCCATGGCGGTCTGAGCATGCACTCCTGCGCAGGAATTCTTCATGTCCAGCCAGCGGGAGAGGTAGGCATGAGATGTCTCGTCTTTCTCTTGCACGCACCGCTGTAGATCGCCAACAGTGCAGGGGCGTTTGTACGTACCCTCGAAATTCTTGGTGAACGCCTCTTGTATATCCAACCAATTGCAGATGGATTTCTCCGGCAAGTCATCAATCCATTGACGGGTCGTACCCGCCAACATTAACGGGAGGTACTTGACGGCGATGTTGGGGTTACCTCCGGCAATCTCTACCGCGTTGCCGTAATCCTGCAACCATGTGGCTGGCTTGGCAGTGTCGTCATAGGGCTTGATGGTCTTGTAAATCCGGAAACCTTTAGGGTAAGTTGTGGACCGTATTGCGGGTCCAAAGCAACGTGGTCCCAGGTATGGTCCTTCACGGGCCTCGTGGATCTTACTGATCCGTGAACACGCATCGTACAGCTCTGGGTTCCTCTTCTTCTTGTCAACAGGGGATGGGCTGCGTGAACGACGCGGGCCTCCTCCACCATGGTGACTGCTAGGTGGTGACAGAGGCAGAGGTGGCGGTGGGTTAGCCTTCTTGCTGTTACCCTCCTGCGATGCCTCACGCCTGTCACGGTTGCTTGTCGGACGCGGAGGGTCATGGCGCGACCTGCTCTTGTGTCCTTGGTTGTGCTCTTCGTCATGACGGGTCTGCTCCGCGTTGTCACGAATGACGATGCCGCACTGCCTTGGCGGGGGCATATCCGTACGATGGTGATCCTTGGGATCTTCGTGATGTCGGGGGGATCGGGGCGGTGGCGATGGCGACGAGGTCGGGCCTTTTCTCTGTGGTCGGAGGATATGGGGATAGCATTCTTCCTGTTGCACGTATTCCTCTGTATTCGTTCTGATGAACCCGTCTAGGACCCAACATCAAGAGGAGATCTGTCCCTTGGCGGCTTATACTGGCTAGACTGGCAAAGCGCTAGATCGGACTCAAGCCTCTGAGAGGTGGCCTTTTTCTGCTACTTCACTGCCTTGGCTACTAGGTCATAGACCTGTTCCACTGCCTCGGGCGATCTCTCCTGCTCCAAAAGGGTCTTGGCGACAGCGAGGTTAAAGAGTGGGGTGGGCATCACCTGCTTGCCTTCACTGTCAATGTATGGCTTGGCCTATGCCGGCTTCGAGGGAGCCCACCCTAGGTTTCTCCGTACAACAGGATCGTTGATGACGTGAGCCGGAGCTTTCTTGGCCTTCTGCTACTGCAGTAGAGTCTTGTATTCGGCCTCCATTGCACTAGATTTCTCTATAGATTTCTGCACGTTGACCAGATCTCGATCTAGCTTAGTGCCTTGCTCCGTGATGGCCTGCGCCTCCTCCAGCAGCTGCTGGCGCTTCTCGTCAAGCTGGGTCACGTTCCGGATATGAGCTACTGTCAGTGGCTCGACGAGGAGGTTTCCGTACATCACTCTATCAGCCGGAGTGACTTGGGAAGCAGCAGACATAGATGCCGGAGGCGGTGGTTTGCGGTGTTGTTGTTGCTCGGGCCGGTGCCGGGTTCCTGCGGCTGCTGCACTGGGTTAGGCGGAGGAGGCATGACCTTTGCACAATCATTGTCAGCAACAATAAGTGGCCCCTTCCCCTTTTCCAGTGCTATAGGCGGAGCTCGTCCGGGTTGATCTTCATCCATCGCCGTCCCAATGGTGACGAAGACCTCTCGAGATGTGATGGCATTGTTGGCTTGCTCGTCGCGCGTGTACTCCTCCTCCATCTCCTGCATGGCAGAGTCTAGCTCTTCTGGACTGAAATCTATCTCCTCTGAATTTGCACTGAAGTCAGCATAAAGTGCGTCAATAACAGAGTCGAAGGGTGCCAGGACTTCCTTGATGACGGGCGGTGGAGGTGCAACAGCAGCGACGATGACTGGAGGTGGCGGTGCAGCTGCGACGATGGCGGCCGGAGGCGGTGGTGGTGGTGGCTGAATCGGAGGGGCTCCGTCAATGAGCGCAAGCGCTGTCTGAGCCGCTACTTCAGCCTCCGCGTAGTTGTTGACGGTGTTTACCATGCCTTCGAAGGTAAGGCATCCTGACGCCTGCTGCCGTCTTAGAGAATGCCGGAGAAGCTTGCCATGGTCCAGTCCTTCCACAAAGTGATACATAGCATCATCATTGGGGTAGTGGGCCAGATCGGCTCGTATGCGGAGCCACCTGGCCAGGTAATCTCGGGGATTTTCGCCTTCTCTCTGAACACAACGCGCCAGATCAAAGATGGTAACCACGCCGACGAACTTGGATCTCTGCTGTCCAGCTGTAGCATCCCAATTGTCTAACAATTGCAATGCTACTAGCCTAGTCTATATATATGTTACTTCAAATATATAATTATTGCATCATCATTATATCATGCTCATGTCATCATGCCACCTTGCATTTGAGCATCATATAAAACCCTTTTTGATTTGGTTCTTATCTCATATGCATTATTAATTGTATTTGCCTCTTGATATTGTACTTGGTTATTGATATATTGTTTAATGCCCAAGTTGAGTTGGGGGCATATCTTTTATTAACTCCACCACCTTTCTTTCACCATCTTATAATTCCACCATCCAACTAAATATGAGCTTGGCATTTATTGGTTTTACTTCTAGCTCATGTGGGTTGGGATGGATCCAATTCTTGTCCACATACTCTCATCTTAGCATCATGTTGTTTTCACAATATTGATATATGAGAGCCACATGGCCACCTTTGCATGCCCTGTGAGTGGAACCCTTGTTCCTAGCTTCCATATGGATTATCATGGAATTATGCTCATGTTGGAATATTTTTGGGACTAATAATCATCTAGTGGAATATACACACTAGCAAGCCCCAAATATAATCAAATGTGATCATCTCCATCTACTCCACTTGGAGCTTTCTCTTAAATTCTTTTGCTTGGCTTTTATTCCAATTTTGGAAATGCATAATAATAATGCCATGTGATAATACTGTTTTCACAAAAATCAACATGGCAATAAATATTTTGCATGGGCCATGCAAGTGCCACCTTTTCTAGTCTTTGGTTTTTATTTGATTTTTGAGTGGGTCATCTCTATCTTTATCTTTTCTTTTGGCATGATCTATTTTGATCTTGCCTAAACCTCATCATCATCTCCATCCACCATCACCAACCTACCTCATCTATCTCTCATCTTACCTCTCTCCCTAAACCACACCCATCTATACCTAATCTAAACCATCCCCCCCTCATCTACCCTTCCCCCCATCTAGACCAAAGCCTAGCTATCTTGCCACCCTCTCTCTCAGCCTCTCTCTTTCGCTAGCTGGCCCCACCATGCCACCTAGCTACCCAACCCTAGAACAAAACCCTAAACCAAGCCATGACTCCCCTCTCCAACCCTAGTACCAATCTACCCGGGGCTACCCCCTCTCCCCTCTAGCTCTCTGCCCAGGTGGCCTTAGCCCGAGCTACCCCTCCCCTGGTCCCCTCTCTTTCCTTCTCTAGCTAAAGAACAAAGAGAGGGCAAACCCTAGCCCGAGCCCCCTCTCCTCACCTTTTTCCTAGCTATCACCCCTCCCATGTGCCTCTCCCCTCTCCCCCCTTATCTCCCCAACCACCCCAGCTCATCTAACCACCTCAGATCTACCCAGGAGGCGCCCAGACCCCCTCTCCTTCCCCCTCCTTCCTCCCCAAACTTGCAAGCTTGCAAGCATGCCTAAACCCTAGCCACCACCCCCTCCGCCGTCGCTGATCTGGTGGACGCCAAGACGTACCAGGAGTACCAGGCCCCCCCCTCTGCTTCCTCTTCTTCGCCCTGGAGCGCCGGAACCCGCTGGACCTCGCCGGAGAAGCCCCGCCGCCGCCGTGCCCGTGGGCACCAGGACGCCTCCGGCATGCTGCCTCCTCGCCGATCCACGCCACCCCGAGCCCGCTAGCTGCACCAGAGGGTCGCTGGTGAGCTCCTCGACCTCCTAGACATGGCCCCTACTCCCCCCTCGCCGTAGAACGTCGCCGCCCGGCGTCGAGCACCCTGCGCGCGCGCGTCGCCGCAGTCGCCGCCAGCGTGCGCGACAGCAGCAGCTGCAGCAGTTCTGTCTGCCTCTGTTCCTCGCCCTGCCCCGCGCGCTGCAGCCCTTCTCCGTGCGAGCTCGCTAAACAAAAGATATAGCCCGATGTCCCCGCTCCGTTTTTCGTTCCTGCGGCTCGGTGAGATTCGCCACCGTTCGGTCGCCACCGTCGTCGAAGCTCCGGCCGATCTCCGGTACTCTGCAGAATCGGCGCACAGCAGCGGGCCGTCGTCGTTGTCGTTTTTGCAGAGAAGCCCCTCCTCTTTTTCCCGCCCAAACCCATGGTCCCCGCGGCCCCTCCTGCCAGCCTCGATGCCTCTTTGCAAGGAAACCCCCGGAGAACCCATACCATCACAGATCAGTCCTTCCCCGCGCCTGGGATCGCCCACGTGTCAAGCACGGGCTGGGTCGCGCGCGCGTGTGGTCCCGAGGTCGTCCTGGCCCGCCTATCAGTCTCAGAGGCTAGGAAGCGCCGCGGTGTTAAAAGCTTTTCGCGCGCGTGTGCTGCTGAGTCAGCTCGGGACCCACCTGTCATTGACTCTGGCTAGCACTGGGCCAAGTAACAAAAGTATTTTCTGAATCTGTTTTAAATTCAAATCTTTTCAATTTATTCCAAATTCAAATTTATTTCTGTTTTTAAATAACTTTTGATTTATAAATCCAAATAATACAAATAATATATGTTTTCAAATCAGAAAAATAAGAGGAATTAAAATCTTTCATCCAAAATATATTTTGAACATTTAAAATTGCAAGTTGATTTAAATTACAATAAAATGCCCTTTTGACTTAATTAATTAATAACTTTTGTTTTATAACTCCAAATTTAATAAATGATATGTCTAAAATGATTAGCTCGACGAGACCTTTCTGTTTATGCATTCCATGTTATGTTTTGAAGCATGCATCATATGAATATAAAGAGGACAGCAACTAAATTGAGAATAAAATGGGGCCAAAGCTCAATAAAAATGCTTTATTATTGTATCCCACACCTCACCCATGCCATGCTACTTTATTGTCATGCAAATTGTGCATCATTCATCATGGCACGATTGTTTGCTTGATGCATTTATACATATGCTTGTGCACTTTATTTATGTTGGCCCTTGTTTGTTTGGTTCTTCTTCGAATAGACGCTGAGCAGGGGATATATCAAGAGAACCAGGAGCACTACCCAGATCCATCCTTTGCTTCAACTGAGCTGCCAGGCAAGCACTACCACATGCCTGCATACATATACTACCTATTGCCTCTATCTTACTCTTGCATCATTGAGTAGCGATTGCATTAAATTGAATCCCAAGAATTTCATAGCCTTTACTTTTAAACCCCACCGAAGCTTGTTCCTCCGTCCCATGAGCCATTACTGCAGGAGTTGTTTGAGCCATGCGAGTCGTCGAACAGCATGTGTAGGGTATGTGAGTGTCTGATGGATAATGAGGTACCTAACCAACTTAACCTGAGTAGTAATGGGATAACTAATGAAAGTGGCATCGGTGAGCCATACTCGCTATTTGGTTTTTCAGGCTCACTTGTGTCCCGTAGGACCCCGAGTACTTGATTCCTGTTCCTTGAATATTCGCGCTATCCACATCCGGGAGGCTTATGAACCCCCCTGAGCCAGAGCTTGATTCATTCTTATTTCGTGGGGCCACAAACTAGTTTGAGGATTTATTTACTATCCTGTACTTATGCCATGCTTTACTGCTTTAATTTAAGATTGTGCGAGGTAATGCACACTGTACTGTTTAGGCCCGTGACCCGTTTTCGCTGTATCGACAAGCCCAGTCACACTTTCGGGTTCCCAGTCATTTACAGCCGGCTCCACAAACCTTGAGGCCGTCTCGGAGTCAGCTAACTTCGTTGCGGGTAGCTCAATGGGGTGGCCCCCTGAAATATTTCTGAATCCTGTGATTGCTTTGTCGTGACTGCCTCGTTGGGTTTTGATTTGGTTTTTCCGAGGCATATCGAGTGTGTGTTGCTATTTGTGCACCCCTGCAGGGTAAAACTTTCTGAAAGTCGTGTCCGTGGTTATGGACGACTTGGAGCACAGTTTCTCGATCATAGACAAGCATAACTAAAGTACCGTTTTTAATTTGACTAGACTAGGTACCTGACTAGTAAATAGTGCAACACTCACGGAATGGATAATAAAACTACCAACGGATGGGGGGTTGTTCGTCCGCTTCCTCGTCGGTAAGCGAGGAGGAGGATGGATCTGTGGATATTACCGTTATAACTGTTATAACTGTTGTTATTAATTTACGGACATCCGTCTATCTTTGGTTAGGCGGATGGTTAGCGAGTTTCTATAGAATTGCTAGGGTTTATCTTTTGCTGCAATTGCGACACCCCAGGTTGTGTCCCCTTTAGAGGCATAAAGACTTGCTGAGTACCCCTAGGGTCTCACACGATAAATTATTGGTTCAGATGAACAGGTACATTCGCAAGATGGATACTGGGTGGAAGAGACGGACGATGTGGGCAACGATCATTCGGTGTAGAGATTCCGGGAACGGGGATCCGTGAGATCTGTGGGCGGGATGTGCTTATTTATGGGGCATCTTATGCCGATTTTCTTCTTATCCGTACTCGGATTTTGTCTTCCGCTTCCGCTTGATACTCTGTTGATTGATGTATGAGGAGATATCCTAAACTATTATATCTATCTAGGATATTTGGATCTTGCCGTATGGCGTTGCTATATTTCCTTTCTTTTAGATGGAATGGCTCTGATGTACTCTTGTATGGTGGCTTGCATACATACTCATTTGTGTATGTAGTTGATCCCTTCGCCTGCCGATTACGCCGCCCATTCTTGTCTCGATGTTTGGAAATGGTTGGGACGGCCGAAAGGTCTACCTGTGAGTGGCATTTGGGCCCCACCGTACTATTTCAACCATTTCCGTTCATCCAGGCTTGTAACTAGGAGCGTAATTCACCGAGGTAGTTACAATTGGTATCAGAGCCATCCCGACCTTCAGGGTCTCAGCCAAATGGTCGTTGTCTGTCTAGCAAATATTTTGGTAGTTATGTATACTAGGGAAAAACAAAACGCGAGAGTAGGACTGCTTCCACTTTTCTTCTTACCCACCCACCACCCTTTTCTGGTAAGGAAGTGAAACGTTTTCAATCCTCTTCTTAAACTTCAAACTAGAATTCACGTGTTCTGGGTTTCCGTAGTACCATAGAAAGTGTGAGTGTGTGTGTGTGTGTGTAATTCCTTGTCTATCTGTTGCATCCAACTTGTTATCTTATCTGCCTTTGGTTATCAACTGTTGGTACATTCCATACTAACAGGCTTTTGCAAACCGGCGCGATCTATCTGACTTCTTGTTAACCAGTGCCATCTTCTTAAAGGGTGTCCTTCCTTCTAGCAACTCCGCTTTATTTGCAAAATCACTTATCAGGTAGAGAGGTAGAGTCGCTAATCTTGATTCGTTATCTGTTTTTGCGCATCTATTGGTATTTTAATACCGAAAAATGCGGAAAATTTTTCTTTGATACATCTGTGTTTCCACACTCCTTTCCAGTCGTGTGTGAAACATTATCTATCTTCCTTTTGTCAGCATGTCCATGCTAACTCATTCTTTTGTCACCGGCGCTTGATCCTAGAGTTTCTTTTCATCTCCAATCCTCTTGGGCTAATTACATAACATGTGTCGATCCGATGCTGGTGATTGTAATTTGGCTCTCGGCATAGCTATATTCCACTCATGATAAGTGTAGATTGGAATATGGAAAAATGCTATCAACCGTCACCATCTGGAGGATAATGTTATCTCCTGTGATTTTGAGTACACCGTGATCATATCTATGCATATTCAAGCATCTTTGGCAATCCGGAGTTTCTCAAAGCACTACGGCGGTCTATCATCTGTTCATCATGCTGCACCTCTCTTGGAACCCCATATCTGCAATATTCTCTTTGATACGAGGGAATTGCATCTTTTTGTCTCTGATAGTTTTGCTAAGGGTATGATCTATCATCGGTTCTTATCCAAGATCTCTTTATCTTTGTAACCGGTGATCCGATCGACAATGTGAACCAGGTGACATCTCTTTTTCTTCCGAAGAACCAGATAATCTATTCTTCCAGTGCATCTTCTTCAACACGAACCCGTGCTCTTAATATTGATCTTTCTAAGAGCGTTGAGCTCAGAAAGTGTTTCGAGCATCTGTTCGTTTCTCTCGCCTTTTGAACTTGATATTCTGGGAATATCCTGTTAATCCATGGTGGTATATGTTGATAATATGCTTACCTATTCCATATCAATGGAAGGACATGGAAGATCATCTGTGTCTTTTTCTCTCAAGCTTCGTGAGCACTGCTTGTGTGCAAAGTTCACAAAGCGTGAATTCTGGCTTCTTGAAGTCACCTATCTCGGCCACGTCCTTCTGCTAAATATATCACTTCAATTCTGGAATCAGCAAGTTCATTGTTAATTCCATCTTCCATCATCAATCAATCCGGAGTTTTCCTTGTGGGCAAGTTATCATCGTCGTTACGCCGAAGATTTCCTCAAGACTGCTATATCTCTCTCAATCATTTCAAGAAGGACATGGAGTTCTTTCACCTCAGCCTCGTCAAGTAATCTTTTGAAACCCTCTCGTTTTATCATCTATGCTCAATCCACCGGAGGCCATGAAGATTTTACAGATCTTTTGTAACCCTTATGTTCTAGTGGTGCTATCTTTTTCTTTATCTGTGGGATCTTGCAGTTGTCTCTGTGATCTTCCTTCATATCTTTCCGGTGGCTTGGTACTTCCAACATGACGACAACATCATCACCCTTATCTATCTTGGATCCGGTGAATCGTTTGCATCAATCCCTGTTTTCTAACGGAGTTCTATGAGTTTTTGTCAATACCTTCAGTCTGTTTCGGTAGTTGGGTTGCATGGTTTTCTTATTCATGTGCGGAGTAATGCTTTGGGTGCGGGATGGAGTAGCTACCATACCACTACTCTTATCATTCGCTCTTGTACATTGAATTGGTGAATTAATGTGATTTCACTCATTCCACAGAAGTTAGAAGTGGCCTTTATCCCTCGATACTTTTACTTCCGTCCTTGTCTTTCCGGAGTGCTCTCTCGAAGAAAGTAATCAATAATCTCTCGATGATGATCTATCTTTCCTACACGGAGCAAAATCTTCAATTATCTGGTGGAAACAAACGCAAACTCTTTTCGGTCCTCGTCTTTATACCGGTGCTCGACATCCCCAAACAAGATGAAAGGAAACCCTATCTCTCTTTGTTTCATCAATTCTTTTTCTGTGGTAAAGCCAATTATGGTTGATGCCATCAGTCGCTGATCTATTGCGTTAGCCTCGAGGCTAAAGAAGCAATAAGTATCTCTACAATAAACTCCAGATCCTCCATATTCTTTGCTTCTCGGGATTCCACCATGATCTGGCTTCATATCTGTCTCTGGAAGTTATATCCGCGCACCTCAATTGCGTGATCCTTTGGTTCTTACCGGCGCAAGAAGAATCTAATCCGACGATGTCTAACTAAATCTTTCTGTTGATATCAAGGGACTCTATTGTTTGAAGGCAATATTGTTTCCGTACTTCATTTCTCTAATCCGAGAGAGGATACGATGCTATTGTCATAGTGGTTCAAAACCTCTCCAATCTAACTCTTTTCTTCCGGCGACACAAAGATCCATCCTCTCTTGTATCGGTAAATCTTTAATCTTAACGGTGTGTCTTTCTTACCCATGATGCTTCATCTTGTCCTTTCTTTCACAAGTGGTTCTATTCTTTTATCGTGTTCTTGAGAAAACCGAAGCTATGTTCATCCTATCCTTCTTGTCTCACGACAATCCTTCAATTCTTCTAATCCGTTGTTTCTCTAGCAAAACGCAAGACTCGCAACAAGTCTAGAAAGTTTTGCAAGGTGTAGTGGTCGCACCATTCAGTTCTCATCATCTTGGGGAACGTGAGGGTCATCTTTGTTCCGAACACCCGCCTCTTCTTGTGTTGTTTCTTTTCCTAGGAATCTCGGGGCGAGATTCTTGTTTAGTGGGGGAGAGTTGTAGCATCCCAATTGTCTAACAATTGCAATGCTACTAGCCTAGTCTATATATATGTTACTTCAAATATATAATTATTGCATCATCATTATATCATGCTCATGTCATCATGCCACCTTGCATTTGAGCATCATATAAAACCCTTTTTGATTTGGTTCTTATCTCATATGCATTATTAATTGAATTTGCCTCTTGATATTGTACTTGGTTATTGATATATTGTTTAATGACCAAGTTGAGTTGGGGGCATATCTTTTATTAACTCCACCACCTTTCTTTCACCATCTTATAATTCCACCATCCAACTAAATATGAGCTTGGCATTTATTGGTTTTACTTCTAGCTCATGTGGGTTGGGATGGATCCAATTCTTGTCCACATGCTCTCATCTTAGCATCATGTTGTTTTCACAATATTGATATATGAGAGCCACATGGCCACCTTTGCATGCCCTGTGAGTGGAACCCTTGTTCCTAGCTTCCATATGGATTATCATGGAATTATGCTCATGTTGGAATATTTTTGGGACTAATAATCATCTAGTGGAATATACACACTAGCAAGCCCCAAATATAATCAAATGTGATCATCTCCATCTACTCCACTTGGAGCTTTCTCTTAAATTCTTTTGCTTGGCTTTTATTCCAATTTTGGAAATGCATAATAATAATGCCATGTGATAATACTGTTTTCACAAAAATCAACATGGCAATAAATATTTTGCATGGGCCATGCAAGTGCCACCTTTTCTAGTCTTTGGTTTTTATTTGATTTTTGAGTGGGTCATCTCTATCTTTATCTTTTCTTTTGGCATGATCTGTTTTGATCTTGCCTAAACCTCATCATCATCTCCATCCACCATCACCACCCTACCTCATCTATCTCTCATCTTACCTCTCTCCCTAAACCACACCCATCTATACCTAATCTAAACCATCCCCCCCCCTCATCTACCCTTCCCCCCATCTAGACCAAAGCCTAGCTATCTTGCCACCCTCTCTCTCGGCCTCTCTCTTTCGCTAGCTGGCCCCACCATGCCACCTAGCTACCCAACCCTAGAACAAAACCCTAAACCGAGCCATGACTCCCCTCTCCAACCCTAGTACCAATCTACCCGGGGCTACCCCCCTCTCCCCTCTAGCTCTCTGCCCAGGTGGCCTTAGCCCGAGCTACCCCTCCCCTGGTCCCCTCTCTTTCCTTCTCTAGCTAAAGAACAAAGAGAGGGCAAACCCTAGCCCGAGCCCCCTTTCCTCACCTTTTTCCTAGCTACCACCCCTCCCATGTGCCTCTCCCCTCTCCCCCCTTATCTCCCCAACCACCCCAGCTCATCTAACCACCTCAGATCTACCCAGGAGGCGCCCAGACCCCCTCTCCTTCCCCCTCCTTCCTCCCCAAACTTGCAAGCTTGCAAGCATGCCTAAACCCTAGCCACCACCCCCTCCGCCGTCGCTGATCTGGTGGACGCCAAGACGTACCAGGAGTACCAGGCCCCCCCTCTGCTTCCTCTTCTTCGCCTTGGAGCGCCGAAACCCGCTGGACCTCGCCGGAGAAGCCCCGCTGCCGCCATGCCCGTGGGCACCAGGACGCCTCCGGCCTGCTGCCTCCTCGCCGATCCACGCCACCCCAAGCCCGCTAGCTACACCAGAGGGTCGCTGGTGAGCTCCTCGACCTCCTAGACATGGCCCCTACTCCCCCTCTCCGTAGAACGTCGCCGCCCGGCGTCGAGCAACCTGCGCGCGTGCGCGTCGCCGCAGTCGCCGCCAGCGTGCGCGACAGCAGCAGCTGCAGCAGTTCTGTCTGCCTCTGTTCCTCGCCCTGCCCCGCGCGCTGCAGCCCTTCTCCGTGCGAGCTCGCTAAACAAAAGATATAGCCCGATGTCCCTGCTCCGTTTTTCGTTCCTGCGGCTCGGTGAGATTCGCCACCGTTCGGTCGCCACCGTCGTCGAAGCTCCGGCCGATCTCCGGTACTCTGCAGAATCGGCGCGCAGCAGCGGGCCGTCGTCGTTGTCGTTTTTGCAGAGAAGCCCCTCCTCTTTTTCCCGCCCAAACCCGCGGTCCCCGCGGCCCCTCCTGTCAGCCTTGATGCCTCTTTGCAAGGAAACCCCCGGAGAACCCATAACATCACAGATCAGTCCTTCCCCGCGCCTGGGATCGCCCATGTGTCAAGCCCGGGCTGGGTCGCGCGCGCGTGTGGTCCCGAGGTCGTCCTGGCCCGCCTGTCAGTCTCAGAGGCTAGGAAGCGCCGCGGTGTTAAAAGCTTTTCGCGCGCGTGTGCTGCTGAGTCAGCTCGGGACCCACCTGTCATTGACTCTGGCTAGCACTGGGCCAAGTAACAAAAGTATTTTCTGAATCTGTTTTAAATTCAAATCTTTTCAATTTATTCCAAATTCAAATTTATTTCTGTTTTTAAATAACTTTTGATTTATAAATCCAAATAATACAAATAATATATGTTTTCAAATCAGAAAAATAAGAGGAATTAAAATCTTTCATCCAAAATATATTTTGAACATTTAAAATTGCAAGTTGATCTAAATTACAATAAAATGCCCTTTTGACTTAATTAATTAATAACTTTTGTTTTATAACTCCAAATTTAATAAATGATATGTCTAAAATGATCAGCTCGACGAGACCTTTCTGTTTATGCATTCCATGTTCTGTTTTGAAGCATGCATCATATGAATATAAAGAGGACAGCAACTAAATTGAGAATAAAATGGGGCCAAAGCTCAATAAAAATGCTTTATTATTGTATCCCACACCTCACCCATGCCATGCTACTTTATTGTCATGCAAATTGTGCATCATTCATCATGGCACGATTGTTTGCTTGATGCATTTATACATATGCTTGTGCACTTTATTTATGTTAGCCCTTGTTTGTTTGGTTCTTCTTCGAATAGACGTTGAGCAGGGGATATATCAAGAGAACCAGGAGCACTACCCAGATCCATCCTTTGCTTCAACTGAGCTGACAGGCAAGCACTACCACATGCCTGCATACATATAGTACCTATTGCCTCTATCTTACTCTTGCATCATTGAGTCGCGATTGCATTAAATTGAATCCCAAGAATTGCATAGCCTTTACTTTTAAACCCCACCGAAGCTTGTTCCTCCGTCCCATGAGCCATTACTGCAGGAGTTGTTTGAGCCATGCGAGTCGTAGAACAGCATGTGTAGGGTATGTGAGTGTCTGATGGATAATGAGGTACCTAAACAACTTAACCTGAGTAGTAATGGGATAACTAATGAAAGCGGCACCGGTGAGCCATACTCGCTATTTGGTTTTTCAGGCTCACTTGTGTCCCGTAGGACCCCGAGTACTTGATTCCTGTTCCTTGAATATTCGCGCTATCCACATCCGGGAGGCTTATGAACCCCCCTGAGCCAGAGCTTGATTCATTCTTATTTCGTGGGGCCACAAACTAGTTTGAGGATTTATTTACTATCCTGTACTTATGCCATGCTTTACTACTTTAATTTAAGATTGTGTGAGGTAATGCACACTGTACTGTTTAGGGCCGTGACCCGTTTTCGCTGTATCGACAAGCCCAGTCACACTTTCGGGTTCCCAGTCGTTTACAGCCGGCTCCACAAACCGTGAGGCCGTCTCGGAGTCAGCTAACTTCGTTGCGGGTAGCTCAATGGGGTGGCCCCCTGAAATATTTCTGAATCCTGTGATTGCTTTGTCGTGACTGCCTCGTTGGGTTTTGATTTGGTTTTTCCGAGGCATATCGAGTGTGTGTTGCTATTTGTGCACCCCTGCAGGGTAAAACTTTCTGAAAGCCGTGTCCGCGGTTATGGATGACTTGGAGCACAGTTTCTCGATCATAGACAAGCATAACTAAAGTACCGTTTTTAATTTGACTAGACTAGGTACCTGACTAGTAAATAGTGCAACACTCACGGAATGGATAATAAAACTACCAACGGATGGGGGGTTGTTCGTCCGCTTCCTCGTCGGTAAGCGAGGAGGAGGATGGATCTGTGGATATTACCGTTATAACTGTTATAACTGTTGTTATTAATTCACGGACATCCGTCTATCTTTGGTTAGGCGGATGGTTAGCGAGTTTCTATAGAATTGCTAGGGTTTATCTTTTGCTGCAATTGCGACACCCCAGGTTGTGTCCCCTTTAGAGGCATAAAGACATGCTGAGTACTCCTAGGGTCTCACACGATAAATTATTGGTTCAGATGAACAGGTACATTCGCAAGATGGATACTGGGTGGAAGAGACGGACGATGTGGGCAACGATCATTCGGTGTAGAGATTCCGGGAACGGGGATCCGTGAGATCTGTGGGCGGGATGTGCTTATTTATGGGGCATCTTATGCCGATTTGCTTCTTATCCATACTCGGATTTTGTCTTCCGCTTCCGCTTGATACTCTGTTGATTGATGTATGAGGAGATATCCTAAACTATTATATCTATCTAGGATATTTGGATCTTGCCGTATGGCGTTGCTATATTTCCTTTCTTTTAGATGGAATGGCTCTGATGTACTCTTGTATGGTGGCTTGCATACATACTCATTTGTGTATGTAGTTGATCCCTTCGCCTGCCGATTACGCCGCCCGTTCTTGTCTCGATGTTTGGAAATGGTTGGGACGGCCGAAAGGTCTACCTGTGAGTGGCATTTGGGCCCCACCGTACTATTTCAACCATTTCCGTTCATCCAGGCTTGTAACTAGGAGCGTAATTCACCGAGGTAGTTACACCAGCCGCACGAGCGAAGCCGGCGGACTTGCATCGATCTTCCACCGTTATATCCTGCACAGGGGTGGTTTGGGTGGGCCTTGATTTTTTCCAATCTTTGCCGGCAAACTCCGAAGAGAGATCCGACATTGATCCTTCTGTGAACGTGTCCTGCCCGTAGGCGGTCCGTGCGGGCCTTGATGCTCCTCCGACTCCCAGGGAACTAGTGCCCGAGTCGGTTTCGCCAATGAAGAGGTGGATGTCTCCGATAGGAACGATCGAGCACCGCGTAGGGTTCGTCTTCGCCGGGATCCAGAACTCGTCGGGAGGGACGATCGGAATGTCGCCAGAGAAGAGAACGAGACCGATGGCTACGGTTCTGCCGATTCCCGCGAAGATCTTGGTCCTCGCCCGCTAAAAAGCCTGGAGCGCCTCTTGCCCCACGGTGGGCGCCAACTGTCGTGGTATTGCCGATGAGTACGCCATGGAGGGGTCCTCACAATGCGTGTTTAGAGACGTGGGGGAAGGCGGACGATTGACGGGTACGAGGTAACACAACTTACCCAGGTTCAGATCCCACAATGGTGGCGGAATCCTACTCCTGCTATAAATCACTATAAGGGCAATACGCCGAGTTACATAGATAGGTTCGATGTGCGAGGTTGTAAGAATCGATGCCCTAAAGGCTACCATAGGCCCGACTTATATAGTCGCCGGGTCCTTCGGTTACAAGGAAAAGTCCTAGCCGGACAGGTTACAGAGTCCTACACCGTCTATTACTAGTCTTGTGTGTCGTGTACTCCAAGGCTCCGGGTATGTCGGTGACTCCAACCGTAGCCTTCCTTTATCCGGCATGGGCCTCCCTTATGGATCCATCTAACTGGGCCGCCCAGCAGGCCATAGGCCATGCTACCAACTGTGGGCCACCCGGGTTATCTGGATAGGAGACATGCTATGAGGATACCCATATAGCATATCACCAACATGTACCTAGGGAACTTGCCGAGCACAGCTTAAACATTGATCCAAAATGCAAACCAGTGAAGCAACCTCTACAACGTTTTGGAGGAGAAGATACGCGCCATAGGCAAAGAGATAGATAGGTTACTTAAGGATAATTTTATCCAAGAAGTCTTCACACCCAATGGGTGGCCAATCCTGTACTTGTCCCCAAAAAGGGAACCAAAGAATTAAGAATGTGCGTTGATTACACCGGCTTGAACAAGGCATGCCCCAAAGATCTGTTTGCTTTGCCTCGCATTGACCAAGTCATTGACTCGACGGCTGGCTCGGAACTTTTGTGTTTTCTCTATGCATACTCAGGATACCACCAGATCAAGATGAGGAAGTCGGACCAATTGGCCACTTTTTTCACTACCCCCTACGACATGTTTTGCTACGTTACGATGCCCTTTGGGCTGAAAAACGTAGGTGCTATGTACCAGCGGACACTTCAACGTTGCCTACATGATCAAATTGGTCGGAACGTTCACGCCTATATGGACGATATAGCGGTGATGTCTAGAAAGTCAAATGACTTAATCTCCGACTTAAGAGAAACCTCTGATAATCTCCGAAAATACAACATGATGCTTAACCCTAAGAAGGGCGTCTTCGGGGTTCCAGCTGGCAAATTGTTGGGCTTCATCGTTTCCCAGCATGGAATCGAGGTCAACCTGGAGAAAATCAAGGCTATCTTAAACATAAACCGTCCAACATGCCTAAAGGACATTCAACGACTAACATGTTGTGTTGCAGCAGTTAGTAGGTTGATCAGCCGACTTGGAGAGAAGGCTCTGCCGCTGTACAAGTTGCTGAAGAAGGCGGACAAATTCAGGTGGACGGACGAAGCAGATGCAGCATTGAAGCAGCTCAAGGAGATTCTTTCCTCAGTGCCCATCCTTGCAGCACCCAAGCCTGGAGAGACCATGTTAATTTACATGGCGGCAACCAACCAGGTAATTAGCATCGTCGTCGTGGTAAAGAGGAAGGAACCAAGCTATGAGCACGGAGTTCAACGACTAGTTTACTATGTAAGCAAGGTCTTGACGGAGTCCAAACAGCATTACCCGCACTACCAGAAGATAGCTTATGGGGTATTCCTTGCTTCTCGGAAGCTGAGGCATTACTTTTAGGAGCACCCAATCACAGTGGTGAGCAAGACTCCACTGCCCGATATTATCAACAATAGCGACGCTATGGGAAGGGTCGTGAAGTGGGGAATTGATCTTGTCGCCTTCGAGATCACCTACAAGAGACGGGACGCTATCAAGTCACAAGCCTTGGCGGATTTTATTGCAGATTGGACAGAGATGCCAGATGCTACTCCATTGCCGGAACCAGAGTACTGGGTGATGCACTTTGACGGATCAAAGCTGCTCAATGGATCAGGGGCTAGTGTACTGCTACATTCACCAACTGGCGACAAGCTACACTATGTTCTGCAGATCCTCTTCGAGGCTACAAACAACATGGCGGAGTATGAAGAACTCATTCACGAATTACGCGTAGCCAAGGATATTGGCTTCAAGCACATAGTTTTCTATGGAGATTCCAACTTGGTTGCCCAGCAGGTGGATGGCACCTGAAATGCGCGGAACCCTATGATGGCGGCATATTGAGACGAAGTGGACGAGATAGCCAAGTGCTTCTTGAGCTACGAGGTCATTTATGTACCTAGGGAGCAAAACGAGGCGAATGATCTGCTATATAAGCTTGGATCAGGGCGCAAACGAATTCCGCCAGGAGTTTTCCTAGAGCATATATGAACACCATCCGTGAAGGGAGCAGACATCAACAACCCAGATAGAGTTGACTCTTTCGTCCACATGGTGGCAAAGGTCCCTCCGGCTTGGACAAAACCGTTCATGGAATATCTCGAACACGGAACTTTTCTCGACGACGAGGTCGAAAGACGGCAAATAGTACAACAAGCAAAGGGCTATACCATAATCAGTGGACAGCTCTATAAAAGGAGCACTACTGGTGTATACCTTAAGTGTGTTTCCCACCTAGAAGGTATGGAAATCCTACGCGAAATCCATCTCGGAGATTGCGGGCATCACGCTGCTCCTCGATCGTTGGTCGTGAAAACCTTCCGGCAAGGATTCTACTGGCTGACCATGAAGGCGGACGCCGACAAGCTGGTTGAGACATGCATGGGATGCCAGTATTATGCCCGACAACCACATGTTCCTGTTACAGAATTGCGAACAATACCAATAACTTTGTCGTTTGTAGTCTGCGGGCTAGACATGGTGGGACCGTTACAGATGGAACCATGTGGGTTTACGCATCTGCTAGTAGCAGTTGATAAATTCACTAAATGGATAGAAGCTAAACCCATTAGAAAGCTTGATGGGGCAACTGCCCTCAGGTTTGTTTGGGATCTAGTGGTGAGATTTGGTCTCCCACATAGCATCATCACCGACAATGGTAGCAACTTGTCACTCGGAGAACTGGAGGCTTATTGTTGGGAGAAGGGCATCCGACTTGACCTTGCATCTGTGGCACATCCACAATCCAATGGTCAGGTTGAACGAGCCAATGGGTTGATTCTGCAGGGAATAAAGCCACGTTTTGAGGAACCGCTACATAGAGTAGCTGGAGCCTGGGCGGAAGAATTGCCATCTGTGCTGTGGAGTTTACGAACTACACCCAACAGATCCACCGGCTACACCCCTTATTTCATGGTATATGGAGCAGAAGCCATCCTACCTTACGACATACTTCACGATGCACCAAGGGTTGCCTCCTACGACGAAGATGATGCTGAAGATTCCAGACACCTAGATGTGGACCTTCTCGAGGAGGAGCACGTTTTGGCATGCCAAAGATCCCCATCTACCAGCAGAAGCTACGCAGCTACCATAGTCGCCGCGTTCGGCATCGCTCGTTTAAAGAGGGGGATTTGGTGCTCCGACTTAAGAAGAAGAAGTCACACAAATTATCCCCGCCATGGGAAGGACCGTTCATCATAAGCAAGGCGCTACTCAATGGGTCTTACTACCTCGTTGACAATCGTGAACTAAAGGTTAGACCCAGTGAGGATCATAAGCGTAAGCGACGTCACCCGGATGATGACTACCCGGAGCTTGATCAGCCATGGAACATAGCACAGCTACGTCCTTTCTACACTTAGTATTTTTTATCTAATTGTGTACCTCTTATATGATCAATGAAATAAAGATCTTTGGGTCACTCATATTTCTGAGTCTTTTACCTCCTTTAGTGTTCATTTTTGGATCGTATAAAACCTTTATGCACAAGCTTTGCAATTGCACTTGTGAAAATTCTTTGTCGTTTTTATGTGGATTCTAGAGTAGTGACTTTTGGCACTTATTGTCGGCGATTTTTTTCTTAGGTTATTGATGGTGCCATTGGGCATCATCGCCTGAGCGCATGGTTCCGACAACGAGTCTTCCGACTCACGAAAGGTCAAGCATAAGAACCAAAGTAATGCATAAGCCAGCACTTGCTTAAAAAATATATACATGCTAGAAATAGTTCTTAAGTAGTAGGACATAGACCATTGTTTTCCGCCTTAAGTTAACACATAGTTTTTCCACATACGCATTACAGAGGAAAAAAATATTACAAATTGTGTTTCATTCCTCTGGCACAGGCGACTTGGAAGCAACATCATCGGCAGTAGGAGAGTCACCCTCGAAATCGGCATTGTGGAGGGACTCGGAGGAGCTTTGGTTACCGCCATCGATGGTATTCATTGGCACGAAGATGTTAACATCGACCAACTCCGCGACTCTGGTATCATATCCCATGAGTGACGCCAATATAGATTCGTGGTTTATCTTATGTCCTTCATCATCTACGTCGGGGATGCCAGAGGTTACCGTGTCTATGTCGGCATTCTTGTAGTGTGCCTTGACCATGGACAACGCCATCCTTGCAATGACCCATCCATAGAGTCCGATGCCTTGATATTGATCTGGAGAGGCTTGGCAATCTCTTTGGCTTGCGCGATGGCGGTGTTGATGAAGTTGCCGACAAGGACCATGCATTCCTTTTTCGGAGGAGGCGACCGGGTTAAACCCATAGGAGCTGCGAATTTCCGACAAAGGAGTGCATGAGTTCAAAAATTCCGAGTATCTAGACTACAGAAATCCAAGACGGAGAATCACTTAATGAAGATGATAGCCTCAGCTTGCCAGAGGGTATCCACCAAGGAGTCCCATTCTTGTTGGAGGAGCTTGTACGCTTCATGATGGCGTTGATTCTTCTCATCGGCAGCTTTCTTTTGATCTTTTAAGATCGCGATCTCCTCCTTCAAGCGGTTCATCTCCTCGGTGGCGGAGTCCTGCAAGGCTTTCATTGATTCTTCATGCATCTTCAGCATGTCCTTCCTCTCCTGCTTGAGCATCTTGTTCTCGCTATCCAGCTGCTGAATGTGCTTGGATTGCTCGACAATATCCTTAGCCTTGGAAATGGTTTCTGCAAGTCGGAGAAAAGACAGTACACAGTGAATACTCGGAGAATGCACAAAACCAAGACGGAATACGAAAAAGAAAGGAAAAATAGACGCTTGCTCTTGATGATCTGTTCCTTCAAGAAGGCAGTTTTACCCTTTTCAGCTTCCAAGTCCGCGCACATCTTCTAGTACTTGTCATTGGCCATGCCCCTCCGAGCATTCTCATTCTGCGAAAAGAAGAAAGTTAAACGTTGTTTGGTCTACTTGGAGCATCTAGCGAGAAAATTTCCACCTAGATGCTTGGGGCTACAGCGAGAGTTTTTAACTTGGCAATATGCTTAGTCTTTCTTTAAGTATCTAGTCGGAACTAATTCAGTTTTTGATTAGAAGCTTGGGGGCTACAGTATAAAGTTTCTAACTCGGATTTATGCTTAGCTTCTCTTTAAAGCATATAGTCGGAACTAATTCAGTTACAACTAGAATCTTGGGGGCTACAGTATCAAAAGTTATAGACACTACGTATGCTACTCTTAAAGCACCTAGTCAGAATAATTCATTCCATCTATATGCTTGGGGGCTACAGTGAGAAGTGTTCTAGCTTAGTCACTCTTAGAGCATTTAGATGCAAAGACCTATGGTTTCCGTCTAAATCCTTGGGGGCTACAGTGGGATACTCATTTGAAATGCAAAAGGAAAATAAAACTTACAAGTGCAATGATCCTGAGGTTGGTAGCACTCTCAGCCAGCAGCTTGCCGAAAGATGCACTGTTTCCTTGCAAGATCTCTGCTTGCCGGAGAAGCTCCTCTAGACCGCATGTTGGAGATGTCGGTGCCGCACCAGTAACCAGAGATGTGCTACCCGGTGTAAGCATCGGATAGACTATCTTCGGAAACTCTATGATTTTCTTGGGTGCGGGGGCACTGCCTTTGGCAGAAGTACCACCTTCCACCACCGCCTTACCGCTACCAATGGCATCCTTAGCCGGATCTTCAGCCATTTGGTGTGCGGAACTCTCCTGCGTCACCTGCTCGCCGACAATAGCAAGCTCGGTAGAGGAACCTGAGTCCACTTCCATGGAGGAAGGGCCAGCTGCTTCCTTGGCTTGAGAGCTTGTCGGGGCGGACGAAGGCTTGACGATGGGAGTGACAGGGGCGATGGCGGGAGATGCGTCGTGATGCAGCATATCCTTGATGGTTCTAGAAGCCCCCAAAGTTTTCGAGGTCTTCTTCAAGCTGGTCGTGGCTTTCTTCCTGAAACGTGCAAAATGCATAAGTACGGGAATAAGACAGACAAATGGACAATGTAGGAGGGAAAGAAGCTTACACAAGAGGGGGTGCTTTAGCAAAAGGTATCCCTGTAACCTTTATTTTCTCCGCCTCTAGGGAGGCGGTAGTCTTCTTGGAGGCTCCACCCTCCGTCTTCTTCTTCTTCTTGCCTCCGTCGCTAGCGTCAGAGGTGGAGCTCTTCCGCTTTCGCGATAATGGGACATCGTCATCAGACACGACCGTGACTTCCTTCATCATTGGGTCATAGATTTGGACAGCCATGCTATCCTTCTCTAGATCGCTAAGTTGTTAAGTGAAAGGTCACCGTGTTAGATGAGATGGAAAAGGTTAAGACAAAAGAACTGGAGTATATGTCATATACGGAAAATAAGCAGATACCTTTGGGAACTTGCTCTCTACGAACATGTCGTAGGTGATGGTGACGCCACGCTTCTTGTCCTTCACCTTGACGATGTCCTTGAGGCGAATCTTGACGGAGTCGCTCGAGAAGTTGTCCATGGAGATGCAGAGGCTATCCCTTCTCTTGTTGGTATACTCGTGCATCAGCTTCGAGCGGTGCTAAAAAGGCTGGATCCGCTTGATGAACCAGCACATGGCTAGGTCTAACACGGTCAAACCCGTCTCTACGAACCACTCTATCCGCCTTATAGCGCGGGAAGCATCGATGTCGGAGGGAAGGGAGGCCTAGGATATCCTTGTCGGCGCTTCGGCGGCTGCTCCATCGACAAAGTTCGGGTACGTGACTTCTCGGCCGACCAGGGGGATATCTGGGTCGTAGAAGTACGTCCGCTGCCAGTTCTTGCAGGACTCGTGGCTGACGATGTCGGGGAAGCGCCGGCCAGGTCGGATCTTGAATCTAATGGTGCCACAATTTCTAAGTTCATCCTTGCTGGCCCCGGCTTCGCGCTTGACAGTGAAGAAATATATGAAGAGATCTATCCTAGGCTTAATCCCTAAGTAACCCTCGCAAAGCGCCACATAATTGCTAAGCGCTAGGATACTATTGGGAGAGAGGTTCTATGGCTGAACTCGGTAATGATTTAGGACAAGGAACAAATTGGAGATGGGCAGGGAGACGCCGCGTACCATCTATGCTTTGAGGTACACCTTTTCTCCGGCTTGTGGAGAAGGTGTGACCTCTCCGGTCGGTGCCGCCTGCCAGGCGAGCCCTCCGTCGCGGGGAGGTAGCCTTCGACGATCAACTCTTTGATGTCGCTGTCCGTGATGTCCGAACCGCGCGAGTCACCTTTGTGGGAGTCGTATTCCTCCTCCAGCAGCTCCAGCGCCGTTGGATTATGGTTGCCGCCGGTGGCCTCGACCACCGCGGACTTGGGGATGACAAGGCCCTCTGGGGCATGACGACGGATCTCGCCGGCTTCTCGCGGCTTCGCCCGATGCCACCATCGAAGGGGAGGAGTTGTTGCTGGCCATTGGATGCGTTTGGAGGTGACAGGCGAGATTGGGAGTTAGGGTTTTTCGTGCGAGGCGCGGAGAGCTCGAGGAGACGCTTGCCTGAGGAAGAAAAATATGTAGGGGAGAATGAGGTGGAAAAGTAAATTTTCCACCGCAGTTACTATTTATGGTCTCCGGCATCAAGATTCGTGCATCTTGATCGAATGGTTGCAGCGTAGACGACGTGTGAGGAGGCGTGTGCGGAAATTTCGCCACGTACCAACCGTCGCCGCTAATGGTTTGTATGGCTCGCGCGGGAAAAGTGGACATGATTGCGTTCTCTGCATGTGTGAGTTACGAGGCATTGCTGACCTATGTCTACGTTGCCCTAGCTATCATAGGCAGGTGAACCATCACATCAGAATATTCCGGCATGGACAGATCCAATCTGGCTACGGAAGAATATGTTGGAAGATTCAACAATTCTCTCACTTACTAATTGAAGACGGAGAAAACCTTGCAGGGTTCTTTGGAAGGACTACAAAATATTGCTTGACGATTTGCCGAAATCCATCTAGACGGAGCATTCAATGTGAAGAGGCAAGACGGTGCAAGATCTCGGAGTTCTCCGGGGGCTACTGTTGGGGATATGCTATATGGGTATCCTCATAGCATGTCTCTTATCGGGATAACCCGGGTGGCCCACAGTTGGTAGCATGGCCCATGGCCTACTGGGCGGCCCAGTTAGATGGATCCATAAGGGAGACCCATGCCGGATAAAGGAAGGCTACGGTGGAGTCACCAGCGTACCCGGAGCCTTGGAGTACAAGACACGCTAGACTAGTAATAGACGATGTAGGACTCTGTAACCTGTCCGGCTAGGACTTTTCCCTATAACCCTAGGACCTGGCGACTATATAAGTCGGGCCTATGGGAGGCTTTAGGACACAACTTCACATAACCTCGCACAGCGAACCAATCTCTGTAACTCGGCGTATTGCCCTTATAGTGATTTATAGCAGGAGTAGGATTCCTTCACCGTTGTGGGATCTGAACCTGGGTAAGCTGTGTTACCTCATACCCGTCAACCTACTGCCTTCCCCCACGTCTCTAAACACGCACCGTGAGGACCCTTCCATGGCGTACTCGTCGGCAATACCACGACAACTGGTGCCACGCACCGGGACTAGAGGGGGGGCTTTTCGTTTTCACGCGTTGGGACCAGACCTTTAGTCCCGGCTGGTAAGCTGGGCTGGGACTAAAGGCCCAAATTTGCGCACGCTGGGCCAAAAACCCCAGCGCGCGCTGTGCTTATCATTTAAAACATTTAAATTATACTTTTTTGCATACTTTTGAATTTGACAAAACTTTCAACATGAAAAGTTCTTGAATTTGAATAATTAATCCAGATCCATTTTCTGTTTTATCAAATAATTATTGTAAATAGTCACATTATTAACCATTTTTCCATTATCAATTTAAAAATGCATTAACTATTATTTTTTGCATACTTTTGACTTTGACAAAACTTTCAACATGAAAAGTTCTTGAATTTGAATAATTAATCCAAATCCATTTTCTGCTTTATCAAATAATTATTTAAATAGTCAAATTATTAACCATTTTGCCATTATCAATTTAAAAATGCATTAACTATTATTTTTTTGCATATTTTTGAATTTGATAAAACTTTCAACATGAAAAGTTCTTGAATTTGAATAATTAATCCAAATCCATTTTATATTTTATCAAATAATTATTTTAAATAGTCAAATTATTAACCATTTTGCCATTATCAATTTAAAAATGCATTAACTATTATTTTTTTGCATATTTTTGAATCTCACTAAACTTTCAACATGAAAAGTTCTTGAATTTGAATAATTAATCCAAATCCTTTTTCCAAATAAGCTTTAGTCCCGGTTGTATCCACTAACAGGAACTAAAGATATTTCCTGCCATTTCTCACCGCTTCCCGCCAAGTTTTTCTTCCCTTTCCTCTGAACCGAGCTTTTAGTCCCGGTTGTAGCCACTGAAGGGACTAAAGATATTTCCCACCACTTCCCGCCATGTTTTCCCGCCCTTTCCATCTATATATAGGCTGATCGCGCCATGGTTTACACACATCCACACCTTCCTCTCTCACAGAAATGGACAATGCCTACTAGGCCATTCTGACCCTCGAGGAGACTGAGGCGCTGTGCGCCTCAAGATACCCTTGCCCACTAGGCTACCGGCCGCCTGCCGGCTGGATGCTCAGCATTGGAGGTGTTCCTGTCCCTCCTATGCCTTAAGGCTCCGCCCGACAGGCGGCCATCACAAACCACTTCTACCACGAGCTCATGCCGGAGCAGCGGATGGATCCCCAGTGGGATCCCGACAACTACGACACCTGAAATGCCTTCTTCGCTAACCGGCAGGAAAGGAAGCTCGCCAGGTACGATCGTCATGGCCCGCCCCTAGTGAACCACCATGAAGCCAGCCGCCGTCTGTGGTGGACGAACCGTACAATCATCGGCGTGATGCGCTACATCGCCAGGGGAGACCATCCTTGCCTGCGGAGCCCACAAGTCTACCCGCCCGCCGTGAATCCGAGGCCGGAGTGGCTGGTGCCCCCGGTATATGCCATGGCTGGGCTCAGGATCCCCGGAGTGGCAGGTGACGATGACGATGACGAAGAAGACCCTGAAGCTGTGTACTATAGGACTAGGCATGATTATGACTAAAGGGGGCGGCTTTAGTCCGGAGTGTTAGCTAGTCCCGGTTTGTCCTGGTTTTTAATATTAATAAATGTATTGAGTGTTAGTCCCGGTTTGTGGCTGCACCGGGACTAAAGGGGGCCTTTAGTCCCGATTCCGTAGTCTCAGTTTTTAAATATTAATAAATGTCTTGAGTGTTAGTCCCGTTTTATGGTTGGACCAGGACTAAAGGGGGGCCTTTAGTTCCGATTTGTACTACGACTTTCCCCAACTATGAAGATGTTGTCCCGATTCGTACTTACCATGAAGATCTGATCACCAAACACGTGCAGTCACATATTAGGGAGTGCCTCTATGACCAGTTTCTTGGAGATGCCGGAGGACTGGGCTCCGGCGGCATCTCCCTGAAATTGGCCGTGGTGGTGTCCCTGCTCTCCAAGACTATCTTGCAGCTTGTAACTTCACTAACTTGATCAATATGCCTGGGAGCTAACCTAATTTAACATGTTAGGGAGTGCCTCTATGACCAGTTTCTTGGAGATGCCGGAGTACTGGGCTCCGGCGTTATCTCCCTAAAACTGGACGTAGTGGTGTCCCTGCTCTCGAAGACCATCTTGCAGCTTGTAACTTCTCTAACTAGATCAATATGCCTGGGAGCTAACCTAATTTCACATATTCTGGTACAACAACTCGAAGCTGACCAGACATTGGACCACATCAATATGTAACCCTGATAGACTTCGGGATCGATTACCTTCTAAGAAATTGCATTGAGGAATGCACATACCTTCACAATGGCCAGCCGAACATTTTCCGGTAGAATCCCTCTCAATGCAACCGGAAGCAATTGCGTCATAAGCACGTGGCAGTCATGGGACTTTAGGTTTTGAAATTTTTTCTCTTTCATATTTACTATTCCCTTTATGTTAGACGAGAAGCCAGACGTGACCTTGATACTGAAAAGGACTTCAAAAAATATGTCCTTCTCTTTCTTGGTAAGAGCATAGCTGGCAGGCCCTTGAAACTGCCCTGGATGCTTGTTGTCTCGTCCTTTATGACATTGCTGGTCCTCCCGTGCTTCCGGTGTATCTTTTGACTTTCCATATAGACCCAAGAAGCCTAGAATATTGATGCAAATATTCTTCGTCAGGTGCATCACGTCGATTGCAGAGCGTACCTCATGGACTTCCCAATAGGGTAGCTCCCAAAATATATATTTCTTCTTCCACATGGGTGCGCGTCCGTCGGCGTCTTTCGGAACAGGTTGTCCTCCGGGACCCTTTCAAAATATTACATTTAACTCCTTGACCATACCAAATACATCAGCACCAGTACGGGGGGCAGGCTTCTTCTGGTGATATGCCTCGCCATCGAAATGCTTCCCTTTTTTCCTTAAGGGGTGTCTGGACGGAAGAAAACGACGATTGTAGGGGTACAAATTTTCCTAGATTTATCCAGATATATACTTTCAGTCTCATATAAACAGTGTGTGCATGCATTATATCTCTTGTTCGTCTGTCGTGAGATGTTACTAAGAGCAGGCCAACCATTGATGGTTACGAATAGCAACGCTCGTAGGTTGAAGGGTTCCTGTTTGTGCTCATCCCACACACGTAAACCTGGTTCGGCCCACAACTGTAAAAGTCACACCGGTCTCTGCCTTCCACTTCAGCAATTCCAGTGTGCTATCCATCTTCTTCTGGCCATCTTCACAAGTTGCGTACAACAATTTGTTGTGGTCCTGTAACATCTGCTCAAACTGCAATCTCTCCTTTTCTGTGTCGCGGTCTCTCTTTGCATCAGAAATGACCCGACCAAGATCATCAGCGGGCTGGTCTAGTTCCCGTTCTTCACCTCCTTCTTCATTGTCTTCCATTGTGGTATCAGCGTATTCAGGGAACATAGATCGGTAGTTGTCATCATCGTTCTCTTCTTTATCGCCGTCTTCCATCACAACCCCTCTTTCTCCGTGTTTGGTCCAAACATTATAGCAGGACATAAGACCAGACCAAAGAAGGTGGCTCTGGATGACTCTTGCGGAAGTGTGAGCCTTCTCATTCCTACAGTCAACACATGGACAACAAATAAAACCATCCCGCCGCTTGTTCTCCTCGGCCACAACTCGAAAGAACACACGCCTTGTCTGAAAGCGGCAGAGCGTCGTTCACCGTACATCCATGGATGACTCATATGTATCATACAAATATATGTCAAACACAATCACTATTCTAAAATACGTACAACACGGTCTAAACGAGAAAATAGTTGCTAACCTTTTATTACACTTGAAAACAAAGATGAGAAAACTTAAGTGTGGCTCGGGCACCTCATATCATGTCTGTCTTGTGTGACCTAAAATCGCATTGCTCTGATGGAGATTTCACCGAACACCTCTAGTGCATATGTATGAACAAGAAAAAAAATAGCACAACAACACTCTCTCCCACCAGGAAAAAAACAGTTGAGAGGAGGAGGGATCTGTGCGTATATATAGGGCCAGACCACTAGTCTCGGTTGAAGATACAAACCGGTACTAAAGGGGGTGCCCCCAGCGAGCGGTAGGGTCAGGGCCCTTTAATCCCGGTTTGTGTCTCAGACCGGGACTAATGGGGTCTAACGGGCCGGGACTTATGGTTCTGGGTGGCTCGGACCGTCCGGCGAGAGCCATTAGTTCCGGCCCTGAACGAAAGGCCTGTTTTCTACTTAGTGATTGGATATAATATTCACATATCCATTTCTTAAACTTGCTGACCAAAGACCAATTCCAGATAAAAAAATTAACAATCATATTAGCCACAGACCTCAAACAGAACCCAAATGCTAAACACATAGCAACAACATAGTATATTAAAAACCCAGATACTAACCATCATATCTTTTTCAGAAATTATATCAACAAATTAATCCCAATAAACATTTGAAAAACTATACCGTCACCGGGGCGCGGCGTCATGTTACCTAGTAAAAACAAAAAGAGCAGCAATCACATCAAGTAAATGCGAGGCATGTGCTGGAGCGTGGAGATGGCTGTGATCCGAAGAAAGGGTAAAAATAAAAAGTGAACTCACATTATAAGCTGGAGACAAATACGGTTATTTTTTTTAATAATATATTTTTTATTCAATTTCATAAATAATACACGAAATAGAAATTTTGCAAATCTAATGGATCGTCTTCTTTTCAAAAGACGACATGAGCTGGTCTTTATTTGAGAAGACGATGATCGTCGTCTTTAATTGAAAAGACGACCGAAAGCTGTTTTTTATTTGAAAAGACGACCGGCACCATCGTCTTTTGAAATAACGACGCTGGAGCGAGCTAGATAGTTAGGTAGGTCCGACGGTGTTTGGTTGGAGCTAAGCTAGCTGTGTCTTCTTGCAGCTAGCATTGCATCCTCGCTCACTCATGATTTATACCGATGATACGTGTTTCTGTGCCAACTCAACCGATTCAATCCAGTATTGTCATTTCAAACGACGCCGATCGTCTTTTCAAATAAAGAGCAGCTTCCGGTCATCTTTTCAATTAAAGACAGGCCCTATCTTTTCAAATAAAGACTAGCTTCTGTCGTTTTTTAAAAAGAAAATGGCATGTTAGATTTACAAAATTTTCATTTCGTATATTATTTATGAAACTGAATAAAAAATTGTATTATTTAAAAAAATTAGCGACAAATACTCCCTATATTTACACCGGTGGAAGAAACCAATTCATGAGTTTCACTGACTTCGTCTCTACCTACATACAGAGCCACAGGCTACAAGCGTATATACGTGTACGTACAGCAGGCACAGGCCTGTGTTTTGTAGCCAGGGGCATTCATCAACATATAAATAAACCAATCGATCTCTCTTCCTACCTAACCCAACTACAAATATACGGCGTATATCTACGTATATGCAAGAAAAAAACCTGTACGTATTATACATGGCAAGCGTACACCTATACGCTACGGCGGTGCACGTACACATATACGACATGGTTGGACAAATAGCTGAGCTATCGCTAGCTTAGCTTAGCAGAGGAGCGACTCGACGAACAGGTCGTCCCGGGGCTCGTCCTTGGTGCGCTGGAACGCGCCGCCGTACCCGGCTGCGGGGTTGGTGAGCATCTCCAAGGTGTAGGGGCCCTGCCTGGTAGCCGCCGGCCGGATGTCGGCCCCCGAGCTGATTTCGGATGACGACGACCTCGGCAGCGCGCGGCTGGCACCGGCGCCGCGGCCGACCGGCACGTCATGGTTATGCTTCCCCTCGTAGGTGGTGATCACCGCGCGGTTGTCGTGCGACGCCCGCTCCACGTGCTTTCGCACCGGGCAACCCACCGTCGTGCACTTGTAGTAGCTCCTGCAACGTTTTCACAATCGAAGTAAGAAAATACTCACATGTAAAGATTAAACTAGTAATTAATCTGATATTGATTACAAGAGCACGATCGAGTTGCTGATCAAATTAACTCTTACCTGGGGTTAGGATTTCCCTTGACGACCTTCTGCCCGTACTTCCTCCACCTGAAGCCGTCGTCCAGTATGTCTATGTCGCTCAGTGTCTGTACCACGAGCCTCGGTTCGCGTACTGGCTTGCCGCCGGCGCCCACGCCGCCAGAGCTACCTTCGTTATCAGCGTCGTCCTTCCTGAAAACCGATCAAATACACATCTTCCGTTAGTGAATGAAAAACCACTCGATCGCACGGGATCAGGTAAACTTGCAACAACAATATGAGTTTGATCTCGCCTATGAATTAGTCCTTACCAGCGCTTGGCTTCAGGATCGGAGCCGTCGCTGCGCTGAGACCCGTTGTCGGCATCATCGTCACCAAAGGTGACGGAGGAGTTCCCGGGCGTCGCGCCAGAGTGGTCGGGGCCGTTAGTATGATCCTCTGCGAAGACAGCCGCAGAGCCCGAGGAGTTGCGGCGCGTGGAGAGCGGCTTTGGGTGGTCGTGCGCGCCCTTGTAAACGATCTGCGTAATGCGGCCGTCCGCGAGAGAGCGCTCGACCTTCTTCTTCATGGAGCAATTGCTGTAGGTGCACTTGTAGTAGCTCCGAGGGTTCTCGCTCCCCTTCACCTGCTTCTGTCCGTACTTCCTCCAGTTGTACCCATCCTCGAGCTGCTTGCTGTTGCTGCCTCCACCACTGCTCTTGTTGCTCACTGCGACGCTCTTGCTTACTTGCTGTTGCTGCACAGCACAGGCATGGTCTGAGCTACTGCATACTAAAAATTAAGCTAAATGACGAGGATTATGTGTGTATGTACCTTGAAAGAAGGGAAAGAATTTGTGTCAGAAGTGGCTGCGTTGGAGTTGACCGCCTGAAAGGAGAAGTCAGTGAAACCGTTGTCTCCTCTGCTGAGCTCCTCTTGCTGAGAGGTGATTAGATCGGCACTCGTTTTCCAGTCGTATCTCTGCGCAGGGATTGCACCGGTGGTCGGCGACGGCAAGATCTGAAAATACAAACAAACGAAACAGCTCAAATCAGTACTACTGCTAACAGTTAATTATTGTATATCGATCAACAGCAAAAGAAAGGAGGAGGCGCACGTTAGAGTAGTTGAGGAGGACGGGGGAGTCTAGCAGCTCAGCAGGGCTGAGACCCGCAGGGATAGAGAAGTAGGAGAACGGCGATCCCGGTGGCGGTGGCGAGATGGGCAGGCTGGGTGGCTTCGCGGACTTGAACTTGGGCACCCCACCCCTGCTTCCCCTGTCGAACCCCCTCGGAGAACGCTGCTCCGCGTATCCGGCACCAGAACCGGATAGAAGCTCAGTGAATGACGTGATAAACGGCGGCGCCGTGAACGTGAACGCTGTGTGGTCCAAACCCCCTGTGGAAGACGCCATGGGGATAGATGGAAGGTGGAGAGGAATTGAGAGGGAGGCGTGATGTGAATGGAGGACAGGAATGGTTGCTCGGTGGCGCTTAAGTAGCTGCCGGTACTGGGCAAAAGTACCCACTTGAGACGAGCTTAAGATTTTGTGCTCACTGACACCTGCGGTATGGGTGTCAGTAGACGTAGAGCTCAAATGGGAACGTGGTGGTCGGGGGATGTTTCGAAGAAGGGGGGAAGGGTTTTGGGTCAAAGCTCGTGCCGTTTTGACCAGTCCGCCGGGGCGGCGTGGTTCGGCGAAGGGAGCCGAGGATGGGACGTGGGGCGTTTCCAAGAAAGCGAGGCCGTGCGGGTCCGGCGGGATGAGGGGTGGCCTGGCGTGTTCTCACGTTTGTTCGCTCGCAGTCGACGCATCGTTTTGGGCAAATAATCGGCTGATCGCCCTTTCTGGTCGGAGAGCACTCCGGGAATAAATGTCACAAATCTTCTAGGTCCACCGGGCGGCACGTGACCTAAAAATAGCTAATAGCTTTATAATCCTGTTGCTGCTATGGGCTAAAGTGACAAAACATTTTGCTCACCTGATCTTTATGGGTGATATTACATCGTTCCTTGCAAAGAGATATCGGTTAAATTTGTAAGAAATACTTTCTAAAACGTTATTTACAACATTGTGGGCTCTTATCAGAATATTAGAGTTAAAAATAATATGTAGACTCACAATTGGTATACCTACTCCTCTACTACATGAACAATGTTGGGTAAGTTCATCTACTAAACTAAAAACCACTAGTAAAAAACAGACCTTTCGTTCGGAGCATTAGCCCCTGTCGTGTTTAAACATGAAACTAATTATCCGATTTCAATGGCTAGAAACCGCCGCAGAGTACGGCCACCTCTAGTCCCGGTTGGACACATCAAACCGGGACTAAAGGGTTTTCGACAGGCTGGGGCCGACGCCAGCCCCTTTAGTCCCGGTTGGTATCTCCAACCGGGACTAAATCTAGGGAGATCAAGTACTATAGGGTATCATACTAATGTTGGACACAAAAATCATAGGGACGAAGTAAGCTAGCGAAGTAGGATGCCCAATATATATCCTTGGGCATATCACTCACACCGTCCCTAGGATGTAACACCCTCAAATCGGTCCTATGCAAGTTTTAGCGATTCCTGCCAAACCTGCATAGAAACGATTCAAAGATGCACACATGGCACTTTCGTGCGGGTGGAAAATAAAGTAATACCATTATACATTAGTCCACAATGGGACCCGTAGAACAAATATACAACAAAGACTCCATGAGTCAAGAATACAGATATACAGTACAAAGATCCAAATCACCTTAAAAACGATACAACATCCGAGTATAGATAAGATGCAGATGGGGCTAAGAGCCCTGAAGAATAACCAATGGCATCCATAACCCTGCCTAGGTCAAGACGGAAGGGTAACCCTGCTAACGACGTCGATCTCAAGCCCGCTATAACAAAAGGGGTGCGGACAAAGGGTAAAGGAAAAAGAGAGCGGTCAGTACTGAGGCCAGTACATGGCAAGACTTAAAATTCGGTGGCTCTCGCCTACATAGGTAGGGTGGACTGAAGCGGCCACGCAGGATGCACTAAGCAACCTATAGATACTCGATAAAACTATCAGCTATCAGAGAGAGATAAGAAAAACCTATGCGGAACCAACATGTTACTAGCACCAAATATACCCATCCTAGTATTTTCCCCCTCGAGACCAAACGAGGAAGTCCTGCCGAGGAAACTCACACGATTGTTAATTTTATTAATTCTTTCCACGGTGGTTATCCAACTTACTATGCATATAAGATACAAGTCAAATTATAATAGTAAACTTTAGTTATAGTTGTCTATGGTCAAGAAACTGTGCTCCAAATCGTTCATAACTACGGACACGACTTATTGAAAAGATTTAACCCTGCAGGGGTGCACCAAAGTTTCCACACGCATTTCAACCTTGTTTGCTAGATCAATTAACATACACCCATCGGTATATCGTCAGGGCCTCGGACACGACGCTTTCCCAGACCCAAAGCAAGTACATGGGGACCACCCGAAAGAGCTACCCATATGAGACACTCGAAAGATGCTTTAGGATCCCGTCATCAGACTTCTTTGAGGAGCTCACCATAGAGGCACTCCCATATATGTGAAATTTTGTTAGCTCTTGGGCGTATTGATTTAGCTAGAGAAGTTATAAACTACAAGATGGTGCAAGAGGGACACCACTACGGCGGAGCTTCTCGAAGATGTCTTAGGATCCCGTCCTCAGACATCTTCGGGGAGCTCGCCATAGAGGCACTCCCATATATTGATCTCGAGGAGCTTCTCGAAGATGTATTGAGCTAGTGTGTTTTCTTATGAAGATTTTTTTGAATTAAACCTATTTTTGGTACAGTTTTGTGATTATTATTGTTTAGTATGCTACATATATATGTCTATGCATAATGATGATGTTATTTTGTTTATAGCCATCTAAAATTTGAAGATGCAGTGGTTACAAATCTCTCTACTTCTAGAGCGTGAAATGAACTAAACTAGCAATTAAAGCATACAGATGAAATGATGGAGTTGCTAAGTTTTTGGAAGCCTTGGATAGATGGGCGCCGACAACTCTTGATAAATCATGTGAAAAAATGGGGATGAACACCAACTTAGGGAGGAGTGGCCAAATCTACATTATATAAGTATATAAAAAACTATTACACAACATCATCAATAGAGAAGTGACCAAATTAATACAAGTTCATCACATTAAAAAAATTATAGTAGTGACCAAATGTTATTATTGCAAAAATTACTCTCAAACTAAATCCACAAATCCCTCTACTTCTAGAGCATGAAATGAGATAAACTAGCAATGAAAGATGAATGGATTAAGTTGCTAACATTTTAGAACCTTTGCTAGATGGGTAGGGATAAACTCGAGCTCAAGGAGGAAATAGAGAGGACAAACAACATGAAAATGGAGTATGGCTCGTGACAAGATGATATATAAAGCACATTAGTTCATCTTTGGTTCTTATTTTTGTTGCAATGGTCAATAATTAAAATGCTAGGGCACCACTATATATGTGTTCCTTCATTTCGGATATGATCCTAGGGGTAGTGTGAACAATCCTTGTGATATGCACAAGGACATATATTCGGCATCCTACTTGGCTCTCTCACTTCGTCCCTGTGATTTTTGTGTCCAACATAAGTATGAGGCCCTATAGTACTTTATCTTCATAGTTTTGGTTCTTATTTTTGTTGCAATGGCCGATGATTAAAATGCTACGACGCCACTATAGGTGTGCCTTGATTTCGTATGATGTGATATGGGACGTGTAGCACCCCAGGTAAAACCATTACTAGGAAATCGCGGTTGTTTGCACTTGTGCATCATCATGACATCATCATGCATGTTTTAGCATAAAAGTATTTCGTGGAAAACCCTATTTTTGTTTGACATTACTTCCCCCTCTTATTTCAAATTAGAACCCCAAACTCCCTCGATATTTTGTTTTGTCTAAAATATATTTAAAAAAGGCTTTAAAAAAATAAAACCTTAGTCTAATACTACTAATAAAAAAATTGTGGGGGAGGCAGCCAAACGGCCATGCCCAAAGGCCCAGCCACAGGCCACCTACCACCCCACACCGAACCCTAAAACCAAGAACCCCAAACCCTAATCCCCTTTCTACCCTAACCCTACACCGCGGTCGCCGTTGCACCCACTGTAGCACACACCACTCCCGGTCCACCCTACCCCATTCCCTGGACACGACTCACGCGACACGCAGCAACACATGCACACACGCTACACAAACGCACCCAGGCACACCGACGCCCTCCCCGTCATGTTCCCTGGCCTGCTTCCTAACCCCACCTACCCCTGCGGTCACTCTCCCCTGCACGCAGCACCCGCGTGCCCTCCCCTCCCATCCCCGATTCCAACCTTCACCGCCATCTTCTCCCTCCGCTCAATCTACGCGACGCCGCCGTCCCATGCTCGTCAGCGCGTCACCGGCCCATCTCGCTGTAGCCTGCGACCCCCCATCGACCCTGTGTCCGCTGTCGCCCTTCCCTGGCGAGCTCCGCCTTCCTCGTGTCCTCGCCCGCGTCTGGCCGTCTGCCCAGCATCGCCCTGCGGACCCCACCGCGTCACCTCCGGCCCCCATGCCCCGCGAGGCCCTCCCTAGGCCTAACCCTCTCCGCCGGTCGCGCGTGGCCACTCCCCTCCTAGCTGGCAGACGCTTCCCCTGTCGTCGCCGCGCCTCCTCCTTACCTGGGAGCTTCTCTGGCCGCCGTTCGCGTCCGCCCCGACCTCTACAAGCGCGCCCCCTCCGTTTCTGGCCTGCCGAGCCCTACGGCGCGTCCATCTTTTGAGCCGCTACAGGCCTGACCGCCTCCGCGTCACTGGCCTCGCCTCTGCTCCCCTCCTTGCGGGCACCAGCGCGCCGTCCTAGACCTCGCCTCACCGGCCCAAGCCGCCCTCTCCTCGCTCAGCCCCGACCAGCACCCTCCATCTCCATCGCGTGTGTCTTGCTGCAGTAAGACCGTCACCAGCGCAACCTCCTCTGTTATGTTCCTGTTGCTTCAGCTCTTGATGTCCTCGGTGGCCTCAAATCCAGGAACCGGCCACGACATCTTCGTTGATGTTGCACTCCTGCCCATATGGTTATGTTGATGCCCGACTTGGTGTATCAGCCCCTTTGTGGTGTTGATGCGGTTAGGCTATCACAGCATCAATCACGGGAAGGAAGTGTAACCACCAAAGTCTCTGACACCGACACCAAGCCCGAAGAACCCTGCCGAGGACCTCGATAAGACCTCTACCTGGATCTGATGGTCGAGACCCCGAGCCGAAACTCGAAGACGAAACCAAAGACCGGGGAACGCCAAGGACTCCTGCCGGACCGGGTGAAGCGGGTAAGATCTGCTTCGTGGATGCCAACACCTTGAAGACTTTGATCCATGGTTCTGAAGCCCAATCCTAGACCGAAGACCAACCCAGCACCGGACCCCCGAACCCAAGATCGTCGGAACCATGTGTGACCCTTTTTCGCGAGCCTCTATTTTATAATATGATATTTCACTTGTTGAATATTAAATTGTTCATGTTGCATTCATATTATGTGGTTTGGGGGGCCTTATGACGATTCACCTAAATTAAATATGGAGGCCATATACGGGCAAATCCAGTCTTATATTCTCTCTATTTAAATTTGTGTAGCGAACCGGTGACATATTTTTGCCTTGATAAGCCAACATTTAAATTGCGGGTACCTAAACAACTTGAGCCCTCTAATTAATTGGCGGGGCCTCGGTTCCGCTTAATATGGCCTAATTACATTGCACCTTTGCCATGCATGCATCACATATGCATCATGCCCGATCTTCTGCCGTAGTACTAAATAGTGCATCCGGTGTTTCTTCTAGTGCTTTGCTTCTTCACGGATTAGACCGATGAGTTGATGCGAGAGTCGACCTGATCTTCGGATGAACTTCGACATTGTTTTCAGGCGAGAATTCTCCCCCTTTCTACCTATTTTACTTTATAGTCTTTATTTCCTCCTGTTGATCTATTGCTATCTGTGTTGCGATGCTCTAGTTTTCGTACCCGTGATATCCCTTGCAGCCTTATATTGCCTTGGACACATCCTATTACCTGTTGTTTGGTAGATAGTTGGACTTGCGTGTCATAGTCGCTTGCTCAAGTGCGGTTGCGTGTCGTCAAGTACCACGGTTGTTGGAGTAATGCCGCATGTTTAATGTTGGAGATGATCATGGCTTTAATTATCATTTAATGACTAAAATTGAAAGTAGGTAAATAATGTAGAGGCATAGGTGGGCAATAGATGTTATTTGATTTTTAACCGTCCACTTGTGTCCCGTAGGACCCCGAATACTTGATACATGTTCTTTGAATATTCGCACTATCCGCATGTGGGACCATGAATCCCCCTAGCCAGAGCTTGAGTCATATCTTATTTCTTGGGGCCACAAAGTAGTTTGGTGCTTTATTACTATCCTGTACTTATGCCATGCTTTACTGCTTTGTTTAGGATTGCGTGTGGAGCGCCTGTACTGTTTTGGAACCCCGTGCCACGTTTTCGCGGTATCGACAAGCCCAGTCACACTTTCGGGTTCCCAGTCGTTTACAGCCGTCGTCACAAACCTCTGGGTCTGTCTCGGAGCCGGCCAACTTCGTAGCGGGTAGCTTGGTGGGGTGGCCCCCTGAAATATATTATGAATCTTGCAATTGCTATGTCGTGATGACTCGTTGGGTTTTCATTTGGTTTTTTTCCGAGGTTGATCGTGCGTGTGTTGCTATTTGTGCCCCCCTGCAAGGTAAAACTTTCTGAAAGCCATGTCCGCGGTTATGGACGACTTGGAGCACAGTATCTCGATCATAGACAACTATAACTAAAGTAGTGCTATATTTTGACCTTATAATGACTAGTAATCAGCTTCACTACAACGGAATGGCTAAATAAAAGTACCAACAACTGCTGGTTTTGGGATGCCTCGTGCTATAAGTATCTGACTAGTAAGTATTGCAACTACAACAGAATGGTTAACTAAAACTGCCCACAGTTTATAATATCAGGATGACTCATGCTATCTATATCTGACTAGTAATTGCTGCAACTATAACGGAATGAATAAAACTACCAACTGTGTGAGTTCCTCGGTTGACTTCCTCGTTTGGTCTCGAGGGGGAAATACCAGGATGGGTATGCTTGGTGATAGTTTCAGTTTGGATCGGAATAGGTCTTTCTTATCCTATCTGATAGCTGCCAGTTGTATTGAGTCTCTATAGGTTGTTTAGTGCATGTTGCGCTGCCGCTTCAGTCCACCATACCTATGTAGGCAAGGACCGCCGAATTCTAGTCTCGTCGTGTACTAGCCTCAGACTGACCGCTCCTCTTTTTCCTTTGCCCTTTGTCGGCACCCCTTTATTTTTGACAGGTTTTGAGATCTACATCATTAGTAGGGTTACCCTTCCGTCTTGGTCTGGGAAGAGTTATGGACGCCATTGGTTATTCTTTAGGGCTCTTAGACCCATTTGCATCTTGTCCGTAGTCGGACGATGTGTTGTTTACAAGGCGATTTGGATCTTTGAACTGTATATCTGTACTCTTGACTCATGGAGTCGTTGTTGTGTATATCTGTTCTGTGGGTTCCATCGTGGACTATTGTGTAATGATATTACTTCGTTTTTCACCTGCACAAAAGTGCCTGGTGGGCGCCTATGAATCGTTTCTATGAGGGTTTGGCGGGAACCGCTTAAACTTGCATAGGGCCGATCCGAGGGTGTTACAGAGTGGTATCAGAGATCAGCAATTACGATACCCCACTGGTCCATCCTATAGGATAACCTAGCTAATGGACGTTGTAGAATGTCAAAACTATTTTGAAAAATTGGTTGGATAGATCTGGTTAGGTCTGCTTTTACTCCTTACCCCTCTGATGTTCTCCTCTTACCTCCGTGTGTTTTGAATCTGCTTTCTTATCTTTTCTTCGAGTCTAGGATTTCTCGTGGTTGGGTTTTCGTCGTACATTCAGGGTTTCGCTTCCATCCTCTTATAACGGTGCTTCAACATCTAACATTCATGTTATCTGATGAATCTTTCATCTGTTGTACCTTTCAGTGGACCGAAAATTCACTAAATTTTTTCTTTCTGTCCTCCAGTGTTTTCTGATACTACAAAGTCATCCACATCACATCCGATGAGAATCTCCATCTCTCCTTTGTTTCCGAAACTCGCTTGTCGAGATCTTCAGTCTGAATTCCGAGAGTTGGTTGCATAATTCTCCTATTCATGTGTAGAGTAATGCTCTGGGTGCGTGATGGACTGATCACCATCCGACTACTCTTATCATTCGCTCTTGTACATTGAATAGTGGATCGATGCAATTTTACTCCTTTCACAGAAGTTAGAGGTGGCCTTACCTTTTGAGACCTCTACCTTTGTCTTTTGTTTTCCGGAGTGTTCTCGCAACAAACTTGAGCCACACCCTTTGTTGGTGGTGTCGCCGATTTCAAGACGGAGAAAGAATCATTGTTAGTGGTGTCGTCAAGATCTATACGAAGAGAGAAGATTCAGATTGTCGGCCTTATTCCCAGTACCATGAGGCGGATCTCGAGGGCGAGATCCATTGTTAGTGGTGTCGAATTGTAGCACCCCAGGTAAAACCATTACTAGGAAATCGCGGTTGTTTGCACTTGTGCATCATCATGACATCATCATGCATTTTTTAGCATAAAAGTATTTCGTGGAAAACCCTATATTTGTTTGACATTACTTCCCCCTCTTATTTCAAATTAGAACCACAAACTCCCTTGATATTTTTTTGTCTAAAATCTATTTACAAAAGGCTTTTAAAAAATAAAACCTTAGTCTAATACTAATAATAATAAAAAAATTGTGGGGGAGGCGGCCAAATGGCCAGGCCCAAAGGCCCAGCCGTAGGCCACCTACCACCCCACACCGAACCCTAAAACCAAGACCCCCAAACCCTAATCCCCTTTCTACCCTAACCCTACACGCGGCCGCCGTTGCACCCGCTGCAGCACACACCACTCCCGGTCCACCCTACCCCATTCCCAGGACACGACTCACGCGACACGTAGCAACACACGCACACACGCTACACAAACGCACCCAGGCACACCGACGCCCTCCCTGTCACGTTCCCTGGCCCGCTTCCTGACCCCACCTACCCCTGCGGCCGCTCTCCCCTGCATGCAGCACCCGCGCACCCCTCCCCTCCCATCCCCGATTACAACCTCCGCCGCCAGCTTCTCCCTCCGCTCAATTTGCGCGTCACCGACCCGTCTCGCTGCAGCCTGTGACCCCCCATCGACCCCATGCCCGATGTTGCCCTTCCCCGGCGAGCTCTGCCTTCCCCTCCTCCTCGCTTGCGTCCGGCCGTGTGCTCGGCTTCGCCCTGCGGACCCCACCGCCTCACCTCCGGCCCCCATGCCTCGCGAGGCACTCCCCAGGCCTGACCCTCTCTGGCGGCCGCGCGTGGCCACTCCCCTCCTTGTTGGAAGACACTTCCCCTACCGTCGCCGCGCCTCCTCCTTACCGGGGAGCTTCTCCGACCGTCGTCCGCGTCCGCCCCGACCTCTGCAAGCACGCCCCCTCCATTTCTGGCCTGTCGAGCCCTGCGACGCGTCCATCTTTCGAGCCGCTGCAGGCCCGACCGCCTCCGCGTCACTGGCCTCGCCTCTGCTCCCCTCCTCGCGGGCAACAACGCGCCGTCCTGGATCTCGCCTCACCGGCCCGTGCCGCCTTCTCCTCGCTCAGCCCCGACCAGCACCCGCCATCTCCATCGCGTGTGTCTTGCTGCAGTAAGACCGTCACCAACGCAACCTCCTCTGATGTGTTCCTGTTGCTGTAGCTCTTGATGTCCTCGGTGGCCTCAAATCCAGGAACCGGCCACGACATCTTCGGTGATGTTACACTCCTGCCCGTATGGTTATGTTGATGCCTGACTTGGTGTATTAGCCCCTTTGTGGTGTTGATGCGGTTAGTCTATCACAGGGTCAATCACGGGAAGGAAGTGCAACCGCCAAAGTCTTCGACACCGACACCAAGCCCGAAGAACCCTGCCAAGACATCTACCTAGATCTGATGGTCGAGACCCCGAGCCGTAACTCGAAGACGAAACCGAAGACCGGGGAACGCCAAGGACTCCTGCCGGCCCAGGTGAAGCGGGTGCCTCAAGATCTGCTTCGTGGATGCCGAGACCTTGAAGACTTCAATCCATGGATCTGAAGCCCGATCCTATAACAAAGACCGACCGAGCACCGGACCCCTGAACCCAAGATCGTCGGAACCATGTGTGACCCTTTTTCGCGAGCCTCTATTTTATAATATGATATTTCACTTGTTTCATATTAAATTGTTCATGTTGCATACATATTGTGTGGTTTGGGGGGCCTTATGCCGATTCACCTAAATTAAATATGGAGGCCATATACAGGCAAATCCAGTCTTATATTGTATCTATTTAAATTTGTGTAGCGAACCGGTGACATATTTTTGCCTTGATAAGACAACATTTAAATTGCGGGTACCTAAACAACTTGAACCCTCTAATTAATTGGCGGGACCCTGGTTCCGCTTAATATGGCCTAATTGCATCGCACCTTTGCCATGTCATGCATCACATATGCATCATGCCTGATCTTCTGCCGTAGTATTAAATAGTGCATCCGGTGTTTCTTCTAGTGCTTTGCTTCTTCACGGATTAGGACGATGAGTTGATGCGAGAGTCGACTTGATCTTCGGATGAACTTCGACATTGTTTTCAGGCGAGCATTCTCCCCCTTTCTACCTATTTTACTTTATAGTCTTTATTTCCTCCTGTTGATCTATAGCTATCTGTGTTGCGATTCTCTAGTTTTCGTACCCGTGATATCCCTTGCAGCCTTATATTGCCTTGGACACATCCTATTACCTGTTGTTTGGTAGATAGTTGGACTTGCGTGTCATAGTCGCTTGCTCAAGTGCGGTTGCGTGTCGTCAAGTACCACAATTGTTGGAGTAATGTCGCATGTTTAATGTTGGAGATGATCATGGATTTAATTATCGTTTAATGATTAAAATTGAAAGTAGGTAAATAATGTAGAGGCACAGGTGGGCAATAGATGTTATTTGGTTTTTAACCGTCCACTTGTGTCCTGTCGGACCCCGAGTACTTGATACCCGTTCTTTGAATATACGCACTATCCGCATGTGGGACCATGAATCCCCCTAGCCAGAGCTTGAGTCATATCTTATTTCTTGGGGCCACAAAGTAGTTTGGGGCTTTATTACTATCCTGTACTTATGCCATGCTTTACTGCTTTATTTATGATTGCGCGTGGAGCGCCTATACTGTTTTGAAACCCCGTTCCACGTTTTCGCGGTATCGACAATCCCAGTCACACTTTCGGGTTCCCAGTCGTTTACAGCCGTCGTCACAAACCTCTGGGTCTGTCTCGGAGCCGGCCAACTTCGTAGCGGGTAGCTTGGTGGGGTGGCCCCCTGAAATATTATATGAATCTTGCAATTGCTCTGTCGTGATGCCTCGTGGGGTTTTCATGTGGTTTTTTTTCCGAGGTTGCTCGTGCGTGTGTTGCTATTTGTGCCCCCCTGCAGGGTAAAACTTTCTGAAAGCCGTGTCCGCGGTTATGGACGACTTGGAGCACAGTATCTCGATCATAGACAACTATAACTAAAGTAGTGCTATAATTTTGACCTTATAATGACTAGTAATCAGCTTCACTACAACGGAATGGCTAAATAAAAGTACCAACAATTGCTGGTTTTGGGATCCCTCATGCTATATGTATCTGACTATTAAGTATTGCAACTACAACAGAATGGTTAACTAAAACTGCCCACAGTTTATAATTTCATGATGACTCATGCTATCTATATCTGACTAGTAATTGCCGCAACTATAACGGAATGAATAAAACCGCCAGCTGTGTGAGTTCCTCGGTTGACTTCCTCGTTTGGTCTCGAGGGGGAATTACCAGGATTGGTATGCTTGGTGATAGTTTCAGTTTGGATCCGAATAGGTCTTTCTTATTCCTATCTGATAGCTGCCAGTTGTATTGAGTCTCTATAGGTTGTTTAGTGCATGTTGCGCTGCCGCTTCAGTCCACCATACCTATGTAGGCGAGGCCCGCCGAATTCTAGTCTCGCCGTGTACTGGCCTCAGTACTGACCACTCCTCTTTTTCCTTTGCCCTTTGTCGGCACCCCTTTATTTTTGACAGGTTTTGAGATCGGCGTCGTTAGCAGGGTTACCCTTCCGGCTTGGTCTGGGCAGGGTTATGGATGCCATTGGTTATTCTTTAGGGCTCTTAGCCCCATTTGCATCTTGTCCGTAGTCGGACAATGTGTCGTTTTCAAGGCGATTTGGATCTTTGAACTGTATATCTATACTCTTGACTCATGAAGTCGTTGTTGTATATATCTGTTCTGTGGGTTCCATCATGGACTATTGTGTAATGATATTACTTCGTTTTCCACCCACACAAAAGTGCCTGGTGGGTGCCTTTGAATCGTTTCTATGCGGGTTTGGCGGGAATCTCTAAAACTTGCATAGGGCCGATCCGAGGGTGTTACAAGACGCTATGGCCAAAACCCAAGACATTTTTTAATATTAAAAATAAGCACTTGAGTGAAGTCACAAGAATACAACAACATATTCATAGTTCGCTAAGGTTGTACAGAGACAAACACTAGTAGGAAGCGGTCCACTAATCCTAGTTCATATTTGCTTTAGTCCCATTTTCAGAACAGGGACTACGGAATCGGGACTAAAGTGCCCCCTTTATTCTCGGTCCAACCCCAAACCAGGACTAACACTCAAGACATTTATTAATATTAAAAAATAAAAATAGGCATAATCATCTCTAGCCCTATTATCGTGTTGTGGAACACGATAGTGCCATCGGGGATGGCCAAATAGGGACAATTAGATATAATCGGTGGCTCACGCAACGGGTTGGGCATGGTGAACTGCAAACACAGCAATGTACCCAGGTCCGAGGCCCTCTTGGCGAGGTAACACCCCTAATCCTGCAAGATCTACTATATGGGGGGTGAATGCCCAGTAAAAGTGCTCCTAAAGCTGTTTCCTTAGCTACTATCGATGGCTAGAGGAAGAAGAAGAACTAGAGGCAAGCTCTCGCTACTATGGATGTTACCTCCCTAGACCCCTAGCTCTACTTGCCCTTATATACTGGTTTGGGGAGGTAGATTACAATGTGGGTTCTAGGGTCTACTGTTCGGATATGGGTTTACAGGGTAGGGCCGGCTGCAGGGTCCTAGCCGGTGGGCCAGGACCTAGTACGCCCTTCTTTAGCATCACTCCCTGCTTTAGCGGTCACCCGGGCTTCCTTTGTAGAGTCATCCTTGCTTGAACGGTCACCTAGGACCCCTTTGGCGGTCAGACGACCGCTTTATTTTATCTTTGTCAGGTAGCCCCGATCAGGGCGGCGAGCCAGCCTGTCTGGTGACGAGAGGAGCTAGAAGCGTACTCCGCAAGCAGCGTCTCCCCATCTACGCTCTCCATCGAATCCGAGGCCAGCCGGGTGGAAGCGGCCACCCGGACGGTTCTTCTGGCTACCCGGCTAGACGGGCCAGCCGAGAAAGCTTTAAGCCTAACCGGGTGGGATTGGCCAACCGACTAGAGTTGTCCTGCTTGATGGCCAGGCGGCCTGTATCTTTTGGATTCGGCCTGCTTAGGCCTGGCTTTCCCCACCCAGGGGTTATCCCCCTGACACTAGTCCCCGAGAACGTAAGGACTTGGTCGGTGGGAAAGGTCTTGCGAGCTCCTTTGTTTCTCGATGTATTTTGTCGATGAAGTCCGGCTGTATCTTTTCCTTTTGCTTTCCAGCTGGGTTCAACCGGCTGAAGAATCGATGGCCGCCCATTGGGTGTAAACAGTGAAGGCAGCGACCATCTGGCGAAGCTGGAGCCAAAACGTCAGCTGGATGATGTTAGTTTGACTTATGCGGCCCTGCGCTAGTTTTTTGGTAACTCCGCGCACCACTTGCAGTAGTAGTTTCTTGGGGCAAGTGCGCATGCCTCTCCCCCTTGTAACGCATGTGGATATTCTACCCTGGGTTGTGTTGGCACAAAGGATCCGAAGCCGTAGTGTCGTTGAACTGAAACGTCGCATGGCCACGTGTCGCATGGGGGCGGAGGAGACGACTGTGCCCTCCCCACAGGGATAAATAGAGCCGCGGGGGGGAACGAGGCCTCCACTTCATGTTCCTCCAGCTCCTTCTCGCTTTGCTTTTGTGCCGCCTATCTGTGGTTGCCGGAGCTGCCTCTAGCCCTCCACCACGGCCGCTCCGCCTGCCGAAATGTTGCCGGAGCAGCGCGTCAGTTGGTGCAGGTCCTTTGTGACTAACGATCTGGTGTAGAAGTACCGGCGGGGGAAATTTATTCCCTCGTCGTGGCTCGTGAAGCACCGTGTCACTCCAAAGGGGGAGCGGGTGCATGAACCTCGGGCAGGGGAGCGCGTCGTCTTCCTCGCCCACTTTGCCCACGGCTTTGACCACCCCGTCAAACCCTGTCTTCTTCAGTTGTTCATCTTCTTCGACCTCCAACTCTACCACCTTGGCGCTAACGCCATAGCGCAGCTATCGCATCAAGTTCTTCCACTTCAAGGCCCAGAACACCATCAAGGACGGCCCGCTAACGGAGACGGGCTGCTGCACCATCTTCCCCCGACACTCGACACAGATGCCGCGGTTCGACCTCCCCAACACTGTCAAGATATGGCAGCGCTCATACTTCTACGTGAGCAAAGCCACGGAGGTTGATTGGATTGTCTTGCCGCCCCTAGTCAACGTGCCCTCAACGCAGAAGGTCTGGATGGTGAAGGGGATGGGGGCCCAGGCGGACATTGACCGGATGGCCACCCGGGTGGAGGTGATGGTGGCAATGTAGAAACTCACCGCTCAATATATCGCGCTGTCGTGGATGGCACGCCGCGTACTTCCGCTGTAGAAGCGGTAGCACAAGATGTGCTATATGTCGACCACCGACAACCCGACCCGAACATCACGGAAGGACGTGCCGTACGAGGCATTGCGGAACTAGATCTCTATGATTTCCATGTTCCTCCTAGAAGCGACCTAGTCGTACTCCCGCCCGTCGTACCACCGCAGCCGCCTGCCGCCTCGGGTGAGTTGTCCTTATTCTCCTCATTTGTGCTTGGCCTTTTTCCTGGTAGTTTTTCCTTGGGTGCCTTATGCTCCACTTTTTGAGTAGTTGTTTATGGTGCAGCATGCTGGGAATGGTATTGGCGACTTTTCCCTCCCTACCTTCCTGCCAGAACGGATGCCGCCGAAGTACCCCTAGACGGAGCCCGAGGGGTTTCCCGTTCGGCAGGACGACGGCCCTTCGGATCCTCAAGGTAATTTCCGTGTGCGGCTTTCACCTTTGCTTTGCCGATGGGGCTTGGCGTTGATGTTTGTGTTTGTGTTAGCATTGGTGCAGCAAAGGACGAGGCCAGACGGAAGAACGCCGTGATGAAGGCCTGGGGGAATAGGGCGGCGCCCGTCGCCACGCCGGCTTCCATAGAGCAGAAGAGGACGAGCTGAGCGTGCCCGGCTACCGCCGTGCCGTCCTACGCCGGGTAAGTGTTCTCCTGTTCTCCTTGGCTCTTTTCCTTGCTCTCTGCTGAGCCTTTCTTGTTTTTTCCTTTCGCAGTGAGGCTATGTTGCTGTGCGGCTCTGCTGCTACCATCGTTGCTCCTCCCCGCCTCCGGACGCTAAGGTGGCTGCGGCCTCTCTGGCTACAGCGTCTCCGGCTGCGGCATCTCCAGCTGCGCCTGCGATGGTTGCGCCCGCCCTGACGACCCCTCCTACGTCTCCTCAGGGCTCCCCCGCCGCGGGAGTGATGCACCATGCGCCTGCAACTTCGCAAGTGGCGCATCTCTTCGTGGCCGCTCCGGGCCCTCAGACCCCCCTCATTCGTCCTATGGCTGGCGTGAACTTGGCCTAGAGTGATGCTCCAGCCAGTTCTCCCAGGCCCATCATCGAGGAAGTGGCAGAGGAGGCTGCGGCGGTGCAGGCGGCTGGGGCGGGCGGCGTTCAGCTGGGCGCCTCTTGCTCGGCGGGGAGGGAGCTGGTGGTGGCTGCGCCTTTCAGCGCCACCGCCGATGAAGACGAGGTCGTGGTGACCGGCTTGAGGCTAGCTCCGGATGTGCTTACGCCCAGTGCCATCCTTACCCAGCTATCAGGCGCGGCGCCCGTCGCACTCGACCAGGCTCTCCACCTGGTTGAGGAAATGGAAAAGGGCCTTGGCGAGGCCAAAAAATTGTCTATGTTGTTGGAGGTAGGTGTCTCTCCCCATTTTCTTTTGTTGCAGCCCTTTTTGTAACCGAATGTTTGCTCTTTTCCTTACTTCCTTCTCTTTGGATAAAGCATTTTCAGAGACTGCGAAGAATACTCAATAGTTCAGGTGTAATATTGCTTCTTACCTATATTGGCGACTGGCTTCCTTTCCTGCTTTTTGTTGACCATCGAGTACCCTCCTACAACCATGATCTAGGATTAGGAAAAGGAGGTGGAGCGCCTCAAGGCTCAGGTGGACCGGCTGGAGGAGTCGAACAAAACCCGACAGGGGCAGATCGACCAACTGGCCGTGGCCAAACACAAGTTGGAGGTTGCGGCGGAGAGGAGCAAGAAGGTGGCTAACACCCGGGGGGGAGGGGCACTCAAGACCTTGGAGACGACCTCCGCCCAAAGGGAGGAGCTACTCAAGGTTCTCCGGTCCCAGGAGAAGGATCTAACCAGGCAGCTTGAGCGGATCGCCGAGCTGGTCGTCAGTATGTTCACACTTCCTTGCCCTTTCTATGATGTGGTTATTCGATTTGTCTGTGGCTGCTTATTCCTTCCATAGGCTATAGCTCACTACCTTGAGGAGACCAACCAAGCTCTCGAGAAGCTGCCGACAGAGGAGGTTGGCTGCGAACTGACCGCTTGGGACCTGGTAAAGGTTCTGGCCAGAGACGGGCGAGCCGCACGATATTTCCATCTTGGAGCTCGCCCTGACACGCGGCATAGACGTGTTGGAGATCCACAAGGAGTGGGCGGCTCATGGAAGCATGGAGGTGGCATTGGCCCTGATGAAGTACTGGTATCCGGATGCGGATCTGGGTGCGCTCACTCGTGTCTTTCGAGACGGAACCAGCTACGAGAGCCTCCGCTGGAGCGTCCGGGTGATCAAGTCCTGCGGAGTCAAGATTGGCCCTTACCTGGATTTGGACCATGACTTCCGCGACCCCTCCGATCCAGTGCCGTATCACTAGATACCGGACCCTGCAAGAGGTGACAACGTTGCCTCCACCAGCTAGGTGCCCGTAGCTGGTTCCCATGATGCCTCTTCCGGCCAGATGCCCGTGGCCGGTGCCGATGGTCCCTCTGCCAGCCCGACTCCCGCTCCTGAAGCTGATGTTTCTCCTAATCCCTAAATCCTTGGTATGCCAGGAGTATTTGTTTGTTGCAAACTAGTTATGCGCTAGTTCTGTCCGTGTGGTGAACTCCTTCATTGTAAAACTTTAACTTCTACGCGGAACCTTCGTGTTCTGCTTATCCATTTGATGCTCCTTTTGGCTTGAGCTTAATTTGACTCTTTTCATTCTGGACGTTTTTGTCCTTTGCGTTTCTTGTGTGGGTGAACGGTAGCACGATCACCGGGTGTAGTCCTCGAGGTTCGGGCTGGCTGGGGCAGCCAGCCGGGTCGAAGCTCTTTGCCACCTTGGTGTTTTTTCTGATGGGTGCACGAGAGCACGCTCACTGGGTGTAGTCCCCGAGGTTCGGGTCGGCTGGGGTAGCCAGCCGGGTCAAAGATCTTTGCCACCTTGCTATTTTTTCTGACGGGTGTGCGGGAGCGCGCCCACTGGGTGTAGTCCCTGAGGTTCGGGACGACTGGGGTAGCCAGCCGGGTTGAAGCTCTTTGCCACCTTGCTGTTTTTTTTGATGGGTGCATGGGAGCGCGCCCACTAGGTGTAGTCCCCGAGGTTCGGGCCGGCTGGGGTAGCCATCCAAGTTGAATCTCTTTGCCACCTTGCTGTTTTTTCTGATGGGTGCGCGGGACAGCGCCCACTATGTGTAGTCTCCTAGGTTCGGGCCGGCTGGTGTAGCCAGCCGGGTCGAAGATCTTTGCCACCATGTTGTTTTTTCTAATGGGTGCGCGGGAGCGCGCCCACTGGGTGTAGTCCCCGAGGTTCAAGCCGGCTAGGGTAGCCAGCCGGGTCGAAGATCTTTGCTACCTTCTTTCCTACCAAGTTGTGGCTCGTGTGACACGACACACAGCGTCGCTTGCATTAGTTTTGTCACTTGTGCGTTCATTCACAGTTAAGATAAAATACGAGAACAATGCCCTTTTGAGCTAGGCTAGTAACTTATTCCTTTTCTCAGTGAACATTGGCCTTTCAAGCTATGGCCTTGCCGGCTGCTAGCCGGGGTGCGGTCTGCAGCCGGAACCGAAGGGGTACCTAGGTTGGCATACTTCACGGTACTTCCGGGTGTTGTTATTGGCTTAGCTCGAGAAGGGGCAGCCGGGTTGTGCGGGCGCCCTAGTCTTCTCTTTCGGTAGTTTCTTGTACGGGGGACTTCCGGCTTTTTCTCTTGTCGGGTCGACAGTCGGCTTGCAGTCTAAATACGGAACCAAAGAGTGGGACCTAGGTGTCGCGTACAATACTTCACCGTCTGTAGAAATCGCAGGCGTCCGAGATAGACGGCAACCTCGTCGTAGATATTGCCGGAGCCGGTTCGATGACAAAGGTGATGCGCGAATGAGGACGGAGTCCTCGGGGCTATGCCTTGGCTCCCAAGATTGTTTATTTATTACATGAAAGTAAGATACATACAGTTCTTGCTCAAGTGTAAAATGGACGGAGTAAGTTCGCATTCCATGGGCGCTCAGTTTCTTCGTCGTAGTGGTCTGCCTTGTTCTTCACCAGCTGCTGGGCATCGCTGAGGTAGTACTAGTCATCGTCCAGTGCTTGGCTGATGATGAATGGCCCTTCCCAAGGCAGGGATAGCTTATGCACTCCTTTCGTGCTCTGCACCAGGCGCAGCACTAGATCGCCCTCATGGAATGAAGTGGGCCGGATCCTGCTGGTGTGATAGCGACGCATGTCCTGCTGGTAGATGGATGATCTAGACAAGGCTAGCTCGCGTGCCTCCTCTAGAAGATCCATGTTGTATTCACGTGCTTCCTTGGCCTCCTGCTCCGTGTAGAGCTATTTGCGGGGTGCGTCAAACTAGATGTCAGTGGGAAGGATTTCCTCTGCATTATAGACAAAGAAGAAAGGCGTGAAGCTGGTTGAGCGGTTGGGGGTGGTACACAGGCTCCATAGCAAGCTGGCAGTTCTTCTATCCAGCATCCGGGGGACCTGACGAGTTGCTCGATCAACCTTGGTTTGATTCCGGCTAGGACCAGGCCGTTAGCATGCTCGCACTTCCCGTTTTACTGAGGGTGCGTGATCGAAGCTAGGTCCAGGCGGATGCCCTTTTATCCACAAAAGCGAGCGAAGACCCCCTTGGAAAAATTGGTGCCGTTGTCTATGATGATGCTGTGTGGGTAACCGAATCGTATGATGATGGCCATGAAGAACTTGATCACTGTTGCCCCATCCAGCTTCTTTATGGGCTTCGCCTCGATCCACTTGGTGAATTTGTCCACTGCTATGAGCAGGTGCGTCATACCGGATCGAGCTGTCTTGAATGTTCCGACCATGTCCAGCCCCCAGACTACAAACAACCAGGTGATTGGTATCGTCTTGAGTGCCGCAGATGGCGTGTTTTTCAGCTGGCCAAAACATTGATAACTACTGCATGCCCTAACCAGTTCCTCGACGTCCTTTAGCGTCGTTGGACAGTAGAAACCATGGCAAAGCGCCTTGGCTGCTATGGCCATTGATGAAGCGTGGTGGCTGTACTCGCCCTGGTGGATGTCGACTAGGATCTTGATTCCCTCCTCTTGGCTTACACACCGGTGATAAATTCCCCCGACATTGCGCTTGTACAGCTCGTTATTTATGATGGTGTATGCGCTTTCCCTGCGTCTCACTTGCCGTGCTGCCACTTCCTCTTTTGTAAGATCACCCTTAGCCAGGAAGATCATGAATGGTTTGGCCCAGTCAGGTGTCTCCCAGATGGTGTACACTGTCTCCATGATGAGCTTGATCTCCTTGTGGACAGCCGGGTCTGGAGTTTCGGGGGGTCTGTAGGGTGGAGGCTCGCTGGCGGCAGTCCCCGGGTGCGACGAGGCAGTCCCTAGGTGCGACGATGCAGTCCCTTGGTGCAGCGAGGCAGACCCTGGGTGCGACAAGGCAGTCCCCGGGTGCAGCGAGGCAGTCCTCGGTGTACTGCTCCGGCCGTCTCTAGGTCCGCGTCGAGAACTATGGAATCGGACTCCGGGGATGGAGTGATGGATGGCTTGCGCATGTGCTCGAGGGAGACTCCAGGCAGTATGTCTTGTATTGTTGAGCTGACTTGGGCCAGGGTGTTAGCGGCTTCGTTGTTAGCCCTGGGTATGGCGGTATGGAACTCGCATCCTTCAAAGCGAGCGCATAGTTGCTGGATGATGAAACGATAGAGGGCCTTGTTGGCGTCCCTCGCGTCCCATTCTCCTAAGACTTGCTGTACCACCATATCTGAATATCCAAAGCAGAGTATCCTCTGGATGCCTATCTCCTTGGCCATATTGAGCCCATGGATGAGCGTCTCATACTCGGCGATGTTGTTTGATGCCTTGAAGTGGATCTGGAGCAGATACTCCAACCGGTTTCCCTTTGGAGAGGTGATGACTATTCCGGATCCGAGTCCTCCGCGCATATTAGAGCCGTTGAAGTGTATCTTCCAGTGCATGGAGTCGGGGACCGGTAGCATGTACTGTGTTTCTGCCCAATCGATGATGAAATCGGCTAGTGTGTGGGATTTGATCGCCGTTCTTGGATCGTATTGGATGTTATGCGCAGCAACTCTATGGCCTATTTCTCCACGCGTCCGGTGGCGTCCTTGTTGACGATGATCTCTGCGAGTGGGGCTAGTGCCACCACCCATATGGAATGCTATTGGAAGTAGTGCTTGAGTTTCTTGGCGGCCATCTACACGCCATACACCAGCTTCTGGTAGTGGGGGTAGTTCTGCTTGGATAGTGATAGTACTTCACTTAGGTAGTACATGGGACGCTAGACTGGCTGGTCCTTACCTTCTTCTAGTCTTTCCACCACTAACACGACACTGACGACCCTATTGGTGGCTGTGATGTACATAATAATTGGATCCTTTGCAGCCGGGCCGCCAAGACGGGTGGGGATGTGAGCATACACTTGAGGTCATAGAAAGCCTCGTCCGCCTGGGGTGTCCAGACGAACTTGTACGTCTTCTTCATGAGCTAGTACAAGGACATGGCTTTCTCGCCGAGGCGGATGACTAACTGGCTGAGCGAAGTCAAGCCCACGGTCAGCGCCAACTATCATGGTGTGGAACATGGCAGTGCCATCAGGGATGGTCAAAGAGGGACACTTAGATGCAATCGGTGGCTCACGAATGGGTTGGGCATGGTGAATTGCAAACATAGCAACGTACCTAGGTTTGGGGCCCTCTTGGCGAGGTAACACCCCTACTCCTACAAGATCGACTATATGTGGGGCGAATTCCCAATACAAGTGCTCCTGGAGCTGTTTCCTTAGCTACTATCGATGGCTAGAGGAAGAAGAACTAGAGGCAAGCTCTCTCTACTATGGATGTTACCTCCCTAGAACCCTAGCTCCACCCGCCCTTATATACTGGTTAGGGGAGGTAGATTACAATGTGGGTTCTAGGGTTTATTGTTTGGATATGGGTTTACAGGGTAGGGACGGCTGCAGGGTCCCAGCCGGTGGGTCAGGACCCAGTCCACCCTTCTTTAGCATCACCTGCTACTTTAGCGGTCACCCGGGATTCCTTTGTAGCGTCATCCTTGCTTTAACGGTCACCCGAGACTCCTTTGGCGGTCAGACGACTGCTTTCCTCTATCTTCGTCGGGTAGCGCCGGTGAGGGCAGCGCACCAGCCTGTCTAGTGACGAGAGGTGCCAGAAGCATACTCTGCTAGGAGTGTCTCCCCTTGTGCGCTCTCCACCGAATCCGAGGCCAGCCGGGTGGAAGCGGCCACCCGGCTGGTTCTTCTTGCTACCTGGTTAGATGGGCCAGCCAAGAAAGCTTTAAGCCCAGCCGGGTGGGATTCGCCAACTCGCTAGAGTTGTCCTGCTTGATGGCCAGGCGGCCTATATCTTATGGAGCCGGCCTGCTTAGGCCTGGCTTTCTCCACCCAGGGGTTATCCCCCCGACACCTATAGTACATATCTTTAGGGTCGTCTTCATCATCGTCATCATCATCATCGTTAGGTGCACACGACTAGGTCCTCAGCACAGCCATGGCATATTCCGGGGGAACCTACAATCCTGGCCTCGGATTCACAATGCATGGGGGAGGGGTATCCTAGATGACGATGCCGCTACGCCCGCGGCTTCACCATCACCACCCTTCTTGTGGCTCTATAGTGGGTGCGGGTACCGCAGGCGAGGATGATCTCCCTCAGCGATGTAGCGCATCACTCTTACGATAGTTTGGTCTGCCCACCACAGGCGGCAACGGGCTTCGTTATGGTTCACCGAGGGAGGGTCGTCACCCTTGTACCTGGTGAGCTCCCTTTCTAGTCGGTTAGCAAAGAAGGCATTCCATGTGTCATAGTTGTCGGGATCCCAATGAGGATCCATCCGCTCCTCCGGCATGAGATCGAGGGAGAAGTAGTTTGTGATGGTCACCTGGCGTGCGTAACCTTGAGGCACATGAGGGACAAGAACCCCTCCAGCACTCAGCATGCAGTCAGTGGGCATCCGGTAGCCCGGCAGGCATGGGTAGCTCAAAGCGCATCGCGCCTCAGCATCCTCGAGGGTCAAAATGGCCTAGTATGTGGTGTCCATTGTCGTGAGAGGGGAAGGTGTGGATGTGTGTATGGCCATGGCGATCGGCCTAGATATAGAAGGAAAGGTAGGGAAAACATGGCGGGAAGTGGACGTAATTGGCGGGAAAGTATGGGGTTGGCTTGGCAGCTCTGAGAATGGCGGAAATATCTTTAGTCCCGGTTGGTGGTTCCAACCGGTACTAAGGTCCCCTGAAATATCTTTAGTCCTAGTAATAGTTAGACTAACTCTTTTAGAAAGCAGAAAATATTTTTGGATTAGTTAATCAAATTCTAACACTTTTTATGTTGAATTTTTTATTAGATGCGAAAATATAAAAAAGATATGATTTAATGCACTTTTAATTCAAAATGCCAAAATGGTTAATAGTTAGAATCGACATTTGAAAATGATAGATAGATAAATTCCACATATGAAAATGATATTGATATTGGAGTTCATCACTGTTGGGGGGGTGACCCCGGATAGGGTAAGGACGGGGAAAGACGAAAGGAAGTTCCCCGTCCAGTTTCCGAGTTACAGTATAAATCAGCCGAATCCTGTAAAGGTCGGCCGAGGTAAGCAAGAGCAGGACCCTTATGAGAAGAGCAAGGCGTTACCCGGCCGACATACAGTGTAAGTCGGCTGGGTCATCCCGAATAATCTGAATGCAGGTGAAGGCCAAGCCGAGTTAAGTGAGACAGGGCCGAATGATATGAAGCTTGCAGGAGAAGGAGATGCCTATAGTCAAACTCTAGTCACAGGCTAGGAAGAATCTAAGCAGAGCGAAACACAAAGGACAAGGCGCAGAGCGACAGAAGGGCAGAAGGAGGTCACGGAGGTGATAGTCCTGAAGCCCGAGGCGTGCAGGTGGGGTCCTCTGGAACCTTGCCGTCATTAGAAGGGCAACAAGGAAAGGAGGCCGCCAAGTTACTATATCGGGACAAGCATATTCCTCGAATATGCTTGCCACATCAGCCCTAGAGGAGCCAAGGTTCCCCTTTATAAGGAGAGGCTTGGATTCAGAGAAGGGCATCAACTCATTTAGTACCATTAGGCTGGTAAAGTTCTTCTTCTCCACTTGTATACAGCTCAAGGAGCACTTGTAGCCCAAGAAAGGAGAAATAAAGATCTTTACGTTAGTCTTCTATGTGTAGAATCAACTACATCTTCCCTTCCCAGATCCCTCTAGCATCCATTGGCCCCATACTTTAGCCTACCCATGGCATCTGCCGTGCCACCACCACGACAGTTGGCGCCCACCGTGGGGCCAGCAGCGGTGCTAGCTGGAGTCATGATCCGGACGGGAAACTTCATCCACACTGGCGAGAGCATTGTCTCTGGCTTAGTCCGGAGATTTGATCTCTGTGACTACGTCAGCCACAACGCAGGCAGCTTCAAGGGAAAAACTCCAATGCGCAACGGCGTCTTCATCAACTTGGGCATGCACCAGATCTACGTCGGCGTCGACACCTCCGGCGTTTATCCTCACCAAGTTGTTGCTGCAGGAGAGCCTCCCCTTAGCGCCGCAAACGTCCACGCGGAGTGCGCCCCGTCAGCAGCGCTGAGGTGATGGTCGCAGCCGGGGTGCAGGCGGGAACAGCGGGCGCCGGATCAAGCAAAGATCCGACGACGGTTGTGCAGGTGGCCACCAAGCAGGCAGCTCCACAGCCCACCGAGGTAATTCCTTCAGCGGCCAACCCAGCCGAGGTGCAGGAGACGACCCCAAAGGCACCAAGGGTAAGAGGGCCACCCCTGGAAAGACCAGAAAACATTCTCCAGGCAACTATAGATAATCTGACTACACCTGTAGCGCCGATACTTGATCCGGCTAATGCTCAGGCAGAGTTAGAAGAGACCAGGAAAAAAGTGGTGATAGAGGCAAAAAAGGTGTCACGTTGCGGGAGTCCTTAAACAGGACCCTACGAGAATATGCTAGGGCAAACAAGCTTGACGTCGCCCCCGAGCGGGTTGACGAGTTAAGATTAAGAGGGAAGAACCTCATAGATGATATCAACAAAGAGCATGATGCTCATAAGGCAGAATCAGTTGATCTAGGCTTGCCGAGGTACAGTACCCCGGCAAAGAACCTGAGGCCGGCAAATGCCGCTGCACTAGAGTTAGAAGGATTGACCGGCGAAGCCCGGCAAAAACAACAAGAAAGAGTGAATGAGCTGGTGCGCATTGCGAACCAGCAGAATGAAGAAATGCTTAGGGCAGACCCGGCAAGGCCTGGTGCCTCGCGAATGGTTCATTCGGCTGGTGCGGCACCTGCCTTATCTGTGGCAGTAGCGTCCTCGCCCAGAAACAATGCGCGGAAAGACAGAGCGGTAACTTTGGGAAAAAGAAATAAGCAAATTGTTCCATATGATCCGGCGATAGCCGGAAAAGCAAATGAAAATAGAGGCAATGAAAGCCGAGGTAATAGTGGCGAGAGAAACCCCGGCCGTGCCGAGAAAGGCAACGGAAGCCGAGGTAATGGAGATCTCGGAAGAGGAGAACTCGGAAGAGGAAATCACGAGAATGATATCCCGGCTGAAGGAAGGAGAGAACCGCCACCCAATCCACAACTGAGACATGAACCTCGACAGGAAAGAGAAGTGAGACCAGCTCGCCACAATCAGGTGAATGAGAGGTATAATGATGGTTATTCCGAGACGGAATATGCGGTTCATGGTGGAAATAACCACTATGGAATACAGGAGAGAATTTTGTACAGAGATTTGCCGTCAAGTGATGCGAGAGTAAAGCTGGACCGGCTATACCGGTCCGAGTTGTTAGAAGAACAAGTTCCACCAGGTCCGGCATGCTTCGGACCACGGATCATGGGCGAGCCGCCAGTGCCGAACTTTCATCTGGCAAGAGGCACAAAAACATATAATGGGAGCACCAAACCACAGGATTGGTTGATTGATTATGCCACGGCTGTAAAAATAGCTGGCGGAAACTTGCGATGGGCAGTACGATATGTCCCGCAAATGTTGGAAGGACCAGCTAGAGTATGGCTGAATAACCTGCCAGAAGGCAGTATCAACTGTTGGTTGGATTTTGAAGAAATGTTCGTTAGCAACTTCACCAGTACTTACAAAAGGCCAAACAGGCCGCAGCAGCTAGCCATGTGCAAGCAAAGGCCAAATGAGACAGACTGAGAATTCTTAACTCGGTGGTGTAATCTCAGGAATTCATGCGAGGGAGTTATAGAATCACAGGCGATAGCTTGGTTCGCTCAAGGATGTCGCTATGGCAGTGTATTATGGCAGCGATTGCAAAGAGATATGCCAACCACTTTGGCAGAAACCATCAGGATAGCGGATTCCTATGCATTGGGAGATCCGACGCAACCAGAACTAATGTCAGCAGATCATCAGGAACATCAAGATCAATATGCAAGAGCTGCGGCCGGGTCATCAAGGCGCAATGAGTTCAGAGGAATAAGAAGAGAAGAAAGACCGGATTATAGATATGGCTCAAATCAGGTGGCAGCGGTAGTGCAAGATCAGCCGAGTCACGGAAACAATCAGCGGCAAAAGAATGGTCCTCAGCAATGGACACCAAGGAATGAAGGGAAAAAACAGTGGACACCAGAACAGAAGAAGCAATGGCAGGAAAGGCCGAAGTACACGTTTGAGTCTATGTTAGATCAACCGTGTAAATTTCACACGTCAAACCCGGCCAAGCCGGCCAATCATACAACTCGGCAGTGTGCCTGGATGAAAAATGCAATGGGTAACCCGGCAGGCATGCAAGCAACATCCCACCAGGCACATCAGCAGCATCAGCCACAGTTGACTGGAGCAAATGCACAGCAACTAATGTTACCGCCTCCTCCCCCGAGGTATGAAAACTCGGACCGGAGAGATGCAGTGCATCAATTGATAAATCAGGGTCCGGATGGAAGGACAAACCCAGGAAATAGTGGACGCAATGATTACAGGGAACATCATCAATCATATTGCGTGTTCACAACAGAACAGCAAGACAGGCAAAGTGTACAGCGCCGGCATATGGAAGTAAATGCAGTTATGCCGGCAGTACCAAGATATGTGCCTTGGCCAGATCAAGAAATAACTTCGAGCATAAAGGATCACCCCAAAATAATGCCGAATCCGGGGTCGTACGCACTCATACTAGATCCGACATTTGTCGGACCGAGCATTAATGTGAAATTTTCAAAAGTACTCATTGACAATGGGAGCAGTATCAATATCATGTACAAAGATACAATGCATAAACTCAGAATATCGCAGAATATGCTGCAATCCACGAGGACCACATTCCATGGGATAGTACCAGGGCTTTCATGCGAACCCATTGGAAAGGTTCGAGTGGATGTGTTATTCGGCACAAGAGATAACTGCAGAGCAGAAAATTTGGAGTTTGAAGTGGTGGATCTAGAGAGTTGTTATCATGCTCTACTCGGACGGCCGACATTGGCCAAATTCATGGGCAGCTGCCACATAACTTACTTGAAAATGAAGTTACCCAGACCACAAGGGGTGATAATAGTAGCAGGAGATTACAGGAAGTCAATGGAATGTGCTTCAGCCGGATCAAATCTGGCCGATTCATTGGTAATAGCAAGATAAAAAAGTAGGATTCAGGAGGTAGCGGCCCTCGCTTAGTCGGCACAACTGAATATGCCGACATTGGCCAATCCGCATGGAAGTGTCTCTTTCTAGCCGACTAAAGAAACAAAAAAGTTCCAGATAGATGAGCAGTTCCCAGAGCGCACCGTCACCATTGGTGCCGGCCTAGATGCTAAATAGGAAAGCGAGCTCACCAACTTCCTCCGTGAGAATCGGGATATCTTTGCATGGTCAACTCAGGATCTGCAAGGTGTGCCGAGGGAGTTGGCTGAGCACTCGCTGAATGTAAGGCCAGGAGCAAGGCCGGTGAAGCAACCTCTCCGCCGCTTCACCGAAGACAGGAGAAAAATAATAGGGGATGAAATAGCTTGGCTCCTTGCGGCTGGGTTCATCATGGAGGTGCTGTATCCGGATTGGCTATCGAACCCGGTGCTAGTGCAAAAGAAGAAGGATGATCCAAATGTAGCCATTGTATGGCGAATGTGTATTAATTACACGAACCTGAACAAGGCGTGTCCAAAAGATCCTTTTCCTTTACCTAGAATAGACCAAGTCATTGATTCGACCGCTGGTTTGAACTATTATCATTTGTAGACGCGTATTCTGGTTTTCACCAGATACTGTTAAATCCGGCCGATCAAATAAAGACTGCGTTTATTACCCCATACAGGGTTTATTGCTATCGCACCATGCCATTCGGCCTGCGTAACGCGGGGGCAACGTACCAGAGATGTATGCAAAAATGTCTGCATGACCAGATAGGAAAGAATGTCCAAGTGTATGTAGATGACGTGGTTATCAAAACCAAAGAAAGCAAAACGCTACTGGATGATATCCGGCAGACTTCCGCGAACCTGAGAAGGTTCCGAATGAAGCTTAACCCAGAAAAATGCTCTTTCGGTGTGCCGGCTGGAAAACTACTCGGTTTTCTCGTATCTAGCCGAGGCATAGAGGCCAACCCAACTAAGATAAAAGCAGTAGAAAGGATGGAATTGCCGAGATGTCTAAATGACGTACAGAAGTTCACATGTTGCTTGGCCTCGCTTAGCCGATTTGTATGTTGGCTGGGAGAGAAAGCATTACCACTTTATCAACTGATGAAAAAATCTGATAAGCTCATTTGGACACCACAAGCAGACAATGCCTTCCATGAATTGAAAAAGATGTTGGTCACAACGCCAATCTTGGCTTCTCCATTGTCGAAAGAGCCAATGTTACTTTACATAGCCGCCACGAACAGAGTAGTAAGCGCTGTGATCGTGGTGGAACGAATTGAAGATGATAAATCAGTACAAAGGCCAGTGTATTACCTAAGCGAGGTACTATCAGCCTCAAAACAAAATTACCCACATTATTAGAAGATGGCATATGGGGTATACATGTCAGCAAAGAAACTTAAACATTACTTTGAAGAGCACCCCATCAAAGTGATCTGTGAAGCACCCATAGCCGACATATTGAGCAACAAAGATGCAAGTGGCCGAATAGCAAAATGGGCAATTGAATTGTCACCTTATGCTCCGCAATTCGACAGGCGAGATGCAATCAAATCTCAGGCTGTGGCCGACTTCTTCGTGGATTGGGCCGAGGTACAGTATGAGCCACCATTACCAGATCCCAATTATTGGACGATGCACTTCGATGGTTCCAAGTTAAGAAATGGTTTGGGGGCAGGAATACTGTTAACCTCGCCAAAAAGAGATCAGCTGAGATATGTGTTGCAAATACATTTTGCCCCATCAAACAATGTAGCCGAATATGAAGCACTCGTCCATGGATTGAAGGTGGCAAAAGAGATTGGCATACGCCGAATCTTATGCTACGGAGATTCAGATCTAGTAGTACAACAAGTCTCAGGCAATTGGGATGCGTTAGATGCTAATATGGCCTTATATAGGTTTCATGTGCAAAAACTCAGTGGATACTTCGATGGATGTGAATTTCATCATATACCTTGGGCAGAAAACGACGCCGCAGACACATTGTCAAAACTCGGATCAACCAGACAATCAATTCCCCCAGGTATTGCCCTAGAGCACCTGAGGAAACCATAAATAACACCATCACCAGAGTCCGAATCCATCTTTATTCTGGAAAAATCAAGAGAAGATAGTGTGCCGATGGAAATTGACAAGGAATGTAACCCAGAATTTCCAAAAATGAACTCGGCCGATGCAAGGATGGATATGGGGAAATTCGAGGTAGTTATGTCGGAGGAAAATATGGAAATAGATAGTGAGATTACCCTAGAAAAAATCATACCAACATGGGCGCAACCCATATTTTCTTTCCTTAAAGATGCGATTTTGCCGAATGACGAGGTATTGGCAAGACAGACAGTGAGAAGAGCTAAAGCTTATACAATCATAAACAATGAGCTGTATAAAAGGAGCATCACAAGCGTGTTGCAAAGATGTGTGAACTCGGCGGAAGGCCAGGAGATCCTCCTAGATATACATCAAGGAGAATGCGGGCATCACGCCTCGTCCAGAGCTTTAGTGGCCAAAGCATTCAGGCATGGGTTTTATTGGCCAACAGCGTTGAAAGAGGCCAAAGAACTGGTGGAAAAATGTAATGGTTGCCAAAGATATGCCAGCAAGATACATATGCCATCGTCCGAGTTAAAAACGATACCAATTACTTGTCCATTTTCTGTATGGTGCTTAGATATGGTGGGACCATTCAAGCCGGCCCGAGGCGGGATGACCCACATCTTAGTCATGGTCGACAAATTCACAAAATGGATTGAAGTAAAACCAATAAATAAGTGTGATGGGCTCACAACAGTAAAATTCCTCAAAGATATTATCTTGAGATATGGTTACCCACACTGTGTTATTACAGACATTGGTACAAACTTTACTGAAGGAGCCTTCGCTCGATTCTGTCAAGAAAAGCACATAAGACTAGATGTCGCCTCGGTGGCTCACCCAGCATCTAATGGGCAAGTAGAAAGATCTAATGGACTAGTACTGTCCGGAATAAAACCACGACTCGTCGAACCACTGCAAAGGTCGGCAGGGTGTTGGATTGAGGAACTACCACCAGTACTATGGAGCCTCAGAACTACCCCAAACAGATCAACAGGGTATACACCATTTTTTCTAGTATATGGGGCAGAAGTTGTGCTTCCAGCCGACATAATACATGACTCGCCAAGGGTTACCCAGTATACAACCGCTGAGGTAAATGAAATAGCTCGGCAATATGATGTCGATCTGCTAGAAGAAGCCAGGGAGTTGGCACTATCAAGATCAGCTATTTATCAGCAGGACTTGCGGCGATATCACAACAAGAAAGTAAATCCAAGAGTGTTTAAAGAAGGAGATTTGGTTCTTCGGTTAGTGCAACGTACGGCCGACATGCACAAACTATCACCCCCATGGGAAGGACTGTTCATCGTGAGCAAAGCATTGCACAATGATGCGTATTACCTAATTGATGCTCAGTCACCAGAAAAGAACAAGGCAGACACGAATCAAAAAGACCATGGAATGTAGCTTTAGTTCGTCTGTTTTACTCGTAGGAGTCATCTACGACACGTTGTAAAGTAACGATCCAGGAGAAAGTATCAACTATGTATTAAACCTCGGCACCTTGAGCAGTGGCTCGGGGACTGTCCTATATTGTTTTTGAGTTTGGGTTATGTATTGAACCTCGGCACCTTGAGCAGTGGCCCGGGGACTGCCCTATATTGTTTTTGAGTTTGGGTTATGTATTAAACCTCGACACCTTGAGCAGTGGCTCGGGGACTGTTCTATATTGTTTCTGAGTTTGGGTTATGTATTAAACTTCGGTACCTTGAGCAGTGGCTCGGGGACTGTCCTATATTGCTTCTGAGTTTTGGGTATGAATTAAACCTCGGCACCTTGAGAAATGACTCGGGGACTGCCATATTTTGTTTTTGATTTTGAGTTATGTATTAGACCTCGGCACCTCCAGCAATGACTCGAAGACTGGACCATATTATTTCGCATTTTTAGTGATGTGGTGAGTCTCGATTTTTAGAGCAGTGATTAGAGAATTGCCCCACAATTTCCCCTTGTTACATAAATGGGTATCAAAGTTCGGCACCCAGAGTGATATTACTTCGTTCTCCCCAGATATAGGCTTCGAGATTGACAACTTGGATAAAACAAGAACACAATGGTTGAAGTGTCAAATTCATCAAGGTCAGCCAATATTAGACGCCGAACTACCGTACGACAAAGGCAAACACACAATCCGAACATAATAAATTAAAGGCCACCAAAGCAAAGATTTAAACAAACATGATTAGTTTAAACAGAATAATAAAGATCACAACCATGTGTGCCTCAGCGGCAAAAGGCAAAAAAGGTTCATACCACACAGAATGTCGGACAAGTGTTTGACACACATCATACGCCCGGCATACCGGGGATAAGAAACGACTTAGAGTTTTTTAAACTTAAGGGGCAGTGACTTGATTAGGAACTGGGCGCTCCGAGGTAGACGGCACTTCGGCCGAAGTTGCTTCGCCCTCCACAGAACCAGGAGCGACTTTGGGGGAAGCCCGGGGCTGTTGAGAAACATCAGCTTGAGTTGTGGAATGTCTAGTACCTTTGGAGGAGGATCGCGCGTCGCCATTGCCATCCGAGCTCGAGCTGGAATCACCAGAAGTATACGAGTCGCCCTCTGCCTCGTCTTGGTTGGCTGAATCATCATCGGAGGCATCTTCAACTTCGACCTCATCCGCCGGGTTAGAAAGGAAACTCGGCCCTTCAATCCAGTTATGCACGTCCGCATACTCAACGAGCTGGAAGGCACGAGCTTGTCGGCGAGCGACGAATTCTGGATCTTCAACCCAACGGGAGCCAGTGCGCAAATTTATCAGGGTATCGAGGGAAATATCCTCGTACCATGACATAACGACTGTGAGCGACATATCAGCACCAGCTCGTCCAGCGGATTCCCTCCAAAGATTCAACTGGTTCTCGGATGCCATCAATCTTTCCACCAGTATCTTGATTTCATCAATATCTGGAGTCCCAGAAGTATTCGGCCAGAGAACATGGTAGGACCGAATGGCTGCTTGCACCAAGTCCCTGCCCATAATCTTCATCGGACCAATGGCAGCGCCAACGGCAACCAAGAAATCTTCCATCGAGTATTCTGGGCGCGCATCAGCAGCAACACCTCGGCGCACACGAGCATTAATCACCGCTCTAGAGCTCACAGGCTTAGCTTCTGGAAAATGGTCGGCGCAAAACAAAAGTATGTCAGTCAATAGTAAGAATGGGAAAAAGATAACTCGGCCACGGTCAGAGGCTTACGGTGAATATAGCTCAGCATTATCTGAAGATCTTTAGCCCAGTCACCCTTGGTTCTCTCAAAGCGAGTGATCTCCTCGCTCATCGCCCGTGTCTTGAGTTCGCCAGCCTCGAGGAGTTCTTTATTTTTCTGCAATTGCAGAGCCAGCCGATTCTTCTCCTCGGAGAACTCCTGGTCAACTTTCTCTAACTCAGATTTCTGAGAAAGCTTGAGGGACTCCACCTCGGCGCGCAAACGAGCTATCTCGTCATCTTTATCTTTCAGCTGCACCGAGTGAGTGGCGGCTTGTTCTAAAAAATGCAGCATCATGTCAGGCATGGGTATGCATTCTTGATGTGACGCTGCAAAAGTTTGTAACTCGGCTATACCGAAGCCAAAAGGGTTAAGAGAAACCCGGTGCACATTTCAAATAGATATGTGTAAAAGAAAAAATAGTAACTAACCTTCCAGGGCCTTGACATTCTTTTCAAGATGGATATTAAGATTGTTGATATTACCTATTCACCGGCAAAATCAGCTAACACCTCACGTCCAAAACAATAAGAACTTTAGGGATAATGTGAAAGCTTGTTAACTTACCAGCTTTCTTCACCACGGGAATGACCTTCTCGTACTTATCTTGCAATTTTTTATAAGCGAAGAGCAGCCTTTAGAATTCGGCGGTCCGCCGGTCATGCGCAACCTAAGCAACAAAACAAATAGCAATAAGATATTCGAACATAAGACAGATCCGAGTCAAGCAAAACTTAACTCGGATCTAGGTGGCTGGATATTCGAGCATAAGTCAGATTAGAGTCAAGCAAAAATTAACTCGGATCTAGGTGGCTGGATATTCGAAGCTATGACAGATCTGAATCAGGAAAAAATTAACTCGGATCCAGGTTGCTGGATATTCGAAGCTACGACGGATCCGAATCAGGCAAAGCTTAACTCGGATCTAGGTGGCTGGATATTCGAAGCTACGACAGATCCAAATCAAGAAAAGCTTAACTCGGATCTAGGTGGATGGATATTCGAAGCTCAGACAGATCCAAATCAAGCAAAGCTTAATTCGGATCTAGGTGGATGGATATTCGAACACTAACGCAAAACTGAACCAGGTAAAGCCTAATAAAACTTCCAAACTAATAACAAATTATTCGGTTGAAAGCTTCGTGGACTAGAGTATATATAATAGCATTCGAATGACTAATCAAACGTCCATAAAAACAATTACCTCATTCATCTTGTCGCTGTCAAAAACGATCTTGGCAGCCAGATGTAAGCGACTGCTGATGTCGGAGAGTTGAAATGGCTGGCTGCTTGGATTGCCCTCGAGCTGATCAGCAGCGTTCCAATTGTTGGCATACTCAACCAACGAGCCAAGGCTGTTCCCACTTTCCGTACCGAGTCAGGACTTTACCTCAGACATGTTGGGTAGCCACCGCTTCCGCGGGACTCTTGTGAAGAGCGAGCTGTGTATCAACAGCCGGGGTAACAATACTCTTGGCAGATGAAACCCCCTTGTGCAGCGCATCAGCAATTCTAGGCTGAGAAGAGCTCGCAAGTCCTTTCTGAGATGAGGGAGGCTTGGTGACAACGACCTTTCTTGCCTTAGAAGAGGCGTCGGCAGGAGCCATTACCTCGGCACTTGGAATGGCATCTTTGGGGGCTGGAGGGAGTACGATTTCTGAGGGCGCCGAGATATTGGTATCCTCGGCTGGAATCGGAGTCGCAGTAAAGGTTGTGGGGGTCAAAGGGATCTCAGGGGAAACTTCAGGATTCACGGAGGAGGCAGCAGGCTCAGTGGAAATATCTATAGGCCGAGTTATATCGGCATCAACAGGAGAGACCTCAGGCACATCCTGGAGAGATGGTATCTGATTCGGAGCGGGAGGAGAGTCAACACGAGCAGGACTAGGAACTCTAGTATCTTTAGGAGGCGGAGGAGAAGGCGGCCGAGTCGTGTGACTCGTCATGCTAGGACCACTAGGCTTAACAGAAAGAGAAGCCCTGCAAAGGCAAGAAAGATTAGGTCAAAAGGCAGAAAGAGATAAACAAGAAATAGAAACAAAAAGCAACTCACCTAGTAACCCCGGGCATAGTTTTACGCTTAGGAGGGTGCGGGGCTGACTTCTTCATCCATTTCTTGGGAACGGCTTCCGAGGCACCAGCTGGAGTGCTACATTTCCCCGTAGTAACAGGAGGTTGGGAGGCGAGAGGCTCGGCGTTGTGAACCTGACCGTCCGGATTAGCTGAGAAAGTAGAGGCCGGAAATGCATAAGAAATTGGCATTGCGGCAACTACCTCAAGAACTTGGACCTCGTCCGAATCACCTTCCTCCTCGTGGGCCGGGGTCTTGCCACGGGCACGAGCCGGAGCAAGGTCCGACTTGGGAACGAACTCCTCCGAGTCCAGCTCCCCACTTTCCGGAGCATTCCGATCTACGGGCCACGGGAGAGACAAAACCTCGGCATCCTCAATCTTCTGCTCCTAAAACCTCTGCAGGAAAAGAAAGAGAGAAATTAACAAGAGAAATCACATATGCAATTAAAAGGTAAAACACAACTGCAAGAACTTACTCTGGGAGGGGGATGCTCGCGGGTGAACGGCTTGAATGCCCAGGCCCAGTCCTCCGGCATCTCCGTCTTAAAGATAGCCCGCACGCGCTTGAAGATAAGATAATTATCGAGCTCCACCGTGGAGACTCGATTGGGATCAAGGGGACCGCTCATATAGCAGATCTTATGCGTGCGTTTCTGGAATGGGCAGATCCGGCTGCTGACGAAGGTGGTCATCAGATCCTCGCCGCGTAGCCCGAAGCGAATCAGTTCCTTCAGCCGAATCTCGAAGGCCTCGGCCGGAGCATGACTTTTCTTCGGATTATAAGTCCAATTCTTCTTGGAGGGGGGCCAATGGAAAAAGCAGGGAGCCCAATCCTGTGCTCCTTCCCAGAATTCTTGACATAAAAGAACGATTTATGCCATTTCTTGCACGACTCTAGGCCAGCAACGCGAGGAAACTCGGACTTCCTCCGAGGTGTGATTGAAGCAGCTCCGCATTGGGTCAGCAGTTTCTCGGAAGGTTGAAGTGATTTGTCTGGGACAACATTGGAACGGATCTGAAAGAACTTCGACCAAACATGCACGGACGGCCATAGGCCGAAGTATCCTTCTGAAGCAGAGATAAAGGCGGAAAGAGAAGCGATGGCATTAGCCGGAAGATGATGCGGCTGCAGGCCGAAGTAATCAAGGAACTCCCTAGCAAAATCGCTAAGGGGGAGACCAAACCCACGAGCGAAGTGTGACATAAAGCCGACGTACTCGCCCTTGTTGAGAACGGGAGAAGATTAGCTGCCGGGTAAGCGACAGGCTACCTCGGCAGGAATCCGGCGAGTCCGGATTAACCACTCAACCTCTCGGCGGGTGACGGAAGATCCCTGCCAGGAGCCCCGCTCGGGCCCAGACGCTGCATCGTCATCCTCAATAAGCGCACCGCTAACGAAGCTCCACATAGGGTCGCCAGAGGAATCTACGGAAGATGAACTAGCGGCGGAGCGGAGCTTAGAACTGCAAGGCCCCGTCGTGACCCTATGCGAAAACGGCGGCGGAGCGAATAAGAAACCACCGCGGGAAATCTAGAGAGAAGCAGATGCGCCTAGAAGATAAACTAGGCAATGAGATCGGATAGACTCACCGGCAACGGCGCCGGAGCAAGTATGCGGGGACAAGGTCGACGGAGCAGAGCGGTGGGAGCCTCGCCGTCGAAGATTCCGATGGGCGCACGGCGGCAGGAGCACGAATAGGCAAAGAAGCAAGATGAGGAAGAAGGGCAACGGTAAGCGGAGGAGAAAAGTAAATCACCTGGCCCCGTGCCCCTCTTTATAACCACGCGGCCTGAGTGGTAGTGGGATCGTGCGTGCGGAGGTTAACTATGTAGATCGTGTGTGCGGCACAACCGCACGCCGCTGAGTGGAGCCACACCAACGACCACACAATGCAAGGGAGGATCACGATCCCTGACGGAAACGATGCGCGAGGCGTTGCAGCGCCGACGTGACAGGCGCAGTAATTACTGTAGCCCGTCAGTGGGCACTATAGAGGAACAAAAAACTAGAGAAACAATGATGAGTGTGACACGTAGGACGAGGCGTACGCGAGAAGATACGCAGATACCTCGGACGAGGGAAAAGTAACTCGAAAAAAAGTAGAAACGAATATTGTGAAACTGATACGGCCCGGCCGAGGTTATAGGCAGGACCATACCAGCTTCGGGGACTAATGTTGGGGGGGGTGACCCCGGATAGGTTAAGGACGGGGAAAGACGAAAGGAAGTTCCCTCTCCAGTTTCCTAGTTACAGTATAAATCAGCCGAATCCTGTAAAGGTCGACCGAGGTAAGCAAGAGCAGGACCCTTATGAGAAGAGCAAGACGTTACCCGGCCGACATACAGTGTAAGTCGGCTGGGTCAGCCCGAATAATCTGAATGCAGGTGAAGGCCAAGCCGAGTTAAGCGAGACAGGGCCGAATGATATGAAGCTTGTAGGAGAAGGAGATGCCTATAGTCAAACTCTAGTCACGGGCTAGGAAGAATCTAAGCAGAGCCAAACACAAAGGACAAGGCGTAGAGCGACAGAAGGGCAGAAGGAGGTCACGGAGGTGACAGTCCTGAAGCCCGAGGCGTGCAGGTGGGGTCCTCTGGAACCTTCCCGTCATTAGAAGGGAAACAGGGAAAGGAGGCCGCCGAGTTACTATATCGGGACAAGCATATTCCTCGAATATGCTTGCCACGTCAGCCCTAGAGGAGCCAAGGTTCCCCTTTATAAGGAGAGGCTTGGTTTCAGAGAAGGGCATCGACTCATTTAGTACTGTTAGGCTGGTAAAGTTCTTCTTCTCCACTTGTATACAGCTCAAGGAGCACTTTTAGCCCAAGAAAGGAGAAATAAAGATATTTACGTTAGTCTTCTGTGTGTATAATCAACTACATCTTCCCTCCCCAGATCCCTCTAGCATCCATTGGCCCCATACTTTAGCCTACCCATGACATCTGCCATGCCACCATCACGACAATCACATTAAAACAAGATAGATAGAATCCAAATTAATACAAGTTCATCACATTAGATAAATATTTCTTTTATGAACATTTTGATATGCTATATATACTTTTATTACATAGATATTTCTTTTATGAACATTTTGATATGATATATATACTTTTATTAGATAGATATAGATTTATTTCTTTTATTTAACATTGTAATATGCAATAAGGCGGGAACCATAGTTTGTAGCAAAAAATTCAAAAACATCTTTCAGAAGGACATTTATTCACGGGTCATGCCATGAACCATGAATAAAGGGGGGGGGAGGGGGGTGGCACGCGCCGTCTGGGCTGCTGCTAAATACCTTTAGTCCTGGGTCATGGCATGACCCGGGACTAAAGGGCCCACCTGTTGATTACTTGACCCAGGCTAAAGGTCTTTTATTCCTAGGTCATGCCGCGATCCGGGACTAAAGGCCCTTTATATATAAACCGTGCGACCCTTCTCCCACAAATCCTATCTCACTTCGATCAAGCAGGAGGCTCTAAAGTAGAGACGACCATGACGTTGGCAAAATGCTCGACTCTGCCATGGTCCTCCTCTCCATCCCTCGCCATCGCAGGAGGCGCTCCATCCGCCGTGCTCCTCCTCCTCTCCATTTGCACGCGTGTAGATGTGCTCCGCCCCTGCTCGCCACTACCACCACCGACCGATGCCGCCGTCATCTACGTGAGCCCCGGTGTGCTGCCACCACCAACAACCTCCATCGTCGTCGTCCCTAGGTGTGTCCCCTCTCCCTCCCTCTCGTCGATCTCCCTCTCTTGGCGAGAAGGGGCAGTGTCGGCGAGCAGTGCAGGTAACAAGGGCGATTTGCCCGCTGCCGCTCCAATTTTTTTTGTCTTTTTTCTTAGTATGTCTTTATTAATTATGTCTTTTTAGTAGTCTTTTTATTATTATGTCTTTTTAGTAGTCTTTGTATTTGTAAGTTACTTATTATAGTGGTAGTATTTGTAGTAGTTTTCGTAGTATTAGTAGTTGTAGTGTTTGTAGCAGTATTTGTAGTAGTATTTGTATAGTATTTGTTGTAGTACTAATTAATAGTGGTAATAGTATAGTGGTAGTGGTAGAGTATTATTAGTAGTATTATTATAGTGGTAGTGGTAGTATTTGTATTAGTATAGTGGTCATGGTAGTGGCTCACGATGATGATGCGGAGTCAGAGACGAAGGGTCGCGACGACACTTCTTCCCAGCGCCAGCTGGCTCCAGGACGGGAAGAAGCTTAAGTTGCATTATTAGTAGTCGTAAAGTTATCTTACTTTGAATATTTCACGAAATGTTTTATATGTTTAAATGACTTTGTACATGGTCGTAAGTTCTCGTGAGCATTGGAGTTACACGATCCCATCGGCGTTTGAGGTAAGAGAGGGTGCGGGAACACGGGCCATATAGGGATGATGGACGGGTGCGACAACGCGCGCCATATATAGGGACAATGGATGGGCGCAACAACCATTTCGTATGGTTTTATTAACTGCATGGAGGCAAACATTTCACGTGGTGTCCTTAATTTATTATCTCTTTGTTGTGTTTATCACATTGAAATAACTAGCAAGTCTTTGCAGAAACTATGGAGCACGACAAAGTTCAAGAAGAGATATTGCAGGGTATGATAGCCTATGAAGATATCACCCTGCAGTATATGAATGACTCCGGTGAGGGAGCGGAGTTGGATCTCGAGCAGAGAGACGACTTCGGTGAGGGAAGATACGACTCCGGTAAGCGAAGAGATGGCTCCGATGAAGGAACCATGACTACAAATTCCGGAGAGGTATATTAAGCTGCTGCTGACTAGATGCATTAATTGATTTGTATATCTATTTACAATTCTTTCTTATTTTATCCCTCCATATCGAAGCAATCTTCTGAAACCAAATGAGGTCCGACAAAAAAGTTGGCTCCCGATGCTAGGTTCTCGATGGAAGAATTCATTGCATATGGCACCTCGATTGCTCCCATGCACAACGCAAGTCCATTTATAAATAAATGCGGAGTTGTTGTGAGAGGGGATCCTCCCGATCACCATTCGAGAATGGAATAAGACAAAGGCGCATGGAGTTAGTTATGTCAATGATTGATGGAAATATATGATTTGGACTATGCTCATGAAAAATTTCACCCTACCTCCAGAGGTGGATCCAGAAAACAAAGTTATAGAACAAAAAGTCAAGGAGTGGGCTCTTAATAAGATGGCCAACCAATTCAAATACCACAAGAAAAGATTGTATAAGAAGTATGTCCTAGATAAAAGTACTCTGCAGTTCACTGGAGCGAATGAAAAGCTAAGAGATAACTGGGACGAATTTGTGGCACACAAGAAATCGGATGAAGATGTGAAAAAGTCAGAAATAAACAAGGAAAATGCTTCGCTGAAGAAATATGACCATGTTATGGGTACATGTGGCTACAAGGCTGCCAGGACTAAGTGGGAGAAAGCTCAGAACAACCTAATTGCTAAAGGGATCCCTCTAGAGACATTGGAATGGGCCGAACGGGAAAAGTCTTGATTCTACGGGCATGGGGGAAAGTGGCACCCAGAAATATGGAAGTGTGTTTTTAACGAAGAACATCTTATAACACCTTACAAAGCCCTTAAAACTGCAATGGAGGAAGTGTAGGAGAAGTAGTTCCAACCCGATAGTGAGAACGACAAGCTGACACGCGCCCTTGGGAATAAAGAACACAAAGGACGAACAAAAGGTACTGATGTCTATGCACGCTTCTATTCTTGTAGACAGTGTTGGGCCTCCAAGTGCAGAGGTTTGTACAATAGCAGCAAGTTTCCGTTAAGTGGATCACCCAAGGTTTATCGAACTCAGGGAGGAAGAGGTCAAAGATATCCCTCTCAAGCAACCCTACAATAAAGACACAAAATGTCTCTTGTGTCCCCAGCACACCGAATACACTTGTCAGGTGTATAGGTGCACTAGTTTGGCGAAGAGATAGTGAAATACAAGTAATATGGATTATTATAAGTGGTAATTGCAATCTGAAATAAAAATGGCAGCAAGCAAACATGTAGGAGGGCTGATTATAAATAGTGTTTTAATGCTTAGAAACAAGGCCTAGGGATCATACTTTCACTAGTGGACGCTCTCAATAACGATAACACATAAATATCTTCTCTTCACTATGCTACCCTAAACTACACTTTGATTGGATAACGAACACCAATTCACCGCGTAGGGATATAATAGCACACCTTAAAGTCCGCATTCCCCAACTAGGTAACCCCTCACTGTCACCTTTCGCGCTAGATGGTTCCAATAAACACCACAATTTCATAGAGACATCCAACTCAAATCATAACTCATGATAAGTATTTCTGTAATCTTTAGCCTAAGAGCCACACACGGTGCATACACTGTCAACTTCAGAAACGTGGGACAAGGTGTCTCCGGAGATTACCTTAATAAAATCACTTGAGTAGCATAATAGATGAAGAGTATCATCTACTTATTCAACTAGATTACAAAGCTCATGATCACAATAAGATCACACCATGGAGAGAGAGATGAACACATATCTACCGGTAGAGCCCTTAGCGTCAGGGGAGAAATACTCCCTCCTCATCATGGGAGTCAGCAACGGCGATGAAGATGGCAGTGGAGTCGATGGAGATGGCTCCGGGGGAAATTGCCTGTCCCGGCAGGGTGCCGGAACAAAGACTTCTGTCCCCCGAATCTCATCTTCGGTGGAGGAGGCTCCGCGGAACTTTTCATGGATTTCTGATCTGATATTTAGGGTTTTTGTCTCGGGGGGTTTATATAGGCGAATGGGAGAGGTCGGTGGAGCACCAAGGGCACCCTAGGGAGGCGCGCCCCCCTGGCCGCGCCTGGCCTAGGTGTGGCCGCCCTAGGGTGCGTCTCCCCCTCTCCTTCGGGCTTCGTGTCGTGTCAGGAAAAATATGAACTTCGGCTTTTGTTTCGTCCAATTCCGAGAATATTTATTTACTAATTTTTCTGAAACCAAAAACAGTAGAAAACAGGAAACTGGCTTTGTGGCACTTGATAATATGTTAGTTCCGGAAAATTCATAAAAATGCCACAAAGTGTAGACAAAACATAAGATAATCAATGTAAAACAAGCATGTAGCATCAAAAATTATAGATACGGTTGCGACATATCAGATACTAAAGGAACTATTCCGTGGAAGCTCGGGTTTCCAGCTGATAGGAAGAAATATCCTGATAGAAACCATCAAAGAAGAAAGGACATGGAGGTAGACCAGATGCACCAGACAAATGAAACATTAAGGAGGCAGCAGGTGAAAATAAACACACTTAGCCAGCAAGGTACCGACCCATCTCAGTGGAAGGACAAAGATGCTACCAGCCCACCATCTCGGCGGAAAAGCAGCATGGCTTCCACGGAGCACCCGGCTGATATCCGACGATGGTTTCCACGGAGCACCCGGCTGATGATCTGACAATGGCTCCTTGCTACCATGTGGATGATATCAGACAACCATCAAATTGTGAGCTACATGTGAATGTTGTGAACATATCCATGAAAGTGGCGGTCGACTTTGCCTTACCTTCTGGACCTAGACCAACTTACCATTGCTCTCCGGTGCCAGATGGCTATGTTGTTGTCGAGGTGCATGAAGTTATGAGAGGATTTGAACAGCTGAAGCTTGACTTCCCTGAAGATGAAGTGGATCTAAATGTAGTGGGAGAAGCTAGTAAAAGAATTGTTCTATGGCGAAAGGAATACATCGTGCTTCCAAATTGGACGCCAAAGCCACAGACTTCTCACAGTACAAATCAAGCTCAATCTTTGGCGCATTAGCAGGTCCCCCATGTCAGTAGACTCCCTCGCCTCCGCCGCATCTGTAGGCTCCACCGCGGCAGCAGACTCCCCCGCCGCTATCACCTCCACTGCTTCTATAGGCTATGCTGCATCAGCAGAATTTGCCGCCTCCGTCGCCTTGGACGCGTCAATAGACCCCGACGCCTTAGCAGTCTCCGCTGCCTCAGTAGTATCCGCCCCGGTTGCAAAAGCGAAAGAGCACCGCCGCTCTGGCAGCTAGTACTACAGCCACAAATAAATCCTTAGCAGGTACAAGAAAGAAAGCCAAGGTGGCTCCTGCCAAGTTAGCTTGTGCAAGCAGGAAAACAATTCCCCATCTCGAACAACAGAAAAATCAATCATGCCCCCCGCTCAAATTGTTTTCTGATGATGATGATCTGTAGGTTGCATGTGTATGCACACTAATGGCTAGAGATGATCATTGTTTTCCCATGGCTGAAATAGCATACAGATACGAGTACGGTAAGTCTCTCATAAAACCTAAGGAGGTCCTGCATATATAAACACAAATGCAAAAATTGGATCAGTGGTATATGCAAGCCTTAAAGGAAGGGCAGATCATGCTCATAGAGGCAATTAGAGATGAGCATTACTTCCGTGGAGACAGCGAGATACATATTGACTTTGAAGAATTATTTCAATTATTCAATCAAGAAGCCCTTGACAAATCTCTCGTTAGTTGCAATTGTTCGTAAGTGATTTATTTCTGTAATTAAGTCTTTATCTCAGCTTGTTCATTGCATGTATAATTATCCTTACTATATTTTTGGTACGCTATTATGAAGATTCTCGAATACAAAAGAGGAAAAATCTATAACCTTGGGTTCATTGACCCAAATAACATTCATGAATATATGGTAAAAAAATGCCTAGGACATAAATGATTACTTGATAAATCTTCTATTGAAACAACAAACCAAAACAAAAATACTATTTCCTTACAACTTCGAGTTAGTCTTACTGTCCTCTAAACATTTGATTTTGTTTACTTGATGTTAAGTGTAGTTGATGAGTTATGTGTGCACAGTTTCACTTTATTCTGCTATCATTCAAGTTGGCATCGGAAAAGTACTTGTCATGGACTTGAAATGTAAAGACCCTGAGAGATGGTCTGACCTGAATTATATGCTCCATAGGTAATTTTAATCATTATCGCACTATATCAGCATCTTTCATTCCTTTCCTGATATCAAGTACTTAATAACTTCTTTACTCATTTTCTTTGTCAAGCAGGGTTTGGAAACGGTTCATCAAGGCTGCTAGGGGTGAATGGAAAGAGGAGTTGACATTTCGACCAAGCCCTATAACTATTACTATAGGTAGGTTCCTGCATCTCTTTGATTCTTGTTTCAATACACTTACCATTACCATGCTTGATTATTATTTTGATTTAACTCTATTCTCGTGAATTGTTTGATGTAGAAAGAAGGGACCAATTTATGTGGATACTATGTTTGCGAGTACATTCGCACGACCACCTATGAGAAGAACAGAGTTATGAAACAATATGAAGTACATCAGCAATGTTCACCATCTTATTTTATTACCATCAATTGTGTTGAGTTTTATTCATATATATTGATCCCCTTCTCTAAATTAGATCAAATGGATGCGGGGCGGTCTCCTAGAACAGGAACACATACGATGTTTTCAAGAGGAATTGGTAGGATTCTTAGTTAAGGAGGTCATAGATCCAACCGGAGAATACCATCGAGAATTTATATTTATAAAATAGAGACCGTTTAATAGAAATTATATTGTATATATGCATGAACATGTACTGTATGTAATATGTTCGACAAAGCATGAAGAAATATTTCACTCTTCGATCTCTTTATTCATTATAAGTATTTAATGGTTCCTTCATTGCACGTCATAAACGTGAAACCTCGCTCTCCCTCCTCTGCCGATTCTCCTTCCGTGGCAGAAAACTGCCCCAAAATAGTATCATGGAAAAACCTGCTGCAGCAGAGCAACCCGCTACCGTGGTAGCCGAAACCCCAAAACACTCCTGCGGTAGAGCTCACCAAGTCTCGGTTCGTATTACGAACCAGGACTAAAGGTCCTCGACCCCACGCTCTAAACCGTAGCCACGTGGAATGATATTTGTCCTGGTCTGGGACTAAAGGGGGTATTTAGTCCCGGTTTGGAAACCGGGACTAAAGGCCCTTATGAACCTGGACTAATGGGCCATTTTCCACTAGTGGTGGGAGACGCATGTAGGTATGAGGGAGAGCTTGGTCTCCGGTGGCTCTCGAGTGGATGGAGATTGGGGAAAGCAACGGGCGATGTGCTCGACAGGGACTCGATGGCTAACAACAGCTGCGCTATGGGAACTATGGAAGGCGGAAGAAGAAGCTGGAGTGGGTGCACGAGTGGTGGCTAACGACGTGCGGGCTCACTAGAGCCAGTTGAGATCTTCCAGCGATAGAAGGGGGTCGGCGGAGGTTGGCAGCGGGGCAGTGGAGGGTTGGGTCGGCGGAAAGCGAGGGGATTTTGGGTCACACATGAGCGATCAGACCCAGGTGGGCTTGTAGACCCACCTGCATGTGTTGGAGATATGCCCAAGAATGAAATAATAAATTGGTTATTATTATATCATTGTGTTTATTATTAACTATAAACATTAATACTTGTGTGTTTTGTAAACATAAAAGAGTCCCTAGTAAGACTCTTCTTGAAACTATCTTGTTGGTTAATAAATGATCATGATTTCCTGATCATGGACATTAGATGTTATTAATAACAAGGTCATATCGTTAGGATAATGATGTGATGTACACACACCCATAGTAAGCATAGCATAAGATCAAGTCATTAAGTTTTTTCTACAAGCTTTCAGATACATAGTAACATAATCCTTCGACCATGAGATCATATTAATCACTGTCACCGGATGAATACTTTGATGAAATCAAACACCACTTCCGTAACTATGTGGTTATAAAGGTTGCATTCGGTATTCTAAAAGTATGTATTGAAGCGCATGGATCGAGAGTAGGATTTGTCCATCCATATGACAGATAGATATAATCTGGGCCCTCTCTGTGGAATGTCATCTAGTTGGCTTGAAATCATGTGACTAGGTCACAAGGTATGTCATATTATAGAACAAGTAAAGAACACTTACGGGTAATAAGGTTGAACTAGGCATGGTGATACCGACGATCGAACCTCGAATAAGTAAAGTATCACATGACAAAGGGAATCGGTATCATATTTTAATGGTTCATTCAATCACGAAGTCATCGTTGAATATGTGGGAGCCATTATGGATCTCCAGATCCCGCTATTGTTAATTGACCGAAGAGGTGTATCGATCATGTCGGCATAGTTCTTGAACCGTAGGGTGACACACTTAATATTCGATGTTGTTTAAGTACATATGGAATATGAGTTGGAGACCGAATGTTGTTCGGAGTCTTGAATTGGATCCAGGACATCACGAGGAGATCTTGAATGTTCCGGAGAATAAGATTCATATAACGAAAGTCATTTTCCAGGGTTCACAAAAAGTTATATGTATTTGACCGGAGCTTCTAGAAGGGGCCACTAGTGGGCCCACCACCCCGGGAGGGGGCAAATGGGCCGAGGGTATGCTGCGGGGGGCTTGGGCTAGCCGCACCAAACCCAAGGGGCCCAATCGGCCAACCCTTATGGAAATGGGCAAAACCCTAAAATAGGAAAGAGGGAAACTTGGGGGGGGGTAAGTTTCCCCCTTTTCCCTGTTGGGCCGCCGAGTTGGAGGAGGACACGGCCAGGGATGGGAACCCTGGCCGCACCTTTCCGTCTATATAAGGAGGGGTGGGGTGGGCGCCTAGGCCTTTCCCTCTCTCGCAACCCTAGCTGCCCCTGTCCTCCCTCCTCCATCTTCCTCCTCCGGCTTAGGCGAAGCCCTGCAGGAACTCTCCTCCACCACCAACACCACGCCGTCGTGCTGCTGGGATTTCGAGGGGATCTACTACATCTACTGCATGCTGGAACGGGGATAGGAGGGTCTTCATCAACTTCGTACGTGTGACCGAGTGCGGAAGCGCTGCCGGAACGCAGGGCCGAAAGGATTGTCAGCGTGATCTTGAGATCGGCAAGTGATCGACTACATGAACCACGAGATCCGGTCTCGTTAAACGCTTTGGATATATAAGGGTTAGTTCTCTCCGATCTCATTGCACCAATCTTGTAGATTATATCTTGGCTTCTCCATAGATTGGATCTTGGTTTTATGTGTTCTAGCGATAGAAGTTTTTTGTTTTCTTTGCAACAAACCCTACAGTGGTATCAGAGCCATATCTATGCATAGATCTATTGCACGAGTAGAACACAGCGGCTTTGTTGGCGTTGATCCTTGTGTTGTCTCTTTCTTCTCGTGTACTTTGCATCTTGCGGGATGGTGGGATGAACAGGCCTAGGCTAACCTTACATGTCGTCGAACATGAGGCTTGTTCCACGCTTAACGTGCAAATTGTATTGCACAAGTTGCTTTGCATGTGTCTGTCTCTCCCAGCATAGTTAAGATTCAATTTACAATCTGCACTTGACAACACTTGTATCAGCATTGTGATTCTTGTTCGTTGGTAAGAACGGTTCTTATTCAAAAGCCCCAAGCCACGTAAAACATGCAAAGAAAATTATAGGTGTCTAACTTGTTTTTTCAGGGGCATGTGACATGATGTGATATGGCCATGATGTGATTGTGATTATATTTGATGTATGAAATTATCCTTATTGTAATATGGCAACCGGCGGGAACCTAATGGTTGTCTTTAAATTTGTTAAGACATGCGTGTCTATTCATCATGTAATAGCTTTATTCCAAGTAGTTGTAATAGTTGCTGTTGGTTTTGGACGACCATGAAGCGGCGCCATTGACCTTGACGCCACACTGGTGATGATGGAGATCATGTCCGTTGTTTGGAGATGGAGATCAAAGGCACAAGAAGAAAGGCCATATCATATCACATATTATGAATTGCATGTGAAGTTAATCCTTTTTATGCATCTTGTATTGCTTAGATCGCAATGGTAGCATTATAACATGATCCCTCTCATTAAATTTCAAGTAATAAAGTGTTCATCCTTGGTAGGCACTGTTTCTAAGACTCGTCGTTTCGAAGCATGTCGTGATGATCGGGTGTGATAGATTCTACATGTGCATACAACGGGTGCAAGCCAGATTTGCACATGCGGATACTAAGGTTAATCTTGATGAGCCTATCATGTAGAGACATGGGCTCGGAACAAGGAATACCAGAAGGTAAAGCATGAGTCATATGGGTGATATGATGAACATGTTGACTGTTCGCGTTTGAAGATACATCTTCTCTCGTGATGATCGTACTTGGTGTAGTGGATTTGGTTCGTGTAATCACTAAGGCAACATGAGGGATGTTGTTTTGAGTGGGAGTTCAAATAGTAATATGATTAAAGTTTAATACAATTTATCATAAATTAAATCAAAGTGAATTTGCATAATTGTTGTAGTCATTAGCATCCGTCCACCACATTACGCTTAGTTACAATTGAGATAATAGAACTGGTATTGTATTGTTTTGAGTGTCAATCTAAAGTTTAAAGTCCTTTTGCAAAATTTCAGAAAAATCCATTTACTCCATGATCTTTAATAAGTAATATTAAATCAAGAGTAACAATTCTAGTGTTAGTATCCAAATATCATGTTTGCCTCCATGATTCTTGATATTCAAAAGATTTTTTTAATTTTAAGGTTATCTAGGAGCTAAGAGAATTGTTTCAGAAATCATCATGTGTGGAAGATATTGTGATATATGAAACAATGTTTTGATTGCAACATGATAGAGTGTAATTAGGCAAAATATATGTTCTCATACTTATGAGAATTTGTGAAGGTTGGAGATGGTAGACATCCTAATCCTTCAAAAGTCTTTGGAAAGCAACATTACACTCGTGATTCTCCTTTATAAGCGATGGTAGCTTGATCTTGAAAGTTGTCATGATAAGTATGAATAGAAGATATATGTAAAATGTTTACTACGCTAAAAGATTATTAAAGGATGGATTTTTAAAGAATGCCAAATATTTTATGATGGTGATATACTTCAAAGTGCAAGTCCAAAGGTATTAGTATTTGACTATACACAGTTTGGACTATGTGTCATTTGTATGGCTCTTCTGTTGATGTTGATAGATTCTTTTAAAAGGGAAAGGAAATGCTGAAAGAGAATCTTAGAAATATTTGGCAAAAAAATAAAAGACTGGAATTATCCAGCTTAGGTATATAGATGATATACATGTTATGGTTGTATTCTTTGCTTGTTAAACAATGTGGTTCTTGGGTATTGGATACTGAATTGGTTGGTGTGAAGTATCATACATGACAACACAATTCATGAACTGCAATGGCATAAGTAACTAGCAAAATAATATGTGATGATGTTCATCAAAAAACAAACAAGGTATTGATGTGTTTCTCGTTGACATCAAAGGTTTCCTTCAAAAGATTTGTTTCTATAATTATTATTTTGATCAGGTATTATGAGAACAAAAGGTTGTTCAAATAATTACCGTATTCCATAAAAGATCGATGATTTACAAGTCTGTTTTGAGAAATCACGTCCATAAAACTATTGATAAAAATGTCGAAAGACAAATGATTGAAAGATCACTTAAGAAGTGACATCGTCATTTAAATTATATTGGAAAGAAAACATGTAGAAACTCCATGTTGATGGAATTCTGGAGTGTTTTGATTTTGATCAAATGACACTTGTGAGACTTTCCTGGAGATAATTGAAACTTTGTTTGAAGGCCTAGAATAACGAACGATTAACTTATTGGAATTTGTAAATATTGATGTATGTAGTACATTATGTTTAGTCGTGAGCGATGAATTTCAACTTCATATGGTTTTTCCGGAATTTTGAGTGAATACATGTGTATATTTACTTAATGAGGAAGAAGTGTGAAATATTTGAAAATGTTCAAATACTTGAAGGGATACGGGTAGGATACACTAGGGAAAATCAAAGTTTTCTACCACGTAAACCAGGAATACTGTTGTCATAGATCTCGGGATTACCAATAGATGCGCAATTGTGGAACTTGATGTTGTGCGTCGAGGCAGTGTAGACGTTCTATGTCTCCTCCTTGTGTTCGTCCCATGAGCAGCTCCCCTTGCGCGTCTCGTCCAAGTGCTACGGATGTAGCACCTCCGAGGTATCTACACATGCGAGGTGGAAGCATCAGACGCCGGACTGCTAGGTCCGTGCGTGCGACACAGGCGTGAGGAGTGGTGGCTAGGTGGAATGCTTAACCCTGGTCAGTTCGTCCCACCCTCTCTTATATAGGCGTCCCTAGTGGTCTTCTACATTAGCAGCCCATTAGTAGCCTAAGCATGGTCTAATTCGGATCTAATCCTCATTAGGCTTCCAGCCCCTTATGTGTGTGTGACCCTATAGGTTCATATACATATAGACATGACACGAATACACTTATTCTGTCAATAATTGGTAGCGGCCTCTAGCAATACGTGCCAACTCCTAAACGCATAAAAAGATCATTCAGACGAACCAACACAAGGTTTAGTACATGTATTTCCCTTTGCCTCATGATATTTGGTCTAGCTCCAAGCTGACCTCCCTTTATTGATACTATGATTCGGAATCCCTTTACTTGGTTAACTCTTAACCATATGTAGCACGGCCATACATTTCTAGATCCGATCACTCGAGGGGCCCAGAGATATCTCTCTCGAGTAGAGAGGGGCAAATCCCATCTTGATTGACCAATGCCTTGCAGCATGCTTCAGGACAAACCCGAAAGCTACCTTTACAACTACCTAGTTACGGAGTAGCTTCTGATAGCCCCAAAGTAGGTCGATCCATATCTCAAGTGCATGTGACAATCTTAGGTCTAAGGACAACACGTACATGATGTGTAGAGAGAGTTGTAGGTCTAATTGCCAGTCTCAAGTTGCGTTAGTACAACCCCATGTTCATAACATGTGTCCACATCATTTGTTTGACATCTCCGTGTTTATGACTTGCAAAACATAGTCATCAACCAATCGATGTGCTAGTCTAATATCCATGTGCGTCCTCACATGAACTCTGACTAGGGATAACTATTAGATAACCATACAAGGAAAGAGTTTCACAAAAAATTCACATAATTGCCAATCAATACAAGTTGCTTGAAATGGATATTAAAGGAACATTACAATAACTCATGGATACATAAGAAATATAATCATATCTATGATTGCCTCTAGGGCATATTTCCTCTAGTCTCCCACTTCCACTAGAGTCAATCTAGATTGTATCTAATACCTATTTCTCTTGCGTGCGCCTCATGCGCAGGCTGCGGGAGTGGCTTTGTAAAGGGATCAGCAACATTTGAGTCTATATGTATTTTGCATATCATGATACTACCATCCTCAACGAACTCACGAATCTGAGGGTAACGCATGCGAATATATTTGTTCTTCTAGTGCTGTCTAGGCTCCTTGGCTTTTGTAACAGCACCATTGTTGTCACAATAAACGTCCATGGGATTGGAGGCGCCCCGAACCACACAAAGAGCGATCAGGAAATTCCTAATCCAAACAGCTTCCTTTGCAGCCTCCGAGGCGGCAATATATTCAGCTTCTATTAAAGAGGAGGCCACCATATCCTTCTTGGAACTTTTCCAAATGACAGCACCACCATTCATGACAAACACGTAACCATATTGCGATCTGGAGTCATATGAGTCATTAAGGTAACTCGCATCTGTGTAACCCCTTACACCGAGTTCATCCCCACCTCCATAGACTAGGAAAACATTCTTAGTCCTTTTCATATACTTAAGGATGTTCTTTATCGCTGTCTAGTGACCTTCACCTAGATCATCCTGGTATCTGCTCGTAACACTTAGAGCATATGAAACATTTGGACGGGTACATATCATTGCATACATGATGGATCCAATAGCCGAAGCATATGGAACCCTACTCATGCGCTCACACTCATCTGTAGTCGAAGGACACTGAATCTTGCGGAGTTTAATCCTGTGAGACATGGGCAAGAACCCCTTCTTAGCCTCTTCTATGCTGAACCGTTTCAACACTTTGTCAATGTATGTACTCTAGCTTAATCCAATTAGCCTCCTTGATCTATCTCTATAGATCTTAATGCCCAGGATATATCCGCTTCTCCTAAGTCCTTCATCGAAAAACTATTTTCAATGAGGTCTTAACAGACTCGAGCATAGGAATGTTTTTTCCAGTCAGCAATATATCATCTACATATAAAATTAGAAATACAAGCGCTCTCCCACTTTCCTTCTTGTAAATACAAGGTTCTTGTTCGTTTTTGATGAAGCCAAACTCCATTACAACTTCATCAAATCGAATGTTCCAACTACGAGATGCTTGCTTCAGCCCATAAAAAGACTTTAGAAGTTTGCATACCTTTCCATCATTGTTTGGATCAAGAAAACCTTCGGTTTGCATCATATGCACGTCCTTAGTAAGGATTAAATTTAAGAAAGCCGTCTTGACATCCATCTTCCATATCTCATAGTCGAAATGTGTAACAATGGCTAGAATGATTTGTATATATTTAAGCATCGCTACAGGAGAGAAAGTCTCGTCGTAGTAAACTCCTTGAACTTGTCGAAAATATTTTGCAACAAGTCGAGCTTTATGGATGTGAACATTTCCATCCATATCAATCTTCTTCTTATAGATCCATTTGCACTCGATGGCTTTAAAACCATCAGGAAAGTCAAGCAAGTTCCAAACTTGATTGTCTCCCATGGACACTATCTCGGATCTCATGGCCTTCAGCCATTTCTCAGAGTCTCACGGAGCCTCGCCGACCTTTGTGGTTGTGGTTCTTCTATTGCCACGGGTTCCTCAACTTGTTCTGCTACAATCGTATCACTCGCAGAAGCATCACCGACTGGCTCATCTTGAACTTCTTCAAGTCTCACCGACCTTCCACTCATTCCTTTTATGAGAAACTCTTTCTCTAGGAAAACACCACTACGAGTGACAACCACTTTGCCCTCTTCTCGGTTGTAGAAGTAATACCCTATGGTTTCCCTTAGATATCCCACAAAAATTCACTTATCCGATTTGGGTGTTAGCTTGTCCGACTGAAGTCGCTTGACGATTCTTTCCAGTCCACATCTCATATGGTGTCTTAACTATGGATTTAGATGGTACCCTGTTAATTGTGAAAGGTGCCATTTCTAGAGTGTAACCCCAAAATGATAATGGTAAATCCGACTGGCTCATCATAGATCGAACCATGTCCAACAAAGTTCGATTGCGCCATTCGGAGACCCCGTTTCTTTGAGGCGTTCCGGGCAGCGTGAGTTGTGGAAAATGCCACAACTCTTAAGATGATTGCAAAATTCGTGACTCAAATATTCACCTCCATGATCAGATCGCAAGTCCTTTATTTTCTTGCCACGTTGATTCTCTACTTCACTTTGAAACTCTTTGAACTTGTCAAAAGTTTCAGACTTATGCTTCATCAAGTAGACATAACCATATCTACTGAAATCATTAGTGAAAGTAATGAACTAGTGATATCCTCCTCTGGTTGTCGTTCTCATTTGTCCACATACATCAGTATGTATGAGTTCCAACAAGTTTGTCGATCTCTCGGGAAAACCCGAAAAAGGCGACTTTGTCATCTTTCCAAGTAAACAAGCCTGACATGTCTCATTTGATTCAAAATCAAACGAAGTTAGAAGACCATCACCATGGAGCTTCTTCATGCCCTTTTCACTTATATGCCCCAAACGACAATGCCATAAATAGCTAGACTCAAATCATTAGGCCGAAGCCTTTTAGCACTAACATTTTCAATAGATGCATCATCAAGATTTAAAATAAATAACCCATTCACAATTGGAGCATCATCCATAAACATAACATTCTTAGAGATTACACAACCATTGTTTGCACTCGCGAATGAATAACCATCCCTCATCAAACATGAAGGCGATAAAATGTTTCGACTAATACTAGGAATGTAATAACAATTATTCAACTCCATAATAAATCCTGACGGAAGGTGAAGTTGCATGATGCTGACGAACAATGCAGCAACCCTTGCTTTATTTCCGACGCGAAAATCCACTTTGCCTTTCTGCACTTCTCTAGTCCTTATGTCAACACCCAGATTTTTAATCCCAGATGCCTGTTATGCCATACATCTCAATCCCAGGATTACCATTTTTGCGAGACATAACAGAATTGGATATCATAGTACATCATCCATTACAAACAGTACATAAGTTCATACACAAATAGGGATCTCATGATCCAGTTCTTAATACAACTTCAAGCAGCGGAATACGTAATAATAACGGCAGCGTAAGCGAAGCACCATCTTCGGGGTCACAGGCAATGCTGACGATGGGATATGATCCTAGTTGTCGTAACCTTCCTGAGGTCCATCCTCCAGGTACTCCTCTTCATAGTCTGGCCATGGGAATAGCCAGGGACAAAGCCATGAGTACTCTTTAAGTACTCGCAAACTAATACTAACAGGTAAAGGGGTTTTTGGATAATAGGACACTAGGCTCTAGGGTTGTTTTGCAAAAGCCATATTTATCTCTACGAAGTTCCAAAGATAATCACAATTTTATAACTCCTAAGTGGGATCTTGTAACTCATGTCACAACCCTGTTGTGGTCAAGTCAAAGTCTCAATTCATTTCACAAGTCATTTTGAAAAGTCTGACGGGGGAACAGTATGGCCACTCCAATTGTCCATAACCGCGGACGTGGCTATTCGAATAGTTTGACACTCTGCAGAGATTGTACACTTTCACCACAACATTCAATACATCCGTCAGGAACAAATCCTGAATTCACCATACTCAGTATGCGAATAATCAATCCTAACCTTTCATTTACACACCCTAGTAAAAGAATCTCTCCTGTGAGTTTGGCCTCCCAACCATGACCAACTATCATCTTGGGTACTGCACAGGTGGACAATCTTCACAAGGTAGCCTCAGCTCAGACCTTGGCCATGACGGAACTAATACTAAGGTATATAAGTTTCCAGTCAAGCCCTACCCAATCTTCGGGTATTGTGGTTGTACGATAAAATTGGAATGGTATCGCATCCAGACAACCATCAGTTTTATAAAGGGTTAAGGCTCATGCCTCAACATTTTCATCACCAAAATCATCAGGTGTTCGGAAACACATGTCCAAAACATTTCAATAGAATGATCCATCATTCCAAGGTTTTCATAACCAGTTTCCCACCAAGTATTCCCATCTAAGTTGATCAAGTTTTATGCTTAGCACTAGCATCTACAGGTGGGGGTAAGTACTAATGAGGGGTGGTGGACTAGTGGAGTTTCAACTAAGTACAACCTTATGTCTTAGGATGATATCAAGGTTTCTAACTTAGGCCAAACTTTATGCTATTTATGCAACCTTCACATATCTTTCTAGTATCTACCAATATCTTAAGTAAACTCTAAGTAAGATCTTTGATAAAGAAATAAAGTAAGAAGCTTGCAAGAAAAACTAGGATGGGTTTATCAAGTGGGTATGATCACATATGCTTATGGCATATAGTGGGCATAGTAACAAGTAGTGGTTTGTGGCATCAGTAGGGTATCTTGCAAGTATTGGCTTGCATTGGTCCACTTAGTTAATAAAGCTTGCAAGTATTGGCTTGCATTGGTATAGTATCAACTTGCCTTGTGCAGAGCAGTGGTTGAAGTTCTCCTCGGCTTCTTCTTCATAGAATCCTCCTTCCTCCTCGTATCCTTGGTCGGTACTATCGTCTATGAATAAATACAAGGTACACAGTCACCAAACAATACTTAACTACTTGCAATCATCACACACAAGAGTCCTATAGATGATCTAACATCATCTCTAACATTACAAGATTAAAGCTTGGTTTAATTCTTTTTATTTTTAGAAAAGTAATTTCTACTCATTGAAAAACTACTTATTATTTAATATTCTCCAAACCAAACATGGGATCATGTTGACACAAGTCATCACCACATATTTTAGTCCATGGGAGTATGATTTAAAGTGGTGTCACAATTTAATAAGGTTTTACCCTTTTATTTTAATTAAATAAAGTGACTAGAAATGCCTATGGGGCATTCTTTTATTACTTGAACATTATTTCTATAAGTAATACTATATATTTTTATATATTCTTAAAGGTATGGTTAAATGTGATTTTTGAGAGTTGGAATCAACTCAAAAGCTATTATGGTTTACATTTGAAAAATGTTTGAATGCAGAAAAGCTTCTGCCTTGTTATTTTTACCAGGGGTGATCTATAGATCCAAATGACTTGAATCCAACGGGCTTGGATTCAGCATTCCCTGACCTTTCTAACAAAATTAGTTTCATTCAATTTGGTGCATTGAATCGATCTGGGTTGATTTTTGAAACTGGGTACAGAAGTGTGTTTGAAATAAAATGGAAAAGGTTTAATTCAAATAACTGGGCTGCGCGGGAAAAGTTAACGGGCCGGCCTGCTAAGCGCAGCGCTTCCGCGGGCTGCTTAAGTGGCTGTCGCCACACGTTAGTGAAACAGGGGGTGCAAAGTGGTATGGGACGATGTGGGTCGTTCGATCTGATTCTAATCCAACGGCTGGGAGTCATCGTCGACGTTGAGCAACGCCGGCGAGATAGAAACCTAGCGCGGCCAGTGGGGGTTGCTGGGGGCTCACCGGGGTGCAGGCGAGGGTCGGCGAGGCGGGCGAACGATGAAGTCGACGACGGCAAACTCAGGGGTGGTCGCGGCAGCTCCTGGGGTGGACAAAATCAATGGCCCCCTTCTTCTCCAGAGGCGGCGGGCTCCGGTGAAATTCCGGCGATGCGCTGCTCGCCTTGCTCCAGGACTGAGGTGGGGTTGTTCTGGGTGAGAGAGGAGTGGAATGGTGTGAAGAATTCGAGCAGGGGAGTCCTCTATTTATAGTCTCGACTGTGAGACCGAACGGCATGGGCGGGAGACGGTGGCGACATGGCTACGGGCTGCTAGAGGCATGGCCGGCGGTGGTGATCGCTTGGTGGTCTCCTGGCGATGCTCTACGGCTTTAATGCGCTTGTCGGGGCGGTGCGGTTTGGTCTGGAACACGGGACGCTCTGCGCGGCAGAGGCGGCGTCTTCGACGGCGAGCGGTGGCTGTGCGTCACGGGGCGGCGAACGGGGATGTCTGGCGGTCTCCTGGGACCATGGTGACCGTGTATGCACGTGGCGAGGGCGGCGCGCGGTCTGTGGGCTTTGGTCGAGGGTGGCGCTATGGCGCATGCTCGGCATGGTCGCTGGCGGTCTGGGCGCGGTCCGTGCGTGTGGTCCAGTGGCTGGCAGGGTTCGAGCGCTGGACAGTGAGTGGCGGTGGACGGTGGGCTGCCTCCCAGACATGTTGTTTTGGCTTGGTGCTTGCTCTGGCTAGCTAGCCATTGTCAGCTGGCAAGGGGGTGCTCGGGTTGACATGGCATGGAGAAAAGGGTAGGGGCTAGGGTTGGTCCAAGCACTGGTTGGCACTGGGGGAGACAATGGTGATCAATGGTGAACATTGCTTAGCCAAGTTACTGCTCAAAAAAGTGAAGTTAGGCCAGTTTGATTTGAATCTGCCAAGTGTTTGATGAAATGGCCGCAAGAATTCAAGTTTTGAATTTTGAAAAGATTTTTGGTGGGTGTGCTAGATTGGTGCTGGTGAGTCTGCAGATGCTTGGGTTTTGAAAGTTGAGCTTGTTTGAGTGGTTTTTGAAAAAGTGGGATCTTCTCATATGATAAAGATTCAATTTTGAAATGTCATTTAAACTATGCATTTGAAAGTTTCTGGATGATCACAAAGTGGGCCTTGATACCTTGTTATGAGTACATTCAAGGGGTGCAAAGATCCAGAGAAGTTTCTGTTAGGTTTTGAAAGTTTGAGACAACCAAAGTAGGCATGGGAGTTAAATTGGTCAAAATGACCATTCCTTTAGTTTATTTGTTTTGCTTTACTTGTCTTTGGGAAAAGTTTGGGAAATGTTTAGATGATGTTTATTTCACCTAAGAAACATTTTACAAGCAAAGAAACACACAAACAAGTTGGTTCAAAAGAATTTAAAATGAAATGCACTCACATGCATGCTTCCATAATTTTATTTAGAAAAGTTTTTGTTAACCCTAATTTTGATGATTAGAGTTTGATGATCCAAGTTTAGTACTTTTGGGATGTTACAAACCTTCCCCCCTTAAACAAAACCTCGTCCCGAGATTTGAAAAAGGACGAAAAGATTACCTAGGATTTGAAGAGATCGGGAAACTCCGTCCTGATGTGATCTTCGCGCTCCCAGGTGGCTTCCTCTTCTGTGTGGTTGCTCCACTGAATCTTGAGAAACTTGATGCTTCGTGTTCGGATAGTTTTGAAAGCTTCTTCCAAAATACGGATGGGTACTTCGGGATAGGTCAGGTCATCGTTGATCTCTGTGGTCTGGTGATCGATATTCTTGAACACCTCCGTCTTCTCCGGGAGTTCGAGACACTTGTGAAGTAACGAGATATGGAACACGTTGTGCATGGCTGACATCTCTTCGGGTAGTTCCAATTGATACGATACTTCTCCTCGACGGTTCAGAATCTTGAAAGGTCCGATATATCTGGGGGCTAACTTTTATTTGAGTTGAAAATGCTGCATTCCCTTCAATGGTGACACTTTCAGGTAAACAAACTCTCCTATGTTGAAGGCGAGGTCTCTACGTCTCTTGTCGGCGTAACTCTTTTGTCTGGATTGGGTTGTCTTGAGGTGCTCACGAATCTTGTGAACCTTCTCTTCTGCTTCTCATAGGATGTCGGGTCCAAAAATCTGACTCTCTCCTACTTCCGACCAGTTCAAAGGGGTACGACACTTCCTTCCGTACATGAATTCAAATGGGGCCATTTGCAAACTGGCTTGATAACTGTTGTTGTATGAAAATTCTGCAAATGGCAGATAGTCTTCCCACTTGGATCCATATTCTAACACACATGCTCTAAGCATATCTTCGAGTATTTGATTTACTCGCTCCGTTTGTCCATCTGTCTGAGGGTGACACGCGGTACTGAAATCTAAGCGGGTTCCTAAACCTTCTTGGACTTTCTTCCAGAATCTCGAGGTAAACTGAGTTCCTCGATCCGATACGATGTTCTTGGGGACTCCATGCAAACTAACGATTATAGCGATGTACAAATCTGCTAGCTTCGAACTCTGATAGGTGGTCTTGACGGGTAAGAAATGGGCGACTTTGGACAATCGGTCCACTATGACCCAGATAGAGTCATTTCTCCTACTAGAAGTAGGCAGTCCAGTGATAAAGTCCATTCCTACAGAATCCCATTTCCATTCCGGAATCTGTAAGGGTTGCAAAAATCCAGCGGGTCTTTGATGTCCTGCCTTGACTCGCTGACAAATATCACACTTGGCGATATAGCTTTCGATTTATCTCTTCCTCTTATGCCACCAAAATTGCTCTTTCAAATCTTGATACATCTTAGTTCCTCCGGGATGGATAGAATAAAGAGTATCATGAGCCTCCTTCAAGATAACTTCTTTCAACTCAGAATCTGCTGGTACACAAAGTCTTCCTTTGTACCAGAAAACTCCTTCTTCATCCTGGGTGAATCCAGGTACTTTGCCTGTACCGATACGACGCTTGATTCCATCAATACTAGCATTTTCCTTCTGCGCCTCTTTAATCTGACTGATCAAAGTGGGCTGGAGTTCGATGCTAGCCAAAAATCCTTCACTTACTAATTCTATTAGAAAATCTTCCATCTCTTTGTGCAAACTTGGTTGCTCCTTCAAAATCATGGAGTTCAAGCGGCACGGCAATCTGCTAAGGGCATCTGCTACCACATTGGCTTTACCAGGGTGATAGTGAATGTCCAGGTCGTAATCCTTGATTAGCTCTATCCATCTTCTCTGCCTCATATTCAGCTCCTTCTGAGTGAATATATACATTAGGCTCTTGTGTTCCGAATAAATCTCACAACGGTTTCCCATTAGGTAGTGTCTCCATGTTTTCAGGGCTAGAACTACGACTGCGAGTTTGAGGTCATGGGTTGGGTAGTTTTTCTCATGTTGCTTCAGTTGTCGGGATAGATAAGATATAACTTTGCCTTCTTACATTAGCACACATCCGAGACCGATCTTGGATGCATCACAATACACATCGAAGTGCTTCTTGATATCCGGCATGATCAAGATTGGGGATGAAATCAATCTCCTCTTGAGTTCTTGAAAACTCGCTTCACATTTGTCGGTCCATTCAAACTTCTTGTCCTTCTTCAGCAATTGGGTCATCGGTCTGGCGATACTAGAGAATCCTTCTACGAATTTGCGGTAATATCCCGCCAATCCGAGAAATGCACGAACTTGGGTTTGAGTGGTTGGGGCTTGCCAATCTTCTACATCTTTCACTTTGGACGGGTCAACGGCAATTCCTTCGGCTGATACAATGTGACCGAGGAATCCTACCTCCTATAACCAGAATTCACATTTGCTAAACTTTGCATACAACTGATGCTCTGTAAGGGTTCCAAGAATGGTCCTTAGGTGTAGCTCATGTTCTTCTTCTGATTTGGAATAAATCAGAAGGTCATCGATGAAAACAACGACAAACTTATCCAGGAAGTCCATAAAAATCTTATTCATGAGGTTCATGAAATAAGCGGGGGCATTGGTTAATCCAAAAGACATGACTGTATACTCGTACAATCCGTATCTGGTGGTAAACGCAGTCTTTGGAATATCCTCTGCACGAATTTTGAGTTGATGGTAGCCAGTTCTAAGATCAATCATAGAAAACACTTTGGCACCGGTCAACTGATCAAACAAATCTTCTATCTTGGGCAAGGGGTACTTGTTCTTGATGGTGACATCATTCAACTTCCGATAATCCGTACAAAAACGGTTACCTCCATCCTTCTTGTCCACAAACAAGACAGGTGATCTCCATGGGGACGCACTTGGTTGAATTAATCTAATTTCCAACATGGAATCCAGTTGCTTCTTCAATTCTGCTAGCTCTGACGGGTTCATACTATATGGTCTCTGGGCTATGGGTCCAGTTCCGGGGATTAGTTCGATGATGAACTCGATATCCCGATCTAGGGGCATACCGGGAAAAACATCTGGAAATACATCGGGGTATTCACAGACTATCCGGACTTGGTCAATGGTAGGTTGGGCTATACTCTTGATGCATTTGAATTGGCGAGGCAAGGTTTCAGATATATGCTCGACTGATATTCCGGCGGTACTGTTCATGGTTATGGCTTTCTTGGCACAGTCAATCAATCCTTTATGTTTGGATATCCAATCCATTCCTAGTACTACTTCCAAACCTTTAGTTCCAAGTACTATCAGATTTGCATAAAAATCTATGCCATGGATTCGGATAGGGACGGCTTTGCAAATTTGCCTAGCCTTAGTGGTTGATCCGGGAATTTGAACAATCATTACATGCTTCAGTTTGGTTGGTTGAATCTTACTAGTGCATGCAAATTCTTCGGTGACAAATGAATGTGATGCACCCGAGTCAAACAACACTCTTGCAAGTATTGAATTAATAGACAACATACCCAGCACGACGTCTGGCGCTTCCTGAGCTTCTTCAGCATGCATGAGAAAAAGACGGCCATTGCGGTTGAGTGAATTCCCTGGGGCAAATCTTCTTCCTGGCTGAACATGACGCTGCTGCTGAGCTGGGGCATTGGCATTGGGGGCGGTAGCATTCTTCTTGTTTGGGCACTCGTTGGAATAGTGGCCTTTATTTCCGCAGTCATAACAAGTCACTTGCGACTTGTCCTTGGCTGCGACAGGCACAGCATTACTTCCAGTCCTAGGGGCAGTGTTGGTGTTGGCGGTAGCATCATTGTTGTTTAACTTGGGTGGGGCACGGTTGAAATTGCTAGAGTTGCCGGGGTTGTTGTGATTTCCTCCAGGCCTAGGGTTTCCACGGTTGGGATAGGTCAGACGGTTCATCGGGGGTCTGTTGGTTCTTGGGGAAAATCCTGGAGATGGGTTGGGGCGATACTTTGGGGTCTGATGGGTTCCTTGTTGGTGCATCATGCGACACTTGAGGTTCTCATTGGCTTGGTTGATCTTTCCTTCCATCTGGATAGCTGAGTCCACAAGGGCTTCAATATCAGCATAGGGGATATTGACTAACATTGTCTGCATTTCGTCATGCAGACCATTCAGGAATCTTTCTTTCTTTTTGGCTTCGGTGTCGATATCATCCGGGGCATACCTAGCTAATGACAAAAATTTGTCATGGTATTCCACTACAGTCATCCTTCCCTGCTTCAGCTCGCTGAACTCGTCTCTCATTCTCTTGATCAAACCTGGTGGTACATGGGTCCTGCTAAACTTGACCTTGAATTCCTCCCAGGTCATCATCTGGCCTCCGGTCATTGCGCAAACACTGTTCCACCATGCCCTGGCATCTTCGGCTAAATAGTGGGTGGCGAACAGAACTTTCTCGTTGGCTTCCACTTCGGCGACTTCTAGGTTATTTTCCATGGTTTGCAGCCAATCATCGGCGTCTAGGGGCTCTTTGGACTTAGTGAAAACAGGTGGGTTGGTATTCTGGAAATTCTTTAGTTTAGATCCATGGTTGTCCTGATTTCCGTGGCCTTGGTTGTTGTGGGCAAGCTGGGCTATCTGTTGCAGGGTGGATAGGTTGGCTTGACGTTCTGCTCTTTCAGCTTCGCGGTCAGAAGTCAACATTTGCAGAATCTGCAACATCGGGTCCGGGGATGAACCACTTCCTCCACGTGGCATCTGAAGATTGAGATAGATCATGAGAAAAGAGGGAAATTTCTAAAGTTTTGGGTCTTTGAAATTTTTTTAAAGTTTGAATCAGATTTTCTAGCAACTTGCTTTGTCATTCATTCATTCATTCATTCATTCATAGCACACAGTACAACACACAGCACAACAAAGAAAAGCAGATGGTTTTAAGAACCATTCTGGAAACTACGATACAGTGGGACCGAATACTACTCACTACGCTAGTGCTCAAGTGCTACTACTCCTCGGAATCTGTGGCTTCATCATCCTCATCATCATCGATGAAGGCGAAATCATCTTCATCGGTGAAGAAGTCGATAGCCTGATCCTCCAGAAAATCATCATCATCGCTGAGATAGGAGTAGGGGTCTCCACGAAGATCCTCTCTGGCATTCTCCCTTTCCTCCAACTGCATGTCTCTCTCGTGGATGGTCTCCTCCAAAGATGAGATGCGGTGGTGAAGACGGGTAATGATGCGCTCCTTCTTGTCGAGCTGATGGCGGCGAGACTTGCGATCCTTTGCTAGCATGGCGATGGTTTGGTCCTTCGTCTTGATGATGGCAGACTCGTGGTTGGAGTAGTCACGGCAGTTATCCAACTCTTGCTGACGATCGTACATCATGAAGCTAAGGTGGTCCAATTGAGTCTTTAGTTCGGGGTGGTATGGGGCTTCCAGGGGTTGTCCATTTGCATCATGCCTTGGGCAGAACTCAAAGCGAGTACCCTTGATCTGATTGATGCTCTGCCCACACAGACGGGAAAGAGCTTCCTGCATGGCCCTGGCAAGTCCATCGAGCCAGTTGTTCTATATTAAGGTAAACTGAATTCCCTTAGCAGTGGGAGGTTCAATCTATCCTCGGAGTCTTGCAACAATTAGCCACTGCAGATCTTCTCCTCCTTGATCATTGAGCTGAGCTCCGAAGAACTCGGGGTGCGGACGCTCCAGAAGTTCCGAAAGCTGGTCCAAATCCCTCTCAAAGATAAGTTTTCCTCCATTCCCCAGCTGATAAAACTTGCTATACTTCACGTCCATCTATAAGAATAGAGGATGAGTAGGTTAGCAGAGTGATCAAGTGTGTCAAAATTTTAGGTATTTTGCAAGGGTTTTTGAGGAACATGAATTTTTATGAAAGAATCAAAGGGATAAGAATGAGAATAAGTTTTTTAAATATTTGTTTTCTTTGGTTTTGAAACTAAGTTTTTGATTCAAACGTCCAGTTTAACTAGGGTCTCCTATGGTCAGGATGGCTCTGATACCAACTTGTCAACACCCGGATTTTTAAACCCAGATGCCTGTTATGCCATTCACAATCCCTGGATTACCATTTTTGCGAGACATAACAGAATTGGATATCATAGTACATCATCCATTACAAACGGTACATAAGTTCTTACACAAATAGGGATCTCATGATCCAGTTATTAATACAACTTCAAGCAGCGGAATACGTAATAATGACGGCAGCGTAGGCGAAGCTACATCTTCGGGGTCACAGGCAATGCTGACGATGGGAGATGATCCTAGTTGTCGTAACCTTCCTGAGGTCCATCCTCTAGGTACTCCTCTTCATAGTCTGGCCATGGGAATAGCCAGGGACAAAGCCATGAGTACTCTTTAAGTACTTGCAAACTAATACTAACAGGTAAAGGGGTTTTTGGAGGACACTAGGCTCTAGGTTTGTTTTGCAAAAGCCAGATTTATCTCTACGAAGTTCCAAAGCTAATCACAATTTTATAACTCCTAAGTGGGATCTTGTAACTCATGTCACAACCATGTTGTGGTCAAGTCAAAGTCTCAATTCATTTCACAAGTCATTTTGAAAAGTCTAACGGGGGAACAGTATGGCCACTCCAACTGTCCATAACCGCGGACGCGGCTATTCGAATAGTTTGACACTCTGCAGAGATTGTACACTTTCACCACAACATTCGATACATCTGTCATGAAAAAATCCTGAATTCACCATACTTAGTATGCGGATAATCAATCCTAATCTTTCATTTACACGCCCTAGTATAAGCACCTCTCCTGTGAGTTTGGCCTCCCAACCATGACCAACTGTCATCTTGGGTACTGCACAGGTGGACAATCTTCACAAGGTAGCCTCAGCTCAGACCTTGGCCATGAGGGAACTAATACTAAGGTATATAAGTTTACATTCAAGCCCTACCCAATCTTCGGGTATTGTGGCTGTAAGATAAAATTGGAATGGTATCGCATCCAGACAACCATCAGTTTTATAAAGGGTTAAGGCTCATGCCTCAACATTTTCATCACCAAAATCATCAGGTGTTCGAAAACACATGTCCAAAACATTTCAATAGAATGATCCTTCATTCCAAGGTTTTCATAACCAGTTTTCCACCAAGTATTCCCATATAAAGTTGATCAAGTTTTATGCTTAGCACTAGCATCTACAGGTGGCGGTAAGTACTAATGAGGGGTGGTGGACTAGTGGAGTTTCAACTAAGTACAATCTTATGTCTTAGGTTGATATCATGGTTTCTAACTTAGGCTAAACTTTATGCTCTTTATGCAACCTTCACATATCTTTCTAGTATCTACCAATCTCTTAAGTAAACTCTAAGTAAGAGCTTTGATAAAGAAATAAAGTAAGAATCTTGCAAGAAAAACTAGGATGGGTTTATCAAGTGGGTATGATCATATATGCTTATGGCATATAGTGGGCATAGTAACAAGTAGTGGTTTGTGGCATCAGTAGGGTATCTTGCAAGGGTTAGCTTGCATTGGTCCACTTAGTTAATAAAGCTTGCAATTATTGGCTTGCATAGGTATAGTATCAGCTTGCCTTGTGCAGAGCAGTGGTTGAAGTTCTCCTCGGCTTCTTCGTAGAATCCTCCTTCCTCTTCGTATCCTTGGTCGGTACTATCGTCTATGAATAAATACGAGGTACACAATCACCAAACAATACTTAACTACTTGCAATCATCACACACAAGGGTCCTATAGATGATCTAACATCATCTCTAACATTACAAGATTAAAGCTTGGTTTAATTCCTTTTATCTTTAGAAAAGTAATTTCTACTCATTGAAAAACTACTTAAGATTTAATATTCTCCAAACCAAACATGGGATCATGTTGACACAAGTCATCACCACATATTTTAGTCCATGGGAGTATGATTTAAAGTGGTGTCACAATTTAATAAGGTTTTACCCTTTTATTTTAATTAAATAAAGTGACTAGAAATGCCTATGGGGCATTCTTTTATTACTTGAACATTATTTCTGTAAGTAATCCTATATATTTTTATATATTCTGAAAGGTATAATGTGATTTTTGAGAGTTGGAATCAACTCAAAAGCTATTATGGTTTAAATTTGAAAAATGTTTGAATGCAGAAAAGCTTCTGCCTTGTTATTTTTACCAGGGGTGATCTATAGATCCAGATGACTTGAATCCAACGGTCTTGGATTCAGCATTCCCAGAAATTTCTAACAAAATTAGTTTCATTCAATTTGGTGCAATGAATCGATCTGGGTTGATTTTTGAAACTGGGTAAAGAAGTGTGTTTGAAATAAAATGGAAAAGGTTTAATTCAAATAACTGGGCTGCGCGGGAAAAGTTAACGGGCCGGCCTGCTAAGCGTAGCGCTTCCGCGGGCTGCTTAAGTGGTTGTCCCCACACGTTAGTGAGACAAGGGGTGCAAAGCGGTATGGGACGATGTGGGTCGTTCGATCTGATTCTAATCCAAGGGCTGGGAGTCATCATCGACGTTGAGCAACGCCGACGAGATAGAAACCTAGCGCGGCCAGTGGGGGTTGCTGGGGGCTCACCGGGGTGCATGCGAGGATCGATGAGGCAGGCGAACGACGAAGTTGACGACGGTGAACTCAAGGGTGGTTGCGGCAGCTCCTAGGGTGGACGAAATCAATGGCCCCCTTCTTCTCCAGAGGCGGCGGGCTCCGGTGAAATTCTGGCGATGCGCTGCTCGCCTTGCTCCGGGACTGAGGTGGGGTGGTTCTGGGTGAGAGAGGAGTGGAATGGTGTAAAGAATTCGAGTGGGGGAGTCCTCTATTTATAGTCTCGACGGTGAGACCGAACGGCATGGGCGGGCGACAGTGGCGACATGGCTACGAGCTTCTAGAGGCATGGCCGGCGGTGGCGATCGCTTGGTGGTCTCCTAGCGAGGCTCTACGGCTTTAATGCGCTTGTAGGGGCGGTGCGGTTTGGTCTGGAACACGCGACACTCTGCGCGGCAGAGGCGGCGTCTTCGACGGCGGGCGGTGGTTGTGCGTCACGAGGCGGCGAACGGGGATGTCTGGCGGTCTCCTGGGACGGTGGTGATCGTGTATGCATGCGGTGAGGGCGGCGCACGGTCTGTGGGCTTTGGTCGAGGGTGGCGCTCTGGCACATGCTCGGTATGGTTGCTGGCGGTCTAGGCGCGGTCCGTCCGTGTGGTCCAGTGGCTGGCAGGGTTCGAGCGCTGGATAGGGAGTGGCGGTGGACGGTGGGCTGCCTCCCAGACATGTTGTTTTGGCTTGGTGCTTGCTCTGGATAGCTAGCCATTGTCGGCTGGCAAGGGGGTGCTCGGGTTGGCATGGCATGGAGCAAAGGGTAGGGGCTAGGGTTGGTCCAAGCACTGGTTGGCACTAGGGGAGACAAGGGTGATCAATGGTGAACATTGCTTAGCCAAGTTACTGCTCAAAACAGTGAAGTTAGGCCAGTTTGATTTGAATCTGCCAAGTGTTTGATGAAATGGCCGCAAGAATTCAAGTTTTGAATTTGAAAAGATTTTTGGTGGGTGTGCTAGACTGGTGCTGGAGAGTCTGCAGATGCTTGGGTTTTGAAAGTTGAGCTTGTTTGAGTGGTTTTTGAAAAAGTGGGATCTTCTCATATGATAAAGATTCAATTTTGAAATGTCATTTAAACTATGCATTTGAAAGTTTCTAGATGATCACAAAGTGGGCCTTGATACCTTGTTATGAGTACATTCAAGGGGTGCAAAGATCTAGAGAAGTTTCTGTTAGGTTTTGAAGGTTTGAGACATCCAAAGTAGGCATGGGAGTTAAATTGGTCAAAATGACCATTCCTTTATTTTATTTGTTTTGCTTTACTTGTCTTTGGGAAATGTTTAGATGATGTTTATTTCACCTAAGAAACATTTTACAAGCAAAGAAACACACAAACAAGTTGGTTCAAAAGAATTTAAAATGAAATGCATACTCACATGCATGCTTCCATAATTTTATTTAGAAAAGTTTTTGTTAACCCTAATTTTGATGATTAGAGTTTGATGATCCAAGTTTAGTATTTTTGGGATGTTACACCTTATTAGCCCCTGCATCGAATTCCAAATATGATCAACCGATCCGGTATCAAATACCCAGGAGTTATCATAGGAATTAGCAAGAAGAATGTCCACAACATTTACAACAAGCGTACCTAAGTGGGAGGTACTCTTACTTCCACTCTTCTTCAAAGAAGCCTCGTACTTTCTGCAGTTTCTCTTCTAGTGGCCATGTTCATGACAAAAGAAACACTCATTGTCATCTGCAGGTCCAGCCTTTTGCTTGGGTGTCATCTGCCAAGAAGTACCCATTTGCTTAAAGATAGGCTTGTTCTTCACAGCCATCACATGGCTATGCCCTGCACACTTATTCATGTCACTTTCTGCTATTTATAGCATCCCACATAACTTATTAAGGCCCTTCTCCACCCCATACATATGGTAGTTCAAAATGAACTGCCCATAGCTAGATGGAAGATACGCCAAAATGAAATCAGTAGCCAACTCTTGGCCTAGTGGAAAACCAAGCTTTTCTAAAGTCTGACTGTAACCAACCATTTTGATCACATGGGGGCCTACACCTACTCCCTCTTCTAGCTTGCATTCCATAAAGGTCTTGGCGACATTGTACCTCTTAGTCCTTGCCTGAGTATGGACCATGTACCTAAGTGCGACGATCATATCGTACGGTTCCTGATCCTCAAACTTCTTTTGGAGTTTAGGTTCCATGCATGCAAGCATAAGACAGCTAACCTCAAGAGAATCATCACATGCTCTCTTGTAGGCATTCTTAAGGGAAGAAGTTGCATTATCAGTAGGTTCATTGGGGATTGGGGTATCCATAACCGTTTCCTTTTTATCAGACCTCAAAACAATTCTCAAGTTACGGACCCAGTCCGAATAGTCTGTTCCATTTAGTTTATCTTTGTCAAGAATCGAATGCAAAGAAAAGGTGATGCAGTGTTTGGTGCCATTGATATACAACAGAAAACATGCAAAATACTAAGCCATGTAACCATGAAAGAGTAAAACATATTAAACAATTTAATAGCATATACTCACACTTAAATCAACATCCCTCTATTGATACTAAGTGATTCAAGATCCACAATTAACAAGTCGACTTGTGAGCTTTAGCATCACTGCTAGAAGACAATGTAAATCGGTAAGGAACTCTTTGATAATCATATCATATATGACTCTTGTTGTTGGGTGACATCTCTATGTCTATAATTGGCGCCGAACCTTTATGCCTCGAGGTCCTTAACTATTAAGATGACCTTGTCAAGCTCACCAACCCGTATGCGTGTAGGAATCCGATACAAACCCATGCAGCCAAGGAAAACCACGGCACCCTAATTTCATAGGCCCACCAACGATTGTACAGGGCATAGGATAGTGCAAGGTTTGGTTGGGAGGGCATCGTTTAACTTAAACTTTGTGAGAAATCATTCTACTTCTATCATCTAAGCATGCATAGTAGTAAAACGCATAAGAATAGCATTCACATAGATGTGCCACTATATGGCCTATTTTCTCATGGTGATATCCATCGCCATAGAACCTATCCATCATGATGATCTCCATCTTCATGTTCCATGTGAGTCATCCTCCAAATGATGAGTCCTCCAAGAACTAATACAATCTATTACTCCTAACAGCTAGTAATCAAAATTACATAGTATTGGGATCATCACAAGTTGGCACGCAGGCCATTACAATAATTGACAACACATTTGGCTCCAGCCATGTTGCCGTACTCATGACACACAGGTCATTATAAAATATATACATGCATTACATGCATATATGGGCCATAGTAATCACATACATCTAGCAAAAACAAGTTGTGCATAGAGTCGCATTCTACCGAATCTTGTGGAATCACAGCACCTAGTTACCTTAACGAGATACAAAAGGGGCTACGATAAAGGGGGTCTAGGGGGACTCCCCCTGCCGGGTTCGAAGGGGCAGCGCCCCTCGTGGTATCTATACAATTTTCTTTAAGGATTTTGATCGACAAATCAAAGTTACCATAAACCGACTATTGCTCCGATTCAATCAAACTCCTTTGATCACGGGTACATCGATTTTAGATCTAGGTTCCAATTCGATCAATCATATTGATATTCGCATGATTCAACAAGATTTATGTGTCACTGTCTACCCTGATGGCAGGAATTGACCGGTAGGGGTAAGTTGTTCGACGACCTCAGAATCACAATCATGGAAAGCAAGATCATAGATCAATCCTGAACCACCGCCATATAAAAGATCACATCATTTATATCAATCTACATATCACCATATGCAAACTTCCCGAACCTATAACTGAACAACCTGGCTCTGATACCACTGAAGGGATACAGGTAGGCTACACTAGCGCAAATCAAAATTTTCTACCGCGTGAACTAGAAATACTGTTTTCATAGATGTCGGGAATATGCTCTAGAAGCAATCATGTATGATGATATTTCCCATTATATTCATAAAGATTTTAAGTTGTCCTTGTATAAAAATCTGATGTGTATCATTGAATATGTGATTCAGTTGTGGAACTATACATTCATGTTGTTTGTACTAAATGTCCTTGGTCATTGAGGTTGTGCTGGACACACAACTTAGACCAATGTGAAAGTCGTTGATGACTCAGTTCGATTTGTCACGGGCTTGGAGATGCTATTCCGACTTACACAGGTTCGGCTAAAGAGTTTAGCGAGTCAGATTGACCCATATTGAGGTACAACGAACAAGTTGTCATTTGTATATCTCAATCAATGTAATCCTTAGAACTGAGGTTGTTGCACGGTCCGAGTTGAGGATCACCGACTTAGGTTCTGTCAAACGCTGATCCATAACTGGGCAGTTATAAAGGAAGAGTTCGGGTCGACTGAGAATCAAGCTGCGTGATGTGAATAACCAAGATGTGATTTTCCCCCTCTAGTTGGAGGGATATTCTCTAGGTCCTCTCGGATGATATGATTCGGAAAGCATGGCCATGCACGACTCGGTTAAGTGGCGATCGAATAAGAGTTAGTCGGATGGATCACTTATCTCGGATCGAGAAGAGAGTCGGACTATTTAAGGGATGAAAAATATTCTCCTATAGTCTGACAAGGTATATCATGAGGCAAAAGGGACTCGGACGCAAGTCGCATTGTAAAGTAAAGTCGTCATGACTGTTTGGTACTTGGGAGTCAGCACGTTCTGCTAGCAGCCGCTACCGACTGATCGATTGAGAGTCGGACTCCAATCGTGTGCAAGTTGCCATGAGCCTGTCGGGTCACACACATAAGAGAAGGAGCAAGTTAGGATTAGATCTGAATCGGAAATCTGGTGTAACATACCAAAAATATTAAACTTGGATCATCAAACTCTAATCATCAAAATTAGGGTTAACAAAAACTTTTCCAACTAAAAATATGAAAGCATTCATATGTGTGTGTATTCAAAATTTGGATTCTTTTGAATTGCCATGGTTCTGTGTTTCTTTGCTTGTAAAAGGATTCTTAGGGGAAATAAACGTCATCTAAACAATTCCCAAACTTTTCCCAAAGACAAACAACTCAAAATAAACAAATGAAGTGAATGGTCATTTTTGCCAAATTAACTCTCATGCCTACTTTACCTATCCCTAGTTTTCAAAACTTAACAGAAACATTTGTAGATCTTTGCACCCCTTGTTAGTACTCATAATAAGGTACCAAGGCCCACTTTGTGATCATCCAAAAACATTCAAATGCTCAGTTTAAATGACAGTTTAAAATCGAATCTATCTCATATGGGAAGATCCCACTATTTCAAAAACCACTCAAACAAGCTCAATTTTCAAAACCCAAGCACCCACAGAATCCCTAGCACATTCCTAGCACACCCACCAAAAATCTTTTCAAAATTCAAAATTTAAGTTCTTGCGGCCATTTCATCAAACACCTTGCAGATTCAAATCAAACAAATCACAAACACTATTTGGAGCAGTGATTTGGCCAACCTTGTCCCCTCTCTAGCTCACAGCAAACATCTAGTAGATCATCTAGCTTAGTTAGTAACCTCTAGCATCACTGTGAGCTTGCCATTTCCATCAATGGTGAGCAGGCCGAGCCTCACCATGTCACCCCAGTGTGGGAAGCAAGATAGATGAATAACTAGCTATGCCAACCTTGTCTGGGAGGTAGCCCATGCCTCACCGCCCCCTCTCGACCAGCCCTAGCTCAAGGACACAGAAAAGAACCGCCAGGAACGCTGTGCCCGCGCCGCTGTCAACCATGCCGACGCGCACCAACCATGCATGCACCGTTCCCACTCAACCCGACCACCTCGAGCCCTTGCCGCCCGCCAGTATGCACCCCACCGTCCCAGGAGACCACTGGACATGATCGTTTCATCGCCCGTACCCCGTAGCCACCGCTCGCCGCGGAGTTCGCCTCCTCTGCCTCGCAGAGCACCCCATGTTCCCAACTGATTCCCACAGCCCCTACGCACGCATTTAAGATCTAGAGCATCGCCAGGAGACCGCCCGTCGATCGCCAACCTCAGCCATGCCGCTAGCAACCCGTAGCCATGTCGCCACCGTCGCCTTCCCATCCCTCTCGGTCTCGCCGTCGAGCCTATAAAAGGAGGCCACCCCAATCCATTTGAAGCACACCATCCCACTCCCCTCACCTCAGTGATCGTTCTACCCTCTAGCCGGAGCACGAGGAGCAGCAGCTCGCCGGAATTGCGCCGGAGCAGGCTGCCTCTAGAGGAGAAGGGGGCCGTTGATTTCGACCACCCCGGAGCTGCCTCGACCGTCCCTGATCTCGCCGTCGACTACTCGTTCGTTTGCCCGCCTCGCCGTCGTTGCTGGAGCCCTGGTATGCCCCCTATGCACCCCCACTGAGCCGCTAGGGTTCGAGCTCGCCGGTGACATGTTCATCGTCGACGACGACCCTCAGCCGTCGCTCGCCCTTCTAATCCAACGAACAACATAGCCTCATACCGCTTCGCGTGTTAGGAGCAGCTGACTGGTAGACCCCCCTATCAGCTGAGCCCCGCGCTGCGGAGTGACACTGGGCCGGCCCATTAACCTTTCCCGCGCAGCCAACCGTTTGAATTTAGATTTTTCTATTTTAATTCAAACTCAGTTCTGTACCTAGTTTTAAAAATCAACCCAACTCGATTCAGTGAACCAAATTGCATGAATCCAATTTTTTTAGAAAGGTACTGAAAGGCTTAATCCAAGCCCGTTGGATTCAAATCATTTGGATCTGTAGATCAACCTTGGAAAGAATAACAAGTCAGAAGCTTTTCTATATTCAAACATTTTTCAAATTTCAACCATAATAGCTTTTGAGTTGATTCCAACTCTCAAAAATCACATTTGATCATACCTTTCAGAATATATAAAAACATATGGGTTTACTTATAGAAACAATGTTCAAGTAATAAAAGAATAACACATAGGCATTTCTAATCACTTTAATTATTTAAAATAAGAAGGTTAAACCTTGTTAAATTGTGACACCACTTTAAATCTGTCACATCCCAAAATTTTCCAAATTTTGCAATGTGAAAAAAAATAAACAAACGAATTAATTGTTGAAATTTAGGGGGAAAAGAAACTTTTTGTTCCTCTAATGGAAATATCAAAACTTTACTTAAACAAAAAATAATAATTTTAATGAGAAAGTGACAAACAAGATTAAAAAAATCAAATGCATGTAATGCATTATCATCAATAAGCACTTGCATTTTAAACCTGTGGAAAAAAAACCACAATATTTGGTTTCACTATTTTGGAGCCATTGATAAAAATATATGATTTATATAGGACAAAAGAAATATCCCAAGGTCAATATAGGCTCATAACAAAAAAAAATCAATACTTGAAAGGAACAAACATATTTTGAAATATTATAAAAAGATAAAAAAATATCAAATAGAACTAGACGGAGGTGATGTTACATTCCTTTCTTGCATGCCTCGAATCTAAAATCTGCTCACTACATTTAGCAGCACTGGCAGTGTACGTATAACAACAAATGAGGCTCTACGCAAAGCCAATAATATTTCATCGTGATCCAAACAAAATTATCAAAGCCATAAGGGATAAAAAGAATGAAAATCTTAGGTGAAACCTCACTAGAAGCTCATGTTAAAACAAAATAACAAATTAAGAATTGGCAGAATCGAATACATCAAAGTTTGAATCGCCCATTTTAGAACTATAAATCGAACGTTTAGGTTTATATAAGACAAGAAGAAAAGGAAATATACATATATATATATTACAAAACCAATTTAAGCCATAAATAAAATCCATGTCTAAATGGAAAACATTATACATAATGGTAAAGAATTATTTTATAAAACTTTACAAATTGATTTGATCATTTTTTGGGAGTTTTGAATCGAAAGATATGTAATATACAAGATATGGAAAAAGAATTAGGAAATTGAAATAAAAAAAATATAGGCTTATGTGTCGTGTTTAAATTACATCTATAAAAATAGTGCCAATGTTCTCTATTTATAATAATCTACCCAAAAATAGTCTTTTATAAATTTTCCAAAAAAGTCTGGTTTAAATTTAAATAAATTTGGGAGGCAAATTCTATAAAAGAAAATAAAACTGAAAAGGAAAAAAAGGAAAACGATTAAGGAAAAAAAGAAGGAGACACAACGATCCACCCCAGCCTCCCCACTATCTCAATCCGAACCTCTACATTTTTTTTCTGCCTTCTATTTTCTATTGGGCTGAAATTCTTGGCCCATCTGAACCTGCCGGACCGAGTCGAGGGACTGCTCGCTCGTCTTCCTCCTCACTCACGTACAACTCGAGCGTTACAGGTTCCAATGGCTGTAGCTATTCTCTTCCTCCTTCCATAAAATCTAATGGACATTTTCATTCTCCATAAAGAAAAAATTTATTAAGAATTCAATGGAGATTTCATTCAGAGTCTTAATTTCCCATTCCAACATATTAATCTCCCCGATTCAATCTCGTGAACTGAATGCCATGACCTGGCATGCCTCTTCGATCTTCCTCCATGGTCCATAACAAAAAGAACCGAGCACATCAAGTCGTGCCCCTCAACCTCCTCCGTCAATTTTGTTCTCAAACCGTTTCCAATGGATCTCTCAACTGCCCGTATCATGGACATCTAGATCAAGATTTTGGTGAGTTCATCAGACAAGTACGTTATGTATAGTAATTTTCTTCTTGATTTCTTTTAACAGTAATCTACCCTCATCGACGCCTATCTCCAGGACATTATCATTCATCAAATAGTCATTGTTGACCGTGCCACCTGATGCCGCCGTCACTTCATCCACGTCGCCACGGTACCGGTAGACGAACATCAAGGTTGTTTGGAGTCTCACTGGAGCGCGCCAAGCACCACACGAATGTTCTTATCTCCGTCCCTGATGTCTTGCCGGGATGGTACTCATCAATCATCATCATCATGCACCGTGGTATATATTTATATTTCGTTTCACTTGCCAGGCTCCTAATGCAGCATCCGACGATCTATGTATATTTCTAACTTGATCATGGATGTATTGCTGGGTAAAACCTGGTATAGGCATGCGTGCGTGCATGGAAGAAATATGAAAAGAGTTAGAGGAATAGACGAGCTCATACCAGCATATCCTATCTAGCTGCGTTGCTTTTTTAGTTCTCCTTCCTTGATCGATTGATCAGTATACAGATTGTACTAGCTCTAGCTCTTATTAAAACTTCAAAAAATCATAACTTATGTTCTGTTGATTCGATTTTAGCAAACTTTATATCTCTGGAATCCTTACGAAATATAGAACCCAATGGATCCCTTAGTTTCCAGTTTTGACATGTATAAAATACTCGAATTTCAAATGAGAGATATAGAGTATTTTGTCATAACTAATAATATGTAAATCATTTTTAGTTGATTCCTTTTGAAAGTAGAAGATAATGAAACCCACTATCAGGTAGCACAAGTTTCCAAAAATATTGAAACTATTGCATGTATTGAAATTAACATGTGAGGATTTAAGTATTCACCATGAGATTAATTCCACAATTAATTTATGCATAATCCCTTATTACCGAAGTGAATCCTTTTGAAAATAGTTGTATATTGAACCCTCTGACCAGAAACATCAATATAAGAAATTAAACATATAATTTTACTACAGTAGCATTAATCCTATGAGTATAGCCTTTTTCTAGTAATAGAAAACGCTACTAAATAATCTTTTTGCTCAAAATGTTGGATTATGCATAAAACCTATATAAAACGGCCAGTAGAATATTTTTAGCATTCAGAACCTTGCTATAAAAATTTCTCAAATAAAATCATCTTATTGCATGCATTTCATTGTATTCTTGTGATTGTTTTGTGATGCTAGTTTTGAGTGTGTGCTTTTTGCTTGATTGAATTGTAGTGAACTTTGAAGAGTGTGACCATTGCAAGATCAAGGAGTGAACTTATATTCTCTACCAAAAAGGCAAGTGGTGCTTCATACTTTTGTCCTATTATTTTCACTATGCATTAGTGATGTTTTGAGTAGGACTTGCATGGAATTTTACTAAGTATGCTATGCCATGGGAAATCCTAGTATATGATGCCTTAGTAGAATTTCCTAAGTTAGGATCCCTATTACTATCATGTTTAGCTTAGCTAGTAGAAAACAAGGGTGGATTATATTAATGCTACGAAATATTTCCAAGTCAAGGACGTTTTGTTTAATAAAACAACTATGTGAATGAATCACCTGGGTGGAATGGTATTGCTTGGATGGATTTTTGTTGAGTCGTTACACAAGGACAGGGGACTGGTGAACCTTGTGTATCACACTAGTGGAATGCCACCTAGGAACAAAGAGATTTGAGATGTCAAATGTTGAGAATCTTCAAGTGCAGCCACTTGGCATTATGGGCTCTGCCTGGATTATATAAGTTGCAATAACTTAGCCAAATGGACAGATGGTGGTAGGGGATGATAGGTTTGGAGCGCATCCATTTTGGTCTAAGGGAAGGCGTCTAAAAGATCTTGTCTCGATGCATGTCGAGTCTTGTGGGGAAAGTGCACCACCTCTTGAGATTAAAATCTAAGTACTTAGTCGTGTCCCGGCAATGGACAATTTGAGCATCAAGACATGGAAGCTATCAAGAATCTCCTCATCCCAATTTCTAAGTTAAAAACTTGTGGTTGAACAAGGGTTAAAGTAGCTTCAATCATTGATTGGTATATGCCTTGGGTGGTTTTTGCCAAACAAAAACTTAGTGTTTTCAAATGATAAGGAAAATCTATTTTGAGCAAAGCAAGCCTAAGCTCCACTTATCCAAATGCATATAGATGATAGACTCCACTATACTACCATAGTATCACTTGCCAATACAATTCAAATGTATTGACCCTTGTGGCTGTAACTTATTATGTTGCAGGTTTGTTTGATGTTAGTGAAGTGTGTTGATTAGGATTACAAGTCTACAACCAACATGATTGCCTGTGGCACTTTGAAGATGAAGGACTCCATGCCATATAGTTATTTCTGCTGCATTGTAATGAGATTGCCAAATGAGCTATGTAAGATGTAATGAATTATTCTATTCCTGGTTATAAAATTGTATTATGACCTTTCTTTTTTGACATTACATCTTAACTGTGGATGCTAGCTATTGATCTAGGGACTAGCATTGTAAACACAGGAATCTCTACCTTATTAAAGGCTGGGACCTCTACAGATGGTATCAGAGCACTGTGTTGCCTGTAGGATTGTAACCCTAGGATTGGACAAAACCCTTTAGAAAAATATGAGTTGTATTTGTTCCAAAACTTATTTACAAACAATCTTGTAAACTCTTTCCTTAACTTTTTTGGTTTGATTCCACATCTCTTCCTTTTCAAACTTGATGGAAAAAACCTCAACATGAACAAAGACTTCAACATGAGAAAAGGACTTCACCAACTCAAATGACTTCAACTTCAACAACACCAATGACTTCAACTTTAGTTTCACCAAGGACTTCAACTTGGACATCACTAAGGACTACAAATGAGACAAGAAATATTACTCAAGACTTGAAGACTAAGGAAACACAACTTAGAAGGAGCTATCATCACCTTTGAAGTTTGTGACCAAGATGCAAGAATTGTTCCAAGGAAACCAAGATCTCATTCAAGAAGAAACAACTAAGAAGAATGGAATGATCTCAAGTGAACCATATAGTTGTACCACCATACTAATGATTAGTTTTAACCCACCATCTTATGTGGTGTAGCAAAAATATTTTCTTGCCTAAAAATGTGCTTGAACTTGTTGTTTGAGTGGAATGTTGTTTGTGATTGCTTGCACATTGGTTGTGTGAATTGTTGTGTGTGATTAGACTTCTTCCTAAAAATCTTTTGCCTATTCTAATCCCAATCCAACCCAAACAGATGACTTCTCCAAGAGACTCCAACATCAAGAATGGTGACAGCAACAACCAAGAGATGCTTCTAGCAACCCAAGCCCAGTTGAATCAAGTGACAACTCAGTTTCTAGCCAACAACAATGAGTGAGACCCAACCTTGAAAAAGTTTTTGGAAACCCAATCCCAATTGTTGCAAAGGATGACCAATCAAATGATCAACATGATAATCAACTCGTCCCAAGGAGATTGTGACAACAATGATATCAAGGATGATATTATAGAAGGAACTCAAGCTTGCAATATTTGTGGAGACATGGATCACACTTCTAAAGAGCATGAGGATCAATGCTCTAATTGTGAAGAGAAACATCCAACTAATCAATGCCCCACATCTCAAGTGACTTGTTTCCTATGTGAAGGAAATGAACATGCCCCTATTCAATGCCCCATCTATCCTATAGTTCAACAAATGAAGCAAGATGGAATGCATCAAATGTTTGGAAACCTCCATAAGGGAACAACTTCTACCAAGATGGATGAAGGGAAAGTCAGAACCATGCCACATAAGGACAAATCCAAAGTGACCACAAAGTTTTGCTACTCTTGTAAAGAAGAAGGTCATATCTCTAGTAACTGCCCCAAGAAGAGAGAAAGATTTCCCACCTTTGAGGTGAGATATGAAGAGCATGAACTAGAAGAACTCCTAACTTTGGAGATACCCAAGAAGAAGAAGGACAAAAGCCAGTTGCAATGTTACAATTGCAAAGAGATGGGACACTATGCCAGTGAATGCCCAGAAAAGAAGAAGAGCCAAGAAGACAAACAAAAGCTAGTGAAACCCAAGATGAGGAAGGATATTAGCCAAGTGATGTGCAACCACTGCAAAGACCTAGGACATTATGCATCATATTGTCCAGAGAAGCCACCTCAAGACCTCAACCTTATCACATGTTTCAAATGCAAAGAGCTAGGCCACTATGCAAACCTCTGTCCAGAAAAGTTACATCAAGATCCCAAGTAAGACAAGATGTAATCTAGTTGGAAGTTTTTAAGGGTGGTAGTACCCTAGTTGCCCTGAAGCCAACTTGTAACCACTAGCCTTCTCAAATCTCGGGACGAGATTTCTTTTAAGGGTGGTATCCTGTCACATCACCAAATTTTCCAAATTTTGAAATGTGAAAAATAAATAAACAAAAGAATTAATTGTTGAAATTTAGGGGGAAAAGAAACTTTTTGTTCCTCTAATGGAAATATCAAAACTTGACTTAAATAAAAAATAATAATTTTAATGAGAAAGTGACAAACAAGATTAAAAAAATCAAATGCATGTAATGAATTATAATCTGTAAGCACTTGCATTTTAAACCTGTGGAAAAAAAATATAAACCCAAAACCTAAACCCTAATAAGAAAAATCATCGCATGTTCAATTTAAGATTATGACTATGTTCCATTTAAAATAAAATTGAGCGAAATCATTCCTAAGTGATAGAAAAATGGTAAATAATAATATTACAAAACCACAATATTTAGTTTCACTATTTTGGAGCCATTGATAAAAATATATGATTTATATAGGACAAAAGAATTATCCCAAGGTCAATATAGGCTCATAACAAAAAAAATCAATACTTGAAAGGAACAAACATATTTTGAAATATTATATAAAGATAAAAAAATATTAAATAGAACTAGACGGAGCTGATGTTACGTTCCTTTCTTGCATGCCTCGAATCTAAAATCTGCTTACTACATTTAGCAGCACTGGCAGTGTACGTATAACATGAGGCTCTACGCAAAGCCAACAATATTTCATCGTGATCCAAACAAAATTATCACAGCCATAAGGGATAAACAGAATGAAAATCTTAAGTGAAACCTCACTAGAAGCTCATGTAAAAACAAAATAACAAATTAAAAATTGGGAGAACGAATACATCAAAGTTTGAATCGCCCATTTTGAAACTATAAATCAAACGTTTAGGTTTATATAAGACAAGAAGAAAAGGATATATATATATATTACAAAACCAATTTAAGCCATAAATAAAATCCATGTCTAAATGGAAAAGATTATACATAATGGTAAAGAATTATTTTATAAAACTTTATAAATTGATTTGATCATTTTTTTGGAGCTTTGAATCGAAAGATATGTAATATACAAGATATGGAAAAAGAATTAGGAAATTGAAATAAAAAACATATAGGCTTATGTGTCGTGTTCAAATTACATCTATAAAAATAGTGCCAATGTTCTCTATTTATAATAATCTACCCAAAAATATTCTTTTATAAATTTTCCAAAAAATTCGGGTTCAAATTTAAATAAATTTGGGAGGCAAATTCTATAAAAGAAAATAAAACAGAAAAGGAAAAAAAAAGAAAATGATTAAGGAAAAAAAGAAGGAGACACAACGATCCACCCAAGCCACCCCACTATCACAATCCGAACCCTCTACATTTTTTTCCTGCCTTCTATTTTCTCTTGGGCTGAAATTCTTGGCCCATCTGGACCCGCCGGACCGAGTCGAGGGACTGCTCGCTCGTCTTCCTCCTCACTCACCTACAACTCGAGCGTTATAGGTTCCAATGGTTGTAGCTCTTCTCTTCCTCCTTTCATAAAATCTAATGGATGTTTTCACTTTCCATAAAGACAAAATTTATTAAGAATTCAACTGAGATTTCATTTAGAGTCTTAATTTCCCATTCCAACATATTAATCTCCCCAATTCAATCTCGTGAACTGAATGCCTTTACCTGGCATGCATCTTCGATCTTCCTCCACCGGCCATAACAAAAAGAACCGAGCACATCAAGTCGTGCCCCTCAACCTCCTCCGTCAATTTTGTTCTCAAACCGTTTCCAATGGATCTCTCTACTGCCCGTACCATGGACATCTAGATCAAGATTTTGGTGAGTTCATCAGACAAGTACGTCATGTATAGTAATTTTCTTCTTGATTCCTTTTAACAGTAATCTACCCTCATCGACGCCTATCTCCAGGACATTATCATTCATCAAATAGTCATTGTTGACCGTGCCGCCCGATGCCGCCGTCACTTCATCCACGTCGCCGTGGTACCGGTAGACGAACGTCAAGGATGTTTGGAGTCTCACTGGAGCGCGCCAAGCACCACACCAATGTTCTTATCTCCGTCCCTGATGTCTTGCCGGGATGGTACTCATCAATCATCATCATCATGCACCGTGGTATATAATTATATTTCATTTCACTTGCCAGGCTCCTAATGCAGCATCCGACGATCTATGTATATTTCTAACTTGACCATGGATGTATTGCTAGGTAAAACCTGGTATAGGCATGCGTGGGTGCATGGAAAAAATATGAAAAGAGTTAGAGGAATAGCCGAACTCGTACCAGCATATCCTATCTAGCTGCGTTGCTTTTTTAGTTCTCCTTCCTTGATCGATTGATCAGTATACAGATTGTATTAGCTCTAGCTCTTGTTAAAACTTCAAAAAATCATTACTTATGTTCTGTTAATTCGATTTTAGCAAATTTTATATCTCTAGAATCCTTAGGAAATATAGAACCCAATGGATCCCTTAGTTTCCAGTTTTGAAAAGTATAAAATACTCGAATTTCAAATGAGAGATATAGAGTATTTTGTCATAACTAATAATATGTAAATCATTTTTAGTTGATTCCTTTTGAAAGTAGAAGATAATGAAACCCACTATCAGGTAGCACAAGTTTCCAAAAATATTGAAACTATTGCATGTATTGAAATTCACATGTGAGGATTTAAGTATTCACCATGAGATTAATTCCACAATTAATTTATGCATAATCCCTCATTACCGAAGTGAATCCTTTTGAAAATAGTTGTATATTGAACCCTCTGACCAGAAACATCAATATAAGAAATTAAACATATAATTTTACTACAGTAGCATTAATCCTATGAGTATAGCCTTTTTCTAGTAATAGAAAAAGCTACTAAATAATCTTTTTGCACAAACTGTTGGATTATGCATCAAACCTATATAAAACGGCCAGTAGAATATTTTTAGCGTTCAGAACCTTGCTATAAAAATTTCTCAAATAAAATCATCTTGTTGCATGCATTTCATTGTATTCTTGTGATTTTTTTGTGATGCTAGTTTTGAGTGTGTGATTTTTGCTTGATTGAATTGTTGTGAACTTTGAAGAGTGTGACCATTACAAGATCAAGGAGTGAACTTATATTCTCTACCAAAAAGGCAAGTGGTGCTTCATACTTTTGTCCTATTATTTTCACTATGCATTAGTGATGTTTTGAGTAGGACTTGCATGGAATTTTACTAAGTATGCTATGCCATGGGAAATCCTAGTATATGATGCCTTAGTAGAATTTCCTAAGTTAGGATCCCTACTACTATCATGCTTAGCTTAGCTAGTAGAAAACAAGGGTGGATTATATTCATGCTATGAAATATTTCCAAGTCAAGGACTTGTGTTTTGTTTAATAAAACAACTATGTGAATGAATCACCCGGGTGGAATGGTATTGCTTGGATGGATTTTTGTTGAGTCGTTACACAAGGACAGGGGACTGGTGAACCTTGTGTATCACACTTGTGGAATACCACCCAGGAACAAAAAGATTTGAGATGTCAAATGTTGAGAAGCTTCAAGTGCAGCCACTGGGCATTATGGGCTCTGCCTGGATCATATAGGTTGCAATAACTTAGCCAAATGGACAGTTGGTGGTACGGGATGATAGGTTTGGAGCGCGTCCATTTTGGTCTACGGGAAGGCTTCTGAAAGATCTTGTCTCGATGCATGTCGAGTCTTGTGGGGAAAGTGCACCACCTCTCGAGAGAGTAAAATCTAAGTACTTAGTCGTGTCCCCGACAATGGACAATTTGAGCATCAAGATATGGAAGCTATCAAGAATCTCCTCATCCCAATTTCTAAGTTAAAAACTTGTGGTTGAACAAGGGTCAAAGGATCTTCAATCATTGATTGGTATATGCCTTGGGTGGTTTTTGCCAAACAAAAACTTAGTGTTTTCAAATGATAAGGAAAATCTATTTTGAGCAAAGCAAGCCTAAGCTCCACTTAGCCAAATGCATATAGATTATAGACTCCACTATACTACCATAGTATCACTTACCAATACAATTCAAATGTATTGACCCTTGTGGCTATAACTTATTATGTTGCAGGTTTGTTTGATGTTAGTGAAGTGTGTTGATTGGGATTACAAGTCTACAACCAACATGATTGCCTGTGGCACTTTGAAGATGAAGGACTCCATGCTATATAGTTATTTCTGCTGCATTGTAATGAGATAGCCAAATGAGCTATGTAATATGTAATGAATTACTTTATTCCTGATTATAAAATTGTATTATGACCTTTGTTTCTTGATATTACATCTTAACTGTGGATGCTAGATATTGATCTAGGGACTAGCATTGTAAACACAGGGATCTCTACCTTATTAAAGGTTGGGACCTCTACAAAATCACATTCCCATGTACTGAAATAAGTGGTGATGACATGTGTAAACATGATCCCATGTTTGAGTTGGAGAATATTAAATCTTAAGTAGTTTTTCAATGAGTAGAAATTACTTTTCTCAAATTAAAATAAATAAGACAAATGCTTTAATCTTGTAATGATAGGTGATGATGCTAGATCATCTATAGAACACCTTTGTGTGATGATTGAAAATAGTTAAGTATTGTTTGGTGATTGTGTACCTCGTATTTATTTATAGACGCTAGTACCGACCAAGGATACGAGGAGGAAGGAGGATACTACGAGGAAGAAGCCGAGGAGAACTTCAACCACTGCTCTGCTCAAGGCAAGCCAATACTTGAAACCTTGCAAGCTAACACTTGCAATTTTTAAAGTTAGATAACCTATGCAATGCACTAAGCATGCTTGGTTGGACACATTTGATGATACCCAATCCTAGTTTTACTTGCAAGCTTTATACTTTATTTCTTTATCAAATATTTCTCTTAGAGTTTACTTAAGTGACTTGTAGAGTTTAGGAAGATAATTGAAGGTTGCATAAAGAGCATTAAATTTGGCCTAAGCTAGAAAATCTTGATGTCATCCTAAGGCATGAGATTGAACTTAATTAATATCCACTTGTTTACCACCCCTCGTTAGTACTTACCCCACTTGTAGATGCTAGTGCTAAGCATAAAACTTGATCAACTTTAGATGGGAATAATTGGTGAAAATGGTTATGAAAACCTTGTAATGATGAGTCATTCTACTGAAATGTTTTGACATGTGTTTCTGAACACCAGATGATTTTGATGATGAAAATGTTGAGGCATGAGCCTTAGCCCTTTATAAATCTGATGGTTGTCTGGATGCGATACCATTCCAATTTTACCGTACAACCACAATACCCGAAAATTGGGTAGGGCTTCACTGGAAACTTATATACCTTAGTATGGGTTCCCTCACGGCCAAGGTCTGAGCTGATGCTACCTTGTGAAGATTGTCCACCTGTGTAGTACCCAAGATGACAGTTTGTCATGGTTGGGAGGCCAAACTCACAGGAGAGGTGTCTATACTAGGGCATGTAATTGAAAGGTTAGGATTGATTATCCGCATACTGAGTATGGTGAATTCAGGATTTGTTCCTGGCGGATGTATCGAATGTTGTGGTGAAAGTGTACAATCTCTGCAGAGTGTCAAACTATTCGAATAGCCGCGTCCGCGTTTATGGACAGTTGGAGTGGCCATACTGTTCCCCCGTCAGATGTTTTCAAAATGACTTGTGAAATGGATTGAGACTTTGACTTGACCACAACAGGGTTGTGATATGAAATACAAGTTCCCACTTAGGTGATATAAAACGTCAACTATCTTCCTTTGCTTCTAAACTTAGTAGAGGTAAATCTGACTTTTTGCAAAACAACCCTAGAGCTTAGTGTCCTACTACAAAACCCCCCTTAGTATTAGTTTGCGAGTACTTAAAGAGTACTCATGGCTTTGTCCCTGGGTATTCCCGTGGCCTGACTATGAAGAGGAGTACCAGGATGATGGACCGCAGGAAGGTTACGAAAACTAGGATTATCTCCCATCGTCAGCATTGCCCGTGACCCCAAAGATGGAGCTTAGCCTACGCTACCTTTATTATTAAGAACTGGATCATGAGATCCTTATTTGTGTAAGAACTTATGTATGGTTTGTAATGGATGATGTACTGTGATATCGAAATCTATTATGTCTCGCAAAAATGGTAATCCTGGGATTGCGATGTATGGTATAACAGGCATCTGGGATTAAAAATCCGGGTGTTGACATCTGGTTGGGTTGGACCCGAGCCGGATTTGGACTGAGTTAGTGATTCGGACTCACGGTGACTAATATTATATGGGCTTTAGTGAATGGGACATGAGTGAGTGGATCCCACATTCACTCCCTATATATAGTGGGGCGCAGAAACCCACAAGAGAGATCGGTTAGGTCATTCCATGGGTTGAAAACCCTAGCTCTACAACAGTCCAGTCATCGTATTGAACCTAGCAGTTCACCGCCGGTGGTCCTCCTTGTACGTGTGGATACCAGCAGCAGTGTTGTACGATCAACATTAGGACGATTGGATCAGATCGTGAGGAATGCACTGCATTCAACATACGTGCTTCATCAGTAATCCGTAACTGCGCATCTAGTGGTAATCCTTGTGGCCTTCTACCTCAGCTAGATCTTGGGCTCACCGTGTAGGGAAAAAGTTTTTGTTTTATCTCTACTTGGCCCATGTGTGGTATCAGAGCGATAGCTTGTGATTTTAGGCTCGAGATCATGCATATGTGATACGCGGTTGGCTGTAGATTGGATCTATGTGCTGTTTTGGGTGGTCGATCTATGAGATAGATCGGTTTTGTACGATGTTGATTGGATCAACGGTACTCGGGGAATGGTAGATCTGATTTCCGTGATCATACTGCTGAGGTGGTGGAACGAAATACCCCTACCAGTCGGTCTCCACCATCGGATAGACTGTGACACATAAATCCAAAAGCGGGACCGCCGACTTTTCCTCGTCGTAGCGCCTTAGATGTCGTTGCGAGTTTCACAACGCCGATAGGTAGTGTATCTATGCTTAACTTGTTTTTGCAGGAAGTTGTGAATGGTATGGTTCATGTGCATGTGATGTATGTGTGTAATCCATACGTGATATGTGAATCATGGTTTTGTCAGCCGGCTGGAGCCTAGGTGCTATCATTTTATTTTATAACGACATGTGTGTCGTATTCTCTATGTAATATACTTTACTAAGATAGTGTAGCTGTTTGGAGAATCCGAATGGCATGCAAGTCGATGTACATGTCGGTGACATGGTGTAAGACGGCAAGTGACAAGAGTTGTCATGAGTCGGATTACAGGCTTTATGTAGATGGAGATCGCCATGAAGAGAGACATAACATTTCACATTATAATTGCTTTATTTTGTGTTATTGATATGCTTCTGTTATACCTCTGTTAGATAGTCGGTAAAATTTAATTCCTCAAAGAAGGTCTAGTCGGTTTTCCCGCCAGTGTTTGCACCATCACAAGTTGGACATTTTTGGTAGTGGTCTCATAAAATTGAGGTGCTACAAAATCTTTCCGACTGGGTGGGTTCGAGTCGGATTCTTACAGCAGAAACACTCGGTAAGCTAGATGGGCTATCACAACGGTTGTGGGACTCGGGAAAAAGTCGAATGGGAGCCGGGGAATGTGATGCCACCCGTCCAGTAGGAGTCGTATGAGATACAACTGACAAGGAGTTGTCTACCTAGATCACTTGGCGGCAAGCGGTGATGCTAAAGCTCACTAGCCGACTTGCTTATCTAGGATCCTGAATCACTAAGTAACCATTGGAGGGGTGTTGGTTCTAGTGGGAGCATAAAATATTAAAGTGTTTAATATGCTTGATCTTTTATGAATACATGTCTTAAGGGTTTTGCATATTCTCTGTTGTAGATCATGGCACCAAGTAACAGTCACTCTAAGATATCCGGTTTTTCTTTGAGAACCATTCTTGAGAAGGATAAACTAAACGACACTAATTTCACCAACTGGTATCGAAATCTGAGAATTGTTCTCAAACAATAAAAGAAGGACCATGTCCTAGACAACCTACTTCTAGATGAGCCGAACGAGAATGCGACTGTCGCTACCATCAATGCCTACCATCGGGCTAAGGATGAGTCCATGGATATTAGCTGTCTTATGCTTGCTCACATGGAACCGGAATTGCAAAAGTATTTCGAAAATGTTGAGGCCTACGATATGATCAAAAGCCTCAAAAGTATGTTCCAGGCTCAGGCTAAGACTGAGAGGTATCAAGTCTCTCAGGCTTTGCTGAGTTGCAATCTTAAGGATGGTGATCCATTGAGTCCGCATGTGATCAAAATGGTTGGTTACGTGCAGTCTCTAGAGAGGCTTCGCTACCCTATTATCGAAGAGTTCACTACGGATATAATTCTGAACTCTCTCCCTAGTGCATATGGTCAGTTCATTTAGAACTACCACATGCATGGTATGGATAAGATCCTCACTTAATTGCATGGGATGCTCAAGAAGGCAGAGGCGGATCTCAAGAAGGGCGCCAGTCAAGTGTTGATGGTGCAGAATAAGGCTAAGTTCAAGAAGATTTCTTGGACTAAGAAGAAGGCTAAGTCGGGAGGAAAGAAGGCTCAGGACCTGGTCCCAAGCACTTCCGTAGGGACTAAGCCATATCCTTCAGCCGGATCGACTTGCTTCTACTGCAAGGAGGATGGCCACTGGAAGAGGAACTGCAACAAGTATTTGGCTGATAAAGCCAAGAGTGGAGGTATGACTTCCGACTCAGGTACACTTGTTTGCAATTATAGACATATATCTTGCTGATTCCCCTAATAGTTCTTGGGTATATGATACTGGATTAGTTATTCACATCTGCAACTCGTTGCAGGGACTGGTAAGAACTAGGAGCATAGAAAAAGGCGAGGTTGCTATTCGAGTCGGTATCAAAGCGAGAGTCGCTGTGTTGGAAGTCGGCATGATGCAACTTCATTTACCTTACAGATTGATTATGGAACTGAATAATTGTTATTATGTTCCAGTGCTCAATCGAAACAATATTTCTGCTTCATGTTTGATGAGGCAAGGCTATGAGTCGAATATCAAGAATAATGGTTGTTCCTTATATTTGGAAGATATGTTTCACGGCTTTGCACCCATCCAGGACGGGTTATTTATTTTGAATCTGGATGGTGAGTCAGTTCATAACATAAATGTTAAAAGGTTGAAACCAAATGATCTGAATATGACTGACTTTTGGCACTGGCGGCTTGGTCATATAAGTTGGAAATGCATGAATAAGCTCCATGATGATGGACTCCTAACTTCGTTCGACTTTGAGTCGTTCAAGACATGCGAATCTTGCCTACTCGGCAAAATGACCAAGACACCTTTTGAAAAGAGTTGTGAAAGGGCGTCTGACTTGTTGGTACTAGTACATAGTGATGTATGTGGACCAATGAGCACGACATCCAGAGGTTGTTATGAGTACTTCATTACCTTAACTGATGATTTAAGTCGGTATGGATATATCTAATTAATGAAACATAGGTCGGAAGCCTTTGAAAAGTTCAAAGAATTACAAAATGAAGTACATAATCAACTCGGCAAGAAGATAAAGTTTGTTTGCTCGGACCGAGGAGGCAAGTACATGAGCCATGAGTTTGATGACCATCTGAAAAGTTGTGGAATAGTTCCTCAACTTACTCCGCCGGGAACGCCGCATAGGAACGGTGTCTCGGAAAGGCCGAATAGGACCTTGTTGGACATTATACGGTCAATGATGAGTCGGACAAATCTACCTTTTTCATTTTGGAGTTATTTTCTAGAAACAGCAGCGTTCACACTAAACAAAGTACCATCAAAGTCAGTAGAGAAGACACCGCATGATATGTGGACACGCAAAAAGCTGAGTTTGTATTTTCTTAAGATTTGGGGTTGTGAAGCAATTGTCAAGCGACTTCAGTCGGACAAGCTTACGGCCAAGTGGGATAAGTGTATTTTCGTGTGGTATCCGAGGGAAACTTTGGGATACTACTTCTACAACCGAGAAGAGGGAAAATTTGTTTGTCACTCAGAATGGTGTCTTCCTTGAGAAAGAGTTTCTCAGTCAGGGAGTAAGTGGGAGCACGATGCAGCTCGAAGAAATTCGAGAGGAACTGGCTAGTAGCGAGTCGGCAAAAACCTTGGATGTTGAGATGGTCATGGTAGTTGAGCCGGCAGCAGCACCTGTACTACGAAGATCGGCGAGATTACGAAGTGTTCGTGATGTATTATTGTTAGATAGTGATAAGCCGACAAATTATTCGGAAGCGATGGTGGGATCTGATTCCGAGTCATGGCTTGGAGCCATGAGATCCGAGTTAAAGTCCATGGATGAAAATAAAGTTTGGAATTTGGTTGATCTGCCAGACGGTGCAAGACCCGTCGAGTGCAAATGTGTCTTTAAGAAGAAAACTGATATGGATGGAAATGTTTCTGTCTATAAAGCACGCCTTGTCGCGAAAGGGTTCCGACAAGTTCAACGAGTTGATTACGACGAGACCTTCTCGCCCGTAGTGATGCTTAAATCAGTTCGGATCATGTTAGATATAGCAGCCTATTTCGAGATATGGCAGATGGATGTCAAAACGGCTTTCCTTAACGGAAATTTAACTGGGCACATGTATATGATACATCCCGAGGGTTTTGTCAATCTGGCTAATGCTTACAAAGTGTGCAAACTTCAGAAATCCATTTATGGGTTGAAGCAAGCATCTTGAATTTGGAATATTCGCTTTGATGAGGTACTCAAATCGTTTGGCTTCATCAGGAGTGATCATGATCCTTGATTATACAAGAAGTTTAGTGGGAGCAAAGTAAACTTTCTAATCTTATATGTGGATGACATATTACTGATTAGAAATGATGTCCAGATGTTGCAAGAAACTAAGGAATTATTAGAAAGGAGTTTCTTAATGAAAGACTTGGGTGAGGCAACATATATTCTCAGAATCCGGATATATAGAGATAGATCAAGAAGGCTAATTGGATTGAGTCAGAGTACTTATTTGTACGAATGTTGAAGAAGTTCAACATGGAATCGTCTAAGAAGGGATTCTTACTGATGTCCCATGGTGTAAAACTTAGCAAGACTCAGTGTCCTTCGACGACTGATGAGCGAAGTCGGATGAGTGCGATTCCGTATGCTTCTGCAATCGGATCCGTCATGTATGCCATGACTTTTACTAGGCCGGATGTTCCCTATGCTCTAAGTGTTGTGAGCAGATACCAGGCAGATCCTGGAGAAATCCACTGGACAGTGGCTAAAAGTATCCTAAAGTACTTGAGAAGGACTAAGGATATGTTTTTCGTTTATGGTGATGAAGATGAACTCAGTTTAAAGGGTTACACGGATGCGAGTTATCTTACAGACTTTGATGATTCTCGTTCGCAATCTGGGTATGTGTTTGTAATAAATTGAGGGGCTGTGAGCTGGAAGCGTTCCAAGCAAGAGATTGTTCTACAACAGAGGCTGAGTATATTTCCGCCTCGGTGGCAGCAAAGGAAGTTGTTTGGTTGAGGAATTTCCTCATGGATCTTGGTGTGGTTTAGGACTCGTCCAATACGTTAGATGTGTATTGTGACAACAATGGTGCTATTGCACATGCCAAGGAACCTAGGCAACACTAGAATACCAAGAACATACTCATGCCGTACCACCTGATTTGCTAGTTCGTGGATCAGGGTAATATTAAGTGATGCAAGGTACACACATATGCAAATATTGCGGATCTGTTGACAAAGCCACGACCACAGCCAAAGCATGAGGCACACCTAAGAGCTATGGGAATTAGATGCCTAGACATGTGATGTTGGAAGATTGACTCTGGTGCAAGTGGGAGACTGTTGGGAAAATGCCCTAGAGGCAATCATGTATGATGATAGTTCCCATTGTATTCACAAAGATATTAAGTTGTCCTTGTATAAACATCTGATGTGTATCATTGAATATGTGATTCAGTTGTGGAAATATACATTCATGTTGTTTGTACTAAATGCCCTTGGTCATTGAGGTTGTGCTAGACACACAACTTAGACCAATGTGAAAGTCGGTTGATGACTCGATTCCACTTGTCATTGGCATGCAGATGTTATTCCGACTTACACAGATTCGGCTAAAGAGTTTAGAGAGTCGTATTGACCCATACTGAGGTACAACGAACAAGTTGTCATTTGTATATCTCAATCAATGTAATCCTTAGAACTGAGGTTGCTACATAGTACGAGTTGAGGATCATCGACTTATGTTCTATCAAACGATGATCCGTAACTGGGAAGTTATAAAGGCAAAGTTCGGCTCGACTGAGAATCAAGCTGCATGATGTGAATAACCAAGATGGGATTTTTCCCCTCCAGTTGGAGTGATATTCTTTGGGCCCTCTCGGATGATAAGATTCGGAAAGCATGGCCATGCACGATTCAGTTAAGTTTTAACAGAGGCGATCGACTAAGAGTTAGTTGGATGAATCACTTATCTCGGATCGAGAAGAGAGTCGGACTATTTAAGGGATGCAAAATTTTCGCCAATAGTCTGACAAGGTATATGTTGTGTCAAAAGGGACTTGGATGCAAGTCGCATTAGAAAGGAAAGTCGTCATGACTCTTTGGTACTTGGGAGTCGGCACCTTCTGCTAGGAGCCGCTACCGACTAATCGATTGAGAGTCGGACTCCAATCGTGTCCAGGTTGCCATGAGCCTGCGGGGTCACACACTTAAGAGCGGGATCAAGTTCGGATTAGATCTGAACCAGAAATCTGGTTGGGTTGGACCCGAGCCGGATTTGTACGGACTCAGTGAGTCAGAATCATGGTGACTAATATTATATGGGATTTAGTAAATGGGCCACGAGTGAGTGGAGCCCACGTTCACTCCCTATATATATGGGGCGTAGAAACCCAGGAGAGAGATTAGTTAGGTCATTCCATGTGTTGGAAACCCTAGCTCCACAACACTCCAGCCATCGTATCGAACCTAGCAGTTCGCCGCCGGTGCTCCTCCTTGTACGTGTGTATACCAGCAGCGGTGTTGTACGATCAACACCAGGACGATCGGATTAGATCGTGAGGACTGCAATGCATTTAACAGACGTGCTTCATCAGTAATCCATAACCGCGCGTCTAGTGGTAATCATCGTGGCCTTCTACCTTAGCTAGATCTTGGGCTCACTGTGTAGGGAAAAAGTTTTAGTTTTATCTCTACGTGGCCCAACAATAGATCTCGGGATTACCACTAGATGCGCAGTCATGGAACTTGATGCAGCTCGTCAAGGTAGTCTAGACGTTCTACATATCCTCCTTGTTATCGTCCCATGAGAAGCTCCCCTTGCGCGGCTCGTCCAAGTATTACGGATGCAGCACCTCCGAGGTATCCACACGTGCGAGGTGGAAGCGTCAGATGCCAGACTGCTAGGTCTGCGCTTGTGACACAGGCGTGAGGAGTGGCGGCTGGGTGGAATTCTTAACCCTGGTCAGCTCGCCCCACCCTCTCTTATATAGGCGTCCCTAGGGGGCTTCTACATTAGCAACCCATTAGTAGCCTAAGCCTGGTCTAATTCGGATCTAATCCTCATTAGGCTTCCAGCCCCTTAAGTGTGTGACTGTCAACACCCGGATTTTTAATCGCAGATGCCGGTTATGCCATACATCGCAATCCCAGGATTACCATTTTTGGGAGACATAACAGATTAGATATCACAGTACATCATCCATTACAAACCATACATAAGGTCTTACAACAAATAAAGGATCTCATGATCTAGTCTTAATACAATCATAGCAGCGGAACAACGTAATAATAACGGTAGCATGGGTGTAGAGGTCCCAACCTTTAATAAGGTAGAGATCCCTGTGTTTACAATGCTAGTCCCTGGATCAATAGCTAGCATCCACAGTTAAGATGTAATATCAAGAAACAATGGTCATAATACAACTTTATAACCAGGAATAAAATAATTCATTACATCTTACATAGCTCATTACAATGCAGCAGAAATAACTATAGCATGGAGTCCTTCATCTTCAAAGTGCCACAAGCAATCATGTTGGTTGTAGACTTGTAATCCTAATCAACACACTTCACTAACATCAAACAAACCTGCAACATAATAAGTTATAGCCACAAGGGTCAATACATTTGAACTGTATTGGCAAGTGATACTATGGTAGAATAGTGATATCTATCATCTATATGCATTTGGCTAAGTGGATCTTAGGCTTGCTTTGCTCAAAATAGATTTTCCTTATCATTTGAAAACACTAAGTTTTTGTTTGTCAAAATCAACCAAGGCATCAACCAATATACATTGATGATCCTTTAACCCTTGTTCAACCACAAGTTTTTAACTTAGAAATTGGGATGAGGGATTCTTGATAGCTTCCATGTCTTGATGCTCAAATTGTCCATTGCCGGGGACATGGCTAAGTACTTAGATTTTACTCTCTCAAGAGGTGGTGAACTTTCCCCACAAGACTCGACATGCATCGAGACAAGATCTTTCAGAAGCCTTCTCTTAGAACAAAATGGACGCGTTCCCAAACCTATCATCCCCTACCACCAACTGTCCATTTGGCTAAGTTATTGCAACCTATATTATCCAGGCAGAGCCCATAATGCCAAGTGGCTGCACTTGAAGCTTCTCAACATTTGACATCTCAAATCTCTTTGTTCCTGGGTGGCATTCCACAAGTGAGATACACTAGGGTAGTCCATAAATATGGGCCCTGTGTAACCACTCAACAAAAATTCATCCATGCAAGACCCTTTCCACACAGGTGATTCATTCACATAGTTGTTTTATTAAACAAAACACAAGTCATTTTACTTGGAAATATTTCATAGCATGAATATAATACACCCTTGCTTTCTACTAGCTAAGCTAAGAATGGTGGTAGTAGGAATCTTAACTTAGGAAAATTCTACTAAGGTTTCATCTACTAGGATTTCCCATGGCATAGTTAACACTTAGAAAATTCCATGCAAGTCCTACATAGAAATATCACTAATGCATAGTGAAAATAATAGGACAAAAGTATGAAGCGCCACTTGACTTTTTGGTAGAGAATATAAGTTCACTTCTTTATCTTGTATTGGTCACACTCTTCAAATTCCACTACAATTCAATCAAGGGACAAAATTCAATCTACCATTCAAGGAATTCAACACATAAAATAATAAAAACAAAGCAATGCGTGTAAGCATGCCAAAGATTGTTTTATTTTGGAAAAGTGTTTATACTATGCTATAAACATTTTAAAACATCTATTGGTCATTTACAAAAGTGGCAAAACCATTTTAAGTCAAGTTAGTGAAAATCGCCACTTTAAATCATTTTGTTTTATTAGAGATGATTTAACCAAAGTATTAATTTCTAGTGTTTGAAAAATATATTTTTAAACACAAATGTTAGTGTTTATGTTCATAGTGTTTAATACTAAAACCATTTGCAAAACGTTTCATCTAAAAACCAACTTTTGGAAATGTCTTTAAACCAAGTAATAATTTTCTAGGGTTCATCAAATATAATTTCAAGCCTCACACTTGGTGTTTAGGATCAGAGAGTTTAATTCAAGTCATTTTCAAAAGGTTTCACTCAAAAATCATTTTTAAACAATAAACAATATTTTTATTTAACTAGAAATGCTTTTATTCAAAGATTTATTCCTTAGCCTTACAAAATATGTTTTTAAATCCAAAAGTTGGTTTCTATGGTCAGTAGGTTCAAAAAATCCATTCAAAAAAGTTTTTACCCCTAAATCATTTTTAGAATAAATTTTATACACAAAATAGGCCTAGACAAGTTTCTGGAAAAAGAAATAAGTTTACAGAAGCAAATTACAAAACAAAGTACATGGTTGGATAGAATTCTTTTTGCTGATTCCATTGATATAAAGTTTTCAAAATTTGAACGTGTGGATCAAAAGTTATGAAATTTACCAATTCAAACATCTAATAGAAATGTTTCTGGTTTTTATAGCACAGACTGGGCCACGTGGAGCAATCCTATTGGGTGATACCGATTCGGCTGGATCGACTAACACAGACCACAGGATCTCATTTTGATCGCACAGTGCATACTACTAGGAAAACAACTATAGGTAATCAGCACATCCGTGGCTCACATGGTTGAAGTGCCCCACGGCTAAAACAGGTGTGTCTCACCTATGGGCAGTGTCCTACTAGTAACTAGAACAACCATGGCGCACATGACCATAGTGCGCCACAGATATGTGTGGGCCAGGTCCCTGTTGGCCGCACGCCAGACATCCATAGCGCACATACGGTAGGTGCGCTACGGTTGTTAGTGTCAACCGTGGCACACATGGAGGGGGTGCGCTACGCCTAAGCGCATGCCCCTCTCTGCTGTGAAACGGCCAGACACATCCGTGGCGCACTATGGCATGTGCGCCACGGATGTTACTACTCCCAGTGGCGCACTAGGGCCGAGTGCGCCACAGATGTGGCGATTTTTTTGGCAGCTGCACTTTATGTGCACATGTGTGACCATCCACCACCCCACACTTCACTTTCCCCTTCTTCTTCCTCCTTAGATCTAGTCGGGATCTTCTCCTTCCCACCTCAATTTCTCCACCCATTCACCATTTTTAGCATGTAGAACTTGCCTTGGATGTTACATAAGTAATAGAGGAAGGTCTCCGGTCTCTCATCTCCTTCTCTGGTCTCGCGCGCACCTCTCCTTTCCATCTTCTCGCGATCGGTCTCTCATCTCGGTAAGTTGTCCATGAAAGGATGTGTTCATGTGTATATGGATGATATTCTCATATGTATGTAGATGATCGATGCTCATGATGTGTGTATGAGAGGATCAATGGTCATATGTGTGTGTATATGGAGAGTATCGATGATGCTCATGCATGTGTGTATGGAGAGGATAATGATATGTTCATGTGTGTATGGATCTCGGTCTCTGTCTCTTGTGTTTGTATGTGAACAAGTTTCCATTTTTTTGCCAAAATGTTGATTCATTTCCATTTTGGCAAGACTTTGGCATTTCGCAAAGGTCCTAATTTTAGGATAGGTCATGGCAAAATTTTCTATCGACCATTGCATGCATGCATTCATTATGTGGATCTAATAGACTTCTAATTGTGCCGTGTACACCGTGCAGGCAAAAATGGTCTGCATAATGAGCGAAGACATTGTGGCTAGATTTTTGAAATGTGCAACGGCCAACATGATACGAAATAACAAGACGGATATAAGATGTCCGTGCAGAAGATGCAAACTCAACTGGGTGATCGACCCAGATTCTGGTAATCTGCAGGCGCACCTGCTCCGCCATGGTTTCATGGATGGATACACTCGTTGGATAAGCGATGACGAAGACGATGGAGACGGTGAAGGTGACCAACATGACGATGATCATCATCACGGCGAGAATGGGCGAGATGATGAAGAGTCTCCTGGAGATGGTGAAGGTGCGGAAGCAGACTGGGATGATGATGATCTAGATGCCGGAGGAGCAGACAACGATGGAACAACGTCAGGATGGGTGCGGGACCCTTATGTGCAAGAGCTGCTTCTCAAGCAGACGAGTAACGCTAGGGCTGCCGCTAGAGAGAAAGCCAAGCTTGCGCAACTTGTGAAAGACGCGGTTACTCTATTGTATGAAGGATGCAGGCCCGATGATACCCGGTTGAATGTAATGCTCAAGGCTATGGAGATGAAGGCAAAACACAAATTGAGCGACGCAAGCTTCGACGATATGATGGCATTCTGGCACGATCGTCTCCCGGAGGGGAACACATGTCCAACTAGTATCGAGGACGCCAAGAAAATCGTCTATCCTCTCGATCTACCGCGCGTTAGATATCACGTATGCATCAACGATTGCATCATTTACCGGGGCGAGGACGCGGAGAAAACCACATGTCCGGTGTGCGGCGTGAGTCGATACAAGAAAGGGAAGAAAGCACCTCGAAAAGTGGTATGGTACTTTCCTATCACTCCTCGTCTGCAGCGCTATTTCGCGGACCCTAAGGAAGCGAAGCTCATGCGATGGCATGCGGAAAGGAAGAAGCCAGGAGATGATGATGATGACCCCGAAAAGGATGAGCTGCTGACGCACCCTTCAGATGCTATCTAGTGGAAAGCATTGGACCTCGAATTCCCAGAATTCGGTGGAGATTCGAGGAACATCAGGCTTGGTGCGAGCACCAATGGACTCAATCCGTTCGGTAGCCAGAGCATCACGCACATCACTTGGCTCGTGTTTGTATGGCTGTACAACCTCCCTCCATGGTTGTGCTTGAAGAAGAAGTACATACAAATGAGTATTGCTAATTCAAGGGCCGAAACAACCTGGTACCGACATCAATCTGTATCTCGGGCTGTTGAAAGAGGAGCTAGCCACGTTATGGGAATCTGGAGCCAATACTTACGACTCCGTTGCACAAGATTATATCACTATGAGAGCCGCGTTGGTCACTACGGTGCAAGACTATCCAGGTTGTGGGTATATCTTGGGGCAGGTTATCCAAGGATTATGCACATACGTTAGGTGCATGGATAACACAAGCTATCTCCAACTAGAGAAAGATCCAGGGTCATCGAAAACCGTGTTCATGGCGCACCGGAGGTGGCTCGGCAAGAATGATCCATGGAGAAAACGTGGAGACCTGTTCGATGGAAAATCCGAGACCCGAGGAATCCCAGAGCGTAGGAGTAGCGAAGAAGTGGAAGAGTTGATAAAAAACTGTAAAGATTGTCCTAAGCCTGGAAAGAAGCGAAAGAGGCAGCAACAAGACAAGCCGCTGATGAAGGTATGGAAAACAAGGTCTGTTTTCTGGGAGTTGCCATACTGGAAATTTCTCCGCACGCCTCATAGCCTCGACATCATGCGTATCACGAAAAACATGTGCGAGAGTCTGGTCGCCACCATAATCAACCTGCCAGATAGGACGAAAGATGGTCCAAAAGCAAGGCACGACCTGATATGCTTGGGTATCCGGAAGGAGCTTCACGGAGGACGCACTACTCCTAATGATCAGGAAGATGACGATGATCATGAGTCGGAGACGACACAAGGTCGTCGGAAGGGTAAAAAGTTCAAGAAGAACGAATATTACTGCCCTCCTTCTTGCTTCACTCTAAGCCAGGATGAGATCAAATAGTTTTTCAAGTGCCTTCTACGAGTCAAATTTTCTTACGGCTACGCGGGCAAGATAAGCAGATACCTAGACGAGGCGAAGCAGAGGTTCAGTGGCATGAAGTCTCACGACTGTGCCGTGCTAATGACGCAGGTACTTCTGGTCGAACTAAGAGGGATAATGGACGAGCACGTCCGTGAAACGTTATTTGGCCTCTGCAAGTTTTTCGACGTCATCTCTAGTAAGTCGATTGGCGTGAATCAGCTCGGGAGACTACAGGAGGAGATCGTGGTGATACTATGTGAGCTTGAGGTCTATTTCCCACCCGCATTCTTTGACATTATGGTGCATCTGCTGGTCCATGTCGTGGAGGATATCGTACAACTTGGGCCGATGTTCCTCCGCAGCATGATGGCGTTCGAAAGGATGAACGGACACATCAAAGGATACGTTCGCAACAGGTCCCGTCTAGATGGAAGCATAGCCAAGGGCTTTCTGGCCGAAGAGTGCATCTCTTTTTGCACGAATTATCTAGACATCGAGAACCTTGTCGGTCTTCCCGTCAACAGGCACCTTGGCAAGCTCGACGGATCTGGTCACTGAGAGGGTCGTCGCATACTGCATGCAGACTTCGATTTTCGACGTGCAGACTTTGATCGAGCAAACCTCGACGCGCTACAACATTTAGAACTGGTCGATCCTTGTGTACAGAAGCACAAAAGGTTAATCGAGAAGAAGTACAGTGACCGGGGCATACAGAGGACGCAGGGAGAAATAATCAAAGAGAACAACTCAGATTTCACGCGTTGGTTTAGGTAGACACTCCTTGATAATCCCCCGCGATCACATTCTTCTGACACGGAAAAGATCATATTCACCTTGTCGCAGGGACCGATGCAAAACCTGGTGACCTATCAGGCATATGATATCAACGGCTACACATTCTACACGGAGGAAAAGGACAACAAGTGTGATTATCAGAACTCAGGCGTACCGTCGGAATTCTACACCGATGACAACGTGAAGGAAAGATTCTACGGAAGAATCGAGGAGATCTGGGAGCTCGACTACTGTGGAGAAAAGGGTGCCGATGTTCCGTGTCAGATGGGCAAAGAGCGTTAAAAGAGAAGACCGGTATTTCACAACCATGGTTATACCCGAAGCAGCCAAATCCAAGGCCGCCGATGTGAACGTGGCTGCGAAAAATGAACCGTGGGTACTGGCTACCAAAGTGGACCCGGTATTCGTGGTTAAGGTGCCACCAGGCTTGGGCTTCATCGACAATGCCCCTGTGGATCTGTTCTTCCTGTGGTTCGACGACATCTTCAATATGTTCCACCTATACCCGCTGCACTATACCATGGTCCGTCTGTTTTCTCTCAGCCTGGCCATGCAGATCATTAGAGAGAACACACCGGGCATCGCTATAGTGGACCCCTACTACATGCGTGACGGCTGCTTGGGTTCCCCCGCCGAACGAAGTATCGTGGCCTCATACCTAAAAAGAATCCTCGTGGCGAACAAGACAAAGGAATACATTCTCGTGCCTTACTTTCCCGAGTAAGTCGTTATTCACTCGCCACCGTCGATTGGCTTTATTAGATCATCATCATTCTTTTTCCAACACATTCCATTTGAATTTTTTGCGCAGAGATGAACACTGCACGCTCATCTCCTTATCGCCGAAGCATTCTCACGCCACGTATTTCGACTCGAGGAGTCTAGAAAAGAAGAAAAACTACGACAAGATCAAGGAATTTCTAGATGATGCTCTCACTGGCTTTGCCTCGACGAAAGGAACCACCTTCATGCGTACGAAGGTCAAGTTCGGCAGGCACGTCTTCAACCACGTAATGGAGTTCCCCTGCGTGAAGCAGCCGGAAAACAGTAAGAAGGAAGCCTACTATGCACTCCATCACATGAGGGCGTTCCTACTTGCCCAGTAGAATTCTACACTGCCAGATCATCTCAAACAGTGGGCCGAAGCAAAGGCCAAGATCACTGATTCAGATATTAGACAAGAGATGTATCACATCCAGCAGCAGTTTGGAGCAATCATCTTTCATGATGTCATGACTTCGGGGGGATCTTCTACGGAGGAAATATCGCGAATAACCGCGACATAGAAGATCGCCTAGAGATGCAGGGTGACTATAGGAAGTTCATGACAAGACAAGGCGTCCTCCCGTTCCCTAAGCCGAGCCAGAAGGCTTGATGTTGGCCTAGTTGTAGTTACAAACTATAGATGACCTTTGTGTGTGTGTGGACAAGTGTACATGCTACTATACTTATCTTATTAGGTTTATGAATTATCGCTTACTTCTTTTGCTTATTATTATTATATATCAATCAATGCTTGGTTTTTTTGCTTACTCTTTGGTCCTTTGCTCACTTTGGTCCTTCTTTTTTTCCTTACTCTTTTTTCGAGAATAATGCCGATGATTGAAATGTCATGGCACACTATATATGTGAATGTGCTACGATGGTATTGTGAGCCTTGTGATATGCACAAGTCCAGGTCTTGTGCATCCTACTTGGCTCACGGTTCCATCGTAGCATATTCCTGTGTCCAACGACCTATGTATATATATGAGGCATTCTTTTCGAGTTATTTTTGTCTTTTTGAGAATAATGCCGATGATTGAAATGTCGTGGCACAATATATATGTGAATGTGCTACGACGGGATAGTTAGCCTTGTGATATGCACAAGTCCAGGAATTGTGCATCCTACTTGGCTAACTGTTCCGTCGTAGCATATTCCTCTGTCCAACGACCTAGCTAGTTATATATGAGGCATTCTTTTCGAGTTATTTTTGTCTTTTTCGAGAATAATACCGATGATTGAAATGTCGTGGCACAATATATATGTGAATGTGCTACGACGGGATAGTTAGCCTTGTGATATGCACAAGTCCAGGAATTGTGCATCCTACTTGGCTAACCGTTCCGTCGTAGCATATTCCTGTGTCCAACGACCTAACTAGTTATATATGAGGCATTCTTTTCGAGTTACTTTGGTCTTTTTCGAGAATAATGCCGATGATTGAAAAGTCTTGGCACAATATATATGTGAATGTGCTACGACGGGACTGTAAGCCTTGTGTTATGCACAAGTCTAGATGTTGTGCATCCTACTTGGCTTACAGTTTCATCGTAGCATATTCCGGTGCCCAACAACCTAGTTATATATGAGGCATGCTTTTTGACTTTGGTATTTTTGATTTAGGAGTACTTTCTATAAGTGTATCTTCATATGCGACTTTAATTATATATGTTTTTTTAATCATCGGTTAATTATTATTGTCAACTTATAGATGACGTGGTACGTCGTGTACAAGGGACGGGTTCCCGGAGTCTACGATGATTGGGAAGACTGCCGGAGACAGGTGCACCATTTCAGCGGCAATAGCTACAAAGGGTACAACACTATGGCGGAGGCGGAAGCTAGATACACGCGCTATCTAGCGGGAGTTAGGACAAGGAACTGGATGAAGACCTACACCTTCGTCGCGGCGGTGATCATGCTTATCTTCTTTGGTTGTTTATCCCGCGTTTGTGTCTAGCTAGTTTAGATGTCTAGGCGAGCTTTCGAGCTCTAACTTGTTCGATCGACACATGTATTCGCATGTCACCAACTACTTTGTAACTTGATCGAAACAATGTAACTTATACTATGTATTCATGTATGAGACTTATCTATATGTATTTGTTTCAATCTTGTTTTTCAAATTGTGTATTTATATATATAATTGTATATCTTGTATCTGTGTGTGTATATCTGCCTGTAATATTGTATATAATCTAGCTCGGAAATTAAAAAAACAAAAAAAAACACCTGTGGTGCACATGACCTACCTTTTGTGGCGTACTACGCCTAAAGCGCACCTCAGAAGCTTAGTGGCGCACTGGGAAGTGCGCCACAGAATATCCTACACGTAGCGCACCTGCCCACATAGCCGTGGCGCACTAGCAGGTGCGCTACGCCTATCTCGACATAACCACGGCGCACCAGGCAGTGCGCCACGGCTAGGAGATAGCCGCAGCGCAAGGCCCGTGGCGCACCCCTAGTGCGCCACAGATGATGTTTATAGGTGCGCCACAGATGATGTTTATAGGTGCGCCACGAACAACCTTTTTCCTAGTAGTGCAGGTGCTTCCACACCATTTAGTTTAAATGAATCTATTGCGTCCACAAGATCATCATCCAACGGCTCACATCTAGATGACCAAAGGTTGGCGGCGCAGCGACGGTGGCTGGCGGCGGCTGCTCGGGCTGCGACATTGTCGGTGATACAGGAAGCAAGGGAAGGAGGGGAGAAGCTCAGTAGAATCGCGTGATCTCGCTGATGATCGACGTGCCCTTGGTTGGCGAAGGGGCGCTCAAGGACGACGGTGATTGCTCGCCGGAGACGCTCCTGTCATCGGGCGCATACTGTTGTTGGCGGGGGTGGTGCTACAAGGCATGTGCGATTGATTGGCGAATGTTAGGAGATGCGCAGGACGAAGGAGAACAATATAGAGTCATCCAGAAGTGGAGGGGCGGACGGAACCTACCGGGAAAAGCTCGCCGGAGTCGAAGCAGTGGACGGCGATGTTTGGTCTTGGTCATTGCCGACGTTTTGGGGCACGCGCGGATGAGCTGGAGCTACTGGTGGATGCGCCTGAGGCTGGAGACCAAGCTCGTGGGATCTGGAAGGGAAGGGGAGGCAGATGATGGTCAGAATCGACAGAAAAGACTCGCCGGAGCAGTGGCGGTGCAGTGAAAAATTTGGGCAGCCCTGGGCGGAGGAGGTGCGGTGAGTGAGGGGAAAGAGAGAGATAGGGCAGGCGCTTATGTACGCATGATCCCGGGAGAAAGTCATTGCTTCTTTAAACGTGAACTAACGGGATTAAATCGCGGCAGTAATGGCAGCAAGGTGAGGGGCGAGGTCACCGTGGGGGTGGAGACGACGACTGACGGGTGGGGCCGGCTGGTCAGCGAGTGAGGAGGTTTACACGGTGGGGTCTGAAGTCAGTGACGGTGCGGGTTTGTTCGTGAGTGAAAAGGATATGGGGAGGGGGAGTGCCGGGTGGGCTAGTTGGGCCGGACTGGGCTAGCTGGGCTGGAATGGTTTGTTTCCTATTTTTTTTCCCGTCTCTTTTTCTTTTTCTGTTTTCTTTTTCTGTTTTGAATTTATTCAAATGATTTCAAACTCTTTTCATTTCAAAATCTTTTCAAACTTTTTAGTAAGTTTTTAGTCTGTTTAGATATGTATTTTCAATACCACTTTAGGAATTATTTTTTTATTTTTTTATGGTTTATATTTTATTTAAAATAGGCACTTGCCTTTATTTAAATAAGATTTTAAACATAATTTCATCTCTTATTTGAATTCAAATTTTCAACAAATCTTTTTTAGTAGGTTTTATTTATTCGTTAGTGCAAATAATTTTGTTTGAATTATTTAAGTATTTTAATATGATTTATTAATCATTAAAATTTGGTAGATTGTCTTTATTCAAATCAAATATTGTTTTAATCCCATATTAAATTTTATTCAAATAATTCTCTTAAGTTAATTTGATAACTTTTTAATCCACTTTGATAAATTTCCATTTATTACTTTCTCATGATTTAATTAATCATTTCTATTTGGAATTTTATCTTTATCCATATATAATTAGAATATGGTTTAATGCCATATAATTTTATTGGAATAATCTTTATCCCTTTATTTTATCTTTATTTCATTTGCTTATGGATTTGTCCCAGATTTAATTTGGCTTTTAAATAATCCTTATTTATTTATTTCTTTCTTTATCTTATAAAATCCATATCTTTTTATTTATAGATCCAAAATTGGTGATTCCAATTTGTGGAATTTTATTTAATATTTGAATCCTTTTAGGATTATTTTGCTCCCAATTTGGTATGGATTTTGGATAGGAGATTTATTATCTTGGAAAATATTTCCTTTTAACTTATTAAATTCATAATTTTTTATCTATGGCTCCAAATTGAATGAAATCAATTTCTATGGTTTTATAATATTTTTATTTACCATTTTTGATCATTTATAAATGTTTGTTGACAAATTTTTATATGGATCAAATCCATAGTCTTTGAGATATCTTGGAAATGATTTTCTTCCATTAAGGTTTTGGGGTTTTGGTTTAACTTTTCCAAGTGTTTAAATTTCAAGATACATTCATTGATGAATGCATTTCACTTGATTGAAATTTTGTTGGCTTCCCTTTTCATTCAAATTTTGTTCAAGAAGGGTTTTGATGTTTCCATTTTGAAACAAAAAGTTTCTTTTCACCCTAAATTTCAACAATTATTTATTCTGTTTATTTATTTTTCACATTTCAAAATTTGGAAAATTTTGGGATGTGACAGGCTACCACCCTTAAAAGAAATATCGTCCCGAGATTCGGGAAGGCCAGAGGTTACAAGTTGTCTACAAGACAACTAGGGTACTACCACCCTTAAAAAGGTTTTCAACTAGATTACATCTTGGCTTACTTGTGATCTTGATGTATCTTCTCTAGACACTTGTTTGCATAATGGCCTAGCTCTTTGCATTTGAGACACATAACTTGGCTATTATCCTTCTTCTTCTTTGGTATCATTGCCTCTTGTTTATTTCCTTGGTTCTTCTTCTTTTCTGGGCAATCACTAGCATAGTGTCCCATCTCTTTGCAATTGTAACATTGCAACTGGCTTATGTCCTTCTTATTCTTTTTGGGTCTCTCCAAAGCTAGGAGTTCTTCTAGTTCATGCTCTTCATATCTCACCTCAAAGGTGGGAAATCTTTCTCTCCTCTTGGGGCAGTTACTAGAGATATGACCTTCTTCTTCACAAGAGTAGCAACACTTTATGGTCACTTTGGATTTGGTTCTATGGGGCATGGTTCTGACTTTGCCTTTATCCTTCTTGGTAGAAGTTGTTCCTTTATGGAGGTTTCCAAACATTTGATGCATTCCATCTTGCTTCATTTGTTGAACTATAGGATAGATGGGGCATTGGATAGGGACATGATCATTTCCTTCACATAGGAAACAAGTCACTTGAGATGTGGGGCATTGTTTAGTTGGATGTTTCTCTTCACAATTAGGGCATTGATATTCATGCTCTTTGGTAGTGTGATCCATGTCTCCAAAAAAATTGCAAGCTTGAGTTCCCGCTATACTATCATCCTTGACATCATTGTTGTCACAATCTCCTTGGAAAGAGTTTCTTATCATGTTGATCATTTGATTGATCATCCTTTGCAACAATTAAAATTGGGTTTCCAAAAACTTTTGCATGGTTGGGTCTAACTCATTGTTGTTGGCTAAGAACTGAGTTGTCATATGATTCAACTAGGTTTGGTTTGCTAGTAGTTTTTCTCTCATGTGCATCTCTTGGTCGTTGTTGTTGTTGTCACCATTCTTGATGTTGGAGTCTCTTGGGAAGGTCATCTGTTTGGGTTGGATTGGGATTAGAATAGGCAAAAGATTTCTAAGGAAGAAGTCTATCACACACAACAATTTCGCACAAGCAATGTGCAAGCAATCACAAACAACATTCCACTCAATCAACAAGTTCCAGCACGTTTTTAGGAAACAAAATATTTTTCCTACACCACATAAGCTGGTGGGTTTAAACTAATCATTAGTATGGTGGTCCAACTATATGGTTCACTTGAGGTCATACCATTCTTCTTAGTTGTTTCTTCTTGAACAACATCATTGTATCCTTGGAAAAATTCTTGTATCTTGGTCACAAAACTTCAAAGGTGATGATGGTTCCTTCTAGGTTGTGTTTCTTTAGTCTTCAAGTCTTGAATAATATTTCTTGACTCACTTGTAGTCCTTAGTGATATCCAAATTGAAGTCCTTGGTGAAAATAAAGGTGAAGTCATTGATGATGTTGAAGTTGAAGTCATTTGAGTTGGTAAAGTCCTTTGCTCATTTGAGGGTTTATCCATCAAGTTGAAATAGAAGAGATGTAGAATCAAAACCAAAAAGGTTGAGGAAAGAGTTTACAAGATTGTTTGTAAATAAGTTTTGGAACAAATACAACTCCTATTTTTCTAAGGGGTTTTGTCCAATCCTAGGGTTACAATCCTTCAGGCAACATAATGCTCTGATACCATCTATAGAGGTCCAAACCTTTAATAAGGTAGAGATCTCTGTGTTTACAATGCTATTCCCTAGATCAATAGATAGCATCCACAGTTAAGATGTAATATCAAGAAACAAAGGTCATAATACAACTTTATAACCAGGAATAAAATAATTCATTACATCTTACATAGATCATTTGGCTATCTCATTAAAATGCAGCAGAAATAACTATAGCATGGAGTCCTTCGTCTTCAAAGTGCCACATGCAATCATGTTGGTTGTAGACTTGTAATCCTAATCAACACACTTCACTAGCATCAAACAAACATGCAACATAATAAGTTACAGCCACAAGGGTCAATACATTTGAATTGTATTGGCAAGTGATACTATGGTAGAATAGTGGTATCTATGATCTATATGCATTTGGCTAAGTGGAGCTTAGGCTTGCTTTGCTCAAAGTAGATTTTCCTTATCATTTGAAAACACTAAGATTTTGTTTCTCAAAATCACCCAAGGCATCAACCAATAGACATTGGTGATCCTTTAACCCTTGTTCAACCACAAGTTTTTAACTTAGAAATTGGGATGAGGAGATTCTTTATAGCTTCCATGTCTTGATGCTCAAATTGTCCATTTCCGGGGACACGGCTAAGTACTTAGATTTTAATCTCTCAAGAGGTGGTGCACTTTCCCCACAAGACTTGACATGCATCGAGACAAGATCTTTCAGAAGCCTTCTCTTAGACCAAAATGGACGCGTTCCCAAACCTATCATCCCCTACCACCAACTGTCCATTTGGCTAAGTTATTGCAACCTATATTATCCAGGAAGAGCCCATAATGCCAAGTGGCTGCACTTGAAGCTTCTCAACATTTGACATCTCAAATCTCTTTGTTCCTGGGTGGCATTCCACAAGTGAGATACACTAGGGTAGTCCATAAATATGGGCCCTGTGTAACCACTCAACAAAAATCCATCCATGCCAATCCCTTTCCACCCAGGTGATTCATTCACACAGTTGTTTTATTAAACAAAACACAAGTCATTTGACTTAGAAATATTTCATGGCATGAATATAATCCACCCTTGTTTTCTACTAGATAAGATAAGCATGGTGGTAGTAGGAATCTTAACTTAGGAAAATTCTACTACGGTTTCATCTACTAGGATTTCCCATGAAGCACCAGTTGCCTTTTTTGCTAGAGAATATAAGTTCACTTCTTTATCTTGTAATGGTCACACTCTTTAAATTCCACTACAATTCAATCAAGGCACAAAATTCAATCTACCATTCAAGCAATTCAACACATAAAATAAAAAAAACAAAGCAAAGCAATGCATGCAAGCATGCCAAATATTGTTTTATGTTAGAAAGTGGTTTCTAATAGGTTATAAACATTATAAAACATCTATTGGTCATTTACAAAAGTGGCAAAACCATTTTAAGTCAAGTTAGTGAAAATGGCCACTTTAAATCATTTTGTTTTGTTAGAGATGATTTAACCAAAGTATTAATTTCTAGTGTTTGACAAATATATTTTTAAACACAAATGTTAGTGTTTATGGTCATAGTGTTTAATATTAAAACCATTTGCAAAAGGTTTCATCTAAAAACCATTTTTAAATCAAATAAATATTTTATTTTGTTGGAAATGTCTTTAAACCAAGTAATAATTTTCTAGGGCTCATAAAATATAATTTTAATCCTCAAACTTGGTGTTTACGATCAGAGAGTTTAATTCAAGTCATTTTCAAAAGGTTTCACTCAAAAATCATTTTTAAACCATAAACAATATTTTTATTTAACTAGAAATGCTTTTATTCAAAGATTTATTCCTTAGCCTTCAAAAATATGTTTTTATATCCAAAAGTTGGTTTCTATTGTCAGTAGGTTCAAAACAATCCATTTACAAAAGTTTTTACCCCTAAATCATTTTTAGAATAAATTTTATACACAAAATAGGCCTAGACAAGTTTCTGCAAAAACATGGTTGGATAGAATTCTTTTTTCGGATTCCATTGATATAAAGTTTTCATAATTTGGACGTGTGGATCAAAAGTTATGCAATTTACAAATTCAAACAACTAATAGAAATGTTTCTGGTTTTTATAACACAGACTGGGCCACGTGGAGCAATCCTATTGGGCGATACCGATTTGCCTGGATCGACTAACACAGACCACATGATCTCATTTAGATCGCACGGTGCAGGTTCTTCCATACCGTTTCGTTTAAATGAATCTATCGCGTCCACAAGATCATCATCCAACGGCTCACATCTAGATTACCGAAGGTTGGCGGTGCAACGACGGTGGATGGCGGCGGCGCGCTCGGGATACGACGTTGCCGGAGATACATGAAGCGAGGGAAGGAGGGGAGAAGCTCACCATAATCGCGTGATATCGATAATGCTTGACGTGCCCTTGGTTGGCGAAGGGGAGCTCGAGGACAACGGGGATTGCTCGCCGGAGACGCTCCTATCGTCGGGCGCGTACTATCGTTGGCGGGGGCGGTGCTACAAGGCATGCGCGAGTGATTGGCGAACGTTAGGAGATGCGCAGGACAAAGGAGAAAAAGATAGAGTCATCCAGAAGTGGAGGGGCGGACGGAACCTACCGGGAAAAGCTCGCCGAAGTCGAGGCAGTGGACGGCGACGTTCGGTCTTGGTCGTTGCTGACGTTCTGGGGCACGCGCGGATGAGCTGGAGCTACTGGAGGATGCGCCTGAGGCTGGAGACCAAGCTCGTGTGATCTGGGATGCAAGGGGAGGCAGATGATGGTCAGAATCGACAGAAAAGACTCGCCGAAGTAGTGGCGTTGCGTGTGATAAATTTGGGCAGCCCTGGGGCGGAGGAGGTGCGGTGAGTGAGGGGAAAGAGAGATATAGGGCAGACGCTTATGTACGTGTGATCGCGGGAGAGAGTCATTGCTGCTTTCAACGTGAATTTACGGGATTAAATCGCGACAGTAACGGCAACGAGGTGAGGGGCGAGATCAGCGTTGGGGTGGAGACGACGACTGACGGATGGGGCCGGCTGGTCAGCGAGTGAGCAGGTTTACGTGGTGGGGTCCGGAGTCAGTGACAGTGCGGGTTTGTTTGCGAGTGAAAATGGATCTGGGGAGGGGGACTGTATGGTGGGCTAGTTGGGCCGGACTGGGCTAGCTGGGCTGGAATGGTTTGTTTCCTTTTTTCTTCCTGTCTCTTTTTCTTTTTCTGTTTTGAATTTATTCAAATGATTTCAAACTATTTTTCATTTCAAAAACTTTTCAAACTTTTCAGTAAGTTTTTATTCTGTTTAGATACGTATTTTAAATACCACTTTAGGAATAATTCTTTTATTTTTTGATGGTTTATATTTTATTTAAAATAGGCACTTGCCTTTATTCAAATAAGATTTTAAATATAATTTGATCTCTTATTTGAATTCAAATTTTCATCAAATATTTTTTAGTAGGTTTTATTTATTCATTAGTACAAATCATTTTCTTTGAATTATTTAAAGTATTTTAATAAGATTTATTAATCATTTAAATTGGGTAGATTGTCTTTATTCAAATCAAATATGGTTTTAATCCCATATAATTTTTTTTCAAATAATTCTCTTAAGTTAATTTGATAAATTTTTAATCCACTTTGATTTATTTCCATTTATTACTTTCTCATGATTTAGTTAATTATTTCTATTAGGAATTTTATCTTTATACATATATAATTAGAATATGGTTTAATGCCATATAATTTTATTGGAATAATCTTTATCCCTTTATTTTATCTTTATTTCATTTGCTTATGGATTTGGCCCAGATTTAATTTGGCTTTTAAATATTCCTTATTTATTTATTTATTTATTTATTTATTTCTTTGTCTTATAAAATCCATATCTTTTTATTTACAGATCCAAAATTGGTGTTGTGGAATTTTATTTAATATTTGAATCCTTTTAGGATTATTTTGCTCACAATTTGGTATGGATTTTGGAAAGGAGCTTTATTAGCTTGGAAATTATTTCCTCTTAACTTATTAAATTCATAAGTTTTTATCTATGGCTCCAAATTGAATGAAATCAATTTCTATGCTTTTATAATATTTTTATTTACCATTTTTGATCATTTATAAATGTTTGTTGACAAATTTTTATATGGATCAAATCCATATTCCTTGAGATATCATCAAATTGATTTTCTTCCATTAAGGTTTTGGGTTTTGGTTTAACTTTTCCAAGTGTTTAAATTTCAAGATACATTCATTAATGAATGCATTTCACTTGGTTGAAATTTTGTTGGCTTCCATTTTCATTCAAATTTTGTTCAAGAAGGTTTTTGATGTTTCCATTTTGAAACAAAAAGTTTCTTTTCACCCTAAATTTCAACAATTATTTATTCTGTTTATTTATTTTTCACATTTCAAAATTTGGAAAATTTTGGGATGTGACAATGGGCGAGGCTCCATCTTCATGGTCACAGGCAATGCTGACGATGGGAGATGATCCTAGTTGTTGTAACCTTCCTGCGGTCCATCCTCCTGATAGTCCTCTTCATAGTCTGGCTACGGGAATAGCCAGGGACAAAGCCATGAGTACTCTTTAAGTACTCGCAAACTAATACTAACAAGTGAAGTGGTTTTGAGTAGGAAATACTAGGCTCTAGGTTGTTTTGCAGAAAGCCAGATTTATCTCTAAATGAGTTCAGAAGCAAAGAAAGCTAGTTGAAAGTTTTATAACACCTAAGTGGGAACTTGAGTTTTCATATCACAACCCTGTTTTGGTCAAGTCAAAGTTATGATTCATTTCACAAGTCATTTTTAAAACATCTGATGATGGAACAATATGGCCACTCCTCAGAGTAGTTTGACACCCTGTTGTGGACGCGACTATTCGAATAGTTTGACACTCTGCAGAGGTGGTACAATTTCACCACAATATTCGATACATCTGTCAGGGACAATCCTGAATTCACCAGACTCAGTATGCGGATAATCAATCCTAACCTTTCAATTACACGCCCTAGTATAGGCACCTCTCCTATGAGTTTGGCCTCCCAACCATGACCAACTATCATCTTGGGAACTACACAAGTGGATAATCTTCACAAGGTAGCCTCATCTCAATCCTTGGCCGCAAGGGAACCCATACTAAGGTATAGAAACTTCCAGTCAAGCGCTACCCAAATTTCGGGTATTGTGGTTGTACGGTAAAATTGGAATGGTATCGCATCCAGACAACCATTAGTTTTATAAAGGGCTAAGGATCATGCCTCAACATTTTCATCATCAAAATCATCTGGTGATCAAGAACACATGTCAAAATATTTCAGTGGAATGACTCATCATTCTAAGGTTTTCATAACCATTTTCACCAAGTAATCCCATCTAAAGTGATCAAGTTTTATGCTTAGAACTAGAAGCTACAAGTGGGGGTAAGACTAATGAGGGGTGATAATCAAGTGTGACTTATCTAAGTTCAATCTCATGCCCAGGATGACATCAAGATTTATCTAACTTAGGCCAAGTTTTATGCTCTTTATGCTACCTTTAAATAACCTTTCTAAAATCTACAAGTCACTAAGTAAACACAAATTAAGGAGCTTTGATAAATAAATAAAAGAACTAATCTTGCAAGTAAAACTGGGTTTGGTATAATCAAGTGGTGTAACTAATGCATGTTTAATGCACCTAGTTGGCATAGTTATAATGCAACGGTTAACATGCAAAGTTCTAGCTTGCTAGGATAGCTTGCCTTGTGCTGTGTAGTGGTTGAAGTTCTCCTCGACTTCTTCCTCATATTAGTCTCCTTCCTCCTCGTATCCTTGGTCGGTACTAGCGTCTATAAATAAATACGAGGTACACAATCACCAAACAATACTTAACTAATTATATTTAGCACAAAAGGGCTTACACTGGATGATCTAGCATCATCACTATTATCACAAGGATTAAGGCAAAGGTTCTATTTATTTTATTTTAGAAAAGTAATTTCTACTTATTGAAAAACTACTTAAGATTTAATATTCTCCAACTAAAATAGGGGATCATGTTGACACATGTCATCACCACATATTTCAGTACTTTGGAATGTGATTTAAAGTGGTGTCACAATTTAATAAGATTTAACCTTTTTTATTTCAATTAAATAAAGTGACCAGAAATGCCTATGGGGCATTCTTTTATTACTTGTCCATTATTTCTACAAGTAAACCTAGATATTTATATATATTCTGAAAGGTCTTGTCAAATGTAATTTTTGAGAGTTGGAATCAACTCAAAAGCTTTTATGGTTGAATTTTGAAAAAATGTTTGAATGAAGAAAAGTCTCTACCTTGTTATTTTTACTATAGGTGATCTACAAATCCAAATGATTTGAATCCAACAGGCTTGGATTAAGAATTTCAATACCTTTCTAACAAAATTGGTTTTATGCAAGTTGGTTTAGTGAATCTCTCTAAAATGATGGGGGTGGGTTTATGCAATCCAATAGGCAGAACTAGGTTTGAAATTAAACTAATAAAACCTAAATTCAATCTACTAGGTCACATGGGAAGTTAACTGGGCCAGCCCACTACGCACAACGCTCGTGCGGGTGGGTTTAAGTTGTTGTCCCCACCAGTCAGCGAGACAGGGGAGTGCGAAGGGGTACGGGGCAATCTGGACCGTCCGATTAACGTCTAATCTAATGGCTGGGGCTTGTCGTCTCCGTCGGGCAGTGCTGGCGAGACTGAACCCTAACATGGCCAGTAGGGTCTGTGGTGGCTCACCGGGGCTCTGGCGATGGTCGGTGATGGGGGCAAACAACAAAGTCGATGACGGAGATACTCCTGGTACAGGTGGCTCCTCCTGGGGCGAGGCTCCATCTTCATGGTCACAAGAAATGCTGACGATGGGAGATGATCCTAGTTGTCGCAACCTTCCTGTGGTCCATCCTCCTGATAGTCCTCTTCATAGTCTGGCCATGGGAATAGCCAGGTACAAAGCATTAGTACTCTTTAAGTACTCGCAAACTAATACTAACAAGTGAAGTTTTTTTGAGTAGGAAATACTAGGCTCTAGGTTGTTTTGCAAAAAGCCAGATTTATCTCTAACCGAGTTCAGAAGCAAAGAAAGCTAGTTGAATGTTTTATAACACCTAAGTGGGAACTTGAGTTTTCATATCACAACCCTATTATGGTCAAGTCAAAGTCATGATTCATTTCACAAGTCATTTTGAAAACATCTGACGACGGAATAGTATGGCCACTCCAACTGTCCATAACCGCGGACGCGCTATTCGAATAGTTTGACACTCTGCAGAGGTGGTACAGTTTCACCACAATATTCGATACATCTATCAGGAACAATCCTGAATTCACCATACTCAGTATGCGGATAATCAATCCTAACCTTTAAATTACATGCCCTAGTATAGGCACCTCTCCTATGAGTTTGGCCTCCCAACCATGATCAACTGTCATCTTGGGAACTGCACAGGTGGACAATCTTCACAAGGTAGCCTCAGCTCAAACCTTGGCCGCAAGATGATCTAGCATCATCACTATTATCACTAGATGATCTAGCATCATCACTATTATCACAAGGATTAATGCAAAGGATCTATTTATTTTATTTTAGAAGAGTAATTTATACTCTTTGAAAAACTACTTAAGATTTAATATTCTCTAACTAAAATAGGGGATCATGTTGAAACATGTCATCACCACATATTTCAGTACCTGGGGATGTGATTTAAAGTGGTGTCACAATTTAATAAGGTTTAACCTTTTTATTTCCATTAAATAAAGTGACTAGAAATGCCTATGGGGCATTATTTTATTACTTGTCCATTATTTCGGCAAGTAAACCTAGATATTATTATATATTCAGAAAGGTCATGTAAAATGTGATTTTTGAGAGTTGGAATCAACTCAAAAGCTTTTATGGTTGAATTTTGAAAAATATTTGAATTCATAAAAGGCTCTACCTTATTATTTTTACTATAGGTGATCTACAAATCCAAATGATTTGAATCTAACTAGCATGGATTAGTAATTTCAATACATTTATAAAAAAATTGGTTTCATGCAATTTGGTTCATTGAATCTCTCTGAAATGATTTTTGTATCTATAGGCAGAACTAGGTTTGAAATTAAATTGATAAAACCTAAATTCAAACTACTGGGTCACGTGGGAAGTTAACTGGGCCAGCCCACTATGCATAGCGCGTGCGGGGGTGGGTGGGTTTAAGTGGCTGTCCCCACCAGTCAGCAAACAGGGGGTGCGAAGAGGTACGGGGCAATTTGGACCGTGCGATTAACATCTAATCTAATGGCTGGGGCTTGTCATCTCCATCGGGCAGCGCCGGAGAGACTGAACCCTAACGCGACCAGTGGGGGTCTTTGGTGGCTCACCGGGGCTCCGGTGATCCTCCTGGTACCAGTGGCTCCTCCTAGGGCGGCTCCAATCAATGTCACCCTTCTCCCCCAGCAGCGGCAAGCTCCGGCGAAATTCCAGCGACCTGGTGCTCTCCTTGTAGCGGGGATGAGGTGGGGTGGTTCTGAGAGAGAGGGGAGTCTATTTATAGTGCGAAGAGGGGACTGAAGGGTGTGGGTGGAGCTTGTTGTGTTCGTCTGCATAGCGAGGTAACGGCATGGCTGGGGGTAGGGGACGGTGCGCTGCCTCCTGGCGAAGCTCAATGACATGGTGGCGAGGCGTGCGGCGATGCAAATTTGTCAGAACACTTTGATGCTCTGGACGGGTCCGACGGGCATTTTAATGGTGCACAACATCTATGATCCACGTGGCGGTGAACGGGCATGTCCGGGCGGTTCCTGGTGCTGTGGTAATCACGCACGCAAGCGGCAAGGGCGGGGAGAGGTCTATGCTCGCATGTCGAGCGCGGCGCTCTAGCGCACTCTCGGCATGCTTGTAGAGAGGCTGGGCGCGCTTGTTCTGAGTGGTCTAGAGGTTGGCAAGGCTTGGGCACTGGACAAGGGGTGGCGGTGGATGGTGGCTTGTGTCCTAGACAAGGTTGGCGAGGCTAGGGAAGCTCCAAGCTTGATGTCGACATTAGGATTGCAATTTGAGCTCGGCAATGGTCACCATTGATGACAATGCCAAGTTTACAGTGAGCTAGGGCTTGTTAAATTAATTAGATGATCTACTGAGAGTGTGATGTGAGCTAGAGAGGGAACAAGTTAGGCACAAACACTGCTCACTATAGTGTTTGATGTTTTGTTTGATTTGTGTTTACAAGGTTTTTGATGAAATGGACGCAACAGATTTGAATTTGAATTTTTTAGTGAAACTTGGTGGGTGTACTAGTCACATACTAGGTATTATATGGTTGCTTGCTTTTGTCAAAGGGCACTGGTTTGGTTGGGTTTTGAGAAATGGTGATCTTCACATATGATATAGAAATAATTTTGAATTGAATTTGAATCAAGTTGCCAAATGTTTTTGTGGGTTTGAAAGGTGGTCTTGGGTTCACTTTCACTTGGTCTAGCAAGGGGTGAAAAGAAATGAATTTGTTTATGTTTGAAATCTTGGACTAGAAACATTCAAAGTGGTCTAGTGAGCAAGATTGGCAAAAATGACCATTTTCTTGTTTTGTTTGTTTTTGAATTTCCCTTGCTTTGTTTCTTATTGGATTTGATTTAGATGATGTTGTTTTCATATTTAAACCATTCCTTGCTGTTCACAACAATGACACAAGTCCATTCATGCATTCATACATTCATCACATACACACATGCATTCATAATGATTTTAATTAACAAAAGTTTTTGTTAACCCTAATTTTGGTGATTGGAATTTGATAATCCTTGATCAATATTTTTGTGATGTTATAGTGACCCTATAAATTCATATACGTATAGACATGACACGAATACACTTATTCTGTCAATAGTTCGTAGAGGTATCTAGCAAGACATGCCAACTACTAAATGCATACAAAGATCATTTGGACGAACCATCACAAGGTTTAGTACATGTCTTTTCCTTTGCCTCATGATATTTGTCTAGCTCCAAGATAACCTCCCTTTCTCAATACTATGATTCAGAATCCCTTTACTTGGTTAACTCTTAACCATAAGTTGCACGGCCATGCATTTCTAGATCCGATCACTCGAGGGGCCCTAGAGATATCTCTCTCAAGTAGAGAGGGGCAAATCCCATCTTGATTGACCAATGCCTTGCAGCATGCTTCAGGACAAACCCGAAAGCTACCTTTATAACTACCTAGTTACGGAGCAGCGTCTGATGGCCCCAAAGTAGGTCAATCCACATCTCAAGTGCATGCGACAATCTCAGGTGTAAGGACAAAACATACACGATGTGTAGAGAGAACTGCAAGTCTAATTGCCTTCTCAAGTTGGGTTAGTCCAAACCTATGTTTATAACATGTGTCCACATCATTGGTTTGACATCTCCATGTCTATGACTTGCAAAACATAGGCATCAACCAATCGATGTGCTAGTCTAATATTCACGTGTGTCCTCACATGAACTCCGACTAGGGACAACTATTAGATAACCATACAATTAAAGAGTTTCACAAACAATTCACATAATTGCCAATCAATACAAGTTGCCTGATATGGATATTCAAGGAACATTACAATAACTCATGGATACATAAGAAATATAATCATCTCTATGATTGCCTCTAGGGCATATTTCCTTCTAGACTTTCAACATGAACTGGAAACTCATTGTAACAAGAAAATAAAGAATTTATGATTGGATCATAAAGGAAGATATTTGAGTTACAATTTTAGCATAACACCGAAGATTTTATGAATCGTTCCATGGATTTGCATTTACTGAAACACCATAGGAGTATGGAGTCTTACAGATATGTAATGAAACCTTGTTTTAGATGGTGAGATCAAAGGTGTCAGTTATAAAACTTCCATTATATTTTAAAAGATTAAAGATTTAGTGACTACCGCTTTTACACTGAAAAGAGCTCCATCGTGATCTGTTGAAATAACACCATGTAAGGTATGGTCTGGGATAAAACCCAAGTTGTCCTTTCTTAAATTTTGGTATGCTAGGCATAAGTAAAATGTTTACAACCAAATTCGGATGAGGATGTATTTGTTTGTTATTTCGAATAACCGTTGGGTATTCCTCCATAACATAGAAGACAAAATTGTTTTTCGCTTAGAACGTCAAGTTTCTTTAGAAGGAATTTTTCATGAAAAGTTAAGTGGGAGGAAAATAGAACTTTGATAAGTTTATTGAACGTTAGCTATATGTGCTGAGTTGCGTAGCACTGGAAAGTGTCCCGGAGACAGCAACAATGATCATGGCTCATATGGCTCAAAGGTTGTGGTCACGGAGGTCTAAGTTCCTATTGAACCAAGTAGGCCAGGTAAAACAATTAAATACTAAGATTTGAGAGTAAATCATTTTTTTTTGATAATGATAAATTGACTATATGCAACGAATCAATGATGGGCCCTGACGCCGTCAAATGGCTTGAAGCCATAAAATCTGTGATAGTTCCATACACGAGAAATCAACTTTTTGATCTTGGAAGACCCTCTCGAAAGGTGTAAAACCTTTCAGTCGTATTTGGATCTATAAAGAAATAGACATGGATGTTTCACATCTATGAAATAGTCGACATGTCGGTAAAGAGTTTACGAAAATGTTCAAGGAGTTGACTATGACAAGATTTTAGTTTGGGTGGATTAATGTAGCAACCACTACATATAATTTTACTATATGGTAGTTAAACAAAAAAAACAAAATTCTTCTAAGAGAATGGCTACCTAGTACGTGTACATGACACGATCCAAAGGGTTTTGTTAATTCAAAGGATGTTAAAAGCACATGCAAACTTCAATGTTTGAAGTAAGCATCGCGGAGTTGGAATCTTCAACGTGATGAAACTGTTACAAGAGTTTAATTTCATCGAAGACGTTGAATATGCTTGCATTTGCAAGAATTTAAGTCGGAGCGCTAAGACATATTTCTAATGCATTATGTGAAAGACATGTTGTTCATTGGAAATTATGTATCTTTTATTGACACGGGTTAAGAATTTCATTTCCGTAAAAGACTTAGGCAAAACCTGAATATTAGGTATCCATGTCTATATGGATAGGTTGAGACAGTAATATGGTTGTTCCAAATGAACATAGATGAGATACTGAATGAGTTAAATATGGAAACGACAAGAAAGGTACTTATCGCACTGGAAGGATTGAATCAAGATTCAAGTGTTTCGACACTTGGTAAGTGAAACGAGATTCAAGTGTTATTTCACTTGGTGAGTGAAATTATAAGAATATTTTGATCAATCATACCATGATATGTACACATACAGATATGTATTATGCTCTAAATATTATTAGCATATACCAGAATGATTCATAAGATGATCATTGTACAATGGTAAGGATATTCTCATGATCTTTGGAAGAAATAAGAATATGTTATTTATGTAGAGGTGACAAATAGATATAAAGTTCATTATAAAGTGTTATATTGATACTAGTTTTGTCACAAGATCCAAATTAAGTTTATCTCAATTTAAACTATGGGTGGCACAATGTAATGGAAAGGAGTTCCATAATGGATTTGGATGAGTTCCAAAGATAAGACATTGTGACAGATACTATAACAAAAGGCTAAGTATATGTCTGCTATTATAGCAGCAAAAGAGGGCATTTGTGTCATGTAGTTTGTTATCAAACTAGGTGTGGTTCACAGCAGGTTAATACTATGAAGACATATTGTACAAAAATTATATCGACATGATTTAACCCTAAGAAACTAAAGGTCTCACCAAAGGACAAAATTTATACAATGTCATCTCATTGGAGAATGAGTAATGCGTAGAGATGCAAAGACATGCAAATACACATGGACCTGGAAGTTTCGGATCCAAATATTATGTTTACCACTAGCAATCGTGTATATACAACACTAGAAATCCATAGGTGTTGAATGCACAAAGTTTTTTAAACTAGATTATTGACTCTAGTGCAAGTGGGAGATTGTTGGAGATATGCCCAAGAGGCAATAATGAAGTGGTTATTATTATATATTTGTGTTTATGATAAATGTTTACATCCCATGCTATAATTGTATTAACCGACAACATTAATACTTGTGTGTTTTGTAAACATAAAAGAGTCCCTAGTAAGCCTCCTTGTTGGTTAATAGACGATCATGGTTTCCTGATGATGGATATTTGATGTTATTAATAACAAGGTCATATCATTAGGATAATGATGTGATGGACACACACCCATAGTAAGCATAGCATAAGATCAAGTCATTAAGTTCATTTTTTACAAGCTTTCAGATACATAGTAACCTAATCCTTCGACCATGAGATCATGATAATCACCGTCATCAGATGAACACTTTGATTGCATCAAATACCACTTCTGTAACTAGGTGGTCATAAAGGTGACATCGGGTATTCTGAAATTATGTGTTGAAGCACATGGATCAAGAGTGGGATTTGTCCATCCATATGACAGATACATATACATTGGGCCCTCTCGGCGGAATGTAATCCAATTGGATTGCAAGCATGTGACTAGCTCACAAGGGATGTCATATCATAGAATGAGTAAATGGTACTTATCGGTAACGAGGTTGAACTAGGTATGGAGATACCGACGATCGAACCTTGGATAAGTAAAGTATCATGCGACAAAGGGAATCAGTATCGTATGTTAACGGTCATTCGATCACAAAGTCATTATTGAATATGTGGGAGCCGTTATGGATCTCTACATCCCACTATTGGTTATTGACCGGAGAGGTGTGTCGATCATGTCTACATCGTTTGTGAACTGTAGGGTGACACACTTAAGGGTCGATCTTGTTTAAGTAGATATGGAATATGATTTGGAGACCGAATGTTGTTCGGAGTCTCGGATTGGATCCAGGACATCACGAGGAGAACTGGAATGGCCGGAGAATAAGATTCATATAATGGAAGTCATTTTACGGGGTTCAGAAAAACTTGTCGGTATTTGACTGGAGCTTCTAGAATGTTCTAGAAGGGGTCACTAGTGGGCCCACCACTCCGGGAGCGGGAAAATGGGCCGAGGGTATGCTACGGGGGCCTTTGGCCAGACGCACCAAAACCAAAGGGGTGCAACCGGCCAACCCCTATGGAAAGGGGCAAAACCCTAAAATAGGATAGAGGGAAACTTGGGGGGTAAGTTTCCCCCTTTCCCCTCTTGGGCCGACGAGTTGGAGGAGGACACGACTAGGGCTAGGAACCCTGGCCACACCACCATCAATATAATTAGGGGTGGGGTGGGCGCCTAGGACTTGCCCTCTCTCCCAATGCTAGCCGCCCCTCTCCTCCCTCCTCCGTCTTCCTTCACCGGCTTAGGTGAAGCCCTGCAAGAACTCTCCTCCACCACCATCACCATGTCATCGTGCTGCTCGCTGGAACAGGTAGAGGAAGGTCTTCATCGACTCCGTATGTGTGATCGAGGGCGGAAGCGCTACCAGAACGCGTCACATGAAGGATCATCTAAGAGATCTTGATATCGTCAAGTGATCAACTACATCAACATCGAGATATGATCTCGTTAAACGCTTTGGATCTACGAGGATTAGTTCTCTTTAATCTCGTTGCATCGATCTCGTAGATTAGATATTGTCTTCGCCAGAGAATTGGATCTTGATTTTATGTTTTCTTGCGATAGAATTTTTTTGTTTTCCTTGCAACGAGCCCTACATAATGGCCCTCTATGCTGAGAGGGTTGCCCTCGGCATTGTGCCCACCTACACCTAGAGTGTTTCTCTCGGCATTGCTATGCACAATTTATTTACCTGTTCCTTTTTTTAGTTTTTTACTTTTCAGTTTATTTTTTATTTTCTCTATTTAAACATATATCATTTCATTTTACTCAACCTCCTTTTCATTTATATGCTAGATCGATATACGTCTCTATATTCTTTTGGTGTCTACTACATACATAAAATAATATGTTACTACTATGATATGTATGAAACTATGTTATAATATATTATGGTGCTATTAATATATTATAATATGCATGATCTAGACTTGTACATGTATGCTAGGAAAACCAAGGTTGGTACCAAGATTCCACCAGTCTTTTTCCAACGAAACCCTAGTTTGTGGAACCCGTGGTTCTATCCCCTTAGAATTTTCCGTGTGTGGGTCGACCAATGTAATTTTTTTGTTTAAGTTATTTTAGGTCATATTACATGGAAAACCAAGGTTGGTACCAAGTTTCCACAGATATCCCTCTGTTATATCTGTAGCGAGAGTTTTATCCTACACGTCGAGCACTTTTCTAATTGTTACCGCATGCACGTGAACATGCTCGCACCCGGGAGCTAAAAATAGAATCTAAGGATCTTACACCATATGAGTACACGTATTCTAGGGCCACTTGCAATTTTTCACGTGATTCCGGTGCTCTGGTGGTATTTTTCTAGCGAAACCCTATTCTATTGGACCGACAGGTCAATCCACATAGCATTCTCCATACGAGGGTTGACCAATGTACTTTTATGTTATTTTAGGTTTCTTTAAGTCATATCTACATGGAACACCAATACTGGGACCAAGATTCCACCAGTAGCCCTCCGTTAGATCTGTAGCGAGAGTTTCCTCATACATGTCGAGCACTTTTTTAAGTGTTCCCGCATGCACGTGAACATGCTCGCACCCAGGAGCTAGGAATTGAATCTATGTACCTTACACCACACATGTACATGGATTGTAGGTCCACTTGAAATTTTTCGTGTGATTCCGGCACTATGGCAGTCTTTTTCCACCAAAACCCTAGTTTGTGGGACCCGTAGGTCTATCCCCATAGAATTGTCTGTACGAGGGTTGACCAATATACTTTTATGTTGTTTTTGGTTTGTTTAGATCATATCTACATGTAAAACCAAGGTTGGGACAAAGGTTCCACCGGTAGCGTCCCGTTTCATCTGTAGCGGTAGTTTCTCCTACACGTCGAGAACTTTTATAAGTGTTACCGCATGCACATGCACATGCTCGCACCCAGGAGATAGGAATTGAATTTATGGACATTCCGCTACACTTGTACATGTATATGCTAGTGCCACTTGCAAGTTTGGCATGATTCCGGTGCTTTGGTGGTCTTTTTGCATCGGAATTCTATGTACGAGGATTGACCAATATACTATTTCTATTGTTTTAGGTTTGTTTAGGTCATATATATATGGAAAACTAAGATGGTGTCCAATATTCTAATATATTCCTCTGTTAGATCTGCTGCGGGAGTTTCCTCCTATACGTCCAACACGTTTCTAAATGTTACCGCATGCACGTGAACTCATCAGAAATTTTAGCCAATTCTTTTGCTGGTAGATTAGGAGGTTTCGGACCGGATTCTAAAATTTCAGCTTAATCCGACTTACCAATTAAAAATAAAAAATCACGTAGTAAAATCTATCAGGCAGAAAATTGCAACGAGAATTACCATGAATTTTGATATATAACCTCTGTTAATTCATTATAATATTTCATGAAACCTCCTGAAAATTTAGGGTATCAACATAAGGAACCTAAAATTAATTACTCAACTATTACACAAGATTTTATACGATTGATTGCTAAATCTAACGGAATCCTAAAGAAGGCTACTTGGTGCATAACTCCCTCTTCTTGAAGCGTAGTATAACTACGGGCCTTAGTGTATTTGCGCTTCTTCTTTCTGCAGGAGGTTGGGGTGTACTCCTCTTCTGAATCCTCATCACTTGGGGATTAAAACTCTCTCTCCATGGGTTCTTCTTCTACCGCATTGGATCCAGTCTCATCACCACCTTCGTCATTGCCTCCATCATCATTGTCATCATCATCGCTGGAATGGTTGAGTTGAGCTTGGAGGCCAGCGATGATGGCATCGTTGTTCTTAATGATGTCTTCCTTTAACCCAATGACAGCCCGGGCTTGGTAGTACATCTCCATCATGCTTTGTAGTGACTCCTCCATCTAGACGGCTTGTATCTCCAAGTCCTCCATTTGATTTGGAAAGGATCCCATCTCATTCCTGTCTCCAAGTATCACCACGACGTCTCCATCTCCATCGTGCTTCCCGAACTCGAGGAAGACTGAATGCTCGTTCAACTTTTGTTGGTGAATATTGCACATACACGACAAAGACTCATGCATGCAGATATCCAACCCTCCTTCCTAGGTGTTGTAGATTCCTCCATAACACAGTTCTTCGGAGTCCTCACTGATGAATCCTATGCGATGTTAGTGTGGATCTCCATGCGTTCATCCCTCCTATCTTGGGTGTTCATCCTTCTTCCCTTGAACATGGGCAAAGGCGAGCGTAGTGTGAGTGCAAGCCTCCCCAATTGCTTTCCAAAGATCATGTCAGACTTCTCTCCAGCATACTCCACATGAGTGAATTCTCCCATATAGACATGTAAGGGAAGAGCAAGACTAGCATGGACAAGAAATACCAGAAAGAATAACATGAGAAAGAATGGAAGGTACTTAATTAGACTTTTGTAATCTAGTTCGAGGCCACGATTCTATAGTCAACACACGGGCTCTGATACCATTTGTAATACTACAGCCTGAAAAGACCATATCTCTATGCAACACGCCAATCCCTGAATCAGTTCATTGTCTTACATAAATCTTAAAGTTGAATAACAAAGCAAATATCAGTGCATCATAAATAACAAGATGATCCAGAGTATTAAATTATTACAATAATGCTTAGCACGCAGGCTAGCTCAAATAGTTCAATAGAAAACGGAAGTATAAGTATATAACAGGCTCCATCTTCAATTGACCACAAGCGAATAAATGTTGAATGGAGTACCACAACCTAGTCGATCACTCATAATCGGAATATCCTGCAACATAAAACATAGCATCCTCGAAGGGCCAATACTTAGAATGTATGGCAAGTAGATCTTAGTAGGGAGATAATACCCCTAGAAACTACATGCTTATTGGCTAGGTGGAAGCTTGGCTATTATGCGAGCATAAACACTTTTATCCTACTTTCATATACAACTTTAGATTTTCTTTGAAAATATACCAGTTAAGTTAACCCATAAACATTGAGACAATTATAAAATTAGAATGAACGAGAAACATGTCATGAACTAAATATCAAGCAACTCAATTATCCATAACCGGGGACACGGCTAATCGATTAGTTTATACACCATATAGGTGTTAGTACATTTTACCCATATGACTTGGCCACCCTATATCATACCACCACTCTCATATTGTGTGATGATAGGGATAAGTCCAAGATGATATCGTTCAGGAAGTAGCACCCCGAACTCGACACACACCGTACTAACTTACCAAAATTCTACATCTCTCGCTAAGTGGGTTCGAGTTACCATAGCCTACTAAGTCCAACCAGCCGCCCATTTCGTATTGGCACATGGTTGTACACGTAAGCTACAAAATAAAAAAATCCAATCATTTTCTCTAGATACCTGGGTGCCTTTCCGTATTAATACCACCAAAAAATTTCAATCTCATCACATCCAGGGGGTTCATTAATTATGTTGTTTTAGTTTTCTCAAAACAACACTAGCAGCATCACTTATCATATGATGTAGCCCAAACCTCGTCTATCACAGCATGGCTAAGCACATCTAGACATATAGTGGTTCAACTACAATGAATTCCTACCAAGGTATATAGGACATAGCATATCGATAGTACTTTCCTACACATGCATCTACAAAATACACTATACATGCATAGAAAATTGTAGGACAACATCATGAACAAAATAGCATCTACTTGCCTTGGTTGCAGCTGAAGTCGTTCAAGCACTTATTGCAATCACACATGTTGCACTCGTAGCAATCTATTGATCAAACAATTGCATACAACATAAACAACCATACAATCATAAAGAAATGCACAAATGCATGCATGAAAATTTAATAAGTCACAATGGTGGTATTTAGTTCTCTAAACAACAATGAAATATGTGATGCATGCAAGAGACGAATTAATGAAATGGAGTTTTTGTTATTAATAATTACTTGGCATTATTGATATTTTAACATATCTATTGCAACTCCTGTCCTCATTGTAAAATTAAGATTGGATCTGGTGTGTAATGGATGGAGAGCATTAATATGAACCAGTAGGCTTGGATTCACCTTAATCGGACTTATAGATATTTTCTTATAATTTAAATAGTGTTTAGTCGAGTTTAAAAAATTTAAATAATTTCTCTTGTCTAAAATTCAAACAAAAATCATATCTATAATCCACACGGAATTGTAAATCCTGGAACATATCATTTATATTTTTGTGATCTATAAATATTTTACTATAGATTTAACTATCTAAAATTACATTAGTACTAATTAAATCATTACGTTAAAGCAGTACTGCACGTAGTATATCTAATCAGATATTATTAAACTATATGAAAAATATCTTCAATTTGATATATTATACTTAATTTTCGTACCAGGTATGTATTTACTATAGATTTAAGAAGATAGATCTATTTTCTGCAATTTTATTTATTTAAAATTGGCTTTATTGCGTTAGCGCTAACTGGGCCGTGGGGTCATCGCGGTGCTGACCGGGCTGTCCATGTGGCGGCATGCTACCGGTACCGATTTGGATTAGTGATCAATTCGTGGTTGTTGGATTTCGATCGGGTAGATGCGATCTGTAGCTCGCCAGCTCACCTGGCGGCGGCGGACGGCGGTGGCGATGTGGGTGGCAGTGGTCGGCGGCACTCCGGTGGTCAAAGGTGGTGGCGGTCTTGAAGACGGGGTCCGTCTCCTCCTCGCGATCACGATCATGTCTTCGGCGGCGGCAAGACTGAGACCTAGCTCGGGCTACGGTTTCCGAGCGAAAAACAAGGGGAAAAGAGGCGGAGGGGTGGAGTATTTATGGGAGGGGAATGTGTGCACGAGGGGAAAATATTAGGCCAAATTGTAACCAAATCAGGGTGATCCCATGGCGGTGCTCGTCGGGGACTCCGGTCGGGAGGGACACGATGGCATGAGCCCCACGTGTCAGTGGCCGCGGGAGGGGGGGGGGGCGGGGGGGGGGGGGGGGGCTTGCGGAATTGGGCCGGCCCAGCTGCATACTCGCACTGCGCGCTGCGCAGGGGGAGAGGGCGAGCGGCGGGTAGCTAGGCGACTAAGCAGGCCGGGCAACGGTGCTTTGCCGGGGGTAGGTTTAGTATATCTTTTTTTTTCTTTTTTTTTCTATTTTCTATTTATTTGTTACCCTCATATCTTCCTCGTATAAACTCCAAATGAACTCAAACTTGTTTCTAAAATTTTCTAAATTCGAGTGGATTACTCTAGGCTAATATTTAGCAATAATTGCTTCCTTAGCAATAGTTTATTTTTATAAAGTTAATTTAAATTCCTTTAGGAACATAGCGGCATATATTCTTTAGTGTTTCTGATTTTTTATGTTTATTTAAGAAATTTCGAGATGCCAAAATGCAATGCAATGATCATGAATGGCATGCAATGCAAAATTCTTTTCTAGTCCCAATTTGTAAAATCTTGGGATGTGACAACTAAACTCCTACACACCTAACCAAGCTATCTAAACACCACACCACCCCAAACTCCTCTCACCATTTCTTCTTTACAAGACCAGCACTCACCCTCCTCTCTGGTCCCTCTCTTCCCTCTTTAAAGCTTCAAGACAAGTGGAGAGATGCCCTCTCTAAGCACTAACATGTGCCTCATTTTCCCTCTTTTGCAAAAGCTACCATCCATCCCATGTGATCCTATCCTCTCCCTTATCTCCTAAACAAACAGGACCAGATCGATATCCACCTCCGAGGAACCCCTCATCCTGCTCCTTCCTCCCCAAGTCCCCACCATGGCCATGGACATCCTCTACAAACCCTAGCTTGGCCTCCCTCAGCATATGCTCAAGTTGGTCACCTCCAAGTCCGTACAAGGTGTCCAGGATCTCGAGAACGTTCCTCTACCTCCCTACGTCGTCATGTACCGGCGGAACCCCTAGGAGCTCGCCAGAACGTTGCCCTCACCCCATGAACCAAAGCTCTAGGAGTCGGCGGTCCGTGAGATCTGCCCTCGATTGCTTCCACCTTAACCTCCTCCGCCTACGCTGTCACCCTCCCAGTGAGTCCCCATCCTCCTTGACACGGTCTCCCGCGCCCTAGTGCCTTGTGCTGCTGCCACCGGTCGAGCATTGTGCGCGCACGCCGCTGACGCCACGGACACCTCCCAGTACACCACCCAAACGACCTCCCCACATGCTCGTAAGTGCTCGTGGAGCACCACCAGGGATCCCTGCAACCTCCACCACCAACCCCGTAGCAAGATCTCCCTGAGAGTGCCGTCGCTGTTGTGTTTTCCACCGTTGTACGTGCTCTTCAATGTTGCATGTTGGCCTCTGTTTCGTGCTTGCTTCGTTCTCCTGCAATCCACCCGACGCTAGATCTTGGCACCATTGCATATCATGATGCGCCTTATTCAAATCAAGCCTTCACATGAATCTTTTGACCAAGTATCGCGCTTGCAATCTTAGTCTAAACCTAGCTCTATCGCGTCAGTTGCTACCAAGGTTCAGTCCAGCACTGCACGTTCTTTAGAGTTGGAACATGGACGTTGCATTGTCTGTCAGCATGCGCACGAACCTGCTTCTGCACCTCTGTTCCCTACACATTTTCTTCATCCTCAGTTCACTTCCAGGCAGACCATCACACCTCTGGAAAGAGAGCACTTCCCTCTTTACAACAATACCATCCATGCTCCAATCGAAGATCTACAACTCCGGGAATATCGAGGGGATAACCCGTAGTAGGGTCATAATTGGAAAAACATTATCCAGCTTGGCTTTAGCTGAGTCAAGCACAAACTGGCCAGGTCTTAATGGCTAGGACATGACGCTTGTACAAGACCGACATAAGAAGTATGTTGGCCCGTACATGACAAGGAACTTAAACCTGCAGGAAACGACAAGCCGGGTCTCACAAGGGGAAGCCGAGTGACGGAGGACCCGTGGCTCCTTTCCGAGTGAGATCCCGGAAGGACCTCGCTAAAGCAGAGTCAAAAGAGAAGGGCGCCGCCGGGTGACAACAAAGGAGCCGGATGACGCTAAAAGCATCAAGTAACGTATAAAGCAAAGTATGACGCAGTAGGAGCTGGCGTCTATGTACAGGAGGACCTTTCGCTGTGTATCTTTGCTGATTGGGTTAGGTCCCTAGGGCAATCCCTGAGACCTGGCCTGAAAGATAAAAAATATATGAAAATAGTAAACCCTAGGACCCTAACTGTAACCTATCTATTCCCATTGCCTATATAACGAAGGGCATATCTAGGTTTTAGGGATAGATGCAACTAGTGCCCAAAGGCTGGCATCCTCGGTTCTTACTTGTAGCTTGTAGGAAAAATAGCTCAAGGAGCACTTGTAAGTTCGAAGGAGAAATAAATCACAAGTCATTATTGGTTCTTCGTGTCTTCGTGTGTGGCTACAGCACGTACACCCTCCCCGAATTCCTCAAGCAGCCATCATGCCCCAACTCAAGACTACATATGGTATCTGCCGTGACACCACCATGACAGGGAATCACCTGCTGAAGATTGCAGCAGAACAATTTAAGTCCGAGTTTTCTGACTCTGTTCCCCTATTTTTCTCGGCGCACACGTTCCTCCTCTATCGAACTATACCACATGAATTATTTTCTTCCAGCATCAGGCTATCCAAAGGACCAAACCTCGATCAAATTGAAGAACCACAATAGGAGAAAACGTCTCGTGAAGATCAGCCAAAAATATGTATTTCTGAAAGTTTAGTTCAAAATCTGAATCCGCCCTGTTCTTTGATCTATTCCGGCGCGTGCGAGATTCCTCTGAAAAAACATCCTTACGAAGAGTTGTAAAATTTTGCGAGATATACAACTTTATCTTCAAAATCCTCACTGATTTTTCTCCGTCTTTACTCGAAAACAGAGCGATCTAACTCAAATCCCATATCTGAATTTCAGATTAACAACTAGATCTTGTCATTTTATAGAAAGGCCCTACGCTTTCCAAACTCCCAACCTGCAGTCCCATCATGGCATACTTGTTTCTTGTTCAAATGCTTTATTCCTGTACCCCACACCTCACCCATGCCATGCTATGTTATACCATGTAAATTGTGCATCATCCCATCATGGAATACTTGTTTGCTTGTTGCATATGATTTATATGATTTTGCTATGTATTTATTTTGGCCCCTTGTGTGTTTGGTTTTTATCCAGATAGACGCCGAGCAAGGAGAATATCAGGAGCCTCAAGTATTACCCGCATCCATCACTACTAGGAAAACGCCTATTCGTGGCGCACCTGAAAAGGCCTTCCGTGGCACACTAGCAGTGCGCCACGGGCCTCGCGCTACGGATATCTCGTAGTCGTGGCGCACTGCATGGTGCGCCACGGTTGTGTCAAAATAGGCGTGGCACACTACCAGGTGCGCCACGGCTAGGGGTACAGCGTGCGCCACGGATGTGTTTTTCAAAAAACAAAAAAAATGCAAAAAACACCCTAGTTTTGACTTGCAAAAGCAATCGGGTCCGTGCGCCACCGTCGTGTCGCCTCGCCTCGCCGGAGCATGGTCGTGGCCACGACCTACCACCACAGGGAGGTGCGGGAGGCCGTGCCCGTTGTAGTCCTTGCCGGCATCGAGGCAGTAGATGGTTGGAGAAGGGGAGGTATAACAAGAGGGAGGAAGAGAAGAAGAGAGGGAGGAAGGGAGGTAGGTGAGGAGAAGGAGGCCGCCGTCGCCTGTCGTCGCTGCGTGGAGGAGGAGGCCGCCGTCGCCTGTCGTCGCTGCGAGGAGGAGGAGGCCGCCATCGCCAGTCGTCGCTGCGAGGAGGAGGAGGAGGTCGTCGTCGCTGCGAGGAGGAGGAGAAGGCCGTCGTTGTGCCACCGTCACTTGAAGGAGAGGAAGAGGCCGAAGCAAGGACGCCGGAGCAAGGTGGCTAGAGATAGGTGAAGGGGAAAAATGGGAAGGAGGAGAAGGAGAAGGAGAAGGAAGAAGGAGAAGGAAAAGGGGGAGGGAAACTTGAGGGGTAGGTGGGCGGGGTGGTGATTCAAATTTGAATCCCGCCCAAGCTTATCCGTGGCGCACTAGGTGGTGGTGCGCTACGGGTAAGTTGCCCTCTATTTTTTTCTGCAGGAAAAAACGGTCTTTTGACCGTAGCTTTTTACTCTATTTTTTTTGCAGAAATCTCGTTCTCGTCATTTTGGTATATTATACGATTTTTTTCGATATCGTATGCAAAAGTTACAGCCTTTTTACCGTGGCATGACTTTTTTTTGCAAATAAAGTCGAAACTCATGTTTGTTAATTTTACTAGAAGCTATACCACATTACCTACCTAAATATGAAAGGATTTAATTTTTTGAAGTGTTTATCATTTTCTTTTATTTTTTGCAAAGCCTAAAAAGGCGATCTAGGGGGGGGGGGAGTTGGTGCAGGATAGTTAGGCGTAGGGCACTAGGGCAAGGTGCCCTACTACTAAGTTTATACATCCGTGGCGCACATGCCATAGTGCGCCACGGATGTGTCTGGCCGTTTCACAGGAGAGAGGGGCATGCGCTTAGGCGTAGCGCACCCCTCCATGTGCGCCACGGTTGACACTAACAACCGTAGCGCACCTACCCTATGTGCGCTACGGATGTCTGGCGTGCGGCCAACAGGGCCCTGGCCCACACATATCTGTGGTGCACTATGGTCATGTGCGCCATGGTTGTTCTAGTTATTAGTAGGGCACTGCCCATAGGTGAGCCACGCCTGTTTTAGCCGTGGGGCACTTCAACCATGTGAGCCACGGATGTGCTGATTACCTATAGCCATTTTCCTAGTAGTGCATCTTATTCTGCAACTGAACTTCCAGGCAAACAATTCCCCATCCTTGCACTACATATAGAACCTATTGCACTACCTTATTCTTGCATCATAAATTACGATCCGAATAAAATTGAATCTCAAGTATTTCATAGCCTTTACTTTTAAACCCCACTGAAGATTGTTCCCTCAATCCTATGGTCCAATACTACAGGAGTTGTTTGAGTCAAGCGAGTTGTATAATTGCATGTGTAGGGTTAGTGAGTGTCTTTGAATAATGAGGTACATAAACAAAATTGAGTAGTACTGGGATAAGTAATGAAAGAGGCACCGGTGGGCATTATCTGCTATTTGGTTCTTTAAGCTCACTTGTGTCCCATAGGACCCCGAGTACTTGATTCTTGTTCCTTGACTATCGCACTACCTACATTTGGGACCATGAATCCCCTTAATCCTATCTTGAGTCATACTTAATTTCTTGGGGCCACAACTACTTTGGGGTGTTATTACTATCTTGTACTTACGCCATGCTTTACTACTCATTTACTACTATTGCTCGAGGAGCGTTTACTACTGTACTATTTTGGAAAGTGGAATGTTTTCGCGATATCGACAATCCCAGTCACACTTTTGGGTTCCTAGTTGGTTACATCCATTGACACAAACCTATGGGTCCGTATCGGAGCTGACCAACTTTGTCGCGGGTTGCCTCATTAGGTTTTCATTTGGGTTTTCTGAGGTTAATTGTGTGTATTGTTATTTGTGCACCCTTTTAGGGTAAATCTTTCCGAGATCCGTGTCCGCGGTTATGGACGACTTGGAGCACAATTTCTCGATCATAGACAAGCATAACTAAAGTACCACTTTTAAATGGACCAAAAAATTGACTAGTCATAGTGCAATATTCATGGAATGATTAATAAAACTGCCAATGGATGGGATGTTCTTCCGCCTTCTCGTTTGGGAATGGGGAGGTGGGCGAGCGATGTTTATTTGTGTTGATATATATCTATTGGGTAATTAACTGTTATTTAATTAACGAGTGTCCATCCATCATTGGTTATGCGGATGTTGTAGAGTGTCTCTATTGAATTGCTAGGCTTTAATTTTGCTGCTATTGCAACACCCTCAGGCTGTTCCCTTTAGATGAATAAAGACTTGCTGAGTCCCTTAGGGTCTCACACGATAAAATATTGGTTCATATGGACAGGTATACTCTAAGTAAGGTTAGTGGTTCAAAGAGACCGATGATGGTGGCAATGACCTTCTAGTGTAGAGATTCCAGGGATGGAGATCCATGAGATCTGTGGGCGGGATGTGCTTATTTTTAAGGAATCTTATGCTAATTTGCCTCTTATCCATATTCGCATCCTGTTTTCCACTTCTAATTGATACTCTGATGTGTGATATATCAGGATGTATCCTAAACTATTAGCTATCTAGTATTTTGAATCTTGCCATTTGGTGTTGAATATTTCTATTTGTTTTAAATGGTTTGGCTCTGATGTACTCTTGTATGTCGCTGACATACACACTTGTGTATGTTTTGTTCGCATGCCTGTCGACTATGCCGCTCACACTTGATATGATATTCTTGCAAAGTGGATAGGGTTGTTGGCCGGTACCGTGCCCTGCTCCGCTTAGATGGGCCTGCACGTGGGTGGCCTTTGGGCCTCTGCGGTAGAACCACCTTATGCACTTTGGGTTTGTCCTGACTTGTTGCTTAGAGCATAGTATTACATCTGGTATCAGAGCCATTCCGCCCTTCAGGGTCTCGGCCAGGATGGCCGTTGTCATTCTAGAAAATATTTTTAGTAGTTATGTATATTAGGGAAAAACTAAACATGAGAGTAGGACTGCTTCCATCTTTCTTCTTACCCCCACCCACCATTTTCTGGTAAGGAAGTGTAACGTTTATCAATCCTCTTCTAAAATTCAAACTAGGATTCACGTATTTTTGGTTTCCGTAGTACCATAGGATGTGTTTGTCAAATCATTTGTTTATCTATTGCATCCAACCTTGTTGTCGCAATCTGCCTTTGGTTATCAACTGTTGGTATATTCCATACCGATAGGCCTTGTTAAACCGACGCGATCTATCCAACTCTTTGTAAATCGACATGATATTGTTAAGGGTGTTCATCCTTCCTACATGCTTTCACAGAATATGGAGATGCTAATCCCTATCCGTAAGTTGTTTTTCGCATCTATTGGTATTTTAATGCAAAAAAATGCGGATTTTTCTTTGATACATCCGTGTTCCACACTCCTTTTCAGTCGTGTGTGATACAATTTTCACATTCTCTTATTAACACATCCATTCTAACTTGATCTTTTGCTACCGGCGCTTCAATCTGGAGTTTTACTTCGTTTGCAAATTCTTTTGGGCTACATACATAGCATGTGTTGATCTGATGCTTGTGGTTGTAATTTGGTTCTCGTTATAGCTATATGATGCTTATCATGAGTGAAATATGGTAAATGCTATAAATCCAATCGTCTAGATAATGTGGTTATCTCTTGTGATTTTTATTTACACCGTGACCATATCTATATGATATTCAAGTATCTTTCGAAATCCGGAGGTTTCTTAAGGCAATATGATGGATTATTATCCTTATCATGTTTCACATATTTTTGAACTCCATATAGACAAAGGTTCTCTTTGATACAAGAGAATATCATCCTTTCATCTATGGTAGCATTGCTTAATTGTATGAGTTATCATCGGTTCTTATCCAAATATCTCCTCTTGTCAACCGGTGACACGATCAACATGGTGAATAAGTCAGTATCTCTTCTCATATTCGAAGAGCCAGATAATATATTCTTTCAAGCCATCTTTATAAACATCAATCCTTCCTCTTTGTTTTGTTCTCTCGTGGTGGTATATCTTGACGATATTCTTTCCTATTCTATATCAATGGAAGAACATGATGAATATCTTCTTCTTTTCTCTCGATCTTTGTGAACACCGCCTGTGTATAAATGTTCTGAAAGTGTAAACCCCGACTTTTTAAAGTCTCATATCTCAACCACGTCCTTCTGCTAAAGACATTGCTACAATCCTAGAATCATCAAATCATTTCTCAATTCTAATCCATCTTAATATCCCAACCAACTCTGAAGTGTTTCCTTGTTTGACATGTTATCATCGTCATTCTGCTGAAGTTTTCCACAAGATGGCTAAATCTTGCTCAAATTCTTTGGTCTTCCGCTCGTCAAGAAATCTTTTGAAACCCTCTCGCTTGATCTTCTATCCTCAATCCTCCGGATGCCATTAAGATTTGCCAGATATTTCACCATTGCTCTACTCATGTTTGGGGGAGCTATCGTCGATCTATCTATTAAACCTTTTATCTGTCTTCGTGATCTTTCATATATTTTCTGATGGCTTGCAACTTCCAACACGACGACAACATCATCATCCTTATCGACTTTGGATCCGACAAATTGTTTGCATCAATCTTTGTTTTCTTGTGGAGCTTCATAAGTTTCTCCTTGTCAAGATCTTCTGTCTATTTTAGTAGTTGGGTTGCATAATTTTCTTCTTCATGTGAGGAGTAATGCTTTGGGTGCGGGAGAGAGTAACTACCATACCACTACTCTTATCATTCACTCTTTTACATTGAATTGGTTGATTAATCCGATTTTACATATTCCACAGAAGTCAGAAGTGGCATCTATCCCTCGATACTTTTACTTCCAGATACGTCAGAAACATATCTATAATTTTTGATGTTCCATACTTGTTTAGTATCTACTTTGATTTGCTTTGTCTACACTTTGAGGTGTTTTTATATGTTTTATGGTACTAACCTATTAACAAGATGCCACAGTGCCAGTTGCCTGTTTTCTTCTATTTTTGCTTCTAGAAAGGCCGAAAATCAATATTCTCGGAATTGGATGGGACAAAAGACAAAGTTCATACTTTACCGTGGGGAACATAGAGACAGAAGATGATACGGAGGAGGGCCTCGAGGGGGCCTCACCCCTTGGCCGCGTGGGTGGGACCACCCCGCGCCTGGGGGGGTGTAACCGCCTCGGTCACCCCCTCGGCCTCCCTCTTTGCCTATAAGAAGCCCCTGATGCCTAAACCCTAAGTACCTAATCAATATTCCATGAAACCGTCTGTAGCCGCCGCCACCATCTTCCCTTGATCGGGGGATCTGAATCTCTTCTCGGCACCCTGCCAGAGGGGAGATCATCCCGGAGGCCTTCTTCTTCATCATGCCAGCCTCCGTTATGAAGCGTGAGTAGTCACACCTTGGACTAGGGGTCCATGTAGTAGCTATATGGTTGTATCTCCTATTTTGTGCTTTCATGTCTAGATCTTGTGAGCTCCATTCATGATCAAGATCTCATCTATTTGTAATCTTGCATGTTGTGTTTGCGGGGATCCGATGGATATTGAGATTATATGTCATATTGATTAATGGTTTTGTCTTATTGATTCTATCATGTCTGTGTTGTTTGTGATATTGCATGCTCTCCATTGTTAGTGGCTATCTTGGCCAAGTATTTGGTAGTGACTCCAAGAGGGGGTATTTATGCTTGATAGTGGGTTCATGCCTCTATTTAATCTAAGGGAAGTGACAGAAATCTCTAAGGCTGTAGATGTGTTGTTGCCACTAGGGAGAAAACAACGGTCTGTTGTTTATGGAAAAAGTGGATTTTTTACCTTACACACTTTGCTTAAAGCAGTTGTCTGTTGCTTGCAACTTAATACTAGAGGGGGTTCGGATGATAACCCAAAGATATACTTCTAGTCATAGATGCAGTTGGATGGCAGTCTATGTATCTTGTTGTATTGCCCAATAGAATCTCTAGTGAAAACCTCTAGTGAAATATGCTATAATTTGTTTACCTAGCATGCCATGTTTGTTTATCTAAGGAGAACACCTCTAGTGAACTATGGACCCTGGTACAATCATTAACATAGATACATCTTCCACTGTAATTGTTTACTTTCTACAAAACCACTATTACCTTCCACACAGTACAGTTAATCCTTTGTTATAGCAACCGGTGAGATTTAGAACCTCACTGTTTGTTGGGGCAAAGTCTTGAGTTTGTGTTGTGCAGGTTTCCAAGTTACTTGAAACACTTTGAGATGTTTCCTTCCTCCTACTTGTTCGATAACCTCGGTTTCTTACTGGGGGAAAACTTACTGATGTGCTCATCACACCTTGCTCTTGGGGTCTCCCACACCAACAAGCTTTTCTGGCGCCATTGCCGGGGAGGCTAAGGACGTCTTCACAAGGGGAGTCCTCCACAACCTTTCTCTTTACTTTGTTTTTGTTTTTCTTAGTTTATTTTTCTTGGTTTTGTTTGATTATTTTTATCAAAAACTCCAAAAAAAATTAGTTTAGTTTGGTTTGCTTTCCCTTATCAAAAACACACAAAAATTAGTTCCTACTCTAGTCGCTGCTGCTGTTTTGGCTTGCTCCACTTTTGCCAGAATGAACTCTACTGAGAACACCAAGTTGTGTGACTTCACTAGAACAAACAACAATGATTTCCTTAGCACTCCTATTGCTCCACCTACTCCTGATGAAATTAAGCCTGCTTTGTTGAATCTTGTGATGAGAGAGCAATTTTCTGGTGCTAGTTCTGATGTTGCTGTTGCTCATCTCAATAACTTTGTTGAAATTTTTGAGATGCAAAAGTATAAGGATTTATATGGAGATATTATTAAGCTCAAGTTGTTTCCTTTATCCTTGAGAGGAAAAGCTAAATAATAGTTGCTATCCTTGCCTAGAAATAGTATTGATTCTTGAATTAAGTGCACATATGCTTTTATTGAAAAGTACTACTCTCTCGCTAATATTATATATATTAGAAGTTATATTATGAAATTTAAACAACTTGATAATGAACATGTTGCTCAAGCTTCGGAAAGAATGAAATCTTTGGTTAAGAATTGTCCCACTCATGGACTTACTGCTTGGATGATTATTATCAACACCCGGATTTTTAATCCCAGATGCCTGTTATGCCATACATAGCAATCCTAGGATTGCCATTTTTGCGAGACATAAAATATTGGTACCATAGTTCATCATCCATTAAAAACCATAATAAAGGTCTTAGAAATAAAGGATCTCATGATCCAGTCTTAATATAATCAATGCAGCGGAATAATATAATAACGGTAACGTGGTTGACGCTCCATCTTCAGGGTCACAAGCAATGTTGATGATGGGAGATGATCCTAGTTGTAAGATCCCTCCTTTATAAAGGAAAAGATCCCTGTGATTGCAATGCTAGTCCCTGGATCAGTGCTAGCATCCACAGTTTAAGATGAAGTACATAGAAACAAAGGTCATTATTACATATCATTGCAGAGACAAACATAGTCTTTTACAAACTCCATGGCCACAGGCCTAATACAAGAGTTCAAATATATAATAAGATAAATAAGTCTTCATCTTCATGTGCCACAGGAAAGCATGTTGAGTGTAGACTCATAACCCCTATTCACCATCAGAATAACCTGCAACATCACAAGTTACAGCCACAGTGGGTCAATACATTGGAATAGTATTGGCAAGTGATACCTTAGAATATTATTGGCAACTAGTTACTATATGCATTTGGCTAAGTGTAGCTTAGGCTTGCTTTGCTCAAAATAGGTTTTGCCTATTAGTTGAAAACACTAAGTTTTTCTTTGATAAAAACTTTCCCAAGGAACCACCAATAGAAATTGGGGAACCTTCACCCTTGTTCATCCACAAGTTTTTACTTAGAAATTGGGATGAGGAGATTCTTGATAGCTTCCATGTCTTGATGCTCAAGTTGTCCAATACCATGGACATGGCTAAGTACTTAGGTTCTTCCATCTGCAGAGGTTGTGCACTTTCCTCACAAGACTTGATTTTCACCAAGACAGGACCTTTCAGAATCCTTCCCTTAGACCAAATGGACGCGTTCCAACCTATCATCCCACTACCACCAACTGTCCAAATGGCTAAGTTATTGCAACCTATGTGATCCTGTAACATCCCTAAAATCATGTTTCAAACTCATGCATATCATTCATGCATCCATGATGATATAGGATTCATTTCAAACAAAACAATTCAAAAATAGGAGCTTATGAACTCATTATTTTATGTGATCATCATTTGAAAACAAATGCTACTCTTTCCTTAAGAGGTGGTTGTTCTTGAGACCAAACCATGTGCTCTGTTGTTTCTGAATGAGTTGCTTGATTGCTATGGTTTAAAACAAAATTTCAAAGCAAATACAATTTGAAAACCAATTTCAAAACCAATATAAAACAAAGTGCTATGTCACTGTTATTTTGATTTTCCAAAAATGACCAAGCCATTTCAAGGAGACCACATGGTTTTATGCCAAAATTTGTGACTGTTGCACACTGCAAAAATCCTGAAAAGATTTGAATTCAAATAGAGTTTGAATTCATTTGAAAACCATTCCTGAAAATCATTCTGGAAAAAGAAAAGGGAATAAGAAATCTAGCTGGGCCTGGCGCCACCATTCCAGCCCAACAGGCAAAGCAGCCCACCCGGGCCACCCTTCTCTCTGTCTTCTCACACCCGCGACGAACCAACCCCGCAGCCACTGAGCACTGGGCCCTCCCCACGTTAGCGTCGTCTTCCCCAATTTCTCGCGCGCAGACACCGCTCCGCCGTTACCACCGTGCAGTGACGCCGCGATTAAAACTCGCTTAAATCCCATTGATTCAGCGCACAATCCACGCCCCGCTTCTGGCTACTTAAACCCCTCGCCGCCGCGGTCATTTCCCCCCACTTTCCTCGCTCACTCCGCCACCAGGCTGTGCGCATTCGATCTCAAAACCCCGCAACACCGACGACCTCCGGCGACTGATTCCGGTGAGCTTCGACCGCCCCCCTTTCTCTGGTTCAAACTATCGTGACCAGCATGTTCTTGCGTGTTCCCTGATACCTTTCGTTTGCATTCTCATGACCCAGCTCGTCGTCATCATTCACGCCCGCAAGTGACAGAACCGCCGTCTGACTCCGACGAGCAATTGAGGTATAATCCGACCGCCCCTTGTATTCTCCTTGATCCGTTAGTGTTCACCGTAGACTTGCGCACCCTCTGAAGCCACTGGTTTATGCTAGGGTGACCCAGAGTGTCGCCAACGTCTTCGTCACCATGCATCCGACTCTGTGCTCAACTCCGACGAGGATTTTCGGTCGTGCCAGTGCGCCCCTGTCCAAGCAAGGACCATGTTGAGCTTCCTCGTGACCGTGCGAGTCTGGTAAGCCATGCCACACACCCCAGCCCGTCCTGTATTCGCCGGACCATCGCCACCAGTAGCGCCGCCGCCAGCAACCATTTGCGCCGCCCATCCTTGGTCACGCGCTTAGCAGCCGTAGGATCTAGATCCAGCGCTCTAGATTAGATCTGCATCGAAGGGGTAAGTGACAATCTGAGCCGTGCGCTTCAAGTTTGATCTGACGGTCCACGCTGGTCGATCCACGTGAAGCGGTACCGACGAATCAGAGCGCGACGCGTGGCTAGGGTTTAGTTTAAGAACAGATTTTGAATCAGATTTATAACCAGATTTGATTTAGCTATAACTTTTGATCCACATGTTAGAATTTGACAAATTTTATACCGTTGGAATCAGGAAGACAAGCCCTTTCCAAATATGAAATGTGTTTAGTGTTTAGTTTCTGTTAAAATGACTTTATTTTTAGAAACTTGTTTAGGACTATTTTGAGTATAGGAATTGTTTAGGAAATTGTTTTAGTGTCAAATAAACTTGGTTTAGCAAGTTTTTAACTTGGTTATGATTCATGACTATGCACTTGCTTGGTTGAGTTTTAAAAATCATCACTTAGCATTTTTGCATGCATGCATATGTATTTTTGTTTGTTTGTATATGTTGTGTGTAATTTGTTGCTACCATTCTTTGTGTAGACTTTGGTGCTAGTGATTGTGATTGTGAAGAGTGCTACTCTCCCAACTACCAAGGCAAGTGGTACTTCATGAATATTACTATCCCTATATTTTCATACAAGCATTAGAAATATTTTGCTAAGTCTTGCATGTTACTATTTTTTCCAAATGCCATGTTGGGAAATCCTAAGTAGTTGTAGAATTGCTAGGGAATTTCTAAGTTAAGTTACTATCTTTGCCATGCTTAGCCTAGCTAGTAGCAAACAAGGGTTGGTAAAATATATACATGCTATGATGAAAATATTTCTAAGTCTATGGACTTATGTTTTTCTTAATAAAACAACTAAGTCAATGAATCACCTGGGTGGAATGGGACTTGATTGGTGGTTTTTGGTTGAGTGGTTACACAAGGCCCATGGCTATGGTTTACCTTGTGTATCTCACTTGTGGAAAGCCACCCAGGAACAAAGGGATTTTAGAGGCCAAGTGTTGAGAAGCTTCTAGTGCAGCCACTTGGCAATATGGGCTCTGCCTGGATCACATAGGTTGCTAGAACTTAGTCATTTGGACAGATGATGGTAGTGGGATGATAGGTTGGAACGCGTCCATTTGGCTAAGGGAAGGCTTCTGAAAGGTCCTGTCTCGGTGAAACCAAGTCTGGTGGGGAAAGTGCACAACCTCTGCAGATGGAAAAATCTAAGTACTTAGCCAAGTCCATGGCAATGGACAAATCGAGCATCAAGGCATGGAAGCCATCAAGAATCTCATGACTCCAACTTCTAATAAAAACTTCTGGGTGAACAAGGGTGAAGGACCTCAATGTCTATTGGTGGTTCCTTGGGAAAAGTTTTGACAAAGAAAAACTTAGTGATTTCAACTAATAGGCAAAACCTATTTTGAGAAAAGCAAGCCAAGCTACACTTAGCCAAATTTGCATATAGTATATAGTCCACCTAAAATTTACTAAGGTGTCACTTGCCAATACTATTCCAAGGTATTGACCCACTTTGGCTGTAACTTGTGATGTTGCAGGTTACTCTGATGAGGATTAGGAGTCATGAGTATACACTCAACATGTTTGCTTGTGGCACATGAAGATGAAGACTTATATTTATGTACTTATTCAAACTCTTGTATTAGGCATGTGGCCTTGAGTTGTAAAGACTATGTTATCTTTGGAATGGATGTAATAAATGACCTTTGTATCTGTGTACTTCATCTTAAACTGTGGATGCTAGCATTGATCCAGGGACTAGCATTGCAATCACAGGGATCCTTTTCCTTTACAAAGGAGGGATCTTACAGATGGTATCAGAGCACTGTGTTGCCTGTAGGATTATGACCATAGGATTGGAAACCACTAAGGAAAAATTTTCAACTACTTTTACACTTGTCTATTCTTCTCGTAAACTTTTCTAATCTTCTCTCTCATCTCTATTTGTAGAGGAATTCCATCAACGAAGCCGTGAGGAAAGGACCACTCATGACAATCACTTTGGAGTGTGAGACAGAATTCCCCAAGGCTCTCAAGGACCTCATGGTTGCATTAGAGATACACGGTGCAGCTGTGTACAAGGGTTTTCCTGTGATGGATGAAAGAGTGGAATACTGGTGGGTGCAACTTCACTTGTATAAAAACAAGGAAGACAACCATCAGGAAAAAGGATTCTGCATGTTCACCAATTCAGTGGTGCACCCTACATTCTTTGAATCAGCAAGGGATGCAGCTTGGAAGACCATCAAAGAACTTGGTGACAGAGTCAAGTGCAGAATGCTCAACCTCCAAAATGATCTAAGGAAAGAGAAGGAACATACCCAAGAGTTGGAAGCTAGCAACCAAACTTTAAGAGGAGATATTATAGACTTAGTGATGGAATCATGTGAGCAAGATAGGCTGATTGCTTCTAGAAACATTGTGTTAGCCAACCGATCCAGTGAGATAGGATTGTAAACGTACTTCGTTAGTTGGACCACCACCTATCACCCTATTTTCCAAAATGTTTATTTGAAATAACATTGAACCTTGGTTGATGTAATGGTTTCATGTATGCATGACTTGTGTGTTTTGCTTTCCAAGGTTATGTATGTGATGTTTTGACTTTTGTTTTATCTTGAATTGTGTTGTTCTAACTTTTCTATCTTATAAATAGATGCCTATTACCATCAGCACTGTTGAGGAGTTCCAGGTTACCCGCTTTGGTCCTCGTATTGTTGAGCTTACTACTTTGCTCAATCTCCCTCTTCCCACCATCATGGTGCATCCCCTCACCAAGTTCGAGAGGAAGGACCTCTGGGGCTTCAAGGTGAACCAGCCCGGACGCCAGACAGAGCCTACTACGGAGGCCATCGTCTTCAAGCTTATGAACGATGACAGGGAGAGAGGCATGGAGGTAGTTATGCAGGATCTGATAGGACGTCTGCTAGGACGACACTCCCGACAGGTTAGAGGCACCCACTTCCACGTCTTCAGGAGACATGATGAGGATGGAGAGTCCATCGACTTCGAGGAAGATTCGAGGGACGCAGCAGAGCCGATACGCCTGTACCTCCAGGACTTAGAGTCTCTCATTAGGCACGTGGACACGGACAGGACCAATGTCATGCTCAGCAATGATGAGCTCCAGGTGCAGCTTCGCGAGAAGGACAAGCTCTTCGCGCAACAGGACGAGATAGTCAAGGAAATGGAGGCGAAGTTCGAGACCCAGGACAAGAAGTTCAAGAGTCAGGAGAAGCGTGTCCAGGATAGGAACAAGAAGATCCGGGACATGACTGAAGAACTGTAGTCCAAGGACTTCGAGCTAGAGCAGCAGCAGACGGTGATTGAGAGGCTTCGTTCCCAGAAGAGGGCTCTCAAGGCCAAGATAGAGTCCTTGACCACTAGCATCGAGGAGAACAAGGCCGCGATGGAGAACGCAGGTCTTACCTTTGTCGAGGAGGAGATTGATGCTGATGAGTAGATTTGACTACTCGTTTATCTTTTATTATCATACTTGTTATTTGAGAACTTGTTATTGGACCATCCGACATGTGGATGGCTTGCTACTTGTGTGTTTTACTTCGTGAACTTGTTATTTTGTTGTTGAATTTTTTTCTTGTGTTGCATGCTTTGTGTTTGCTTATATGAGGTAATGTGCATGAAAGCATCTATGGGTATCTCATTCTTACCTCTATTTGAACAAACCACAGATGCCTCCCCGTCGTGCAAACCCCAACCCCAACAACAACAACAACATCACTCCAGAAATGCAACAAATGATGACTGCTCAAACACAGCTGATGCAGATGATGACAACGTTCATCCAGAACCAAAATAATAACAACAACAACAATAACAACAACAACCCTCCGGGCTTTGATATGCTCACCAGGTTCTTGAGATTGAGGCCAGCTAAGTTCTCAGGGATGACTGGTCCCATGGTGGCCAACGATTGGCTATGTTCTGTGAACAAGGACTTAGTAACCGTGGGCTGTACGGATGCTGAAAAAGTCAGATTTGCAGCACATCTGCTGGAAGGGCCACCCGCCACTTGGTGGGACAACTTCCAGATCACCACTCCCATAAATGAAGTGACATGGGCTATCTTTGAGGATGGCTTTCGCACTGCTCATATCTCATCAGGAGTGATGATCCTGAAAAAGAAAGAGTTCCACAATCTGAAGCAGCGCCACTGCAGTGTGGCTGAATACATTGAGGAGTTCAATAATATGGCGCGTTATGCACCGGATGAAGTTGACACTGATGCCAAGAGAAAGGAAAAATTTCTTGAAGGCTTGAATGATGAGCTGAATCTGCAATTGGTTGTAGCATATGTTCCCACTTATCAGTCGCTCTGTGACAAGGTTGCTATTTTGGAGAACAAAATAAAACAAGTGGAAAGCAGAAAGAGGAAGCACTCCGACAAGCACAGCTCGAGATCGTCTCACAAACGATCTCACTATGATGATAGCGGAAGCTCAGGATCCCACAAGCATGGGAAATTCAACAAGCACCACAACCACAACCGTCATGACAACAAGCATCACCGTAGTCATGACAATTACAAGTACAAGAACCACAAGAGTGGACATAAGAGCCACCACAGTGGTAATGGAAGTGGAAGTGGAAGTCAGCCTGTTAAAAGAGACATCAGTCAGGTTGAATGCTTCAAATGCAAGAAGATGGGGCATTATGCAAATGAGTGCCCTGAAAAGAAAGTCGAAGGACCTATCAAGCCAAACCCTTTCCAGAAGGGACAGGTAAACCACATCAATGTGGATGAGGTCTATGAGGAGCCTGATGCTGTTGCTGGTAAGTTCAGACTCAATTCTATTCCAGCATTTTTACTCTTTGATACTGGTGCATCTCATTCATTCATATCAAGAGCATTTGTTGAAATAAATGAACTACCGGTAGAAACTATTGGGTGTCCTATAAAAGTAAGTTCTCCTGGTGGAGAAATGATCGTGAATTCTGGATGTCATGATCTAGTCATAGAATTTGGGAAGTATAAGTTTCCCGTTAACTTGATAATTCTAAACTCCCAAGGATTGGATGTCATAATGGGAATGGACTGGATGACCAAGTACAAAGGAGTGATAGATTGTGCCAGCCATACTGTCTCACTCACAACTCCAGAAAATAAAAGGATCAGATTCAAGACCAGCTTTGAAGCAAAAAGGAGTATGCTTAATTCTCTTAAGGCGGTTAGCATGGACAATGTGCCAATTGTGAGTGAATATCCGGATGTGTTTCCGGAAGAACTACCGGGAATGCCACCAGATAGAGATGTGGAGTTTCTGATAGATTTGGTACCAGGGTCTGGACCAATAGCAAAGAGACCATATAAAATGTCAGTTGATGAACTGAAAGAGCTCAAGAAGCAACTTGGAGAACAGTTCCAGAAAGGATTTATTCAACCAAGTTCTTCATCTTGGGGAGCCCCAGTTTTGTTCGTGGAGAAGAAAGATAGAAGTCAAAGGTTATGCATAGATTACCATTCACTCAACGAGGTAAATATCAAGAACAAATATCCTTTGCCTAGAATCAATGAATTGTTTGATCAGCTATAAGGAGCATGTGTGTTCTCAAAGATTGATCTCCGGTCAGGGTATTTTCAACTCAAGATAAGAGAACAAGACATACCTAAAACAACATTCACCACAAGGCATGGATTGTATGAGTATACTGTGATGCCTTTTGGCTTGACCAATGCTCCAGCATACTTCATGAATATGATGAACAAGGTGTTCATGGAATTCCTTGACAAGTTTGTTGTCGGTTTCATCGATGACATCCTAGTCTACTCCAAGAGCAAAGAAGAGCATGAAGGACATTTGCGTTTGATACTTGAGAAGTTGAGAGAGCATAAACTTTATGCCAAATTCAGCAAGTGTGAGTTCTAGTTGGAGGAAGTTGGTTTTCTTGGTCATGTTATGACAAAGGATGGTGTAGCAGTTGATCCTGCTAAGGTTTCGGCTGTGACTGAATGGGAATCTCCCAAGTCCGTGAAAGAAGTTCGTAGTTTCCTTGGCTTAGCAGGTTACTACAAAAGGTTCATTGAGAATTTCTCAAAGGTAGCTAAGCCCATGACTGAATTGTTAAAGAAAGACAAGAAGTTTGCTTGGTCTGAAGGTTGTGAACTCAGCTTTCAAGAGTTGAAGAAGAGACTTGTGACCGCACCAGTCTTGTGTCTGCCATATTTGGAAAAGGATTTCCAAGTATATTGTGATGCATCTCATCAGGGATTGGGTGCAGTACTTATGCAAGACGGTAAAGTTGTAGCTTATGCCTCGAGACAACTCAAAACTCATGAGGTAAACTATCCTACCCATGATTTAGAGTTAGCCTCTGTCATCCATGCACTCAAAACATGGAGACACTATCTTTTGGGAAAGCGTTGTGAAGTGTTCACAGATCACAAAAGTTTGAAGTATATCTTCACCCAGAAGGAAATTAATATGAGACAAAGAAGGTGGCTAGAACTTATCAAAGACTATGACTTAAGTTTGAAATACCACCCCGGTAAAGCAAATGTTGTAGCAGATGCTCTAAGTCGTAAGGTTTTTGTGAATGGCCTTACCAAAGGAGAATTGCCAGATGATTTGTGTACCCAATTCAGAAAACTCAGATTGGAGATTATGCCTGAAGGACATCTCATTTCTTTGGATGTTCAACCCACTTTGTTGGACAAGATCAGAGAAGCCCAGAAGACTGATAAGGAAATTGAAGAGATTAAAGAAAAGATTGGCAGAGGAAAAGCCAAAGAATTTCATGAAGACGAACAGGGTACTTTATGGCATGGGAAACGTATTTGTGTTCCACAAGACCCGGAGTTGCGGAAACTGATTTTGCAGGAAGCACACAACTCACCATATTCTATTCATCTGGGTAACACCAAAATATACATGGACATGAAGGAAATATTTTGGTGGAATAATCTCAAGAAGGACATCGCCGAACATATTGCTTTGTGTGATGTGTGTAGTAGAGTGAAAGCGGAGAATCAGAAACCAGCAGGTTTGCTTCAGCCACTACCTATTCCTGATTGGAAGTGGGACAAAATTGGTATGGATTTCATTACCGAATTACCAAGGACCAGGTCAGGATATGATTCCATATGGGTAGTAGTGGATCGCCTAACTAAAGTGGCTCATTTCATACCCGTGAAGACAACCTATACAAGTGCTAAGTTAGCCAAAATCTACATGAGTAGAATTGTATGTCTACATGGAGTGCCCAAGAGTATTGTATCTGATAGGGGAACTCAATTCACTTCCCATTTTTGGAGATAGCTACATGAGTCATTAGGAACGAGGTTGGAATTCAGTACTGCTTTTCATCCTCAAACCGATGGACAAACGGAAAGGACTAATCAAATTCTTGAAGACATGTTGAGGGCATGTGCCTTAGACTATGGAGCCAGTTGGGATGAAAGTCTGCCTTACGCAGAATTTTCTTATAACAACAGCTATCAAGCCAGCATTGATATGGCACCGTTTGAGTTTCTCTACGGAAGAAAGTGTACCACCCCATTGTTATGGAATGGTGTGGGAGAAAGAAGTTTATTCGGGCCAGATCTTATCAAAGAAGCCGAAGAGAAGGTCAAGTTGGTTAAGGACAGGTTGAAGATAGCACAGTCCCGACAGAAAAGCTACGCAGATCCTAAGCGTAGAGAAGTCACCTACGAAGTTGGTGATAGAGCCTATCTTAGAGTATCACCAGTTCGTGGAGTAAAAAGATTCGAAGTCAAAGGAAAATTGGCACCAAGATATGTTGGGCCATTCAAGATTCTAAGTCGCAAAGGAGAAGTTGCCTATGAAATTTAACTGCCAGGATCTCTGTTAGCAGTCCATAATGTGTTTCATGTGAGTCAGCTTAAGAAATGTCACCCAGAAATGGAAGAAACTTCTTTGAAGGATACTATACCTTTGGAGGAGGTTCAGTTGGAAAGTGATCTCACCTATGAAGAGAAACCTATCAAGATTCTTGAGACTGCAGAAAGAGTCACAAGGACTAAGACTATCAAGTTCTGCAAAGTGCAGTGGAATCATCATTCCGAAGAGGAAGCAACATGGGAAAGAGAAGATGATCTTCAGAAAGACCACCCTCACCTATTTGCTAGCCAATCCGAATCTCGAGGGCGAGATTCACCTTAAGGGGGTTAGATTTGTAACATCCCTAAAATCATGTTTCAAACTCATGCATATCATTCATGCATCCATGATCATATAGGATTCATTTCAAACAAAACAATTCAAAAATAGGAGCTTATGAACTCATTATTTTATGTGATCATCATTTGAAAACAAATGCTACTCTTTCCTTGAGAGGTGGTTGTTCTTGAGACCAAACCTTGTGCTCTGTTGTTTCTGAATGAGTTGCTTGATTGCTATGGTTTAAACCAAAATTTCAAAGCAAATACAATTTGAAAACCAATTATAAAACCAATATAAAACAAAGTGCTATGTCACTGTTATTTTGATTTTCCAAAAATGACCAAGCCATTTCAAGGAGACCACATGGTTTTATGCCAAAATTTGTGACAGTTGCACACTTCAAAAATCCTGAAAAGATTTGAATTCAAATAGAGTTTGAATTCATTTGAAAACCATTCCTGAAAATCATTCTGGAAAAAGAAAAGGGAATAAGAAATCTAGCTGGGCCTGGCGCCACCATTCCAGCCCAACAGGCAAAGCAGCCCACCCGGGCCACCCTTCTCTCTATCTTCTCACACCCGCGACGAACCAACCCCGCAGCCACTGAGCACTGGGCCCTCTCCACGTCAGTGTCGTCTTCCCCAATTTCTCGCTCGCAGACACCGCTCCGCCGTTACCACCGTGCAGTGACGCCGCGATTAAGACTCGCTTAAATCCCATTGATTCAGCGCATCATCCACGCCCCGCTTCTGGCTACTTAAACCCCTCGCCGCCGCGGTCATTTCCCCCCACTTTCCTCGCTCACTCCGCCACCAGGCTGCGCGCATTCGATCTCAAAACCCCGCAACACCGACGACCTCCGGCGACTGATTCCGGTGAGCTTCGACCGCCCCCCTTTCTCTGGTTCAAACTATCGTGACCAGCATGTTCTTGCGCGTTCCCTGATACCTTTCATTTGCATTCTCATGACCCAGCTCGTTGTCATCATTCACGCCCGCAAGTGACAGAACCGCCGTCTGACTCCGACGAGCAATTGAGGTATAATCCGACCGCCCCTTGTATTCTCCTTGATCAGTTAGTGTTCGCCGTAGACTTGCGCATCCTCTGATGCCACTGGTTTATGCTAGGGTGACCCAGAGCGTCGCCAACGTCTTCGTCACCGTGCATCCGACGTTGTGCTCAACTCCGACGAGGATTTCCGGCCGTGCCAGTGCGCCCCTGTCCAAGCAAAGACCACGTTGAGCTTCCTCGTGACCGTGCGAGTCTGGTAAGCCATGCCACACACCCCAGCCCGTCCTGTATTCGCCGGACCATCGCCGCTAGTAGTGCCGCCGCCAGCAACCATTTGCGCCGCCCATCCTTGGTCACGCGCTTAGCAGCCGTAGGATCTAGATCCAGCGCTCTAGATTAGATCTGCATCGAAGGGGTAAGTTAAAATCTGAGCCGTGCGCTTTAAGTTTGATCTGATGGTCTACGCTGGTCGATCCACGCGAAGCAGTACCGACGAATCAGAGCGCGACGCGTGGCTAGGGTATAGTTTAAAAACAGATTTTGAATCAGATTTGTAACCAAATTTGATTTAGCTATAACTTTTGATACACACGTTAGAATTTGACAAATTTTATACCGTTGGAATCAGGAAGACAAGACCTTTCCAAATATGAAATGTGTTTAGTGTTTAGTTTCTGTTAAAATGACTTTATTTGCAGAAACTTGTTTAGGACTATTTTGAGTATAGGAATTGTTTAGGAAATTGTTTTAGTGTCAAATAAACTTGGTTTAGCAAGTTTTTAACTTGGTTATGATTCAGTACTATGCACTTGCTTCGTTGAGTTTTAAAAATTAGCACTTAGCATTTTTGCATGCATGCATATGTATTTTTATTTGTTTGTATATGTTGTGTGTAATTTGTTGCTACCATTCTTTGTGTAGACTTTGGTGCTAGTGATTGTGATTGTGAAGAGTGCTACTCTCCCAACTACCAAGGCAAGTGGTACTTCATGAATATTACTATCCCTATATTTTCATACAAGCATTAGAAATATTTTGCTAAGTCTTGCATGTTACTATTTTTTCCAAATGCCATGTTGGGAAATCCTAAGTAGTTGTAGAATTGCCAGGGAATTTCTAAGTTAAGTTACTATCTTTTCCATGCTTAGCCTAGCTAGTAGCAAACAAGGGTTGGTAAAATATATACATGCTATGATGAAAATATTTCTAAGACTATGGACTTATGTTTTTCTTAATAAAACAACTAAGTCAATGAATCACCTGGGTGGAATGGGACTTGATTGGTGGTTTTTGGTTGAGTGGTTACACAAGGCCCATGGCTATGGTTTACCTTGTGTATCTCACTTGTGTAAAGCCACCCAGGAACAAAGGGATTTTAGAGGCCAAGTGTTGAGAAGCTTCTAGTGCAGCCACTTGGCAATATGGGCTCTGCCTGGATCACATAGGTTGCTAGAACTTAGTCATTTGGACAGATGGTGGTAGTGGGATGATAGGTTGGAACGCGTCCATTTGGCTAAGGGAAGGCTTCTGAAAGGTCCTGTCTTGGTGAAACCAAGTCTGGTGGGGAAAGTGCACAACCTCTGCTGATGGAAAAATCTAAGTACTTAGCCAAGTCCATGGCAATGGACAAATCGAGCATCAAGGCATGGAAGCCATCAAGAATCTCATCACTCCAACTTCTAAGTAAAAAACTTGTGGGTGAACAAGGGTGAAGGACCTCAATGTCTATTGGTGGTTCCTTGGGAAAAGTTTTGACAAAGAAAAACTTAGTGATTTCAACTAATAGGCAAAACCTATTTTGAGCAAAGCAAGCCAAGCTACACTTAGCCAAATTTGCATATAGTATATAGTCCACCTAAAATTTACTAAGGTATCACTTGCCAATACTAGTCCAAGGTATTGACCCACTGTGGCTGTAACTTGTGATGTTGCAGGTTATTCTGATGAGGATTAGGAGTCATGAGTCTACACTCAACATGTTTGCCTATGGCACATGAAGATGAATACTTATATTTATATACTTATTCAAACTCTTGTATTAGGCCTGTGGCCTTGAGTTGTAAAGACTATGTTATCTCTGGAATGGATGTAATACATGACCTTTGTATCTGTGTACTTCATCTTAAACTGTGGATGCTAGCATTGATCCAAGGACTAGCATTGCAATCACAGGGATCCTTTTCCTTTACAAAGGAGGGATCTTACAGATCCAGGAAGAGCCCATATTGCCAAGTGGCTGCACTAGAAGCTTCTTAACATATGGCATCTCAAATCCCTTTGTTCCTGGGTGGATTTCCACAAGTGAGATACACAAGGTAAACCATACAAATGGGCCTTGTGTAACCACTCAACACAAACCAATCTTTCCATTCCACCCAGGTGTTTCATTAACTTAGTTGTTTTATTAAGCAAAAACACAAGTCCAAAGACTTAGAAATATTTTATCATAGCATGAATATATAACCACCCTTGGTTGCTACTAGCTAGGCTAAGCATGGCATTGATAATAATCTTAACCTAGAAATTTCTAGCAATTCTACAACTACTAGGATTCCCCAAGCATAGCATATAGATCAAAAATTCATGCAAGGCTAGCAAAATATTTCTAATGCATAGTTGAAAACATAGGAGTAGAATCATGAAGCACCAGTTGCCTTGGTAGTTTGGAGAGTAGCAATAATCCTCACAATCACAATCACTATTTGCACCAAAATCTACACATAAAATAGTGGCACAAACTCACATACACATTAATACAAACAAAAATACATGAATGTATGCAAAATTCCATGTGATGATTTTCTACCCCAAACAAAACAAGTGCACAATACTGAATCATAAACAAGTACAAAACAAGACAAATAAACTTTATTTGAATAACAAAACATTTTCCAAATAATTACTATACTCAAATTATGCCTACAAATGTTTCTGCAAAAACAACCATTTTAACAGAGGCAAAACATTAAACACATTGCATAAATGGAAAGGGTTTTCTCTCCTGATTCCAATGATATAAAATTTGTCAAATTTGGACGTGGGAATCAAAAGTTATGAATTAAACAAGTTTAAACATCTAATAGATCTAATTCATATTTTTAAAACGAAACACATGCCACGCGGCAGCATCTGGTTGGTTGGTACCGATTCGCCCAGTATCACGCTTCTGCGCCGTCATATCTAACTAAAACGCACGGCTCAGATCTACCTGTACCGCTTAATAAAATCTAACTGGCCTTTGGATCTGGATCCAATGGATCAGATCTATCTGACCAGAAACCAGCGGTGCAAATGGTGCCCGCGGCGGCGACGGTTCTGGCAGCGACACGCCGGCGAGGCCAGAGGGGCAGGGGGGTCGGGCTAGTGCTTACGAAGATCGCGAGAACGTGGAGATGCTCAACTTGCAGACGGACAGGGTCGGGGCGCTCGGATACGGCAGCAGGAGCTCGTCAAAGTTCGTCTGAGCGTAGGGTGCTCACTGTCGAAGTCGAAGACGATGTCCTGGGGCACAAGGATTCAAATAGAGAATGTTATCGGATGTGCGAGGCACTGGCGAACATGATAGCGTGAACCCGATGCAGAGGGGAACACAGGGATGACTGGTCCCATGGTGGCCAACGATTGGCTATGTTCTGTGAACAAGGACTTAGTAACCGTGGGCTGTACGGATGCTGAAAAAGTCAGATTTGCAGCACATCTGCTGGAAGGGCCAGCCGCCACTTGGTGGGACAACTTCCAGATCACCACTCCCATAGATGAAGTGACATGGGCTATCTTTGAGGATGGCTTTCGCACTGCTCATATCTCATCAGGAGTGATGATCCTGAAAAAGAAAGAGTTCCACAATCTGAAGCAGCGCCACTGCAGTGTGGCTGAATACATTGAGGAGTTCAATAATCTGGCGCGTTATGCACCGGATGAAGTTGACACTGATGCCAAGAGAAAGGAAAAATTTCTTGAAGGCTTGAATGATGAGCTGAATCTGCAATTGGTTGTAGCATATGTTCCCACTTATCAGTCGCTCTGTGACAAGGTTGCTATTTTGGAGAACAAAATAAAACAAGTGGAAAGCAGAAAGAGGAAGCACTCCGACAAGCACAGCTCGAGATCGTCTCACAAACGATCTCACTATGATGATAGCGGAAGCTCAGGATCCCACAAGCATGGGAAATTCAACAAGCACCACAACCACAACCGTCATGACAACAAGCATCACCGTAGTCATGACAATGACAAGTACAAGAACCACAAGAGTGGACATAAGAGCCACCACAGTGGTAATGGAAGTGGAAGTGGAAGTCAGCCTGTTAAAAGAGACATCAGTCAGGTTGAATGCTTCAAATGCAAGAAGATGGGGCATTATGCAAATGAGTGCCCTGAAAAGAAAGTCGAAGGACCTATCAAGCCAAACCCTTTCCAGAAGGGACAGGTAAACCACATCAATGTGGATGAGGTCTATGAGGAGCCTGATGCTGTTGCTGGTAAGTTCAGACTCAATTCTATTCCAGCATTTTTACTCTTTGATACTGGTGCATCTCATTCATTCATATCAAGAGCATTTGTTGAAATAAATGAACTACCGGTAGAAACTATTGGGTGTCCTATAAAAGTAAGTTCTCCTGGTGGAGAAATGATCGTGAATTCTGGATGTCATGATCTAGTCATAGAATTTGGGAAGTATAAGTTTCCCGTTAACTTGATAATTCTAAACTCCCAAGGATTGGATGTCATAATGGGAATGGACTGGATGACCAAGTACAAAGGAGTGATAGATTGTGCCAGCCATACTGTCTCACTCACAACTCCAGAAAATAAAAGGATCAGATTCAAGACCAGCTTTGAAGCAAAAAGGAGTATGCTTAATTCTCTTAAGGCGGTTAGCATGGACAATGTGCCAATTGTGAGTGAATATCCGGATGTGTTTCCGGAAGAACTACCGGGAATGCCACCAGATAGAGATGTGGAGTTTCTGATAGATTTGGTACCAGGGTCTGGACCAATAGCAAAGAGACCATATAAAATGTCAGTTGATGAACTGAAAGAGCTCAAGAAGCAACTTGGAGAACAGTTCCAGAAAGGATTTATTCAACCAAGTTCTTCATCTTGGGGAGCCCCAGTTTTGTTCGTGGAGAAGAAAGATAGAAGTCAAAGGTTATGCATAGATTACCGTTCACTCAACGAGGTAAATATCAAGAACAAATATCCTTTGCCTAGAATCAATGAATTGTTTGATCAGCTATAAGGAGCATGTGTGTTCTCAAAGATTGATCTCCGGTCAGGGTATTTTCAACTCAAGATAAGAGAACAAGACATACCTAAAACAACATTCACCACAAGGCATGGATTGTATGAGTATACTGTGATGCCTTTTGGCTTGACCAATGCTCCAGCATACTTCATGAATATGATGAACAAGGTGTTCATGGAATTCCTTGACAAGTTTGTTGTCGTTTTCTTCGATGACATCCTAGTCTACTCCAAGAGCAAAGAAGAGCATGAAGGACATTTGCGTTTGATACTTGAGAAGTTGAGAGAGCATAAACTTTATGCCAAATTCAGCAAGTGTGAGTTCTAGTTGGAGGAAGTTGGTTTTCTTGGTCATGTTATGACAAAGGATGGTGTAGCAGTTGATCCTGCTAAGGTTTCGGCTGTGACTGAATGGGAATCTCCGAAGTCCGTGAAAGAAGTTCGTAGTTTCCTTGGCTTAGCAGGTTACTACAAAAGGTTCATTGAGAATTTCTCAAAGGTAGCTAAGCCCATGACTGAATTGTTAAAGAAAGACAAGAAGTTTGCTTGGTCTGAAGGTTGTGAACTCAGCTTTCAAGAGTTGAAGAAGAGACTTGTGACCGCACCAGTCTTGTGTCTGCCATATTTGGAAAAGGATTTCCAAGTATATTGTGATGCATCTCATCAGGGATTGGGTGCAGTACTTATGCAAGACGGTAAAGTTGTAGCTTATGCCTCGAGACAACTCAAAACTCATGAGGTAAACTATCCTACCCATGATTTAGAGTTAGCCTCTGTCATCCATGCACTCAAAACATGGAGACACTATCTTTTGGGAAAGCGTTGTGAAGTGTTCACAGATCACAAAAGTTTGAAGTATATCTTCACCCAGAAGGAAATTAATATGAGACAAAGAAGGTGGCTAGAACTTATCAAAGACTATGACTTAAGTTTGAAATACCACCCCGGTAAAGCAAATGTTGTAGCAGATGCTCTAAGTCGTAAGGTTTTTGTGAATGGCCTTACCAAAGGAGAATTGCCAGATGATTTGTGTACCCAATTCAGAAAACTCAGATTGGAGATTATGCCTGAAGGACATCTCATTTCTTTGGATGTTCAATCCACTTTGTTGGACAAGATCAGAGAAGCCCAGAAGACTGATAAGGAAATTGAAGAGATTAAAGAAAAGATTGGCAGAGGAAAAGCCAAAGAATTTCATGAAGACGAACAGGGTACTTTATGGCATGGGAAACGTATTTGTGTTCCACAAGACCCGGAGTTGCGGAAACTGATTTTGCAGGAAGCACACAACTCACCATATTCTATTCATCCGGGTAACACCAAAATATACATGGACATGAAGGAAATATTTTGGTGGAATAATCTCAAGAAGGACATCGCCGAACATATTGCTTTGTGTGATGTGTGTAGTAGAGTGAAAGCGGAGAATCAGAAACCAGCAGGTTTGCTTCAGCCACTACCTATTCCTGATTGGAAGTGGGACAAAATTGGTATGGATTTCATTACCGAATTACCAAGGACCAGGTCAGGATATGATTCCATATGGGTAGTAGTGGATCGCCTAACTAAAGTGGCTCATTTCATACCCGTGAAGACAACCTATACAAGTGCTAAGTTAGCCAAAATCTACATGAGTAGAATTGTATGTCTACATGGAGTGCCCAAGAGTATTGTATCTGATAGGGGAACTCAATTCACTTCCCATTTTTGGAGATAGCTACATGAGTCATTAGGAACGAGGTTGGAATTCAGTACTGCTTTTCATCCTCAAACCGATGGACAAACGGAAAGGACTAATCAAATTCTTGAAGACATGTTGAGGGCATGTGCCTTAGACTATGGAGCCAGTTGGGATGAAAGTCTGCCTTACGCAGAATTTTCTTATAACAACAGCTATCAAGCCAGCATTGATATGGCACCGTTTGAGTTTCTCTACGGAAGAAAGTGTACCACCCCATTGTTATGGAATGGTGTGGGAGAAAGAAGTTTATTCGGGCCAGATCTTATCAAAGAAGCCGAAGAGAAGGTCAAGTTGGTTAAGGACAGGTTGAAGATAGCACAGTCCCGACAGAAAAGCTACGCAGATCCTAAGCGTAGAGAAGTCACCTACGACGTTGGTGATAGAGCCTATCTTAGAGTATCACCAGTTCGTGGAGTAAAAAGATTCGAAGTCAAAGGAAAATTGGCACCAAGATATGTTGGGCCATTCAAGATTCTAAGTCGCAAAGGAGAAGTTGCCTATGAAATTTAACTGCCAGGATCTCTGTCAGCAGTCCATAATGTGTTTCATGTGAGTCAGCTTAAGAAATGTCACCCAGAAATGGAAGAAACTTCTTTGAAGGATACTATACCTTTGGAGGAGGTTCAGTTGGAAAGTGATCTCACCTATGAAGAGAAACCTATCAAGATTCTTGAGACTGCAGAAAGAGTCACAAGGACTAAGACTATCAAGTTCTGCAAAGTGCAGTGGAATCATCATTCCGAAGAGGAAGCAACATGGGAAAGAGAAGATGATCTTCAGAAAGACCACCCTCACCTATTTGCTAGCCAATCCGAATCTCGAGGGCGAGATTCACCTTAAGGGGGTTAGATTTGTAACATCCCTAAAATCATGTTTCAAACTCATGCATATCATTCATGCATCCATGATCATATAGGATTCATTTCAAACAAAACAATTCAAAAATAGGAGCTTATGAACTCATTATTTTATGTGATCATCATTTGAAAACAAATGCTACTCTTTCCTTGAGAGGTGGTTGTTCTTGAGACCAAACCTTGTGCTCTGTTGTTTCTGAATGAGTTGCTTGATTGCTATGGTTTAAACCAAAATTTCAAAGCAAATACAATTTGAAAACCAATTATAAAACCAATATAAAACAAAGTGCTATGTCACTGTTATTTTGATTTTCCAAAAATGACCAAGCCATTTCAAGGAGACCACATGGTTTTATGCCAAAATTTGTGACAGTTGCACACTTCAAAAATCCTGAAAAGATTTGAATTCAAATAGAGTTTGAATTCATTTGAAAACCATTCCTGAAAATCATTCTGGAAAAAGAAAAGGGAATAAGAAATCTAGCTGGGCCTGGCACCACCATTCCAGCCCAACAGGCAAAGCAGCCCACCCGGGCCACCCTTCTCTCTATCTTCTCACACCCGCGACGAACCAACCCCGCAGCCACTGAGCACTGGGCCCTCTCCACGTCAGCGTCGTCTTCCCCAATTTCTCGCTCGCAGACACCGCTCCGCCGTTACCACCGTGCAGTGACGCCGCGATTAAGACTCGCTTAAATCCCATTGATTCAGCGCATAATCCACGCCCCGCTTCTGGCTACTTAAACCCCTCGCCGCCGCGGTCATTTCCCCCCACTTTCCTCGCTCACTCCGCCACCAGGCTGCGCGCATTCGATCTCAAAACCCCGCAACACCGACGACCTCCGGCGACTGATTCCGGTGAGCTTCGACCGCCCCCCTTTCTCTGGTTCAAACTATCGTGACCAGCATGTTCTTGCGCGTTCCCTGATACCTTTCATTTGCATTCTCATGACCCAGCTCGTTGTCATCATTCACGCCCGCAAGTGACAGAACCGCCGTCTGACTCCGACGAGCAATTGAGGTATAATCCGACCGCCCCTTGTATTCTCCTTGATCAGTTAGTGTTCGCCGTAGACTTGTGCATCCTCTGATGCCACTGGTTTATGCTAGGGTGACCCAGAGCGTCGCCAACGTCTTCGTCACCGTGCATCCGACGTTGTGCTCAACTCCGACGAGGATTTCCGGCCGTGCCAGTGCGCCCCTGTCCAAGCAAAGACCACGTTGAGCTTCCTCGTGACCGTGCGAGTCTGGTAAGCCATGCCACACACCCCAGCCCGTCCTGTATTCGCCGGACCATCGCCGCTAGTAGTGCCGCCGCCGCCAGCAACCATTTGCGCCGCCCATCCTTGGTCACGCGCTTAGCAGCCGTAGGATCTAGATCCAGCGCTCTAGATTAGATCTGCATCGAAGGGGTAAGTTAAAATCTGAGCCGTGCGCTTTAAGTTTGATCTGATGGTCTACGCTGGTCGATCCACGCGAAGCAGTACCGACGAATCAGAGCGCGACGCGTGGCTAGGGTATAGTTTAAAAACAGATTTTGAATCAGATTTGTAACCAAATTTGATTTAGCTATAACTTTTGATACACACGTTAGAATTTGACAAATTTTATACCGTTGGAATCAGGAAGACAAGACCTTTCCAAATATGAAATGTGTTTAGTGTTTAGTTTCTGTTAAAATGACTTTTTTGCAGAAACTTGTTTAGGACTATTTTGAGTATAGGAATTGTTTAGGAAATTGTTTTAGTGTCAAATAAACTTGGTTTAGCAAGTTTTTAACTTGGTTATGATTCAGTACTATGCACTTGCTTCGTTGAGTTTTAAAAATTAGCACTTAGCATTTTTGCATGCATGCATATGTATTTTTATTTGTTTGTATATGTTGTGTGTAATTTGTTGCTACCATTCTTTGTGTAGACTTTGGTGCTAGTGATTGTGATTGTGAAGAGTGCTACTCTCCCAACTACCAAGGCAAGTGGTACTTCATGAATATTACTATCCCTATATTTTCATACAAGCATTAGAAATATTTTGCTAAGTCTTGCATGTTACTATTTTTTCCAAATGCCATGTTGGGAAATCCTAAGTAGTTGTAGAATTGCCAGGGAATTTCTAAGTTAAGTTACTATCTTTTCCATGCTTAGCCTAGCTAGTAGCAAACAAGGGTTGGTAAAATATATACATGCTATGATGAAAATATTTCTAAGACTATGGACTTATGTTTTTCTTAATAAAACAACTAAGTCAATGAATCACCTGGGTGGAATGGGACTTGATTGGTGGTTTTTGGTTGAGTGGTTACACAAGGCCCATGGCTATGGTTTACCTTGTGTATCTCACTTGTGTAAAGCCACCCAGGAACAAAGGGATTTTAGAGGCCAAGTGTTGAGAAGCTTCTAGTGCAGCCACTTGGCAATATGGGCTCTGCCTGGATCACATAGGTTGCTAGAACTTAGTCATTTGGACAGATGGTGGTAGTGGGATGATAGGTTGGAACGCGTCCATTTGGCTAAGGGAAGGCTTCTGAAAGGTCCTGTCTTGGTGAAACCAAGTCTGGTGGGGAAAGTGCACAACCTCTGCTGATGGAAAAATCTAAGTACTTAGCCAAGTCCATGGCAATGGACAAATCGAGCATCAAGGCATGGAAGCCATCAAGAATCTCATCACTCCAACTTCTAAGTAAAAAACTTGTGGGTGAACAAGGGTGAAGGACCTCAATGTCTATTGGTGGTTCCTTGGGAAAAGTTTTGACAAAGAAAAACTTAGTGATTTCAACTAATAGGCAAAACCTATTTTGAGCAAAGCAAGCCAAGCTACACTTAGCCAAATTTGCATATAGTATATAGTCCACCTAAAATTTACTAAGGTATCACTTGCCAATACTAGTCCAAGGTATTGACCCACTGTGGCTGTAACTTGTGATGTTGCAGGTTATTCTGATGAGGATTAGGAGTCATGAGTCTACACTCAACATGTTTGCCTATGGCACATGAAGATGAATACTTATATTTATATACTTATTCAAACTCTTGTATTAGGCCTGTGGCCTTGAGTTGTAAAGACTATGTTATCTCTGGAATGGATGTAATACATGACCTTTGTATCTGTGTACTTCATCTTAAACTGTGGATGCTAGCATTGATCCAAGGACTAGCATTGCAATCACAGGGATCCTTTTCCTTTACAAAGGAGGGATCTTACAGATCCAGGAAGAGCCCATATTGCCAAGTGGCTGCACTAGAAGCTTCTTAACATATGGCATCTCAAATCCCTTTGTTCCTGGGTGGATTTCCACAAGTGAGATACACAAGGTAAACCATACAAATGGGCCTTGTGTAACCACTCAACACAAACCAATCTTTCCATTCCACCCAGGTGTTTCATTAACTTAGTTGTTTTATTAAGCAAAAACACAAGTCCAAAGACTTAGAAATATTTTATCATAGCATGAATATATAACCACCCTTGGTTGCTACTAGCTAGGCTAAGCATGGCATTGATAATAATCTTAACCTAGAAATTTCTAGCAATTCTACAACTACTAGGATTCCCCAAGCATAGCATATAGATCAAAAATTCATGCAAGGCTAGCAAAATATTTCTAATGCATAGTTGAAAACATAGGAGTAGAATCATGAAGCACCAGTTGCCTTGGTAGTTTGGAGAGTAGCAATAATCCTCACAATCACAATCACTATTTGCACCAAAATCTACACATAAAATAGTGGCACAAACTCACATACACATTAATACAAACAAAAATACATGAATGTATGCAAAATTCCATGTGATGATTTTCTACCCCAAACAAAACAAGTGCACAATACTGAATCATAAACAAGTACAAAACAAGACAAATAAACTTTATTTGAATAACAAAACATTTTCCAAATAATTACTATACTCAAATTATGCCAACAAATGTTTCTGCAAAAACAACCATTTTAACAGAGGCAAAACATTAAACACATTGCATAAATGGAAAGGGTTTTCTCTCCTGATTCCAATGATATAAAATTTGTCAAATTTGGACGTGGGAATCAAAAGTTATGAATTAAACAAGTTTAAACATCTAATAGATCTAATTCATATTTTTAAAACGAAACACATGCCACGCGGCAGCATCTGGTTGGTTGGTACCGATTCGCCCAGTATCACGCTTCTGCGCCGTCATATCTAACTAAAACGCACGGCTCAGATCTACCTGTACCGCTTAATAAAATCTAACTGGCCTTTGGATCTGGATCCAATGGATCAGATCTATCTGACCAGAAACCAGCGGTGCAAATGGTGCCCGCGGCGGCGACGGTTCTGGCAGCGACACGCTGGCGAGGCCAGAGGGGCAGGGGGGTCGGGCTAGTGCTTACGAAGATCGCGAGAACGTGGAGATGCTCAACTTGCAGACGGACAGGGTCGGGGCGCTCGGATACGGCAGCAGGAGCTCGTCAAAGTTCGTCTGAGCGTAGGGTGCTCACTGTCGAAGTCGAAGACGATGTCCTGGGGCACAAGGATTCAAACAGAGAATGTTATCGGATGTGCGAGGCACTGGCGAACATGATAGCGTGAACCAGATGCAGAGGGGAACACAGGGCTCACCGGAATGGCTCGTCGGAGTTGAGTCAAGCTTCGGCCATTTCCAGATGTCGACGAGGACGATGACCTGGGCCAGTACAAGTCAAACCAAAGGTGTCAGAAGAAGCTCAAGATGATTGCGAAGCAGCTCGCGTGAACCAGAAAGCAAGGGGTGCTCGGTACTCACCGTGATGGCTCGCCAGAGTGGTTTGGGACAGCGGCGGCGCAACTCGAATTGCCGGCAGCCTGGCGGCGTGGTGTCTGTGCTGAGTGAGGGGAAATGAGCGGCGAGGGGAGGGGATCTTATAGCCGGAGTAGGGGCGGATATTACGCTCGCATTCATCGCCAATTAAGTGGATTAAAATCGCGGCAGTGAAGGGGGAAGAAACGGGCGGCGATGGCGTCTGCGCGCGGGATTTGGGGACGAAGGAGCTGACATGGAGAGGGTCCACTGATCAGTCTCTGCGGGGTAAGTTTTCGCACGTGGAAGAGGGAGAGGGAAGGGGCTGCTCCGGGTGGGCTCGTAGGCTGCTTCTGCTGTTGGGCCTGTTTGGTGGCGCCGGCCCTTTCCTTATTCTTTTATCTTTATCTTTTTCTAATTTGATTTTCAGGAACCAAAATCAAATAAATTCAAAATCCATTTAATTCAAATCTTTTCTGTATTTTTGTAGTGTAACACTCATATTTTTTTGGCATAAAACCATGTGGTCTCTCTATTCTTGCTTGTCCCTTTGAAATAATTAAAATAAACAGTGTCATAGCACTTGATATGAATATGTTTTGAAGATGGTTTGAAAATCATATTTTCTTTGTAAATTTTTATCCAACTCCAACATTCAAGCAAAACAACATGAGAGCAAACAAAGCTTGGTTTAAAACAAATAAACTCTTCAATTGAGAGTGGCATTAGTTGAATAGTTGCTCACATAAGATAATGAGCATTAGATGCTCCTGTTTTTGAATTGGTTTTGAAAAGGAACCCTAAATGATCAGAGATGCATGGATGATATGCATGAGTTTTGAAACATGATTTTAGGGATGTTACAAATCTAACCCCCTTAAGGTGAATCTCGCCCTCGAGATTCGGGTTGGCTAGCAAATAGGTGAGGGTAGTCTTTCTGAAGATCATCTTCTCTTTCCCATGTTGCTTCTTCTTCTTCTTCGGAATGATGGTTCCATTGAACTTTGCAGAATTTGATAGTCTTAGTCCGAGTAACTCTTTATGCAGTCTCAAGAATCTTGATAGGTTGCTCCTCATAAGTGAGATCACTTTCCAATTGGACCTCTTCCAAAGTTATAGTATCCTTCAAAGAAGTCTCTTCCATTTTTGGGTGACATTTCTTAAGCTGTCTCACATGGAACACATTGTGAACGGCAGATAATGATTCTGGCAATTCAATCTCATAAGCTACTTCTCCTTTACGACTCAGAATCTTGAATGGTCCAACATATCTTGGGGCCAATTTTCCTTTGACTCCAAATGTCTTCACTCCACGAAGTGGTGACACTCTAAGATAAGCTCTATCACCTACTTCATAGGTGACTTCTCTATTCTTAGGATCTGCGTAGCTCTTTTGTCGGGACCGTGCTATCTTCAATCTGTACTTAACTAGCTTGACTTTCTCTTCAGCCTCTTTGATTAGTTCTGGTCCGAACAAACTTCTTTCTCCCACACCATTCCATAGCAATGGGGTGGTACACTTTCTCCCATAGAGAAACTCAAATGGTTCCATCTCAATACTGGCTTGATAGATGTTATTGTAAGAGAATTATGCATAAGGCAGAATTTCATCCCAACTGGCTCCATAGTCTAGGGCACATGCCCTCAACATATATTCAAGTATCTGATTGGTCCTTTCTGTCTGTCCATCAGTCTGAGGATGAAAAGCAGTGCTGAATTCCAACCTTGTTCCCAATGACTCATGTAGTTGCCTCCAAAAATGAGAAGTGAATTGGGTTCCCCTATCAGACACAATATTCTTGGGTACTCCATGTAGACATACAATTCTACTCATATAGATCTTGGCTAACTTAGCACTTGTGTAGGTTGTCTTCACGGGTATGAAATGAGCCACTTTAGTTAAGCAATCCACTACTACCCAAATAGAATCATATCCTGACCGGGTCCTTGGCAATCCGTAATGAAATCCATACCAATCTTGTCCCACTTCCAATCAGGAATAGGTAGTGGTTGCAGCAATCCAGCTGGTTTCTGATGTTCCGCTTTCACTCTGCTACATACATCACACAACGCAATATGTTCGGCGATGTCCTTCTTGAGATTATTCCACCAAAATCTTTCCTTCATATCCATGTACATTTTGGTGTTACCCGGATGGATGGAATATGGTGAGTTGTGTTCTTCTTGTAATATCAGTTTCCGAATCTCCGGATCTTGTGGAACACAGATACGTTTTCCATACCATAAAGTACCCTGTTCATATTCATGGAATCCTTTGGCTTTTCCCTTGCCAATCTTTTCCTTAATCTCTTCAATTTCCTTATCTGTCTTTTGGACTTATTTGATCTTGTCTGTCAATGCCCGGATTTTTAATCCCAGATGCCTGTTATGCCATACATCGCAATCCCAGGATTACCATTTTTGCGAGACATAACATAATTGGATACCATAGTACATCATCCAATACAAACGGTACATAAGTTCTTACATAAATAGGGATCTCATGATCCAGTTCTTAATCCAACTTCAAGCACTGGAATACGTAATAATAACGGCAGCGTAGGCGAAGCTGCATCTTCGGGGTCACAGGCAGTGCTGACGATAGGAGATGATCCTAGTTGTTGTAACCTTCCTGGGGTCCATCCTCCAGGTACTCCTCTTCATATTCTGGCCATGGGAATAGCCAGGGACAAAGCCATGAGTACTCTTTAAGTACTCGCAAACTAATACCAACAGGTAAAGGGGTTTTTGGATAATAGGACACTAGGCTCTAGGGTTGCTTTGCAAAATCCAGATTTATCTTTACGAAGTTCCAAAGCTAACCACAATTTTATAACTCCTAAGTGGGATCTTGTAACTCAGGTCACAACCCTGTTGTGGTCAAGTCAAAGTCTCAATTCATTTCACAAGTCATTTTGAAAAGTCTGACGGGGCAACATTATGGCCACTCCAACTGTCCATAACCGCGGACGTGGCTATTCGAATAGTTTGACACTCTGCAGAGTTTGTACACTTTCACCACAACATTCTATACATCCGTCAGGAACAAATCCTGAATTCACCATACTTAGTATGCGGATAATCAATCCTAACCTTTCAATTACACGCCCTAGTATAAGCACCTCTCCTGTGAGTTTGGCCTCCCAACCATGACCAACTGTCATCTTGGGTACTGCACAGGTGGACAATCTTCACAAGGTAGCCTCAGCTCAGACCTTGGCCGTGAGGGAAATAATACTAAGGTATATAAGTTTCCAGTCAAGCCCTACCCAATCTTCGGGTATTGTGGTTGTACGATAAAATTGGAATGGTATCGCATCCAGACAACCATCAGTTTTATAAAGGGTTAAGGCTCATGCCTCAACATTTTCATCACCAAAATCATCAGGTGTTCGGAAACACATGTCCAAAACATTTCAATAGAATGATCCATCATTCCAAGGTTTTCATAACTAGTTTTACACCAAGTATTCCCATCTAAAGTTGATCAAGTTTTATGCTTATCACTAGCATCTACAGGTGGGGGTAAGTACTAATGAGGGGTGGTGGACTAGTGGAGTTTCAACTAAGTACAACCTTATGTCTTAGGCTGATATCAAGGTTTCTAACTTAGGCCAAATTTTATGCTCTTTATGCAACCTTCACATATCTTTCTAGTGTCTACCAATCTCTTAAGTAAACTCTAAGTAAGAGCTTTGATAAAGAAATAAAGTAAGAAGCTTGCAAGAAAAACTAGGATGGGTTTATCAAGTGGGTATGATCACATATGCTTATGGCATATAGTGGGCATAGTAACAAGTAGTGGTTTGTGGCATCAGTAGGATATCTTGCAAGGGTTAGCTTGCATTGGTCCACTTAGTTAATAAAGCTTGCAAGTATTGGCTTGCATAGGTATAGTATCAGCTTGCCTTGTGCAGAGCAGTGGTTGAAGTTCTGCTCGGCTTCTTCTTCGTAGAATCCTCCTTCCTCCTCGTATCCTTGGTCGGTACTATCGTCTATGAATAAATACGAGGTACACAATCACCAAACAATACTTAACTACTTGCAATTATCAAACAAAAGGGTCCTATAGATGATCTAGCATCATCTATAACATTACATGGTTAAAGCTTGGTTTAATTCCTTTTATTTTTAGCAAAGTAATTTCTACTCATTGAAAAACTACTTAAGATTTAATATTCTCCAAACCAAACACGGGATCATGTTGACACATGTCATCACCACATATTTTAGTCCATGGGAATATGATTTAAAGCGGTGTCACAATTTAATAAGGTTTTACCCTTTCATTTTAATTAAATAATGGTTCTAGAAATGCCTATGTAGCATTCTTTTATTACTTGAACATTATTTCTACAAGTAAACCTATATATTTTTATATATTATGAAAGGTATGGTTAAATGTGATTTTTGAGAGTTGGAATCAAATCAAAAGCTATTATGGTTTAAATTTGAAAAATGTTTGAATGCAGAAAAGCTTCTGCCTTGTTATTTTTACCAGGGGTGATCTATAGATCCAAATGACTTGAATCCAATGGGCTTGGATTCAGCATTCCCAGACCTTTCTAAAAAAATTAGTTTGATTCAATTTGGTGCACTGAATCGATCTGGGTTGATTTTTGAAACTAGGTACAGAAGTGTGTTTGAAATAAAATGGAAAAGGTTTAATTCAAATAACTGGGCTGCGCGAGAAAAGTTAACGGGACGGCCTACTAAGCGTATCGCTTCCGCGGGCTGTTTAAGTGGGTGTCCCCACACGTTAGTGAGACAGGGGGGTGCAAAGCGATATGGGACGATGTGGGTCATTCGATCTGATTCTAATCCAACGGCTGGGAGTCATCATCGACGTTGAGCAACGCCGGTGAGATAGAAACCTAGCGCGGCCAGTGGGGGTTGCTGGGGGCTCACCGGGGTGCAGGCGAGGGTCGGCGAGGCGGGCGAACGACGAAGTCGACGACGGCGAACTCAGGGGTGGTCGCGGCAGTTCCTGGGGTGGACGAAATCAATGGCCCCCTTCTTCTCCAGAGGCGGCGGGCTCCGGTGAAATTCCGGCGATGCGCTGCTCGCCTTGCTCCAGGACTGAGTTGGGGTGGTTCTGGGTGAGAGAGGAGTGGAATGGTGTGAAGAATTCGAGCGGGGGAGTCCTCTATTTATAGTCTCGATGGTGAGACCGAACGGCATGGGAAGGCGACGGTGACGACATGGCTACGGGCTGCTAGAGGCATGGCCGGTGGTGGCGATCGCTTGGTGGTCTCCTGGCGATGCTCTACTGCTTTAATGCACTTGTAGGGGCAGTGCGGTTCGGTCTGGAACATGCGACGCTCTGCGCGGCAGAGGCGGCGTCTTCGATGGCGAGCGGTGGCTGTGCGTCACGGGGCGGCGAACGGGGATGTCTGGCGGTCTCCTGGGACGGTGGTGATCGTGTATGCACGCTGCGAGGGCGGCACGCGGTCTGTGGGCTTTGGTCGAGGGTGGCGCTCTGGCGCATGCTCGGCATGGTCGCTGGCGGTCTGGGCGCGGTCCGTGCGTGTGTTCCAGTGGCTGGCAGGGTTCGAGCGCTGGACAGGAAGTGGCGGTGGACGGTGGGCTGCCTCCCAGACATGTTGTTTTGGCTTGGTGCTTGCTCTGGCTATCTAGCCATTGTCGGCTGGCAAGGGGGTGCTTGGGTTGGCATGGCATGGAGCAAGGGGTAGGGGCTAGGGTTGGTCCAAGCACTGGTTGGCACTGGGGGAGACAAGGGTGATCAATGGTTACCATTGCTTAGCCAAGTTACTGCTCAAAACAGTGAAGTTAGGCCAGTTTGATTTGAATATGCCAGGTGTTTGATGAAATGGCCGCAAGAATTCAAGTTTTGAATTTTGAAAAGATTTTTTGTGGGTGTGCTAGATTGGTGCTGGTGAGTCTGCAGATGCTTGGGTTTTGAAAGTTGAGATTGTTTGAGTGGTTTTTGAAAAAGTGGGATCTTCTCATATGATAAGGATTCAATTTTTAAATGTCATTTAAACTATGCATTTGAAAGTTTCTGGATGATCACAAAGTGGACCTTGATACTTTGTTATGAGTACATTCAAGGGGTGCAAAGATCCAGAGAAGTTTCTGTTAGGTTTTGAAAGTTTGCGACAGCCAAAGTATGCATGGGAGTTAAATTGGTCAAAATGACCATTCCTTTATTTTATTTGTTTTGCTTTACTTGTCTTTGGGAAAAGTGTGGGAAATGTTTAGATGATGTTTATTTCACCTACGCATCCATTTACAAGCAGAGAAACACACAAACAAGTTGGTTCAAAAGAATTTAAAATGAAATGCATACACATATGCATGCTTTCATAATTTTAATTAGAAAAGTTTTTGTTAACCCTAATTTTGATGTTAGAGTTTGATGATTTAAGTTGAGTATTTTTGGGATGTTACATTGTCCAACAAAGTGGGTTGAACATCCAAAGACATGAGATGTCCTTCAGGCACAATCTCCAATCTGAGATCTCTAAATTGAGCACATAGATCATCTGGCAATTCTCCCTTAGTAAGGCCATTCACAAAAACCTTATGGCTTAGAGCATCCGCTACAACATTTTCTTTACCGGGGTGGTATTGCAAACTCAAGTCATAGTCCTTGATGAGTTCTAGCCATCTTCTTTGTCTCATGTTAATTTCTTTCTGGGTGAAGATATACTTCAAACTCTTGTGGTCTGTGAACACTTCACATCGTTTTCCCAAAAGATAATGTATCCATGTTTTGAGTGCATGGACAACAGAGGCTAACTCTAAATCATGAGTAGGGTAATTCACCTCATGAGTTTTGAGTTGTCTCGAGGAATAAGCCACAACTTTCCCTTCTTGCATTAGTACTGCACCCAAACCATGATGAGATGCATCACAATACACTTGGAAATCCTTCTCTAAATCTGGCAGACATAAAACTGGTGCTATCACTAGTCTCTTCTTCAGTTCTTGGAAACTGAGTTCACACCCTTCAGACCAAGAAAATTTCTTGTCTTTCTTTAGCAACTCTGTCATAGGCTTAGATACCTTGGAAAAATTCTCGATAAATCTTCTGTAGTATCCTGCCAAGCCAAGGAAACTATAAACTACTTTTACTGTCTTAGGAGATTCCCATTCAGTTATAGCTGAAACTTTAGCAGGATCAACTGCTACACCATCTCCTGACACAATGTGTCCAAGAAAACCAACTTCATTTAACCAAAATTCATACTTGCTGAATTTGGCATACAGCTTATGCTCTCTAAGCTTCTCAAGTATCAAACGTAGATGTCCTTCATGCTCTTCTTTGCTGTTGGAGTAGATAAAAATGTCATCGATGAAAACGACAACAAACTTATCAAGGAACTCCATGAACACCTTGTTCATCATATTCATGAAGTATGCTGGTGCATTGGTCAAACCAAATGGCATCACGGTATACTCATACAATCCATACCTTGTGGTGAAGGCTGTCTTAGGTATGTCTTGTTCCCTTATCTTGAGCTGGAAATAACCTGACTGGAGATCTATCTTTGAGAACACACAAGCTCCTTCTAACTGATCAAACAAGTCATTGATTCTAGGCAAAGGGTATTTGTTTTTGATAGTCACCTCATTGAGTGAACGGTAATCAATGCATAAACTCTGACTTCTATCTTTCTTTTCCACAAACAAAACAGGTGCTCCCCAAGATGAAGAACTTGGTTGGATAAAACCTTTCTACAACTGTTCTCCAAGTTTCTTCTTGAGTTCTTTCAACTCATCCACTGACATCTTGTATGGTCTCTTTGCTATTGGTCCAGATCCATGTAGCAAATCAATAAGAAATTCCACATCTCTATCTGGTGGCATTCCCATCAATTCTTTCGGAAACACATCCGGATATTCACTCACAATTGGCACCCTATCCATGCTAACCCCCTTAAGAGAATTTAGCTTACTCCTTTTCAATTCAAAGTTGGTTTTAAATCTGATCCTTTTGTTTTCTGGAGTTGTGAGTGAGATAGTATGGTTGGCACAATCTATCACTCCTTTGTGCTTAGTCATCTAGTCCATTCCCAAAATAACATCCAATCCTTGGGAGTTTAGGATTATCAGGTTAATGGGAAACTTATACTTCCCAAACTCTATGACTAGATCATGACATCCTGAATTCACTATCATTTCTCCGCCAAGAGAACTTACTTTTATAGGACACCCAATAGTTTCTACCGGTAGTTCATTTCTTTCAACAAATTCTCTTGATATGAATGAATGAGATGCACCAGTATCAAAGAGAACAAATGCTGGAACAGAATTGAGTTTGAACTTACCAGCAACAGCATCAGGTTCCTCATAGATTTCTTCCACATTGATGTGGTTCACTTGTCCCTTTTGAAAAGGGTTGGGCTTGTTGGGTCCTTCAACTTTCTTTTATGGGCATTCATTTGCATAATGCCCCATCTTCTTGCACTTGAAACATTCAACCAGACTAAGATCCTTCTTCACAGGCTGGCTTCCACTGCCACTTCCACTTCCACTGTGGTGGCTCTTATATCCACTCTTGTGATTCTTGTACTTATCATTGCCATGACTACGGTGGTCCTTGTTGTCATGATAACGGTTTTGGTTGTGGTGCTTGTTGAACATCCCATGCTTGTGGGATCCAGAACTCCCACTATCATCATAATGGGAACGCTTGTGAGACGATCCCGAGTTGTGCTTGTCAGAGTGCTTTCTCTTCATGCTTTCAACTTGTTTCATCTTACTCTCCAAAATAGCAGCCTTGTCACAAAGAGACTGATAAATGGGAACATAAGCCACAGATAGCTGCAGGTTCAGTTCATTGTTCAATCCTTCGAGGAACTTCTCTTTCCTCTTAGCATCAGCGTCAACTTCATCCGGTGCATAACGCGCCAAATTGTTGAACTCCTCAATATACTCTGCCACGCTGCAGTGGTGCTGCTTCAGATTATGAAACTCTTTCTTCTTCAAAGTCATCACTCCGGATGAGATGTGAGTAGTACGGAAACCATCTTCGAAGATATTCCATGTCACATCCGCAATGGGAGTGGTGATCTGGAAGTTATCCCACCAAGTGGCTGCTGGTCCTTCCAACAAGTGTGCTGCAAATTTGACCTTCTCTTCATCAGTACAGCCAACGTTACCAAGTCCTTGTTCACAAAGCGTAGCCAATCATTGGCCACCATAGGATCAGTAGTTCCCGAGAACTTTGCTGGCCTCAGTCTTAAGAACCTGGTAAGCATGTCAAAACCCGGTGGGTTGTTATGATTGTTGTTGTTGTTGTTGTTGTTGTTGTTGTTGTTCTTGTTCTGTATGAAAGTATTCATCATTTGCATCAGCTGAGTCTGAGCCGTCATCATTTGTTGCATCTCAGGGGTGATGTTGTTGTTGTTGGGGTTGGGATTGGCACGTCGGGGAGGCATATGTGGTTTTTCAATAGAGATAAGAATGAGATACCCATAGATGCTAACATGCACAATACATCACATAACAAATCACAATCATGCATCATAGTAGTAAAAGTTCAACAACACAGACAACAAGTTTTTGGAAAAGTAAACACACCAATAGCAAGACATTCACATGTTGGATGGTCATTGCGACTCAATATACAAAAGCATGGTAAATAAATGGTAAATGAGTAGTCATCACTACTCCTCTGCATCAACCTCCTCATCAACAAGTGTAAGACCTGCATTCTTCATTGCGGTCTTGTATTCCTCGACATTTGTGGTCAAGGTCTCTACTTTGTCTTTGAGAGCCCTCTTCTGTGCACGAAGTCTCTCAATCGCACCTTGTTGATGCTCGAGCTCGAAGTCCTTGGCCTCTAGTTCTGCAGTCATGTCTCGAATCCTATTGTTCCTATCTTGGACTCGCTTCTCTTGACTCTTGAACTTTCTATCCTGACTCTCAAACTTGGCCTCCATTTCTTTGACTATCTCATCTTGCTCCGCGAAGAGATTGTCCTTCTCACGAAGCTGTACCTGGAGTTCGTCATTGCTGAGAATGACGTTGGTCCTATCAGTATCTAGGTGCCTAAGAAGAACCTCTAGGTCCTGGAGGTATAGATGAATCGGCTCTACCGTCTATCTCGAAGCATCCTCGAAGTCAATGGCCTCACCATCCTCATCACGTCTACCGAAGGCGTGGAAATGAGTACCTCTAATCCCCCGAGAGTGTCTCCCTAGTAAACTTCCAAGCAAATCCTGCATGACTACCTCTAGGCCTCTCTCCTTGTCATCATGCATGAGCTTGAAGATGATTGCCTCCGTGGTAGGCTCAGTCTGGCGTCCTGGCTGATTAACCTTGAAGCCCCAAAGGTCTTTCCTCTCAAACTTAGTGAGGGGAAGCATCATGATGGTAGGAAGTGGGAGATTGAGCAAGCTAGTGAGCTCAATAATACGAGTGCCAAAACGAGTTCCTTTGAACACTTTAGCCGTGCTGATAGTAACATTAGGCATATATTTTATAAGATAGAAAAAGTTAGAATCAACACAATTAAAGATAAATCACAAGACAAGGCATACATAAAATCATTACAAACATCCAAGGTTCAAATTATTTTAAACAACATTTGGAAAGTAAAATGATAAGTGTGGGGGTCCAACTAACGAAGTACGTTATAATCCCATCTCACTTGCCAAGTTGGCTAACAGGGCATCCCTAGAGGCAATCTGTCTATCTAGATCACATGACTCCATTGCTAAGTCTATGATGTCTTCCCTTAAACTTTGGTTGGTAGCCTCTAACTCTTGGGTATGCTTCTTTTCTTCCCTAAGGTCATTCTGGGTGTTGAGTATTCTTCACTTGATTATATCACCAAGTTCTTTGATGGCCTTCCAAGCTGCATCCCTTGCTGAATCAAAGAATGTAGTGTGCATCACTGAGTTGGTGACCATGCAGAATCCTGATTCCTTGTGGTTGTCTTCCTTGTTTTTATACAAGTGAAGTTGCACCCACCAGTACTCAACTCCATCCATCACAGGAAAACCTTTGTACACAGTTGGACCATGTATTCGCATGGAAACCATGAGGTCCTTGAGAGCCTTGGGAAATTCTGTCTCACATTCCAAAGTCATAGTCATGAGTGGTCCCTTCTTCATGGTTTCGTTGATGGAGTTCATCTACAAATAGAGATGAGAAAGAAGATTAGAAAAGTTTACGAGAAGAAAAGACAAGTGTGGAAGTTGTTAAAAATTTTCCTTAGTGGTTTGCAATCCTAGGGTCATAATCCTACAGGCAACACAGTGCTCTAATACCATCTGTAAGATCCCTCCTTTATAAAGGAAAAGATCCTTGTGATTGCAATGCTAGTCCCTGGATCAATGCTAGCATCCACAATTTAAGATGAACTACACAGAAACAAAGGTCATTATTACATATCATTCCAGAGACAAACATAGTCTTTTACAAACTCCATGGCCACAGGCCTAATACAAGAGTTCAAATACATAATAAGATAAATAAGTCTTCATGTTCATGTGCCACAGGGAAGCATGTTGAGTGTAGACTCATAACCCCTATTCACCATCAGAATAACCTGCAACATCACAAGTTACAGCCACAGTGGGTCAATACATTGGAATAGTATTGGCAAGTGATACCTTAGAATATTATTGGCAACTAGTTTTTCTTTGATAAAAACTTTCCCAAGGAACCACCAATAGAAATTGGGGAACCTTCACCCTTGTTCATCCACAAGTTTTTACTTAGAAATTGGGATGATGAGATTCTTGATAGCTTCCATGTCTTGATGCACAAGTTGTCCAATACCATGGACATGGCTAAGTACTTAGGTTCTTCCATCTGTAGAGGTTGTGCACTTTCCCCACAAGACATGATTTTCACCAAGACATGACCTTTCAGAACCCTTGCCTTAGACCAAATGGACGCGTTCCAACCTATCATCCCACTACCACCAATTGTCCAAATGGCTAATTTATTGCAACCTATGTGATCCAGGCAGAGCCCATATTGCCAAGTGGCTGCACTAGAAGCTTCTTAACATATGGCATCTCAAATCCCTTTGTTCCTGGGTGGCTTTCCACAAGTGAGATACACAAGGTAAACCATAGAAATGGGCCTTGTGTAACCACTCAACACAAACCAATATTTCCATTCCACCCAGGTGTTTCATTAACTTAGTTGTTTTATTAAGCAAAAACACATGTCCAAATACTTAGAAATATTTTATCATAGCATGAATATATAACCACCCTTGGTTGCTACTAGCTAGGCTAATCATGGCATTGATAAGAATCTTAACCTAGAAATTTCTAGCAATTCTACAACTACTAGGATTTCCCAAGCATAGCATATAGATCAAAAATTCATGCAAGGCTAGCAAAATATTTCTAATGCATAGTTGAAAACATAGGAGTAGAATCATGAAGCACCACTTGCCTTGGTAGTTTGGAGAGTAGCAACAATCCTCATAATCACAATCACTATTTGCACCAAAATCTACACATAAAATAGTGGCACAAAATCACATACACATTATATACAAACAAAAATACATGAATGTATGCAAAATGCCATGTGATGATTTTCTACCCCAAACAAGACAAGTGCACAGTACTGAATCATAAACAAGTACAAAACAAGCCAAATAAACTTTATTTGAATAACAAAACATTTTCCAAATAATTACTATACTCAAATTATGCCTACAAATTTTTCTGCAAAAACAACCATTTTAACAGAGGCAAAACATTAAACACATTGCATAAATGGAAAGGGTTTTCTCTCCTGATTCCAATGATATAAAATTTGTCAAATTTGGACGTGGGAATCAAAAGTTATGAATTAAACAAGTTTAAACATCTAATAGATCTAATTCATATTTTTAAAACGAAACACATGCCACGCGGCAGCATCTGGTTGGTTGGTACCGATTCACCCAGGATCATGCTTTCGCGCCGTCAGATCTAACTAAAACGCACGGCTCAGATCTGCCTGTACCGCTTCAAATAAAATCTAACTGTGGCCTTTAGATCTGGATCCAATGGATCAGACCTATCTGACCAGAAACCAGTGGCGCAAATGGTGCCCGCTGCGGCGACGGTTCTGGCAGCGACACGCCGGCGAGGCCAGAGGGGCAGGGGTCGGGCTAGTTCTTGCCGAGATCGCGAGAACACGGAGATGCTCAACTTGCAGACGGACAGGGTTAGGGCGCTCGGACACGGCAGCAGGAGCTCATCGGAGTTCGTCTGAGCGTAGGGTGCTCACTGTCGAAGTCGAAGACGACGTCTTGGGGCACAAGGATTCAAACGGAGAACGTTATCGGATGCGCGAGGCACTGGCAAATATGATAGCGCGAACCAGATGCAGAGGGGAACACAGGGCTCACCGGAATGGCTCGTCGGAGTTGAGTCATGCTTCGGCCGTTTCCAGATGTTGATGAAGACAACGACCTGGGGCAGTACAAGTCGAACCAAAGGTGTCAGAAGAAGCGCAAGATGATTGTGACACAGTTCGCGTGAACCAGAAAGCAAGGGTCGCTCGATACTCACCGTGATGGCTCAACGGAGTGGTTCGGGACAGCGGCGGCGCAACTCGAATTGCCGGCAGCCTGGTGGCGTGGTGTCTGCGCTGAGTGAGGGGAAATGAGCGGAGAGGGGAGGGGATCTTATAGCCGGAGCATGGGCGGAGATTACGCTCGCATTCATCGCCAATTAAGTGGATTAAAATCGCGGTAGTGAAGGGGGAAGAAACGGGCGGCAACGGCGTCTGTCCGCGGGATTTGGGGAAGAAGGAGCTGACGTGGAGAGGGTCCACTGATCAGTCTCTGCGGGGTAAGTTTGCGCGCGTGGAAGAGGGAGAGGGAAGGGGCTGCTTCGGGTGGGCTCGTGGGCTGCTTCTGCTACTGGGCCTGTTTGGTGGCGCCGGCCCTTTCCTTATTCTTTTATATTTATCTTTTTCTAATTTGATTTTCAGGAACCAAAATCAAATAAATTCAAAAGCCATTTGAATTCAAATCTTTTCTGGATTTTTGTAGAGTGTAACACTCATATTTTTTGGGCATAAAACCATGAGGTCTCTCTGTTCTTGCTTGTCCCTTTGAAATAATTAAAATAAACAGTGTCATAGCACTTGATATGAATATGTTTTGAAGATGGTTTGAAAATCATATTTGCTTTGTAAATTTTTATCCAACTCCAACATTCAACAAAAACAACATGAGAGCAAGCAAATCTTGGTTTAAAACAAATAAACTCTTCAATTGAGAGTGGCATTAGTTTAATAGTTGCTCACATAAAATAATGAGCATCAGATGCTCCTGTTTTTTAATTGGTTTTGAAAAGGACCCTAAATGATCATAGATGCATGGATGATATGCATGAGTTTTGAAACATGATTTTAGGGATGTTACACTAGTTGTCATAGACTTCATGTTGTCCATCATCCTGGTAGTCCTCCTCATAGTCTGGCCATAGGAATAGCCAGGAACAAAGCCATGAGTACTCTTTAAGTACCTGCAAACTAATACTAACTAGTAAGGTGGTTCGAGTATGAATCTTAAGATCTAAGTTTATTTTGCAAGCCAGATTTATCTCTAACTGAGTTTAGAAATAAAGAAAACTAACTTGATGTTTTACAACGCCTAAGTGGGAACTTAGGTTTCACTTTCACAACTATGTTCTGGTCAAGTCAAAGTCATAGTTCATTTCACAAGTCATTTGGAAAACATCTGACGACGAAACAGTGTGGCCACTCCAACTATCCATGAACGCGCACGCGGATATTCGAATAGTTTGACACTCTGTAGAGGTGGTACACTTTGACCACAACATTCGATACATCCGTCAGGACCAATCCTGAATCAACATACTCAGTATGCGGATAATCAATCCTAACCTTTCAATTACACACCCGAGTATAGGCACCTCCCCTATGAGTTTTGCCTCCCAACCATGACCATCTATCATATTGGGAACTGCATAGGTGGACAATCATCACGAGGTAGCCTTAGCTTAAACCTCTTCCGCAAGGGAACCCAAACTAAGATATATAAACTTCCAGTCAAGCCCTACCCAAATTCGGGTATTGTGGTTGTACGGTAAAATTGGAATGGTATCGCATGCGAACCCAACCATCAGTTTTATAAAGGGCTAAGCCTCATGCCTCAACATTTTCATCATCAAACCATCTAGTGTTCATAACACATGTCAAAACATTTCAATAGAATGACTCATCATTCCAAGGTTTTCATAGTCATTTTCACCAAGTATTCCCATCTAAAATGATCATCTTTTATGCTTAGCACTAGCCACTAAAGTTGAGGGTAATCACTAATGAGGGGTGTTAATCAAGTGTGACTATCTAAATCTAGATGTCATGCCTTAGTATGAGATATAGTTCTAACTAACTTCAGCCAAGTTTTATGCTCTTTATGCTACCTATAATATCTTTCCAAAACTCACAAAACACTAACTATAAGTAATAAAGAACTTTGATAAAGAAATAAAATAATCAAGCTTGCAAGTAAAACTGGATTTGGTATAATCAAGTGGTATAACCAAATATGGCTAAGGCCTCTAGTTTGCATAGTTATTATGCAAGTGTTACCTTGCAAGTTAACTTGTAATGTGGGGTTTGCAAGTATTAGCTTGCCTTGATTGGTGCAATTATTAGAGTTCTCTTATTCTTCGTAGTCTCCTTCCTCCTCGTATCCTTGGTCGGTACTAGCGTCTATAAATACATACAAGGTACACAATCACCAAACAATACTTAACTACTTCTATTTAGCAAACCAAGGTTCACACTAGATGATCTAACATCATCACAAGAAATAAAGACCTAGTTTTATTTATTTATTTTAGTAAAGTAATTTATACTCATTGAAAACTACTTAAGATTTAATATTATCCAATTAAAATATGGGATCATGTTGACACATGTCATCACCACATATTTTAATACTTGGGAATGTCATTTAAAGTGGTGTCACAATTTAATAAGGTTTAACAATATTATTTTAATTAATTAAAATGACTAGAAATACCTATGGGGCATTCTTTTAATACCAGTCCAGTATCACTGCAAGTAAACCTAAATATTTTTACATATTCAGAAATATCTGGTCAAATGTGATTTTTGAGAGTTCGAATTGACTCAAAAGCATTTATGGTTGATTTTTGAAAAATGTTTGAATGTAGAAAATTATTTGTCTTGTTATTTTTGGTATAGGTGATCTATAATTTAAAATGGTTTGAATCCAACGGTCTTGGATTAATAATTTCAATACCTTTCTAACAAAATTGGTTTCATGCAATTTGGTTCAGTAAAACTCTTTAAATTGCTTTCTGAATCTACTGACTGAACTAGAGTTTGAATAAATTGAAAAATCTCTATTTGAATCTACTGGGTTGCATGGGAGAGCTAAATGGGCTGGACCACTGCACAGCGCAACACCCGGGCTGAAATAAGTGATGGCCCCACCCGTTAATGGAACAGGTGATGTCGAAAGGGTATCGGAGGATTTTGATAGTAGGATTAGATCCCAGATCAATGGCTCACGACCATCTTCCTCACTGGAATAGGACGATGGGGAGAAACTCTAGCAAGGCTAGTGAGGGTTGGCACAGGCTTAACGAAGCTCCGACGAGGGTCGGAGATAAGGGAAAATGGACGAGGCGGCTCTGGCGGTTCTCCTGGGACTGGCAGCGTCCCTGGAGATGGCTTGAATCGTCGGCTCCCTTCTCCTCCTGCCGCAGCGTTCTTTGGTGGAATTGGGGAGCTACGGGAAGCGGCTTTCTCTAGGGTTATCGGAGTCGTTGCTAAGGATGTTTGGAGTGTTATGGTGTGAAGAGTTGGTGCGGGGAAGCTCCCTTTTTATAGAGGGGCGAGGGATGCATCACATCATGGTCGGAGCTCGACGGGGTCGACAGCACAACGAGCTATTGGCATGGTTCAGAGGCTAGGACGGTGGGTGGTTCCCTGGCGATCGTCACATAGGTGCTCGTGTAGTGCAGCATGGTCAGGAGAAGTGGGCATTGCCGCGCGCACGCTGTCTCTGTCGACGGCGAAATTCGTGGCGTCCGGCGGCTATGGGGCATAGTCGAGGGAACGAGCATGTCTTTTGGTCTCCTGGGACACTGGTGATCATATAGGCTGGCGGAGGGAGCGAGGCGTGGTCGGGTGGAGCTGGAACATGTGTGAATGGCGGGTGCGCGCATCGGCATGGGAGACACGGCTCAGGCACGACATTACTGGCTTCTCCTCTCTCTATCCTTGAGCTGGGGCTGGTCCGAAGGGGGAAGTGGAGCACGGGCAATATGCCAGACATGGTGGGCGAGGCTGGCGATGCTTGTGTCGTGTTGTTGATGGTGGGGGTGACAGATGTTCTTGTCCATGCATGCCATTGATGAAATGGTCGTGCACAGTGGTCTAGGATTGGAGGGGCAAGGTGGGAGGTACACTAGGAGTACTTTGGTTGCAAAATGGGAGACCAGTTTGGCAAGAACACTGATCACTATAGTGTTTATGGATTTTGCCAGATTTGTTCATAGAAGGTGTTCGACAATATGGGCGCAAGAGAAAAGTGTTTGAAATTTGAAATTTCATTTTTGGTGGGTGTTAGTATTGGTCTACATGGTCTCTGTGCATCACTGGTTGATCCAGGTGAAGTGGTTTAGTTGGGTTTTGAGAAATGGTGATCTTAGTACCTACACTTGATTCAATTTTGAATTGTCATTTGAATAGATTTTCAATATGTTTTTGTTGGTTTGCAAAGTGGGCTTGGGTTCACATTTACTTGTTCTAGCAAGGGGTGAAAAGAATTGTATTTGTTTCTGTTAGAAAACTTGGACTAGAAACACTCAAAGTAGTCTAGTGGTTATGTTTGGTCAAAATGACCATTTGCTCATAATGTTTATATTTGAATTTCTCTTCATTTGGTTCTGCTTGGAAATGATCTAGATGATGTTGTTTTCATCTTTAAACCAATCCTTAGAATTCATATCAATCAAATATGGCATTGCAAGCATACATGCATTCATCACACACACACATGCATTCATATTGATTTTAAATAACAAACATTTTTGTTAACCCTAAACTTGGGTGATTAGAACTTGATAATCTTGATTAATATTTTTGGCATGTTACAAAACTTCCCTCCTTAAACAAAATCTCGTCCCGTGATTTAAGAAAAAGAAAACTAGGAACTTAAGAGATCTGGAAACTCAGTCCTTATGTAATCTTCTCGTTCCCAGGTATCTTCTTCTTCAGTATGCACTACTAGGAAAAGGGCTGTTCGTGGCACACCGAAAAATCCCATCTGTGGCACACTAGTGGTGCGCCACGAAGCATACGTTGTGGCTAAAAAGTGGCCATAGCGCACTACCCCTGGTGCGCTATGGTTATATGGGGATAGGCGTAGCGCACTACTAGGTGCACCACGGGTAGGGGTATAGGTGCCACGGATGTTTTTTTCAAAAAACAAAAAATGCAAAAAAACACCCTCATTTTGAATTGCAAAAGCAATTGGGTTCACATCACCGCCGTCGTGTCGCCTCACTAGAGCATGGTGGCCGTGGCCACGACCTAACACCGCAGGGAGGTGCGGGAGACCGTGGCCGTGGTACTCCTCGCCGACATCAAGGAAGAGAGGGAGAAGGAGGTGTGGCTGGAGAAGGGAGGAGGTCGCCGCAAGGATAAGGAGGTCGTCGGAGCTTTTCGTCGCTCGTCGTGACTTCAAGGAGGAGGAGGCCACAAGGAGAAGGAGGTCGTCGCCGTCGTGACTGCAAGGAGGAGGAGAAGGTCGCCGTCGCCGTCGCAATCGTCACTTTGAGGAGAGGAGGATGCCGGAGCAAGGAGGAGGAGAAGGGCACCGTCGCTGTCGTCAGTGCAAGGGAAGGAGGAGAAGGAAAAGGAGGAGGAGGAGAAGAGAGAAGGAAAAGGAGGAGGAGAAGACAGAAGGAAAAGGAGGAGGGAGGAGAATGAAAAGGAGAAGAGGGAGGGAATAGGGGTAGGTGGGCGGGGTGGGTTTTCAAATTTTGCGAAGTAACAAGATATGGAACACATTATGCACGACTAATATCTCTTCTGGCAGTTCCAGTTGATATGATACTTCTCCTCGGCAATTCAAAATCTTGAAGGGTCTGATATATTTTGGGGCAAGCTTTCCTTTGAGTTGGATACGTTGCATTCCTTTCAAGGGTGATACTTTGAGATACACAAAATCTCCGATATTGAAGCCTAGGTCTCGACGTCTCTTGTCGGCATAACTCTTCTGTCTGGATTGGGCGATCTTAAGGTGCTCACGGATCTTGTGAACTTTCTCTTCGGCTTGTCTTTGGATGCCGGGTCCGAATATCTGACTCTCTCCTACTTCCGACCAATTCAACGGGGTACGACACTTCCTTCCATACATGAACTCATATGGGGCCATTTGCAAACTGGCTTGATAACTGTTGTTGTATGAGAATTCCACGAAAGGCAGACCGTCTTCCCATTTTGATCCATATTCCAACACACAAGCTCTTAACATATCTTCGAGTATCTGGTTTACTCGCTCCGTTTGTCCATCAGTCTTCGGGTGATAGGCTGTGCTGAAATCCAGTTTTGTTCCTACTCCTTCTTGGACTTTCTTCCAAAACCTCGAGGTGAAATGGGTTCCTCGATTCAACACAATGTTCTTGGGGACTCCATGCAAAATGACTATTCTAGCAATGTACAACTCTGCTAGCTTGAAACTCTAATAAGTGGTCTTGACTGGTAATAAATGAGCGACTTTGGACAGTCTATCCACTATGACCCAAATAGAGTCATTTCCCCTACTAGATGTAGGCAAACCGGTGATAAAATCCATTCCAACTGAATCCCATTTCCATTCCGGAATCTGCAATGGTTGCAGAAGTCCTACGGGTCTCTGATGTCCCTCTTTGACTCTCTGACAGATATCACATTTGGCTATATAGATTTCGATTTCTCGCTTCATCTTATGCCACCAAAATTGCTCCTTCAAATCCTAATACATCTTGGTTCCTCTGGGGTGCATAGAATAAAGAGTATCATGGGCTTCTTTCAAAATAGCTTGTTTCAATTCCGAATCTGCTGGTACATAGATATGTCCTTTGTACCACAAAACTCCTCCTTCATCTTCAGTGAATCCGGGTACTTTCCCTGTACCGGTACGTCGTTAGATTCTGTCGATACTAGCATTTCCTTTTTGCGCCTCTTTGATCTGACTGATCAAAGTGGGTTGAAGTTCTATGCTAGCTAAAAATCCTCACTTACTAGTTCCATTTTGATATCTTCCAACTCCTTGTGCAAACTTGGTTGCTCTTTTAGAATCATGGTAGTCAATCGACACGGTAATCTGCTAAGAGCATTTTCTACCACATTGGCTTTGCCGGGGTGATAGTGAATGTAAAGATCATAGTCCTTGATTAACTCTATCCATCTCCTTTGCCTCATATTTAGCTCTTTCTGGGTGAAGATATACATCAAACTCTTGTAATCCGAATAAATTTCAGAACGGTTACCCATGAGATAATGCCGCCATGTCTTCAATGCTAAAACTATGGCTTCTAATTCAAGGTCATGGGTAGGGTAATTCTTATCATGTTGCTTCAATTGTCAGGATAGATAGGATATGACTTTGCCTTCTTGCATCAGCACACATCCGAGACAAACCTTGGATGCGTCACAATACACATCAAAAGGCTTCGTGATATCCGACATAATCAAGATTGGGGCTGAGATCAATCTCTTCTTGGCCTCTTGAAAACTTGCTTCACATGTGTCCGTCCATCCAAACTTCTTATCTTTCTTCAACAATTGGGTCATGGGTCTTGCGATGCTCGAAAATCCTTCTAAAAACTTCCGGTAATATCCCGCTAATCCGAGAAATGCGCGAACTTGGGTTTGAGTGGTTGGGGATTGCCATTCTTCGACATCCTTATCCTTGGCAGGGTCGACAGAAATTCCTCCTGCCGGCATGATATGTCCGAGGAATCCTACTTCCTTTAACCAAAACTCACATTTGTTAAACTTGGCATACAACTGATGCTCTCTAAGGGTTTCAAGGATGGTCCTTAGGTGTATCTCATGTTCTTCTTATGATTTGGAATAGATCAGAATGACATCGATGAAAATAATGACAAACTTATCCAGGATGTTTATAAAAATATTATTCATGAGGTTCGTCAAATAAGTGGGGGCATTGGTTACTCCAAATGACATGACAGTGTACTCATATAATCCATATCAGGTGGTAAAAGCAGTCTTTGGAATATCCTCTACGTGAATCTTGAGTTGATGATAACTAGTTCTAAGATCAATCTTAGAAAACACTTTGGCATCGGTCAACTGGTCAAATAGATCTTCTATCTTCAGCAGTGGGTACTAATTCTTGATGGTGACATCATTCAGATTTCGATAATCCGTGCATAAACGGTTACCTCCATTTTTCTTATCCACAAATAAAATAGGTGATCTCCATGGTGACGCACTTGGTTGAATGAGTCCTATCTCCAACATAGCATCCAATTGCTTCTTTAGCTCCTCTAATTCTGATGGGTTCATACTATAAGGTCTCTGAACTATGGGTCTGGTTCCAGGGATTAGTTCAATGACAAACTCGATATCCAGATCTGGGGGCATACCGGGGAATACATCTGGGAATACGTCGGGGTATTCGTAGACTACTCTGACTTGGTCAATGGTTAGTTGGGCTAGACTCTTGTTACACATGAATTGATGGGGCAAAGTTTCAGAGACATGCTTCCAGTCCTTAGGGAAGTATTAGTGTTGTTGGTGTTGATGTTGTTGAACTTGGGTGTTGCACGGTTGAAATTGTTGGAGTTTCCAGGGTTGTTGTTGTGGTTTCCTCCGGGCCTTGGGTTTCGTCCTCCACGGTTGGGATAGTTCGGACGGGTCATCGGGGGTCTATTGTTTCTTGGGGCATATCCTGCAGACAGGTTGGGGCAATACTTCGGGGTATGGTGGTTTCTTGGTTGATGCATCATTCGATGCTTGCGGTTCTCATTGGCTTGGTTGATCTTGCCTTCCATATGGATTTCATAATGGCTTCAATGTAAGCAAACTGTTGAAGAATCTTTCCTTCTTCTTGGCTTCAGTGTTAATCTCATCTAGTGTATACCTAGCTAATGACAGAAATTTGTCACAATAATCAGCTACAGTCATCCTCCCTTGCTTCAATTCTCTGAATTCATCTCTCATCCTCTTGAGTAAACCCGGTGGCACATGGGTTCTGTTGAACTTGAGCTTGAATTCATCCCAAGTCATCATATGTCCACCATTCATGGTGCGAATGCTATTCCACCAAGGTCTTGCATCTCCTGCCAGATAAAGGGTGGCAAACAATACTTTCTCATTGGCCTCCACTCCTGCGACTTCTAAGTTGTTCTCCATGGTCTGCAGCCAGTCATCAGCATCTAAGGGATCTTCAGACTTACTAAATATGGGTGGATTGGTGTTCTGAAAGTTCTTGAGCTTGGATCCATGGTTATCCTGGTTTCCATGGCCTTGATTATTATTGGCCATCTGAGCTATCTGTTGAAGGGTGGCTAAATTTTCTTGACATTCGGCTATTTCATCTTCACGGTCAGAAACCAACATTTGCAAGATTTGCAGCATTGGGTCTTGAGACGAGCTGTTCCCTCCTCGAGGCATCTGAAGATTGAGATAGATCATGACACAAGAGGGAAATTTCTAAGGTTCAGGGGTTTGTTTTTGAAAAGTTTTAAACTTTGAGTTTGACTCTGGTTTTGCCAACTAGCAACTTGCTTTTCATTCATTCATTCATTCATTCATTCATTCATTCATTCATTCATTCATATCACCTGATACAAACACACACCACACTAAGGTAACAAATGGTTTTAAGAACCATTCTATGAAGCTACGATACAGTGGGACTGGATACAACTCACACCTACGATAGTGCTCAAGTGCTACTACTCATCTGAATCGGTGTCTTCATCATCATCAATGAAAGCTGAATCATCATCATTGGTGTGGAAGTCCATGGCTTGGTCCTCCAGGTAGTCATCGTCATCACTAAGGTAGGAGTAGGGATCTCCATGAATATCTTCCCCTGCATTCTCCCTCTGCTCAAGCTGCATGTCCCACTCATGGATGGTCTCATCCAAGTCTGACACTTTGTGACAAAGGCGAGCAATGATGCAATCCTTCTTGTCACACAGACGGCGAAATCACTTGCGCTCCTTCGGAAGGATGGCGAGTGTATGATCTTTCCTTACTGCAATGGCATACTTGTGGTTGGCGTAAGTGCGAGCGTTGTCTAACTCCTTCTGCCTGTCATACAGCATGAAGCTGAGATGATCCACGTGATGCTTCAGCTCCAGATGTTGTGGCACCTCCAATGGCTATCCAGCTGAGGTGGGTGCCTCCATCTTGCCTCTAAGATTGGCAACAATTATCCATTATAGTTCTCCTCCTTGCTGATCATTGAGCTGTGCTCCGAAGAACTCAGGGTGCGGGTGCTCAAGAAGTTCCAAGAGTTGGTCTAAGTCACACTCAAAGATGAGCTGTCCCCCATTTCCCAACTGGTAGAACTTGTTATACTTGACGTCCATCTATAAGAATGTAGGATAAGTAAGTTAGTAGAGTGATCAAGTGTGTCAAATTTCATGTAAGATTTGCAAGAATTTTTGAGGAACTTGAATTTTCTTGAAAGACTCTAAGTGATAAGAATGAGAATAGGTTTTCATAAATACTCACGTCTTTTGTTTTGAAACTAAGTTTTTGATTCAAGCGTCCATTCTAACTAGGGTCTCCTATGGTCAGGATGGCTCTAATACCAACTTGTCAACACCCGTATTTTTAATCCCATGTCACATCCCAAAATTTTCCAATTTTTGAAATGTGAAAATAAATAAACAAAAGAAACAAATGTTGAAATTTAGGGTGAAAAGAAACTTTTTGCTTCTAAATGGAAACATCAAAAACCATCTTAAACAAAATTTGAATGAAAAGGGAATCCAACAAAATTCAATCAAGTGAAATGCATTCATCAATGAATGTATCTTGAAGTTTAAACATTTGGCAAAGTTAAACCAAAAACCCTAAAACCCTAGAGAAAGAAATAATTTCCAAGATCTCTCTAAGACTATGATTTGATCCATATAAAATTCAGCAACAAACATTTATAAGTGATCAAGAATGAAAAAAATATATTATAAAACCATAGAAATTGGTTTCATTCAATTTGAAGCCATGGATAAAAACTTATGAACTTAATAAGTTAAAAGGAAATAATTTCCAAGGCTAATAAAGCTCCTAACTAAAATCCATGCCATATTGTGAGCAAATTAATCCTAAAAGGGTTTAAAAAGATAAACAAATATTAAATAAAATTATACAAATTGGAATCACCAATTTTGAATCTATAAATAAAAATATATGGATTTTATAAGACAAATAAAGAAATAAATAAGGAATATTTAAAAGCCAAAATAAATCTTGTGCCAAGTCCATAAACAAATGAAAGTTTTATTGAATAATAAAAATTAATAAAAGATTATTTAAATAAAACTATATGGGCTTTGAACCATATTCCAATTATATTTAAATAAAGAAAAAATCCCTAAACTAAATGATTAATTAAATCATGAGAAAATAATAAATTGGAATTTCCCAAAGTGAATTAAAAATTTATCTAATTAACTTAAAAGGAATAAAAGAATTATTTGAATAAAATTTATATGGGATTAAAACCATATTTGATTCTATTTGAATAAAGACAAATGCCCAATTTAAATGAACATTAAATCATATTAAAATATTTTAAATAATTCAAAGTGAATTATTTGCACTAATGAATAAATAAAACCTAATGCAAAAGGTTTGGTAAAAAATTAGAATTCAAATAGTAGTTTGAAAACATATTTAAAAACTTATTTAAATAAGGACAAGTGTCTATTTTAATAAATAAGAAACCATAAGGAAATATTCGAAAATAGACTTTAAAATACATTATTAAAATAGCATGAAAACATACTGAAAGATTAGAAAAGTTCTGAATTCAAATGGGTGTTTGAATTATTTGATTCAAATCAAAACAGAAAAAATAGAAAAGTGCAGCCGAGAAACCCCAGCCCAACTAAGCAGGCCCAACTTGGCCCAGCGCAGCCCACCCCCTTCCCGAACCGTTTTCTCTCACCGGCAATCAAACCCGCGCAGTCACTGACTCTACGACCCCACTGTACCCCCACTCACTCGCTGACAACGCAGCTCCATAATGCCCGTCGTCGTCTCCACCCTGTGATCCATTCCTCTCGCCCATTTCTTCTTTGATTCCGCGGGATAAATTCACGTCAATGCCGTGAGTAATTTTAGTCAACAATCACGCATGATAACTCGCCTCCCTCCTCTCCTCCTTTCTCCTCATTCTCCAGCTCCTCTCTACCCTAGGCTGCTCTAATTTCTTCTTGCAACCTCACAGCCCCGACGACCTTCCCCATCCTATTTCGGCGAAGCCAGACCCTCCCCAGCCCCCTAGTGCTTGCTGGTTTGCTCGCCAGCGTCTCCTGCACCTCCCAGTACCGCCGGCTTGGACGCACGTGCCCCAGAGCATCGGCAACTTTGATGACTGAGCGCCACCGACGACTATGTCCACTCCGGCGACCTTTCCCCATAAGCCTCGTCCTCCCCTCTCTCTCTCGATAATGCACACGTGCTCGTGACACTCTTACGCATCTAACACTACTCCCCTTTGGTCTTCACATGAATCGTAGCTTCGACTCCAACGAGAACTGTGCGTGCCCGACACCGTCATGAACTCCGGCGAGGAATCGCCATCAGTTCCGTACGCCCCTCCATCTGCAATGACCACGTCGAGCTTTCCAATCTCCTGCGAACCTGGTGAGCCTCTCCTCCCTCTCCCATGCTTCCTATTTTGTCGGCAACGCCACCGCCAGAGCGCCGGAGCCACGCGTCAGACGCAAGCGTCGCCAGTTCCTGGTCGATGCACTGATAGCCGTTGGATGCGGATCGTAGAGCCACAATACAATCGTTATTCGAAATTGTATGTTTGCATCTTTGTCGCATGATTTTCTTTAGATCCAACGATCCACACTGCACGATCCAACCGAACCGGTACCAGCGAATAAAAACAAGACACGTGGCCTGCCTGATCTTTCAAAATAGAAATTGGACCTATTAGATGATTGAATTTGAAAAATTCATAAATTTTAATCCACACGTCCAAAATTTGCAATCTTTATATCATTGTAATCAGGAAAAAGAATACTTTGCAACCATGCCCTTACTTTAGTATTTTGCTTTTGTAAAATTTGTTGTTTTTGCAGAAACATGTTTAGGCTTATTTTGTGTATAAAATTTATTCTAAAAATTATTTTAGGGTAAAATATTTTTTAAATGGTTTGCTTTGAACCTACTGACCATACCAACCTTTGGATTTAATGGTATATTTTGTGACACTAAGGAATTATTCCTTGAATAAAAGAATTTCTAGTAGAACAAAAATTGTTAAATATGTTTAAAAAAATAAATTTTGAGTAAACCTTTTGCAAATGGTTTGATTTAAACTCTCTGACCCTAAACCACTAAGTTTTGGATTTAAAAATGTATTTGATTAACCATAGAAAATTATTACTTTGATTAAAGGAATTTCTAGCAAAATAAAATGTTGCTTTGATTTAAAAATGATTTCTAAGCAAACAGGTTTGTTTGATGTTAGTGAAGTGTGTTGAATAGGATTATAAGTCTACAACCAACATGATTGCCTGTGGCACTTTGAAGATGAAGGACTCCATGCTATATAGATATTCTACTGCATTGTAATGAGATAGCCAAATGAGCTATGTAAGATGTAATAAATTATTTTACTCCTAGTTATAAAGTTGTAATCTGACCTTTGTTTCTTGATATTACATCTTAAACTGTGGATGCTAGCTATTGATCCAAGGACTAGCATTGTAAACACAGGGATCTCTACCTTATCAGGTTGGGACCTCTACATCCCAGATGCCTGTTATGCCATACATCGCAATCCCAGGATCACCATTTTTGTGTGACATAATAGATTGGTACCATAGTTCATCATCCATTTCTAACAATAATAAAGGTCTTACAAATAAAAAGATCTCATGATCCAGTCTTAATACAATCAATGCCGCGTAATAATATAATAAGAGTAACATGGTCGAAGCTCCATCTTCAGGGTCGCAGGCAATGCTGACGATGGGAGATGATCCTAGTTGTCATAGACTTCCTGCTGTCCATCTTCCTAGTAGTCCTCCTCATAGTCTGTCCATAGGAATAGCCAGAGACAAAGCCATGAGTACTCTTTAAGTTCTTGCAAACTAAAACTAACAATTAAGGTGGTTCGAGTAGGAACCTTAAGCTCTAAGTTTATTTTGCAAAAAGCTAGATTTATCTCTAACTAAGTTTAGAAGTAAAGAAAACTAACTTAATGTTTTACAACACCTAAGTGGGAACTTAGTTTTCACTTTCACAACCCTGTTGTGGTCAAGTCAAAGTCATAGTTCATTTCACAAGTCATTTTGAAAACATCTGACGACGGAACAGTATGGCCACTCCAACTGTCCATAACCATGGACGCGGCTATTCGAGTAGTTTGACACCCTGCAGAGGTGGTACACTTTCACCACAACATTCGATACATCCGTTAGGAACAATCCTAAATCACCATACTCAGTATGCGGATAATAAATCATAACCTTTCAATTACACACCCTAGTATAGGAACCTCCCCTATGAGTTTGGCCTCCCAACCATGACCATCTGTCATCTTGGGAACTGCACAGGTGGGCAATCATCACATGGTAGCCTTAGCTCAAACCTCTTCCGCATGGGAACCCATACTAAGATATCTAAAGTTCCATTCAAGCCCTACCAAAATTCGGCTATTGTGGTTGGACGATACAATTGGAATGGTATCGCATCCGAACCCAACCATCAGTTTCATAAAGGGCTCAGGCTCATGCCTCAACATTTTCATCATCAAAACATATGGTGTTCATAACATATGTCAAAATATTTCAATAGAATGACTCATCATTCCAAGGTTTTCGTAGTCATTTCCACCAAGTATTTCCATCTAAAATGATCATTTTTATGCTTAGCACTTGACACTAAAGTTGAGGGTAATCACTGATGAGGGGTGTTAATCAAGTGTGACTATCTAAATATAGATCTCATGCCTTAGTATGACATATAGTTCTAACTAACTTAGGCCAAGTTTTATGCTCTTTATGCTACCTATAATATCTTTCCAAAACTCACAAAACACTAACTATAAGTAATAAAGAACTTTGATAAAGAAATAAATTAATCAAGCATGCTAGTAAAACTGAGATTTGGTATAATCAAGTGGCATAACCAAATATTCCTCAGGCCTCAAGTTTGCATAGTTATCATGCAAGTGTTAGCTTGCAAGTTAACTTGTAATGTTGGGTTTGCAAGTATTAGCTTGCCTTGATTGGTATAGTGATTGAAGTTCTCTTCTTCTTCGTAGTCTCCTTCCTCCTCATATCCTTGGTTGGTACTAGCGTCTATAAATAAATACGAGGTACACAATGACCAAAAAATACTTAACTACTTCTATTTAGCACACCAAGGTTCACACTAGATGATCTAGCATCATCACAATCATCACATGAAATAAAGACGTAGTTTCATTTATTTTATTTTAGAAAAGTAATTTCTACTCATTGAAAACTACTTAAGATTTAGTATTCTCCAATTAAAATATGGGATCATGTTGACACATGTCATCACCACATAATTTAATACTTGGGAATGTGATTTAAAGTGGTGTCACAATTTAATAAGGTTCAACATTATTATTTTAATTAATTAAAGTGACTAGAAATGCCTATGGGGGATTCTTTTAATACTAGTCCAGTATCACTGCAACTAAACCTAAATATTTTTACATATTCAGAAAGATCTGGTCAAATGTGATTTTTTGAGAGTTGGAATCAACTCAAAAGCATTTATATCTGATTTTTAAAAATGTTTGAATGTAGAAAAGTCGTTGTCTTGTTATTTTTGGTGTAGGTGATCTATAATTTCATATGGTTTGAATCCAATGGTCTTGGATTAATAATTTCAATACATTTCTATCAAAATTGGTTTCATGCAATTTGTTCAGTAAAACTCTTTGAATTGCTATTTGAATCTACTGACTGAAGTAGAGTTTGAATAAATTTAAAAATCTCTATTTGAATCTACTAGGTTGCATGGGAGAACTAAATGGGCCGGCCCATTGCACAGCGCAACGCCGGGGCTGACTTAAGTGATGGCCCCACCCGTTAGGGGAATAGGTGATGCCGAAAGGGTTTCGGAGGATTTTTACCGTACGATTAGATCCCAGATCAATGGCTCATGGCCATCTTCCTCACTGGAACAGGACACGACGGGGAGAAACCCTAGCAAGGACAGTGAGGCTCGGCAGAGTCTTACCGGAGCTCCGGCGAGGGGCGGCGATAGGGGCAAATGGATGAGGTAGCTTCGACGGTTCTCCTGGTACCAGCGGCGTCCTCGGAGATGGCTTGAATCGTCGGCTCCCTTCTCCTCCTGCTACGGCGATCTCCGGTGGAATTGGGGAGCTACTTGCAGCGGCTTGCTCTGGGGTTTCTCGGAGGCGTTGCTGAGGATGTGTGGAGTGAGATGGTGTGAAGAGTTCGTGCGGGGAAGCTCCCTTTTTATTGCGGGGCGAGGGGTGCATCACGGCATGGTCGGGGCGCAACGGGGTCGACGGCACAGTGAGCTATTGGCATGGTTCAGAGGCTAGGACGGTGCATGGTTCCCTAGCGATCGTCCCAGAGGTGCTCGTGCAGTGCAACGTGGTCAGGAGAAGTGGGCGTCGCCATGCGCACGCTGTCTCTGTCGACGGCGAAATTCACGGGGTCCGGTGGGTCAAGGGAGCAAGCATGTCTTTTGGTCTCCTGGGACACTGGTGATAATGAAGGCTGGCCGAGGGAGTGAGGCGAGGTCGGGTGGAGCAGGAACAGGCATGAACGGTGGGTGCATGCGTCGGCATGGCGGACACGGCTCAGGCACAACGTTCTCGACTTCTCCTCTCTCTGTCCTTGAGCTGGGGCTGGTCTGAACGGGGAAGTGGAGCACGGGCAACGTGTCAGACATGCTGGGCGAGACTGGCGATGCTTGTTTCGTGCTGTCGATGGTGGGGGTGACAAATGTGCTCGTCCATGCATGCCATTGATGAAATGTTCATGCATAGTGGGCTAGGATTGCAGGGGCAAGGTGGGAGGTATATTGGGAGTACTTTGGTTGCAAAATGGGATACCAGTTTGGCAAGAACAATGATCACTATAGTGTTTGTTAATTTTGCCATATTTGTGCACAGAAGGTGTTCGACAATATGGCTACAGGAGAAAAGTGTTTGAAATTTGAAAATTCCTTTTTGGTGGGTGTTAGTATTGGTCTATATGGTCTTTGTGCAGTACTGGTTGATCGAGGTGAAGTGGTTTAGTTGGGTTTTGAGAAATGGTGATCTTAGTACCTACACTTGATTCAATTTTGAATTGTCATTTGAATAGATTTGCAATATGTTTTTGTTGGTTTGCAAAGTGGGCTTGGGTTCACTTTAACTTTATCTAGCAAGGGGTGAAAAGAATTGGATTTGTTTCTTCTAGAAAACTTGGACTAGAAACACTCAAAGTAGTCTAGTGGTTAACTTTGGTCAAAATAACCATCTGCTCATAATGTTTATATTTGAATTTCTCTTCATTTGGTTCTTCTTGGAAATGATATAGATGATGTTGTTTCATCTTTAAACCAATCCTTAGAATTCATATCAATCAAACATCATATTGCAAGCATTCATGCATTCATCACACACACAGATGCATTCATATTGATTTTAAATAACAAAAGTTTTTGTTAACCCTAAACTTGGGTGATTAGAACTTGATAATCTTGATTAATATTTTTGGGATGTTACAATTATCTAGACTTTTTATGCAGGTTTGAACTTCTCTTCAAGAAACCTGTTGGATTTAGCTGCTGGAGGTACCTTTATGACCATCACCTTGGGTGCTGCAACAAAAATCCTTGATAATATGATGGTTAATTATTCTGAATGGCACACTAAGAGAGCTCCACATGGTAAGAAGGTAAATTATGTTTAAGAAACCTCCTCTTTGAGTGATAAGATTTATGTTATCATGGCTATGCTTGTTAATGGGAAAGCTCCTTTAGATCCAAATAATGTTCCCTTAGCCTCTTTGGCTCCTCAACAAGAGCAAGTTGATGTGAACTTCATTAGAAACAACAATTTCAACAACAATTCCTATAGGAAGAATTTTGGTAGCAACAAGAATTACAGGCCTTATCCTCCTAATAATGGCAATACCTATGGAAACTCCTACAACAATACAAGAAATGCCCCCTCTGAACTTGAAGTCATGCTCAAAGACTTTATTAGTAAACAAACCACTTTCAACAAGACTGTGGAGGAAAACCTTTTGAATGTAGAGAAAAATATTTTATCTTTGTCTGAAGCACAGTCCTCTTTGATTAATAAAATGGTTGCTAAACCTAAAACCATGGAAAGTACCTTCGCTGCTACTCATGCCATACAAGTTACTATTGATGAAAATGTTAGACTGTTAGCCCAACTTCATGCTAAGTGGGAAAGAGAAGATGAAATTGCTAGAAACAATAGTGTGTGCACCATCACCACCACCAATATGGATGCCACTAAACCACAAGAAGTCCCTATTCCTCCTCCTACAATGACTAAGCCTAATAAGTCTACTACTAGTGATGCTAAGATTGATTTTGATCTTGATGGTTGCAATATTTCTGAAGTGATTATGTTCCAACAAAAGCGTGCTAGAAGTCCTGATGCTAGTGAAATGCATGTAGCTTTCACCAAACACATTACATATGCTCTTGTTAAAATTAAGGAAGAGAAGTTGAAACACAAAGCTTCTATCCCTAGGAAAGTAGAAGATAGTTGGAAACCCATTATTAATATGCAAGTGAAAGACTTTGATCTCAAAGCTTCATGTGATCTTGGTTCTAGAGTCTCTATTATGCCTAGGAAGATTTATGAAATGCTTGATTTTCCACCTTTGGAAGATTGTTATTTGGATGTCCCACTTAATGATAATGCTAAGAAGAAACTCATGGGGAGTATTAATGATGTTCTTTATTATGGCTAACAATGCATATGTCCCTGTTGATGTAACATCCCAAAATTCATGAATTGTAAAACCATGAATTGCATTCCTATAAGTATAGCATATTTGTCTTGTACCAAAATTTTCAAACCAAAATTCCAAATAAAACCATATTTTTGCCCATTTTATTAAACATATGAGGCATGGTTTTATTTTTATATTCAAAGGACCAATGTGTGATTGAGTAAACAGTGGTGTTTGACACACTTTTGAGTACAAGGATCACATTGAAAAAATCCGGAAGTGTTTTGAATTAAAACAAGTTTAAAAAGGGATTCAAATTCATTCCTGAAAAATCAAACAGAAAAAGAAAAGCTAAAAGAAAAAATAAAAACCGGCGCAGCACTTTGAGCCCAGCACCAGATCCAGCCCATCTAGCCCACTCAGGTCGTTTCCCCTCTGCCTTTCTCTCACACGCGCAACCCCTACCACGCTGACACTGCCACTGGGCCCTACGCCAGCTCAGCTCGTCTTCACCAAACCCCACAACCCCATACCCCGTCATCACCGTCATTTCCTCCATCACTGCCGCGTTGATTTCGGGCCTAATTACCATTGATTCTCTGCGTAATTCCCTCGCCCCTGCCGGCTACTTAATCCCCACACCGCCGTGGTAATTTCCCCCTAAACACCCACGCCCAATCGCCGCCAGGCTGCTTGCAATTGGACTCGCACTGCTACTGCCCGAGCGCCTCCGACGAGGTATTCCAGTGAGTTTCTTGCTCGCGCCCATCCCTTGTTCATTCGATGATGATCCTCTGCTCCTTGCGCACCTGCTAACACCACTGGTCCGTGTGCATGTCCTGATGACTTTATTTTGCGCTAGGGTGGCCCAGGTCGTCGCCTCCGTCGTCGTCTGCACGAGCCCGACGCTGCCCGCAACTCCGAGGAGCTCCAGGGACCATAGCAGCTCGCCCCCGTCCGAACCAAGGACACGTTGAGCTTCCTCGCAACCTTGCGACACTGGTAAGCATCACCACAGACCCTAGCCCACTCTAGAATCGCCGGAGCAACACCGCCAATAGCGCCGCCGCCGTAGTAGCCACGCGCACCGCTCATCCTTGGTCCTTGATCAAGCACCTTGGGATCTAGATCTAAAGGCGTAGAATAGATCACTTATGCGAACCGGTTTCAACAGATCTGGCCATACGTTGTCACTTAGATCTAACGGCTTGTGTTATTCGATCCGCGTGAAGCGGTACGGGCCAATCAGAAGCGCCCACATGTCTAGAAATTAGATTTAAAATCTGTTTTTGAATCTATTAGAATTGCAAACTTGTAAAATTCATATATTTTGTTCTATTTATCCAAAAAATGCAAATAACATATCAATGGATTCAGAAAATTAAATCCTAAATTACTGTAGTCTTAAATTTGTATTTTGCTTCTGGAAAAACAGGATTTTATGCAGAAAACTTTATAGGCTTATTTTGACTTTATAAAATGATTATTAAAATTGTTTTGAGGCAAATTTAAGTTTGTTTAGACTTTCAATAGATGGATTTGTGTTCAGTACTGTTTGGTTAAGCTTGTTAGTATAGTAAAATCATTTCATTGCATTTGCATGCATTCATATATATTTTTGCTTGAATATTTGAATGTGAATTTGGTGCTATCATTTTATGTGTAGATTTTGGTGCTAGTGGTGATTGTGAGTGTGACGATTGTTGCTACTCCCCCAACTACTACCAAGGAAAGTTGTGCTTCATGTATTTTGTCCTACTATTTTGACTATGCACTAGTGATATTTTGAATAGGGTTTGCATGGAATTTTTCTAAGTATATATATATGCTATGCCTTGGGAAATCCTAGTAGTTATAGTCTTAGTAGATTTTTCTCTAAGTTAAGATACTTGTTATGTTAACATGCTTATCCTAGCTAGTAGCAAAAAAGGGTGGAAAATATTCATGCTATGTAAATTTTGCTAAGTCTTTGACTTGTGTTTTGATTAATAAAAAAACTAAGTGAATGAATCACCTGGGTGGAATAGTATGATGGTTTATGTTGAGTGGTTACACAAGCCCCATGTACATGGTTTAACTTGTGTATCTCACTTGTGGAAATCCACCCAGGAACAAAGGGATATGAGATATTTAGTGTTGAGAAGCTTCTAGTGCAACAACATGACATATGGGCTCTGCCTTGATCATATAGGTTGCAATAACTTAGCCAGATGGACAGTTGGTGGTAGGGTGATAGGATGGAACGCGTCCATGGTGGTCTAAGGGAAGGCTTCTGAAAGATCTTGTATCAATGCATGTCGAGTCTTATGGGGAAAGTGCACCACCTCTCGAGAGGGTAACACCTAAGTACTTAGCCGTGTCCCCGGCAACGGACAGTTTGAGCATCAAAGACATTGAAGCTATCAAGGACCTCCTAATCCCAATTTATAAGTTAAAAACTTGTGGTTGAACAGGGGTAAAGGTTCACCATTGTCTATTGGTGGTTCCTTGGGAGTTTTTGACAAACAAAAACTTAGTGTTTTCAACTGATAGGAAAAACCTATTTTCATCAAAGCAAACCTAATCAACAGTTAGCCAAATTGATATAGAAGCTAGATACTACTATTCTACTATGGTATAACTTGCCAATACAATTCCAAATGTATTGACCCACTATGGCTGTAACTTATGATGTTGCAGGTTACTCTGATGAAGATTAGGGTTGTGAGTCTACACTCAACATGCTTGCCTGTGGCACATGAATATGAAGACTTTTAGTTATTTATTTTATGTTATGAACTCTTGTACTAACCTTTGGCTATTGAGTTGTAAAAGACTATGTTGTCTCTGGAATGACGATGTAATAACGACCTTTGTATCTATGTACTTCATCTTAAACTGTGGATGCTAGAATTTGATCCAGGGACTAGCATTGCAATCACATGGACCTTTACCTTATAAAGGTGGGGTCTTACAGTTGATTTCTATATTTTGGATGTGGAACACAATGCTTCCTGTCCTATTACTTTGGGAAGACCATTTCTTAGAACTGTTCGTGCCATTATTGATATGAAATAAGGCACCATTAGATATCAATTTCCATTCAAGAAAGGTATTGAACACTTCCCTATGAGGAGAGAGAAGTTGCTTTTTGACCCTCCTTTAAAAGCAAGGTTTGATGTTAGTGCTTCTTCATTTGAAAATACTTGATTCTTGCTTCTTGAGCCTAACTTAAAGGAGTTAAAGAAAAGTACTTGTTGGGAGATAACCCAAGAGTTTTCTTGAGTATAGGAAGTTATTAATTTAGTAATGACCTCTCCTTATCTTTTGTGTTTGCTTTTTGTGCCAAGAATGAGCTCTAATGAGAGGGAAGTAAGATTTGGGGAGTTGCTGTCCCAAAACAGATTTTTGTGCTCCACTATAAAAACTCGTGAGGAATCTCTGTAAGTCAGATTGAGCTGATATTTTACGAATAAATCCCGCAGTATGTTAGTTAACTTTCTTTAGTTCAACACTTTTTTATTTGAGCAACATAAGGTCTTCTAAAAAATCGGTTATACCTTCTGGTCTGTTTTGACAGATTTCTGCCATTATTTGCATTTGCTTCTTATTGATTCATGTTTGGGTTCTTTTTCGGAAATTGAGCTTTCTTGAGGGAATTTCTACAGTGTCTTGTGTTTTTAGTGAAAGTTTTTCTGTTCTAAATCTAAACCCAAAGGTCTATTATCTTTAGAATACACTAATGTTGCTAATGAAGATTGTGTGCAGTTTTGTATGAAGGAAAAATTTCAGGTGTAGAGAGAGAATGATGTAATGAGATGAAGAATGGACAAAAGCTCAATCTTGGGGTTGACACCCTGATGTCACCCCAAGAAATATCCAAGAGGTACAAGGGTCAAAGATTGGGGATGCCCAAGGCATCCCCTTCTTCATCAATAAAAAGCTTGTGTCTTTCTAGACACTTCGTTTTTATTGTTTCATGCACTGTTGTTTATTATTGGAGCATCTTAGTTTTCGTTTGCTTTGCTTGAATAAAGTAGTTTGGACCCCCTTTCTCGTTGTATTGTTTCAAATAAGTTGATTGGTGTTGGAAAGGAGTGCAAGAGGAGCTTGCTTTGACTGTGACTTAGACTTTAGAATGTCATTCTAGGTGATGTTTTGACCTTATGCTTAGTGATTATTGCTTTAGCATGACTTGTTCCAACAATTGTGATTTCTTAGTGTGCCTTGAAGGAATCATGCGTTGTTTTAGCATACAAAATCATAGTGTTGTGGTATTCTCCTTTGATGCTTTGTTTGGGTTGACTTGGAACATGCTCACACCATGTTATGACTATGAACAAGTTACCATAGCCTCTATCATCATTTAGTCCTTGACTTGTAGTACCACTCTATGTTTTGATTAGTAATGTTTTGTCACTCTGCATGATTATGGCCATTATTGCTCTCTTAGTTGGTTGCTCCCAGTCTTTTGCTAGCCTCCACTTGTATGAGTAAGCTCTACTCATGCTTCCAACTCCCAAGAAACCAAGTTATTCCAAAGAGTCCACTATAAATTCCTACGCATGGTGTGTTACACCATTCCAAGTATATTCTTGTTTTCAGCTATCTTCTAATTAAAAAGTATTTTGTTATGTGAAAACTTAGTGATTAAAGCTCTCACAAACTTGATGGAACACTTTATTTTTCTTGCCCCTAATAAACTTGAAACATTGTGTCATCTATGTTGTATATGCTTCACTTATATGTTGGAATTAGCAGAACCGTGTTGTCACGTGGAACGCTTTCAAAATTGCACTTGTAGTTTGTACACAGTTGATATCATGCTCTTTTGTCTATGGATGTCGTCGGTGTGAAATAAAAGGGGATCTTGTAAGTCCATGAAGTTATTTATGTGTGTTAGAGAAACGCCTGGGCCGCTAGCCTAAGCCATGCCTAATCATGGTGGAAACTTGCAGCATCACCATAATGACATCTATGAAGCTTTATTCTTATAAAAAAAGAGACACATTGAAAAGAGAAAAGAGAGAAAAAAGCACCATATTCCCATGGTAAATAAGAATATTGCTGAGATGCTCATTGTCTGCTTGCCTTGTCCTTTTGGTTATGGGTTAGATCGTGTACCGTGTGCAAGGGGTACCCCGTTGGCGGTTCTCTATGATACACATGTACTTACTATGACAAGAACTTACAGGTGACTAAATTTGAGTAGCAGCCCTCGTATTCAAGGTACATGAGATTGCCAACTTATACTTTGTCAAGCATATACTCCATAGTTTGTTCACTTTAACCTTAATCACTTGAAGATTCTTATGATAGGGGCAATGGGAGCTGAAAGCTAACAAGTACCATAATTTTTGGAAGCTCTTTTTGAAACATGAAATCCCTTATTCCCTTAATGAAGGGCCTTTCTTCCACTATTATATTGAGTATCCACCTTCTACCTTTAGGCACCAGTTAAGAGAGCATAGTTGCCATCCTTAGTTCTATGTGCACGGTCCCAAAACTTATTGATTGATGCATATTGTTGATATTACTTGTTCTTGTGTTATTTGTATATAGTCACTCTTACGAACTTTGAAGGTGTCATATGCATCTATTTTCTACTCCATGAGGGACAAGCTGAATGCCACTATGCTATGTTTTCTATATGTGAAACAAACAAACGTTTTTCAATGCATGTTATTCATGATCTTTGTTTGTAGACTTTCATGTTGCATGCATAGTTACATTGTCTTAAAGTTAGAACTCCATCTTTAATGCACATGTTTAGAGTTCTTTGATCCCAGCTTTCATTGCTTGCAAATGGTTTGATCTTGGTTTTAATGGTGCATGTCACCTCAAAAATTATTCTTTTATCACTTACCTAATCAAGGACGAGCAGGAGTTAAGCTTGGGGATGCTTGATACGTCGGAAACGTATCTATAATTATTGATGTTCCATGCTTGTTTAGTATCTACTTTGCTTTGCTTTGTCTACAATTTGAGGTTTTTTATATGTTTTCTGGTACTAACCTATTAACAAGATGCCACAGTGCTAGTTGCCTGTTTTCTTCTGTTTTTGGTTCCAAAAAGGTAGAAAATCAATATTCTCGGAATTGGACGGGACAAAAGTCAAAGTCAATATTTTACCGTGGGAAACACGGAGCCAGAATACGAGATGGTTTAGGGCCTCGAGGGGGGCACACCCGCTGGCCATGCGGGTGGGCCCACCCCGCGCCTGGGGGGGTGCATCCACCTCGGGCACCCCCTCGGCCTCCCTCTTCGCCTATAAGAAGCCCCCGATGCCTAAACCCTAAGTACACGATCAATATTCCATGAAACCATCTATAGCCTCCGCCACCATCGTCCCTAGATCAGGGGGATATGAAGCTCTTCCCAGCATCCTGCCACAGGGGAGATCATCCCGGAGGCCTTCTTCATCATGCCAGCCTCCGTTATGAAGCGTGAGTAGTTCCACCTTGGACTACGGGTCCATGTAGTAGCTAGATGGTTGTATCTCCTCCTTTGTGCTTTCATGTCTAGATCTTGTGAGCTCCGTTCATGATAAAGATCTCATCTATTTGTAATCATGCATGTTGTGTTTGCGGGGATCCGATGGATATTGAGATTATATGTCAGATTGATTAATGGTTTTGTCTTATTGATTCTATCATGTCTGTGTTGTTTGTGATAATGCATGCTCTCCGTTGTTAGTGTCTATCTTGGCCAAGTATTTGGTAGTGACTCCAAGAGGGGGTATTTATGCTCGATAGTGGGTTCATGCCTCTATTTAATCTAAGGGAAGTGATAGAAATATCTATGGCTGTAGATGTGTTGTTGCCACTAGGGAGAAAACAATGGTCTCTTGTTCATGGAACAAGTGGATTTTTCACCTAACACACTTTGCTTAAAGCAGTTGTCTTTTGCTTGCAACTTAATACTGGAGGGGGTTTAGATGATAACCCAAAGGTGGACTTCTAGACATAGATGCAGTTGGATGGTCGTCTATGTATCTTGTTGTATTGCCCAATCGAATCTCATAGGATCATGATGTCTAGTATTGCATTGTTTTTCCTTGCTCATTCCTGTCAATTGCCCTGCTATAATTTGTTTACCCAGCATGCCATGTTTGTTTATCTAAGCATAACAGCTCTAGTGAACTATGGACCTTGGTCCGACCTTTACCATTGATACATCTTCCACTATTCATGTTTACTTTCTACAAACCACTATTACCTTCCACACCATACAGTTAATCCTTTGTTACAACAACTGGTGAGATTGACAACCTCAGTGTTCGTTGGGACAAAGTCTTGAGTTTGTGTTCTGCAGGTTTCCAAGTTGCTTGCAACACCTTTGAGACGTTTCCTTCCTCCTACTGGTTCGATAACCTCGGTTTCTTACTGCGGGAAAACTTGCTGCTATGCTCATCACACCTTGCTCTTTGGGTCTCCCAAAGAGGCGTCAATAACACGCCAACACTTCCTTCCTTGTTTTTTTCGAGTGTTCTCTCAAGAATGAAATGAAGATTCTCTTGTTGTTGGTCTCGTTTATCTCAAGATGGAGCAAAATCTTCAACGATCTAGTGGAAGCAAATGCAAAATCTTTCCTATACTCTTCATTCTATCGGTGCTCGACATCTTCAAACATGATGGATGGAACATGTATCCGACTTCAATTGTCAAATATTTCTCTCGTAGTAAAGACAATTATGGCGATGCCGTCTATAACATCCCAATTTTTTCTTAAATCAAACATCATCATTGCACTCATATCATCATAGCATATGTTGCATTGCACAAAAATTTCAACGAATTAAACCCTAGGAAAAACCCTATCAAAAACCCACTTCTATAATATAAGGTTTGGGACTTTGTGATTTAACTTAAATTTACCCGAATGTTTTATTAGAGGTTTTGATATATTTAAATTATCCTAAACACTAGGTTTACCTCTTAAAAATATGGTGAAAATTTGAATTAGTTTGAAGCTTATTTGCTAGTTCAAACCTTTTGTAGAAAAAACTAAAAAGAAAAAGGAATAAAAAGCTAGCCAAAACCAATCATCCCAGTACCCCCGTCCCACTAACCACAGCCCACCAGACACCACCTCTGTTTCCCCCTTATTTTCTCACCGATCCCTCTTCTCGCCCACTCGCTGACAGCCTGACCCCACCCTGCCTCATCACTCGCCACCTCAGCGTCTTCAACCAAGCGATAGAAGATCCCGCTCCCCTCCTGGCCTTTTATTATCGATTCAATTCGAGTAAATTCGCGTAATTACAGGAGTGATTCTCCACCCTGAACCCATCCTCTTAACCTCCACTCACCCCTCCCTGTTTCCCCTAAAACCCCGCCACCAGAGAGCCCCTAGGCTCCTCGAATTTGAGCTTGAACCGCCACGGCCACCGACGCGCTTCGGCGATGATTCCGATGAGAACCGACTACCCCGCTCCCTATTTTCTATCATGTAACCTTCACCATTCTCGGGCGCATCCGTTAACCCACTCCATTTGATTTATTGTGCCCAAGGTCGTCGCCACGTTCACCACCGGAGCACCTTCTACTGTCATTGTTCACCGAAAAACTATGGTGAGACCTAACTTCCCTCCCCTATTTTGGCCACCAGGATCTTATACAGGACCTATTGCACCTCATTGATGCCTTGTTTTGCTTGATCGATCCCCAGAATGACTCCACCATCGCGAGACGCGAGCTCTGACATCGGCAAGAACTCTAGCGAGGAATCAAGGACATACCAGAGCGCCCCTTCCTCAACCTCGGCTACCACCAATACCCCCTTGACCGCCGAAACGCTCGGTAATGGTCTATGTTCCCCTTACCCCTTTAGAATCACGGGAGAACCACCCTCCCGACGTGCCACCGCCACGCCCAGTAGACAACACGACCAGTTCTTGGACAAGTGTTGTGATCCATCGGATCTAAATCCTTGGGATAGGATTAGACCACTTACCGAAACGGTATCAATAAATCAAGCCCGCTCATTTTCATTTAAATACAACGGCTTGCATCACCATTCTATATCATAATTTACCTCTATTCATTGATATTTGTCTTATCATGAGGTATTACTTATGGGTTTTCATCTGTTTATGCATGTTGGATGATTCCTGGAGGATGGACTGCTGGAGTTTGGATTCTGAAGTAAAACAAGGCGTTTCGGTGTAATTTCTCAAAGATCATAAAAATACCAGAAAAATATGGAAACACATTATTTTAATAGAAGACAAAGGAAGCCAGAAGGAGGGACGAAGTGGGGCCTCAGGGGGCCCACACCACCCTAGGCACGGTCCCACCTAACCCGTGCCTAGGGAAGGTGTGACCCACCTGCCCGGCCTCCGACTCTGCCCCTTTGCCTATATCTTCCCTACGAAACCCTAACACCAGGGGAGAGACCACAGAAATATTTACACCGCCTCTGGGGGGCAGAAAACACCGAGAGAGAAACATCTCTCTGGCAGACAGATTTCTGCCGAGGAAATTCCTTCCTGGAGAGGGGATCATCATCATCATCCACACAGTCATCAATCTAGGCTTCATCGGGATCATCATCATCATCCACACCATCATCACCACTCTGTCCCGCTATAACAATTGTGTTGGATATTGCTTAGTTCATTAGGGGAAACTTTCCCGGTGTTGATTACTATTGTAGTTGATGCTTGTGAGTGGAACCATTGGATTATTGTTTATGTTCAGATTGTTATCCATTATCATAACATCTTTGATCTTGATCCATATGATTTCTTGTGAGTAGTTCGTTTAGTTCTTGAGGACATGGGAGAAGTCATGTTGGTAGTAGTGAATCTGTGTGAGTTATAATTCAATGGTTTAGTATTTAAGTTGTGGTGCTATTCTTCTAGTGGTGTCATGTGAATGTCGACTACATGATACTTCACCATTTATGGGCCAAGGGAAATGCATTGTGTATTTGGCTACTAATTGTGAGGTTGTTGGAGTGACAGAAACCTGAACCCCCGTTAGGACACCTTTGCACAAGGGAGCGTAGGATCTCAGAGTTTAAGGCTGTGCTTAGATTTATATCTTAATTACTTTCCTGTACTTACGGATGTCTGCATGGGGTTTAATCACAAGTATGTATTAGTCCTAGGAAGGGCGGTATGTTAGAACAGGTTCACCCACACAACACTTATAACACTAGAGAAGAGTACTCACCTATTTGAAGCGAAAGCACTTGACAGAATTCCCATGTGTCCTCGAGAACGTTTGGTCCTTATAAGTATTTCCACCAGCTTGTCCTTTGCTAAGAAATGATTGGGCCACTTGCTCTATTCGTTTGTTACTTCTGTTACTTGCTCTTTGTTTTGTTGCCTTGTCAGAAAACCACTAAAAATCCGTTTGCTAAGTATTCACAGCGATTTCCTGCTCCATACCACTGTTCAGCACCTTCTGCTCCTCGTTGGGATCGACAATCCTATTTATCAAAAGTACTATGATACACCCAATGTACTTGTGGGTCATCACGGCTCATGTTGCCGATCCGGCCGAAGCGGTACCGGCCAGTAAGATTAGGCCACGTGGTTAAACCTTCTGATAATTTCGAAAATAGATTAAATAGGTAGTTAAACTTAGAAATTCAATAACTTTTGAACCACAAATCATAATAATACAAACTTGGTGTACATGGATTAAGAAAAATGAGAACTTCACTACTAAGACCTTATTTTCTTCAATAGCTTCTGTAAAAATTGAGTTTGAGGAAGAACCTTTTTGGGAGTATTTTACCCATAAAAATTGCTATATAAATTGTTTTGAATAGTTACTATACCTTTAGATGGAGTATTTTATCTGATGTTTATTCATCTTATTTCATAATTGCATGCATTCATATTTTGGGATGCCTATATTGAATTGTATATTGTGTTGTTTGATTTATGATGTGTACATTGTGTGGATTGTGAAGTTTGTTGTTGTGAGGATTGTACCTACTCCCCTAGCTACCAAGGCAAGTGATATTTCATCATATGACCTATTATTTCAACTATTGCACTAATGCTATTTTGGTGGAACATTGCATGATAGTTTCTTATATTGCTATGTTATAGCTATCCCATAGAATATTGCTATGCTATAGCTATTCCATAGTTTCTCAGATCCCATGTATATGGTTTACCCTAGTGTATCACACTTGTGGATTGCCACCCAGGAACAAAGAGATCGGATACGTTCGTGTCGCGAAGCTTCTAGTGCAACCACTTGGCATATGGGCTCTGCCTTGACCGACTAAATTGTGAGAACTCAGCCAGACGGGCGTAGGGTGGTAGAGTTGATAGGATGGAACGTGTCCGTGGTGGTCTGAGGGATTGCTTCTGAAAAGTCTCATCTCGATGCATGTCTAGTCTTGTGGGGAAAGTGCACCACCTCTCGAGAGGGTAAAACTAAGTACTTAGCCATGTCCCCGGTTATGGACAATTTTTGAGCGTCAAGGAATTGAAACAGTTCAAGGATCTCCTCATCCTAATTTCTCTAAGTTAAAATTTGTGGGTGCACAACGGTAGATGTTCACAGATGTTTATCGGTGGTACCTTAGTGTTTGTAAAAATAAAACTTATTTTTCAAACTGATAGGATAAAACTTGCTTTTAGCAAAGTCAGCCAAATATACACTTAGCCATATATTCATGCAGTTGCTATGTTTTACTATACAACTATGGTATCACTTTCCAATACAATTCCAACTGTATTGACCCCTTTGTGGCTGTAACTTATCATGATGAAGGATATTCTCATGGTGAGTAGGGTTACGGTTCTACACTCGACATGTTTGCCTATGGCGCATGAAGATGAAAGACTACTATTATGCTTTGTAATGAGAACTCTAAATAAGTTATCCTTGGGATAATTGAGTTGTAAGAACTATTATATTCCTGGATTTGCGTTGTAATAATGACCTTTGTATCTGTGTACTTCATCTTAAACTATGAGTGCTAGCAATTCGATTTAGGGACTAGCACGGCAATCACAGGGATCTCTACCTTACTAGGTGAGATATTACAAATGGTATCAGAGCACCGTGTTGCCTATAGGTTTGTGACCCTAAGATGGATTAGATTAAGAAAGCCACTAGGAAAAACATAACACCACTATGAATCTTACACATTGCTTTTTTTATCTCGTAAAACCTCTCCTAATCATCTTTCTCATCTCTATTTGTATATGGACACCATCAATGAATCCGTCAGGAAGGGACCACAGTTGACTATGACACTGGAGTGTGAGACGAAATTTACCAAGGCACTCAAGAACCTCAAGATCAGCTTGGGGATAAATGGTGAAGCCGTATACAAGGGATTTATGGTGATAGATGAAGGACAAGAGTATTTGTGGATGAAAATCCATTTATATAAGAATAAGGAAGATGACCACAAGGAAACTGGATTCTACATGGTCACCAACTATGAAATTCATATGTCATTCTTTGAATCTGCAAGAAATGCAGCGTGGAATGCCATTGAAGAACTTGGAGAAAGACTTAAATTGAATGCTCAACACTCAGAAAGATCTTAGGGAGGAGAAACATCATACCCAAGACTTAGAGACCACCATAAAACAACTAAGGAAGGATACAATAGACTTGGCATGGGAGTTATGTTAACAAGAAAAGCAGATTGCTACCAAGGATGCAAACATAGCTACCTTGACTTAATAAGTGAGTGAGTGAAGGAGGTGACGTATCCTATAGTTGGACCATCACACTTGGCGTTTTATCATGTTAGTAATTTGATCATACCAACCTATGTGGTATGACAAAGTTTGTCTAAGTTGTGGTTTGAACCTTGATGCTTGAGTTGAATAATGTATGCCGCTACCTGAGTGGGTTAATATTTTATTGGATGTTATTGGCTTTTATTTTTAATCTTTGCATCTATTGCTACTTTATGTTTCTTCTCTATACTTGTGGTATCTCTAATTTTTCTCCATCCTATGCAAAATATGTCGAGCTTCATCTACAGCACTACCGAGGAATTCAAGGGAACTCGCTTCGGGACTCGCATTTTGGAACTCGCCAATGTGCTCGCTCTTCCAATCCCTACCATCAAGGGACTTTAGCTAAGGAAATTTCAAAGGAAGGACTTGTGGGGAGTCAGAGTTACCCAGTCAGGACGCCAGACAGAGCCTCAAACTGAAGAAATTGCCATCAAGATACTCCATGATGACTTAGAGAGGGGACTCGACGTTGCTATGCAGGAGCTGATAGGACCACTATGTGGATGCCACTCTTCCGAGATTAAGAACCACTACTTCCACTTCTTTGGGAGACACGATGAGGACGGAGAGCCTATTGTGTTAGACGAGGCCACCAAGGAGACCATCAATCCTATGCTACAATACCTCCAGGACTTAGAGAGCTTCATTAGGAGTCTTGATACTGATAGGACTAATGCGATGCTTAAAAATGATGAGCTGCATGTCCAACTTAAGGAGAAGGACAAGGCCTTTTAGTAACAGGAGAAGCAAATCAAGGAAATGGAGAAGAAGTTTGAAGGGCAAGAGAAGAAATTCAAGACCAAGAAAAGAGAATCCAAGAGAAGAATAAGAAAATTAGACATTTGGAGACTGATCTAGAGCTTGAGGACATTGAGCTAGAGGCGGATCACGAGGTGATAGAGAGGTTGCGCACACAGAAGAGAGAGTTATAGGCGAGGATCGATGCTCTATCTACAAGCATAGAGGACTACAAGGTAGGATTCGCCGCAGCAGGACTTGCGTTAGTGAAGGAGGAAGTCGAAATGGAGGAGTAGTGATATCCATCTACCTTACCATTTTATTATCGAGTCGCATTGATCATGCCAACTTGTCGATGACTATGCTAGTATGTTATTTAGCTTTTCAAACTTGTTGATCGTGATGTTTGAACCATAAGTTTAACAAGTGATTGCTTGTTTGCTGATTGTTGTTATATGTTGTAATGTGCATATTAGGATCTATGGGGTTATTTATCATTACTTACCCTTATTAAAACCGTAGATGCCTCCACGTCATACCAATCACAACAATAACAACAACAATGTAAATGATATGCAACAGTTGGTAACTGCACAAACACAGTTGATGCAGAGTATGACTCAGTTCATGGAAAACCAGAATCAGAATCAGAACAACAACAATAATAATAACAACCAGAACAATCCACCATCTCTTGATATGCTCACAAGGTTTCTAGGGTTGAGGCCTGCCAAGTTTTCTGGTACTACTGATCCCATGATAGCAAATTATTGGCTACGTTCCGTGAACAAGGACTTGGTCAAAGTTGGTTGCACTAATGCCGAGAAGGTCATATTTGCAGCAAACTTACTGAAAGGACATGCAGCTACTTGGTGGGATAACTTCCAAATTACTCACCCTATTGAAGAAGTGACTTGGGCAATGTTTGAGGATGGATTCCGCACTACTCACATCTCTTCTGGAGTAATGGGTTTGAAGAAAAAGGAATTTCACAACCTTAAACAATGCCATCGTAGTATTTCTGAGTATATTGAAGAGTTAAACAATCTATCACGCTATGCACCGAATGATGTTGACACTGATGCAAAGAGAAAAGAGAATTTCCTTGATGGGTTCAATGATGAAATATCCATGCAACTATCTGTTTCTTAGGTTCCAACCTATCAATATCTGTGTGACAAAGCTACCATATTAGAAAACAATATGAAGCAAGTTGAGAATAGGAAGAGGAAACACCATTTTGATAAGCATGGATCAGGATCACCTCGCAAGCGTTCTTATGGTGAAGGTAGTGGAAGTTCTGGATCCCACAAGCATGGGAATCATAACAACCATCGCAACAATAACCACCACATCGATGGCACTAACAACCGTGGACACAACAATGGTGGATACCGAAATAACCAAGGTGGATACAAAAATAACCATAATTGACATGGCAATGGGAGTCATAATGATCAGAACCGCCATAATCAGCCAGCAAAGAGAGACATCAGTCAGGTTGAATGTTTCAAGTGCAAGAAATACTGGCACTATGCCTAGAAAAGAAGGCTGACGGGGCTAACAAGCCAAATCCTTTTCAAAAAGGTCATGTGAATCACATCAATGTGGAGGAAATCAAAGAAGAGTCAGATGTCATGATTGGTAAGTTCAAGATTAATTCCTTTCTAGCACTTATCCTTTTGATACCGGCGCATCGCATTCATTCATTTCAAGAGCATTTGTAGACAAAATTAAATTTCCAACTGAAACTATCGGATGTCCCATTAAGGTAAGCTCCCCAGGTGGAGAGATTATAGTAAATTCTGGATGTCGTCAACTAGTCCTAAAAATTGGAAAGAACTTGTTTCCAGTTGATGCGTGTTGACGCCCCGTTGGGAAACCCCAAGAGCAAGGTATGATGCAACACAGCAGAAAGTTTTCGCTCAGTAAGAAACCGAGGTTATCGAACCAGTAGGAGGAAGGAAACGTCTCAAAGGTGTTGCAAGCAACGTGGAAACCTACACAACACAAACTCAATACTTTGCCCCAACAAATAGTGAGCTTATCAATCTCACCGGTTGTTGTAACAAAGGATTAACTGTATGGTGTGGAAGGTGATGTTGGTTTGCAGCAAGTAAACAGTAACAGTGAAAGATGTATCCATGGTAAACATTTGGACCGGGGTCCATAGTTCACTAGAGGTCTTATCTTTAGATAAAGAAACATGGCATGCTGGGTAAACAAATTACAGCAGGCCAATTGACAGGACTGAGCAAGGCATAACAATGCAATACTAGACATAAAGATCCTATGAGATTCGATTGGGCAATACAACAAGATACATAGACTGCCATCCAACTGCATCTATGACTAGAAGTCCACCTTTGGGTTATCATCCGAACCCCCTCTAGTATTATGTTGCAAGCAACAGACAACTTCTTTAAGCAAAGTGTGTAAGGTAAAAAATCCACTTGTTCCATGAACAAGAGACCGTTGTTTTCTCCCTAGTGGCAGCAACACATCTACAACCGTAGAGATTTCTGTCAGTTCCCTTGATTAAGTAGAGGCATGAACCCACTATCGAGCATAAATGCCCCCTCTTGAGTCACTAGCAACTACTTGGCCAAGATAGCTACTAACAACGAAGAGCATGCAAGATCACAAAGAACACAGACATGATAGAATCAATAAGACAAAACCATTAATCAATCTGACATAGTAATCTCAATATCCATCAGATCTGCGCAAACACAACATGCATGATTACAAATAGATGAGATCTTGATCATGAACGGAGCTCACAAGATCTAGACATGAAAGCACAAGGAGGAGATACAACCATCTAGCTACTACATGGACCCATAGTCCAAGGTGGAACTACTCACACTTCATATCGGAGACTGGCATGATGAAGAAGAAAGCCTCCGGGATGATCTCCCCTCCGGCAGGGTGCCGAGAATAGCTTCATATCCCCCCGATCTAGGGACGATGGTGGCGGCATCTACAGACGGTTTCGTGGAATATTGATTTGGTGCTTGGGGTTTAGGCATCGGGGGCTTCTTATAGGCGAAGAGACGAGGCTGGAGGGCCTCCCGCGCGGCCAGTGGGTGTGGCCCCCTGGTGGGTCTCCTCCGTCTCGTACTCCGGCTTCGTGTTCCCCACGGGAAAATATCGACTTTGGCTTTTGTCCCGTCCAATTCCAAGAATATTGATTTTCTGCCTTTCAGGAACCAAAAATAGAAGAAAACAGGCAACTGGCACTGTGGCAACTTGTTAATAGGTTAGTACCAGAAAACATATAAAAACACCTCAAAGTGTGGACAAAGCAAAGTAGATCCTAAACGATCATGGAACATCAAAAATTATAGATACGTTTCCGATGTATCAAACATCACCAAGATTAACTCCTCCTCGTCCTCGAGTAGGTAAGTGATAAAAGAATAATTTTTGAGGTGACATGCATCATCAAAACGAAGATCAAATCATTTGCAAGCATTGAAAGCTGGGATCAAAGAACTCTATACATGTGCATGAAAGATGGAGTTCTAACAATAAGACAAAGTAACTATGCATGCAACATGAAAGGCTACAAACAAAGATCATGAATAACATGCATTGAAAAGTGATTGTTTTTTCACATACAGAAAACATGGCATAGTGGAATTCATCTTGTCCCTCATAGAGTAGCAAATAGAATCATAAGACACCTTCAAAGTTCATAAGAGTGATTAGGTACAAATAGCACAAGAACAAGCAATATCAACAATATGCATCAATTAATAAGTTTTGGGACACTGCACATAGAACTAAGAATGGCAACTATGCTCTCTTAACTGGTGCCTAGAGGTAGAAAGTGGAGACCCAATATAATAGTGGAAGAAAGGCCCTTCATAAAGGGAAGCAGGGATTTCAAGTTTCAAAAAGAGCTTCCAAAAATTATGGTACTAGTTAGCTTTCAGCCCTCATTACCCCTATCATAAGCATCTTGAATTAATTAAGGTTAAAGTGACCAAACTATGGAGTTTATGCTTGACAAAGTATAAGTTGGCAATCTCATGTCCCCTGAATACGAGGGCCACACCTCATGCTACTCAACTTTAGTCACCTGTAAGTTCTTTTCATAGTAAGTACATGTGTATCATAGAGAACCGCCAATGGGGTACCCCTTGCACATGATATAGGAGCTATCCCATAACCACAATGACAAGGCAAGCAGACAATGAGCATCTCAACAATCTATTTATTTTCTATTTGCATAGGTTTTAATTGAGGATGCTTCATAAATTGCTCATTATGGTGATGCTGCAAGTTTCCACCATGATTAGGCATGGCTTAGGCTAGCGGCCCAGGCATTTCTCTAACACAAAATACATAACTCCATGGACTTACAAGCTCCCTTTTTATTTCACACCGGCGACATCCATAGACAAAAGATCATGATATCAACTGTGTACAAAGTACAAGTGCAGTGTTGAAAACGTTACCCATGAAAACATGGTTCTGCTAATTCCAACGTATAAGTGCAAGCATATACAACATAAATGACACAATGGTTCAAGTTTATTAGGGTCAAGAAATATAAAGTGTGCCATCAAGTTCATGAGGGCTTTAATCACTAAGTTTTCACATAACAAAATATTTTTAATTGGAAGATAGATGAAAACAAGAATATACTTGGAATGGTGTAACACACCATGAATAGGAATTTATAGTGGAAACTTTGTAATAACTTGGTTTCTTGGGAGTTGGAAGCATGAGTAGAGCTTACTCATACAAGTGGAGGCTAGCAAACGACTGGGAGCAACCAACTAAGAGAGCAATAATGGCCATAATCATGGAGAGCGACAAAACATTACTAATCAAAGCATAGAGTGGTACTACAAGTCAAGGACTAAATGATCATAGAGGCTATGGTGACTTATTCATAGTCATAACATGGTGTGAGAATGTGCCAAGGCAACCCAAAGAAAGCATCAAAGGAGAATACCACAATACTATGCTTTTGTATGCTAAAATAACGCATGATTCCTTCAAGGCACAGTAAGCAATCCCAATTGTTTGGAACAAGTCATGCTACAGAAATAATCACTAAGCATAGGGTAAAAACAACACCTAGCATGACATGCTAAAGTCTAAGTCACAGTCAATGCAAGCTCCTCTTGCACTTTCCAGCAAGAACTTTCTACTCCTTTTCAACACCAATCGACTTATTTGAAACAACACAGCGAGAACAGGGGTCAAAACTACTTTATTAAAGTAAACTAAACAAACTAAGAGAAGAAAACAAAAACTAAGATGCTCCAAGAAAAACACAACAGTGCATGAAACAATAAAAACAAAGTGTCTAGAAAGACCTGAGCTTTTTATTGATGAAGAAGGGGAAGCCTTGGGCATACCCAAGCTTTGACGCTTGTACCTCTTGGATATTTCTTGGGGTGACATCAGGGCCCCAAGATTGAGATTTTGTCCATTCTTCATCTCATTACATCATTCTCTCTATACACCTGAAATTTTTCCTTCATACAAAACTTCACACAATCTTCATTAGCAACATTAGTGTATTCAAAAGATAATAGACCCTTGGGATTAGCTTTAGAATAGCAAAACTTTCACTAAAACCACAAGATACTATAGTAACTCCTTCAAAAAGCTCAATTTTCCAAAAAGAATCCAAAAAGGAATCAATAAGAAGCAAATGCAAATAATGGCAGAAATCTGTCAAAACAGACCACCAGGTAGAAACCGATTTTTTTGAAGACCTTCTGTTGCTCAAATCAAAAAAGTGTTGAACTAACGAAAGTTAGATAACGTACTAGGGATTTATTTGTAAATTTTAATCTCAATCCTACTTACAGAGACTCCTCACGAATTTTTATGGTGGAGCACAGAAATCTATTTCGGGACATGAACTCCCCAAATCTTACTTCCCTCTCATTAGAGGTCATGCTTGGCACAAAAAGCAAACAAAAAGGATAAGAAGAGGTCATTACTGAAGTAATAACTTCCAAGACTCAAGGAAACTCTTGGGTTATCTCCTAACAAGTACTTTTCTTTAAAGCCTTTAAGTTAGGCTTGATAGCTTGAGAAGATGCTCACATAAGAAATATGAATTGAAGTAAAAGAGATCATCAAGAAGCAAATTCAAAACACATTTAAGTCTTACCCACTTCCTATGCATAGGAATCTTGTATCCAAATAAATTCATAAAGAACAAAGTGACAACCATAGGAATATGAAACAAGAGTAACTTCAAAACTTTCAGTGCATAGAGAGGTGTTCTAGTACCATGAAAACTTCTTCAACCATAATTTTCATTAGACTCATGAATAAACTCAAAAATATAGCTATCACATAAAGCATGATTTTCGTGATCTACTAACACATAATTTCTATCAAGCTCAAAAATATTGAGATTAAAACCTTCATAGGTTTTACCCAAAGTAGATATTTCAGAAGGATCCACAGGAACATAACATTCATCCTCCTTTGGTAAGCATGGGGTACAATCAAATAATGTAAGGGATAAAGAGTTACTCTCATTAGAAGGTAGACATGGGTAGATAATCCATTCTTCCTCCTTTTTTCATCACTCTCATCCTCCTTTTCATCTAATGAGCTTCCAGTTTCAACAATTTCTTCTTCCATAGGCTCCTGCAAGGAATTAGTCTCTTCCATTTGTGGAAAGCATCTATTAAAATATTCAAGAATATAGCCATTTTCTTCCTTGTAATTTTCAAAGCAAAATTTAAGTATCTCATAATCCTCATATTCATAAGGTGCATCATCAGTATTTTCAAGCAAACTGGCAAGTTTAAATGCACCCTTGAAGGCAATAAATTCTTCAATTTGTTCCACATCATAAAAGTCATAGTTTCCTTTAACATAAGAAAATATGGTAACATTATCATTATACTCACATTGAAAAGGGAGGTGTTGACAACAAGCTTTATCAAAGCAATAAGTAACATTATAAGTAGAGCACACCTCTTTAGAAATAGTATTCAATTTATCAATTTGTGCCGATAAGTGTTTCCCTTTTTGTGACAAATGGTCTTCCTTATAACAATACTTTTGTTCTTCTATGAACCCACCTTGCCAATAAGTAGTTTCAAAGAAACCATCCATTGATAGAGAGAATGACCAAGCAAGGAAATAACAGACCAGCAACTAGAGTAGGAACTATTTTTTTGTGTGTTTTTTGATAAGAGAAAGCAAATCAGACTAAACTATTTTTTTTTAGTTTTTGGTAAAAAGAGGCAAACAAAACCAAGAAAAAGAAACTAAGCAAACTAAAACAAAGTAAAGAGAAAGTTTGAGGAGGACTACCCTTGTGAAGATGTCCTAGCCTCCCCGGCAACGGTGCCAGAAATGTCTTGATGCGTGTTGACGCCCCATTGGGAAACCCCAAGAGAAAGGTATGATGCAGCACATCAGCAAGTTTTCCCTTAGTAAGAAACCGAGGTTATAGAACCAGTAGGAGGAAGGAAACGTCTCAAAGGTGTTGCAAGCAATGTGGAAAACTGCACAACACAAACTCAAGACTTTTCCCCAACTAACAGTGAGGTTGTCAATCTCACCAGTTTTTGTAACAAGGGATTAACTGTATGGTGTGGAAGGTGATGATGGTTTGCAGCAAGTAAACAGTAATAGTGGAAGATCTATCAATGGTAAAGATTGGACAGGGGTCCATAGTTAACTAGAGATGTTCTCCTTAGATAAAGAAACATGGCATGCTGGGTAAACAAATTACAGTACGACAATTGACAGGACTGAGCAAGGTATAACAATGCAATACTAGACATAAATATCCTATGAGATTCGATTGGGCAATAAAACAAGATACATAGACCGCCATCCAACTGCATCTATGACTAGAAGTCCACCTTCGGGTTATCATCCGAAACCCCTCCAGTATTAAGTTGCAAGCAACAGACAACTTCTTTAAGAAAAGTGTGTAAGGTAAACAATCCACTTGTTCCATGAAGAAGAGACCGTTGTTTTCTCCCTAGTGGCAACAACACATCTACAACCATAGATATTTCTATCACTTCCCTTGATTAAGTAGAGGCATGAACCCATTATCAAGCATAAATACCCTCTTTTGGAGTCACTAGAAACTATTTGTCCAAGATAGCTACTAACAATGGAGAGCATGCAAGATCACAAACAACACAGACATGATAGAATCAATAAGACAAAACCATTAATCAATCTGACATAGTAATCTCAATATCCATCGGATCCCCACAAACACAACATGCATGATTACAAATAGATGATATCTTGATCATAAACAGAGCTCACAATATCTAGACATGAAAGCACGAGGAGATACAACAATCTAGCTACTACATGGACCGTAGTCCAAGGTAGAACTACTGATGCTTCATACCGGAGGCTGGCATGATGAAGAAGAAAGCCTCTAGGATGATTGACCCTCCGGCAGGGTGCCGGGAAGAGCTTCAGATCCCCCCGATCTATGGACGATGATGGCGGTGGCTATTGATGGTTTTGTGGAATATTGATCAGGTGCTTAGGGTTTAGGCATCGGGGGCTTCTTGTGGGAGAAGAGGTGAGGCTGGAGGGCCACCAGGGCGGTTGCACCCCTAGGCGAAGAGGCGCGGCCAGGGGGTGTGGCCCCCTGGTGGGTCTCCTCCATCTCGTACTCCGACTTCGTGTTCCCCACGGCAAAATATTGACTTTGGCTTTTTTTCCTGTCCAATTCCAAGAATATTGATTTTCTGACTTTCTGGAACCAAAAACGGAAGAAAATAGGAAATTGGCACTATGGCAACTTGTTAATAGGTTAGTACCAGAAATCATATAAAAAGACCTCAAAATGTGGGCAAAGCAAAGCAAAGTAGATACTAAACGAGCATGGAAAATCAAAAATTATAGATACGTTTCTGACATATCACCAGTTAATTTAATAATCCTAGAATCCCAAGGATTGGATGTAATATTAGGCATGGACTGGATGAATCGTTATGAGGGAGTGATAGATTGTGCGAGACAAACCGTTATACTCACAACCCCCAAAAGGAAACAGATAGGGTTCAAGTCTAACTTTGAACCTAAAGGAGGCAAGATAAGCTCTCTTAAGGGTGTTAGCCTAGAGAGTGTACCAATAGTGAAGGAATACCCTGATGTGTTTCCAAAATAATTACCTGGCATGCCACTAGATAGGGATGTGGAGTTTCTAATAGATTTACTGCCAGGAACTAGAACTATAGCAAAGAGACCTTACAAAATGTCAGTGGATGAGTTAAAAGAACTCAATAAACAGCTTGGAGAATAGTTGAAGAAGGGATTTATCCAACCAAGTTCTTCGTCTTGGGGAGCACCAATTTTGTTTGTCGAGAAGAAAGACAGAAGTCAAAGACTATGCATAGATTATCGATCGCTTAATGAAGTGACCATAAAGAACAAATATCCCTTACCTAGAATTAATGATCTCTTTGATCAGCTAGAAGGAGCTCGTGTGTTCTCAAAAAATGATCTTCGATCAGGATATTTTCAACTAAAGATTAGAGAACAAGATATACCAAAGACTGCCTTTACCACTACATATGGATTGTATGAGTATATAGTGATGCCGTTTGGACTAACTAATGCACCATCTTATTTCATGAACATGATGAACAAGGTGTTCATGGAATTTCTTGACAAGTTTGTAGTGGTATTTATCGATGACATCTCGGTTTATTCCAAGAGCAACGAGGAACATGAAGAACATCTGCGCTTGATTCTAGAGAAACTCAAGGAACACAAGTTGTATGCCAAGTTTAGTAAATGTGAATTTTTGCTAAATGAAGTTGGGTTTCTTGGACATGTTGTGTCTGGATATGGTGTAGATGTTGATCCAACAAAGGTAGAAGCTATAAAAGAATGGGAACCTCCTAAAATAGTTAAAGAAATCTGTAGTTTCTTGGGCTTGGCAGGATACTATCGAAGGTTCATCAAGAATTTCTCGAAATTAGCAAAACCGATGACTGATCTACTAAAGAAAGATAAGAAGTTTGACTGGACTAAAGCATGTGAAACCAGTTTTCAAGAGTTGAAGAAGATATTAGTGTCAGCACCAGTGTTATGCTTGTCGGATCTGGAGAAAGATTTTTACGTTTATTGTGATGCATCTCACCAAGGGCTGGGAGGTGTGTTAATGCAATAAGGTAAAGTGGTAGCATATGCCTCGAGACAACTCAAGAATCACGAAGTAAACTATCCTACACATGACTTAGAGTTGGCCTCTGTTCTACATGCACTAAAGACATAGAGACATTATCTTATGGGGAAGCGTTGTGAAATGTTCATCGATCATAAGAGTCTAAAATACATTTTCACGCAAAAGGAACTCAACATGAGACAAAGAAGATGGCTAGAACTTATCAAAGATCATGACTTAAGTTTGCAATACTAGCCCAAAAAAGCAAATGTCGTAGACGATAAATTAAGCCGCAAGGTTTATGTGAATTTCCTCACCAAAGGAGAATTTTTAGAGGAATTAAGTGCTCAATTTAAAGAGATGAGATTAGATATAGTGCTTGAAGGATATCTTATGTCCTTAGAAGTACGACCAACACTATTGGACAAAATAAGGGAAGCTCAAAAGTTAGACAAAGAAATAGAAGAAATTAAGGGTAAAATTGGTAAAGGAAAAGCAAAAGGATTTCACCTAGATGAATAAGGAAACTTATGGTATGGGAAAAATATCTACATTCCACATGATCCCAAACTTCGGAAATTGATCCTGCAAGAAGCACATAATTCAACATATTTGATTCATCCTGGCAACACCAAGATGTACATGAATGTGAAGGAAAGATTTTGGATATCACATAGCACATTGCCTTGTGCGACGTGTGTAGTCGAGTAAAGGCGGATCATCAGAAACCGGCAGGATTATTACAACCAGTGCCAATACCTGATTGGAAGTGGGACGCTATCTGTATGGATTTTATCACAGGACTACCCAGGACTAGATCTGGATACGATTCTATATGGTTTGTGGTGGATCCCTTGACAAACATGGCTCATTTCATACCCGTAAAGACCACCTATACAAGTGCTAAATTAGCCAAGATCTACATAAACAAAATTGTGTTTTTACATAGAGTACCCAAGAGTATTGTGTCGGATAGAGGAACTCAGTTCACTTTGCATTTTTGGCGACAACTACACGAGTCGTTGGGAACTATGCTAGAATTCAGCACTGCGTTTCATCCACAGACTAATGGACAGACAGAAAGGACCAATCAGATTTTGGAAGATAAGTTGAGAGCGTGTGCGCTAGACTATGGATCTAGTTGGGACGAAAGTCTGCCATACGCGGAGTTTTCCTACAATAATAGCTATCAATCTAGCATAGAGATGCTCTGTTTGAATTCCTTTATGGAAGGAAGTGTACTACACCAATACTATGGAGTGGAGTAGGAGAAAGAAACTTTTTTGGACCAGACCTAATCAAGGAAGCCAAAGAGAAAGTCAGTATGGTAAGGGATAGACTAAAGATAGCTCAATCTCAACAAAAGAGCTACGCATATCCAAAATGTAGAGAGGTCACCTATGAGATAGGAGATAGAGCTTATCCAGAGTCTCACCACTTCGTGGTGTGAAGAGATTTGGAGTCAAATTAAAATTGGCACCTCATTATGTAGGACCATTCAAGATTTTGAACCGCAAAGGAGAAGTGGCGTATGAGCTAGAATTACCAGAATCTCTGTCAGCAGTTCATAATGTGTTCCATGTCAGCCAGCTGAAAAAGTGTCACCCAGATATGGAAGAAACTTCATTAAGAGACACTATACCACTAGAAGAGGTTCAGCTAGAGAATGATCTTACTTATGAAGAGAAACCTATCAAGATTCTGGAGACAACAGAAAGAATCACTCGTATCAAGAAAATCAAATTCTGCAAAGTATAGTGGAACCATCACACTGATGAGGAAGCAACTTGGGAACGGGAAGATGAGCTTTGGAAAGATCACCCGCACCTATTTGCTAGCCAACCCAAATCTTAAGGGGGTTACATTTGAAACATCCCAATTTTTTATTAAATCAAACATCATCATTGCACACATATCATCATATCAGGTGTTGCATTGCACAAATTGTTTCAAAGAATTAAACCCTAGGAAAAACCCTATCAAAAACCCACTTCTATATATAAGGTTTGGGACTTTGTGATTTTACTCAAATTTACCCAAAATGTGTTATTAGAGGTTTTGATATATTTAAATTTCCTAAACACTAGGTTTACCTCTTAAAAATCTAGTGAAAAATTGCATTAGTTTGAAGCTTATTTGCTAGTTCTAATCTTTTGTAGAAAAAAACTAAATATAAAAAGTAATAAGAAAAAGATCTGTCACCAAAGCCATTCGGCCCAGTACCCGCGGCCCACTAACCATAGCCCACCCAACACCCACTCCTTTTTCCCATTCTTTTCTCACTGATCCCTGTTCTCGCCCACTCACTGACAGCCCGACCCCACCCTGCCTCATCACTCGCCACCTCAGCATCTTCAACCAAGCGACAGAAGAGCCCGCTCCCCTCCTGGCCATTTCTTATAGATTCAATTCGAGTAAGTTCACATGATTATAGGAGTGATTCTCTACCACGACCCCGGCCTCTTATCCCCCACTCACTCCTCACCGTTTACCCTCAAACCCCGCCACCAGAGATCCCCTAGGCTCCTCGAATTTGAACTCGAACCACCGTAGCCACCGACGAGCTTCGGTGATGATTCCGGTGAGATCCGACTACCCGGCGCCCTCTTTTTTGTCATGTAACCTTCACCATCCTCAGGCGCATCCGTTATGTAACATACCTAAAATCATGATTCAAACTTATGCATATCATCCATGCATCCATGATCATATGAAAGTCATTTCAAACAAATCATTTCAAAACAGAAGTTTCCATGCTTATTATTTTATGTAAGTTTACTCAAGCCCTTGTGTTACTTGTTTTGAGAAAGGTACAGTTAATCATTCAACATGGCTTAGAATCCAAACTCAGGTGCTTTCAAAAACTTGACCAAAGTCTCAAAGCAAATTATGAAAGAAAACAAATTATATGCCTATTATCACACCTCATAAAGGCATGGTTTTATTTAAATTTTCAAAAGACCCAAGTGTGTTTGGGTGAACAGATGTGTTTGACACTTATTTGAGTACAAGATTTATTGTACAAAAATCCTGAAAAGTTTTGGAATCAAACAGATTTGAATTGAAGTTTGAAAACCATTTTAGAAAAGCAAACAGAAAAAGAAAAAGCTTAAAAGAGAAAAAAATAAGCCTCAGCCGAATCTGGCCCAGCTAGCCCAGCTAAGCCCAACACCCCACCCCGCGAACTGTTTTTCTTCACTCGCCCCTGCACCCACTAGCTCGCTGACAGTCTGGGCCCACTCCCTCTCCTTTCCTCTCGCTGACAGCCACGACCCACACGACCATCGTCGTCTCCACCCAGCGACTGGTTCATCCCCAAATCACGCGGGCGTTTCCTGTTTGATTCGCGTCGTCAATTCCCGTTCAATGCTGGAGTGATTCACGCCCCCACCTCGCCTACTTAAACCCCCTCTGCCCCCTCTCCATTTCCCCCCAGACCCCGAGCACAGAATGCCCCTAGGCTGCAAGAATTCCTCGCCGCAACCCTGCTGTTCCGACGACCTCGCCGACGAATTCCGGTGAGTACCGCACTCCCCTCCGCCTGTGGTTCATGCTGGCTTACTCTGCATCTCCGTGCGCATCTACTGACACTTTCTGTTTGCTCGTGCATGGCCTGTAGCCTCGGCAACGTCAACGACTGAACGCCGCCGCTCTCTGCTCGAACTCCGGCGACCTTTCCCCGTAAGTTTCAGCCTCCCCTTGCCCTCTGTTTGATACGCGTAAGATCCCCAGCGTCCTACGCATCTAACAATACCCTCCCCTTGTCTTAGCGCGGCTCAGAACATCGCCAACGTCGACGAGCCGAAGCCACAGCCGCCAGGGACTACTCCGACGAGCAATCCGCGACGACTCCGAGCGCCCCTTCGCCAACCAAGGACACGTCCAGCTTCACCTCGTCACTGCGGTTCTGGTGAGCATCTTCCCACCTCTCTGAGCGCCCTAGTTCGCCGGCACCGCCACTGTCCGAGCGCGCCGCCGCCAGTCGCCGCCGCTAGCGCCGCCCGTCTGTGGTCAATTAGATTAGGGCCGTAGGATTTAGATCTAACGAGTAAGATTAGATCTGTGTCGAAGAGGTACGCGTTAGATCTGGCCGTGCATCTTCATTTAAATCATGTGTCTCTCGTTGATCGATCTGCCCGAACCGGTACGGGCCAATTAGAACAAGACGCGTGGCAGCAGTTAGATTTAAAAGACAGAATTTGAATCTATTAGAAGTTTGATTTTGTTTTGGCTATAACTTTTGATCCCCACGTTAGAATTTGACAAATTTTATACCGTTGGAATCAGGAGAGAAATCTCTTTCTAAATATGCAATGTGTTTAATGTTTTGCTTCTGTTAAAATGGTTTTATTAACAGAAACTTGTGTAGGGCTAATTTGAGTATAAGAAATATTTTGGAAATGAATTAGGGTTTAAATAAATGTTGTTTGGCAAGTTTTTAACTTGTTCATGAACCAGTACGGTATACTTGCTTGGTTGAGTTTTAAAAATCATCACATACCATTTTGCATGCATGCATATATTTTTGGTTGTATATGTTTTGTATGTAATTTGTTGCTATAAATCTTTGTGTAGATTTTGGTGCTAGTGATTGTGATTGTGAGGAGTGTAGCTACTCTCCAAACTACCAAGGCAGGTGGTACTTCATGAATATTTTTATTCCTATGTTTTACTAAGCATTAGAAGTATTTTGTTAGACTTGCATGTTATATTTTGCTTATGTCATGTTGGGAAATCCTAGTAGATGTAGAATTGCTAGAAAATTTCTAAGTTAAGATACTATCTATGCCATGCTTAGCCTAGCTAGTAGCAACCAAGGGTTGGTGAAATATATACATGCTATGATGAAAATATTTCTAAGTCTTTGGACTTGTGTTTTGCCTAATAAAACAACTAAGTAAATGAAACACCGGGGTGGAATGGAAGGAACGGTTTGTGTTGAGTGGTTACACAAGGCCAGGGGACTGGTGAACCTTGTGTATCTCACTTGTGGAAAGCCACCCAGGAACAAAGAGATTTTAGAGGCCAAGTGTTGAGAAGCTTCTAGTTCAGCCACTTGGCAATATGGGCTCTTCCTGGATCACATAGGTTGCTAGAACTTAGCCATTTGGACAGTTGGTGGTAGTGGGAATGATAGGTTGGAGCGCGTCCATTTGGTCTAAGGGAAGGCTTGTGAAAGGTTCTGTCTTGGTGAAAATCAAGTCTGGTGGGGAAAGTGCACAACCTCTGCAGATGGAAAAATCTAAGTACTTAGCCAAGTCCATGGTAATGGACAACTTGAGCATCAAGACATGGAAGCTATCAAGAATCTCCTCATCCCAATTTCTAAGTAAAACTTGTGGGTGAACAAGGGTGAAGGACCTCAATGTCTATTGGTGGTTCCTTGGGAAAAGTTTGACAAAGAAAAACTTAGTGATTTCAACTAATGGGCAAAATCTATTTTGAGCAAAGCAAGCCAAGCTACACTTAGCCAAATTGCATATAGTATTTAGTCCACCTAAATTATACTAAGGTATCACTTGCCAATACTATTCCAATGTATTGACCCACTGTGGCTATAACTTGTGATGTTGCAGGTTACTCTGATGAGGATTAGGAGTCATGAGTCTAGACTCAACATGTTTGCCTGTGGCACATGAAGATGAAGATTTTACTTATTTACTTATTCAAACTCTTGTATTAGGCCTGTGGACTTGGAGTTGTAAAGACTATGTTTGTCTCTGGAATGCCTGTAATAATGACCTTTGTATCTGTGTACTTCATCTTGAACTGTGGATGCTAGCAATGATCCAGGGACTAGCATTGCAATCATAGGGATCCTTTTTCTTTATAAAGGAGGGATCTTACAGATGGTATCAGAGCACTGTGTTGCCTGTAGGATTATGACCCTATGATTGGAAACCACTAAGGAAAAAGTTTCAACAACTTCTACACTTGTCTATTCCTCTCGTAAACCTTTCTAATCTTCTTTATCATCTCTAATTGTAGATGAACTCCATCAACGAAGCCGTGAGGAAAGGACCACTCATGACAATGACCTTGGAGTGTGAGACAGAATTCCCCAAGGCTCTCAAGGACCTCATGGTTGCATTAGAAATACAAGGTGCAGCTGTGTACAAAGGTTTTCCTGTGATGGATGAAGGAGTTGAATACTGGTGGGTGCAACTTCACTTGTATAAAAACAAGGAAGACAACCACCAGGGAAAAGGATTCTGCATGTTCACCAATTCAGTGGTGCACACTACATTCTTTGAATCGGCAAGGGATGCAGCTTGGAAGACCATCAAAGAACTTGGTGATAGAGTCAAGTGTAGAATACTCAACCTCCAAAATGACCTAAAGGAAGAGAAGAAACATACCCAAGAGTTGGAAGCTACCAATCAAACCTTAAGAGGAGACATTATAGACTTAGTGATGGAGTCATGTGAGCAAGATAGACTGATTTCTTCTAGAAACATTATGTTAGTCAACAGATCCAATGAGATAGGATTGTAAACGTACTTCGTTAGTTGGACCACCACTTATCACCTTATTTTCCAAATGTTGCTTTAAAAATAAGTTGAACTTTGAATTGTTGTAATGGAACCATGTGTGCCATGATTTAAGTGTTTTGATTTCCAAGGATACATATGTGTTGCTTTGCCTTCTGTTTTATCTTAATTTGGTGTTGTTCTAACTTTTCTATCTTATAAATAGATGCCTACTGTTACCATCAGCACTATTGAGGAGTTCCAGGTTACTCGCTTTGGTCCTCGTATTGTTGAGCTTACTACTTTGCTCAATCTCCCTCTTCCTACCATCATGGTGCTTCCCCTCACCAAGTTTGAGAGGAAAGACCTTTGGGGTTTCAAGGTCAACCAGCCCGGACGCCAGACAGAGCCTACTACGGAGGCCATCATCTTCAAGCTCATGCATGATGACAAGGAGAGAGGCCTTGAGGTAGTCATGCAGGATCTGATAGGACGTCTGCTAGGGAGACACTCCCGACAGGTTAGAGGTACTCACTTCCACGTCTTCGGTAGACGTGATGAGGATGGAGAGTCCATCGACTTCGAGGACGATTCGAGGGACACAGCGGAGCCGATTCGTCTATACCTCCAGGACTTAGAGGCTCTCATTAGGCACGTGGACTCCGATAGGACCAACGTCATGCTCAGCAATGACGAACTCCAGGTGCAGCTTCGCGAGAAGGACAAACTCTTCGCGGAGCAAGACGAGATAGTTAAGGAGATGAAGGCGAAGTTCGAGAGCCAGGACAGAAAGTTCAAGAGTGAGGAGAAGCGAGTCCAGGATAGGAACAAGAAGATCCAGGACATGACTGAAGAACTACAGGCCAAGGACTTCGAGCTCGAGCATCAGCAGACGGTGATTGAGAGGCTTCGTTCCCAGAAGAGGGCTCTCAAAGCCAAGATAGAGACCTTGACCACCAGTGTCGAGGAATACAAGACCGCGATGGAGAACGCAAGTCTTACCTTTGTCGAGGAGGAGGTTGATGCCGAGGAGTAGATTTGACTACTCATTTATCATCTATTATCGTACTTGTTGTTGGAACTTGTTATTTGACCATCCGATATGTGGATGGCTTGTTATTTGTGTGTGTTTACTTTGCGAACTTACTATCTGGTTGTTGAATCTTTATCGTTATGTTGCATGCTTTGTGATTGTTTATGTGATGTATTGTGCATGAAAGCATCTATGGGTATCTCATTCTTACTTCTATTGAACAAACCACAGATGCCTCCCCGTCGTGCAAACCCCAACCCCAACAACAACAACATCACTCTAGAATGCAGCAAATGATGACCGCTCAAACTCAGCTGATGCAAATGATGACGATGCTCATCCAGAACCAAAACAACAATAACAACAATAACAACAACAACAATAACCCACCGGGTTTTGACATGCTTACCAGGTTCTTGAGATTGAGGCCAGCAAAGTTCTTAGGAACGACTGATCCCATGGTGGCCAATGATTGGCTACGCTCTGTGAACAAGGACTTGGTAACTGTGGGCTGAACTGATGCAGAAAAGGTCAGGTTTGCAGCACATTTGCTGGAAGGACCAGCCGCCACTTGGTGGGATAACTTCCAGATCACCACTCCCATAGAAGATGTGACATGGGCTATCTTTGAGGATGGCTTTCGTACTGCTCATATCTCATCTGGAGTGATGAGTCTGAAAAAGAAAGAGTTCCATAATCTGAAGCAGCGCCACCGCAGCGTGGCTGAATATATTGAGGAGTTCAACAATCGGGCGCGTTATGCACTGGATGAAGTTGACACCGATGCTAAGAGAAAGGAAAAATTTCTTGAAGGCTTGAATGATGAGCTGAACCTGCAGTTGGCTGTGGCATATGTTCCCACATACTAGTCTCTATGTGATAAGGCTGCTATTTTGGAGAACAAAATGAAGCAAGTTGAGAGCAGGAAGAGAAAGCACTCAGACAAGCACAGCTCGGGATCGTCTCACAAACGTTCCCATTATGATGACAGTGGAAGCTCAGGATCCCACAAGCATGGGAAATTCAACAAGCACCACAACCACAACCGTCATGACAACAAGCATCACCGTAGTCATGACAATGACAAGTACAAGAACCACAAGGGTGGATATAAGAGCCACCACAGTGTAAATGGAAGTGGCAGTGGAAGCCAGCCTGTCAAGAAGGACATCAGTCAGGTTGAATGCTTCAAGTGCAAGAAGATGGGGCATTATGCAAATGAATGCCCAGAAAAGAAAGTTGAAGGACCCAACAAGCCCAACCCTTTTCAGAAGGGACAAGTTAACCACATCAATGTGGAGGAAATCTATGAGGAGCCTGATGCTGTTGCTGGTAAGTTCAAACTCAATTCTGTTCCAGCATTTGTTCTCTTTGATACTGGTGCATCTCATTCTTTCATATCAAGAGCATTTGTTGATAGAAATGAGTTTCCAACTGAAAATATTGGGTGCCCAATAAAAGTTAGTTCTCCAGGTGGAGATATGATAGTAAGTCTTGGATGCCGGGATCTAGTAATAGAGTTTGGAAAGCATAAATTTCCAGTGAGTCTGATAATCCTAGATTCCCAAGGACTGGACGTAATATTGGGAATGGATTGGATGGCTAAGTATGAAGGAGTACTAGATTGTGCTAATCGTACTGTCGCACTCACAACCCCAGAAAGAAAACGGATTAAATTCAAGTCTAACTTTGAATCAAAAGGGAGTAAGCTAAATTCTCTTAAGGGGGTTAGCATTGACAGTGTGCCAATTGTGAGTGAATATCCGGATGTGTTTCCGGAAGAATTGCCGGGAATGCCACCAGATAGAGATGTGGAGTTCCTTATTGATTTGCTACCAGGATCTGGACCAATAGCAAAGAGACCGTACAAGATGTCAGTTGACAAACTGAAAGAACTCAAGAAACAACTTGGAGAACAGCTACAGAAAGGATTTATTCAACCAAGTTCTTCATCTTGGGGAGCCCCAGTTTTGTTTGTGGAGAAGAAAGATAGAAGTCAAAGGTTATTCATTGATTACCGTTCACTCAATGAGGTGACTATCAATAATAAATACCCTTTGCCTAGAATCAATGACTTGTTTGATCAGCTAGAAGGAGCTTGTGTATTCTCGAAGATTGATCTACGGTCAGGCTATTTCCAACTCAAGATAAGAGAACAAGACATACCTAAAACAACTTTCACTACAAGGTATGGATTGTATGAGTATACCGTGATGCCATTTGGATTGACCAATGCTCCAGCATACTTCATGAATATGATGAACAAGGTGTTCATGGAATTTCTTGGTAAGTTTGTTGTCGTTTTCATCGACGACATTTTGATCTACTCCAAGAGCAAAGAAGAACATGAAGAACATTTGCGTTTGATACTTGAGAAACTTAGAGAGCATAAACTATATGCCAAATTCAGCAAGTGTGAATTCTGGTTGAATGAAGTTGGATTTCTTGGACATGTTATGACAAAAGATGGTGTAGCAGTTGATCCTGCTAAAGTTTCAGTTGTAACTGAATGGGAATCTCCCAAGTCAGTGAAGGAAGTTCGTAGTTTCCTTGGCTTAGCAGGTTACTACAGAAGGTTCATTGAAAATTTCTCCAAAGTTGCTAAGCCTATGACGGAATTGCTAAAGAAAGAAAAGAAATTTGCTTGGTCGGAAGGTTGTGAACTCAGCTTTCAGGAATTGAAGAAGAGACTTGTGACAGAACCAGTATTTTGTTTGCCAGACTTGGAAAAAGATTTCCAAGTATATTGTGATGCATCTCATCATGGTTTGAGTGCAGTACTCATGCAAGAGGGAAAGTTGTGGCTTATACCTCGAGACAACTCAAAACTCATGAAGTGAACTATCCTACTCATGATTTAGAGTTAGCCTCTGTTGTCCATGCACTCAAAACATGGAGACACTATCTTTTGGGAAAGCGTTGTGAAGTGTTCACATATCACAAGAGTTTGAAGTATATCTTCACCCAGAAGGAAATTAATATGAGACAAAGAAGATGGCTAGAACTCATCAAGGACTATGACTTGAGTTTGCAATACCATCCCGGTAAAGCAAATGTTGTAGCGGATGCCTTAAGTCGTAAGGTTTTTGTGAATGGCCTTACAAAAGGAGAATTGCGGGATGATTTGTGTGCCCAATTTAGAGATCTCAGATTGGAGATTGTGCCCGAAGGACATCTCATGTCTTTGGATGTTCAACCCACTTTGTTGGACAAAATCAAAGAAGCCCAGAAGATTGATAAAGAAATCGAAGAGATTAAAGAAAAGATTGGCAAGGGAAAAGCCAAAGGGTTCCGTGAAGACGAATAGGGTACTTTATGGCATGGGAAACGTATCTGTGTTCCACAAAATCCGGAGCTTCGGAAACTTATTTTGCAAGAACCACACAACTCACCGTATTCCATTCATCCGGGTAACACCAAAATGTACATGGACATGAAAGAAAGACTTTGGTGGAATAATCTCAAGAAGGACATCGCCGAACACATTTCCTTGTGTGATGTGTGTAGCAGAGTGAAAGCGGAACATCAGAAACCAGCCGGTTTGCTTCAACCACTACCTATACCTGATTGGAAGTGGGACAAGATTGGTATGGATTTCATTACCGGATTACCAAGGACCCGGTCAGGATATGATTCTATTTGGGTAGTAGTGGATCGCCTAACTAAGGTAGCTCATTTCATACCCATGAAGACAACCTATACAAGTGCTAAGTTGGCTAAGATCTACATGAGTAGAATTGTATGTCTACATGGAGTGCCAAAGAGCATTGTGTCTGATAGGGGAACTCAATTCACATCCCATTTTTGGAGACAGCTACATTAGTCATTGGGAATGAGGTTGGAATTCAGCACTGCTTTTCATCCTCAAACTGATGGACAGACAGAAAGAACTAATCAGATTCTTGAAGACATGTTGAGGGCATGTGCCCTAGACTATGGAGCCAGTTGGGATGAAAGTCTGCCTTACGCAGAATTTTCTTATAACAACAGCTATCAAGCCAGCATTGAGATGGCACCATTTGAGTTTCTCTATGGAAGAAAGTGTACCACCCCATTGTTATGGAATGGTGTGGGAGAAAGAAGTTTGTTCGGACCAGAACTTATCAAAGAAGCCGAAGATAAAGTCAAGTTGGTTAAGGATAGATTGAAGATAGCACAGTCTCGACAGAAAAGCTACGCGGATCCTAAGCGTAGAGAAGTCACCTACGAAGTTGGTGATAGAGCTTATCTTAGAGTGTCACCACTTCGTGGAGTGAAGAGGTTCAGAGTCAAAGGAAAGTTGGCCCCAAGATATGTTGGACCATTCAAGATTCTGAGTCGCAAAGGAGAAGTTGCTTATGAAATTGAATTGCCGGAGTCTTTGTCAGCCGTTCATAATGTATTTCATGTGAGTCAGCTTAAGAAATGTTATCTAGAAATGGAAGAAACTTCTTTGAAGGATACTATACCTTTGGAGGAGGTTCAATTGGAAAGTGACCTCACTTATGAGGAGAAGCCTATCAAGATTCTTGAGACTGCAGAAAGAGTCACAAGGACTAAGACTATCAAGTTTTGCAAAGTTCAATGGAACCATCATTCCGAAGAGGAAGCAACTTGGGAAAGAGAAGATGATCTTCGGAAAGACCACCCTCACCTATTTGCTAGCCAATCCGAATCTCGAGGGTGAGATTCACCTTAAGGGGGTTAGATTTGTAACATCCCTAAAATCATGATTCAAACTTATGCATATCATCCATGCATCCATGATCATATGAAAGTCATTTCAAACAAATCATTTCAAAACAGAAGCTTCCATGCTTATTATTTTATGTAAGTTTACTCAAGCCCTTGTGTTACTTGTTTTGAGAAAGGTACAGTTAATCATTCAGCATTGCTTAGAATCCAAACTCAGGTGCTTTCAAAAACTTGAGCAAAGTCTCAAAGCAAATTATGAAATAAAACAAATTTTATGCCTATTATCACACCTCATAAAGGCATGGTTTTATTTAAATTTTCAAAAGACCCAAGTGTGTTTGGGTGAACAGATGTGTTTGACACTTATTTGAGTACAAGATTTATTGTACAAAAATCTTGAAAAGTTTTGGAATCAAACAGATTTGAATTGAAGTTTGAAAACCATTTTATAAAAGCAAACACAAAAAGAAAAAGCTTAAAAGAGAAAAAAATAAGCCTCAGCCGAATCTGGCCCAGCTAGCCCAGCTAAGCCCAACACCCCACCCCGCGAACCGTTTTTCTTCACTCTCCCCAGCACCCACTAGCTCGCTGACAGTCTGGGCCCACTCCCTCTACTTTCCTCTCGCTGACAGCCACGGCCCACACGACCATCGTCGTCTCCACCCGGCGACTGGTTCATCCCCAAATCACGCAGGCGTTTCCTGTTTGATTCGCGTCGTCAATTCCCGTTCAATGCTGGAGTGATTCACGCCCCCACCTCACCTACTTAAACCCCCTCTGCCCCCTCTCCATTTTCCCCCAGACCTCGAGCACAGAACGCGCCCAGGCTACGAGAATTCCTCGCCGCAACCCCGTTGTTCCGACGACCTCGCCGATGAATTCCGGTGAGTACCGCACTCCCCTCCGCCCGTGGTTCATGCTGGCTTACTCTGCATCTCCATGCACATCTACTGACACTTTTCGTTTGCTCGCGCATGGCCTGTAGCCGCGGCAACGTCAACAACTGAACGCCGCCGCTCTCTGCTCGAACTCCGGCGACCTTTCCCCGTAAGTTTCATCCTCCCCTTGCCCTCTGTATGATACGCGTAAGATCCCCAGCGTCATGCACATCTAACAGTACCCTCCCCTTGTCTTAGCGCGGCTCAGAACATCACCAACGTCGACGAGCCGAAGCCACAGCCGCCAGGGACTACTCCGACGAGCAATCCGCGACGACTCCGAGCGCCCCTTCGCCAACCAAGGACACGTCCAGCTTCACCTCGTCACTGCGGTTCTGGTGAGCATCTTCCTACCTCTCCGGGCGCCCTAGTTCGCCGGCACCGCCACTGTCAGAGCGCGCCGCCGCCAGTCGCCTCTGCTAGCGCCGCCCGTCTGTGGTCAATTAGATTAGGGTCGTAGGATTTAGATCTAACGAGTAAGATTAGATCTGTGTCGAAGAGGTACGCGTTAGATCTGGTCGTGCATCTTCATTTAAATCGTGTGGCTCTCGTTGATCGATTCGCCCGAACCGGTACGGGCCAATTAGAAAAAGACGCGTGGCAGCAGTTAGATTTAAAAGACAGAATTTGAATCTATTAGAAGTTTGATTTTGTTTTGGCTATAACTTTTGATCCCCACGTTAGAATTTGACAAATTTTATACCGTTGGAATCAGAGAGAAAGCTCTTTCTAAATATGCAATGTGTTTAATGTTTTGCTTCTGTTAAAATGGTTTTATTTGGAGAAACTTGTGTAGGGCTGATTTGAGTATATGAAATATTTAGGAAATGAATTAGGGTTTAAATAAATGTTGTTTGGCAAGTTTTTAACTTGTTTATGAACCAGTACTGTATACTTGCTTGGTTGAGTTTTAAAAATCATCACGTACCATTTTGGATGCATGCATATATTTTTGGTTGTATATGTTTTGTATGTAATTTGTTGCTATAAATCTTTGTGTAGATTTTGGTGCTAGTGATTGTGATTGTGAGGAGTGTAGCTACTCTCCAAACTACCAAGGCAGGTGGTACTTCATGAATATTTTTATTCCTATGTTTTACTAAGCATTAGAAGTATTTTGTTAGACTTGCATGTTATATTTTGCTTATGTCATGTTGGGAAATCCTAGTAGATGTAGAATTGCTAGAAAATTTCTAAGTTAAGATACTATCTATGCCATGCTTAGCCTAGCTAGTAGCAACCAAGGGTTGGTGAAATATATACATGCTATGATGAAAATATTTCTAAGTCTTTGGACTTGTGTTTTGCCTAATAAAAGAACTAAGTAAATGAAACACCTGGGTGGAATGGAAGGAATGGTTTGTGTTGAGTGGTTACACAAGGCCAGGGGACTGGTGAACCTTGTGTATCTCACTTGTGGAAAGCCACCCAGGAACAAAGAGATTTTAGAGGCCAAGAGTTGAGAAGCTTCTAGTGCAGCCACTTGGCAATATGGGCTCTGCCTGGATCACATAGGTTGCTAGAACTTAGCCATTTGGACAGTTGGTGGTAGTGGGAATGATAGGTTGGAGCGCGTCCATTTGGTCTAAGGGAAGGCTTCTGAAAGGTCCTGTCTTGGTGAAAATCAAGTCTGGTGGGGAAAGTGCACAACCTCTGCAGATGGAAAAATCTAAGTACTTAGCCAAGTCCATGGTAATGGACAACTTGAGCATCAAGACATGAAAGCTATCAAGAATATCCGCATCCCAATTTCTAAGTAAAACTTGTGGGTGAACAAGGGTGAAGGACCTCAATGTCTATTGGTGGTTCCTTGGGAAAAGTTTTGACAAAGAAAAACTTAGTGATTTCAACTAATAGGCAAAATCTATTTTGAGCAAAGCAAGCCAAGCTACACTTAGCCAAATTGCATATAGTATTTAGTCCACCTAAATTATACTAAGGTATCACTTGCCAATACTATTCCAATGTATTGACCCACTGTGGCTGTAACTTGTGATGTTGCAGGTTACTCTGATGAGGATTAGGAGTCATGAGTCTACACTCAACATGTTTGCCTGTGGCACATGAAGATGAAGACTTTTATTTATTTACTTATTCAAACACTTGTATTAGGCCTGTGGCCTTGGAGTTGTAAAGACTATGTTTGTCTCTGGAATGCCTGTAATAATGGCCTTTGTATCTGTGTACTTCATCTTAAACTTTGGATGCTAGCAATGATCCAGGGACTAGAATTGCAATCACAGGGATCCTTTTCCTTTATAAAGGAGGGATCTTACACGTTAACCCACTCTGTTTGATTTATCGTGCCCCAGGTAATCGCCACGGTCACCATCGGAGCACCTTCTGTCGTCATCGTTCACCGATGAACTACGGTGAGACCCGACTTCCCTCCGCCCTATTTTAGCCACCAGGATCTTATACACGACCTAGCGCACCTCACTGATGCCTTGGTTTGCCTGCTCGAGCCCCAGAATGACTCCACCATCGCGAGACGTGAGCTCCAACTTCAGCAAGAACTCCGGTGACGAATCAAGGAAGAACCAGAGTGCCCCTTCCTCAACCGCGGCCACCACCAAGACCCCCTCAACCGCTGCAACCCTCAATAATGGTGCAGGTTCCCCTTATCCCTTTAGAATGGCCAGAGCTCCACCCTCCCGACGCGCCAACGCCTCGAGCAGTAGACAGCGCCGCCAGTTCTTGGACAAGTGATGTGATCCATCGGATCGGAATTCTAGGGCTAGGATTAGAACACTTACCTAAATGGTATTAATCAATCAATCCCGCTCGATATCATTTAAATCCAACGGCTCATGTTGCCGATCCGACCGAAGTGGTACTGACCAGTAAGATTAGGCCACTTGGTTAAATCCTTCTGCTAAATTCGAAAATAGATTAAATAGGTAGTTAAACTTATAAATTCAATAACTTTTGAACCACAAAAATACAAACTTGGTGTCCATGGATTCAAAAAAATGAGAACTTCACTACTGAGACCTTGTTTTGTTTAAAAGATTCTGTAAATATTGAGTTTTAGGCAGAACCTTTTTGGGAGTATTTTACCCATAAAAATTGCTATATAAATTGTTTTGAATAGTTCTTATACCTTTAGATGGAGTATTTTATCCTCTATACTGTACACTTTGAATGTTAAAGTGTATTATTCATCTTATTGCATAATTGCATGCATTCATATTTTGGGATGCCTATATTGAATTGTATATTCTATTGTTTGATTTATGATGTGTAGATTGTGTGGATTGTGAAGTTTGTTGCTGTGAGGATTGTACCTACTCCCCTAGATACCAAGGCAAGTGATATTTCATCATATGACCTATTATTTCAACTATTGCACTAGTGTTATTTTGGTGGAACATTGCATGATAGTTTCTTATATTGCTATGCTATAGCTGTCCCATAGAATATACCTTGGTAGTATTTTCCTAAGTTAGGAAACATCATATGCTACAATGCTTATCCATGCTATTTAGAATTCATGGGTGGAAAATTCATATTATGATGGTAAAGAAGGTATATGAATATTTATTTTTGACTAAGAAAACAACAAATGTTAAAGAAATTCCTAGGTGGAAATGGGACTTGAATGGATTATGTTGAGTGGTTACTCAAGGCCCATGTGTATGCTTTACCCTGGTGTATCACACTTGTGGATGGCCACCCAGGAACAAAGAGATTGGAGACATTCGTGTCGCGAAGCTTCCACTTCAACCACATGGCATATGGGTTGTGCCATGATCGACTAAGTTGTGAGAACTCGGCAAGATGGATAGAGGGTGGTAGAGTTGATACGATGGAAAGTGTCCGTGGTGGTCTGAGGGATTTCTTCTGAAAATTCTCGTCTTGATGCATGTCGAGTCTTGTGGGGAAAGTGCACCACCTCTCGAGAGGGTAAAACTAAGTACTTAGCCGTGTCCCTGGTTATGGAAATTTTTTGAGCGTCAAGGCATTGAAACAGTTCAAGAATCTCCTCATCCTAATTTCTCTAAGTTAAAATTTGTGGGTGAAGAGGGGTAGAGGTTCACTTAAGTTTATCGGTGGTATCTTAGTGTTTGTAAAAATAAAACTTTTTTTTCAAACTGATAGGATAAAACTTGCTTTTAGCAAAGTCATACAAATCTACACTTATCCATATATTCATGAAGTTGCTAGGTTTTAATATACAACTATGGTATCACTTGAAAATGCAATTCCAACTGTATTAACCCCTTTGTGGCTGTAACTTACCATGTTGCAGGATATTCTGATGTGGAGTAGGGTTGCGGGTCTACACTCGACATGTTTGCCTGTGGCGCATGAAGATGAAAGACTACTATTATGCTTTGTAATGAGAACTCTAAATAAGTTAGCCTTGGGCTAAGTGAGTTGTAAGAACTATTATATTCCTGGATTTGCGTTGTAATAATGACCTTTGTATCTGTGTACTTCATTTTAAACTGTGGGTTCTAGCAATTCGATCCAGGGACGAGCACTGCAATCACAGGGATCTCTACCTTATTGGGTGAGATCTTACACCGTTAGTCGCAAAATCTATTGAAATAACCTCATGGTTAAGGAAAGCAATAAGAATCTCTACAATAACTCCAGATCTTCAACTTCTTTCTCAGGATTCCACCATAAACTCGTGTCACACATTTTCGACGAGATAAATCTACACACCTCCTTTGTGCGGTCCTCTGGTCTTTACCGGTGCAAGAAGAATATGATCCGAGGATGCAGGAATCCAAATCTTTTTGTCAATATCAAGGAACTTTATTGTTTGAAGGAAATAATGTTTCTACAATCTTCATTTTTTAAATCTAAGGAAAGAAACAATGTTATTTTCATAGTGGTTGATTAATTCTCCAAATTGTTCTTTTCTTCTAGGGAAAGAAAGAATCATCTTCACATGCATCTGTCGATCTTTAATCCCGCCGAGGTGTTTTTCCTTTCTCTTCTCGATTCATAGCCTTTTAAAAATTCATTCAAGGAGTGGTTATTTTCCTTTATCGTGTTCCTCGAGAGCACCTGATCTATGTTCATCCTACCTTTCCTGTATCATGACAATCCTGCTTTGTATTGAAGAAGAAGAATGATAGACTCACAACAAGTATATCAAGTTTTGAAAGTTGTAGTGGTCGCACCATTCCGTTGAGAAATCATCTTGGTAACGTGAGGATCACATTCTTTTCGAGCACTCGCCTCTCCTTGGTATTTTTCTTTTCCTAGGAATATTGGGGCGAGATTCTTATTTAGTGGGGGAGAGTTGTAACATCCCAATTGTCTAACAATTGTAATGCTACTTGCCTAGTCTATATATTGCTACTTCCTACATGTCATTTATTGCGTTATAATTATATCATGCTCATGTCATGATGGCACATTGCATTTGAGAATCATATTAAATCTTGTCTTTTATATTTATCATTGCATTTGGTTACTAAATTGTATTTGGCTTTTGACATATGTTAAATGCCCAAGTTGGTTTGAGGGCATATATTTTACTCCCCCTTCCATCTAATAACTTGCCATATACCTCTCCTTTGATATCATCTATTTTACACCATAGACATGTATGTGGCCTTTTCTTTGTTAGCATTTTATAACCAAGCCACATATATTTGTATGGATCCAAATCTACCTATACCATTCATATGTGATATGGTTCACCATCTTAATATATCATGCATGCATGGATGTAATATTGCATGTATCATACAAAAGAAACTCTCCACATTCCTATTTTTCCTTTTCATTATTTTGGTATGTATGCCAATTCTTGAGTTTGATCTTTTGAAATGGTTTAATTCAAACTAACCATTCTACCTTTGTTGCATGGCTCTACCCAAAACCCTATCCTTCATGTGTATGGGTGTGCTTGTGTCTACACACACCACCCAGAAATACACACACCTACGACTAAACTACTACACACGTAACCAACCTAGATACACACCACACCACCCCCAAACTACTCTCACTTTTTCTTCTTTCCAAGACCAGCACTCACCCTCCTCCCTGGTCCCTCTCTTCCCTCTTTAAAGCTTTAATACAAGTGGAGAGATGCCCTCTCTAAGAACTAACATGTGCCTCCTTTTCCCTCTTGTGCAAAAGCTACCATCCATCCCATGTGCTCCTCTCCTCTCCCTTATATCCTCAACAAGTAGGATCAGATCGAGATCTACCTCCTAGGAACCCCTCTTGCTCCTCCTTCCTTCCCAAGTCCCCACCATGGCCATGCACATCCTCTACAAACCCTAGCTTGGCCTCCCTCGCCGGAATGTCGCCCTCACCCCATGTACCGAAGCTCCAGGAGCCAACAGTCAGCGAGCGCCGCTCTAGATCGCATCCACCTCAACCTCCTCCGCCTATGCGGTCACCCTCCCGGTGAGTCCCACATCCTCCCTAACACGGTCTTCTGTGCCCTAGTGCCATGTGCCGCCTCCACCACCATTCGAGCACCGTGAGAGTGCCGCCGACTCCACTAACACCTCCTAGTACACCAACCCGACGACCTCTCCACACGCACCTGATTGCTCGTGGAGAAGCACCGGCAAGCCCTGCAACCTCCACCACCAACCCCGCAGCAAGATCTCCCTGAGAGCGCCGTCACTTTTGTGTTTTCCCCCGATGTACGTGCTCTGCACCGCCCAATGTAGGCCTTAGTTTCGTGCTTGCTCCGCTCGACTGTAGTCCACGCAGTCCCTAGATCTTGACACCATTGCATAGCCTGATGCTCCGTCTTCGAGTCAAGCCTTCGCACGCATCTTTTGACCAAGTATCGTGCTCGCTATGTTAATCGAAAGCTAGATCTATCACGTCGGTGTTGTCAAGGTTCAGTCCAGCACTGCACGTTCTTTAGAGTTGGAACACGGATGTTGGGTTGTCTGCCAGCACGAGCATGAACCTGCTTCCCCGCCTCTGTTCCCTACACATTTGTTTCATCCTCAGTTCACTTCCGGCATGGCCATCACATCTCTAAAAAAAGGGAACTTCCCTATTTCTAACTATACCAACCATTCTCCAATCTAAGATCTACAGCTTCGGCAATCATCTACGAAAGATCGCAACAGAACTCTGTGAAACTACACGTTTTTCTGACAGTTTACGTACAAGTTTTCTGAATCTATTCCCCTAATTTCCCGGCGCACACGTTCCTCCTCTGTCGAACTCTACAACATGAATTATTTTCTCCCAACATCAGGGTATCCATAGGACCAAACTTTGATCAAATCAAAGAACCACAACCAGAGAAAATGTCTCGCGAAGATCAGCCAAAAATCTGTTTTCTGAAATTTCGGTTCGCAATCTGAATCCGCCCTGTTCTTCGATCTATTCCGGCGCGTACAAGCTTTCTCTGAAGAAACTTGCATCTTAAGAGTTGTAAACTTTTACGAGAACTACAACTTTATCTTTGAAATCCTCACCTATTTTTCTCCATCTTGACTCAAAAACAGAGCGATCTAACTCAAATCCTAGATCTGAATTTCAGATTAATAACTAGATCTTGTCGTTTTAGGAAAGGCCCTACGCTTTCCAAACTCCCAACCCGCAATCCCCGGTTGATCCACTTGTTACACCCTACCCAAGTCCGTGTGTGCAGGTGGCCCCTTTCTGCTCCTCTGTCCCACCTGTCATTCTCAGTTGGTCATCCCCAAGTAACAAAAGATCTATGTTTTTCTAAATTAAAAAAAATCCAGGAATGAATATATACCAGTTTAATTCAAATCGTCTAAATGATTTGGAATTTGAATTCAAACTATATATGAAAAATGTTTTTTGAATGTAAATTCAAATATGATTTCAAATATTTTTAGAATTGATTCAAAATAGTCAAACCTTTGACTTTGACCCCTTTTTAATATTTTGACTTTAATAGTAATTTAAATTTATAAACTCAAATAATTTGAATAATATATGTTTTCGAATTATAAAAATGTGAGGAATCTATTTATGCTATTCATAATATCATTTGAGCATTTTAAAAATTTCAAACTAATTTAATAGTTAATAAATACCTTTTCTTAAATTATGCATAACTTTAATTCCGTAACTCCGAATTCAAAAAATGATATGTATAAATCTATTAGCTCGATGAACCCGTTCGAAGTATGCAATCCATGTTAGAAATTGGAGCATTCATCATATAAATTTAATTGGGGCAGCAATGTTTATGGGAGCAGAAATGACTAAAAACCTAATCAAATGCTTTATTCCTGTATCCCAGATCTCACCCATGCCATGCTATGTTATACCATGTAAACTGTGCGTCACCCCATCATGGAATACTTGTTTGCTTGTTGCATATGATTTATATGATTGTTCTATGTATTTATTTTGGCCCCTTGTGTGTTTAATTTTTATCCAGGTAGACGATGAGCAAGGATAATATTAGGAGCCTCAGGTGACGAGGTTTAATCTCGTCAATGCCCATTGTTATGGACTTGGGTTTTGGAGAAGATGGGGAAGCTGGAGATCGTGGCACGGTTAACAGACAAGCAACCAGGGGACACGAGATTTACCCAGGTTCAGGCCCCCGGAGGGAAAACCCTACTCCTGCTTGTCTGCTCTTTCATTACGGCGAAACCGAAGGTTACAAGGTGCACAGATTCGATCTGGCGTGGATGCGTGTGCGAAAGTATGAGTCGAGCGATCTAGGACGTGCCCTCCTGGACTTTATATAGACTTAGGCAGGTCCCGGGCATAGTCCTAGTCAGTTACAAGTTCTAGGGTTTTACCCCTTTGAATTTCCTATCTCCGATAGTCTTGCTCTCCAAGGATCCGAAGGCGTTATGGGCCTTGGCCACCCGAAAATCTTCATGGGCCAGCGTATATCTATTGTGGGCCTTCCTTGGGCTGGACCAGGTATGCTGAAGTCACGTACCCGTAGGGTATAACCATGTCAGTAGCCCCCGAGTGATCAGTCGAATCGTAGATTCGGCTGAGGACTCTTCCATCCTTCGGGTGCAACTATATTTTAATAGTATATATGCATAGGGATTGTTGATGCGTGTGCCTGACTCACCCGAAACGACACGATCTTCTTCAGGTTCGGGTCCCTCAACCCGGACCTGGAACATATGCTGGCGTAATTCGACTCAGGCCGCGGAGGACTTACAGGAGTGGAATTCCAGTGATTTTAATTGGTGTACCCAACGCGTCCGTCGGGATTTTTCATCGTACCTGCTGGTACGGCTTCATACTAGCAGAGCGCAGTCAGGTGCGTTGCCAGGCCATCAGATGATATCTGTAGGTCTTATCTTTGTGTCGAAGACACAGCATCCGAATGTTTGTCACCGCGGAGGTGCTTCGGGTGGCCAAGGAGATTGTTGCTCACTTAGCGTTTTGTTGGGGCAGAGTTGCCAAAAAGTTTTTGCGTGCTGATCCGGGAGATCGCAGTCGAAGATTTCATAGGGTGCGCGACCAGCGCTCCCTATGGGAGTAGCCCCCAAGTGTCTGTTCGAGTCGTAGACTCGAGTGGAGACTTTAATTCAAGCATTGTTTCAGTCGTTAAGTCCGCAGGACTCGAAAATTTTCGGATGCTTAAATCCATTCTCCCTATGGGAGTAGCCCCCGAGTTCGTAGTGGAGTCGTAGACTCGACGTAGGACTCAGAGAAGTAATTTTGTCCTCATGTGTCTGTCGGGTGCACGGCCAGCGCTCCTGATAGGAGTAGCCCCCGAGTATTTAATCGAATCGTAGATTCGAGTGAGTACTCTTAGCTGTGCAGCCGAAGTTGGTGCTAGTATAGCTTTTGATGACGTCAGTGCTGACGATCGATGACCTCAAGCGTCTGCTACGCCAGAGATGACTTGACTGGACGAAGCGTGGGTCCCACTTTCTGACTTTGAATTGACCGGTCACGCGCGGCGTGGAGATGATTATGGCGTCTCCTCGATTTCCGCGCATAGTGGACGGCGTGGTAACGACGGTTCGTTGTGATGCTGACACATGTACAGCCAGATCTACCATTGGCGTTAGGTCTTCTCGATGGACGGCCAGCGTGCGTCGTCTTCGCTGTTATAATCCTTGGTGAAATCGTGGTTTGTTTTTCACCGCACCAGTTCATCGGTTCATTGCCTCCTTGTTCTTGAGCTATTCTTGTTGCGCGCTGAGAGTTTCTTCCACATTTCCTTCGTTCTTTCTTCGTTGGCAACGCCACCACCGCCATAGCGCCATGGGGAAAGCGAAGAAGTCTTCATCTGCGGTTGGGACCAGCGCCGCCGGAGGCAAGAAGGGCACCACCGCTGCTCGTGTCACCGATTGTGGCTGGCGGCGATCATAGACGCGGGAGAGCGATCTCCGCAAACTGCGTGAGCGTGGCCTGATCCCGCAAGATACGACGGCCGTGAGACTCCCCGGCAATGAGGTAATCCCCCGTCCCCCATCTGGGTACCGGGTTATGTTTGTTGCCTTCGTGATTCGCGGTTTTTCTTTTCTGGTCCACGACTTCCTCCGTGGACTGCTCTTCTTCTATGGGGTTCAACTCCATCATCTATCTCCCAACTCTCTTCTCCACGTTGCGTGTTTTATCACATTGTGCGAGTGTTGGCTTGGCATTGAGCCGCACTTTGGCCTCTTCCGGAAGATTTATTCCGTGAAGAGGCAGTCTGGTTCAGATGGTGTGTATCCCATTGGGGGTTTCATCATCTCCCTCAGTCCCAATGTGCAGTTCTTTTCCTTTTCCATGTCCGAATCTGTCCAGTACTGGTGGAGGCGATGGTTTTACATCCGCGACTCCGTTTTGCCTGGGCAAGATTTTGGTCTTTTTCCCTTTGACCCCTCCCAAAAGATTGAGAAGAAAAGGTCTTGGAAGAACCAAATCTTAGACGGTGAGGTGGCGGAGATAGAGGCCCTTTACCATCGGGTGGAGGATCTCCAACTGATTCCTGAGAAGGAGGTGAACGGCGTGGACATCATCCGAACGTTTCTTGAGCGTCCAGTGCAGCCTATCCAAGCGAGGGCGCACCCGATGTTTCTTTATTCTGGGCGCCGTGATCCGACGAGGGTTTCGAGTGAGAAAATCTCCGAGGGGAATCTTGACAAGGATCTTCGCGTGCTGCTGAAGTTCAAGGCCGGAGAAGAAATCCCGGGGAAGTCGCTGACTCCTCCCTTTTCTTCGACGTTGGTCGTGCCGAAGGTGTAGATTTGTGCACGTAGTGCTCCCCCTCTTTTTTTTTGTTGAGTGTGTATTTGTTTCCTTTGTTTGCTAACAAAGTTCCTTCTCATATTGTAGAGCTTCAAAGTGCCGGGCATGGTACCACCATTGCCCGAAAGGTATCCGAATGCCCCGGATAATGAAGTGGTTGATTCCGTGTCCGAGCTTCCTTCGGCGCGATCTCCGGCGGAGGATGCCGACGAGTCGAGTGAGGACCATAGGCACGAGCGATCACGGAGCTCGAGCGAGTCTTCGGATGCCTCAACTCCTCCGACTCCCAGGAATCCTCTGGGCCTTGAGCGTCATAGTGATGGTCATGGAGGTTCTTCCTCTCCCCTTCCTGCTATTCCTGTGCGAGCTGTTGCTCCGCACCCGCCAGCAAAGCGGAAGAAGGAAGAAAAGAAGGAGGAGAAGAAGGAAGAGAAGAAAGAGGAGTAGAGGGCCCGAAGGGCTTCTCCTATCTTCGACCTGAGCGCATTGGGCTCGTAAATTTTCTTGTTGTACTGTTGTCCTTTTCCCTTCATGATTTTTTTGCACTTGTGATGATTGGTTTGTATGCAGGCAATCCTCCGACGGCTCTAGTGATGGTGCGTGGGAGATGATGGGGGAGTCGAACATTGCGTCGCCTCCTCCTCAGACGGTGGCGACTTCGGGTGGTGCCGCTCCAGATCCTCCTGTGCGGGAGGGGCTGGTGGTTGCGCCTCATAATTTCGCAGGCGGGCCTTCGGGGTCGCCATCGGAGCATGTAAGTTTTTCTGCTTCATGTCACGGGGGGAGCCCCCGAGTGTCTTCGTGTGCTGATGTTGTTTTTGCTTCTTTGTGTTGGGCGTAGCCCCCATGTCTTGTTCTTACTGCTATTGCCCTTTTCTGCAGCCTTTTGTCCAAGAGGCCAAGCGGCTGGTGGAGGAACGCCTGACGCTGGAGGCGAAACTGCGGCAGCTTCAAGGTATTCGTCTGCCTTTTAGTACCTCTCTTGTTTATCCTGGTCCTGTTCTTTGACACTTGCTTGTCTTAAACGCAGAGGAGCATAACGACTCTCTCCGTGAGGTCGACGTTCTTAAAAAGAGCCTTGGCCAATCGGAGCAGAAAGCCGAAGCCGCCGTCGGCGCAAAAGAGCGCCTTGAGCTAGAGCTGTCGCAGGCAGCCGAAGCGAAGGAGCGTCTGCAGCAGGAGGCCGCAGATCGTGAGGAGCAGCTGGCCACCGTTGCGGCTGCTCGTGAAAGAGGGGTGGCGGCGAAGCTCATGGCTGCTGCCAAGGCTATTTCGGGTGAGTCCTGGATTTTTGTACTTGTTTCTTTTTCTACGGGTCATCTTCTATGCTGCCTTTCTTCATGCTTTTCTTCATTTTTGTCTCAGATGCCGCAGGCATCGAGTTCGACCGCGGTGCTCTGGAGCACGGGAGTGCTCTAGATGATGCCACTGTGGCGGTCGAAGACCGCTGCGGCACCGTCGTCAACTCCCTTGCCAAGGCGAAAGAGGTCCTTGGTCGCTTCTACCAGGAGCTCTTCCCGAAGGGCGCAGCCCTTGAAGATGTGGATGCCGTGGCAGAGGCTCTGTCAGCCGAAGCGCCTGCAGCGTACAAGCGCAAGCAGAAGGGCATCGGCGCGTCCGTCGTGCTGGCGATGGCCATGGCGGCTGGGGCGGAGCTAGACTTGCCCTAGATCACTTCTCGGATGCCGACGGCTGCGGATGGATCCGAGGTAGCCTTCGCTGCCTACTCCGCTCGCTGCAGACGATATGGGCCCAAGCTCATTGACTTGTTGCCTGAGTACGTGCTGCGGCAGCAGGGCGAGGCCAAAGCTAGGCAGTCTGGCTCCGAGGCCACTCAGTGCCCTGCACCTTAGGCATAGTAGACGTAGGGTAGTTTGTAGTCTACTTTTGTTGTAAATATCTTTTGTAGTACCATCCTTGTGACACGTAGTTTCCTTATATATTTAATGAATTCTTCCGAGTTGTGCTCTATTCTTGGTTGAATGTCTGTTTGCCTTCTTTTTTTTTCTGCTGCTATAGGTTCCTTCGGGTGCTGACCCAGCTGACACTTCATCTGCAAAGCCCGTGCGACCATCGTTGGATGATTCCTCGCAGCTCGCTTTCCTTCGAGATCACGTGCGCAGTTTGGAGAGGGAACTGCTCGGGTTGCGTGGCCGTGCCGACGTGTGGAGGTCCAAAGCGGATCGTGGTGCAGCCAAAGAGGAGTACTTGATGGCAGAGTTCGGTCGGCTATCCGAGCAGCTGCAATGTAAGTTGGCCTTATTCTTGTTTTGTGTGGTTGTCGCAGGTGGAATCTTGCTCCGAAGGAAGAAAAAGAGCGTGTCGCTGTTCGGGTCAACTGCTTGACTCAACAGGACATGGAGGCCGGCGGCTTCTTCTAGATGGATCGCGATCGTGCCATGGTTCTGGCGACGCTGCAGGATCGTGTTTATCAAGTTTCGCGGGTGCTCCGCCAGGTGCAGACATCACTTTCCTCGGTGCTGCACGTCATGTTTCCTCTGGATGCCATGCCGACGACCCTTGCAGGTCTTCTGTCGAAATTTCGGAGTGCCAGCAATGTCAAGGAGCTGGTGCGGTAGCAGCTCGTCGCAGGAGTGAAGGCTGCCTTGTCTCTTGTGAGGGTGCACCGCCCTGACGTAGATTTGGCTGCTGTGGCATCTGGGCCACCTCTTCGACCGGATGGTGGCGAGTGGAACATGCGTCCGCATTAAGCGGCTGTAAGGCAGTATGCCGAACAGATTGTAGATTTGTTTGAGCAGCGTGCTCAGGTTATCCTTCAGAATAGGTAGGACCTGAAAATAAACAGATAGATGTAAAATTTGTATATTTCGGCTGGGCGTTTTTGTGCCCTTTGTTGTAAAGGTTTGCTTGTTTGTGAGCACGCAGTGCTTTGATTGAGTACGTGTCCTTTTCGTTTGCCTGACGTTGTCAGCTACTCAGGTGTACACGTTTGGTCCTCGGTCGATGAAATCGTGAGGTGGGGGGAGCCCCCGAGTGCGTATGTAGCATGTAGTAAAGTTGCAGAAAAATAGTCAACCGAAGGTTGGGGGCGAGACACTTAGCTTTATTTATATCGTAATGGAGGAGGTACATGGTTCGGCTGAGTAGCCTTGGCTGAAAGCCTTATTGAAAGTAAAAAGGAGGGTAGGTTGCTACAAGTAGAATCGTCGCAGGTGCGAGATATTCCATGGGTTGGAGTATGCGACTCCCGACTCCACGTTCTTGAGGCGATAGGCGCCACCTGGGATGACTTCGGTGATGACATAGGTTCCTTCCCATGGTGACTCGAATTTATTCGGTCGCTTTTGCTTGAGTCGCAAGACGAGGTCTCCTTCGACGAAGGACCTTGGGCGCAGCCGGCGGCTGTGGTAGTTGCGGAGACTCTGCTGGTACACCGCTGATCGAGCTGCTGCTATATCCCGTGCTTCGTCGAGTGTGTCGACGGCGTCTTCGAGTGCAGCCGTGGATTCAGCTTCGCTGTAAGCGACGACTCGTGGAGCCTGGTGGCGTACTTCGGCTGGTAGCACGGCCTCAGCTCCGTGTACCATGAAGAATGGTGTGTAGCCGGTGGAGCTGTTTGGCGTAGTCCGTAAGCTCCACAGGACAGACTGTAGCTCTTTCGTCCAGTTTCCAGCTTTGTGCTCGAGTGAGCTCATGAGGCGCTTCTTGATGCCGGCGCCGATTAGGCCGTTGGCATTTTCCACTTGCCCGTTTGTTTGCGGGTGTGCCACTGAGGCATATGTGATGTTGATTCCGAGGCCTTCGCAGAAGTCCTGGAATTCTTCGGAGATAAAGTTCGATCCGTTGTCGGTGATGATGCTGTGTGGTACGCCGAACCTGTAGATAATGGATTCGAAGAATTTTACGGCGGTTTTTCCCTTCTGGTTGGTGACTGGCATGGCCTCGATCCACTTGGTGAATTTGTCGACTGCGACCAGGAGGAAGACGTGTCCTCCTTTCAAGGACTTTGGCAGTTTGCCGATCATGTCGAGGCCCCATTGGGCAAATGGCCAGGCTATGGGTATGGGTCGAAGTTCGGACCCAGGTGCGTGCGGTTTGTCGGCGAACCGTTGGCACCCGTTGCATCTTCGGACGATGTCCTTCGCGTCGCTCATGGCCGTTGGCCGGTAGAATCCTGCTCGTAGAGCCTTGGCGACAAGGGAGCGGCTGCCTGCATGGTGGCCGCAGATGCCCTCATGGATATCTTGGAGTATGGCCTTGCCGTCGTCGATGGTGACGCACCATTGTAGTACACCCGTAATGCTGCATTTGTATAGCTCGCTGTTGATGATGGTGAAGGCTTTTGACCGACGAGATATGCGCCGGGCATCTGTCGGGCTGTCAGGTAGTTTTCCGTTTATCAGGAACTGGAGGTATGGTCGCGTCCAAGTTTCTTCGACTGCCATGACCTGCATCAGGTTGATCATGGCAACTTCGGTATCCAACTTTTTGGGTCCTTCATGACCTTCGGGTAGCATAGCCCCCGAGTGTTCTGCTTCTTCGGGTGATCCCTTGGTGAATTTCCGCTTGATGGATGGCACGCAGATTTGTTCGAGGAACACACCTGGTTGTACCTTTGCGCAAGTGGAGCCGATGTTGGCGAGTCTATCGGCTTCCTCGTTGCTCTCTCTTCCAACGTGTCGAAGTGCGCATCCGTCGAATTCTCCTTCGAGTGCGTTGTATAGCGCGCGGTACGCGATCATGTTTTCGGCGTGTGCGTCACACTCATTCATCGTCTGCTGGACGACGAGGTTGGAGTCACCGTAGACGACCAGGCGCGTTGTGCCGCATATCTTTGCCATCCTCATGCCATGGATGAGGGCTTCGTATTCGGCTTCATTGTTGGAGGCTCTGAACTTCATCCGAAGAACGTACTTCATCTTGTCACCTTGCGGGGAGGTCAGTATGACTCCTGCCCCTGCTCCGGCTTCACGCTTGGAGCCGTCGAAATGCATTGTCCAGGACTGCGACATGTCCGGGGTGTCTGGCAGCTGCAGCTCCATCCAGTGCACCAGGAAGTCCGGAAGGACTTGAGATTTGATTGCGTGTCGCTTCTCGTAGACGATGTCCAAGGGTGATAGTTCGATGCCCCACAGGGCAACCCGTCCTGTTGCTTCTGGATTGTTCAGGATGCTGTTCAGGGGTGCCTCGTTGACGACCATCACCTGATGCTCCTGGAAGTAGTGGCTCAGCCGTCGAGCCGTCATGAACACGCCGTAGGCTAGCTTCTGGTAGTGCGGGTACCGCTGTTTTGTTGGTGTTAGTACCTCGCTGAGGTAGTAAATTGGGCGCTGGACCCCGTGTGTCTTGCCTTCTTCGGGTCGTTCGACCACGAGTACGGTGCTGACCACCTGGTGTGTGGCTGATATGTACAGTAGCAGGGGATCGCGCTCCTTTGGCGTGACCCAAACGGGCGAGGTGGAGAGGAGCCGCTTGAGGCTTTCGAATGCGTCGTTGGCTTCTGGTGTCTACTCGAACTTGTCTGCTTTACGCAGCAGCTGGTAGAATGGTAGGGCCTTCTCGCCCATACGGCTGATGAACCTGCTTAGTGCCGCTACTCGTCCTGCGAGCTGCTGGACGCCCTTGAGGTTTTTCGGCTTCTCCATTGTCATGATGGCTCTGATTTTCTTCGGGTTCGCCTCAATCCCTCGTTGAGAGATGAAGTATCCGAGCAGCTGACCCGAGGGGACGCCGAAGGCGCACTTTTCCGGATTGAGCTTGATCCTGTAGCGATCAAGGTTGTCGAACGTCTCGCGGAGATCGTCGATAAGTGTCCTTGCCTCCTTGGTTTTTATTACTATGTCGTCGACATAGACTTGGACGTTGCGACCGATCTGGTCCTTGAGGCAGGCCTGCATGCATCGCTGGTACGTGGCATCCGCGTTATTTAGCCCGAAGGGCATTGTGTTGTAGCAGTATACTCCGAACGGTGTGATGAATGCCGTTTTCTCTTGATCTTCGACCTTGAGTCGAATCTGGTTGTAGCCTAAGTAGGCGTCGAGGAAGGAGAGTTTCTCACAACCTGCAGTTGAATCAATGATCTGATCGATCCGAGGAAGAGGGAAATGGTCCTTTGGGCAGTGTTTGTTTAGTGACGTGAAGTCTACGCACATCCGCAGGATGTCCGTGTCCTTCTTCGGGACCATCACCGTGTTTGCCAGCCACTCGCTTTCCTTGATTTCCCGGATGAAGTCTGCTGCGAGTAATCTGTTGATTTACTTGGCGATAGCTTCGGCTTGTGGCTCCGACAGTCTTCGGATGGACTGCTTGACTGGCTTGGTGTCTTGAAAGACATTGAGTGCGTGCTCGGCGAATTACCTGGGAACTCCTGGCATGTCCGCAGGACACCAGGCAAAGATTTCCCAGCGCTCACGGAGGAATTCGACGAGCGCGCCTTCCTATGCGGTGCTGAGGTCATTGGCGATCAGCGCCGTCTTGGAGGCGTCCGTCGGATGGACCTGCACTTTCTTGGTGTTGACGGTGGAGTCGAAGGACATGTCAGGTGCGTTCTGCCTTGTGACTGGGGGTAGCCCATTATCTGTCACCTCGCGGAGCCTTACAAGCTCGTCTTGCATGCCGAAAGACTGGGAGATTTTGTTGAAATCCCTGTCGCATTGGTCCGATCGGGTGAAGCTCCCGTGGACTGTGATGACGCCCCTTGGTCCTGGCATCTTGAGTAGTAGGTATGCGTAGTGTGGGACGGACAGGAACCTTGCGAATGCTACACGCCCCAAGATGGCGTGGTATTGCGACGGCCAGTCCACCACTTCGAATTCTAGGCGCTCCTGCCGAAAGTTGTCCGGCTTCCCGAAGATGATGTCGAGCCCTATTTTGCCCAGGGGGAATATGCCCTTTCCTGGGACAATGCAGTGGAACGTTGTGTCTGATTGTTCCAGGCTGCATTGCGGGATCCGCATAGCTGCTAGAGTGCTTGCGAACATTAGGTTGATGCCGCTGCCGCCGTCCATGAAGACGCGACTCATCTCGAAGCCTCTGATCTGCGCCTCCAGCACCAGGGCAGCATGACCTGGGCGAGGGATCTGGCAAGGGTGATCCGCGCGAGTGAATGTGATGCAGGACTTCGATCCGCTGAGGTACTCAGGGATTGCAGGCGGAGTTGCCACGGCCAAGTTGATTTGTCGGGTGATTTTCTTCTGCACCCTGTTGGTGGGGCGTCCCTTCTGGATCATGTTTAGTGCTCCCTTTGGTGGGGGGTATGCGACCCCGGCATTGTTTTGCGCTGGTGCGACTGGTTGATTTGGGCCTCCAATAGGTGGCGGTGGAGGAGCTCCGTGTGCTATTTCACCTGGCGCAGGTGCGTTTCCGAACGCAGGAATTGGAGCTTGTTGCCTCATCTGCACCATGCCTTCGCTGAGTTTCTGGAACTCGCGGCAGTCCTTGAGCATGTGACTGGCTTTCTTTTTGCCATCCTTCTTGTCGATGTAGAAGTGGATGGTGCATGGACCCGAAAGTTTGTCGAATGTTGAGGGTCCGTTGTCACGGTCGCGGCGTTTCCATGACTGCGTTGGTCGTCCGCTGTCGCGGAAGTTTCCGCTGCGGTATCCTCCGCTGTTGCGGCTGTTGTCGTTACGGCGGTCGGCGTAGCCGGCCGCGACCATGTCGGGTCCGTCGCGGTCTTCGTAGAAACGCGATCTCCTCTTGCTGCGGCGTTCGCGTCTTCGGCCGTAGTCGTCCTCTTCATCTGATTGCGCTCGTTGGATGCAATCTTCGCCGTCTGCCCAACTGTTAGCGATTTCCATAAGGTGGTCGAGTGTCTTGGGTTTTACACGCCCAAGTTCCTCCTTGAAGTCTGGGCGCTTGACGCCGTCCCTGAAGGCATCGATGGCCCGCTCTTCGGAGATGTGTGCTGCGGAGTTCTTGGTTGTAGACCAGCGTAGTATGTACGAGCGAATAGATTCACCCGTTCTCTGAGTGCAGGCTCGCAACTCTTCGATTGAGGCGGGCCTCTTGCTGGTGCCTTTGAAATTTCGGATGAAGCTGTAAGCGAGCTCCTCCCAGCTTCGGATGGATCCTGATGATAGGCTGCTAAGCCAGACCCGCGTCGCGCCTGTCAGCTGCAGCTGAAGGCATTGCATGGCGGTTTCTTTGTTGCCTCCGTGAAGCTTGACGGATGACAGATGGTCACTGAGCCAGGACTTTGGATCTTGCGTCCCGTTGAACTTCGGAGTATCCGAAGGAAGCTTGAAGTTGCGTGGCATCTGTGTTCGCCAAACGGATCTGCTGAAGCATCGAGCTCCGCAGAGTTCTCCTTCGTCTTCATCCATCTCAGATTCAGACGATCATGCGCGTTTGGCGCGTGCTTTGTCGATCTTGCGCTGTGTAAGCTTGTCTCTGGCGTCATAGTCGCGTTTATGGCGGTGCGAGCTCTTCTTTCTTCGAGGAAGATCGTGCTCCTCTTCCTCTTCGGATGAGGGGGTGGGGCTCCGGTCGCGCCTGGTCGGAGCTTTCTTCTTCGGCTCCGCAGGAGCATCTTCGTGGAGCGCAGCTCCGATTAGTCCTAGTCCGGTAAGTGCGGACCTATGCATGGCCCTTTTTGGGTCCCCCTCCGGAGGTGGGTGAGCCGCGAGATACGCAGTGGCTGCAATGATCGCAGCTTGTGGCGTCTTCGGGATGATGTTGCCGTCGGCATCCATATCCATGAACGATGTGTGGAGAGTTCGGGTCACGTCACGCCGCTCCTTGGGGTCCATGTTTTCCACCCGAGAGCGGTGCTTGTTTCCCTGGTTTCCGTTTGTGCTAGAGCCGGGTGCCACGGCAGAGAGCGCAGCTCGTCGCGCGCTGGACTCGGAGGCTGCTTGCTTGCGTTTGTCGAGCGTCTCCTGCATCTTGACTTGTTTCTTGTGCTCCTCGATGAGGAGGTAGTGGTACGCCATCAGTAGGTCACGTGAGGCATCTGCAGGTAAGACGATGTCGCCTGCGACGGCACGGCGCGCCTGGACCCATCCTTCTTTGCTAAGTTGGATGACGTGGCCGTTTCTTTCCCTGTTGGGTGGGGGGACTGGCTTCTTCTGTTTTCGCCGTTTTCGCCATTTCGGTTGGGCAGCGGGTTAGGTGTTTCTTCATCGGTTTGGACTTGGGTTTTGGAGAAGATGGGGATGCTGGAGATCGTGGCACGGTTAACAGACAAGCAACCAGGGGACACGAGATTTACCCAGGTTCAGGCCCCCGGAGGAAAAACCCTACTCCTGCTTGTCTGCTCTTTGATTATGGCGGAACCGAAGGTTACAAGGTGCGCAGATTCGATCTGGCATGGATGCGTGTGCGAAAGTATGAGTCGAGAGATCTAGGACGTGCCCTCCTGGCCTTTATATAGACTTAGGCAGGTCCCGGGCATAGTCCTAGTCGGTTACAAGTTCTAGGGTTTTACCCCTTTGAATTTCCTATCTCCGCTAGTCTTGCTCTCCAAGGATCCGAAGGCGTTATGGGCCTTGGCCACCCGAAAATATTCATGGGCCAGCGTATATCTGCTGTGGGCCTTCCTTGGGCTGGACCAGGTATGCTGAAGTCACGTACCCGTAGGGTATAACCATGTCATCAGGAGTATTACCCGGATTCATCTTATTCTGCAACTGAATTTCCAGGAAAGCAATTCTGCATGCTTGCACTACATATAGCACCTATTGCACCTACCTTATTCTTGCATCATAAATTTTGATCCGAATAAAATTGAATCCTAAGTATTGCATAGCCTTTACTTTTAAACCCCACCGAAGCTTGTTTCCTCCATCCTATGCGCCACTACTACAGGAGTTGTTTGAGCCATGCGAGTCGTAGAATTGCATGTGTAGGGTTTGTGAGCGTATTTGAATAATGAGGTACCTAAACAACTGAACTAAGTAGTAATGGGATTACTAATGAAAGAGTGACCGGTGGGCATTATCTACTATTTGTCTCTTTAAGCTCACTTGTGTCCCGTAGGAACCCAAGTACTTTACTCTTTTTTCTTGACTATCGCACTATCCACATGTGGGACCATGAATCCCCTTAATCCTAGATTGAGTAATACTTAATTTCTTTGGGCCACAAGTAGCTTGGGGTGTTATTACTATCCTGTATTTATGCCATGCTTTACTGCTCACTTACTACTGTTACTCGAGGAGAGTTTACTAATTTACTGTGTTGGAAAGTGGAATGTTTTTGCGGTATCAACACGGCCAGTCACACTTTTGGGTTCCCAGTCTTTTGTAGACATTGACCCAAACCTATAGGTTCGTCTCGGAGCCGGCCAACTTTGTCGCGGGTTGCTTAGTGGGGTGGCCCCCTGAAATCAAATATAAATCTTGTGAATGCTTTGTCGTGATGCCTCGTTGGGTTTTCATTTGGTTTTTTTGAGGTTGATCGTGCGTTTGTTGCTATTTGTGCACACCTACAGGTTAAATATTTCTAAAAGCCGTGTCCGCAGTTATGGACGACTTGGAGCACAATTTGTCGACGATAGACAAGTCTAACTAAAGTACTGCTTTTTAATTGACCAAAAAATTTCTAGTAATAGTGCAATATTCATGGAATGATTAATAAAACTGCCAACATATGGGATGTTCTTCCGCCTTCTCATTTGGAAATGGGGAGGTGGACGAGTGATTTTTATTTATGTTGATATACATATATATATATATATATGCTGGGTAATTTTTTTTAATTAATGAGTGTCTGTCTATCATTGGTTATGCGGATGTTGTGGGGTGTCTCTATAGAAGTGCCAAGCTTTACTTTCGCTGCTATTGCGTCATCCTCAGGTTGTTCCCTATAGATGCATAAAGTCTTGCTGAGTCCCTTAGGGTCTAATACGATAAAATATGGTTTAGATGAACAGGTATACTCTAAGGAAGGTACTGGTACAAAGAGGCCGATGATGGTGACAATGACCGTCTGGTGTAGAGATTCCGGGGATAGAGATTTGTGAGATCTGTGGCAGGATGTGCTTATTTTCAGGGAATCTTATGCAAATTTTCTTCTTATCCGTACTCGGATATTGTTTTCCGCTTTCGCTTGATACTATGATGTGTGATGTATGAGGATGTATCCTAAACTATTAGCTATCTAGTATTATGGATCTTGCCATATGGTGTTGAATATTTATATTTCTTTTAGATGGTTTGGCTCTGATGTACTCTTGTATTAGACGGGCCTGCACGTGGGTGACCTTTTGGTCTCCGTTGTAGAACCACCTTATGCACTTTGAGTTTGTCCTGTCTTGTTGCTTAGAGAGTAGTGTCCGAGATATTACAATCTGCCTTGCACACGTGAGAATCAGATAATAGAAGTATGACATATCATTTTTATATATAACTATAATAGGTGATGCTAAAAAATAATTATAATTTTGAACGTCGTCCATAAAATATCGGGTGTATATTGGTTCTTGTAGTTTGTATCGTGTCGGAATCAACATATTAGCTACCTAATACTCGATATATATGCTACGGATAAATGATGAAGAATATTCTAGAAGTATTGAGAAGTGTGTTGTGAGAAGTGTGCATAGCGATCATTGTTCTAAGGATTATCAGATAATCTTCTAGGGGCTAGAATGGATAGAAGATCCAACGGTTTGCAAAGGTGGGATTTGCTGGTCTATCTGATCCAACAGTCAAAGTTCGATCAAAAATTTATTCATACACTATATATAGTGCTAAGATTATATAATAGGTAAAGCTCCCAAAATTTAAATACTGTATAAAGTATGGTTATATATTTGGTTCTTGTAGTTTGTATCATCTAGAAGTCAACGTCTATTATTAGCTATACCTAATACTTGGAAAATCTTAGTAACATGATGCTGAGAAATGATGGAGAATATTAATTCTAGAATGATGGAGAAGTGTCTTTTGAGGTTTGTTCATAGTGTTCATTGTGCTAAAGACAATCAATAGTATCTTATAGAAGAATCTTTAATAAAATGGAAAAGAAGATCCGACGGCTGAAAATGTTGGGATTCACGAGTCTTAATCCTACGGTCAATATTCAAAGTTAATCGTACACTATATAGTCGTAAGATAAGATAGGATTTTAGGGTTTGGGTTTTAGGGGTTTGCGGTTTAGGGATTTTTCAACAATGTTCAAGCTTTATGCCTATATTCATGGAATAGAATAGCGTTACCGCAATTTCATAAAAGTATTTCATTTTTTGATCAATGAATGCATGATACCTGTTTCATTAGGGTGTATGTGGGTTTAGGGTTTAGGGTTTGGGTTTTAGGGGTTGTTTAGGGTTTAGGGTTTAAGGAATTTTCAAAAATGTTCAAGATTTATGCATATATTCATCAAATAGATTGGCGTTACCTAGCCCAATTTAATAAAATTATCTCAAAATTTTATCTATAAGTGTGCATGATAGCAACTTGTTGGTGAGGTTTAGGGGTTTAGTGTTTCGAGTTTTTGGTTTTAGAGTTTTAGGTTTTAGGGGTTTAGGGTTTCGGGTTTCGATTATTTTCAATAAAGTTTGAGCCTGATGCTTAAATTTGTGGAATAGAATGACTTAGGAACAATTTAATGAAAGTATCTCAAATTTGATCTATAAGTGCATGGTACCTGCTTGGTTAGGGTTTACGGGTTGAGGGTTTATGGTTTTTAGGGTTTAGGGGTATAGGGCTTGGAGTTTAGGTTTTGGACGGGTTAGGGTCAAGGGAATTTTCAATAACATTTGATTTTTATGACTATTTTCGTGAAATAGAATGGTGTTACCCAACTTAGTAAAAGTATCTCATAATTTGATATATAATTGTGGATATGACAAATTTTTGTTGGTCGGGGTTTAGGGTTTAGTGTTCCGGGTTTAATTTTAGTATTTCGGGCTTAAGTTTTAGGGACTCTAGGGACATAAAGAGACGCTATTTACTTAGGTGGTTGCGGAGTGGGCAAATTCCTTTCCACTATAATGGGAAGTTGTTTTGCCCATTTTGTGGGAAATTCATCAATAAAGACATCGACAACATGATCCAGCACTTGGTGGGCGTCGACTGTGGCCACGGTCGTAAGCACAAGGTCAAGACCTTGGCGAAGCATGCATCATATTACAAATTCCTCCTGGAATATGTCAAGACTGGCATGTTTCCCCTCTAGTAGGTGTTGTGAAGATGGGAGGCTCAACATTATCTCGGTTGGATTTCTTGATGAAGATAGCTTGTACTATGCATTTCCAAATCTGCTCACGTACCCATGTCCAAATGCAACCGTGATAATGTTTCATATTCATGCCAAGCTTTCTGCCGCTCATGTTAATGCATTACATAAAGAGGATGCGTTGAAAGAGACTTGCAGACAAATGTAAGTTGTGTAACCTATTCGCCCAACATTAGGCTGATGCTTTGAAATTATCTATTAAACACGGACCATATTCTAGGCCATATTCTGCGCATTGCCATCACATAAAATATTTATTTCTTTTGGAAAACTACATTTTTTTCATTCAATATCTACATTTTTTCATGTTGAGAGGGTTGACTAGGAAATAAGATGTTCTCATGCGCCTACGAACTAGCAAATACATTTATTAAATTGAAATGAGTTTACCTATCTGGGAAAAAAGAACTGAATTTACCCTTTATTATTCTTCATTGGAACCCGCTTCCTTGTGTGAGCTTCATCATGCTCCCACGCGAACAGGTGCCACCTGTACTGAAAATCTGGTTAAAAGTTGATGGTGACATGACATGGGCCCTTCCTTTCTAGAAATCGCTACATGATGTCAAAATCATTGCACGAAATCTTACAAGAGAAGGAAGAGAGATGAGTTGCGTAGAAGAGTCGAATGGGTGCCTTTGAGGAGAGATCGTCATCGATGATGCCAGCGAGAAGATTTTGCATGCCCCGCATATCAGAAGTCAAGTTTTTTTGAGAGAGATCAGAAGTCAAGGACCCACATGTAAGAGCTACCCTCTCATAGTCTTGTGATTAAAATTTGTTTTCTATTGCTATGTGTACTAGCTATCAATATTTTAATGCTTATTGATTACCCATAAGCTTAAGGGTGACCCCTTAATATGTTTTTTAGCTTGTTCTTTATTCGATGAGTACTACACTAGTTCCCCTATCCCTCTCCTCCTCTCCACTTTCATTTATCCCCACTTTGACTCGCCCTCCGTGCCGCCCAGTTTCCAGAGTCTATTTATTCATCTCTTTCCTCTTTTCCAGAGCCCAAACCAACGAATCCCAACCACCATCGCCATAGCAGGTGCATTGAGATGGCTGGATCTAGCAAGGACAGTTACGATGCTTCTCAACTGTTTCAGGAGGTGTTTACCGAAGGCCCCTTGAAGAACTCACAGTTAGATGCGACGTCATCCCGGTTGCGAGCCTCGTCGGTTCGTCCAAACTTCATCTTGACTCAGAAAATATAGTGCAACTCTGATAGTTTCTCAGTCGTTTGGCCCCCATGTGTTCTTCATTCTAACCCAATTAAAATACCGTGGGATTGCATGTTAGATGGTGAGAGCCTCCTCTGTAAGCTGTTTCCACTGGACAAGTTCTCCTCAAATGTTGTCATCCTAGACGGCACGAATAAAAAGTGGGTAGGCGCCAATGGTGATTGGATCGCCACAGTTGGCCTCCAATACATATGAGAACTTGCCAACGTGTACGCTCGTCGCAATATTCTTCTCCCACCGTTGCCGTTTGAATCCACTAATCGCCTCGATACTTTCTTGGATCATGGACATCGTATGATACTGCAGAATATAGCTATTTCCCAAGTTCCCACATTTTCCAGAATATATCAAGATTACACTCTTGTTGCCCTTTTCGACGTCTCAGTTCTCGTCCATCACGGCCATCAAGATGTATGGACAGTTTTTCCGAATGAGCCCCTGACCTATTTCAGTTATACTGAAGTAATTATCCACAGAAGACTAGTGTTCACCATAACGAAGATTGGCAGCATTTATGCGTAGTCCTTATTATCTTGGTATATACAGCGCTCTAGCTTCATATATTCATGGATGTATGCTTATTTTACAAAGCTGTCATATGGCATTATTTCATATTCTATGCTTTTTACCCTCTTTGTCTGAAAGGATTTCCCTATAAGTTTAGAGCATTTATATTTATAGGATTTTTACTAAGGATTTTTATGTATATTAGTACTATTACATTCGTTAGGGTTGCTTCGTGAACGAATCCATAATATTCACATATTTATTCACACATATTTCTGCCTTCTTTCGCATGGTTCAACCAGATTGCTTCTATTACAGATTCCCGCAATTATGATTATAATACGATTTATTATATCATTCTATCCGATTATTGTATTTTCCTATTCCTTCATTTTTTTAAAATCTTACGAACATTTTCTTAGTGAACTACATTTTTCTTTTCCAGCTCCTGCGTTGCCCCTGATGCCACCAGCCGTGGGTAACTGGGTGGATGAACTCGAAGGCGCTCTAGGCCACAAGCACGAGTATGAGGATGGTATGTGGTGGTTAGCCAGTTGTTCATACGGTTCCAGCCTTCTACTCATATTTAACCATCGCATTGCCAGTGAACAAGATGTTCAATGTCTGATTTGTGTTAATACTGCTCTTCCTAATGTTGTTAGTGGTGGTCGCACAGTTCGCACATATTCTTCTGGATTTGGCTGCCTGGTGTTCTCGAAAGACCCTGATGTGTTAGTACGTCGAGGTAAGCCTTGGACAAGGTTTATTGACCTTGGAACATACTATCTTTTCCTTGGAGTGAACTATTCGATCAGCGCGCCGGTAGTCGGCGCCGATGTTGCCAAGGATATCTGAAGATAAGCAACTATGTATACATGTCGCACTATGCAATATGCCTTTACGAGCCACCGCATCCTGAAATACGCTGCTTCAGTCTGAATGGTACAGATGCCTCTGTTGGTTTCCGAACAAACACTGTCTTCTCATCAGATAATATGCTAAATGAACGTATTGACCCTTCATTCGCGAAGACTCCTCTTTGGTTCATCCCAAGCTTCGCTAAGTCCCTGGATTAGAACCCCTCTAGTGGTGCATTTCAAATAGAAAAATGGCCATGTGGCCACTACATTTGCTACTGAAATGTTATATAGTACCGGAGTAGTAATACATATGTCAAGGGAGTAGATCCAAGTTGGTCGTTGAACTATATATTCTGTACTATTCCATATGTAGTAGTATGATTTGTAAAGCTAGTTTTATGTCCTTGTATCTTTACTTGATTAAACATAATTTTGTACACAATCTTTGTTTAATATAGTATATGTTGTACGGAGTACTCCATAAGTTGACTTGCACGTCTGACTAGCATACTGCATGCAGCGAACAATATAATGAGTGTCCCCAGTCTCCAGGTCGCAGCACAAGTTGTACTATACGTAGTCTTCTCAGACCCACATACGTATATGAGTATAGAATGGATTACTTACTATAGTACTAGTACTGGCGAATAGAAACTGGTCTAACTGATGCGACTAGACACTAACTGCAGAATCCGCCCACAAGTTCCCAAGCATCACCAAAGAAAACGCGCCATCCACACCCCCAGTACCCCACCTTCGGCTCGCTCTGTCCCACATCTCTATCTATCTCCACCACCATTGCTATGAAGCACGCTTCTTCTTTCAGCCGCATATCAGGAATTGAGGCATAATGGATCTTCCAAAGATTCGGCAGGCAAGCCGACTGGATCTTCCATATGATGGATAATCTTAACGAGCCTAAGGTTCACCGTATTATAAAGACTTCCACATCATCTGCCAGCATGCAGATCACGGTGGCCAAAAAGTCCGCATCTGTTTCTGACCCTTCGGCGGTGCCAACTTCTCTAGCGGCTCGATCACCATCCTTCGCTGCACTGTCTATTCCGCTAGAGGCTCTGTCTTCGTTGGCGGACCTAGCGGCATCTCCCTCGGCACTGTCTTCTCCCGCGTTGGCACCAATATCTCAAGCAGCAACACCAACTGCTTGTTCGGCCAAGGACCCATCACCCGCGGAAATGTATTTGCTGGCGGAAGCACCATCTAACAAGACTGTGAGTACTCCTAAACTCACTAGGATGCATGCAGGTGTAAGTAGTTTGCTGTTTTTTAGTTTCTTTGTACCCGCTCCGATCCAAATTTTAATGGACTCAACTTTGTCTAGATACGCATGCATCTTTTCTAAAACTGGTAACTACTAGTACGAATAACTTTGAACATTGACCGTTAGATCAAGACCGGAAAATACCAACATTTGCCACAATGTGTATCCAAAAGCGGGTACATATTTTCTTTTTGGCTTTTGGAACCAGTTCCCTACACTGTGGAGGTGGTTCCAAATTGAGGAAAAGAGGGAACTAGAGCAAGAGGGTGCTCCGATGCCAAATGTGGTTGCAAATTTCTTAGCCAACTATATGTGTGACATGTGTCCTCTGATCTCATATCTTGACAAAAAATAAGGCTCCACTTAGCCAAATGCATATAGATAATAGACTCCACTATACTACCATAGTATCACTTGCCAATACAATTAAAATGTATTGACCCTTGTGGCTATAACTTATTATGTTGCGGGTTTGTTTGATGTTAGTGAGATGTGTTGATTAGGATTACAAGTCTACAACCAACATGATTGCCTGTGGCACTTTGAAGATGAAGGACCCCATGCTATAGTTATTTCTGCCACATTGTAATGAGATAGCCACATGAGCTATGTAAGATGTAATGAATTATTTTAGTCCTGGTTATGAAGTTGTAATGTGACCTTTGTTTCTTGATATTACATCTTAACTATGGATGCTAGCTATTGATCTAGGGACTAGCATTGTAAACACAGGGATCTCTACCTTATTAAAGGTTGGGACCTCTACAAATATTCTCCAACTCAAACATGGGATCATGTTGACACATGTCATCACCACATATTTCAGTACATGGAAATGTGATTTAAAGTGGTGTGACAATTTAATAAGGTTTAACCATTTTATTTTAATTAAATGACCCATGCACCATAGACCTGAACATTTTAATTCCTCCTTTTAGTGGTCACTTCTGAGAACAACCCAGTGAAATTCGAGAAAGGATTCCATGAAGTATAATGCATGTAGAATAGCCAAACTCTTTTTAGTTTAGATTTAGAAAAAAAACTCTGCCTACCCATATTTTTAAGAAACTACTCTATCATGTGGCATTTTATAAATTGAGATTCTAGGACCGATGCCCTTTTATATTTTAAAATAGATATACATGGACACAAAGTATTTTTAAGAATACTAATACATAAGGTGTCGTACTAATAAATGTTTAATGTTATCTTTTCTACAATTATGTTTGGTGTAGCGATAAAGCACTCAGTTTATGTCAATTTAATTTGATGAATGTCTTTAGTTCGAATCCCCGGTGCATACATATATTGTAACATCCCAGCATTAGAGCTTAGAAATAAGCTGAACACAGTTGTGTGCATTGCATTCATGCATAGATAATCCGAATAATTTTCGCGCTTTTGAACAAAACTGGCCAAAGTGATTGAAGCTTCTCTCAACTTGATGGAATTGAAGTAGATCATCAAGTTGACTGCGGTAAGTTCCAATATGACCTTTGCTAAAACCTTATTTGGATAAACATGATTTGATCTAAGGGTAGATCAAATGCAATGAAACTAAACCATTACACATTAATTAGTGATCACATCCTAGTATTCATTACAACAACCCATGAATACCAAATTAAGAATATAACCCAAATAATAAGAGTATAATAACTAACTCTTGATCTATTTTATCCTTATTTATTTCAACCATGTGGATCATGGTAATACTTAACCTTAACTCTTTAGTGAGATTTAGTAGGAAAGAAACCAAGTCAAGATCATTCACCATATATCTTTCTGCCCATATCAAACCTTATCATCTCTAATGAATCTTATATTAATATCTGTTGTTCATCAATGTTGAGTAATCAACTATTGATTCACCAATTCTTAGCCTATCAATTCTCGATATGTCAATTCTTGTTCTCATCAAAGCAAATACTCAAATCCTATAAATAAAGAAGTAAGAAGAGGAAAGTGGAAATGCTAGATTTAAATATCGTCTATAGGATGGGAGTGTTGGAAGAGAATTAAATCAATAGGTTTATTGATGGAGTTAACTGACTCCTGAAATGATAGAAGAGTATCTGAGGTAAAGATTACAGGGATGAATATTGAAGATAGTTAATAGGAGTAATCCTATGGGATCAAGTATGTATATTCAATGAATTATATCTCTTAGTCCAAAGAGATAAATAGAATATAATTATAATACAACTCTAATGTTGCATGAATGAAAGCCTTGATTAGCCAACTAGAAACCTAAACCATATAGGATCAGAGGATTATAATGATCTTGATTTAGTCACTAAGATTGAATGCTTATATCATGTATAAGTGACATTGGCGGGTAGAACATTATTGAATCCTAGTATAGATATTTTATTCTAGGATAGCCATGACAAGTCACCATGATATGATGTAAAGTTTGTATATAAGATACTGAAGTGAAGTAGGTATAAGATAGTATGACCAAGCTAAAGCTAGAGTAGCTTGGAGTTATTGAAGTAGTGTTATTCCTCTTAAAGGATAGTAAGGTTTTGAGGAAAGTTGGACTTGTTGTATATCTAACTATAAATGAATCTATTAGAGTAAATGTTGGTGATGGATGATTAAGGAAGGGTATGAATAGAGTTAGAAGTAACCATCTGTTGGATGGGAGATTATTAGCAGTAGAGTAGTTGATATAACCAAGTCTGGATAGGTGAAGATTATGAAAAGCTTTAGTGGAAAGCTCATAGGATTTGTAAATGGGTTTAGAAGAATAAAAGGTGGATAAGAATATTCTTGTGAAGTAAAGCTCATCATGTTAGCACATGATGATGGATATGAAGAAATAGTATGTCTAGGAAATGAATTCCTTAATTAGAAGTCCAGGATTGTGAATTATGGATGATAGGAATTCTTAGAAAACACTGAACCCTAAATCTATGATCAATCTTAACATCTAGCTCATCTATTGGATAAATCATTCTATCTTCACAATGTTTTATAGGAATATTTCCCTATAGAAAATCATTTAAGCACAGCTTTGTCATTTCCAAATATCATAACCATATGTGCTTAGGTGTTATCTTTATCAATCCTTTTCCATCAGACATTCCAGATAATAACTTTCTATTTTTAAAAAAGTGATATCATTAAAGATCACAAACATAAAAACAATATGTTTAGATACTAATATTTACTCATATCAACAAAAGAATATAAGTATAGTAAGAACCATAAACCCTAGGGTAAGAATTTTCAATTCAAACCCTAATTATAATAAAATATATATACCTTGTTATTACCTAGATTCATGAGAGTAATATTAACCATATTAACTCTTCTGTATATCATACAATAAATAATGATATAGGATCATAATATAACAATTTCCCTCCAAACTATAAGATAACCAGAATTAAATTCTATCATTAAATAAAGAAATATCACAATTTAATCCATGGTTTATTATGGACAGAAAAATAATAACAAAAGCCCTTAAAAATACTAAAAGGAAAGATTTATATAAGAAAATAAAGAAATATAACATTATTTAATAAAAGCTCACCAAATGCTAATAAATACCTCTTAATAATGTAACAATTAATTATCAAATAAAGCCTATGAAGAAATTCAAATCAAAAATGCAAATTCAAATCTGAAAACAAAACAGAATATAGAAAAGGGAAAGAACTAGGAAAAAACAGAAGGAGATCAGATCTGGCCCGTGGCACATTTCTTCTCTCCAATATATAAAACTCACGTTTAGCCTCTCCGGCCCAACAGCGAGCCCAGCTCATCCACACAATGACTGACGAGTGGGACCAGATGGAGGAATGCGGATCAAGACAGGAAAATGCCATGGGGTTTTCCATGAAAATGTCGTCGTCGTCTTCCTCCAGCTGGAAGCAGCTCAGTGGCGATGCCGAGGCCGTCCGCCACCGTCCTTGCGTCAAGATGCACGCCGCTGTCACCGGGAGAGGATAACGAGGTCACGGCGACATCTCTGCTCGTCCTCATCCCTATTTTCCCCTCTGAAACCCTCTCTCTCTCTCTCTCTCTCGTTCTTCTTCTTAACCGAGAACCCTAGCTCGGAGATGAGCCAATGTCGGTGATTCTATGCTCGCCTTGGCCAAATAAGACCACGGTGGAGACCGCCGTGATCCTCTCGTTCTTTTGCCCCAACTCACACTAGCATAGGAGGCGTGACTCAACCCAATTGCACCCTCAGTTCCCGGCGCTGTTCATCGACCTCACCATCACCTCCGACCTCTCCTCGCTTCACCGACCACACCATCGCGTTTCTGGTGAGTTTCTCAACATGCCAGTGCCGCCTTTCTTTTGGATTGCTTCGGAAATCACCACCGTAGTAGCCATCTTCCTGCAGCACCGCGGTACCTCGTCGCCGATCATCCTCCGGTGACCATATACTAGCGACGCCACCACTATTAGCCTCACCGTAGTGTACTGGTTCGAACCATAGCCGTCACATTCGCTAGAAGCCACCAGATCATCGCCATCGTTCGTCGTCTGAGCGTCACCGACGAGGTGATGTCATCATGACGTTGGGCTCACGTCAAGTCAACCAGTCAACTGCTTTGACTTCTTGTCCATGTGGCCTAGGGCCCATCTGTCAATGACTGTGAGTAGAAATAGTCTCGGTAACAAGAATTTACTAAAACGGGGTATGTGATGTGGCCACTGGCCCACCAGTCAGTGACTGTGTCTAGGTTGATCTTAGGTACAAAAAGTCTTTTCTTTTTAAGAATTAGATAAAACATTATAAGATCAAACATAAATATTTCCTGAAATGTAATAAAATGATTAATTAATTTTGATAGTTATTTATTTCAACCATGTGGATCATGGTAATACTTAACCTTAACTCTTTAGTGAGATTTAGTAGGAAAGAAACCAAGTCAAGATCATTCACCATATATCTTTCTGCCCATATCAAACCTTATCATCTCTAATGAATCTTATATTAATATCTGTTGTTCATCAATGTTGAGTAATCAACTATTGATTCACCAATTCTTAGCCTATCAATTCTTGATCTGTCAATTCTTGTTCTCATCAAAGCAAATACTCAAATCCTATAAATAAAGAAGTAAGAAGAGGAAAGTGGAAATGCTAGATTTAAATATCATCTATAGGATGGGAGTATTGGAAGAGAATTAAATCAGTAGGATTATTGATTGAGTTAACTCACTCCTGAAATGATAGAAGAGTATCTGAGGTAAATATTACAAGGATGAATATTGAACATAGTTAATAGGAATAATCCTATGGGATCAAGTATGTATATTCAATGAATTATATCTCTTAGTCCAATAGAGATAAACAGAAGATAATTATAATACAACTGTAATGTTGCATGAATGAAAGCCTTGATTAGCCAACTGGAAACCTAAACCATATAGGATCAGAGGATTATAATGATCATGATTTAGTCACTAAGATTGAATGCTTATATCATGTATAAGTGACATTTGTGGGTAGAACATTATTGAATCCTAGTATAGATATGTAATTCTAGGATAGCCATTAAAAGTCACCATGATATGATGTAAAGTTTGTATATAAGATACTGAAGTGAAGTAGATATAAGATAGTATGACCAAGCTAAAGCTAGAGTAGCATGGAGTTATTGAAGTAGTGTTATGCCTCTTAAAGGATAGTAAGCTTTTGAGGAAAGTAGGACTTGATGTATATCAAATTATAAATGAATCTATTAGAGTAAATGTTGGTGATGGATGATTAAGGAAGGGTATGAATAGAGTTATAAGTAACCATCTGTTGGATGGGAGATTATCAGTAGTAGAGTAGTTGATATAACCAAGTCTGGATAGGTGAATATTATGAAAAGCTTTAGTGCAAAGCTCATTGGATTTGTAAATGGGTTTAGAAGAATAAAAGGTGGATAAGAATATTCTTGTGAAGTAAAGCTCATCATGTTAGCACATGATGATGGATATGAAGAAATAGTATGTCTAGGAAAGGAATTCCTTAATTAGAAGTCCAGGATTGTGAATTATGGATGATAGGAATTCTTAGAAAACACTAAAGCCTAAATCTATGATCAAGCTTAACATCCAGCTCATCTGTTGGATAAATCATTTTATCTTCACAGTGTTTTATAGGAATATTTCCCTATAGCAAATCATTTAAGCACATCTCTGTCATTTCCAAATATCATAACCATATGTGCTTAGGTGTTATCTTTATCAATCCTTTTCCATCAGACATTCCAGATAATAACTTTCTATTTTAAAAAAACTGATATCATTAAAGATCACAAACATAAAAAGAATATATTTATCTACTAATATTTACTCATATCAACAAAAGAATATAAGTATAGTAAGAACCATAAACCCTAGGGTAAGCATTTTCAATTCAAACCTAAATTATAATAAAATATATATACCTTGCTATTACCTAGAATCATGAGAGTAATATTAACCATATTAACTCTTTTGTATATCATACAATAAATAATGATATAGGATCATAATATAACAATTTCCCTCCAAACTATAAGATAACTAGAATTAAATTCTATCATTAAATAAAGAAATATCATAATATTATCCATGGTTTATTATGGACAAAAAATTAATAACAAAAGCCCTTACAAATACTAAAATGAAAGATTTATATAAGAAAATAAAGAAATATATCATTATTTAATAAAAGCGCACAAAATGCTAATAAAGACCTCTTATTAATGTTACAATTAATTAGAAAATAAAGCCTATGAAGAAATTCAAATCAAAGATGCAAATTCAAATCTGAAAACAAAAAAAAATTAGAAAAGGGAAAGAACCAGGAAAAAACAGAAGGAGATCAGATATGGCCCGTGGCCCATTTCTTCTCTCCACTATCTACCACTCACGTGCAGCCTCTTTGGCCGAACAGCAAGCCCAGCTCATCCACATAGTGACTGACGAGTGGGATCAGTTGGAGGACTGCAGATCAAGACAGAAAAGTTCTAGGGGGTTTTCCACGAAAATGTTGTCATCATCTTCCTCCAGCTAGAAGCAGCTTGGTGGCGATGCCGAGGCCATTCGCCGCCATCCTTGCATCAAGATGCACGCCGCCGTCATCGGGAGATGATAAGGAGGCGACGACGATGTCTCTCCTCGTCCTCATCCCCATTTTCCCCTCTGAAACCCTCTCTCTCTCAAGTTCTTCTTCTGAGCCGAGAACCCTAGCTCGGAGGTGAGCCGGTGCCGGCGATTCTGTGCTCGCCTCAGCCAAATAAGACCACGATGGAGACCAGCGTACTCCTCTCGTTCTTTTGCCCCAACTCGCACTAGCGGAGGAGGCGTGACTCAACCCAATTGAATCCTCGGTTCCTGGCGCTGTTCATCAACCTCACCGTCGTCTCTGACCTCACCTTGCTTCACTAACCACACCATCGCGTTCCTGGTGAGTTGCTGAACACGCTAGTGCCGCCTTTCTTCTGGATTGCTTCCGAAATCACCACCGTAGTGGCCATCTGCCTGCGCCGCCGCGGTACCTCGTCGCCTGTCATCCTCCGGTGACCATATACTAGCGGCGCCACCACTATTAGCCTCACCGTAGTGTACTGGTTCGGCTATCACATTCGCTAGAAGCCACCAGATCATCGCCGTCATTCGCCGTCTGAGCGTCACCGGCGAGGTGACGTCATCATGACGTCGGGCTCACATCAACTCAACCGGTCAACTGCTTTGACTAGTCTTGCCCATGTGGCATGTGACATGGCCTAGGGCCCATCTGTCAATGACTATGAGTAGAAATAGGCTCGGTAACAAATGAATTTACTAAAACGAGATATGGGATATGGCCACTGGCCCACCAGTCACTAACTGTGTCTAGGTTTAGCTTAGGTAGAAAAAGTATTTTATGTTTAAGAATTAGATAAAACATTATAAGATCAAATATAAATATTTCCTGAAATGTTATAAAATGATTAAATCTTAGAAATTTAATAACTTTTGTTTTATAATTCAGAAAAATATGGGTAGTATATGGAAATGTTTAGAAAAATAAAATCTATCAATTAAAACTATTATCAAACATTATTATGATAGTTATTTAAATAATTACTATTTAATAAAGATTTTATAAGTATTAATATTTTGATAATTCATATTTTAATATTGGTAAATACTAAAAATATAAATAAAATACCAAAAATCTTAGAAAAATAAAAACAATACTTTAAAACTATAATCATACATTATTATTTCACTTAATCAAATATTTATTATTCATTAAGTATTTATAAAGTAATTGAAACGATACGGATGTCGCCTAGAGGGGGGTGAATAGGCGATTAAAACTTTTCCTAGAGTGGCTCAACAAAGGCGGAATAAAACTAGTGTTTACTATGTTAAGCACAACCTAGAACAACTAAGGTTCACCTATGTGCACCAACAACTTATGCTAAGCAATACAAGTAACAAAGTGATAGCAAGATATATATTACTTCAAGCACGAAGGCTATCACAATGTAAAGTGCATAATTAAAGAGCTCGGGTATAGAGATAACCGAGGCACGCGGGGACACTAATATTTTACCGAGTTCCTCCCAACATGGAGTACGTCTCGTTTGGAGAGGGGGTGGTATCAAACCACCAACGCCACAGAAGGCCTCCCTTATTCTCCGGTGAATCTCACCCCGATAGGATCGATCCACGCTTCCACTATCGGTGCACTTGTCGGTGGCAACCGGAACCTCTCACAAGGTTGGGGGACAACTCCACAACTTAATTGGAGGCTCCCAACAAACGCCACAAAATGCCACAATGCCACCAAGGCCACAAACCGTCTAGGGTTCCAAGAACCCAAGAGGGACAAGCTCCAATGAGCAACTCAAATCAAATCCTCTTAGGAGAATTCAAACCGATGCACCAAATGCAAATGGCAAGAACACCACAAAGGTGCTTAAAACCCCTCACTCTCAAGTTCCAACAAAGCTACTAAAGATATTGGAGGAACAAGAGAGGAGGAATCAAAGAGAGACACAAAATCCCCCAAAATCTAGATCCGCAAAGATACACTCACAAAGAGATGTTTTGGTTTGGTCAAAACGTAGATCTAGATCTCCTCCAACTACCCCTCAAATATATGCAAGAATCAATGGAGGGGTGAGTAGAAATCAAGCTCAAAGAGTAAAGCAAATGGGGGCAAAGCTTGGACAAAAGGAGGAGAAAGAAGTGACCCTAAATGAAAATGGGGCAAAGCTATTTAAAGACACGACGAAAATCTGGCCATTAGGGTTATTTTTCGGACCGTTCCGGTACTACCGGATTTAACCGGTAGTAGCGCAACGTTCCAGGAAAAAGCGAAGCAGCGCAGCAGAGCAGCGACGGGCGACAACGCAGGTGTAACATCCCAGATTTTGTATTAGGATGTTATTAGTGTCATGCATCATCCTTGCATCATTGCATCCTACAATTGAAAATTTGATATAAAAATCCTAACACCTAAACCTAGAAAAAAACCCTAATAGTGGTTGCCATTTGTAAACATTATTATAGTGGTCAAGTTTGACCCTTCTAAAAACCTTATAAAACATTAAACTATGGCCCTATGTTGACCCCCTTAATTTTATAAAAATTTAGAATCAATTTTCATCAAGTTTGGGCTTGGTAGGCAAAAGTTATTTAGGTTTTATTAAAATAGAAAAAGGAAAATGATAAAAGGAAAAAAATGGGCAACCTACCTAACTGGGCCGCAGCGCAGCCCACCAGCGCCCACGCGGCAGCCAGCCTACCCACGCCAGCCGCCGCAGCCCAGCACCGGCCACCCTGCCAATCTTGCTGCTGCCACCGACATGTGGGACCATGCTGTCATCCCCCACCTCCAGCAGAGTCCCTGAAGAACACGGGATTGATTCAAATCCGCGCGTTTAATCCGTCCTCTGATCGAATCCGTGCCCTCTACGACACGAAATCGTCCCCTCTTATACCACTACATCGGCTTCCCTCGCTGCCCTCGTTTCTCTCAAACCCTATCCCCAATTCCGAACTCGCCAGAGCAGCTGCCGTCGGAGCCCGAGGTTGGCGACTCTCCAGGGCACCTCGAGCCCTGTTACGCCTTCCACCCTTCTCGCCCCGACCTACCCTAACTGCCCGTCTGATCCGTTGCTTCCGAAACGCATGATATCGCCGGCAATTGCTCGCCGGAGCTGTCGGACCCGAGGAGAGGAACGGTCGACGCCGGGAGAAGGAGGAGGAGAGGGACCGCGCTGAGACCGCTAGGGGATTCGCCATCGACATGCGCATCGGGGGCCATCTTTGCCGCCTTCGCTAGGACCGCCAGGACCTCCGACCACCGTCGACTCCGCCGCCGCCGCCGTCGTCTCCATCGTCGCCACCACCACAGGTCAGTAGAGCCGTCTAGGCCGTCCGATTGAAATCCTGCGGGCCAGATTAGAAGGAGGGACGAAGGGGTATCGGCCAACCACGCAGCGCCGCATGGCAAGCGCGTCGCCGCCGCGCCGCGTCACCCGCCTGGCCAGCTACCCCAACCAGAAGCTGCCACTTGGCGCGTTCTGAGTTAGGGTCAGGCTAGATTGTTTTGATGTTTGCAGATTAAGTTTAATATTGTGAAAATCATAGAAAAATAACTACTTGGCCAATTTTAGCTTATGATATACCGTTGGATTCCTAATTTTGAGTAGAATCCAAATCTGCAATAATATCCCAGGTTCATAGTAAGGTTTTAGGTGTAGATTTTAATCATTAGATTAGAGTGTTTATTCTATAGAAAAATAATTAAAATTCTATTTTAGTTCATTCTTGTTGCAATAACTTTGTTTCCACAATACCTACTGATCCAAATCTTGCTTAGGATCATTAGATCTAGCTTGGGGCTAATTAGATGGTTTGATCTCCCTATAATCTTAGGACTTGTTTTTAGTGATTCAATCAGATCTAAACCTTTGGAAAATCGATCCTAGTGACACCCTTACACTATCACAACACAAACTTGCTACATTGATCAATTTAGAAGAACCAACCTTGCATAAAATACCATGTTGCATGCATGCATGATTTTCTTTGTGATATGCTTTGAGCAAGTTGTGATCAGATCTATGCTTGTGATTCGTTAGATTGCTCGGAGTGCGCTAAGGAGTGCTATTGTGTAGAGTGCTGCTCGGATCAAGGCAAGTTACACCACTTGTTCATAATTTTGTCCCAGTTTTGATTCTATGCATGTGATCTTCAAAATTCTGTAGTATGCATGTGTAGGATGTTCTAGTAGAATTTTTCCTTAGTATTATTTTGCAAGTGCGATAATTTTGTAGTATGCCATGAGTAGCTCTATACTTAGGATTTTTCCACTCCTAATAGGTTACCCCTGTTTTTGCTAAGTATTGCTTGCTATGCTATATATACAAAGTACCGTTGGGGGGTTCGAAAGACAAAGAATTTTTCTAAGTATAAAGGCTCTCTAGAGCAAACTTTTCTTCTCAAATCCACTTCAAAATAAAACTAAGTTTTCTTCTGGGCAGAATGGTTGTCGGGTCAACGAGTGAGATTTTGGTGGAGGACGGCCGCCCAGGAATCAAAGAAGTCTGCCATGTTTCAGAATTCAGAAGCTTCCAGTGCAACCACGATACATTATGGGATCTGTCTTGGCCTAGTACTTAGTGGGAAACCTCACCTGGGTACCAACATTTGGAGGTTCTTGGCACGGTTGGATCCGTAAGGTAGAGGGGCTACTAAGGGAAAGCCTCGCCATGGTCTGGTCTGTAAAAGGACTTGATCATGGATTGTGGGTAAAGTGCACAAACTCTCGAGAGTATTGCAATCTGATCGATCAGCCATGTTCACGGAAACCAGAACAACATTGAGCATCTGAAGGATGGAGCTTCTGAAGGATCTTCCTCTCTCTTTTCTAAAAACAAAGTTTTGAAACCCCATGGCATGCGTAGTATTGCTAATGGGTGGGAATTTGGGAACTTGGTGTGTAATATCCAAGTGACGCTTGGTGCGTAATATCCAAGTGTTTGGTTGTTTGGACACTTGGTGCGTAATATCCTCGTGTTCCACTTGACCTTATTTTATCTAAGCAAATGTTTACAAAGTAGGACAATTCTCTCTTCTTCTCTCTACTTAAGGAAGCTAGCCTTGAGCAAATGAACTCTACATCCTATACCAGCCTTGCATGTAGAGATAGTCTTTTCTTTCCTTGGTGTAATTTTCCAATACATTCAAAGTATTGACCCAACTTGTTGGCTGCACGTCTTATGTGCAGAATCCGAAGATTGAAAGGTGCGTAGGGATTGCGGGTCTACACTCAACAAGCCTGGGGCGTTGATGGACTCATGCTGCTTTTATGTTTCCGCTGTTATTTGAGCTAGCATAATGCTAAGCAATTTTTGTAATAAATTCATACTCTGGATTCTCCGTGTAATAAAGACTTTGTGTTTTACATGATATTTCATCAACTGTGAGTGCTAGCTATTGATCTAGGGACTAGCATGTTAATCACAGGGACTTAGGATCCTTGCCGATCCGAGGTCATTACAGATGGTATCAGAGCACATCGTTGCCTGTAGGACGTGACCCTAGGATTGGAACCACCTCTAACTTTAGTGCCTTACTTGTTTTTCTACTAAGTTATTTTCCGCACTTCTAGTATCTGCTTTCCTCTACTTGTTTAAGTATCTAACCTTCATTCTTCTAACTCAAAGATGACAAGCTTCCTCTACGACACCGTCGCGGACATCGAGCCCCTTCGCTTTGGTGGATGCCTCATGGATCTACTCACACGTTTGGACCTTCCTCTCCCAATGATCCAGGGGAGCACAATGAAGAAACTCCACAAGGACGGCTGTTGGGGAGTCAAGGTCATCCAGCCAGGAAAAGAGCGAGGCAAGAACCCGGAGGAAGACATAGCAATCCACATTGTTAGCGATTCCAAGGAGAAGGCCCTTAGCACTAGCTTGCAGCAACTCATTGGTCGCCTATGTGGACGTCATCATGAAGCTCTCCAAGGACACTGCGGCGGCCTCTTTGGAAGACGAGATGAGGAAGGAATTCCCATGGAGTTAACCTTTGAGGAAAGAACTTCTACCAAGCGCCAAAGAACACAATATCAAGACTTGGGGTGCCACATCCATGACCTTGAGAAGGGTACTTTTCCTCGAGATGTTGAAGAACGGGGAGCTATGCGCCCTCATCAAGGAGAAGGAAGAAATGATCAAGCAGCAGGAGGAGGCAATGAAGCTCCAAGAAATAAAATTCCAGGACCAAGAGAATAAGTTCGCTAACCAAGAGAAGAGGGTGATAAATAAAAACAAGAGAATTAGGGAACTCAAACAGCAGATCGATGGAGATGAAGTGCAAACTGGAGGCCTTTGCAAGATAATCAATGATGTGCGTGCTTCCAAGAGGGACTTGGCAAAGCAACTTGAAGCCGCAAAGAAGTCAAGTTTAGTGGAGGAACTACAAAGCGAGAAGGAGGGACTTCAGGAGCAGCTAGAAGCCACTACCAAAAAGCTACAGGATGAGATAAAGAACCTCAAAGAGAAGCTTGAAGCCACCACAAAGGAGATGGAGTTGTACAAGACAACTCTAGAGCAGGAAGGTGTAACATCCCTAAAATCATGATTTTCAAAGTTTGCATATCATTCATGCATGCATATAGATTTGAGATCAATTTCAAACTCATTTCAGAAAAACAGAAGCACATAGTGCTATGATTTTATGTGAGCAGATTTAAATCAAATGGCATCCCCATTTGAAAGTTTGATTTTTTATGAACCAAGTTTGTTGCCTTCTGTGAGGAAAGGTTTGAGTGTAGAATTTAAACCAAGATTTACAAATTGGAAATGGTTTCAAAAACCATTTTTCAAATTTTGCAAACCAAGTGCCAAGTCTCTGATATTTTGTTCTCCAAGCTTGACCAAGCCTTTGCAAAGCAACCACATGGGTTATGACCTATTTTTTGAGACCATTACACCACTACAAAACCTCAAGAAGATTTGAATTCAAATGGAACTTGAATTCATTTGAAAACCAATTTAGAAAATCAAAACAGAAAAAGAAAAGGAGTAAAACAAAAGAAAAAGGCCAGGCGCCACCAATCTGGCCTAGCATCAGAACAGGCCCAGCTAGCCCACCCGGGCCATTCCTCTCTCTCTCGCACGCGCCAGCACACCCAGACAGTCGCTGACGACCAGACCCCACCTCCTCCTCGCGTGTTTCGCTGACAAGCGGGCCCTCTCCACATCAGCGTCGTCTTCCCCAGATTCCGTGCACGAACTGCGCCGCTGCCCGTTGCTGCACTGATTTCGCGAGATAAATTGCATTGATGCAGCAAGCGTTTCTTGTCGAGCCTCTGGCTATAAAATCCCCACACTCTCGCGACCATTTCCCCTCAAACAATTTCTCCTCCATGCCACCAGGCTGCCCACAACTCGCACGACGCCGCCGCTGTTCCGACGACCGCGCCGACGAATTCCGGTGAGCCCCGTGTTCCCCTGTGTCTCTAGCTCATGCTATCAAGTTCAGCAAGTCTTTGCGCACCTACTGACACTCCCCATTTGCCCTCGCATGATCCGTAGCTCCAGCAACGTCGACGACTGGCCGCCACCGTTCTCTACACGAACTCCGGCGACCTCCCTCCGTAAGTAGCCACCGCCCCTTGCCCTCTGACTGATACGCCTAGAATCCCCATCGGCTTGCGCATCTAAAAGTACCCCTATTTTGGCTTAGCGCGACGAGGAACCTCACCAACGTCGACGACTGACCGTGCCCGACGCATTCGCAAACTCCGGCGAGGAATCTCCGACGACCCCGTGCGCCCCTTCCCAAGCCATCGCCACCTTGAGCATCAGCAGACTCCTGCGGTTCTGGTAAGCATCTCCTCTCTTCCCCGGGCGACCTAGAACGCCAGCACCGCCGCTGACTGACGCACCGCCGCCAGCCGCCGCCGCTAGCGCCGCTCGAGTTTGGTCGTTTGATCCAGAGCCGTCAGATCTGGATCCAACGCATAGATTTAGATCACTTAGCGGATCGTTTTTGGTAGATCTAGGTCGTGCGTTTTAAATAGATCCTACGGCTCGCGAGCGTGATCTGGAGCGAATCGGTATCAGCCAATAGAATTAAGACGCGTGGCTAGGGTTTGAATTAAAACAGAATTTGAAAACAGATTTAGATCCAAATTTCAAATGGCTATAACTTATGACTCCCACGTTAGATTTTTGTAAATTTTATACCGTTGGAATCAGTGAGACAAGCCCTTTCTGAATCTACAATGTGTTTAACAAAAAGTTTCTGTTAAAATGACTTTTTATGCAGAAACTTGTTTAGGACCATTTTGAGTATAGAATTTGTTTAGTAAATTGTTTTAGTGCTAAATAAGTTTAGTTAGCAAGTTTTTGACTTGGTTATGTTTCTGTATCATGCACTTGTTTGGTGGAGTTTACAAAAAGTCATCACTTAGCATTTTCTTGCATGCATGCATTCATATTTTTGTTTGTATATGAATTTTGTGTAATTTTGTGCTACAAATTTTTTTGTGTAGATTTTGCTAGTGACTGTGATTGTGAAGAGTGCTACTCTCCCCATTACCAAGGCAAGTGGTACTTCATGAATATTTCCATCCCTATATTTTGTACATGCATTAGAAATAATTTTGCTAAGTCTTGCATGTTGTTATTTTGCCAAATGCTATGTTGGGAAATCCTAAGTAGTTGTAGAATTGTAGAATTACTAGGAAATTTCCTAAGTTAAGTTACTATGCCATGCTTAGCCTAGCTAGTAGCAAACAAGGGTTGGTAAAGTTTATACCTGCTATGATGAAAAATATTTCTAAGTCTTTGGACTTAAGTTTTTCTTAATAAAACAACTAAGTTAATGAACCTCCTGGGTGGAATGGGACTTGAATGGTGGTTTTTGGTTGAGTGGTTACACAAGGCCCATGGACATGGTTTACCTTGTGTATCTCACTTGTGGTATGCCACCCAGGCACAAAGGGATTTGGAGGCCAAGTGTTGAGAAGCTTATAGTGCAACCACTTGGCAATATGGGCTCTGCCTTGATCATATAGGTTGCTAGAACTTAGCCTTTTGGAAAGTTGGTGGTAGTGGGAATGATAGGTTGGAGCGCGTCCATTTGGCTAAGGAAAGGCTTCTGAAAGGTCCTGTTTTGGGAAACCAAGTCTGGTGGGTAAAGTGCACAACCTCTGCAGATGGAAAATCTAAGTACTTAGCCAAGTCCATGGCAATGGACAACATGAGCATCAAGACATGGAAGCTACAAGAATCTCATCACTCCAACTTCTAAGTAAAACTTGTGGGTGAACAAGGGTGAAGGACCCCAATGTCTATTGGTGGTTTCTTGGGAAAGTTTTTGACAAAGAAAAACTTAGTGATTTCAACTAATAGGAAAAACCTATTTTGAGCAAAGCAAGCCAAGCTACACTTAGCCAAAATGCATATAGTAATATATTCCACTTAAAAATTTACTAAGGTATCACTTGCCAATACTATTCCAAAGTATTGACCCACTGTGGCTGTAACTTGTGATGTTGCAGGTTACTCCGATGATGATTAGGTGTCATGAGTCTGCACTCAACATTCTTGACTGTGGCACATGAAGATGAAGACTTATGTTTATTTACTTATTCCAAAACTCTTGTATTAGGCCTGTGGCCCTGAGTTGTAAAAGACTATGTTTTATCTCTGGAATGGATGTAATAAATGACCTTTGTATCTGTGTACTTCATCTTAAACTGTGGATGCTAGCAATGATCCAGAGACTAGCATTGCAATCACAGGGATCCTTTTCCTTTACAAAGGAGGGATCTTATAGAATGCTACTCGTTCGAGGACGAGGAAGAGGAAGGCGTGGAAGATGTGTAATAGTTGGACCACCTTTAATTCTATAGTAGAACGTTATTCGCAAATGTAATAAATACCAAGACAAGTCTGGTTTAGTTAAACTTGGTTGTTTTCTGTGTTAAGCTGTGTTATTATGTCTTGTGTGCCTTGTGTGCTTGGTGTGTTTTCATAAGGGTAGGAGTTTACTACTTAGTCTTTCTGTCTATTACTTAACTATTCTCTTAAACCCCACAGATGCCGCCAAGACGTGCGAACTCCGAAATCCCGCCAGAAATAGCACAACTTTTGGCCACTCAGAACCAGCTGATCCAACTGCTCACTCAGAACATGCAAAACAACAACAACAACCCGCCGCCACCACCACCTCCGCCACCTCCTCAACAAGATCGCTTGACTCGGTTTTTAAGGCTGAACCCACCTACCTTCACTAGCAGCACTGAACCAATCATCGCTGATGACTGACTGCGTACGATCAACAAGAAGCTAGACACCGTGCAAGCTGTCGGAGCCGACAGGGTGCGTTATGCCGCACACCAGCTTGAAGGACCTGCTGCAGAATGGTGGGATAATTACCAAGTCACCCACCCGGATATTGATGCTATCACTTGGGAACAGTTTGAGTTAGCTTTTCGCACTCATCATGTGGCTGCTGGTGTCATGACTCTGAAAAGGCGCGAGTTTCACGACCTACACTAGCTGCACCGTTCCGTCACCGAGTATGGGGATCTTTTCAATAAGCTAGCACGTTATGCACCCGATGACGTTTCCACTAATACCAAGAGACAGGAGGAGTTCTTAAGAGGGCTCAATGATGAGATATCCATTCAGCTTGTGGCTCAGAAATTTGACAACTTTCAGGAACTCCTGGACAGAGCCATTGTGGTTGAATCAAAGAGGAAGAGCATAGAAAACCGCAAGAGGAAATCTAACCCTCACAAACACTCTGTTCCATACCAGAAGCAGCGCAATTCCTCACCACCACCTTATAACAATAATGGCCACAACTATAACGGTCATAACCATGGTGGCCACAAACACAATGGGCATAAGAACCGCAATGGGAATGGCAGCAATGGAAAGGATCTCAGTGAGGTGACATGCTTTAAGTGCAACAAGACAGGGCACTATGCAACCTCTTGCCCCGAGAGGAAGAATGGCAATGGCAATGGGAATGGAAATGGACACAACCATGGCAATGGAAACGGGAAGAAGCCAAATCCGTTTGTCGAAGCCACGGTGAATCATGTTTCTATGGAGGATGCTTGTGATGCGCCAGACTCTGTGATTGGTAAGTTCAAACTCAATTCTATTCCCGCAGTTGTTATTTTTGATACCGGTGCATCGCATTCATTCATATCAAGGGTATTTGTGGATAGAGGCAAGATACCAACGGAGACTATAAACTTTCCTCTAAGGGTAAGTTCTCCTGGGGGAGAAATAGTGGCAAACTCCAGTTGCCGGGAATTAGAACTAAGGATTGGGACACACATTTTTCCCACCAGTCTAGTGGTTCTATAATCACAAGGATTAGACATAATCTTGGGCATGAATTGGATGACCGAATATGAAGGAGTCATAGATTGTGCCAAGAGAACTGTCATGCTCACAACACCGGAAGGGAAGAGGATCCGTATCAAGTCGAATTTCGCACTTAAAGAAGTCATGGTGAACTCTCTTAAGGGGGTTAGCTTGGAGGAGGTACCTATTGTAAAGGAATACCCAGATGTCTTCCTGGAGGAACTACCAGGAATGCCACCCGAGCGTGATATCAAGTTCCTCATTGACTTGATGCTAGGCACGGGGCCGATAGCTAAGAGACCATACAAGATGGATGTGGACGAGTTAAAGGAACTCAAGAAACAGCTTAGGGAACAATTGGACAAGGGGTTCATTCAACCCAGCGCGTCATCTTGGGGAGCACCCATCCTATTTGTGGAGAAGAAGGATAAAACCAAGAGGCTGGTTGTGGATTACCGCTCGTTAAACGAGGTGACGATCAAGAATAAGTATCCTCTACCCAACATCAATGACCTGTTTGACCAGTTAAAAGGAGCCAGTGTGTTCTCAAAGATCGATCTGCGATCAGGCTATTTTCAGCTGAAGATTCGAGAACAGGATGTGCCCAAAACAGCATTCACCACAAGATACGGATTGTATGAGTACACCGTAATGTCGTTTGGTCTGACCAATGCCCCAGCATACTTCATGACCATGATGAACAAAATGTCCATGGAATATTTGGACAAGTTTATCGTGGTATTCATAGATGATATACTCATATACTCTAAGGATGAGAGGGAACATGAGAAACATCTGCGCCTTATCATGGAGAAGCTAAGAGAACACAAGTTGTATGCCAAACTCAGCAAGTGTGAGTTCTGGTTAAAGGAAGTGGGATTCCTTGGTCATGTTGTGTCAGCTAAAGGAGTTGTCGTAGATCCTAGTAAGGTAGCTTCCGTGACGGAATGGGAGTCACCCAAGAATGTGGGAGATATTAGAAGTTTCTTGGGCCTCGCAGGATATTACCGGAGGTTCATCGAAAACTTTTCCAAGATAGCAAAACCCATGACGGAACTATTAAAGAAGGAAAAGAAATTCCTATGGACCGAGGCATGTGAAGCAAGTTTTCAAGAGTTGAAGAAACGCCTTGTAACGGCACCAGTTCTGTGTCTGCCTGATATCCAGAAGGATTTTCAAGTCTATTGTGACACTTCTCGACAAGGACTTGGAAGTGTATTGATGCAAGATGGTAAAGTGGTATCCTATGCCTCCCGACAACTTAAGAACCACGAACACAATTATCCCACACATGATTTGGAACTTGCATCTATGGTTCATGCACTCAAGGTATGGAGACACTACCTCATGGGCAAACATTGTGATGTGTTCACAGATCATAAAAGTTTGAAGTACATCTTCACCCAAAAGGAGTTGAATATGAGACAACGAAGATGGCTTGAGCTAATTAAGGATTATGACTTGGATTTACAGTACCACCCCGGAAAGGCAAACGTGGTGGCTGATGCCTTAAGTCGTAAGGTGTATGTGAATGGACTTACCGCAGGGGAACTTCCAGAGGATTTATGCAAACAATTCAGGGATCTCAGGCTAGAGATAGTTCCGAAAGGGCACGTAGCGACTATGGAAATAGTGTCCACCTTCCTAGAGAGAATCAAGGAAGCACAGGAGGGAGATAAAGAGTTGGAAGAAATAAGAATCAGGATAAGTGAAGGAAAGACTAAAGAATTTCTACTGGATGAACAAGGAACCCTCTGGCATGGGAAGCGTTTGTGCGTTCCCAACGACCCCGATATCAGGAAGATGATTTTACAAGAAGCTCATGATTCTCCATACTCAATTCATCCAGGTAACACAAAGATGTACATGGATGTGAAGGATAGATTCTGGTGGAATAACCTAAAGAGAGATATTGCAGAGTATATTTCTCTGTGTGATGTGTGCAACAGAGTTAAAGCCGAGCATCAGAAACCGGCAGGATTACTTCAACCACTACCTATACCCGACTGGAAGTGGGACAAGGTAGGCATGGATTTCATCACGGGATTGCCCCGGACTCGTTCTGGATTTGATTCTATCTAGGTAGTGGTGGACCACTTTACCAAGGTGGCTCACTTCATCCCCGTAAAGACCACATATACAAGTGCTAAGCTTGCTAAGATATACATGTCAAGAATTGTAAGTCTGCATGGTGTTCCCAAGGGAATTGTGTCAGATAGAGGCACCCAGTTTACTTCAAAGTTTTGGCGACAACTATATGAGTCTCTTGGAACCAGACTAGAATTCAGTACTGCCTTCCACCCTCAGACAGATGGCCAAACAGAAAGGGTGAATCAAATTTTGGAGGATATGTTGAGAGCTTGCGCGCTGGACTATGGGTCTAGTTGGGACGATAACCTGCCGTATGCTGAGTTCTCATATAACAACAGTTACCAGACGAGTATCAAAATGGCTCTATTTGAAGTTCTATATGGCAGGAAGTGTAGGACGCCATTGCTATGGAATGGAGTTGGTGAACGCAGTCTTTTTGGGCCTGACTTGATAAAGGATGCCGAAGAAAAGGTACGACAAATTCAGGATAGGCTAAAGGTAGCCCAATCCCGACAGAAGAGTTACGCTGACTCCAAGCGCAGAGATGTGGCCTATGAAATAGGGGACCGTGCGTATCTCCGAGTTTCACCCCTACGGGGAGTTAAGAGGTTCGGAATCAAGGGCAAGTTAGCCCCACGATTCATAGGACCATATAAAGTTCTGGCCCGTAGAGGAGAAGTTCCTTATCAGTTGGAGTTACCGGAAGGACTGACTGTGCATGATGTGTTTCATGCGTCACAACTAAAGAAGTGTCACCCGGAGATGGCCGAAACACCGCTAAGAGACACCGTTTCCCTAGATGAGGTTCAATTGGAGAATGACCTTACCTATGAGGAAAAACCCATCAAAATACTAGAAACAGCTGAAAGGATTACTCGCACCAAGACTATAAGATTCTGCAAGGTACAGTGGAACCACCACTCCGAGGAAGAAGCTACGTGGGAGCGTGAAGAAGACTTGAAGGCAGAACACCCACACCTATTTGCTAGCCAACCCGAATCTCGAGGACGAGATTCTTCTTAAGGGGGGTAGGTTTGTAACATCCCATATTTTGTATTAGGATGTTATTAGTGTCATGCATCATCCTTGCATCATTGCATCCTACAATTGAAAATTTGATATAAAAATCCTAACACCTAAACCTAGAGAAAAACCCTAGTAGTGGTTGCCATTTGTAAACATTATTATAGTGGTCAAGTTTGACCCTTCTAAAAACCTTGTAAAACATTAAACTATGGCCCTATGTTGACCCCCTTAATTTTATAAAAATTTACAATCAATTTTCATCAAGTTTGGGCTTGGTAGGCAAACGTTATTTAGGTTTTATTAAAACAGAAAAAGGAAAATGATAAAAGGGAAAAATGGGCAACCTACCTAACTGGGCCGCAGCGCAGCCCACCAGCGCCCACGCGGCAGCCAGCCTACCCACGCCAGCCGCCGCAGCCCAGCACCGGCCACCTTGCTAATCCTGCTGCTGCCACCGACAGGTGGGACCATGCTGTCATCCCCCACCTCCAGCAGAGTCCCTGAAGAACACGGGATTTATTCAAATCCGCGCGTTTAATTCGTCCTCTGATCGAATCTGTGCCCTCTACGACACGAAATCGTCCCCTCTTATACCACTACATCGGCTTCCCTCGCTGCCCTCGTTTCTCTCAAACCCTATCCCCAATTCCGAACTCGCCAGAGCAGCTGCCGTCGGAGCCCGAGGTTGGCGACTCTCCAGGGCACCTCGAGCCCTGTTACGCCTTCCACCCTTCTCGCCCCGACCTACCCTAACTGCCCGTCTGATCCGTTGCTTCCGAAACGCATGATATCGCCGGCAATTGCTCGCCGGAGCTGTCGGACCCGAGGAGAGGAACGGTCGACGCCGGGAGAAGGAGGAGGAGAGGGACCGCGCTGAGACCGCTAGGGGATTCGCCATCGACATGCGCATCGGGGGCCATCTTTGCCGCCTTCGCTAGGACCGCCAGGACCTCCGACCACCGTCGACTCCGCCGCCGCCGCCGTCGTCTCCATCGTCGCCACCACCACAGGTCAGTAGAGCCGTCTAGGCCGTCCGATTGAAATCCTGCGGGCCAGATTAGAAGGAGGGACGAAGGGGTATCGGCCAACCACGCAGCGCCGCATGGCAAGCGCGTCGCCGCCGCGCCGCGTCACCCGCCTGGCCAGCTACCCCAACCAGAAGCTGCCACTTGGCGCGTTCTGAGTTAGGGTCAGGCTAGATTGTTTTGATGTTTGCAGATTAAGTTTAATATTGTGAAAATCATAGAAAAATAACTACTTGGCCAATTTTAGCTTATGATATACCGTTGGATTCCTAATTTTGAGTAGAATCCAAATCTGCAATAATATCCCAGGTTCACAGTAAGGTTTTAGGTGTAGATTTTAATCATTAGATTAGAGTGTTTATTCTATAGAAAAATAATTAAAATTCTATTTTAGTTGATTCTTGTTGCAATAACTTTGTTTCCACAATACCTACTGATCCAAATCATTAAGCTTGCTTAGGATCATTAGATCTAGCTTGGGGCTAATTAGATGGTTTGATCTCCCTATAATCTTAGGACTTGTTTTTAGTGATTCAGTTAGATCTAAACCTTTGGAAAATCGATCCTAGTGACACCCTTACACTATCACAACACAAACTTGCTACATTGATCAATTTAGAAGAACCAACCTTGCATAAAATACCATGTTGCATGCATGCATGATTTTCTTTGTGATATGCTTTGAGCAAGTTGTGATCAGATCTATGCTTGTGATTCGTTAGATTGCTCGGAGTGCGCTAAGGAGTGCTATTGTGTAGAGTGCTGATAGGATCAAGGCAAGTTACACCACTTGTTCATAATTTTGTCCCAGTTTTGATTCTATGCATGTGATCTTCAAAATTCTGTAGTATGCATGTGTAGGATGTTCTAGTAGAATTTTTCCTTAGTATTATTTTGCAAGTGCGATAATTTTGTAGTATGCCATGAGTAGCTCTATACTTAGGATTTTTCCACTCCTAATAGGTTACCCCTGTTTTTGCTAAGTATTGCTTGCTATGCTATATATACAAAGTACCTTTGGGGGGTTCGCAAGACAAAGAATTTTTCTAAGTATAAAGGCTCTCTAGAGCAAACTTTACATCTCAAATCCACTTCAAAATAAAACTAAGTTTTCTTCTGGGCGGAATGGTTGTCGGGTCAACGAGTGAGATTTTGGTGGAGGACGGCCGCCCAGGAATCAAAGAAGTCTGCCATGTTTCAGAATTCAGAAGCTTCCAGTGCAACCACGATACATTATGGGCTCTGTCTTGGCCTAGTACTTAGTGGGAAACCTCACCTGGGTACCAACATTTGGAGGTTCTTGGCACGGTTGGATCCGGAAGGTAGAGGGGATACTAAGGGAAAGCCTCGCCATGGTCTTGTCTATAAAAGGACTTGATCATGGATTGTGGGTAAAGTGCACAAACACTCGAGAGTATTGCAATCTGATCGATCAGCCGTGTTCACGGAAACAGAACAACAGTGAGCATCTGAAGGATGGAGCCTCTGAAGGATCTTCCTCTCTCTTTTCTAAAAACAAAGTTTTGAAACCCCATGGCATGCGTAATATCGCTAACGGGTGGGAATTTGGGAACTTGGTGTGTAATATCCAAGTGACGCTTGGTGCGTAATATCCAAGTGTTTGGTTGTTTGGACACTTGGTGCGTAATATCCTCGTGTGCCGCTCGACCTTATTTTATCTAAGCAAATGTTTACAAAGTAGGACAATTCTCTCTTCTTCTCTCTACTTAAGAAAGCTAGCCTTGAGAAAAATGAACTCTACAGCCTATACCAGCCTTGCATGTAGAGATAGTCTTTTCTTTCCTTGGTGTAATTTGCCAATACATTCAAAGTATTGACCCAACTTGTTGGCTGCACGTCTTATGTGCAGAATCCGAAGATTGAAAGGTGCGTAGGGATCGCGGGTCTACACTCGACAAGCCTGGGGCGTTGATGGACTCATGCTGCTTTTATGTTTTCGCTGTTATTTGAGCTAGCATAATGCTAAGCAATTTTTGTAATAAATTCATACTCTGGATTCTCCGTGTAATAAAGACTTTGTGTTTTACATGATATTTCATCGACTGTGAGTGCTAGCTATTGATCCAGGGACTAGCATGTTAATCATAGGGACTTAGGATCCTTGCCGATCCGAGGTCATTATAACAGGTGGGGGTGTGGGGCCTGCTGCTACAGCAGCAGCAGCTGCTCGCGCGGCGCAGCAGCAGAGCAAGTGCATGCAGGCAGAGCAGCATCGTGCGGCAGCCAGCCAGCCAGAGCGGGGCCAGCGCATGCTGACGCGCTGCAGCGCGCGCGTGTGGTTGCAAGCAGCAGCAGCGGCGGGCGGGCCCAGTGGCCAGTGGCGCGAGAGCAAGGCGGGTAGGCACGCGCGAGTAGGAAGCAGCGGCGACGCGGGGCCCGCGCTGGTCAGCAGAATGGGCAGCAACAGCACAGATGCAGGCGCGGGTCAACGCGGGCGCGCATGCGAGCGGTCGCAGGATCTGGAAAAATAAACTGGGAGTTATTTTCCTGGGTCGTCCGGTAGTACCGGCCCACCCGGGCGGTACTACCGGGCCGGTCCGGTAGGACCGGAAATTTGTACCGGGCCAGACCGAAAATGGGCTGCGCGCTCCAAGCGCGTCTGGTACTAGGCCCAGTAGTACCGGACGGCCCAGAAACACTGTTTCTCTTTTTTTCCTTTTAGAATTAAAACGGCAAATATTAAATGGTCATAACTTTTAAACTGTAGCTCCGATTGACCCGATTCCAATTGCGTTGGATAAAGGATGACAAGAGATTCTCAAGTTCCAATTGCGTTGAAATATTGATTATCACCAAGTGAGAAAGTATCAAGTAGAATAATGTGAGATATCTCACTTGGTGAGAAACCGAAAAGCCGCATAAATCAAAATCGCAACAAGGTATATATGGGAGATCCGATTTTGATGAACAAGATCTTGTTATGGAGATTACCACAAGCTCTATATCCTCACATGGATAAGACCAAATAACAACCAAATACGATGATGCAGGTATGCAAAGGTTTGAGCTCTCTCCAAATGATGTGACTGAATTACTCATACGAGAGCCCCTCTTGATAGTACGGTTATCTATCCTAAACCCGGTATCACACACACAACGTGAGACCAGCAAAAGGGAAAACCTATCAAGATTATACCTTTGCCTTGAGCATTCCACTTGAGCTCGATGTAGACAATCTTGCCCTTCTCAATATGGAACGCCTTTCTTAATTCCTCATCATCGACCTCGCATATTATCTTCTTTGCATTTCATCGACCTTGAAGCCAACACATGCTCCAAGTGATGCCAATGGACCAATCCTACACGTATAACTTAATACACACATTAGTCCATAAAGATTGTCATTAATTACCAAAACCACACATGGGGGCCCAACATGTTCTTTCAGTAATAAACTTTATAAAAATCATATCTTATTATCTATAAATCACAAAAATAAATGTAATATACCAAAATAATCACAAAAATGATACCTACATGTTAAAAATATGATAATCCACTTTTGAGGTAAATAAACATTTAAAACTTAATAACATGAATTTAAACTTATTTCCTTAATGAATAATTCATATAAGGGTAAATAAAAATTTGTTCATATTTCTAAAAATTAGTCAATGGAGTCTAATAAATAACATTAGTGTTAAATATTAATAATATGAAGTCATAATGGTTCAAAACTTTATAAATACCATTTTTATTGAATTATATTTCAACCATAAGTGTAGGTTATTTTCTAAAAGGATCCTTATCCAATATAAAATCTCCAAGAATGATTGTGACTGAATTAAATCTTTTCCATTTACTTCAAGCACCAGATTATAAAAATATCACAACACTATAGTGAATCCATAAGTAGTTAAGTAATATTATTCACTGTTCAAAAAATAGGCCGAATCACCGATTAATAGGCCGATTAATCGCTACTAGGGACCTGACCGTGTCGATTACCACTAATTGTTTGTATTAATCGTTTAACCCGATTAATACGTCTGACACTCCGATTACTATGTATGTTCCCAATTAACCACTACACTTGGTCAATAAAGTTGCAAAATTATCAACACATATTGTCCATCCATCCGCTAGCCCACCCCAATGAAGTAGGTTTTGTGAAGATCCCGCTCGATCCCTACCTCCAGGAGTTTGATTTCTGCCATCACCAACTAGTTATTTGTCGTCGTTGACCAGTTCCTCATAATTGCCGACCAGACCTCAGATACAAGAGCTCGAGCGCCTTGAGGATCTCATCCGGGAGCTTAAGGCTGCCTTTAATAGGGTAGATGGTTGAGGTGCAAGAGGATTCATACGAGTTTTAGATGCTAATTTTTGTAGGTTGCACTGATTAATTGCCAACCGATTAAATCAGTTAATCGTCTGAATTCCGATTAGTCGCTACTCTCAAGCCAACCGAGCAGCTAACGATTACCGATTTCCTTAACATTGATATTTTTTCATTGTTTATAAACTATAACCACTGATCTATAAAAAGGTAAATGATTTTATTCCATTATAAAGTCAAGAAACCACTACACCAAGTAAAAAGTATAACCATTCTTAAGTAACCTTAAGGAAACATTATAAAGTACACAAGGTACGGATATCTTAAGCATTACACCTTCAATCCATCCATGTTTTTAAAGTTAACTTTAGTCTACAAGACTTTAAATATAAGACTATAGATTTTGTTATATGTTTTATAGTTAACTTTGGTTTGTTATAATTAAGTCATAAAACATCTCAAGTCCAAACTATTCAAGCAAGCACAAACAACCTTGACCATAATTGATTAACCACAAAGATTGTTGAGACCTTAATAAAGAAATCTTTTCTTCAAAAGTTATTCGTTTTGCCACTTCAATTAACAAACCTTATAATAATATCTCTAACTCTTAACAAATTATCTCAAGGACTCTCATCAAAATCAACAGATGACTATTAATCACAATCGCATTGTTTCAAACTGTACTTGGATACCTAAGATTATAAGCACTTAAGTTCCTTATAAATGTCAATATTTGTAAAGTAAGATTTAAAAAATAGGGCAATTCTTATATAAGTAGTATTTAAGTAACATTCCACTTTCATATATCTTATTGTTGTATACCATTATAATTACATGTTGTTTCACACACACTCACAAGCCTTAATAAGAAGCACAAGTATGAAACTTATCTAAAAGGACAACACATTCTAAAGTAACCATTTCCAGTATCCCAACCCTATAACAACGTTATCCCCAGGATTCACGTTTATAAAGTGCTTCATATTACTTATGCATAAGAGCATATTGCTTCTTTAAACATTAGTCCTTACCGGACCAATGATGTTGATTTCAGATATTGGATCTTATATTGTCTTGAAGACCGTGAGTGCATAATCTTGCAATCACAAAAGGCAAGTTGACACTTGCTCATGTCCTTTAGTTATTTTCTATAAAGTATTTTACAAATCTAGTGTTGTCATCACCTGCATTTGAAAAAGGTCCGAAAACACTATTTTCATAATAATTTGATTATAGGTTATTTCACCATGAGGTAATAACCTACTATGAAAGTTCCGGTGGTAAAGGAACATTTATCTAGGACTTAACAACCAATGTCGCCAGTGATTCTTGCACCGTATATCACGCGATAACCATGAGATTTGGAATGGGACGGAGAAGTCAGTTGTATCTTCTTCCTCTCGCATGTAGCCGGATGTGAAGGTCATGGCTTTTATCACTCGTAGCGAGCATATTAATTGGTAATTTGTAGAGGATATGCAGCATTTAACGGTCCCACGATAGTTCTGGCATCTAACGGTCTGTAGAAACCATTGTCGTAATTCAATATGTGGGCATGGTGTACACCAAGGAGGCATGCGAGGTCACGAAGGGGAAGTGATTGGCTTGGATCATCTTCTACGCCCCACATCATGGAATGGTGGATGGGAATAAGCTGCCCGGTTATGAAACAAAGAGTTGATCTCTCATGGGTAAAGTAACGCACCTCTGCAGAGTGTAAGAACTACAACTTGTTACTCCCTGTTCCATGAAGGAGTTGAGAACGCGGCGAGAAAGGAACTCCGTGAAAGTTCTGGTAACCCATGAAGGCTGAAGGACATAGCTTTTCAGAATAAAATCAATCTTTGAAGAAATATTTACAAAAACTTGCATTGCCTACGACCTTTGGTCTGTGGCTGTAGATATAGTGCATCAAACACTCCTTTTCTAGTGGACCTGCTGAGTACGCTCGTACTCAACCTATCTTCTTAACCTTCTCTAGATTCTGAAGCCAGTACATACAACATCTACATCAAGTTATGCTCCTGGAATCAACATCCAAAGCTAAAGCTCTTGAACGAAGACAAGAAAGTCAACATATACATCAACTCAAGTGAAGACAAAGTTACTGATTGGATAGGAATATACTCTCTAGCCAAAGAACCTATTTATGTAGTGTATTGCAATAGTAGCAATACCAACCCCTTAGTTAAAATGCTAGTCTTAATAGTATAATAGCTTTTGCGTTGTTTATCTTTGATTCTTCTTTGTAAGAAGTTCTTTCTCTCTCTCTTTAACCTAGATTATTCTCTGGATCTTGTGTATAGAGTGAGTTGTAACCTTTAGCCATGTATTGGACCCGCTGTGTTTCTTTTGTACCACTCTGAGGGATGTAATACTAGTGAACAGTGTTTCATTGGTGTTATGTCAACGACTATAGTGTACTACATCATGTAGTGGTATGCTGGGTCACCGCATATAACTATATCTTCGGTTTATATTTTCTTCTTCTAGAAATTCGCATTATAGAGAGGCTGACATAACAGACCCACCAACTGCAGCGTCCATCAAATTTAATGGGCAGGTTTGAAAAAAGGTAAATACTTCTATAGAGAGGCTAGCAACGGTGTCATAGCAGCAAGAACATATAAGGCTTCCGCATCGAGCAACGTTTCCAAGGTCAAAACAGTAGAGGCGGCCAAAACAAAGTCCAACGTACAGACATTTTATTTATAGAGAAACTGACACGTGGGACCCACGAGCGAGACCTTATAAAGCTGATCCATCGACCAACGTTGCCAAGTTCGAAACAAGGAGGCGCGAGCGAGAAAAAAGTCCAACATGCACACATTTCTTCTAATGATACGCTGTCATGTGGGACCCGTCAGCGTGACCAAATGACATATTCGTCGAGCAACGTCTAGTTCGTCAACATCCTCCGAGTTCAAATCCTAGGAAATTTGTGTTATTATAGGGTCAAGTGTTTTGTACCTTGAGGCTGACATCTAGACCCAGATAAACTACTGCTGCATCTATCACGGACTCGCCCAAAAAATCAGTCCAACTATACTTTCAAATAGAAGCTAACATGTTGAACCGATCATAGAAAAGTTTCCTACACATAGAAGGCTGATATGTGGAACCTAGAAACGTACGAAGGTCAAAATAGTGGTCGTGGCAATTTCTATTATTATAGACTAACGCTGACATGTGGGAACCAGCAGCGGATATTGAGTAACATTTTTTAAAGGCTGAGACTTGGGAGACAGATAAATTGCTACTGCATCTAGCAATATTTCCAAGGTAACATACACACGTTTCTTTCATATGGAGGCTGACATCTAAAACCTAGCCTAGACACGTGTCCTTCACAGAGAAGGCTGATATCTGGGACCCAACAATGGACCAAGGTTAGAACAACGAAGGCGGCCGAAAAAAGTGCATCATAGCACGTTTCATTTACAGAGAGGCTAACACGTGGGACCCACCAGCGAGACCTTATAAATGTGCTACATCGAGCAACATTGCCAAGTTCAAAACAGGGAGGCGCGAGCGAGAAAAAAGTCCAACATGGCAGACGTTTCTTCTAATGAGATGCTGACATAAGGGACCCACCAGCCTGAATAAACGACAGATTCGCCGAGCAATGCTATCAAGTTAATAAGATCGTGACATGTGGGACCTAGCAGCATGACCAAACGGCAGATTCATCGAGCAACGCTATCTAGATAAGAACAGGGTGGCGCTAGACAAGAAAAAAATTCAATCGTATACACATGATTCTTATAATGAGATGCGGACATATGGGACCCACCAGCCTAATTAAATGGCAGATTGGCTGAGAAACGCTATCAAGTTAACACGGAGGCGCGACCGAGGGCAAAAAATCCATCATACACACGTTTCCTCTAAAGAGAGGATGACATGTGGGCCCACCTATGTGATTAAACTCTAGATGCATCTAGCAGCGCAATCAAGTTCAGAACAGGGTAGTGGGAGCGAAGAAAAAAATTCTATTATACACACGATTCTTCTAATGAGAGGCTGGCATGTGCAACCGAGCAGCGCAATTAATGGCAGATAGATCAAGCAACATTATCGAGTTCAAATCATAGAGGCATGAGGCAAGGAAAAAAATCATCATGCACATGTTTCTTCTAATGTGAGGGTAACATGTGGGGCCCAGCTGTGTTATTAAACTATAGATGCATCTAGCAGCGCTATCAAGATCGGAACAGGGTAGCGGGAGAGAAGGAAAAATTCCATCATACACACGATTCTTATAATGAGATGCTGATATGTGGGACACAACATCATGATTAACAGCAGATAGATCGAGCAATGTTATCGAGTTCATATTAGGGAGGCACAAGCCAAGGGAAAAAACCCATCATGCACACATTTCTTCTAGTGCGAGGATGACACGTGGGACCCAGCAGCCTGATTAAATGGAAGATGCATCGAGCGATGCTATCAAGTTCGGAATAGGAAAGGAAAAAATTCTATCATACACACGATTGCTCTAATGTGAGGAAGACATGCGAGACCCAGCAACCTGACTAAACGAAAGAGGCATCAAATAATGTTATCGAGTTCAAATTAGGGGGCGCGACCAAAAGCCAAATTCACTGACGTCCGGGACCCACACGGTAAAAGTACTTCGGCGAGTCAACATCTTGCAAGGAAACGGAAATCTTACTTATGCCATGTGCCCGTTGAGCTTCCTCCATGTTTTTAGCGGTTTTATCATAGTAGAGGGGAGCGAAACCGGAAAAAAAGTTTTGCATCAGCCATGGTCGAGCAAAAATAAAACAGTCGGGTTCGGCACATCTTCGAGAGAGAAGCTAATTGAGCCATACTCTTCATACTACTTCCTCTTCAATAGTTTTAAAAATATGGCCACATTTGTTAGCATGCAAATTCTTGGATATGGGATCATCAACATAGAGTATGATGTAGATAACGCCATGACATTGGTCGTTTAGCTTGAAATCTAAGAATGTTCACACTCATTGTGACAACTAAGCTTAAATTCGTTTAAAATTTACCACTTACTTTTAGGTTTGAATTTTACACGAATGATGGGAGTACGTTTTACATCAAGGACCTAAAAAGGGAAAAATCACATCGAGGTTCGTACATTTAGCATGAATCACCCTAAAATTAAGCAGGACAAACAGTCAGGTTTGGCTCCTTCTAAAGAGAGTACGCAACTGATCGAGCCATAATCTTCATACTACTTCCTCTTCGATTTGTTTCAACATATGGCAAAATTTGGCGGCATGCAAATTCTTGGATATGAGATCATCAACATAAAGTATATGATGTAAATATGACTTCCTTTAGTTTCAAGGAAAACATTAATTATTTTCATTTCTAAATTCCAAAATGTTTTTTTGTTCAAAAAACTTGGAAACTCCCATTATTTAGCAGCATTTTTGTTCCTCATGCCAAGATGCACCCACCTACAAAGTATGGGATCGAACATTACCATAGAGTATGGCCATTTAACCTTGTAATTCGGCCTAAAGCCCGATAATGTTCATACATGGCAGGACATATTTTGAAGGAGTTTGTTTTTTCGAAAGTTGTGAATTATCATGATTTTCATCTTTGATGGCAAGTAGTACAAGTCAGAGGACGTCGTGTGATGCTTTTTTCATTTTTTTTATTGATTTCGAATAAAGGTCAAAATTTTCTACTGTCAGTCAGAAAATTCAATTTTTTCCTAATCCTATATATGGAAAAACATTCTCGTCACTTAGAAAATTAGTAATCTTAATAAATTGAGTACATTAAGCGGGTGGGGTTTTAATAATAATAGTAAGCTTGAAAACTCAAGGAACTTGGGTATCGCAAGTAAGAGCATGGTCGTCCACTCTATCTGAAACTAGATTGTAGCATTTTGAGTCATAGACTTCGTACAATCTTTATAGACAAAACACTCATGTCGCATGGAAAATTTTCATAAACTTTTTCCTGATATTTGGGAACTCCTGCTAGCAAAACAGGTTAGTACAACAAGATGCACCCAATATATAAGATATCGAAACTCTATCCTAAATAAACATATGATTTCTATAAGGGCATGACCTTCGTCGTTTAGTTGATTTGAAACCAGAGAATAATTAATAAGAGAAAGCCACACACAAAATATTGTAGTTTTTATTCTTGATTTGACTGTTAACAAACCAATGTCAACTTTGTCTGTATGCAGATGCACAACAAGAACTTGATTTTTTCAGAACTTTCGGTGGATTTCGATGTACTGAATTCTTGGTTAGCTACAAAAGTTTTTTGAAAATTTTGAAGAGAAATCTATCGATCTTACTTGTAATAATAAATTGACATTGTTGGTGGGAGTACAGTTCACATCGAAGTCCTCAAATAATAGAAAATTACATAGAGGTCCAAACATTTAGCACAATGGCCCCTAAAATTAAGCAAAGAAGAGCAGTTTGGTATGCTCCTTCTGCAGCGAGCAGCTGAGGCATGTCGTAGTACTGTACTTGCTTCACACACACCAAAACACTCTTCACTTTTGAACCAGCATGCTGTATATCATGCTGGGTGTGAAAATGGAAGGACAAGCCAAGTCGACGCACGTGCGCAGCGTCACGTATTCAATGAGGAAGAGATCAGCCAGCCGAGGTGTGGTGATGCTGATGAGAAAGTGAAGGAAAGAGAAAACACAATTTGTTTACTTATTACTCATCACCGTATGTCTGTACCGTATATCTCGTGTCAGGAACCCATCATAGCTTTGCTGTGATATCGCACAACCTTCAAATCCTACTCTTGCGCTTGATACATTCGATCCGGATTACGGATGTAGTATAGCTTTTTTCCCTCTACACCTAGGTTATCTAATCTTTGGGAAGTAGAAAGCATAGTGAAGTTACTTTAATGGACCTTCGGGAGTTTTAGAATACTTTTTATGTTTTATCGGACCAAGAGTTTGATGTCTTTTGTTGTTGTCGATGATGGAGAGAGAGGGCCTAGGACTTTCGGTTTCACCTTTAGCGGTGCAAAACATCTGATGGGAATAATAGATAATAATAAAGTATGCATGCAATTGTTAGAGCAATATAATTATATGTGGGCAGTGCATCCATAGTTGCTATTTCCTCCACAACCTCTTATAGCAATAACCTACTAGTCTCATGCAAAGAAGAAAGAGAACTAATGATATCCATAGTGATGTCACTGTTAATCCTGCCGTACTACCCTTTTTGTCACTGGGGTTCCCATCCTGCATATTAGTCATTCCTCACACTCCCTATACCTGGATCAATCCTTGGGGGTCTTGGGTACCCGACAAGTCCTTAGATTGAGACAAGAGAGTGTAGAATAATCATGATGTCATACAAACTAATACATGATCCCATCTATGATAAATAACATGCACAAAGCTACATGGCTAGGCCAAAGACCTTAGCCCAATGAGAATTACTCTAGATCTATGGAGCTAATTGGAGATAGCATATAGTCTTACAATGTAGCTAATTGGAGATGAGATCTACTACTACAAGTGGTGGAATATGGCTATGGTGGAGGAGAAGGGTTTGGAGATTAGATCTAGATCTATTCCTTCGGAGGATCTTTGGTGTTGTGTTCTGTGGGTTCGGTTCTCGTTTCTTGTTGCCCGTAGACTCTTTATATATGGGTCCCATCATGAAACTTGTTCTGTTTGACCTAGCGATGTTGGTGGCAACTATACGGCCGGAACTATACGACCAGGATTTTATTTTTGCCGTATAGTTGGTTGTTATTTCTTTGGGTTGTTGGAAATCTCATATCTTTCACTTTAATGTTGATATTCCCATCATCAAACGTCATTATCTACGCAGGAAAAAATAGAATGAAAGGATTGCATACCCCTTTAATCATTAGGCATTGGTGGCAGGGTTTAGAGAGATATTTCATAAAAACTATGAATAATATACAGTTTAAATGTGGATATGGATGGCTATATTTCACACCCATCAACCTCCCCAAGCTTAAACATGATCGTCATCTAGCAAGAAAACAAAAATCAAAAAGGAACTTGGCAGTTAAACTAAAATAATGAGATGATGATCTTACTCATGATTGGTAGTCTCATGTTTCCTCCACTTTATTAATCTGAAAAACTTCAGCATAGATAGAGTAGTGACAAGCGTATCATATGTGTTTTAATGAATCCTTATAGCGCAGCAAGATTATTGTTAGCATGGATGATTCAAATGAGTAAACTCTATTCCATGTCATGTAATCAACTCATAAGCTTTCCTTTGAACAATAAATTATAGTCATGTAAAATTGAGAGTGTGAGAGTTTGTCATGAAAAGCATATACACTAAAGTATCTCAATTCAACCACAACAATAAGTCAATACTTTTCAAGCACTACTTTTCTATTCATTGTCCTTCAAGAATTTCAATTCTTAAGTAATTGAGAGCATGCCAAATTTAATTAGTTTAGCGGGCTATGATGGACACTCGTGGCATCACCAAGGTTTTTTTCCTTTTCCATAATGATTTCTCATATCAGCTAGAGGAGTGATTCCATCATGAACACAGCTACATGAGAATGCCAAGAATCTTACCCATTATAGCATTGCTGCTACATATGTCTAATCAACGCATAGCCGAAATCTAGGAGTTTTCTCCATGAAGATCGTTCGTAGGCTAGCGGAGTTGTTGGCATCCCATGAAGTTTGAAATGCATAAATCTATATCATTCTTATGATTCACAAGTCAAACTTTGGCATGCTCACGAAAACAGCTAAACATTAATTCAATTGAACAAATCTTTTCAAAGAGAGCTATCAAGTCAATCATTATTTTCTGTGGTGTTGAGTTTCTCTAAAAATAAGCTTTAAAGACTAAACACTACAACACCCAAGCCTTCAATTGTGAGACTTTTTCTTATTACAATTGTTTAGCATGTTTTTAGGCAAGACTTGGTTAACTACAAGAGCTGGAATAAAATGTACTCAAATAAATAGCCATGCAACCAAAAAAATTACTAAAAAATAAAAACTCACTCCACCAGTATAATATCTTAACATTTACTACTAACAACCATGGGTTTCTCAAACTTCAAAAGTGGGGAGTTATAAGGCATACCTCTCATGATTGGTTCCACTTCTCTCTTCCCTTTTGATTTGTTTCTTGGAAACTCGAAGTCAATCACTCTCCTACAAACATGTGAGAAAGCTACAAGGAAAATAGAAAGAAGGAAGAGGGAAAATAAAGATAAATGGACAAATCTTTTTGTTGTTTTTGAGAGAGGGAATTAAAGAATAGATAATTTGCGGAAAATCTTGGCTTGAACATCTCGAAAATAAAATAAAATAACTAAAGATAAAGTGTTGGGGAAACCAACACGAGTGATTATAAACTCAAATAAAAATCATAACCTCAAAATAAATAAAAACAAATGAACTCCAAATAAAGATAATGAGGAAACTTCCCCAAGCTTAGGCTTTTGCAAGCCCTTCAAATCATTGTGGTGGCGAGAAAAGTCGTAACTCCAGTTCACAAATTGAGTTGATAACTTACTTGTGGTTTCTTGGAGGTTGAGGGTGATATTATGCATCCCCTCCACAGTTCCTCCAAGTTCTTAGAAATCTTGATATGTAGCAAATAGGTTTGGTGGCTGCTCCTCTTGATCATGAACTTCTTTCTCCTCTTCTTGGTCCTCATCCTCATTTGGAATTTCCTCCTCCGGTTGGTGTTGTTCAACCTGCACATCATATAGCAAACTTCCTTCCTCGACAGAGAAAAGACTATTAGGCAAAGGAGCGCGGTAGAGACGCCTAGCTCTACATTATGCAAGTAAAAACCAGCACCTCACCTAGTGAGCATTCCACAAGCTTTTAAAGTAGAGAAACCAACACGTCACTCACCTAGAAATGGTTGCAACTCACCTGGGTCGATGCCTAGGGCAATGTAAAGAACAGTGATGACGCCTCCACCTGTGATTGGTCCTTGGCTTTGGGAGGATTGGTGCTCCAGGTAGCACACAAGAATTGTGCCAAAGTTGAGTGACAAGTTGATGTGTTTAAATCATCTTTTGCAAGGACTAATATGTCCTCCTCATTGAGTCTTCTAATCTCATTTTGTGCCAATTTAGTTCAATATAACAGGACACACCCACTTGGTTGTCTTCACTTCTCGGTTCTTGATCTTGTTGAAACGATCATGTTGGAGATCATTCCTAAACCGTATCCCCATGTGATCCTCAGCTGCATAAGAAGCCTGGGAAGAACTCACAATGGCAGGAGCATGAGTCTGGCTCCTTGTGTTCATATTCTAAAAATAATAAGAGAGACAAAAATAAAAATAGAACTTTTTGATCCAATAGTAATAAGAATAACATGTTCCTCATCATAGCACACTAAAGAATCTCACCAAAATAATAATCTAGGCAAGAGAAACATGGAAATTAGTTCATAGTAGGTCTCTCCCTAGATTGATAATGACAACAGATTGGAGATGAATTTGCAAAAAAGTAATTGGAGAATTGGAGGAGAAACATACTATAGATCACTTGTGTGCGAGGAAATCGAACGAAATTGAGTACATATGAAGTTACCTTGAGGATTTGAGAGAGTCTGGAGGTAGAAGATAGAAAAAATATTGAAGTTTTGGTGTTGGGGTACCTTTCCTGTGGCGTTTTTGTGGACGGATGAAACTATACGACCAAACTAAACGGCCGGAACATTTTCTGTAGGGGTTCGTAGCATGGAAAACAAAAAAATTGTACCGCATGCACGCAAACAAGCCAAGATCTATCTACTAGATTGTAGCAACGAGTCGATAGAAGCACTCACCCTTGAATATTCCAAAGAGGTTAACGAGAGTAGATTCTCGTGGGTGATGTAGTCGTACACTTCCCGATCTCAAGATCGCGTAGACGATCCTTCCAGCGCTGCGTTCCGGCAGCGCTTCCACAGTCAGTCACACGTTCGGTACTCGATGAAGACCTTCCTCTCCCTTGTTCCAGCAGGCAACAGAGGTTGTAGTTCTCCCCTCGTGATTCTGGCAGCACGACGGCATGGTGTCGGAAGTAGAGGGAAGATCCCGTAGGGCTTCGCCTAAGCCAGATGCGAGTTATGGTGGATTAGGGTTTCCCGGAGATCTAGAGTTTAGATGACCAGGAGGAGGAGGAGGTGTCGTCGGCGGCTAGGGCGGCGATGACGAACCGGCGGCAGCGCGAGGCGGTGGCGGCACGGCGGCGCGGGGAGGTGGCGCGGCGGCGGCCGCGGCGTCGCGGGTGTGTGGGGAGAGCTTGGCTCTTGTGGTGTTGGGGAAGCCCTCCCCCTCTATTTATGAGAGGGGGGCAGCCTTGGGAGGGGTGGGGTTGAATCCAAAATCAAACGCAAGTTGGATTGAGAGAATGACTTGTTTCTTCTCCCACTAGGAAACCATTGTTCTAGTTTGACTTTTCAAACTTCCCGTTTAACTTTCAGTTTAGAGCTTTAATTCGCTCTTGCAAATGCCCACACCAAGTGACCTAGGATATGATCCAATCATTCCATTTACCCATGAGACATTCATGGTCCATTCCCCTTCCGGTTCGTTGAACCTTCTAGACCCTTCTAGAACTTCTTCGATGAAAACATCGGAAACTTTCCCGAACTCTGAAATAGAACTTTCCTTATATCAATCTTATTCTCTGGACCATTCCGGATCTCCTCGTGATATCTCGGATCCTATCCGAGACTCTAAACAACATTCGGTATCCCTACTAACATTCCATATCTACTAAACAACATCAAATCCTTAAGTGTGTCTCCCTACGGTTCGTGAATTATGCGGACATGACCGAGACACTTCTCCGATAAATAACCAATAGAGGAATCTGGAAATTCATATGGATCCCACATATTTCTACGATTACTTTGCGATCTAATGAACCACTTACATACGATACCAATTTCCCTTTGTCTCACGATAGTTTACTTATCCGAGGTTTTGATCGTCGGTATCTCTGCATACCTAGTTCAACCTCGTTACCGATAAGTACTATTTTATTGTTCCCGTGATATGTGATCCCTTATGAGCCAGTCACATGCTTGCAAGCTAATTGGATGACATTCCACCGAGAGGGCCCAGAGTATATCTATCTGTCATATGGATGGACAAATCCCACTATTGATCCATGTGCCTCAACAGATACTTTCCGAACACTCAATGCCACCTTTATAGCCACCCAGTTACGGTGTGGTGTTTGATGTCATCAAAGCATCCTTCCGGTGATGGTGATTAACATGATCTCATGGTCGAAGGAATTAGGTTACTATGTATCAGAAAGCTTATAGGAAATGAACTATATTAAATGACTTGATCTTTATTCTACGCTTAACTATAGGAGTATGTCCATCACATCATTCTCCTAATGATATGACCCTGTTGTTAATAACATCTCTATGTTTATGATCAGGAAACCATGATCATATATTAACCAACAAGCTAGTTTAACAAGAGGCTTTACTAGGGACTCTTTTATGTTTACAAATCACACAAGTATTAATGTTTCTAGTTAATACAATTATAGCATGGTATGTAAACATTTATCATAAGTATGAAGATATGATAATAACCACTTTATTATTGCCTATTGGGCATATCTCCAACAGTCTCCTACTTGCACTAGAGTCAATAATATAGTTTCAAACCTTTGTGCAATCAACACCTATGGCTTTCCAGTGTTGTATTTACACGATTGCTAGTGGTCAACTGATCTCCGGATCCGACACTTTCAGGTCCGTGTGTAATTGCATGTCTGTGCGTCTCTACGCATCACTCATTCTCTAATGAGATGGCTTTGTACAAATTTGGTCCTTTGGTGAGACCTTTAGTTCCTTGGGGTTAAAACATGTTGATAATATTGTCATACAATATATCTTCATAGTACTATCCCCCTGTGAACTACACCTAGTTTGATAACAAACTACTTGACACAAATGCCCTCTTTTGCTATTATAACATCAGTCATATACTTAGCCTTTTGTTGTAGTATCTGTCACAATGTCTTAACTTTGGAACTCATCCAAATTCATTATGGAACTTACTTTCCATAATATTGTGCCACCCTTAGTTTAGATCGAGATAAACTTAATTTGTACTTTGTGACAAAACTAGTATCAATTTAATACTTTTACAATGAACTAACCATCTATTTGTCACTTCTACAGAATAATATATTCTTAGTTCTTCTAAAAGATCATAAGAATATCTTTACTATCATCCAATAATCATCTTATGAATCATTCTGGTATACGCTCATAACATTTAGAGCATAGGACATATCTGGATTTATAGACATCACAGCATGATTGATAAAATACTCTTTGTGATTGTATCTATTGTAACACCCCGGTTCTGAAAAGACCGTGGCCTCTATGTGACATGCCAATCCCTGGATCGGTTCATTGGCCCACAATAGAGTAAGATGAATAACATAGCAAAATATCCGTGTATCATAAATAACGAAGATCCAGAGTACCATTATTACAATAAAAGCTTAGCCCAAAGCTAGCTCAAATTATTCAGGTAGCAACATAAATAAAGTAAATCCTCCATTCTTCAAATTTCCCACAAGTGAACAAGTGCCGAGTGGTTTACCGTGGCCTATATCGATTACTCAGAATCGGAATAACCTGCAACATGAAACGTAGCAGCCCCGAAGGGTCAATACATGGAATGTATGGCAAGTAGAGCTAGTAAATGGAGACAATAGTACTAACATCTACATGCATATTTGGCAAGTGGAGCTGTGTCTGGCTTGCATTTGCAAATACATTTGTCCTACTTTCATAAACAGTTTTTGATTTTCTTTGAAAAGATCCCAATTAAGTTAACCCAACAATATTAAAACAATTATGAAATTAGAATGAGCGAGAAACATGTCATGGGATCAATATCAAGCAACTCAGATGTCCATAACCGGGGACACGGCTAATCGATTAGATTATACACCCTGTAGAGGTTAGTACACTTTACCCATGTGACTTGGCCAGCCCAGCTCGTACCATCACTCTCATTTTGAGTGGTGATAGGGAGAAGTCCAAGATGAGACTGTTCGGGAAGTAGCACCCCAATCCCGACGCGCACCGATCCAACCTACCAAAATTCTACATCTCTGGATACGCGGGTTCGAGTTACCACAACCTACTAAGTCCAACCAACCGCCCATTCCATTATTGGCACATGGTTGTACACGTAAGCTACACAATAAAGAAGCCAATCATTCTCTCTTGATACCTGGGTGCCTTTCCGCAATGAAACCACCAAAAATTATCAATACCATCACACCTAGGAGATTCATTGATTAAGTTGTTTTAGTTTTCACAAACCAATACTTTCAGAAACAACTTTCAGTGATGTAACCCAGCCCTCGTTTAACATAGCATGGCTAAGCACATCTACCAACGGTGGTTCATCTACAAGGAAGGTCCTACCACATATAGGACATAGCATAGCGATAGTATCATCCTACACATGCGTCTACAAAATACACGACAATGCATTGAAAATAGTAGGACGATATCATGAACAAAGTAGCATCTACTTGCCTTGGTTGTAGCGGTCGGAAGAACAATCCACACACGAGCAAGCGTTGCACTCGTCACAATCTACATGATACAATTGCAATCATAAACAAACAAACCACAAGCATATGCAACAAAGATGATGCATGAAGGTATGCAAGGTAAGTGAATTGGTGCTACAGCTGCACCACATAATACTAATCAACAATACTACTGATTGCATGCATGGAAAATAGTTTTAGCGCAAGGAAAACTATTACGCAAAGAGTAATGCTCAAAACTAGAGCTAGAACTCAAATAATTCACTACCGGTAGTATACTGTTTGTAAAATCTTGGGAAAATTCTACCTCATAGGCATCGCTGGTTAGAAACAGTACCAACTGGAATTACTCAAAAAGGAATTATAAAACTCCCCGAGTAATTAAAACACTGCAGAAAGCCACTAGACAGTTTCTGCAGAAGTTTTTACTGTAAGCCTATATTTTTAATTCAAGATGAGATTCCGCTCGTTCCACTGAATCCAGGGACATATCATACGCGATTTTTTGAGCTACGGATCTTTTTCTACGAATTTATTACTCCGAAAAGACCATTAACTAGTTTGATTAAACTGTACTAAACCTTGCTGCAAAAGCCTGAACCAAAGGTACAACAAGATTCTACACGACTCACTGAATCTACACATATTTTATTTGCAATTTTTGGCCAAGCGGTTTAATTTCTACGCAATTTACAAGTTCCTACCGAAAACTGTCAACTAAAAGGATTAACGAAATTAACCAGTCAACTGTGTCTGTTGACTGGTCAACACGTCTGCTGACTGGGCGCTGACTGGGCGTCTGACTAGTCAACGCCTGAGTCTGACCAGTCAACGAACGATCTGAACCGCTGATCTGAAATCTGACGGTGGCTGCAGTCTTACCGGAAACAAGCGACGAAACAGACTCCGGACGGTGCGGCGATCGGTTCCGGCGACGGCAGTGACCTGCGCGGTAGAGGAACGGTCAGCGCACGGTCAAGGTGGTCAACAACACGGCGACGGCACGTGCGGCAGCGATGGCGGCACGCGTGCATGTGTGCGCGTGTGGGTAGACACGCGCGTGAAGGCGCGCTAGCGCGCGGCGCGGCACAGCGGGCAGCGAGCGTGCGCGTGCGTGTGTGCTGCGAGCGTGTGTGTGCGTGCGTGTGCGTGTGCGTGCAGCAGCGTAGCAGCGGCATGCAGCGGCGCAGCGTAGCTAGCGGCGAGCGGCGGCTGGCGGCGGGCTGCAGGCGTGGTGCGGGGCGGCAGGCGGCGGGCTCGCGCGGGAGGCGGGCGGCGCGGTGGCAGGTGGAGGCGGCCGGCGGCGGGGAAGGGCGAGGCGCGGGCGGCATACCTCGGCGGCGGGGTCGGCGACGAGGCGAGGAAGGGCGACGGCGGCGGTGGGGTCGCGGCCTGGCGGCGGCGGGGCGATCGAGGCGGCGGGGCGGTTTCCCGAGGCGTGGGCACGGGTATCGAGGGCAGGGGCGGCGGCTCGGCCTGGTGGGGTCCTTAAGTGGGCCCTCTCGTGGAAATATAAACTGATTCGGCGCAGAGTTAGACGCGGACTCGGAAATCGGTCCGGAAATTCGGACCGTTTTCCGACGATTCACTAAAACGGCGACAACTTTTCCGTACGAGCTCCGAATCGAGCGATTCTTGCTCCTACGGTTTCGTTCAGTCGAGGGGAACAATCTAGGGTCAAGGTTTGAGCGAAACCACTGATATACAAGGGTGGTCAACGCTAGTCCTACTAAATCCTCCCGCAGGAGCCTCGTAGCAAAATAGAATAGGGTTTTGTAAATAGCGTTTCGCCGAACCTTTTCAGTCGACGGTTTTGCATGGAAAGGCATGATGCAATGCTATGAATGATATGCAAGACCAAATCTAAAATTTAGGATGTGACATCTATCAAGTATCAAAAAGACTTAAATCTTTATTCAATCCTTCCTGTGCAACAAGAACCTTTCTTGTAGTTTCTATATTTAATGAGTTCAATATCTCATCTATGTACTTCTGGCACAACTATATTGGCGTCACAATTTATCCATATAGACATTGATGCCAAATATTCGGGTTCTGCCTAAGCCTTTCATTGAGATGAAATTCTTATCTTGTGTTAATAAAAAGATACATCATTTCCAATCAACAATATGTCTTCCACATAATGTATTAGAAACATGTCTTAGCGCTCCCACTTAATTTCTTGCAAATGCAAGCATCTTCATCGTCTTCGATGAAATTAAACTCTTTTAACAGTTTCATCATAGTGAAGATTCCAACTCCGCAATGCTTACTTCAACCATTGAAGTTTGCATATGATTTTAGCATCCTTTGAATTAACAAAACCCTTTGGACCATGTCATGTACACGTCTTAGGTAACCATTCTATTAGAAGAACTTGTTTTTTTATTCAACTACCACATAACAAAATTATATGTAGTGGTTGCTACATTAATCCGTCTAGACTAAATATCGCTTAATGAAAGATCAGATCTTGTCATAGTCAACTCTTTGAACATTGTCGTGAACTCTTTCCCGATATGTCTATAATCTCATAGATGTGAAACATCTATGTCTATTTCTGTATAGATCCAAACACGACTGTAAGGTCTTACACCTTTCCAGAGGGTCTCTCAAGTTCAAAGCTTGATTTCTCGTGTATGGAGCTATCACGGATTATATGGCTTCAATCCATTTGACGGAGTCAGGGCCCATCATCGCTTCTTTGCATGTAGTCGATTCATTATTGTCAAATAATGATTCAAACCTCAAATCTTGGTATTTGATTATTTATCCGACCTACTTTGTTCAATAGGAACTTAGATCTCCGTGTCCACAACCTTTGAGGCACGTGATCCATGATCGTTGTTGCTGGCTCGGGAACACTTTTCGGCGCTGCGCAACTTTGCACATATAGCTAAGGTTCGTTTAACCTTATCAAATTTCTATTGTACTTCCACTTAACTTTTCACGGAAAAATTCCTTCTCAAATAAACTTGATGTTCTAAGTGATAAACACTTTTATTTTTGGTGTTATGGAGGAATACTTAACGGCTATTCAAAATAAAATACAAAGAAATATTCATCCGACTTTGGTTGCAAACATCTTTCTTATGCATAGCATACCAATTTTTAAGAAAGGACAACTTGGGTTTTATCCCAAACCATAACTTTATATGGTGTCATTTCAACGGATTATGATGGAGCTCTTTTCAGTGGAAAAACGGTAGTCTCTAAAGCTTTAATCTTTAAAATATAAAGGCAGTTTTATCAATTACACCTTTCATCATACCATTTCAAACAAGGTTTCATTGCATATCTCAATTATTCCATACTCATATGGTGTTTCGGAAAACACAAATCCATGGAACGATTCCTCAAATCTTTAGGTGTTATACTAAACATTATAACTCAAATAACGTCCTTTATGATCCTATCATAAATTCTTTATTTTCTTGTTACATTGATTTTGCACTTCATCTTGTTAAGTAAATATTCATATATTCACTCAATTTTTCGGAGAAAACATATGAAGTTGAAATCTATCGCTCTTGACTACACATAATGGACTTCATACAACAATATGTACAAGTTCCAATAAGCTAGTCATCTGTTCCCTTTGGCCTATGAGCGGAGTTTTAATTATCTCTAGGAAAATTTCAAAAGTGTCATTTGATCAAAAATCAAAAGACTCCAAAATTCCATCCACATGGAGTTTCTTCATGTTTTCTTTCCAATATAATTTAAACGACGATGTCACTTCCTAAGTGATCTTTATTATCAATTGTTTTTCGACATTTTTAGCAATATTTTTATGGATGTGATTTATCCAACGAGATTTGTAAATCATCCATCTTTTATGGATTACGTCAATTATTTGAACAACCCTTTTGTTCTCATAATACCTGATAAAACAAATCTTGAAGGCAAGCTTTGATATTAACGAGCAACACAATAACCCTTTATTTGTTCTTGATGAACATCATCACACATTCTTTTGCTAGTTACTTAGGCCATTGTAGTTCATGAATTGTGTTGTTTCGTATGACGATTCATATCAACAAATTCAGTATCCAATACTTAAGAACCACATTGTTTAATAAGAAAAGAATATAGCCATAACATGTATATCCTCTATATACCTAAGATGAACAATTCTAGTCTTTTCTTTTCTTTTCTGCCATATATTTCTGAGATTTTCTATCAGTATTTCCTCTTCTGTTCGAAAGAATATATCAACATCAATAGTGGAGCCATACACATGACACATAGTCCAAAGCATGTATAGTTAAATACCAATGTCTTTGGACATGCACTTTGAAGTAGATCACCATCATCAAATACTTGGTGTTTTTTCAAATTCCATTCTTTAGTAATCTTTTAGTGTAGTAAACATTTTATCAAATATTCACCCTTATCATGGAACTATTCATGATCAAGCTACTTTTAGCTTATAAGGGTGAATCGCGAGTATAATGTTGCTCTCCAAGACCTTTTGAAGGATTAGGACGACAAGCATCTCCCACCTTTTTTCAAATTCTCATCAAATATGAGAACATAAACTTTTCCATATTATACTCTCTTATGTTGCAACCAAAACATTATTTCAGATATCGCAATATCTTCCACACATCATGGTTTCTGAAACAACTCATTCAGATCCTAGATAACCTTGATATTAAAACAATCTTTTGAATATCAAGAATCATGGAGACAAACATGATACTTATATACTAACACTGGAATTGTCACTCTTGATTTAATACCAATTATTAAACTTCACGGAGTAACCGGAACTTACTGAAAGTTTGCAATAGGACTTTTAAACTTTAGATTAACACTTCAAAACAATACGATACTAGTTCGTAAAGTAACTAACCAGAATTCTATAGTTCTATTATCTCAATTATAACTAAGCGCAAGGTGGTAAACGGATGCCAATGACTGCAACAACTATGTAAATGCACTTTGATTTAAATTATGATAAATAGTGTTCAACTTTTAATCATATTGCTATTGAACTCCCACTCAAAACAATATCCCTCACATTGTTTTAGTGATCACACGAACCAAATTCACTACACCAAGTCCGATCATCACGTGACATGATACAGTTTCAAAGGCGAACAATCACCATGTTCATCATATCATCTATATGACTCATGCTTTACCTTTCGGTATTTTGTGTTCTGAGACCATGTCTGTACATGCTAGGCTCATCAAGATTAAACCTTAGCTTCCGCATGAGCAAATCTGTCTTGCTCCCTTTGTATACACTCGCAGAATCTAACACACTCGATCATCACGTGGTGCTTCGAAACAACGAGCTTTAGCAACGGTGCTTACTAAGGATGAACACTTTATAACTTGAAATTTTTGTGCTAGAGGGATCATATTATAATGCTACCGTCGCGAACTAAGCAATACAAGATACATAAAAGGATTAACATCACATGCAATTCAAAATATGTGATATGATGTGGCCTTTCTTCTTGTGTTTCCGATCTCCATCTTCAAGCACGAACATGATCTCCATCATCACCGGCATGGCGTCAAGGTCAATGGCTCCGCTTCATGGTTGTCATCCACCAGCATCAACTATTACAACTACTTTGAATAATGGACACGCGGGTATTAACGGAATTTAAAAGACAACCATATGGTTCCTGCCGGTTGCCGACTTACAATACGGAACATTGCATACATCATATATAATCATAATCATGGCCATATCACATCACAGCATACCCCTGCAAAACAAAGTTAGACGCCTCTAATTTTCTTTGCATATTTTACGTGGTTTGGGGCTTTCAATAAGTGTCATTCTAACTTACGAACAAGAACCACAATGTTGATACTAGTATTGTAAATTACCCGTTGTAAATTGAATCTTCACTATGTTGGGAGAAACAGGCACCCGCAAAGCCACTTATGCAATACAAGTTGCATGTCAAGCGTGGAGCAAGTCTCATGAACGACGTCATGTAAGGTTAGCCCGTGCCACTTCATCCCACCATCCCGCAACATGCAAATTACACAAGAAGCAATCAAAAACAAAAGCATCAATGCCCACAATGACCATTGTGTTCTACTCGTGCAACAGATCTACATATAGACACGGCTCTGATACCACTGTACGGGTTCGTAGCACAGAAAACAAAAAATTTCTACCGCATGCACACAAATAAGCCAAGATCTATCTACTAGATTGTAGCAACGAGTCGATAGAAGCACTCACCCTCGAAGATTCCAAAGCGGTTAACGAGAGCAGATTCTCGTGGGTGATGTAGTCGTACACTTGCCAATCTCAAGATCGCGTAGACGATCCTTCCAACACTGCGTTCCGGCAGCGCTTTCGCAGTCAGTCACACGTACGGTACTCGATGAAGACCTTCCTCTCCCTTCTTCCACTAGGCAGTGGAGGTTGTAGTTCTCCCCTCGTGATTCCAGCAGCATGACGGCGTGGTGTCGGAAGTAGAGGGAAGACCCCGCAGGGCTTCGCCTAAGCCGGATGCGAGTTATGGTGGATTAGGGTTTCCCGGAGATCTAGAGTTTAGAAGACGGGGAGGAGGAGGAGGTGTCGGCGGCGGCTAGGGTGGCAGCGATGAACCGGCGGCAGCGCGAGGCGGTGGCGGCGCGGTGGCGCGGGGAGGCGGCGCAGCGGCAGCGCGCGGGCGGCGGCGGCTTGGGCGCCGCGGCGGCGTCGCGGGTGTGTGGGGAGGGCTTGGCTCTTGTGGTGTTGGGGCAGCCCTCCCCCTCTATTTATGAGAAGGGGGCAGCCTTGGGAGGGGTGGGTTTGAATCCAAACGCAAATCCAAGTTGGATTGAGAGAAGTACTTGTTTCTTCTCCCACTAGGAAACCATTGTTCCAGTTTGACTTTTCAAACTTCCCGTTTGACTTTCAATTTAGAGCTTTAATTCTCTCTTGCAAATGCCCACACCAAGTGACCCAGTATATGATCCAATCATTCCATTTACCCATGACACATTCATGGTCCATTCCCCTTCCGCTTCGGTGAACCTTCTAGACCCTTCTAGAACCTCTCCGATGAAAACATCAGAAACATTCCCGAACTCCGAAATAGGACTTTCCTTATATGAACCTTATTGTCTAGACCATTCTGGATCTCCTCATAATATCCCAGATCCCATCCGAGACTCTGAACAACATTCGGTATCCCTACTAACATTCCATATCTACTAAACAACATCGAATCCTTAAGTGTGTCTCCCTACGGTTCGTGAATTATGCGGACATGACCGAGACACTTCTCCGATCAATAACCAATAGAGGAATCTGGAAATTCATATGGCTCCCACATATTTCTATGATTACTTTGCGATCGAATGAACCACTTACATACGATACCAATTTCCCTTTGTCTCATGATAGTTTACTTATCCGAGGTTTTGATCGTCGGTATCTCTGCATACCTAGTTCAATCTCGTTACCAATAAGTACTCTTTTCTCGTTCCCGTGATATGTGATCCCTGGTGAGCCAGTCACATGATTGCAAGCTAATTGGATGACATTCCACCAAGAGGGACCAGAGTATATCTATCTGTCATATGGATGGACAAATCTCACTCTTGATCCATGTGCCTCAACACATACTTTTCGAACACTCAATGCCACATTTATAGCCACCCAGTTACGGTGTGGTGTTTGATGTCATCAAAGCATCCTTCTGGTGATGGTGATTAACATGATCTCATGGTCGAAGGAATTAGGTTACTGTGTATCAGAAAGATTATAGAAAATGAACTATATTAAATGACTTGATCTTTATGGTACGCTTAACTATAGGAGTATGTCCATCATATCATTCTCCTAATGATATGACCATGTTGTTAATAACATCTCTATGTTCATGATCAGGAAACCATGATCATATATTAACCAACAAGCTAGTTTAACAAGAGGCTTTACTAGGGACTCTTTTATGTTTACAAATCACACAATTATTAGTGTTTCCGGTTCATACAATTATAGCATGGTATGTAAACATTTATCATAAGTATGAAGATATGATAATAACCACTTTATTATTGCCTCTTGGGCATATCTCCAACATTTTCTTCCCGCCGTATAGTTGGTATGACGGCAAAATTTAGGGTTTCTTAGGATTTTTCTCACATGGCGATATCTATACAGCCGGGATTTTTATTCCCGGCATATAGTTGGTCGTTAAACCTTATCTACCTAGGAAAGAAAATTTGTCGATGGCATACATATCTATATGGCTGGAACTAAACGGCTGGAATTTTTATCCCCGTCGTATAGTTGGTCATTAAACATACTATAGTCGTAGAAACAATTATGTTTCTTCGAGAATTCTTTCTTAAGTGAAACACCATGTTTTTTTACAAAAAAGATAGTCTAAATTATCGACCAACAACAGCATGTATAAAGCAGGATTTTAGTACCACTAAATATCTCCTCCTCAACTGGAGTTTTCTAGCACTCTTTATTCAACATAAAACTTAAACTAAAACTTAAAAACTTACTCAAACCTTTATTTCACATGGGTTACCTCCCATGGAGCGCTCTTTTTATGGTCAATATCTTGACCTTGATGTTGCTCACTTAGGACAGATGAGTGGAACACCCACTCTAAAATAGTTGGCCTTCAAAGTGATGGCCTCCTTCTCATCATGCTTGGCTTTCTTCTCCCTGGTAAATGAATAAAAAAAGGATCACGTGAAGGAAATTGAAGCTTCACGTTCCCTTCATGTAGATTAATCAAAGCTTTAATAGTTCTTAAGAATGGATGGCTTAATATGATAGAAGCAGTAGATCTTTAGGAATGTCAACAATAACGAAATCAATAAGAGTAGGACAGCCTTTAATGTAAACTAAAGTATTTTCTTTAATCCCTACAACTTCTTTGTAGGTAGAATCTGCTAGATGTAATTTTAACTCGGTGATTTCAAAATAGACAAGAATTAACTTATTAAAAGACTTTTTGGAATTGTTGAAACACTTGCACCTAAATCACAAAGTGCAGCTATCTGATTAGTCCTAATTTTAATCTTAATAGTAGACTCAAATATATCATCAAGCTTAACAGGTAATTTTCCGTAATTTTCTTATATTCTTCCTCAAGCTCATGTACCTTTATTGCTACCTGATTAACAAAGTGTTGATACATAGCTTCCTTGTTTCCTTCAGTTACCAGAATCTTGATATTGATCCTTTTCACAAGATCTTCAAACGTCTAATTTGGTGAAGGTGGATTGCTATAGTCAAGTTCTTCAGGCTCCTCCCTTTGGATTCTTATCATCTTGAGGTCTTCAAATGGATTGGGCTCATCTTTACCTGCAATTTTAGCTAGAATGAGAGTTTGACAGTTGGTTATCTTACCTAGTTGTGCCTTGATATGTCGTAAACATATTTATAATTTTTTATGCTCCATGCTTGTTTTGTAACAACTATCTTATGTTTTGTCTACACTTTGAGGAATTTTTATAAATTTTCTGGAACTAACCTATTAACAAGATGCCGCAGTGCTAGTTCCTATTTTTTCTGACACGACATGAAGTACGAATGAGAGACAAACAGTAGCCGCGAGGCAACCACACAAGATGGCCACACGGGTCCCTGAGCCGCACCACCGTATGGTGTGGGCCCCTTGGGCATCCACCGTCCTTGCCCCTTTGCCTATATAAACACCCCGAGGCAGAAACCCTAGGCACCTGATCTGAAATCCACAAAAAAGTCTATAGACGCCGCCACCATCGTCCCTAGATCGGGAGGTATCTGAAGCTCTTCCCGGCACCCTACTGGAGAGGGGAGATCACCCTAGAGGCCTTCTTCATCACCATGCCATCCTCCGCAATGATGTGTGAGTAGTTCATCCTTGGACTATGGGTTCATAGCAGTAGCTAGATTGTCATTTCTCCTCCTTTGTGCTATCATGTTTAGATCTTGTGAGGTGCCTATCATGATCAAGATCATCTATTTGTAATCCGACATGTTGTGCTTGTTGGGACCCGATGGATAATGAATACTACTTCAAGATTGATTATTGATTCTATCATGTCTATGTTATTTGTGATCTTGCATGCTCTCCGTTGCTAGTGGTTACTCTTGCCAACTAGTTGCTTGTGACTCCAAGAGGGAGTATTTATGCTTGATAATAGGTTCATGCCTCTAGTAATCTGGGGGAGTGATAGGAACCTCTAAGGTTGTAGATGTGCTATTGCTACTAGGGAGAAAACAACAATCCTTTGTCCATGGGCAATTGTATTGTTTACTTTACACACTTTGCTTAATTCAATTATCTGTTGCTTGCAACTTAATACTGGAAGGGCTTCAGATGATTACCTAAAGGTGGATTATTAGTCATAGATGCAGTTGGATTACGGTCTATGTATTATGTTGTAATTCCCAAACGAATCTCATAGAAATCATCATGTCATGTACATGCATTCTCAATCTGTCAATTGCCCAACTATAATTTGTTCACCCAACATGTTATTTATCTTATGGAGAAACACCTCTAGTGAACTATGGACCCCGGTCCATTTCTTCCCAGTGATATTCAATCTACTAGCTATTGTTTAGTTTCTGCAATTCCTACAAGCAACTATTTTCTTCCACACGATGCGTTTAATCCTTTGTTTTCAGCAAACCAGTGAGCTTGACAACATCATTGTAAGTTTGGGCAAAGTATTTTGGTTGTGTTGTGCCGGTTCCACGTTGCTAGCAACACCTTGGGAGATCATTCTTTCTCCTACTAGTTCGATAATCTTGGTTTAAAAACTGAGGGGAAATTGTTACTATGCTCATCATACCTTCCACTTGTGGTTCCCAACGATCTCTACATCATTTGAGCCATCAAGCAATTTTCTGGCGCCGTTGCCGGGGAGATACAGGACAGCTTCTGGAAGGGAGTATCTCACAACCAATCTCTTTAGTTTGTTTTTGTTTTTCTTAGTTTATTTTTATTTGTTTTGTTTACTTATTTTTATCAAAAACACAAAAAAATTAGTTCCTACCTTAGGTGCTATTTCTGTTGGTTTACTTCTTTTTATCAAAAACACAAAAAAAATAGTTTCTACTTTAGTTTCTGTTTTTGTTGGCTTGCTTTATTCTTGCAAAAATTACTACTCCTAAAAACAGTAAGTTGTGTGACTTCACTAGCACAAACAACAATGATTTCATTTGCACACCTATTGCTCCACCTGTTCCTTAAGCTACTTTCTATGAAATCAAACCTGCTTTGCTGAATCTAGTTATGAAAGAGCAATTCTCTGGTGCTAGTACTGATGATGCTGCTGCCCACCTTAATAATTTTATTGAACTTTGTGAGATGCAAAAATATAAGGATGTAGATGGAGATATTATTAATCTTAAATTGTTTCATTTCTCTCTAAGAGGAAGAGCTAAAGATTGGTTGCTATCTTTGGCTAAAAATAGTATTGATTCTTGGATTAAATGCAAAGAAGCTTTCATTGGAAAATATTATCTTCCTGCTAAGATTATATCCATGAGAAGTGACATAATGAAATTTAAACAATTTGATAATGAACATGTTTCTCAAGCTTGGGAAAGAATGAAATCTTTAGTGAATAATTTTCCCACTCATGGACTGACTACTTGGATGATTATCCAAACCTTTTATGCAGGACTGAATTTTTCTTCAAGAAATCTGTTGGATTCGGCTGCTGGAGGTACCTTTATGACCATCACTTTGGGTGCTACAATAAGGCTCTTGGATAATGTGATGATAAATTATTCTGAATGGCACAATGAGAGAGCTCCACAAGGTAAGAACGTAAATTATGTTGAAGAAACCTCCTCTTTGAGTGATAAGATCGATACTATTATGTCTATGCTTGTTAGTGGAAACGCTCATATTGAACCAGATAATGTTCCTTTAGCCTCTTCCGTTGCTCAAGAAGAGCAAGTTTATGTGAACTACATTAGAAATAATAATTTTAGCAACAATGATTATGGTAGTAACAATTATAGACCATATCCTTCTAATGATGGTAATGCTTATTGAAATTCCTACAAGAACAATAGAAGTGCACCCTCTAAACTTGAAGTCATGCTTAAGAATTTTATTAGTAAACAAACTGCTTTCAATAAAACTGTTGTGGAAAAGTTTGGAAAAATTGATGATCTTGCTTCTAAACTTTACAACCTTTCCCATGATGTTGAACTTCTTAAATTAAAGGTAATGCCTCGTGATGTTAAAGAAAGCAAGATTTTGAATGACATACAAGTTAGGAATGATGAAATTGTTAGGATGTCAGCTGAATTGCATGCTAGGTGGGAAAGAGAGGATGAAATTGCTAGAAATAATAATATGACTAAAGTTTGTACCATTACCACAACTAGTAATGTTGATGCTATCAAACCACCTAAAGTCCCCATTCCTTTTGCAACATTGCCTAAACCCAATGGAACCTTTTCCAATAAAAATGTTGCATTTTTTTGAAATATGGGAAACAATAGTTCTACTACATTGAATGATAATTTTGATTTTGATCTGTATGGTTGCAATATTTGTGAAGTAACTATGTTCTTGCAAATGCTTGCTAGAAGTCCTAATGCTAGTGCTATTAATATGGCTTTTATAAAACATATTACAAATGCTCTCATAAAAATTAAAGAAGAAAATTTGAAACATGAAGCTAATATTCCTAGGAAATGAGAAGATGGTTGGGAGCCCATCATTAGTATGAAAGTGAATGATTTTGACTTCAAAGCTTTATGTGATCTTGGTTCTAGTGTGTCTATTATGCCTAGAAAAATGTATGATATGCTTGATTTACCACCATTGGAAGATTATTATTTGGATGTCCATCTTGATGATAATGCTAAAAATAAACTTATGGGGAGAATTAATGATGTTATTAGTATGGTTAACAATATCTTGGTCCCCGTTGATTTATATGTTTTGGATGTTGAATGCAATGCTTCCTGTCCTATTATTTCGGGAAGATGTTTTCTTAGAACTATTGGTGCCATTATTGATATGAAAGAAGGCACCATTAAACATCAACTCCCAATCAAGAAAGTTATAGAAAACTTTCCTAGAAAAAGAGAGAATATATCGTTTGATTCTATTATTGGAACGAAATTTTATGTTGATGCTTCTCCATTCAAAAATACTTGATTCTTGCTTTCTATGGCTAGCTGAAAGGCGTTAAAGAAAAGGACTCTTGGGAGATAACCCAAATTTTTATTTCAGTAAGTTTTTATTTTGTTGAGTCTTGGAAGTTATTGTCTCTGTAATAACCTCTCCTTATCCGTTTTGTTTGGGTTTTGTGCCAAGAATAGCCTCTAATTAGAGGGAAGTAAGATATGGGGAAGTTGCTGTCCTGAAACAGATTTATGTGCTTCACTGTAAAAAATCGTGAACAATGGCAGTATGTCGGATTGAGCTATAAATTTTTGTGTGCATGACCCTGGTATTTACCCAAATTTCATTAGTTTTACACTTTTCAATTTGAGCAACCGAAGATGTTCGAAACAATCGGTCTTTACCTGCTGGTCTGTTTTGAGAGTTTTCGGCCATTATATGTATTTGCCTCATAATTGTTTTTTTAGTTCCCTTTGATCACTTGAGATTTTAAAAGGAGTTACTATAGTAGATTATGTTTTAATGGAAGTTCCACTTGAGTTGAAACTAAACTCAAAGGCTTATTATCTTGAATACACTAATGTTGTTAATGAAGATTGTGTGAAGTTTTGTATGAAGGAAATTTTCAAGTATAGGGAGAGAATGATGTGATGAGATGAAGTATGGACAAAAGCTCAAGATTTGGGATGCCACCCGTGTCACCCCAAGAAATATTCAATAGGTAAAAGCGTCAAAGCTTGGGGATGCCCAAGGCATCCCCCTCTTCATCAATAAAAATATCTTGTCTTCTTTCAAGACACTTTAGTTCTATTACTTCATCCACTATTGTGTTGTTCTTGGAGTGTCTCCGTTTTTTTATTTGTTTTTAGTTTTATTTTGTTTTGTTTTCTGCAATAAATTGGTCGGACCCCATAATACCTATTTTGGAGAAGTTACACCTAGTTCTCCATGTTGAATAAAAGAGCAATTTACCAAGCGAATTATCCATAATAAACGCTAGATAAAGCATGATTAGAATAATAGATAATATACTAATCATGTGAAATCGCGAGTACATATTAAAGCATATAACCAAACAAACTACAAGGCACAAAACTTTAGATACGATCAAAACAAGATTGAGAAAGAAGATATACACGGCAGTAGTAGAAGAGGAACCGCCCGCGTTGAAACCGTCGTTGGCCATGTCGTCGAGGAAGAGGGTGCTGATGTCGGGGAAGACGTTGCCGCAGTCGCTATCCGTGAGGGAGTCCGTGACGAATCCAGTAGTCGCGCCGATAGCGCTCCCCAAAAACCTTATCGCCCTTCTCCCATACAGGACTCGAAGCAGCGGGGTCTCAGAGGCCTACTGTCCCGGCTCACGGTGCACCCCGCAAGACGGGATGGGGAAGATCTAAGTAGCTCAGTGCTCTAGAACTAGAGGCACAAAGGATGTGTGGCTATGTGTCTGAAAGGAGGCGCGACCTCTCTCTCTTATAGGCATAGAGGGGAAGGTAGACAAACTGTGCAGAAGATAAAACGAATGGACGGAAGATGAAGCGAACAGGCGGCAGCCCACCGGACAGCCTCCACTCAGCTCATATTCATTTAACTCGTATTAAAAGTCCACTCAAAGCAAAACGTTTCAGCTTATGTACAACTATTCATATACCATTCATGCGTGGCAAAATAAATCTCGGCTCGGCGAGATTCCCGCAACACGCGGCGCGCGCGCGCATCGTGACGTGACGAGGCGAGGCGAGGCGAGGCATGGCGTGGCGTGGCATGGCGAGGCGAGCGAGGAGGAGGAGCGCGCATGTGGAACTCTCTCCTTCTCCTTCTCATGCTTTTACCAAGTGGTAGGAGAGCTCACCTTATAAGCTGGTCCAACATCCACTCAACTAGCAATGTGGGACTACACATTTGTCCCAGCTCTTGCCTTGCATGAATGGGCCAAAAGGGCGTCTAGGATTTCAAGAATTTATTGGCATATAATAAATGGGTTGGGCCTATTTAGGCAAAAATTCCAACAATCCCCCACCAGATCCCAGAGGCAAATGAAGTTTTCCTTTGGTTCCAAAACATTGTTTATATACCGGTACTGTAGTGGAGACTGTTAAGTTGAACTTCCACCTAGAGCTTTATGTTATACTAGGCCGCAACTTGTACAGTGGACTATGCCTTGAACTGCAAGTTTGCTGCGAACCTAGCTTCACAAAAAGTCTTGACTGATACTAGGCTACCGTGGGACTTCCCCGCGGGTGTAGCTTATACGTCATACTCCATGACCTTTCATGAGTTTATTATAGAGCACCCTACTCTCATAGACTGCGACATTTTAACAGTCAGACTCATATAGGTGTGTTCTTCAAAAGATGTTCTGCAGGACAACATCTTTGCTTAGGATAAGCCACTTAGAACACATTAAGATAATAAATCAACCTGTCGTACAGAATAGGAAAGTATTGCATCTTTATGGAGTGGTGTTTATTAAAGTAGGGATACTTTCCTCTCAGCTAACAAACAGCTTGTCTCCCAATTCTAATTCACGGGATCTCCGATCACATAGAGTGGTTTACCACTATGGAAAGCTCAAATTGTGGGTCTCATACCCATCTCCTTCGATGCATTTTCTATCATGTTGTGTGAAAGACCCTTTGTGAAGGGATCTGCCAAGTTTTTAGATGTTTGGATATAATCCAATGCAATAACTCCGGAGTTTCTCATTTTCCTGACAGATTTCAGTCTCCTCTTCACATGTCTTGATGACTTCATATTATCCTTAGAACTATTTACCTTGAAAATCATAGTTTGATTATCCCAGTTCATAAGGATTGCGGGTATTGGTTTTCAACCACAGGCAAGTTCATCAAGAGTTCATGAAGCCACTCTGCTTCAACATTGGCTGCGTCTAATGCTGTGAGTTCTGCTTCCATAGTTGACCTCGTTAAGATGGTCTGCTTGCAAGAGTTCTAAGAAACAGCGCCACCAGCAAGTGTGAATACATATCCACTCGTGGCCTTTATCTCGTCAGCATCAGATATACAATTTGAATCACTATAACCCTCTAGTACCCTCGGATACCCGGTATAGTGTACGCCATAGCTCGCAGTGCCATTTAGATATCGCATAACTCTCTCAAGAGCATGCCAGTGATCATCTCCTGGATTTGAAACAAATCAACTGAGTTTGCTTACAACAAAGGCGATGTCAGGCCTCGTGGCACTAGCTAAATACATAAGCGAGCCAATGATTTGAGAGTATCTCAGTTGGTCTCTAGCATTTCCTCGATTCTTTTGAAGCAACACACTAGGATCATACGGTGTAGGAGAAAGCTTGAAGTCGCTATACCCGAGACGACTCAAGATCTTTTCCACATAGTGGGACTGAAGCAGTGTAATCCCACGATCATCATCTCTCAATATCTTGATGTTCAGGATGACATCAGCTACTCCCAGATCCTTCATCTCAAAGGAACGAGATAAGAAATCTTTGACCTCCTTAATTGCATTAAGGTTGGTTCCGAAAATCAGTATGTCATCAACATACAAACAAAGGATGACTCCCTCACCCCCACCATGGCGATTGTACACATTTATTAGCTTCATTTACAACAAAGCCTGTAGCAGTTAAAGTTCTTTCAAACTTCTCATGCCATTGCTCAGGGGCTTGTTTTAGGCCATATAAATACTTCAACAACTTGCACACCTTTCCTTCTTGACCATTTACCACAAAGCCATCTGGCTGATCCATGTAAATTTCCTCATCCAACTCTCCATTAAGGAAAGCTGTCTTAACGTCCATTTGATGAACGAGAAGACCATGAGAGGCAGCCAATGAGAGTAATACTCGAATGTTGGTCAATCTGGCAACAGGTGAGTAAGTGTCAAAGAAGTCTTCACCTTCTTTTTGAGTATATCCCTTGGCTACAAGCCGTGCCTTGTACTTCTCAATAGTACCATCAGGTCTAAGCTTTTTCTTAAACACCCACTTGCACCCTATAGGTTTGCATCCATAAGGGCGATCAGTGATCTCCCATGTGGCATTAGGTAAGATGGAATTCATCTCAATATGGACGGCTTCCTTCCAGTAGTCAGCATCGGGAGATGCATATGCTTCTGAAATGGAAGTAGGAGTGTCATCCACAAGGTACACAATGAAATCATCACCAAAGGACTTTGGAGTCCTCTGTCTCTTGCTCCTTTTAGGAATTTCATTATCATCCTCCTTAGGACTTTCAGAGTGTTCAATTGGAATGATAGGTTCAGAGAATGTAGCAAATTCCTGATTAGATGAACTAGGTATCTTCGGATTTGATGAGTTAGGTTTATCCTTCATAGGAAAGATATCCTCAAAGAAAGTTGCATCAGTCGACTCCATGATTTTACCGACATGAATGTCAGGTACTTCAGATTTGACTATCAAGAATCTATAACCAATGCTATGGAAAGCATAGCCTAGAAAAACACAATCAATGGTTTTTGGTCCAAGCTTGCGCTTCTTGGGGATTGGTACATTAACCTTTGCCAAACAACCCCAAGTACGTAAGTAAGAGAGTTTTAATATTTTCTTCTCCCATTCTTCGAATGGAGTAATTTCTTTGTTCTTTGTGGGAACTCGGTTTAGGACATGACACGCTGTCAATAGTGCCTCCCCCCACCATTCCTTGGAGAGACCCGATGTGTCTAACATGGCATTAACCAAATCTGTTAGAGTACGGTTCTTTCTTTCGGCTACTCCATTTGACTGGGGTGAGTATGGAGGCGTCCTCTCATGAATTATGCCATGTTCCACACAAAAAGAATCAAAGTCGTTGGAAAAATACTCTCCACCACGATCAGACCTAAGCCTCTTAATCTTTCGATCAAGTTGATTTTCTGCCTCAGCTTTATAGATTTTGAAGAAACTCAAAGCCTCATCTTTCGATTTCAGAAGATACACATGACAATATCTCGTAGAGTCATCGATCAAAGTCATGAAATATTTCTTTCCACCTTTTGTCAACACACCATTCATCTCACAAAGATCAGAATGTATGAGCTCTAGTGGTGTTAAATTTCTCACTACTGCAGTCGTATGTGACTTGCGAGGTTGTTTAGCTTGCACACAGACTTGGCACTTAGATCCCTTAACAGTTGTGAAATCAGGGATTAAATTAATTTTGGCTAGCCGCGTCATACAACCAAAATTAATATGACAAAGACGAGAATGCCAGACATTTGATTCAAAATTCGTGTAAATATGATTAACAACTTTATTACAAATTTCTGACAAAGATAAGCGGAACAAGCCTCCTCACTAATAGCCTTTACCAAAAAAGGTTCCATACTTCGAAATTACAAAATTATTGGACTCGAATACAATCTTGTAGCCATCTCGACACAAAAGAGATCCGCTAACAAGATTTTTATTTATTGGGGGAACATGATGCACGGTCTTTCCCGAAATGAACTTTAGATTGACCGTACCAACACCATGAATAGAAGCATGCGAGCCATTCCCCATCAGCACGGTTTGAGTCCCTCTTGCCTAATATGAAGAAAACATGGCAATATCAGAACAGACATGTACATTAGCACCCATGTCAATCCACCAATCAGGAGAATGACATAATGAAAGAACAGTAGGTAATATACCATACCCAACATATTTCATCTCAACCTCGCACATGACAACATTAGCAGTCTTGGTGCCCTTCCCATGCTAGAGCTTGTCAAAGAGGTTGGGACAAGCAGGAGCCCAATGATTAGGATCACGGCACACATGACAAGCACCTTTCCTCTTATTAGTCTTCTTCTTGAAGCTGGTGGACTGTGAGGCCTTGTTCTTTCCATTGAACTTTCCTTTGTCGTCAAATTTGCCTTTGTTCTTGAACTTATGAGGCTGGAAGTTCCTTTTCTGTACCAGGTTGGCATTAGAACCTCCCTTGGTACCTCAAGCATGTGTGTCTTTTGCTCTCGCATTCTCTTCCACATCAAGAGTCCCAATGAGATCTGTCATGGAGAACTCTTGTCTCTTGTGATTTAGAGAAGTAGCAAAATTCCTCCATGACTGGGGAAGTTTGGCAATAATGCCTCCGGCAACAAACTTGTCCGGTAACACACAAGGGAAGTGCTCAAGCTCCCTCACAAGTGACTGTATCTCATGAGCCTGCTCCACAATGGGGCGGTCCTTAACCATCTTATAGTCATAGAATTTTTCCATGACATACAGTTCACTACCAGCATCGGAGACTCCAAATTTTCTCTCGAGCGCATCCCACATATCCTTGCCATTGCTAAATGACAGATATGAATCGACAATATAGTCGCCAAGAATGCTAATCAAGGCATCCTTGAAAGTGGTATTAAGTTTTTGGAGCGCCTCTTCCTGAGCGGGATTAAGTTCTCCATCAGGTGCGCCATAGATGGCGTTATAGCAGCTCATGGTCTGAAACTAGAGCACTGCTCTCGCACGCCATCGTTTGTAATTCACACCTTCGAACACAGGTGGCTTCATAGAAGCAACAAAGCCACTTGGGGCAAATTGCCTGAAATAAGGTTTTTGGATTGTTGAATAAAAGAGCAATTTACCAAGCGAATTATCCATAATAAATGCTAGATAAAGCATGATTAGAATAATAGACAATATACTAATCATGTGAAATAGCGAGTACATATTAAGGCATATAACCAAACAAACTGCAAGGCGCAAAACTTTAGATACGATCAGAACAAGATTGAGAAAGGAGATATACACGGCAGTAGCAGAAGAGGAACCGTCGGTGTTGGAACTGTCGTTGGCCATGTCGTCGAGGAAGAGGGTGCTGATGTCGGGGAAGATGTCCTCGTCGGGGAAGACGTCGCCGCAGTCGCTATCCGTGAGGGAGTCCATGACGAAGCCAGTAGTCGCGCCGATAGCGCTCCCCAAAAACCTTATCGCCCTTCTCCCATACAGGACTCGAAGCAGCGGGGTCTTGGAGGCCTACTGTCCCGGCTCACGGTGCACGCCGCTTGACGGGATGGGGAAGATCTAAGTAGCTCAGTGCTCTGGAACTGGAGGCGCAAAGGATGTGTGGCTATGTGTCTGAAAGGAGGCGCCGCGTCTCTCTCTTATAGGCACATATGGGAAGGTAGACAGACTGTGTAGAAGATGAAACGAATGGACGGAAGATGAAGCGAACAAGCGGAAGCCCACCGGACAACCTCACTCAGTTTGTATCCATTTAACTCGTATTAAAAGTCCACTCAAAGCAAAACAGTTCAGCTTCTGTACAACTGTTCATATACCATTCATTCGTGGCAAAATAAAACTCGGCTCTGCGAGATTCCCGCAAACCCTCAACCCGCGGTGCGCATGCGCGGGTCGTGATGAGGCGAGGCGAGGTGTAGCGAGGCGAGCGAGGAGGAGGAGCGCGTGTGTGGAAGTCTCTCCTTCTCCTTCTCATCCTTTTACCAAGTGGTAGGAGAGCTCACCTTATAAGCTGGTCCAACTTCCACTCAACTAGCAATGTGGGACTAAACATTTGTCCCAGCTCTTGCCTTGCATGAATGGGCCAAATGGGCCTCTAGGATTTCAGGAATTTATTGGCATACAATAAATGGGCTGGGCCTATTTAGGCAAAATTTCCAACACTTCATTGCCTAGAACACTCTAGTTTTCACTCTTAATGTTCTATGAGTGTTCTCTTTTGCTAGTACTGCGTTTAGCTTTAGTTTTCTTATTTTTTAGAACTTTTTAGTTCTTCTTTGTAGTTAGGTGAGACAATCTCTCTGATCTTTATTGATTATTATCTTTGTGAGTGGTTTCAAATAAGTCAATTGGTGTTGGAAAAGTGTAGAAAGTTTCATGCTTATGGTGGTACAAAAAGATCCTTGTTTTGACTGTGACTTAGACTTTATCATGTCATGTTAGATGTTTCTTTGACCATATGCTTAGTAACTATTGTTGTACCATAAGTTGTTTCAAACAATTGAGATTTCTTAATGTGCCATGAAAGAACCATGCGTTGTCTTAGCATAAAAAAGCATAATATTGTGGTATTCTCCTTTGATGCTTTATTTGGGTTGATTTGGCACATGCTTACACCATGTTAATACTATGAACCATTCACCCTAGCCTCTATGATCATTTAGTTTTTGACTTGTGATATTACTTTATGCTTTGATTAATAATGTTTTGCCGCTCTGCATGATTATGGCCATTATTGCTCTCTTAGTTGGTTGCTCCTAGTCTTTTGCTAGCCTCCACCTGTACTGAGTATGAGCTCTACTCGTGCATCCAAATCCCAAGAAACCATGTTATTCCAAAAGAGTCCACTAGAAATTCATATGCATGGTGTGTTACACCATTCCAAGTATATTCATGTTTTTATCTATCTTCCAAATTAAATTTTTGTTATGTGAAAATTAGTGATTAAAGCTCTCACGAACTTGATGGCACACTTTATTTCTTGCACTTAATAAACTTGAACCATTGTTCCCATCTATGTTGCTTATATGCTTGCAAATTATAGGTTGTGAATTAGCAAAACCATGTTGTCATGGGGAACACTTTCAACATTGCACTTATTCTATTTAGTTGATATCATGTTATTTTGTTTATGGATGCCGGCTATGTGAAATAAAAGGGGAGCTTGTAAGCTCATGGAGTTTGTATATGTGTTAGAGAAACGCCTGGGCGGCTAGCCTAAGCCATGCCTAATCATGGTGGAAACTTGCAGCATAACCATAATGAGCATTATGTGAATCATCCTCAATAAAAACCTATGCAAATAGCAAATAAAAAGATCGCTAAGATGCTCATTATCTGTTGCCTTGTCATTTTGATATGGGATAGCTCCTATGGCATGGGTCAAGGGGTACCCTGTTGGCAGTTCTCTATGATGCACATATACTTACAATGACCAAAGTTGAGTAGCATGAGGTTCGGTACTCATACAGAAGGGGCATGATATTTTAAACTTATGATTTGTCAAGAATATACCCATATTTGTGTCACTTTAACCTTAACCACTTCAAGATGCTTATGATATGGGCAATGAGAGCTCAAAGCTAGTAAGTACCATAATTTTAGGAAGCTCTTTATGAAACTTGAAATCCCTAATTCCCTTTGTGAAGGGACTTTCTTTTTACTTTTTGTTGAGTCTCCATCTTCTATATTTACGCACCAATTAAGAGAGCATAGTTGTCATTCTTAGTTCAATGTGCATTGTCCCAAAACTTGTTGATTGATTCATAATTATGGTATTGCTTGTTCTTAAATTATTTGTATGTAGTCACCCTTATGAACTTTGAAGGTGTCTTATGCATTTATGTTTTCTATCTAGTCACTCTTACAATGTTTTCTGTATGTGAAGCAAAAAAATTTCTTTCAATGCATTGTTATTCATGATCTTTTGTGAAACCTTTCATGTTGCAACATAGTTGTTTTTTTCTTATTGTTAGAACTATATCTTTCATGCTTATGTTAGAGTACTTTGATCCCAGCTATCAATGCTTTACAATACCTTGACCTAGATTTTGGTGGTGCATGTCACCTCAAAAATTATTCTTTTTATCACTTACCTGCTCGAGGACGAGCAGGACTTAAGCTTGGGGATGCTTGATATGTCGTAAACGTATCAATAATTTTTGATGCTCCATGCTTGTTTTGTACCAACTATCTTATGTTTTGTCTACACTTTGAGGAATTTTTATACATTTTCTGGAACTAACCTATTAACAAGATGCTGCAGTGCCAGTTCCTGTTTTCTGCTATTTTTGGTTTCAGAAAAGCTAGTAAAGAAATATTCTCGGAATTGGACGAAACAAAAGACAAAGTTCCTATTTTTCTCGACACAACACGAAGTCCGAAGGAGAGACGAAGAGTAGCCGTGAAGCAACCACACCAGGTGGCCGCGCGGGCCCCATGGCTACGCCATGTGTGGGCCCCTTGGGCGTCCATCGACCTTGCCCCTTCGCCTATATAAACCCTAGGCACCCAATCAGAAATCCACGAAAAAGTCTGTAGCCGTTGCCACCATCATCCCTAGAACGGGAGGAATCTGAAGCTCTTCCCGGCACCCTGCCAGAGATGGTAGATCACACTGGAGGCCTTCTTCATCACCATGCTAGATTCCGGAGTGATGCTTGAGTAGTTCATCCTTGGACTATGGGTCCATAGCAGTAGCTAGATGGTCGTTTCTGCTCCTTTGTGCTATCATGTTTAGATCTTCTGAGTTTCCTATCATGATCAAGATAATCTATTTGTAATCCTACATGTTGTGTTTGTTGGGACCCGATGGATATTGAGTACTACATCAAGATTTATTGTTCATTCTATTATGTCTATGTTATTTGCGATCTTGCATGCTCTCCGTTGCTAGTGGTTACTCTGGCCAAGTAGTTGCTTGTGACTCCAAGAGGGAGTATTTATGCTCCATAGTAGGTTCATGCCTCTAGTAATCTGGGGAGTGCCAGGAACCTCTAAGGTTGTAGATGTGTTGTTGCTACTAGGGAGAAAACAACAATCCTTTTTCCAAGGGAAATTGTATTGTTTACTTTACACACTTTTCTTGATGCAATTATTTGTTGCTTGCAACTTAATACTGGAAGGGCTTCAGACGATAAACTGAAGGTGGATTATTAGTCATAGATGCAGTTGGATTACGGTCTATGTATTATGTTGTAATGCCCAAACAAATCTCATAGAAATCATCATGACATGTACATGCATTATTATGCATTCTGAATCTGTCAATTGCCCAATTGTAATTTGTTCACCCAACATGTTATTTATCTTATGGAAAAACAACTCTAGTGAACTGTGGACCCCGGTCCATTTCTTCCCACTGATATTTAATCTACTGTCTATTTTTTACTTTCTACAATTCCTACAAGCAACTATTTTGCTCCACACTATACGTTTAATCCTTTGTTTTCAGCAAACCAGTGATCTTGACAACCTCATTATAAGTTGGGACAAAGTATTTTGGTTGTGTTGTGCGGGTTCCATGTTGCTAGCAACACCTTGGGAGCTAGTTCTTTCTCCTACTGGTTCGATAACCTTGGTTTCATAACTGAGGGAAACTTAATGTTGTGCTCATCATACCTTCCACTTGGGGTTCCCAACAAGCTCTACATCATTTGATCCATCATGCCTCAACTCATTCCTCAAAATTTCAGCTTGGTTAGAGAATTTACCAAGAATAGCATCATGCTTCTTCGTTATTTTAACTAGGATATTGTAATACCCCGCCTTTATAAGGTAGAGATCCCTGTGTTTACAGTTCTAGTCCCTGGATTGAATAGCTAGAATCCATAGTTTAAGATGTAATATCAAGAAACAAAGGTCATATTACAACTTATAACCAGGAATAAAATATTTCATTACATCTTACATAGCTCATTTGGCTATCTCATTACAATGCAGCAAACATAACTATATAGCATGGAGTCCTTCATCTTCATATGCCAAAAGGCAATCATGTTTGTTATAGACTTGTAATCCCTACTCAACAAACATCACTAACATCAAACAAACCTGTAACATAATAAGTTACAGCCACAAGGGTCAATACATTTGAATTGTGTTGGAAAGTGATTTTATATTGACATTGAGAATCTATCATCTACATGAATATTTGGCTAGTGGAGTTTTGGCTTGCCTTTGCATAAAACAAGTTTTCCCTATCCTTTGAAAATAGTTTTTCTCTTTTCAAAACTTTTCATCACACAATGGCACACTGGTTACACACCAGGTGCTTCCCTTGTTTACCCAACAAGTTTTAACTTAGAGAAATTGGGATGAGGAGATCCTTGATTGCTTCAATGCCTTTGATGCTCAAATTGTCCCTTGTCGGGGACACGGCTAAGTACTTAGGTTTTTACCCTCTCAAGAGGTGGTGCACTTTCCCCACAAGACTCGACATGCACCGAGACGAGATCTTTCAGAATCCTTCCCTTAGACCAAATGGACGCGTTCCATCCTACCATCACTACCACCTTCTGTCCATCTGGCTAAGTTATTGCAACCTATATGATCAAGGCAGAGCCCATATTTCCATGTGGCTGCAATAGAAGCTTCTCAACACAAAACATCTCAAATCTCTTTGTTTCTAGGTGGCAATCCACAAGTGAGATACACAAGGGGAACCATAGAAATGGGCCTCGTGTAACCACTCAACACAAATCCATCCAATAAATTACCAATCCACCCAGGTGTTTCATTCACTTAGTTGTTTTATTAATCAAAAACATAGTCAGTGACTTTGCATAATATCATGGTATGAATATTCCACCCTTGAAATCTTTTATCTACGCTAAGCATACTATCAAAACATGTATCTTGACTAAGGAATTGTATATGATCTACTATATCATAGCAATATAAGTAAAATAGTCCTATCATGCATACTACAAAAATATCACTAATGAATTATTGAAAAGATAGGATTTTTTATGAACAAAGTATCACTTGCCTTTTTGGTAGAGAAACTAGGTACACTCCTTGATCTTGCAATTGTCACACTCCTCAAAGTTCACTACAATTCAATCTAGAAAACACACATTTAAAACTAGCATTCAAACAATTCACCACATAAAATAATGAAAACAAAACAATGCATGCAAGCGTGCAAAATATTGTTTTATTAGAAAAGTGGTTTCTAACAAGGTTCTAAACCTTTCAAAACACCTACTGGTCATTTATATAAGTGGCAACACATTTGAAAACAAGTTAGTGAAAATAGCACTTTTAAATCATTTTTGTTTAACTAGAATTGATTTTATTCAATGGAATAATTCCCTAGTGTTAACCAAATATATTTTTAACTCCAAATGTTAGTGTTTAGGGTAAGAGAGTTCAAAACAAACCATTTGCAAAAGGTTTCCCTCAAAAATCATTTTGATAATATTTTTTTATACTCAAAATAGCCCTAATAATGTTTCTGCAAAAAGACCTAATTTTTCAGAAGAAAAAGACTAAAATAAGGCTATAGTTGAAAATTTTACATTTTCCTAATTCCATTGATATAAATTTGCAATTTTTGGCCAAGCAGATCAAAAGTTATAGATTTTACAAAATCAATCATCTTATAGATCTAATTCTGTTTTTAAAACTAGAGTCTGGCTACGTGTTATAATCTTATTGGCCCATACCGTTTCGTTCGGATCGAGCGACATGGGCTGTTGGATTTAAGTTACATCGCATGTCACAAATTGATTCATACCACTTCGATTAATGATTCTATCTCTATCAGTGGATCTAGATCTAACGATCCAGAGCGCAATGACCAGAGTCTGGCGGCGCTTGGCGATGGTGAGCGGTGGAGGTGCTCGGGTGGTGGCATTCCAAAGAATACGGGAAGCGAGGAAGAGGGAGAAGGGACACACCGGGTTCGCCGAAGCGTGTAGATGCTCAAAGTGGTCGTCGTCAACGAAGGGGCGCACAGGCGAGACGGCAATTCCTCGCCGGAGATGTCTCTGGCGTCGGGCACGCACGGTCATTGTCGGAGGCGATGCTATGAGGAACACAGATACAAGAGGAGGATGGTGTTAGATGTGCAAGGAAGAGGAGAGTGCGAGAGCATCAACAAGAGGGAGAGGGGCGATCAGAGATTACCAGGAGAGATCGCTGGGGTCAAGGCAGGAGACGGTGGCCCTCAGACAAAGTCATTGCCGACATTCTAGGGCACGCACGAGCGAGCGGAGAGTGCTGGCAGGTGCGCACGGAAATGCGGAGTAGGTTAGTGGAATCTAGGGGACAATGGGGTGGCTGGGCTCGCTGGAATTGGTGCTGCAGCTCGTCGGTGTCCGCGGCGGGGCGAGCTAAAATCGAGGCATCCTGGGGGCTCTCTGGTAGCGGGGTTTGAGGGGAAAGAGAGAGGGGGCATATGGGATTAAGAAGGCGTGGTCACAGGGGAGAATTACTCACGGAGTTAATCGTATTGAAGCCGCAAAGAATCAGCAGGAAACAGCCGGGGAGTGGGGAAAGAACAGGTCGCGCGGGGGGTGGGGGGTGAGGACGACGATGCCGACGTGGCGTGGGTCCCGAGCGTCAGCGAGGTGATGGGGTACGCGTGGGGTGAGAAAAGATCTGGGGGAGGGGAGAGAGTGGCCCGGGTGGGCTGTAGTTGGGCCAGGGGTAGCTGGGTTGAGCCTAGGTTAGTTGGGTTGGTCTTTTTCCAAAAAAAGGTTCTTTTGTGATTCTTTTTCTTTTTCTAATTCTATTTTCTGTTTTCTATTCAAACCATTTGATTTCAAACTTATTTGAATTCATATTATTTCCAAATATCTTTAGTATGTTTTAATCAAGTTATGTGTTGATTAATTAATTCACTTTGGAATATTTCAAATATTCCCTTATGGTTTATTATTTATTTAAATTAGGCATTTGTCTTTATTCAAATAAAATTGAATATGGTTTAAACCCATATAAATATTATTCAAATAATCCTTTATTCTTTTTAAGTTATTTAGATAAATTTTAATCCATTTTGGAAAATTCAGTTATTTTTCTCATGATTTAATTAATCATTTATATTAGGAATTTTGTATTCATTCAAATAAAATTGGATATGGTTAAAAGGCCATATAATTTTATTTAAATAATCTTTATTCCTTTATTTTTATTTGGATTATCTTTATTCCATTTGCTTATGGATTTGGCCAAGATTTAATTTGACTTTATTTATTTATTTCTTTCTTTCTCTTATAAAATCCATATCTTTTTATTGATAGTTCTAAAATTTGTGATTCCACTTTGTAAAATTTTATTTAATATTTGTTTATATTATTAAATACTTTTAGGATTATTTTGTTCACAATTTGGTATTGATTTTTGTTAGGAGCTTTATTAGCCTTGGAATTTATTTCCTTTATCTTATTAAATTCATAAGTTTTTATCCATGGATCCAAATTAAGTGTAACCAATTCCATGGTTTTATAATATTTTTGTTTACCATTTTTGAGTCATTTATAAATGTTTGTTTCTGAATTTTTATATGGGTCAAATCCATAGTCTTTGAGAGATCTTGGATATGATTTATTCCATTAGGGTTTAGGGTTTTGGTTTATTTTTCCCAGGTGTTTAAATTCAAGAATATTTCCATGCAAGAATGCATTTGATCCTTCGAATATTTGTTTGTTGCTTTCTTATTCAAATTTTGTTCAAGAAGGTTTTTGATGTTTCCATTTAGAAGCAAAAAAGTTTCTTTTCACCCTAAATTTCAACAATAGTTTCTATTTTTTATTTATTTTTCACATTTCAAAATTTGGAGAATTTTGGGATGTGACAGATATTGTTTTTCTCATTTTGAGGGTCCATAAAGGACTTAAGAGTTTCTTGGAGACTACGAGTACTTCATTCCATATTATTATTAGGATTACCTGCAAGACTATCATAATGTTTTTGGAAATTAGGATTATAGTTCTTTTTCCAAGCAGGGTTATAATCATTACGAGATATGAAGTCTATTTCTTCAATATTTGGTTCTAGGATATCTCTTACCTGGGTTTCCTTAACTTTAACGGCAAATATGAGCTCATAAGCTTAGCATTGAGTTCTTCATTTTCTTGAGGTGTGATAGACTTCACCTTCATTGTGTTTGATCTATCCACATGCCATTGGGAATGGTTGTCTTGCATATTGTCTAGAAGCTAATTTGCTTCAGTAATATGTTTACCCATAAATGGTCCTCCAGCTGTAGTATCAAGCATATACTTAGACACAGGGTTAAGAAAATAATAAAATAAATGTAGAATTAATAAATCTTCCATCCCATGGATAGGATAGTTTCTCATGCATTCTTTCATTCTCTCCCATGCAAGCACTAGTGGCTCACACTCTTCCTATCTAAAACCAGTAATATTAGATCTTAGTTGCATAGTCTTTGCAGGTGAGAAAAATTTAGTCATAAATAAAGAAGTACATTCCACCCATGATGAAATAGTATTTCTAGGCAAAGATAAAAACCATTCTTTTGCTCTTCCTCTAAGAGAGAAAGGAAATAAGCGCAACTTGACTGCATCGGGGTCAACATCTTTAATGCACATCATATCACATATTTCTGGGAAAGTATTCAAGTGCATACATGCGTCCTCAACAGTAGAGCCTCCAAATTGATATTGTTGAACCAAACTTAAATAGTGGAGCTTAATTTCATAGCCCTCAGCAGTAATTGATGGCTTGGTAATAGGAGTACGTAAATAATCATTGTTGGGAGTTGCAAACTCCCCAAGCTTCTTTTTATCCATATTTGCTATGTTTTTGGATTTTCTTAAACAAATAATAATGATAGTAAAAACAAGAATTTAAAGACTAACTAAATTTTTTGGTTTTTCAAATAAAGCCTAAAAGCAAACTAAAATTTTTAAAACAAGAATTAAAACTAGCAAGGTTCCTACTAACTTTACCAGGGTAGCTATTGCTTCACCGGCAATAGCGCCAGAAAAAGGGTTGATACCTTTGATCCGAATTACGGATGTATTATAGCTATTTTTCCCTAGTAGACCTAGGTTATCGAATCCTCGGGAAGGATAAAGTATAGGGGTTCGCAACATAGAAAACAAAAAAATTCCTACGATGGGAACAACTATGTACCAAGATCTATCTGTGCTCGCACACACGTCCGGTAGCACATCCGTGCTCGCACACACGTCCAAGGCACCGAGCAACCTCCGCCTCCTCGCTCCAGCGATGCAGTGGAAGCACAACTCTTTCTTGCCAAAAAGCTACCAGGAACATGTATCTCGCTAGTCCGAGACCATTGGGTATAAATTAGAGGGAGAGAGAGATCCTTCACGAGGAGGTGTGGGTGAGAGAGAGGGAGAGGGGATCCTTTTATAGGAGGAGGGGGAACCCCAAGGGGGTGACCGGTGCATGTTGCTTCCCCTTGCCCTCCCTCCATTCATGTGGGTGGAAGCTCCACTCATAATTTGTCCCTTCATTTCTCCACTCAAAATTCCCATTAAATTTCCACCAAATTTAATGCAAACTCTCTTTAAATAAAACTCTTTTTATTTATTAAGAATTTTGTCAATTAACTTAATGACAAACATTCACATATAACCCCTTGCTAGTTTTTCATTTCACATGCAGAAACACTTTCTGCAATTTCACCAGAAAATAGTGTCGGTGTCTAGTGAAATAAATTACTAGGCTTTGTTATTCTTTTCAGTATGAAACTATTTGCTCCAAATGGTGTCGGTGTCTCTTAAGTGTGTCACCCTACGGTTCACGAATAATGCGGACATGATCGAAACCCCTCTCAGATCAATAATCAGAAGAGGGACCTGGAGATCCATACTGACTCCCACACATTCAACGATGACATTCTTGTGATCGTGAGAACCTTTTACGCTAGTAACTTAATCCCTTTGACTCGCGATATATTACATGTCCGTGATTCGATCATCGCTATCTCCATACATAGTTCGATCTTGTTACTGACATGTACTCTTTTCGCGTTACCGTGATGTAACATTGTAGTGCTCAAATCACTTGCTTGCAAGCTAATCAATGTGATATCACCAAGAGGGCCCAGAGTATATCTATCCGTCATCGAGATGAACAAATTCAACTCTCGATACATTGGCCTCAACATAACACTTTAGTAGTACTTAACCCATCTTTGTAATCACCCTGTTACGGTGTGATGTTTGATGTTATCAAGATACTCTTGTAATGTTAGTGATTGACATGATCTCATGGTCTAAGGATTAGGATTACTTCGTATGATGTTATAGCAATATAAACTCAATGACTTTGATCATAATGCTATACTTGGAATGAATGTTCATCACACCATTCCAATAATTTTTTGACCTCATTATTAATGACATCCAATGTCCATGATCAGGAAACCTTGATGATCTTGTAAATCAATGAGCTAGTTTATAAGAGATGCATAACTAGGAACTTTCTGTTTGTTTATTAAACACACATGTATTAACGTTGTTGTATTAATACAATTATAGCATGCAAAATAAACAACTATCATATACTTGGAACATACATAATAACCACTTTATTATTGCCTCTCAGGGCATATTCCCTTAAGTATCCCCCTTGCACTAGAGACAATAATCTAGTTACATAGTGATAAATCTAACACCCATGGAGTTCTGGTGTTGATCATGTTTTGATCTAGGTAGAGTTTTAGTCAACGGATCTGCTACATTGAGATCCTTGTGTACTTTACAAATCATTATATCTCCATCCTTTACATGCTCGTGGATGGAGTGAAACCGGGGCTTAATATGCTTGGAATTCTCGTGAGACCTTGGTTCTTTGGCATTGGCTATGGCACCATTGTTGTCACAATAAATCACCATTGGGTCCAATGCGCTTGCAACCACACCTAGTTCGGTTATGAACTCCTTCATCCAACTGCTTCCTGAGCTGCTTTCGAAGCAGCAACATATTCGACCTCCATTGTTGATCCCGCCACCACGGGTTGTTTGGAACTCCTCCAACTAACCGCTCCACCATTCATGAGAAATACGTATCCGGATTGGGACTTAGATTCATCTGGATCGGTGTCAAAGCTAGAATCGACATAACACTTAGCGACAAGCTCTTCTCCACCTCAGTATACGAGAAACATATCCTTAGTTCTTCGCAAGTACTTAAGGATATTCTTGACCGCTATCCAGTGTTCCGATCCTAGATCAGATTGGTATCCACTAGTTAAACTAATAGCATGTTCCACATCCGGTCTTGTACATAGCATGGCATACATTTTAGAGCCTATGGCTGAAGCATAGGGGAGTTTGTCCATTTTCTCTCCTTCTTCCGCCGTAGCCGGACTTTGAGTCCTACTCAATGTATTGCCTTGCAACATAGGTAAGAACCCATTCTTACTTCCATCCATTTTAAATTTCTTTAAAATCTCATCAAGGTATGTACTTTGTGATAGCCCTATTAGGCGCCTAGATCTATCCATATAGATCTTTATGACTAATATGTAAGACGCTTCACCTAGGTCCTTCATTGAAAATTTGCTGTTTAGATAACTGTTAACGTTGTTTAAAAGATCTATATCATTTCCGATCAATAATTTGTCATCCACATATAATATCATAAATTCCACATCACTCCCGCTCACTTTCTTGTAAATACAAGCCTCTCCATAAGTTTGAATAAATCCAAACTCTTTGATATCCTCATCAAAGCAGAGATTCCAACTCTGGGATGCTTGTTTAAGTCCATAGATGGATTGCTGAAGCTTGCATACCTTGTCAGCATCCTTCGGATCGACAAAATCCTTTGGTTGTACCATATACAACTCTTCTTTAATGTTGCCATTGAGTAACGCAGTTTAGACATCCATCTGCCATATCTCATAGTTGAAATATGCAGCAATTCCTAGCATAATCCTAACTGACTTTAGCTTCGCTACAGGAGAGAATGTCTCATCATAGTGAATCTCCTTGAATTTGTCGAAACCCCTTTGTGACAAGTCGAGCTTTATAGACGGTTACATTAGCATCAGCATCAGTTTTTCTTTTGAAGATCCATTTATTCTCCACAGCTTTTCGGTTGTGAGGTAAGTCCACCAAGGTCCAAACTTGGTTTTCGTACATGGATTCCATCTCGGATTTCATGTCTTCTAGACATTTTTTGGAATCCGGGCTCATCATCGCTTCTTCATATGTCACAGGCTCATCAATTTCATCGACCATGAAAATCATAATAGGATTTCCATGCCGCTCGCGAGCTGCATGCGTCCTGCTAGAACTGCGAGGTTCGGTAGTATTCTCTTTTGGAGCTTCATGATTGTTATCATTAGTTCCCTCTTCATTTGGTGAAGTCAACTCCGGAACGGCTTCTGGCACTGCTCTACTTGCCATAGTATGAATAGAAGGTTCTACAACCTCTTCGAGTTCTACATTTCAACTACACACACCTTTCGCGAGAAACTCTTTCTCTAGAAAGGATTCATTCTTGGCAACGAAAACCTTTCCCTCGGATCTCTGATAGAAGGAATACCCAATAGTTTCCTTAGGGTATCCTATGAAGGCGCATTTTTATGCTTTGGGTTCGAGTTTATCTGGTTGAAGTTTCTTCACATAAACATCGCATCTCTAGAATTTAAGAAATGACAGCTCAGGTTTGTTTCCAAACCACAATTCATACGGTGTCTTTTCAACAGATTTAGATGGTGCCGGATTTAAAGTGAATGCGGCAGTTTCTAGTGCATAACCCCAAAATGATAGTGGCAAGTCCGTCAGAGACATCATAGATCGAACCATATCTAGTAAAGTACGATTATGACGTTCTAACACACCATTTCGATGTGGTGTTCCGGGATGTGTGAGTTGTGAAACTATTCCACACTCTTTCATATGTGTGCTAAACTCGTAACTTAGATACTCACCTCCACGGTCAGACCGTAGAAATTTGATCTTTCTATTATGATGATTTTCCACTTCACTCTGAAATTCCTTAAATTTCTCAAAGATTTCCGACTTGTGTTTCATCAAGTAGATATAATTGTATCTACTCAAATCATGCATGAAAGTAACAAAATAACGATATCCACCACGCGCCGACACACTCATTGGACCACACACGTCAGAGTCTATGATTTCCATTAAATCTGTCGCCCATTCCATTGAACCGGAAAACGGCGTTCTAGTCATCTTGCCCATAAGGCATGGCTCACGTGTATCAAATGATTAGAAATCAAGTGATTCGAAAACTCCATCATAGTGGAGCTTCTTCATGCGTTTTACGCCAATATGACCTAGACGACATTGCCACATATATGTGGATATATCATCATTAAGTTTAATCCTTTTGGCATCAATATTATGAATATGTGTAACACTATTATCGAGATCCAACAGAAATAAACCATTCATCATCGATGCATGACCATAAAAGATGTCATTCATATAAATTGAACAACCATTGTTTTTAGGTTTAAATGAATAAGCACAATGCATCAAACAAGATCCGGATACAATGTTCATGCTCAGTGCTGGCACCAGATAACAATTATTCAAGTTTATAACTAATCCCGATGGTAAGTGGAGAGGTAGCGTTCCGATGGTGATCACATCAACGCTTGATCCATTGCCGACACGCATCTTGACCTCACCCCTTGCTAGTGGTCGCTTGTTCTGCAACCCCTGATTCGAGTTACAAATATTAGCAACTGAACCGGTATCAAATACCCAGGTGCTACTACGAGTACTAGTCAAGTACACATCAATAACATGTATATCGAATATACCTTTATTTGCCTTGCCGGCCTTCATGTCTTCCAAATACTTGGGGCAGTTGCACTTCCAATGGCAAGTCCCCTTGCTATAATAGCACTCGGTATCAGACTTAGGGCCAACTTGGGATTTATTTATAGGTACGATAACTGGCTTGCCGCCCTTCTTTCCCTTCTGTTTACCCTTTCTGTCTTTCTTGAAACCGGTTGTCTTATTTATCATCAACACTTGATGTTTCTTCTTGATCTCCACTTCTGCAGTTTTAAGCATTGACAGAAGCTCAGGGAGAGACTTCTTCATGCCTTGCATGTTATAGTTCATCAGGAAGCTCTTACAGCTAGGTGGCAGAGATTGGAGAACACGATGGATGCGTAAACCAATGGGAATCGTTATTCCTAAGGTCACAAGCTTATCAGCGTAACCCTACATCTTGAGTACATGCTCACTAATGGAGCTATTCTCTTCCATCATGCAGCTAAAGAAATTTTCTGGAGCATTATAACTCTCTACAGCAGCATGGGTGTCGAAAATCATTTTCAACTCGCCCATTGTATCAAAGGCATTGCCATTTTCGAAATGCTTTCGAAGTTCCGGCTCTAGCCCATACAAAATGCCGCAATGAACTAAGTTGTGGTCCTCCTGATGAGTCAGATAGAAGTTCTTTTCCTCGTCAAGGGCATCATCAAGTGGTGGGGGGCCTAGCGGCTCTTCTAGCACATATTGCTTTTGTCCAGTAGAGAGGAGAATCCTCAAATTCATGGCCTAGTTGGTAAATTTGCTACCGTTCGTTGCAAGTTTCTCTTTCTCCATGAACACATTGAAATTAAAAGCAGGTGGTGCCATCTACAACAGAATTTGTAAAGTTTAGACTAAGTTTATGATTTATTGATTTCAACTAATCCAAAATTAAGAATGAACTCCCACTAAAAAACGACATCCCTCGTTCCTTTTTGGTGATTACATGAACCAAATCCACTACACCAAGTCCGATCATCACGTGAGTCGGTGTAGCTTAAAAGGCAAGCATCAAATGGGCGTCATATCTTTCATATGACTCATGCTTAACCTTTTGGTCCGTGTTCCGAGGCCATGTCTTCACCTGCTAGGCGCCAAGTAATAACCTTAGTATTCCCATGTGTAAACTATCTTACACCCGAAATATGATCGTAGATCCAAGAACACCCGATCATCACGTGATGTTTTGGAGCATACTTAAGGTAGAAGACATTTTTATCTTCATATATTAATAATGGATCATCTTATTATGCTAGTAAAACGCCAAACTAGCAATATAAGATGCAACAAACATCTCATGTGAAAATTGAAATGATATGGTTCTTGCACTTGATCTCCATCATGTGCATCATGGTATGATCGTCATCATTCCTCTATTGTAAGGCTAAGGTCTATGGAACTTACATTTTATGTGTGTTGTAAGAGTATCGAATCATACTTTTACTTACAAAATCACCATGTCATGTCAGTAGCCCAGCAACAATTTAAACTAGACGCTTCTAATTTATCCATTGCAAGTTTTACATAGCTTAGGGCTTTCGAAGATAGAACCGTTCTTACCTACAAATATGGACCACAACAAGGATAACATAATTGTTGACAACTCGTTGCAAATTAGATATTGACTATACTAGGAGAGACAGACACCCGCTAGCCATTTATGCAAAACTAGTTGCATGTCAAGCGTGGAACAGGTCTCATGTGCGAGAACATGTAAAGTTTGTCTGGGCCGCTTCATCCCACTATGCCTCCAATATCCAGAGTACAACTAAGAAGCAATAACATGATCATCATCGCCCACATATACATATGTGTACTACCTGTGCAAAGCATCTACGCATAGATCCGACTCTGATACCAGTGTAGGGGTTCGCAACATAGAAAACAAAAAATTTCCTACGATGGGAACAACTAAGTACCAAGATCTATCTACTATATACAAGAAACATGAGGATATACATCCGTAGATAACATACCCTTGAAGACTGACAAATCTTAACGAGGTTGAATTCGTGGTTGATGTAGACAAACTCTTGCCGATCTCAAGATCGAGAGGAAGTCCTAGCGCCACAAATCAGTGGCGCATCCGTGCTCGCACACACGTCCGAGGCACCGAGAAACCTCCGCCTCCTCGCTCCAGCGATGTCGCGGAAGCACAACTCTTTCTTTCCGAAAAGCCACCGGGAACATGTATCTCGCTAGTCCGAGACCATGGGGATAAACTAGAGGCGGAGAGAGATCCTTCATGATGAGGTGTGAGTGAGATAGAGGGAGAGGGGCTCCTTTTATAGTAGAGGGGGAACCCCAAGGGTGTGGACCGCGCATGGGTTGCCCCCTTGCCCTCCCTCCATTCATGTGGGTGGAAGCTCCACTCACAATTTGGCCCTTCATTTCTCCACTCAAAATTCCCATTAAATTTCCACCAAATTTAATGCAAAATTTCCTTAAATAAAACTCCTTTTATTTATTCAGAATTTTGTCAATTACCTTAATGAAAAACATTCACATATAACCCCTTGCTATTATTTCATTTCATATGCAGAAACACTTTCTGCCATTTCACCCAAAAACAGTTTCGGTGTCTAGCGAAATAAATTCCTGCGCTTTGTTATTCTTTTCAGCATGAAACTATTTGCTCCAAATGGTGTCTCTTAAGTGTGTCACCCTACGGTTCACGAATAATGCGGACATGAATGAGACGCCTCTCAGATCAATAATCAGAAGCGGGACCTGGAGATCCATACTGACTCCCACACATTCAACGATGACTTTCTTGTGATCGTGATAACCTTTTACGCTAGTAACTTAATCCCTTTGTCCCGCTATATATTACATGTCCGACATTCGATCATTGATATCTCCATACCTAGTTTGATCTCTTTACTGACATGTACACTTTTCTCGTTCCCGTGATATAACATTCTAGTGATCAAATCACTTGCTTGCAAGCTAATCAATGTGATATCACCGAGAGGGCCCAGAGTATATCTATTTTTCATCGGGATGAACAAATTACACTCTCCATCCATGGGCCTGAACATAACACTTTAGTAGTACTGAACCCATCTTTATAATCACGCTGTTATTGTGTGACATTTGATGTTATCAAGATACTCTTCTAGTGTTAGTTATTGACATGATCTCATGGTCTAAGGATTAGGATTACTTCGTATGATGTTATAGCAATATAATCTCAATGACTTTGATCGTAATTCTATACTTCAGGTGAATGTTCATCACACAATTCCAATAATGTTGTGACCTCGTCATTAACAACATCAAATGTCCATGATTACGAAACCTTGATCATCTTGTTAATCAACGAGCTAGTTTATAAGAGAGGCATAACTAGGAACTTTCCGTTTGTTTATTAAACACACATGTATTAACATTTCCGTATTAATACAGTTATAGCATGCAAAATAAACATCTATCATATAATTGTAACATACATAATAACCACTTTATTATTGCCTCGAAGGGCATATTCCCTTCATAAAGCATAGTAAAGTTACTTTAACGGAAATTTGGGAATTTTAGAATTCTTTTTGTGTTTTACTAAACCAAGAGTTTGTTGTATTTTGTTGTCGTTGATGATGGAGAGAGAGGGCTTGGGGCTTTCGCCCACCTGTAGTTGTGCAAAACATCTGATGGGAATAAAAGATAATAATAAAGTATGCATGTAATTGTTAGAGTAAGATAAATAATGTGGGCAGTGCATCCATAATTGTTATTTCCTCCGCAACCTCTTATAGCAATAACCTACTAGTCTCATCCATAGAATAAAGAGAACTAATGATATGCATAGTGATATCACCATTAATCACAGGTAAATCCCTTACATATAGTTGTACTACCCTTTATGTCATTGGAGTTCCCATCTTTCATATTAGTCCTTACTCACACTCCCTATACCTAGATCAATCCTTGGGGTCTTAGGTACCTGACAAGTCCTTAGGTTGAGGCAAGCGAGGGTACAATAATCATCATGTCATACAAACTAATACACGATCCCATCTATGATAAATAACATGCACAAAGCTACATGGCTAGGATGAAGCCCTTAGCCCAAGGATAATTACTCACACATAGAGATGAAATCAAGAATCATAATTTTTTTAATCTAAATCATGAGATTGATAGCAAATAGTCTTACAATGTCGCCAATTGTAGATGAGATCTACTATTACAAGTGGTGAAATATGGCTATGGTGGAGGAGAAGGGTTTAGAGATTAGATCTAGATCTATTCCTTCGGCGACTCTTCGGTGTTATGTTTTGTGGGGTGCGGTTCTCATTTCTCATTGCCCGAGGCCTGTTTATATAGGGGTCCCTTCATGAAAGTTATTTTGTTTGACCTAGCGGTGTCGGTGGCAACTATATGGCCGGAACTATACAGCCAGAATTTTATTCCCGCCATATATTTGGTCTTTAAAGCTTCTGCCTCCGCTTCACGACTCCTGGTTTCTTTGGATTGTTGGAAATCTCAGATATTTGACTTTAATATTGTGATTCCCATCATCAAATGTCATTATCTATGCAGGAAAAATAGAAAGAAAGGATTACACACTACAAGAAATCCGGTCTATTGCCACGATAAAAATCGTTGAAACAAGTGCCAAATCATCGCAATTGGTACCTATTGCATCCAAAATTCGTTCGTTGGGCAGCGTTGCGAGTAAATGCGTGGAGTTAGGCTAGTTCCACTGAATGATTTTCGTGGCTACAAAATTTTCCATTTACAACCATTTATTCAAGCAATTGCCACTCGTTTTTCCGTTGCGGCACTCACTTAACGCAACCTATATTTTTGATGGGTATAATTCTAGGGCAACACATACCGAACCGTGGTGAGTGACCAATGTGGCAACGGCAAATGTTTTGTTGCGCATTCTCTTTCGTTGGAATAGTCCGATTTATTTGCCACGTTCAATTTTGTCGCAAGAAACTATGGCAACAAACCTTACACGCGTGGAAAAAACGATTTGCCACAAACAATTCAATCGTGGTAACACGAGTTATCTGGTTATCGCCACGTCCAATTATTCCGTGGCGATCCTCTATTTTAACACAAATAATTTTGGTGGCGCCAAATACTAGTCGCTACGTGCAAGCTTTTCATGGTGATGCTTTATTCCAACAAATTTTATTTGTGTGGCGACATGCAGTAATCGCAACGGCCTAAATATTAGTATCTATAAACAAGTGCGACGATTTAAACTATTCGTGGCGATGGTTTATTCCAACAAATTTTATTTGTGTGGCGACATGTAGTAATCGCAACGTCCTAAATATTAGTAGCTACAAACAAGTGCGACAATTAAAAGTTTTCGAGGTGATTCTCTATTTCAACAAAATTAGGTTTGGTGGCACGAAATAGGTAACGCAACGTCCAAATTGTTTGTGGAGAAAAAGTACTGCCACGATCTCCACTGTTAGTGGCGAAAGTATATTTGAACAAAATTTCTATTGATGGCGCCAAGCAGTTATCACAACAGGTAGTCGTGGCGACTGAGCCTTAAAGCAACAATACATTTGCCGTGCTAATTACCTATTGCCACGTTAAAGGGGAAAAAAAGGAAAAAAACGTGAAACAAAAATACGGGCATTGAATTAAAATATTCAAAACCGTACATACAATATATAAATTCATACAAATCATAATTCTCACAGCTATTTATAATTCATACAAATAATAATTCCAATACAATATGGATTTGTTTAAAACTCAAAAATATCGAAGGTATCCTAATATACTTGATGTAGAATCCATTGCATCTAATTTTTTCCATTATCATAATTTGCATTTCCATCCTGCAATCAAAAATAAAAAAAAATTTAGTTCATGTCCATTTGCATCCTAGATACATGGTGAAACATAAGAAGCACATGGAGCAAGGCTATAGTGTGAGTTTAGAAAAAACATACTTGTAAGACAACGAAGAAACAACACATATTGAAACATAAGAACGTGGTGCAGCAAGCCTAAAGTGTGGGTGAAGCAAAAACAGTAGGTACTAGTACTATTTTGTAAAAGTTTATGACTTACCATTGCTTTAAGAATTCTGTGCGGAGGGGGATAAAAATTCTTAGTAGGGCTCCGTGAAAGTGGTGTTTGCAGGTTTGGACTAATATTTTTTTTCTGGCTTGTCTTCCTATTAAGAATTTGAAAGAACGACATGCACTGTTAGCAATGCAAGTAAACATCTAAATCTTACGAGTTTGCAAGCGTATGACTATCATCACCTGACGTGTTTGCATCTTCTGTATTTCCAACTGTTGGGAGAACTCTTGAAACTTTGACTGAAACTGTGAGTTAAACTATTCCATCAAGTTTCTCTCAAAATCCTGTCTTGAGGTTCTCTCCAATTCCATCATTTTTTCCCTTTCAGCACGTTCTTCCTGTAACCTCTCCTCAAGGTTTTCCCTCTCAGCATGCTCGACATCAAACTTCTGTTCTAATTCAGTATACTGCTGGCTGAGCTTAATGTTCTCTTTTTGGGTCTCTATCGTAGCACAAGCTTGCTCTTCAACCTGGATTTTAATCCTTTCAGAATTAGTTGGCAGTTTGGCCATGTATCCCAACCCACAAGGCTGCGCTGACTTGCAAGGTACGAATTCTTTATAAGCCGTCTGGAAAATATTGATTCTTTGTTCAAGTGAAATTGGAACATCAGATTCCTTTAATCTGTTTTCAATGTCTTTACTTGCTTCGTCCTGATTATGAAAAGAACACTCCCATAAGATGAAAAAACATCCAAGATGAACAATAGTAAATATGTTTTGAGAATAGCTTCTAAGTCAGTATACTCACGTAAACTTTTTTGGACTCTGGGGTAGTCCATTCTCCATCGTTGTTGTGGGCGATTTCCCAGAGAGCAATACAGGCTGGCTCTTCTCCAGTTTCCGGATTTCACTGCAAGTAGTGCAACAATTAGATGCTACAAATAATAAATCACAGTGAGCAGCGAAGCATGCATAGTGAGTAGGCACATACATTCTCAAAACTCAATTGAGATAACGATTTTGATCCACCTCTGTGTTTTATGATGAGTTTCTTACGGTTATCCGATTTCTTTTGGCTGAGTTGCTACACATTCAGTGATAAAAAAAAGAACGAGTCAGACATGCTATTTCATGATAGTACAAAATTCACAAACTGTGAGCATAGAAATAACCAGGAATTTCTCATCAGTGCCATAGTAGTTAATCAGCCATTCCCACTCTTCTGGTTGTAAATCTTCCGGTACATTTGATATTCTAGCACCACCTGTTTTGTATGCCTTGTAAGTGCAGCTTAGAGATGCTCGCCAGCCTCTGTATCGCTCTTACGCAATTTTTGGAATTGCTTTTTCTGTTTTTGGTGTATCCTCCAAATCATATCTGTCCTGTAATGCGTAACAAACGGATAGACTTTAGTAGTTCATTACGATCGAAAAAATAAGACAACCACGGTGAGAAATGTTGTACTCACCAACATATCTGCAAATATGAGACGATGGATGTCAGGGTGAATGTCTGACCACCTCCTCACTCCAATAATGGGTAACCTTTTTTTCATTATGATAACCAAGTCATCTTTGAATGGACGGTTGTTCATTCCTACTGCACCACCCAATTTATCAGAGAATGCAATATTTAGCTTTGCATATCCATTGGCATGACGCTTCTTAGATGCTTTTACACCTTTTACTACACCTCGCCCTTTCTTCTTGGGTCCGTCAGCGCCTAGAGCCCAGAACATACACAAAGAAGCAATTTACTGTCTAGTACATTGTAAGAAATGAGGACATAAATGTAAAAAAGAAGCTAGTACCATCCTCTAGCTGCGGGCGATGGTGGCGAGCATGGGAAGGCCATTCGTCAAGAGCAGACATGTCAGTTTCAGACACTATAGTGTTAGATCGGTCTATAGTTCCTGTATTAGGGTTAACATTTATACTGAATCATCAATGAAGGTTTTACTGCATTACATAGCAAATGTTAGTTAAAGCTTAAATGTCAGAAATAAATTACCACATCTATGTTTTCCAAGTTTTCTTTTGTAAGCTTGTAACATTTCAACCCTTGTCATTGTAACAGATCCTTTTTTTACTAAACATGTAAACAATAAATGGACAAAGCATTAGCAATATGCACAATTCAGAAACCTGATTAAGAATTACTGTACTTATGTACCATTGGTAATTGAAAAATCTAGTTCTTCTGTTTCGTTTGAATCTTGATCCTCAGCTCTTGCATCCCTAACTGCATGTTCATCCAAATCATTTATTAGTTACAGCATGCATTAAAATGTGACCTGGAAAATATGTATTAAAGTCTGTATTGAAGGTGTTGTGCGTTCGAGATTTTGGATGAAAGGATACCTGAGACAGTTTTTCGCTTGTTTCTGGAGGATCCACTTTCAACATCAAGATGAGACCCTGGTGTTTCAATATCAACACTGGGCTTCTCCCTAAACAGACACAGGTTGATCTTCTTCTCAATACTGTGCATGGATACCAATGTCTCCACTTCCGGTGCATGCTCGATAGGAATAAATTTTGCTCTACCATCAGCAGTTTTTACCCTGTAGTAGAGGTAATGACGCCCGCCACAGAATCCAACACTTTCAATCAAACCGATCAATTCTATATAGAAGATGTCAATCCTCTCGATTGTTGCTTCCAGAACTTTCTGTTTTTTATCCTCATCTTCGTAGTACAAGTTAAGTTTCCAAATATCCTCATGTACCTACATTGACATAGAAGTAAAAAAAAAGAGCACCAAAGTAATTATTCAATTCATAGTTCTGAAATAAAGAATATCTTACATAGCTATGTAAATTTTATGAATAGTTTGTAGAACGAATTAGTCATTTATCATTAAATTCTCAGTTCGATACACGATAAGAAAAACATGTTGGCAAAAGATCAACTGAGGAACAACATTATGAAATCAACGAATTAGTTCAGTTCTTGAAAGTCCACAAATCAATATAATTGAAGACACCGAGATTTGATCATATTTTAACATGAACTACCTAGATCGGAGGGGAGTAGTACTAGTACTAAAATATGCTATATTGAACAAATAAAACTTGCAAAAGAGTGGATTAACACAGAACATGTGTTATAACATCTAAACCTAGCAAATCATTGGCCGAACATATGCAGCCACAAATGCAAAATCAATCGGTAGATAATGTACTGGCAGTTCCTCGTAAACCCTAGTGCACATTGGCGAGGTGCTCCTGGACTCAGCCGTGTCTGCCTGGACTCCTGCTCCTAGGGATCACGATGAACAGTGATCACATGCCGGCGGAAGCTCAGGTTGTAGCTAGATCCGACCGCTGGAGGAGCGGGGCGGAGGCGTGCTGAATCGGCCGGGCGGCGGTGTATCACATGCGGATCGCATCGGCCTGGTGGGCATCACGGGGTAGAGAAGATGGCGAAGCAGCTGCGACGACGCCTAACGTGGCAAGGATCACCAACGGCAGCATGTAAATCTAGGGTAACCTGAGAGAATTGGCGTACCGTTGACTCCGGCGACGATGTCGTCATGTCGGCGTGTGGGCGATGAGGGAGCTCAGATCCGATGGCGAACAAACTCGCCGAGGTGATTGCGTTTAGATTGGATCGTGGGGGTCGTGGGTACCTAAATATGAAGAGAGTTTAGCGGGAAGGTTAAAAGGATGGTTTTAGGTTTTGGTGGGAACAAAAAGTTTCGCACAAACTCTACGCAAGGGCCTTTTAGCGGTAGGTTTTTCAATTATTGGCCAAAACTACATTGGTGGGAACATAATTATTTGTTTACTAGTTTTTTAATTAATAAAAAATAAATTAGTTCGGAAATTAATGTTTGAAAGCAATATTTGAAAGTAATATTACTGTCCTCACATGGTTTTGTTTGTTCCATGGTACATACACCTTATTTATTAGTTGATATGGTTAGTAGATGACATTATAAGACTATGAGACCTGGTTTCATATTTTTTAGAATTGTCTATCCACCTTTCAAATTTAGTCAACCCTAGGTTTGACCATGATTCAAACATTGTTCAGAACATGAAAGTTGGAAAACTAAGCTTGGAACCTTCTTATTTACTGCAATATGAAGCTGTTATACCAAACTGTTTGGTCCATTTCATGATTCACAGTTCATAGCAAACGGCATGGATCCTTGGATTTCATGCGGCGGTGTCTAAGATATGAGAGTCCTCACATGGTTTTGTTTGTTCCATGGTACCTACACCTTCTTTATTAGTTGATATGGTTAGTAGATGACATTATAAGACTATGAGACCTGGTTTCATATTTTTTTGAATTGTTTATCCACCTTTCAAATTTAGTCAACCCTAGGTTTGACCATGATTCAAACATTGTTCATAACATGAAAGTTGTAAAACTAAGCTTGGATCCTTCTTATTTACTCCAATATGAAGCTATTATACCAAACTGTTTGGTCCATTTCAGGATTCACAGTTCATAGCAAACGGCTAGGTTCCTTGGATTTCATGCGGCGGTGTCTAAGATATGAGAGTCCTCACATGGTTTTGTTTGTTTTGTGGTACCTACACCTTCTTTATTAGTTCATATGGTTAGTAGATGACATTATAAGACTATGAGACCTGGTTTCATATTTTTTAGAATTGTCTATCCACCTTTCAAATTTAGTCAACCCTAGGTTTGACCATGATTCAAACATTGTTCAGAACATGAAAGTTGGAAAACTAAGGTTGGATCCTTCTTATTTTCTCCAATATGAAGCTATTATACCAAACTGTTTGGTCCATTTCGTGATTCACAGTTCATAGCAAATGGCTTGGATCCTTGGATTTCATGCAGAAGTGTCTGAGATATGAGAGTCCTCACATGGTTTTGTTTATTCCATGGTACCTACACCTTCTTTATTAGTTGATATGGTTAGTAGATGACATTATAAGACTATGAGACCTGGTTTCATATTTTTTTTAGAATTGTCTATCCACCTTTCAAATTTAGTCAACCCTAGGTTTGACCATGATTCAAACATTGTTCAGAACATGATAGTTGGAAAACTAAGCTTGGATCCTTCTTATTTACTCCAATATGAAACTATTATACCAAACTGTTTGGTCCATTTCATGATTCAAAATTCATATAAAACGGCTTGGATCCTTGGATTTCATGCGGCGCCGTCTGAGATATGAGAGTCCTCAGATTGTTTTGTTTGTTCCATGGTACCTACACCTTCTTTTGTAGTTCATATGGTTAGTAGATGACATTATAAGACTATGAGACCAGGTTTCATATTTTTTTGAATTGTCTATCCACCTTTCAAATTTAGTCAATCCTAGGTTTGACCATGATTCAAACATTGTTCAGAACATGAAAGTTGGAAAACTAAGCTTGGATCCTTCTTATTTTCTCCAATATGAAGCTATTATACCAAACTGTTTGGTCCATTTCATGATTCACAGTTCATAGCAAACGACTTGGATCCTTGGATTTCATGCGGCGGTGTCTGAGATATGAGAGTCCTCAGATGGTTTTGTTTGTTCCATGGTACCTACACCTTCTTTATTAGTTGATATGGTTAGTAGATGACATTATAAGACTATGAGACCTGGTTTCATATTTTGTAGAATTGTCTATCCACCTTTCAAATTTAGTCAACCCTAGGTTTGACCATGATTCAAACATTGTTCAGAACATGAAAGTTGGAAAAGTAAGGTTGGATCCTTCTTATTTACTCCAATATGAAGCTATTATACCAAACTGTTTGGTCCATTTCATGATTCACAGTTCATAGCAAACGGCTTGGATCCTTGGATTTCATGTGGCGGTGTCTGAGATATGAGAGTCCTCACATGGTTTTGTTTGTTCCATGGTACCTACACCTTCTTTATTAGTTAATATGGTTAGTAGATGACATTATAAGACTATGAGACCTGGTTTCATATTTTTTTGAATTGTCTATCGACCTTTCAAATTTAGTCAACCCTAGGTTTGACCATGATTCAAACATTGTTCCTAACATGAAAGTTGGAAAACTAAACTTGGATCCTTCTTATTTACTGCAATATGAAGCTATTATACCAAACTGTTTGGTCCATTTCATGATTCACAGTTCATAGAAAACGGCTTGGTTCCTTGGATTTCATGCCGCGGTGTCTGAGATATGAGAGTCCTCACATGGTTTTTTTGTTCCGTGGTACCTACACCTTCTTTATTAGTTCATATGGTTAGTAGATGACATTATAAGACTATGAGACCTGGTTTCATATTTTTTAGAATTGTCTATCCACCTTTCAAATTTAGTCAACCCTAGGTTTGATAATGATTCAAACATTGTTCAGAACATGAAAGTTGGAAACTAAGCTTGGATCCTTCTTATTTACTCCAATATGAAGCTATTATACCAAACTGTTTGGTCCATTTCATGATTCACAGTTCATTGTTGACTGTTCAGCAAACGAGTACACAGAAGTAATTCGGTGGAAAAAACAAAGAATGATCCAGTGAATAATGTGAATCAAACAGAAGGACAGAAAATAGCAATACATGAGTTAATATAGTTTAACTCGCTTATCACATGATTGCAAACATGTGGCACCTCTGTCCTCTGATAAAAGGATTAAGAAAATAGTCTTCTGGCATTTTTATAATACTTTAACTAGCCTAGGTTTGACCATGATTCAAATTTAGTCAAGCCTAGGTTTTTTACAATAAGTTTTTGCATCCATTTCCTGTATCCTGCATTTCCGACACAGATCTCCCCTAAACCCTTCGGCCCTCTTGCAACTGGGGCAAATCACGAGGTACCGGAGGAAGAACTGTATCTTGACGTACAGCTGGTAGGTTACGTATGCATCTTTAGCAGCATACTCCAGGTTTATTTCAGACAAAGGCACCTCTTCCCAGTAATCATGCCTTATACTAGGGAATTTACTCTTCATCTCGCCGTAATACTCGTCGATGATGCGATATGCAGGATCAGCCATTCCATCCTTTTTATTCCGTCCTTTGATCTTGACAAGAGACTGAATATCGATCTAGTTTTCTTCAAGAATTGTAATACCCTCGTACATCAACTTGTAAAAATCTTGTGTATTGTCAACGGTGCAGAAGACAATCCCTTTGTGTTGAAGGAATGAGCGGAGCGCTGGACAGGTCTTGTCGGTCCTGAAAGCATATTTAGTTTGTTTGTCAAAGAATGCATGACCAACACTTGCATGAAATGTGTAACTGAAATTGTTTAGTCATTGAAATATCATTCTGCATCATATAATTTGAAACTAAGAAAAGTTTATTAAATGCAAGAACAAGGCTCTGAAAATTTGCTTGTGATAATTAATTAGGTATAATGAAATTCAGTACACATGCTAGATGAGCATATGGATAGATTCAATTTGATAACTTGAATAAAATTTGAAACTACATAAGTTTATTATAATCAAATTCAGTATAATGAAACTCAGTCTAGAATATCATAACTTGAATAAAATCTCATAATGAAATTCATTTGGTACTGAGAAAATTGCACAAACAAGTAACTCTTGGTGCTATTTTCGCACAAACCAAGTACCTTAAAACTAGGGCAGAACGGCCAACGTATATGGTATCAGTTGAGAGGATCTCGATGGCTTACTCTCAGCCGGGTATATAAGCTGGTCGATCTACCAGTCAGTTAGCGAGGTGGGACTAATCTCCACGTCCACGTCGCCTGCTACGCGCGCGCCACCAAATTTGTGCCCAATCTTGGGGTGGGGCATGGGCCGAGCGAAAGGCCTACGTAGCTCCGCCAGGTCTCCGCCGAAACTGCCCTGCCCCCACACGACGCCGCCGCCGTATCGGCACTGCCCCCAGACGATGTCGCCACCGTATCGGCACTTCCTCCAGACAACGTCGCCGCCGTATCGGCAATGCGCGACCGACCAATCCGCCATCGCGACCTTGCCGCCATCCGAATTGGATCAGCGTAAACGGTTGCCCTGCCGACTTGTACTCAACCTATCTCTGCTGCATCCGCCGCTCGTCAGACAAAATTACAAGGTTTGCACCAATACAGATGTACTACCTCTGTTCCCCTTTAATTGACGACAGCACCAGCCAAATTGCTCACGTGCTCTGCGTTAGCTCGCGTCGATTAAAACTGGCGATTGCTATTGCTGTCAGATAGTCTAGCTGCTTAGGTTCACATATGAGTGTCGCTCTCATGTATCTGTTGTTTGGAAATACTTACTTGTAAACTAATGTTGCTGCTATTTTATTCTTATCAAGACCGCCTGCAAGGAGATAAGGAATAATGTCACGAGACAAGAGCTGGATGAAAAAGGATAGAGAGTCTCTGGAGTGGCAAAGTGGCATCAAGAGTTTCTTGGAAGTTTGTTTCGATGGTGCTCACCCAGACTCAAGAATCCCTTGCCCGTTTATGAAATGTCTAAATAATGCTCAGAGAAAGAGAAAGGATGTCCATATGCACTTTCTTCGGAATGGGATGGATCCGACCTACACTAACAGGATATACCATGGTGAACAACCTGATGAGGACAACATGGCCGAAGATTCAGATGATGAAAACGCTGCAGATGATGGTTCTGGGATATGTGACCTGCTCCAAACTCTTGTAAGGGTCACAAAAGTGGGAAATAATGCAGGAGACACCGGCGGTGATGGAAATAAACAGGAGCCAAATGCATCAGCCAAGGCGTTCTACCAACTATTGGAAGAGGGAAAAACAGGGTTGTACCCAGGTTGTGAGGAGGTCACAAAGATATCTTTCATTTTGAAGCTTTACCAAATCAAGTGCGTGACTGGGATGACCAATAGAGCATGTGACTTAATGCTCCAGCTGTTCAAGGAGTTGATGCCAAAGGGTCACTGCATCCCTAATAATCTTGCAGAAGTAAGGAAGGTCATCCGAGAGCTTGGTCTGGATTACAAAAAGATACACGCGTGTGAAAATGATTGTGTGCTATTCCGTAATGAACATGCTGATGCCCAAGAATGCCCTGTCTGTTATACGTCTCGATGGATACCTAGTCGTACCGTAGACAAAGACGATTCATCGACCGGTAAATCAAAGAATCCAGTGCCACGGAAAGTTCTATGGTATTTCGCACTCATTAAAAGACTGCAAAGGTTGTACATGACAAAAGATATGTCAACTGATATGAAATGCCATAAGGAGAAACGTACCGATGATGGCGTAATGAGGCATCCTGCAGATTCGAAGGCCTGGAAACACCTTGATGAAAAATATAGTGAAAAAGAATTCACAAAAGATGCTCGCAGTGTTTGGCTTGGCCTTGCTTCGGATGGATTCAACCCCTTTGGGCTCATGAGTATATCACACACTACATGACCAGTCATTCTGATCCCATGTAACTTTCCACCCTGGATGTGTATGAAACAACGGAACTGGATAATGTCGATGATTATTCCAGGACCAAAGTCAGCAGGAAATAACATTGATGTGTACTTGCAGCCTTTGATTGATGAACTGTTAGTTCTATGGGAGAATGGTGCTAAAGTATATGATGCCGCAACTGAGGGAAATTTCACGTTGTATGCATGCGTGTTGTGGACCATCAATGACTACCCGGCTTACGCAATGCTGAGTGGTTGGAGCACAAAAGGCAAGCTAGCATGCCCTTACTGCCACAAGCATACATATTACTTATGGCTCAACTATGGTAGAAAGCATTGCTACATGGGACACCGACGTTTTCTAAATAAATACCACAAATGGCGTCGAAACAAGTGTATGTTCAACAACAACACAGATACTAGAGATGCCCCGGTGCCACTTACGGGCATAGAAGTTCTACAGGAGCTAGATAGCATTCAGCACGCACCATTAGGGTAGTCAAATAAGAGAAAGCGACCGGAAACTAATCCCTGACACAATTGGCGGAAGAAAAGTGTGTTTTTCCAGCTGCCGTATTGGAGGCACTTGCTCGTGAGGCACAATTTGGATGTTATGCACATCGAGAAGAACATTTGTGACAGCATTCTAGGGACATTGCTTGACATGGAGGGAAATCAAAGGATGATGCGAAGGCTCGTCTTGATTTGGAGGACTTGAAAATTAGGGTGGATCAGCATGCAAGGCCCACCGGTAAGGGTAAGTACAATTTTAAGAAAGCCATGTATGCTTTAAAAAAGGAAGAGAAGATGATGCTCCTTAGGTTTCTACAGAGCATACGGATGCCTGATGGCTATGCTTCACACATTAAGCGATGTGTGGTCCTCGAGCAGTGAAAGTTTATTGGACTCAAAACTCATGACTGCCATGTTATATTACAGAAACTTCTTCCTATTGCGTTGCGCAAGCTTCTGCCAGAGAATGTCCTTATCCCATTGCTTCAGCTTAGTAAATTCTTTTCTGATTTATGCTCTAAGGAGTTAAGGGATGAAGATTTGGAGAATTTGGACAAGCAAATCGCAGAAATTCTATGTCAGCTAGAGATGATATTTCCACCGGCTTTCTTTGATATTATGATGCATCTCCCAATTCATCTAGCTAAAGAAGCAAAGTTGGGAGGGCCTTTACAATACAGATGGATGTATCCGGTTGAGCGATACCTACGTACGCTGAAGGGATATGTGCGTAACAAGGCTCACCCAGAAGGTTCGATTGCAAAGGGGTACATACTTGAAGAGTGCATGACGTTCTGCAGTCGATTCGTTCAAGGCATGCCTACAAAACGAAGTCAGTCCGAACGCCATGCTGATGGAGGTACATATGAACCACCAACAGGGATTACCATAATGGGTACAGTTGATTACTCCAAGAAAGGTTTTTCCCGTGAATTAGTCTCTTTGGAAGGTATTAATCAAATGAGGCAGTACATCATAACAAACTGCTTGGAAACCGAGCCATGGATTGAGTAAGGATACTTATGTATTTGCTTCATTTCATGACATGCATTAATACTTTGGTCATGAAGTAACCATCATTATTTTTTGAAGGAAACATATTGAGGAGGTCAAAAGGAACAATTGTCCTAATCCTAAAAAGAAACACAAGGAAGAATTTGTTGGCTGGTTCGAGAGACGGCTAACTTACTTTCACATTTTGGTTTAAACCTACCTCTCCTTCATGTTCATAACTTCAGATAGCACGGGGGAATTACTAGTAAAAAAATTGTCTATATTACGCTCACACATATTCTATTCCATGAAACAGATCACACAACTCCAGAAAGATGGGAAGGTCAGCAAACTATTGTATGCACTAGCTAAAGGTCCTGATCAAATTCCTCATGTGTACAACCGTACAGTAATGAATGGATATTACTTTCGAAATTCCTATATAGAGCAGGAATTGAGTACCCAGAATAGTGGCGTCGTAGTCAATGTGCAAGAAGGCAATGGCAGTACTGATCACTATGGGGTGATAAAGAAAATCATATTTCTTGACTTTCCTCCTGGTAAGGAGGTTGTTCTATTGCAGTGTGACTAGTTTGACGTGCCTACTGCCAATACAAATCAAAGTAAGGGATATAAGAAGGACAGATATGGAATCATTGACCTTGACACAACTATACACCGATTCAAGGAAGACCCTTACATTCTAGGCATCCAAGCTGAACAGGTTTTCTACGTCAGAGATGTGAAGAACCCTAATTGGGCAAGTGCTATTAAAATGAACCCATGCAATTTGTTTGCTCCTTTTGTTTTAAATGGTGCAAACGTTGATGATGCCGCAGAAGGAAGTGAACGTGCTGAAGCAGATGTACAGGATGTCGTCGATGCAGGAATTACAGTTCCAGAATTTAATCTACCTGACCAGATGACTAGTTGGTGCAAAAATGATGATGAAGGAACCATCGTTGATGTTTCAGTCATACAAAGTATAAGGCCTGCTGAGTTTGACGAAGATCAAGTGGAATATGATGCTGATACGGATGTTGATGAGGATTACGTAAATGATGGCCATGTTGCTCCTTTGGTACAAGATGAATCCGATGATGACCTAGGATTCATTTAGTAGGTTATCTGTGCACTATTTGGCTTAAAGGTTTTGCCATGATCATGCACACATTTATGTGCTTGAAAGATCGTGTAATAATATACTTTGAGTTTAAAAGGTCCAAAGTTTCAGTGTCAAGTAATTATGAATTGCGATGCTAACTATTCAAGTGAAATTTGCGTCTTACATGAGTTCTTGATTGATTATTCAGTACTGTCACTTTTTGCAACACAAGTAAATGCTAAGTGCTTCAGAATTACAGTTGTTCGGACCTACAAAGGTTCAGCTGGTTGATATAGTAAATAACTCTGACAGTTTTACGTGAATTTTATGTCAAAAACAGGTGACAAAAATGAAGATATATACTGGACCATACATGAACACGTATCCTAAATAAATTTTAATTAGGCTCGGGTGCCAAGGCCTAGGAGGTCTGTTTAAGGTAAAATTGCAAAAAATATCGGCTCACCGAATATTGGTGATACTGGACCATAAATGAATTGCTGTCCTAAGAAAATTGCAATATTAATCAAGGGCCACGGCCCAGGAGGCCCGTTAGCTATGCTATGAACTTTCTCGTTCCAAAAAACTTGTTCGTTTTCGCAGCAGCTCGTGATTGTTGCATTATGGTCAACCTATTACCATACGGCCCAAATTGTCGCAGTAAACAATAGTTATTGCCGCAGGATAAATTTGAGGCGAAAAACATATGATATTTACCATGCATACTTATTACGTTGGAAGAACTAGCCTCTAAGGCAACAAAATTGCTACCTCGCGCAACGGAGCTTATTGTCGCTAAAACGCGATTGTATTCCAACGTGATGCAGATCGTTGCAATAGGCGGCCTCTACCGCAACAAATTTGACAATGTATCGCGACCAATAATAGTCGTGGAAATATGAGCAGCCTATCACCACGACCAGAGAATTTGTGGTAATTTTGTACTACATCGCAACGAAAAAAAACCGTAGCGATAGATTATGTCGCAATAGACCGGTTTTCTTGTAGTGACATACCCCTTTGATCATTAGGCATTAGTGGAAGGGTTTAGAGAGATATTTCATCCAAAATATGAATAATATCCAGTTTAAATGGGGATGTGGATGGTTATATTTCACAGCCATGAGCGCTGCCTCCTTCATGCTCTCTATCTCTTCTAGCTCCCAGCTTTTTTTCAACAGGGGGAAACTCCTAGTGGCAATATTGTTTTTTTAGGAAAATAGTAGCAATATTGTTCACCATGCCAAGATGGACCCATGTACTTCTACCAAGTATGGTCACTCCACCACGCAAAATTCTTGCATAGCTAAGAACTAGAATTTTTCATAAACTCTCGGTTGTTTTGATGTAGTGAATTCCTAGTTAGCTTAGAAAGATTTTTGGAAAATTTTAAGATCAATCTATCAGATTACTTATACTCCGTAAATCAATCCCTTATGCACCACTATATTTTGAATAACAATCCCTCTAGATGTTTGGGAAGGAAGTGAAAATTTCGAAACCGGTAAACTTTGAACTGCTAAGCAGTAGTAGGAGTACTAATTTTTGCTGCCAAACACAAAAATGGTTCCTTCTTATGCACACCAAATGCATGACGTAGTTGAGATAGATACTTACACGGAGCCACCGACACAAGGAGGGTCCACACACATGAGCAGCGCCACATTTTGGACGAGGGAGAGATGAGCTCACCGGGGTATGGGGATGGTGAGGAAGTGAAGGAGAGAGAAAACACAATTTTTTTGAATGCATATATAATAGTACTATTAGTCCGCACTAGTAGCACTAGTATATCACTGTACCTTGTACCCCCTGTCAGGAAGCCATCACAGCTTTGCTCTAATACTTACTGAACCGCCTCAACTCCTCCACTTCTTGTTTAAAAAAAACTCATCCTCTTCGCTGCTCTCTCGAGTTGCCTCCTCTTTGCTCATAGTCTCTCTTCTCACTCTTTTTTTTTTATAAAGATACATATTCTTCCTACTTGATTTACAGAAAATACACTGATGCCCTCTAATTTTTCTTTTCTTTTCCTAATAGTTGGAAACTCCCAGTGACAACACTTTTTTCCATGCCAAGATCAACCCATCTACTCCCAAATATGGGAAAATCATGAACCGGCTGAGTACATTTTACATGAAGGACATTAAAAAGGGGAAAATTACACCGAGGTCCAAACATATCGCATGAAGCACCATAAAATTAACCAAGGTAAATAGTTAGGTCAGCTCCTTCTCTAGAGAGTGCACATTGACCCATACTCTTCATGCTACTTCCCTTTCGATTGTTTTCAAAATATGGACAAATTTGGCGGCATGCAAATTATTAGATATGGGATCATCATTGACATAAAGTATGATGTACATATGGCCATGTCCTTGGTCGTTTGGCTCGGAATCCAAAAATGTCCATACTCGTTGACAACTAAGATTAAATTCGTTTAGATTTTAGCACTTACTTTTAGGTTAAAATTTTAAATGGGCGGTGTGAGTACATTTTACATCAAGGGCCTAAAAAGGGGAAAATTACATCGAGGTCCATATATTTACCACGAAGGGACCTAAAAAGGGGAAAATTACACCAAGGTCCATAACACTATAGCACGAAGGACCATATAATTAAGAAAGAAAAGTAGTCGGGTCGGTTTTTCTCGAGAAAGAACCTCATCAAGCCATACTCTTCATATTACTTTGCCTTCGATTGTTTTCAAAATATGGACAAATAAATTTGGCGGCACGGAAATTATTGTATGTTGGATCATCATCAACATAAAGTATGATTCACATATGGCCATAAACTAGCTCCTTGATTAGCAAGATGATCAAGGTTTCCTGATCATGGACATTGGATGTTGTTAATAACAAGGTCACAACATTATTGGAATAGTGTGATGAACATTCATCCGAAGTATAGCATTACGATCAAATTCATTGAGTTTATATTGCTATAACATCATAGAAAGTAATCCTAATCCTTAGACCATGACATCATGTCAATCACTAACACTAGAAGAGTATCTTGATAACATCAAACGTCGCACCGTAACAGGGTGATTATAAAGATGGGTTCAGTTCTACTAAAGTATTATGTTGAGGCCCATGGATCAAAAGTGGAATTTGTTCATCCCGATGATGGATAGATATACTTTGGGCCCTCTTGGTGATATCACATTGGTTAGCTTGCAAGCAAGTGATTTGATCTCTAGAATGTTATATCATGGGAACAAGAAAAGAGTACATGTTAGCAACGAGATAAAACTAGGTATGAAGTTCCCGATGATCGAATCTCAAATATGTAATATATCGCGAGACAAAGGGATTAAGATTCTAGCATAAAAGGTTCTCAAGATCACAAGAAAGTCATCGTTGAATGTGTGGGTGTCAGTATCGATCTCTAGGTCCCGCTTCTGATTATTGATATGAGAGGGGTCTCGATCTTGTCCACATTATTCCCGAACCATAGGGAGACACACTTAAGAGACACTGACACCATTTGTAACAAATAGTTGCATGCTGAAAAGATTTACAAAGCGTAGGAATTTATTTCACTAGACACCGGAATCATTTCGGGTGAAATTGCTGAAAGTGTTTCTACATGTGAAATGAAATACTAGCAAGGGGTTATATGTGAATGTTTGTCCATTAAAGTAATTGAGAAAATTCTGAATAAATAAAAATTGTTTTATTTAAAGAGAGGTTGCATTAAATTTGGTGGAAATTTAATGGGAATTTTGAGTGGAGAAATGAAGGGGCTATTTTGTGAGTGGAAGCTCCACCCACATGAATGGAGGAGGGGAGGGGGCATCCCCCATGCACCGTACGCCCCCTTGGGGTGCCCCCTCCCTCCTATATAAAGCCACCATCTCCCTCTCTCTTACTGACACCTCCTCATGAAGGATCTCTCTCCCCCTCTATTTTATCCCCCATGGTCTCGGACTAGCGAGATACATGTTCCCGATGGTTTTCGGCAATAAAGAGTAGTTGCTTCTGCTGCATCACTGGAGCCAGGAGGCGGAGGTTGCTCAATGTCTTGGATGTGTGCGCGAGCACGAATGCGCCCTGATTTCCGGCGCTAGGACTTCCTCTCGATCTTGAGACCGGCAAGCGTTCGTCTACATCATCCACGAGTACAACCACGTTAAACTTGTCTGTCTTCAAGGGTATGTTCTCTACAGATGTATATCCGCTCGTTGCTTGTATCTAGTAGATAGATCATGGTACATAGTTGTTCCGATCGTAGGGATTTTTGTTTTCTATGGTGTGAACCCTATAGTGGTATCAGAGCCGGATATATGCGTAGATGCTTTGCACGGGTAGTACATATATGAGTATGTGGGCGATGATTATCATGTTATTGCTTCTTAGTCGTACTTTGGATATTGGTGGCATAGTGTGATGAAGCGACCTGGACAAACATTACATGTCCTCGCACATGAGACCTATTCCACGCTTGTCAATATCTAATTTGCAACGAGTTGTCAATAATTTGGTTATCCTCATTGTGGTTCCATGTTCTTACATAAGAACGGTTTATATCTTCGAAAGCCCTAAGCCACGTAAAACTTGCAATGGATAAATTAGAAACATCTAGTTTAGATTGTTGTTGGGCTAGTGTCATGATATGGTGATGTTGTAAGTAAAATTATAAGTCGATACTCTTACAACACACATAACGTGTAAGTTACATAGACCTTGGCCTTACACATAAAGGAATGATGAAGATCATACCATGATGCATGTGATGATGATCAAGTGCAAGAACCATATCATTTCACTTTTCACATGCGATTTTGTTGCATCTTATATTGCTTGTTTGGCATTTTATTAGCATAATAAGATGATCCCTCATTTAGATATCAAGATAAAAATGTGTTCTCCCTTAATTATGCACCGATTATGTTTCGATGTAGTGGATACCCATATAGATGCTCGCCTTTGAAGCTACACCGACTCAATTGATGATCGGACTTGGTGTAGTGGATTTGGTTCATGTAATCACCAAAAAGGCACGAGGGATGTCATTTTTGAGTGGGAGTTCATTATTAATTTTGGATTAGTTGAACTCAATCTATCATAAACTTAGTCTAAACTTTACAAATTCTGTTTTAGATGGCACCACCTGCTTTAAATTTTAATGTGATCATTGAGAAAGAGAAACTTGCAACGAATGGTAGAAACTTTACCGACTGGGCTTTGAATTTGAGGATTCTCATCTCTGCTGCACAAAAGCAATATGTGCTAGAAGCGCCTCTAGGCCCCCCACCGTTCGATGATGCCCCTGACGAGGAAAAGAATGCACATCAGCCTCGTCAGGAGGACCATAACTTAGTTCATTGCGGCATATTGTATGGTCTAGAGCCAAAACTTCGAAATTGTTTCGAAAACGGCAATGCCTTTGATACAATGGGAGAGTTGAAAATGATTTTCAACACCCATGCTGCTATAGAGAGTTATAATGCTTCAGAAAAGTTCTTTAGCTGCATGATGGAAGAGAATAGCTCCGTTAGCGAGCACGTACTCAAGATGTCGGGGTACGACGATAAGCTTGTGTCCTTGGGAATATCGATTCCCATTGACTTAGGCATACATCATGTTCTCCAATCTTGGCCTCCTAGCTACAAGATCTTCGTGATGAAATATAACATGCAGGGCATGAAGAAGTCTCTCCCAGAGCTTCTGTCTATGCTTAAGACTACAGAGGTGGATATCAAGAAGGAACATCAAGTGTTGATGATCAATAAGACCACCGGTTTTAAGAAAGACATGAAGGGTTAACAGAAGGGAGAGAAGGACGGAAAACCATTTTATGTACCTGAAAAGAAATCCCAAGTTGGCCCTAAGTCTGATACCGAGTGCTATTATTCCAAGGGGACTGCCCACTAGAAGCACAATTTCCCCAAGTATTTGGCAGACAAGAAGGACGACAAGGCTAATAAAGGTATATATGATATACATGTTATTTATGTGTACTTGACTAGTACTCGCAGTAGCACCTGGGTATTTGATATCGGATCGGTTGCTAATATTTGTAACTCGAATCAGGGGTTGCGGAATAAGCGACTGCTAGCAAGGGGTGGGTTCAAGATGTGTTTCGGCAACGGATCAAGCGTTGATGTGATTACCGTCGGAACGCTACCTCTCCACTTACCATCGGGGTTAGTTATAAACTTGAATAATTGTTATCTGGTGCCTGCACTAAGCATGAACATTGTATTCCAATCATGTTTGATGCACAATGGTTATTCATTTAAATCTGAAAACAATGGTTATTCAATTTTTATGAATGATATCTTTAATGGTCATGCACTGATGATGAATGGTTTATTTCTATTGGATCTCGATAATAGTGTTACACATATTCATAATGTTGATGCTAAAAGTATTAAACTTGATGGGGATATGCCTACCGGGGTATACCCAGCAAGACGTTTCCGACTGGCCCAGATACCAGCGAGTGGGTTTGCAAGACGGCGACTGGATCAAGATTTGGCGTGGACCCAAGCGAATGGAAGCTGAAGGCCCAGAGATGTAGATAGGCCTAGTCGGATTAGGTTAAAGGATTGCTGAAACCTTAACTAATTTGGTTGAGATCTGTAAACCCTAGGGAGGTGAGCCTATATAAACCTCCCTAGAGGACGCATAGAGGATACGTTCCATCATACAACCAAGCGACACATTGCCTAGCCGCCGAGCTCGCCCCATTGTACTCTCACCATATTACAATCTAGCAGGAGTAGGTCTTTACCCTCCGGGGGCGAACCTGGGTAAATCCTTGTGTCTGCGCCCTCATCTCACACCGCAAATGGCTGGCCGCGCTTGCCCCATGTTCTACTACTCGCTGCCGATCGCAGCATCTGCCGTGGTCATTCCCACGACAGTGGCGCCCACCGTGGGGCCTGGCCGGTCAGGCCGGTGTTCTACGGCGAGATCCAATCTACCCATCAACGAGTCGATCGCCACCGGCCGCATGATAGCGATCGGCGAGATGCTCCAGATCTTGCCGAGCAGCTACGTCCCGGTGGCGTGACCCGTCACGCATAGCATGATCCTGCCGGTCGGCACGATCAGCCTCTTCGTTGACCTCACCGACGTCATCGTCTCGGAGGACTCGGCTCGCACCCGCGAGTCTATGCCACGCGACCGGCTCTCTGAGAGTCATGTCCGCACGATCCACCGCCTCGCCTCCGATTACGACTCAGCCCACAGCGACGTGGCTGAAACCACCGCAGCCACGGAAGACGCGGCCCTCAACGAAGACGCCGACTCGGCGACCCCGGCGTCACTCGCCAGATCCATTGTCGCCGCGTCGCCCGCGGGCTCCATCACCCAGGTCTCCAACGTCGGAGACTTCGAGGATCCCTCCATCCTTGGGATCTTCGACCTCGACTTCGGGTTGGAGAACTCCGCCGATCTCCGTGACGGAACCGGCCGCCACGCCACGACCTACATGGCGACTGGCGACGACCCGCCAGAGGATCCATTCTCCACTCCGATCCCTCCCAACACAATGGCAACGGAGGTCGAGGAACTCCGCCTGAAGCTGGCGGAAGCAGTCCACAAGGAACAAGCCGAGCGCGAAAAATTTCGCCTCGAGCAGGTGACGGTGCAGGAGCTGTCGCGCTACCACCAGCTCCGAATCAGGTCGCGCCTGAACCCCACCGTCCAGGGGCGCGCCCTGAATTTCGACGACGAGAGCGACCCGGCCCGCGCGGCCGAGCGCGCGATCTGTGAGAACGCGCCACTAGGAGGAAGCACCCGGCCCCCACCAGGGTCAACAGCGAATGGCGCCCCACCACCACCCAACCGCGCACCCCCTAGGGACCAGGCGCGGATCGTAGTCTCCTCACGGGAGCGAGACGCGAACGGCCTACCATTGTTCTCCACCCCAATGGACAACCTCGTCGCGGGCCGAGCAGCAGTCGACAACATCGCAACCACTAGTGAAGGCGCCTTGCAGATCCAGTACGCCAAGGCCCTGCTCGCAAAAGCGGTCGAGCAACAAAACGCAGGCGTCGAATCACAGGGTCGGATGTACTCGCGTTCATCGGGCAGCAGAGCGGCCTCAAGCGGCCGCCCCATGGAGGCGAACACCCTCAACTGCCCGCCACCCGAACCACTGCAGCTCCAACACCGACCCGCGAACGCGGCACTCTCCACCAACGACCCCCGGCCAGCGACCAACTTCATCGCCGCCAACGGCTAGCCCGTCGATGCCCGCACCCACATCATCAACAGCCAGAGCCGATGCGCACGCCAGCCTGACGACCTGCGGGATACCCTAACCAACCGCCGCGACGGCGAGCCGAGGGGGTCGCTAAGATGACTCGGGCCTCGGTGCTTCGGACCGATGATCCGAGGCAAAAGATACCCGGCGAACTTCAAAGCGCCGAAGGAAATAGAGAAGTACGACCCCTCGTACGACCCCTCCGTGTGGCTGGATACCTACCTCATGGCGATGGGGATCACTGGCCACACCGATCTACTAGCCGCCCGCTACCTTCCCCTGATGATGGAGGGAGCATGCGTGCAGTGGATTAACACTCTCCCCGCGGATAGCATCGACTCCTAGGAAGAGATGCGCAATGCCTTCGTCAGGCACTTCGAGGGTTCGTACACCCGCGCCACCACCATCGAGGACCTGGAACGATGCGTCCAGGGACCTCGCGAGTCGAACCGCAGCTGGGTCCAACGGTGGCAAGAACTATGGTACAATGCGGTCGACATCCACCCAGACACCACGATCCACTGATTCAAGACCTCGTGCTGCTATGAGACCCTGGTCGCCAAGCTCAAACGAGCGTACCGCACACTCGACAACATACCGGACCTCCTGGAGATCGCTAAAAGCTACGCGGAGGAAGACCCAAACCAAGAAACCGACGACGAGTCAGGAGGACAATGCCGCACGAGCGGCAGCGACAACGGACGACGGTCCGATCTACGCTACAGCAACACTCGCCTCACCGGCAAGCGCCACCGTGACGGGTAATTCGACTTCGTCGCCAACGCTGGATACGCGCAGCGCGAGCCCAAGAGCTTCCGCCACGACGGAGGGCAACGCCACGACGGTGGCAACTACAACGCGAAGCCAAGGTTCGACCCCGCGACCCTTTTTAACCAACCTTGTGTATTTCACAGCAGGGAAGGAAAGCCCGCTACGCACATGACCGCCGACTGCCACTCTCTCAAGGAGATCGAGAAGGCACGGCGAGCGCGGGAAGACCCCGACAACAACCCGCCAAACGGCGGAAAATTTGGCAGCGTGGCCGGCTTACTCCACACCTTCACAGGCTTCAACACGAAGCGTGAGAAGAAGGTCATCGCCCGCGCTGTCGCCGTCAAAGCGGTGGACCAGGTGGACGTCCCCCAGTTCCTCAACTGGTCTGAGCAACCAATCACTTGGAGCCACCAGGACCACTCGCCACGAATCGAGTACCCAGGCCGAGTCGCCCTGGTGGTCAAGCCCAAGGTGGGAGACTACTGGCTCCCCAAGACATTAATGGACGGCGGCGGCTCCATCAACATCCTGTACCTGGACACCTTCAGGCGACTGCGGCTCCCGCAGTCGATGGTCGAGACGACCTACACCATGTTCCACGGCATCGTCCCCGGTCGGAAGGCATACCCGATCGGCCGTCCTGGGGCGCAAGGCGTTCGCCAATTTCATGGCGGTGCCCCACTACGCGTACAACACGATGATGCTCTCCGGACCGCGTGGTGTCATCACCATCCACGGCGACCCCGACATGGCTGCCGAGTGTGAGGCCAAAGGAGCCGAACTCGCCGACGCCGTCATCGCGGCAGAGGCCAACCATGCTGACGAGCTCGCCAAATATGCGAGCGGGGTCAACATCGACGACCCCACCATACTCAAGAAGTCCAACTTGGAGGGCGGCAACACCTCAGCCTTCGAGGCAACGACGCATACCCGCACCGTCGAGATGGTCCCAGGCGACTCCAGCCAGACGGTGACGATCGGGACGGGCATGAGCCCAGCATAGGAAGGCACGTACATCGAGTTCCTCCGTGAGAACAGGGACATCTTCGCATGGAAGCCCTCTGACATGCCTGGTGTCCCAAGGGAACTCGCTGAGCACAAACTCAACGCCGACCCCAAAGTGCGACCTGTCAAGCAGTCACTGCGGCCCTTTAATGAAGAGCGCCGCCGAGCAATCGCCGAGGAGGTGCAGCGTCTACTCGCTGCAGGCTTCATCCGGCCAATCAAATACTCCAAGTGGCTGGCAAACCCAGTCCTGGTCGAGAAGAAAAATGGGACCTGGAGGATGTGTATCGATTACACAAACTTAAACAGCACCTGCCCGAAGGAGCAATTCGTCCTCCCACGGATCGACCAAATAATCGGTTCCACCGCGGGCTCGGAGTCGCTATGCTTCCTCGACGCCTACTCTGGGTACAACCAGATCAAAATGGCCGTTGAGGACGAAGAGAAGATGGCGTTCATCACGCCATTCGGAGCCTTCTGCTACACTGCCATGACCTTTGGCCTCAAGAACGTCGGGGCGACCTACCAGCGGTGTATGCAGGAGTGCCTTGCGAGCCAAATTGGCCGCAATATCCACGTCTACATCGACGACGTGGTAGTGAAGTCCGCTCGCCAGAGCGACCTACTCGCTGACCTGGCGGAAACATTCGCCAACCTGCGGAAATACAAGATAAAGCTAAACCCAGGCAAATGCACCTTCGGTGTACCAGCAGGGCAGCTACTGGGATACGTCGTCTCCAAGCGCGGGATCGAGGAGAATCCCACCAAGATCGACACGATCGCTCGACTCGGCAAACCCGAGTTCCTGCGCGACGTCCAGAAGCTGGCCGGGCGAGTCGCGGCTCTCAGTCGCATCATCCCTCGATTGGGCGAAAAGGTGATGCCCCTATACCGCCTGATGCGCAAAAACCCCACCTTCCAGTGGGACAAGGAGGCGGATGATGCGCTCCGCGACCTCAAGAAGGTGCTACTCGCAGCACCGCTACTCGCCGCCCCCGTCGACAAGGAACCCATGCTGGTCTATGTCGCGGCTTCTGAGCGCGTCGTCAGCGCCGTCATGGTCGTCGAGCGACCAGAGGAGGGAAAGGAGCGCCCAGTGCAGCGACCAGTGTACTATATCAGCGAAGTCCTCACCGAGTCGCGCCAACGCTACCCGCAATACCAGAAACTGGTATACGCGGTCTTCAGAGCACAGCAGCGACTGCAACACTACTTCCAGGAGCACCCGATAACGGTCATCTCCTCAGCACCGTTGTAGGACATCATCCGCAACCGTGAGGCGACCGGGCGAGTCGCCAAGTGGGTCGTCGAGATCGCGTCCACGACATCAAGTACGAGCCGTGCAAAGCGATCAAGTCGCAGGCTCTCGCGGACTTCATCACCGACTGGGAGGAGGCCCAGCAGCCAGAAAAGCTGCCATACCTCCATTACTGGAGTTTACACTTCGACGGCTCCAAGAATGCGGACGGTGCAGGAGCAGAGATCGTGCTAATCTCTTCGAAGGGCGACAAGCTACACTACGTCCTCTGCCTTGACTTCACCCCCTACACCAACAACATGGCCGAGTACGAGGCACTACTCCACGGCATGCGAGCTTCCAAGGAGATGAATGTGAACCGCCTACGCTGCTACAGAGACTCCGACCTCGTCGGTGGGCAAGTCGCTGGCACCTGCGACGCTGTCTCCCCCACCATGGCGGCATACCGCCAAGCAGTGGACAAGCTGGGCGGACACTTCGCAGGCTACTCCGTCGAGTGGATTGATAGGCGGAAGAACGAGGAGGCCGACGCACTATCTCGTATCGGCTCGGCTCGACTCGCACCACCCGCCGGCGTCTTCCTCGACACCATGACCAAGCCTTCCGTCTCTCTCCCAAGGGAGATCGACATCGGAGTCCCGCTGCAACCAGAGGCAGCCCTGGTCGCACTCATCGCCGAGCCAGAGGACTGGACTACGCCGTGTATCGCCTACCTATAGGGAGGCACCTTGCCAGCAGACGAAACAGACGCCGGGATGATAGCATGCCACTGCAAATCCTTCGTCATCATCGACGGAGAGCTCCACAAGCGCAGCATGACCGGTGCGTTCCAACGCTGCGTCCAACCCGCTGAAGGACGCGAAATCCTCCACGACATCCACTCCGGCGACTGCGGCCACCATGCCAGCGCCCGCTCCCTGGTCGCAAAGGCTATGCGACACGGTTTCTACTGGCCCACCACACACACAGACGTTGTCGACATTGTCTAGCGGTGCGCCAGGTGCCAGAAATACGCCAACCAGACCCACGTGCCAAGATCGACGCTCAAGACAATCCCCATCACCTGGACATTCGCCATATGGGGTATGGACATGGTAGGCCCTTTCAAGAAGGCCCCCTCCGGCTTCACCCACCTCCTGGTCGCAGTCGACAAATTCACAAAATGAGTGGAGGCCAAGCCAGTCCGGAAATGCGACGGGAAGACCGCCACCAAGTTCCTACGCGAGCTCATCTATTGCTACGGGTTCTCAAATAGCATCATCACGGACAACGGCACCAACTTCGCCAAAGGAGCCATGGCCGAGCTCTGCGAGGAACATCACATCCGACTCGACCTCACCTCATTCGCTTAGCCGGAGTCCAACGGCCAGGCGGAACGAGCCAACCAGAGCATCCTCCATGGCCTGAAGCCACGGCTCCAAGTACCACTCGAGCGCACTGCCGGGTGCTGGGTCGAGGAGCTACCCTCCGTCATCTGGGGCATCCGCACCTCCGTCAACAGGTCGACAGGGTTCACCCCTTCTTCATGGTGTATGGCGCCGAGGCAGTCATGCCCACCGACCTAGAGCACGACTCGCCCAGGGTGGTCAACTACACGGAGGCCGCAAACGAACTCGCACGCTAGGATGGAGTCGACCAACTCGACGAGGCACGCGACCTAGCTCGCTCCCGCACCGCCATCTACCAGCAAGGGCTCCGCCGCTACCATAGCCGGCGAGTAAGGACTCGCACTTTTCAGGAAGGAGATCTGGTGCTACGCCTCATCCAGGACAAGAAGGGAATGCACAAGCTCACCCCCCCTTGGGAGGGACCATTCGCCATCGGGCGAGTCCTTGGCAACGACGCCTACTACCTCACCGACGTCCGAGGAGACGGGAAACTCGACGTCAAGCGACCGTGGAATGTAAACCTCCTACGGAAGTTCTACTCCTAGAACTCCCTACATGTACTCTCCACCTGCCATAAAATAAAATAGATCGGTTACCGCAAATTGCGTCTACTCTCTGTGTCTTGTGCCACTCGCACTCATAATAACAACGTTAAGCTAACCGCAGAAGTCAACCTCTGGTACAGCGACCGGCCCGGCCAAGTAGTGCACTCCGAGGGCACTGGGTTACCCCAGGACTCGTAACGTCCACGAAAAATGCCAACCCGGAGCCCCATTGGAGTCGCCTAGCTCGACTGGCTTACCGAGCCAAGACAACTGCCCTCGCTCCTCACAGCGACCAAGGTCCTCCGCATCCTCGGCATAGCAACTCGAACGGCCAAGTACCACCCTCGGGGACTGACGACCAGTCAAGAACGAGTGACCAGGGAAAAACGCCAAGTACGAAAGCGTTCCCAGGACTCGCCACGCAACTGATCCTTCGGGTCAGGCAAGAGTGACGCGCTTACTCTAACGCGCTCAGTCCTCACCTACCCTGGAGCTGCGACTAGAACCACCAAGTACCACGCTCAGGGACTCGGCCACCCGACCTCGTTCGCGCAAGGGAAAACGGTCAAGTAAAGAGCACCCACGGGAGTCGCCGTGCGACTGGCTCTCCGAGCTCGGGCGAGTCGACCTCAATAGCAAAACAACTGACAAAACATTCAAAATCACAATCTCATAACAAACGAGGTAAACCCCATAAAAAGGGCAGACGCGCTCGGGGACTCGTCCAATCAGCATTCAAAATCGCGAAACAATTCACAAAATAACACAAAGTTTCATTACAGCAGAACAAAGTCGTTCCAAAATACAAGATGAGTCCAATGGCTAATTGTTACTAACGCCCCAGGGCACAATGCTTCTACTCCGCAGGTTTCGACGGTGACTCGCCGCCACCCCTGCGATTGCGAATGAAGGGCGTGTACGGGTTCGACGGGTACGTCGTCAACTCACCCGCCATCGCTGCATGGAACGGCTGCTCGACCTTGAAGTCCCGATGCTTTGGCTCAGGATCGTTGGGGGTGACAGTCGTCTCCTGATGGGGGAGGAGGTCGCCCATCGCCCAACGCGATAGGAATACACCGCAGCCCGGTCCGTCAGCTTCAGCACCTCGGCAATCTCCACAGCGCCCGTCGACGAGGGATAGCCACTCGTCACATCGTGAAGGTCGAAGTCCTCCAGGAAGTGGGCAAGCCCAAGGCTGAGAGCCGTCGCCACCCCGCGCCGGAAGGCCGACTGCGTCATGAATTCGACGACTGACGGCGCCTTCTCCAGATAATGCCATACTTCGACGAGGTCGCTGGGAATCACTTCCGTGGGCGATATCTCCTGAATATATGCTCGAATGCAAGTCGCGGACAATGCGGCCGAGTTGACTAGAGTAGTCACACACTGCCGCGCGTCGTACGACTGCGCCTCCTCCGAGCTGTCAATAATCCGACGTGTGGACAGAGGTCGGCAGTGAGTACAACAACGACTCCACAATGCAGCTATTACAGGCAGAGGAAAAAGGAAGAAAGTTTTACCAATTAGCGGACGACAGAGGCCCGTGATGAAGCTTTGAAGCGAGGAGAAGTCATTCTGAAGTCCAACAACGAGCGCGTCAGACACCTTCCGCTCTTCAGCGGCAGCCGTAACAGCAGCTTTCGCTCGCCCATCCGCCGAGCTCGCCTCCGCCTTCGCTTCCTTGAGCTCACGCTCCAGATCAGCGATCCGCTTCTCGGCAGTCCTCAAGGTAGATTGAGCCGCCGTCAGGTCACCCGCCGGGACAAGACCCTGTCGGACCTCTTCTGCCTCGGCTGTAATTGCTTGGAGTCCCTTGTTCCTCTCCTGGACGGCAACGAGTTCCTTCTCCATGCGACACTTTGCTGCGAGCCGATCGGCCGATTCGCGCTGCAAGCCCTGCGCACAAATCAAACTGTCAACAACAATGAAATCCTAAGTGCCCACCCGCTGAAATCTAGCGACTAGGCACTCGGGGACTGGAGATCAAAAATCCTAAGTGCCCACCCACTGATATTCAGCGACTAGGCACTCGGGGACTAGAGATCAAAAATCCTAAGTGCCCACCCGCTGAAATTCAGCGACTAGGCACTCGGGGACTGGAGATCAAAAAACCTAAGTTCCCACCCGCTGAAATTCAGCGACTAGGAACACGGGGACTGGAGATCAAAAATCCCAAGTGCCCACCCGCTGAAATTCAGCGACTAGGCACTCGGGGACTGGACGTTCCAAAAACACTAAGAATCCGACCACTGAAATTCAGTGGCCCGATCCTTAGGGACTGGACATACCTGGATGGCTGCGCCCAGCATGCTGTGAAGCTGCGGCGCGTCCATAGACGCAAGCACGACCGGAGTACGTCCGCAACGCTGCTGGACCTCCATCTCAGCGACAAGTGTCTGGCTTGCTGGCGCCGCGCCACTCGCTGTGGCAGCCTCGGCCATGAAGCGGGGGAACGTTGCAGCGGATGTCGCGATGCCACTAGGGGCCGGCTCTTCTACTTCAGGCGGGGCAACAGCTTCCTTGGTCTTCGAGGCCACTTCCTCCGCAGTCGGAGGTTCGCTCGGAGCGACTGCCGTGTTATCGGAGACCGTGACGACGCCTTCGCCTTTCGCCCTCTTGGCACCGTCTGCGGGAGCAGCGACTTCGTCAGTTTTCCTCTTCCGTGAGGGGTCTTCCTCGGTGACGACTGGTGGAACCTTGGCCACGGAAGGATGGCCGATCTTTTTAACTCCAGTCCTGTGAATCAACAATATGAGTCAAGTTGTCCGATTACAACGAAAGGAAAACAGGTGAACAAGACTTACTTGGCGACTGGTATAAACCGCAGACCAGTGCGTATGCTGGCTGGCTTGTCCAGCTTGGGCCCCAACTTCCGACTGAGGCCCATCTCGAACACACCGTGTGCCCAAGACACAGAGGGCCTCTTCGAAGACGAGGCCGCGGAAGGAGCCTCCGTGACGATAGCTGCGGGAGCTTTCTTGGGAGGCGAAGCTGCTGCGGATGGAGTAGCCCCCAACCCAGACACCAGGGCGAATGGGGGTGGAAGCAAAGCCAGAGGTACCTCGTCTAGGGGAGCGGCAGCATCCGGCGCTACGATCGCGTGCGCCGCTTCGCCCTTAGCCGAGCTGGAGGCGTTTGAGCTGGTCGCGGATCTGGGCGGAGACGTTTGCTTTGCCGGCTTCGTCTTCTTCCTCGGCGGAGCCTTCACCTCCTTCTTCTTCTTATTCAACGGTGTGGCCTCACGACGTGAGGTGTGCTCGGGAAGCTCGTCGTCATCGTCATCATGAGGCTCGAGGCTTCTACTCGCCTCAAGCTCGCATTGACGTTGCCCGCGAGTTTTGCGAACCGTCGGGGCAGCGTCTTCCGTGGGCTCGTCTTCGTCATCGTCGTCGTCATCACCCTCGTCGCTCCCGACATCGCCTTTGGCGGGTGGCAACTCGCTCCCGTCCTGGACGGACGAGCTCGAGTTCTCATCGTCTACGGGTGGGAGCCATCCTTCCACCACTTGGAACAACTACAATAAAAATGAAACAATGTCACCATAACCGCGACTGCATCATCTGCGACTGCGAATGGTGACGAAGATGGCGACTTACCATCGGAGCTGGGCGCCTTGCGGTATAGGGGGCGACCCCGGCCTTCGCGTCCAGGTACGCCGCTTGGGTGATCTTCTTCAGGCCCATGATGTAGTCTTCGAGTTTCCACTCGGCCAGGCAGGATTTCGTCGGGTCGTCCCTACCCGCATACTCGTACATATAATGGTCGCAGCGGGCCAAAGGCATGAGCCGCCTCCCGAGCCAGCAGTTGTAAAGATTGATTGTTTGGAGGCCCTTCTTCTTCAGGCCGCGGATGGCTTGCAACATTTCATCGACAACCATCTGCTGGTCCAGCGGGAGCTTGCCGACCTGGAGCCGACGTGGTTCGGGCCGGTCGGCGGAGTACCTTGGAAGCGCCACCTCGCCGTCTAGAGTCGCCTCGGTGACGTAGAACCAGGATTTCTTCCACTCGTTTGTCGCCTTGGTGGGCAGCATTAGATCGAAGAACGACGCCTTCGACTTCAGCTGAAATGTCAGGCCACCCGCAGCCAGCATCGGGCCACCTGATTCTTCGCGACTAATCCTCCCATGGAATAGATCTTGCCACAAGGGGTAGTAGGGCCTACAGCCCAGATAGCACTCGCAGAACGCCATGAAAATGGCGAGCTGCTCGATGCTATGCGGGCCCAGGTCCGACGGCTGGATCCCGTAGAAGGCGCATAAGCGCCGGAAGAAGAGAGAAGTGGGAAACCCCAGCCCCCGCTCCAGGTGGCTGGTGAAGCAAATGAATTCTCCCTCGCGCGGTTCCGGAGTCACCTCTCCGGCCGCGGGGATGTGCCATCTGCCGGCGCGCAGAATCCCGGCCTCCTCGAAGGACGCCAGTAGCGCCCTAGTGCACTTGGATCTACCCCATGGTTTGGTGGAGGGGGCCATTGGTTGGAAATTCGCGGAGGTCGGAGCTCTTTGGATCGGTTGGATCGCGATGCGGAGTGGAAAACGGAGATGGGCGAAATCGGAGGAAAGACGAAGGACTGTTTACCCGCTCGCCTGTCATTCTCCTTATATAGCGGTTGCTACCCGCCAATTTCAGGAGCCGTTACTACGCGGTAATTACGCCAAAGTTACCGTTGGACTACCCCAACGGCTAGTTTTGACCCCACTTGACGGTCCAACTTCATCCAATCGACTCGTCGCTCCACGCGACTCGACAACTCGCCGACCCGATCACTACAACAGGGACTGACTATTCGCCGACCCGTTCGCCGAGCTGCGACCCGATCGATCGCCGTTATTGCCACTGGAATAACTAGTTTTTCCTTTATTCAGGAGTCCACCGCCGATTCGACTGGGCGTCCGCATTGGATCCGTATACACCGACTGCCAGCGAACACCTGCGACCAATCAACGACGGCCTCGGGGACTACTGATGGGGATATGCCTACCGGGGTATACCCAGCAACACGTTTCTGACTGGCCCAGATACCAGCGAGTGGGTTTGCAAGACGGCGACTGGATCAAGATTTGGCGTGGACCCAAGCGACTGGAAGCTGAAGGCCTAGAGATGTAGATACGCCCAGTCGGATTAGGTTAAAGGATCACTGAAACCATAACTGATTCGGTTGAGATCTGTAAACCCTAGGGAGGTGAGCCTATACAAACCTCCCTAGAGGACGCATAGAGGATACGTTCCATCATACACCCAAGCGACTCGCTGCCTAGCCGCCGAGCTCGCCCTATTGTACTCTCACCATAATACAATCTAGCAAGAGTAGGTATTTACCCTCCGGGGGGCCGAACCTGGGTAAATCCTTGTGTCTCCGCCCTCATCTTGCATCACATATGGCTGGCCGCCCTTGCCCCATGTTCTACTACTCGCTGCCGATCGCAGCATCTGCTGTGGTCATTCCCACGACAAAACTTAATGATGATATATCCGCATATATGTGGCACTGCCGTCTAGGTCATATTGGCGTCAAACATATGAAGAAGCTCCATTCGGATGAACTTTTGGAATCACTTGATTTCGAATCATTTGATATATGAGAGCCATGCCTTATGGGCAAGATGACTAGAACACCGTTTTCCGGTTCAATTGAATGGGCAACAGATTTATTGGAAATCATACACTCTGATGTGTGTGGTCCAATGAGTGTGTCAGCGCGAGGTGGATATCGTTATTTTGTTATGGATGATTTGAGTAGATACGGTTATATATACTCAATGAAAAACAAGTCCGAAAACTTTGAAAAATTCAAGGAATTTCAGAGTGAAGTGTAAAATCATCATAATAGAAAGATCAAATTTCTATGGTCTGACCATGGAGGTGAGTATATAAGTTACGAGTTTAGCACACATATGAAAGCGTGTGGAATATTTTCACAACTCACACCTGCCGGAACACCATAGAGAAATGGTGTGTCGGAACATCGTAATCGTAATTTACTAGACATGGTTCGATCTATGATGTATCCGACGGACTTGCTACTGTCATTTTGGGGTTATGCACTAGAAAATTCTGCATTCACTTTAAATCAGGCACCATCTAAATCTGTTGAAAAGACACAATATGAATTGTAGTTTGTAAACAAACCTAAGATGTCATTTCTTAATGTTTTGGGATGTGATGTTTATGTGAAGAAACTTCAACTGGATAAACTCGAACACAAAGCGGAAAAATGCATCTTCATAGGATATCCTAAGGAAACTATTGGGTGTCCCTTCTATCACAGATCCGAGGGCAAGGTTTACGTTGCCAAAAATGGATCCTTTCTAGAGAAAGAGTTTCTCGCGAAAGGTGTGTGTAGTCGAAAGGTAGAACTCGAAGAGGTTGTAGAACCTTCTCTTCATAATATGGTGAGTAGTGCGGCACCAGAAGCCGTTCCGGAGTTGACTTCACCAAATGAAGAGGGAACTAATGATAACGATCATGAAGTTCCGAAAGAGAATACTACCGAACCTCGCAGGTCTTGCAGGACGCGTGCAGCTCGCGAGTTGTACGAAAATCCTGTTATGAATTTCATGGTCGATGAAATTTATGACCCTGCGACATATGAAGAAGCGATGATGAGACCAGATTCCAACAAATGGCTAGAAGACATGAAATCCGAGATGGAATCCATGTACGAAAACCAAGTTTGGACCTTGGTGGACTTACCTCACGACCGAAAGGCCGTGGTGAATAAATGGATTTTCAAAAGGAAAATTGGTGCTGAGGGTAACATAACCTTCTATAAAGCTCGACTTGTCGCCAAAGGGTTTCGAAAAATTCAAGGAGTGGACTACGATGGGACATTCTCTCCCGTAGCGATGCTAAAGTTAGTTAGGATTATGTTAGAAATTGCTACATATTTCGACTATGAGATATGGCAGATGGATGTCAAAACTGCATTCCTCAATGGCAACATTGAAGAAGAGTTGTACATGGTACAACCAAAGGGTTTTGTCGATCATAAGGATGCTGACAAGGTATGAAAGCTTCAGCGATCCATCTATGGACTGAAGCAAACATCCCAGAGTTGGAATCTCCGCTTTGATGTGGTGATCAAAGAGTTTGGATTTATCCAAACTTATGGAGAGACTTGTATTTAGAAGAAAGTGAGTGGGGGCACTGTGGCATTTCTGATATTACTGATCGGAAATGATATAGATGTTTTAAACAGTGTTAAAAGTTATCTAAACAGCAAATTTTCAATGAAGGACCTAGGTGAAGCGCCATACATATTAGGCGTAAAGATCTATATGGATAGATCTAGGCGCCTAATAGGGCTATCACAAAGTGCATACCTTTATAAGATTTTAAAGAAATTTAAAATGGACGGACATAAGAAAGGATTCTTACCTATGTTGCAAGGCAAGCCATTGAGTAAGACTCAAAGTCTGGCTACGGCGGAAAAAAGAGAGATAATGGACAATGTCCCCTATGCTTTAGCCATAGGCTCTATAATTTACGCCATGCTATGTACAAGACCGGATGTGGCACACACTATTAGTTTGACTAGTAGATACCAATCTGATCCAGGATCGGAATACTGGATAGCGGTCAAGAATATCCTTAAGTACTTGAGAAGAACTAAGGATACGTTTCTCATGTAAGGAGGTGAAGAAGAGCTCGTCGCTAAATGTTATGTCAATGCTAGCTTCGACACTGATCCGAATGACTCTAAGTCTCAATACGGATATGTATTTCTCATGAATTGTGGAGCGGTTAGTTGGAGGAGTTCCAAACAACCCATGGTGGCGGGATTAACAACGGAGGCCAAATATGTTGATGCTTTGGAAGCGACTCAGGAAGCAGTTTGGATGAAGGAATTCATAACCGAACTAGGTGTGGTTGCGAGTGTGTTGGACCCAATGGTGATATTTTCTGACAAAAATGGAGCCATAGCCAATGCCAAAGAACCAATGTCTCGCAAGAATTCCATGCATAATAAGCTCCGGTTTCACTCCATACGTGAGCATGTCAAGGATGGAGATATAAAGATTTGTAAAATACACACGGATCTCAATGTAGCAGATCCATTGTCTAAAACTCTCCCTAGAGCAAAACGTGATCAACACCAGAACTCCATGGGTGTTAGATTTATCACTATGTAACTATAGAATTGTCTCTAGTGCAAGTGGGAGATTGAAGGGAATATGCCCTGAGAGGCAATAATAAAGTTTTTATTATGTATATTCCAAGTCTATGATAGAATTTTATTAATACGGAAACGTTAATACATGTGTGTTTAATAAACAAACAGAAAGTTCCTAGTTATGCCTCTCTTATAAACTAGCTCGTTGATTAACAAGATGATCAGGGTTTCTTGATCATGGACATTGGATGTTGTTAATCACGAGGTCACAAAATTATTGGAATGGTGTGATGAACATTCAACCGAAGTATAGCATTACGATCAAAGTCATTGAGTTTATATTTCTATAAAATCATACGAAGTAATCCTAATCCTTAGACCATGAGATCATGTCAATAACTAACGCTGGAAGAGTATCTTGATAACATCAAACGTCACACCATAATAGGGTGATTATATAGATGGGTTCAGTGCTACTAAAGTGTTATGTTGAGGCCCATGGATCAACAGTGGAATTTTTTCATCCCGATGAAGGATAGATATACTCTGGTCCCTCTCGGTGATATCACATTTGTTAGCTTTCAAGCAAGTGATTGGATCACTAGAATGTTATATCACGGTAACGAGAAAAGAGTACATGTCAGTAACGAGATCAAACTAGGTATGAATATAGCGATGATCGAATCTCGGACATGTAATATATCGCGAGACAGAGGGATTAAGATTCTAGCGTAAAAGGTTCTCACGATCACAAGAAAGTCATCGTTGAATGTGTGGGAGTCAGTATGGATCTCCAGATCCCGCTTCTGATTATTAATCCGAGAGGAGTCTCGATCATGTCCACATTATTCGCAAACCATAGGGTGACACACTTAAGAAACAACGACACCATTTTGAACAAATAGTTTTGGGTGAAATTTCTGAAAGTGTTTCTGCATGTGAAATGAAATACTAACAAGGGGTTATATGTGAATGTTTGTCCATTAAAGTAATTGAGAAAATTCTGAATAAATAAAAGGAGTTTTATTTAAAGAGAGATTGCACTAAATTTGGTGGAAATTTAATGGGAATTTTGAGTGGGATTTTTAGTGGAGAAGAAGGGTCTATTTTGTGAGTGGGAGCTCCACCCACATGAATGGAGGAGGGGAGGGGGAAGCCCCCATGCGCTGGCCACCCCCTTGGGGTGCCCCTCCCCTCCTATATAAGGCCCCCTCTTCCTCTCTCTCACTCACACCTCCTCGTGAAGGATCTCTCTTCCCCTCTAGTTTATCTCCCATGGTCTCGGACCAGCAAGATACATGTTCCCGGTGGTTTTTCGGCAAAAAAAATTGTTGCTTCCGCTACATCGCTGGACCGAGTAGGCAGAGGTTGCTCGGTGTCTTGGACGTGTGTGCGAGCAAGGATGCGCCGCTGATTTGCGGCGCTAGGAATTCCTCTCAATCTTGAGATCGGCAAGCGTTTGTCTACATCATCCAAGAGTACAACCTCGCTAAAATTTATCGGTCTTCAAGGGTATGTTCTTTACAGATGTATATCCGCAAGTTTCTTGTATCTAGTAGATAGATCTTGGTACATGGTTGTTCCCGTCGTAGGAATTTTTGTTTTCTATGATGCGAACCCTACAACATTTGGGTCAGCTCCTTCTCAAGAAAGCACCTCATCAATCCATACTATTCATACTCATTCCTCTTCGATTGTTTTCAAAATATGTAAAAATTAATTTGGTGGCATGCAAATTCTTGGATATGGGATCAATATCGACATAAAGTATGATGTACATATGTCCATGAACTTGTTCGTTCGGCTCAAAATCCAAAAATGTCCATACTCATTGACAATTAAGTTTAAATTCTTTTAGATTTTACCACTTACTTTTAGCTTAAAATTTTACACGGGTGTTGGGCGTTCATTTTGCACCAAGGGCCTAAAAAGGGAAAATTACGTCGAGTACCATACATTTGCCACAAAGGGACCTAAAAGGGGAAAATTAAGCCAGGAAAATAGTTGGGTCGACTCCTTAGCGAGGAAGCACCTCATCAAGCCATAGTATTCATACTACATCCTCTTTAATTTTTTATAGAATATGGACAAATTTGGCGGCAAGAATTTTTTTGGAAATGGGATCGTCATCGACATAAAGTATGATGTACATATGGTCACAACTTTGTTCATTCTGCTCAAAATCCAAAAATGTTCATACTCGTTGACATCTAAGGTTAAATCGTTTAGATTTTACCACTTACTTTTAGGTTAAAATTTTACATGGGCGGTGGAAGTACATTTTACATCAAGGGCATAAAAAGGTAAAATTGAATCTTTCAAAAATCTCTTTGGTTTTGGTACATTGATTATTGTTGGCTACCGTCAAAATATGGTTGTAGAACTTTAAGAGAAATCTACCACTTACTCTTAGTTCAAATTTTACATAATAATGACAAAACGACTTAAATTCTTTGGGAAGGAGGGTGTACTACTTGCTATGAAAAAAAAGAGCTCTCCTAACTTTCAAACTAGCTTGCTTCGGGTGTGCTTTGTGCTTCCTCTTTGTGTGAAAGGGAACAAATGGAGGTGGAGAAGTTGGGACTAGGAAGGCTGGCTAGAACTGGTCCCTCGCAAAATAAAAGGAACATAAATGGTGTGCATTCAATGTGATGGGCGTACAAGTATCAATCCATCCCTTGTCCACCACTTATTAAAAGTAGGAGTAGTACTAGTACCGCGAATGGTGATCTTTTGAATACCACCCCCTGAAATTTACTACTACTAACTGTACCCTGTACCATGTGTCAGAAACTCATCGCACCACTTTCAAATCGTCCTCTTCGCCGCTTGCTATATGCTCTCAGTCCCTTCTCCCTCCTAGATTTTTTGAACAAGGGAAACTTCTAGTGGCAATATTGTTTACCATGACAAGATTTTACCACCACTTACTTTAAGATTAAAATCTTACACGGGCGGTGGGATTACATTTTACACCAAGGACCTAACAAAAGTAAAATTACATCAAGGTCCATACATGTACCAAAAAGGGCCCTAAAAAGGAAAATTATATCGAGGTCCATATACATCTAGCACGAGGCACCATAAAATTAAGCAAGGAAAACAGTCGGGTTGGCTCCTTCTCGGGAAAGCACCTCATCAAGCCATAGTCTTTATACTACTTCCTCTTTGAATGTTTTCAAAACAGGGCAAAATTTTATAAGAAGAATGGGAGTACATTTTACACCGAGGACCTAAAAAGGTAAAATTAAATCGAGGTCCATACATTTACACATAGGGCCCTAAAGAGGGAAAATTACATCGAGGTCCATATACATCTAGCACGAAGCACCATATAATTTAACAAGGAAAACAGTTGGGTCGGCTCCTTCTCGGGAAATAACCTCATCGAGACATACTATTCAGACTACTTACTCTTCGATAGTTTTCAAAATATGGCCAAATTCGGCAACATGCAAATTCTTGGATATGGGATCATCATCGATAGAAAATATGATTTACATATGTCCATGAACTTGTCCGTTCGGCTTGAAATCAAAAAATATTCATACTCGCTGATGGATCAATTGATGTGGAGCCTGTTGGGAACCCCAAGAGCAAGGTGTGAAGTAGCACAACAGCAATTCTTCCCTCAGTAAGAAACCGAGGTTATCGAACCAGTAGGAGGAAGGAAATGTCACACAGGTGTTGCAAGCAACGCGGAAACCTGCACAACACAAACTCAAGACTTTGCCCCAACTAACAGTGAGGTTGTCAATCTCACCGGTTGCTGTAACAAAGGATAAAATGTATGGTGTGGAAGGTAATGATGGTTTGTAGCAAGTAAACAACTAACAGTGGAAGATGTATCAATGATAAAGATTGGACTGGGGTCCATAGTTCACCAGAGGTGCTCTCCTTAGATAAACAACATGTCATGAAGGGTAAAAAAATTACAGCAGGGCAATTGACAGGAACTGAGCAAGGCATAACAATGCAATACCAGACAAAAAGATCCTACGAGATTCGATTGGACAATACAACAATATACATAGACCGCCATCCAACTGCATCTATGACTAGAAGTCCACCTTCAGGTTATCATCCGAACTACCTCCAGTATTAAGTTGCAAGCAACAAACAACTACTTTAAGCAAAGTGTGTAAGGTAACCATTCCACTTGTTCCATGAACAAGATACCATTGTTTTCTCCCTAGTGGCAACAACACATCTACAACCGAAGATATTTCTGTCACTTCCCTTGGAAACTAGATGCATGAACCCACTATCGAGCATAAATACCCCCTCTTGGAGTCAGTATCAACTACTTGTCCAAGATAGCTAGTAAAAACATAGAGCATGCAAGATCACAAACAACACATACATGATAGTATCAAATAGACAGAACCATTAATCAACCTGACATAGTAATCTCAATATCCATCGGATCCCCGCACACACAACATGCATGATTATAAATATATTAGATCTTGATCATGAACGAAGCTCACAAGATATATACATGAAAGCACAAGGAGGAGATACAACCATATAGGTACTACATTGACCCGTAGTCCAAGGTGGAACTACTCACACTTCATACCAGAGAATATGGCCTCCGGGATGATCTCCCCTCTAGTAGGGTGCCGGGAAGAACTTCAGATCCCCCCGATCTAGGGACGATGGTGGCGGCGGCTAAAGAAGGTTTTGTGGATTTTTGATCGGATGCCTTGGGTTTCTGTATCAGGGGATTCTTATAGGCGAAGAGGCGAGGCTGGGAGGCGACCAGGGGTGCCACATCCTGCACAGGAGCGGGCTGGGCCCACCCGCGCCTAGGGGGGTCTCGCCGCCCTGTGGGGCCTCTCCGTCTCTCCTCTAGACTTCATGTCGCCCTCGGTAATATATTGACTTTGTCTATTGTCCCGTACAATTCCGAGAATATTGATTTTTTGCCTTTCTGGAACCAAAGAATAGAAGAAAACAGGCAACTGGCACTATGGCAACTTGTTAATAGGTTAGTTCCAGAAAATATATAAAAACACCTCAAAGTGTAGACAAAGGAAAGCAAGTAGATACTAAACAAGCATGGAGCATCAAGAATTATAGATACGTTTCCGACGTATGAAGCATCCCCAAGCTTAACTCCTGCTCGTCCTCGAGTAGGTAAGTGATAAAAGAATAAATTTTGAGGTGACATGCACCATCAAAACCAAGATCAAACCATTTGCAAGCATTGAAAGCTGGGATCAAAGAACTCTAAACATGTGCTTGCAATATGGAGTTCTAACAATAAGACAAAATAACTATGCATGCAACATGAAAGGCTACAAACAAAGATCATGAATAACATGCATTGAAAAACGTTTGTTTGTTTCACATATAGAAAACATGGCATAGTAGCATTCAGCTTGTCCCTCATGGAGTAGCAAATAGATGCATAGGACACCTTCAAAGTTCATAAGAGTGACTATATACAAATAGCACAAGAACAAGTAATATCACAATATGCATCAATCAATAAATTTTGGGACACTACACACAGAATGGCAACTATGCTTTCTTAATGGTGCCTAAAAGTAGAAGGTGGAGACTCAAATAATGGTGGAAGAAAGGCCCTTCATAAAGGGAAGCAGGGATTTCAAGTTTCAAAAAGAGCTTCCAAAAATTATGGTACTTGTTAGCTTTCATCCCTCATTACCCCTATCATAAGCATCTTGAAGTGATTAAGGTTAAAGTAAACAAACTATGGAGTATATGCTTGACAAAGTATAAGTTGACAATCTCAAGTCCCTTGAATACGAGGGCCACACCTCATGCTACTCAACTTTAGTCACCTAAGTTCTTATCATAGTAAGTACATGCGTATCATACAGGACCGCCAACGGGGTACCCCTTGCACATGGTACATGAGCTATCCCATAACCAAAATGACAAGGCAAGCAAACAATGAGCATCTTAGCGATCTTTTTATTTACTATGTTTATAGCTTTTTATTGAGGATGCTTCACAGATAGCTCATTATGGTGATGCTACATGTTTCCACAATGATTAGGCATGGCTTAGGCTAGCGGCCCAGGCGTTTCTCTAACACAAAATACATAACTCCATGGACTTACAAGCTCCCTCTTTATTTCACACCAGTGACATCCATAGACAAAACAACATGATATCAACTGTGTACAAAGTACAAGTGCAATGTTGAAAACGTTCCCCATGACAGCATGGTTCTGCTAATTCCAACGTATAAGTGCAATAATATACAACATATACGACACAATGGTTCAAGTTTATTAGGGAAAAAGAATATAAAGTGTGCCATCAAGTTTGTGAGGACTTTAATCACTAAGTTTTCACATAACAAAATACTTTTTAATTGGAAGATAGCTGAAAGCAAGAATATACTTGGAATGGTGTAACACACCATGAATAGGATTTTATAGTGGACACTTTGGAATAACTTGTTTTCTTGGGAGTTGGAAGCATGAGTAGATCTTACTAATACAAGTGGAGGCTACCAAAAGACTGGGAGCAACCAACTAAGAGAGCAATAATGGCCATAATCATGCAGAGCAACAAAACATTACTAATCAAAGCATAGAGTGGTACTATCGGTCAAGGTCTAAATGATCATAGAGGCCATGGTGACTTGTTTATAGTCATAACATGGTGTGAGCATGTGCCAAGTCAACCCAAACAAAGCATCAAAGGAGAATACCATAATACTATGCTTCTGCATGCTAAAACAACGCATGATTTCTTAAAGGCACACTAAGCAGTCCCAATTGTTTGGAACAAAACATGCTACATCAATAATCACTAAGCATAAGGTTAAAACAACACCTAGTATGTTATTTTAAAGTCTAAGTCACATTCAATGCAAGCTCCTCTTGCACTTCGAAGCAAGAACTTACTACTCCTGTCCAACACCAAGCAAATTATTTGAAACAACACAGCGAGAATGGGGGTCCAAACTACTTTATTCAAGCAAACTAAAAAAACTAAGAAAACCAAACGAAAACTAAGACGCTCCAAGAACAATACAACAGTGCATGAAATAATAAAAACGAAATCTCTAGATAGACCTGAGATTTTTATTGATGAAGAAGGGGATGCCTTGGGCATCCCCAAGCTTTGACGCTTGTACCTCTTGGATGTTTCTTGGGGTGACACCGGGGTTGCATCCCCAAGCTTGAGCATTTGTCCATTCTTCATCTCATTACATCATTCTCTTTCTACGCCTGAAATTTTTTTCTTCATACAAAACTGCACACAATCTTCATTAGCAACATAAGTGTATTCAAAAGATAATAGACCTTTGGGTTTAGCTTTGGAACAACAAAAAATTTCACTAAAAGCACAAGCTACTGTAGAAAATCCTTCAAAAATCTCAATTCCGCAAAAGAGAACTCAAAAGGTAATCAATAAGAAGCAAATGCAAATAATGGTAGAAATTTGTCAAAACAGACCATCAGGTAGAAACCAATTTTTTCAAAAATCTTACGTTGCTCAAATTAAAAATTGTTGAACTTACAAAACTTAGATAACATACTGGGGGATTTATTCGTACATTTTCATCTCAATCCGACTTATAGAGACACCTCACGGATTTTTATGGTGGAGGGCAGAAATCTGGTTCGGGACAGCAACTCTCCAAATCTTACTTCCCTCTTATCAGAGGTCATTCTTGGCACAAAAAGCAAACAAAAAGGATAAGGAGAGGTCATTACTGAAGTACTAGCTTCCAAGACTCAAGGAAACTCTTGTGTTATCTCCCAACAGGTACTTTGCTTTAACGCCTTTATGTTAGGCACAAGAAGCAAGAAATCAAGTGTTTTCAAATGAGGAAGCATTAACATCAAACTTTGCTTTAAGAGGAGGACCAAAAAACAAATTATCTCTCCTCATCGGGAAGTGTTCAATACCTTTCCTGAATGGGAATTGATATTTAATGGTACCTTCTTTCATATCAATGATGGCACCAACAGATATAAGAAAAGGTCTTCCCAAAGTAATAGGACAAGAAGCATTGTATTCAACATCCAAAACATAGAAATCCATAGGAACATAAGCATTGTTAACCATAATGAGAACATCATTAATACTCCCCATGAGTTTCTTCTTAGCATTATCATCAAGTGGAACATCCAAATAAAAATCTTATAAAAGTGGCAAATCAAGCGTTTCATAAATCTTCCTAGGCATAATCGAGACACTAGAACCAAGATCACATGAAGCTTTGAGATCAAAGTCATTCACTGGCATATTAATAATGGGTTCCCAACTATCTTCCATTTTCCTAGGAATAGAAGCTTGTGTTTTATCCTCTCTTCTTTAATATTAACAAGAGCATCTGTAATGTATTTGGTGAAAGCAACATGCATATCACTAGCATCAGGACTTCTAACAATCTTTTGCAGGAACAGAATCACTTCAGAAATATTGCACCCATCTATATCAAAATCAAACTTAGCATTACTAGTAGTAGACTCAACAGGCTAAGGCATTGTAGGAGCAGGAATCGGGACTTCTTGTGATTTAGTGGCATCCGTTCTAGTGATGGTGCACACACTGTTGTTTCTATCAATTTCATCTTCCCTTTCCCACTTAGCATGAAGTTGAGCTAATAGTCTAAAATTTTCATGAATAGTAACTTGTATGGCATGAGTAGAAGCAAAGGTACTTTCCATGGTTTTAGGTTTAGCGGCCATTTTATTAATCAAAGAGGACTGTGCTTCAGACAAAGATGAAATATTCTTCTCAATAGTTAAAAGTTTTCCTCCATAGTCTTGTTGAAAGCAGTTTGTTTACTAATAAAGTCTTTGAGCGTGACTTCAAGTTCAGATGGGGCACTTCTAGCATTGTTGTAAGACTCCACCTCTATAAAGGTAAAGGTCCCTGTGGTTGCAATGCTAGTCCCTTGATCAAATGCTAGCATCCACAGTATAAGATGAAGTACACAGAAACAAAGGTCATTATTACATAGTCATTCCAAAGATAACATAGTCTTTTACAACTCCATAGCCATAGGCTTAATACAAGAGTTTAACTTAACAATATAAATAAAGTCTTCATCTTCATGTGCCACAGGCAAGCATGTTGAGTGTAGACTCATAACCCCTAATCATCATTAGAGTAACCTGCAACATCACAAGTTACAGCCACAGTGGGTCAATACATTGGAATAGTATTGGCAAGTGATTCCTTAGTAGAATATTATCATCTAGTCACTACATGATTTTGGACTAAGTGTAGCTTAGGCTTGCTTTGCTCAAAATAGGTTTTACCTATTAGTTGAAAACACTAAGTTTTTTTTGGCAAAAACTCCCAAGGAACCACCAATAGAAATTGGTGAACCTTCACCCTTGTTCAACCACAAGTTTTAACTTAGAAAATTGGGATGAGGAGATTCTTGATAGCTTCCATGTCTTGATGCTCAAATTGTCCAATACCAGGGACATGGCTAAGTACTTAGTTTCTTTTATCTGCAGAGGTGGTGCACTTTCCCCACAAGACTTGATTTTCACCAAGACAGGACCTTTTAGAAGCCTTCCCTTAGACCAAAATGGACGCGCTCCAAACCTATCAATCCCCTACCACCAACTGTCCATTTGGCTAAGTTACTGCAACCTATATGATCCAGGCAGAGCCCATAATGCCATGTGGCTGCACTAGAAGCTTCTTAATATTTGGCATCTCAAATCCCTTTGTTCCCGTGTGGCAATCCACAAGTGAGATACACAAGGTAAACCATAGAAATGGGCCTTGTGTAACCACTCAACCAAAATCCACCAAGCAATTACCATTCCACCCAGGTGTTTCATTCACTTAGTTGTTTTATTAAGCAAAAACATAAGTCCATGACTTAGCAATATTTTTCCATAGCATATATATGTATTCCACCCTTAGGTTGCTACTATCTAGGCTAAGAATGGCAATAACAAGTATCTCAACATAGAGAAAATTCTAACAATTCTACAACTACTAGGATTTCCCAAGCATAGCATATAGATACTTAGCAAAATATTCATGCAAGCCCTATACAAAATATTTATAATGCATAGTCAAAATATTGGGATAAAAATATGAAGCACCACTTGACTTGGTAGTTGGGGGAGTAGCAACAATCCTCACAATCACAATCACCACTAGCACCAAAATCTACACATAAAATGATAGCACCAAATTCACATATCAAAATAAACAAGCAAAAATATATGAATGCATGCAAATGTCATGTGATGATTTTTCTAAACCAAACAAGACAAGTAAACAGCACTGAAACATAAACAAAACAATTAAACACTAAATAATCTTTATTTGCCTTTAAAACAATTTTAAATAAATTTTTATACACAAAATAAGCCTACAAATGTCTCTGCAAAAACAACCAATTTTACAGAAGCAATTTAGTAAACAAAGTGTATGGTTGGATAGAATTCTTTCTCTTGATTCCAATGATATAAAATTTGCAAAAATTGAACGTGTGGATCAAAAGTTATGAATTTTGCAAGTTTGAACATCTAATAGAAATGTTTCTGTCTTTTTAAATAAAACAACGCCACGCGGCAGCTTCTGATTGGATGATACCGGTTCGGCTGGATCACGCTCGTGGATCGCAAGATATAACTATGATGCACGACCCGTTTCTGCCCGTACCGCTTCACATAAGATCTAATCGTGGCCGCGGGATCTAGATCTAATGGGCAGCTTTGCCTTGAACAAAGTCTGGTGGCGTTGAGTCAACGGCGAGCGGCGGCGCGCTCAGTCAGTGATGGTCCGGTGGTTCTAGGAAGGAAGGGAGGAAACGGAGGGCCTTACCGAGCTCGTGATGACGTCGAGGTGCTCAAGGTGGTCGAAGGAGGGACAGGGGCGTACGAACTCGACGTCTATTGCTCGTCGGAGAAGCGTCGATCGTCAGGTATGGCTGCTCGTCGTCGTTGGCGAGGTTACAGATCGCGCCTAGCCAAATAAACGGTGTCGTTAGATGCGCAAGGTGATGCTGGTCATGCTAGTATCAAATAGAGGGCGAGGCACGGTCAGAACTAACCAGAAAAGCTCGCCGGAGATGATGGTTTCGTCAAACACGCGCAGTCGTCGACATTCCTAGCACACAGCAGCGGTGTTAAACGATGTGCAAGGATGAAGTGATCAAGCTAGCAAGAACAGGAGGAAAGGGGCGGGGAGTTCTCACCGGAATTTGCCACCGGAGACCCTCGGTACCGCGGCGGAGTGAGCTCGATTGTGGGCAGCCTGGTGGCTCTCTGTGGTTGTGGCTTGAGGGAAAATGAGCAGAGGGAGGAGGAGGTTAAATAGCCGGGGCGAGAGAGGGAATTACGCTGGCGTTTACTCGCAATCAAGCGCGGAATCAAATCGGAGAAACGGCCGCGGCGGTGCTGGTCGCGGCGTGATTCTGGGGACAAAGGTGACATGGCGCGTGGGTCCGGGGTGTCAGCGAGGGAGGGGTACGCAGGTGGGTGAGAATCAGAGGGGGAGGGGAAATCCCAGGTGGGCTGCATTTGCTACTAGGCGGGAAGAGTGGCGCCGGCCTGTTTCCATTTCTTTTATCCTTTTTCTTTTCTATTTTGATTTTCTGGAAACCTTTTCAAATGGTTTTCAAATGAATCTGAATTCAAATTTTCTCTGAATCTTTATAGGATGGAACATGCACTTATTTGAGTACTTAACACTATTGTTTACTCAAATTTATATTGTCCCATTGGAATTTAAATTAAACAAAGCCTTTATCATTTATTAAATAAAGACATATGAATGGTTTTAAATTCATATTTTGTTTTGAAAACTTTTCCCAAGCTTTAGAAAATATCAATCCATATTAGAATCAATTCTCTACTGATCAAAACAAGCATTTCCTTCTTATAAGGTAGCAATGAGGCTAATGCCTTGCTTTACATAAAATGATAGATCACAAAGTTTCCGTTTTTGAAGAAATGATCCTAAAATGAGTATGAATGCATGAATGATATGCAAACTTTGAAAACATGATTTTAGGGATGCTACAATTTTTGTAGGAGTTTCCATAGGTATTGCCATTATTAGGATGATAAGGCCTATAATTGTTGTTACCACAAAAATTATTCCTATAGGCATTGTTGTTGAAATTGCTGTTTCTAATGAAGTTCACATCAACTTGCTCTTCTTGAGCAACCAAAGAGGCTAAGGGAACATTTTTTGGAACTAAAGGAGCTTTCCCATTAACAAACATAGCCATAAAAACATCTATCTTATCACTCAAAGAGGAGATTTCTTCAATAGAATTTACCATCTTACCACGTGGAGATCTCTCAGTGTGCCATTCAGAGTAATTAACCATCATATTATCAAGAAGTTTTGTTGCATCACCCAAAGTGATGCCCATAAAGGTACCGAGGTTATTGAACATGTCCATTCTTTCCATGAGTTCATTCTTTCCCAAGCCTGAGCAACATGTTCATTTTCAAGTTGTTTAAATTTCATAATATCACTTCTCATAGAAATAATCTTAGCATGGGGATAGTACTTTCCAATAAAAACATCTTTGCACTTAGCCCAAGAATTAATACTATTTCTATGCAAGGATAGCAACCATTCTTTAGCTTTTCCTCTCAAGGAGAAAGGAAATAGCTTGAGCTTAATAATATCTCCATCTACATCCTTATAATTTGGCATCTCACAAAGTTGAACAAAGTTATTGAGATGGGCAGCAGCATCAGCAGAACTAGCACCAGAAAATTGCTCTCTCATCAAAAGATTAAACAAAGCATGCTTAATTTCATAAAAGGTAGCATCAGGAGCAGGTGGAGCAATAGGAGTGCTTAGGAAATCATTGTTGCTTGTGCTACTGAATTCACACAACTTAGTGTTCTCAGCAGAGTTCATTTTGGCAAAGTGGAGCAAGCCAAAAACAGCAGCATCAGTTAGACTAGGAATTAATTTTTTTTGTGTTTTTGATAAGAGAAAGCAAACCAAACTGAACTAACTTTTTTGGAGATTTTGATAAAAAGAGGAAAACAGAGCCAAGCAAAAGAAACTAAGAAAACTAAAAACAAAGTAAAGAGAAAGGAAGTGGAGGACTCCCCTTGTGAAGACGTCCTTAGCCTCCCCGGCAACGGTGCCAGAAAACTTGTTGATGGCTCAGTTGATGTGGAGCCTGTTGGGAACCCCAAGAGCAAGGTGTGAAGCAGCACAGCAGCAAGTATTCCCTCACTAAGAAACCGAGGTTATTGAACAGTAGGAGGAAGGAAACGTCACACAGGAGTTGCAAGCAACGCGGAAACCTGCACAACACAAACTCAAGACTTTGCCACAACTAACAATGAGGTTGTCAATCTCACCGGTATCTGTAACAAAGGATTAACTCTATGGTGTGGAAGGTAATGATGGTTTGCAGCAAGTAAACAAGTAACAGTGGAATATGTATCAATGATAAAGATTGGACCAGGGTCCATAGTTCACTAGAGGTGCTCTCCAAAAAGATCCTATGAGGGTAAAAAAATTATAGCAGGGCAATTGACACGAACTGAGCAAGGAATAACAATGCAATGACAGAAAAAAAGATCCTATGAGATTCAATTGGGCAATACAACAATATACATAGACCACCATCCAACTGCATCTATGACTAGAATTCCACCTTTAGGTTATCATCTGAACCCCCACCAGTATTAAGTTGCAAGCAACAGACAACTGCTTTAAGCAAAGTTTGTAAGGTAAATAATCCACTTGTTCCATGAACAAGAGACCGTTGTTTTCTCCCTAGTGGTAACAACACATCTACAACCGAAGAGATTTTTATCACTTCCCTTGGAAACTAGAGGCAAGAACCCACTATCGAGCATAAATACCCCATCTTGGAGTCACAAGCAACCACTTGGCCAAGATATCTACTAACAACGGAGAGCGTGCAAGATCACAAAAAACACAGACATGATAGTATCAAATAGACAAAACCATTAATAATTCTGACATAGTAATCTCAATATCCATCGGATCCCCGCAAACACAACATGCATGATTACTAATAGATTAGATCTTTATCATGAACGGAGCTCACAAGATCTATACATGAAAGAGCAAGGAGGAGATACAACCATGTAGCTACTACATGGACCAGTAGTCCAAGGTGGAAGTACTCACGCTTCATACCAGAGAAGAAGGCCTCCGGGATGATCTCCCCTCCAACAGGGTGCCGGGAAGAACTTCAGATCCCCCGATCTAGGGACAATGGTGGCGGTGGCTACAAAATGTTTCGTGGAGTTTGGTGTCTAGGGTTTCTATATCGGGGGCTTCTTATAGGCGAAGAGGCAAGGCTGGGAGGCGACCAGGGTTGCACACCCTGCCTAGGCGCGGGATGGGCCCACCCACGCCTAGGGGGGTCTGGCCATCCTGTGGCGCCTCTCCATATCTCCTCTGTACTTCGTGTCGCCCACGGTAAAATATTGACTTTGGCTTTTGTCTCGTCCAATTCCGAGAATATTGATTTTCTACCTTTCTGGAACCAAAAACAGGCAACTAGCACTGTGGCAACTTGTTAATAGGTTAGTTCCAGAAAAGATATAAAAACACCTCAAAAATCAAAGCAAAGTAGATACTAAACAAGCATGGAGCATCAAAAATTATAGATACGTTTCCGACGTATCACTCGCTGATAACTAAGATTAAATTCATTTAGATTTTATGTTGGGGATATGCTATATGGGTATCCTCATAGCATGTCTCCTATCCGGATAACCCGGGTGGCCCATAGTTGGTAGAATGGCCCATGGCCTGCTGGATGGCCCAGTTAGATGGATCCAGAAGGGAGGTCCATGCCGGATAAAGTAAGGCTATGGAGGAGTCACCGACGTACTCGAAGCCATGGAGTGCAAGACACGCTAGACTAGTTGTAAGCAGTGTAGGACTCTGTAACCTGTCCGGCTAGGACTTTTCCCTGTAACCCTATGACTTGGCGACTATATAAGTCGGGCCTATGGGATCCTTTAGGGAAGATAATCTTAGACAACCTAGTGTCGACTACGACGCACCTCACACAGTGAACCAATCCCTGCAACTCGGCGTATTGCCATTATAGTGATTTATAGCAGGAGTAGGATTCTGCCACCGTTGTGGGATCTTAACCAGGGTAAGCTGTGTTACCTCGTACCCGTCAACCGTCCGCCTTCCCCCACGTCTCTAAACACGCACTGTGAGGACCCCTCCATGGAGTACTCGTCGGCAATACCACGACAGTTGGCACCCACCATGGGGAAGAGGCGCTTCAGGCTCTTTCGCGGGCGAGGACCAAGATCTTCACGGGAATCAGCGAAACCGTAGCCATCGGTCGTGTTCTATTCTTCGGTAATGTTCCGATCTTCCCTCCCCATGAGTTCTGGATCCCAGGAAGATGAATCCTAAGCGGTGCTCGATCGTCCCCATCAGAGATATCCACCTCTTCAACGGTGAAACTGACTCGTGCACTAGTTCCCTAGGAGTCGGAGGAGCATCAAGACCCGCACGGACCGCCTACGGGCAGGATACGTTCGCCGAAGGATAGATGTCGGATCTCTCCTTGAAGTTTGCCGGCAAAGATCAGAAAAATTCAAGGCCCACCCAAACCACCCTGTGCAGGATATAACGGTGGAAGATCACTGCAAGTCCGCCGGCTTCGTCCGTGCATCTGGACAGCAAAGATCCAAGTTCATTGGCGTGGTTACCATCTTTGCTCTGGCGCGTTGCATTCAGAGAGAGGGCAAAAAACCCAGCGATTACCTTTCCAGATGGCTCCGTATACGGGCCGATCTGGCGCATTACCCCAATGATGATGCTATGTATCAATTTGTGGAAGGACTGGACCAAGGAATGCTTCTCCGGCATTCCCTAAGGCGGCAGCAGGCTTCAGTACGCCTCACCTTCGAAAGCATGGTGAACACCGTCAACAACTACGCGGAGGCTGAGGAGGCATCTCAGACAGCTCTTCCGCTCATTGACGGAGCCCCACCGCTTCAGCCACCGCCTCCCGTCGTAGCTGCGCCACCACCTCCAGTCATCATCGCTTCTATTGCACTTCCACCCCCATCATCGAGGAAGCCCCGTCACCCTCCGACTCCGTGATTGACGCACTTTACACCGACTTCAGCGCAGATTCGGAGGAGATAGACTTCAGTCCGGAGGAGATAGACTCTGCCATGAAGGAGATGGAGGAGATTACAAGGGCGACGAGCAGGCCAACACCGCCGTCACATCCCGAGAGGGACAGCGATGGATGAAGATCAACCCGGAAGATATCCGCCTATAGTGCTGGACAAATGGAAGGGACCATCTGTTGCTGCCGACAATGATCACACAAAGGACATGCCCCCTCCGCCTAAACCAGTGCAACAGCCGCAGGAACTCGGCACCGGCCCAAGCAACAACAACACCGCAAACCCGCCGCCTCCAGCATCTATGCCCGCTGCTACCCAAGTCAGTCCAGCTGATAGGGTGATGTACGGCAATATCCTTGTCAAGACTATGACCGTGGCTGATATACGCAATGTAGTCCATCTTGACGAGAAGTGCCAGCAGCTGCTGGAGGAAGCGCAGGACATCGCGGAGCAAGGCGCAAAGATAGATAGAGATCTGGCCAACGCGCAGGAGTCAATAGAGAAAGCAAGAGCAATGGAGGCCGAATACAAGACTCTGCTGCATCAGCAGAAGGCCAAGAAAGCTCCGGCTCGCGTCATCAACGATCCTGGTGTGCGGCGAAACCTAGGATGGGCTCCCTCAAAGCCGGCACACACCAAGCCATACATTGACAGTGAAGGCAGGCATGTGATACCCACTCCTCTCCTCAATCTCGCAATCGCCAAGACCCTTCTAGAGCAGGATAGGTCACCCAAAGCGGTGGACCAGGTCTATGACCTAGTGGCCAAGGCGGTGAAACAACAGGAAAAGGCCACCTCTCAGAGGCTTGAGTCTGACCCAACATTTTGCCAGTCTAGCCAACATAAGTTGCCAAGGGACAGGTCTCCTCTTGATGTCGGGTCTCAGACGGGTTCGTCAGAACAAAGATGGAGGGATGCGCGCAACAGGAAGGATGCTATCCCCATATCCTCCGACCATGGAGGTAAGGCCCAACCTCGTCCCCCATCGCCACTGTCCCGCTCCCCCCGACATCGCGAAGACCCCAAAGCTCACCGTCGTACGGATATGCCTCCGCCAAGGCAGAGCGGCATCGTCATCCGCGACAACGCGGAGCAGACCCTACATGATAGAGAACCCAACCAAGGACATAAGAGAAGGTCGCACCATGATCCTCCGCATCCGACAAGCAACCATGACAAGCGTGAGGCGTCACAGGAGGGTAACAGCAAGAAGGCTAACCCACCGCCACCTCCGCCTCCACCCAGCAGCCACCATGGCGGAGGAGGCCCTCGTCGTTCACGCAGCCCATCCCCTGATGGCAAGAAGAAAAGAAGCCCGGAGCCATACGATGCACGTTCGTGTCTGGACAAGATCCACGAGGCCCGGGAATGACCATACCTAGGACCACGTTGCTTTGGACCTGTGATACGGTCCGCAACTTGCCCAAAGGTTTCCAGATTGACAAGACCATCAAGCCCTATGACGGCACCGCCAAGCCAGCTACATGGTTGCAGGACTACGGCAACGCGGTGGAGATCGCCGAGTGTAACCCCAACGTCATCGTCAAGTACCTCCCATTGATGTTGGCGGGCACGGCCCATCAATGGATCGATGACATACCGGAAAGATCCATCTGCAATTGGTTGGACATGCAAGAAGCGTTCACCAAGAACTTCGAGGGTACGTACAAACGTCCCTGCACTGTTGGCGATCTACAGCGGTGCATGCAAGAGAAAGACGAGACATCTCGCACCTACCTCTCCTGCTGGTTGGATATGAAGAATTCCTCTGCAGGAGTGCACGCCCAGAACTCCATGGCCGCCTTCATCGATGGGTTGGAAAGGGGCACGTTGCTCTGACATAAGCTAAAGCGATTGTAGGACAATCACTAGCTAGACTTGAACCAGATAATTTAGTTGGCAAGTGAGTTCGCGGATGCCGACGATGATGCTCGCGGCTCTCTGCCGGCAACGGCCGTTCCAACTCAAGCTCGGAGGAACAACATCACCAAGCGGAAGACCGCACCAGAAGAAAAGCAAACACCCGACATGGTCGCTATGACTTTTGCAGGACGAGGTGATGGTGGACAGTGTGGCCGAGGACGAGGATCAGGTCATGGGCAGCAGCGAGGAAGTGAAACTACCTCAGTAGTGCTCCGCGCTCCCCAAACCTACGAGGAGTACCATGATATGCCATGCCTCGTACACCTCGACGCCAACGGCAAAGCCACCCACAACAATCGCCACTGCAAGTTCATCAACGACCTCAAGGAGGACCTGGAGTCCGGCTACAAGCGAAGTCGGAAGAACAGACCGCGAGGCAAGGGCAAAGGGAAGAAGAAGGAGGAGAAGTCCAAGGATTCAAGTGACATGGACGAGGACGTTGACCCCAAGTACGCCGCCAAGAGCGACGGCAAAGGCAAGAACCCCTTCGAGAAGTAGGCGGAAGTTTTCCACACTTTCCTTGGCCCCCCCACCGTCCGACAACAAAAGACCTCCATGAGGATATTGATGGCCACTCTGCCCCTAGTTCCCCAGTACCTGCGCTGGTCGGAGATTCCAATTAATTGGGACAGGAAGGATCACCTAGACCTCATCCCTACGGAGAACCAATACGCCATGGTCATCAACCCCCTGATTGACGGCAATGAGTTCACCAAATGTATGGTGGATAGTGGAAGCAACATCAACATCATGTACCTGGATACATTGCAGAAGATGAACTTGACGGAGGCAAACCTAAGGCGGACCAACACCATCTTCCACGGCGTAGTTCCTAGTCGGGAGGCTCGGTCCCTTGGGTGCATCACATTTCAGGTCGCTTTTGGTGATGTTAATAATTACCGCCAAGAACGCATGACCTTTGAGGTGGTCCCCTTCAAGAGCGTGTACCACGTCATATTCGGCCGCGACATATTCCACACCTTCATGGACAAGCCATGCTTCGTCTACAACAAGCTCAAGATACCCGGACCAAACTGTATCATCACCGTATCCGGAAGCTTTACCAAAGCAAGGGACTATGAGATTGGAGAAGCAGCCTACGTTGAAGCTGTCCTCTACAGCAAAGAATTCTAGGAGATCTAGAGAAAGGTCGATTCCTCGGAGATGCCCGCGTCGAAGAAACAGATTTCTGACTCCGCCCGAGCATTCAAGGCCGCCATCGAGACCAAGCCGGTGGAACTTGAGGTAGGCGATGCCTCCAAGACCACCGCCATTGGGACGAACCTGGACCCTAAATAGGAAAACGCGCTTGTTGAGTTCCTCCGTGAGAATAGCGACATCATTGCCTGACAACTTGCCGAGCACAGCTTGAACATTGATCCAAAATGTAAACCAGTGAAACAACCTCTATGACGCTTTGGAGATGAGAAGAGACACGCCATAGGCAAAGAGATAGCTAGGTTATTTAAGGCTAGTTTTATCCGAGAAGTCCTTCACACCCAATGGGTGGAAAATCCTGTACTTGTCCCCAAAAAGGGAACCAAAGAATTAGGAATGTGTGTTGATTACACCGGCTTGAACAAAGCATGTCCCAAAGATCCGTTTGCTTTGCCTCGCATTGACCAAGTCATTGACTCAACGGCTGGCTCAGAGCTTTTGTGTTTTCTCTATGCATATTCAGGATACCACCCTACAACACGTTTTGCTATGTCACGATGCCCTTTAGGCTAAAAAATGCAGGTTCTACGTACTAGGGGACAATGCAAAGTTGCCTACACGATCAGATTGGTCGGAACATTCATGCCTATTTGGATGACATATCGGTGATGTCTAAAAAATCAAACGATTTAATCTCCGACTTAAAAGAAACCTTTGATAATCTCCGGAAACACAACATGATGCTTAACCCTAAGAAGTGCGTCTTCGGGGTTCCAGCCAACAAATTGTTGGGCTTCATCGTTTCCCAGTGTTGAACCGAAGTAAACCCATAGAAAATCAAGGCCATCTTAAACAGAAATCGTCCGACATGCCTAAAAGACATACAACGACTAACAGTTTGTGTTGCAGCAGTTAGTCGATTCGTCAGCCGACTTGGAGATTAGGCTCTGCCGCTGTACAAGTTGCTGAAGAAGGTGGACAAATTCTGGACGAACGAGGTAGATGCAGCATTGAAGCAGCTCAAGGAGATACTTTCCTCAGCACCTATCCTTGCAGCACCCGAGCCTGGGAAGCCCATGTTAATTTACATGGCAGCCACCAACCAGGTAATCGGCATCGTTGTTGTGGTAGAGCGGAATGAACCAGGCTATGAGCATGGAGTTCAACGACCAGTTTACTATCTAAGCGAGGTCTTGATGGAAACCAAGCAGCGTTACCCGCACTACAAAAAGATAGCTTATGGAGTATTCCTTGCTTCTCGGAAGCTGAGGCACTATTTCCAGGAGCACCCTATCATAGTTGTGAGCAAGACTCCACTATTCGACATCATCAACAAAAGCGACACTACAGGAAGGGTCGTGAAGTGGGGCATTGAACTTGCTGCCTTCGAGATCACCCCAAGAGACGTAACGCTATCAAGTCACAAGCCTTGGCGGATTTTATTACAGATTGGACGGAGATGCCAGATGCTACCCCAATGCCAGAGCCAGAATACTGGGTGATGCACTTTGACGGATCAAAGTTACTCAATGGCTCGGGGGCTGGTGTACTGCTACATCACCAACAGGGGACAAGCTACACTATGTTCTGCAGATCCACTTCGAGGCTACGAACAACATGGCGGAGTATGAAGCACTCATTCACGGACTACGCGTAGCAAAGGATATTGGCATCAAGCGCATAGTTTGCTTTGGAGATTTCGACTTGGTTGCCCAGCTGGTGGCTGGCACCTAGAACACGTGGAACCCTATGATGGTGGCATATCGAGACGAAGTGGACGAGATAGCCAAGAGCTTCTTGGGCTACGAGGTCAAGTATGTACCTAGGGAGCAAAACGAGGCGGCTGATCTACTATCTAAGCTTGGATCAGGGCGCAAACGAATTCTGCCTGGCGTTTTCCTGGAGCATCTACGGACACCATCCGTGAAGGGAGAAGACATCAACAACCCGAACAGAGTGGACTCTTTTGTCCACATGGTGGCAAAGGTCCCTCTAGCTTGGACAAAACCGTTCATGGAATATCTCGAACACGGAACTTTGCCCTACGACAAGGTCGAAAGACGGCAAATAGTACGCCGAGCAAAGGGATATACCATAATTAATAGACAGATCTAAAAAAGAAGCACTACTAGTGTATACCTTAAGGGTGTTTCCCAGCAAGAAGGTATTGAAATCCTACACGAAATCCATGTCAGAGATTGCGGCAATCACGCCGCTCCCCGATCGTTGGTCGCTAAAGCTTTCAGAAAAGGATTCTACTGGCTGCCCGCGAAGGCGGACGCCGACAGGATGGTTGAGACATGCATGGGATGCCAGTACTATGCCCGATAACCACATGTTCCTGTTGAAGAATTGCGAACAATACCAATAACTTGGTCGTTTGCAGCCTAGGGGCTGGACATGGTTGGTCCGTTGCAAACGGCACCATGTGGGTTTACACATCTGCTAGTAGCAGTTGATAAATTCACCAAATGGGTAGAAGCTAAACCCATTAGAAAGCTCGATGGGGCAACTGCCCATAGGTTTGTCCAGGATCTAGTGGTGAGATTTGGTCTCCCACATAGCATAATCAACGACAACGGCAGCAACTTTTCAGTCGGAGAAGTAGAGGCTTATTGTTGGGACAAGGGCATCCGACTTGACCTTGCATCTGTGGCACACACACGGTCCAATGGTCAGGTTGAGTGAGCCAATGGATTAATATTGTAGGGAATCAAGCCACGTCTTGAGGAACCACTACATAGAGCAGCTGGAGCCTATGCGGAAGAATTGCCATCTGTGATGTGGAGTTTACGAACTACACCCAACAGATCCACCGGCTACACCCCTTACTTCATGGTATATGGAGCAGAAGCCATCCTGCCTTCCGACATCCTTCATGATTCACCAAGAGTTGCTGCCTACAACAAAGCTGACGCTGAAGAATACAGACGCCTAGACTTGGACCTTCTCGAGGAAGTGCGCATATTGGCATGACAAAGATCCGCCATCTACCAGCAGAAGCTATGTAGCTACCATAGTCGCCTTGTTCGGCATCGCTCGTTTAAAGTGGTGGATCTAGTGCTCCGACTTCAGCAGAAGAAGTCACACAAATTATCCCGCCATGGGAAGGACCGTTCATCATAAGCAAGGCGCTACTCAATGGGTCTTACTACCTCGTTGACAATCATGAACTAAAGGATAGACCCAACGAGTATCATAAGTGTAAGCGACGTGACCCGGATGATGACTACCCGGAGCTTGATCGGCCATGGAACATAGCACAGCTACGTCCTTTCTACACTTAGCATTTTTATCTATTGTGTACCTCTTATATGATCAATGAAATAAAGCTCTCTGGTTCACTCATATTCCTGAGTCTTTTACCTCCTTTAGTGTTCACTTTTGGATCATATAAAATCTTTATGCGCAAGTTTCGCAATTGCACTTGTTAAAATTCTGCCTACGGGCGTTAGCTTAAGTTTTCTGGTCTACACGTTCTTTGTCATTTTTATGTGGATTCTGGAGTAGCGAATTTTGGCACTTATTGTCGACAATTTTGTGCTTAGGTTATTGACAGTGCCATTGGGCATCATCGCCTGAGCGCATGGTTCCGACAATGAGTCTTCCGACTCATGAAAAGTCAAGCATAAAAACCATAGTAATGGATAAGCCAGCACTTGCTTAAAAATATATACATGCTGGAACCAGTTCTTGAGTAGCAGGAAATAACCACCATTGTTTTCCACCTTAAGTTAACAAGTATTTTTTTCCGCATACAAATTCCAGAGGAAACAAATATTACATATTGTTTTTCATTCCTCTGGCACATGCCACTTGGATGAAGCATCATCAGCAGCAGGAGAGTCATCCTCCTCAAAGTCAGCGGTGTTGAGGGGCTCAGAGGATCTTTGACTGTCGTCATCAATGGTTTTCATGGGCACGAAGATGTTAGGGTCGACCAACTCGGCGACTCTGGTGTCAAAACCCGCGAGCGACGCCAAGATAGCTTCGTGATCTATCTTTTTGCCTCCGTCGTCCACGTTCGGGATACCGGAGGTCACAGTGTCGATGTCGGCATTTTTGTAGTGCGCCTTGACCATTGACATTGCCATCCTCGCGCCGGCCCGGGTACATGAAGCCTTCCAGCTTGCTATACGCTCGGGGGCTCGGCGCAGGATCTCCGAGAACTTCGCCACGGAATCCACCACTTTGATGTTAATCTAGAGGGGCATGGCTATCTCTTTGGTCTGCTTGATGGCGGTGTTGATAAAGTTGCCGACAAGGACCATGCATTCCTTTGGCGGAGGAGGCGACTGGGTCAACCCAATAGGAGCTTCAAATTTCCGACAAAGGAATGCATGAGTTCAATAAACACAGAAAAGTTCTGAGTAACTAGCTTACAAAAGTACAACACGGAGAATCACTTACTGAAGATGCTAATCTCAGCCTGCCGGAGGTTATCCGCCATTGAGTCCCGTTCTTGTCGGAGGATCCTGTACGCTTCAAGGTGGCGCTAATTTTGCTCATCGGTAGCTTTCTTTTGCTCTTTCATGATTGCGATTTCCTCCTTCAAGCTATTCATCTCCGTATTGGCGGGCTCCTGCAGGACTTTCATGGAGTCCTCGTGCATCTTCAGCATATCCTTCCTCTCCTGCTTAAGGATCTTGTTTTCGCTATCCAGCTGCTAAATATGCTTGGATTGCTCAACAATATCTTTAGCCATGGAAATGGCTTCTGCAAGTCGGAGAAAGAACAGTACACAGTGATTACTCGGAGAATGTTGGCACAAGACCAAGTCGGAATACGAAAAAGAAAGGAAAAACAGATGCTTGCTTTTGGTAATTTGTTCCTTCAAGAAGGCAGTTTTACCCTTTTCAGCTTCCAAATCCGCACGCATCTTCTGGTACTTGTCGTTGGCCACGCCTCTCCGAGCATTCTCATTCTGTGGAAAATTTAACGCTGTTTACTCTACTTGGAGCATCTAGCCGGATAACTATCCACCTAGAGGCTTGGGGGCTACAGTGAGAGTTTTTAACTTGGCAATATGCTTAGTCTTTCTTTAAGCATCTAGTCGAAACTGATTCAGTTTTGAACTAAAAGCTTGGTGGCTACAGTATAAAGTTTTTAACTCAGTCATATGCTTAGTTTCTATTTAAGCGTCTAGTCGGAACTAATTCAGTTACAACTAGAAGCTTGGGGGCTACCATATCAAAATTTACAAACACCGCGTATGCTACTCTGAAAGCATCTAGTCGAAATAGTTCATTCAAACTATATGCTTGGGGGATATAGTGAGAAGTTTTCTAGCTTAGTCACTCTTAGAGCATTTAGATGCAAAGACCTATGGTTTTCCGTATAAATCCTCGGGGCTACGGTGGGATACTCATATGAAATGCAAAAGGCAAATAAAACTTACAAGTGCAATGATCTTGGGGTTGGTAGCACTCTCAGCAAGCAACTTGCCAAAAGAAAGGTTGTTTACTTGCAAGATTTCTTCTTGCCATAGAAGCTCCTCAAGACCGCATGTTGGAGATGTCGGTGCCACACCAGGATCCAAAGCGGAGCTACTCGGCGTGAGTGTCGAGTAAACTATCTTTGGGAACTCTACGGTTTTCCTGGGTGCGCAGACGCCGCCTTCGGCAGACGTACCACACTCCACCACCGCCTTACCGCTACCGATGGCATCCTTAGTCGGAGCTTCAGCCATTTGGGTTGCGGTACTTTCTTGCGTTTCCTGTTCACTGACAACGGCAAGCTCCGCAGAGGCACTTGAGTCCACTTCCAAGGCGGAAGGGCCAGATGCATCTTTGGCCTGTGAGCTTGTCAGAGCAGGCGTAGGCTAGACGTTGGGAGTAGCAGGGGCGATGGAGGGAGATGCGTGGGGAGACACTTCATGATGCAACATATCCTTGATATTTCTAGAAGCCCCCAAAGTTTTGGAGGTCTTCTTCAAACTGGTGGTGTCCTTCTTCCTGAAACATGCAAAAAGTATAAGTACAGGAATAAGACAAGCAATGGACAATGTTGGAAAGAAAGAAGCTTACACACGAGGGGGTGCTTTGGCAAAGGGGATCCCGGTAACCTTTAGTCGGCAGCGTCAGAGGTGGAGCTCTTCCGCTTTCGTGCCAGGGGGACATCATCGTCGGACACTACGATGACTTCCGTCATCTTTGGGTCATAGATTTGGACAACCATGCTGTTAAGTGAAATCCCACAAGTGTTAGATGAAGATGGTAAGGGTTAAACGGAAGAACTGGAGTATATGTCATACACGAAAAATAAACATCATACCTTTGGACACAAGCCGTCAAGGAACATATCATAGGTGATGGTGAAGTCGCGCTTCCTATCCTTCACATTGACGATGTCCTTGAGGTGGAGATTGATAGAGTCGCTCGAGAAATTGTCCTCGGAGATGCGGAGGCTATCCTTCCTATACTTGGTATACTCGTGCATCAACTTTGAGCGGGGTTGCAGAGGCTGGATCCGCCAAACGAACCAGCACATGGCCAGGTCTAATCCGGTCAGACCCGTCTCTACGAACCACTCTATCCGCCTTATAGTGCGGGAAGCATCGATGTCGGAGGGAAGGGAGGCCTGGGATCTCCATGTCAAGGATTGGGCGGCAGCTCCATCGACGAAGTCCGGGTACGTAGCTTCTTAGCCAGCCAGAGGCATATCTGGGCCATAGAAGTACGTTCGTTGCCAGTTCTTATAAGACTCATGGCCGACGATGTCAGGGAACCTCCGGCCAGGCCGGATCTTGAAACTAATCGTGCCACAGTTCCTGAGCTCGTCCTTGCCGGCTCCGGCTTCCCGCTTGACGGTGAAAAAATAAATAAAGAGATCTAGCCTAGGCCTAATCCCTAAGTAACCCTCACAAAGCACCGCATAGTTTCTGAGCGCGAGGATGCTATTGGGGGAGAGGTTCTGAGGTTGTACTCGGTAATGGTTGAGGACACCTAGGAAGAAAGTGGAGATGGGCAGGGAAATGCCACGTACCAGTTGGGCTTTGAGGTACACCTTCTCTCGGTCTTGGGGAGAAGGGTTGACCTGGCCGGCCATTGATGCCCGCCAGGAGAGCCCCTCCGTCGGAGGGAGGTAGCCCTCGACAAGCAACTCCATGATGTCGCGGTTTGTGATGTCCGAACCGTGCCAGTCCCCCTTATGGGAGTCATTTTCTTCCTCTAGCAGCTCCACCGCCGCTAGATTGTGGTCGCCGCTGGTGGATTCGACCACCGCAGACTTGGGAATCACCAGGCCCTCTGGGGGCAAGAGGACGATGCTCACCGGCTTCGCCGTGGCATCGCCTGACGCCACCATAGAGGGGGCAGATCTGCTGCTAGCCATTGGGGAGATTGAGGTGGTGATTGCGAAGGTTGAAGGTCTAGGGTTGTTCGCAGAACATGCAGAGAGCTCGAGGAGGCGCTCGCTGGAGGAAGAAGACGACACAAGAGGAGAATGAGGTGAAAAGTAAAAATTCCACCACTGTTACAATTTATAGCCTCTAGCGCCAAGATTCATGCAAGACGGTTGAATGGTTGACGCATGGATGACATGTGCGGGAGCGTGTGCGGAAATTTCGTCATGTTACCAACTGTCGGTACCAACGGTTCGTATCGCTCGTGCGGGAGAAACATACATGATTGTGTTCTCTGCATATGTGAGTTACGAGGCGTCGCTGACCTATGTCTACGTGGCCTAGCTGTCATTGGCAGATGAACCATCACATCAGAAGATTCTGGCATGAACGGATCCAGTCCGGCTACCGAAGAGTACGATAGAAGATTTAGCAATTTTCTGACTTACAAATTGAAGACAGAGAAAACCTTGCAGGGTTCTTTGGGAGGACTACAAGATATTTCTTAACGATTTGTCGGCATTCATCTAGACGGAGCATTAACCTTGAAGAGGCAAGACAGCACAAGATCTCAGAGTTCTCCGCGGGCTACAGTTGGCGATATGCTATATGGGTATCCTCATAGCATGTATTCTATCCAGATAACCCGGGTGGCCCACAGTTGGTAGCATTGCCCATGGCCTGCTGGGTAGCCCTTTTAGATGGATCCATAAGGTAGGTCCACGCCGGATAAAGGAAAGCTACGGAGGAGTCATTGACGTACCCGGAACCTTGGAGTGCAAGACACGCTACACTAGTTGTAAGTAGTGTAGGACTCTGTAACCTGTCTGACTAGGACTTTTCCCTGTAACCCTAGGACCTCGCAACTATATAAGTCGAGCCTATGGGAGCCTTTAGGGCAGACAATCTCAGAAAACCTAGTGTCGACTACGACGCACCTCGCATAGCGAACCAATATCTGTAACTTGGCGTATTACCATCATAGTGATTTATAGAAGGAGTAGGATTATGCCACCGTTGTGGGATCTGAACCTGGATAAGCTGTGTTACCTCGTACCCATCAACCGTCCGCCTTCCCCCATGTCTCTAAACACACACTGTGAGGACCACTCCATGGCGTACTCGTCGGCAATACCACGACATTTTACCATTCACTTTTAGGTTAAAATTTTACTCGGATCGGGTGAGTACATTTTACATCAAGTACCTAAAAAAGGAAAAACTGCATCTACGTCCATACATCTTGCACAAAGAACAATAAAATTAAGAAAGGAAAACATACGGGTCGACTCCTCAAAAAAGCACCTCATTGTGCCATACTCGTCATACTATGTACTCTTTGATTTTTTTCAAAATATGGCCAAATTTGGCGTCATGCAAATTCTTGGATATGGGATTATCATCGACATAGAGTATGATGTACATATGACAATGACCTTGGTCGTTCGTCTTGAAATCTAAAAAAGTTTATACTCGTTAACAACTAAGCTTAAATTCGTTTAGATTTTACCACTTAATTTTAGGTTAAAATCTTACACGGATGATGGTAGTACATTTTACACCAAGGACCTAAGAAAAGGGAAAATTACATCGAGGTCCATACATCTACCAAAAAGGTTCCTAAAAAGGGAAAAATACATCGAGGTCCATATACATTTAGCACGAGGCACCATAAAATCAAGCAGGGAGAAACCAGTCGGGTCGGTTCCTCTAGAAAACACCTCATGAAGCCATAGTCTTCATACTACTTCCGCTATGATTTTTTTAAAAATATAGCCAAATTTTACTCGGTCGATGGGATTACATTTTACAACGAGGACCCAAAAAAGGGAAAATTAAATCGAGGTCCATACATTTACAAATAGGGCCCTAAAAAGGGAAAATTACATCGAGGTCCATATACATCTAGCACGAAGCACCATGAAATTATCCAACGAAAACAGTCGGGTTTGCTCCTTCTTGGGAAAGCACATCATTGAGCCATAATCTTCATACTACTTCCTCATCGATTGTTTACAAAACATGGCCAAATTCTGCAGCATGCAAATTCTTGGATATGGGATCAACATCGATAGAAAATATGATTTTAATATGGCCACGACCCTTCTCGTTTAGCTTGAAATCCTATAATATTCATACTCATTGACAACTGAGATTAAATTCATTTCAATTCTACCACTCACCTTTAGGTTAATTTTTTCACAGACCGGGTGAGTACATTTTACATCAAGGACCTAAAAAGGAGAAAATTGCATCGACGTCTATACATCTAGCATGAATCCCCATAAAATTAATAAGCAAAGAAAATATACGGGTCGACTCCTTCTCGAAAAAGCACGTCATCCAGGAATATTCGTTATAATACTTCTTGTTCGATTATTTTCAAAATATGGCTCAATTTGGTATCATGCAGTTTTTGGATATGGGATCATCATCGTCATAAAGTATGATGTACATATGGACATGACCTCGGTCGTTCGGCTAGAAAACAAAAAATGTTCATACTCGTTGAAAACTAAGATTAAATGAATTTAGATATTACAATTCACTTTTAGGTAAAAATTTACTCGGACCATGTGAGTACATTGTACATCAAGGACCTAAAAAAGGGAAAATTGCATCGAGGTCCATACATCTTGCACAAATCACCATACAATTAAGCAAGGAAAACATATGGGTCGACTCCTTCTCAAAAATGCACCTCATTGAGCCATACTCGTCATAATACTTCCTCTTCGATTGTTTTCAAAATATGGCTCAATTTGGCATCATGCAATTCTTGGATATGGGATTATCATCGACATAAAGTATGATGTGAATATCGCGATGACATTGGTTGTTTGGCTCGAAATCCAAAAATATTCATACTCGTTGACAATTAAGCTTAAATTCATTTAGATTTTACCACTTACCTTCAGGTTAAAATCTTACATGGGCAGTGGGAGTACATTCTACACCAAGGACCTAAAAAAGGTAAATTTATATCGAGGTCTATACATCTACCAAATAGGGGCCTAAAAAGGGAAAATTACATCGAGGTCCATATACATCTAGCACGGGGAACCATAAAATTAAGCAAGGAAATAGTCTGGTCGGCTCCTTCTCGAGAAAGCACCTCATCTCAAGCCATACTCTTCATACTACTTCCTATTCTATTGTTTTCAAAATATGAATAAATTTTACACGGGTGGTGGGAGTACATTTTACACCGAGGACCTTAAAAAAGGGAAAATTAAATCAAGGTCAATAAATTTAAAATAGGTCCCTAAAAAGGGAAAATTACAATGAGGTCCATATAGATCTAGCACAAAGCACCATAAAATTAACCAAGGAAAACAGTCGGGTCGACTCCTTCTCGAGAAAGCACATCATCGAGCCATACTCTTCATAGTGCTTCCTCTTCGATTGTTTTCAAAATATGGCCAAATTCGGTGGCATGAAAATTCATGCATATGGGATCATCATCGAAAGAAAATATGATTTAGATTTGACAACTAAGAGTAAATCATTTAGATTTTACCATTCACTTTTAGGTTAAAATTTTACTCGGATCGGGTGAGTACATTTTACATCAAGTACCTAAAAAGGGGAAAACTACATCGAGGTCCATACATTTTGCATAGAGAACAATAAAATTAAGAAAGGAAAATAGATGGGTCATCTCCATCTCAAAAAAGCACCTCATCGAGCCATACTCGTCGCACTACTTACTCTTCGAGTGTTCTCAAAATATGGCCAAATTTGGCATCATGCAAATTCTTGGATTTGGGATTATCATCGACATAAAGTATGATGTACATATGAAAATGACCTTGGTCGTTCGGCTGGAAATCCAAAAAGGTTCATACTCATTGATAACTAAGCTTAAAGTTGTTTAGATTTTACCACTTACTTTTAGGTTAAAATCTTACAAGAATGGTGGGAGTACATTTTATACCAAGGACCTAAAAAAGGGAAAATTACATTGAGGTCCATACATATACCAAAAAGGTACCTAACAAGGGGAAATTACATCGAGGTACATATACATCTAGCACGAGGCACCATAAAAACAAGCATGGAGAAAACAGTCGGGTCGGTTCCTTCTCGAGAAAGAACCTCATCAATCCATACTATTCATACTACTTTCTCTTTGATTGTTTTCAAAATATGGCCGAATTTTACATGGGCGGTGGGAGTACATTTTTAACCTAAAAAAAGGGAAAATTAAATCGAGGTCCATACATTTACACATAATGCCCTAAAAATGGAAAATTACATCAAGGTCCATATACATCTAGAACGAAGCACCATAAACTTAACCAAGAAAAACATTCAGGTCGGCTCCTTCTCGAGAAAGCACCTCATCGAGCCATACTCTTCATACTACTTCCTCTTTAATTGTGTTCAAAATATGCCAAATTCGGCTACGTGCAAATTCATGGATATGGGACCATCATCGATAGAAAATATGATTTACATATGGCAATGACTTGGTCGTTCGGCTTGAAATCCTAAAATGTTCATACTCATTGGCAACTAAGATTAAATTCGTTTATATTTTACCACTCACTTTTAGGATAAAATTTTACACGGGCGGGGTGATTACATTTTACATCAAGGACCTAAAAAGGGAATATTGCATCAAAATCCATACATCTAGCAGGAAGCACCATAAAATTAAGCAAGTAAAACAGACGGGTCGGTCCTTCTTGAAAAATCACCTCATCGAGCCATAGTCGTCATACTACTTCCTCTTCTATTATTTGCAACATAGGGCTTAATTTGGCATCTTGGAATTATTGTTATGGCATCATCATCGACATAAAGTATGATGTACATATGGCCATGACCTCGGTCATTCGTCTCAAATCCAAAGATGTTCATACTTGTTAACAATTAATATTAAATTCATTTAGATTTTACCACTTACTTTTAGGTTAAAATTTAAATCAAGGACCTAAAAAGGGTAAAATTGCATCGAGTTCCATACATTTAGCACAAAGCGCAGTAAAAATTTCGTCAAACTTTTCATAGCTTGACTTTTCAAAAAAAGGCCTTAAGCCTTGGAACCGAGGGAGTATTAATAAAGGGGATAGAGGGTTACCCTCTCCTCCCACCATCCCCTCTCACTATCACATTACCACACTCACCTCTCAACTCTGAGTCGTTAACCCAAGTTACTACGATGAAAAAAATTCCGAAACATTTGTCTGTGGTGGAGCTGGGGTCCTTAGAAAGCTCTGCTTCGAAGCTGCAGGTGTCTTGTTCGATTCCTCCGGCCACAACGCCTTTTCTGAAGCGTCCTTTGCCTTTCGCGTGTGTGTGGGTCATGCGCAAGGTGATGTGTGCGTCACCCGAAGGGTTTCGACAGGCCGCGCTGGAACCCTAATTGCTCACCGAGCAGTTGTCCAAGCTAACGGCACTGGCTTTGTCAGGCCCGAATGCTATTGCAGCGGCGGACGCGTTCTTGTTATCTACAGGTTGTACTCTCATTCCCAATGTGCCAAATTTCCTAGTGTACGTGGCGAAACCCCTATTGGTGGCTCCCCTTCTTCCGCGATTGTTCGTTCTTCTTCGGTGTATGTGGCAGGTTCTTTTTTAGTGATGCCTTATTCATCTGATCAACCCATCGACCCCTATGCAGCAAGTTCGCGCCCCCACTACAACGAGGTTAGATTTGGAGGATTGGGGCCTTAACCCAAATCTGACGTGCATCTAGTCAGATTTTGGCAACGTCTACTGCAGGTCCCTTGTTGAACTGTTTAGTTATATGTCATATTTTTGATAATCGTCTTTTGTGCTGTTCTACTTAGTTATGATATATTCTTGATGATGAAGATGCAGGTTTTTGTTTTGGTACATAGATGATGCTTTGTGATGTTTACAATTTTCCATGACTCATTGTATTGTTTTTGTATATTTTTTATGATGCATTTGTCCAGTCTCCTTATTATGTCATTTCGTCCATTTTGATCCGCATTCTGCTGTTTAAGAATAAATGATATGCCTTCTAGTTGTTCACTTTATTTCAATGACCCGCTAGTTTAGGTAATTTTGATTATGCTGACACTGTTTATTAAATTAATTACATGATGCCTTGTGCTGTTTTGGTATTTTTGATGATGCATTTCATATATGTTGTTTTGTCTATCCAGATAACACATTGTGTTGTTTTATCCATATAAATTATTCATTGTGCTGCTTAATCAATCTAATTAAATGGTATGCCTTCTAGCTATTTAATTAATACTGTTTTGGTATTATTGCATCACCCAAAGTGATGCCCATAAAGGTACCTCTAGCAGCTGAATCCAACAGGTTTCTTGAAGAGAAGTTCAAATCTGCATAAAAAGTCTAGATAATCATCCAAGCGAGTTCATTATTTCCCAAGCCTTAGCAACATGTTCATTTTCAAGTTGTTTAAATTTCATAATATCACTTCTCATAGAAATAATCTTAGCATGGGGATAGTACTTTCCAATAAAAACATCTTTGCACTTAGTCCAAGAATTAATACTATTTCTATGCAAGGATAGATACCATTCTTTAGCTTTTCCTCTCAAGGAGAAAGGAAAGAACTTGAGCTTAATAATATCTCCATCTACATCCTTATAATTTTGCATCTCACAAAGTTCAACAAAGTTATTGAGATGGGTAGCAGCATCATCAGAACTAGCACCAAAAAATTGCTCTCTCATCACAAGATTAAACAAAGCATGCTTAATTTCATAAAAGGTAGCATTAGGAGCAGGTGGAGCAATAGGAGTTCTTAGGAAATCATTGTTGTTTGTCCTAGTGAAGTCACACAACTTAGTGTTCTCAGCAGAGTTCATTTTGGCAAAGTCGAGCAAGCCAAAAACAGTAGCAGCAGTTAGACTAGGAATTAATTTTTTTTGTGTTTTTGATAAGAGAAGCAAACCAAACTGGACTAATTTTTTGGAGTTTTTGATAAAAAGAGGCAAACAGAACCAAGCAAAAGAAACTAAGAAAACTAAAAACAAAGTAAAGAGAAAGGAAGTGGAGGACTCCCCTTGTGAAGACGTCCTTAGCCTCCCCGGCAACGGTGCCAGAAAACTTGTTGATGGCTCAGTTGATGTGGAGACTGTTGGGAACCCCAAGAGCAAGGTGTGAAGCAGCATAGCAGCAAATCTTCCCTCACTAAGAAACCAAGGTTATTGAATAGTAGGAGGAAGGAAACGTCACACAGGAGTTGCAAGCAACGCGGAAACCTGCACAACACAAACTCAAGACTTTTCCCCAACTAACAATGAGGTTGTCAATCTCACCGGTATCTACAACAAAGGATTAACTCTATGGTGTGGAAGGTAATGATGGTTTGCAGCAAGTAAACAAGTAACAGTGGAAGATGTATCAATCATAAAGATTGGACCGGGGTCCATAGTTCACTAGAGGTGCTCTCCAAAAAGATCCTATGAGGGTAAACAAATGATAGCAGGGCAATTGACACGAACTGAGCAAGGCATAACAATGCAATGCCAGACAAAAATATCCTATGAGATTCGATTGGGCAATACAACAATATACATAGGCCGCCATCCAACTACATCTATGACTAGAATTCCACCTTTAGGTTATCATCTGAACCCCCTCCAGTATTAAGTTGCAAGCAACAAACAACTGCTTTAAGCAAAGTTTGTAAGGTAAATAATCCACTTGTTCCATGAACAAGAGACCGTTTTTTTCTCCCTAGTGGTAACAACACATATACAACCGAAGAGATTATTGTCACTTCCATTGGAAACTAGAGGCATGAACCCACTATCGAGCATAAATACCCCATATTGGAGTCACAAGCAACTACTTGGCCAAGATAGCTACTAACAACGGAGAGCGTGCAAGATCACAAACAACATAGACATGATAGTATCAAATAGACAAAATCATTAATCAATCTGACATAGTAATCTCAATATCCATCGGATCCCCGCAAACACAACATACATGATTACTAATAGATTAGATCTTTATCATGAACGGAGCTCACAAGATCTAACATGAAAGAGCAAGGAGGAGATATAACCATCTATCTACTACATGGACTCGTAGTCCAAGGTGGAAGTACTCACGCTTCATACCAGAGAAGAAGGCCTGCGGGATGATCTCCCCTCCGGCAGGGGCCGGGAAGAACTTCAGATCCCCCCGATCGAGGGGACAATGGTGGCGGTGGCTACAGAATGTTTCGTGGTGTTTTGATCGGGTGTCTAGTGTTTCTATATCGGGGTCTTCTTATAGGCGAAGAGGCGAGGATGGGAGGCGACCAGGGTTGCCACACCCTGCCCAGGTGCGGGCTGGGCCCCCACGCCTAGGGGTGTCTGGACATCCTGTGGCGCCTCTCCGTCTCTCCTCTGTACTTCGTGTCGCCCACTGTAAAATATTGACTTTGCTTTTGTCTTGTCCAATTCCGAGAATATTGATTTTCTACCTTTCAGGAACCAAAAACAGGCAACTAGCACTGTGGCAACTTGTTAATAGGTTAGTTCCAGAAAAGATATAAAAACACCTCAAAGTGTAGACAAAGCAAAGCAAAGTAGATACTAAACAAGCATGGAGCATCAAAAACTATAGATACGTTTCCGACGTATCACTCGCTGACAACTAAGATTAAATTCATTTAGATTTTATGTTGGGGATATGCTATATGGGTATCCTCATAGCATGTCTCCTATCCGGATAACCCGGGTGGCCCACAGTTGGTAGCATGTCCCATGGCCTGCTGGATGGCCCAGTTAGATGGATCCAGAAGGGAGGTCCATGCCGGATAAAGGAAGGCTACGGAGGAGTCACCGACATACCCGGAGCCATGGAGTGCAAGACATGCTAGACTAGTTGTAAGCAGTGTAGGACTCTGTAACCTGTCCGGCTAGGACTTTTCCCAGTAACCCTAGGACCTGGCGACTATATAAGTCGGGCCTATGGTATCCTTTAGGGCAGACAATCTCAGACAACCTAGTGTCGACTACGACGCACCTCACACAGTGAACCAATCCCTATAACTCGGCGTATTGCCATTATAGTGACTTATAGCAGGAGTAGGATTCTGCCACAGTTGTGGGATCTGAACTAGGGTAAGCTGTGTTACCTCGTACCCGTCAACCGTCCGTCTTCCCCCACATCTCTAAACACGCACTATGACGACCCCTCCATGGCATACTCGTCGGCAATACCACGACAGTTGGCGCCCACCATGGGGAAGAGGCGCTTTAGGCTCTTCAGCGGGCGAGGACCAAGATCTTCATGGGAATCGGTGAAACCGTAGCCATCGGTCGTGTTCTCTTCTCTGGCAATGTTCCGATCGTCCCTAGCGATGAGTTCTGGATCCCAGGAAGACGAATCCTATGCGGTGCTCGATCGTCCCCATCGTAGATATCCACCTCTTCATCGGTGAAACTGACTCGGGAACTAGTTCCCTGGGAGTCGGAGGAGCATCAAGACCCGCACGGACCGCCTACGGGCATGATACGTTCGCGGAAGGATAGATGTCGGATCTCTCCTTGGAGTTTGCCGGCAAAGATCGGAAAAATTCAAGGCCCACCCAAACCACCCCTGTGCAGGATATAACGGTGGAAGATCACTGCAAGTCCGCCGGCTTCGTCCGCACGTCTGGACAGCAAAAATCCAAGTTCATCGGCGTGGTTACCATCTTTGATCTGGCGCGTTGCATTCAGAGAGAGGGCAAAAACCCCGGCGATTACCTTGCCAGATGGCTCCGTATACGGCCCGATCTGGCGCATTACCCCAATGATGATGCTATGTATCACTTTGTGGAAGGACTGGACCAAGGAATGCTTATCCGGCATTCTCTAAGGCGGCAGTAGGCTTCAGGATGCCTCACCTTCGAAAGCATGGTGAACACCGTCAACAACTACGCGGAGGCTGAGGAGGCAGCTCAGACAGCTCTTGCGCTCATTGACGGAGCGCCAACGCCTCCCGCCGCCATCGCCGTAGCTGCGCCACCGCCTCCAGTCATCATCTCTTCTGTTGCACTTCCACCCCCCGTCATCGAGGAAGCCCTGTCAGCCTCCGACTCCGTGATTGACGCGCTTTACACCGACTTCAGCACAGATTCGGAGGAGATAGACTTCAGTCCGGAGGAGCTAGACTCTGCAATGAAGGAGATGGAGGATATTACAAGGGCGACGAGTAGGCCAACAACACCATCACATCCCGAGAGGTGCTCGTCTCCATTGGGACAGCGATGGATGAAGATCAACCCGGAAGATCTCCGCCTACAGTGATAGACAAAGGGAAGGGACCACCTGTTGCTGCAGACAATGATCGCGCAAAGGACATGCCCCCTCCGCCTAACCCAGTGCAATAGCTACAGGAACTCGGCACCGGCCCAAGCAACAACAACACCGCAAACCCGCCGCCTCTAGCATCTACGTCCGCTGCTGCCCAAGTCAGTCCAGCTGATAGAGTGATGTACGACAATATCCTCGTCGAGCCTATGACCGTGGCTTATATACGCAATGTTGTCCAGCTTGTCGAGAAGCGCCAGCAGCTGTTGGAGGAAGAGCAGGACATCACGGAGCAAGGCACAAAGATAGATAGAGATCTGGCCAACGCGCAGAAGTCAATAAAGAAAGCTAGAGCAATGGAGGCCGAATACAAGACTCTGCTACATCAGCAGAAGGCCAAGAAAGCTCCGGCTCGCGTCATCAACGATCCTGGTGTGCGGCGAAACCTAGGATGGGCTCCCTCAAAGCCGGCACACGCCAAGCCATACATTGACAGTGAAGGGAGGAATGCGATACCCACTCCTCTCCTCAATATCGCCATCGCCAAGACCCTTATGGAGCAGGATAGATCACCCAAAGCGGTGGACCAGGTCTATGACCTAGTGGCCAAGGCGGTGAAACAACAGGAAAAGGCCACCTCTCAGAGGCTTGAGTCTTACCCAACATTTTGCCAGTCTAGCCAGCATAAGCCGCCAAGGGACATATCTCCTCTTGATGTCGGGTCTCACACGGGTTCATCAGAACAAAGACGGAGGGATGCGCGCAACAGAGAGGATGCTATCCCCATATCCTCCGACCATGGAGGTAAGGCCCAACCTCATCGCTCATCGCCACCGCCCCGCTCCCCCCGACATCGCGAAGACCCCAAAGCTCACTGTCGTACGGATATGCCTCCGCCAAGGCAGAGCGGCATCATCATCCGCAACAACACGAAGTAGACCCTACATGATAGAGAGCCCAACCAAGGACATAAGAGAAGGTCGCACCATGATCCTCCGCATCCGACAAGCAACCATGACAAGCCTGAGGCGTCACAGGAAGAAGGCTAACCCACCGCCACCTTCGCCTCCACCCAGCATCCACGATGGCGGAGGAGGCCCTCATTGTTCACGCAGCCCATCCCATGATGGCAAGAAGAAAAGAAGCCCGGAGCCATACGATGCACGTTCGTGTCTGGACAGGATCCACGAGGCCCGGGAATGACCATACCTAGGACCATGTTGCTTTGGACCTGTGATATGGTCCGCAACTTTCCCAAAGGTTTCCGGATTGACAAGACCATCAAGCCCTATGACGGCACCGCTAAGCCAGCTACATGGTTGCAGGACTATGGCAACGTGGTGGAGATCGCCGAGGGTAACCCCAACGTCGTCGTCAAGGACCTCCCATTGATGTTGGCGGGCACGGCCCATCAATGGATCGATGACTTGCCGGAAAGATCCATCTACAATTGGTTGGACATGCAAGAAGCGTTCACCAAGAACTTCGAGGGTACGTACAAACGTCACTGCGCTGTTGGTGATCTACAGCGGTGCGTGCAAGAGGAAGACAAGACATCTCGCACCTACCTCTCCCGCTGGTTGGATATGAAGAATTACTCTGCAGGAGTGCACGCCCAGAACGCCATGTCCGCCTTCATCGATGGGTTGGAAAGGGGCATATTGCTCTGACATAAGCTGAAACGCTTGCAGGACAATCACTAGCTAGACTTGAACCAGATGATTCAGTTGGCAAGTGAGTTCGCGGCTATCGACGATGATGCTCGCGGCTCTCTGCCGGCAACGGCCGTTCCAACTGAAGCTCGGAGGAACAACATCACCAAGAGGAAGACCGCACCAGAAGAAAAGCAAACCCCCGACATGGTCGTTATGACTTTTGCAGGACGAGGTGATGGTGGACAGTGTGGCCGAGGACGAGGAGCAGGTCGTGGGCAGCAGCGAGGAAGTGAAACTACCTCGGCAGTGCTCTGCGCTCCCCAAACCTACGAGGAGTACCACGATATTCCATGCCTCGTACACCTCGACGCAAACGGCAAAGCCACCCACACCAATCGCCACTGCAAGTTCATCAACGACATCAAGGAGGACCCGGAGTCCGGCTACAAGCAAAGTCGGAAGAACAGACCGCGAGGCAAGGGCAAAGTGAAGAAGAAGGAGGAGAAGTCCAACGATTCAAGTGACATGGACGAGGACGTTGACCCCAAGTACGCCGCCAAGAGTGACGACAAAGGAAAGAACCCCTTCGAGAAGTAGGCGGAAGTTTTCCACACTTTCCTTGGCCCCCCCACCGTCCGACAACAAAAGATCTCCATGAGGATACTGATGGCCACTCCACCCCCAGTTCCCCAGTACCTACGCTGGTCAGAGATCCCACTTACTTGGGACAAGAAGGATCACCTAGACCTCATCCCTACGGAGAACCAATACGCCATGGTCATCAACCCCCTGATTGACGGCAATGAGTTCACCAAATGTATGGTGGATAGTGGAAGCAACATCACACTTGTAGTTCACCAAATGTAGTTCCTAGTCGGGAGGCTCGGTCCCTTGGGTGCATCACACTTCAGGTCGCTTTTGGTGATGTCAATAATTACCGCCAAGAACGCATGACCTTTGAGGTGGTCCCCTTCAAGAGCGTGTACCACGTCATATTCGGCCGCGACATATTCCACACCTTCATGGCCAAGCCATGCTTCGTATACAACAAGCTCAAGATACCCGGACCAAACTATATCATCACTGTATCTGGAAGCTTTACCAAAGCAAGGGACTATGAGATTGGAGAAGCATCCTACGTTGAAGTTGTCCTCTACAACGAAGAATTCAAGGAGATCCAGAGAAAGGTCGATTCCTCAGAGATGCCCACGTCGAAGAAACAGATTTCTGACTCCGCCCGAGCATTCAAGGCCGCCATCGAGACCAAACCGGTGGAAATTGAGGTAAGCGATGCCTCCAAGACCACCGCCATTGGGACGAACCTGGACCCTAAATAGGAAAACGTGCTTGTCGAGTTCCTCCGTGAGAATCAGTACATCTTTGCCTGACAACTTGCCGAGCACAGCTTGAACATTGATCCAAAATGTAAACCACTGAAACAAGCTCTATGACGCTTTGGAGATGAGAAGAGACGCGCCATAGGCAAAGAGATAGCTAGTTTACTTAAGGCTAGTTTTATCCGAGAAGTCCTTCACACCCAATGGGTGGCCAATCCTGTACTTGTCCCCAAAAAGGGAACCAAAGAATTAAGAATATGTGTTGATTACACCGGCTTGAAAAAAGCATGTACCAAAGATCCGTTTGCTTTGCCTCGCATTGACCAAGTCATTGACTTGACGGCTGGCTCAGAGCTTTTGTGTTTTCTCTATGCATATTTAGGATACCACCCTACAACACGTTTTGCTATGTCACGATGCCCTTTGGGCTGAAAAATTCATGTTCTACGTACCAGCGGACAATGCAACGTTGCCTACATGATCAGATTGGTCGGAACGTTCACGCCTATGTGGACGATATAGCGGTGATGTCTAAAAAATAAAACGATTTAACCTCCGACTTAAAAGAAACCTTTGATATTATCCGGAAATACAACATGATGCTTAACCCTAAGAAGTGTGTCTTCGTGGTTCCAGCCAGGAAATTGTTGGGCTTCATTGTTTCCCAGTGTGGAATCAAAGTAAACCCAGAGAAAATCAAGGCCATCTTAAACAGAAACCATCCGACATGCCTAAAAGACATACAACGACTAAGAGTTTGTGTTGCAGCAGTTAGTCGATTCATCAGCCGAATTGGAGATTAGGCTCTGCCCCTGTACAAGTTGCTGAAGAAGGCAGAAAAATTCACGTGACGGACGAGGTAGATTCAGCATTGAAGTAGCTCAAGGAGATAGTTTCGTCAGCGCCTATCCTTGCAGCACCCGAGCCTGGGGAGCCCATGTTAATTTACAGGGCGGCCACTAACCGGTAATCAGCATCGTTGTTGTCGTAGAGCGGAAGGAACCAGGCTATGAGCATGGAGTTCAACGACCAGTTTACTATCTAAGCGAGGTCTTGACGGAGACCAAGCAGCGTTACCCGCACTACCACAAGATAGCTTATGGAGTATTCCTTGCTTCTCGGAAGCTGAGGAACTATTTCCAGGAGCACCCTATCATAGTTGTGAGCTAGACTCCACTATCCGACATCATCAACAACAGCGACACTACAAGAAGGGTCGCGAAGTGGGGCATTAAATTTGCCGCCTTCGAGATCACCTACAAGAGACGCTACGCTATCAAGTCACAAGACTTGGCAGATTTTATCGCAGATTGGACGGAGATGCCAGATGCTACCCCAATGCCAGAGCCAAAATACTGGGTGATGCACTTTGACGGATCAAAGTTACTCAACGGCTCGGGGCTGCTGTACTGCTACATCACCAACAGGTTACAAGCTACACTATGTTCTGCAGATCCACTTCGAGGCTACGAACAACATGGCGGAGTATGAAGCACTCATTCACGGACTACGTGTAGCCAAGGATATTGGCATCAAGCGCATAGTTTGCTGTGGAGATTCCGACTTGGTTGCCTAGCTGGTGGCTGGCACCTGGAACGCGCGGAACCCTATGATGGCGGAATATCGAGATGAAGTGGACGAGATAGCCAAGAGCTTCTTGGGCTACGAGGTCAAGTATGTACCTAGGGAGAAAAACAAGGCGGCTGATCTACTGTCTAAGCTTGGATCAGGGCCCAAACGAATTTTTCCTGCCGTTTTCCTAGAGCATCTACGGACACCATCCGTGAAGGGAGCAGACATCGACAACCCGGACAGAGTGGACTCTTTTGTCCACATGGTGGCAAAGGTCCCTCCAACTTGGACAAAACCGTTCATGGAATATCGCGAACACGGAACTTTGCCCTACGACGAGGTCAAAAGACGACAAATAGTACGCCGAGCAAAGGGATATACCATAATTAATGGATAGCTCTACAAAAGAAGCACTACTGGTGTATACCTTAAGGGTGTTTCCCAGCAAGAAGGTATTGCAATCCTACGCGAAATCCATCTCAGAGATTGCAGCAATCACGCCGCTCCCTGATCGTTGGTCGCTAAAGCTTTCCGAAAAGGATTCTACTGGCTGACCGCGAAGGCGGCGCCAACAAGCTGGTTGAGACATGCATGGGATGCTAGTACTATGCCCGACAACCACATGTTCCTGCTGAAGAATTGCGAACAATACCAATAACTTGGCCGTTTGCAGTCTAGGGGCTAGACATGGTTGTTCTGTTGCAAATGGCACCATGTGGGTTTACACATCTGCTAGTAGAAGTTGAAAAATTCACCAAATGGGTAGAAGCTAAACCCATTAGAAAGCTCGATGGGGCAACTACCCTTAGGTTTGTCTGGGATCTAGTGGTGAGATTTGGTCTCCCACATAGCATAATCACCGACAACGGCAGCAACTTGTCAGTCAGAGAAGTAGAGGCTTATTGTTGGGACAAGGGCATCCGACTTGACCTTGCATCGGTGGCACACCCACAGTCCAATGGTCAGGTTGAGTGATCCAATGGATTAATTTTGCAAGGAATCAAGCCACGTTTTGAGGAACCACTACATAGAGCAGCTGGAGCCTGGGTGGAAGAATTGCCATCTGTGATGTGGAGTTTACGAACTACACCCAACAGATCCACCGGCTACACCCCTTACTTCATGGTATATGGACCAGAAGCCATCCTGCCTTCCGACATCCTTCACGATTCACCAAGAGTTGCTGCCTACAACAAAGATGACGCTGAAGAATCCAGACGCCTAGACTTGGACCTTCTCGAGGAGGTGCGCGTATTGGCCTGACAAAGATCCGCCATCTACCAGCAGAAGCTACGCAGCTACCATAGTCGCCGTGTTCGGCATCGCTCGTTTAAAGTGCTAAGAAGAAGAAGTCACACAAATTATCCCCGCCATGGGAAGGACCGTTCATCATAAGCAAGGCTCTACTCAATGGGTCTTACTACCTCGTCGACAATCGTGAACTAAAGGATAGACCCAACAAGGATCATAAGTGTAAGCGACGTGACCCGGATGATAACTACTCGGAGCTTGATCGGCCATGGAACATAGCACAGCTACGTCCTTTCTACACTTAGCATTTTTTATCTATTGTGTACCTCTTATATGATCAATGAAATAAAGCTCTCTGGTTCACTCATATTCCTGAGTCTTTTACCTCCTTTAGTGTTCATTTTTGGATCATATAAAATCTTTATGTGCAAGTTTCGCCATTGCACTTGTGAAAAATCTACCTACGGGCGTTAGCTTAAGTTTTCTGGTCTTCACGTTCTTTGTCATTTTTATGTGGATTCTGGAGTAGCGACTTTTGGCACTTATTATCGGCAATTTTGTGCTTAGGTTATTGACAGTGCCATTGGGCATCATCGCATGAGCGCATGGTTCTGACAATGAGTCTTCCGACTCATGAAAAGTCAAGCATAAAAACCAGAGTAATGGATAAGCCAGCACTTGCTTAAAAAATATATACATGATGGAACCAGTTCTTGAGTAGCAGGAAATAACAACCATTGTTTTCCGCCTTAAGTTAACAAGTAGTTTTTTCCGCATACAAATTCTAGAGGAAACAAATATTACATATTGTTTTTCATTCCTCTGGCACAGGCCACTTGGATGAAGCATCATCAGCAGCAGGAGAGTCATCCTCCTCAAAGTCAGCGGTGTTGAGGGGATCGGAGGATCTTTGACTACCGCCGTCAATGGTTTTCATCGGCACAAAGATGTTAGTGTCGACCAACTTGGCGACTCTGGTGTCAAAACCCGTGAGCGACGCCAAGATAGCTTCGTGATCTATCTTTTGGCCTTCGTCATCCACATCGGGGATACCGGAGGTCATAGTGTCGATGTCGGCATTTTCGTAGTGCGTCTTGACCATTGACATCGCCATCCTCGCGCCGGCCCGAGTACATGAAGCCTTCCAGCTTGGGATACGCTCGGGGGCTTGGCGCAGGATCTCCGAGAACTTCGCCACGGAATCCACCGCTTTGATGTTAATCTGGAGGGGCTTGGCTATCTCTTTAGTCTTCTTGATGGCGGTGTTGATAAAGTTGCCGACAAGGACCATGCCTTCCTTTGGCGGAGGAGGCGACTGGGTCAACCCAATAGGAGTTGCAAATTTCCGACAAAGGAACGCATGAGTTCAATAAACACAAAAAAGTTCTGAGTAACTAGCTTATAGAAGTACAAGGCAGATAATCATGTACTGAAGATGCTAATCTCAGCCTGCCGGAGGTTATCCGCCATGGAGTCATGTTCTTGTCGGATGATCCTGTACGCTTCAAGGTGGCGCTAATTTTGCTCATCGGCAGCTTTCTACTGCTCTTTCAGGATTGCGATTTCCTCCTTCAAGCTGTTCATCTCCGTATTGGTGGACTCCTGCAGGACTTTCATTGAGTCCTCCTGCATCTTCAGCATATCCTTCCTCTCCTGCTTAAGGATCTTGTTTTCGCTATCCAGCTGCTAAATATGCTTGGATTGCTCAACAATATCTTTAGCCTTGGAAATGGCTTCTGCAAGTCGGAGAAAGAACAGTACAAAGTGATTACTCAGAGAATGTTGGCACAAGACCAAGTTGGAATACGAAAAATAAAGGAAAAACAGATGCTTGCTCTTGGTTATTTGTTCCTTCAAGAAGGCAAGTTTTACCCTTTTCAGCTTCCAAGTCCGCACGCATCTTCTGGTACTTGTCGTTGGCCACGCCTCTCCGAGCATTCTCATTCTGTGGTAAATTTAACGCTGTTTAGTATACTTGGAGCATCTAGCCGGATAACTATCCACCTAGAGGCTTGGGAGCTACAGTGAGAGTTTTTAACTTAGAAATATGCTTAGTCTTTCTTTAAGCATCTAGTCGAAACTGATTCAGTTTACAACTAAATTCTTGGGGGCTAGAGTATAAAGTTTTTAACTCAATCATTTGCTTAGTTTCTATTTAAGAGTCTAGTCGGAACTAATTCAGTTACAACTAGAAGCTTGGGGGCTACAATATCAAAATTTACAAATACCGTGTATGCTACTCTGAAAGCATCTAGTCGGAATAGTTCATTCAAACTATATGCTTGGGGGATACAGTGAGAAGTTTTCTAGCTTAGTCACTCTTAGAGCATTTAGATGCAAAGACCTATGGTTTTCCGTCTAAATCCTCGGGGCTACGGTGGTATACTCATATGAAATGCAAAAGGCAAATAAAACTTACAAGTGCAATGATCTTGAGGTTGGTAGCACTCTCAGCAAGCAACTTGCCAAAAGAAAGGTTATTTCCTTGCAATATTTCTGCTTGCCGGAGAAGCTCCTCAAGACCGCATGTTGGAGATGTCGGTGCCGCACCAGGAACCAAAGCGAAGCTACTCGGCGTGAGTGCCGAGTAGACTATCTTTGGAAACTCTACGGTTTTCTGGGTGCGAAGACGCCGCCTTCGGCAGACGTACCACACTCCACCACCGCCTTACCGCTACTGATGGCATCCTTAGTCGGAGCTTCAGCCATTTGGGTTGCGGTACTTTCTTGTGTTGCCTATTCACCGACAACGGTAAGCTCCACAGAGGCACTTGAGTCCACTTCGAAGGAGGAAGGCCAGATGCATCTTTGGCCTGTGAGCTTGTCAGAGCAGGCGTAGGCTAGATGTTGGTAGTAATAGGGGCGATGGAGGGAGATGCGTGGGTAGACACGTCACAATGCAACATATCCTTGATATTTCTAGAAGCCCCCAAAGGTTTGGAGGTCTTCTTCAAACTGGTGGTGTCCTTCTTCCTAAAAACATGCAAAAAGTATAAGTACAGGAATAAGACAAGCAATGGACAATGTTCGAAAGAAAGAAGCTTACACACGAGGGGGTGCTTTGGCAAAGAGGATCCCGGTAACCTTTCTTTTCTCCGCCTCCAGGGCGGCAATAGTCTTCTTGGAGGCTCCACCCTCCGTCTTCTTCTTCTTGCCTCCGTCGGCAGCGTTAGAGGTGGAGCTCTTCCGCTTTCGTGCCAGCGGGACATCGTCGTCGGACAAGACGGTGACTTCCGTCATCTTTGGGTCATAGATTTGGACATGTAGAGGTCCCAACCTTTAATAAGGTAGAGATCCATGTGTTTACAATGCTAGTCCCTGGATCATTAGCTAGCATCCACAATTAAGATGTAATATCAAGAAACAAAGGTCATAATACAACTTTATAACCAGGAATAAAATAATTCATTACATCTTACATAGCTCATTTGGCTATCTATTTACAATGCAGCAAAAATAACTATATAGCAAGGAGTCCTTCATGTTCAAAGTGCCACAGGCAATCATGTTGGTTGTAGAGTTGTAATCCTAATCAACATACTTCACTAACATCAAAGAAACCTGCAACACAATAAGTTACAGCCACAAGGGTCAATACATTTGAATTGTATTGGCAAGTGATACTATGGTAGTATAGTGGAGTTATCATCTATATGCATTTGGCTAAGTGGAGCTTAGGCTTGCTTTGATCAAAATAGATTTTCCTTATCTTTTGAAAAACACTAAGTTTTTGTTTGTCAAAAGTCACCCAAGGCATCTCCCAATAGAAATTGGTGATCCTTCATCCCTTGTTCAACCACAAGTTTTTAACTTAGAAATTTGGATGAGGAGATTCTTGATTGCTTCCATGTCTTGATGCTCAAAGTGTCCTTTGACAGGGACATGTCTAAGTACTTAGATTTTACACTCTACAGAGGTGGTGCACTTTCCCCACAAGACTTGGTTTCACCAAGAAAAGATCTTTCAGAAGCCTTCCCTTAGACCAGAATGGACGCGTTCCAACCTATCATACCCTACCACCAACTGTCCATTTGGCTAAGTTATTGCAACCTATATTATCCAGGCAGAGCCCATAATGCCATGTGGCTGCACTTGAAGCTGCTCAATTTTTGACATCTCAAATCTGTTTGTTCCTGGGTGGCATTCCACAAGTGAGATACACAAGGTAAACCATAGAAATGGGCCTTGTATAACCACTCAACACAAACCATTCCTTCCATTCCACCCAGGTGATTCATTCACTTGGTTGTTTTATTAAACAAAACACAAGTCATTGACTTAGAAATAATCCATAGCATGAATATAATCCACCCTTGTTTTTTACTAGATAAGCTAAGCATGATAGTAGTAGGAATCTTAACTTAGGAAAAATTCCACTAAGGTTTCATCTACTAGGATTTCCCTTGGCATAGTTTACACTTAGCGAAAATTCCATGCAAGTCCTACTTAGAAATATCACTAGTGCATAGTGAAAATAATGGGACAAAAGTATGAAGCATCACTTGCCTTTTTGGTAGAGAATATAAGTTCACTCCTTTATCTTGCAATACTCACACACTTCAAATCACTACAATTCAATCAAGCAAGCAATAATTCAATCTACCATTCAAGCAAACATCACATAAAATAATAGAAACAAAGCAATGCATGCCAGCATGCTAAAGATTGTTTTATTTGTAAAAGTGGTTTCTCACATGTTATAAACATTCTAAAACACCTATTGGTCATTTTATATAAGTGGAAAAATCATTTGCAAAATATTTTTACTTATAAACCATTTTTAAACCAAATCAATATTTTATGTGGTTAAAAATGTCTTTTAACAAAGAAATAATTTTATAGGGTTCACAAAATACACTTTTAAATCGTAAAACTTTGTGTTTAGGGTCAGAGAGTTTAAATCAAAACATTTCCCGAAGGTTTTTCTCCAAAAAGTATTTTTAACAAATAAACAACATTTTTATTTGACTAGAAATGTTCTAAATAAAAGATTTATTCTTTTGCTTCACAAAATATATTTTTGAATCCACAAGTTGGTTTATATGGTCAGTAGGTTCAAAACAATCTATTTGCCAAAGATTTTATCACAAAAAATAATTTTAGAATGAATTTTATATTCAAAATATGCCTACACAAGTTTCTGCACAAACAACCATTTTACCAGAAGAAATTCACTAAACAAAGTGCATGGTTGGAAAGTACTTGTCTTGCTGATTCCATTGATATAAAACTTGTAAAATTTGGACGTGTGGATCAAAAGTTATAGATTTTACAAAATTGAACATCTAATAGATCAATTCTGTTTTTATAACAATAGACAGGGCCACGCGGAATGTTCTGATTGGTTGAAAACGATTCGCGTGGATCAAGCGATGCAGGCCGTAGGATCTAATGTGGATCGTGCGGTATAGAGACAGTCATACCTCTTCGATAAGTGGTTCATTCCTAGCCAATGGATCTGCATCTAACGGCTTTGAGCCTCTGGCATGGATTGGCGGTGCTAGCAACGGTGAGCGGCGGCGGCGCGCTCGGGCAGGAGCGTTCCGGCGAATCTAGGGTGCACGGGAGAGGGAGAAGGAGCCTACCAGAGTCGCCGTGAAGCGCTGATTCTCGGGGTGGTCTTTGTCGAGGGAGGGGCTCACGGTGGCGACGTTAATCGCTCGCCAGAGAAGAGACAGACGGCGGCTGCTTACTGTCGAAGACGGAGGCGACACTACGGTGCGAGCTAGGACACGAAAACGGCAGCGTTAGTTGTGGAAGAGGTCACTGGTCACAGGCGTATCATCGGAAGGAAGAGGGGCGGTCAGAATGTTACCAGGGGAGTCGCCGGAGAAGAGACAGACGGTGGCGATGTTCTGTTGATGACGTTGTCGACGATGCAGAGCATGCGCGGGCGAGATGGCGCTATGGAGATGTTCGCCAGGTGATAGGGAATGCGCTCGTGTGGTCGAGGGGGCGTGGGGCGACGAGGAGCTGCCGGAATTTGCTCGGAGGTTCGCCGGAATAGAGCGTGGTCTCGGGCAAAATTAGCGCAGCCCGGTGGCGGAGGGGAAATGGGGTCTGAGGGGAAACATGGGGAAGGCATGGGCGGTTAAATGTGCATGGTCAGGGGGCGAGAATCACGCGGCATTGATGTGAATTGAACACGCGAAATCAACGTAGAAACTGGCGAGGAGAGGAGGAAGAAGGGGTCCGCGGGTGAGGAAGATGGTCTGACTGGTGGGGTCGCTTCGTCGGCGAGAGAGAGTGAAACAAGGTGGTGTCCGGACGTCAGTGGCTTTGCGGGTGAGAGCAGCGGTGTGAAACGTTTTCCTGGGGGAGGGGAAGATGGGATGCGTTGCTGGGCCAGATAGGTTAGTTGGGCTGGGCTGGGTTCTTTTATTTTTTTCTTTTCCTGTTTCTTTTTCTTTTTCCCATTTGATTTTCTGTTTTGATTTTGTCCAAATGATTTCAAACTTTGTTTGAATTCAAACCTTTTTCAAAAGTTTAGTATAATTCTATATTGTTTAAACATGTATTTTAAATACTATTTTAGGAATAGTTCTTTTATTTTACTTATGTTTTATTCCTTATTAAAATAAGCATATGCCATTATTCAAATATGATTGAATATATTTTCAAACCGTTATTTATTTTCCAAGTTTTCACCAAACTCTTTTCAGTAGGTTTATTTATTTAATGAGGTGTTTAAATAATTTACTTTGAAGTATTTTAATGTGATTATTAATCATTTAATTTGAGCAATTGTTTTTACTCCAATGAAATTCAAATATGGTTTTAATTCCATATAACTTTATTTAAATGATTCTTTTATTTCATTTAAGTCAATTAAATAACTTTTATTCCACTTGGGTAAATTCAAATTATTTTTCCCTGATTTAATTAATCATTCTTATTAGAGATTTGTCTTTATTCAAAGAGAATTTGGTTAATGCCATTTTATTTTATTTGGAATACTTTTTATCCTTTTATTTTATTTGGATTTGGATTATATTTATTCCATTTGCTTATGGATTAGGCCAAGATTTTATTTGGTCTTTAAATATTCCTTATTTAATATTTCTATCTTTATCTTATAAAATCCATATCTTTTTATTTATAGATCCAAACTTGGTGATTCCAATTTGTAAAATCTTATTTAATATTTGTTTATCCTTTTAAATGTCTTAAGGATTATTTTCTCACCATTTGATATGGATTTCTAGATAGGTGCTTTATTAGTTTTGGAAATTCTATTTCCTTATCTTATTAAATTCTTAAGAATTTGTCTATGGCTCCAAATTAAGTGAAACCAATTTATATGGTTTTATAATATTTTCATTTGTCATTCTAAATCATTTCTAAATGTTTGTTTGACCAATTTTTATATGGATCAAATCCATAGGCTTAGAGAGATCTTGGAAATGATTTATTCCATTGGTGTAGGGTTTTGGTTTAACTTTTCCAAGTGTTTAAATTTCAAGTTACATTCATTGATGAATGCATTTCACTTGATTTGAATTCAGTTGGATTCAAACATTACCCGAAGTTTGTTCAAGATGGGATTTTAAGTTTCCATTTAGAAAAAAAAAAGTTTCTTTTCACTCTACGTTTCAGCAATTATTTATTTTGTTTATTTATTTTTTCACATTAGAAAATTTGGAAAATTTTGGGATGTGACAGGCTACCACCCTTAAAATAAATCTCGTCCCGAGATTTGGGAAAGATAGGGGTTACAAGTTGGCTTCAAAACAACTAGGGTACTACCACCCTTAAAAATTTCCAACTAGATTACATCTTGGCTTGTTTGGGGCCTTGATGATACTTCTCTAGGCAAACATATGCATAGTGTCCTTTGTTTCCACACTTGAAACATGTGACAAGGCTGAGATCCTTTATAGGCTTTATCTTGTGTTTCATCTTTCTGACAATTGCTTGCATAATGTCCTTGGTTACCACAATTGTAACATGTGACAAGATTGAGTTATTCACGTATCTTTTGTGGACAAGTTGATACATAATGGCCTAGTTCTTTGCAGTTGTTGCACCACACTTGGCTAATCTCCTTATATTTTTCCTTCTTCTCTGGACATTCATTGGCATAGTGTCCCATCTCTTTGCAATGGCAACATTGCACTTGGCTTTTGTCCTTCTTCTTCCTGGGTTTCTCCAAAGCTAGGAGTGCTTCTAGTTCATGCTCTTCATATCTTATCTCAAAGGTGGGAAAATTTCCTGGTCTCCTTGATCTTTTCCCTAGATAATACATATGTTTCCTCTTTGGTCCATCAAATTGAGTCATATTGCATGGAGGTGCAAGCTGAGATTTTCCTTTGTCTTCATGGGGGTTTACAATCTGTTGATGCACTCCACCTTGTTTCCTTTGTTGAACTATGGAATATATGGGGCATTGGATAGGGACATGATTATTTCCTTCACATAGGAAACAAGTAGCTTGAGATGTGGGGCATTGATTAGTTGGATGTTTCTCTTCACAATTAGGGCATTGATCTTCATGCTCTTTGGAAATGTGATCCTTGTCTCCACAAACATTTCAAGCTTGAGTTCCTTCTAGAATATCATCCTTGACATCATTGGTATCACAAACTCCTTGGGAAGGGTTGTCTCCCATGTTGATCATTTGATTTGTAACCTTTTGCTTCAATTGAGTTTGGGTTTCCAAAAACCTTTGCATAGTTGGGTCTAACTCATTGTTGTTGGCTAAAAACTGAGTTGTCACTTGGTTTAACTGGGTTTGGGTTACTATGAGTTCTCTCATGTTGATCCCTTGGTTGTTGTTGTTGTCACCATCCTTGCTGTTGGAGTTTCTTGGAGTAGTCATTTGTTTGGGTTGGATTGGGATTAGAATAGGCAAAAAAATTCTAAAGAAATAATTCTAATCACACACAACAATTCACACAAGAAATGTGAAAACAATCACAACTAAACATTCCACTCAAACAACAAGTTTCAAGCACATTTTTAGGCAACAAAATATTTTTTCTACACCACAATAGTTGGTGTGTTTGATCTAAACTTAAAATGGTGGTCCAACTATATGGTTCACTTGAGATCATTCCATTATTCTTTGTTGTTTCTTCTTGAATGAGATCATGGTTTCCTTGGAAAAATTCTTGTGTCTTGGTCACAAATCTTCACAGGTGATGATGGTTCCTTCTAAGTTGTGTTTCCTTAGTCTTCAAGTCTTGAGTAATATTTCTTGTCTCACTTGTAGTCCTTAGTGGTATCCAAGTTGAAGTCCTTGGTGAAAAATATAGTTGAAGTCATTTGAGTTGGTGAAGTCCTTTGCTCAAGTTGAAGTCTTTGCTCATGGTTGAGGCTTTGTCCATCAAGTTTTGAAAAGGAAGAGATGTAGAATCAAAACCAAAAAGGTTGAGGAAGGAGTTTACAAGATTGTTTGTAAATAAGTTTTGGAACAAATATAACTCCTATTTTCTAAGGGGTTTTTTCCAATCCTAGGGTTACAAATCCTACAGGCAACACAGTGCTCTGATACCATCTGTAGAGGTCTCAACCTTTAATAAGGTAGAGATATCTGTGTTTACAATGCTAGTCCCTGGATCATTAGCTAGCATCCATAGTTAAGATGTAATATAAAGAAACAAAGGTCATAATACAACTTTATAACCAGGAATAAAATAATTCATTACATCTTACATAGCTCATTTGGATATCTCTTTACAATGCAGCGGAAATAACTATATAGCATGGAGTCCTTCATCTTCAAAGTGCCATAGGCAATCATGTTGGTTGTAGACTTGTAATTCTAATCAACATACTTCACTAACATCAAACAAACCTGCAACATAATAAGTTACAACCACAAGGGTCAATACATTTGAATTGTATTGGCAAGTGATACTATGGTAGTATAGTGGAGTCTATCATCTATATGCATTTGGCTAAGTGGAGCTTAGGCTTTCTTTGCTCAAAATAGATTTTCCTTATCTTTTGAAAAACACTAAGTTCTTGTTTGTAAAAAATCACCCAAGGCATCTCCTAATAGAAATTGGTGATCCTTCAACCCTTGTTCAACCATAAGTTTTTAACTTAGAAATTTGGATGAGGAGATTCTTGATTGCTTCCATGTCTTGATGCTCAAATTGTCCTTTGCCAGGGACATGGCTAAGTACTTACATTTTACACTCTGCAGAGGTGGTGCACTTTCCCCACAAGACTTGGTTTCACCAAGACAAGATCTTTCAGAAGCCTTCCCTTAGACCAGAATGGACGCGTTCCAACCTATCATCCCCTACCACCAACTGTCCATTTGGCTAAGTTATTGCAACCTGTATGATCCAGGCAGAGCCCATAATGCCATGTGGCTGCACTTGAAGCTTCTCAACTTTTGACATCTCAAATCTCTTTGTTCCTGGGTGGCATTCCACAAGTGATATACACAAGGTAAACCATAGAAATGGGCCTTGTATAACCACTCAACACAAACCATTCCTTCCATTCCACCCAGGTGATTCATTCACTTGGTTGTTTTATTAAACAAAACACAAGTCCTTGACTTAGAAATAATCCATAGCATGAATATAATCCACCCTTGTTTTATACTAGCTAAGCTAAGCATGATAGTAGTAGGAATCTTAACTTAGGAAAAAATCTACTAAGGTTTCATCTACTAGGATTTCCCTTGGCATAGTTTACACTTAGCAAAAATTACATGCAAGTCCTACTTAGAAATATCACTAGTGCATAGTGAAAATAATGGGACAAAAGTATGAAGCATCACTTGCCTTTTTGGTAGAGAATATAAGTTCACTCCTTGATCTTGCAATACTCACACTCTTCAAATCACTACAATTCAATCAAGCAAGCAATAATTCAATCTACCATTCAAGCAAACATCACATAAAATAATAGAAACAAAGCAATGCATGCCAGCATGCTAAAGATTGTTTTATTTGTAAAAGTGGTTTCTAACATGTTATAAACATTCTAAAACACCTATTGGTCATTTTATATAAGTGTAAAAATCATTTGCAAAAGATTTTTACTTATAAACCATTTTTAAACCAAATCAATATTTTATGTGGTTGAAAATGCCTTTTAACAAAGCAATAATTTTATAGGGTTCACAAAATACACTTTTAAATCGTAAAACTTTGTGTTTAGGGTCAGAGAGTTTAAATAAAAACATTTCCCAAAGGCCCATTTCCCAGAGAGTTTAAATCATAAAACAACATTTTTATTTGACTAGAAATGTTCTAAATCAAAGATTTATTATTTTGCTTCAAAAAATATATTTTTGAATCCACAAGTTGGTTTCTATGGTCAGTAGGTTCAAAACAATCCATTTGCCAAAGATTTTATCACAAAAAATAATTCTAGAATGAATTTTATATTCAAAATATGCCTACACAAGTTTCTGCAAAAACAACCATTTTACCAGAAGAAATAAAGTAAAAAAAGTGCATGGTTGGAAAGCAATTGTCTTGCTGATTCCATTGATATAAAATTTGTAAAATTTGGACATGTGGATCAAAAGTTATAGATTTTACAAAATTGAACATCTAATAGATCAATTCTGTTTTTATAACAATAGACAGGGCCACGTGGAATGTTCTGATTGGTTGAAAACGATTCGCGTCAATCAAGCGATGCAGGCCGTAGGATCTAATGTGGATCGTGCGGTACAGAGACAGTCATACCTCTTCGATAAGTGGTTCTTTCCTAGCCAATGGATCTGCATCTAACGGCTCTGAGCCTCTGGTCATGGATTGGCGGTGCTAGCAACGGTGAGCGGCGGCGGCGCGCTCGGGCAGGAGCGTTCCAGCGAAGCTAGGGTGCGCGGGAGAGGGAGAAGGATCTTACCAGACTCGCCATGAAGCGCTGATTCTCGGGGTGGTCTTTGTCGACGGAGGGGCGCACGGTGGCGACGTTAATCGCTCGCCGGAGAAGAGACAAACGGTGGCTGCTTACTGTCGAAGACGGAGGAGACGCTATGGTGTGGGCTAGGACACGAAAACGGTGGCGTTAGTTGTGGAAGAGGTCACTGGTCACAGGCGTATCATCGGAAGTAAGAGGGGTGGTCAGAACGTTACCAGGGGAGTCGCCGGAGAGGGGACAGACGGTGGCGATGTTCTGTTGATGACGTTGTCGACGATGCAGAGCATGCGCGGGCGAGCTGGCGCTACGGAGATGTTCTCCAGGTGATAGGGAATGCGCTCGTGTGGTCGACGAGGGGCGTGGGGCGACGAGGAGCTACCGGAATTTGCTCGGAGGTTCGCCGGAACAGAGCATGGTCTCGGGCGAAATTAGCGTAGACCGGTGGCGGAGGGGAAATGGGGTCTGAGGGGAAAGATGGCGAAAGGCATGGGCGGTTATGTGCATGGTCAGGGTCGAGAATCATGCGGCATTGATGCGAATTAAACACGCGAAATCAACGCAGAAACTGGCGAGGAGAGGAGGAAGAAGGGGTCCGTGGGTGAGGAAGATGGTCTGACTGGTGGGGTCGCTTTGTCGGCGAGAGAGAGTGAAACAAGGTGGGGTCCGGACGTCAGCGGCTTTGCGGGTGAGAGCAGCGGTGTGAAACGTTTTCCTGGGGGAGGGGATGATGGGCTTAGTTGCTGGGCCAGATAGGTTAGTTGGGCTGGGCTGGGTTCTTTTATTTTTTTCTTTTCCTGTTTCTTTTTCTTTTTCCCATTTGATTTTCTGTTTTGATTTTGTCCAAATGATTTCATGCTTTGTTTGAATTCAAACCTTTTTCAAAAGTTCAGTATAATTCTATACTGTTTAAACATGTATTTTAAATACTATTTTAGGAATAGTTCTTTTATTTTACTTATGTTTTATTCCTTATTAAAATAAGCATATGCCATTATTCAAATATGATTGAATATATTTTCAAACCTTTATTTATTTTCCAATTTTTCACCAAAATCTTTTCAGTAGGTTTATTTATTTAATGAGGTGTTTAAATAATTTACTTTGAAGTATTTTAATATGATTATTAATCATTTAATTTGAGCAATTGTTTTACTCCAATCAAATTCAAATATGGTTTTAATTCCATATAACTTTATTTAAATGATTCTTTTATTTCATTTAAGTCAATTAAATAACTTTTATTCCACTTGGGTAAATTCAAATTATTTTTCCCTGATTTAATTAATCATTCTTATTAGATATTTGTTTTGATTCAAATAGAATTTGGTTAATGCCATTTTATTTTATTTGGAATACTTTTTATCCTTTTATTTTATTTGGATTTGGATTATATTCATTCCATTTGCTTATGGATTAGGCCAAGATTTTATTTGGTCTTTAAATATTCCTTATTTAATATTTCTATCTTTATATTATAAAATCCATATCTTTTTATTTATAGATCCAAACTTGGTGATTCCAATTTGTAAAATCTTATTTAATATTTGTTTATCCTTTTAAATGTCTTTAGGATTATTTGCTCACCATTTGGTATGGATTTCTAGATAGGTTCTTTATTAGTTTTGGAAATTCTATTTCCTTATCTTATTAAATTCTTAAGAATTTGTCTATGGCTCCAAATTAAGTGAAACCAATTTATATTGTTTTATAATATTTTCATTTGTCATTCTAAATCATTTCTAAATGTTTGTTTGACCAATTTTTATATGGATCAAATTCATAGGCTTAGAGAGATCTTGGAAATGATTTATTCCATTGGGGTTTAGGGTTTTGGTTTAACTTTTCCAAGTGTTTAAATTTCAAGTTACATTCATTGATGAATGCATTTCACTTGATTTGAATTTAGTTGGATTCAAACATTACCTAAAGTTTGTTCAAGATGGGATTTTAAGTTTCCATTTAGAAACAAAAAGTTTCTTTTCACTCTAAATTTCAGCAATTATTTATTTTTTTCACATTACAAAATTTGGAAAATTTTGGGATGTGACAGGACAACCATGCTGTTAAGTGAAATCCCACAAGTGTCAAGGAACACGAAAGAACTGGAGTATATTTCATACACGAAAAATAAACATCATACCTTTGGGCATAAGCCATCAAGGAACATATCGTAGGTGATGGTGAAGTCGCGCTTCCTATCCTTCAACTTGACGATGTCCTTGAGGTGGAGCTTGACAGAGTCGCTCGAGAAATTGTCCTCGAAGATGCAGAGGCTATCCTTCCTATCCTTGGTATACTCGTGCATCAACTTCGAGCGGTGTTGCAGAGGCTGGATCCGCCTAACGAACCAGCACATGGCCAGGTCCAATCCGGTCAGACCCGTCTCTACGTACCACTCTATCCGCCTTATAGCGCGGGAAGAATCGATGTCGGAGGGAAGGTAGGCCTGGTATCTCCATGTCAAGGATTCGGCGGCAGCTCCATCGACGAAGTTCGGGTACGTAGCTTCTCAGCCAGCCAGAGGCATATCTGGGCCATAGAAGTACGTTCGTTGCCAGTTCTTATAAGACTCATGGCCGACGATGTCAGGGAATCTCCAGCCAGGCCGGATCTTGAAACTAATCGTGCCACAGTTCCTGAGCTCGTCTTTGCCGGCTCCGGCTTCCCGCTTGACGGTGAATAAATAAATAAAGAGATCTATCCTAGGCCTAATCCCTAAGTAACCCTCACAAAGCACCGCATAGTTGCTGAGCACAAGGATGATTTTGGGGGAGAGGTTCTGAGGCTGTACTCGGTAATGGTTGAGGACAGCTAGGAAGAAAGTGGAGATGGGCAGGGAAACGCCGCGTACCAGTTGGGCTTTGAGGTACACCTTCTCTCCGTCTTGGGGAGAAGGGGTGACCTCACCGGCCATTGACGCCCGCCAGGAGAGCCCCTCCGTCGCAGGGAGGTATCCCTCGACAAGCAACTCCTTGATGTCGCGGTCTGTGATGTCTGAACCGTTCAAGTCCCCCTTATGGGAGTCATTTTCCTACTCTAGCAGCTCCACCGCCGCTGGATTGTGGTCGCCGCTGGTGGATTCAACCACTGTGGACTTGGGAATCACTAGGCCCTCTGGGGGCAAGAGGATGGTGCTCACCAGCTTCGCCGTGGCATCGCCTGACGCTGCCATAGAGGGGGCAGAGCTGCTGCTAGCCATTGGGGAGATTGAGGTGGTGATTGCGAAGGTTGAAGGTCTAGGGTTTTTCACAGAACGTTCAGAGAGCTCGAGGAGGCACTCGCTGGAGGAAGAAGACGACATAGGAGGAGAATGAGGTGAAAAGTAAAAATTCCACCACTGTTACAATTTATAACCTGTAGGCCAAGATTCATGAAAGACGGTTGAATGGTTGACGCGTGGACGACATGTGCGGGAGCGTGTGCGGAAATTTCTTCATGTTACCAACTGTCACTACCAACGGTTCGTATCGCTCACGCGGGAAAAACAGACATGATTGTGTTCTCCGCATATGTGAGTTACGAGGCATCGCTGAGCTACGTCTACGTCGCTTAGCTGTCATTGGAAGATGAACCATCACATCAGAAGATTCCGATATGAACGGATCCAGTCCGGCTATAGAAGAGTACGATAGAAGATTCAACAATTTTCTGACTTACAAATTGAAGACGGAGAAAACCTTGTAGGGTTCTTTGGGAGGACTACAAGATATTGCTTAACAATTTGTCGGCATTCATCTAGAGGGAACATTAACCTTGAAGAGGCAAAACAGCGCAAGATCTCAGAGTTCTCCGCGGGCTATTTTTGGCGATATGCTATATGGGTATCCTCATAGCATGTCTCCTATCCAGATAACCCGGGTGGCCCACAGTTGGTAGCATTGCCCATGGCCAGCTGGGCAGCCCATTTATATGGATACAGAAGGGAGGTCCACACCGGATAAATGAAGGCTACGAAGGAGTCACTGACGTACCGAGAACCTTGGAGTTGAAGACATGCTACACTAGTTGTAAGCAGTGTAGGACTCTGTAACCTGTCCGACTAGGACTTTTTCCTGTAATCCTAGGACCTCGCCACTATATAAGTCGGGCATATGGGAGCCTTTAGGGCAGACAATCTCAGACAACCTAGTGTTGACTACGACGCACCTCGCATCGCGAACCAATCTCTATAACTTGGCATATTGCCATCATAGTGATTTATAGAAGGAGTAGGACTCCGCCACCGTTGTGTGATCTGAACCTGGATAAGCTATGTTACCTCGTACCCATCAACCTTCCGCCTTACCCCATGTCTCTAAACACGCACTGTAAGGACCCCTTCATGGCGTACTCATCGGCAATACCACGATATTTTACCTTACTTTTAGGTTAAAATTTTACTCGGATCGGGTGAGTACATTTTACATCAAGTACCTAAAAAAGCGAAAACTGCATCTAGGTCCATACATCTTGCACAAAGAACAATAAAATTAAGTAAGGAAAACATACGGGTCGACTCCTCAAAAAAGCACCTCATTGTGCCATACTCGTCGTATTATGTACTCTTCGATTTTTTTCAAAATATGGCCAAATTTGGCGTCATGCAAATTCTTGGATATAGGATTATCATCATCATAAAGTATGATGTACATATGACAATGACCTTGGTCGTTTGTCTTGAAATCCAAAAAAGTTTATACTCGTTGACAACTAAGCTTAAATTCGTTTAGATTTTACAAATTAATTTTAGGTTAAAATCTTACACGGATGGTGGTAGTACATTTTACACCAAGGACTTAATAAAAGGGAAAATTACATGGAGGTCCATACATCTACCAAAAAGGTTCCTAAAAAGGGAAAAATACATCGAGGTCCATATATATTTAGCACGAGGCACCATAAAATCAAACAGAGAGAAACCAGTCGGGTCGGTTCCTCTAGAAAACACCTCATGAAGCCATAATCTTCATACTACTTCCGCTTTGATTTTTTTAAAAATATAGCCAAATTTTACTCGGTCGATGGGATTACATTTTACAACGAGGACCCAAAAAAGTGAAAATTAAATTGAGGTCCATACATTTACAAATAGGGCCCTAAAAAGGGAAAATTACATCGAGGTCCATATACATCTAGCACGAAGCACCATGAAATTATCCAACAAAAACATTCGGGCTGGCTCCTTCTTGGGAAAGCACATCATTGAGCCATAATCTTCATACTACTTCCTCATCGATTGTTTACAAAACATGGCCAAATTCTGCAGCATGCAAATTCTTGGATATGGGATCAACATCGACAGAAAATATGATTTTAATATGGCCACGACCCTTCTCGTTCATCTTGAAATCCTAAAATATTCATACTCGTTGACAACTAATATTAAATTCATTTAGATTCTACCACTCACCTTTAGGTTAATGTTTTCATAGATCGGGTGAGTACATTTTACATCAAGGACCTAAAAATGAGAAAATTGCATCGACGTCCATACATCTAGCATGAAGCCCTATAAAATTAATAAGCAAATAAAATATATGGGTCGACTCCTTCTCGAAAAAGCACGTCATCCAGGAATACTCGTTATACTACTTCTTGTTTGATTATTTTCAAAATACGGCTCAATTTGATATCATGCAGTTTTTGGATATGGGATCATCATTGTCATAAAGTATGATGTACATATGGACATGACCTCGGTCGTTCGGCTAGAAATCAAAAAATGTTCATACTCGTTGACAACTAAGATTAAATGAACTTAGATTTTACAATTCACTTTTAGGTAAAAATTTACTCGGACCATGTGAGTACATTGTACATCAAGGACCTAAAAAAGGGAAAATTGTATCGAGGTCCATACATCTGGCACAAAGCACCATACAATTAAGCAAGGAAAACATATGGGTCGACTCCTTCTCGAAAATGCACCTCATTGAGCCATACTCGTCATAATACTTCCTCTTCGATTGTTTTAAAATATGGCTCAATTTGGCATCATGCAATTCTTGGATATGGGATTATCATCAACATAAAGTATGATGTGCATATGGCCATGACTTTGGTTGTTTGGCTCGAAATCCAAAAATATTCATACTCGTTGACAACTAAGCTTAAATTCATTTAGATTTTACCACTTACCTTCAGGTTAAAATCTTACACGGGCAGTGGGAGTACATTTTACACCAAGGACCTAAAAAAGGTAAATTTATATCGAGGTCTATACATCTACCAAATGGGGCCCTAAAAGGGAAAATTACATCGAGGTCCATATACATTTAGCACGGGGAACCATAAAATTAAGCAAGGAAATAGTCTGGTTGGCTCCTTCTCGAGAAAGCACCTCATCTCAAGACATACTCTTCATACTACTTCCTATTCTATTGTTTTCAAAATATGAATAAATTTTAAATGGGCGGTGGGAGTACATTTTACACCGAGGACCTAAAAAAGGGAAAATTAAATCAAGGTCCATACAGTTAAAATAGGTCCCTAAAAAGGGAAAATTACAATGAGGTCCATATACATCTAGCACGAAGCACCATAAAATTAACCAAGGAAAACAGTCGGGTCGGCTCCTTCTCGAGAAAGCACCTCATCGAGCCATACTCTTCATAGTACTTCCTCTTCGATTGTTTTCAAAATATGGCCAAATTCAGTGGCATGAAAATTCTTGCATATGGGATCATCATCGAAAGAAAATATGATTTACATATTTCCATGACCTTGGTCGTTCGGCTTGAAATCCAAAAATGTTCATACTCATTGACAACAAAGAGTAAATCATTTAGATTTTACCATTCACTTTTAGGTTAAAATTTTACTCGGATCGGGTGAGTACATTTTACATCAAGTACCTAAAAAGGGAAACTACATCGAGGTCCATACATTTTGCATAGAGAATAATAAATTTAAGAAAGGAAAATAGATGGGTCGTCTCCTTCTCAAAGAAGCACGTCATCGAGCCATACTCGTCGCACTACTTACTCTTCGAGTGTTTTCAAAATATGGCCAAATTTGGCATCATGCAAATTCATGGATATGGGATTATCATCGACATAAAGTATGATGTACATATGAAAATGACCTTGGTCGTTTGGCTCGAAATCCAAAAAGGTTCATACTCATTGATAACTAAGCTTAAAGTTGTTTAGATTTTACACTTTTAGGTTAAAATCTTACAAGAATGGTGGGAGTACATTTTACACCAAGGACCTAAAAAAGGGAAAATTACATCGAGGTCCATACATATACCAAAAAGGTCCCTAACATGGGGAAATTACATCGAGGTCCATATACATCTAGCACGAGGCACCATAAAATCAAGCATGGAGAAAACAGTCGGGTCGGTTCCTTCTCGAGAAAGCACCTCATCAATCCATACTATTCATACTTCCTCTTTGATTGTTTTTAAAATATGGCTGAATTTTACACAGGCGGTGGGAGTACATTTTTAACCTAAAAAAAGGGAAAATTAAATCGAGGTCCATACATTTACACATAATGCCCTAAAAATGGAAAATTACATCAAGGTCCATATACATCTAGAACGAAGCACCATAAACTTAACCAAGAAAAACATTCAGGTCGGCTCCTTCTCGAGAAAGCACCTCATCGAGCCATACTCTTCATACTACTTCCTTTTTAATTGTGTTCAAAATATGCCAAATTCGGTTGCGTGCAAATTTTTGGATATGGGACCATCATCGATAGAAAATATGATTTACATATGGCAATGACTTGGTCGTTCGGCTTGAAATCCTAAAATGTTCATACTCATTGGCAACTGAGATTAAATTCGTTTATATTTTACCACTCACTTTTAGGTTAAAATTTTACATGGGCCGGGTGATTACATTTTACATCAAGGACCTAAAAAGGGAATATTGCATCGAAATCCATACATCTAGAAGGAAGCACCATGAAATTAAGCAAGTAAAACAGACGGGTCGGTCCTTCTTGAAAAAGCACCTCATCAAGCCATAGTCGTCATACTACTTCCTCTTCTCTTATTTGCAACATAGGGCTTAATTTGGCATCTTGCAATTATTGGATATGGCATCATCATCGATATAAAGTATGATGTACATATGGCCATGACCTCGGTCATTCGTCTCAAAATCCAAAAATGTTCATACTTGTTGACAATTAATATTAAATTTATTTAGATTTTACCACTTACGTTTAGGTTAAAATTTAAATCAAGGACCTAAAAAGGGTAAAATTGCATCGAGTTCCATACATTTAGCACAAATCACAGTAAAAATTTCGTCAAACTTTTCATATCTTGATTTTTCAAAAAAAAGGCCTTAAGCCTTGGAACCGAGTGAGTATTAATAAAGGGGATAGAGGGTTAGAGCATCTCCAAGAGCTTACCTAAATATGGGTAAGAGAGGCAATAACTGCTTTTTTAGGTAAGATGGGGCAAAATTACATCTCCAACAGCTTACCTAAAAGTGGTCCCCTACTAAAAAAATTGGGTGATCACCTATATTTTGCCTCTTTCTACCCATATTTGGGTGATCCAACCCAATCACCCTAAAACACACAGCTCACACGCGGGAGAGCGAACCGACGCACGCGGGGAAATTTCCGCCCGACGCAGTCGCTCGACGGAACCACCATATCCGCGCGTTACCGGCGTGTCGCCGCCGCTCCGGCCATCAACCCTCCATGGCCGACCATCCCAACCTCCCCCAGGCTCCCTCCAACCACCCGCCCCCTCTGCCCCTTCTCCAGACCGACGCGCGGGGCAAGCCGCCTGCCGCCCGCCGCCTAGGGCTTGCCCCGCCCCCGAGTAGAGCTACTGGCGCAGCTATGGCGGCCGTCGTCAGGAGTGCCGCTGCTCCTCCTTGTGCTCCTGTGAAGAAGCAGACGAAGAAGAGGGCGCCGAAGGTGCTGGCAGCTACGGGCTCTTGCACGGCGAAGAAGGCGACGACGACAGCCGTCTCCGCGCATCCCCATCAAGCTCCGGTCGTCGTCGAGCCTTTCCTACCACCTCCTGCACCTCCTGCAGCGCGCACGCCGCTAATGGGAGGGCTATCTCCGCCGCAGCTCGACAGCACCACTGGCGCATGCATTGTGCTCGACCAAATGCACGGAAGGTGCAGATTTTTCTCTGTTTGAATTCGCGTACAGTTTGATTTCACGTACAGCTTGATTTCGCTTGTATTCTTGTTTCTTGATGTTTACCATAAGGATCTGTAGCACTTGATCTCAACTAATCTGTAGCAGTTAGTCTTTAGCTTACAAAAATAACATAGAAAAGGCGGTAGCTACAAAAAAATTCACTTGTGGTCCATCTAGAGTACTTAGGCAAATAAATTCTAACATGGTGTTTATGCTCATGTAGTATGGATGATGAGTCCTTCTTCCATTTCACTTGTGGTCCATGTCAAGAATTTACACAAAATTATGTGGATGCTCAATCTCAAGAATTTGCACAAGAAGATAGTATCATTGGTGATGGAGATGGTATTGTTGGTGATGGAGATGGTGAGGGTTTTGTTGATGACCAAACTCCACGAAGGGCTACTCGAGGAGTTAATTTCACTCAAAAGGAAGATGAGGCTTTGTGCAATGCATGGCTTGCGATTGGTGTTGATCCCATCACCGGGAATGAACAAACAACTAACACATATTGGGAGCGTATCCATGCGCATTATCGGCAACACTCTAGGAAGCCAAGAACCATTGTTTCTCTACAACACCGTTGGTCTATTATCAACGGCGATTGCTTCAAATGGTCCAATTGCTTAGCTCAGGTGAATCGTATCAATCCAAGTGGAACCGGTCCCGTTGATAAGGTAAAAGTTGGTTTATTTATGCACAAGTTAGCTCCATCTTCTTTCTTATTTGTAGTTTAACATTGCTCGTGTTGGTTTATTTATGCACAAGTTAACTCCATCTTCTTTCTTATTTGTAGCTTAACATTGCTCGAACCTTGTATATTGGGAAACAAAAAAAGAAAGGTGGTAAGCCAGGAAAAGCCTTTAATTTGTTCCATTGTTGGAGTATTCTTGGGGAGGAAGAGAAATGGAAGAACCGGTCATCCAATGAGATTCTGAATAAAAGGAAGGCAACATTGGTCAGAGAAGGTTTCGAGCTTGACACCGATGATGAAGGCTCAAGTAGCCCCACTCCAAGGAAGAGGCCCGAAGGTAGGAAGAAAGCTAAAGACGCAAGGGAAAAAGGAGGTGAGAACATGTACAAGGAATCTTTGGACAACATGATGACGGTGAGGAAGGAGCTCGCCAAAGAAAGGAGGGAGGTGAGGAACAAAGAGATTGAAGAGAGGAAGTTAGTTGAGGAGAGGAAGGTGTTAGCCGAGGAGAGGAAGGCGGCAGCCGAGGAGAAGCGTGTTGAGCTCGAAGAGAGGAAGTTAGCAAATGAAGAAATGCTCAAAATGATGGAGCAAGAGCAAAATCTCATGTTCATGGACCCAAGTACTCTAGATGAGAAGGGGAGAGCTTATTGGGAGCTTTGCCGTGACCAAATATTGATGGCAAGAGGGTATGTGGGTGGCCATGGTGGAGGCAATGCTGGTGGTGGCGGCAATGTTGGTGATGGAGGCAATGGTGGTGGTGGTGGCGGCGGCTATGGTGGTGATGGAGGCAATGGTGGTGATGACATGTGAGATTCTAGTATGCATCAAGGAACTATCTACTACTTCTATTATCAAGGAACTATCTACTACTCCTATTATCAATGAACTATCTACTAGTATTGTGTGGTGTTGTTTTATGTATCGATGAACCATTCGTTTCCATACTACCCTCTGATCGATGAACTATCTATTTTGTTTTGTTTTATGCACTAAATGATGTTGCAATTTTATTGATAATGTTTCTATTTGATATCTTGTGTTTATTTCATTAAAACTAGGCAAAACAATTTTGGGTGAGAAAATATGGGTAAGATCATCTCCAAGAGCTTACCCATATTTTGGGTAAGCAAAAAATGGGTAAGCTAGAAAAGAAAACCAAAATCTCCTTACCTATACCTTCTCTCTCTTCTTACCCAAACATTTTTTGCTCACCCATATTTAGGTAAGCTCTTGGAGATGCTCTTACCCTCTCCTCCCACCATCCCCTCTCACTATCACATTCCCACACTCACCTCTCAACTCTGAGTCATTAACCCAAGTTACTACGATGAAAAAATTCTGAAACCTTTGTCTGTGGTGGAGCTGGGGTCCTTAGAAAGCTCTGCTTCGAAGCTGCAGGTGGCTTGTTCGATTCCTCCGGCCACAACGCCTTTTCTGAAGCGTCCTTCGCCTTTCGCATGTGTGTGAGTAATGCGCAAGGTGATGTGTCCGTCGCCCGAAGGGTTTCGACAGGCCGCGCCAGAACCCTAATTGCTCACCGAGCAGTTGTCCAAGCTTACGGCATCGGCTTCGTCAGGCCCGAATGCTATTGCATCGGCGGACACGTTCTTGTTATCTACAGGTTGTACTCTCATTCCCAATGTGCCAAATTTCCTAGTGTACGCGGCGAAACCCCTATTGGTGGCTCCCCCTTCTTCCGCGATTGTCCGTGCTTCTTTGGTGTATGTGGCAGGTTCTTTGTCAGTGATGCCTTATTCATCTGATCAACCCATCGACCCCTATGCAGCAAGTTTGCGCCCCCACTACAACGAGGTTAGGTTTGAAGGATTGGGGATTTAACCCAAATCTGACGTGCATCTAGTCAGATCTTGGCAACGTGTACTGCAGGTCCCCTGTTGAACTGTTTAGTTATATGTCATATTCTTGACAATAGTCTTTTGTGCTCTTCTTTATATGTCGAATTCTTGATAATCGTCTTTTGTGCTGTTCTACTTAGTTATGATATATTCTTGACAATGATGATGCAGGTTTTTGTTTTGGTATAGAGATGATGCTTTGTGATGTTTACAATTTTCCATGACGCATTGTATTGTTTTTGTATATTTTTATGATGCATTGTGTCCAGTCTCCTTATTGTGTCATTTCGTCCATTTTGATCCGCATTCTGCTGTTTAAGAATAAATGATATGCCTTCTAGCTGTTCACTTTATTTCAATGACCCGCTAGTTTAGGTAATTTTGATTATGCTGACACTCTTTATTAAATTAATTACATGATGCCTAGTGCTGTTTTGATATTTTTGATGATGCATTTCATATATGTTGTTTTGTCTTTCCAGATAATTCATTGTGTTGTTTTATCCATATAGATTATTCATTGTGCTGCTTAATCAATCTAATTAATTGGTATGCCTTCTAGCTATTTAATTAATACTGTTTTGGTATTTTTGATGATACATTACATATATGTTGTTTTATCTATCCAGACAATTCATTGTGCTGTTTTATCCATATAGATTATTCATTATGATTCTTAATCAATCTAATTAAATGGTATGCCTTCTAGCTGTTTAATCAATCTAATTTTGAAGACCCACCGGGTTAGGTGATCCTGATGATACATCATGCTGTTTAAGAAATTCAATTTACTTGATACCTTGTGATGTTTAGGTAATTTTGATGGTGCATTGACGCATTGTTATCTTTAGTCAATTTATACGATGCATTGTGGTGTTTTGGTAATTAAAAAGGTCTGACGCAATAATAATTTTCAAGTTAGGACGGCCCAACTATAATGCCAAAATTAGACTACATTCTTAATCAGACTGCTCCTGCTCCAGGTGGCTATGAAGATGATCTCCCCATCATACCAAGGGAGTTGAAGCTGCCGGTCAGGAGAGTGGAGGCTTTGGCAAGGGCGAGTTGCTACATGGTCGGTTGCTAGTTCTGCCAAACCAAGAGGACGCCCTAGGTCGGTCGAACACCATTCCACCGCGCATCATCCTAGGCGCTTCTACATCCAGTTAGTCCAGCATGACTTATATATTCTTATAATCCCGACTTACTTCAAGACTTACGTGAAGGGATGCCCCTACCCGCAGCTACTAGTGGTCCAAGCGTGCGAGGAATACAAGTGCGTTGTCCATGCCAACCGCAAAAAACACCAGATCATCCTGGAAAAAGGGTGGGCTACCTTTGCTGCTTTACATGACCGCACCACCTCTTGATGGAAGGTGTTCTTCTCTCATGAGCACGCTCAACTTAATTAAGGGCCTCTTTGGATTGAATGATTTAGGAAGGAATTTTGGAGGAATTAAACCCATAATTTATTTCCATAAGGAAGCCTTTTGGATGAAAGAAATGATACCTCCAAAATTCGTATGGATTGCATTCCTACACCCCAATCCCATAGGAATCTCAACATCCAGTTTTTTACACTGATTTGTGTAGGATTGAGGCATTTTTCCTGTGTGTTCCGTGTGTTTCAAGCCTCTACATTTGCTTTGTTTTGTACATGTGACCCTGTTAAATTCCTATATTTTGAAATCTTGTGATCTAAATAAGCCCTAAGTTCTCTTTAAATTTGTTGTTCGATCTTTTGGTGAGTGTTTGTGACGATTAGGCGTCAATCCCTAAGTATATTTAATTTAATATGACTACTACTACTAGTACTGTCCTGATATTAATACTCTACATTGGATAGTTCTACGGAGTACTAGTACTAGTACTAGCATCTTATGCATGTGGAGGTACCAGAAATTGTGAAAGCCTAGTCGCAAAAAAAATTATAGAAGCCTCTGGATTACATAATTCCACTCTAGTTTTTTGTCGCTCGGATGGAATCTTGTCCACTAATTTGACAAAACATTACTACAGACCTTTGGTCGGTCGTAAAAATATTATAGCTACTTTCTCGATCACTAGCATGGTGGCCTACCCATAGTCTACTCTAAGAGACTTACGTTTTCCTTTCTACTACGACAGAGCATTCATCCTTCCCAGTGGGTCTTTGGATGGACCAACGAGATTGCTCAAAGGGCAGCAACAAGACCCAGACCTTGATATCTTGCTTCCACTATTCACTCTGATCCTACTAGTACTACCTCGTTCTGCCTTCGTAGAAACTATTTCCTCCCCACAGCTCCTCCCTTGATTCTTTACTTCTTCATCCACCAATGTCACAAAATAACCTGTGTCTTTGAAAGAACAGCAAGATGGCGGTGGATAAACCCTGCCGATAGGGGGGCCTGGAGGCTAGAACTGAGAAACGGGACCAGCAATGGGGCGAGGGCTCCTGCTCGTGCATGTATCCAAAGAGCAGCTATCACCGGGACGACCAAGAGTTCAGGTAGGTGTTTGTACTTTCGTTGATTCCTGGGTTGTTTGCTCCTCTATTGAACCATCTTTGTACATATTCCAGGCGAGGCGGCTCGAGCGCTGAATTTTCCACCCCATGGGTCAATAGCACGACAGATATCTCCGACTTGTACGATGGCATCATGCCTGTTCTCCGTCGAAAAAATAGGTAGGCACTATATATGTAGTCGCATTTTTATGTTCTTCTCTACATGCACTCCATGCATGTTCTGTTACTGATGATGGATTTTCCATGCAGGAATTCATGGCCATAATCTCGACCAAAGTAGATGAAATCAACAGCCATAACATCAAAATTCTGCAAAATAACCTCGAGATTAACCTAGTGATTGATCGCCTCCGAGCTGATCTGGCTTTTCAAAAGAGGCTCGCACGATCTTATGAGCTTGACTCCTCAACCCTTCGCGCTAAGTGGAGTAATTTGAAAAAGGAAGTCACCGAGCTCCATAGCTAGCTTCTACAATTATGGAGGCCGTCGAGGTCGCCACTACTAGGGAAAATCCTACTCGAGGCGCATATGATAAGCCATTAGAGTCGCATCACGGATGCGCCTCGAGTGCCGCGAATCAAGTATTTCTTATGTCAGTCGCATCTTGGATGCTTCTTGTATAATCTACATATGTGAGTCGCATATCAGTAATGTGACTCACATATGTAGCTTATACAAGGCGCATCCAAGATGCGACTCGCATAAGAATACAGATGCGCCTCAAATAGTAATTTTGAAAATTAAATTTTACAGAACCACAATACAGTCCAGAATACACAATACACAGTTATTATACAGTCAAGAATACACATCACAGAATTTCTAGAAAGTTGCAATTGGCCAAAACATAATATAACCAACACTAATACATAAGAAAGGCTGATATATATTCTCCAAACAATCCATAAGAACTTGAAGTTCACTACGTAAGAAAGTACATCATCAAAATCAACTAGATAGTACAACTTGAAGTTCACTAGATGTCTGACTATAGAAAGTTCACTACATAGGTACTCAACCCTTTTAAGGACCAGCTTGAGACCGGTCTCCGAGCACCCACGGAACTAGAATAGGAAGACTTCACCCTCTTCCATCTTGTTCTTCGTCACCACCTTATTCCAGTTCAAGGTGATCTGGACTCCTACATTGCTTCCTATGCCAAATATGACTATCACTGTAGCAATGCTTCTCCCCTTCCAAAAAACCTAGACATTTGTTGGCAAGTTCAGGTATTTCTTGATGAAGAAAAGGATATACTTCCTTGCAAAGTACTGCATAAAAACAACAAAAGGAACATTAATTCTTAGATTTCTCTCTCTAGATGTGTCTTGTGTGCATAGAAATGGAGGTGATTGACAGAAATTCATAGCATTTTTGCGCATCGCCTCTCTATTTGTGTATCCTGAATAGTGCAGACATAGATTTTTCTTGTTGGTCTCTCACGAGATACCTCCTTCGAAAAGTCAACTTGTGAACCGTGTAAAGACACACAGTTCGCAAACACACATCATTTATCAAAGTTGAATCTCATTGTCTTTACTCTCGGGCCTACATGTAAGAGACACATACTTAGCATGTAAGAGACATATACATAGTAGATACATAGAAGATCTAGACATACTTAGCATGTAAGAGACATATACAGAAAAGATATATATTTAGCATGCAGCAGCATATACATAGAAGATTACCTCGAATGACAATAGCTCTAGCTTCATGAGCAACAACATGCCGCTTCAGCAGCACGATTGCTAGCATCAGTGGATTCACGAGCAGCGCGCTTCCTCACAGCCGCAGCTTCACGGAGAGTGTGCCACATAGCAATCGCAGCTTCACGGGCATCCGCTTCATCATCAGAACTAATGTCGATGACTTCGACATTTTGCACAATCTCGACATCCATGTCTACAAACATCAATCAACACACAAGCATGGATTTCATACAAAATCATAGGAACTTTGCTTGGAATATTTGTATCCATGTTTGAAAAATAAATCAGAATACCATATGGGTAGTAAGTATTTCCTTTGAATTTTTGTACTCCCTGAATGTATGTATAAATTTGACAAAGCATGTCTATTCATAATTGTATACAATTTGAAATAATATCTTCCATGTATGAACACATTATGGTGGAAGTTACCTATTTCTATAAAAATCCATAAAATGAGGTAACTACAGAAGGTTTTACTCCGCTAAATATAGAAGGTCATATAGTAACCATTATACTATGATGGATGCATAAGAAATAAAAGTAAAATAATAACACGGATTTACATATATATTATGGAAGGTAGTTTTATAGAAAAATCTAGCAATAAATCCAACTGTTCCATATTATGGAGTATCATACATTCGATGCATGCAACTAGGTTGTCCATGTTTTGCACATACATGTTTAATACCAAATCTATATGCTCCGCCAATCAAAAAAAAGCAAGAGAAGATGTTAAAATCTAGAATTCCTAAGAGCTTTTTAAAGTACTATGATGGTTGTGGAAGAAGTAATAGTAAGGAAAAAATAACAATTCACATCTAGCAATGTATAGGGTAAGTTAGTTACTAGAGAGACACCTCAAAGCATAAATAAACAATCATATTTTCATGCATGAATGTTTTGCATATAGCAGTATACAAGTCATACATACATAACGCAAAGCCTCGTAGTAAATGCGAGTCCAAACTACATAACCTGCCACAAAAGTAACTTGACTCAACAAGTCAGCAATGTAAAAACCGAGGATTTTCTATTGCACTCATCCATTTTCTAAGATGCAAGATAGGGGTGGCTGTGAAATTCACATGAAATTCAACATAAACTAAACCAAATCCTCACTAGCAATTCAACCTAAACTAAACCAAATCCTAAACCTAAACTAGAAGGGAAGGGAGAGGGGTGGCTCACCTGCAGAATCGACGGCATGCACGGTTCAGCGATGGATGGCTCCTCCTTCAATGCAGAGAAGTGGTGGGCAGGCGAACACTCCTTCTTTGATACAGAGAAACTATGGGTTGGCGAACCTTCTTCTGGCTCCTCCTTTGCAAATCAGATGGTGATGAGCGGTGATGAGCAGGATCTTGTGAGAAGAGAGAAACAAAGGCGAACGAGATCGAAGTAGATCCACACTAACCTTGGGTCGATGGGGCAAACTTACATGAGTCACATTCATCAACATGCGACTTTTATAACTCTCCATGCCCTAGTCAAAATAGACTACACAGGCACTGTTTATCACAAAATGATTGCTAGCTCAGTGGATAGACACCCAGTCCCTTGGCAACCCAGGTTCGAATCCTGCTGGTGGCCACTTTTTTGGGACTAAAAAAACAAATAGGAACTATAAAAAATAGTCTAAAATTAATATGAACTATAAAAATAGTCTAAACCACTACGTGAAATTAATCGGAGTCGTTGAACTACACGACTAGGCCCACACAACTTACCACAACTGGGTCCACACAACTTACTCGAGGCGCATCTGCCCATATGCGCCTCAAGTATTTGTACTACGTGAGGCGCATATGGAGACGATGCACCTTGAGTAAGTGGGGGCAGCCAGGTCTGATCCGTACATACGATATAGGAGACACACCATTTAGAAATGTGCCTCAAGTAATAATATACAGGAGGCACAGCATTTAGACATGCACCTCGTGTATTTAGTGGAGACGCATGTTTGAGGGATGCGCCTCCTATAAGCATCTCTCCTATGGGCTTTTCCCTAGTAGTGCATTCCCCGCTAATTAAGGACGGAAGAGGGCTTCTCATGTTGGCCGTCAAGCTCACGACCATTGTGGAGGTCGTGCCTCCGAAGGGCGGCCACAGTGTTGCAATCACCGAATATGAGATAGTGAAATGTTTAGCTTTGGAGTAAGAATTGGTAGGAAGGGAGAAGACTTCCACTGACCATTTTTTGGTTTCTCATCCGTCTTCGCATAATTATATTCCACTCTTATTAGCAATCGAATGTTCTCTATGAAGCTTTTTGTTAATGATAGTACTAGTTACTAGCTAATTGTTTGTATAGTAGCCCACTAAATTATTACTTCTATTCTTGTTGTATTCATGGGAGGATGAGATGGTTGGATTATAATTGTTGCATGCTCTTTTAATGGGTCTCACGTGCTGAGTCTAACCGGTGCATCCATTTGGTTTCAACTCGACTCTACTTTTTCCTATACGGTGCACATAGCTTATCATCATATTGGTTCATGCAAGATAGGGGATAAAGGGAAAATCATTTTTCTATTCCTCATGAGAAAATTATGTGTGTTGATTAGCGAGAGTCATTAGCGGACGACACAAAAAAGGGTGTGTCACTCAATCAACAAAAGAAATGGAGCTTGTGCGCACATGCATGAAACTCAGTAACTAGACCGTGATGAGATCAATGAATATATAGAGAGTACGAGTAATATGCTCAACCCAATAGAATCCACTTAATACACGGTGTATTTAACTCAATAACCAACTACTATCATACATGTAATCACGATGCATGCTAGTTACATAGTACGGTTTTTGAGCTCCATACATTCACTCCTGAAAATGGAGTAACCAACTAGTATCATGCACATAATCACGATGTGCTAACATAATAGCAATAACATGCATTACTATGTTTTTTGAGGTGCATGCATTCACTCCTAAAAATGGACTACACGAAAACTTTGAACTCGTGGAGCGCCAAAATAACCTGGACCCCAACTAGCCCGATTAATGGTGTGCTACTACTATATTGTGGCATACACATCTACCCCTATAGTCTACTATGGGACACACACAATTGTTGGATAGAAGTCCGTGATAGAGCCTTCGTAGGGAAATTATCGGTTTTGTCCCGTATTTTGGATGGACGGACAAGATTGGTAGATGGCCAAAAACACGTGGTCCCCACTCCCTCGGCGCCCCTCTATTTCAAACACTGCAAAATTTCTTGCGCCCCTCTATTTCAAACACTGTGAAATTTCTCACACCCCTCCATTTAAAAAAAACAAGTATTTCCCTCTTGGGTCGGTACTACAGTAATACCAATATATTTCAAAAAATGATTCTTCCCTACACACACAAACAAAAATCCTTAGAAAAACCCTTTGCCCTGCTCACACTATCTTGCCTCTTCGACCACCGGCTCCAGCGGCAGAACCTCCTGCAGCACTTCTCATGCTGGCTTTGCTCGCCGGAACTCGACACTATGCACTCCTCACCCACCCATATGCCGGAGCTGGATCAGTTGCGGTCTCATCCAAAGCACCATTGCCGCTTCACCAACGTCCATTGCACCCAATCTAGGTCACCGTACCTAGATTCCTTTCCCCACTTTCCCATGCATGGCGCCGAATCCATCAATGACTGCCCAAGATCTTCTTCCACACCGTTAGCATACACCCCAAACATACCATACCGGAGCCGCCGTGCAGTGCACCGATTCTTCCTAAGAGACACTCTCGTCCACAATGCTCAAGACGGCATCGACCGCCGAAGATCTGCTTCCCGGACGCAAATATCCACTGCAGCACCCTCGGTGACCTGGACGTTACCCACGTGGGTACGGATCATGGTTAGAAGCCTCTTCGACCATGGTAACCAAATATCCCAACTCTAATTTTGTTTTGTCAGCAACATAGAAGATTCAAGCATGTCGCAGTGAACTGGGAGAGCCTGGATCTCAGGTGCCTGATTTTTAGTTATGTCTAAATTGCTGATGTCGTCCTACTATTTTGTGCTAATTCTCAGTTGCAACCTAGTTGCAACTGATAAATTTGTACCAATTCTTAGTTGCAACCTAGATGCAATTCATTAAATTCTCAGTTACAACCTAGTTGCAACTCATGTGTAACTCATATATTGCATGAATCACGAGGTATATTCAATGATAAGAGAGGCGACTAAGACATAACTAAAAATCAGGCATCTGATTTCTAGAAAAACCATTTTTTTCTAATCGTGCTACACACCAAGTCAGTGCGCACGCCTGTTCTTTGTGCTACACAAAGGTCACTAGACATGTTGGCTCGCATTTGCTGCTCTACAAATTTTAAATTCATCCACATTTTCTTAGCTACTCCGTCCAATAGTAATTTCCTGCTATTGTTGTCATGGTATTGCTGATGAGTACGCCATGGAGCGGTCCTCACAGAGCGTGTTTAGAGACGTGGGGTAAGGCGGAAGATTGGCTGGTACGAGGTAACACAGATTACCCAGGTTCAGATCCCACGATGGTGGCGGGATCCTACTCCTGCTATAAATCACTATAATGGCTATACTCCGAGTTATAGAGATCGGTTCGCTGTGCGCGATATGGGTTGTGTTGTGCTAACTTGTCGTTCCCTAAAGGCTCCCATATGTCTGGCTTATATAGTCGCCAGGTCCTAGAGTCCTACACAATAAATAACTAGTCTAACTTGTCTTGCACTCCAAGGCTCCGGGTACGTCAATGAATCCTCGATAGCCTTCCTTTATCCAGTATGGGCCTCCCTTCTGGATCCATCTAACTAGGCTGCCTAGCAGGCCATGGGCCTTGCTACCAACTATGGGCCACCTGGGTTATCCAGATTAGAGACATGCTATGGGGACACCCATATAGAATTATCCCCAATAGTAGCCCCCGGTGAACTCCGATATCTTGTGTCGTCTTGCCTCTTCAGGTTGAATGCTCCATCTAGATGAATGTCGGTAAATCGTCAAGCAATATCTTGTAGTCCTCCCAAGAACCCTGCAATGCTCTCCGTCTTCAACTTTGTAAGTCAGAGAAATGCTCAATCTTCCATCGTACTCTTCTCGTAGCCGGACTAGATCCGTCCATGCCGGAATCTTCCGATGGGATTGTTCACCTGCCCATGTCAGCTCGAGAAACATAGACCATAGGTTAGCGACGCCTAGTAACTCAAACATGCAGAGAACAAAATCATGCCCGTCTTTCCCGCGCGAAGGATACGAACCATTGGTGGCGGCGGTGGGAACGTGGCGAAATTTCCGTGCACGCGTTGTCCACGCAGCAACCACTCGATCAATTTGCACGAATCTTGACGCTTGGAGTTACAAATTACAACCGTGGTAGATTTTATCTTTTCACCTCATTCTCCCCCGTGTCATCTTCTTCCTCCTACGAACCATCTCCTCGAGCTCTCCGCACGCACGGGAAAAACCCCAGTTATTCCTCAATCTCCCAGTCACCTTTCCCCTTACTTCAATGGCAAGCAGCAGCTCCACCCCATCCACGGCAGCGACGAACGAGACTACGGCCAAGCTGACATGCTGCGTCCATGTGCCTCCAGAGGGCGTGGTTGTGCCGCAGTCCGTGGTGGTGGAAACCACCGGCAGTGACCATATTCCAGCGGGGCTGGAACCGCTGGAGGAGGAGAGTGACTCTCACAAAGGAGAGTGGCTCGGCTCCGATATCGTCGATGGCGATCTCAAGAAGCTGCTCGCCGAAGGATAACTCCCCTTGACGGAGGGGCTGGTCTAGCGGGCGGTGCTGCCCGGTGAGGTAACTCCTTCTCCCCAAGCCGGAGAGAAGGTGTACCTCAAAGCGCAAATGGTACGCGGAGTCTCCCTCCCAATCTCCGACTTCTTCCTTGCCATCCTTAGCCATTACAGGGTTCAACCTCAGAACCTTTCTCTGAATAACATCCTCGCGCTTAGCAACTACACGACGCTTTGTGAGGGCTACCTAGGAATTAGGCCTAGGTTAGATCTATTCATTTATTTCTTCACCATCAAGAGGGAACCGGAGCGAGCAAGGATGAGTTCAGAAACTGCGGAACCATTAGCTTCAAGATCCGGCCTGGCCGGCGGTGACATGGTTATACCCTACGGGTACATGACTTTAGCATACCTGGTCCGTCCCAAGGAAGGCCCACAGTAGATATACGCTGGCCCATGAAGATTTTCGGGTGGCCAAGGCCCATGACGCCTTCGGATCCTTGGAGAGCAAGACTAGCGGAGATAGGTAATTCGAAGGGGTAAAACCCTAGAACTTGTAATCGACTAGGACTATGCCCGGGACCTGCCTAAGTCTATATAAAGTCCAGGAGGGCACGTCCTAGAGCTCTCGACTCATACTTTCGCACACGCATCCACGCCAGATCGAATCTGCGCACCCTGTAACCTTCGGTTCCGCCGTAATCAAGAGCAGACAAGCAGGAGTAGGGTTTTCCCTCCGGGGGCCTGAACCTGGGTAAATCTCGTGTCCCCTGGTTGCTTGTCTGTTAACCGTGCCACGATCTCCAGCATCCCCATCTTCTCCAAAACCCAAAGTACATAACAATGGGCATTGACGAGATTAAACCTCGTCAATTAGCGCCGTCTGTGGGAATCGGGGCTGTTGATTGTGCGGTCATGACGGTTCCGACCCGATCGATCTACAACTCCGCGGCGACAGAGAATCATCTCGTCTTCGGCGCTTTCGACTTCACCGCCCACTCGCCGGCCACCATGAAGGATTTCGAGCCCATAGGCGACGGACTCGAGATTCTGTTCGGGAGCTTCTGCTTCCAGGTGGGTCAAACTGGCACCCTCCGCCTCCCTGAGCGGGTGCCCATGCCGTCAATCAGGCCCGCCTCGTGGGCTCCGCATCCCGTGCTACGCATGTCACCATCGACAGATGAGTTCTACAGCAGCAGCAGCTGCAACTCCGATCTGTGCGATCCACCTTCGGATGAAGGAACCTACGGTTCTGGATCCGAAAGCTGTGGCAGCAGCCAACCAATCTGCAAGCGCTATCTATGCGCCGCAGTCATCCAAACCGACGAGGAAGCGCCTAACCCGCCGCCCAACCGAAACGGCGAAAGCGGCGAAAACAGAAGAAGCCAGTCCCCCCCCACCCAACAGGGAAAGCAACGGCCACGTCATCCAACTTAGCAAAGAAGGATGGGTGCAGGCGCGCCGTGCCGTCGCAGGCGACGCCGTCCTACCTGCAGACGCCTCATGTGACCTACTGATGGCATACCACTACCTCCTCATCGAGGAGCACAAGAAACAAGTCAAGATGCATGAGACACTGGACAAACGCAAGCAAGCAGCCTCCGAGTCCAGCGCGCGACGAGCTGTGCTCTCCGCCGCGGCACCCGGCTCTAGCACAAACGAAAACCACGGAAACAAGCACCGCTCTCGGGTGGAAAACATGGATCCGAAAGAGCGGCGTGACGTGACCCGAACCCTCCACACATCGTTCATGGATATGGATGCCGACGGCAACATCATCCCGAAGACGCCACAAGCTGCGATCATCGCAGCCATTGCGTATCTCGCGGCTCACCCACCTCCGGAGGGGGACCCGAAAAGGGCCATGCATAGGTCCGCACTTACCGGACTAGGACTAATCGGAGCTGCGCTCCACAAAGACGCTCCTGCGGAGCCGAAGAAGAAAGCTCCGGCCAGGCGTGACCGGAGCCCCACCCCCTCATCCGAAGAGGAAGGGGAGCACGATCTTCCTCGAAGGAAGAAGAGCTTGCACCTCCATAAACGCGACTACGACGCCAGAGACAAGCTTACACAGCGCAAGATCGACCAAGCACGCGCCAAACGCGCATGCTCGTCTGAATCTGAGATGGATGAAGACGAAGGAGAACTCTGCGGAGCTCGATGCTTCAGCAGATCCGTTCGGCGAACACAGATGCCACGCAACTTCAAGCTTCCTTCGGATACTCCGAAGTTCAACGGCACGCAAGATCCAAAGTCCTGGCTCAGCGACCATCTGTCATCCGTCAAGCTTCACGGAGGCAACAAACAAACCGCCATGCAATGCCTTCAGCTGCAGCTGACAGGCGCGGCGCGGGTCTGGCTTAGCAACCTATCATCAGGATCCATCCGAAGCTGGGAGGAGCTCGCTTACAGCTTCATCCGAAATTTCAAAGGCACTAGCAAGAGTCCCGCCTCAATCGAAGAGTTGCGAGCCTGCACTCAGAGAACGGGTGAATCTATTCGCTCGTACATACTACGCTGGTCTACAACCAAGAACTCCACAGCACACATCTCCGAAGAGAGGGCCATCGACGCCTTCAGGGACGGCGTCAAGCGCCAGGACTTCAAGGAAGAACTTGGGCGCGTAAAGCCCAAGACACTCGACCACCTCATGGAAATCGCCAACAGTTGGGCAGACAGCGAGGATTGTATCCAGCGACCGCAATCAGATGAAGAGGACGACTACGGCCGAAGACGCGAACGCCGCAGCAAGAGGAGATCGCGCGTCTACGAGGAACGCGACGGACCCGACATGGTCGCGGCCGGCTACGCCGACCGCCGTAACGACAACAGCCGCAACAGCGGAGGGTACCACAGCGGAAACTTCCGCGACAACGGATGACCAACGCAGTCGTGGCAACACCGCGACTGCGACAATGGACCCTCAGCATTCGACAAACTTTCGGGTCCATGCACCATCCACTTCTACATCGACAAACAGGATGGCAAAAAGAAAGCCAGCCACATGCTCAAGGACTGCCGCGAGTTCCAGAAGCTCAGCGAAGGCATGGTGCAGATGAGGCAACAAGCTCCAATTCCTGCGTTTGGAAACGCACCTGCGCTAGGTGAAATAGCACACGGAGCTCCTCCACCGCCGCCTATTGGAGGCCCAAATCAACCAGTCGCACCAGCGCAAAACAATGCCGGGGTCCCATACCCCCCACCAAAGGGAGCACTAAATATGATCCAGAAGGGACACCCCACCAACAGGGTGCAGAAGAAAATCACACGACAAATCAACTTGGCCGTAGCAACTCCGCCTGCAATCCCTGAGTACCTCAGCGGATCGGAGTCCTGCATTACATTCACTCGCGCGGAACACCCTTGCCAGATCCCTCGCCCAGGTCATGCTGCCCTGGTGCTGGAGGCGCAGATCGGAGGCTTCGAGATGAGTCGCGTCTTCATGGACGGCGGCAGCGGCATCAACCTAATGTTCGCAAGCACTCTAGCAGCTATGCGGATCCCGCAATGCAGCCTGGAACAATCAGACACGACGTTCCACGGCATTGTCCCAGGAAAGGGCATATTCCCCCTGGGCAAAATAGCGCTCGACGTCATCTTCGGGAAGCCGGACAACTTTCGGCAGGAGCGCCTAGAATTCGAAGTGGTGGACTGGCCGACTCAATACCACGCCATCTTGGGGCGTGTAGCATTCGCAAGGTTCCTGGCCGTCCCACACTACGCATACCTACTACTCAAGATGCGAGGACCAAGGGGCGTCATCACAGTCCACGGGAGCTTCACCCGATCGGACCAATGCGACAGGGACTTCAACAAAATCTCCCAGTCTTTCGGCATGCAAGACGAGCTTGTAAGGCTCCGTGAGGTGACGGACAATGGGCTACCCCCAGTCACCAGGCAGAACGCGCCTGACATGTCCTTCGACCCCAACGTCAACACCAAGAAAGTGCAGATACATCCAATGGACGCCTCCAAGACGGCGCTGATCGCCAATGACCTCAGCACCGCATAGGAAGGCGCGCTCGTCGAATTCCTCCGTGAGCGCTGGGAAATCTTCGCCTGGTGTCCTGCGGACATGCCAGGAGTTCCCAGGGAATTCGCCGAGCACGCACTCAATGTCTTTCCAAACACCAAGCCAGTCAAGCAGTCCATCCGAAGACTGTCGGAGCCACGAGCCGAAGCTATCGGCAAGGAGATCAACAGATTACTCGCAGCAGACTTCATTCAGGAAATCAAGGAAAGCGCGTGGCTGGCAAACACGGTGATGGTCCCGAAGAAGGACACGGACATCCTGCGGATGTGCGTAGTCTTCACGTCACTAAACAAACACTGCCCAAAGGACCACTTCCCTCTTCCTCGGATCGATCAGATCATCAATTCGACTGCAGGTTGTGAAAAACTATCCTTCCTCGACGCCTACTCAGGCTATAACCAGATTCGACTCAAGGTCGAAGATCAGGAGAAAACGGCGTTCATCACACCGTTCAGAGTATACTTCTACAACACAATGCCCTTCGGGCTAAAGAACGCGGGTGCCACGTACCAGCGATGCATGCAGGCCTGCCTCAAAGACCAGATCGGTCGCAACGTCCAAGTCTATGTCGACGACATAGTAATAAAAACCAAGGAGGCAAGGACACATATCGACAACCTTGATCGCTACAGGATCAAGCTCAATCCAGAAAAGTGCGCCCTCGGCGTCCCCTCGGGTCAGCTGCTCGGATACTTGATCTCTCAACGAGGGATTGAGGCGAACCCGAAGAAAATCAGAGCCATCAAGACAATGGAGAAGCCGAAAAACCTCAAGGGCGTCTAGCAGCTCGCAGGACGAGTAGCGGCACTAAGCAGGTTCATCAGCCGTATGGGCGAGAAGGCCCTACCATTCTACCAACTGTTGCGCAAGGCAGACAAGTTCGAGTGGACACCAGAAGCCGATGACGCATTCGAAAGCCTCAAGCGGCTACTCTCCACCTCGCCAGTTTTGGTCACGCCAAAGGAGCGCGAACCCCTGCTGCTGTACATAGCAGCCACACACCAGGTGGTCAGCACCGTACTTGTGGTCGACCGACCCGAAGAAGGCAAGACTCACGGAGTCCAACGCCCAATTTACTACCTCAGCGAGGTTCTCACTCCAACAAAACAGCGGTACCCGCACTACCAGAAGCTAGCCTACGGCGTGTTCATGACGGCTCGACGGCTGAGCCACTACTTCCAGGAGTATCAGGTGATGGTCGTCAACGAGGCACCCCTGAACAGCATCCTGAATAACCCAGAGGCCACAGGACGCGTGGCCCTGTGGGGCATCGAACTATCACCCTTGGACATTGTCTACGAGAAGCGACACGCAATAAAATCTCAAGTCCTTCCGGACTTCCTGGTGCACTGGATGGAGCTGCAGCTGCCAGACACCCTAGACATGTCGCAGTCCTGGACAATGCATTTTGACGGCTCCAAGCGCGAAGCCGGAGCAGGGGCAGGAGTCATACTGACCTGCCCGCAAGGTGACAAGATGAAGTACGTTCTTCGGATGAAGTTCAGAGCCTCCAACAACGAAGTCGAATACGAAGCCCTCATCCATGGCATGAAGATGGCAAAGATATGTGGCGCAACGCGCCTGGTCATCTATGGTGACTCCAACCTCGTCGTCCAGCAGACGATGAATGAGTGTGACGCACACGCCGAAAACATGATCGCGTATCGCGCGCTATACAACGCACTCGAAGGAGAATTCGACGGCTGCGAACTCCGGCACGTTGGAAGAGAAAGCAACGAGGAAGCCGATAGACTCGCCAACATCAGCTCCACTTGCGCAAAGGTGCCACCAGGTGTGTTCCTCGAACAGATCTGCGTGCCATCCATCAAGCGAAAATTCCCCAAGGGATCACCCGAAGAAGCAGAACACTCGGGGGCTACGCTACCCGAAGGTCATGAAGGACCCGAAAAGTTGGACACCGAAGTGGCCATGGTAAACCTGATGCAGGTCATGGCAGTCGAAGAAACCTGGACACGTCCATACCTCCAGTTCCTGATAAACAGAGAATTGCCCGACAGCCCGACAGACGCCCGGCGCAAATCTCGTCGGTCAAAAGCCTTCACCATCATCAACGGCGAGCTATACAAACGCAGCATTACGGGTGTGATACAACGGTGCGTCACCATTGACGACGGCAAGGCCATACTCCAAGACATCCATGAGGGCATCTGCGGCCATCACGCAGGTAGCCGCTCCCTTGTCGCCAAAGCTCTGCGAGCAGGATTCTACTAGCCAACGGCCATGAGCGACGCGAAGGACATCGTCCGAAGGTGCAACGGGTGCCAACAGTTCGCCGACAAACCGCACGCACCTGGGTCCGAACTTCGACCCATACCCATAGCCTGGCCTTTCGCCCAGTGGGGCCTCGACATGATCGGCAAACTGCCAAAATCCTCGAAAGGAGGAAACGTCTTCCTCCTGGTCGCAGTCGACAAATTAACCAAGTGGATCGAGGCCATGCCAGTCACCAACCAGAAGGACAAAACCGCCGTCAAGTTCTTCGAATCCATTGTCTACAGGTTCGGCATACCGCACAGCATCATCACCGACAACGGGTCGAAATTCATCTCAGAAGAATTCTAGGACTTCTGCGAAGGCCTCGGGATCAACATCACGTATGCCTCAGTGGCACACCCGCAAACAAACGGGCAAGTGGAAAAGGCCAACGGTCTCATCGGCGCTGGCATCAAGAAGCGCCTCATGAGCTCACTCGAGCACAAAGCTGGAAACTAGACGAAAGAGCTACCGTCTGTCCTGTAGAGCTTACGGACTACGCCAAACAGCTCCACCGGCTACACACCGTTCTTCATGGTGCACGGAGCTGAGGCTGTGCTACCAGCCGAAGTACGCCACCAGGCCCCACGAGTCGTCGCTTACAGCGAAGCTGAATCCACGGCTGCACTCGAAGATGTCGTCGACACACTCGACGAAGCACGGGATATAGCAGCAGCTCGATCAGCGGTGTACCAGCAGAGTCTCCGCAACTATCACAGCCGCCGGCTGCGCCCAAGGTCCTTCGTCGAAGGATACCTCGTCTTGCGACTCAAGCAAAAGCGACCGAACAAACTCGAGTCACCATGGGAAGGACCCTACGTCATCACCGAAGTCATCCCAGGTGGCGCCTATCGCCTCAAGCACGTGGAGTCTGGAGTCGCATACTCCAACCCATGGAATATCTCGCACCTGCGACGATTCTACCCGTAGCAATCTACCCCTTTCTTTTACTTTCAATAAGGCTTTCAGCCAAGGCTACTCAGCCGAACCATGTACCTCCTCCATTACGATATAAATAAAGCTAAGTGTCTCACCCCCAACCTTCGGTTGACTATTTTCTGCAACTTTATTACATGCTACAAACGCACTCGGGGGCTCCCCCCACCTCACGATTTCATCGACTGAGGACCAAAATGTGTACACCTGAGTAGCTGACCACGTCAGGCAAACGAAAAGGACACGTACTCAATCAAAGCACTACGTGCTCACAAACAAGAAAACCTTTACAACAAAGGGCACAAACACGCCCAGCCGAAATATACAAATTTTACATCTCTCTGTCTATTTTTCAGGTCCTATCTATTCTGAAGAATAACCTGAGCACGCTGCTCAAACAAATCTACAACCTGTTCGGCATACTGCCTTACGGCCGCGTAATGCGGACGCATGTTCCACTCGCCACCATCCGGTCGCAGAGGTGGCCCAGCTGCCACAGCAGCCAAATCCACGTCAGGGCGGTGCACCCTCACAAGGGACAAGGCAGCCTTCACTCCTGCGACGAGCTGCTGCCGCACCAGCTCCTTGACATTGCTGGCACTCTGAAACCTCGACAGAAGACCTGCGAGGGTCGTTGGGACAGCATACAAAGGAAACATGACGTGCAGCACCGAGGAAAGCGATGTCTGCACCTGGCGGAGCACCCGCGAAACCTGATAGACACGATCCTGCACCGTCGCCAGAACCATGGCACGATCGCGGTCCATCCAGAAGAAGCCGCCGGCCTCCATGTCCTGTTGAGTCAAGCAATTGACTCGAACAGCGACACGCTCCTTTTCTTCCCTCGGAGCAATATTGGCACCTGCAACAACCGCAAAAAAAAAACAAGAATAAGGTCAGCAGGCTCACCCGAAGAACTGAGATACAGCCAGAAAGAAGGATCAACTTACATTGCAGCTACTCGGACAGCCGACCCAGCTCCGCCATCAAATACTCTTCTCTGGCTGCACCACGATCTGCCTTGGATTTCCAAACATCGGCACGACCGCGTAACCCGAGCAAATCCCTCTCTAAGCTGCGCACACGATCTCGAAGAAAAGTGAGCTGCGAAGAATCATCCAATGATGGTCACAAGGGCCTTTCAGATGAAGTGTCAACTGGGTCAGCACCCGAAGGAACCTATAGCAGCAGAAAAAAGAAAGGAACACAGACATTCATACAAGGATGGAGTCCAACTCGGAGAAATTCATTAAATATATAAGGCCACTGCGTGGCACAAGGATGGTACTACAAAAGATATTTACAACAAAATTAAACTACATGCTACCCTACATCTACTATGCCTAAGGCGCAGGACACTGAGTCGCCTCAGAGCCAGACTGCCTAGCTTTGGCCTCGCCCTGCTGCCGCAGCGCGTACTCAGACAGCAAGTCAATGAGCTTGGGCCCATATCGTCTGCAGCGAGCGGAGTAGGCAGCGAAGGCTACCTCGGATCCATCCGCAGCTGTCGGCATCCGCGAAGTGATCTGGGGCAAGTCCATCTCCGCCCCAGCAGCCATGGCCATCGCCAGCCCGACGGATGCGCCGATGCCCTTCTGCTTGCGCTTGTACGCCGCAGGCGCTTCGGTTGAGAGAGCCTCCGCCAGGGCATCCACATCTTCGAGGGCTGCACCCTTCGGGAAGAGCTCCTGGTAGAAGCAACCAAGGACCTCCTTTGCCTTGGCAAGGGAGTTGACGACGGTGCTGCAGCGGTCTTCGACCGCCACAGTGGCATCATCTAGAGCACTCCCGTGCTCCAGAGCACCGCGGTCGAACTCGATGCCTGCGGCATCTGAGACAAAAACGAAGAAAAACATAAGGAAAGCTAACATAGAAGAAGACCTGTAGAAAAGGAAGCAAGTATGAAAGCTAGCACTCACCCGAAATAGCCTTGGCAGCAGCCATAAGCTTCTCTGCCACCCCTCTTTCACCAGCAGCCGCAACGGTGGACAGCTGCTCCTCACGATCTGCGGCCTCCTGCTGCAGACGCTCCTTCGCCTCGGCTGCCTTCGTCAGCTCTAGCTCCAGGCGCTCTTTCGTACCAGCGGCGGCTTCGACTTTCTGCTCCGACTGGCCAAGGCTCTTTTTAAGAGCGTCGACCTCACGGAGAGAGTCGTTATGCTCCTCTGCATTTAAGACAAGCAAGTGTCAAAGAACAGGACAAGATAAACATGAGAAGTACTAAAAGGAAGACGAATACCTTGAAGCTGCCGCAGTTTCGCCTCCAGCGTCAGGCGTTCCTCCACCAGCCGCTTGGCCTCTTGGACAAAAGGCTGCAAGAAAAGGGCAATAGGAGTAAGAACAGGACTTGGGGACTACACCCAAAAACAAAGAAGCAAAAACAACATCAGCACACGAAGACACTTGGGGGCTCCCCCCGTGACAAGAAGAAGAAAACTTACGTGCTCCGAAGGCGAGCCCGAAGGCCCGCCTGCGAAATTCTGAGGCGCAACCACCAGCCTCTCCCGCACAGGAGGATCTAGGGCAGCGCCACCCGAAGTCGCCACCATCTGAGGAGGAGGCGATGCAATGTTCGACTCCCCCATCATCTCCCCCGCGCCATCACTAGAGCCGTCGGAGGATTGCCTGCACACGAAGCCAATCAACATAGGTGCAAACATCATAAAGATAAAAGGACAACAGTACAACAAGAAAACTTACGAGCCCAGTGCGCTAAGATCGAAGATAGGAGAAGCCCTTCGGGCCCTCTTCTCCTCTTTCTTCTCTTCCTTCTTCTCCTCCTTCTTTTCTTCCTTCTTCCGCTTTACTTGCGGGTGTGGCGCAACAGCCCGCACAGGAATGGCAGGATGGGGAGAGGAAGAACCTCCATGACCTTCATCATGACGCTCAAGGCCCAGAGGATTTCTGGGAGTCGGAGGAGTTGAGGCATCCGAAGACTCGCTCGAGCTCCGTGATCGCTTGCATGTATGGTCCTCATTCGACTCGTCGGCATCCTCCCCCGGAGATCGCGCCGACAGAAGCTCGGACACGGAATCCACCACTTCATTATCCGGGGCATTCGGATACCTTTCGGGCAATGGTGGTACCATGCCCGGCACTTTGAATCTCTACAAGATGAGAAGACAACTTTGTTAGCAAACAAAGGAAACAAAAGCAGACCCAACAAAAACAAAAAGGAGAGAACTACGTGCACAAATCTACACCTTCGTCACGGCCAACGTCGAAGAAAAGGGAGGAGTCAGCGACTTCCCCGGGATTTCTTCTCCGGCCTTGAACTTTAGCAGCACGCGAAGATCCTTGTCAAGATTCCCCTCAGAGATTTTCTCACTCGAAACCCTCGTCGGATCCCGGCGCCCGGAATAAAGAAACATCGGGTGCGCCCTCGCTTGGAGAGGCTGCACCCGACGCTCAAGAAACGTCCGGATGATGTCCACGCCGTTCACCTCCTTCTCAGGAATCAGTTGGAGATCCTCCACCCGACGGTAAAGGGCCTCTATCTCCTCCACCTCACTGTCTAAGATTTGGTTTTTCCAAGACCTCTTTTTCTCAATCTTTTGGGAGGGGTCAAAGGGAACAAGACCAAAATCTTGCCTAGGCAAAACGGAGTCGCAGATGTAAAACCATCGCCTCCGCCAGTACTGGACAGACTCGGACATGGAAAAGGAAAAGAATTGCACATTGGGACTGAGAGAGATGATGAAACCCCCAATGGGATACACACCATCCGAACCAGATTGCCTCTTCATGGAATAAAGCTTCCGGAAGAGGCCAAAGTGTGGCTCAATGCCAAGCCAACACTCGCAAAGTGTGATAAAACACGCAATGTGGAGCAGAGAGTTGGGGGACAGATGATGGAGTTGAACCCCATAGAAGAAGAGTAGTCCACGGAGGAAGTCGTGGACCGGAAAAGAAAACCCGCGAATCACGAAGGCAACAAACATTACCCGGTACCCAGATGGGGGACGGGGGATTACCTCATTATCGGGGAGTCTCACAGCCGTCGTGTCCTGCGGGATCAGGCCCCGCTCATGCAGTTTACGGAGATCGCTCTCCCGCGTTTCTGATCGCCGCCAGCCACCATCGGTGACGCGAGCAGCGGCGGTGCCCTTCTTGCCTCTGGCGGCTCTGGTCCCAACCGCAGATGAGGACTTCTTTGTTTTCCCCATGGCGCTACGGCAGTGGTGGCGATGCCAAAGCAGAAAGAACAGAGGAAATGTGGAAGAAAGTCGCAGCGCGCAGCAAGAACAACTCAAGAACAAGAAGGCAGTGCAGAGATGAACTGGTGCGGTGAAAAACAAACCACGATTTCATCGAGGATTATAACAGCGAAGACGACGCACCCTGGCTGTCCATCGAGAAGACCTAACACCAACGGTAGATCTGGCCATACACGTGTCAGCACCAAAATGAACCGTCGTTACCACGCCATCCACTACGCGCGGTAATCGAGGAGACGCCGTAATCATCTCCACGCCGCGCGTGACCAGTCAATTCAAAGTCAGCAAGTGGGACCCACGCTTCGTCAAGTCAAGTCATCTCTGGCGCAGCAGACGCTTGAGGTCATCGATCATAAGCACTAACGTCATCAAAAGCTATACTAGCACCACTTCGGCTCCACAGCTAAGAGTACTCACTCGAATCTACGATTCTACTAAATACTCGGGGGCTACTCCTATCAGGAGCACTGGCCGCGCACCCGACAGACAAATGAGGACAAAATTACTTCTCTGAGTCCTACGTCGAGTCTACGACTCCACTACGGACTCGGGGGCTACTCCCATAGGGAGGATGGATTTAAGCATCCGACAATTTTCGACTCCTGCGGACTTAACGACTGAAACAATGCTTGAATTAAAAGTCTCCGTTCGAGTCTACGACTCGAACAGACACTTGGGGGCTACTCCCATAGGGAGCGCTGGTCGCGCACCCTATGAAATCTTAGACTGTGACCTCCCGGATCAGCACGCAAAAAACTTTTTGGCAACTCTGCCCCAACAAAACGCTAAGTGAGCAAAAATCTCCTTGGCCACCCGAAGCACCTCCGCGATGACAAATGTTCGGATGCTGCGTTTGCGACGCAAAGATAAGACCTACAGATATCATCTGATGGCCTGGCAACGCACCTGACTGCGCTCTGCTAGTGTGAATCCGTATCAGCAGGTACGATGAAAAATCCCGACGGACGCGTTGGGTACACCAATTAAAAACACTGGAATTCCACTCCTGTAAGTCCTCCGTGGCCTGAGTCGAATTACGCCAGCATATGTTCCAGGTCCGGGTTGAGGGACGCGAACCTGAAAAAGATCGTGTTGTTTCGTCCTAAGACAGTTAACTAACCCTGATCCGTCGGGTGAGTCAGGCACACGCATCAACAATCCCTACGCTCATATACTATTAAGACATAGTCTCACCCGAAGAATGGAAGAGTCCTCAGCCGAATCTACTATTCGACTGATCACTCGGGGGCTACTTACATGGTTATACCCTACGGGTACATGACTTTAGCATACCTGATCCGGCCCAAGGAAGGCCCACAGTAGATATACGCTGGCCCATGAAGATTTTCGGGTGGCCAAGGCCCATGACGCCTTCGGATCCTTGGAGAGCAAGACTAGCGGAGATAGGAAATTCGAAGGGGTAAAACCCTAGAACTTGTAATCGACTACGACTATGCCCGGGACCTGCCTAAGTCTATATAAAGGCCAGGAGGGCACGTCCTAGAGCTCTCGACTCATACTTTCGCACACGCATCCATGCCAGATCGAATCTGCGCACCCTGTAACCTTCGGTTCCGCCGTAATCAAGAGCAGACAAGCAGGAGTAGGGTTCTCCCTCTGGGGGCCTGAACCTGGGTAAATCTCGTGTCCCCTGGTTGCTTGTCTGTTAACCGTGCCACGATCTCCAGCATCCCCATCTTCTCCAAAACCCAAAGTCCATAACAATGGGCATTGACGAGATTAAACCTCGTCAGGCGGTTCCCCAACATCGTCGGCCACGAGTACTGCAAGAATTGGCAGCGGACATACTTCTACGGCCTAGATATCCCTATGGCTGACCGATAAGCAACGTACACGGACTTCGTCGACGGGGCCGATGCTGAAGCCCCGACATGGAGATCCTAGGCCACCCTTCCCTCAGACAATGAAGACTCCCGTGCCATAAGGAAGATTGAGTGGTTTGTAGAGAGGGGTTTGACCGGATTGGACCTAGCCATGTGCTGGTTCGTCAGGCCGATCCAGCCTCTGCAGCACTGCGTGAAGTTGATGCATCAGTACACCCAAGATAGGAAGGATAGCCTTTGCATCTCCATGGAAAACTTTTCAAGTGACTCCATCAAGCTTCGCCTCAAGGACATCGTCAAGGTGAAGGACAGGTAGCACGGATTCGCCATCACCTATGACATGTTCATGGACGACAAGTGCCCAATGGTACATTTTTATTTTCCGTGTATGACATATACTCCAGTTCTTCCATCTAGCCATCACCATTTCATCTAACAATTCAGGAGTGCACTTAACAGCTTAAAAGTCTAGAGGAGGATAGCATGGCTATCCAAATCTATGACCCCAAGATGAAGGAAGTCACCGTTGTGTCCGACGACGATGTCACGTTGGCGCGTAAGCAGAAGAGCTCCACCTCTGATGCTGCCAACTAAGGCAAGAAGAAGAAGATGACGGGTGGAGCCTCCAAGAATTCCACTACCTACCTGGAGGCGGAGAAAAGAAGAATTACCGGCATCCCTTTCACCAAGGCACCCACTGTTTTGTAAGCTTCTTGTCTCCCGACATTGTCCATTGCTCGTCTTATTCCTATACTTATACTTTTTTCATCTTTTAGGAAGAAGGCTAGTTTCAGTTTGAAGAAGTCCTTCAAAACATCGGGGGCTTCTAAAAATATTAGAGATATGTTGCACCAATCTCTCCCGCCATCACCCTACCACTCCCAGCATCCAGCTTGCTGCTGCACCGACAAGCTCTCCAGCTAAGGTAGCATCTGGCCCTTCTGCCATGGAAGTGGACCCAGGCATCACCGTGGATCTTTCCATTGCCGGCGATTAGGCGACTCAAGAAAGTACTGCATACAAAATGGCTTAATCTCCGGCTAAGGATGCCATCGGTAGCGGTAAGGCGATAGTGGAAGGCGGAGCGTCTGCCGAAGGCACCGCCACTGCATCCAGGACGTCAACAGAGCTCCCGGAGAATGTCTACCCGGCGCTTACGCCGAGTAGCTCAGCTTTGGCTCCTGGTACAGTGCCAACTTCTTCGACTTGCGGCCTTGAAGAACTTCTCAGGCAAGCCTATATCCTGCGACGAAATAGTCTATCCTTCAGCAAGATATTTGCCGAGAGAACCACCGACCTCAAGATCATCGCACTTGTAAGTTTTGTTTGCATTTTGCATTTCATAAGTAGTATCCCACTATAGCCCCCGAGGATTTAGACGGAAAACCATAGATCTTTGCATCTGAATGCTCTAAGAGTGACTAAGCTAGAAAACTTCTCATTGTAGCCCCCAAGTATTTAGTTTGAATGAATCATTCCGACTAGATACTTTTAGAGTAGCATACGCAGTGTTTGTAAATTTCGATACTGTAGCCACAAGCCTCTAGTTGAAACATAATTAGTTTCGACCAGATGCTTAAAGAAAGACTAAGCATATTGTCGAGTTAAAAACTCTCACTATGGCCCCCAAGCCTCTAGGTGGATAATTATCCGGCTAGATGCTCCAGGTATACTAAGTAATTTTGATCTTGTTTCCACATAATAAGAATGCTCGGAGAGGCTTCGCCAACGAGAAGTTCCACAAGATGTGCGCTGAACTGGAAGCTGAAAAGGGTAAAACTGCCTTCTTGAAGGAACAAATCACCAAGAGCAAGAGTCTGTTTTTCCTTTCAATTTTGCAATAAAACTTGGTCTTGTGCCATCGCTCTCCGACTACTCCGTGTGTGCTGTTATTTCTCTGACTTGCAGAAACCATCGCCAAGGCCAAGGACATTGTCGAGCAATCCAAGCACATTGAGCTGCTGGATAGCGAGTACAAGATCCTTAAGCAGGAGAGGGCTAACACTCTAAAGATGCACGAGGAATCCATGAAGGCCTTGCAGAAGTCCACCAACATGGAGATGAACCGCCTGAAGAAGGAAATTGCAATCCTCAAGGAGCAGAAGAAAGTTGTCGATGAGCATAATCAGTGCAACATTGAGTCTTACAAGATTCTTCGATAAGAACAGGACTCCATGGTGGAGACACTTCATCAAGCGGAGGCGAGCATCTTTGGTAAGTGATATCCGTCTTATACTGTTGTAAGCCAGGTACTTTGAACTGATTTGTTGTATTGAACTCATGTACTCACTTGTCTTGTCTGAAATGCAGCTCATATTGGTTTGACCAATATGCCTCCTCCGCCAAAGGAATGCATGGTTCTCGCTGACAACTTCATCAGCACCACCGTCAATCAATCCAAAGAGATTGCCAAGCCCCTGAACATCAATATCAAGGTAGTGGATTCCATCATGAAGTACTTGGAGATTCTGTGCCAAGCCCCCAAGCGTATCGTAAGATGGAAAGCTTCATGTGCCCTGGTTGGTGCAAGACTGTCGCTGGCAATGGTCAAGGCCCACTATGAGAATGCCGACATCGATACGGTGACGTCGGGCCTTACCGACATGGACGATGAAGGCCAAATGATTGATCACAAGGCTATATGGGCATCTCTCACGGGTTTTGACACCAGGGTCGCCGAGTTGGTCGATCACAATGTCTTCGTGCCTCTTGAGATCATTGACGGCGACCGTCGCTTTGAGTCCCTCAAGATCACCGACTTTGAAGATGAACAAGATGGCTCTCCTGCTGCCGACGATGTTACTTCAAAGTCTCCTGCGCTAGAGGAATGAAAAACACATTGTAATATTTGTTTCCTCTTGGTTTGTGTATGCGGAAAAACTACTGTGTTAATATTAAGGCGAAAAAACAATATCTATATGTTTCCTGCTACTCAAGTACTAGTTCCAGCATGTAAATGTTTTTAAGAAAGTGCTGGCTTATCAATTACTTTGGTTTTTATGCTTGACCTTTCATGAGTCGGAAGACTTGTAGTCGAAACCATGCGCTCAAGTGATGATTACAATGTCACCGTCAAAACCTAAGCACAAAATCGCCGACTTCAAGTGCCAAAAGTCACTACCCCAGGATCCACATAAAAACAACAAAGAATGTGTAGACTAGAAAACTTAGGCTAACGCCCATAGGTGGAATTTTCACAAGTGCACATGCAAAGCTTGCGCATAAAGGTTTTATACGATCCAAAAATGAACACTAAAGGAGGTAAATGAGTCAAGAATACGAGTGAACCAGAGATCTTTATTTCATTGATCATATAAGAGGTACACGGTAGATAAAAAATATGCTAATTGTAAAAAGGACGTAGCTATGCTATGTTCCATGGCCGATAAACTCCGGGTAGTCATCATCTGGGTCAAGTCTCTTACGCTTATGATCAGCGTTGGGTCTATCCTCAAGTTCACGATTGTCAATGAGGTAGTAATACCCATTGAGGAGCGCCTTGCTTATGATGAATGGTCCTTCCCATGGCGGGTATAATTTTTGTGACTTCTTCTACTTAAGTAGGAGCACCAGATCCACCTCTTTAAATGAGCGATGCCAAATGCGGCGACTATGGTAGCTGCGTAGCTTCTGCTGGTAGATGGCAAATCTTTGGCATGCTAATACGCGCTCTTCCTCGAGAAGGTCCACATCTAGGAGCCTAGATTCTTCAGCTTCATCTTCGTCGTAGGCGGCAACTCTTGGTGAATTATGAAGGATGTCGGAAGGCAGGATGGCTTCTGCTCCATATACCATGAAATAAGGGGTGTAGCTAGTAGATCTGTTGGGTGTAGTTCATAAACTCCATAGAATAGAAGGTAATTCCTCCACCCAAGCTCCTGCTTTTCTATGTAGCGGTGCCTCGAGGCGTGGCTTGATTCCCTGCAGAATTAATCCATTGGCTCGCTCAACTTGGCCATTGGACTGTGGTTGTGCCATAGATGCTAGGTCAAGTTGGATGCCCTTCTCCCAACAATAAGCTTCCACTTCTCCGAGTGACAAGTTGCTACCGTTGTGAGTGATAATGCTATGTGGGAGGCCAAATCTCAACACTAGATCCCGGATAAACCTAAGGGCAGTTGCCCCGTCAAGCTTTCTAATGGGTTTAGCTTCTATCCATTTGGAGAATTTATCAACTGCTACTAGCAGATCTGTAAACCCACATGGTGGCATCTCTAATGGACCAACCATGTCCAGCCCCCAGACTGCAAATGACCAAGTTATTGGTATTTTTCACAATACTTCAGCTAGAACATGTGGTTGTCGGGCATAATACTGGCATCCCATGCATGTCTCCACCAGCTTGTCAGTGTCCGCCTTTGCGGTCAGCCAGTAGAATCCTTGTCGGAAGGCTTTGGATACCAACAATCGAGGAGCGGCGTGATGCCCGCAATCTCCGAGATGGATCTCATGAAGGATTTCAATACCTTCTTACTGGGAAACACACTTGAGGTATACACCAGTGGTGCTTCTTTTATAGAGTTATCCATTGATCATGGTATAGCCCTTTGCTCGACATACTATTTGCCGACTTTCGACTTTGTCGATGGACAAAGTTCCGTGTACGAGATATTCCATGAACGACTTTGTCCAAGACGGAGGGACCTTTGTCAATGTGTGAACTAAAGAGTCAACTCTATCCGGGTTCTCAGGGTCCGCTCAATTCACGGATGGTGTCCGTAGAAGCTCTAGAAAAACGCCAGGTGGAATTCGTTTGCGCCTTGATCCAACCTTTGATAGTAGATCAACCTCCTCATTTTCCTCCATTGGGACATAGTTGACCTCATGGCCCAAGAAGCTCTTGGCTATCTCGTCCACTTCGTCTCGATATGCCGCCATCATAGGGTTCCGCGCGTTCCAGGTGCCAGCCACCTGCTGGGCAACCAAGTCGGAATCTCCATAGCAAACTATGCGCTAAATGCCAATATCCTTGGCTACGCGTAGTCCGTGAATGAGTGCTTCATACTCCGCCATGTTGTTTGTAGCCTCGAAGTGGATCTACAGAACGTAGTCTAGCTTTTCCCCTGTTGGTGACTCTAATAGTACACCAGCCCTCGAGCCATTGAGTAGCTTTGATCCGTCAAAGTGCTTCACCCAATATTCTGACTCTAGTATAGGGGTAGCATCTGGCATCTCCGTCCAATCTGCAATAAAATCCTCCAAGATCTATGATTTGAGAGCGTCGCATCTCTTGTAGGTGATCTCGAAGGCGGCAATCTCAATGCCCCACTTCGTGACCCTTCCTGTAGCGTCCCGGTTGTTGATGATGTGGGACAGTGGAGTTTTTCTCACCACTGTGATAGGGTGCTCCTATAAGTAGTGCCTTAGCTTCCAAGAAGCAAGGAACACTCCATAAGCTAGCTTCTGGTAGTGCGTGTAACGCTGCTTGGACTCCGTCAAGACCTCGCTTACATAGTAAACTGGTCGTTGAACTCCGTACTCATGCCCTGGTTATTTCCTCTCTACCACGACGATGATGTTGATTACCCGGTTGGTTGCCGCCATGTAAATAAACATAGGCTCCATAGGCTCGGGTGCTGCAAGGATAGGCACCGAGGAGAGTATCTCCTTTAGCTTATTCAGTGCTGCATCTGCTTCGTCCGTCCATGTAAATTTGTTCACCTTCTTCAGCAACTTGTACAGCAGCAGAGCCTTCTCTCCTAGTTGGCTGATGAACCGGCTTACTACTGCAACGTAGCCTGTTAGCCGTTGTATGTCCTTCAGGCATGTCGGACGGTTTATGTTTAGGATGGCCTTGATCTTCTCCGGGTTGACCTCGATTCCACGCTGGGAAACGATAAAGCCTAACAATTTGCCGGCTGGAAACCCGAAGACGCACTTCTTAGGGTTAAGCATCATGTTGTATTTCCGGAGATTATCAAAGGTTTCTATTAAGTCACAGATTAAGTCGTTTGGCTTTTTATAAATCACCACTATATCGTCCACATAGGCGTGAACGTTCTGACCAATTGGATCATCGAGGCAATGCTGTATAGTCTGCTGGTAGGTAGCACCTGCGTTTTTCAGCCCAAAGGGCATCGTGACATAGCAAAACGTGTCGTAAGGTGTGGTGAACGAAGTGGCCAATTCGTACGACTTCCTTATCTTTATCTGGTGGTATCCTGAGTATGCATCAAGAAAACACAAAAAGTTCTGAGCCAGCCGTCGAGTCAATGAGTTGGTCAATGCGAGGCAAAGCAAACGGATCTTTGGGACATGCTTTGTTCAAGCCGGTGTAATCAACGCACATTCTTAATTATTTGGTTCCCTTTTTGGGGAAAAGTACAGGATTGGCCACCCATCGGGTGTGAAGGACTTCTCGGATAAAACTAGCCTTAAGTAACCTAGCTATGTCTTTGCCTATGGCGCGTCTCTTCTCGTCTCCGAAGCATCGTAGAGGTTGTTTCACTGGTTTGCATTTTGGATCAATATTCAAGCTGTGCTTGACAAGTTCCCTAGGTACACCTTTCATGTTGGCAGGTTGCCAAGCAAAGATGTCCCTGTTCTCAAGGAGGAACTCGCCAAGAGAGCTTTCCTATTTGGGATCTAGGTTTGTCCCAATGGCGGTGGTCTTGGAGGCATCGCCTACCACAAGTTCCACCTGATTGGTTTGGATGGAGGCCTTGAAGGCTAGGACGGTGTCAGAAATCTGCTTCTTCGATGCCGGTATCTCAGTGGCGTCGACCTTGCTCTAGATCTCCTTGAATTCTTCGTTGTAGAGGACAGCTTCTGCAAACGCTACTTCTCCAATCTCGCAGTCCCTTGCCATGGTAAAGCTTCCGGATACAGGTATCTTGAGATTGTTGTAGACGAAGCAGGCTTGTCCACGAAGGCGTGGAAGATGTCGCGTCCGAAGATGACGTGGTACATGCTCTTGAAGGGGACCACCTCGAAGGTCATGTGTTCTTGGCGATAATTGTTAACATTGCCAAAAGCGACCTAAAGCATGATGCACCCAAGGGACCGAGCCTCCCGCCCAGGAACTACGCCATGGAACACGGTGTTGTTCTGCCTTAGGTTGGCATCCGCTAAGTTCATCTTGTGCGGCGTATCCAGGTACATGATATTGATGCTGCTTCCACTATCCACCATGCATTTGGTGAACTCGTTGTCGTCAATTAGGGGGTTGATGAGCATGGCGTACTGGTTCTCCATAGGGATGAGTTCTAGGTAATCCTTGCTGTCCCAAGTGATTGGAATATCCGACGAGCGCAAGTACTGGGGAACTGGGGGTAGAGTAGCCATCAGTATCCTCATGGAGGTTTTCTGTTGCCGGACAGTAGGGGTACCAAGGAAAGTGTGGTAGACGGCGGCCTTCTTCTCAAAGGGGTTCTTCCCCTTGCCATTGCCCTGGTCGGCGTGCTTGGGGTCAACATCCTCGTCCATGTCACTTGAATCCTTGGAATCCTCCTCCTTTTTCTTTCCCTTTCCCTTGCCGCGCGGCCGGTTCTTCTGACTTTGCTTGTAGACGGACTCCGGGTCTTCCTTGAGGTTGTTGACAAACTTGCAATGGCGATTGGTGTGAGCGGCTTTTCCATTGGCGTCGAGGTGTACAAAGCATGGAATATCACGGTACTCCTCATATGTTTGGGAACATGGAGCGCTGCCGGGGTAGTTTCACTATCTTGGTGCTGCCCACGACCAGGCCCCCGTCCTCGACCACGCTGGCCGCCATCCCCTCGTCCTGCAAATGTCATGGCGACCGTGTCGGAGGTTTGCTTTTCTTCTGGCGGGTTCTTACGATTTGTGACGTTGTTCCTCTTAGCTTGGGTTGGAATGGCCGTTGCCGGCAGGGAGCCGCGAGCATCATCATCGGCTGTCGCGAACTCACTAGCCAGCTGGATCATCTGGTTGAGATCGAGCCTATGATTGTCCTGCAGGCGCTTCAACTTATGTCGGAGCAACGTACCTTTCTCCAACCCATTAATGAAGGCGGCCATGGCATTCTGAGCGTGCACTCCTACGCAGGAATTCTTCATATCCAGCTAGCGAGAGAGGTAGGCGCGAGATGACTCGCCTTTCTCCTGCACGCCAATAGTATAAGGATGCTTATACGTACCCTCGAAGTTCTTGGTGAACGCTTCTTGCATGTCCAACCAGTTGTAGATGGACTTCTCCGGCAAGTCATCAATCCATTGGCGGGTAGTGCCCGCCAGTATCCGTGGGAGGTACTTGAAGGTGACGTTGGCATTACCCCTGGTGATCTCCACCACGTTTCCGTAATACTGCAACCACGTAGGTAGTCTGGCGGTGTCGTCATATGTCTTGATGGTCTTGTCAATCTGGAAACCCTTGTGTGAGTTGCGGTCGGTATTACCGGTCCAAAGCAACGTGGTCTCAGGTATTGTCCTTCCCGGGCCTCATGAATCTTGTCCAGGCGTGAAAATGCGTCATATGGCTCCGGGCTTGCTCTTTTCTTCTTGCCGCCAGGGGATGAGCTACGTGAATGACGCGGGCCTCCTCCGCCATGGTGGCTGCTAGGGGGAGACGGAGGCGGAGGTGGCGGTGGGTTATACTTCTTGCTGTTACCCTCCTGTATGCCTCACGGTTGTCACGGTTGCTTGTCATACGCGGAGGGTCATGACGTGACCTGCTCTTGTGTCCTTGGTTGCACTCTCCATCATGACGTGGTTGTTCCGTGTTGTCGCGCATGATGATGCCGCTTTTCCTTGGCGGAGGCATGTCCATGAGATGGTGAGCCTTGGGGTCTTCGTGATGTCGGGGAGACCGGGGCGGTGGAGATGAGCAATGAGGGTGAGCCTTGCCTCCTTAGTCGGAGGATATGGGGATAACGTCCTCCCTGTTGCGTGCATCCCTCCGTTTTTGTTCTGATAAACCCGTCTGAGACTGGTAATACACTGGGTCAGACTCAAGCCTCTCAGAGGTGGCCTTTTCCTACTATTTCACTGCCTTTGCCACAAGGTTATGGACATGTTCCAGAGCTGCGGGTGATCTATCCTGCTCCAGAAGGGTCTTGGCGACGTCTAAGTTGAGAATAGGAGTGGGCATGACCTGCCTGCCTTCGCTGTCACTGTATGGCTTTCCTTGTGGCGGATTAGAGGGAGCCCATCCTAGGTTTCGCTGTACACCAGGTTCGTTGATGATGCGAGCCGGAGCTTTCTTAGCCTTCTGATGCTTGAGTAGAGTCTTGTACTGGGCCTCCATGGTTCTAGCTTTCTCTATTGACTTCTGCGCATTGGCCAGATCTCGATCCAGCTTTGCGCCTTGCTTCGCAACAGCCTGCGCTTCCTCCAGCAGCTGCTGCTGCTTCTCGTCAAGATGAACTACATTCTGAATCTGAGCCATAGTCATGGTCTCGACGAGTAGGTTGTCGTACATCACTCTATCATCTGGAGTGACTTGGGCTGCTACAGACGTAGATGTCGGAGGCGGCGGGTTTGCGGTGTTGTTGTTACTCGGACCGATGTTCAGTTCCTGCGATTGCTGCACTGGGTTAGGCGGAGGGGGCATGGCCTTTGCGCGATCATTGTCGGCAGCAACAGGTGTCCCCTTCCCCTTGTCCAGCGCTTTAGGCGGAGCTTATCCGGGTTGATGTTCATCCACCACGGTCCCAATGGCGACGAACACCTCTTGGGACGTGACGGTGTTGTTGTCCTGCTCATCACGTTTGAAATACTCCTCCATCTCCTACATAGCAGAGTCTAGCTCCTCCGGGATGAAGTCTATCTCCTACGAGTCAGCGCTGATGTCGGCGTAGAGCGTGTCTAGGACAGAGTCAGAGGGTGTCAGAGCTTCCTCGATGATGGGTGGTGGTGGTGCAATAGGAGCGACGATGACTGGAGGCGGTGGTACGGCCGCAGCGACGACGACCGGAGGCGGTGGTGGTGACGGCTGAGGCGGAGGTGCGCCGGGTAAGAGCGCGAGCGCTGTCTGAGCTGCCTCCTCAGCTTCCGCATAGTTGTTGGCGGTGTGAAACATGCCCTCGAAAATGAGGAGACCCGCGGCCTACTGCCGTCTTAGCGTATGCCGGAGAAGCGTACCGCGGTCTAGTCCTTCCATAAAGTGATAGATGGCATCATCGTTGGGGTAATGCTTCAGGTCGTCCGTATCGGAGCCACCAGGCTAGGTAATCGCGGGGTTTTCACCCTCTCTCTGAACGCAATGCTCCAGATCGAAGATAGTCACCACGCCAATGAACTTGGATCTCTGCTATCCAGATGCACGGACGGAGCCGGAGGACTTGCAGCTATCCTGCACAGGGGTGGTTTGGGTGGGCCTTGAATTTTTCCGATCTATGTCGGCAAACTCCGAAGAGACATCCGACTTCGATCCTTCCACGAATGTATCCTGCCCGTAGATGGTCCGTGCGGGTCTTGACGCTCTTCTGACTTCCAGGGAACTAGTGCCCGAGTCGGTTTTGCGGTTGAAGAGGTGGATGTCCCCTATTGGGACGATCGAGCAGAGGGTGGGATTCGTCTTCGTCGGGATGCAGAACACGTCGGGAGGGATGATCGGAACATTGCTGGAGAAGAGAATAGCCGATGGCTACGGTTTCTCCGATTCCTGCGAAGAGCTTGGACCTCGCTCGTTGTAGATACTGAAGCGCCTCTTGCCCCACGGTGGGCGCCAACTGTCGTGGTATTGCCGACGAGTACGCGATGGAGGGATCCTCACAGAGCATGTTTAGAGACGCGGGGTAAGGCGGATGGTTGGCGGGTATGAGGTCATACAACTTACCCAGGTTCCCATGACGGTGGAGGGATCATACTCCTGCTATAAATCACTATAATGGTTGTACGCTGAGTTACAGATATCGTTTCCCTGTGCGCGATATGGGTTGTGTTGTGCTCACTTGTCGTGCCCTAAAGGCTCCCATAGGTCCGGCTATAGTCGCCAGGTCCTAGGGTTACAGGGAAAGTCCTAGCCGGACAGGTTACAGAGTCCTACACAATACAGAACTAGTCTAACGTGTCTTGCACTCCAAGGCTCCGGGTACGTCGATGACTCCTCCATAGTATTCCTTTATCTGGCATGGGCCTCCCTTCTGGATCCATCTAACTGGGCCGCCCAGCAGGCCATGGGCCATGCTACCAACTATGGGCCACCCGGGTTATCCACATTAGAGACATGCTATGGGGACACCCATATAGCATATCCCCAACAATTGTGTAGTTCTTGCAAAATGTAATGTCAGTGGAAAATATTAGTGTGGATTCCCTGCTCCACTATTACTGAATTTATCTGGTTAGTCTTGAGCTATCTTCCTACCATTATTTTCTCCCTGGCATCGTTCTACTAACATGTAGTACGCATTCAAACTATTCATACTAATCCAATTATAATTTTTTTGTTGCCATCTAGTTCTTCAAAAGCTTCAACACCGACTATTTTGTTTGTCTTTGCTTAGATCTCCAAAAGGGAGATCTCAACATGTTGGTTTGCATAGACTCCTCTACGGGTTCACAAGCGATGCCATCGTTTCCTTATCTGGTGCCAGATCGTCCTAAGCAACGATATAAGTACCCTCTACCGATATATATTTCATTCATGGTTTTCCTTCATGATCTACAATTTCACATATGATGTTGTTATAATTTTTGTCTGGTTTATTCTTAGCTACGACAGTAACTGCATGCCATTGTGTATCTCACAGCAAACTCTAAGCCACCCAATGTCTCTTTCATTCTTGGATACACAAGTACTTCCATATATATTTGTTGAAATGACCTGGCTAGTTTATATTTGACGAAATTCTAAGAAACACTGTTTGATTGCTCAATTCATTTCTTGGCACACTTCTGCAATGCTTGCTTGTCCTGATCTGCAGGTTCACAATTGATGCCATTATATTTCGTATCTAATGGTTCGTCATAAGAAACGACATAACTATCCTCTACTATATATATAGTTCATTCGTGGTTTCCATTCCTGCTCTACAAGTTCTGGTATGATCCTGTTAAAATTCATTCATGGTTTCCATTAACGCTTCCGTGTTTTGAACTTGGCAACGTTTCTCGATATATAGTTCATTCGTAGTTTGCATTCTTGCTCTAAAAGTTCTCTTATGATGCCTTTATAATGTTTATGCAGTTCCAAGCTACGACAGTAACTACATGCCAATTGTGTAGCTCACTGCAAATTCTGGGTCACCCAACGTCTCTTGCATTCCAGGATAAACGACTTCTTTTATATATATTTGTTGAAATGACCTGGCCAGTTTATATTTGCTCAAATTCTAAGAAACACTTTGATTGATTGATCATTTCATTGTAGGAACACTTGTCTAATGCTTGCTTGTCCTCTTATATAGGTTCGCAAGAAACGCCATTATATTTCTAATCCGGTGAGGATTCATCCTAAGCAACAACATAACTATCCTCTACTTTGTAGTTCATTCGTGGTTTGCGTTCCTGCTTTGCAAGTTCTCGCATGATGCCATTATAATTTCTTTCTCATTCATTCTTAGCTATGAAAGTAATCGCATGCCCATTGTGTAGCTCACCATGAATTTTGAGTCACCCAACGTCTCTTGCATTCCAGGATATACTACTGCTTCCATATTTATTTGTTGAAATGACCTGGCCAGTTTATATTTGCTTAAATTATAAGAAACACTTTGATTTATTACTCATTTCATTGTAGGCATACTTGTCTAATGCTTGCTTGTCCTCTTCTACAGGTTTAGAAGAGACGCCATTATATTTCTAATATGGTGTTGGTTCATCCTAAGCAACAACATAACTATCATGTACTGTGTAGTTCATTCGTGGTTTGCGTTCCTTCTCTGCAAGTTCTCGCATGATGCCATTATAATTTCTGTCTCGTTCATTCTTAGCTACAAAAGTAATTGCATTCCCATTATGTAGCTCACCACAAATTTTGAGTCAACCAATGTCTCTTGTATTTCAGGATATACTAATGCTTCCATATATATTTGTTGAAATGACCTGGCTAGTTTATATTTTCTAAAATTCTAGGAAACACTCTATTTGAATGCTCAATTCATTTTTAGGCACACTTGTGTAATGCTTGCTTGTCCTGTTCTACAGGTTCATAAGGAATGCTATTATATTTCATATCTAGTGGCTCGTCTGACAAAGCTATCATCTATATATAGTTCATTTGTGGTTTGCATTCTTTCTCTACAAGTTCTCTTATGATGCCATTATAATTTATATCCAGTTCATAGATACGACAGTAACTGCATGCCCATTGTGTAGCTCATTGCAAATTCTTGGTCACCCAATCTCTCTTGCATTCCAAGATAAAAAGACTGCTTCCATGTATATATTTGTTGAAATGACCTTGCTAGTTTATATTTGCTGAAATTCTAAGAAGCACTTAGATTGATTGCTCATTTCAATGTAGGCACACTTTTCTAATGCTCTCTTGTCCTATTATATAGGTTCGCCAGAGATGCCATTATATTTCTAATCTGGTGCTGGTTCATCCTAAGCAATGACATAACTATCCTCTACTATGTAGTTCATTCGTGGTTTGCGTTCCTACTCTCCAAGTTATGGTATGATGGCATTATATTTTCTATCTAGTTCATTCTTAGGTACGATAGTAACTGCATGCCATTGTGTAGCTCATAGCAAATTCCGAGTCAACCAATGTCTCTTGCTTTCTAGGATATACAACTGCTTCCATATATATATTTGTCGAAATGCACTAGCTAGTGTATATTTGCTGAAATTCTAGGAAACACTTTGTTTGATTGCTCATTTCATTGTAGGCACACTTGTCTAATCCTTGCTTGTCCCGTTCTACAGGTTCATAAGCGATGCCATTATATTTCATATCAGATTCTTGTTCGTCCTAAGAAACGACATAACTATCCTCTACTGTATAGTTCATTTGTGGTTTGCATTCCTGCTCTACAAGTTCTCGCATGATGCTGTTATAATTTCTATCTCGTTCATTCGTAGATACAACAATAACTTCATGAAATTGTCTGGTGTATTATTCTATATATTTTTTCTTGATATGAGCTAGCTATTTAAAATTTGCTGGAATTCTAAGCCACACAGTGTCATATTTCTCGTTTCACAGTAGGCACACTTGTTTAATTCTTTCTTGTCTTGTTTTTTGTGTGATGTGATGGTCAATATATTTGAACCATTGACTAGTAGTAAAATCCATTATATAGCTCCTGTCGCATGAGTTAAATGAGTAGTTTGTCTTGTTTGATGTATTAACTTGTTATTACTTAGTTTTAGACTGCAATTATTGCTATCGCCACCAAAGAGGGGGCTACAAGATCATCTCTCAGGGTTTTTTTTCCAATGTAGATGTCACACTAAAAAGGGAGATGCAGGTGATAGATGGATAAAGAAAATTGATGACTGCTATGAACTCGATTGTCAACTAAAATACCGAATTTTCTTTCCCTTGAGTTTATAATATGTAATAATTTTAATTAGTATGCATTTGATGTAATATCTAGATAAATCACATAGGCCGTGTACGCATTTATTTTACGCCGTCCACACATAGAGGTAGGCGGTTCCATACCTGTGCTAGCCAGGTCAATTAGGATACAATATTGTGCTCTGTATTTTCCCATATTGTATTAGGCCGACGACGAATAGAAATATGCTCACAAGTTGTACACCTTTTATGATATCGGAATGGGCTCCAGAAATACAAAAACTATAAAACACCATAAAAGTAACGGGCCCAACCCAGAGGCATACTAAGTAACAGTAAATGGCCAAAACAGTAACATGTCGAATCAGCATCCGACAAAACAGTAACAGGCCAAAATAGTAACTGACCCAAACAGTATCTGGCCAAAACAGTAACAGGCCGAAATAGTAACAACCCTACAATAGTAATAGACCAGAACAGTAAGGGCCAGAAGCTTAAATGGTCAAAATAGTAACGGGCCAGGCCAGAAAAAGGCCAGGGTCGTAGCAGGACAGAACAGTAACAGTCCAACTTGGACCAAGAAGAAACAGTAACAGGCCGAGAAACCTACCAGGACAAAACAGTACCAAGCCAGAATATGGGCAGGACGTTGATCGGCCTATATAGTAACGGCCCAAAAGTATATGGGCCGTAAATGAGCTATTTTGAATACTCCAGAAATGTATAGTAATGGGCCACAATGGCTACAGGACAAAGCGGGCTGGCCAAATGGGCCCAATTCAAATAGTACAGGGCAGAACAGTAACATGCCTGGCGTTTTACGGGCCTTACTAACAGGGCCCAAAAATTTACGGGCTGCCACGGGCAGCACATGTGGGACCATTTTTAACAAAGCAATATGAAATAGTAATAGGCTATGATACTATTGGGCTCTCCTAATGGGATGACCCACTTAATAATTATCTGGCCTTGGCTGGAACGTTAACGGCGCTAACTGGTCATTAACGACATTCGCCACGTGGCAGTTTGCATGAGGTGAGTAGTCAACGCGGCTTCTACCACAAAGGGCATCCATCCTTTGGCTTCTACCATAAAACGGACCTTCAACCACGAAAATTGGCCGTTGCAAAAGGACATTTTTCTTGTAGTGAAGGAACCCAATTTTATGGATACAAAGTGTCTCATGTTGATCGAGGAACTAATGAGGAGGCCGACAATATAGAAAACATCGGGTCCTTATGTCTTCCCATGCCACCTGGGTCTTCTGGGAGGAAATCACGGAGCGTTCTATCAAACCCAAGAAGGACAAGGAACCAGCAGAATCTGGGAGCAAAAAAATTCAAAGTAGCCAAAGGCTCAAGGGTTATGCTAGCGGAGGAACACAACAAAGAAGATCACGAAGAAATGGAGGACCCCAAAGAGGTGATGGTGATGCAAACCACATGGATGGATCCGTACGTAGCGTTCATGATGCGCGTAGAACTCCTCGAGGATACAATTGAGGCATGATGCATCACCCTACTTTCTAAGGCCTTCAGAATCGTCAATGGTATACTCTATAAAAAGAGCATCTCAGGAGTACTTCAGCGCTGTCTCACACCCGAACAAGGGTAGCTTATCCTCAAAGACATACACGAAGGAATTTGTGGGTATCATGCTAGCAGCCGCGCAATTGTAGCAAAGGCCGTTAGAGTAGGGTTTAATTGGCTTACAACAGTCCAGGACGCAAGGGACATCGTGCTAACATGTGAGGCATGCCAGCGCTTCGCAAACAAGCCAAACGCACCCGCAACTGAATTGACCCCCATACCATTGTCCTAGCCATTCGCCTAGTGGGGTCTAGATATGGTTGGGAAACTCCACAAATCTTCACCTGGTGGCCCCGTCTTTCTGCTAGTAGCAGTCGACAAATTCAGAAAGTGGATCGAGGCAGTAACTGTCACCATCCTAGACGCAACCTCAGCTGTCAACTTTATCAAGTCGATAATCTTTCGCTTTGGGGTCCCCCATAGCATCATCATAGACAACGGTACAAATTTCACATCAAATGAGTTCAAGGACATCTGCAAAGAGATGGGTATAAGCATTATCTACACTTTGGTAGCCCACCTACAAACAAATGGGCAAGTCAAAAAATCTAATGGTATCATCACCAGGGGCCTCAAGAAAAGGCTACTATCCCCACTCGACAGAGCAAAAGGCGTCTGGGTAGATCAATTACCCTTCATCCTATGGATCTTGCAAACAACTCGAAATGCCGCTACGCAAAAGACCCCTTTCTTTCTATTCCACGACGTGGATGTCGTGCTTCCAGTTGAAGTAACTCATGATTCTCCTCGTGTTTCCACCTAAGATTAAGAGGCCTCATAAGAAGCACTAGAGGATGATATCAATGCACTTGACAAAGCAAGAGATGTCACCCTACAACGAGAAACAAAGTACCAGCAGAACCTACACAACTACCATAGTCGTCGACTCTGTCCTAGATCCTTTATCATTGGGGATCTGGTCCTTCGCCTCAAACAAGATGGATCCCGCAAGCTGGAATCCCCATGGGAAGGGACTTTCATCGTCACTGAAGTTATCCCCGGTGGAGCGTATCGTCTTCTGGACAAGAAGCCTGGAGTTAAGTACTCCAACTCATGGAACGTTGCGCAGCTGCAACATTTCTACGCTTAGGATTTTTTTACTTTCCGCAGTTTATATTCAATAAGGCCTATGACCAGGCTTCTCAGCTAAAGACTCATGTTTTGCATACAATAAGGCCTACGTCTAGCGGATTATGCCACATGTACCTCTGTACCTGAAGATTAATAAAACTAAGTTCATGAAACTCAGTCTACTCCGGTAATATTTCTAATTTCCCCTTCATAACCCACCCAACACTCGGGGGCTCCTTATATCATAAGCGTTTCATCAAAATCTGCCACCCGATACTCGGGGGCTATGCGCAATAGCGCCACGCTATGCCGTCTAGCCTAAAAAGGCCTTGACCTGAATAGCTGACTCAGCCTCAGGGCGTGAGGCAAACAAAAGGGTCTCGCATATAGGCAAAATAAACCGACATATTATAACAAAAACAACAAATATACATCAAAAACTACTTTTCCTTGTGATAAGAATTTACAAGGAATTTTTTTGTATCTTATGTGCAGTAACTGATTACAATTCAAAGTTAAGGAAAAAAATCCCCGTCTTCATACAACATCTTTTGAATTATTCGAATAGCGGGGCACCACATGACTTGATAATGAGGGGACATGGAAAAATCAAAATCTGGTGGACCTGGAAGAGGGAGAGATATATAATCCAAGTCCAAAGTGGGGTAATGTGCGTGAACCCACGCAAAGGCCAACTTTGCACCCATAAATAATTGAAGATTTACATAGTGGCCGGTCCTCTCGCCCTGTTGAAACTTCGCCATCAGTTCAGCTAGGCCTTGAGGTTGCGCGTCACGAGGGAACAGCATTATACACCTTTGCCAAGGCTCGGCGATAGCACTCGATGAATTCCTCCACCTCGGATACATGATACTGGAGGAGTGCAAGCGTGAAGGCACGTTTGTGGATAGTACAAAAATCATTGTCAGTTCCTCAGGAAGCTTATATCAATGTGTTCATCCGTGGGCGCAGTTGATGACTTTCTTCTACTTCGTCCAAACGGATGCCTGCAAAAGCAAACATCTTTGGTCATAATCTTTGGGTCAAGAAGAAAGTACTCATGGTCTCAGCAAGGGACAATCATAACGCATTTTCTCGCTCATGCAAGAAATCTCTTCTAGCATAAAAGCTTCGCGTTCTAAAGTTTGTCAGGTCTTCGATTGAGCAATGTCAACCACAGCTTGTACTGCCCGCAGTTTGGTTTCCAGCCGCTTTATATGCAGGATCTTTTCGGCAGAGAATGGAGGGTCAATTACACGGATGGTCGTACCAGACGTTGCACATACAGATGGTTCTGGAGGATTAGTCGAAGGACTAGAAATGTCAGGCATCATCTGGAACAAAGAATGACAAGGCAAAAAACTCAGATACTTGGATAAGAATCCAACACAGGGGAAGCAATATATACAAGGATGGAATGATGTTTCAACAAAAGCAAGTAGTCAAAATAAAGTACGAGATGAGGTTTTTACATACTGGGAAATAAAATAGAGGCTACAACTAAGCAGTCTTTTTGGTGGAAGCGGTAGCGCTAGGCGAAGGAGCACCCACAGCAGGCTTGGAGGTGGCCGCATCGCTTGTAGAAGTAGTTTTAGTTGAATCCTTGGCATCGGGGAAGTCCTAACCGTGCCACTAGTCATCAATATGCGAGAAAATTTCTTTGCCTTCTTTATGAATGGCTTAAGCTCAATTTCTTTGCCAGCGTCATTGACTAGAAGGGAGGAGCTAACCTTCTTCTGGTCGATCTTCTCTCCATGGGAAAGTGCCAATGCCATCACAATTTTGGCCCCATCTTCGGCTGCAGCAGACTATACCTTGTCAACATATTTGGATCAGAAGGAAAAATTGCCGCCAGATCATTTAGATCACCGGGTACATCTTTCTCAGGGAAGATCTCCACATGCAAGGTCTTGAAAGCACGGCGGGAGCGAATCAATAGATTGCGCCCGCACATGGTATGTTCTTACTAGGTGCCAATAGCATCCGATAAAGTATCAGACTTAAGCTCCTCTTGCAGACTTAGAGATTGTCCAGTTATTTCTATAAAAAGGAGGGAGAAGGTAAATTTCTAGAACTCGAATAAGCGAGAAGAATACAAGTGTAACAATGGAATGAGAAGCAAAACTTACTGGTCAGGGAGGAATTTAAAGCTTCCACACGGAGGCGAAGATCTTTGTCCTGCATCTCTGCGGCTTCAGCTTTCTTCTGGATGGCTTCGGCTTCGGTAGCAGCATCTTTCTTGGCTTTTACAAGAAGCAATTTTGTCTTCTTCAGTTCAACTTCCAGCTCACCACTCTCTTTAGATCTTGATCGCGAATAATAGCGGATTCTTCAGTAGCAGCTACATCAAGATTCAAGTCGTCATCATTAGAAAATGATCAAATGCAACAAAAATAATAACAAGTAATTAGACATACCTTTAGACTCTTCGGCTTCATGATGCATCTTGATGAAACGAGAGGCCATATCAACCACCTCGCGCATCATCAGCTACACCAACAGAGACAAAGTTACTCGGGGGCTGAAGTATACATGCGAACCCCAAAATAAACAAATATGGAAGGCACTTACATCTTGCATGACCGGTTTTGAGGGATTTTCGGCTATAGCCATGCCCTTGCCGGAGGTTTTATTTTTCTTCGATGGTGGCTCAATGGGTGATGATGCCATATTCTTCGGATCCAACTTGGAAGAAAGATTTTTGATAGGGCCATCCGTGCTTGATTGTTGACCCGAGAACTTAGGGGGACGAGTTGGAGCAACAGTATCAGCTAGAAACTTTGGAGAGGCATCCAGCTCCTCGTTGCTCCTAGAAAAGTAAAGAGTGTTTAATAATTTACTGGATAATAACTTCAAAGCAACAAATAAAAAACAGAGGGGAAAGGTAACTTACGAGATATTATCTTTTGCTATCCGAAAAATCCCTTTGCGGGGAACAACACGAGTAGTTTTGACATTCTGTGGTTTGGATCCAGTCGAATCGTCGGAGTCTTCGACCATTTCAACAGGATCAACACATGTTCGTTTTCCCTACATGGGGACTGCCTCATAATCTTCGGAATGAGACGAAGGAGGTGATGCCGTGTCATGGGAGGAGCTAGCAGATGCAACATCATCCTCTTCTACAACACCAGGAATTTTGGCATATCCCTCAGATGCAGTAGCACTGTTAGGAAACTCCCCAGCTTCGAGAAGTGGAGGCAAACAAATAAGATGATCATAGCCCTATTAGGAAAAGGAGGGAGAAGGTACATTTCTGGAACACGAATAAGCGAGAAGAATACAAGTGTAACAATGGAATGAGAAGCAAAACTTACTAGTCAGGGAGGAATTTAAAGCTTCCACACGGAGGCGAAGATCTTTGTCCTGCATCTCTGCGGCTTCAGCTTTCTTCTAGATGGCTTCGGTAGCAGCATCTTTCTTGGCTTTTACAAGAAGCAATTTTGTCTTCTTCAGTTCAACTTCCAGCTCACCACTCTCTTTAGAGCTTGATCGCGAATAATAGCAGATTCTTCAGTAGCAGCTACATCAAGATTCAAGTCGTCATCATTAGAAAATGATCAAATGCAACAAAAATAATAACAAGTAATTAGACATACCTTTGGACTCTTCGGCTTCATGATGCATCTTGATGAAACGAGAGGCCATATCAACCACCTCGCGCATCATCAGCTGCACCAACATAGACAAAGTTACTCGGGGGCTGAAGTATACATGTGAACCCCAAAATAAACAAATATGGAAGGCAGTTACATCTTGCATGGCCGGTTTTGAGGGATTTTCGGCTATAGCCATGCCCTTTCCGGAGGTTTTATTTTTCTTCGATGGTGGCTCAACGGGTGATGATGCCGTATTCTTCGGATCCATCTTGGAAGCAAGATTTTCGATAGGGTCATTCGTGCTTGATTGTTGACCCGAGAACTTAGGGGGGCGAGTTGGAGCAACAGTATCAGCTGGAAATTTTGGACAGGCATCCAGCTCCTCGTCGCTCCTAGAAAAGTAAAGAGTGTTTGATAATTTACTGGATAATAACTTCAAAGAAACAAATAAAAACATAGGGGAAAGGTAACTTACGAGATATTATCTTTGCTATCCGAAAAATCCCTTTGCGGGGAACAACACGAGTAGTTTTGACATTCTGTGGTTTGGATCCAGTCGAATCATCGGAGTCTTCGACCATTTCAACAGGATCAACACATGTTCGTTTTCCCTACATGGGGACTGCCTCATAATCCTCGGAATGAGACGAAGGAGGTGATGCCGTGTCATGGGAGGAGCTAGCGGACACAGCATCATCCTCTTCTACAACACCATGAATTTTGGCATATCCCTCGGATGCAGTACACTGTCAGGAAACTCCCCAGCTTCGAGCAGTGGAGGCAAACAAATAAGATGATCATGGCCCTATTAGAAATAGGAAAATTGCAAAGTCAAAAGGATAACCCAAGGAAACTGTAAATAAAGGGCGACACTCGTAAAAAATTTACAAGTTAGGGAAGTTTTTACCTCAGGCGCAGGATGCTTCTTGGTAAAAGGTTTAACCCGATAATAAGTCGGAACAGGGCTTTTCTTCGTAAACTTCGTGATGGAGCGAACCCTCTTATCTAAGATATCAGTGTCAGATCCTCATGTTTAATCCTCATTGGATGTTTTAAATTATCATATGTCCACATGCAGGATAGCCGAGTTTGGAGAGGTTGAAACCAAATCCTCAAGAAATATGTCAGGATTTGAATACCTTCGGGATATGGGCACTAATTCCAGGATGCGCTAGTGCACATCTTCTCGATCTGATACAGCAATGGCGAAATCTCATTCGTCTCTTCGGGATATGGGAACTCATTCCAGGATGCGATCCTCTGGCAGGTTTTCGTTGGGTCAAAAGGGGCTAACCAAACTTTTGACCCTCGACATGTTGTTCCTTGATATAAAACCACTTTGTTTTCTAGCCTTGGATAGAAATCCGCATCTTTCATATCATAGTACTCCACATCTGAGCGAACTGAGATTATTGCACCACCGATGTCATGGAAGACAGTATCAGTGGCGTTGCGACGAACAAAAAAGAAATCCTTCTACAGGCCCCAATGGGGATGGATCCCAAGAAAGCATTCACACAAGGCAATGAAAATAGAGATGTGGAAGATGGAGTTTGGCATAAGCTAGTAGATCTATACTCCATAGAGAAAAAGAAGCCCATGGAGAAATTCGTGGGAAGGGAGAGAAAGACCACGGAAAAAGAATCAAAGGAATATTACCTGCCATCCCTCCTCCGGCGACGGCATGTCCTCATCACCGGGCAGCTTGCAGGAGTGTTCCTCTACGAGGGAGTAGCCATGGGCCTCGTGCAGCTCGCACGAGGTGCACTTCGACGGCATCCATCCCACAGTCCGTGTCTTCCTCACGGTGGCGACAGCAGCAGATGATGCTCCCTTCGAACAGCCCATGGTGGCAAGTGGCAAGAACATGGAGGAGTGTTGAGCGGCAGAGCAAAGGAAGAAGATGATGCAAAAGAGGGGAAAACATTAAATCCATAATTCCCTTTAATATAGACAAAGAAGAGGTTCATGCGCACCATTGATTGTAAAGCACTGAAGGGTCAAATGGAATATCATACAACCACATGGCAGCAAGGTAAAAGGGAAAATATCTCGTGCAATTAAAAAAACATGGTGAATCCGCTGGTGGTCACACAAAGCCTCGATTTTCATGCGATAAAGTGGGGAAGCACAGTAACAGCAGTGCCACGACGTCGCCCACACATCACACTGAACATTGGTTCCCACGTGAGGTCACGTCCAATCAACAAAACTGCGGCACGCCATCTTCGTCATCAATAAAATCATGAGTTCTCAATGAAACCTCTAGATTCATTCGAGAAAAAACATAAAGTACATGCTCCGGTGCATGCACACGAACATTTACTCGGGGGCTAATCCCGCTGGAACAAAGTATTTGTCACAAACCCGAGAAAATTTATCATAAGTATATTCCTCAAGACAAGGATCTACATTTGAGCCTATGCCCTGATGCAAGCATCGAAACAAAGCCTCGGGGGATACTCCCATTGGGAGCGCTATCGCGCACACATAAATTCAAAATCCTCCTACGGAGTTGACATTTTCAACAAAAGAAAAGCATAATATTTGAGCCTAAACTTGAATCCAAGAATTCTACTATAGCCTCGGGGGCTACTCCCATCGGGACCACTATCTGATACGCCCAATTTGCATCACCATTCTATATCATAATTTGCCTCTTTTCATTGATATTTGTCTTATTATGAGGTATTAATTATGGGTTTTCATCTGTTTATGCATGTTGGATGATTCCTAGAGGATGGACTGCCGGAGTCTGGATTCTGATGGAAAAAAAGGCGTTTCGGTGCAATTTCGCGAAGATCAGAAAAATACCAGAAAAATATGGAAACATATTATTTTACCAGAATACGAAGGAAGCTAGAAGGAGGGACGTAGATGGGCCTCAGGGGGGTCACAGCCCCTAGGCGCGGACCCACCTGACCCCGTGCCTAGGGCAGGTGTGGCCCACCTGCCCGACCTCCGACTCCGCCCCTTCGCCTATTTCTTCCCTTCAAAACCCTAAGGCTCGGGGAGAGAACACAGATAGATTTCCGCCCCCTCTGGGGGCGGAAAACACCGAGAGAGAAAGATATCTCCGGCAGACAGATTTCCGCCGGGGGAATTCTTTCCCAGAGAGGGGAGACCATCGCCATCAACATCGTCATCAACCTAGGCTTCATCGGGATCATCATCATCATCATCCACACCATCATCTCCACCAGCACCATCACTACATGAAACTTCAACATTTATGGGCCTAGGGGAATGCATTGTGTATTTGGCTACACATCGCGGGGTTGCCGGAGTGACAGAAACCTAAACCCCCGTTAGGACACCTTTGCACAAGGGAACATAGGATCTTAGAGTTTAAGGCTCTGGTTAGATTTATATCTTAATTACTTTCTTGTAGTTACGAATGTTTGCAGGGGGTTTAATCACAAGTATATATTAGTCGTAGGAAGGGTGGTATGTTAGCACAGGTTCACCAACACAACACTTACACCAACAGAGAAGAGTAGTCAGCTATTTGAAGCGAAAGCACTTGACAGAATTCCCATGTGTCCTCGAGAACGTTTTGTCCTTATAAGTATTTCCACCGTCTTGACCTTTGATAAGAAAGGATTGGGCCACTTGCTCCGTTTGTTCGTTACTTCTGTTACTTGCTCCTTGTTTTGTTGCCTTGCTAGAAAACCACTAAATCCGTTTGTTAAGTATTCACAGGGATTTCCTGCTCCATACCACTGTTCAGCACCTTCTGCTCCTCGTTGGGATCGACACTCCTATTTATCGAAAATACTACGATACACCCCGTATACTTGTGGGTCATCAAGACTATTTTCTGGCGTCGTTGCCAGGGAGTGAAGCGCTATTGAAGAGTAGAACTGGTAAGGGAAACTTTCACTGTGACTATTGCTCTTGTTTCTGCTTGTTACTTTGTTTCCAATATTGATAACCCACTTGGTTTTCTGTTTGGGAAAACTACTACCACTACTAGGGTAGTAGATGAACCACCTCCTGTTGAGATAGATCCTTTTAATATACCTACAAGTATTGTTAATCGTGTTATGGATAATTATTATTTTTGGGATGGAACTTTCCATCCCGATGATCACTTTCTTTTTATCCATGAATTATGTGGGTTATTTAAGTGTGCAGGTATCACAACTGAACAGGTGAATAAGAAGTTACTCTCCATATCCTTTAAAGGGAGAGCTGAAGAATGGTATAAGCTGCTAAAGAATGGACAATCCATGTAATGGGAGGAGCTGTCATTTCTCTTTTACTCTAAATTTTATCCTCCCAGCGAGATTCATAAGGATAGAAATCTTATATATAACTTTTGGACTCTTGATGGAGAGAGTATAGCTCATGCTTGGGGGAGAATGAAGTTACTAATGCTTAAATGTCTTATTCATGAACTCCCTAACAATATTATTCTCAATAACTTTTATGCTAGGCTTTCTATTCATGATAAAGATTTACTAGATGCTTCTTGTGCTGGATCATTCACACGTATGAAGGAAGAACCTAAATGGGATCTTCTAGACCATATTCAAGAGAACACTGAAGCTTGGGAGAATGAAAAAGGAAGAAAGTCAGGTATAAACTATGATTATGAATGCATTAAATCTTTTATGGGTACCGACAACTTCCGTCATATCAGTAATGAGTTTGGTCTTGATTCCCAAAGTATTGCCAACTGTTTTAAAGCCTTTATCTCTTACATTGGAATTCCCAAGAAGAAGTGGAATAAGTACCATGCTCCTTATAAAGATGTTGTTAGTTATGTTCCTGTTAGAAGTACTCAAGTTTGTACTACTAATCATATTGTGCCTGAACCTCACGTTGATAAAATGCCTTTACCAGCTAAGGTAAAGGAGTATTCTATGATTATTAGTGCAAATAGCAAAGGTACAATGAAAACCGTGGAGCCTGGTAAGCATTTGAATGATGGACCTGTGGTAGCCATTGTGAAAGACACTGTCACTAGAAATATAGAGGATGAGCACATTGTCTTCTGTGAAGACGCTTCTAATATTATCTCTCATCCTAGTAAGGATAGAAAATCTAGTGTTCATGTGCTTTCTGCTAAAATAGGTGATCATTGCTATTATGGTTTATTTGATATTGGTGCTAGTTCTAGTGATATTCCTTATGAGCTTTACAGAGAAATTATGCATGAGATTGGTCCTTGTGAGATTGAGGACATTGATGTGGTTATTCACCTTGATAATAAGGAGACCATTTGCCCCATTGGTATTGTAAGAGATGTGGAGGTTCTCTGTGGTAAGATTAAGTATCCTGCTGATTTTCTAGTGCTTAATTCAGCAGCTAGCAAAACTTGTCCTATCATTTTTGGTAGAACTTTCTTGAACACTTGTGGAGATATTATTGATTGTAATAAGGAAAAGCTTTTTAACCAAGTTTGATGGAGATTCTTATGAGTTTAAATTTTCCAAATTTGCTAAATATCCTTGTGAAAATAGCTTGCCTAATAAAGATTTCAGGATGGAACAACTTGCTTCTATTGATCCAGTCTATGACCTTAGACCTCTTTTTGGTGACTGTAAGTATGCTTATTTTGATGATAAAGTTGTTTCCAGTGATAGTTATATTGTCAATTTTATTCAAAGTGCTACTGAAAGTTATTATGAGAGAGGGAAACATGGTTTTATGTGTCTCAGTGATGTTAAGTTTCCCTGTTTTATGTTGAAAGCTTTGAAGTTGCATTTGTTTTGTCTTCCTTTGCTTGTGGCCTTTTGTTTCAAAAATTTGTTTTCTCATGATACCCCCATGCATAGGAAGTGCGTTACACTAAAGTGTGTTGGTTATTTGCTTCTTGATGCTCTCTTTCACTTCAGATATATATATCCTATGTGAGCATCTTTGGAAGTTTCAAGCCTAACTTAAAGGCATTAAAGAAAAGTACTTGTTGGGAGATAACCCAAGAGTTTTGTCGAGTCTTGGAAGTTATTACCTCTGTAATAACCGCTCCTTATCCTTTTTGTTTTGGTCTTTGTGTCAAGTTCAACTACTTTTGTGAAGTAGAGGAGTTGTGAAAAGTGGCTGTCTTGGGAAAGATTTTTGTGTTGTATTGTAAAAATTCGTGAGGAAGCTCAGTACGTTGGATGGAGCTGCATTTTTATGAGCTTGTTATACAAGTTGTTACCCAACTTTCATTAGTTCTGCACTTTTTGATTTGAGTAACAAAAGGTCTTCTAAAAAATCAATCTTTACCTGCTGGTATGTTTTGACGGATTTCTGCCATCATTTGCATTTGCCTCTTACAGAAGCTTTTGTTTTGATGGGTTTTCAGTTGAAGTGTGCACCAAAGGTTTATTGTTTTTTCTTACTCTAATGTTGTATTTGACATTGTGCAAGGGTTTTGTAAGAAGGAAATTCTCAGGAGAAAGAGAAAAGGAATATGCAGAGTTCGTCTTTGAATAGGTAAAAGTGGTAAAAGAGAAGGTTCATGAAACTCCAATCTTTTTATATTTTTGATGTTTTTAATATATAAGGGAAGTTATGAGACGAAACTAAAGAGGAAACGGAGCCCGGGGTGGACAAACCCACCCTAGAAGCGGGCCTATCCTGGCCACGCCTGAGGGGGGTGTCTCCCCCTCAAACTTCGTCTCCGCCTCATTTCCATGTCAAAACCTTCCTTATGCATTGAAACTTTTGTAATATATAACCCCCCGGATCCCCCGAGGTTCGTGCATCATGTTCTCGTCGTGTTTTCATTTCGATATATTTCTGTCAGGAAATCTTCTCAAGTTTAGAGCACCATGGCCTCCGCCAACGACAAAGGAAAGAAGCCCGTGGAGATAGAGTTGGAAGAACAAACCGACGCATGAACAAGGGGAAGGAAACCTACTTTTGTAGGTGCAATTAACACTATGGATGCTTTTTGTAGGGAATCATATCCTTCGGTCCAGAACTCATATACTGCCCTGAGGCAGCAGAAGCCCTTCGAACCACCAACGCGTTTTGTGATAAGTACCATGCTTTGAGGATGAAGGTGGATATGCTTCAAGAGGAAAACAACAGGCTTCGAAAGATGCTGGAAGATTTCCTGACCCATGACAATAGAACACCACCACCACCGAAGGAGTAATTCGTCATCAGTTTTGGCATCCCCTTGGCTTGTTCCAAGCTTGGGGGAGTGTCGCGGTATCACCACCATTATCCTTTATTTTTTACCTTTTTAGTGGATTCATATATGTGGTATAGAGGTTATCTTATAGTTTGGTTTGCATGTGGAAGTATCTCTACTTTAGTTGATTATCTATGTATCCCTTGGTGTGAGTGCCTTTATTGGAATATTAATGAGAAGTCTCATATTTTACTTTTTGCACTTCTTATTTTTAGTTTGCAATCTCTATTATATGATGGATTTTGTGAATCACTATTGGCACCACTTTGGGATCATCAAGTGGATCTAAATTGGTTTTGGGAAACCGAGTTCTGGTCAGTGGCATTAGTTTGAAAGAAAAGGAAAGAAAGAAAAGGAAAGAAAGAAAAGGCAGACTTCATAAGCTTAGTATTCTTTATTGAAGATTCTTTTGTGTCTTCAAGGAAGATTGCATGTTTGGATTTATTACTTGTATGTTTGCTTGTTTCTTTCAACTCTCTTTCTTGCTACCCAGCCTTGCTAGCCAAAAACCTGTTTTGAGAAGGCATACTTCTCATGTTTCCAAAATTCTTTGAACCCAAAACTTTTGCCACTTGTGTCCACCATATCTCCCTAGTAGATTTTGCTATTCCAAGCACATTCTCAAGCTTCATCTACCTTTCGAATTAAAAAGTATTTTGTTATGTGAAAACTAGTTAGTAAAGCTCTCGCGAACTTGATGTCACACTTTATTACTTGCCCCTAATAGACTTGAACCATTGTGGACATCGAAGTTGTATATGCTTGCATCTATATGTTGGAATTAGCAGAACCGTGCTGTCACGGGGAACGTTTTCAAATTTGCACTTGTACTCTGTACATAGTTGATATCGTGCTCTTTTGTTTATGGCTGTCAACGGTGTGAAATAAAGAGGGAACTTGCACTACTAGGAAAACGGCTATAGGTAATTCACACATCCGTGGCGCACGTGCTAGTGGTGCCCCACAGGTAAAATAGGTGTGGCGCACTGCCCATAGGTGCCCTACGGCTAACTGATGTAAGCGAGGCGCACATGGGGGAGGTGCCCCACGGCTATGTGTGGGCCAGGGCACAGGTGGCCGCAGCACACATACCCGTAGCGCACTATGTCAAGGTGCGCTACGGATGTGAAACTTAGCCGTAGGGCACTCTGTCCTAATGCGCTACGGGTATGTGTGCTGCAGCAGCTGGGTCAACTTAGCCGTAGGGCACTCTGCCCTAGTGCCCTACGGCTAAGTGGCCTACACCAACTCCACCCCCCCCCCGTGGATCGCCTTTTTAGCTTTGCAAAAAAATAAAATAAAATGAAAAACACTTCAAAAAAATAAAATCCTTTCATATTTAGGTAGATAATGTGGTCTAGTTTCTAGTAAAATTAACAAACATGAATTTCGACTTTTTCTACAAAAAAAGTCATGCCATGGTAAAACGGCTGTAACATTTGCATACGATGTCGAAAAAACATATAATATACCTTTAGGTGTTTAGCGATTTTTTAGAATCTCAAAATTCGAAAAGAGTAAAAAGTTATGGCAAAAACAAGATTTTTTGCTGCAGAAAAAAAAATTGAGGCAACTTACCCGTAGCGCACCACCACCTAGTGCGCCACGAGTAAGTTGGGCGAGATTCGAAATTCGAATCAACACCCCGCCCACCTACCTCCTTCTCTCTCCCTCTCTTCCTTCCTCTTCTCTTCCTTCCTCCCTATGTTCTTGTTTTCCTCCTCTCTTCCTTCCTCTCTTCTTATCTTCCTCTTCTCTTCCTTCCTCTCTTCTTCTCTTCATATTATCTTCGTCTTCTCTTCCTTCCTCCCTCTCTTCTTCTCTTCCTCCCTCTTCTCCTTCTCCTCACTTCCGCCTCCTCCGACCAAGGACGACCACGGGAACAAGCTCCTTCAGCCGCCGTCATCGTCGCCTCCTCCGACCACACGTCCTCCAGCCGTCGCCGCTGCCACCACCTCCTCCGACCATACCTCCATCCACCTCCGACTGCATCTCCCGACGCACCTCCTCCTCCCGCCTCGACACCGACGAGGACTAGCACGGCCACGACCTCCTGCACATCCCTGCGGTGGTAGGTCGTGGCCACGGCCACTGCTCCGGCGAGGCTAAGCGACGGCAGCGATTTTTGGACCCGATTGCTTTTGCAATTCAAAACGAGGGTGTTGTTTGAATTTTTTTGTTTTTTTCAAAAACACATCCGTGGCGCACCTGTACCCCTACCCGTGGCGCACCTGGTAGTGCGCTACGCCTATCCTCATATAACCGTGGCGCACCTAGTAGTGCGCTACAGGCACTTTTTAGACGCAGCGTACGCCTAGTGGCGCACCACTAGTGCGCCATGGATGGGCTTTTCAGGTGCGCCACGAACAGCCTTTTTCCTAGTAGTGTTGTAAGTCCATGGAGTTTGTAACTTGTGTTAGAGAAACGCCTGGGCTGCTAGCCTAATCCATGCTTAATCATGGTGGAAACTTGTAGCATCACTATAGTGAGTCATCTGTGAAGCATCCTCAATAAAAAGCTATGCATATGGTAAATAAAAAGATCGCTCAGATGCTCATTATCTGCTTGCCTTGTCATTTTGGTTATGGGACAACTCCTGTACCATGTGCAAAGGGTACCCCGTTGGCGGTTCTCAATGATATGAAAATACTTACAATGACAAGAACTTACCTGGACCCAAAGTTGAGTATGCATGAGGAGTGACCCTCATATTCAAGGGACATGAGATTGCCAACTTATATTTCGTCAAGCATATACTCCATCTTTGTTCACTTTAACCTTAATCATCTCAAGATGCTTATGATATGGGCAATGAGGGCTCAAAGCTAGTAAGTACCATAATCTTTTGAAAGCTCTTTATGACTTGTAATTCCTGCTACCCTCTAAGAAGGGACCTTTCTCCCACTTCCAAGTTTAGTCAGTAAACCTACTTCCTCTCTATCTCCAGGAAGCTTTTGAGTTGTTGTGTTTCAAGCATTCGCATGGTGATTTATTCAATCAAGTACTTTATCTTCCTTGTTTGCACAGAACTCTTATCTATTGAGTATTACTTTGAAAGCCTTCACTTGTGAAAAACCTTTTTGAGCAAAGAGTGCTCCTGTTTTGAAACTTCTATGAAAAGCTTTTGTGAAACTGTTTGCCAGGTGTTCTCTGACCAAGAACAAGTTTTCCAATTCCAATTATGATTTATCTGTATGCATCTCTATTGTGAATACTGTACTTGGTTGCAAGCTAAATTATATAATGGTGAGTTGCTTTCTTCTATGAGTTGTGCAATGGTAAGTGTGATGCTTCTTGTTCGTATTCTTTTATCGACACTTCACTCCATAAACCTGTGGAAATGTTTACTGAGCTCAGTTATCGCTTGGGGACAAGCGAAATCTAAGCTTGGGGGAGTTGATACGCCCAATTTGCACCACCATTCTGTATCAGAATTTACCTATATTCATTGATATTTGTCTTATTAAGAGGTATTACTTATGGGTTTTCATCTGTTTATGCATGTTGGATGATTCCTGGAGGATGGACTGTCGGAGTCTGGATTCTGATGGAAAAGAAGGCGTTTTGGTGCAATTTCGTGAAGATCAGAAAAATACCAGAAAATATGGAAACATATTATTTTACCAGAAGACGAAGGAAGCCAGAAGGAGGGACGGAGATGGGCCTCAGGGGGCCCACACCCCCTAGGCGCAAGCCCACCTGACCCCACGCCTAGGGCAGGTGTGGCCCACCTGCATGGCCTTCGACTCCGCCCCTTTGCCTATATCTTCCCTTCGAAACCCTAAGACTCGGGGAACAACCACATATAGATTGATGCTGCCTCTCGGGGGTGGAAAACACCGAGAGAGAAAGATCTCTCTAGCAGACAGATTTCTGCCGGTGGAATTCCTTCCCGGAGAGGGGAGACCATCGCCATCAACACCGTCATCAAGCTAGGCTTCATCAGGATCATCATCATCCACACCATCATCTCCACCAGCACCATCACCACCACTCCATCTCGCTATAACAATTGTGTTGGATATTGCTTTAGTTCTTTGGGGAAACTTTCCCGGTGTTGATTACTATTGTAGTTGATGCTTGTGAGTGAAACCATTGGATTATTGTTTATGTTCAGATTGTTATCCATTATCATATCATCTTTGATCTTGATCCATATGATGTCTTGTGAGTAGTTCGTTTAGTTCTTGAGGACATGGGAGAAGTCATGTTGTTAGTAGTGAATCTGTGATGAGTTATTATTCAATGGTTTAGTATTTAAGTTGTGGTGCTATTATTCTAGTGGTGCCATGTGAACGTCGACTACATGATACTTCACCATTTATGGGCCTAGGGGAATGCATTGTGTATTTGGCTACTAATCATGGGGTTGCCGGAGTGACAGAAACCTGAACCCCCGTTAAGACACCTTTGCACAACGGCACGTAGGATCTCGGAGTTTAAGGCTATGGTTTGATTTATATCTTAATTACTTTCTTGTAGTTACGGATGTTTGTAGGGGGTTTAATCACAAGTATGTATTAGTCCTAGGAAGGGCGGTATGTTAGCACAGGTTCACCCACACAACACTTACAACACCAGAGAAGAGTACTCAGCTATTTGAAGCGAAATGTAACACCCCAGTTTTAGCTAATATTATATTAGGGTTTGTTTGTGCATTGCATAAGCATCATCTCTATTAATGCATGCAATTAAGAATAAACAAAACCCTAAGCCCTAGTTTACTCTCTCTCTCTCTAAACAATTCAAAATGGTTTGAATTTCAAAAAAAAATATCAAAATATTTGGAGCCCAAATGGAATACAAGGGTTCATAAGTATTTCTTATGTTTTATAAAATCCTTGGTATTTTTGAAAGCTTTAAAAACAGATTGGAACTTGAAATTTCAAACAGGAAATGAAAACAGAAATAGAAAAGTGTTTTGCAAAGAAAAACAGTAGCCAGAACACTCCCTGGGCCGCAGCACAGCAGCCAAGTTTCCCTCTCCCCTCTGCCTGCCGCACTCCCGTAGCCCGCAGCTGGCCCAGCTAAGGCCCGCATACCCCTTCATTCTTTTCTCTCTTCTTCTTCGTCGCCAGAAGGATGCCGTCGAGGGGAGTAGCTGCGTGTCGACGCCGGCACCGTCCCCGCCTCATCGTGATGCCCGCTGCGAGGAGATGCGCGCTACCGACGTCCTGAACGACTAAAAGTACTCCTTCGCCGCCCAGTTGAACCCTAATCCCCTCTTTTTCCCCCAATTTCTCTCCGGCCGAACTCTAGCTCACGGGAGATCCGGCTCGCCGTCAATTCTTGCTTCCCCTCGTCGTTCCAAGCCCACAGGCGTGACCGCCGTGATCGACATGCTCAATTTCCCCGGCCAGCTCTATCGGAAGTCACCTCCATCGCTCCAATCGCCACCTCCTTCCCTGTATCTGGTCGCCGTCGCTGCGGGTGATTCCGTCCTCCCCCGAGCTCCCTGATCCCTCCACGAGCATCACAGTAAGCCCAGGAACCCGCCAGTACACTCCCATCTCTCGTTTGCTTCCTGTAACAAGCTGCCATCGCGTTCTGCCGCTCGCCGCCATCGGTCACCGCCGTAGCCGCTTCTCCGACGACCATCTCTGGGTGGCGCCACCTCTATAGGGTCCGCCAGGTCGTGCTGTATCCAGACCGCCTAACCGCGCTTCCTAGTTCGCCTCCAATCTCCGTCCCCGCCGCCGATCCGTGGATCACCGACGGTGTGACGTCACGCTGGCGCCAGCCACGCGGGGTTAGCCCGGTCAAACCAGCCCCCGACCCTACTGTGCTTGCGTGGCTCGCTGACGTGTCCTATCCCCCACAGGTCAGCCTCTCTGGCTAGCCCTAGCCCGAGTGAAAAATGCCCCTGAACCATTTTTGCTTGTGTGGCTGCTGAGGTGGCTCCGGGCTCCTATGTCAGTCACTGTGGCAAGGTATGCCTGCGGTGTAAAAAGTTTAACCAGCTTTTAATAATTTCAGAAAAAGGATAAATCTTATAAATTTAATAAGTAATTGTTTATAAGTCCAAAAAATACGAATAATCTATCAAAATGTTCAGAAAAATGAAACCTAGATATTTAAGCTATAACCATGCATTTTTCAACAACTTAAATGGCAAGTTTAATTAGAAGAACAAACTAACCCCTCTCATATGCTCCGGAGTTTTCCCGAGTTAGGGTTTGTACCCCTCGGAACCCCGTTTAATTTGTCGATCATGCCTTAGGGTTACTTTTCAATACAATTTAACTTGTCAAATCATCATCCTTGTTTGAGCATTGCATCGATGCCATGTGTTGATTGTTTCCCCTCTCTTTCCGGTGTTTGGTTCTTTCCGGTAGAATACGATGTCGAGATCGAGATCGAAGACCGAGATCAAGACAATTGAAGATCGACGAAAAATACTTGACCAACTCTAACCAAGTCAAGTTCAAGGCTTCCGAAGATCTATTTATCTGCTATCAACTGGCAAAGGCAAGCATAACCCCACCATGATATAACTCTATGTTTTCGAAAGCATTTCAATTCCCGCCATGATGCATACGATTCTACTATGGTCTTTTATCGATAGATAAAGTATCCTATCCGTTGCATACTCCCTTTGAGCATATATTACCTAATCCACTGCTCCTAGCATAACTAGGTTTGGCTTGTGTGCACTGCTAGAGCTCTTGTCTGTATCTTGCTTAGCCATGCATAGTTGTCAGTTCTGGTCCATCCAGAGGATGTATCAGATGCAGAGAATCTAGTATGACAGGAGAACGTGATGAGATGATATCAAAGGTGATATGAGATTAAATATGCTAAGGCTTGTATGGGAGGCCACGGTGGGATGTGGTTTTTCTAGTCCCATGCTCGCCACCACTAGGACCTGAGTTCTTGCCTGTGGAACCAAGACGAGCGTGCAACCACACGGGGCCTAGACAACCTCATGACTGACTAACTTTCCTAGTAGATTCCATGAGTTGCATAGTTCGGGCGTTCCATTCGACATATGCATAGAAAATCTTTTGAAAGATTTGCCGGGTGAAGTTGGTGCATTCATAACAGGTAGGTAAGCGTGGACCGGGTTGCTTGGGGTAGATAGCGCCCCTGGTAAACCAACCTCGCCTCAAATCTTTAAGTACCGGCTTCGGGATTTGACCCGTTACGGCGGAACCATACTTATTGCGCGACTCATGGTCTCGGCGAAAGCAAGGTAAAGGTCGTGTCTGACCACCCTCTGCCGGCCTTCCAAGGAAGAGGGCTTATCTAGTGGAATTAAGAGAAGGTTAGTACGTGTGGGTAAAGTTGTACACCCCTGCAGGGTAATAATTTTTTCGAAAAGTTGTGTTCACGGTTATGAACGACTTGGCGACCGGACTCAAGATCATAGATAACTTTAACCACTGTAAAACTTGTAGATCAACGTGTGCTTAAGGATGCTTCCTCATGGGTACGAGGGGTTGATCCTAGTTGGTAGATGATGATGATTTGGTGGATATCAAAAGATGATGATCAATATTTCAGAGATGTCGCTCTCTTATCTCCTTTTAAAATACTCTAACAAGACGAGATTCTTCTCTCTCTCTTGCTTTATAAACAAAAGTGGCTTTATGCAAAACAACTCCACAAGCCAGAAGTCTTGTGGAGTACACCCTGTACTCACCCTTGCTTTGTTGATACTTTTGGCAGAGTAAGTGTTCCCTGAAGATCAGTTTGGTACTACATCGACATCGACGAGTAGCTTGGGGTTCTCGGCCGGCAGCCTAGAATCTATGGGCTGGGACGTCATCGTTATGCTTCAGGCCTCTTAGGCCATTTGTTAAGTTTTCTATACTTAATAGCATAATTTGCCTTCCGTTATTTGATGTTTGTGGTTAGTGACCTCTACTTGTAATAATTTGGTTCTCTACTCAGTTATGGGCTTGCTGTAATAAATTTTGTGTCGTAGGGTCACTGTTGTGTTACCGATTCTTCACTGGATATTCTTGAGCTCAAGGTTAAGCTTATGTCAGACGGAGGTCTGGGATTTGTTTAGCCCTGATCCCAGGGGTGTCATAGTTCTTGGTATTAGAGCAGTACCGACCGTAGGAAAACCTTGCTACTGGTCGATGTTGAATCTAGTGGTTGTGAAAACTATTTTATAAGCTGAAAAGTATTTGCAAAAAAATCTAGTATGCTTCTTTTCTCCTTATCCAGTTTCGCTCTTACTCTGGGTCATCTTATCTGATGTTGATTTTGGAAAAGTTTTGATATCTCTTCTAGTCTTTCAAAACTTAGGTGCCTCCTTGGCATGTCTTTTCTAAACCAGTTGACCTAGTGTTGAGTTCTCTATAGTTGTGTGTGTTGTGAATTCCTTGATTCCCTTTTCTCTTGTTCATCTCAGAGATTCCTTTCAATCATGATCTCTCTATATTTCAGACCCACAATATCATATTGTTTGATCTGTAGTGTTCTGTTCCAGGCTTCGAGGTTTCCTTTCGCCTCCCGTGCCTCCTTTTTGTTGTTTGGCTACTTCAGAAGTCGTTTCTTCTCTTGGAAGCTACCTCTTGGTTACTATCTTGCAGTGTACGTTGTGTCACTCAAGTAGTAGTTACTCCTTTCTTTGGGTTTTAACCCTTGGATTTGAACCTAAGATCCCTGATTGTGTTGGATTCTGGTGTTGTGAATCTTGTACATGAAGATGACCTTTAAACCAAGATCCATTCCTATGACCCTTGTCGTTAATGTTCATACATTACCTCGGGATAGCTAGTACCTTCTAGTATAGCCTTCAAGCTTGTGGTTTTGTCGCAATTGAATTGTGACAACAAAGGACTTCCCCTACCACATGCTATGGCAGATGTTCTCTAATGGAACCAAATAGATCACGATAAGAGTACTCCTCGTGAGTCTCGCATCTATACTCGTGACTCTACCACACCTTTTCCCTCTCTTGGATTGGTTTTCAGAAGATTGTTGACTTATGCATCCACATCTCGGGATTCTACCATGAGCATGTTCCTTTTCCCTTGTTGTTTTCCGACCTTTGTCTACCCGTTGGTAGGCAAGTACTAAATGTGCATCAGTGTCTTCTAATGCAAGATACTCTTGTGGTCCGTCTAGACAAAACATTTTGGAATGTCTAGGAGAAACAAACTCCGGTACCTCGTCATATATAGGACCAGGTCAAAGTGTTGTAACCCACAGATCAAGAGGCATTGATTATCTTACATCTGTTCTATCTTAAAGTATCACACTCTTCTATACTAAGAGATCATGTTAAGGTTCATGACCCTTAATGAAGTGATGCTCTTAAATATATTTACCCACCCTTCCTCGAGCTTTCGCGCTCGTGAGTGATGCGTGTGCATAATGATGTGGCCATCTGAGATTCTAGCAATTTTTATTGTTTTGAACTCTAAGGAAATTTGAGTCATTCTTAGCGTGATTGGTTAACCCTTTCACTAAGCAAAGGTGTAGGGGTTCGTAGCATGGAAAACAAAAATTTTCTATCGCATACAAACAAACAAGCTAAGATCTATCTACTAGATTGTAGCAACGAGTCGATGGAATAACTCACCCTCGAAGATTCCAAAGTGTTTAACGAGAGCAGATTCTCGTGGGTGATGTAGTCGTACTCTTTCCGATCTCAAGATCGCGTAGACGATCCTTCCAGCGCCGCGTTCCCGCAGCGCTCCCGCAGTCGGTCACACGTTCGGTACTCGACGAAGACCTTCCTCTCCCTTGTTCCAGCAGGCAGCGGAGGTTGTAGCACTCTCCTCGCGATTCCGGCAGCACAACGGCGTGGTACCGGAGGTAGAGGGGAAATCCCGCAGGGCTTCGCCTTAAGCCGGTGCGAGTATGGTGGAGCTTATGAGAGAGGCTATTAGTGGTCTAGTAATTAGACACACCAATTAGAGGGCTCTAAACCAATTAGAAGGCTCTAAACCGAATAGCTCTAAACCGGGGTCTAGATCTAGGGTTTAGTTTAGAGGATAGGAAACTTGTGTGTCTAGGAGGGGAGCCCTGCCCCTCCTTATATAGGTGGGAGGGTGTGGGCGCGCCAGGGGAGGGAGGGAGTCCCTCCCCAACTCGGCCTTGGGCTGGGCGCCGGCCTGGAGGAGTCCAACTCCTCCTCCAGGTTGGTTCCAACTCCTCTTGCTTGTTTCCCACAGTTTCTTGTTTTGGCAGTTTGACTTTCAAACTGGACATTTGACTTTTCTGTTTTAGGATTCAATTTAATCCTATATTTGGGACAGCAAGAACACTTAGTACATGATGCAATCATTCCAATATGTAATGACACATTCATGTACCCCTTCCCCCCCGGAGTGCCGGACAATCCGGAACCTTCTAGAATATCCCCGATGAAAACACCGGAATCATTCCCGAACTCCGAAACGGGACTTTCCTTATATGAATCTTATTCTCCGGACCATTCCGGATCACCTCGTGATATCCCGGATCCCATCCGAGACTCCGAACAACATTCGGTCTCTTTCTCATAATACCATAACTACTCAAACAACGTCGAATCCTTAAGTGTGTCTCCCTACGGTTCGTGAATTATGCGGACATGATCGAGACACTTCTCCGAACAATAACCAATAGAGGAATCTGGAAATTCATATGGCTCCCACATATTTCTACGATTACTTTGCGATCGAATGAACCACTTACATACGATACCAATTTCCCTTTGTCTCACGATATGTTACTTATCCGAGGTTATGATCGTCGGTATCTCTGCATACCTAGTTCATCCTCGTTACTGATAAGTACTCTTTTCTCGTTCCCGTGATATGTGATCCCTTGTGACCAAGTCACATGCTTGCAAGCTAATTGAATGACATTTCACCGAGAGGGCCCAGAGAATATCTATCCGTCATGTGGATGGACAAATCCCACTCTTGATCCATGTGTTTCAACCAATACTTTCCGAACACTCAATGCCACCTTTATAGCCACCCTGTTACGGTGTGGTGTTTGATGACATCAAAGCATCCATCCAGTAAAGGTGATATGCATGATCTCATGGTCGAAGGAATTAGGTTACTATGTATCAGAAAGCATATAGCAATTGAACTATTGAAATGACTTGATCTTTATGCTACGCTTGTCTATAGGAGTATGTCCACCATATCATTCTCCTAACGATATGATCTTGTTGTTGATAACATCTCAATGTTCATGACAAAGAAACCACATCATCAATCAACCAACAAGCTAGTGAAGTATAGAGGCTATACTAGGGACTTCAAATTAAGTTTACAAATCACACAAGTATTAATGGTTTCCTTGTTAATACTATTATAGCATGAATGCAAACATTTATCATAAACACAAAGATATATAATAATAACTATATTTATTATTGCCTCTAGGGCATATCTCCAACAGTCTCCCACTTGCACTAGAGTCATCTAATCTAGATTACATGGTAATATACCGAACACCCATGGCAGTTTGGTGTTGGTCATGTTTTGCCCTCGGGAGAGGTTTAGTCAACGGATCCGCCACATTCAGATCTGTGTGTACTTTGCAAATCTTTATATCCCCATCCTGGATATGTTCTCGAATAGCGTGAAAACGTAGCTTGATATGCTTCAGCTTCTTGTGTGACCTTGGTTCTTGCGCATTGGCTATGGCGCCCATGTTATCACAGTAGATAGACATTGGGTCCAGCGCACTAGGAACCACACCCAGCTCTGTAATGAACTCTTTCATCCATATCGCTTCTTGTGAAGCCTCCGAAGCAGCCATGTATTCCGATTCAGTTGAAGATCTCGCCACAACGCTTTGCTTTGCACTCCTCCAGCTAACTGCTGCACCATTCAAAATAAATACGTATCCAGATTGTGATTTAGAATCATCTGGATCGGTGTTCCAACTAGCATCGGTGTAACCATTAACAACGAGCTGTTCATCACCTCCATAAGAAAGAACCATATCCTTAGTTCTTCTCAAGTACTTAAGGATGTTTTTGACCGCTGTCCAATGATCCACTCCTGGATCACTTTGATATCTGCTAGTTAAACTAACAGCATATGCGATGTCGGGTCTAGTACATAGCATGGCATACATTAGAGATCCTATGGCTGAGGCATAGGGAGTCTTACTCATCCTTTCTCTATCTTCTGCCGATGTCGGACTTTGAGTTTTACTCAAGGTCGTATTGGGCAACATGGGCAAGAACCCTTTCTTGCTATCTTCCATTCCAAACCTCTTTAGAACTTTGTCCAAATATGTACTTTGTGACAATGATATTTGGCGTTTCGATCTATCTCTATAAATCTTTATGCCTAATATGTAAGCTGCTTCGCCAAGATCCTTCATTGAAAAACTATTATTCAAATATTCCTTGACACTATTAAGAAGGTCTACATCATTCCCAATCAACAATATGTCATCCACATACAGTATTAAGAATGCTACAGAGCTCCCACTCACTTTCTTGTAAATACAAGCTTCTCCATAAGTTTGTATAAAACCAAAACTTTTGATTACCTTATCAAAACGTTGATTCCAACTTCGGGATGCTTGCTTCAATCCATAGATGGACCGTTGAAGCTTGCATACCTTGTTAGCATCTTTAGGATCGACAAAACCTTTGGGTTGTATCATATACAACTCTTCATCAATGTCTCCATTGAGGAATGCTGTTTTGACATCCATCTGCCATATCTCATAATCATAATATGCAGCGATTGCTAACATAATCCTCACAGACTTTAGCTTCGCTACCGGTGAGAAAGTCTCATCGTAGTCAACTCCTTGAATTTGTCGAAACCCTTTTGCGACAAGTCGAGCTTTATAGACAGTAACATTACCATCAGCATCTGTTTTCTTCTTGAAAATCCATTTGTTCTCGACAGCCTTCCGGCCATCCGGTAAGTCCACCAAAGTCCATACTTGGTTTTCGTACATGGATCCAATCTCGGATTTCATGGCTTCTTGCCATTTATTGGAATCTGGGCTCATCATCGCTTCCTCATATGTCTCGGGGTCATCGGTGTTGTCCACCACCATGACATTCATAACGGAATCATACCAATCTGGAGTGGTACGAGTTCTCGTTGACCTCCGAGGCTCTGTAGCAACTTCAACCGAAGTTTCATGATCACTATCATTAGCTTCCTCTCTTATTGGTGCAGGCACCACAGGAACTTCTTCCGGTGCTGCGCTACTCGCAATTTCGAGAGAAGGTTCGACAACCTCGTCGAGTTCTACTTTCCTTCCAGTCACTTCTTTCGAGAGAAATTCCTTCTCTAGAAAGGATCCATTCTTGGCAACAAAGATTTTGCCTTCGGATCTATGATAGAAGGTATACCCAATAGTTTCCTTCGGGTATCCTATGAAGACGCATTTTTCCGCTTTGGGTTCAAGCTTGTCCGGCTGTAACTTCTTTACATAGGCTTCGCATCCCCAAACTTTAAGGAACGACAATTTAGGTTTCTTCCCAAACCATAATTCATACGGTGTCGTTTCAACGGATTTAGATGGTGCCCTATTTAAAGTGAATGCGGCTGTTTCTAATGCATAACCCCAAAATGATAGCGGTAAATCTGTAAGTGACATCATAGAACGAACCATATCTAAGAGAGTTCGATTACGACGTTCAGACACACCATTACGCTGTGGTGTTCCCGGCGGTGTCAATTGTGAAAGTATTCCACATTTCTTCAAATGCTCGCCAAACTCGTAACTTAGATATTCACCTCCACGATCAGAACGTAGAAATTTAATCTTCTTGTTACGTTGATTCTCTACCTCACTTTGAAACTCCTTAAACTTCTCGAAAGTTTCGGACTTATGTTTCATGAAATAGATATTCCCATATCTACTCAAGTCATCCGTGAAGGTAAGAACATAACGATAACCACTGCGCGATGCTACACTCATTGGACCACACACATCGGTATGTATGATTTCCAATAAGTCCGTAGCTCGCTCCATCATACCAGAAAATGGAGTCTTAGTCATTTTACCCATCAGACATGCTTCGCATCTTTCAAGTGATTCAAAATCAAGTGATTCAAGAAGTCCATCGGAATGGAGTTTCTTCATACGCTTCACTCCAATGTGACCAAGACGACAGTGCCACATATAGGTCAAATTATCGCTTGATTTCAAACGTTTAGCCTCAATGTTATTAATATGTGTATTTCTACTATCGAGATTCAATATGAATAGACCATCTATCAAAGGTGCATGTGCATAAAACACATTACTCATATAAATCGAACAACCATTATTCTCGGATTTAAACAAGTAACTGTCTCGCAATAAACAAGATCCTGATATAATGTTCATGCTTAATGCAGGCACCAAATAACAATTATTTAAGTATAAAACTAATCCCGATGGTAGATGAAGAGGTAGCGTGCCGACCGCGATCACATCAACCTTTGATCCGTTTCCTACGCGCATCGTCACCTCGTTCTTCACTAGCTTCCGTTTATTCTGCAGCTCCTGTTTCGAGTTACAAATATGAGCAACCGAACCAGTATCAAATACCCAGGCACTACTACGAGTACTAGTGAGATACACATCAATAACATGTATATCAGATATACCTTTCTTCTTGATGTTGCCGTTCTTCAAATCCGCCAAGTACCTTGGGCAATTCCGCTTCCAGTGACCTTCTCCCTTGCAGTAAAAGCACTCAGTTTCAGGTTTAGGTCCAGCCTTGGTCTTCTTCGTCGGCGTGGTAACTTTCTTACCACCCTTCTTGAAGTGTCCCTTTTGCTTAGACTTGCCTTTCTTGAATTTGGTGGTCTTATTGACCATCAACACTTGGTGCTCTTTCTTGATCTCCACTTCTGCAGATTTTAACATAGCAAATAGTTCTGGCAACTCTTTGTTCATGTTCTGCATGTTGTAGTTCATCACAAAGTTCTTGTAACTTGGTGGTAGTGATTGGAGGATGCGGTAAACTCCCAAAGTATTAGGAATCACTATACCCAAACTTTGAAGTTTATTTGCGTGCCCAGACATCTTAAGCACATGCTCACTGACGGAGCTACCCTCTTCCATCTTGCAGTTAAAGAACTTTTCAGAAGCTTCATAACTTTCAATTGCCGCATGAGTCTCAAAGATTAATTTGAGATCCTCGACAATATCATATGGATCTGACTCTTCAAACCTTTTCTGAAGCTCCGATTCTAAACCATACAAGATAGCACACTGAACTATGGAGTACTGATTCTTCCGAGCAAGGTAAACATTCTTTACTTCATCGGTAGCATCAGCTGCAGGTGGGTCACCTAGCGGTGCATCCAGCACATAGGTCAAATTACCAGCTGTGAGGACAATCCTCAAATTGCGGAACCAATCCGCGAAGTTGCTTCCATTGTTTTTCAACTTTTCTTTCTCTAGGAACGCATTAAAATTGATGGTAGGGGCTGCCATTGATCTACAACATATTTGCAATAGTTTAGACTAAGTTTATGACAAATTGAGTTCAAATTAATTAATGAAATTAAACTAGGTGAACTCCCACTCAAAACAACATCCCTCACATTGTTTTAGTGATCACACGAACCAAATCCACTACATCAACACCGATCATCACGAGAGCTGATATAGTTTTAATGGCGAACAATCATCATGTTCATCATATCTACTATATGATTCATGCTTTGCCTTTCGGCGATCCGTGTTCCTGAGGCCATGTCTGTACATGCTAGGCTCGTCAAGATCAAACCTTAGCTTCCGCATAAGCAAATCTGGCTTGCTTACGTTGTATTCACCCGCGGAATCAAAGACACCCGATCATCACGTGGTGCTTCGAAGCAGCAAGCTTTGGCAACGGTGCATACTAAGGGTGAACACTCTAGAACTTGAAATTTATGTGCATGAGGGATCATCTTATAATGCTACCGTCGTCTACTAAGCAATACAAGATGCATAAAGGATTAACATCACATGCAATTCATAATATGTGATATGATATGGCCTTTCTTCTTTGTGCTTCCGATCTCCATCTTCAAGCACGAATATGATCTCCATCATCACCGGCATGGCATCAAGGTCAATGACGCTTCTCCATGGTTGTCGTCCACCAGCTTCAACTATTACAACTATTTTGAATAGACACGCAGGTCTTAACAGAAATTAAAGACAACCATATGGCTCCTGCCGGTTGCCAACTTACAATAAGGAACATTGCATACATCAAATATAATCACAATCATGGCCATATCACATCACTGCACACCCCTGCAAAACAAAGTTAGACGCTTCTACTTTCTTTGCATATTTTACGTGGTTTGGGGCTTTCCAAAAGTGTCGTTCTAACTTACGAACAAGAACCACAACATTGATACTAGCATTGTTGATTACCCGTTGTAAATTGGATCTTAACTATGCTAGGAGAAACAGGCACCCGCAAAGCCACTTATGCAATACAAGTTGCATGTCAAACGTGGAGCAAGTCTCATGAACGATGTCATGTAAGGTTAGCCCGGGCCGCTTCATCCCAACATACCGCAAGATGCAAAGTACACAAAAGGCAATCTACAATAAAAGCATCAACGCCCACAATGACCATTGTGTTCTACTCGTGCAACAGATCTACATATAGACACGGCTCTGATACCACTGTAGGGGTTCGTAGCATGGAAAACAAAAATTTTCTATCGCATACAAACAAACAAGCTAAGATCTATCTACTAGATTGTAGCAACGAGTCGATGGAATAACTCACCCTCGAAGATTCCAAAGTGTTTAACGAGAGCAGATTCTCGTGGGTGATGTAGTCGTACTCTTTCCGATCTCAAGATCGCGTAGACGATCCTTCCAGCGCCGCGTTCCCGCAGCGCTCCCGCAGTCGGTCACACGTTCGGTACTCGACGAAGACCTTCCTCTCCCTTGTTCCAGCAGGCAGCGGAGGTTGTAGCACTCTCCTCGCGATTCCGGCAGCACAACGGCGTGGTACCGGAGGTAGAGGGGAAATCCCGCAGGGCTTCGCCTTAAGCCGGTGCGAGTATGGTGGAGCTTATGAGAGAGGCTATTAGTGGTCTAGTAATTAGACACACCAATTAGAGGGCTCTAAACCAATTAGAAGGCTCTAAACCGAATAGCTCTAAACCGGGGTCTAGATCTAGGGTTTAGTTTAGAGGATAGGAAACTTGTGTGTCTAGGAGGGGAGCCCTGCCCCTCCTTATATAGGTGGGAGGGTGTGGGCGCGCCAGGGGAGGGAGGGAGTCCCTCCCCAACTCGGCCTTGGGCTGGGCGCCGGCCTGGAGGAGTCCAACTCCTCCTCCAGGTTGGTTCCAACTCCTCTTGCTTGTTTCCCACAGTTTCTTGTTTTGGCAGTTTGACTTTCAAACTGGACATTTGACTTTTCTGTTTTAGGATTCAATTTAATCCTATATTTGGGACAGCAAGAACACTTAGTACATGATGCAATCATTCCAATATGTAATGACACATTCATGTACCCCTTCCCCCCCGGAGTGCCGGACAATCCGGAACCTTCTAGAATATCCCCGATGAAAACACCGGAATCATTCCCGAACTCCGAAACGGGACTTTCCTTATATGAATCTTATTCTCCGGACCATTCCGGATCACCTCGTGATATCCCGGATCCCATCCGAGACTCCGAACAACATTCGGTCTCTTTCTCATAATACCATAACTACTCAAACAACGTCGAATCCTTAAGTGTGTCTCCCTACGGTTCGTGAATTATGCGGACATGATCGAGACACTTCTCCGAACAATAACCAATAGAGGAATCTGGAAATTCATATGGCTCCCACATATTTCTACGATTACTTTGCGATCGAATGAACCACTTACATACGATACCAATTTCCCTTTGTCTCACGATATGTTACTTATCCGAGGTTATGATCGTCGGTATCTCTGCATACCTAGTTCATCCTCGTTACTGATAAGTACTCTTTTCTCGTTCCCGTGATATGTGATCCCTTGTGACCAAGTCACATGCTTGCAAGCTAATTGAATGACATTTCACCGAGAGGGCCCAGAGAATATCTATCCGTCATGTGGATGGACAAATCCCACTCTTGATCCATGTGTTTCAACCAATACTTTCCGAACACTCAATGCCACCTTTATAGCCACCCTGTTACGGTGTGGTGTTTGATGACATCAAAGCATCCATCCAGTAAAGGTGATATGCATGATCTCATGGTCGAAGGAATTAGGTTACTATGTATCAGAAAGCATATAGCAATTGAACTATTGAAATGACTTGATCTTTATGCTACGCTTGTCTATAGGAGTATGTCCACCATATCATTCTCCTAACGATATGATCTTGTTGTTGATAACATCTCAATGTTCATGACAAAGAAACCACATCATCAATCAACCAACAAGCTAGTGAAGTATAGAGGCTATACTAGGGACTTCAAATTAAGTTTACAAATCACACAAGTATTAATGGTTTCCTTGTTAATACTATTATAGCATGAATGCAAACATTTATCATAAACACAAAGATATATAATAATAACTATATTTATTATTGCCTCTAGGGCATATCTCCAACAAAAGGATGATTGTGCTACCAAGTCCGTTACTCTGGTACCATCTCTTCGGTCAAAGAGTTAGGCTTGTGTCGAAACTCTGAGACTATGTCTGCTTGCCTTGCAAAGCAAGTTTCCTCTTGAACTAAGTGACATATCGGTGGTTCGTGATATTCTAGATGTCTACTAGAAGTGTCTCCATGTTGCCACATGACCATGATATCAAGTTCTTGAGCAAGTAAGTTCTATGAACTTCTCCTATCTCCAAGGATCCGTAATTGGATACCCCTGAACTAGGTGGTTGAGCTTAAACAACAACTTGGAGAGTTGTAAGATAAAAGTTTTATCCGACCCAGTTCCCTATTAAAGGGTTGTCTAGTTTTATCTGTGTTGAAGAAAGATATCATTTCCTTTGTGGATATGATATCTTCCCCTCCTTTGATTTGATTTGGGCTATTGTCAAATCAAACTCAGTTCCAAGGACTACCTTGATAATGTTTCTTCTTGTGATGTTTCACTGGGATACATCTTCATGTCCTTTGGTCTGACCAGTATTTTTGTCATGTTCATGCAACATATGAGTCCATCTTCTTGGAGTGTCCCGATAAGTTTGTTGTTGAGCCCACCGATGACATCCTTATCTTCTCCATGCTAGATTTGATTCATATGGAACATTTGGCATTAATGTTGGGAAAATTCGAGAACTGTCTTCGAGTCATCTTGAAGTATGTGTTCTGGATGTTAGAAGTGACCTTCTCTGGTTCATGTGAAATTGTTGAAAGATGTCACCATGGATTCGAGTAGAGTTATCTCCGTTCCTTAAGGATCCATCTGCGTTTTATTGTTAGTACTTATGCGTATGCAGTTGTCTTTCGACAAGATGCTAATACAGGAGTATAGCAACCTAGCTCGTGTTTCGGGTCTTGACATTGTAGTCCCTGTCTTGAGAATCTAGTAACTTTACCCTTGCGGTAAATGTTGCAAACTTTCTATTTAGACATGCTGAGTCTGAAGTATCATATCACCTATCCAAATCTAAATCTCAAGCAGATACAATGGTTGGTGTTCCTCAAGGTTTTGACATGGGTCTCTTTGTAAATCTGGCAAGATTGATGTAACGGTTGACACACTTAGCCAGAAAGACCCCTTGTCATATTCTTTTGATTCAGCAATAACAACCACTCTTCATGAGGCTTCTCCTATAATTAATTATAGGAGTTGTGTTTATCGTTTCCTTGTATCCGAAGTCCGACCTTTACTTGGTGTCTGATTTCTTGAACATCAAGGAGAACATTTAAAGTAGTGTTGCTAAATGTCTCTCGGTCGATCCTCCAGACCATTTATGTCGGCAAGCATCTTGTTATGCCAAGTAATTGAAATCTAAGAATGAAGTTTCTTTATTCTCGTGTTATCAGGAATCTTCTTACCAATTCGTCTAGTGGTGTAAAGTGATATCACGATCTTTGGTAAAGATTTTGATAGCCTGGATGAATTAAAGAGTTTCCTTCTTGTTCTCTTAAACATGTTTTAAGAGTGACTATGATTTTGGTAATTAGGAGTTTCTCTTGTTACATGTTCTTTGTGACTCTTGTGAGTCCTCTCCACCAAAACACCTTTCTGTCTTAAGCCTTTTGTTGAATGAAAAAGTGACCCTTCTGTGTCAAAAGTAGTTCAACAGCTTGGTTTTGTTGATCCACATCACTGCAACCTGAAATCTCTACTTAAGCCGTTTAGTAGAGGTTCATCTCTCGAAGTCTGTGTTCTGTTCCTTCTATTGTAAGCTTTCCTGTTCAGAAGCTTAAACCCTTCTGAAGCTCCATGGTCTCAATCTTTATGAAGACCATCTATCTAAGAACTTGAAACTTTCTCCTCTTGTTTCCTCTATTACCTTGATGTGTTTCATGTTCATCATCTCAGGGTTGTTTCTAAACACTCCATCCATGAGTTGACCATGAGATACTCTATGTGTTATTTAGTGTGTTTCCCTCTTATCTTTAGAGTGACCCTGTTTCTTTCTCTCTCTATCTCTTTTCCTACCTTTGGAATCTCGGGTCGAGATTCTCGTAAGGGGGACAGAGTTGTAACACCCCAGTTTTAGCTAATATTATATTAGGGTTTGTTTGTGCATCGCATAAGCATCATCTCTATTAATGCATGCAAGAAAGAATAAACAAAACCCTAAACCCTAGTTTCCTCTCTCTCTCAAAACAATTCAAAATGGTTTGAATTTCAAATAAAAAATCAAAATATTTGGAGCCCAAATGGAATACAAGGGTTCATAAGTATTTCTTATGTTTTATAAAATCCTTTGGTATTTTTGAACCTTTCAAAACAGATTGGAACTTGAAATTTCAAACAGGAAATGAAAACAGAAATAGAAAAGTGTTTTGCACAGAAAAACAGTAGCCAGAACACTCCCTGGGCCGCAGTCCAGCAGCCCAGTTTCCCTCTCCCCTCTGCCTGCCGCACTCCCGCAGCCCGCAGCTGGCCCAACTAAGGCCCGCAAACCCCTTCATTCTTTTCTCTCTTCTTCTTCGTCGCCAGAAGGATGCCGACGAGGGGAGAAGCTGCGTGTCGATGCCGTCACCGTCCCCGCCTCGCCATGATGCCCGCTATGAGGAGATGCGTGCTACCGACGTCCTGAACGACTGCAAGTACTCCTTCGCTTCCCAGTTGAACCCTAATCCCCTCTTTTGCCCCCAATTTCTCTCCGGCCGAACCCTAGCTCACGGGAGCTCTGGCTCGCCGTCGATTCTTGCTTCCCCTCATCGTTCCGAGCTCACAGGCGTGACCGCCGTGGTCGACTTGCTTGATTGCCCCAGCCAGCTCTATCGGAAGTCACCTCCATCGCTCCAATCGCCACCTCCTTCCCTGTCTCCGGCCGCCATCGCCGTGGGTGATTCCGTCCTCCCCCGAGCTCCCTGAGCCCTCCACGAGGATCACGGTAAGCCCAGGAACCCGCCAGTACAATCCCATCTCTCGTTTGCTTCCTGTAACAAGCTGCCATCGCGTTCTGCCGCTCGTCGCAGTCGGGCACCGCCATAGCCGCTTCTCTGACGACCATCTCTGGGTGGCGCCACCTCCATAGGCTCCGCCAGGTCGTGCTGTATCCAGCCCGCCTAACCCGCTTCCCAGTCTTCCTCCAATCTCCGTCCCCGCCGCCGATCCGTGGCTCACCGCCGGTGTGACGTCACACTGACGCCAGCCGCGCGGGGTCAGCCCGGTCAAACCAGCCCCCGACCCCACTTTGCTTGCGTGGCTCGCTGACGTGTCATATGCCCCATAGGTCAGCCTCTCTGGCTATCCCTAGCCTGAGTGAAAAATGCCCCTGAACCATTTTTTCTTGTGTGGCTGCTGAGGTGGCCCCGGGCCCCTTTGTCAGTCACTGTGGCTAGGTATGCCTGCGGTGTAAAAAGTTTAACCAGCTTTTAATAATTTCAGAAAAAGGATAAATCTTATATATTTAATAAGTAATTGTTTATAAGTTAGAAAAATACAAATAATATATCAAAATGTTCAGCAAAATGAAACCTAGCTATTTAAGCTACAACCAAGCATTGTTCAACAACTTAAATGGCAAGTTTAATTAGAAGAACTAACTAACCCCTCTCAGATGCTCCGGAGTTTTCCCGAGTTATGGTTTGTACCCCTCGGAACCCCGTTTAATTTGTCGAGCATACCTTAGGGTTACTTTTCAATACAATTTAACTTGTCATATCATCATCCTTGTTTGAGGATTGCATCGATGCCATGTGTTGCTTGTTTCCCCTCTCTTTCCGGTGTTTTGTTCTTTCTGGTAGAATACGATGTCGAGATCGAGATCGAAGACTGAGATCAAGACCATCGAAGATCGACGAACAATACTTGACCAACTCTAACCAAGTCAAGTTCAAGGCTTTCGAAGATCTATTTATCTTCTATCAACTGGCAAAGGCAAGCATAGCCCCACCATGATATAACACTATGTTTTCGAAAGAATTTCAATTCCTGCCATGATGCATACGATACTACTGTGGTCTTTTATCGATAGATAAAGTATCCTCTGTTGCATACTCCCTTTGAGCTTATATTACCTGATCCACTGCTCCTAGCATAACTAGGTTTGTCTTGTGTGCACTGCTAGAGCTCTTGTCCGTGTCTTGCTTAGCCATGCATAATTGTCAGTTCTAGTCCATCTAGAGGATGTATCAGATGCAGAGAATCTAGTATGCCAGGAGAATGTGATGAGATGATATCAGAGGTGATATGAGATTAAATATGCTAAGGCTTGTATGGGAGGCCCGGTGGGATGTGGTTTTTCTAGTCCCATGCTCGCCACCACTAGGACCTAAGTTCTTGCCTTTGGAACCAATACGAGCATGCAACCACACGGGGCCTGGACAACCTCATGACTGACTAACTTGCCTAGTAGATTCCATGAGTCACATAGTTCGGGCGTTCCATTCGACTTATGCATAGAAAATATTTTGAAATATTTGCCGGGTGAAGTTGGTGCATTCATAAGAGGTAGGTAAGCATGGACCGGGTTGCTTGGGGTAGATAGCGCCCCTGGTAAACCAACCTCGCCTCACATCTTTAAGTACCGGCTTCGGGATTTGACCCGTTACTCCACTAGCCAGAAGTCTTGCGGAGTAGACCCTGTACTCACCCTTGCTTTGTTGATAATTTTGGCAGAGTAAGTGTTCCCTGAAGATCTGTTTGGTACTACATCGACATCGACCAGTAGCTTGGGGTTTCCGGCCGGCAGCTTGGAATCTATGGGCTGGGACGTCATCGTTATGCTTTAGGCCTCTTAGGCCATTTGTTAAGTTTGCTATACTTAATAGCATAATTTGCCTTCCATTGTTTGATGTTTGTGGTCAGTGACCTCTGCTTGCAATAGTTTGGTTCTCTGCTTAGTTATGAGATTGCTGTAATAAATTTTGTGTCATAGGGTCACTGTTGTGTTACTGATTCTTCACTGGATATTCTCGAGCTCAGGGTTAAGCTTATGTCAGACGGAGGTCTTGGATTTGTTTAGCCCTGATCCCGGGGGTGTCACACGAAAGCACTTGACAGAATTCCCATGTGTCCTCGAGAACGTTTGGTCCTTATACGTATTTCCACCGGCTTTTCCTTTGCAAGGAAAGGATTGGCCCACTAGCTCCATTTGTTCGTTAGTTCTGTTACTTGCTCCTTGTTTTGTTGCATTGTCAGAAAAGCACTAAAAATCTGTTTGCTAAGTATTCACAGGGATTTCCTGCTCCATACCACTGTTCAACAACTTCTGCTCCTCGTTGGGATCAACACTCCTATTTATCAAAAATACTACGATACACCCCCTATACTTGTGGGTCATCACTGTCGCGCACCCGCTAGAATTACAAATCAATCCTATGATTATTACCTACATGTATCCTCATATGGTTACTCCCATCAGGATCACCCGATAAAATATCAAGATAAGTGGAAAACTTCAGCTATTCTAATAGCCAAACAATGCAGTCGATAAAGTATTCTCAGGCTGCGTCTGCTGCGATAACATGTCTGAATGCTGTGTCCACGACATGAAGATAAGACCCCGAGGCTCATCGCGATGTGGCTTATTAACCGCACACAATGGCGCTCTGCCAATATTTATCTGTATCTATGATATGATGAAAAGTACCGATGGACGCATTATGTACCCAAATATAAGCACTGGGATTCAGTATTCGATAGACCTCTGCAGCCCGAACTGAATTATGCCAGCAGATACCAAATTCAAGCCTGGGGACTTAAGTTTGATGTAGGTTCACGTTGTTTTTCCCAAGAGCAATTAAATCATTCTCGATTCGTCGGATGCATCAGACTCGTTGTACCAAATCCCTAAAAATCATAAACAAAAACTTCTGCTTACAACAAAAACTTTGGTTGAAATAGACAAAACACAACTTTAAGACTCGACCCAAATCTGCGATTCAGATAGAGTCTCTGGGGCTACTGACATGGGTATAACTAAACGGGTCCCTATGCTTAGTCACCCTAAGCGCATAAAACCTCATGGCCAATGAAGGCCCTATGAAGTCTAGGAAGCATGTCGTGGTGGTGTCACGGCAGATGCCATGGGTAGGCTTAAGTTGGGGGACGAATGGACGCTTGATGTCACTAGGAAGGAGTGCACGGTCCTTCCACGCACGATGAACACGATGAACTCTCTAGACATGTGGTTTTTATTCCTCCGTTGTGTTTACAAGTGCTCCTTGAGTTGTTTTTGCATAGCCTGGGTCACTAGTTCACTACTGATTGATCTCTCTAAATCCTAGATATGCCCCTCCTTATATAGGCAGCATTAATAGCTAGGTTACACTTTTGGGTCCTAGGGTTTACTGTTTTAATCTTGGTCCTTACTGTGTGGGCCGGGTCATGGGCCAGCCATAGACCCCTGACCCAGTCTATAAACTTGTACAACCAATGGTCCTTCCGTAAGTAGACGCCAGATCTACGGCGTCATATGGTGCTTTATACGCCACTCCTTGCTTTTGGCGTCACCCGGCTCCTTTGGTGTCACCCGGCGACGCCCTTCTCTTTTGACCATGCTTTACCATGGTCCCTTCTAGATCTTACTCGGAAAGGTGCCATGCATACTACATGACTCGGCCTTCCCTCGTGAGATCCGGCTTGAACTACCTAAGAGATAAACGTGTTTGTCCTGTGCGGACCGACATACTGTCGATGTCGGCTTTACACAGGCTTCATATCCCAGCCATTAAGATCCTGCTGGTTGTTTCTCTACTTGTCCTAAGCCAAGGTGGGCAATATTTTACCCCTTGTGACCATAACGGGGGTTATCCCCCGACATTAGTCTCCGAAGCTGGTGAGGCCTAGCAGTTTTTGTTGTTAGGCGTCTCCAGGTTCCTTTAACTTAACTAGAACTTCTCTTTTTCTTCTTTATTTCACATGCAGAATGGCCCATTTGGCCTAACCTCGATCTTTGCTGAGTCTATCATGGTATTTCTGAGTCTCAACTTTGACTTTGCGAGGTCTTTTTGACCTTCAGCGAGTCACATTAGTCTTTGCCGGGTCATCCTCGGCTTTATATATTAACCTTAGTCACTAATAGGTTGTAATCATGATGGTTTGCCTCAAATTTTTTCTCAGATCCTGACAACACAATGAAGGCAGTGCAGTTACTCCCGTCACTATGGCAGTCCCATCGCTCAGTGCCTCGTGTCTTGTGTAGTGTGACGTGGTGTGGCCTGACTCATGTATCGCACACACGTGGCATTCACTGATGCATGTATTTTGCTGCATACACGTCCAGACCTTGTCCACACGGCGCACATGGATCCCACACTTGTGGTTTTTACTCCCCTTAAGTAGGGGTGGGGAGACTTAACTGCCCTGCCGCTTTACTTTCTGATGGTGCTGACGTGGAGCACTTCACACTACTAGGAAAATGCCTGTTTGTGGCGCACCTGAAAAGGCCATCCGTGGCGCACTAGCAGTGTGCCACTAGCCTCGTGCTACGGCTATCTCCTAGCCGTGGCGCACTGCCTGGTGTGCCACGGTTGTGTCATATAGGCGTAGCGCACCTGCTAGTGCGCCATGGCTAGGAGGCCAGGTGCGCTATGGGTAGGATCTTTTGTGGCGCACGTTGCAGTGCGCCACTAAGCTACTGTAGCACTCCGGGTAAAAACCACCACTAGAAAATCGCTCGTTGTTTGTGCATCATCATGACTGCATGCTTCTGTTGCCAAAAACTATTTTTCAAAAAGCCTATTATGTTTTCTATATTATCCCTTCTTATTTCAAATTATAAAGCCGGCCTTTTCTGAATCTTAATTTATCTAAAACTATTTTCAAAATGTTTAACATCTGAAAATAAATAGCATATGTTTATTTTAGGGGAGCCTGCCAGCCAGACCAGTGGCCCAGCTGGCCAGCTACTACCCCAGCCCCAAACAAAACCGGCCCAACCCCACACACCCAAACCCTAATCTCTACCTGTCCAAACCCTAGACTACCCATTCCCTCTCGTCGCCGCCAGCATCCCACCCACGCGCCCACGCCAGACCCCCACACACTCAACACCACAGGCACGCACGCACTCGGGCGCACCATCCTCACGCCTCTGGCCCCACCACCTACTCTACCGACAACCAACCCCATCGATCCTGCACCCCTCTGGCCACCCCGCGACAAGGTCCCCGGCGCCACCACGACCGCTTCATAGCCCCCGCTCCTCTCCCGAATCCTCCTCTCTCCCTCGCGACGCTCCCTCGTTGCTCTCTACCGCCGCCTCTCCCGGCTTCCTCCTCTCAGGCCGCCCCTTCCCAAGCTCTACCGCAGCCTGTAGGAGGCCTTCCGCCGATGCTGGATGCCCTGCCCTTCATCGGTCCGCCAAGCTTTCCACCCCGCCGACGGATCCTGACGCGTCGCCCTGTCACTGCGGGCAACCGCCGCTGCGGGCACCCTCTGTCGTCGTCGACGGCCCTCCTCCCTCAACCGTCTTCCTACCGCGACTGTGGGTGAAGCCTCGGCCACCTCGCTATCGACCCGTGGCCTGCGCGTCTCGCCGCAGAGCCCGTCCCCGAGCACCCTCGTCGGACCCACCGTCAGCTCGCGTCGCCCTCTGTCGTCTCTCCCTACGCCTCAGAGGCCCACGCTCGCCCGTGTCCGCCCTCCCCCCTCCCGGAGCTCCTCCTATCGCCAGGGTCGCGCGACCACCTGCCGCGGTCGACCGTGCCCTGCGCCGCCTGGCCTTCCTCCTCCTGCTTCTGGCCGACGCCCCTGCCGGCCTCTGCTCCGTCGCGTCGACATCACCGCCTCTGCCCTGGCCTTCCAAGCTCGTCAAGGTTTGAGGCCACCCGAGCCAGCTCGCCAACCTCCTGTTGCTTCCCGACACACAAGGCGTTCGAGCCATTGTCCACACAGGACAGGGGTAGTGTACATTGCCCTCGTGTTTCTCTTTTGCCCTATTGATCTAAGCCCGTGTTTGGTGATCTGATGTACCGTTGTTGGCATGGCTCTCCTAAACCAGCCCATGTTGTAATGGTGTGGTGATACTTCTCTCGGCCATGATTCTTTCGGCTTCCGACATTGGCAAGTGAAAACTTGCGCTACTCGAAGACCACCGACAATGGAGCCAAACCCGAAGGTCCTCGCCACGGGAAGCCAAGACCTTCGACACGGACCCGATGACCCAAGATCTCCACCATGGATCCGAAGACCGATCCTGGCGACCGAAGACAAACCCCCTCCGGAGTCCAAGATCACCAATACCCCGATGTGTGACCCCTATCCGAGACCCCTATATTTTTAATATATGATGATTTCACTTGCTGCATATTAAATTGTCCATGATTGCATTCATACGTCATTTGGGGGTATTTTGTCGACTCACCTAATCATTAAATATGGAGACCATATGTGAGTAAATCTAGTCTAATATTGGTCTCATTTAAATTTGTGTAGCGAACCGGTGACATGTTTTTGCCTTGTTAAGTCAACATTAAAATTGCGGGGTATCTTAAACAACATGAACCGTCTAATTAATTGTCGGGACCCCGGTTCCTCTTAATATGGCCTAATCGCATTGCATCCTTGCCATGTCATACATCATACATGCATCATGCCCGATCTTTTGCCGTAGTATTAAATAGTGCATCCGGTGTTTGTTCTAGTGCTTTGCTTCTTCACGGATTAGGCCGATGAGTTGATGCGAGAGTCGACCCGATCTTCGGATGAACCTTCGACAATGTTTTCAGGTGAGCATTCTCCCCCTTTCTACCTATTTTACATTTCTAGTCTTTATTCCCTCTTGTTGATCTATTGCTACCTGTGTTGCGATGCTCTAGTTTTCGTACCCGTGATATCCCTTGCAGCCATTATATTTCCTTGGACACCTCCTATTACCTGTTTTTTGGTAGATAGTCGGCCTTGCGAGTCATAGTTTGCTTGCTCAGGTGTTGTTTCGATATTCTTAATACCACAGTTGTTGGAGTAATGCCGCATGTTTAATGTTGGAGATGATCATGGCTTTAATTACCGTTTAATAACTAAAATTGAAGTAGGTAAATAATGCAGAGGCACAGGTGGGCAATAGATGTTATTTGGTTTTTAACCGTCCACTTGTGTCCCGTAGGACCCCGAGTACTTGATACCTGTTCTTTGAATATTCGCACTATCCGCATGTGGGACCATGAATCCCCCTAGCCAGAGCTTGAGTCATATCTTATTTCTTGGGGCCACAAATAGTTTGGGATTTATTACTATCCTATACTTATGCCATGCTTTACTGTTTTATTATGATTGCGCGTGGAGCACCTGTACTGTTTTGGAACCCCGTGCCACGTTTTCGCGGTATCGACAAGCCCAGTCACCTTTTTGGGTTCCCAGTCGTTAACAGCCATCGTCACAAACCTCTGGGTCCGTCTCGGAGCCGACCAACTTCGTAGCGGGTAGCTTGGTGGGGTGGCCCCCTGAAATTTATATGAATCTTGCAATTGCTCTGTCGTGATGCCTCGTTGGGTTTTCATTTGGTTTTTCTCGAGGTTGATCGTGCGTGTGTTGCTATTTGTGCCCCCCTGCAGGGTAAAACTTTCTAAAAGTCGTGTCCGCGGTTATGGACGACTTGGAGCACAGTATCTCGAACATAGACAACTATAACTAAAGTAGTGCCATAAATTTGACTTTATAATGACTAGTAATCAGCTTCACTATAATGGAATGGCTAAATAAAAGTGCCAACAATTGCTGATTTGAGTTGTCACCTGTTACCATTGTATCTGACTAGTAAGTAATGCAACTACAAGGGAATGGCTAAATAAAAGTACCAACAACTGCTGGGTTTTGGGATGCCTCATGCTATATGTATCTGACTAGTAAGTACTACAACTACAACGGAATGGTTAACTAAAACTGCCCACTGCTTATTATATCAGGATGACTCATGCTATCTATACCTGACTAGTAATTGCCGCAACTATAACAAAATGAATAAAACTGCCAACTGTGTGAGTTTCTCGGTTGACTCCCTTGTTTGGTCTCGAGGGGGAAATACCAGGATGGGTATGCTTGGTGATAGTTTCAGGTTGGATCCGAATAGGTATTTCTTATCCCTATGTGATAGCCGCCAGCTGTATTGAGTCTCTATAGGTTGTTTAGTGCATGTTGCGCTGCCGCTTCAGTCCACCATATCTATGTAGGCGAGGACCGCCGAATTCTAGTCTCGCCATGTACTGGCCTCAGTACTGACCGCTCTCTTTTTCCTTTGCCCTTTGTCAGCACCCCTTTTGTTTAAGCAGGTTTTGAGATCGATGTCGTTAGCAGGGTTACCCTTCCGGCTTGGCCTGGGCAGGGTTATGGACGCCATTGGTTATTCTTCAGGGCTCTTAGCTCAATTTGCATCTTGTCCGTACTCGAACGCTGTACCGTTTTCAAGGTGATTTGGGTCTTTGTACTGTATAACTGTATTCTTGACTCATTGAGTCGCTGTTGTATATATATGTTTTGTGGGTTTCATCGAGGACTATTGTGTAATGATATTACTTCGTTTTCCACTCGCACGCAAGTGCCTGGTGGGCACCTTTGAATCGTTTCTATGCGGGTATGGCGGGAAGCGCTGAAACTTGCATAGGGCCGATTACGAGGGTGTTACAGCTACGCAGGTGCGCTTTAGCTGTAGTGCGCCACAAAAGCTATGTCATGTGCACCACGAGCATTTTTTTTGTTTTTTTAATTTCAGAGCAGATGATATACAGTACATATTATATATATTACAGGTAGATATACACACAGATACAAGATATACAATTATATATATACACAATTTGTAAAACATGATTGAAACAAATACATATAGATAAGTCTCATACATGAATATATAGTATAAGTTACATTGTTTTGATCAAGTTACAAAGTAGTTGGTAACATGCGAATACATGTGTCTCGAACAAGTTAGAGCTCGGAAGCTCGCATAGACAACTAAACTAGCTAGACACAAACGCGGTATAAACAACAAAAGATGATAAGCATCACCGCGACGAAGGTGTAGGTCTTCATCCGGTTCCTTGTCCTAACTCCCGCTAGATAGCACGTGTATCTAGCTTCTGCCTCCGCCATAGTGTTATACCCTTTGTAGCTATTGCCGCTGAAACGGTGCACCTGTCTCCAGCAGTCTTCCCAATCATCGTAGACTCTGGGAACCCGTCCCTTGTACACGACGTACCACGTCATCTACAAGTTGACAATAATAATTAACCGGTGACTGAAAAAACATGTATAATTAAATTCGCATATGAAGATACACTTATAGAAAGTACGCCCAACTCAAAAAGACCAAAGTAACTCAAAAATCATGCCTCATATATAACTAGGTTGTTGGACACAGGAATATGCTACGATGGAACTGTATGCCAAGTAGGATGCACAACACCTGGACTTGTGCATAGCACACGACGTATAATCCCGTCGCAGCACATTAGAAAAGAAAAAAATACGAATTTAGTAATCAGTAATCGTTCTTGAATTCGAAGATTTATCTTCCTCTATTTTACTTTTAGTAGAATTTCTAATTGTTTGAATTGTGTAATCTTCCATTATGGAGATCGGTAACCGACTTAAAGCAATTTGATTGTAATTCAATTCATGACGATCATAAGTAGAAAGTTCATACTCTTCAGTCATTGATAAACAGCTTGTCGGACAGTACTCAACACAATTGCCACAAAATATACAAACTCCGAAATCAATACTATAATTAAGCAATTGCTTCTTTTTAATATCCTTTTCAAATCTCCAATCCACAAGGGGTAGATCTATCGGACATACGCGAACACATACTTCACAAGCAATACATTTATCAAATTCAAAGTGGATTCGGCCCCGAAAACGCTCCGGTGTAATTGATTTTTCGTAAGGGTAGTGAATCGTTATAGGTAAACGATTTGTGTGGGATAAGGTAGTTATGAAACTTTGACCAATGTACCGTGTAGCACGTATTGTTTGTTGACCATAACTCATGAACCCAGTTACCATAGGGAACATATTCATTCTAAATATCATATATAGTGTGCCACGACATTTCAATCATCGGCATTCTCAAAAAAGACCAAAGTAACTAAAAAAGCATGCCTCATATATAACTAGGTTGTTCGACACAGGAATATGCTACGATGGAACCGTCCGCCAAGTAGGATGCGCAACACCTGGACATGTGCATAGCACAAGGCGGACAATCCCATCGCAACACATTCACATATATAGTGTTCCATGACATTTCAATCATCGGCATTCTCAAAAAAGACCAAACTAACTCAAAAAGCATGCCTCATATATAACTAGGTCGTTGGACACAGGAATATGATACAATGGACCTGTGAGCCAAGTAGGATGCATAACCCCTGGACCTGTGCATATCACAAGGCTGACAATCCCATCGTAGCACATTCACATATATAGTGTGCCACGACATTTTAATCATCGACATTATTCTTAAAAAAGACCAAAGTTACTCAAAAAGAATGCCTCATACATATATATACATAGGTCGTTGGACACAGGAATATGCTATGATGGAACTGTGAGCCAAGTAGGATGCACAATACCTTTACTTGTGCATATCACAAGGCTCACAATCCCGTCGTAGAACATTCACATATATATTGTGCCACGACATTTCAATCATTGGCATTATTCTCGAAAAAGACCAAAGTCACTCAAAAAGAATGCCTCATATATATATACATAGGTCGTTGGACAGAGGAATATGCTACGATGGAACCGTGAGCCAAGTAGGATGCACAAGACCTGAACTTGTGCATATCACAAGGCTCACAATCCGGTCGTAGCACATTCACATATATAGTGTGCCATGACATTTCAATCATCGTCATTATTCTCGAAAAAAGACTAATAAAGTAAGGAAAAAAGAAGGACCAAAGTGAGCAAAGGACCAAAGAGTAAGAAAAAAAACCAAGCATTGATTGATATATAATAATAATAAGCAAAAGAAGTAAGTGATGATTCATAAACCTAATAAGATAAGTAGTAGCATGTACACTTGTCCACACACACACAAAGGTCATCTATAGTTTGTAACTACAACTAGGCCAACATCAAGCCTTCTGGCTCGGCTTACGGAACGGGAGGACGCCTGGTCTTGTCATGAACTTCCTATAGTCACCCTGCATCTCTAGGCAATCTTCTATGTCACGGTTATTCGGGATATTTCCTCCGTAGAAGATCTCCCTCCGAAGTCATGACATCACAAAAGATGATTGACCCAAACGGCTATTGGATGCGATACATCTCTTGTCTAATATCTGAATCAGTGATCTTGGCCTTGGCTTTGGCCCACTGTTTGAGATGATCTGGCAGCGTAGAATTCTGCTGGTCTAGTAGGAACGCCCTCATGTGATGGAGTGCGTTGTAGGCTTCCTTCTTACTGCTTTCCGACTGCTTCACGCAGGGGAACTCCGTTACGTGGTTGAAGTCATGCCTGCCAAACTTGACCTTCGTACACACGAAGGTGGTGCCTTCTGTCGAGGCATAGCCAGTGAGAGCATCATCCAGAACTCCCTTGATCTTGTTGTAGTTTTTCTTCTTTTCTAGACTCCCTGAGTCGAAATACGTGGCGTGCGAATGCTTCGGTGATGAGGAGATGAGCGTGCAGTGTTCATCTCTGTGCAAAAAATTCTAATGGAATGTGTTGGAAAAGGAATGATGATAATCTAATAAAGCCAATCGATGGTGGCGAGTTAATAACGACTTACTCGGGAAAGTAAGGCACGAGAATGTATTCCTTTGTCTTGTTCGCCACAAAGATTCTTTTTAGGTACGAGGCCACGATACGTTGTTCAGCGGCGCTTCCCAAGCAGCCATCATGCATGTAGTAGGTGTCCACTATAGCGATGCTTGGTGTGTTCTCTCTAATGATCTGCATGGCCAGGCTGAGAGAAAACAGGCAGACCATGGTATAGTGCAGCGGGTATAGATGGAACATATTGAAGATGTCATCAAACCGCAGGAAGAATAGATCCGCAGGGGCATTGTCGATGAAGCCCAAGCCTGGTGGCACCTTAACCATCATGCACACTCTGCAGTTCTGAACTAGCGAGCCTCTCTATCGTTAGCACACCATCATGCACACTCTGCAGTTCTGAACTAGCGAGCCTCCGCAAATAATTAGGTAGCATGGGCTCACCTGCCACATGAATCATCCATATAATACCCTCGGGTCTTGGTGGCCCGTCCTGAAACCTGATCGGATTCGCAGTTGACGCCACCGGCTGGCTCGAGCTGCTAGATTTTCTTTTCCTGCCCTTTTTTTCCTTTTGGAGAGCGGGCAAGCACCGCAATCTAAGCACCGGCTGCCCTATGTAGTGTGTCAGGGCTTAGAATAAAGGGCCGACTGGTTGTATCAGCTGGCTCTGTAAAGGCGCAAGCTGGAGGCGTCTCCTGAGAACCAAACAGACGTTTGGTGACAGTGGGTTTCTCTGTGGGACCACCAGCTAGGTCTTCATTGCTAAACTGAGTGTTGAAGAAGTGATCATTCCAGTCTTTGCCGTTCTAGGCCGGATCCTGCGCCATGTGCATATCATCAACATGATCATCCGACCCACTGCGTGGAGGTGACGGCGAGGGCAGTAAGGGGGCCTTGCCACCGCTCGTCGCTGGCACGACAGGCGGTGCTGTTGTCTGTGGTGTGATGGCCCTTGCCGTCCCCAAACGGATCATGCTCTTTGGCCATTGCAAGAATAAGCCAAAGCAACTTCTGAGGACAGCCGCCTCTTCTTCATCCGCTCCTGGGGGCTGAATGTGAGGTTCCAGGTCGTCGGAGCCCCTTAGCACCCGACTATTTTAACCATGTGCACGCTATCTGGCATCGGCCTTGAGTGGAACATCTGCTGCAAGGGTTGAACGATGGTACCCTTGGCAACATCCCTCATCTCATTGTTCACGTAGCATAAGAGAGTGCAAGGAACATCCGTCTGTGGAAAACATGTATGGCGTCGTCAGAGATGCCATAAGAGTAATAGATGGCGTGAAAGGAGGTAAAGCAATTTGTTTACCGTGATGGCGTCGAGATTGGCTAATGTCGAGGCACCGCATACGACGACGAGCGTGCAAGTGATGGAGGGGCTGCTTGATGGCGCGGTGCTATCCGCCGGTGTATTCTCCCTACCGGGTGCTTGGAGCTCCGGTGCCGCCGCGACAATGGCAGGGGGTCACCAACATGTCTGGCGCCGCGGTGATGGCAGGGGGAGTCACCAACACTTCCGGCGACGCGGTGCTAGCGGGCGGAGTCACGAACACATAGTTCGCCTAATTCGTCGGTGCCGTGTTGTTCGAGTGGCTGCTGACCATGCTTGGAATAGGGCACGGCCCTTGTCGACCACCTGCACTCAAGTTCGCCATTGACTCCACCAAGGTAGGCAGGAAGGACGTCAGGGTGATTGCCAGGTTGTCTTGGACAATCTACGGGATCTGCGCCACTTGTTCCTTAAGTTCTTGAACCTCGCGGTTTTCCTCCTCGCTCCTTCCCGACGGCGCCACACGCATCCTCGGCGGTGGACCAAAATGATCCAGCCAATTCTTACCCCCAAGGCCGGCCAGACAGCCAGCCGACGACGGCTTTTTCGTAACCGGCTCTATTTTCTTGTCCCGGTTCATCGCCCTGTTAAAAGGGTTATCCCACCGGGTGGCCGCCGTCGACCCATGGGATGAGGAACCCAGGGATCCATGACTAGCAACAATTTCCTCCTCCTGTAGAAGAATTAATAGTGAACCGTTTAGAAACCAGACTTCATCGATTAGAATGCAACTGAGTTGATCCACGGTAATTAAATTACTTACCACAATTTCCTCGAATTCCTTTATCGCAGGATCCGCGGTGATTTGTTTGGTTTTTGGGTCCACATGGTAACGGGACCTGATGAAGTTTTGAACCTGCCCGGGTTCGAATTTCGCAAAGGGGTTTTCTATCCCCTTAGATCTATACTCTTCGTCCTCCTTAGTCCATTTGGCCTCCGCGGTTCTGTATCCACCAGATCCGAGATGGTGATGACCTATATTCATCGTCTGCAACACCTTTCCCCGATTACTATTGGATAGGGCTCTTTCGGATTAGCATCTCTCCTTGAACTCCCGGAACTAATCTTCGGTGATCTGCGGGTCAATCTTCTGGATCTCCTCGAGACTTTTGCCTTCTTTATAGATCTTCTTCTTTATCCGAGTTCTCCAGCTGGCTAGGACGGTGCTCATCTTTGTGAAGGCGGATTTGTTAACTTCGTTCCCATGATAATTTGTGTTCCGATACTCAGCAAGGAACTTGTATCTTGTGTGCAGCTTCTCAAAGAGGAGTGTGCGCAAGTGGCCATTATCTTTATGCCGGAGATTCTCGCTGTTGATCGAGATGGTTGTCCGGGTGATCGCCGCCACTTTCCCACCATACCCTCTGACGACAAGGTCGGGATAAGGAACCCCTGTTGGGCTCACTTCGGTAATTTTCATCCCTGACGGTGCTGACTGTGTTCGGGCGTCGTTCCTTTTGCTTCTTCTTCTTCATAGGAGGATTGCTACCACTCCCTGTGCCCTCTCCGCCATTAGTGGTTTCATCATTATCCATTCCTTCGGCTTCTTCCTCCACGTTTTCCATCTCATCATCCTCGCTCTTTGAAGGATGGTATTCTTCATCGTCTTATAGCCGCTAGGCCATCTCCCAGAATATCAATTGTTTATTCGGAGGTCTGAGTTCTCCTTCAGCGCTAATGCGCATAGAACATCCAGGCTAGTCGTTGTCACACATCTTTGCACCAATAAAAAACAAAGAATTGGTTAAATGCACGGAAAAATACGGCATGACCTTTGCTAATTTTCATAAACTAGGAGTGCCCCATTTCTGCCGAAACGGAAGTTAATCAACATTCCGGCAAAAATCAGGACTCATTTCATACAAGAACCTGCATACACGACATAACAAAGTGCTTCGTACAAGCACAAGCACAATTGCAAATAAGTAGGAGCATTTCATCACTAAAGAAAATAAGCAAGTTTTAACCATGTATTTTCATCACCAGGAGCATTTCATCACTAAAACCATCACCAGGATATTTGGTTCAGCACATATTCATTTTATATATTCACACATTTGGTTCAGCACATATTCATTTTATATATTCACTGCAACACATTGCTTGCAGTAGTATATACACATATAATAACTAGGATCAGTATATTCACTTCACATATTCATTATATACACATATATATTCACTACTAGTACCAGGACCAGGATCAGGACCAGGATCAGTATATACACATATATATTCACTGCACATATTCATTACCAGGATTAGTACCAGGATCAGTATATACACATATTTAACCTACAAGATCTCTGTTTGATAAAAATCAAGAACTACGACGAGAGGAGAGAAATGGTTTGGTTGAAACATTTTATTTCATACCCACTGTTGCCTGGTTTATTAATTTGTAGACACATATTTTTGGACTCAAATGTAAAACCAACTTGTTCCTAACTGCCATTGTCATGCACCAAAAATGAGGATATGAGGGATAACTCTAAACCTAATGCATATTTGCAAGGATATGAGGGAGCAAAACTAAACCATTTACCTACTCTAAACAAGACTACAATGGATCATCATTCTACAACTCTGAACCAGATGCAGATATAAGAAGTATAGCAAAGGATATACAAGCTAACCTACTGCTCCGAACTTGTCATTTACCTGCTCTAATTTAGCTGAAATGAATTTATATTTGATTGCTTATTGGATCAAAATATATTACCTAGATGGTCATAAGCTATATCACCTAGATACATCACATTCAGACAACTATAAAAATCTGTTGCAACCATGGCAGTATGCAAAAAAAACCTATTGCAGAAGCTCCTATTTCAAATGTAGCTTATAAATTATTTCAAATGTACTTTGTTAACATTGGCATATGAGGGGATCATGGACTAAGAAAGCAGAACAATCTGGTTTATTCTACAAAACCTACAAAACACTCCTGCAGCCTGTCACTAACACTAGCAACAATCTGGTCATAAGCTACTGCTCTGAACAAGCTACTGCTCTGTCACTAACACTAGCAACAAGCTACTGCTCTGAACACTAACACTATCAACAAGCTACTGCTCTAAACACTAACACTATCAACAAGCTACTGCTCTGAACAAGTCCAGGAACAAGCTACTGCTCTGAACCCTAATCCAGGAACAAGCTACTGCTCTGAACCCTAATCCACGGCCTCCTCCTCTATCTTGTAAGCTACTATCTTGCAACCTACTGCCCATGAATGGATGCAGAGAGAGGAAAGATAGGGAGAGAGGGGAGGGGAGAGGCTCACCTCTGAGACAAGGACGACGGCAGGCTCCTCCATGGCCTCCTCCTCCTCGAGCAGCAGTGGCCTCCTCCTCCTTGAGCGACGATGCGTGTGCGGGCGGGCTCCTCCACGGCCTCCTCCTCCTCGAGCGACGGTGCGCGTGCGGGCGAGCTCCTCCACGGCATCCTTCTCCTAGAACGCGCGGCGGATCGGGGCGGCGCGTCGGCGGATCGGGTCTGCAGGGAGACACGCAGTGGACTGGTCAGTGCTCTTAGGCGTAGCGCACCCTTAGCTAGAGTGAAGCAAGAAGGATGGCAGTAATATTCATTCTTCTTGAACTTTTTACCCTTCCGACGACCTTGTGTCGTCTCTGACTCATGATCATTGTCATGTTCCTGATCATCAGGAGTAGTGCGTCCTCCATGAAGCTCCTCCCGGATACACATGAAAATCAGGTCGTCCCTTGCTTTCGAACCATCTTTCGTCCAATCTAGCATGTTGATTATGGTGGCGACTAGACTCTTGCACACGTTTTTCGTGATATGCATGATGTCAAGGCTATGAGCTGTGCGGAGAAACTTCCAGTATGGCAACTCCCAGAAAACATACCTTGTTTTCCATACGTTCATCAGCGGCTTGTCTTGCTGCCTCTTTCGCTTCTTTCCAGGCTTAGGACAATCTTTCCAGTTTTTTAGCAACTCTTCCACTTCTTCGCTGCTCGTTCGCTCTGGTATTCCTCGGGTCTTGGATTTTTCATTGAATAGGTCTCCACGTTTTCTCCATGGATTATTCTTGCCAATCCACCTCCGGTGCGCTATGAACACGGTTTTCGAAGACCCTGGATCTTTCTCTAGTTGGAGATAGCTTGTGTTATCCATGCACCTAACGCATGCGCATAATCCTTGGATAACCGGCCCCGAGATATACCCGCAACCTGGATAGTCTTGCACTGTAGTGACCAACGCGGCTCTGATAGTCAAATAATCTTGTGCGACAGCATCGTAAGTATTGGCTCCAGATTCCCATAACGTGTCTAGCTCCTCTTTCAACAGCCCGAGATATAGATTGATGTCGGTACCAGGTTTTTTCGTCCCTTGAATTAGCATACTCATTTGTATGTACTTATTCTTCATGCACAACCATGGAGGGATGTTGTACATCTATACAAACACGGGCCAAGTGTTGTGCGTGCTGCTCTGGCTACCGAACGGATTGAGTCCATCGGTTCTCGCACCAAGCCTGATGTTCCTCAAATCTCCACCGAATTCTGGGAATTCGAGGTCCAATGCTTTCCATTGGCTAGCATCTGAAGAGTGCGTCAGCAACTCATCCATTTCGGGGTCATTGTCATCTCCTGGCTTCTTCCTTTCCGCATGCCATCGCATGAGCTTCGCTTCCTTAGGGTCCGCGAAATAGCGCTGCAGACGAGGAGTGATAGGAAAGTACCATACCACTTTTCGAGGTGCTTTCTTACCTTTCTTGTATCGACTCACGCCGCACACCGGACATGTGGTTTTCTCCGTGTCCTCGCCCCGATAAATGATGCAATCGTTGATGCATTTGTGATATCTAACATGCGGTAGATCGAGAGGACAGACAATTTCTTGGTGTCCTCGATACTAGTTGGACATGTGTTCCCCTCCGGGAGACGATCGTGCTAGAATGCCATCATATCTTCGAAGCTTGCGTCGCTCAATTTGTGTTTTTCCTTCATCTCCATAGCCTTGAGCGTTACATTCAATCGGGTATCATACAATGGTGTAACCGCGTCTTTCTCAAGGTGTGCAAGCTTGGCTTTCTCTCTAGCGGCAGCCCTGACTTTACTCGTCTGCTTGAGAAGCGGCTCTTGCACATAAGGGTCCTGCACCCAGCCTGACGTTGTTCCATCGTTGTCTGCTCCTCCGGCATCTAGATTATCATCATCCCGGTCTTCTTCCTCACCTTTACCATCTCCAGGAGACTCTTCATCATCTCGCCCGTTGTTGCCGTGATGATCATCGTCATGTTGCCCACCTTCACCGTCTCCATCATCTTCGTCATCGCTTATCTAACGAGTGTATCCATCCATGAAACCATGGCGGAGCAGGTGCGCGTGCAGATTCCCGAAATCTGGGTCGATCACCCAGTTGAGTTTGCATCTTTTGCACGGACATCTTATCTCCATCTTGTTATTTCGTATCATGTCGGCCGTCGCACATTTCAAAAATCTAGCCACAATGCCTTCGCTCATTATGAGCAACCTTTTTGCCTACACGGTGTACATGGTACAATTAGAAGTCTACTAGAACCACATAATCAATGCATGCATGCAATGGTCGATAGAAAATTTCGGCATGACCTATTCTAAAATAAGTACCTTTGCGAAATGCCAAAGTCTTGCCAAAATGGAAATTAATCAACATTTGGGCAAAACAAATGGCAACTTGTTCATACACAAACACAGTAGAGAGAGACCGATCCATACACACATGAACATATCATCCTCTCCATACACACATGCATGAGCATCGATCATCTCCATATACACACACATGAGACCATCGATCCTCTGCATACACACATCATGAGCATCGATCATCTACATACATATGAGCATATCATCCATATACATATGAACACATCCTTACATGGACAACTTACCAAGATGAGAGACCAATCGCGAGAAGATGGAAAGGAGAGGTGTGCGCGAGACCGGAGGAGGAGATGAGAGACCGGAGAGATTCCTCTATTACGTATGTAACATACAAGGCAAGTTCTACATGCTAAAAATGGTGAATGAGTGGAGAAATTGAGGTGGGAAGGAGAAGGATCCCGACTAGATCTAATGAGGAAGAAGAAGGGGAAAGTGAAGTGTGGGTGGCGGATGATCACATGGGCATATAAAAGTGGAGCTGCCAAAAAAAGGATTGTCACATCCGTGGCGCACATGGCCCTAGTGCGCCACAAGAAATAAAAGCAACCATGGCACACATGCCACAGTGCTCCACAGACGTGTTTCCCCACTTCAGGAGCAGAGGGGGCTTTACACAGGCATAGCGCACTCTCCACATGTGCGCTACGACTATCCCAAACAATAGTAGCGCACTTACTCCCTGTGCGCTACGGATATGTGGCATGCGGCTGGCAGGCCCCTAGCCCATAAACATCTGTGGCGCACATACCACATGTGCGCCACGGTTGTTCTAGTTACTAGTAGGGCACTACCCATAGATGAGCCACGCCTATTTTAGCCATGGGTAACTTCAACCACTAGCCACGGATGTGCTGATTACCTATAGCCATTTTCCTAGAAGTGTCATTGGAAACCCCAAGAGCAAGGTGTGAAGCAGCAAGCAGCAAGTCTTCCCTCAGTAGAGACCGAGGTTATCGAACCAGAAGGAGGAAGGAAACATCACACAGTTGTTGCAAGCAACGCGGAGACCTGCACAACACAAACTCAAGACTTTTCCCCAACGAATCAGTGAGGTTGTCAAGCTCACCGGTTGGCTGTAACAAAGGATTAAACGTATGGTGTGGAAGGTAATGGTTTGCAGCAAGTAAACAAGTAACAGTGGAAGATGTATAAATGGTAAAGAATGGACCGGGGTCCATAGTTCACTAGAGGTGCTCTCCTTACATAAACAACATGGCATCAAGGGTAAACAAATTATAGCAGGGAAATTGACAGGAACTGAGCAAGGCATAACAATGCAATTACTAGTCAGAAAGATCCTATGAGATTCGATTGGGAAATACAAAAAGATACATAGACCTCCATCCAACTGCATCTATGACTAGAAGTCCACCTTCAGGTTATCAACCGAACCCCCTCCAGTATTAAGTTGAAAGAAACAGACAACTTATTTAAGCAAAGTGTGTAAGGTAAACAGTCCACATGTTCCATGAACAAGAGACCGTTGTTTTCTACCTAGTGGCAACAGTACATCTACAACCGAAGAGATTTCTGTCACTTCCCTTGGAAACTAGAGGCATGAACCCACTATAGAGCATAAATACCCCCTCATGGAGTCACTTGCAACTACATGGCCAAGATAGCTACTAACAACGGAGAGCATGCAAGATTACAAAAAACACAGACATGATAGAATCATAAATACAAAACCATTAATCAAACCAACATAATAATCTCAATATCCATCGGATCCCCGCAAACACAACATGCATGATTAGAAATAGATTAGATCTTGATCATGAACGGAGTTCACAAGCTCTATACATGAAAGCACAAAGGAGGAGATACAACCATCTAGCAACTACATGGACCCATAGTCCAAGGTGGAACTACTCACGCATCATACTAGAGAGAAGGCCTCCGGGATGATCTCCCCTCGGCACGGTGCCGGGAAGAACTTCAGATCCTCCCGACCTAGGGACGATGGTGGCAGCGGCTACAGACGGTTTTGTGGAGATTGGATCGGGTGCTTAGGGTTTCTGCATCGGGGGCTTCTTATAGGCAAAGGGGGAGGCTGAGGAGGCGGTCGGGGTAGCCAAACCCTAGCCAGGTGCAGGGCTGGGCCCACCCACGCTTCGAGTGGGCCTAGCCCCCCTGGCTGGCCCCTCCGGCTCCCCTCTGGACTTCTTGTTCCCCATGGAAAATAATAGACTTTGATGTTTATCCCGTCCAATTCTGAGAATATTTCTTTACTAACTTTTCTGAAACCAAAAACAAAAGAAAACAGGCATCTGGCACTGTTGCAACTTGTTTATAGGTTAGTACTAGAAAACATGTAAAAATCACCTCAAAGTGTGGACAAGTAAAGCAAAGTAGATACTAAACAAGCATGGAGCATAAAAAATTATAGATATGGTTCCAACGTATCAGTTTCCCCCTGCCTTCTTCTTCCTTGCGCCGCTCCAATCTACAACTGCCCCTTGGCTTTTCTTCTTGATTGCACCACTCGCCAGGTGCTTCCCTCTTCCTTCCTTCGATTCCTAGATGAGTCCTTGGCAATCTAGGCCGCTTCCGACGGAGGAAGGTCCCGAGCCACTGGAGGTCATGGATGCCCGCGGCGGAGGTGAGGAGGTGGAGGAACATGAGACCGCCGGCAAGTGCGGTGCCTCGGAGGGCTCGGAGCTTACTCTCTGTGAGATCGAGTGGCTGCGTGCTACTAGGCGCATCCCTCTTGACATTTTGAGCGTGATGAGCGGGTAGTTTTTCTCCCAAGCCCGATCCCGATGAGAGGGTAGTTTTTATGTCACATTTTGAGAGTGGATTCGCTCTTCTAGTTAGTGATTTTTTCAAGTCGTTTCTGTCGACTCCCCACTTGCAAACGAATCTTTTCCCTGCCAATGTCATTGGCTCTTTATCTTGCTTTATTTCCGCCTTCGAGGGCTATCTTGGTCTCTAGCCCACTGTTCTTCTTTGGGCCAAGTATTTCAATTTCCGGATCCAAGTTGTTCCGGATCCTGGCATTCCCTCCTATGAGAAGAGGCCTACGCGGTGTGGTGCTTCTAGCATCATGCCTAGGAGGGACTCTATTTTTCCCTGCATCACTAGTTTAGACTCTTGCAAGAAGTGGCATAAAACATTTTTCTATGTCAAGAACACTAGGCACCACGATTTCATCCGTCTTCCCCCTTTCAAAGATGAGGTTCCTAGAAAGGACCTCTGGAAGCTTGACCCGCGGGGCAAGAACCCGGTGGTGAACGAGGCGCACAGCATCATCGAGGGGTTGCTCGACTGAAGGAAAAGTTCCACTTGACTGAGGATGATCTCATGTGCACTTTCATATCCCGACGAGTCATTCCCATCCAAGCCAGGTGTCACAAGATCCGCTTTATGAGCGGTTCTCATGATTCCAATCGCCACTCTACTCTTGATCTTACCAATGATTTTGTGGCTCGCCGAGTCAACTTCATCTTCAAGCTGAATTTGGCGGAAGATTGGATTTGGCACTGTCCCCCCTTCAGTCGGGATAGACTCTTTCCATGGGTAAGCCTTCGAGTAACCAAATGTTGCCCACATATTTTACTCGACATTTACTTGTCGCCTGTTTCTTGTACTTATTTCGTTCTCTTTGCCTTTTGCAAAATCTTGTGCACTAGGTTGACAACAACACTGTTCGTCCTAGCGGTTATTTTAGCTATCGATCTGACGACGAAGAGGATGAGTTCGACTTGGAGTGCTTCATGCCCATTCCCCATTCTGCTGCTGCTCTGACTACGGGTATGAATCTTACCCGAAACGCCTTGCGGGACTTGTTTGATGATGATGATGATGACTGTAAGATTCTGGAGGTACTTGGCTTTGCCTTAACCCTTTGGCTTATCTCGTTGAATCTTGCATTTTCTAATGTAGCCCATCAGGTACATGAGGATGCTCCCCTCGCCATCGGCTCCCCTTCGCAGCCCTGCAAGGCTCCACGCCGGGTTGGTCGACGTGTGTCGCGCGATCCCGTTGTGTCCGGGTAACTTTTGCTGCCTGTTACCTTACATTCTTTCTTTTTACTGTTCTTTCCTTATAGGTTCGCGCTTTTGTTTTCAGTGCTGCCATGTCCGCCCGTCAGTCTGCCACTTGCATGTCATCCTCGATCCCCCAGCCAGTCTCCCCTTCATGTGCATCTCCAGATCCACAGAGCACCCTTCGGGTCTCTGCTCCTACGGTTGAGGCTTCGGAGCCTCGCCCTGAAGCTGACCCGGCCGCGCATTCTATGGGAGAGACTCGGCCTTCTTCGCCAGTTGCTTTTGAAAACATGAATTTGTGACACGACGCCAGTAACATCGGTGCCGAGTCCACCCGGAACATGTCTACTGCATCTCCCCTTGTGCCAGAAACACCTACCTCTGCTTCCTAGCCAGTTAGTGAGCCTGCTCATTCGGCTCCTTCGCCTTAGCAGAGAAGTACAAGACTACTCCTCCAGCTCCAGCAACAAAGAGCCAGACCCGGCTTTCTTCGTCTCGCTTGACCCGGACTGCGCCTGTCAAAACGACAGGGTCCAAGCAGCAGACTTTGGTTTTTTCCCCAGGCTCAGCTCCGCAGATTAGGCCAACCCCATCAACAAAGACACCGACCTTGGCAGATCAGTTGGAAAAATCTGCCGCTCATGCTGGATCTGGCGGCGTTCCTGGAGCCGTCACTTTACACGCTAGCCCTGCTGCCACCCGTGCAGCTACATTGAAGAAAGGACAAGTTATCAAGAGGTAAATGTAACACCACAATAAATATTAAGCAAGGTTATCAAGTTCTAATCACCCATGTTTAGGGTTAACATAAACTTTTGTTATTAAAATTAATATGAATGCATGTGTGTGTGATTAATGCATGAATGATTGCAATTTCCATGTTTGAGTGTTATGAGTGCTAAGGATTGGTTTAAAGATGAAAACAATATCATCTAGATCATTTCCAAGAAGAATCAAATAAAGAGTAATTCAAATATAAGCAATATAAGCAAATGGTCATTTTGACCAAAGTTAACCACTAGACCACTTTGATTGTTCCTAGCCCAAGTTTTCTAACAAAAACAAATCCAATTATTTTCACCCCTTTCTAGACCAAGTGACAATGAACCCAAGACCATTTTACAAACCAATAGAAACAAATTCCAAACCTATTTAAAGGACAATTCAAAACTGAATCAAGTGTATATACTAAGATCACCATTTCTCAAAAACCAACAAAACCACTTCACCTTGGAAAACCCAAGAAACCTCAGACTACCAAGCTTGTGACCAGAGCACTCACCAAAATTCATCCAAAAATTCAAATGTAAATTTCATGCCACCATTTCATCAAACACTTGGTGAGCACAGATCAAATATGCCTAACTATCATTGTTCTTGATCCATGCCTTATCCTCTACTTGTCACCACTACTAGCCCTTGTCTCCCCCAGTGACCACACTTGCATTGAACTATTCCACCCACTCCATTGCTTGCACCAGTGCCACGCCACCGAGCCGCCATTGCCGGCTGACCATGGATAGCAAGCAGGAGGAAGCGCCGCACCTATCAACGATGTCCAGGAGGCAGCCACCGTCCACTGCCACCCCATGTCCAAACCTCGAGCTCATTTTCTCTCGGCCATGCCGAGAGTGCGCCAGAGCGCCGCAGCCGACACGCTCGCACACATCACGCCTCGCCCTTACCGCGTGCACCTGCACTCGCCATGCCCCTAGCTACCTCCCAGACACGACCGTTCTCTGTCGCGCGACACGAAGCCCCTATACGTCATATAAAATGTCTCCTGTGCCGTGCAGAGAGTGGACCCGTTCCGACCATTCTTGACCGCCATGTGTCGTGCCTTTAAGCCTGTGATGATCGCCAGGGAACACCGCACCGTCCTACGCCCTTTGCCAGCCTGCATCTCGTTGTGCCGATGTCGCCTGAGGAGCCTGACCATGCCGCACTGCCCCTCTTTCCGGTGTATAAATAGAGGCCACCCCGCCTCAATTCTTCACACCACACCTTTCCTCGGAGCAAGCCAAGAACCAGCCCGCCGGAATTTGGCCGGGAGTCCGCCCCTGCAGAGGACGAGAGGAGTCGTTGATTGGAGCCACCCCAGGATCCGCCGCGACGACTGTTCGAACCGCCGTCGTCGACAACATAGTTTGCCCCCATCGCCGACCCTAGCTGGAGCCCAGGTGATCCACCGCGTATCCCCACCGTCGTGTTAGGGTTCAATCTCGTCGTAGCTATTCGACGGAGACGACGAACCACAGCCATAGATCCTAGTCTAATCGCACGGCCTAGATTGAAACATACCCCTTCGCACAGACTGATCCGCTGACACGTGTGACCCCCCGGTTAGCAGCCAGCTGCATGCGCTGTGCAGCTGGGCCGGCCCAGTAACATCCCCGCGCATAGCCCAGCAGTTCAAATAGATATTTTCCATTTTAGTTCAAACCTAGTCCTGTCAGTAGATTCAAATATCAATTCAAGAATATTTACTAAACCAAATTGCATGATTCCAATTTTTTTAGAAAGGTATTGAAATTATGAATCCAAGCCCGTTGGATTCAACCATTTTAAATTATAGATCTCCTATACCAAAAATAACAAGACATACACTTTTTCACATTCAAACATTTTCAAAAATCAACCATAAATACTTCCGAGTTGATTCCAACTCTCAAAATACACATTTGACAAGATCTATCTGAATACGTAAAAATATTTATATTTACATGCAGTGATCATGGACTATTACTAAAAGAATGCTATATGGGCATTTCTAGTCACTTTAATTATTTCAAATAATAATTTTAAACTTTATAAAATATGACCACCACTTTAAATCACATTCCCAAGTATTAGAATATTTGGTGATGACATGTGTCCACATGATCCCATATTTTAATTGGATAATATTATATCTTAAGTAGTTTTCAATAAGTAGAAATTACTTTTCTAAAATAAAATAAATAAGACTAGATATTTATTTCATGTGACGATTGTGATGATTCTATATAGAAGTAGTTAATTATTGTTTGGTGATTATGTACCTCGTATTCATTTATAGACGCTAGTATCGACCAAGGCTACGAGGAGGAGGAGGAGTACTACGAAGAAGAAGAAGAAAACTTCAACCACTGCACCAATCAAGGCAAGCTAAGCTAAACCATGAAGGCTAATACTTGCAAGCCCCACAATATAAGTCAACTATGCAAACTAGATACATTAGGCATACTTGGTTATGCAACCCTGATTACAACAATCCCAGTTTTACTTGCAAGCTTTATTCTTTTACTTTTACCAAAGTTCTTTTTATTTGAGTTAGTGCTTTGTGAGTTTTGGAAATATAGTATAGATAGCATAAAGAGCATCAAACTTGGCCTAAGTAGTTATACTTAGATTTCACACTAAGGCATGAGAGTAGATTTGGATAGTCACACTTGTTTAGAACCCTTCATTAGTGAATACCCTCAACTTTAGTGGCTAGTGGTAAGCATACAAGTTGATTAATTTAGATGGGAATACTTGGTGAAAAAGGATTATGAAAACCTTGGAATGAAGATTCATTCTATTGAAATGTTTTGACATGTGTTATGAAAACAAGAGGATTTGATGATGAAAATGTTGAGGCATGAGCCTTAGGCCTTTTATTAAAAATTGATGTTTGGGTTCTGATGCGATACCATTCCAATTTTACTACCTGATTTTGGGTCGGGCTTGACTGGAAGTTTATATGTCTTAGTATAGGTTACCTTGCGGAAGCGGTTTGAGTTGTGGCTACCTCATGATGAATGTCCACATATGCAGTTCCTAAGATGACAGATGGTCATGGTTGGGATGCCAAACTCATAGGGGAGGTTCCTATACTAGGGTGTGTAATTGAAAGGTTAGGATTGATTATCCGCATACTGAGTATGGTGATTCAGGGTTATCCCTGACGGATGTATTGAATGTTGTGGTGAAAGTGTACCACCTTTGCAGAGTGTCAAACTATTTGAATAGTCGCATCCACGGTCATGGATAGTTGGAGTGGCCGTACTATTCCGTCGTCAGATTTTTCCAAAATTACTTGTGAAATGAACTATGACTTTGACTTGACCACAACAGGGTGGTGAACATGAAAACTAAGTTCCCACTTAGGTATTGTAAAACATTAAACTAGTTTTCTTTACTTCTAAACTCAGTTAGAGATAAACCACACTTTTTGTAAATAAACCTAGAGCATAGGATTCCTAATCGAACTACTTTACTTGTTAGTGATAGTTTGCGAGTACTTAAAGAGTACATGGCTTTGTCCCTGGCTATTCCTATGGCCAGACTATGAGGAGGAGTACTAGGATGATGGACAGCAGGAGGTCTATGACAACTAGGATCATCTCCCATCATCAGCATTACCTATGACCCTGAAGATGGAGATTCGACCATGCTACCGTTATTATATTATTCCACTCCGTTGATTGTATTAACACTGGATCATGAGATCCTTTATTTGTAAGACCTTTATTATGGTTTGTAATGGATGATGAACTATGGTACCAATCTGTTATGTCTCGCAAAAATGGTAATCCTAGGATTGCGATGTATGGCATAACAGACATCTGGGATTAAAAATCAGGGTGTTCACAAGTTGGTATCAGAGCCATCCTGACCATAGGAGACCCTAGTTAGAATGGACGTGTCGTGGTGGTGGCACGGTAGATGGCATGGGTAGGATAAAGTTAGGGGCAATGGATGCTAGTGGGATCTAGGGAGGGAAGATGCAGTGATTCTACACATGATAAGTTAGAACACAGATCTTTATTCCACATCTATCAAGCAATAAGTGATCCTCGAGCTGTATCAGAATGAGGAGGAAGAAGGTTACAACATGAGCCCTCTAGTGTCAAATGAACCGATCCCCCCTCTAGGAAGATCTGGCTCCCCTTATAAAGGAGTACCTTGGTTAATTGTAGGGCTGACGTGGACAAGCATATTCTTGGAATATGCTTGTCCCAAAGTGGTAACTCGGCGGACCTATTTCTGTGTCCCCCTTCTATCAATGGCAAAGATCTAGAACTCCGCTCTTTGAGCCTCGGGCCTGCCCACTGTCATCTCTGTGACGCTTCTCTACTCCTCTGCAGCCCTGCTCCTTGTATCTAGCGCTTGGCTCTGTGCAGATTCCACCTAGATAGTAGCTAGTGTTTGACTTTGGGAACCATCTCCTTCTTCTGCAAGCTTCCTATATATAAGTAACTCGGACCTGCCTCACGTAACTCGGCTCGACCTTCACCTTTATAGAAGTTGTTCAACCTTATTCAGCCAACCTAGCCCATATGTCGGCCGAGTAAGGTATCTACTGCTCGATCCAGGGTAAGCCGTGCTTTATTCGGCCGACCATTGCATAACCCAGCCGAACAAGCTCAAGACCCGCCCTACGGTAAGAAAGGTTCCTCCCCTCTCTCTGCCACCTTGACCCTACCTAGGGTCATCCCCCCAACATTAGTCCCCGAAGCTGGTGCAGTCCTGCCGGATACTTCAGACGAACCACATCAGTTTCCAGACATTCATTCTCTCTAATTTTCCATCTGACATATTTCTTAGTCGGCACTCCTCTTGAGCTATCTCACTTTTGTTGATCCTCTGTTTCTGAGGTGTGATTCGTTCTTCGAGGTGTTCTCTTTCGTGCAGAGTGTCCCCTTAGCTTCTTGAGTAAGCCTCGTCCTACGTGTACCAATCATTACCTTTGTCTTGTTTTTTGTACTGCTACAGTGTATGCTAACACGCTACAGTAATTACTGTGCCCGTCGCGTCGATGTAGTGACCCTTCGATCGATGCAACGGTCATGCGGCATGATCTCCTCTTGCGCTGTGTGACCATCGTTGTGGATCCACTCATCGTTTATGGATGCGTGATACACGCATTCACGCGGTTACCGTGGCGCATCTACGATCCCACTAATGCTCACCCTATGCGGTTATAAGTAGGGGAGTGGGGGTGGGTCAATTCACTTTCCCCTTCCCCACTCCCTTCGTCTTCCTCCTTGCTCCGCCGCAGTTGTCATTGCCTTCTAGCATCTGCGCCGCCGCACCTTCGCCTCGACGACCACGCCGCCGTTATTCTGCTCCTGCGAGCGCACTATTGTGTTCACCTTCTTGGGTCCTCGCTGCTGCGCTTCTCCACCGCGTAACGTGCCGCCGCTTCTAGGCCCTCGCCCTAGGTGCTCCTCTTATGCTTTTATCTCATGTGGCCGTTTTATTTCTGCTCCGCCGCTGCCTTTGTCGTTGTTGCAACGTGGCCTTGGCTTTCGAAGCCTCTCCCTGCCACCAGTTCTTCCTCAGTCGATTCCTCCAACAAGCCTATGTCCAGCTCCCTCGGCGGCGACTTTGTGGGGAAGAAGAACTTATGGCGGGCCCAGAACGCATCTCGTGGCAAGGATCTATAGTCACTCGCCGAGAAATTGAATGGTTGCGCAAGACCCGCCAAAATCCTGCCAAGGTAAACTATCGCTTACCCTACAAAGAATCTTCCCCCGTGCTCGACGATGGCGAGTACGTGGTCTTTATGTCGCATTTTTGTCAGAGGATTCTGCCTCCCGCTCAGCGACTTTGCCCGTATATTCCTTGACTTCTTAGGCCTTCAACCTCACCATCTGCCGGCTAATGCCATAGCCTCTTTGTCGGTGTTTATGTCGTCCTCAGAGGGGTATTTTGTCCTTTGGCCATCTATAAATGTTTGGTCAAAGTTTTTTCAGATTTGTTCTAATGTAGTGCCTGCTAAGTCTCTACATCCCTCTGAGAAATCTCTCACCCAGTGTGGGGCTGCTTCCATCACACCTCGGAAGAAATCCTTGTTTCCCCGGGTCACCGGCTTAGAGTCGTCTAAGAAATGGCATAGAACGTTTGTCCTTCTCTATCGATCCCCCCTCCAAACAAAATTGGTCTTATAACCCGAAGGGAACTCATGCTCTTGCCGAGGCATTCGAACTTCGGCTGAAAGAATTGACTTGGGCTAGGCTTTGCGGCGAGGACTTGATGGCCGCCTTTATCAGTAGCTGAATCTTTCCTTTTCAGCTCCGGTCTCATAAGCTCTATTACATGAGCAGTCATTTGGATCCTTACCGAGTTTCTACGGTTGAGCTTGACGATTTTCAAATCTATAAGCGTGTCCGGGCTATCTTCAAGACGAAGATGCCCGAAGAATGGGCGTGGGGAATGAAACCATTCTCTCGCAAGAATCCTCCTCCCCAGGTAAATTGAACATGAGATGTTCTATCCAAATCATTTTTCATCAGTTGATTCGCTAACTTTTGTTTGCTTTTCTTGCAGACATTTGCCGAGCAGGCCACGAAGGATGCCGAGGTGCTAGCTCTTCCCTGGACCGCTGACCGCAATACTCCGGACAACGGAGAGCCTGATCCCGAGGAGTTCATTCCTAAGTCGGAGGCTGCTCCTGCTTAGACCCGGAGAAATACCTCGGCCCGTGTTGATGAAGGTGATTCAGACGACGTCAAAATTCTCAAGGTAGTTGTCGTGGTGCCTATCTCTTACACATTTCTGGCTCCTTTCCCAGCTAATCCGGCTGGCCAGGTGCACGAGGTCGAACCTCTTGCTTCGGAAGCCCCTACAGCTTCTAAGAAGCGCGCTGCTTCGAAGGATCCTTCGGGTGCTGCTCCCAAGAAATGAACCAATAAATCCTCCAAGCATATTCCGAAGCGCAAAGTTATGCCTAGAGTTTCTGGGTAAGTTTCCTTTTACATTTTCACTTGTATTTCTTGTTTCTCTCTTTCTATTTCTCAATCAATTTTCATTTCTTTGTAGTGCTCCTCTTTCGGCTAAACCTAGCGGTCCGAGTATGACATCTCATGTTACTCTGCCGCTTTCACCATCGCCTCCGAAATATGTCTGGGTTCCTAGTCCACCTCGTGATGACTCTCCTCCTGAGCCGACTAATGGCTCTCCTCGACGAGATGAGCCCATATCTCCCCCTATTGTTTTTGATGACGTCCCGATGCCGGATCGCCCGACTGACTCGGCAGCTTCTCCCAAGATTCCTGAAATCACTCCCACCGATCCTTCGTCTATCGCAATTCCAGCTTCTGCTCACAAACTGACGAGGTTGCCGCTACGTCGGCTCCTTTGGAGACTATCGCACCTTCTGCTGCAAAGGATGTGGCTCCGAGCACCGAGGTTATTGCTCCTACCGAAGTTCATGCCAAGAGCAAGAAAAGTGTCGCTGTTAAACCCTTGCCATCCCAAAAAGGGCAAGCGGGTTCCTCTCAGCCCAGCGTTAACAACATGCTCAACAAGGGTGCCTCTATAGCTAAGCCTGGGGATGTCGTTGCCACCGACACGCGACTTGTGCTTCACAAGAGTCCGACGGCCGAGGCAGTCACGCCAGAGGCTCGAGAGGCCAGAGGCAAGGTGTTGACACGCATAGAGAGTGGGAACAACCTTAGATCATTGGTAGAGTATGCCAACAATTGGAACGCTGCTGATTAACTTGAAGGCAATCCGAGTAACCAGTCGTTCCAGCTATCCGACATCAGTAGCCGTTTGCACATGGCTTCCAAGATTGTTCTTGAAAGCGACAAGATGAACGAGGTATGCGCTTCAATTTACACTTCGTCTTTTACTTAGAAGATATTATATGCCCACTAGTCCCCGAGCTTGCAACTGAATGACTTGTTATTCGTTTGGAAGTTGTCCTTGTTCAAAATACAGCCACTTGCTTGTGCAATAGATAGTTTTTGCTGTGCATATATTAAATTAAAATGCATCTAGCCCCCTAGATCCGAGTCTAGTTTCTTCTTGATTCGGATCTGCTTTTAGTTTTGAATATCCATCCACCTAGAGCCGAGTCAAGTTTCTTCTTGATTCGGATCTTCTTTAGTTTTGAATATCCAGCCATCTAGTTCCGAGTCAAGTTTCTTCTTGATTCGGATCTTTTTGTGGTTTTCTTTGTATAACTTGTTGTTATTTCAGGTTGCTCATAATCGGCGCATGTCCAAATTCCAAAGGTTACTCTTATCGCATAAAAAGCTTCAAGATAAATTCGACAAAATGGTTCCTATTGTGAATAAGACTGGTAAATTATTCGGCTTTTTATGCCTTCTATCTTTGTACAAGACCCAGTTTCTGGACTAATTTCTGGTGTATTGTTGTGCAGCTAACATTAACAATCTAATACCCGGCTTACGAAGAAGGTTGCCACCCTTGAAGGTTAGTTGCCCCTTTATCCTTTATTTATCTATTTTCATTCGAAGTAAATCTCGAGTGTCTCATGGTATCCCATCTTCGGCTCAGCCGAGTTGCAAATATTTGCAGCGTTGCATCAAGAGTGCATACCTATGCCTGATATGATGCTACATTTTTTAGATCAAGCGGGCATTCACTCAGAACAACTTAAAGAAAAGGATGATGAGATAAACCGGCTCCGTGTCGAGGTTGAATCCCTCAAACTTTGTCAGAAATCCGAGTTAGAAAAGGTGGATCAAGAGTTCTCTGAGGAAAAGAACCGATTAAGGCTTTAGCTTCAGAACGACAAGGAACTTCTTGATGCTGCCGAGCTAAATAATAAGGCGATGACCGAAGAAATGACTCGTTTTGAGAAGAACAAGGCTAACTAGGCCATGGATCTCCAGAAGATGATGCGATAGATTCACCAAGTTTTCTGTTTCTAGCCGAGTCATTCTTTGCTTGTAGCTTCCCTTGAATTATTTCATGTTTTTCCTTATAGATCATTTTCCAGAAGCTGAATCTATGAGTTCTGAGGCTGTGATCGCTGCTCGTGGCCGTCGAGGTGTTCCCGTTGTTCCTAATCATGAATATTCCATTTACGATTTCTTGGTTGCCGCTGCTGCTATTGAGCCGATGAAGATTATGGGAAAAGATCTGGTGCAAGTGGCTATTCGGGCCTACCATGGACTCTGGCAGAATGAGCCAAAGATTAAGAAAGTGCTGGTGGCGAGGCTGATGGAGGCTCAGACTCGATTGAATCTTTGGAGAGAATCCGCCGGACGAGATGGAGCCGATATGGTGCTTACTTTTGTTTTGTCATGGTACGAGGATATCTCCCTCGATACCTTGATGAATTTGTGCACGGGATCTCCTTGGGTCGAAAATCCGGAGTATGTTGCCCGCCGCCAAGCCCGTGCCTATCAGCTTATTGAATATGCTAATGTTCATCAATGGAACGAAGGGCCGAGCTTTCTCCCTGATGATGCTGGAGATGATGTTGAGGCTATGGATGAAGATGAATCCGATGGAAATTTCGGTGATGAAGGTGGTTCGGATGACAATTCTAGGGACTCGGACGAGTCTAGTGACAGTTCGGATGGGAACGCCAAGGCTCGATACTCCTCCAAGGGGACCGAAGCCTCCCAAGCCCAAGGTGGAGTCTCATAGCGAATAGTCCCTGCCGAAGATAATTCGGTTGCCTCGGTCGACGCCAAAGTAACTTCTGCAGAGGCACATGCAACTCCTGAAGTTGTTCCTCCTATAGAAGCCGAGGCTCCTTCTATCGCATCCGAGATACCAATACTGGAGACTTGTGCTGCTGTTGTTGTTCCTCCTGTGGGTGGTTCAGCAACTACTGATGCCTGAACTTAAGAAAGATTTTTATTTGTTCAAGTCCCCGGTATGCCGGGTGTATGATGTCCTAAAACAATCTGCCTCTTTTGGTACTATGTGATCCGTATAACTTTGGTATCATATGCTATAGTAATTGATATGTTGTTATTCTTCCAGCTGAGTTTGTGTGGTCTGTATCCTTGCTTGCAAAATTTTAATTTCATAAGTTCAAATCACATTTCTACGTGTTTGATTTTTGATCGGCATCCATCTTGTGTCTTTCATCCATTATTATCTGCAACACTTTGGTTTTACAAATTTGCAACAAGGACTACGACTACTATGCCCATATAGCAGTCAGTCGGATAGACTTACTATCCCTCCGAGTTATCGAACGGTAAGATAATATAAATGGGGTATTTCCCACATTGTATTTTCAATTGCCGAGGTTGTCACTCGTATAATTATAATAGTACAAATTCATGTGGCAGTCCCCACATTTGATTGGTGATAGACAATGTGGGGCAGTCCCCGAGTCACTACTTGAGCTACCGAAGTTCTATAAAAAATGATAAACGATACGGACTAATCCCCGAGTTCTTGCTCGAGTACCGGAGTTTCACACATAATCTAATGATAAACACCACGGGGTAGTCCTCGAGTTACTGCTCAAGCTACCGAAGTTTCTTACATAATAAGCAATGCAGAATCATAACGATAAACAACGCGGGTTAGTCCCCGAGTTACTGCTCGAGCTACCGAAGTTTCATACATAATAAACAATGTAGGGTAGTCCCTGAGTCACTGCTCGAGCTACCGAAGTTTCATTAATTCATGTCTAATACATCAACTTGATAAATAATATTGCTGGATACAATACACCTCCTCTAAGTGTAAAATGGGTGAAGTAATGCCACGTTCCACGTTCTTTTTGACTCGTCCCCAGATTTATCCGCCTTGTTCTTTTCTGGCGCTTGAGCGTCGATTAAGTAGTATGCATCGTTGTGCAATGCTTTGCTCACGATGAATGGCCCTTCCCATGGGGGTGAGAGTTTATGCATGCCGGCAGTGCGTTGCACCAATCGAAGAACTAGATAACCTTCCTTGAAAATTCTTGGATTTACTTTCTTGCTATGATACTGTCTAAGGTCTTGTTGATAAACAACTGATCTTGATAATGCCAATTCTCTTTCTTCTTCTAGTAGATCCACATCATCTTGTCGAGATATCTCGTTTACTTCGGCACTCGTGTATTGGGTGACTCTTGCGCATCATGCAATATGTCGGCTGGAAGTATAGCTTCTGCCCCATACATGAGAAAGAATGGGGTATACCCCGTTGATCTATTCGGGGTAGTCCTCAGGCTCCACAGTACCGCTCAGACTTCCTCGATCCAGCATCCTGCTGACCTCTGCAGTGGTTCTACCAGCCGAGGTTTTATTCCAGACACTATTAGACCATTTGATCTTTCTACCTGCCCATTTGATGTCAGGTGAGCCACCGAAGCAACATCGAGTCTTATGTGCTTCTCTTGGCAGAATCTAGCAAAAGCTTCTTCAGCGAAGTTTGTGCCATTATCCGTGATGATACTGTGTGGGTAACCATATCTCAGAATGATATCTTTGAGGAATTTCACCGTCGTGGGCTCGTCACACTTTATTATTGGTTTTACTTCTATCCACTTTGTGAATTTGTCCACCATGACCAAAATGTGAGTCATGCCGCCGTGAGCCGGCTTAACTATACCTACCATATCTAAACACCATACAGAGAATGGCCAAGTGATCGGTATTGTTTTTAGCTCTGATGAAGGCATATGTATTTTGCTGGCATATCTCTGGCAGCCATTACACTTTGTTACCAATTCCTTCGCCTCCTTTAGCGCACTTGGCCAGTAAAACCCATGCATGAATGCTTTGGCCACAAGGGCTCTGGACGAGGCATGGTGCCCACACTCTCCTTGATGTATATCTAAGAGGATCTCATGTCCCTCTGCCGAGTCAACGCATCGTTGCAGCACACTTTTCACACTTCTCTTATAAAGCTCATTATTTATGACCGTGTAAGCTTTTGCTCTTCTTACTATTTTCCTGCCCATAACCTCATTATTCGGCAGGACCTTATGTTTGAGGAACAAGAATATGGGCTGCGCCCATTCCGGCATGACTTTTTCTAGGGAAATTGTTTTGTCAATTTCCATTACTTCTGCCGACATAACATCCGCCCGCCTTTCCCAATCCATTTTTGGGTTAGGCGAATCAGTTCCCGAGTAGTTCGGTTTATGTACTTTGTCAATTTCCATTGGGACGCACTCGGGTATCTGATCTGACGAGATGCGAATTGACTCAGATTCTAGAGAAGGTACAATTGACGGCTTTCTTAGGTGTTCTAGGGCGATGCCAGGCGGAATTAACTGTCTTGTTGATCCGAGTTTTGACAATGTATCCGCAGCGTCATTTTCTGCCCGAGGTATGTGATGGAATTCACATCCGTCAAAATAACCACTAATTTTCTGTACATGAAACCGATATAGAGCCATGTTTGCATCCAACGTGTCCCAATTTCCTGATACTTTCTGGACTACGAGGTCCGAATCTCCGTAACAGAGAATCCGACATATGCCAATCTCTTTTGCCATTTTTAGGCCATGGACAAGTGCCTCATATTCGGCTACATTGTTCGATGCAGTGAAATGTATCTGCAATACATACTTTAGCTCATCCTTTTTTTGAGAGGTCAACACTATCCCTGATCCTAATCCATTTCTTAACTTGGACCCATCAAAGTGCATCGTCCAATAGTTCCGATCTGGAATTGGGGGTTCATACTGTACCTCGGCCCAGTCTACAAAAAGTCGGCCACTGCCTGAGACTTAATTGCATCTCTCCTATCAAATTGCGGGGCATAAGGTGATAACTCAATTTCCCATTTTGCTATCCGGCCACTCGCATCCTCGTTGCTCAGTATCTCGGCTATTGGTGCTTCACAAATCACCTTTATGGGATGTTCTTCGAAGTAATGTTTGAGCTTGTTTGCTGACATGTATACTCCGTAATCCATTTTCTGGTAGTTCGAGTAATTCTATTTGGAGGCCGATAATACCTCGCTCAGGTAATACACCGGTCTTTGCACTGATTTACCTTCTTCATTTCGTTCCACGATAACTACTGCACTTACCACCCTGTTTGTTGCTGCCACGTAGAGTAACATAGGCTCTTTTGATAATGGGGAAGCCAAGATAGGTGATTTAGCCAGCATCTTTTTTAACTCATGAAAAACACTATTGGCCTGAGGTGTCCAGGTGAACTTGTCAGATTTTTTCATTAATTGATACAGAGGCAATGATTTTTCACCTAGCCGACTCACAAACCGACTTAGGGATGCAAGACATCCTGTAAATTTTTGAACATCATTTAGGCATCTCGGTAGTTCCATTTTTTCAACCACACGGATCTTAGTCGGATTTGCCTCTATACCTCGGCTGGACACGAGGAAACCGAGTAACTTTCTGGCTGGTACACCAAAGGTACATTTTTCCGGGTTAAGCTTCATTCAGAACCTTCTTAAGTTCGTGAACTTCTGCCGGAGATCTTCTAGGAGCATGTTGCTCTCTTTGGTTTTTATAACCACATCGTCGACATATATTTGCACATTTTTTTCCAATATGTTCATACAGACATTTTTACATGCATCTTTGGTATGTGGCTCCTGCATTACGTAGGCCGAATGGCATGGTGCGATAGCAATAAGCCCCATACGGGGTGATAAACACAGTCTTTTTTTGATCAGCCGGGTTTAACGGTATCTGGTGGAAACTAGAGTACACGTCTACAAATGATAACAGCTCACAAGCTATGGTTGCATCAATGACTTGGTCTATCCTAGGTAAAGGAAAATGATCTTTGGGACACGCCTTGTTTAAGTTTGTGTAATCGATACACATTCGCCAAACGACAGCTACATTTGGATCATCCTTTTTCTTTTCTACCAACACCGGGTTTGATAACCAATTCAGATGAAGTACTTCCATGATAAACCCGGCCGCAAGGAGCCGAGCTATCTCATCCCCTATTATTGTTCTCTTGTCTTCGCCGAAGCGGCGGAGAGGTTGCTTCACCGGTCTTGCTCCTGGACTTACATGCAAAGAGTGCTCAGCCAACTCCCTTAGCACTCCTTACAGATCCTGCGTGGACCATGCAAAGATATCCCGATTCTCACGGAGGAAGTTGGTGAGCTCGTTTTCCTATTTGTCATTCAGGCCTGCACCAATAGTGATGGTGTGCTCTGGGAACTGATCATCAATCTGGACCTTCTTCGTTTCCTTAGTCGGCTGGAATGACACACTTCCGTGTGGCTGGCAAGTTCCGGCATGTTAAGCTGTGCCGACTGAGCTAAAGCTACCACTTCCTGAATTCTCCTTTTCTCCCTTGTGATTACCAAAGACTCGGCTAGGTTTGATCCGGCTGAAGCACATTCCATTGGTTTCCTATAATCTCCTGCTATTGTTATCAGCCCCTGAGGTCATGGCATTTTCATTTTCAAGTAACTAATGTGACAACTCCTGATAAACTTGGCCAATGTCGGCCATCCGAGTAAAGCATGATAGCAACTTTCCAAATCCACCACCAAAAACTCCAGATTTTCAGCTCTACAGTTTTCTCTTATGCCGAACAATACATCTACTTGGACCTTTCCAATGGGTTCGCATGACAGTCCTGGCACTATGCCATGGAACGTTGTCCTAGTTGACTACAACATATTTGGAGTTATTCCGAGTTTATGCATTGTGTCTTTGTACATAATATTGATGCTGCTCCCATTATCTAACAGTACTTTTGATAACTTCACATTAATACTGGGCCCAACAAATGTCTGATCCAGCACTAAAGCATATGATCCTGGGTTTGGCATGATTTTTGGGTGATCTCTTATGCTCCAGGTAATCTCTTGATCCAACCATGGCACATATCTCGGAACTGCCAGCATAACTGCGTTCAATTCCATATGTCGGTGTTGTACGCTCTGTCTATCTTGTTGTTCTGTTGTGAACACACTGTATGATTGGTGATGTTCCCTGTAATCTTTGCATCCATTATTTCCTAGGTTTCCCCTACCATCTTGGTTCTGATTAATTACTTGGTGAACTATATCCCTCCGATCCTAGTTCTCATACCTCGGAGGCGGTGGAGGTAACATCAGCTATGGTTGTTGTTGGTTATGCGCTTGGTGTTGTGGCGCTTGCAACGCTGTCGGGTTTTCCATTGTGCTTTTAATCCAGGCGCATTGGAGAGTGGTGTGATTGGCTGGCTTGGCCGGGTTAGGCGTGTGAAATTTACACGGTTGATCCATCATGGACTCAAACGTGTACTTCGACCTTTCTGGCCATTGTTTTTCTGCTCGGGTGTCCACTGTTTCTTCCCGTCGTTCCTTGGTGTCCACTGCTGAGGACCATTCTTCTGACGCTGATTGCTCCCAAGACTCGGCTGATCCTCCACAATTGCTTCCACTTGATTTGAACTATATCTATAATCTGGCCTCTCATCCCTTCTTCTACCTCGGTATTCATTGCGCCGATATGATCTGACACCATCTTAGGTGTAATGATCCTGCTGCTCACGGTGTTCAGCCGACATAAGCTCTAGTTGAGTTGGATCACCTAAGGAATATGAACCTGCTACTCTGATAGTCTCCGCCAATGTGGTGGGAATATCTCTTTGCAGCCTTTGCCACAACACACTTCAATATCTGCACCCCTGAGCGAACCAGGCAATTGCTTGAGATTCTATAACTCCTTCACACGAATTTTTGAGGTTGCACCACCGAGTTAAGAACTCTCTATCAGTCTCATTTGGTTTCTGCTTGCACATTGCGAGCTATTGTGGCATGTTTGGCCTCTTATATGTACCGGTGAAGTTACTGACAAACATTTCCTCAAAATCCAACCAGCAGTTGAAACTGCCTGTTGGAAAGTTATTCAGCCAAACTCTGGTCGGCCCTTCCAACATATGGGGCACGTATCTCACAACCCATCTCAAATTTCCTCCCGCTATTTTTACTGTCGTGGCATAATCAATTAGCCAATCTTGTGGTTTTGTACTTCCATGGTACGTTTCCGTTCCTCTCACTAATTGGAAGTTCGGCACGGGTGGTTCGCGCATAATCCGAGGTCCAAAACATTTCGGGCCAGGCGGACCCTGCTCTTCCAATAACTCGGACCGATACAGCCTGTCCAACTTCAATCTTGTGTCTGTCGACGACAAGTTTCTATAGATAATCCTCTCCTGCTTTCCATAACAATCTTGCCCACCATGCTCTACATTTTCCATTTCCTAATAACCGTCATTATACCTGTCGTTTGCTTGGTTATGTGGAACTCATCTTGCGTCTCGGTCTTACCAAGGTTCATGTCTTGGCTGATGATCTTGCGGAAGGTACCTCCTTCCTTCTGCCGGGTTATTGTTCTCATGGTTTCCCCTTCCGAGATTCCCATGCTCTTTGCTGCCGCGGGCCGGGTTTCTGTCACTGCTATTACCTTGGCTTCCATTGCCCCTATTTTCATTGACCTTTCTATCCACTGCCGGGTCATACGGGACAATCTTCTTGTTTCTCTTTCCCAAAGTTACTGCTTTATCTTTCCGTGCATTGCTTCCGGGTGAGGATGCTTCTATCGTAGATAATGCGGGGGTAGCCCATGCCAAATGAACCATGCGCTAAGCTCTTGACTTTGCCAGGTTAGCCTTGAGTATTTCCTCATTTTGCTAGTTCATGATGCGTACCAGCTCATTTACTCTTTCTTGTTGTCTCTGTCGGGCTTCCCCGATCCGTCCTTCCAATTCCAGGGCCGCCGCATTTGCTGCCCTGAGGTTCTTTGCCAGGGTGCTATACCTCGGCAAGCCAGGGTCAACAGAATCACCCGGCTGAGCTTCATGCTATTTGTTGATATCATCCATGAGGTTCTTTCCTCTCAATCTCAGATCATCTACTCAGCCAGGGGCCATATCTAGCTTGTTTGCCTTGGCATATTCTCGCAGAGTCCTATTAAAGGACTCCTGCAACGCCGACACTTTATTTGCCTCCTCTAACATTTTCAGCCTAGTCTCTTCTAACTCTTCCTAGGCGTTTGCTGGGTTAACTATTGGTGCTACAGGTGTAGTTAAATTGTCTATGCCTGCTTGCATGATATTCTTTGGCATCTCTAGGGGTGGCCACCTTACCCTTGGTGCCTTTGGAGTTACCTCCTGCACCTCGGATGCTGCAACTGCCGCGGATCTGCTGCTATTGGCTTCGTGGCTGCTTGCTTAGCTGCCGCCTGACCTGCTGCCACCGGGTCCTTGCTTGGCCCAGCTCCTACTCCTGCTGCTGGTGCCGGAGCCATCATCATCACCTCGATACTGCCTGCAGGGCGAGCGCCACGCTGACCTCTAGCAGTACTGAGGGGAGGTTCTCCTGCGATGATGACTCAGTGCGGATAGACGCAGGAGGTATCAATGCCGACGTAGATCTTGTGAGCGCCCAGGTTGATGAAGACGCCTTGTGCGGGGGTGCCTTCCTTCTGAAACTGCCAGCATTGTCGCTGACGTAGTCCCCGATGTCAAATCTCTAGACTAATCCAGAAACCACCCACTCGCCGGTGTCGATGATGTTTCTCGTTCGGATCTTGACTCTTAGCACAGCTGCTGGCCCCACGGTGGGTGCCAACTGTCGTGGTGGTGGCACGGAAGATGCCATGGGTAGGCTAAAGTTGGGGGCCAATGGATGCTAGTGGGATCTGGGGAGGGAAGATGCAGTGATTTCTACACACGATAAGTTAGAACACAGATCTTTATTCCACCTCTATAAAGCTACAAGTGCTCCTCGAGATGTATCAGAATGAGGAGGAAGAAGGTTACAACATGAGCCCTCTAGTGTCAAATGAATCGATCCCCCCTCTAAGAAGCTCTGGCTCCCCTTATAAAGGAGTACCTTGGTTCACTCTAGGGCTGACGTGGACAAGCATATTCTTGGAATATGCTTGTCCCAAAGTGGTAACTCGGCGGACCTCTTTCTGTGTCCCCCTTCTATCAACGGCAAAGACCCAGAACTCCGCTCTTTGAGCCTCGGGCCTGCCCACTGTCATCTCTGTGACGCTTCTCTACTCCTCTGCAGCCCTGCTCCTTGTATCTAGCGCTTGGCTCTGTGCAGATTCCACCTAGATAGTAGCTAGGGTTTGACATTGGGAACCATCTCCTTCTTCTGCAAGCTTCCTGTATCTCGGACCTGCCTCGCATAACTAGGCTCGACCTTCACTTGTATAGAAGCTGATCAACCTAATTTGGCCGATCTAGCCCATATGTCGGCCGAGTAAGGTATCTACTGCTCGATCCAGGGTAAGCCATGCTTTATTCGGCCGGCCCTTGCATAATCCGGCCGAACCAGCTCAAGACCCGGCCTTGGGTAAGAAAGGTTCCTCCCCTCTCTCTACCACCTTGACCCTACCTCGGGTCATCCCCCCAACAGACGCTAGAATCAAAAACTTAGTTTCAACACAAAAGAAGTAAGTATTTATGAAAACCTATTCTCATTCTTATCACCGTGATTCTTTCAAGAAAATTCAATTTCCTCAAAAAAATTTGCAAGCCTACATAAAATTTGACACATTTGATCACCACACTAACTTACTCATCCTACATTCTTATACATGGAAGTCAAATATAGAAAGTTCTATCAGTTGGGCAACGGAGGAGAGCTCATCTTTGAGCGAGATTTAAACCAACTCTCGGAACTTCTTGATCACCCGCACCCTGAGTTCTTCGGAGCACAGCTCAATGATCAGCAATGAGGAGAACTACAATGGCTGATTGTTTCAAATCTCAGAGGCAAGTTGGAGGCACCCACCTAAGAGGGGATCCAATTCAGCTTGCGGGAGAACAACTGGCTAGACAGACTCGCTAGGGCTATGCAGGAGGCTCTTGCCCGTCTATGTAGTCAAAGCATCAACCAGATCTAGGTCACTCGCTTTGAGTACTACGCAAGGCGTGATGCTATGGGACAGCCATTGGATGTACCAGGGCATCCGGAGCTGAAGCATTAGGTGGATCATCTCGACTTCATGTTGTATGAAAGGTAGAAGGAGTTGGACAATGCTCGCGCCTACGCCAACCAAAACTATGCCATTGCAGTCAAGAAGGACCAGACCCTCGGCATCGTTGTGAAGGAACGCAAGTCACTTCACCATCTGCGTGACAAGAAGGATCGCATCATTGCCCGCCTTCGTCACATAGTGTCAGACTTGGAGGAGACCATCCATGAGCGGGACATGCAGCTTGAGGAGAGGGATAATGAAGGGGAAGATATCCATGGAGATCCTTACTCCTACCTCAACGATGATGATGACTACCTAGAGGACCTTGACATGGACTTCCACACAGATGATGATGATTCCGCTTTCATTGATGATGAAGAAGCCACCGGTTTTGATGAGTAGTAGCACTTGAGCACTATCATAGGTGTGAGTTGTATCCAGTCCCACTATATCGTAGCTTCACAGAATGGTTCCTAAAACCATCTGTCACCTTAGTGTGGTGTGTGTTAGTATTGGGTGCTATGAATGAATGAATGAAATGAAAGTTACTTGTTGGCAAAAACCAGAGTCGAACTCAAAGTTTAAAAGCTTTTCAAAAACAAATCAATGAACCTTAGAAATTTCCCTCTTGTCTCATGATCTCTCTCAATTTTCAGATGCCTCGCGGAGGGAGCAGTTCATCTCAGGATCCAATGCTGCAAATCTTAAAAATGTTGGTTGCTGACTGTGAAGCTGGAAGAGCTGAACGTAAAGATAATTTAGCCACCCTTCAACAGATAGCTCAGATGTCCAATAACAATCAAGTCCATGGAAACCAGGACAACCATGCATCCAAGCCCAAGAACTTTCAAAACACCAATCTCCCCATATTTAGTATATCTGAAGATCCATTAGATGCGGATGATTGGCTGCAGACCATGGAGAACAACTTAGAAGTCGCAGGAGTGGAGGCCAATGAGAAAGTACTGTTTGCCACCCATTATCTGGCAGGAGATGCAAGAGCTTGGTGGAATAGCATTCGTACCATGAATTGAGGACAGATGATAGTTTGGGATTAATTCAAATTAAAGTTCAGTCGAACTGGTTTGATTCTGTGGATGAGGGATGAATTCAAGGAGCTGAAGCAGGGAAGGATGATTGTGGTAGAGTACCGTGATAGATTTATGTCTCTGTCTAGGTATGACCCTGATGAGATTAGTACTGAAGCCAAGAAGAAGGAGAGATTCCTGAATGGTCTGCATGATGAGATGCAGACAGTTCTGGTTAACACTCCCTTCGCTGACCTTGAAGCCTTAGTGGATTCTGCAATCTAGATGGAAGGCAAGATCAACCTAGCCAACGAGAATCGCAAGCATCGAATGATGCATCAACCAGGACCCCACCATACCCCGAAGTATCGCCCCAACCCGTTTGCAGGATATTCCACGAGAAACAATAGACCCCCTATGTCCCGTCCGAACTATTCCAACCGTGGAGGAGGAAACCCAAGGCCTAGAGGGAACCACAACAACAACCCTAGCAACTCGAACAATTTCAACCGTGCACCTCCTAGGTCCAACAACAACAACAACAACAACAATACAAACAACAACAATATTTCCCCAAGGACTAGAAGCAATGCCGCGCCTGTTACAGGAAAAGACAAGTCTCTAATTACTTGTTTTGAATGCCGAGTCAAGGGTCACTACTCCAACGAGTATCCCAAGAAGCTTGTAGCAGCCACCAATGTGAATGCACCAGCGCAGCAGCAATGCCATGTTCAGCCTGGAAAGAGATTTGCCCCACGGAACTCACTCAACCGCAATGGCCGTCTATTTCACATGAATGCTGAAGAAGCTCAGGAAGCGCCAGATGTCGTGCTGGGTATGTTTTCTGTTAACTTAGTACTTGCAAGAGTGTTGTTTGATTCTGGAGCATCGCACTCATTTGTTATAGAAGAATTTGTATGCACTAGTAATATTCAACCAACAAAACTGAAGCATGTTATGATAGTTCAAATACATGGTTCAACCACCAAAGCTAGACAAATTTGCAAGGCTGTACCTATCAGAATCCATGGAAAAGATTTTTATGCTAATCTAATTGTACTTGGAACCAAGGGTTTGGAAGTAGTACTAGGAATGGATTGTATGTCGAAACATAAAGGATTAATCGACCGTGCCAAAAAAGCCATAACCATGACTAGTAGCACTAGAGTTTCAGTAGAGCATGTATCTGAGACTTTGCCCCGTAAATTCAAGTGCAACAAGAGTTTACCCCAACCAACCATTGACCAAGTCAAAGTAGTCTGTGAATACCCCGAAGTATTCCCAAATTAATTGCCCGGTATGCCCCCAGAGCGGGATATCGAGTTTATCATTGAACTAATCCCTAAAACTGGACCCATAGCTCAGAGACCTTATAGTATTAACCCGTCTAAATTAGTGGAGCTGAAGAAGCAACTGGATGTTATGCTGGACACATTTTTGATTCAACCAAGTGTGTCGCCATGGAGATCACCTATTTTGTTTGTGGATAAGAAAGATGGAGGTAACCATTTGTGCACGAATTATCGGAAGTTGAATGATGTCACCATCAAGAACAAGTACCCACTACCAAAGATAATAGATTTGTTTGACCAGTTGATCGGTGCCAAAGTGTTTTCTAAGATTGATCTTAGAACTAGTTATCGTCAACTCAATATTTGTGCAACGGATATTCCAAAGACTGCCTTCACCACCAGATATGGATTGTATCAGTACATTGTCATGTCTTTTGGATTAACCAATGCCCCCCCTTATTTCATGAACCTCATGAATAAGATTTTTATGAACTTCCTAGATAAGTTTGTCGTTGTTTTTATCGATGATATTCTGATCTATTCCAAATCAGAAGAAGACCATGATATACACCTTAGGACCATCTTGAAACCCTTAGAGAGCATCAGTTGTATGCCAAGTTTAGCAAATGTGAGTTCTGGTTAAAGGAAGTAGGATTACTAGGACATATCTTCTTGGCCGGAGGAATTGCTGTCGACCTCGCCAAGATTAAGGATGTTGAGGAATGGAGAGCACCAACTACTCAAACTAAAGTTCGCGCATTTCTCGGATTAGCGGGATATTATCGCAAGTTCGTAGAAGGATTCTCAAGCATCGCAAGACCCATGACCCAATTTTTGAAGAAAGATAAGAAGTTTGAATGGACGGACAAATGTGAAGCAAGTTTTCAAGAGCTCAAGAAGAGGTTGATTTCCGCCCCAATCTTGATTATGTCGGATATCACTAAGATTTTTGTTGTGTATCGTGACGCATCCAAGGTTGGTCTCGGATGTGTGGTAATGCAAGAAGGCAAAGTCATATCGTATTTTTCTCGAAAAATGAAGCAACATGAGCAAAATTACCCTACCCATGACCTCGAACTAGCAACCGTAGTTTTAGCCTTGAAGACATGGCGGTATTACCTCATGGGTAACCGCTGTGAGATTTTTTCGGATCACAAGAGTCTGAAGTATCTTTTCACCCAGAAGGAGCTAAATATGAGGCAAAGGAGATGGATAGAGTTAATTAAGGACTATGACCTTGACATCCACTATCACCCCGGCAAAGCCAATGTAGTAGCGCATGCTCTTAGCAGATTGTCGTGTCGATTAAACAGCATAATTCTGAAAGAGCAACCAAGTTTGCATAAGGAGTTGGAAGATTTCAGAATGGAGCTGGTTAGTGAAGGATTTTTGGCTAGCATAGAACTTCAACCCACCTTGATAGATCGGATAAAGTAGGCGCGGAAAGGAAATGCTTGTATCGACGGAATCAAACATCGTATCGGTATAGGGAAGGTACCCGGATTCACGGAAGATGAAGAAGGAGTTTTGTGGTACAAAGGACGTATCTGTGTACCAACAGATTCAGAGTTGAAACAAGCTATTCTGCAGGAAGCCCATGATACTCTTTATTCTATCCATCCTGGCGGGACCAAGATGTGTCAGGATTTGAAGGATCAATTTTGGTGGCACAAGATGAAGAGAGAAATCGGAAGATACATAGCCAAGTATGATATCTGTCAAAGAGTCAAGGCGGGACATCAGAGACCCGCTGGACTTCTGCAACCTTTGAAGATCATAGAATGGAAATGGGATTCAGTAGGAATGGATTTTATCACTGGTTTGCCTACATCTAGTAGGGTAAATGACTCTATTTTGGTCATAGTGGATAGACTGTCCAAAGTAGCCCATTTCTTACCGGTCAAGACCACTTATCATAGTTCGAAGCTAGCAGAGTTGTACATTGCTAGGATAGTCAGTTTGCATGGAATCCCCAAGAACATTGTGTCGGATCTAGGAACCTAGTTTACCTCGAGGTTTTGGAAGAAAGTCCAAGAAGGATTGGGAACCAGACTAGATTTCAGCACAGCTTATCACCCTCAAACTGATGGACAAACGGAGCGAGTAAACTATATACTCGAAGATATGTTTAGAGCTTGTGTGCTAGAATATGGATCAAAATGGGAAGACTGTCTACCTTTTGTAGAATTATCATAAAAAAATAGTTACCAAGCCAGTTTTCAAATGATCCCCTTTGAGTTTATGTATGGAAGGAAGTGTTGTACCCCACTGAATTGGTCGGAAGTAGGAGAGAGTCAAATTTTTGGACCCGACATCTTAAGAGAAGCCGAAGAGAAAGTTCACAAGATCTGTGAGCACCTTAAGACCGCAATATCCAAACAAAAGAGTTATGCCGACAAGAGACGTCGAGATCTAGCCTTCGCTATCAGAGATTTTGTGTATCTGAAAGTATCACCCTTGAAATTAATGCAACGTTTCCAACTCAAAGGAAATCTTGCCCCTATATATATTGGACCCTTCAAGATTTTGAATTGCTGTGGAGAAGTATCATATCAACTGGAACTGCCAGAGGAAATTTCAGCCGTGCATAATGTGTTCCATATCTCGTTACTTTTCAAATGCCTAGAAGTCCCGGAGAAGACCGAAGTTTTTAAAAATATTGATCACAGAACCATATAGGTCAACGAGGACCTAACTTATCCTGAAGTACCCATTCGTATTTTGGAAGAAGCCTTCAGAACCACCAGGACCAGGAGCATCAAGTTTCTCAAGATCTAGTGGAGTAACCATAGTGAAGAAGAAGCTACTTGGGAGCGAGAAGATTACATTAGGACTGAGTTTCTAGATCTCTTTAGTTCCTAGTTTTATTTTTCTTAAATCTCAGGACAAGATTTTGTTTAAGGAGGGAAGGTTTGTAACACCCCAAAAATATTTAAGCAAGATTATCAAGTTCTAATCACCCAAGTTTAGGGTTAACAAAAACTTTTGTTAATAAAATTAATATAAATGCATGTGTGTCTGTGTGATTAATGCATGAATGATTCCAGTTCCATGTTTGAGTGTTATGAATGCTAAGGATTGGATTAAAGATGAAAACAATATCATCTAGATCATTTCCAATCAGAATCAAATAAAGAGAAATTCAAATATAAGCAATATAAGGAAATGGTCATTTTGACCAAAGTTAACGACTAGACCACTTTGAGTGCTCCTGGCCCAAGTTTTCTAACAGAAACAAATCCAATTATTTTCACCCCTTGCTAGACCAAGTGACAATGAAACCAAGCCCACTTTACAAATTAACAGAAACAAATTCCAAATCTATTTAAAGGACAATTCAAAATTGAATCAAGTGTATGTACTAAGATCACCATTTCTCAAAACCAACCAAAACACTTCACCTTGGCAAACCCAAGAAACCTCAGACTACCAAGTTTGTGACCAGATCACTCACCAAAATTCATCCAGAAATTCAAATGTAAATTTCATGCGGCCATTTCATCAAACACTTGGTGAGCACATATCAAACCGGCCTAACTATCACTAATCTTGATCAATGCCTTATCCTCTACTTGTCGCCACTACTAGCCCTTGTCTCCCCCAGTGACCACACTTGCATTGAACTAGCCCACCCCCTTCACTGCTTGCACTAGTGCCACGCCACTGAGCCGCCATTGCCAGCCCACCGTGGACAGCACGCAGGAGGAAGCGCTACACCCATCCATGATGTCCAGGAGGCAGGCCACCATCCACCACTACCCCCTGTCCCACCCTCGATCTCATCCTATCCATGCACCACCGAGAATAGCCGTGCCCATTTTCTCTCTTCCATGCCGAGAGCGCGCTAGAGCGCCACAGCCGACACGCTCGCACACGCCACGCCTTGCCCTCACCGCGTGCACATGCACTCGCCATGCCCCTAGCTACCTCCCAGACACGACTGTTCGCCGTCGTGCGACACGAAGCCCCTGTACATCGTCTAAAATGTCGGCGGTGCCGCGCAGAGAGTGGACCCGTTCTGACCATTCTCGACCACCCCGTGTCGTGCCTTTAAGCCCATGATGATCGCCAGGGAACACTGCACCGTCCTACGCCCTTCGCCATCCATGTATCTCATTGTGCCGACGTCGCCGGAGGATCCTGACCATGCCGCACTGCCCCTCTCGCCGGTGTATAAATAGAGGCCACCCCCACCTCAATTCTTCACACCATCTCACTCCCCTCTCTCAGAACCACCCCACACCTTTCCCCGGAGCAAGGTGAGCACCTTATCGCCGGAATTTGGCCAGAGTCCACCGCTGCAGAGGTGGAGAGAAGTCATTTATTGGAGCCACCCCAGGAGCCGCCGCGACCATCGTTCGAACTACCATCATCGACAACATCGATCGCCCCCATTGTCGACCCTAGCTAGAGCCCAGGAGAGCCACCGCATACCCCCACCGTCGTGTTAGGATTCGGTATCGTCAGAACTGTTCGACGAAGACGACAAACCACAACGGTAGATCCTAGTCTAATCGCATGGCCCAGATTGAAACATACCTCTTCGCTTAGACTGAGACGCTGACGTGTGGGACCCCCATTTAGCAGCCCGCTGCGCGTGCGCTGTGCAGCTGGGCCGGCCCAGTAACATTCCCGCGCGTAGCCCAAAAGTTCAAATAGATATTTTCCATTTTAGTTCAAACCTAGTTCTGTCAGTAGATTCAAAAATCAATTCAAGAAGATTTACTGAACCAAATTGGATGATTCCAATTTTGTTAGAAAGGTATTGAAATTATAAATCCAAGCCCATTGGATGCAAGCCATTTGAAGTTATAGATCACCTATACCAAAAAAACAAGACAGAGACTTTTTCACATTCAAACATTTTTCAAAAGTCAACCATAAATACTTTTGAGTTGATTCCAACTCTCAAAAATCACATTTGACAATATACATCTTAATATGTAAAAATCAACCATAAATACTTTTGAGTTGATCTTGGACTAGTACTAAAATAATGCTATATGGGCATATCTAGTCACTTTAATTATTTCAAATAATAATTTTAAACTTTATAAAATATGACCACCACTTTAAACCACATTCCCAAGTATTATAATATGTGGTGATGACATGTGTCCACATGATCCCATATTTTTATTGGAGAATATTAAATCTTAAGTAGTTTTCAATGAGTAGAAATTACTTTTCTAAAATAAAATTAATAAGACTAGATCTTTATTTCATGTGATGATTGTGATGATGCTAGATCATCTAGTGTGAGCCCTTGTGTTCTAAATAGAAGTAGTTAAGTATTGTTTGGTGATTGTGTACCTTGTATTCATTGATAGACGCTAGTATCGACCAAGGCTACGAGGAGGAGGAGTACTATGAAGAAGAAGAAAACTTCAACCACTACACCAATCAAGGCAACCTAAGCTAAACCATGCAAGATAATACTTGTAAGCCCCACAATACAAGTCAACTATGCAAACTAGATACATTAGGCATACTTTGTTATGCAACCCTGATTACAACAATCCCAGTTTTATTTGCAAGCTTTATTCTTTTATTTTTACCAAATTTATTTATTACTTTCAGTTAGTGCTTTGTGAGTTTTCGAAAGATAGTATAGATATCATAAAGAGCATCAAACTTGGCCTAAGTAGTTATACTTAGATGTCACACTAAGGCATGAGACTAGATTTGGATAGTCACACTTATTTAGCACCCTTCATTAGTCAATACCCTCAACTTTAGTGGCTAGTCCAAGCATAAAAGTTGATTACTTTAGATGTTAATACTTGGTGAAAAGGTATTATGAAAACCTTGGAATGAAGATTCATTCTATTGAAATGTTTTGACATATGTTATGAACACAAGAGGATTTGATGATAACAATGTTGAGGCATGAGCCTGAGCCCTTTTATTAAAAATTGATGGTTGAGTTTGGATGCGATACCATTCCAATTTTACCGTACAACCACAATACCCGAATTTGGGTAGGGCTTGACTGGAAGTTTATATGTCTTAGTATGGGTTCCCTTGCGGAAGAGGTTTGAGCTGAGGCTACCTCGTGATGAATGTCCACCTATGCAGTTCACAAGTTGACAGATGGTCATGGCTGGGAGGACAAACTCATAGGGGAGGTGCCTATACTAGGGTGTGTAATTGAAAGGTTAGGATTGATTATCCGCATACTGAGTATGCTGATTCAGGGTTATCCCTGAAGGATGTATCGAATGTTGTGGTGAAAGTGTACCACCTCTATAGAGTGTCAAAATATTTGAATAGCCGCATCCGCGGTCATGGACAGTTGGAGTGGCCATACTGTTTCGTCCTCAGATGTTTTCAAAATGACTTGTGAAATGAAGTCTGACTTTGACTTGGCCACAACAGGGTGGTGAACATGAAAACTAAGTTCCCACTTAGGTGTTGTAAAACATTAAACTAGTTTTATTTACTTCTAAACTCAGTTAGAGATAAACCTGGCTTTTTGCAAAAAAAAACTAGACCTTAGGATTCCTACTCGAACTACTTTACTTGTTAGTGATATTTTGCGAGTACTTAAAGAGTACATGGCTTTGTCCCTGGCTATTCCTACGGCCAGACTATGAGGAGGACTACCAGGATGATGGACAGTAGGAGGTCTATGACAGCTAGGATCGTCTCCCATCGTCAGCATTGCCTGTGTCCCTGAGGATGGAGCTTCGACCATGCTAACGTTATTATATTATTCCGATGCGTTGATTGTATTAACACTGGATCATGAGATCCTTTATTTGCAAGACCTTTATTATGGTTTGTAATGGATGATGAACTATGGTACCAATATGTTATGTCTCGCAAAAATGGTAATCTTGGGATTGCGATGTATGGCATAACAGGCATCTGGGATTAAAAATCTAGGTGTTCACAGTAAACTCCGGTGCTCCTTTAGGTTCGGGTCACCAGCAGATGCAGCTTGGCCCCAAAACTGTGTTAGAGAAGACCCACCAAGCCATCGCATTTTTGACACAAGTTGACCAGGTGAGCGAGGTATGAACCCATTTTACTCTTTCATGTTCTAAGTATTTTTGTATCCACATAATCCCTAGTTAAAACATGTCTTTTCCTTCTTCTTGCTAAGACTGTGTCAGAAATCTGATACCTAGCCCCCGAGGTTACTTTCGAGTAAGGAACTTACTCGGCTATAAGCTTAGAAGTAAGGCATGATTTTTTCTGTTTTTGCCAACATGTTGTGTTGAAAATCTAATCCCTAGCCTCGAGGTTACTGTTGAGTAAGATAGTTACTCGGCTGTAAGCTTAGAAACAGAATGTATATCTTTTTACTTTTGTGCCGAGATTGAATTTTTGATTTACTGAGTATTTTCTATTTATTTCTCTTTTTGCAGCTTACGCATAGCGAGCGCACCAAGATACACAAAACTCTGATATTGCAGTATCAAAAGCTTTTTGCTGCTCATCGCAACCTGAAAGCCGAGAACCAAGGCAGAGGTATATCTTCTTACTCGACTTCCCTCTTACTGGACATTTTCGTCCTTTTATCTTAGCTTCCTTTTGTTACTCTTCTTTCCGCAAATACTGCTCAATCCACCATCGATGCGCTACACAAGAAAATCTCTGACGCTGAAGGTAGCTAACTTTTCCTTATAGTCTTTTTAGCTGCCCATCCCTAGTGTTTCCTTGTTCGTTTGTTATATCTCGGAGTAGACGGGATACTTTTCCTCGCAGATCCATTCCGGGATATTGTTTTCATGTCGGTATTGACGGAACACACACTTGAATAAGCACGTCAGCACCAGATCGAGATCTAGAAGGAGCACGACGAGGTGACTCGGCACAAACAGCAGATGTCGGATATGGAGCAGAAGCATAAGGCTGAGGTTGAGGGTCTGCACCAGGAACTCGCCGAGCAAGAGGGGAAATTCTATGGTAAAACTGATAAGATGAATGAGCTGTTGAAGGATGCCGAGTTGGCTTTAGACTCAGCTCACCAAGACCTGGATTCCCTTCAAGCGAAAGCAAAAACCTTGCAGACCAAACTTGGCTCCATCAACTCTTTCATCGATAGTGGGTTCTTACTCTTTTTTCTACGTTCTTGTTCTTACTTCTATCTAATTTTGTTGTCCTTTGATGATTTCCTCTTTCCCTGTAGAGAACTTCCCCGAGGCTAACATGTTTTCTCTAAGGGCCATGAAGAAGGTGTGGTCCGAGGTTGGTGACCCGGGGACGGCGATGTTACCATCGACGAGCATTTGGTTGCACTCTTAGAGCGCGTAACCACTGTGAAGTCGTGTGGTTTCGAACTTCTTAAGTCGGCAATCCATCTCTTTAGGATGCTCTGGCCAGATGAAGACCCCCCTGAACTCATTGAGCCTCTCGCTGCCAAGCTTCTGATCTCTAAGGAACGACTGGATGAGTGGCGTGAGTCGGCTGGCCGCACTGCCACAGACAAGGCCTTGTCCTTTGTGCTATCTTGGTATGAAGACATCAACCAAGATGTTCTTCAGAACATTAAGGCCGAAGGCAAGTGGACCCATGATACAGAGCTCATCAAGCGGCGCCAGGAGCGAGCCTACGCGATGGTGGAGTACGCCTTGATCCATGCCTGGTGTGACGGACCAAGTTTTCTACATGCTGCTAAACCCGCCGCCGAAGTGACTAAAGAAGGTGCTGCCGACAGCGAAGCCACCGAGTCAAATGTGGCTGCCTTAGCTGACATCGATGACTCGGCTGATCCTGATGATGCGCCAGGCTCCAAACCCGTTTATGCCCCTCTGATTCTAGCTGCCTCTTAGGCTGGATAAAAACACTTGAATTTCATGAGATCCCTGGTATGTCGGGTGCATATGTAACAAATACGCAGTTCTTTTGGGTGTGTGCCTTTGTGAAGGCAAAAAATTATATTCTGGCTGAAATGCGAATCACTCAGGGGCAAGTCCACGAGTTTCATTTGCCGTTTCCCCTATGCCTTGACTTTGGCTCATGTCTACCTTTTTTGGCGTTCAACATTAGAGTCTCAAAATCATAATGATTAAGTTAGCGGGTATGAAACTAGGCAACTTGACCTAGAGTCATTCGACATATAGGCCGACATATCCTGCAACGGGTTAGTTATAATTATACATAGGGTCGTCTCGCGTTTTTTTGCTTTGCTTATCCTTTGTTCATGTTTACCCGCTCTTGGTCTTTTTCTCTTGCTTTCCATGAAGACGTGTTTTCGGACAACAGCAAAGTCGAATATGTAACCTTAGACGAGTATACACTACTATTTTGAGACAAGTTTAGGCGACAGCCGACATAAAAATAGGAAGCAATAAGCATGAGGGGGAGTCTCGAGTCATACCATTTTATTATTAGCACATAGCCGGCATAAGTGTCCGACATATGAGAGTTTGAGAGATACATACATTGCTTTCCCTAGGCATAAAAAGGAAGAAGCAATTCCACATTCCAAGGCCTTTTGGTTTCATCACCTGACCTGTCCGCCTTGCTCTTTTGTGCCTCACGGGCATCTATCAGATAGTATGAATCATTGTGCAATGCTTTGCTTACAATGAATGGACCTTCCCATGGGGGTGATAACTTGTGCATCCCAGATTTGCGTTGCACTAGTCTGAGCACCAAATCGCCTTCTCAGAATACACGAGGTTGAAATTTCCGACTATGATAACATTGGAGATTTTGTTGGTATATGGCGGATTTGGACAATGCCAGTTCTCGAGCTTCTTCGAGTAAGCCAACTCCATCTTCTCGAGCTTCTTTTACCTCGGCTTCTGAATATTGCCTTACTCTTGGCGAGTCATGTTCTATGTCGGCAGGCAAGACTGCTTCTGCCCCATAAACAAGGAAGAACAGCGTATAGCCAGTTGACCGATTCGAAGTTGTTCTTAAACTCCACGGTACTGAGGGTAATTCCTGTATCTAGCAACCAGGTGATCTCTGGAGTGGTTCCATTAGCTGAGGTTTTATCCCGGATAGAACTACCCCATTAGCCCGTTGAACTTGCCCATTTGATTCTGGGCGAACGACTGACGCTATGTCGAGTATTATTCAATTTTCCCTATAGAATCGAGCAAAAGCTCATCCGGCCAAGTTTGTGCCATTGTCTATAATCATGCTATGTGGGTGACAATATCTTAGGATTATATCCCTTAGGAATGTGACAGCTGTTTTTCCATCAAGCTTTTTGATGGGCTTCACTTCTATCCATTTTGTGAACTTATCAACCATCACAAGTATGTGAGTCATGCCGCCACGTGCGGGTTTGAATGGTCCTACCATGTCCAGGCACCATACCGCAAATGGCGAAGTGATTGGTATAGTATTTAGCTCTGATGCTGGAAAATGTGTTTTTGCTACGTATCATTGACACCCATTGCATTTTCTTACTAAGTCTTTGCCTCCGCAAGTGCACTTGGCCAATAGAATCCATGTCGAAATGCCTTGGCTACCAATGTTCTTGACGAGGCATAATGCCCACATTCTTCTTGGTGAATATCCAATAGTATCTCTTGTCCTTGATCTAAGCTAACACAATGTTGTAGCACACTTGTAACACTCCTCTTGTACAACTCCTTGTTAATTATGGTGTATGCTTTTGCCCTTCTTTCAGTTTGTCTTGCTCATATCTCATCATCAGGAAAAGTTACATCCTTTAAGTTGTTGAATATTGGTTGTTCCCAAATTGGTATCACTAGTGCTCGATCTGTTTCTCCATCAATTTCCATGAGCTCAACCGACATAGTTTCTGCCGACATAACCTGAGGAGTCCCTCAGTGTGATTCGGTAGTTCCCGGGTTCTGTGGAGCACTCCTCGGGTTACCCAAACATGCCCTTGTGTCAATGTACATTTTTGAATGAAGATTGAATTGGATCCGGGCAATGGCTTGATTGATGGCTTTCTGAGATGTTCCAGTCCTACTCCTGGCGGGATTGCTTGCCGAGAAGACCCTAACTTAGATAACACATCAGCTGCCTCATTTTCTGCTCTGGGTACGTGGTGAAACTCACATCCATCAAAATATCCCGAAATCTGCTGCACATGGAAACCATATAATGCCATATTCGTGTCTATCGCGTCCCAGTGCCTAGATACTTGCTAAATTACCAAGTACAATTTTCCAAAGCACATGATCCTTTTTATGCCAATCTCCTTAGCCACTTTGATCCCTTGAACAAGTGCCTCATAATCGGCAACATTGTTGGATGCAGCGAAGTGGATCTGCAACACATACTTGAGCTGATCCATCTTTAGGGAGGTGAGAACTATCCTGGCGCCCAGACCCATCTTTGTCTTGGATCCGTCAAAGTGTCGTGGTATTGCGGACGAGTAAGCCATGGAGGGGTTCTCACAGTGCGTGTTTAGAGATGGAGGGGAAGGCGGACGGTTGACGGGTACGAGGTAACACAACTTACCCAGGTTCAGATCCCACAACGGTGGTGGAATCCTACTCCTGCTATAAATCACTATAAGGGCAATACGCCGAGTTACAGAGATAGTTTCGCTATGTGAGGTTGTCTGAGATTGTGCCATAAAGGCTCCCATAGGCCCGACTTATATAGTCGTCAGGTCCTAGGGTTACAGGGAAAAGTCCTAGTCGGACAGGTTACAGAGTCCTACATCATCTATTACTAGTCTAGCGTGTCTTGTACTCCAAGGCTCCGGGTACGTTGGTGACTCCACCGCAGCCTTCCTTTATCCGGCATGGGCCTCCCTTCTGGATCCATCTAACTGGGCTGCCCAGCAGGCCATGGGCCATGCTACCAACTATGGGCCACCCGGGTTATCCGGATAGGAGACATGCTATGAGGATACCCATATAGCATATCCCCAACAGTAGCCCTTGGAGAACTCCGAGATCTTACACCTTCTTGCCTCTTCACGTTGAATGCTCCGTCTAGATGGATGTCGGCAAATCGTCAAGCAATATCTTGTAGTCCTCCCAAAGAACCCTGCAAGGTTTTCTCCGTCTTCAATGAGTAAGTCGGAGAAATGCTGAATCTTCCATCGTACTCTTCCGTAGTCGGACAGGATCCGTCGATGCCGGAATCTTCTGATGTGATGGTTCACCTGCCTATGACAGCTAGGATGACATAGACATAGATCAGCAACGCCTCGTAACTCACACATGTAGATAACGCAATCATGTCCACTTTTCCCGCGCGAGCGATATGAACTGTTGGCGGCGACGGTTGGTACGTGGCGAAATTTCCGCGCACGTCCCCGCACACGTCGTCTTCGTGGCAACCGTTTGATCAAGCTGCACGAATCTTAATGCCGAAGACCATAAATAGTAACCGCGGTGGAAATTTTACTTTTTCACCTCATTCTCCCCTGCATCATCTTCTTCCTCAGGCAAGAGTCTCCTCGAGATCTCCGCGCCTCGCACGAAAAACCCGAACTCCCAATCTCACCAGTCACCTCCAAACACACCCAATGGATAGCAGCAGATCCTCCCCTTCGATGGAGGCGTCGGGCGAAGTCGCGGCCAAGCCGGCGAGCTCTGTCGTCGTGCCCCCAGAGGGCCTGGTCATCTGCATGTCCGCGGTGGTCGAGGCCACCGGCAGCGACCATAATCCAGCGGCGCGGGAGCTGCTGGAGGAGGAAAACGACTCCCACAAAGGCGACTGGCGTGGTTCGGACATCACGGACCGCGACATCAAAGAGTTGATCGTCGAAGGCTACCTCCCCGCGACGGAGGGGCTCGCCTGGCCAGCGGCGCCGGACAGCGAGGTCACACCTTCTCCCCAAGCCGGAGAAAAGGTGTACCTCAAAGCACAGATGGTACGCGGCGTCTCCCTGCCCATCTCTAACTTCTTCCTCGTTGTCCTCAATCATTACCGAGTTCAACCACAAAACCTCTCTCCCAATAGTATCCTAGCGCTTAGCAATTACGCGGCGCTTTGCGAGGGTTACTTAGGGATTAAGCCTAGGCTAGACCTCTTCATCTATTTCTTCACCGTCAAGCGCGAAGCCGGGGCCAGCAAGGATGAACTTAGAAATTGTGGCACCATTAGCTTCAAGATCCGACCTGGCCGGCGCTTCCCCGACATCGCCGGCCACGAGTCCTACAAGAACTGGCAGTGTACTTACTTCTACGGTCTAGATATCCCTCTGGCCGGACGAGAACTAATGTACCCGGACTTTGTCGATGGAGTAGCCGCCGAAGCCCCGACATGGAGATCCCAGGCCTCCCTTTCGTCCGACATCGATGCTTCCCGTGCTATAAGGCGGATAGAATGGTTCGTAGAGACGGGTTTTACCGGGTTGGACCTAGGCATGTGCTGGTTCATCAGGCGGATCCAGCCTCTGCAGCACCGCTCAAAGCTGATGCACGTGTATTCCAACGATAGAAGGGATAGCCTCTGCATCTCCATGGACAACTTCTCGAGCGACTCCGTCAATCTTTGCCTCAAGGACATCGTCAAGGTGAAGCACAATAAGCGTGCCTTCATCATCACCTACGACATGTTCGTAGAGTGCAAGTGCCCAAAGGTAACTGCTTATTTTCCGTGTATGACATATACTCCAATTATTCCGTCTAGCCATTTCCATCTCATCTAACACGGTGACATTTCACTTAACAGATTAGCGATCTAGAGGAGGATAGCATGGCTATCCAAATCTATGATCCAAATATTAAGGAAGTCATGGTCGTGTCTGATGATGATGTTCCGTTGTCGCAAAAGCGGAAGAGCTCCACCTCTGACGCTGGCGACGGAGGCAAGAAGAAGAAAGCGGAGGGTGGAGCCTCCAAGAAGACTACCACCACCCCGGAGGCGGAGAAAAGAAAGGTTACCGGGATCCCTTTTGCTAAAGCATCCCCTCTTGTGTAATCTTATTTTCCTCCGACATTGTCCATTTGTCTGTCTTATTCCCGTACTTATGTGTTTTGCATGTTTCAGGAAGAAAGCCACGACCATCTTGAAGAAGACCTCGAAAACTTGGGGGGCTTCTAGAACCATCAAGGATATGATGCATCACGACGCATCTCCCGCTATCGCCCCTGTCACTCCCATTGTCAAGCCTTCATCCGCCCCGACAAGCTCTCAAGCCAAGGAAGCAGCTGGCCCTTCCGCCATGGAAGTGGATTCAGGTGCCTCTACCGAGCTTGCTGTTGTCGGCGAGCAGGCGACGCAGGAGAGTGCCGCACACCAAATGGCTGAGGTTGCCATCAGTAGCGGTAAGGCGGAGGTAGAAGCTGGTACTTCTGTCGAAGGCGGCGCCCCCGCACCCAAGAAAACCATAGAGTTTCCAAAGATAGTCTATCTGGTACTTATGCCGCGTAGCACTTCTCTAGTTCCTGGTGCAGCACCGACATCTCCGACGTGCGGTCTATAGGAGCTTCTCCGGCAAGCAGAGATCTTGCAAGGAAACAGTGCATCCTTCGGCAAGCTGCTGGCTGAGAGTGCTACCAACCTCAGGATCATTGCACTTGTAAGTTTTATTTGCCTTTTGCATTTCATATGCGTATCCCACTGTATCCCCCGAGGATTTAGACGGAAAACCGTAGGTCTTTGTGTCTAAATGCCCTAAGAGTGACTAAGCTAGAAAACTTCTCTATGTAGCCCCAAACATATAGGTGGAATAAATTATTCCGACTAGGTGCTTTAAGAGTAGCATACGTAGTGTTTATAAATTTCGATACGGTAACTGAATTAGTTCCGACCAGATGCTTAAAGAAAATCTAAGCATACCTCCAAGTTAAAAACTTTATAATATAGCCCCCAAGCTTCTAATTGAAAACTGAATTAGTTCCGACTAGATGATTAAAGAAAGACTAAGCATATTGCTAAGTTAAAAACTCTCGCTGTAGCCCCCGAGCGTCTAGGTGGAAATTTTTTGGCTAGATGCTCCAAGTAGACCAAACAAAGATTAACTTTTTCCTTTCCATAGAATGAGAATGCTCAGAGGGGCATGGCCAACGACAAGTACCAGAAGATGCGCGTGGACTTGGAAGCCGAAAAGGGTAAAACTGCCTTTTTGAAGGAACAGATCATCAATAGCAAGCGTCTGTTTTTCCTTTCTTCTTAGTATTCCGTCTTGATCTTGTGTATTCTCCGAGTACTCACTGTGTACTATATTTTTCGCCGACTTGCAGAAAACATTTCCAAGGCTAAAGATATTGTCGAGCACTCCAAGAACATCCAGCAGCTGGATAGTAAGAACAAGATCCTCAAGCAGGAGAGAAAGGACATGTTGAAGATGCATGAAGAATCAATGACAGCCTTGCAGGACTCCGCCACCGAGGAGATGAACCGCTTGAAGGAGGAGATCTCAGTCTTAAAAGATCAGAAGAAAGCTGCTGATGAGCAGAATCAACGCCATCATGAAGCGTACAAGCTCCTCCAACAAGAACGGGACTCCATGGCGGATACCCTCAGGCAACCTGAGGCCAGCATCTTTAGTAAGTGATTCTCCGTCTTGGATTTATGTAGTCTAGATACTCGGAATTTTTGAACTCATGTGCTCCTTTGTCGGAAATTTGCAGCTCCTATGGTTTTAACCCGGTTGCCTCCTCCGCAAAAGGAATGCATGGTCCTTGCCGGCAACTTCATCAACACTGCCATCGCGCAAGCCAAAGAGATTGCCAAGCCCCTCCAGATCAATATCAAGGCATCGGACTATGTGACAAAGTTCTCAGAGATCCACCGCCGAGCCCCCGAGCGTATCACAAGCTGGAGAGCTTCATGTGCACGGGCTGGTGCAAGGATGGCATTGTCCATGGTTAAGGCACATTACGAGGATGCCGACATCGACACGGTAACCTCTGGCATCCCCGACGTAGATGACGAAGGACAAAAGATAAATCACGAATCTATCTTGTCGTCACTCGCGGGTTATGACACCAGAGTTGCTGAGATGGTCGATGTCAATGTCTTCGTGCCAATGAATACCATCGATGGCGGCAACCAAAGCTCCTGCGAGTCCCTCAACACTGCCGACTTCGAGGGTGACTCTCCTGCTGCCGATGATGTTGCTTCCAAGTCGCCTGCGCCAGAGGAATAAAAAACAATTTGTAATATTTGTTTCCTCTGTGATATGTATACGGAAAAAACTATGTGGTAACTTAAGGCAAAAAACAATGATGTATGTCCTGCTACTTAAGAACTAGTTCCAGCATGTATATATTTGTTAAGCAAGTGCTGGGTTATCCATTACTTTTGTTCTTATGGTTGACTTTTCGTGAGTCGGAAGACTCGTTGTCGGAACCGTGCGCTCAGGTGATTATGCCCAATGGCACCGTCAATAACCTAAGCACAAAATCGCTGACAATAAGTGTCGACAGACACTACTCCAGAATCCACATAAAAACGAAAAAGAACGTGTAGACCAGAAAACTTAAGCTAACGCCCGTAAGCGGAATTTTCACAAGTGCAATTTCAAAGCTTGTGCATAAAGGTTTTATATGATCCAAAAATGAACACTAAAGCAGGTAAAAGACTCAGAAATATGAGTGAACCAGAGAGATTTATTTCATTGATCATATAAGAGGTACGCAATAGATAAAAAATGCTAAGTGTAGAAAGGACATAGCTGTGCTATGTTCCATGGCCGATCAAGCTTCGGGTAGTCTTCATCCGGGTCACGTAACTTACGCTTATGATCCTTGTTGGGTCTATCCTTCAATTCACGATTGTCAACGAGGTAGTAAGACCCATTGAGTAGCGCCTTGCTTATGATGAACGGTCCTTCCCATGGCGAGGATAATTTGTGTGACTTCTTCTGCTTAAGTCGGAGCACCAAATCCCCCTCTTTAAATGAGCGATGCCGAACGCGGCGACTATGGTAGCTGTGTAGCTTCTGCTGGTAGATGTCGGATCTTTGGCATGCCAAAACACGCTCCTCCTCGAGAAGGTCCACATTTAGGCGTCTGGATTATTCAGCGTCATCTTCGTCGTAGGCGGCAACCCTTGGTGCATCGTGAAGTATGTCAGAATGTAGGATGGCTTCTGCTCCATATACCATGAAGTAAGGGGTGTAGCCGGTGGATCTGTCGAGTGTAGTTCGTGAACTAAACAGTACAGATGGCAATTCTTTCGCCCAGGCTCCAGCTGCTCTATGTAGCGGTGCCTCAAGACGTGGCTTTATTCCCTGCAGAATCAATCCATTGGCTCGCTCAACCTGACCATTGGATTATGGATGTGCCAGATGCAAGGTCAAGTCGGATACCCTTCTCCCAACAATAATCCTCCACTTCTCCGAGTGACAAGTTGTTGCCATTGTCGGTGATAATGCTATGTGGGAGACCAAATATCACCACTAGATCCCGGACAAACCTGAGGGCAGTTTCCCCATCAAGCTCTCTAATGGGTTTAGCTTCGATCCATTTAGTGAATTTATCAACTGCTACTAGCAGATGCGTAAACCCACATGGTGCCGTCTGTAACGGTCCCACCATGTCTAGCCCCCAGACTGCAAACGGCCAAGTTATTGGTATTGTGCGCAATTCTTAAGCAGGAACATGTGGTTGTCGGGCATAATACTGGCATCCCATGCATGTCTCAACCAACATGTCGGCGTCCGCCTTCGCGGTCAGCCAGTAGAATCCTTGTCGGAAGGCTTTCGCGACCAAAGATCGAGGAGCGGCGTGATTCCCGCAATCTCCGAGATGGATTTCGCGTAGGATTTCAATACCTTCTAGCTGGGAAACACACTTAAGTTATACACCAGTAGTTCGCCTTTTGTAGAGTTGTCCATTGATTATGGTATAGCCCTTTGCTCGTCGTACTACTTGACGTCTTTCGACTTTGTCGTCGGGCAAAGTTCCATGTTCGAGATATTCCATGAACGGTTTTGTCCAAGCCGGAGGGACCTTTGCCACCATGAGGACAAAAGAATCAACTCTATCCGGGTTGTCGATGTCTGCTCCCTTCACGGATGGTGTCCATTGATGCTCTAGAAAAACTCCTGGCGGAATTCGTTTGCACCCTGATCCAAGCTTAGACAGCAAAGCAGTCGCCTCGTTTTGCTCCCTAGGTACATACTTAACCTCATAGCCCAAGAAGCACTTGGCTATCTCGTCCACTTCGTCTCGATATGCCGCCATCATAGGGTTCCGCACATTCCAGGTGCCAGCCACCTGCTAGGCAACCAAGTCGGAATCTCCACAGCAAACTATGCGCTTGATTCCAATATCCTTGGCTACACGTAATCCGTGAATGAGTGCTTCATACTCCGCCATGTTGTTCGTAGCCTCGAAGTGGATCTGCAGAATGTAGTGTAACTTATTCCCCAGTTAGTGATTGTAGCAGTACACCAGCCCCCGAGCCGTTGAGCAGCTTTGATCCGTCAAAGTGCATCACCCAGTACTCTGGTTCCGGCAACGGAGTAGCATCTGGCATCTCCATCCAATCTGCAATAAAATCTGCCAAGGCTTGTGACTTGATAGTGTCGCGTATCTTGTAGGTGATCTCGAAGGCAGCAAGTTCGATGCCCCACTTCACAACCCTTCCCGTAGCGTCGCTGTTGTTGATAATGTCGGACAGTAGAGTCTTGCTCACCACTGTGATTGGGTTCTCCTAAAAGTAATGCCTCAGCTTCCGAGAAGCAAGGAATACTCCATAAGCTATCTTCTGGTAGTCCGGGTAACGCTCCTTGGACTCCGTCAAGACCTCGCTTACATAGTAAAATGGTCATTTAACTCCGTGCTCATAGCCTAGTTCCTTCCGCTCTACCACAACAACGATGCTGATTAGCCAGTTGGTTGACGCCATGTAAATTAACATGGGCTCTCCAGGCTCGGGTGCTGCAAGGATGGGCGTTGAGGAAAGAATCTCCTTGAGCTGCTTCAATGTTGCATCCGCTTTGTCCGTCCACGTGAATTTGTCCGCCTTCTTCAGCAACTTGTATAGCGGCAGAGCCTTCTCTCCAAGTCGGCTGACGAACCGACTAACTGCTGCAACACAACCTGTTAGTCGTTGAATGTCCTTTAGGCATGTCGAACGGTTTATGTTTAAGATGGCCTTGATTTTCTCTGGGTTGACCTTGATTCCACGCTGGGAAATGATGAAGCCCAACAATTTGTCGGCTGGAACCCCGAAGATGCACTTCTTAGGGTTAAGCATCATGTTGTATTTCCGGAGATTATCAAAGGTTTATTTTAAGTCGGAGATTAAGTCATTTGACTTTTTAGACATCACTGCTATATCGTCCACATAGGCATGAACGTTCCGACCAATTTGGTCGTGTAGGCAACGTTGCATTGTACGCTGGTACGTAGCACCTATGTTTTTCAGCCCAAAGGGCATTGTAACATAGCAAAACGTGTCGTATGGATTAGTGAACGAAGTGGCCAACTGGTCCGACTTCCTCATCTTGATCTGGTGGTATCCTGAGTAGGCATCGAGAAAACACAAAAGTTCCGAGCCATCCGTCGAGTCAATGACTTGGTTAATGCGAGGCAAAGAAAACTGGTCTTTGGGGCATGCTTTGTTCAAGCCGGTGTAATCAACGCACATTCTTAATTCTTTGGTAAACTTTTTGGGGACAAGTACAGGATTGGCCACCCATTGGGTGTGAAGGACTTCTCGGATAAAACTATCCTTAAGTAACCTAGCTATCTCTTTGCCTATGGCGCGTCTCTTCTCATCTCCAAAGCGTCGTAGAGGTTTCTTCACTGGTTTGCATTTTGGATCAATGTTTAAGCTGTGCTCGGCAAGTTCCCTAGGTACACCTTTCATATCGGCAGGTTGCCAGGCAAAGATGTCCCTATTCTCACAGAGGAAATCAACGAGCGCGCTTTCCTATTTGGGATCCAGGTTTGTCCCAATGGCGGTGGTCTTGGAGGCATCGCCTACCACAAGTTCCACCGGCTTGGTCTCGATGGCGGCCTTGAATGCAGGAGCGGAGTCGGAAATCTGTTTCTTCGACGCAGGCATCTCTGAATCATCGACCTTGCTCTGTATCACCTTGAATTCTTCACTATAGAGGACAGCTTCCGCGTAGGCTGCTTCATTAATCTCGCAGTCCCTAGCTTTGGTCAAGCTTCCGGATACGGTGATGACACCGCTTGGCCATGAAGATGTGGAATATGTCGTGGCCGAATATGATGTGGTACACGCTCTTGAAGGGGACCGCCTCAAAGGTCATGTGCTCTTGGCGGTAATTATTAACATCGCCGAAGGCAACCTGAAGTGTGATGCACCCAAGGGACCGAGCCTCCCGACCAGAAACTACGCCATGGAGGTATATCCTGCACAGGGGCGGTTTGGGTGGGCCTTGAATTTTTCTGATCTTTGTTAGCAAAATCCGAAGAGAGATCCGACATCGATCCTTCTGCGAACATATCCTACCATAGGCAGTCCGTGAAGGTCTTGGATTCTTCCGATCTTTGCCGGCAAACTCCGAAGAGAGATCCGACATTGATCCTTCCGTGAACGTATCCAGCCCGTAGGCGGTCCGTGCGGGTCTTGATGCTCCTCTGACTCCCAGGGAACTAGTGCCTGAGTCGGTTTCGCCGATGAAGAGGTGGATGTCTCTGATAGGAACGATCGAACACCGCATAGGGTTCGTCTTCGCCGGGATCCAGAACTCGTCGGGAGGGACAATCGGAACATTGTAGGAGAAGAGAACACGGCTGATGGCTACGGTTTCGCCGATTCCCGCAAAGATCTTGGTCCTCCCCCGCTGAAGAGCCTGAAGTGCCTCTTGCCCCACGGTGGGCACCAACTATCGTGGTATTGCCGACGAGTACGCCATGGAGGGGTCCTCACAGTGCGTGTTTAGAGACGTGGGGGAAGGCGGACGGTTGAAGGGTACGAGGTAACACAGCTTACCTAGGTTCAGATCCCACAACAGTGGCGGAATCCTACTCCTGCTATAAATCACTATAAGGGCAATATAATGAGTTACAGAGATAGGTTCGCTGTGCGAGGTTGTCTGAGATTGTGCCCTAAAGGCTCCCATAGGCCTGACTTATATAGTCGTCAGGTCCTAGGGTTATAGGGAAAAGTCCTAGCCGGATAGGTTACAGAGTCCTACATCATCTATTACTAGTCTAGCGTGTCTTGTACTCCAAGGCTCCGGGTACGTTGGTGACTCCACCATAGCCTTCCTTTGTCCGGCATGGGCCTCCCTTCTGGATTCATCTAACAGGGCCGCCCAGCAGGCCATGGGCCATGCTACCAACTATGGGCCACCCGGGTTATCCGGATAGGAGACATGCTATGAGGATACCCATATAGCATATCCCCAACACAAAGGGCATCTTCCAGTAGTTCGGTTCTGGCAATGATAGCTCATACTGCATCTCCATCCAGTCCACAAAAAAGTCTGCCACAGTTTGAAATTTAATTGCATATCGCCTATCGTATTGTGGAGTATATGGTGCTAGCTCTATGGCCCATTTTGCAACTCGGCCGCTGGCATCCTTAGTGCGCAATATGTCCGAGATGGATGCTTCGCATATTACCCGAATTGGGTGTCCCTAAAAATAATGCTTCAGCTTCTTTGCTGCCATATATACCCCATATGTCATTTTTTTGATAATGAGGATAGTTCTATTTTGACGTAGAGAGTGCTTCGCTTAAGTAATAAACTGGTCTTTGGACTGATTTTCCCTCTTCCTCGCTCTCTACCACTATTATCACACTGACAACTCGATTGGTTGTTGTGACATAGAGCAGCATTGGCTCTTTGGATAATGCTGAGGATAATATTGGTGTTGTTGCCAACATCTTTTTGAGTTCATGGAAAGCGCTATCAGCTTATTGTGTCCATGTGAACTTATCTGATTTTTTCATCAGTTAATATAATGGTAAGGCTATTTCGCCTAGCTTACTTACAAACCTACTCAATGAGGCCAGGCACCCTGTGAGCTTCTGGACATCATTGATGGTTTTTGGCAATTCCATCCTTTCAATGGCCCTGATCTTTGTCAGGTTAGACTCAATTCCTCGGCTGGATACAAGGAATCCGAGTAATTTTCCAGCCGGGACACCAAAGGTGTATTTTTCTGGTTTAAGTTTCATCCAGAATCTTCTTAAGTTTGCGAATGTTTGACACAAGTACTCTATTAGAGTATGACTTTGTTATGTTTTTATTACCACATCATCAATGTATACTTGAAGGTTTTTCTCAAGCTGATCTTGTAAGCATTTTTGCATGCATCTTTGATATGTTGCACCTGCGTTTCTCAATCCAAACGACATAGTACGATAGCAATAAGCCCCATACGGGGTGATAAAGGCTGTCTTTATTTGATAACTCGAATTCAGTGGTATCTGGTGGAAACCAGAATACTAATCTACGAATGACAACAACTCACACCCAGCAGTAGAGTCAATGACTTGATCGATCTGTGGTAATGGAAATGGATCTTTTGGACACGCCTTATTGAGGTTCGTGTAGTCAATACACATGCGCCACACCACTGCCATGTTCGGGTCATCCTTCTTCTTCTTGACCAATACTGGATTTGACAACCAATCTGGATGCAGTACTTCCATGATAAACCCAGTGGCTAAAAGCCTAGCTATCTCGACAGCTATCAATTTCTTGCAGTCTTCGGCGAAGGGGCAAATAGGTTGCTTCATCGTCTTGGCATCTGGCCTTACATATAAAGAGTGCTCAGCCAACTCCCTCGGGACACCTTGCAAATCCTATGTGGACAATGCAAAATGTCTCGATTCTCATGGAGGAAGTTGGTGAGCTCGCTTTCCTATTTGTCAGATAACCTGGTGCCAATAGTCATTGTGTGCTCCAGGAAAGCCTCATCAATCTATATCTTTTTTGTCTCCTTAGTAGCTTGGAACGACACACTACCATGTGGGTTAGTAAGTGTCGGCATAGACATTTGTGCTGCCTTAGAGAATGCTACAACCTCCATCATTTGCTCCTTTTCCTGTGCTATCAGCAGTGACTCGGCCAGCGAAGAGCCGGCTGAGGCGCATTCGATAGATTGCTTGTAGTCACCTTCAACTATAATAACTCCACATGGACCCGAAAACTTCATCATCAGATAAGCAATGTGAGGAGTGGCCATAAACATTGCCATAACTGGTCTGTCGAGTAATGTGAGATATGAGCTGACAAGGTCTACCACCTCAAACTCTATGGCCTCAGTACAAAAATTATCCCTGTTTCCGAATAAGAAGTCAACCCGAATCTTTCCAATTGGCTCACACGACAATACCGTCACAATGCCATGGAATGTTGTCTTAGTTGGCTCCACCATGTTCATTGTGATGACTAGATTGAGCATTGTGTCCTTGTACGTGATATTGATGCTACTTCCATCATCTATCAGTACCTTGGAGAATTTCACATTGATATCTGGGCCCATGAAAGTTGGATCCAACACTAGTGCGTACCCTCCTAGAGTCGGCATGATCAAATTGCATGTTATTTTATATTTTTTCATCATCATGACATCATGCATACTTTTGCCCTACAATATTTTAACTAAAAGCCTATTTTGTTTTCTAATTAGTCCCTCCTTTAATTTCAAATCAAAATCCTGGTCTTTTTTGGATCTTTTATTTGTCTAAAAACTACTTATAAAAGCCTATTTAAAACTAAAATAAATAAATAAAAATATTTTTAGGGGGAGCCGGCCGGCCAGGCCAAACGGCCCAACTAGCCACCTACGACCCCGTAACAAAACCCTAACTAACCCTAACCCTAACCTAGATCCCTACATAGCCGCTGGCGGCCACACAACAACACACGCACCCAACACAGACCGCGGGGCGGCAAGGTACAGGAACGGCCGAAACAGACGATGATGGGCACCCGCGTGCAAGAGAGATGGTGACAGGGGCTCGCCCTCAGGCGCAGGACGGCGATGGATTCGAGCGGGGCGAGGCGACGCGATGGGGACGCGTGACCGGGAGTGGTCGTTCCAGGGACGCAGACGACATTGAAGGAAGGGCACGCCAGCGATCGGGCTCGCTAACGGCGACGCATGGCAAGCGGATGCGCTCGGGGCCGCAGGGCTCGAGCAGGCGGCCGCGGTCGGTGAAGCGCGAGGTGGAGAACGTCGGAGATGGGATGGCGGCCATGGTCTATGTTGGGTGCGTGTGTTGTTGTGTGGCCGTCGGCGGCTATGTGGGGATCTAGGTTAGGGTTAGGGTTAGTTAGGGTTTTGTTGCGGGGTCGTAGGTGGCTAGCTGGGCCGTTTGGCCTGGCCGGCCGCCGCCCCCTAAAAATATTTTTATTTATTTATTTTAGTTTTAAATAGGCTTTTATAAGTAGTTTTTAGACAAATAAAAGATCCAGAAAAGACCAGGATTTTGATTTGAAATTAAAGGAGGGACTAATTAGAAAACAAAATAGGCTTTTGGTTAAAATATTTTAGGGAAAAGTATGCATGATGTCATGATGATGCAAAAATAGAAAATAACACGCAATTTTATTTCGGAATATTTTCCGGGGCATTACAGATCCTTTATGCTCCATGTTATTTCCTGCTCACACCAGTGCATGTACTTTGGTATCACTAGCATTTTAGCGTTCACTTCCATCATCCGTCTCTGCTGACTTTTCTTGTAATTCGGCTCTATGACAAACACAACATAACTCTGGTGATGCTCTCTGTATTCGTTTCTGGTTCCATGACCGACATGATCGCCATCATTCCTTGGATCATGCACTTGATGCACAACTTCTCTTCTTTCTTGGTTACGGTATCTTGGCTATTTATTTTCATACCTCTGCTCACTACCAATAACTTGAGCATTTCCCCTTGTAAGTGGTGGTGGGGGAGGTGGTGGTAGCTGCTGAATTGGTGAGTCTACTCTATCACCCTTCTGTAAGCAAGTACATTATCGAGTTGTGTGGTTTGCCGGCTTACTTGGACTCGGCATGTGAAACTTGCATGGTTGGTCCAACATCATCTCGTAAGTGTAGTTTTGCCTTTCTTGGTAAGGTTTCTTATGTTCATATGGTTTTTTTCCATAGTTCTTTGGTATCCACTGTTGTTGCCCACTTGTCCTTTGACGCTGACTGCTTCCAGCATCAGGATGATCTTGACTTACAGTTGCAACTTGTATCAAACTGTATCTATAATCTGGCCTCTCATCACGTCTTTTGCTCATGTACTGACTTCTCTCTTGGTGCCTTTTGTGACTCAGCTGCGTCGTATATTTGGGTCTTAGTGATCCCGTCTTTCGACATAAGTAGAGGCTGAGTCGGATCCCCGAGCACATACGAGTCGGCAATCTTTATTGTTTCAGCTAAGCTTGCCGGCATATCCCTCTGTAATCTTTGCCACAACACACTTTCGTTCCTACACCCTTGCGCAAACCATGCAATGGCATGAGATTCAATTACTCCTTTGCAAGAATTGCGCATAGTGCACCATCTAGTAAGAAACTCTCTATCTATTTCATTCGGCCTTTTTTACACATAGCCAATTGTTGTGGGTGATTCGGCCTCTTGTAGGTGCTTGTGAAATTACTCACAAAAGGTTCCTGGAAATCAATCTAGCTGTTGATGCTTCCGGGTGGCAATTTATTCAGCCACACCCTCGCTGGTCCTTTTAGCATCTGCGGCACGTACCGCACTTCCCATCTTAGGTTTCCCTGTGCAATTTTTACTGCAGTTCCGTAATCGATAAGCCAATCCTCTGGTTTGGTGCTTCCATCATAAGTCTTTGTTCCTCTTTCCAGCTGAAAGTTTGGCACTAGTGGCTCTCTCATGATCCTTAGGCCAAAACATGGTGGACCCTATGGACCATGTGACTCGACAAGATCTACCATTTTTATTCGGTCAAGCTTTATTCTTGCATCATATGGTTGGAGGTTTTTTCCTCCTACTCTTGATCCCATCGCTTGGTATACGTGATCCGGCATTTCATATTCGTCATTCACCATAGCCAAGTAACCATCATTATACCTATTAGCATTTGGATCTGCGGGTTGTTGCACTGCTCGTCCTGCACTTTGCTGCCTTCTTTCGGGTTGGACTGGTGGCGGATTCGGAGGTGGGTTTCCTCCTCCTACCGAGTGAGTCCCGCGCCTAGGCTATGGCGTGAAGTTTTGGCCTCCATTATCATTTATTTTTCCAACTTGCTTTTCCCGGCCAGCGTTTTCTTGTTTTTCATTTCCTTGGCCAGCATTTCTCCTTGTGCCTTGGGCACGACCTGGGTTCCCTTGAGCCACTGCCGGGTCATAGGTAACCATCTTTTTGTTTTTTCATGAGTCCACACTTTTCTCTTTTCTCTTTCTTGGCGCATCCCCTGGCAATGAAGCCGTATGCCCAGCAGACCTGGCCGGGATTGGGGTTGTCGAGTGAACAAGCTGTGACCCTCCAGCTACACCCGGATTTGCCCTGTAGTACGCCTCATTCAGCTTTCCTGCTGCTCTCACTAACTCGTTTACATGTTCCTACTGATTTCTCTTTGCTTCACCCGTTAAGTGAGGTAATTCTACCATTCCTACCTCTGCAGCTCTCAAGTGTGTTGAGCTGTATTGTATGTCAACTGTATGGCTGTTTCATTACCGCACTTTGGGTTTATTTTGGACGTAGCATCCGCTAGCTCCTTATTAAGGTTCCTTCCTCTTATCCTAGTTGCCTCGAGCCGGGTCTTTGCGCCCTTGACTCGGTGCGCCCAGTTATATTACCAGATCATGATATCCATATCCTGCTGCAACTTGGCTAACTCTTTTGCTTTTTCCAACACCTTTTTCCTAGTTTCCTTTAACTCAGCTTGCGTACGTGATGGGTTAGCTTCCTGTGCTACTAGCTCTGCCAATTTTTCTATTTCTTCCTGCAACTCCTTGGCTCTTTTACTCTTTGCTATGTTCTCTGGCTTCTCCGAGTGGTACCTTCGCAGTTCTTTCTGCCCTCGGTGTTATGTCCAGGTCTTCTTCCTCGGCATTCTCATTCACCACTGGAACTACTTGAGGTGCTAGGGGACGTGATGGATCAGGTGCAGTCATCATTACCTTGGTAGAAGCGAGCTGGTGAAGCTTTCCCGCAACATGAACCGCAGGTGGATCCGACGCCAAGATGATGCGCTAGGGTATGCGCGCTCCACATGCACTACGACATATACTTGGTGCTCGCCAAACTTTATGAAGCGACCGTCCCTAGGGAACGGCTTGGTCCGGAAGCAGCCCACGTTGTCGTTGACAAAGTTGAGCGCTCCAAACCTCTGGATGTGGCCGGAGTAGACGCGCTCGCCCATTGAGGCGATGATGTTGCCCGTTCGGATGAATACTCCAGCAAGCGTTGTTGATTTCCCCATGGTGGGTGCTAATTGTCATGGTGGTGTCACAGCAGACCCCACGGGTAGGCTTAAGTTGGGGGCCGAATGGACGCTTGAGGTCACCGGGGAGGGAGTGCACGGTCCTTCCACGCACGATGAACTCTCCAGACTTGTGTCTTTTATTCCTCCTTGGTGTTTACAAGTGCTCCTTGAGCTGTTTTTTGCATAGCCCTGGGGCACTAGTTCACTACTAATTGATCTCTCTAAACCCTAGCTATGCCCCTCCTTATATAGGCAGCAGGAATAGCTAGGTTACACTTTTGGGCCCTAGGGTTTACTGTTTGGATCTTGGTCCTTACTATGCGGGCAGGGTCATGGGCCAGCCCTAGACCCCTGACCCAGTCAATAAAGTTGTACATCCAATGGTCATGTGCGGCGGTGACACTTCGAGCAAGATCCATCACCGATGACCTAGATGGAGCACTCACGCGGTGAACCTAGATGAGGAGGGTGTGACGTAGTGAAGGTAAGTAGGCCAAGGAGAACGTACATTGGAGACCTATATGCAGCCATCGTTACTGGGAAGGGAAGGGGATTTGGTTAGCGCCAGGGAGGGGAGGGGATTTCGTCGTCGTCGGGGAGGGGAGGGGATTTCATCGTTGCTGGAGATGGTTTTCCTAGCGTCGGTAGCTGAGTTGATTCGGTCGAAGTAGGGACAGTCGAAGCAAAAGCGATCGACTAAGGACCCATATCCCCTCGAGGCGGTTAACATTTTAGAATGGCTATGGTTCTACATTGTAGATAGATGACCACTATTTACCTTTTTCTTAGGATTACTTTAGAGGCGTTTTATTTTAACGTCCATCTAAGGAGGAAGCAGTACTAGATATGGTACTAATTCGTAACCATATGAGGCTTCTGTTAGCGACAGTGATAATATAATGACGACCTTAGGTTTCTCAACATAGGCGGTTCTTTCTTATTTAGGAGTAAACTGCCTATAGGCACCGTCTGTAAATAACGAGTTTATACTACTGGGTTCGACTTCGCCGAGATCTAGAACTCGTCAGGGAGGATGATCGGAACATTTCTGAAGAAGAGAACACGCCCAATGTCTACTGTGTGAACAATTCTAGCAAAGATATTGGGTGTCGCCTAGTGTAAAGCTCAAAGCGCCACTTGCCCCACGGTGGCGCCAACTGTCATGGTATTGTCGACGAGTACGCCATGGAGGGTTCCCTACATATCTTGTAAAGAGATTTGGGGTAAGCCGGAAAGTTGGGTCTCCCTTTAGGATCCATCTTGCTAGGCTCCCCAGCAGGCCATAGGCCTTGCTACCAACTGTGAGCCACACTGGTTAGCCAGAATAGAGCTATGCTATGGTGATACCCATTATGCATATCTCCAACACTCAAGGTGGTGGATCCTAGAGCGGTGGGTGGCCTCATCTTCATCCTTCTCTAGTACCTCCGGTGGGTGGTCGTTCTCGGTCTCTAGTGTCAATGACCGTGATGGCCAATGTCCTTGTCACATATCGCCAACACGGACATCGAGGATGCTAGGCACCATCTATTTGTTCGGTAGTGGGCACGAAGGCATTTCAACCTAAACGACAACGCAGGTTCGGGTCGCCCTTCAGCTAACAACCCTACATCCTGCTTTGGTGGATTATCTAGGGCGTATCAAAGTACAAAGTGATGATATCTCCAATGTCGGGGAGCCTTTTATATCTAGCTTCTACACTCTCCAGGCTTCCTCTTTCTTTCTCTTCTCACTCTCTCTATACTCTCTTTCTTAATTCTCTTAGGCATGGAGAAGGGTTTTCTCTCCGAACCATGAACCCTAAGTTTCCTCATTGCCAAAGTCTCTATTGCCAGCCAAAAACTCTTCTACTAGCCTTCCTCTCCATCTCTCTCGCTATCTCCCGAACCCTCCCCCCCCCCTCAATTCAATGTCCAATTGCCTCCTTTTATACTCCAAGGGGTCACCACAAGGGATAGCACAAAGCACCGCCGAGGGCGTTCCCAGGCTCAATCGCGGTGTGCCACACGGTCTTCAAGCAGGTGGGAAGCGCAGGTGGCCGATAGAGGGCGAAGGGAGGTGCACAAGAGCATTTGATGGTTGAGTGACAGTTACCAAGGATGGGCCTGACATGTCCTATCAGGCTCAGGTGACTCCGATTCTCGGGCCGTGCCTTGCCCAGGAGGAGTGCTCCAAAGGTCCTCCCAGGTCATAGTTGAGGCTAGTCCTTAGCCTTGTCGTCGGTGATCGGGCCCTTGCATTCCTTCCGGGAAGCCCTTAGAAAGAGATTTTGGGATTCCTCGCATGCATCATTGTCTTTTCCTCCTTGTACATGCCCTGCTGGCGGACCGAAGCTTTTCTTGCAGCACTCGTCTTACCCATATGTACCAACACCACAGCTGACACTTAGTCTCCATAGACTTCATCATATCAAAACCATACCTATGCCGAGCACACGGCAAGCATGTCCTGGCGACGCCCTTGCCAGCCAGGCCACTCGTCCGTGAGCCGCTGATCGGTGGGTCCTAGCCCACACGCTATGGTGCAATGCGAGGGACCCCCGATCTCATTACGCCGACAAAATCCCCCGTGCATGGGCCAGCAACTCGTAACTCTGGTCGTAGTCCAACGAATAGGTTGTCACCATTGCGGGAAGCATGACCGACTGGATGACACGCCTTCCCATCCTATAGAGCTGATGTGGGCGTGCCCACGCACTCAAGTAGACGTGGGACTGCAGAGCCACGCCTGGGCTTCCACGGCAGCCCGCATTGACTGCTCCTTCTTTGGTTCCTGCAAAGTAAATCTTCTGGGGCTCGATTCTTTACCTCCCCACAAGCCGGCGAGGTGGACAGCAATCGCTCCCCTTCCTCATTTTATATAAAAGGGAGGGAAGGAGAAGGGATGTGGCTCACTCTCCACTTCCACCGCAGCCCTTTTCCCTCTCTACTTCCTACTTGGTGGCGAAGACGATGGCGTCAGGAAGTTCCAGTAGCCGCTGTCGTGACAACAATCCTCCTTCTCTGGTGGGGGAGATGGCTCAGGTTTCATCAGAGGTGTCGTGGCATAGACGCAAGCATCGAGGCTGCCGCAGCTCCTCTACCGCCGGCGTAGATCTCCCGCAACCGCACATGGAGGCCCCGCCCCGCCGCGGTCCCGGGGAGGAGGCAGCGGAAGGGGAGGTCCTCCTGGTCGACGTTCTCCTTCTCCAAGGCGCATATGAATCCCACCTCACCAGGGTCGCAGCAGAAGACATCCACTCCCCATCCGGTTCCTTCAATATCTTCGTCTCATTCCCAGGAGAAGTATATGGCAGACTTGGTGGGTTCTGAATTCTTAGTCATCCTTAGCGCCGAGTTTAGGAAGTGGTTGATGCTCCCCCGCTCCTTAGCCAAGGACTTGAATGGTCTTCTTGCACGCGATGTAGAATTGTGCGAGACCAATGGGGGCCAACCCGTCTAGGATCTTCGGCTTAACATTGACGGAGAGGGCCGCATGTTCTTGGCCAAGGGATGGCCCCTATTCACTGACTAGTACAAGCTGCAGGCCGGCCATGTGTGGAAATTCTGCTATCGCGGTAGGGGCCGGTTCATGGTGAAGGTCTTCGACAACACCATGTGTTATCGTAGCTACCACCCCTACTTCCCTAATGACGGGGAGGATAGGGCGCTATCCTCTTGATCCAAGCAACATTAGGGGGTCGGCTGGGCAACACGGCGTCGTTGGAGGCGGTAGGCAGCAACACTTGCACCCTTCCCCCAACATGAAGTCCTTTGCCCGCACCCCATCACCAAGCGTCTTCTATGCGCCGATTGCTGCATTTTACACTTCTTAGATGTAATGCCAATTGGATACTATTAATGAATTTACCTTTGCCTTCTCATTATGTAATGCCCTTGAAGCGCCTTGTCCTTCGATGTTCTTATGCCACCGCAGGACCCGTGGGGGCGATGCCCATTGTTTTTCCTCCACTTCCGGGGTTCCAACCTTACAGCCGATCCATGCATTGCTTGCAGGGTAAGCTGCCCCTGGAATCCATGCAACTAGCAGTACTCCCATCCGCTGGAGAGCCTTGCATCCACACCGAGACCTTGCATAGGACTCTCCTTGCTCATCCATCCTTTTCTTATACTGAAACACGATGAATGCACCTTACGGCATCTTACCCATGCCTCGGGTTTAAAATAGGGTGTCATGCGCTTGATCAGGGCACATGGCGTTGCCAACTCGAGGGCCTGATGTGGGATGTGTCTTCATGATTTAGTGCTTGTAGGAAATGCCTAGAGCACAACGGTCATACCTCAGAGGGGGTCATGAGATCATGACGTTTATTGGCTTGACAGTCTTGTTACCGGCATCCGATCCTCGAGAAAGATCCAAAGGAATGGAAAATCCCGAAAAGGAATGGGCCAAAAAACGAGAACAACGGGATTTCTTATGCCAAGACGGGGGTAGCCCCCGGTTACAAGCGGTTTACACATAGGCGGGCTAGGCCAGATACCCTAGTATTCATCGCGTTTACTAGAGTACTACACTCACTCCCAGGATTTAGGTTTGCTAGGAGCACCACACCTTCTCCCGGGTTTTCAGTTGTCGGGGGAACCTCCACTCATACCCGGGCTTTTTAGTTTGCCGGGAGCACCAAACACGCTCCCAGGATTTTTAGATGGTAGGGTGGATGCAAGAAGTTTTTAGCTTACTCGGAGAGGCACCAGTAGTAGAATAGTCATCTTAAAATGTCGCAGCCTCTTCCCGGGAGAGCCGGGAATCGGGGCGAATGGTTGGTCCGAATCGGACAAAGGGTCAGGGTGAGTAACAGGGAAAGCGGTAGCTGCTAGTTGAATAGTTGTTCAGAGCAGAACACAGTGTCCCTGATATCACCTTTGATTGTCAAGGTCCCCCATGAGGAGGGAAGCTTGAGCGAGTTGTAGGCATGGTGGGAAACCACCATGAACTTTGCCAAGGTAGGCCGCCGTATGATGTCATTATACGGCAGGGCAATGTCCGCATGATTAAATATGATGTTCTCAGTGCGGTAGTTGTCTTGAGTGACGAATGTGACTGCCAGCTCGATCTTACCCCAAGTGTCGTGGGAATGACCACGGCAGATGCTGCAATCGGCAGCGAGTAGTAGAACATGGGGCAAGGGCGGCCAGCCATCTGCGGTGCGAGATGAGGCTGGAGACACAAGTATTTACCCAGGTTTGGCCCCCTGGGGGGTAAATACCTACTCCTGCTAGATTGTATTATGGTGGAAGTACAATGGGGCGAGCTCGGCAGCTAGGCAGCGACTCGCTGGGGTGTATGATGGAACGTATCCTCTACGCGCCCTCTAAGGAGGTTTATATAGACTCACCCCCCTAGGGTTTACAGATCTCAACCAAATCAGTTAAGGATTCAGCGATCGCTTAACCTAATCCGACTAGGCCTATCTATGCTTCTGGGCCTTCAGCTTCCAGTCGCTCGAGTCCATACCAGGTCCTGATCCAGTCGTCGTTCCGCAGGCCCACTCGTAGCCGCCTGGGCCAGTCGGAAACGTCCTGCTGGGTATACCCCGGTAGGCATATCCCCATCAGTAGTCCCCGAGGCCGTCGTTGATTGGTCGTAGGTGGTCGCTGGCAGTCAATGTATACGGCTCCGATGCGGACGCCCAGTCGAATCGGCGGCGGACTCCTGAATAAAGGAAAAACCAGTTATTCTAGTCGCACTAATGGCGACCGATTGGGTCGCAGCTCGGCGAACGGGTCGGCGAATATTCAGTCACTGTTGTAGTGATCGGGTCGGCGAATAATCAAGTCGCACGGAGCAACGAGTCAAGTGGATGAAGTTGGACCGTCAAGTGGGGTCAAAACTAGCCGTTGGGGTAATCCAACGGTAACTTTTGGCGTAATCACCGCGTAGTAACGGCTCCCGAAATTGGCGGGTAACAACCGCTATATAAGGGGAATGACAAGTGAACGGAGGAACACTCCTTCATCTTTCCTCCGATCTCGCCCATCTCCGTCTCCTCTCCGCCCCACGATCCAACCGATCCAGAGAACCCCGACCTCCACAAATCTTCCAACCAATGGCCCCCTCCACCGAACCATTGGGCCGATCCAAGTGCACCAGGGCGCTACTGGCGTCGTTCGAGGAGGCTAGGATCCTGCGTGCCGGCAGATGGCGCATCCCCGTGGCCGGAGAGGTGACTCCGGATCCGCGCGAGGGAGAATTCATTTGCTTCACTAGCCACCTAGAGTGGGGGCTGGGATTTCCCACTTCTCTCTTCTTCCGGCGCTTCTGTGCCTTCTACGGAATCCAACCGTCGGACCTGGGCCCGCATAGCATCGAGCAGCTCGCCATTTTCGTGGCGTTCTGCGAGTGCTACCTGGGCTGCAGGCCCTACTTCCCCCTGTGGCAAGATCTATTCCATGGGAGGATTAGTCGCGAAGAATCAGGCGGCCCGATGCTGGCTGCGGGTGGCCTGACGTTTCAGCTGAAGTCGAAGGCGTTGTTCTTCGACCTGGTGCTGCCGGCCAAGGCGGCAAACGAGTGTAAGAAATCCTGGTTCTACGTCACCAAGGAGACTCCAGATGGCGAGGTGGCGCTTCCAAGGTACTCCGCCAACCGGCCCGAACCGCGCCGGCTTCAGGTCGGCAAGCTCCCGCTGGACCAGCGGATGGTTGTCGACGAAATGTTGCAAACCATCCGCAGCCTGAAGAAGAAGGACCTCCAAACCATCAATCTTTACAACTGCTGGCTCGGGCGGCGGCTCGGGCCTTTGGCCCTCCGCGACCATTATATGTACGAGTATGCGGGTAGGGACGACCCGACAAAATCCTGCCTTGTCGAGTGGAAACTCGAAGATTACATCCTGGCCTTGAAAAGATCACCCAGGCGGTGTACTTGGACGCGAAGGCCGGGGTCGCCCCCTATACCGCAAGGCGCCCAGCTCCGACGGTAAGTCGCTATTTTCGTCACCATTCTCAGTCGCAGAAGATGCAGTCGCGGTTATGCTGACGTTGTTTCAATTTTATTGTAGCTGTTCCAAGTGGTGGAAGGATGGCTCCCACCCACAGACGACGAAAACTCGAGCTCGTCCGTTCAGGACGGGAGCGAGTCGCCACCCGCCAAAGGCGACGTCAGGAGCGACGTGGGTGATGACGACGATGATGACGAAGACGAGCCCATGGAAGACGCCGCCCCGATGGTTCGCAAAACTCGCGGGCAACATCAACACGAGCTCGAGGCAAGTAGGAGTCTCGAACGTCACGATGACGATGACGACGAGTTCCCCGAGCACACCTCGCGTCATGAGGCTACGCCGTCGAAGAATAATAATAAGAAGAAGGAGGTGAAGGCTCCGACAAGGAGGAAGACGAAGTCGGTGAAACAGGCGTCTCCGCCTCGTTCTTCGACTAGTTCGGACGCCAGCAGCTCGGCTAAAGGTGAAGCGGCGCATACGACAGCAGCACCGGAAGCCGCAGCCCTCCTGGATGAGGTACCTCTGGCCTCGCTTCCACCCCCATTCGCCCCGGTCTCTGGGTTGGGGGCTACTCCAGCCGCAGCAGCTTCGCCTCCCAGGAGAACTCCCGCAAACGTCATCACGGAGGCTCTTGCCGCGGCCTCGTCTTCGAAGACGCCCTCTGTGTCTTGAGCACATGATGTGTTTGAGATGGGCCTCAGTCGGAAACTGGGCCCCGAGATGGAGAAGTCGGCCAGCAACCGCACGGGACTGCGGTTCATACCAGTCGCCAAGTAAGTCTTCTTCGTCTGCTTGCCTTCCGTTGTAATCGGATAATTTTGCTCATATCGTTGTTTCATAGGACTGGAGTTAAAAAGATCGGCCACCCTTCCATGGCCAAGGTTCCGCCGGTCGTCGCCGAGGAGGATCCCTCGCGGAAGAGGATGGTTGATGAAGTCGCTGCTCCCGCAGACAGCGCTAAGAGGGCGAAGGGCGACGATGTCGTCACGGTTTTTGACGACACGGCAGTCGCTCCAAGCGATCCGCCGACTGCGGCGGAGGTGGCTTTTAAGGACAAGGAGGCTGTTTCCTCGCCTGGAGTGACCGGACCGACTCCTAGTGGCGCTGGGGCATCCGCTGCGACCTTCCCCCGTTTTATGGCCAAAGCGTCCACAGCGAGTGGCGCAATGCCAACGAGCCAGGCGCCTGGGGTCGTCGAGACGGAGGTCGAGCAGCGTCGCAGACACACTCCAGCTCTGCTTGCGTTTGTGGACGCGCTACAGCTTCACGGCATGTGGGCGCAGCCATCCAGGTATGTCCAGTCCCCGAGGATCGGGCCACTGAATTTGAGTGGTCGGATTCTTTTAGTGTTTTTGTAGCGTACAGTCCCCGAGTGCCCAATCGCTGAATTTCAGCAGGTGGGCACTTAGGATTTTTGACCTCCAGTCCCCAAGTGCCCAGTCGCTGATTTTCAGCGGGTGGGCACTTAGGTTTTTTGACCTCCAGTCCCCGAGTGCCTAGTCGCTGAATTTCAGCGGGTGGGCACTTAGGATTCTATTGTTGCTGACGGTTTGATTTGTGTGCAGGGCTTGCAATGTGAATCGGCCGATCGGCTTGCTGCGAAGTGTCGCGTGGAGAAGGAACTTGTTGCCGTCCAAGAAACGAACAAGGGACTCCTAGCAATCGCTGCCAAGGCGGAGGAGGTCCGCCAGGGCCTTGTCCCGACGGGTGAGCTGATAGCGGCACAAGTTGCCTTGAGTGCGGTTGAGAAGCGGATCGATGATCTGGAGCGCGAGCTCAAGGAAGCGAAGGCGGAGGCGAGCTCGGCGGATGGGCGAGCAAAAGCTACTGTTACGGCTGCCGCTGAAGAGCGAAAGGTATCTGACGCCCTCGTTGTTGGGCTGCAGAATGACTTCTCCTCGCTTCAAAGCTTCATCACGGGCCTCTGTCGTCCTTTAATTGGTAAACTTTCTGCCTCTGCCTGTAGTAGCTGCAATATGAAGTCGTTATTGTACTCACTGCCGACCTATGTCCACAGGTCGGATAAGTGAACGAATTGGCCAACTGGTCCGACTTCCTCATCTTGATCTGGTGGTATCCTGAGTAGGCATCAAGAAAACACAAAAGTTCCGAGCCATCCGTCGAGTCAATGACTTGGTCAATGCGAGGCAAAGAAAATTGGTCTTTGGGGCATGCTTTGTTCAAGCTGGTGTAATCAACGCACATTCTTAATTCTTTGGTAAACTTTTTGGGGACAAGTACAGGATTGGCCACCCATTGGGTGTGAAGGACTTCTCGGATAAAACTATCCTTAAGTAACCTAGCTATCTCTTTGCCTATGGCGCGTCTCTTCTCATCTCCAAAGCGTCGTAGAGGTTTCTTCACTGGTTTGCATTTTGGATCAATGTTTAAGCTGTGCTCGGCAAGTTCCCTAGGTACACCTTTCATATCGGCAGGTTGCCAGGCAAAGATGTCCCTATTCTCACAGAGGAACTCAACGAGCGCGCTTTCCTATTTGGGATCCAGGTTTGTCCCAATGGCGGTGGTCTTGGAGGCATCGCCTACCACAAGTTCCACCGGCTTGGTCTTGATGGCGGCCTTGAATGCAGGAGCAGAGTCGGAAATCTGTTTCTTCGACGCAGGCATCTCTGAGTCATCGACCTTGCTCTGTATCACCTTGAATTCTTCACTATAGAGGACAGCTTCCGCGTAGGCTGCTTCATTAATCTCGCAGTCCCTAGCTTTGGTCAAGCTTCCGGATACGGTGATGACACCGCTTGGCCATGAATATGTGGAATATGTCGTCGCCGAATATGATGTGGTACACGCTCTTGAAGGGGACCGCCTCAAAGGTCATGTGCTCTTGGCGGTAATTATTAACATCGCCGAAGGCAACCTGAAGTGTGATGCACCCAAGGGACCGAGCCTCCCGACCAGAAACTACGCCATGGAGGTATATCCTGCACAGGGGCGGTTTGGGTGGGCCTTGAATTTTTCTGATCTTTGTTAGCAAAATCCGAAGAGAGATCCGACATCGATCCTTCTGCGAACATATCCTGCCGTAGGCGGTCCGTGAAGGTCTTGGATTCTTCCGATCTTTGCCGGCAAACTCCGAAGAGAGATCCGACATCGATCCTTCCGTGAACGTATCCAGCCCGTAGGCGGTCTGTGCGGGTCTTGATGCTCCTCTGACTCCCAGGGAACTAGTGCCTGAGTCGGTTTCGCCGATGAAGAGGTGGATGTCTCCGATAGGAACGATCGAACACCGCATAGGGTTCGTCTTCGCCAGGATCCAGAACTCGTCGGGAGGGACAATCGGAACGTTGCCGGAGAAGAGAACACGGCTGATGGCTACGGTTTCGCCGATTCCCGCGAAGATCTTGGTCCTCCCCCGCTGAAGAGCCTGAAGTGCCTCTTGCCCCACGGTGGGCGCCAACTATCATGGTATTGCCGACGAGTACGCCATGGAGGGGTCCTCACAGTGCGTGTTTAGAGACGTGGGGGAAGGCGGACGGTTGAAGGGTACGAGGTAACACAGCTTACCTAGGTTCAGATCCCACAACAGTGGCGGAATCCTACTCCTGCTATAAATCACTATAAGGGCAATATAATGAGTTACAGAGATAGGTTCGCTGTGCGAGGTTGTCTGAGATTGTGCCCTAAAGGCTCCCATAGGCCCGACTTATATAGTCGTCAGGTCCTAGGGTTACAGGGAAAAGTCCTAGCCGGATAGGTTACAGAGTCCTACATCATCTATTACTAGTCTAGCGTGTCTTGTACTCCAAGGCTCCGGGTATGTTGGTGACTCCACCATAGCCTTCCTTTGTCCGGCATGGGCCTCTCTTCTGGATTCATCTAACAGGGCCGCCCAGCAGGCCATGGGCCATGCTACCAACTATGGGCCACCCGGGTTATCCGGATAGGAGACATGCTATGAGGATACCCATATAGCATATCCCCAACACAAAGGGCATCTTCCAGTAGTTCGGTTCTGGCAATGATAGCTCATACTGCATCTCCATCCAGTCCACAAAAAAGTCTGCCACAGTTTGAAATTTAATTGCATATCGCCTATCGTATTGTTGAGTATATGGTGCTAGCTCTATGGCCCATTTTGCAACTCGGCCGCTGGCATCCTTAGTGCGCAATATGTCCGAGATGGATGCTTCGCATATTACCCGAATTGGGTGTCCCTAAAAATAATGCTTCAGCTTCTTTGCTGCCATATATACCCCATATGTCATTTTTTTGATAATGAGGATAGTTCTATTTTGACGTAGAGAGTGCTTCGCTTAAGTAATAAACTGGTCTTTGGACTGATTTTCCCTCTTCCTCGCTCTCTACCACTATTATCACACTGACAACTCGATTGGTTGTTGTGACATAGAGCAGCATTGGCTCTTTGGATAATACTGAGGATAATATTGGTGTTGTTGCCAACATCTTTTTGAGTTCATGGAAAGCGCTATCAGCTTATTGTGTCCATGTGAACTTATCTGATTTTTTCATCAGTTAATATAATGGTAAGGCTTTTTCGCCTAGCTTACTTACAAACCTACTCAATGAGGCCAGGCACCCTGTGAGCTTCTGGACATCATTGATGGTTTTTGGCAATTCCATCCTTTCGATGGCCCTGATCTTTGTCAGGTTAGACTCAATTCCTCGGCTGGATACAAGGAATCCGAGTAATTTTCCAGCCTGGACACCAAAGGTGCATTTTTCTGGTTTAAGTTTCATCCAGAATCTTCTTAAGTTTGCGAATGTTTGACACAAGTCCTCTATTAGAGTATGACTTTGTTATGTTTTTATTACCACATCATCAATGTATACTTGAAGGTTTTTCTCAAGCTGATCTTGTAAGCATTTTTGCATGCATCTTTGATATGTTGCACCTGTGTTTCTCAATCCAAACGACATAGTACGATAGCAATAAGCCCCATACGAGGTGATAAAAGCTGTTTTTATTTGATAACTCGAATTCAGTGGTATCTGGTGGAAACTAGAATACTAATCTACGAATGACAACAACTCACACCCAGCAGTAGAGTCAATGACTTGATCGATCTGTGGTAATGGAAATGGATCTTTTGGACACGCCTTATTGAGGTTCGTGTAGTCAATACACATGCGCCACACCACTGCCATGTTCGGGTCATCCTTCTTCTTCTTGACCAATACTGGATTTGACAACCAATCTGGATGCAGTACTTCCATGATAAACCCAGTGGCTAAAAGCCTAGCTATCTCGGCAGCTATCAATTTCCTGCAGTCTTCGGCGAAGGGGCAAATAGGTTGCTTCATCGTCTTGGCATCTGGCCTTACATGTAAAGAGTGCTCAGCCAACTCCCTCGGGACACCTTGCAAATCCTATGTGGACAATGCAAAATATCCCGATTCTCATGGAGGAAGTTGGTGAGCTCGCTTTCCTATTTGTCAGATAACCTGGTGCCAATAGTCATTGTGTGCTCCAGGAAGGCCTCATCAATCTATATCTTTTTTGTCTCCTTAGTAGCTTGGAACGACACACTACCATGTGGGTTAGTAAGTGTCGGCATAGACATTTGTGCTGCCTTAGAGAATGCTGCAACCTCCATCATTTGCTCCTTTTCCTGTGCTATCAGCAGTGACTCGGCCAGCGAAGAGCCGGCTGAGGCGCATTCGATAGATTGATTGTAGTCACCTTCAACTATAATAACTCCACATGGACCCGAAAACTTCATCATCAGATAAGCAATGTGAGGAGTGGCCATAAACATTGCCATAACTGGTCTGTCGAGTAATGTGAGATATGAGCTGACAAGGTCTACCAAAACTCTATGGCCTCAGTACAAAAATTATCCTTGTTTCCGAATAAGAAGTCAACCCAAATCTTTCCAATTGGCTCACACGACAATACCGTCACAATGCCATGGAATGTTGTCTTAGTTGGCTCCACCATGTTCATTGTGATGACTAGATTGAGCATTGTGTCCTTGTACGTGATATTGATGCTACTTCCATCATCTATTAGTACCTTGGAGAATTTCACATTGATATCTGGGCCCATGAAAGTTGGATCCAACACTAGTGCGTACCCTCCTAGAGTCGGCATGATCTTGGGGTGATCCTGTATTGCCCCGAAAAATATTCCGAAATAAAATTGCATGTTATTTTATATTTTTTCATCATCATGACATCATGCATACTTCTGCCCTACAATATTTTAACCAAAAGCCTATTTTGTTTTCTAATTAGTCCCTCCTTTAATTTCAAATCAAAATCCTGGTCTTTTCTGGATCTTTTATTTGTCTAAAAACTACTTATAAAAGCCTATTTAAAACGAAAATAAATAAATAAAAATATTTTTAGGGGGAGCCGGCCGGCCAGGCCAAACGGCCCAACTAGCCACCTACGACCCCGTAACAAAACCCTAACTAACCCTAACCCTAACCTAGATCCCCACATAGCCGTTGGCAGCCACACAACAACACACGCACCCAACACAGACCGCGGGGCGGCAAGGTACAGGAACGGCCGAAACAGACGATGATGGGCCCCCGCGTGCAAGAGAGATGGTGACAGGGGCTCGCCCTCAGGCGCAGGACGACGATGGATTCGAGCGGGGCGAGGCGACGCGATGGGGACGCGCGACCGGGAGTGGTCGTTCCAGGGACGCAGACGACATTGAAGGAAGGGCACGCCAGCGATCGGGATCGCTAACGGCGACGCATGGCAAGCGGATGCGCTCGGGGCCGCAGGGCTCGAGCAGGCGGCCGCGGTCGGTGAAGCGCGAGGTCGAGAACGTCGGAGATGGGATGGCGGCCGTGGTCTATGTTGGGTGCGTGTGTTGTTGTGTGGCCGTCGGCGGCTATGTGGGGATCTAGGTTAGGGTTAGGGTTAGTTAGGGTTTTATTGCGGGGTCGTAGGTGGCTAGCTGGGCCGTTTGGCCTGGCCGGCCGCCGCCCCCTAAAAATATTTTTATTTATTTATTTTAGTTTTAAATAGGCTTTTATAAGTAGTTTTTAGACAAATAAAAGATGCAAAAAAGACCGGGATTTTGATTTGAAATTAAAGGAGGGACTAATTAAAAAACAAAATAGGCTTTTGGTTAAAATATTTTAGGGAAAAGTATGCATGATGTCATGATGATGCAAAAATAGAAAATAACACGCAATTTTATTTCGGAATATTTTCCGGGGCATTACAGATCCTTTATGCTCCATGTTATTTCCTGCTCACACCAGTGCATGTACTTTGGTATCACTAGCATTTTAGCGTTCACTTCCATCATCCGTCTCTGCTGACTTTTCTTGTAATTCGGCTCTATGACAAACACAACATAACTCTGGTGATGCTCTCTGTATTCGTTTCTGGTTCCATGACCGACATGATCGCCATCATTCCTTGGATCATGCACTTGATGCACAACTTCTCTTCTTTCTTGGTTACGGTATCTTGGCTATTTATTTTCATACCTCTGCTCACTACCAATAACTTGAGCATTTCCCCTAGTAAGTGGTGGTGGGGGAGGTGGTGGTAGCTGCTGAATTGGTGAGTCTACTCTATCACCCTTCTGTAAGCAAGTACATTATCGAGTTGTGTGGTTTGCCGGCTTACTTGGACTCGGCATGTGAAACTTGCATGGTTGGTCCAACATCATATCGTAAGTGTAGTTTTGCCTTTCTTGGTAAGGTTTCTTATGTTCATATGGTTTTTTCCATAGTTCTTTGGTATCCACTGTTGTTGCCCACTTGTCCTTTGACGCTGACTGCTTCCAGCATCAGGATGATCTTGACTTACAGTTGCAACTTGTATCAAACTGTATCTATAATCTGGCCTCTCATCACGTCTTTTGCTCATGTACTGACTTCTCTCTTGGTGCCTTTTGTGACTCAGCTGCGTCGTATATTTGGGTCTCAGTGATCCCGTCTTTCGACATAAGTAGAGGCTGAGTCGGATCCCCGAGCACATACGAGTCGGCAATCTTTATTGTTTCAGCTAAGCTTGCCGGCATATCCCTCTGTAATCTTTGCCACAACACACTTTCGTTCCTACACCCTTGCGCAAACCATGCAATGGCATGAGATTCAATTACTCCTTTGCAAGAATTGCGCATAGTGCACCATCTAGTAAGAAACTCTCTATCTATTTCATTCGGCCTTTTTTACACATAGCCAATTGTTGTGGGTGATTCGGCCTCTTGTAGGTGCTTGTGAAATTACTCACAAAAGGTTCCTGGAAATCAATCTAGCTGTTGATGCTTCCGGGTGGCAATTTATTCAGCCACACCCTCGCTGGTCCTTTTAGCATCTGCGGCACGTACCGCACTTCCCATCTTAGGTTTCCCTGTGCAATTTTTACTGCAGTTCCGTAATCGATAAGCCAATCCTCTGGTTTGGTGCTTCCATCATAAGTCTTTGTTCCTCTTTCCAGCTGAAAGTTTGGCACTAGTGGCTCTCTCATGATCCTTAGGCCAAAACATGGTGGACCCTATGGACCCTGTGACTCGACAAGATCTACCATTTTTATTCGGTCAAGCTTTATTCTTGCATCATATGGTTGGAGGTTTTTTCCTCCTACTCTTGATCCCATCGCTTGGTATACGTGATCCGGCATTTCATATTCGTCATTCACCATAGCCAAGTAACCATCATTATACCTATTAGCATTTGGATATGCGGGTTGTTGCACTGCTCGTCCTGCACTTTGCTGCCTTCTTTCGGGTTGGACTGGTGGCGGATTCGGAGGTGGGTTTCCTCCTCCTACCGAGTGAGTCCCGCGCCTAGGCTATGGCGTGAAGTTTTGGCCTCCATTATCATTTATTTTTCCAACTTGCTTTTCCCGGCCAGCGTTTTCTTGGTTTTCATTTCCTTGGCCAGCATTTCTCCTTGTGCCTTGGGCACGACCTGGGTTCCCTTGAGCCACTGCCGGGTCATAGGTAACCATCTTTTTCTTTTTTCATGAGTCCACACTTTTCTCTTTTCTCTTTTCTCTTTCTTGGCGCATCCCCTGGCAATGAAGCCGTATGCCCAGCAGACCTGGCTGGGATTGGGGTTGTCGAGTGAACAAGCTGTGACCCTCCAGCTACACCCGGATTTGCCCTGTAGTACGCCTCATTCAGCTTTCCTGCTTCTCTCACTAACTCGTTTACGTGTTCCTACTGATTTCTCTTTGCTTCACCCGTTAAGTGAGGTAATTCTACCATTCCTACCTCTGCAGCTCTCAAGTTTGTTGAGCTGTATTGTATGTCAACTGTATGGCTGTTTCATTACCGCACTTTGGGTTTATTTTGGACGTAGCATCCGCTAGCTCCTCATTGAGGTTCCTTCCTCTTATCCTAGTTGCCTCGAGCCGGGTCTTTGCGCCCTTGACTCGGTGCGCCCAGTTATATTACCAGATCATGATATCCATATCCTGCTGCAACTTGGCTAACTCTTTTGCTTTTTCCAACACCTTTTTCCTAGTTTCCTTTAACTCAGCTTGCGTACGTGACGGGTTAGCTTCCTGTGCTACTAGCTCTGCCAATTTTTCTATTTCTTCCTGCAACTCCTTGGCTCTTTTACTCTTTGCTATGTTCTCTGGCTTCTCCGAGTGGTACCTTCGCAGTTCTTTCTGCCCTCGGTGTTATGTCTAGGTCTTCTTCCTCGGCATTCTCATTCACCACTGGAACTACTTGAGGTGCTAGGGGACGTGATGGATTAGGTGCAGTCATCATTACCTTGGTAGAAGCGAGCTGGTGAAGCTTTCCCGCAACATGAACCGCAGGTGGATCCGACGCCAAGATGATGCGCTAGGGTATGCGTGCTCCACATGCACTACGACATATACTTGGTGCTCGCCAAACTTGATGAAGCGACCGTCCCTAGGGAACGTCTTGGTCCGGAAGCAGCCCACGTTGTCGCTGACGAAGTTGAGCGCTCCAAACCTCTGGATGTGGCCGGAGTAGACGCGCTCGCCCATTGACGCGATGATGTTGCCCGTTCGGATGAATACTCCAGCAAGCGTTGTTGATTTCCCCATGGTGGGCGCTAATTGTCATGGTGGTGTCACAGCAGACCCCACGGGTAGGCTTAAGTTAGGGGCCGAATGGACGCTTGAGGTCACCGGGGAGGGAGTGCACGGTCCTTCCACGCACGATGAACTCTCCAGACTTGTGTCTTTTATTCCTCCTTGGTGTTTACAAGTGCTCCTTGAGCTGTTTTTTGCATAGCCCTGGGGCACTAGTTCACTACTGATTGATCTCTCTAAACCCTAGCTATGCCCCTCCTTATATAGGCAGCAGGAATAGCTAGGTTACACTTTTGGGCCCTAGGGTTTACTATTTGGATCTTGGTCCTTACTATGCGGGCAGGGTCATGGGCCAGCCCTAGACCCCTGACCCAGTCAATAAAGTTGTACATCCAATGGTCATGTGCGGCGGTGACACTTCGAGCAAGATCCATCACCGATGACTTAGATGGAGCACTCACGCGGTGAACCTAGATGAGGAGGGTGTGACGTAGTGAAGGTAAGTAGGCCAAGGAGAACGTACATTGGAGACCTATATGCAGCCATCGTTACTGGGAAGGGAAGGGGATTTGGTTAGCGCCAGGGAGGGGAGGGGATTCCGTCGTCGTCGGGGAGGGGAGGGGATTTCATCGTTGCTGGAGATGGTTTTCCTAGCATCGGTAGCTGAGTTGATTCGGTCGAAGTGGGGACAGTCGAAGCAAAAGCGATCGACTAAGGACCCATATCCCCTCGAGGCGGTTAACATTTTAGAATGGCTATGGTTCTACATTGTAGATAGATGACCACTATTTACCTTTTTCTTAGGATTACTTTAGAGGCGTTTTATTTTAACGTCCATCTAAGGAGGAAGCAGTACTAGATATGGTACTAATTCGTAACCATATGAGGCTTCTGTTAGCGACAGTGATAATATAATGACGACCTTAGGTTTCTCAACATAGGCGGTTCTTTCTTATTTAGGAGTAAACTGCCTATAGGCACCGTCTGTAAATAACGAGTTTATACTACTGGGTTCGACTTCGCCGAGATCTAGAACTCGTCAGGGAGGATGATCGGAACATTTCTGAAGAAGAGAACACGCCCAATGTCTACTGTGTGAACAATTCTAGCAAAGATATTGGGTGTCGCCTAGTGTAAAGCTCAAAGCGCCACTTGCCCCACGGTGGCGCGAACTGTCATGGTATTGTCGACGAGTACGCCATGGAGGGTTCCCTACATATCTTGTAAAGAGATTTGGGGTAAGCCGGAAAGTTGGGTCTCCCTTTAGGATCCATCTTGCTAGGCTCCCCAGCAGTCCATAGGCCTTGCTACCAACTGTGAGCCACCCTGGTTAGCCGGAATAGAGCTATGCTATGGTGATACCCATTATGCATATCTCCAACACTCAAGGTGGTGGATCCTAGAGCGGTGGGTGGCCTCATCTTCATCCTTCTCTAGTACCTCCGGTGGGTGGTCGTTCTCGGTCTCTAGTGTCAATGACCGTGATGGCCAATGTCCTTGTCACATATCGCCAACACGGATATCGAGGATGCTAGGCACCACCTATTTGTTCGGTAGTGGGCACGAAGGCATTTCAACCTAAACGACAACGCAGGTTTGGGCCGCCCTTCAGCTAACAACCCTACATCCTGCTTTGGTGGATTATCTAGGGCGTATCAAAGTACAAAGTGATGATATCTCCAATGTCGGGGAGCCTTTTATATATATCTTCTACACTCGCCATGCTTCCTCTTTCTTTCTCTTCTCACTCTCTCTATACTCTCTTTCTTAATTCTCTTAGGCATGGAGAAGGGTTTTCTCTCCGAACCATGAACCCTAAGTTTCCTCATTGCCAAAGTCTCTATTGCCAGCCAAAAACTCTTATACTAGCCTTCCTCTCCATCTCTCTCGCTATCTCCCGAACCCTCCCCCCCCCCCCCCTCAATTCAATGTCCAATTGCCTCCTTTTATACTCCAAGGGGTCACCACAAGGGATAGCACAAAGCACCGCCGAGGGCGTTCCCAGGCTCAATCGCGGTGTGCCACACGGTCTTCAAGCAGGTGGGAAGCGCATGTGGCCGATAGAGGGCGAAGGGAGGTGCACAAGAGCATTTGATGGTTGAGTGACAGTTACCAAGGATGGGCCTGACATGTCCTATCAGGCTCAGGTGACTCCGATTCTCGGGTCGTGCCTTGCCCAGGAGGAGTGCTCCAAAGGTCCTCCCAGGTCATAGTTGAGGCTAGTCCTTAGCCTTGTCATCGGTGATCGGGCCCTTGCATTCCTTCCGGGAAGCCCTCAGAAAGAGATTTTGGGATTCCTCGCATGCATCATTGTCTTTTCCTCCTTGTCCATGCCCTGCTGGCGGACCGAAGCTTTTCTTGCAGCACTCGTCTTACCCATATGTACCAACACCACAGCTGACACTTAGTCTCCATAGACTTCATCATATCAAAACCATACCTATGCCAAGCACACGGCAAGCATGTCCTGGCGACGCCCTTGCCAGCCAGGCCACTCGTTCGTGAGCCGCTGATCGGTGGGTCCTAGCCCACACGCTATGGTGCAATGCGAGGGACCCCCGATCTCATTACGCCGACAAAATCCCCCGTGCATGGGCCAGCAACTCGTAACTCTGGTCGTAGTCCAACGAATAGGTTGTCGCCGTTGCAGGAAGCATGACCGACTGGATGACACGCTTTCCCATCCTATAGAGCTGACGTGGGCGTGCCCACGCACTCAAGTAGACGCAGGACTGCAGAGCCACGCCTTGGCTTCCGCGGCAGCCCGCATTGACTGCTCCTTCTTTGGTTCCTGCAAAGTAAATCTTTTGGGGCTCGATTCTTTACCTCCCCATAAGCCGGTGAGGTGGACAGCAATCGCTCCCCTTCCTCATTTTATACAAAAGGGAGGGAAGGAGAAGGGATGTGGCTCACTCTCCACTTCCACCGCAGCCCTTTTCCCTCTCTACTTCCTACTCGGTGGCGAAGACGATGGCGTCAGGAAGTTCCAGTAGCCGCTGTCGTGACAACAATCTTCCTTCTCTGGTGGGGGAGATGGCTCAGGTTTCATCAGAGGTGTCGTGGCATAGACGCAAGCATCGAGGCTGCCGCAGCTCCTCTACCGCCGGCGTGGATCTCCCGCTACCGCACATGGAGGCCCCGCCCCGCCGCGGTCCCGGGGAGGAGGCAGCGGAAGGGGAGGTCCTCCTGGTCGACGTTCTCCTTCTCCAAGGCGCATATGAATCCCACCTCACCAGGGTCGCAGCAGAAGACATCCACTCCCCATCCGGTTCCTTCAATATCTTCGTCTCATTCCCAGGAGAAGTATATGGCAGACTTGGTGGGTTCTGAATTCTTAGTCATCCTTAGCGCCGAGTTTAGGAAGTGGTTGATGCTCCCCCGCTCCTTAGCCAAGGACTTGAATGGTCTTCGTGCACGCGATGTAGAATTGTGCGAGACCAACGGGGGCCAACCCGTCTAGGATCTTCGGCTTAACATTGACGGAGAGGGCCGCATGTTCTTGGCCAAGGGATGGCCCCTATTCACTGACTAGTACAAGCTGCAGGCCGGCCATGTGTAGAAATTCTGCTATCGCGGCAGGGGCCGGTTCATGGTGAAGGTCTTCGACAACACCATGTGTTATCGTAGCTACCACCCCTACTTCCCTGATGACGGGGAGGATAGGGCGATATCCTCTTGATCCAAGCAACATTAGGGGGTCGGCTGGGCAACACGGCGTCGTTGGAGGCGGTAGGCAGCAACACCTGCACCCTTCCCCCAACATGAAGTCCTTTGCCCGCACCCCATCACCAAGCGTCTTCTATGCACCGATTGCTGCATTTTACACTTCTTAGATGTAATGCCAATTGGCTACTATTAATGAATTTACCTTTGCCTTCTCATTATGTAATGCCCTTGAAGCGCCTTGTCCTTTGATGTTCTTATGCCACCGCAAGACCCGTGGGGGCGATGCCCATTGTTTTTCCTCCACTTCCGGGGTTCCAACCTTATAGCCAATCCGTGCATTGCTTGCAGGGTAAGCTGCCCCTGGAATCCATGCAACTAGCAGTACTCCCATCCGCTGGAGAGCCTTGCATCCACACCGAGACCTTGCATAGGACTCTCCTTGCTCATCCATCCTTTTCTTATACTGAAACACGATGAATGCACCTTACGGCATCTTACACATGCCTCGGGTTTAAAATAGGGTGTCATGCGCTTGATCAGGGCACATGGCGTTGCCAACTCGAGGGCCTGATGTGGGATGTGTCTTCATGATTTAGTGCTTGTAGGAAATGCCTAGAGCACAACGGTCATACCTCAGAGGGGGTCATGAGATCACGACGTTTATTGGCTTGACAGTCTTGTTACCGGCATCCGATCCTCGAGAAAGATCCAAGGGAATGGAAAATCCCGAAAAGGAATGGGCCAAAAAACGAGAACAACGGGATTTCTTATGCCAAGACGGGGGTAGCCCCCGGTTACAAGCGGTTTACACATAGGCGGGCTAGGCCAGATACCCTAGTATTCATCGCATTTACTAGAGTACTACACTCACTCCCAGGATTTAGGTTTGCTGGGAGCACCACACCTTCTCCCGGGTTTTCAGTTGTCGGGGGAACCTCCACTCATACCCGGGCTTTTTTGTTTGCCGGGAGCACCAAACACGCTCCCAGGATTTTTAGATGGTAGGGTGGATGCAAGAAGTTTTTAGCTTACTCGAAGAGGCACCAGTAGTAGAATAGTCATCTTAAAGTGTCGCAGCCTCTTCCCGGGAGAGCCGGGAATCGGGGCGAATGGTTGGTCCGAATCGGACAAAGGGTCAGGGTGAGTAACAGGGAAAGCGGTAGCTGCTAGTTGAATAGTTGTTCAGAGCAGAACACAGTGTCCCTGATATCACCTTTGATTGTCAAGGTCCCCCATGAGGAGGGAAGCTTGAGCGAGTTGTAGGCATGGTGGGAAACCACCATGAACTTTGCCAAGGTAGGCCGCCGTATGATGTCATTATACGGCAGGGCAATGTCCGCATGATTAAATATGATGTTCTCAGTGCGGTAGTTGTCTTGAGTGACGAATGTGACTGCCAGCTCGATCTTACCCCAAGTGTCGTGGGAATGACCACGGCAGATGCTGTAATCGGCAGCGAGTTGTAGAACATGGGGCAAGGGCGGCCAGCCATCTGCGGTGCGAGATGAGGCTGGAGACACAAGTATTTACCCAGGTTTGGCCCCCTGGAGGGTAAATACCTACTCCTGCTAGATTGTATTATGGTGGAAGTACAATGGGGCGAGCTCGGCAGCTAGGCAGCGAGTCGCTGGGGTGTATGATGGAACGTATCCTCTACGCGCCCTCTAAGGAGGTTTATATAGACTCACCCCCCTAGGGTTTACAGATCTCAACCAAATCAGTTAAGGATTCAGCGATCGTTTAACCTAATCCGACTAGGCCTATCTACACTTCTGGGCCTTCAGCTTCCAGTCGCTCGAGTCCATACCAGGTCCTGATCCAGTCGCCGTTCCGCAGGCCCACTCGCAGCCGCTTGGGCCAGTCGGAAACGTCCTGTTGGGTATACCCCGGTAGGCATATCCCCATCAATAGTCCCCGAGGCCGTCGTTGATTGGTCGCAGGTGGTCGCTGGCAGTTGATGTATACGGCTCCGATGCGGACGCCCAGTCGAATCAGCGGCGGACTCCTGAATAAAGGAAAAACCAGTTATTCTAGTCGCACTAATGGCGACCGATTGGGTCGCAGATCGGCGAACGGGTCGGCGAATATTCAGTCACTGTTGTAGTGATCGGGTCGGCGAATAATCAAGTCGCACGGAGCGACGAGTCAAGTGGATGAAGTTGGACCGTCAAGTGGGGTCAAAACTAGCCGTTGGGGTAATCCAACGGTAACTTTTGGCGTAATCACCGCGTAGTAACGGCTCCCGAAATTGGCGGGTAACAACCGCTATATAAGGGGAATGACAAGTGAACGGAGGAACACTCCTTCATCTTTCCTCCGATCTCGCCCATCTCCGTCTCCTCTCCGCCCCACGATCCAACCGATCCAGAGAACCCCGACCTCCACAAATCTTCCAACCAATGGCCCCCTCCACCGAACCATTGGGCCGATCCAAGTGCACCAGGGCGCTACTGGCGTCGTTCGAGGAGGCTGGGATCCTGCGTGCCGGCAGATGGCGCATCCCCGCGGCCGGAGAGGTGACTCCGGATCCGCGCGAGGGAGAATTCATTTGCTTCACCAGCCACCTGGAGTGGGGCTGGGATTTCCCACTTCTCTCTTCTTCCGGCGCTTCTGTGCCTTCTACGGAATCCAACCGTCGGACCTGGGCCTGCATAGCATCGAGCAGCTAGCCATTTTCGTGGCGTTCTGCGAGTGCTACCTGGGCTGCAGGCCCTACTTCCCCCTGTGGCAAGATCTATTCCATGGGAGGATTAGTCGCGAAGAATCAGGCGGCCCGATGCTGGCTGTGGGTGGCCTGACGTTTCAGCTGAAGTCGAAGGCGTCGTTCTTCGACCTGGTGCTGCCGGCCAAGGCGGCAAACGAGTGGAAGAAATCCTGGTTCTACGTCACCAAGGAGACTCCAGATGGCGAGGTGGCGCTTCCAAGGTACTCCGCCAACCGGCCCGAACCGCGCCGGCTTCAGGTCGGCAAGCTCCCGCTGGACCAGCGGATGGTTGTCGACGAAATGTTGTAAACCATCCGCAGCCTGAAGAAGAAGGGCCTCCAAACCATCAATCTTTACAACTGCTGGCTCGGGCGGCGGCTCGTGCCTTTGGCCCGCCGCGACCATTATATGTACGAGTATGTGGGTAGGGACGACCCGACAAAATCCTGCCTTGTCGAGTGGAAACTCGAAGATTACATCCTGGCCCTGAAAAAGATCACCCAGGCGGTGTACTTGGACGCAAAGGCCGGGGTCGCCCCCTATACCGCAAGGCGCCCAGCTCCGACGGTAAGTCGCTATTTTCGTCACCATTCTCAGTCGCAGAAGATGCAGTCGCGGTTATGCTGACGTTGTTTCAATTTTATTGTAGCTGTTCCAAGTGGTGGAAGGATGGCTCCCACCCACAGACGACGAAAACTCGAGCTCGTCCGTTCAGGACGGGAGCGAGTCGCCACCCGCCAAAGGCGACGTCGGGAGCGACGTGGGTGATGACGACGATGATGACGAAGACGAGCCCATGGAAGACGCCGCCCCGATGGTTCGCAAAACTCGCGCGCAACATCAACGCGAGCTCGAGGCGAGTAGGAGTCTCGAACGTCACGATGACGATGACGACGAGCTCCCCGAGCACACCTCGCGTCATGAGGCTACGCCGTCGAAGAATAATAATAAGAAGAAGGAGGTGAAGGCTCCGACAAGGAGGAAGACGAAGTCGGCGAAACAGGCGTCTCCGCCTCGTTCTTCGACTAGTTCGGACGCCAGCAGCTCGGCTAAAGGTGAAGCGGCGCATACGACAGCAGCACCGGAAGCCGCCGCCTCCTGGATGAGGTACCTCTGGCCTCGCTTCCACCCCCATTCGCCCCGGTCTCTGGGTTGGGGGCTACTCCAGCCGCAGCAGCTTCGCCTCCCAGGAGAACTCCCGCAAACGTCATCACGGAGGCTCCTGCCGCGGCCTCGTCTTCAAAGAGGCCCTCTGTGTCTTGGGCACATGATGTGTTTGAGATGGGCCTCAGTCGGAAACTGGGCCCCGAGCTGGAGAAGCCGGCCAGCATCCGCACGGGACTGCGGTTCATACCAGTCGCCAAGTAAGTCTTCTTCGTCTGCTTGCCTTCCGTTGTAATCGGATAATTTTGCTCATATTGTTGTTTCATAGGACTGGAGTTAAAAAGATCGGCCACCCTTCCATGGCCAAGGTTCCGCCGGTCATCGCCAAGGAGGATCCCTCGCGGAAGAGGATGGTTGATGAAGTCGCTGCTCCCGCAGACAGCGCTAAGAGGGCGAAGGGCGACGATGTCGTCACGGTTTTTGACGACACGGCAGTCGCTCCAAGCGATCCTCCGACTGCGGCAGAGGTGGCTTTGAAGGACAAGGAGGCTGTTTCCTTGCCCGGAGTGACCGGACCGACTCCTAGTGGCGCTGGTGCATCCGCTGCGACCTTCCCCCGTTTTATGGCCAAAGCGTCCACAGCGAGTGGCGCAATGCCAACGAGCCAGGCGCCTGGGGTCGTCGAGACGGAGGTCGAGCAGCGTCGCGGACACACTCCAGCTCTGCTTGCGTCTGTGGACACGCTACAGCTTCACGACATGTGGGCGCAGCCATCCAGGTATGTCCAGTCCCCGAGGATCGGGCCACTGAATTTGAGTGGTCGGATTCTTTTAGTGTTTTTGTAGCGTACAGTCCCCGAGTGCCCAATCGCTGAATTTCAGCAGGTGGGCACTTAGGATTTTTGACCTCCAGTCCCCAAGTGCCCAGTCGCTGATTTTCAGCGGGTGGGCACTTAGGTTTTTTGACCTCCAGTCCCCGAGTGCCTAGTCGCTTAATTTCAGCGGGTGGGCACTTAGGATTCTATTGTTGCTGACGGTTTGATTTGTGTGCAGGGCTTGCAACGTGAATCGGCCGATCGGCTTGCTGCGAAGTGTCACGTGGAGAAGGAACTTGTTGATGTCCAAGAAACGAACAAGGGACTCCTAGCAATCGCTGCCAAGGCGGAGGAGGTCCGCCAGGGCCTTGTCCCGATGGGTGAGCTGACAGCGGCACAAGTTGCCTTGAGTTCGGCTGAGAAGCGGATCGATGATCTGGAGCGCGAGCTCAAGGAAGCGAAGGCGGAGGCGAGCTCGGCGGATGGGCGAGCAAAAGCTGTTGTTACGGCTGCCGTTGAAGAGCGAAAGGTATCTGACGCCCTCGTTGTTGGGCTGCAGAACGACTTCTCCTCGCTTCAAAGCTTCATCACGGGCCTCTGTCGTCCTTTAATTGGTAAACTTTCTGCCTCTGCCTATAGTAGCTGCAATATGAAGTCGTTATTGTACTCACTGCCGACCTATGTCCACAGGTCAGATTATTGGCAGCTCAGAGGAGGCGCAATCGTACGATGCGTGGTATTGTGTGACCACTCTGGTCGACTCGGCCACGTTGTCCGCGGCTTGCATTCGAGCGTACCTTCAGGAGATATCGCCCACGGAAGTGATTCCCAGCGACCTCGTCGAGGTATGGCGGTATCTGGAGAAGGCGTCGCCAGTCATCGAGTTCATGACGCGGTCGGCGTTCCGGCGCGGGGCGGCGACGGCTCTCAGCCTTGGGCTTGCCCACTTCCCAGAGGATTTCGATCTTGACGACGTGATGAGTGGCTACCCCTCGTCGACGGGCTCTGTGGAGATCGCCGAGGTGCTGAAGCTGACGGACCAAGCCGCGGTGTACTCCGATCGCGTCTGGGCGACCTTCTCCCTTATCAGGAGACGATTGTCGCCCCCAACGATCCTGAGCCGGCGCATCGGGACTTCAAGGTGGAGCAGCCATTCCGTGCGGTGATGGCGGGTGAATTGACGACGTACCCGTCGAACCCATACACCCCTTCATTCGCAACCGCAGGGGTGGCGGCGAGTCGCCGTCGAAACCTGCGGAGTAGAAACACTGTGCCCTGGGGCGTTAGTGACAATTGGCCATTGGACTCAACTTGTATTTTGGAATGGCTTTATTCTGCTATAATGAAATTTCGTGTTATTTTGTGAATTGTTTCGTGAATTTGAATGTTGATTGGAAGAGTCCCTGAGCGTGTCTGCCCTTTTTATGGGGTTTACCTCGTTTGTTATGTGTTTGTGATTTTGAATGTTTTGTCAGTTGTTTTGATATTGAGGTCGACTCGCCCGGGCTCGGAGAGCTAGTCGCAGGGCGACTCCCATGGGTGCTCTTTACTTGACCATTTTCCCTTGCGCGAACGAGGTCGGGTGGCCGAGTCCCCGAGCGTGGTACTTGGTGGTTCTAGTCGCAGCTCCAGGGTGGGTGAGGACTGAGCGCGTTAGAGTAAGCGCATCACTCCTGCCTGATCCGGAGGATCAGTCGCATGGCGAGTCATGGGCATGCTCTCATACTTAGCGTTTTTCCCTAGTCGCTCGTGCTCGACTGGTCGTCAGTCCCCGAGCATGGTACTTGGCCGTTCGAGTCACTGTGTCGAGGATGCGGAGGACCTTGGTCGTTGTGAGGAACGAGGGCAGTTGTCTTGGCTCATTAAGCCAGTCGAGCTAGGCGACTCCAATGGGGCTCTGGGTTGGTGTTTTTCATGGACGTTACGAGTCCTGGGGTAACCCAGTGTCCTCGGAACGCACTACTTGGCTGTACCGGTCGCTGTACCAGAGGTTGACTTCTGCGGTTAGCTTGACGCTGTTATTATGAGTGCGAGTGGCACAAGACATGGAGAGTAGACGCAATTTGCGGTAACCAATCTATTTTATTTCATAGCGGGTGGAGAGTACATGTATGGAGTTCTAGGAGTAGAATTTCCGTAGGAGGTTTACATTCCACGGTCGCATGACATCGAGTTTCCCGTCTCCTCGGACGTCGATGAGGTAGTAGGCGTCGTTGCCGAGGACTCGCCCGATAGCGAATGGTCCCTCCTAAGGGGGGATATCTTGTGCATGCCCTTCTTGTCCTGGATGAGGCGTAGCACCAGATCGCCTTCCTGGAAAGTGCGAGACCTTACTCGCCGGCTATGGTAGCGGCGGAGCCCTTGTTGGTGGATGGCGGTGCGGGAGCGAGCTAGGTCGCGTGCTTCGTCGAGTTGTCGACTCCATCCTGGCGTGCGAGTTCGTTTGCATCCTCCGTGTAGTTGACAACCCTGGGCGAGTCGTGATCTAGGTCGGTGGGCATGACTGCCTCGGTGCCATACACCATAAAAAAGGGGGTGAACCCTGTCGACCTGTTGACGGAGGTGCGAATGCCCCAGATGACGAAGGGTAGCTCCTCGACCCAGCACCCGGTGGTGCGCTCGAGTGGTACTTGGAGTCGTGGCTTCAGGCCATGGAGGATGCTCTGGTTGGCTCGTTCCGCCTAGCCGTTGGACTCCGGGTGAGCGACTGAGGCGAGGTCGAGTCGGATGTGATGCTCCTCGCAGAACTTGGCCATGGCTCCTTTGGCAAAGTTGGTGCCGTTGTCCGTGATGATGCTGTTTGGGAACCCGTAGCGATAGATTAGCTCGTGTAGGAACTTGGTGGCGGTCTTCCCGTCGCATTCCCGGACTGGCTTGGCCTCCACCCATTTTGTGAATTTGTCAACTGCAACCAGGAGGTGGGTGAAGCCAGAGGAGGCCTTTTTGAAAGGGCCTACCATGTCCATACCCCACACGGTGAACGGCCAGGTGATGGGGATTGTCTTGAGCGCCGAGATCGGCACGTGGGTCTGGTTGGCGTACTTCTGGCACTCGGCGCACCGCTGGACAATGTCGACAGCGTCTGCGTGTGTGGTGGGCCAGTAGAAACCGTGTCGTATAGCCTTTGCGACCAGAGAGCGGGCGCCGGCGTGGTAACCGCAGTCGCCGGAGTGGATGTCGTGGAGGATTTTGCGTCCCTCAGCGGGTTGGACGCAGCGTTGGAACACGCCGGTCACGCTGCGCTTGTGGAGCTCGCCGTCGATGATGATGAATGATTTGCAGCGGCGTGCTATCATCCGGGCGTCTGTTTTGTCTGTTGGCAAGGTGCCTCCCTCTAGGTAGGCGATGTACGGCGTAGTCCAGTCCTCCGGCTCGGCGATGAGTGCGACTAGGGCTGCCTCTGGTTGTAGCGGGACTCCGATGTCGATCTCCCTTGGGGGAGAGACGGAAGGCTTGGTGATAGTGTCGAGGAAGACATCGGCGGGTGGTGCGAGTCGATCCAAGCCGGTACGAGAGAGTGCGTCGGCCTCCTCGTTCTTCCGCCTGTCGATCCACTCGACGGAGTAGCCTGCAAAGTGTCCGCCCAGCTTGTCCACTGCTTGGCGGTATGCTGCCATGGTGGGGGAGACGGCGTCGCAGGTGCCAGCGACTTGCCCAGCGACGAGGTCGGAGTCTCCGTAGCAGCGTAGGCGATTGACATTCATCTCCTTGGCAGCTCGCATGTCGTGGAGTAGTGCCTCGTACTCGGACATGTTGTTGGTGCAGGGGGTGAAGTCGAGGCAGAGGACGTAGCGTAGCTTGTCGCCCTTCGGAGAGGTTAGCACGATCCCTGCTCTTGCTCCGTCCGCATTCTTGGAGCCGTCGAAGTGTAAACTCCAGTAATGGAGGTATGGCAGTTTTTCTGGCTGCTGGGCCTCCTCCCAGTCGGCGATGAAGTCCGAGAGAGCCTGCCACTTGATCGCTTTGCGCGGCTCATACTTGATGTTGTGGACGCCGATCTCGACGACCCACTTGGCGACTCGCCCGGTCGCCTCACGGTTGCGGATGATGTCCTGCAACGGTGCTAAGGAGACGACCGTTATCGGGTGCTCCTGGAAGTAGTGTGGCAGTCTCCACTGTGCTCTGAAGACCGCGCATACCAGTTTCTGGTATTGCGGGTAGCGCTGGTGTGATTCGGTGAGGACCTCGCTGATATAGTACACTGGTCGCTGCACTGGGCGCTCCTTTCCTTCCTATGGTCGCTCGATGACCATGACGGCGCTGACGACGCGCTCGGAAGCCGCGACGTAGAGAAGCATGGGTTCCTTGTCGACGGGGGTGGCGAGTAGCGGTGCTGCGAGTAGCACCTTCTTGAGGTCGCGGAGTGCATCATCCGCCTCCTTGTCCCACTAGAAGGTGGGGTTCTTTCGCATCAGGCGGTATAGGGGCATCGCCTTTTCGCCCAATCGGGGGATGAAGCGGCTGAGAGCCGTGACTCGCCCGGCCAGCTTCTGGACGTCGCGCAGGCACTCTGGTTTGCCGAGTCAAGCGATCGTGTCGATATTGTTGGGATTCGCCTCGATCCCGTGCTTGGAGACGACGTATCCCAGTAGCTGCCCTGCTGGTACACCGAAGGTGCATTTGCCTGGCTTTAGCTTTATCTTGTATTTCTGCAGGTTGGCGAACGTTTCCGCCAGGTCGTCGAGTAGGTCGCTCTGGCGAGCGGACTTCACTACCACGTCGTTGATGTAGACGTGGATATTGCGGCCAATTTGGCTCGCAAGGCACTCCTGCATACACCGCTGGTAGGTCGCCCCGGCGTTCTTGAGGCCAAAGGTCATGGCAGTGTAGCAGAAGGCTCCGAATGGCGTGACGAGCACCATCTTCTCTTCATCCTCAATAGCCATTTTGATCTGGTTGTACCCAGAGTAGGCGTCGAGGAAGCATAGCGACTCCGAGCCCGCGGTGGAATCGATTATTTGGTCAATCCGCGGGAGGACGAATTGTTCCTTCGGACATGCGCTGTTTAAGTTTGTGTAATCGATACACATCCTCCAGGTCCCATTTTTCTTTTCGACCAGGACTGGGTTTGCCAGCCACTTCGAGTATTTGATTGGCCGGATGAAGCCTGCAGCGAGTAGACACTGCACCTCCTCGGCCATTGCTCGGCGGCGCTCTTCATTGAAGGGCTGCAGCGACTGCTTGACAGGTCGCACTTTGGGGTCAGCGTTGAGTTTGTGCTCAGCGAGTTCCCTAGGGACACCAGTCATGTCAGAGGGCTTCCATGCGAAGATGTCCCTGTTCTCATGGAGGAACTCGATGAGCGAGCCTTCCTATGCTGGGCTCATGCCCGTCCCAATCGTCACCGTCTGGCTGGAGTCGCCTGGGACTAGCTCGATGGTGCGGGTATGCGTTGTTGCCTCGAAGGCGGAGGTGTTACCGCCCTCCGAGTTGGGCTTCTTGAGTATGGTGGGGTCGTCGTTGTTGACCCCGCTCGCGTATTTGGCGAGCTCGTCGGCGTGGTTGGATTCTGCCGCGATGATGGTGTCTGCGAGTTCGGCTCCTTTGGCCTCGCACTCGGCGGCCATGTCAGGGTCGCCGTGGATGGTGATGACGCCACGCGGTTCGGGGAGCTTCATCGCGTTATACGCGTAGTGGGGCGCCGCCATGAACTTGGCGAACGCCTGGCGCCCCAAGACGCAGTGGTAGGGGCTGTCGAAGGGCACCAGCTCGAAGACGATCCGCTCGGTGCGGAAGTTTGCCGGTGTGCCGAAGGTGACTGGCAGCGTGACCTTGCCGATCGGGTACGCCTTCCGACCAGGGACGATGACGTGGAACGTGGTGTAGGTCGTCTCGACCATCGACAGCAGGATCCGCAGTCGCCTGAAGGTGTCCAGGTACAGGATGTTGATGGATCTGCCGCCGTCCATCAATGTCTTGGGGAGCCAGTAGTCTCCCACCTTGGGCTTGACCACCAGGGCGACTCGGCCTAGGTACTCGATTCGTGGCGAGTGGTCCTGGCGGCTCCAAGTGATTGGTTGCTCCGACCAGTTGAGGAACTGGGGAACGTCCACCCGGGCCACCGCGTTGACGGCGACGGCGCGGGCGATGACCTTCTTCTCGCGCTTCGTGTTGAAGCCTGTGAAGGTGTGGAGCGAGCCGTCCACGCTGCCGAATTTTCTGCCGTTTGGTGGGTTGTTGTCGGGGTATTCCCGCGCTCGTCGTGCCTTCTCGATCTCCTTGAGAGAGTGGCAGTCGGTGGTCGTGTGCGTAGTGGGCTTTCCTTCCCTGCTGTGAAATACACAAGGTTGGTTAAGGAGGGCCGCGGGGTCGAACCTTGGCTTCACCTTGTAGTTGCCGCCGTCGCGGCGTTGCCCCCCGTCGCAGCGGAAGCTCTTGGGCTCGCGCTGCGCGTACCTAGCGTTGGCGACAAAGTTGACTCGCCCATCACTGTGGCTCTTGCCGGTGAGGCGAGTGTTGCTGTAGCGTAGATCGGATCATCGTCCGTTGTCGTTGCCGCTTGTGCGGCATTGTCCTCCCGACTCGTCGTCGGTTTCTTGGTTTGGGTCTTCCTCCGCGTATCTTTTGGCGATCTCTAGGAGAACTGGTATGTTGTCGAGTGTGCGGTATGCTCGTTTGAGCTTGGCGACCAGGGGCTCGTAGCGGCACGAGGTCTTGAAGCAGTGGATTGCGGTGTCTGGGTGGATACCGACCGCGTTGTACCACAGTTCTTGTCACCGTTGGACCCAGCTGTGGGTCGACTCGCGAGGTCCCTGGACGCATCGTTCCATGTCCTCGATGGTGGTGGCGCGGGTGTATGAACCCTCGAAGTGCCTGACGAAGGCGTCGCGCATCTCTTCCCAGGAGTCGATGCTATCCGCGGGGGGAGTGTTGATCCACTGCATGCACACCCCCTCCTCATCAGGGGGAAGTAGCGGGCGGCTAGTAGATCGGTGTGGCCGGCGATCCCCATTGCCATGTGGTAAGTATCCAGCCACACAGAGGGATCGTACGAGGGGTCGTACTTCTCTATTTCCTTCGGCGCTTTGAAGTTCGCCGGGTATCTTTCGCCTCGGATCATCGGTCTGAAGCATCGGGGCCTGAGTCGTCTTAGCGACCCCCTCGGCTCGCCGTCGCGGCAGTTGGTTAGGGTATGCCGCAGGTCGTCGGGCTAGCGTGCGCGCCAGCTCTAGTTGTTGATGATGTGGGTGCGGGCGTCGACGGGCTGACCGTTGGCGGTGATGAAATTGGTCGCCGGCCGGGGGTCGTTGGTGGAGAGTGCCGCGTTCGCAGGTCGGTGTTGGAGCTGCAGTGGTTCGGGTGGCGGGCAGTTGAGGGTGTTTGCCGCCATGGGGCGGCCGCTTGAGGCCGCTATGCTGCCCGATGAACGCGAGTACATCCGACCCTGTGAGTCGACGCCTACGTTTTGTTGCTCGACCGCCTTTGCGAGCAAGGCCTTGGCGTACTGGATCTGTAGGGTGCCGTCACCGGTGGCCGCGATGTTGTCGACTGCTTCTCGGCCCGCGACGAGGTTGTCCATCGGGGTGGAGAACAGTGGTAGGCCGTTCGCGTCTCGCTCTCGTGAGGAGACCACGATCCGCGGCTGGTCCCTGGGGGTGCGCGGTTGGGTGGCGGTGGGGCACCATTCGTCGTCGACCCTGGTAGGGGCCGGGCGCTTCCTCCTGGTGGTGCGTTCTCGCAGATCGCGCGCTCGGCCGCGCGGGCCGGGTCGCTCTTGTCGTCGAAATTCAGGGTGCACCCCTGGACGGTGGGGTTAAGGCGCGACCTGATTCGTTGCTGGTGGTAGTGCGACAGCTCCTGCACCGTCACCTGCTCGAGGCGAAATTTTTCGCGCTCGGCTTGCTCCAGTCGGACTGCTTCCGCCAGCTTCAGGCGGAGTTCCTCGACCTACGTTGCCGTTGAGTTGGGAGGAATCGGAGTGGAGAATGGATCCTCCGGCGGGTCGGCGCCAGTCGCCATGTAGGTCGCGGCGTGGCGGCCGGTCCCCTCGCGGAGATTGGCGGAGTTCTCCGACCCGGAGTCGAAGTCGAAGATCCCAAGGATGGAGGGATCCTCGAAGTCTCCGATGTTGGAGACCTGGGTGATGGAGCCCGCGGGCGATGCGGCGACGATGGATCCGGCGAGTGACACCAGGGTCGCCGAGTCGGCGTCGTCATTGAGGGCCGCGTCTTTCGTGGCCGCGGTGGTTTCAGCCACGTCGTTGTGGGCTGAGTCGTACTCGGAGGCGAGGCGGTGGATCGTGCGGACCTGACTCTCGAAGAGCTGGTCATGTGGCGGCGACTCGCGGATACGAGCCGAGTCCTCCGAGATGATGACGTCGGTGAGGCCGACGAAGAGGCTGATCGTGCCGACCGGCAGGATCATGCTATGCGTGACGGGTCGCGCCACCGGGACGTAGCTGCTCGACAAGATTTGGAGCATCTCGCCGATCGCTATCATGCGGCCGGTGGCGATCGACTCGTTGATGGGTAGATTGGATCTCGCCGCAGAACACCGGCCAGACCGGCCAGGCCCCACGGTGGGCGCCACTGTCGTGGGAATGACCACGGCAGATGCTGCAATCGGCAGCGAGTAGTAGAACATGGGGCAAGGGCGGCCAGCCATCTACGGTGTGAGATGAGGGCAGAGACACAAGGATTTACCCAGGTTCGGCACCTCGGAGGGTAAAGACCTACTCCTGCTAGATTGTATTATGGTGGAAGTACAATGAGGCGAGCTCGGCATCTAGGCAGCGAGTCGCTGGGGTATATGATGGAACGTATCCTCTACGCGCCCTCTAAGGAGGTTTATATAGACTCACCCCCCTAGGGTTTACATATCTCAACCGAATAAGTTAAGGATTCAGCGATCGTTTAACCTAATCCCACTGGGCCTATCTACGCTTCTGGGCCTTCAGCTTCTAGTCGCTCGAGTCCATACCAGGTCCTGATCCAGTTGCCGTTCCGCAGGCCCACTCGCAGCCGCCTGGGCCAGTCGGAAACGTCCTGCTGGGTATACCCCGGTAGGCATATCCCCATCACCAAGGTTGGGTACCTCCAGGGCTTATGCCTAGAAAATACCTCATAGGGGTTAATTGATATTCCGTGATCTGGAGCTTATCCAACAGCTTTGTTGAGAGAATGTTGAGGCTAGCCCCTCCATCCACTAGTATCTTGGCATGCCTGAAGAGCCATATCGGCCGCAACATACAGGTCTATGTCGATGACAAAGTAGTCAAGACAAGGGAGGCCAAGACATTGATCGACAATCTCCACGAGATGTTCGACAACCTCGATCACTACAAGATCAAGATGAACCCAGAAAAGTGCGCCTTCGGAGTCCCATCTGGCCAATTGCTTGGTTACTTCATCTCTCAGCAAGGGATTGAGGCGAACCCGAAGAAAATCCAGGCCATACTAGCCATGGAGAAACCGAAGAACCTCAAAGGTGTCCAGCAGCTCGCTGGGCGCATCGCGGCGTTGAGCAGATTCATCAGCCGCATGGGTGAGAAGGCCCTGCCTTTCTACCAGCTCCTACGCAAAGCAGAAAAAATCGAATGGACACCTGATCAGACGACGCATTCGAAGATCTGAAGCGGCTACTTTCCACCTCGCCCGTCCTGGTCACACCAAAGGAACGCGAGCCCCTGCTGCTATACATAGTAGCCACGCATCAGGTGGTCAGCACCGTTCTCGTGGTCGAACGACCCGAAGATGGCAAGACCCATGGGGTCCAACGCCCAATTTACTACCTCACATGGACTCTGAGAGGCTTGGACACTTTGCTAATACTCTTTCTTGCCTCACTGGCACTTTGCCTTTTACCTACCTTGGTTTGCCTCTGAGTTTGAATAAGCCTGCTGTGAAACATTTCCTGCCTATTGTTCAGAGAGTTGAGAGAAGGTTGTGTGGGATAGCTGACTTTCTTAATTATGGGGGGAAACTATAGCTAGTTAAATCTGTTTTGTCTTCCCTTCCCATATATTACATGAGCTGTTTTGACGTTCCTGTCACTATCAAGGAACAGTTGATTAAATATATGAGGCAATGTCTGTGGAGAAAGAAAACTTCTGATGTTCAAGCTAGAGGTAATGCTCTTGTAGCATGGAAGAAAGTTTGTAGACCCAAGAACCAGGGGGATTGGGAGTTCTAGACCTTAATATTCAAAACTCTGCACTCCTTTTGAAGAATTTGGATAAATTTTATAATCACAAGGATATCCCTTGGGTTCACCTCATATGGAACACTTACTACTGTAATGGTAAGCTCCCTGGAAGAAGTCTTGAGGGATCCTTTTGGTGGAAAGCTCATCTAAAATTGATTGACATTTTTAAAGGACTTGCAAAGTGCTTGGTTGGAGATGGAAAATCCACACTTCTCTGGTCTAATATGTGGAATGATAGTTGCCTTCAACATAAGCTTCCTCATCTCCTCTCCTATGCAAAAAACCCTCACATCTCTGTCAGTGAGTTCCTGCATACTGAAAATACCCAGGATCTTTTTTACCTTCCTCTGTCACAACAAGCTTACCAGGAATATCAAAGTCTTGAGCAAATTCTCAATACTGGCAGGCAGGGGGAAACTGATAACTGGTCTTACATTTGGGGCAGTAATTTTTCGGTCAAAAAGGCTTATTGTTCCTTATCTGGTTGCCAACCGGTACAGCCACATTTCTCTTGGTTGTGGAAATCTTCCTGTCAGCAAAAGCACAAATTCGTCTTCTGGCTCTTACTGTTTGATAGGCTCAACACAAGAAACCTGCTGAAAAGGAAATGTTTTTCTCTGGCATCTTATGAATGTGTGTTCCATGGCTGCATCAGTGAAGAAACCATCCTACACTTATTTTGGGAATGCCCTTTTGCAAGAGCTTGCTGGGCCGAAATTTCGCAGGTCCATGTGGCTGATCAAAATCTTTTTGAAGCTTTAGCCAGTTTTAAAAAAGAGCTTAATGTCCCTTTTGCAATGGAAATTATTATACTTGGAGCTTGGGGCCTTTGGATTTGCAGAAATAATGAAATCTTCAATAACCTGCATGCTTCGATTGAGGATTGGAAGGCTATTGTAGCCCAGGAATTAAGATGGGTCCTGTATAGAATTAAGAAGAAGTATTGTCAGGGCCTCAAAGATTGGATTGAAATTAATTTAGACAGGAGATAGCTGCTTAGAATGTTATCCCTCTTCTTTGAGGTGGATTGAGTTTTTAAATATTATTTTGTAACTCTCTATAATATATAAAAATTGGAGTGCGGTTTTTTGCCCTACTGTTTTACCCTCAAAAAAAATTTACTACCTCAGCGAGGTATTGACACCAACAAAACAGAGGTACCCTCACTACCAGAAACTCGCCTACGGCATGTTCATGACGGCTCGTCGGCTGAGCCACTACTTCCAGGAGCATCAGGTGATGGTCGTCAATGAGGCACCACTGAACAACATCCTGAACAACCCCGAAGCTACAGGACATGTAGCCCTGTGGGGCATCGAGCTATCCCTTCTATACATAGTCTACGAGAAGCGTCATGCAATCAAATCTTAGGTCCTCCCAGACTTCCTCGTCCACTGGATGGAGCTACAGCTGCCGGACACCCCGGATATGACGCAATCATGGACGATGCACTTTGACGGCTCCAAGCGCGAGGCTGGAGCAGGGGCCGGCGTCATACTGACGTCCCCACAAGGTGATAAGATGAAATACGTCCTCCGGCTGAAATTTCGAGCCTCCAACAACGAGGCCGAATACGAGGCCTTCATCCACGACATGAAGATGGTCAAGATCTATGGCGCAACGAACCTAGTCATCAACGGTGACTCGAACCTCGTTGTCCAGCAGACGATGAACAAGTGTGATGCACACGCCGCCAACATGATCGCGTACCGTGCGCTCTACAACTCACTCGAAGGAGACTTTGATGGCTATGAGCTTCGGCACGTTGGAACATAAAGCAACAAAGAAGCCGATAGACTCGCCAACATCGGCTCCACCTACGCATGGGTGCCACCAGGTGTGTTCCTCGAACAAATCTGCGTGCCTTCCATCAAAAGGAAATTACCCAAGGGATCACCCGAAGAAGCAGAGCACTCGGGGGCTGCGCTACCCGAAGGACAGAAAGGACCCAAAAAAGTCGACACAGAGGTCATGTTGGTCAACCTGATGCAGGTCATGGCAATCGAGGAAACATGGATGCAACCGTACCTACGGTACCTGATAAACAGGGAACTGCCTGACGACCCTCTAGATACCCGGCGCATATCTTGCCGGTCAAAAGCCTTCACCATCATCAATGGAGAGCTATACAAGTGTAGCATTTTGGGTGTACTCCAAAGGTGTGTCACCATCGGTGACCGCAAAACCATCCTCCAAGACATCCATGAGGGCATCTGCGGCCATCACGCGGGCAGCCGCGCCCTTGTCGCCAAAGCTCCACGAGCTGGGTTCAACTGGCCAACGGCCATGAACGATGCCAAGGAAATCGTCCGAAGGTGCAACGGCTGCCAAAGATTTGCAGATAAACCGCACGCACCAGGATCGGAGCTCATGCCCATACCCCTGGCATGGCCGTTCGCCCAATGGGGCCTCGACATGATTGGCAGACTGCCCAAATCCTCGAAAGGAGGCCACGTCTACCTCCTGGTCGCAGTCGACAAGTTCACCAAATGGATCGAAGCCATGCCCGTTACCAACCAAAAGGGCAAAACGGCCGTGAAGTTCTTTGAGTCCATAGTCTACAGGTTCGGCGTGCCGCACAGCATCATCACAGACAACGCGTCAAACTTCATCTCCAAAGAATTCCAGGACTTCTGCGAAGGCCTAGGGATCAACATATCATATGCCTCCGTGGCGCACTCGCAAACCAACGGGCAGGTCGAAAAGGCCAACGGCCTCGTAGGCAGCGGCATCAAGAAACACCTACTCATCCAACTCGAACGGCTTGCGGGAGCCTGGGCAGAAGAGCTACCCTCCATCCTCTAGAACTTGCGCTCAACGCCAAAGAGCTCAATTGGCTACACGCCTTTCTTCATGGTGCAAGCAGCCGAAGCTGTGTTACCTACAGAAGTACGCCATAAGGCCCCACGGGTCGTCGCATACAGCGAAGCCAAATCTACGGCCGCACTCGAAGGCGTCGTCGACACACTCGACGAGGCATGTGACATCACCACGGCTCGCTCGGCGGTCTACCAGCAGAGCCTCCACAACTATCACAGTCGTTGGTTGCGCCCAAGGTCCTTCGTCGAAGGAGACCTCGTCTTACCACTCAAGCAAGAACGGCCGAAAAAGCTCGACTCACCCTGGGAAGGACCCTACATCGTCACCGAAGTCATCCCAGGTGGCACCTACCGCCTCAAGCACGTGGAGTCTGGAGTCGCATACTCCAACCCATGGAACATCGCACAATTGCGACGCTTCTACCCCTAACTATCCCTCTTTACTTTCAATAAGGCTACTTAGACAAGGCTACTCATCCGAACAATGTAACTCTCCATTACGATATGAATAAAGCTAAGTGTCTCTCCTGAAAATTTATCTTTTCCCTCAAATTACTTTATGTTATAACACACTAGGGGGCTATGCCTCACCTCACGACTTCGTCGACTGAGCATAACGCATGTAAACCTGAGTAGCTGACCACGTTAGGCTAACGAAAAGGGAACGCATACAATCAAGCACCACGTGCTCATACAAATAACCTTTACAACTGAGGGCATAACACGCCCACTCGAAGTATATACAATTTTTACATCTATCTTTTTATAGGTCCTACCTATTCCAAAGGATCACATGCGCCCGCTTCTCAAAAAGATCTACATTATCTTCGGCATACTGCCTAACAGCCGCGTAATGAGGGCGCATGTCCCATAGTCCACCATCTGGTCGAGGGGGTGGTTCAGCAGCCACCGCCGCAAGATCAACATCTGGGCGACGCAGACGAACAAGCGATAGGGCGGCCTTCACCCTTGCAACCAACTGGTGCCGCACCAGCTCTCTGACGTGACCCACGTCCCGAAACTTTGCCATCAAACCCCATAGAGTCAAAGGCGCCTCATCAAGGGGGAACATAATGTGTGTCGTGGGAATGGCCACATCAGATGCTGCAATCGGCTGCGAGTAGTAGAACGAGGGACAAGGGCGGCCAACCATCTACGGTGCGAGATGAGGGCAGAGACTCAAGGGTTTGCCTAGGTTCGGCCCCCGGAGCGTAAAGACCTGCTCCTGCTAGATTGTATTATGGAGAGAGTACAAGGGCGAGATCGACGATTAGGCGGCGAGTCGTTGGGGTGTATGATGGAATGTGTCTTTCTACCATGGGTGAGAAGGCCCTGCCTTTCTACCAGCTCCTACGCAAAGCAGAAAAAATCGAATGGACACCTGAAGCAGACGACGCATTCGAAGATCTGAAGCGGCTGCTTTCCACCTCGCCCGTCCTGGTCACACCAAAGGAACGCGAGCCCCTGCTGCTATACATAGTAGCCACGCATCAGGTGGTCAGCACCGTTCTCGTGGTCGAACGACCGGAAGATGGCAAGACCCATGGGGTCCAACGCCCAATTTACTACCTCACATGGACTCTGAGAGGCTTGGACACTTTGCTAATACTCTTTCTTGCCTCACTGGCACTTTGCCTTTTACCTACCTTGGTTTGCCTCTGAGTTTGAATAAGCCTGCTGTGGAACATTTCCTGCCTATTGTTCAGAGAGTTGAGAGAAGGTTGTGTGGGATAGCTGACTTTCTTAATTATGGGGGGAAACTACAGCTAGTTAAATCTGTTTTGTCTTCCCTTCCCATATATTACATGAGCTGTTTTGACCTTCCTGTCACTATCAAGGAATAGTTGATTAAATATATGAGGCAATGTCTGTGGAGAAAGAAAACTTATGATGTTCAAGCTAGAGGTAATGCTCTTGTAGCATGGAAGAAAGTTTGTAGACCTAAGAACCAAGGGGATTGGGAGTTCTAGACCTTAATATTCATAACTCTGCACTCCTTTTGAAGAATTTGGATAAATTTTATAATCACAAGGATATCCCTTGGGTTCACCTCATATGGAACACTTTACTACTGTAATGGTAAGCTCCCTGGAAGAAGTCTTGAGGGATCCTTTTGGTGGAAAGCTCATCTAAAATTGATTGACATTTTTAAAGGACTTGCAAAGTGCTTGGTTGGAGATGGAAAATCCACACTTCTCTAGTCTGATATGTGGAATGATAGTTGCCTTCAACATAAGCTTCCTCATCTCCTCTCCTATGCAAAAAACCCTCACATCTCTGTCAGTGAGTTCCTGCATACTGAAAATACCCAGGATCTTTTTTACCTTCCTCTGTCACAACAAGCTTACCAGGAATATCAAAGTCTTGAGCAAATTCTCAATACTGGCAGGCAGGGGGAAATTGATAACTGGTCTTACATTTGGGGCAGTAATTTTTCGGTCAAAAAGGCTTATCGTTCCTTATCTGGTTGCCAACCGGTACAGCCACATTTCTCTTGGTTGAGGAAATCTTCCTGTCAGCAAAAGCACAAATTCTTCTTCTGGCTCTTACTGCTTGATAGGCTCAACACAAGAAACCTGCTGAAAAGGAAATGTTTTTCTCTGGCATCTTATGAATGTGTGTTCCATGGCTGCATCAGTGAAGAAACCATCCTACACTTATTTTGGGAATGCCCTTTTGCAAGAGCTTGCTAGGCCGAAATTTCGCAGGTCCATGTGGCTGATCAAAATCTTTTTGAAGCTTTAGCCAGTATTAAAAAAGAGCTTAATGTCCCTTTTGCAATGGAAATTCTTATACTTGGAGGTTGGGGCCTTTGGATTTGCAAAAATAATGAAATCTTCAATAACCTGCATGCTTCGATTGAGGATTGGAAGGCTATTGTAGCCCAGGAGTTAAGATGGGTCTTGTATAGAATTAAGAAGAAGTATTATCAGGGCCTCAAAGATTGGATTGAAATTAATTTAGACAGGAGATAGCTGCTTAGAATGTTATCCCTCTTCTTTGAGGTGGATTGAGTTTGTAAATATTATTTTGTAACTCTCTATAATATATAAAAATTGGAGTGGGGTTTTTTGCCCTACTATTTTACCCTCAAAAAAAAATTACTACCTCAGCGAGGTATTGACACCAACAAAACAGAGGTACCCTCACTACCAGAAACTCGCCTACGGCGTGTTCATGACGGCTCGTCGGCTGAGCCACTACTTCCAGGAGCATCAGGTGATGGTCGTCAATGAGGCGCCACTGAACAAAATCCTGAACAACCCCGAATCAACAGGACATGTAGCCCTGTGGGGCATCGAGCTGTCCCTTCTATACATAGTCTACGAGAAGCGTCATGCAATCAAATCTTAGGTCCTCCCAGACTTCCTCGTCCACTGGATCGAGCTACAGCTGTCGGACACCCCGGATATGACGCAATCATGGACGATGCACTTTGACGGCTCCAGGCGCGAGGCTGGAGCAGGGGCCGGCGTCATACTGACGTCCCCACAAGGTGATAAGATGAAATACGTCCTCCGGCTGAAATTTCGAGCCTCCAACAACGAGGCCGAATACGAGGCCTTCATCCACGACATGAAGATGGACAAGATCTGTGGCGCAACGCACCTAGTCATCAACGGTGACTCGAACCTCGTCGTCCAGCAGATGATGAACAAGTGTGATGCACACGCCGCCAACATGATCGCGTACCGCGCGCTCTACAACTCACTCGAAGGAGACTTTGATGGCTATGAGCTTCGGCATGTTGGAAGATAAAGTAACAAAGAAGCCGATAGACTCGCCAACATCGGCTCCACCTACGCATGGGTGCCACCAGGTGTGTTCCTCGAACAAATCTGCGTGCCTTCCATCAAAAGGAAATTACCCAAGGGATCACCCGAAGAAGCAGAGCACTCGGGGGCTGCGCTACCCGAAGGATAGAAAGGACCCAAAAAAGTCGACACAGAGGTCACGTTGGTCAACCTAATGCAGGTCATGGCAATCGAGGAAACATGGATGCAACCGTACCTACGGTACCTGATAAACAGGGAACTGCCTGACGACCCTCTAGATACCCAGCGCATATCTCGGCGGTCAAAAGCCTTCACCATCATCAATGGCGAGCTATACAAGTGCAGCATTTTGGGTGTACTCCAAAGGTGTGTCACCATCGGTGACGGCAAAACCATCCTCCAAGACATCCATGAGGGCATCTGTGGCCATCACGCGGGCAGTCGCGCCCTTGTCGCCAAAGCTCCACGAGCTGGGTTCAACTGGCCAACGGCCATGAACGATGCCAAGGAAATTGTCCGAAGGTGCAACGGCTACCAAAGATTTGCAGATAAACCACAGGCACCAGGATCGGAGCTCATGCCCATACCCCTGGCATGGCCCTTCGCCCAATGGGGCCTCTACATGATTGGCAAACTGCCCAAATCCTCGAAAGCAGGCCACGTCTACCTCCTAGTCGCAGTCGACAAGTTCACCAAATGGATCGAAGCCATGCCCGTTACCAACCAAAAGGGCAAAACGGCTGTGAAGTTCTTTGAGTCCATAGTCTACAGGTTCGGTGTGCCGCACAGCATCATCACGGATAACGCGTCAAACTTCATCTCCAAAGAATTCCAGGACTTCTGCGAAGGACTCGGGATTAACATATCATATGCCTCCGTGGCGCACTCGCAAACCAACGGGCAGGTCGAAAAGGCCAACGGCCTCGTAGGCGGCGGCATCAAGAAACACCTACTCAGCCAACTCGAACGGCTTGCGGGAGCCTGGGCAGAAGAGCTACCCTCCGTCCTCTAGAACTTGCGCTCAACGCCAAAGAGCTCAATTGGCTACACGCCTTTCTTCATGGTGCAAGGAGCCGAAGCTGTGTTACCTACAGAAGTACGCCATAAGGCCCCACGGGTCGTCGCATACAGCGAAGCCAAATCTACGGCCGCACTCGAAGGCGTCGTCGACACACTCGACGAGGCATGTGACATCACCACGGCTCGCTCGGCGGTCTACCAGCAGAGCCTCCACAACTATCACAGTCGTTGGTTGCGCCCAAGGTCCTTCGTCGAAGGAGACCTCGTCTTACCACTCAAGCAAGAACGGCCGAAAAAGCTCGACTCACCCTGGGAAGGACCCTACATCGTCACCGAAGTCATCCCAGGTGGCACCTACCGCCTCAAGCACGTGGAGTCTGGAGTCGCATACTCCAACCCATGGAACATCGCACAATTGTGACGCTTCTACCCCTAACTATCCCTCTTTACTTTCAATAAGGCTACTTAGACAAGGCTACTCATCCGAACAATGTAACGCTCCATTACGATATGAATAAAGCTAAGTGTCTCTCCCAAAAATTTATCTTTTCCCTCAAATTACTTTATGTTACAACACACTAGGGGGCTATGCCTCACCTCACGACTTCGTCGACTGAGCATAACGCATGTAAACCTGAGTAGCTGACCACGTTAGGCTAACAAAAAGGGAACGCATACAATCAAGCACCATGTGCTCATACAAATAACCTTTACAACTGAGGGCATAACACGCCCACTCGAAGTATATACAATTTTTACATCTATCTTTTTATAGGGCCTACCTATTCCGAAGGATCACATGCGCCCGCTTCTCAAAAAGATCTACATTATCTTCGGCATACTGCCTAACAGCCGCGTAATGAGGGCGCATGTCCCATAGGCCACCATCTGGTCGAGGGGGTGGTTCAGCAGCCACCGCCGCAAGATCAACATCTGGGCGACGCAGACGAACAAGCGATAGGGCGGCCTTCACCGCTGCAACCAACTGGTGCCGCACCAGCTCTCTGACGTGACCCACGTCCCGAAACTTTGCCATCAAACCCCATAGAGTCAAAGGCGCCTCATCAAGGGGGAACATAATGTGTGTCGTGGGAATGGCCACAGCATATGCTGCAATCGGCTGCGAGTAGTAGAACGAGGGACAAGGGCGGCCAACCATCTGCGGTGCGAGATAAGGGCGGAGACTCAAGGGTTTGCCCAGGTTCGGCCCCCGGAGGGTAAAGACCTGCTCCTGCTAGATTGTATTATGGAGAGAGTACAAGGGCGAGATCGACGATTAGGCGGCGAGTCGTTGGGGTGTATGATGGAATGTGTCCTCTATGCGTACCCTAGGGAGGTTTATATAGGTTCAGCTCGCTCGGGTTTACAAATCTACAACCGAATTAGTTAAGGATTCGGAGGGTTCTTGACCTAATCCGACTGGGCCTATCTACGCTTCTAGGCCTCCAGCTTCCAGTCGCCTGGGTCCTTGTCAAGTCTCGATCCAGTCATCGTCCTGCAGGCCCACTCGCTGGCAGTTTGGTCTAGTAGGAAACGTCTTGCTGGGTATATCCCGATCGGTATATCCCCATCAGTAGTCCCCGAGGCCTTCGTTGATTCGTCGCAGGTGTTTGTTGGCAGTCGGAGTATGCAAGTCCAATTCGGATGCCCAGGCGAATCGGCGGTGGAATCCTTGAATAAAAGAATGAACTAGTCGTTTTAGTTGTAATAACAGCGACCAGTCGAATCGCAGCTTGGCGAATGGGTCGGCAAGTAGTCGAGTCACTGCAATGGTGATCAGGTCGGCGAATCGTCAAGTCGCTGAAGACAGTGAGTCGAGTAGATGAAGTTGGACCGTCAGTGCTGGTCAAACTAGCCGTTGGGTAATCCAACTGTAATATCAGCGTAATTACCGGGCGGTAACGGCTCCCCGAAGATGGCGGGTAACAACCGCTATATAAGGAAAGTGAAGGGTGAAGGACGAACATTTCCCACACTTCCTCCGATCTTGCGCACCCCCAATTCTCCATTCCGCATAGCGACCAGAGCGACCCAGGGCGACTCAAAGCGACTCATAGCCCTAGATCCTCCAATCGATGGCACCTTCGACGGATCCATGGGGCAGATCCAAGTGCACGAAAGTTCTATTGAAATCGTTCAAGGAGGCGGGGATCCTCCACGCCGGCAGATGGCGCATCCCCGTGGCCGGAGAGGTGACTCCAGATCCATGCGAGGGAGAGTTCGTCTGCTTCACCAGCCACCTGGAGCGGGGGATCGGATTCCCCACCTTCTTCTTCTTTCGCCGCTTCTGCGCCTACTACGGCATCCAACCGTCGGACCTAGGGCCACATATAATTGAGCAACTCGCCATCTTCATGGCGTTTTGTGAGTGCTACCTAGGCTGCCGGACATACTTCCACTTGTGGCAAGATCTGTTCCATGGGAGGATCGGCCGTGAAGAGGCAGGCGGGCCGATCCTAGCCGCGGGCGGCCTGACCTTTTAGCTGAAGTCAAAGACGTCCTTCTTTGACCTGATGCTGCCGAAGAAGGTGGCCAACGAATGGAAGAAGAGTTGGTTCTACGTGACCGAGTCGCTACCGGCCGACGAGGTGGCGCTTCTGATGTACTCCGCCAACTGGCCTGAGCCGCATCGGATCCAGGTCACCAAGCTCCCGTTGGGCTAGCGAATGGTCGTTGACGAGATGTTGCAGACGATCCGCAACCTGAATAAGAAGGGCCCCTAGACCATCAATTTATAGAATTGCTGGTTTGCGCGGCGGCCGGTGCCTCTGTCCAGTCGCGCCCACTACATGTACGAGTACACGGGCAAGGACGACACCTTGGCCTTGAAGAAGATCACCGAGGCGGAGTATCTTGATGCGAAGGCCGGTGTCGCCCCTTACACCGTGAAACGCCAAGCTCCAACTATGAGTCCTTTATTTCTTGTGCACTCGTAGTCGCAGTTTGCATTCGCGGTCGTGCTAATTTTGTTTTGTTGTTGCAGTTGTTCCAAGTGGTGCAAGCTTGGTTACACCCGTAGATGACGAGAAATCGAACTCGTCCGCCGAGGATGAGAGTGAGTCTTCGCCTGACCACGACGGGGGCGGTGACCACGACGACGATGAAGACGGTGGCGATGAGGCCGTGGAAGTTGTCGCACCCACGGTCCGCAAGACCCGCGGGCAGCATCAACATGAGCTCGAGGCCAGCAAGAGCCTCGAGGCTCACAACGAAGACGACGACGAGCTCCCCGAGCACACCTCACAACACGAAGCTATGCCATCGAAGAAGAAACCACCGCCACTGAAGAAGAAGAAGCCGGCTAAGCCGGTATCACCACCTCGGTCCGCGAGTAGCTCCAATGCTACCAGCGCAGCCGAGGAAGCTAGGGCCAACGCACCGTCGCATGCATCCGCGGCGGTCGGCACGGTCGTTGTGGAAGGAGAGATGCCGTTGGCGTCGCTACCGCCGCCTTTCGTCCCAGTCATCGGGCTCGTGGCTGCTCCAGCCGCGGGGACCTCGCCACTGAGGGGAGCACCCACGGCGGTCGCCGCTGATTCTCCTACCGCGGCCTCGTCCTCGAAGAAGTCGTCGGTGTCTTGGGCACAAAGTGTGTTCGAGACGGGCCTCAGTCGGCAACTGGGGCTAGAGTTGGAAAAGCCGTCCAGTATTCGTACTGGCCTACATTTTATTCCGGTCGCCAAGTGAGTATTTCTGATTCACTCTTTCGTTTATCCACTCTATTCATGTCCGACTGGCGAGTTTACTGACAGCATTGTTCTACAAGACTGGGCTAAAGAAAATAGGTCACCCTTCGGTGGCCAAGGTTCTGTTGGGTGCCGTGGAGGCACTAGTCGACCCTTCGAAGAAGAGGAAGGGCGACGAGGTCGAGGCACCTGTTGAAGGCGCAAAGAAGGCAAAGGGTGACGAGGTCGTCACGATTTCGGTCAAGCCGGCAGTCACCCCGAGCGAGGCTCCGATTGGAGTGGATGCGGTCTCGAAGGCCACGGTGGACACAGAGTCGTAGGGGGCGGAGCCCGTGGCCTCGGTCGGGGCAACAGGCCCACCCTCGAGTGGTGCGGGAGCCGCGGTGGCGACGTTCCCTCGCTTTGTATCGAGGGCGTCCGCGGCGAGTGCATCAGTGCCATCGATCCATTTGACTGAGGTCGTCAGCACGAAGGCCGAGCAGTGTCGCGGGTGTACTCCGTTTGTGCTTGCATCAGTTGATGCAATGGAGCTTCATGGCACAGGGTCTGGAGCGCGAATCGGAGGAGATACTTGCCGCGAGGGACCGTCTGGAGAGGGAGCTCCTCATTGTCAGGGAAACGAAGGAGCTGCTTCGAGCCACTGCGGGTGAGTGGTTGTCGTGCTTGTCACTGGTCGTAGACTTTGTTCTTCTCGTATTCATGGTTTTGTTGATGCAGAGGATAACGCGGCCACGGTGGAAAAGGCTCGTCAGGGCCTGGTCCCTGCGAGTGAACTGACGGCTGCGCAGTCGTCCTTGAGCGCCGCGGAGAAGCGAATCACCGACCTGGAGCAGGAGGGAAAGGAGGGAAAGGCGGTGGCGACCTCGGCGGATGGGAGGGCCAAGGCAGCCGTTGCTTCTGCTACAGTGGAGCGGCAGATGTCAGATGCGCTCGTCGCCCGGATGCAAGATGACCTCTCTGGTCTTTAGGACTTCATCATGGAGCGTTGTCGCCATTGATTGGTGAGTTTTTCTTTGACGAGTCCCCGAGCGAGTGGGTCGCGTTATTTTGTTGGAGCCCTGCTTATTGTCTGCTTGTGTGTTGCAGGCTTGATTACTGATGACGCTGATGAGGTGCAGTCGTATGACGCGGCCAATGCGTCACCACTCTGGTTGATTATGCCGCGCTGTCAGCGACCTGCATCCGGGCGTATCTGCAGGAAATCTCGCCCACGGAGGTGATCCCCAGCGACCTCGTAGAGGTCTGGCGCTACTTGGAGAAGGCCCTGGCTGTGGTTGAATTCATGACGCGGGCGGCCTTTCGTCGTGGTGCGGCGACTGCGCTAAGCCTTGGGCTCGCACACTTCCCTGACGATTGCGACCTCGACAATTTCACGAGCGGGTACCCTTCGTCGACGGGCGCAGTCGAGATCGCCGAATTACTGAACCTGGCCGAGCGGGCTGCGGTGAACACCAATTGGGTGTGGGCGATGGGCGACCTCATTCCGTACCAGGAAATGGTCGTCGCCCCGAACGACCCCGAACCGGCGGACCGCTACTTCAAGGTAGAGCAGCCATTCCGAGCGGCCATGGCGGGTGAACTCATGACGTACCCGTTGAACCAGTGGGTTCCTTTTATTCGCCGTCACAGGAGTGGTGGTGCCTTGTCGTCGAAGCCTGCGGAGTAGAATAGTTTTCCGACCGGCGTTAATTAGAATAGGTATGTAAATGCCCTTGTAAGCGAACAAATTTTGCTGATTGAAGGAATGTAAGGGTGCTTTTGTCAATGTTTTTCAATTTGATTGTTGGTTGTGCGAGTCCCCAAGCGTGTCCGCCCTTTTATGGGGTTGACCTCGTTTTTATGTGTGTTGTTTAAACTGTTAGTAAGTCAAGGTCGACTCACCATGGCTTGGAAAGCCAGTCGCATGGCGACTCTAAGGGGTGCTCTGTACTTAGCCGTTTTCCCGGGCACGAACATGGTCGGTTGGCCGAGTCCCCGAGCGTGGTACTTGGCGGTTCGAGTCGCATGCCCGACGTAGGTGAGGACAGCGCGCGTTGATTTCGCGCGTCACTCCACCTGATCCGTAAGACCAATTGTGTGGCAAGTCCAGGACGTGCTCTCATACTTGGCATTTTCCCTCGTCACTCATGGTTGGACTGGCGGCAGTCCGCGAGCGTGGTACTTAGCCATTCGAGTCGCTGCGCCAAGGATGTGGAGGACTGGGTCGCTGTGGGAAGCGAATGCGGTTGTCGTGGCTCGGAAAGCCAGCCGGGCGAGGTGACTCCGATGGGGCTCCGGATTGGCTTTTTTCGTGGACGATGCGAGGCCCAAAATTTTCGGTGCCCTCATACCGCACTACTTGGCCGTGCCGGTCGCGTAACCAAGGTTTGACTTCCGCGAGTACATAGCAATGTTATTACGAGTGCGAGTGGCACAAGGTACGAAGAGTGGACACAGTTTGTGCAAATCGACCTTCTTTATTTCATAGCGGTTAGGAGGTACATGTCTGGAGTTCTAGGAGTAGAACTTCTGTAGGAGGTTTACATTCCATGGCCGCTTGGCGTCGAGTTTTCCGTCGCCTCGGACGTCGGTGAGATAGTAGGCATCGTTGCCTAGGACACGCCTGATGGCGAATGGTCCCTCCCACGGGGGGGAGAGCTTGTGCATGCCTTTCTTGTCCTGGATCAGACGCAAGTACCAGGTCGCCTTCCTAGAAGGTGCGGGTCCGTACTCGCCGGTTGTGGTAGCGGCGAAGCCCTTGCTCGTAGATGGCGGTGCGGGAGCGAGCTAGGTCGCATGCTTCGTCGAGCTGGTCAAATCCATCCAGGCGTGCGAGCTCGTTGTCGGCCTCCGCTTAGTTGACCACCCGAGGCGAGTCATGCTCGAGGTCGGTTGGCATGACGGCCTCGGCACCGTACACCATGAAGAAGGGGGTGAATCCTGTCGACCTATTGACGGAGGTGCGGATGCCCCAAATGATGGAGGGGAGCTCTTCGACCCAGCACCCAGGAGTTTGCTCGAGTGGAACTTGCAGTCACGGCTTCAGGCCGTGGAGGATGCTTTGGTTGGCGCGTTCCGCCTGGCCGTTGGACTTCGGGTGGGCGACCGAGGCAAGGTCGAGTCGTATGTTGTGCTCCTCGCAGAATTCAGCCATGGCTCCTTTAGCGAAGTTGGTGTCGTTGTCCGTGATGATGCTGTGCGGGAACCCGTAGCGATAGATGAGCTCGCGTAGGAACTTTGTGGCGGTCTTCCCGTCGCACTTGCGGACTGGCTTGGCCTCCACCCACTTTGTGAATTTGTCGACTGCGACTAGGAGGTGGGTGAAGCCAGAGGGGGGCTTCTTGAAGGGGCCTACCATGTCCATTCCCCACACGGCGAATGGATAGGTGATGGGGATGGTCTTGAGCGTCGAGCTCGACACGTGAGTCTGGTTGGCGTACTTCTGGCACCCGACGCAGCGTTGGACAATGTCGACTGCGTCGGCATGTGCGGTGAACCAGTAAAAGCCATGTCGCATGGCCTTGGCGACAAGGGAGTGGGCGCCAGCGTGGTAGCCGCAATCACTAGCGTGGATGTCCTGGAGGATCTTGCGTCCTTCTGCGGGTTTGGACGTAGTGTTGGAACACACCGGTCACGCTGCGCTTGTGGAGATCGTCGTTGATTATGACGAAGGATTTTTAGCGGCGTGCTACCATCCGTGCCTCCGTTTCGTCGGGGGTGGGTGCGTCCCTCCAGGTAGGCGGCGTATGGCACGGTACAGTCGCTTGGCTCAGCGATCATTGTGACCCGGGCCGCGTCTGGTTGCAGCGGAATTCCGATGTCGATCTCCCTCGGGGGAGAGACGGAAGGCTTAGTGATGGTGTCTAGGAAGACGCCGGCGGGCGGCACGAGTCGAGCCGAGCCGATGCGGGAGAGTGCGTCGGCCTCCTCGTTCTTCCGCCGGTCGATCCACTCGACGAAGTAACCCAGAAAGTGGCCTCTCAGCTGGTCCACTGCTTGGCGGTATGCCGCCATGGTGGGGGAGACTGCATCGCAAGTGCCGGCGACTTGCCCGGCGATGAGGTCAGAGTCGCCGTAGCAGCACAGACGATTGATGTTCATTTCCTTGGCTGATTGCATGCCGTGGAGGAGCGCCTCATACTCGGCCATGTTGTTGGTGCAGGGGGTGAAGTCAAGGTACAGGACATAGCGTAGCTTGTCGCCCTTTGGAGATGTGAGGATGATTCCTGCCCATGCACCATCTGCATTCTTGGAACCATCGAAGTGTAGGGACCAATAGTGGAGGTACGGCAATTTCTCTGGCTGCTGGGCCTCCTCCCAGTCAGCGAGAAAGTCTGCTAGAGCCCGCGACTTGATTGCCTTGCGCGGCTCGTATCTGATGTTGTGGACTCCGATCTCGACGGACCACTTGGCGACTCGCCCGGTCGCCTCACGGTTGCGGATGATGTCTTGCAATAGTGCTGAGGAGACGACCGTGATTGGGTGCTCCTGGAAGTAGTTTGGCAATCGCCGCTGGGCTCTGAAGACTGCATGTACCAATTTTTGGTACTGCGGGTAGCGCTAGCTCGACCTGTTGAGGACTTCGCTGATGTAGTATACAGGTCGCTTCACCGGGAATTCCTTACCCTCCTCTGGTCGTTCGACGACCATGACGGCGCTGACGACTCGCTCGGAGGCCGCGACGTAGAAGAGCATGGGCTCCTTGTTGACGGGGGCGGTGAGTAGTGGTGCCGCGAGTAGCACCTCCGTGAAAGCGTGGAGCACGTCATCTGCCTCCTTGTCCCACTGGAACGTGGGGTTCTTGCGCATTAGGCGATAGAGGGGCATCGCCTTCTCGCCTAGCCGGGGGATGAAGCGACTGAGAGCCGCGACTCGCCCGGCCAACTTCTAGACATCGTGCAAGCACTCGGGTCTACCGAGCCAGGCGATCATGTTGATCTTGGTGGGGTTCGCCTCAATCCCGCGCTTGGAGACGACGTACCCCAGCAACTGTCCAGTAGGTACCCCGAAGGTGCACTTTCTTGGGTTTATCTTTATCTTGTACCTCCGCAGGTTTGCAAAGGTTTCTGCCAGGTCGGCGAGTAGATCGCCCTGGCAAGTGGACTTCACCACCACGTCGTTGATGTAGACGTGGATGTTGCGGCCAATTTGGCTCGCAAGGCACTCCTGCATGCACCTCTGGTAGGTCGCCCCGGCGTTCTTGAGGCCGAAGGTCATGGCGGTGTAGCAGAATGCTCCGAATAGCGTAATGAACGCCGTCTTCTCCTTGTCCTCGACTGCCATTTTGATCTGGTTGTAGCCATAGTAGGCGTCAAGGAAGCATAGCGACTCCGAGCCCGCAGTTGAGTCGATAATTTGGTCGATCCGCGGGAGGACGAATTGCTCCTTCGGGCAGGCGCTTTTGAGGTTTGTGTAGTCGATACACATTCTCCAGGTCCCGTTTTTCTTCTCGACCAGGACAGGGTTTGCCAGCCACTTGGAGTACTTGATTGGCCATATGAAGCCTGCAGCGAGTAGACGCTGCACCTCATCGGTGATTGCTCGGCGGCGCTCTTCATTGAAGGGTCGCAGGGACTGCTTGATGGGTCGCGCTTTGGGGTCGGCGTTGAGTTTGTGCTCAGCGAGTTCCCTCGGGACACCAGGCATGTCAGAAGGTTTCCATGCGAAGATGTCGCGATTCTCACGTGGGAACTCGATGAGTGGGCCTTCCTATGCTTGGATCATGCCCGTTCCAACCGTCACCGTCTGGCTGGAGTCGCCTGGGACCATCTCGATGGAGCGAGTGTGCGTCGTCGCCTCGAATGCGGTGGAGCGGCCGCCCTCCGAGTTGGGCTTCTTGAGTATGGTGGGGTCGTCGTTGTTGACCCCACTCGTGTACTTGGCGAACTCCTCTGCATGGTTCGCCTCTGCGGCTATGACGGTGTCGGCGAGCTCGACACCTTTGGCCTCGCACTCTGCGGCCATGTCGGGGTCACCGTGGACAGTGATGATGCTGCACGGCCCGGGGAGCTTCATCGCGTTGTACGCGTAGTGGGGCGCTGCTATGAATTTGGCGAACGCCTGACGCCCTAGGACATAGTGGTAGGGGCTGTTGAAAGGCACCAACTCGAAGACAATCCGCTCGGTGAGGAAGTTTGCTGGTGTGCCGAAGGTGACTGGCAATGTTACCTTGCCGATCGGGTACGCCTTCCGACCGGGGACGATGTCGTGGAAGGTGGTGTAGGTCGTCTTGATCATCGACTACGGGAGCCACAGTCGCATGAACGTGTCTAGGTACAGAATGTTGATGGAGCTGCCGCCGTCCATCAGCGTCTTGGGGAACCAGTAGTCCCCCACCTTGGGCTTGACCACCAAGGCGACTCGACCCGGATATTCGATGTGTGGCGAGTGGTCTTCGCGGCTCCGGGTAATTTGTTGCTCGGACCAGTTGAGGAACTGGGGGATGTCGACCTAGGACACCGCGTTGACGGCTACGGGCAGGCAATGACATTCTTCTCGCGCTTCGTGTTGAAGTTGGTGAAGGTGTGGAGCGAGCCAGCGTCATTGCCGAATTTCCCGCCGTTTGGCGGGTGGTTTTCGGGGTCTTCCCTTGCGCGCCGTGCCTTCTCGATCTCCCTCAAGGAGTGACAGTCGGCGTTCGTGTGCGTGGAGGGCTTCCCCTCCCTGCTGTGGAACACACATGGCTGGTTAAGGAGAGACATGGGGTCGAACCTCAGCTTCGCCTTGTAGTTGCCGCCGTCGCGATGCTAGCCTCCATCGCGATGAAAGCTCTTAGGCTCACGCGGAGCGTAACCGGCATTGGCGATGAAGTCGACTCGCCCGTCACCGCGGCGCTTGCCGGTTAGGCGAGTGTTGCTGTAGCGTAGCTCATGTCGTCTCCCGTTGTCGTGGCCGCTCATACGGCGATTCCCTCCCGACTCGTTGTCGGTTTGTTGGTTTGGGTCCTCCTATGTGTAACGCTTGGCGATCTCGAGGAGGTCTGGTATGTTGTCGAGTGTTTTGTACACCCACTTGAGCTTGGCGACCAAAGGCTCGTAGAGGCACGAGGTCTTAAAGCAGTGGATCGCGGTGTCCAGGTGGATTCCAGCCGCGTTGTACCACAGGTCTTGCCACCGTTGGACCCAGATGCAGTTCGACTCGCGGGGTCCCTGGACGCATCGTTCTAGGTCCTCGATGGTGGTGGCGCGGGTGTAGGGTCCCTCAAAGTGCATGACGAAGGCGTCGCGCATTTCCTCCCAGGAGTCAATGTTGTCTGCGTGGAGGGTGTTGATCCATTGCCGGCACGCTCCCTCCATCATCAGGGGGAGGTAGCGAGCGGCGAGCAGGTCGGTGTGGCCGGCGATTCCCATCGCCATGAGGTATGTGTCCAACCACACGGAAGGGTCGTACGAGGGGTCATACTTCTCGATCTCCTTCGGCGCCTTGAAGTTCGCCGGGTATTTTTTGCCTCGGATCATCGGTCCAAAGCACTGGGGACCGACTCGGCTTAGCGATCCCCTTGGTTCGCCGTCGCGGCGGTTGGTGAGGGTATGCCTCAAGTCGTCGGGCTGGCATGCGCGCCAGCTCTGGTTGTTGATGATGTGGGTTCGCGCATCGACTGGCTGCCCATTGGCAGCAACGAAGTTGTTTGCCGGTCGCGGGTCGTTGGTGGAGAGTGCCGCATGTGCGGGTCGGTGTTGGAGCTGCAGGGGCTCGGGTGGTGGGCAGTTGAGGGTGTTTGCCACCATTGGGCGGCCGCTCGAGGCCGCCCTGCTGCCTGACGAACGCGAGTACATGCGACCCTCTGAATTGGCTCCCGCGTTTTGTTGCCCGATGGCCTTGGCGATTAGATCCTTGGCGTATTGGATCTGCAGGGCGCCTTCCCCGGTCACGTTGATGTTGTCGACCGCGGCTCAGCTTGATGGGGGAATACCAATCGGGGTATACACACAAAGCGGAGTCACAAGTTGGATCAAGCCGATTGAAGCTAAGCCCTGAGCGGGTCGACTCGTCCAATACGGTGATTGGCGCATACTGGACTCAGGCGACTCGCTGACTGGAGGCCCAAGACAGCGAATACAATACAGAGCCCACCAAAACCCTTGTAAACCCTAATTGGCTGCATATATAAAGCCACCAGGGGCACCCCCCACAGGCCATCTTCTCCCACATTAGATTAGATCTAGTCTCCCTCTCCGTCTATGGCGGCTCCCTTGTAAACCAATCTATGATCATATACTGGATTGATAGCAGGACGTAGCGATCCTCCACCGAGGGGATGTGAACCTGGGTACATCGCGTGCCAATCTCGCTCCCGGATTCTCCTACGTCGCCTTGCTCCCTCTAAGTAAGCTACCCCAGTAGCATCTGACGTGCAATACCACGACAGTTGGTGCCCACCGTGGGGCAAGCGGTGCTTGGAGGAGATAATCCGGGCGGGATCCCTCACCATCGCCAGCCAGATTGCATCTTGCGCGTTGTCTGGGAAAAACCGATCGATCTGATCCGGCTATTGCCCAACGTCACCAGCACAGAGCAAGCACGCGCACTCGGCTCGGAAATTCCCACGGCACCAGATGACGACTGATTATCTATCTCCCTCTGATTTAATTGTTTTTATAAATTCATTATTCTATTTCATCTAAAGTTTCTTATGATCCGTTTTGCATGATGGCGCTGGATCCTGGTCCTCTACTTTCTAGCCGACAAACTCGAGAGACTGTTTCAGTCACGAGCCGCAGATTGCCGATGCGAGCAAGGATTCACCCCGTGCATACACATCGCATTATGGTGATTACACGACATGTCAAATCAGATTGCTCTGCCGCTCACGTGAAGCCCTGAATCACTGCATGAATCATAAGGGCAGACACGCACCACGGTCGATCGCACGTGGCTGTGATTAATGGGTTTTCTTTATTCAATCTCATTTTTCTCGCTTATTGATTACTACTGATTACTCTGCAGCTTGATTTTTTATTTGAATCTAACCCTCTACACAATCTTTTGGAATACATGCGCTGCAACGTGAATTGTTCATGGAGACGAAGCGGAGGACCATCGGCGTCAGGAGGTCGTGGCCCATCTCGGCCGCCAGTTCATCCTCAGCCTGCCCTGCGCGGCGAGCACTGTGCAGATCGCAGAATCGTGGATTCGTCATCGCAGAATCGCCACGTTTGGCGATTTGCCCGTCGCGGACTTGCCATGCCTAGGGACTCGTCTGTCGCGGACTCGCCGTCACGGACTTTTCATGCTAATACACCTAAGTTTTCTCTACGCTCATACATAGTCTGAGTCTAAAACATTTATGCATTTTCATCCATTCTCTAAAGTCGACCATGCACTCGCATACGACCCTTTTCAGGGACCAAAATCATACTTGAGATTGGTTTCAGTTTTGTATGTTGTTTATTCGCGTCTGTCGAAGTAGTGAGGCTGGGTACCAAAAGACCGACCTTTTCTCCGGGTTCAACAGTCTGGCATCGCGACCCTGTTACCCAGCAAGCGTTTGATGCTGGAGGTCTGCTTAATCATTAAAAGACACGCATAAACCTTACATTCTGCCCATCGATCCATATAACAAAAGTGCATTATCTTCAACGTCTACAATTCGCACGTCTTACAATTGTTCAATATATTATGCAAGTACGCCTTAATGCAATTGTATCTTTTCTCCTTCTCAGCAAAACGATGTCTTTCTCGCCACTCGTCGCGCTCGGGGACTCGGCACTCGCCGGTCGCTGGACCTCTCCACTCGTCGCGCTCGGGGACTCGGCGCCCGCGGGTCGCTCGACCTCGCCACTCGCCGCGCTCGGGGACTCGGCGCCCGCCGGTCGCTCGACCTCGCCACTCGCCACGCTCGGCAACAATCACTACTATTTTCAAAATATGAGCCTCAAGTCGCCTCTGCAAGCCAACTTGAGCCTAGGGGACTACTCCTAGGCATGCTGCGTGTAAGCGTGGTTCCGCGATCGTGGCTCTCCACGCTCGGGGACTCGCCTCAGCGGACACTCTCCCTCGCATACTAAACGCGCTCGGGGACTCGCCACCGCGGACTCGCTCTCACGTACTCAACACGCTCGGGGACTCGCCGCTGCGGACACTCTCCCTCGCGTACTAAACGCGCTCGGGGACTCGCCACCACGGACTCGCCCTCACGTACTCAACACACTCGGGGACTCGCCACCGCGGACTCGCCCTCGCGTACGCAACGCGCTCGGGGACTCGCCACCGCGGACTCGCCCTCGCGTACTCATCGCGCTCGGGGACTCGGCGCGCCACAGACATCGCCACTCGCCGGTCTCCCAACCTCGCCACTCGGCGCGCTCGGGGACTCGGCACTCGTCGGTCGCTCGACCTCGCCACTCGCCGCGCTCAGGGACTCGGCACGCTCCATGTTCGGGGACTCGCCGCAACTGCCGGCTTCACCGACACCCTATGTCTTTCGCCAACTGGCCATCACCGACTGGCTCACGCCGACCGCCTCCCGCTTCACGGTTCTTCTTCTTTGTTCAGGAGCTCATCGCCAATTCGCCACGAACCATCGTCAAGACTCTCCGCGCCCTGCCTCAAGCCCGCGTCGAATCGACAACGCGCTCGGGAACTACTGATGGGGGAATACCAATCGGGGTATACCCACAAAGCGGAGTCGCAAGTTGGATCAAGCCGATTGAAGCTAAGCCCTGAGCGGGTCGACTCGTCCAATACGGCGACTGGCGCATACTGGACTCAGGCGACTCGCCGACTGGAGGCCCAAGACGGCGAATACAATACAGAGCCCACCAAAACCCTTGTAAACCCTAATTGGCTGCATATATAAAGCCACCAGGGGCACCCCCCACATGCCATCTTCTCTCACATTAGATTAGATCTAGTCTCCCTCTCCGTCTATGGTGGCTCCCTTGTAAACCAATCTATGATCATATACTGGATTGATAGCAGGACGTAGCGATCCTCCACCGAGGGGACATGAACCTGGGTACATCGCGTGCCAATCTCGCTCCCGGATTCTCCTATGTCGCCTTGCTCCCTCTACGTAAGCTACCCCCAGTAGCATCTGCCGTGCAATACCACGACACAGCTCGAGACAACGTTGTCCATCGGGGTGGAGAACAGCGGGAGACCATTCGCGTCTCGCTCCCGCGAGGAGACCAGGATTCTTGGCTGGTCCCAGAGGGGCGCGCAGCCAGGTGGTGGTGGGGGAGCACCATTGCCGTCGCGCCTGGTGGTGGTCGGGAGCTCCCTCCTGGCGGCACGTTCTCGTAGATCGCGCGATCGGCCACGTGGGCCAGGTCGTTCTCATCGTCGAAGTTCAGGGCACAGCCCTGAACGGTGGGATTCAGGCGCGACCTGATGCAGAGCTGGTGGTAGCGCGAAAGTTCCTGCGCCGTCACCTGCTCGAGGCGAAATTTTTCGCGCTCGGCTTGTTCCTTGCGGACCGCCTCCTCCAATCGTAGGCGGAGTTCTTCGACCTCCGTCACTGTTGCGGTCGGCGGGATCGTCATGGAGAAGGGGTCTGGCGGGGCATCTGCGCCACTCGCCATGTAGGTTGCGACGTTGCAATCGGATCCGACATGGAAGTCGCCGGAGTTCTCCGACCCGGAGTCAAAGTCGAAGATCCCAAGAATGGAGGGGTCCTCGAAGTCTCCCATGTTGGAGACCTGGGTGATGTAGCCCGCGGATGACGCGGTGACGATGGATCCGGCGGCTGATGTCGGGGTCACCGAGTTGGCATCAGTCGTTGAGGGCCGCGTCGTCCACGACCACGGTGGTTTCGGCCACGTTGCTGATGGCCGAGTCGTACTCGGAGGTGATGCGGTGGATGGTGCAGACCTGGCTCTCGGAGATCCGGTCGCGTGGTGGCGACTCGCGGATGCGAGACGATTCCTCCGAGACGATGACGTCGGTGAAGCCGACGAAGAGGCTGATCGTGCCGACCAGCATGATCACGCTGTGCGTGATAGGGTGCGCCGCCGGGACGTAGCTGCTCAGCAAGATCTGAAGGATCTCACCGATCGCGATCATATGGCCGGTGGCGATCATCTCGTTGATGGGCAGATTGGATCTTGCCGCAGAACACCGGCCTAACCAGCCAGGCCCCACGATTGGTGCCACTGTCATGGGAATGGCCACGGCAGATGCTGCAATCGGCAGCGAGTAGTAGAACAAGGGGAAGGGCGGCCAGCCATCTGCGGTGCGAGATGAGGGCGGAGACTCAAGGGTTTACCCAGGTTTGCCCCCCCGGTGGGTCAAGACCTACTCCTGCTAGATTGTATTATGGAGATAGTACAAGGGAGAGCTCAACGATTAGGCGGCGAGTCGCTGGGGTGTATGATGGAACGTGTCCTCTATGCGTACCCTAGGGAGGTTTATATAGGTTCACCTTACTAGGGTTTACAGATATACAACCGAATTAGTTAAGGATTCAGAGGGTTCTTGACCTAATCCAACTGGGCCTAGCTACGCTTCTGGGCCTCCAGCTTCCAGTCACCTGGGTCCTTGTCAAGTCTCGATCCAGTCGCCGTCCTGCAGGCCCAATCGCTGGCAGTTCGGGCCAGTACGAAACGTCCTGCTGGGTATCCTGCTGGGTCAAGCAGTTGATTCGAACTGCAACCTGCTCCTTCTCCTTCCTCGGAACAAGATTGGCACCTGCAGAAAATACAGAGTAACATGACACTCAAAGAAAAGAAGCATCCGAAAATGAGCAGCAGCTCAAGAAAACTCACATTGTAGTTGCTCGTCCAACTGTCGCATCTCCCCCATCAGATACTCCTCTCTGGCGGTAGCCCGCTCCGCTTTCGACTTCCACACGTCCGCGTGACCTCAGACGCCAAGTATCTCCTTCTCAGGGCTGCGGACGCGGCCACGAAGAAAAACAAGCTGCGACGCATCATCCAAAGATGGTCGCGGCTGAGGGGACAACGAAGTATCAACGGGATCCTCACCCGAAAGTCCCTAAAGGAAAACAGGCAAGAGTATGAACAACACATGACTGAGCAACAGCTCGAAACATCATTTATATACAACAAAAGGCCACTGCATGGCACAAGGAAATTGTTCGACGAATATTACAGCAAAAGAAGAATACAACTATCCTAAAGCTACATCGATAAAGCCTAAGCAGTCGCATCCCACTGAAGGCGCTCCTTGGCCACAGCTGCGTCAGCCAATTCCTGCTGAAGGCGCTCCTTCGCCCCCATGGCATCTTCAGCCTTCTTCTCCACTCACCCAAGGCTCTTTTTGAGAGCATCAAGCTCGCGGAGGGCAGCATTAATCTCATCTACAAGAACGTACATAAGCAACACAAGCTACAGACAAGCGAGAAGACGAAAAAGAAAAAGATCAATTCATCACGTACCTTGAAGTTGCTGCATGGTGACCACCAGCGCCAGATGCTGCTGCACAAGCAGATTCGCACTGTGCACAAAGGGCTGCGGAAGGAAGCAAAAAGAAAACAATCAATAAGAGAATCAAGAAAAGGACTCAGGGGTTGCGCCCCGCAATAAGCACAACATCGAGCAAAAACGACCCGACAAATACTCAGGGGCTCCCCCAGGACAAAAGGGGAAAACAACTTACATGCTCAGACAGAGACTCCGAAGGTCCAGGTGTAGTCTCCTGGGAGAGGATCACTCGAGCCTCCTGTGAAGAAGGCTTCAGAGCATCACCCCCAGAGGTGGTCACCGTCTGAGAGGGAGGAGGCGTCAGTTTCGACTCCCCTACTGCCTCCTGAGTGGCCTCACTAAAAGAGCCCTCAGAGGAGTGGCTGCAAGGAAAACACCAATCAAAAGCAAGAAGACAAGAAAGTAATGAATAGCATCCGAAGATACTTATGAGTCCATGTCGCTCAAGTCAAAAACGGGCAGCGCCCTCTTCTCTTTCTACTCTTCCTTCTTCCTCTTGGCCGGCGGCTGCGGCGCTATAGCCCGCACAGGCACGGCTGGGATAGGCGAGGAAGAAGCGCCGTCACCTCCGTTGTGGCGGACAAGGAATGGCGGGTCCCTAGGCGTCGGCGGAGCAGAGACATCCAAAGATTCGCTCGAGCTCCGTGCCCGCTTTCGGGTCTGCCCCTCACTCGCCTCGGGGGCTCCCTCAGTCGGTGACTGCGCCGGCGGAAGCTCGGACTCGGAGTCCACAACTTCTTTGTCCAGCGCATTCGGAAACCTTTCGGGTAGTGGAGGCACCATGCCAGCCACCTTTATCTCCTGCAAAATGAAGACATAAAGCGTTTAGTACAAGTAATCACAAGGAAAAGCACTCGAAAAAATGCGCTACGCGCACGTCGCAAATCTACACCTGTGGAACTGGTCTCGCGGCACTGAACGGGGGTGTCAGCGACTTCCCCAGAAGGTCCTCGTCGTACTTGTACTTCATCAGTGGCCGAAGAACTCTGTCAAGGTCCCCCCTGGAGCGCTCCTCAGCCGAAACTCTCGTCCGGTCGTGGCGGCCAAAGTAAAGGAACATCGGATGCGCCCTAGTCTGGAGTAGCTGCACCCGACGTTTGAGGAAGGTGCGGATGATATCCACACCGTTCACCTCCTTCTACACAACCACCTGGAGGGCCTCCACCCGACGGTAGAGCTCCTCTATCTCCTCCACCTCGCCCTCCAAGATATCGTTCTTCCAGGATCTCTTCTTCAAGATATCATAGGTGGAATCGAAAGGGGCAAGGCCGAAGTTTTGTCCGTCCACTGTGGAGTTTCGGATATAAAACCACTTCCTCCGCCAGTATTGGACGGACTCAGACATAGATAAAAGGAAGAAAATAACAGTAGATCGAAGAGAGATGATGCAGCCGCCAATCAAATAGACTCCGTCAGAGCCGGACTGCCTCTTCACGGAATAGAGCTTCCGGAAGAGGCCAAACTGCGGCTCGATACTGAGCCAGCACTCGCAAAAAGCAATAAAGCAGGCGATGTTGAGAAGATAATTGGGCCAAAGATGATGGAGTTTGATGCCATAGAAAAACAACAATCCACAAAGAAAATCATGGACTGGGAGCGAGAGGCCGAGAAGAACAAAAGCGACGATCATCACCTGAAACCCTGCGGGTGGACGGGGAGTTACCTCATTGCCAGGGATCTTGACGGCCTCCTTGTCCTGCGGGATTAAACCCGCTTCACGAAGCTTGCGCAAGTCACCCTCGCGCATATCCGTACGCCGCCATCCACCTTCGATGATACGAGCGACGGTGGTGTCCTTCTTGCCGCTGGCAGCAGTACTGGTGCCCGCTCCGGTGGAGGTCTTCTTCGATTTACCCATCGCAGAGCGTTGACAGCGACGGTGTGCGTGAAATAATGAGGAAGGAAACGATCGAAGAACGTCCAGCGCGCAAAGGGAAAAGCTCAAGAAATGGAGGCAGTGAAAAGAAAATGGCTAAGGGTGAAAACAAACTACAGTTTTCCCCATAGTTATAAGGACGAAGACGATGAACATGGACTGTTCATCTAGAAGCCCTAATGCCAGGATCAAATCCAACTGTCCACGTGTCAACACAGTAGCGAACCATCGCTTGTACGCCGTCCACTACGCATGGAAACCGAGGAGACACCGTAATTCTTGCCACGTCGCGCATGAACAGTCAACTCCAAGTCATAAAGTGGGACCCACATTCGTCCGATCACGTCACCTCTGGCGCCGCAGATGGTTGAGATCACCGATCGTCAGCACTAACATCATCAAACCACACTAGCAACGGTTAGAAATCTTCGGCTGACAGCTAAAAGTACTCACTCGAATCTATGATTCGAGCAACTACTCGGGGGCTACTCCTATCAGGAGCGCTGGCTGCGCACCTGAGGCATGATTAAGGTACTATACTAGCAGTGATTCTTTGAGTCCTACTTCGAGTCTATGACTCCACTACGGACTCGGGGGCTACTCCCATAGGGAGGATTGATTCAAGCATCTAAAAAAATTGTATTCTACGGACCTGAAGCCAACAACGGCTGAATTAAAGTCTCTGCTCGAGTCTACGACTCGAACAGACACTCGGGGGATACTCCCATAGGGAGCGCTGGTCGTGCACCCTATGAATTCTTCGATTGTGATCCTACGGATCAAAATGCAAAAAACTTTTTGGCAACTTTGCCCCTATCAATGCTAAGTGAGTAACATCCTCCTTGGCCACCCGAAACACCTCCGCGGTGATAAAATTTCGGATGATGTGTCTGCGACACAAAGATAAGACCTATAGATACCATCTGATGGCCTGGTAACGCACCTGACTGCGCTCTACTAGTAAAAATCTGTGCCAACAGGCGCGATGAAAATCCCGACGAACGCGTTGCGTACATCATCCAAAAATTACTAGGATTCGACTCCTATAAGACCTCGACGGCCTGAGTCGAATTACGCCAGCATCTGTTCTACGTTCGAGTCTAGGGACTCGAATCTGAAGAAGATCGTGTTGTTTTATACTAAGACAGTTAACTGACCCTGATCCGTCAGGAGAGTCAGGCACACGCATCAACAATCCCTACACACTAAAATCATTCTTTTCTCTGATGAACAGAAACATCTGCACCCGAAAGATTGAAGAGTCCTCAGCCGAATCTGTGATTCGACTGAACACTCGGGGGCTACTAACATGGTTATACCCTATGGGTACATGACATTAGCATACCTGGTCCAGCCCAAGGAAGGCCCACAAGAATATACGCGGCCTGCGGAGCTTTTCGGGTGGCCCAAGCCTATGACATCTTCAGATCCTTGGAGAGCAAGACTAGAACAGATAGAATATTCAAAGGGGCAAACCCTAAACTTGTAACAGACTCGATCTGTGCCCGATACCTGCCTAACTCTATATAAAGGCTAGGAGGGAACAGCGAGAAGGGCCAATCTCTTTCCACCGCATACACACCTCCACGCAAGATTGCATCTTCGCACCCTTGTAACCTTCAGTTCCGCCGTAATCAAGAGAAGACAAGCAGGAGTAGGGTTTTCCCTCTGGGGGTCTGAACCTGGGTAAATCTCATGTCCCCTGGTTGCTTGTCTGTTAACCGTTCCGCGATCTCCAGCACCCCCATCTTCTCCAAAACCCTAGCTCATAACAATAGGCATTCACGAGTCGAAACCTCGTCACCCGCAGCCCGTTGATGCAGCTGCAGCCGGTAATCTTTAACCAGTGCCTCGTTTGCCGTGGAGGAATTGCCTCGGCACCCTTTTAGTGTGCCTGAGCGTGGGCTTAGCGGAGGACCCCACAGAAATATGTTCTTTCATCGTAGGTCTTGGGATTCCAGCCCCCAAGTGGCCTGTGGCATGGTTATCGGTTCTCCTTCCATCATCACAGGGTCCAGCAGCCACCGGCCCGGGGGCTGCATTCCGGGAACACGGCCTCGGGGTGAGCATGCTCTGCCCCACGCCTTGGCCCCGGGTTGGACTGGGAAGGAGCGCATGCGGTCTCTTGGTGTAGCCTGGTGAGTTCCAGTTGTGCGTCGAGCTCATCCCTCCACACCGCATACTCTGCCATCCCAGGAGCCGGTGGGTGCCGAGCTATCACACGGACAGTAGAGATTGCTTCCCCCATAGTTCGGCTCTTGGAGCGATGAGACTGGGATTGGCGGATAGCACTTGGCACGGTGAGGCGAGACCCGACGTGAGATGGGATTGCTGCGTGTCGGGCCGATGCTTGATTCTCCGGTTCAGGTTTGGCACCTCCGGACCTGACCGGTGTGACTCCTTCTAGCACGTGGCCTCCCTCGGCGGCGTCTCTTACGCCGCCAGGGAGAACTGCTCTACCTGCGACCCCTCCCGTGTCGCCGACGAAGGGATCTTCAAGAACAACGCCTCCTGCATCGCTTGATGGTGGTATCTCTCGTGCAGCGGCGCCCCCGCCTGCATGTTCACCTTCTTCAGACGTGGGATGCGGCGGAGATTGTGGTGGCGGGGGCGCAGCTGCGCTTGGCCCTAGGCACGGTTCGGCACAGCAATGGTAACTACGCGCCATGCATGGGGCTTGGCATCCAAGCCCCTAGTCATGGGTAGGGCATGGGAGCGAGTTCGTGCAGCGGGCGAGTCGACCGTAGCAGGGCCGGTCCCGGCGCCAGCACCTCTCCTTGGCTCCATGGCGGTTGATGACGCGGTGGATGTCGGTGTAGATGACGAAGATGGAACAGATGCCGATGAACACAACGGTGATGATGATGAATCTCATGAAGCTGTTGACGCTAAAGCTGATTGTTGAAGACGAAAACACGAGAGCCCACACCTAGTGTGCCAGATGCCGTGTCTCACCAACATCGACATCGAGGATTCTAGGTACCCCCTATTTGTTCGTAGTGGGCACGAAGGCATTTTAGCCTCAACGATGACGTAGGAATCTGCTGATACGAGCACATATGGACATTTTTTACCCAGGTTCGGGCCGCCCTTTGGCTAACAACCCTACGTCCTGCATTGCTGGATTATCTGGGTTGGATCAAAGTACAAGCTGATGATCTCTACAGTGCCGGGGAGCCGCTTTCTAACTAGCTTCTACACTCCCCGGGCTTCCTCTTTCTTTCTCTTCTCACTCTCTCTATTCTCTCTTTCTTCCTTCTCTCCGTCATGCAGAAGGGTTCTCTCTCTGAACCCTGAACCCTAAGTTTCCTCCTTGCCAAAGTCTCTCTTGCTAGAAAAAACTCTTCTACTAGACTTTTTCTATATCTCTCTCGCTATCTCCCGAACCCCCCCCCCTCCCAACTCAATGACCAAGTGCCTCCTTTTATACTCCAAGGGTCACCACAAGCGCCAGCGTGGAACACCGCTAAGTGTGTTCTCGGTCGCAATCGCGCTGTGCCACATGGTCTTCAGGCAGGTGGGCAGCGCCTGTGGCCGACGGATGGCCAAGGGCGGTGCATAAGCGCATTTGATGTTTGAGTGTCATCTCAGGCTCCGAGCTGTCACTCTTGTCGGTGGCGCACTGCAGTGAACTACAACGCAATGATGATGTCCAGTAGCACTGGCGTGTCGCAAGTTCCCAAGGCTGGGCCTGACATGTCCTATCAGGCTCAGTTGACTCCGGTTCCCGGGCATTGCCTGGCCCAGGGGGAGTACTCCCAAGGTCCTCCCGGGGCATAGTCGAGGCTACTCCTTAGCCTCGCCATCCTTGATCGGGCCCTAACACTCCTTCCGGGGCAGCCCCCGGAAGGAAAGTTTGGGCTGCCTCGCATGCATCGTTGTCTTTTCTTCCTTGTCCGCGCCCGGCTGGCCGACCGAAGCTTGTCTTGTAGCGCTCGTCTTACCCATACGTACCTACACCATAGCTGACACTTAGTCTTCATAGACTTCATCATATCAACCATATATATGCCGAGCACACGGCACTCGTGTCTTGACGGCAGCCTTGCCGGCCAGACCACTTAACTGCTGAACCGCTGACCGATGGATCCTAGCCCACACGTTACGGCACAATGCAAGGACTCTTGATCTCATTACGCCAACGGTCCTTCTCTGTCTCCGGTGTCGACAATGCCTAAACTCGTCGTCAAGTTCATCGGTTGTTGTGGCTTCTAGCACATCGTCGTTGACCATGCTGCCCTAGAGCAGCCCTTGGGCAGCCCGGTGTTTGCTAGCTTAGTTGACTGTTGTTTCCACTTTGGTTGGCCATCGTCGCTACGAGTGTTTCTGGCGTTTGGTACATTTTCAGAATTTTTCGTTCTACCAGGTCTGCGGTATTGTCTTCGGTGATGTCTGTTTTTTCTATAATTGTTGAATTTGTTTGCTACAGCCCGTTTTATAGTTTTGCTATAATGGCCAAAGTTTTTGCTATGTGATCTTTTCCGAGGTCTCCCGGCCAAAGTCTTCGACAAGTCTTACGCAAAGTCAGGTTTTCTATATTAGCACAATTATTTTGCTAGGCAATCTTTTTGTCCTATTTTCTAAAGCAAACTTTTTTATACAATATAGCAAGAATTTTATAGCAAAATAGATCTATCTCTATACATATATATATACTAGATAAATGCCTGCAACTGGTTTAAATTTTACGTTTTATATATATAATAAATAAAAGATAATATGACAACAATAAAAAAACATAGTCCATCCACTCTGTGGAGTGGAATTCTCTGAATTTTTGCTTCCCGCCCACATATGACACCAGTGGATGCATTCTGCTAGAGTTCCTCTTTGTTTCCCAATCATATCCACTTGGTCAAAAAAATTCTACCGTCAGGTTCTTACTGTTAGCTAATAGAGTCATTGAGATGCATAATATCACTAATTTCCTGAAGTTTACTGAAACATCCAAATTTGTTTACAAAACATGCTCACTGGATGAAAATCACATTTTCTGCAAAAAAAAGGGTTCCTTTATACAATGTACATCAAGAAAGTGTACCAACAATTAAGTTGCCCAACTCTTTCACAAGCTGTTTCGAGTTCTGACCGTCCGTTTGAAGTTATGCCTGCAAAATACAATTTAGAAGTAGCTGTGCTTCATTGTTAAAAAAACACTGTTGTAAAATATGGCAAAATCATAGAAATTCAGTTTAATGCGGTATTTAATAAAATTAAACCCAAAAAAATCATCATCATACTAACCTCCTAGGATATGGTCTGTAATTGCCTATTTGAAGACAATGACACGACATGCAGCTGACAATTGCGCCTGTAGCAAGAAACTATTGCATGCAGCTGCCATGGATAGAGCCAGAGAACAAATCGCTGATCCTATTAATGCATATAGATTTTTGAAGAACTTCGTGTTGTCTTGCCTCGCAGTTTGGTGCAGTTTGAGGGGCAAGGCAAGGAATGATTCAGAAGGGGTGGTGCCAGAGGACTTGGGGGAGCTGGGTCATGTTTGGATTGAGAAGAAAGTGGTCACGCGGTCTGATCAACTATCCACCTTAGATAAACTACATCACTCATCACAGCACCTTGTAGGACGCACTGCAGGCTGCAGGCCAAGGGCGATGTCATGTAGAGATTTTTGACAACATCGGGCGAGTATACTCAATCTCGATGGTACCGTCAAATGTGTGCTTTAAATCCAATCAATTTTGTCTGATTCCAGCAGGCTTGTTACACATCAGGCTATCCTAACGATGGTTTGTACACGACGGCATAAGTCCAAAGACTGATGCTGGACTGAAAACTTCACTGATGAACACGCTGGGCATCTGAGGCCTAATTTCTCAATGGCCAGGCTTGGCAAAATTATTCTGAGCTGCTACTGCCTGTGATAGAGACCTAGAGCGGCACAATCTGTAAGAAAAACAGGTGCTTGAGATCATACGAATCACTTTTCCGATCTAAACCATTGAACAACAGCCGCAAGCTCGAAATAGCAGCAGTTTGGCAGGCGCGTGCTCGGTCTTCAGGCCACCTGTTTTGTGGTTGCTTCTGGTATATTGCAGGCTCTGAGCGGTCAACGTGCCATGCTGGCTGCTGCTCCAGCAGGACGACACGGTGATGTGCTGGCTCAAGGTGGCCTCGCGTGTGTCCAGCTTGGGACACTTCAGTAACACGACCAGATAGCGCTGAATCCAGTCGGTCTTGTTGCAGATCGATGTCGATCTTATCTCGCCGCACTGACAGCCTTCTCCAATCCGGCGTGAACTTGAGCAGAGCACGTTGCTACGTGCTCGCCCGTCTGCCTACGCTTCTTCTCGGCTCCTGCTTGCCCTGCTCCGCCTGCCGGCGACAGATGCCGGCCATTTCAGCCGCCCACCGCTCCAGCCTCCTCTCCTGTTACTGCAAGCCAGAGGCAGGAGGACCGTGACCCACCGATGGCCGCTCCGACATCGACGGAGGAGGGGAAGGTCAAGGAGGTACTCTATGAGACACCGGGCATACAAGTACCATGATGACGGAGGATCCTAAGACTGTCGGTGAGCAGGCTAAATTGCCGATCTCGCCAGGTACTTGTCATTGACCTTGGCCATCGAGAGGTCTGAGGCGGCGGACGTCAGTTGCGACCAGATCAGTGTGTAGACCGGATCGGCCATCGGGGAAGTCGCCAAGGATGAGCCTGGTGTCCGGCCAGCTGCCTATGGTGTTTGGTCCTCCTCTCCTCCGCCGTGTCTCATCGGGCCCGTGAGTGCGGTGGCGTGCTGGCATCCTTTCAGCGGTAGGCGCATCATCGATTCATCACGGAATCAAAGCCCTGTAGAGAAGATCGTAAGTATATATATGGATCAATCTTACAGGATCTTATTTGGAACTGGAGGTCGTGCATTGAGCTGACTCTTTTCCTTTTCCCCTCCGGCTTTGTGGCCTTCTTTGTTTCTCCACTTTGGAAGGAAAACGATGTACACACGGACGCGTGATGCTAGGACTCCCGACCTCCGTATGAAAACTACCAGATTTAATACGACGGACGACGGACGGACAAGGCAGGCGACGAAAACCACCGCTACGTAAATTATACAGCAGAGATTTACGTTGAGGTAGGTTCGTTCTTATAGTTTTTCCGTCCGAATTTTTCTGGACCGTTTTGCCCCTAACTCTTTGAGGATATTACTTGCTCTGCCACCGCAAGTCGAATCCAGAGCGAGCCCTGCGCGCTTGCCTTGTTGTGCCGACCTGGTTCTTTTCCGTTCCCCGTGCGCCGCCACTGCAGCAACGCCCCCTTCTCTCACCCCTCGCCGCACCTCTTGGTTCCCGAGCGATGAGGCGCGCCCAGCAGGGAGGCAGGGACACTCACCTTTACTCACCGAAGAAACACCATGTTTCTTCTCGGTCGCAGGTCGCTGCTCCTCCAGCACCCCGGTCAACGGCGTGCCGGACGCCGTGATACCCGTCTCTCCTCCACTCCCCTCCCATTGTATTCTCTCTTGGTTAGGCTCTCCACAACACCTCCACGGAAGCGGCACCACCTGGTCTCCAACAGTCAGGCGTGGAGAGCCCAACCCTTTGGTTCTGAAATTGGATCTGATATATATATGTTTTTCTTTGGATCTGATGAATACATGTGTTCTTGAATGGAATTTTACATCATGTCTTGGATCCGTTTCTTTGTTCGTGGATTTTAAATGCTATTTCTGTTTGTGTTTTTCTTGATGGAAATTTACTAAGGTCTGGTCGTCGACTCAACAAACGCGCAGCGACGCCGCCTACGGAGGACACTGGAAGAAGGCCGATGTAGCGCCGCCCTCTCCTGGTCGCCTGTGGTGAGATTCGCCCACACCCAAATTTGTCGTTCCGGTTTTTTAAGATGAGTTTGCCGATAACAAGCACTACCACCGCAAAGGAAACAAATCAACTGTTCCTTGGCTTCTTTTCTCCTGGATAGGGTTCTCCGCCAAATCCCCAATGACATGGCGGCGTGGTTCCGGCCACCGGTCCTTCTGCCGTATAGGAGGCCGTGGTTGAGCGCGCGGGGGAGATAGGTATACGAGCTGAGGCGCAACCCGCGGTACGCCATCTCTTCTTGGTTGTTGAGCATTTTTGCAATTTTGGCCCCTTGCCCTTGATTATTTTCCCCTCTCATGATTCCCCTCGCCGTCTCCTTCCAGACCCTCCCGACCGCCAAAGACCAGCCGCAGACCGCCCCTAACTCTTCATAGTGTGGCCGTCGAGACGGGTGGAGGACCAGCCATGGATATGGAGACCTGGTGTCTCAGAGTGCAGCAGTTCCAAGAGGACCTGCTTCAGGCGTGCGGGAGGTGCAGGAGGCGGTCAGGATTGTGACTGTGCGAGGGGCCTCAAAACTCAAAACTGGAGCGTGGACTCTCCTCGTTGTCGCTGTAACCGGCCACAATACCATAAAATTTCTGCTCCTAATTCTGTATTGCTCTTGATAGTCAAGTCAAGTACCACTCTTTCACAGGATAAGTTGACGAGTCTCATTTTTTCTACTCCGTATGAAATTATTAGCCTTGAGAAAATTTCTGCTCCTAATTCTGTATTGCTCTTGATAGTCAAGTCAAGTACCACTCTTTCACAGGATAAGTTGACGAGTCTGATTTTTTCTACTCCGTATGAAATTATTAGCCTTGAGAAAATTTCTTCTATTTCATTGCGTCCGGATGATGACTTTTTTTGCATAAATGATGACTAATGATTTAAGTGATGACTAATGATTTATTTTCTTGAACTTTAAACAGTCCTCTGTTCGTATGTCGCTAAACACGCATTCACCTTATGTTACAGTAATCGTGAAAACTATTTGAAAACCACCTCCCTGCTGACACTAGGTTCTAACTGACTAATTGCCTCTAAACTCTACAAACAACCATTAATGTTGTCTGTGCACGTCATTACATGAAAAAATGGGTTTTCCTAATTTTAGTTATGTGTCGAAAATGCCAAGAAGTGGTGTTATGTGCGTTCTTTTATTATATACATGTCATCCTAAATTTTGTTGGCTACAATTGCGTATACAAAATGACATAGTACAGGTTAGTAATAGTAAGTGCCTGAGCTATGTTTTCTCAAAAAAAAAAAAGATGACTGAGTCAACCTATTAATTTGCTGCATGGTGTTCAATCTGTTAAAATTTCCATTCGAAAAAAAAACTCCTACAATTGATTATAAATACTTCATACAAATCAACTTGTAGGAAGTAACAATGCACGAGCACGTGGGCTAGATAGACAAATCAGTAATTCGAGACAGATAATTGGAACCGGTACGTCGTGTAGTATATTGTATCGAATGTCTGTTGTCTATCCGTAGCAAGGCATTATGCTAGTATATAATAATATATCAAGCAGTTTTTTTTAGACCCTTTTGTTCTCGCACTAAATTGCATATTACACACGGTTGCCAGTGAAATATTTTCTTTTTTTTTTCTTCACCTCGCACCGCTTGAGTCTGTCCCCGTCCGTCTCGGCGCGCCTCCGCGGCTCTCGTTCGCCGGCCCGCGCGCTCGCTCAGTCTCCGTCCGCTCCTCGCCCGACCTGCGCCTGCGCCCGTCTCTCACTAGCTCCACGGTGCTTCAACAAACAAGTGGCAGTCGATCTCGCTCTGATATGCCTCTATTCATGTATCGCCATCTCTAGTAACATTGATTGGTGCTTGTGCATCACCAAACCACCGGACCACCGGACCAGGCCACCGCCGCCAGGGAAGCCGCTCCGTCTGGCCGCTCTCTGGTCCCGGCGTCCCGCTGCCCATCGACATCGCCCAAAACCTATCAATCTCCTTTCCCCGGTCCCAACCAGTAGCCGTGGCGGCCGATTCCATCTGCACGCTCCAGTTTCCTCCTCCTGATACAAAGACAACTCCTTTAATCCTTTTCCTCTCGATGCAGGCAACGCCCCCTCTCTATTTTTGATCCAATTTTCGTGTTTCTGGTATGTACCCCTACGACCCTGCCTATCCAGTCACATGAGGCTGATATTACATCTATATTCTGCAATCGATTGGGATGTTGTACTGCTTCAGATTTGCAATTTTTCATACCGGGAAGTGAAGTGGGAACATCCCATATCTGTGAATTAAAATACTTTCTTATTTTTTTGTTTCTGCAAAATTTCCTACTGTCTACATGGCGACAGGAAACAAGTTTCAGCAAAAAGAATTACTACGCATTGTTGGGCTAAACCAACGGTAGGCCAGGATAAAGTGAATTTCGATGCATACTATTGGGAGGAAGACAACAAGGAATCATGGCGTGCCATTCTTAGGGACAGCGACGGGAAGATGCTTGTCTCGGCCTAGGGCTGTACATCACATTGTTCAACTGCTGAATTAGCAAGTCGTAGGCTCGTAGCCGTTTTATAGTGCTTGGAAGCTATCTCGCCGATTTATGCATGCCTGCTGCTTATGGAGAATGACTACAGGATCGCTGATACATCAGCTAAATTATACTAAATCGCCAACTGTTGGCAAAGTCGCGGACATCAGGAACTTACATTCCTCTTTTCCTCCGGTGATTGTTTGCATAGTCAACTGATTGGTTAATCACGTTGCGCATAACTTGGCTAGGCTAGGTGTGAGTGTGTCGAGTAGGCATTTTGTTGATTGGATCAAGACATCCATGTGTGGTGGAGCTGATTGGTCATGAATGTGATGATTGGTCATGAATGTGATGAAAGAGAGAGTGTCTAGTACGTACTAGTCTAGGAAAACTAGACACTACTTATATATAGTGTGAGATTTGAACTTTGTCTGAATGTAACCATAGCAACTACTCCCTCCGTTCCCTAGCATAAGGCGTAATTTTTCTAGCACTATAATCAAGGAGAGGCATGCACGAAGATTTGTTTCCAAATCTGCCCCTATTTAATTGCTACCATTTCTCTCATTAAATCATGTCATATCGCACCAGACTCCTAGATTCTCTCCCACAGCCAAACGCCATCGCCCTCATTGCGTGGTTGGCCTTAAATCTAGCGCTAGCTAATAACTGCTCCACGATTTAGGAGGGGTAAATTTGGCAGTTTTGCTCTACTAAACACCCTGCGCCTTGTTCTATGGAGAGAAAAAAATATTACGCCTTGTTCTAAGGAACGGAGGGAGTATTCATCAGTTATAAAGCACAAGCTAAAAGAATATTAAATTCGGTTTTGTTGACCTTTAGTAAAGAAGATTCATATTCGGGTTTATTAGGCTAACACACAGTTTAAAAAATACGTTTGACTACAAATTTGACTAACGAAATATGAATCATATATCAGAAAAATTATATTATTAAAAAGAGCATTTAAATATCAATCTAATGATATAATTTTAGTGACATATGATTTATATTTCGTTGGTCAAATTTTTAATTAAACATATTTCTTGGACCGCATGTTAGTCCAATAAATCCGGACGAAGGGAGTATATAAAATTCATACTCCCTCCGTCTTAAATTACTTTGCATTTTAGATTTGGTTAAAGTCAAGCATATTAAAACTTATGCAAGCATATTCTACAAAATACAAACATTTATAAAATCTAATACATACAACATAAAAGTATGTTTTATGGTGAGTTTAATTATATTTATTTTATATTTTAAATATTGATATTTTTTATATACATAGTTAAAATTTATAAAGTTTAACTTTGACTAAACCCAAAACACACGGAGGGAGTACGTGTGATAGTGTCCATATAGAAAATTAATACGTTATTACTGCTCATAGCACAGGATACTATTCAAACCCTCGCATCATTTGTTATTTCGATAGGCAGATTGCTGGTAGCAAAGAAACTAGGTTCGAGTGTTAGGGAGATGTTCTCTTTCGACATTGCAGAAGACAATGCTTTGAACGCAAGGATGAATATTTAACATACCTTGAACCATATTTAAACTAATTTTATTATAGTTCCGTAGCAAGCGCACGGGCTTTGTGCTAGTACTATTATAAAAATTTTAAGGTTGGTCCTGAGGATTATGCTTGGTACTTAACCAAGTTTAAAAATTCTGGTACTCTTGTTTAATGGCTGTGTGTATCTCTTGGTACAGAGTCCGGTGAAGTGAAATCCTCCCTCCATTTTAAGGCGTCGCCCCCTCCTGGCGACCGAGGGGGCCAAACCCTAACCCCGCCGCCACGTCCTCCCCCTCCATCTTTCTCCCTCCTCGTCGCCCCCGGAGGGCAGCCGGCCTAAGTGCGCAATGCCGGTGATGGGGGCGACGTGGATCTGGCCTCCCGGCTCCAGTGCGGAGGTAGGGAGGACCTTGCCATCGAGGTCTTTGTGGCTCCGGTCGGTGATAGGCTCTCTATCCCTATTGCCTGCTCAATCCGTTCTCCAAAAACCAGCCGGCGGTGTGGGGATCGCTGTGTCAGATCTAATAAAGGAGGTGGTCCTTTGTTTTTTTTCGCACGAAGACGAAGATCTGCCTGATGTCTGCCCTCGTTGATCTGGTCTGGAGAGGCGGGTTCCCGAAGGCTCCGCCAACGAACTGGAGATTGCTGGATCGGAAGGTATTCGGTCATGCACACCTTGTTTTTCTGGCCGTTTGGTTTCAGCGGGAGCATTGCGAAGCTCTGCTGTTTGTTCCCACCAAGTGCCATTCTTAGAGCCATGGTGAAGTCAGATGCGGAGAATGTCAGGAAAGCGGAAATATGAGGGTAGCGATGGTGATTTTTGTTCTTGTGGCGATAGAGAACTGGCTGCGTGATCTCGGACTCGTTGCAGCGACTGTTGGTGCGGGAAGACAACACGGGGGGAGTTCTCAGTCTTATCTTGCAGGGTGAAAATCCAAGGTCTGGCCTTAACTGGTTGTGGCTGGCAATGACCTTGTTGAAGACACTATTTTGTGAGAAAAGACTTTCTTCAGGGTGAAAACCTATGATCTTTGATCGAGCAACGATGGCGCTTGGGTACTGTTTCCTTCTTGAAGGCGTTGCTATTGGAATGGAGGACTACTGGTGTTGTTCTGATGGTGTCGGTGTCGTTGCTTTGAGCATTAGTTCTCTGTTGCGGAACTTTTATTTTTTGTAGTTCTTTTTTCTTTTTTCTGAGCTGTGTGCATCCATAGGGCCGCTAGGTCATGCGTTGTTGCAGAGGCTGGGTGTAATTGGTATCCCAGTGATATTAATATATACTCTTTTCCAAAAAAATAAAAAATAATACGTTTTTGTCCAACCTTGGTCCTACCCTAGGCACATCGTCCGCGCGGGTTTATTATGTTCCTACGCCGAGTACAACTCAATGTGAGTAACATTTTTTTGTTTGTTCATACCCACTCGCTGAAAACAAATACTACCTAATCCATGAGCCTGATGCTCTTGGTGACCATCCGTCTATCCGGAGTTTTCCCTATCAAGCACGCTCGGCGGCTAGGAGACATTGTAGCATCTTGCACTAGTGGAAAAGTGGTCTTCGGTTGAGTGCTGAACCAGGCACCAGCCCCGGTTTCTACAGGCCAAGACTAGTGCATTAGTCCTAGTTCATACCATCTCCCGGGGAAGTACTAGTCCCAGGCCGTTCCTAACCTCTAGGCCCGGGCTGTAATACGTCCCGGGACAAGTGACCTACAGCCGGCCAGCTTCACTGAGCGGGAATAATTAGTCCTAGCGTGTATCGCGGCCGGGACTAGTTGTTATTTCTAGTCTCGGTCCATAATACGGCCCGATACTATTGATTCCTCTATATAATTCGGCTTCGTCCATGTCCGAGCTATGGCCATTTTTTCAAGATTGTCAAGATTAGGTTGCAACCCCTAAATCCAAGGTTTTAAAAGGTTAGTAACTTCATCCTTTCATCTCTCATTCTTAGTTTAGGTCAATGCGATATAAGTAGAGATGGATTGCATGCTCTAGAAATAGAGAGATTTTTAGATGTGTAATTTTAGAAAAAAATTGATTAGGTAAAAGTTACTAAAAATTGAAATATGTAATTTTAGTGTTTTAGATCTCAGAATGTAATGAGGTTTTCACTACTAAAACAATAGTTAAAAATTCCACATTTTTCTTGTTAATTGTTTTCTCCAATTCAAAAATTGGTGTATGTAAAATTTTCAAAATTCAAATTTAATGATCTAGAAGCTCACATTATAACTTGTATTAAATTGGTCACTGATATGTATTCATGATGTTGTGTAATGGTTTTTGGTATACTATTACAATAATGCAAATGGTCCAGGAATGGATGTACGGTACTGACCGACGCTCTGGCGAGTTCATTAATGGCATGCACGAATCATCCGTGTGGCTGATGCCCAATTATAATTGTTGGACCAAGAACGGAGAAAGAGAGAGAGAGAGAGAGAGAGAGAGAGAGAGAGGTTATAATGGAAGACAATAAAGAAGAGGAGGATAATGAAAGCTATCATGGTTTCCATGAATACGGTGATACTTCCATGGGGGAAGCTGAAGGGGAGGCTAAAGAAGAGTCACATGATGAGCCTGCTGATGATCTTGCTCGGACCAATGATGATGCATGGAGAGACTGCGAAAATGAAAAGAAGAGGGAGAAGTTCAATCACATGTTAGAGGATCACAAAAATTTGTTGTACCCAAATTACGAAAATGGTCTGAAAAAGCTGGGTAGCACATTGGAATTTCTGCGATGAAAGGCAGAGTGTGATATAGCTGACTCCTTATTTAAAAAGTTGCTAAAAATGATGAAGACTATGCTTTTAAAGGATAACGTATTGCCCGCCAGTACGTACGAAGCAAAGAAGATTGTTTGCCCCTCTAGGTTTAGAGGTTCAGAAGATACATGCATTCCCTAATGACTGTATCCTATACCGTAGTGAGGAGTACGAGTATTTGGATGCATGCCCAGTATGCACTGCATTGCGATATAAGATTAGACGAGACGACCCTGGTGATGTTGAGGGCGAGACCCCCGGAAGAGGGATCCTACCAAGGTTATGTGGTATGCTCCTATAATACCACGTTTGAAACGTTTGTTCAGAAATAAAGAGCATGTCAAGCTGTTGCGATGTCGCAAAGAGGAATGTACGTCAGACGGGATGTTGAGACACCCTCTAATGGGTCACAGTGGATAAAAATCGATAGAAAGTACGCGGACTTTGCAGATGACGCAAGGAGTTTAATGTTTGGTCTAAGTACAGGTGGCATGAATCCTTTTGGGGAGCAGAGCTCCAGTCACAGCACCTGGACCTTGACTCTATGTATCTATAATCTTCCTCCTTGGTTGTGCATGAAGCGGAAGTTTATTATGAAGCCTGGTCTGAAGCAACCCGACAACGACATTGATGTGTACCTAAGGCCATTAGTTGAAGAACTTTTACAGTTGTGGCACAAACCAGACGTACGTGTGTGGGATGAGCACAAGTAGGAGGAATTTCACCACTGAGCATTGCTTTTCGTAATAATCAATGATTGGCCTGATCTTAGTAACCTTTCAGGATAGACAAACAAGAGATACAATGCATGCATTCACTATTTAGATAAGACTGAAAGTATATATTTGGAATATTGTAAAAATAATGTGTACATGGGGCATCGTCGATTTATTTTGTCCAAGAATGCCATAAGAAAGAAAGGAAAGTATTTCAACGTCTAGGCATGTTACCAGACGAAGCCTAAGGAAAGTACTAGTGCTGATGTATTTGATATAGTCAAAGATTTGGACCAAATAGTAACCTTTGGAAAGGGTCCTGGAGGAAAATCTGTTCCAAAGGACGCTGACGGACACGCACCCATGTGGAAGAAGAAATATATATTTTGGGAGCTACCCTATAGGAAATTCCTAGAGGTCTGCCCTGCAATCGACGTGATGCATCTGACGAAGAATCTTTGTGTCAACTTGCTAGGATTCTTGGGCGTGTATGGGAAGACAAAAGATACACCGGAAGCACGGAAGGACCAAGAACGTATGAAATACCCATAATGGTTTCAAGGTCATGCCAGCTGCGCTCTTACCAAAAAAGAGAAGAAAATAGTTTTTGAATGCCTAAGTAGTATGAAGGTCTCATCTAGCTTCTCGTCGAATATAAAGGGAATAATAAATATGGCAGAGAAAAATTCCAAAACCTAAGTCTCATGACTGTCACGTGATTATGACGCAAATGCTTCTGATTGCATTGATGGGGCTTCTACCGAATTATGTTCGAGTACCCATCATGAAGCTATGTTCATTCCTCAATGCAATCTCTCAGAAGATAATCAATCCTGAAGATCTACCATGGTTACAGAATGATGTGTTCCAATGTATTGTCAGTTTCGAGTTGGTGTTCACACCATCCTTCTTCAATATAAAGACACACCTCCTGGTTCACCTAGTCAAAAAGATTTCCATTCTCGGTCCTGTATTTCTACACAATATGTTCACCTTTGAGAGGTTCATGGGAGTATTAAAGAAATATGTTCATAACCATGCTATGCCAGAAGGAAGCATCTCCAAGGGATATGGAACATAGGAGGTCATTGAGTTTTGTGTTGACTTTGTTCCTAGACTTAAGGTGATTGGTCTTACTCAATCATGGCATGAGGGGAGACTGAGTGGAAAAGGTACTCTAGGAAGGAAATCAATAATATGTAGGGACGGGAATTCTTACACTGAAGCACATTACACAGTTCTATAGAATTAGACCTTGGCGGCTCCATATATCGAGGAACACAAAAAAAAAATTACGCTCCAACAACCCTGGGAGGCATGAGTCCTGGATTAGAGATGGACATAATAAGAATTTTGGAGGTTGGTTGCAACATATCATAAACAACACTCTTGTAGATTAGCTATACTTGTTGTCCAGGTCACCATCTTCGACTATATTGACTTTCCATGGGTAAGAGATAAATGAGTATACATTTTACACGATCGCCCAAGATAAAAAGAGCACCAACCAAAACAATGGTGTCCGCTTTGATGCTACAAACAACAATGGGTCAAAGACCACATATTATGGTTACATATAGAGGAGATATCGGAACATGACCATGGACCTACTTTTAAGGTCCCCTTGTTTCGGTGCAAATGGGTCATGTTGACAGGAGGAGGGGTTGAGGTAGACAAGAAGTATGGAATGACAATAGTGGATCTCAACAATCTTGGGTACTTAGATGAACCATTCGTCCTAGCCAATGATGTGGCTTAGGTTTTCTAGGTGAAGGACATGTATACCAAACCGAGAAAAAAAGCAAAAGAATACATCAGACGATGAGCAAAAGTGCCACATAGTTCTTTCAGGGAAAAGAAACATCGTGGGAGTGGAGGACAAGACAGACATATCAGAAGATTGTGATAAGTTTCATGAAATTCCACCCTTCGCAGTGAGAACTGATCCAGCAACCATGTTAATTAATGAAGATGCCCCATGGTTACGGCACAATCAACAAGAGACACACGCGAAGAAATGATGTGTAATAATGTAGTAAACATTTTATGTAACTGTCTTATGAAAACTTAGAAGAAAACATTTATGTAATGTGTTGTTCCCAAGCATTCTGAATAGTTCCCAAGAAAATATTTTCATTTAACTGAACTGCTAATCTGGATATGTTAACTAATATATCTTGCTCAATCAAACTAGACGACGACTCTCGGTTGGAGACTTAAGGGGTTGCGGCAGGTGATGACCCACAAGTATAGGGGGTGTATCATAGTACTTTTGATAAATAAGAGTGTCAAACCCAACTAGGAGCAAAAGGTGTTGACAAGTGGTTTGGATCAGGAATTCTCTGTAAATACTTAGAAAACGGATTTTTGGGGTTTTTGATAATGCAGATAAATAAAGTGCAAGTAAATAAAGATAATAATAATTGTAGCAAGTGGCCCAATCCTTTCTTCAGCAAAGGACAAGACAGTTTTATTACTTATGAGGACCAAACGTTCTCGAGGACACATGGGAATACTATCAAGTGCTTTCGCTTCATATAGTTGATTAATCTTCTTTGGTTGAACAAGTGTTGTGTGGGTGAACCTATGCTAATGTACCGACCTTACATGGACTAATACATTCTTGTGATTATACCTCTTGCAAGCATCCACAACTACAAGAAAGTAATTAAGATAAAAACCTAACCACACCATTAAACTCTGAGATCCTACACTCCCTTGTGCAAAGGTTTCCTAATGGCGGTTTAGGTTTCTGTCACTCCGGCAACCCCACAATTAATAGCAAAATACACAATGAATTCCCCTAGGCCCATAAAGGTGAAGTATCATGTAGTCGACGTTCACATGACACCACTAGAAGAATAACACCACAACTTAAATATCAAACCATTGAATATTTTTGAACATAATTCCACTACTAACGACATGACTTCTCCCATGTCCTCAAGAACTAAACGAACTACTCATGAGACATCATATGGATCAAGATCAGAGATGAAATAACGATAAGTAACAATCTGAACATGAACAATAATTCAATGGTTCCACTGAATAGCATCAACTACAAAAGTAATCAACACCGGGATAGTTTCCCCTAAGAACTATGCAAGATTCAACCCAATTGTTACAGCGGGATGGAGTGGAGGTCATGTTTCTGGTGGAGATGATGATGACGATCATCCCGATGAAGTCTAGCTTGATGACGGTGTTGATGGAGATGCTCTCCCCTCTCCGGGATGGAATTTCCCCGGAAGATTTTTGCCTGCCAGAGAGGTCATTCTCTCTATAGTTTTCGCCCCGCAGAGGCGGCGGAATCTTTCTGTGGTCGCTCCCGGAGTCTTAGGGTTTCATGGGGGATGATATAGGCGAAAGGGCGATGCCAGAGGTGGGCCAGGGTGGCCACACCACCTGGTGGCGCGGCCCAGGGGGGAGCGCCAGGGGGTGGTTGTGGGCCCCCCATCTCCACTTACCCTTCTGGCTTCCGTCATCTTCCAGAAAAATAGGGATTTCCATATATTTTCTAGAATTTTCTAATCTTCGCGAATATTGTATCTGGACACCGCTTTTTTCCATCAGAATCCTAACTACAGTAGTTCATCCTCCAAAAGTCATCCAACATGAAAATAGATGAAATAACATAAGTATCACCTATTAATATGAAATATATCAATGAATAACAGTAAATTATGATATAAAATAGTGATGCAAAATGGACGTATCAACTCCCCCCAAGCTTAGACCTCGCTTGTCCCCAATCGAGAACTGAGCTCAGTGAACATGACCACATATTTATGGAGTGAAGTGTCGATAAAAATAATACGGACAAGAAGCATCACATTTAATAATACACAAATCATAATAGAAAGCAACTCATTATTATATAACTTAACTTGCAACGAGTATGGGAGTCACGATAAAGAAGCACAAATGAAATCATAATTGGTAATGGCAAACTTTGTTCTTGGTCAGAGAACAGTTGACAAATCATACTTAGTTTTAAGCAAAGATTTTATAATGAAGTTCATAAAGCAGGAATCTCTTGCTCAAACATAATGGGCTTTTTACTATGTTAGCTTTCAAAGTAGTATTCATTCATATAAGAGCAATGTGCAAAATAAGGAACATAAGAAACAAGATTGAATAAATTATCATATGGATGATTTAATCATAACAACTCAAATGCTTGCTGGGGAGAGAAAGGAATAGGTTTATTGAGTCAACTTAAAAGTAAAACATAGACCCTTCTCAGGGGGAAGCAGGTACTTCTAGTTTCATAAAGAGCTTCCAAAAAATTATGGTACTTACTAGCTTTGAGCTCTCATTGCCCCTATCATAAGCATCTTGAGGTAATTAAGGTTCAAGTGAAACAAATATGAAGTATATGCTTGACAAATCATAAGTTGGAAATCTCATGTCCCTTGAGTACGAGGGTCGTTCCTCATGCTACTCAACTTTAGCCACAAGCAAGTTCTTGTCATTGTAAGTATATGTGTATCATAGAGAATAGCCAATGGGGTACCCCTTTCCCCATGACACAGGAGCTATCCCATATCAAAATGACAAGGCAACAAACAGTGAGCATCTCAGCGATCTTTTTATTTCCCATGAGAATGGTGCTTTTTTTCTTTTTTTCATAATTTTTTATCTGAAGATGCTTCATAGATTGCTCACTATGGTTATGCTGCAAGTTTCCACCATGATTAGGCATGGCTTAGGCTAGCCGCCCAGGCGTTTCTCCAACACATATATACATGGAATTACAAGCTCCCCTTTTATTTCACACCGCTGACATCCATAAACAAAAGATCATGGTATCAACGGGATAATATGTACAGGTGTTGAAAGCGTTCCCCATGATAACATGGTTCTACTAACTCCCTACATGTAACTTGCAAGCATATAAGCAACATAGATGACACAATGGTTCAAGTTTATTAAGTGCAAGTAAAATAAGGTGTGCCATCAAGTTCGTGAGAGATTTACTAACTAGTTTTCACAAAACAAATAATTTTAATTTGGAAGATAGATAAAACTCGAGAATTTACTTGGAATAGCAATAATTCTAATAGGTAGATATGGTGGACACAAATGGCATAGGTTTTACTTCGAGGATTGGATGCACGAGAAGCATTCCCTCTCAGTATAGGTTTATGGCTAGCAAGGCTAGGTAGCAAGCATAAGAGTTGAAGGAAACAAACAAACATACAAGTGATAGAAACAATCATGCAATCTTCCTTGAAAACACAAAAGATCTTAATTTGGGAATACTAAGCTTATGATCCAATCAATAAAGAAAGAAAATTAAATAATATAACTGCAAGTACTTTTCTCTTTTCCTTTCAATCCTCAAAGTGGTGTTGCTACTGACCAAAGCCAGGTTTTCCAAAACCAACTAAATTTACTTGATGCTCCCAAAGTGATAACAATTCTAACAACAAGATCAATCATATAATAGAAATTGCAAATTAAAATAAGATGTGCAAAAAGTAAATGATGAAACTTCTCATTAATATTCCATAACGACACTCACACCAAGGGATACATAGATAAAAAACTAGAGGAGAGATACTTACACAATGCAAACCATCCTATATGATAACTTCTCTATTCATGATATGACTCTACTAAAAGGTAAAAATATGAAAGCTAATGATGTGATACCGCGGCATGCCCCCAAGCTTGGAACAAACCAAGGGGATGCCAAAACCTGATGACGAGTTACTCCTTCGGTGGTGATGTTCTCTCAATAAGCTTTTCAATCAATTTCTTCAAATCCTCAATCTCGAAGGTGAGAATACGAATCATCTCCGAATTATGCTGAATGCGGTTCATGATCATGTCAGACTGTGAAACCCAGTCCTTGTGATTCTCTCCCCACTCTTCCTCCTTACAGTATTCTTTCCCAACATGGTTAGAACGAGGCATATCCCAACTCGAGGGAAACTTTCTTTTAGGCATCTTTTGGAATTGCTGCTCATGTATAAGAGTATGGAAGGAGTTCTTGATACATGGACGAAGTTACCGTGGAGATAAGAAAAGACGCGGAACTTTCCCTCCTATGGAAATCCATGCACTCCTCTTGAGCTTGACAGGATTTTCCACCACTCCAATGCTTGCAACGGTGGCGCGGGTGCGCGGACGCTTGTCTTCCTCCACTTCTTCTTCAACTTCAACCATGATCTCCTCCTCCCACTTGGGGTCTTGGAGATCATCTTCCACAAGCTTCTTGCCCTTGTCGTTGGTGGAGACCATTGTGCTTCTAAACTGGAGAATAGTTCTTGACAGAAATAGATAGAAACGAAAACACGATGAGAACACGATATACGGACCTCGGTAGAACCTTGTGGTTATATATTACGAAGTTTAACGACAAAAGGAAGGTACTGGGAGAAAATGGGACGGAGACGGGCTCCGTGGTGGTCACAACACGTGGTGGAGCGGCCAGGTGGGACCGCACCATAGGGTGGTGTGAGCCACCCGGGCTCCATTTCCTTCCCTCTTTCGACTCATTATCTTCCATATGAAATAAAAACTGCAAAAATATAAATTGGAATGTTTTTCGCGAACCTTTTCTTACCAGAACTGTTACCTATTCGAAAACGGGCTCTGCAGGTTCCTGAATTTGGTCTTTAATAAATTCTTCTAGAGTCAGCACTTCAATAATATCAATATCTTCATTATAAGGATTTCCAGAAATACAATGTTTGAGCCTTTGACCATTCTTCATCTCATTACATAATTCTCTCCCCACACTTCAAAATTTATTTCGAAACATTACTGTATGCAAGATAATGAACCTTGGGGTTCCATTTCAACTTAAGTCCATCAAAACATAAGCTACTGTAGCAACTCCTTTCAAAACCCCCCCCAAAAAATTCAAAAGGAAATAGATTTAAGACGCAAATGTAAAAAATGGCAGAAATCTGTCAAAACAGGCCTGCAGGTAAAAATTGATTTTTTCGAACCGAAAAGTGCAAAACTAACGAAAGTTAAATCATAACTTGGGGCAAATGCACAGAAAATTACAGATAAACCCGACGTACTGGGATTTTTCATGATTTTTTTACATTGAAGCACAAAAATCTATTCCGGGAGAGCAACTTCCCCACATCTCAGCTCCTTCTCTTTAGAGGCTAATCTTGACACAAAAACCAAACAAAAAGGATGAGTAGAGGTTATTATAGAGGTAACAACTTCCAAGACTCAAAGAAACAAAAATAACTGAAAGCAAAATAAAATGGGTTGTCTTCCAAAAGCTCTTTCTTTATAGCCATTAAGATAGGCATGATAATTTCAAATGATGCTCACATAGGATATATGGATTTGGAGTGAAAGAGAGCATCAAGGAGCAAATATCCAACACATTTAAGTCTAACCCACTTCCTATGTTGTGGTATTGAGGACGAGTATGCCATGAAGGGTTCCTCACAGTGCGTGTTTAGAGATGTGGGTAAGGCTGACGGTTGACGGGTACGAGGTAACACAACTTACCCAGGTTCAGATCCCACAACGGTGGCGCAATCCTACTCCTTCTATAAATCACTATAATGGTAATACGCCAAGTTACATGGATCGGTTCACTGTGCGAGGTATGAGTTAATTGGTGCCCTAAACGCTCCCATAGGCCCGGCTTATATAGTCGCCAGATTCTAGGGTTACAGGCAAAGTCCTAGCCGGACATGTTACAGAGTCCTACACTTCATACAACTAGTCTAGCGTGTCTTTCACTCCAAGGCTCCGGGTATGTCGGTGACTCCTCCGTAGCCTTCCTTTATCCGGCATGGGCCTCCCTTCTCGATCCATCTAACTGGGCTGCCCAGTAGGTCATAGGCCTTGCTACCAACTATGGGCCACCCGGGTTATCCGGATAAGAGACATGCTATGAGGATACCCATATAGCATATCCCCTGGAGAACTCCGAGATCTTGCGCTATCTTGCCTCTTCAGGTTGAATCCTTTATATAAATGAATGTTGGAAAATCGTCAAGCAATATCTTGTAGTCCTCCCAAGAACCCTGCAATATTCTTCGATGTCAACTGCTAAATCTTCCATCATACTCTTCTCGTAGCCGGACTGGATCCATCCATGCCGGAATCTTCCGATGGGATGGTTCAACTGCCCATGTCAGCTGGAGCAATATAGACCATAGGTCAGCGACGCCTCGTAACTCACACACGCAGAGAACACAATCATGTCCGTTTTTCCCGTACGAAGGATACAAACCGTTGGCGGCGGCGGTGGGAACGTGGCGAAATTTCCGCGCACGCGTACGCACACGCTGTCCATGCAGCAACCACTCGATCACTTTGCACGAATCTTGACGCTGGGGTTATAAATTTCAACCATGGAAGATTTTTATCTTTTCACCTCATTCCCCCCGCATCATCATCTGCCTCCTGCGAGCACCTCCTCGAGCTCTCCGCGTGCACGTGAAAAACCCTAACTTCTCTCCAATCTCCCAGTCACCTCTCCTCTACTCCAATGATGAGCAGCAGCTCTACCCTGTCCATGGCGGTGACGAACGAGAGCGCGGCCAAGCCGGCAAGATCCGTCCATGTGCCCCCAGAGGGCGTGGTGGTGCCGCGGTCCACGGTGGTGGAGACCACCGGCGACGACCATATTCCAGCGGGTCTGGAGCCACTGGAGGAGGAAAGTGACTCCCACAAGGGAGATTGGTGCGGATCCGATATCACCGATGGTGATCTCCAGGAGCTGCTCGCCGAAGGATACCTCCTGCGATAGAGGGGCTTGTCTAGCAGGCGGCACCGGCCGGCGAGGTCACCCCTTCTCCCCAAGTCGGAGAGAAGGTGTACCTCAAAGCATAGATGGTACGCGGCGTCTCCCTCCCGATCTCCGACTTCTTCCTTGTTGTCCTCAAGCATTACCGGGTTCAACCTCAGAACCTCTCTCTTAATAGCATCCTAGTGCTCAGCAACTATGTAGCGCTTTGCGAGGTCTACTTAGGAATTAGGCCTAGGTTAGACCTGTTTATCTACTTTTTCACCGTCAAGAGGGAAGCCGGGGCTAGCAAGGACGAGCTCAGGAACTGCAGAACGATTAGCTTTAAGATCCGGCCTGGCCGGCAGTTCCCCGACATCGTCGGCCATGACTCCTGCAAGAACTGGCAGCAGACGTACTCCTACGGCCTAGATATCCCTCTGGCCTGCCGAGAAGGAACTTACCCGGACTTCGTCGATGGGGCCGCCGCTGAAGCCCCGACATGGAGATCCCAGGACACCCTTCCCTCCGACAACGACGCTTCCCATGCCATAAGGCGGATAGAATGGTTCGTAGAGACGGGTCTAACCGGGTTGGACCTAGCCATGTGCTGGTTCGTCAAGCGGATCCAGCCTCTGCAGGACCGCTTGAAGTTGATGCATCAGTACACCAAATATAGGAAGGATAGGATCCGCATATCCGAGGACAACTTCTCGAGTGACTCCATCAAGCTCTGCCTCAAGGACATCGTCAAGGTGAAGTACAGGAAGCGTGGCTTCGCCATCACCTACAACATGTTCGTAGAGGGCAAGTGCCTAGAGGTACCTGTTTATTTTCTGTGTATGACATATCTCCAGTTCTTCCGTCTAGCCATTACCATCTCATCTAACACTTTTGGATTTCACTTAACAGCTCAAAATTCTATAGGAGGATAGCATGGCTGTCCAAATCTACGACCCCAAGATGAAGGAAGTCGCCATCGTGTCCTACGATGATGTGCCGTTGGCGCATAAGCGGAAGAGCTCCACCTCTGACGCTGCCGATGGAGGCAAGAAGAAGAAGACGGAGGGTGGAGCCTCCAAGAAGTCCACTTCCACCCTGGAGGCGGAGAAAAGAAGAATTATCGGGATCCCTTTCACCAAAGCACCCACTGTTGTGTAAGCTTCTTATCCTCCGACATTGTCCGTTGCTCATATTATTCCTGTACTGATACTTGTTCACGTTTCAGGAAGAAGGCCAGTTTAAGTTTGAAGAAGACCTCCAAAACATAGGGGGCTTCTAAAAATATTAAGGATATGTTGCACCAAGCGTCTCCCGCCATCGCTCCTACTACTCCCAGCACCCAGCCTGCTGCCGCGCCGACAAGCTCTCCGGCTAAGGTAGCATCTGGCCCTTCCGCCATGGAAGTGGATCCAGGTGTTACCACTGATCTTGTCATTGCCGGCGAGCAAGCGACACAAGAAAGCACCACGACCAGAATGGTTGAAGCTCCGGCTAAGGATGCCATCGGTAGCGGTAAGGCGATGGTGGTAGGCGGAACGTTTGTCGAAGGCGGCGCCACTACACCCAGGACGTCAGCAAAGCTTCCGAAGATAGTCTACCCGGTGCTCACGCCGAGTAGCTCAACTCTGGATCCTGGTGCAGCTCTGACTTCTCTGACTTGCGGCCTTGAGGAGCTTCTCAAGAAAGCTAATATCCTGCGAGGAAATAGCCTTTCCTTCAGCAAGATATTTGCCGAGAGCGCCACCAATCTCAAGATCATCGCACTTGTAAGTTTTGTTTTTATAAGTAGTATCCCATTGTAGCCCCCGAGGATTTAGACGGAAAACCATAGGCCTTTGCATCTAAATGCTCTAAGAGTGACTAAGCTAGAAAACATCTCACTGTAGCCCCCAAGTATTTAGTTTTAATGAATTATTCTGATTAGATACTTTTAGAGTAGAATACACAATGTTTGTAAACTTCAATACTGTAGCCCCCAAGCCTCTAGTTGAAACTGAATTAGTTCTGACTAGATGCTTAAAGTAAGACTAAGAATTTTGCCGAGTTAAAAACTCTCACTGTAGCCCCCAAGCCTCTAGGTGGATATCTATCCGGCTAGATGCTCCAAGTAGACCAAGTAACTTTGATCTTCTGTCCATAGAATGAGAATGCTTGGAGAGGCGTCGTCAACGAGAAGTTCCACAAGATGCGCGTAGAGCTGGAAGCCGAAAAGGGTAAAACTGCCTTCTTAAAGGAACAAATCACCAACAACAAGAGTCTTTTTTTCCTTTCGATTTCATACTCAAACTTGGTCTTGTGCCATCACTCTCCGACTACTCATTGTGTGCTGTCTTTTCTCCGACTTGCAGAAGCTATCGCCAAGGCTAAGGATATTGTCGAGCAATCCAAGCACATTGAGATGCTGGATAGAGAGAACAAGATCCTCAAGCAGGAGAGGCCTGACACTTTGAAAATGCACGAGGAATCCATGAAGGCCTTACAGGAGTCCGCCAACACGGAGATGAACCGTCTAAAGGAGGAAATTGCAATCCCGAAGGAGTAGAAGAAAGCTTCCGATGAGCAGAATCAGCGCAACCTTGAGGCTTACAAGGTTCTCTGACAAGAGCGGGACTCCATGGCGGAGACACTCCAGTAAGAGGAGGCGAGCATCTTTGGTAAGCGATCTCCGTCTTGTACTTCTGCAAGCCAGGTACTCTGAACTTTTTGTGTTATTGAACTCATGTGCTCCTTTGTTTGTCGGAAGTGCATCTCCTATTGATTTAACCAATTCGCCTCCTCTGCCAAATGAATGCATGGTCCTCGCTGGTTGTTGGGGATATGCTATATGGGTATCCTTATAGCATGTCTCTTATCCGGCTAACCCGGGTGGCCCACAGTTGGTAGCATGACCTATGGCCTGTTGGGCGGCCCAGTTAGATGGATCCAGAAGGGAGTCCCATGCCGGATAAAGGAAGGCTACGGTTGGAGTCACCGACGTACCCGGAGCCTTGGAGTACAAAACACACAAGACTAGTAATAGACGGTGTAGGACTCTGTAACCTGTTCATCTAGGACTTTTCCCTGTAACCCTAGGACCTGGCGACTATATAAGTTGGGCCTATGGGAGCCTTTAGGGAACAATCATAAACAACTTCAGACAATCGAGTAGCGATTAGCACACACCTCGCACAACGAACCTATCTCTGTAACTCGCGTATTGCCCTTATAGTGATTTATATCAGGATTAGGATTCCGCCACCGTCATGGGATCTGAACCTGGGTAAGCTGTGTTACCTCGTACTAGTCAACCGTCCGCCTTCCCCCACGTCTCTAAACACGCACTGTGAGGACCCCTCCATGGCGTACTCATCGGCAATACCACGACAGTTGGCGCCCACCGTGGGGCAAGAGGTGCTTCAGGCTCTTCAACGGGCGAGGACCAAGATCTTCATGGGAATCGGCAAAACCGTAGCCATTGGTTGTGTTCTCTTCTCCGGCAACGTTCCGATCGTCCCTCCGGACGAGTTCTGGATCCCGGCAAAGACTAACCCTACGCGGTGCTCGATCGTTCCTATCAGAGACATCCACCTCTTCATCGGTGAAACCGACTCGGGCACTAGTTCCCTGGGAGTCGGAGGAGCATCAACGCCCGCCCGGACCGCCTACGGGCAGGATATGTTCGCGGAAGGATCGATGTCGGATCTCTCTTTGGAGTTTGCCGGCAAAGATCAGAAAAATTCAAGGCCCACCCAAACCGCCCCTATGCAGGATATAACGGTGGAAGATCACTGCAAATCCGCCGGCTTCGCCTGCGCGTCTGGACAACAGAGATCCAAGTTCGTCGGCGTGGTTACCATCTTCGACCTGGCGCGTTGCGTTCAGAGAGAGGGCGAAAACCCCCGCGATTACCTGGCCAGGTGGCTCCGTGTACGAGCTGATCTGGCCCACTACCCCAATGAGGACGCTATGTATCACTTTGTGGAAGTACTGCATCGAGGCATGCTTCTCCGACATTCTCATAGGCGACAATAGGCGGTAGGCCTCCTTACCTTCGAAGGCATGGTGAAAACCGTCAACAGCTACGCGGCGGCTGATGCAGCAGCTCAGTTAGCACTGTCACTTGCTGACGGACCCCCTCCGATTCAGCAACCACCACCGCCTCCGGCCGCCATCATCGCAGCAGCACCGCCACCTCCAGTCATCGTTGCTGCCATTGCACCTCCACCGCCCGTCATCGAGGAAGTCCTAGCACCCTCCGACTCTGTTATTGACGCACTCTATGCTGACTTCAGTGCAGATTCAGAGGAGATAGATTTCAGCCCAGAAGATCTAGATTCCGCCATGCAGGAGATGGAGGAGGAGTACGCACGCGACGAGCAAACCAACAACACCGTCATATCTCGAGAGGTGTTCGTCACCATCGGGACGGCGATGGATGAGGATCAACCTAGACGAGATCCGCCTATAGCGCTGGACAAAGGGAAGGGCCACTTATTGCTACTGACGATGATCGCGCAAAGGTCTTTCCTCCTCCGCCTAACCCAGTGCAGCAGCCGTAGGAACTCGACACCGGTCTGAGCAACAACACCGCAAACTTTCCACCTCCGGCATCTACGTCTGCGGCCGCCCAAGTCACTCCAGCTGATAGTGTGATATACGGCAATCTCCTCGTTGAGGCACTGACCATAGCTCATATCCGGAACGTGACTCAGCTTGACGAGAAGAGCTAGCAGCTGCTGGAGGAAGCGCAGGCCATCGCGGAGCAAGGCCCTAAGCTAGATCGAGATCTAGTCAACGCGCAGAAGTCCATAGAGAAAGCTAGAGCAATGGAGGCCGAGTACAAGACCTTGCTGCAGCAGCAGAAGGCCAAGAAAGCTCCGGCTCGCGTCATCAACGATCCTGGTGTACGGCGAAACCTAGGATGGGCTCCCACGAAGCCGGCACAGGCCAAGCCATACATTGACAGTGAGGGCAAACAGGTGATGCCCACCCCACTCCTTAACCTCGCCGTCGCCAAGACCCTTCTGGAGTAGGATAGATCACCTGAGGTAGTGGAACAGGTCTATGACCTAGTGGCCAAGGCGGTGAAGCAGTAGGAAAAGGCCACCTCTCAGAGGCTTGAATCCGACCCAGCGCTCTGCCGATCTAGCCAGTACAAACCGCCAAGGGATAGATCTCCTCTTGATGTCGGGTCCCAGACGGGTTCATCAGAACGAAGACGGAGAGATGCGCGCAACAGGAAGGATGCCATCCCCATATCCTCCGACCACGGAGAAAAGGCCTGACCTCATCACCCATCGCCACCGCCCTGGTCCCCCCGACATTGCGAAGATCACAAGACTCACCATCGTGCGGATATGCCACCACCAAAGCAGTGCGGCATCATCATCCACGACAACACGGAGAAGACCCGTCATGATGGAGGGTGCAACCAAGGACACAAGAGCAGGTCACGCCATGACCCTCCGCGTCCGACAAGCAACCGCGACAGGTGTGAGGCGTCGCAGGAGGGTAACAGCAAGAAAGCTAACCCACCACCACCTCCGCCTCCGTCGCCACCTAGCAGTCACCATGGCGTAAGGGGCCCGCGTCGTTCACGCAGCCCGTCCCCTGTTAACAAGAAAAAGAAGAGCCCCGAGCCGTACGACGCACGTTCATGAATCAATAAGATCCATGAGGCACGAGAAGGACCATACCTGGGACCACGTTGTTTTGGACCTGCAATATGGTCCGCAACTCACCCCAAAGGTTTCTGGATTGACAAGACCATCAAGCCCTATGACGGCACCGCCAAGCCAGCCACATGGTTGCAGGACTACGGCAACGCGGTGGAGATTGCCGGAGGAAACCCCAACGTCGCTGTCAAGTACCTCCCGTTAATGTTGGCAGGCATGACCCGTCAATGGATCGACGACTTGCTGGAGAAATCTATCTACAACTGGTTGGACATGCAAGAAGCATTCACCAAGAACTTTGAGGGTACGTACAAGCATCCCTGCACTGTTGGCGATCTACAGCGGTGCGTGCAAGAGAAAGACGAGACATCTGGCGCCTACCTCTCCCGCTGGCTGGACATGAAGAATTCCTGCACAAGAGTGCACGCTCAGACCGCCATGGCCGCCTTCATCTATGGGTTGGAAAGGGGCACGTTGCTCCGACATAAGTTGAAGCGCTTGCAGGACAATCACCAGCTTGACTTAAATCAGATGATTCAGTTGGCCAGTGAGTTCGCAGCTGCTGACGACGATGCTCGTGGCTCCTTGCCGGCAACGGCCGTTCCAACTCAGGCTCGGAGGAGCAGCAGTACAAAGCGGAAAACCGCTCCAGAAGAAAAGCAATCTACCGACATGGTCGCTATGACTTTTGCAGGGCGAGGCGATGCCGGACAACATGGCCGAGGAAGGGGGCTGGTCGGGGATAGCAACGAGGAAGCGAAACTACCTCGGCGCCGCTCCGTGTTCCCCAAACATACGAAGAGTACCACGATATGCCGTGCCTCGTACACCTCGACGCCAACGGTAAAGCCACACATACCAATCGACACTGCAAGTTCGTCAACGACCTCAAGGAAGACCCGGAGTCCGGATACAAGCGAAGTAGGAAGAACAGACCGCGAGGCAAGGGCAAGGGGAAGAAGAAGGAGGAGGAATCCAAGGATTCAAGTGACATGGACGAGGACGTTGACCCCAAACACGCCGCCAAGAGCGACGAGAAGGGCAAGAACCCCTTCGCGAAGAAGGCACCAGTCTACCACACTTTCCTTGGCACCCCCACCGTCCGACAACAGAAGACCTCTCTGAGGATCCTGATGGCTACCCTACCCCCAGTTCCCCAGTACCTGCGCTGGTCGAAGGTTCCAATAACTTGGGACAGGACGAACCACCTAGACCTTATCCCTACGGAGAACTAGTACACCATGGTCATCAACCCCTTGATTGACGGCGTGGAGTTCACCAAGTGTATGGTGGATAGTGGAAGCAACATCAACATCATGTACCTGGATACACTGCAGAAGATGAACTTGACGGAGGCAAACCTAAGCGGACCAACACCATCTTCCACGACGTAGTTCCTGGTCGAGAGGCTCGGTCCCTTGGGTGCATTACACTTCAGGTCGCCTTTGGTGATGTTAACAATTACCGCCAAGAGCTCATGACCTTCGAGGTGGTCCCCTTCAAGAGTGTGTACCACGTCATATTCGGCTGCGACATACTCCTCACGTTCATGGCCAATCCATGCTTCGTCTAAAACAAACTCAAGATACCCGGACCAAACGGTGTCATCACCGTATCTGGAAGCTTTACCAAGGCAAGGGACTACGAGATCAATGAAGCAGCCGTTGCGGAAGCTGTCCTCTATAGCGAAGAATTGAAAGAGATCCAGAGCAAGGTCGATGACTCAGAGATGCCCGCGTCGAAGAAGCAAATATCCAACTCCGCTCCTGTGTTCAAGGCCGCCATCGAGACCAAGCCGGTGGAACTTGTGGTAGGCGATGCCTCCAAGACCACCGCCATTGGGACGAACCTGGATCCCAAATAGGAAAGCGCACTCGTCGAGTTCCTCCATGAGAATAGGGACATCTTTGCCTGGCAACCTGCCGACATGAAAGGTGTACCTAGGGAACTTGCCGAGCACAACTTAAACATTGATCCAAAATCCAAACCAGTGAAACAACCTCTACGATGCTTTGGAGATGAGAAGAGACGCAACACTGGCAAAGAGATAGCTAGGTTACTTATGGCTAGTTTTATCCGAGAAGTCCTTCACACCCAATGGGTGGCCAATCCTGTACTTGTCCCCAAAAAGGGAACCAATGAATTAAGAATGTGCGTTCATTACACCGGCTTGAACAAAGCATGTCCCAAAGATCCGTTTGCTTGGCCTCGCATTGACCAAGTCATTGACTCGACTGCTGGCTCGGAACTTTTGTGTTTTCTTGATGCATACTCAGGATACCACCAGATTAGGATGATGAAGTCAGACTAGTTGGCCACTTTGTTCACTACCCCATACGACATGTTTTGCTATGTCACGATGCCCTTTGGGCTGAAAAACGCAGGTGCCACGTACCAGCGGACAATGCAACGTTGCCTTCACGACCAAATTGGTCGGAACGTTCACGCTTATGTGGACGACATTGCGTTGATGTCTAAAAAGTCAAATGACTTAATCTTCGACTTGAAAGAAACCTTTGATAATCTCCAGAAATACAACATGATGCTTAACCCTAAGAAGTGCGTCTTCGGGGTTCCAGCAGGCAAATTTTTGGGTTTCATCGTTTCCCAGCGCAGAATCGAGGTCAACCCAGAGAAAATCAAGGCCATCTTAAACATAAATCGTCCGACATGCCTAAAGGACATACAACGACTAACCGGTTGTGTTGCAGCAGTTAGTTGGTTCGTCAGCCGACTTGGAAAGAAGGTGTTGGAGATATGCCCTAGAGGCAATAATAAATATAGTTATTATTATATCTTTGTGTTTATGATAAATGTTTATATTCATGCTATAATAGTATTAACAAGGAAACATTAATACTTGTGTGAATTGTAAACTTAAATTGAAGTCCCTAGTATAGCCTCTATACTTCACTAGCTTGTTGGTTAATAGATGATTGTGGTTTCCCTATCATGAACATTGAGATGTTATTAACAACAAGATCATATCGTTAGGAGAATGATATGGTGGACATACTCCTATAGATAAGCGTAGCATAAAGATCAAGTCATTTCAATAGTTCAATTGCTATATGCTTTCTGATACATAGTAACCTAATTCCTTCGACCATGAGATCATGCATATCACCTTTACCGGATGGATGCTTTGATGTCATCAAACACCACACCGTAACAGGGTGGCTATAAAGGTGGTATTGAGTGTTCGGAAAGTATTGGTTGAAACACATGGATCAAGAGTGGGATTTGTCCATCCATATGACGGATAGATATTCTCTGGGCCCTCTCGGTGAAATGTCATCCAATTAGCTTGCAAGCATGTGACTGGGTCACAAGGGATCACATATCACGGGAACGAGAAAAGAGTACTTATCAGTAACGAGGTTGAACTAGGTATGCAGAGATACCGACGATCATAACCTCGGATAAGTAAAATATCGTGAGACAAAGGGAAATTGGTATCGTATGTAAGTGGTTCATTCGATCGCAAAGTAATCGTAGAAATATGTGGGGGCCATATGAATTTCCATATTCCTCTATTGGTTATTGATCGGAGAAGTGTCTCGATCATGTCCGCATAATTCACGAACCGTAGGGAGACACACTTAAGGATTCGACGTTGTTTGAGTAGTTATGGTATTATGAGAAAGAGTCCGAATGTTGTTCGGAGTCTCGGATGGGATTCGGGATATCACGAGGAGATCCGGAATGGTCCGGAGAATAAGATTCATATAAGGAAAGTCCCGTTTCGGAGTTGGGGAATGGTTCCGGTGTTTTCATCGGGAACATTCTAGAAGGTCCCGGAATGTCCGGCACTCCGGAGGGGGGAAGGGTACATGAATGTGTCATTGTAAGTTGGAATGATTGCATCATGTACTAGGTGTCTTCGCTGTCCAAAATAAAGGATTTATTTAAATCCTAAATTGAAAAGTCAAACGGCTAGTTTGAAAGTCAAACGGCAATTTTGGGAAGTGGGAAGAGAGGAGGATTGGTGGAGGCCGAATTGGAGGAGGGTTCCTCCCTTGGCCGGCGCCCCACCAAGCCGACTTGGGGAGGGACTCTCCTCCCCTTGGCCGGCTAGCCCTCCCACCTATATAAGGAGGGGCAGGGCTCCCTCCTAGCACACACAAGTTCCTATCTTCTACCTCCGGTTTAGAGCCGTTTTGGTTTAGAGCTTCTAATTGCCCTAGCCTTCGGTTTAGAGCCTTCTAATTGGTTTAGAGCTTCTAATTGGTGTGTCTAATTACTAGACCACTAATAGCCTCTCTCATAAGCTCCACCATACTCGCACCGGCTTAAGGCGAAGCCCTGCGAGATCTCCCCTCTACTTCCGGTACCACGCCGTTGTGCTGCCGGAATCGCGAGGAGAGTGCTACAACCTCCGCTGCCTGCTGGAACAAGGGAGAGGAAGGTCTTCGTCGAGTACCGAACGTGTGACCGACTGCGGGAGCGCTGCGGGAACGCGGCGCTGGAAGGATCGTCTACGCGATCTTGAGATCGGAAAGAGTACGACTACATCACCCACGAGAATCTGCTCTCGTTAACCGCTTTGGAATCTTTGAGGGTAAGTTATTCCATCGACTCGTTGCTACAATCTAGTAGATAGATCTTGGCTTGTTTGTTTGTATGCGGTAGAAAATTTTGTTTTCCATGCTACGAACCCCTATAGTGGTATCAGAGCCGTGTCTATATGTAGATCTGTTGCACGAGTAGAACACAATGGTCATTGTGGGCGTTGATGCTGTTATTGTCGATTGCTTCTTGTGTACTTTGCATCTTGCGGTATGTTGGGATGAAGCGGCCCGGGCTAACCTTACATGACATCGTTCATGAGACTTGCTCCACGCTTGACATGCAACTTGTATTGCATAAGTGGCTTTGCGGGTGCCTGTTTCTCCTAGCATAGTAAAGATCCAATTTACAACGGGTAATCAACAATGCTAGTATCAATGTTGTGGTTCTTGTTCGTAAGTTAGAACGACACTTATTGAAAGCCCCAAACCACGTAAAATATGCAAAGAAAGTAGAAGCGACTAACTTTGTTTTGCAGGGGTGTGCAGTGATGTGATATGGCCATGATTGTGATTATATTTGATGTATGCAATGTTCCTTATTGTAAGTTGGCAACCGGCAGGAGCCATATGGTTGTCTTTAATTTCTGTTAAGACCTGCGTGTCTATTCAAAATAGTTGTAATAGTTGAAGCCGGTGGACGACAACCATGGTGAAGCGTCATTGACCTTGATGCAATGCTGGTGATGATGGAGATCATGTTCGTGCTTGAAGATGGAGATCGGAAGCACAAAGAAGAAAGGCCATATCATATCACATATTATAAATTGCATGTGATGTTAATCCATTATGCATCTTGTATTGCTTAGTAGACGACGGTAGCATTATAAGATGATCCCTCATGCACATAAATTTCAAGTTCTAAAGTGTTCACCCTTAGTATGCACCGTTGCCAAAGCTTGCTGCTTCGAAGCACCACGTGATGATCGGGTGTCTTTGATTCCGCGGGTGAATACAACGTAAGCAAGCCAGATTTGCTTATGCGGTAGCTAAGGTTTGATCTTGACGAGCCTAGCATGTACAGACATGGCCTCAGGAACACGGATTACCGAAAGGTAGAGCATGAGTCATATAGTAGATATGATGAACATGTTGATTGTTCGCCATTGAAGCCATATCAACTCTCGTGATGATCGGTTTTGATGTGGTGGATTTGGTTCGTGTGATCACTAAAACAATGTGAGGGATGTTGTTTTGAGTGGGAGTTCACCTAGATTAATTTAATTATTAATTAGAACTCAATTTATCATAAACTAAATCAAAGTGAATTTGCATAGTTGTTGTAGTCATTGGCATCCGTTTACCACCTTGCGCTTAGTTATAATTGAGATGATAGAACTATAGAATTCTGGTTAGTTACTTTACGAACTGGTATCGTATTGTTATGAAGTGTTAATCTAAAGTTTAAAAGTCCTATTGCAAACTTTCAGTAAGTTCCGGTTACTCCATGAAGTTTAATAATTGGTATTAAATCAAGAGTAACAATTCCAAGTGTTAGTATATAAAGTATCATGTTTGTCTCCATGATTCTTGATATTCAAAGGATTGTCTGAATATCAAGGTTATCTAGGATCTGAAAGAGTTGTTTCAGAAACCATGATATGTGGAAGATATTGTGATATCTGAAACAAAGTTTTGGTTACAACATGATAGAGTATAATATGGCAAAAGTCATGTTCTCATATTTGATGAAAATTTGCAAAAGGTTGGAGACACTAGTTGTCCTAATCTTCCAAAAGGTTTTGGAGAGCAACATTATACTCGCGATTCACCGTTATAAGCTAAAAGTAGCTTGGTCATGGACGATTCCATGATGAAGGTGAATATTTGATGTAGGTAAAATGTTTACTACACCAATAGATTACTAAAGAAAGGAATTTGGAAGAACACCAAACATTTGATGATGGTGATCTACTTCAAAGTGCAAATCCAAAGACATTGGTATTTAATTATACACGCTTTGGACTATGTGTCATATGTATGACTCCACTATTAATGTTGATAGATTCTTTCAAACAGAAAAGGAAATACTGAAAGAGAATCTCAGAAATATATGGCAGAAAAGAAAAGACTAGAATTGTTCAGTTTAAGTATATAGATGATATACATGTTATGGCTATATTCTTTGCTCATTAAACAATGTGGTTCTTAAGTATTTTATACTGAATTTGTTGGTATGAATCGTCATACGAAACAACACAATTCATGAACTACAATGGCCTAAGTAACTAGCAAAAGAATATGTGATGATGTTCATCGAGAACAAATAAAGGGTTATTGTGTTGCTCGTTAAAACATCAAAGCTTGCCTTCAAGATTTGTTTTATCAGGTATTATGAGAACAAAAGGGTTGTTCAAATAATTGCCGTAATCCATAAAAGATGGATGATTCACAAATCTCATTGGAGAAATCACATCCATAAAACTAGTGCTAAAAAAAATGTCGAAAGACAAATTGATTGAAAGATCACTTAGGAAGTGACATCGCAGTTTAAATTATATTGGAAAGAAAACATGAAGAAACTCCATGTGGATGGAATTTTGGAGTCTTTTGATTTTTGATCAAATGACGTTTGTGAAACTTTCCTAGAGAATAATTAAAACTTCGTTCATAGGCCAAAAGGGAACGAAAGACTAGCTTATTGGAACTTGTGCATATTGTTGTACGAACTCCATTATGTGTAGTCAAGAGCGATGGATTTCAACTTCATATGCTTTCTCCGAAAATTTGAGTGAATATATGAATATTTACTTAATAAGGATGAAGTATGAAATATTTCAAAAGTTCAAAGATTTCAAGATGAAGTGCAAAAACATTGTAACAAGAATATAAATAGTTTATGATAAGATCATAAAGGAAGATATTTGAGTTACAAGTTTAGCATAATACCTAAGATTTAAGGAATCGTTCCGTGGATTTGCATTTCCCGAAACACCATAAGAGTATGGAGCGTTCGAGATATGTAATTAAAACCTTGTTTGACATGGTAAGATCAAAGGTGTAAAATATAGAACTGCCATTATATTTTAAAGATTAAAAGCTTTAGAGACTACCGCTTTTCCACTAAAAAGAGCTCCATCATAATCCGCTAAAATGACACCATATAAAGTTATGGTTTGGGATAAAACCCAAGTAGTCCTTTCTTAAAACATTGGTATGCTATGCATAAGAAAGATGTGTGCAACCAAAGTCGGATAAACCTGTCTTTGTATAAATATTAAGTATTCCTCCACAAACACCGGAGACAAAAGTGTTTGTCGCTTAGAACGTCAAGTTTCTTTGAGAAGGAATTTTTCGTGAAAAGTTAAAGTGGGAGGACAATAGAACTTTGATAAGGTTAAAAGAACCTTAGCTATATGTGCAGAGTTGCGCAGCACCGAAAAGTGTTCCGGAGGCAGCAATAATGCTCATGGCTCACGTGCCTCAAAGGTTGTGGTCATGGAGGTCTAAGTTTCTATTGAAACAAGTAGGTCGAGTAAACAATCAAATACTAAGATTTGAGGGTTGAATCATTATTTGAGAATAATGAACGGACTACATGCAAAGAAGCGATGATGGGCCCTGACTCCGTCAAATGGCTTGAAGCCATAAAATCCGTGATAATTCCATACACGAGAAATCAAGTTTTGAACTTGAAGGACCCTCGAGAAAGGTGTAAGACCTTACAGTTGTGTTTGGATCTATAAAGAAATAGACATGGATGTTTCACATCTATAGTCGACATGTTGGGAGAGAGTTCACAACAATGTTCAAGGATTGACTATGACAAGATTTGATCTTTCATAGCGATATTTAGTCTATACGGATTAATATAGCAACCACTACATATAATTTTGTTATGTGGTAGTTGAATAAACAAAACAAGTTCTTCTAATAGAATTGTTACCTAGGACGTGTGCATGACATGGTCCAAAGGGTTTTATTAATTCAAAGGATGCTGAATGCATATGCAAACTTCAATGGTTGAAGTAAGCATAGCGGAGTTGGAATCTTCACTATGATGAAACTATTAAAAGAGTTTAATTTCATCGGAGACAATGAAGATGCTTGCATTTGCAAGAAATTAAGTGGGAGCGCTAAAGACATATTTCTAATACATTATGTGGAGGACATATTGCTGATTAGAAATGATGTATCTTTTATTAACACATGTTAAGAATTTCATCCTGATGAAAGACTTAGGCAAAACCCAAATATTTGGCATCAATAAGATGCTAATATGGTTGTGCCAGAAGTACATAAACGAGATATTGTATGAGTTCAATATAGAAACTACAAGAAAAGGTTCTTGTCGCACAGAAAGGATTGAAAGAGTTCAATGTTGATGATATATTCAAGTGTATTGACATTTGGTAAGTGAGACAAAGATTCAAGTATAGATTGATACTTGATGTATGAAATCACAAAGAGTGTTTATATGAATCATACTGTGGTATGTACAAATCCAGATATGTCCTATGCTCTAAAAGTTATGAGCATATACCGGAATGATTCATAAGATGATCATTGGACGATAGTAAGGATATTCTTATGATCTTTTGGAAGAACTAAGAGTATATTATTTGTAGAAGTGACAAATAGATGGTTAGTTCATTGTAAAAGTACTACATTGATACTAGTTTTGTCACAGAGTACAAATTAAGTTTATCTCAATCTAAATTAAGGGTGGCACAATATAATGGAAAGTGAGTTCCATAATGGATTTGGATGAGTTCCAAAGTTAAGACATTGTGACAGATACTTCAACAAAAGGCTAAGTATATGACTGCTATTATAGCAGCAAAAGAGGGCATTTGTGTCAAGTAGTTTGTTATCAAACTAGGTGTAGTTCACAGCGGGATAATACTATGAAGATATATTGTGCGACAATATTATCAACATGTTTTAACCCCAAGGAACTAAAGGTCACACCGAAAGACCAAATTATACAAAGCCATCTCATTAGAGAATGAGTGATGCGTAGAGACGCAAAGACATGCAATTACACACGGACCTGGAAGTGTCAGATCCGGAGATCAGTTGACCACTAGCAATCGTGTACATGCAACACCGGAAAGCCATAGGTGTTGAATACACAAAGGTTTGAAACTAGATTATTGACTCTAGTGCAAGTGGGAGACTGTTGGAGATATGCCCTAGAGGCAATAATAAATATAGTTATTATTATATCTTTGTGTTTATGATAAATGTTTATATTCATGCTATAATAGTATTAACAAGGAAACATTAATACTTGTGTGAATTGTAAACTTAAATTGAAGTCCCTAGTATAGCCTCTATACTTCACTAGCTTGTTGGTTAATAGATGATTGTGGTTTCCCTATCATGAACATTGAGATGTTATTAACAACAAGATCATATCGTTAGGAGAATGATATGGTGGACATACTCCTATAGATAAGCGTAGCATAAAGATCAAGTCATTTCAATAGTTCAATTGCTATATGCTTTCTGATACATAGTAACCTAATTCCTTCGACCATGAGATCATGCATATCACCTTTACCGGATGGATGCTTTGATGTCATCAAACACCACACCGTAACAGGGTGGCTATAAAGGTGGTATTGAGTGTTCGGAAAGTATTGGTTGAAACACATGGATCAAGAGTGGGATTTGTCCATCCATATGACGGATAGATATTCTCTGGGCCCTCTCGGTGAAATGTCATCCAATTAGCTTGCAAGCATGTGACTGGGTCACAAGGGATCACATATCACGGGAACGAGAAAAGAGTACTTATCAGTAACGAGGTTGAACTAGGTATGCAGAGATACCGACGATCATAACCTCGGATAAGTAAAATATCGTGAGACAAAGGGAAATTGGTATCGTATGTAAGTGGTTCATTCGATCGCAAAGTAATCGTAGAAATATGTGGGAGCCATATGAATTTCCAGATTCCTCTATTGGTTATTGATCGGAGAAGTGTCTCGATCATGTCCGCATAATTCACGAACCGTAGGGAGACACACTTAAGGATTCGACGTTGTTTGAGTAGTTATGGTATTATGAGAAAGAGTCCGAATGTTGTTCGGAGTCTCGGATGGGATTCGGGATATCACGAGGAGATCCGGAATGGTCCGGAGAATAAGATTCATATAAGGAAAGTCCCGTTTCGGAGTTGGGGAATGGTTCCGGTGTTTTCATCGGGAACATTCTAGAAGGTCCCGGAATGTCCGGCACTCCGGAGGGGGGAAGGGTACATGAATGTGTCATTGTAAGTTGGAATGATTGCATCATGTACTAGGTGTCTTCGCTGTCCAAAATAAAGGATTTATTTAAATCCTAAATTGAAAAGTCAAACGGCTAGTTTGAAAGTCAAACGGCAATTTTGGGAAGTGGGAAGAGAGGAGGATTGGTGGAGGCCGAATTGGAGGAGGGTTCCTCCCTTGGCCGGCGCCCCACCAAGCCGACTTGGGGAGGGACTCTCCTCCCCTTGGCCGGCCAGCCCTCCCACCTATATAAGGAGGGGCAGGGCTCCCTCCTAGCACACACAAGTTCCTATCTTCTACCTCCGGTTTAGAGCCGTTTTGGTTTAGAGCTTCTAATTGCCCTAGCCTTCGGTTTAGAGCCTTCTAATTGGTTTAGAGCTTCTAATTGGTGTGTCTAATTACTAGACCACTAATAGCCTCTCTCATAAGCTCCACCATACTCGCACCGGCTTAAGGCGAAGCCCTGCGAGATCTCCCCTCTACTTCCGGTACCACGCCGTTGTGCTGCCGGAATCGCGAGGAGAGTGCTACAACCTCCGCTGCCTGCTGGAACAAGGGAGAGGAAGGTCTTCGTCGAGTACCGAACGTGTGACCGACTGCGGGAGCGCTGCGGGAACGCGGCGCTGGAAGGATCGTCTACGCGATCTTGAGATCGGAAAGAGTACGACTACATCACCCACGAGAATCTGCTCTCGTTAACCGCTTTGGAATCTTCGAGGGTAAGTTATTCCATCGACTCGTTGCTACAATCTAGTAGATAGATCTTGGCTTGTTTGTTTGTATGCGGTAGAAAATTTTGTTTTCCATGCTACGAACCCCTACAGAAGGCTCTGCCGCTATACAAGTTGCTGAAAAAGGCGGACAAATTTGCCTGGACAGACGAAGCAGATGCAGCATTGAAGCAGCTCACGAAAACCCTTTCCTCAGCGCCTAACCTTGCAGCACCCGAACCTGGAGAGCCCCTATTAATATACATGGTGGCGACCAACCGGGTAATCAGCGTTGTCGTCGTGGTAGAGCGGAAGGAACTTGGCTATGAGCACGGAGTTCAACGACCAGTTTACTATGTAAGCGAGGTCTTGACGGAGTCCAAGCAGCGTTACCCGCACTACCAAAAGATAGCTTATGGAGTATTCCTTGCTTCTCGTAAGCTGAGGCATTACTTTCAGGAGCACCCAATCAAAGTGGTGGGCAAGACTCCACTGTCCGACATAATAAACAACAACGACGCTACATGAAGGGTTGCGAAGTGGGGCATTGAACTTGCCGCCTTCGAAATCACCTACAAAAGACGCGACGCTATCAAGTCACAAGCCTTGGCGGATTTTATTGAAGATTGGACGGAGATGCCTGATGCTACTCCATTGCCGGAACCAGAGTACTGGGTGATGCACTTTGACGGATCAAAGCTGCTCAATGGCTCGGGGGCTAGTGTATTGCTACAGTCACCAATAGGAGACAAGCTACACTACGTTCTGCAGATCCACTTCGAGGCTACAAATAACATGGCGGAGTATGAAGCACTCATTCACGGACTATGTGTAGCCAAGGATATTGGCATCAAGCGCATAGTTTGCTGTGGAGATTCCGACTTGGTTGCCCAGCAGGTGGCTGGCACCTGGAATGTGCGGAACCCTGTGATGGCGGCATATCGAGATGAAGTGGACGAGATAGCCAAGAGCTTTTTGGGCTACGAAGTCAAGTATGTGCCTAGGGAGCAAAATGAGGCGGCTAATCTGCTGTCTAAGCTTGGATCAGGACGCAAGCGAATTCTGCCAGGAGTTTTCCTAGAACATTTGCGCACACCATCCGTGAAGGGAGCCGACATCGACAACCCGGATAGAGCTGATTCTTTCGTCAACATGGTGACAAAGTTCCCTCTGGCTTGGACAAAACCGTTCATGGAATATTTCGAACACGGAACTTTTCCCGACGACAAGGTCGAAAGACGGCAAATAGTATGACGAGCAAAGGGTTACACCATAATCAATGGGAAACTCTACAAAAGGAGCACTACGGGTGTATACCTAAAGTGTGTTTCCCAGCTAGAAGGTATGGAAATCCTACGCGAAATCCATCTCGGAGATTGCGGGCATCACGCCGCTCCTCGATCGTTGGTCGCGAAAGCCTTCCGGCAAGGATTCTACTGGCTGACCGTGAAGGTGGACGCCGACAAGCTGGTTGAGACATGCATGGGATGCCAGTATTATGCCCGACAACCACATGTTCCCGTTGAAGAATTGCGAACAATACCAATAACTTGGCCGTTTGCAGTCTGGGGGCTAGACATGGTGGGACCGTTACAAACGGCACCATGTGGATTTACACATCTTCTTGTAGCAGTTGATAAATTCACTAAATGGATAGAAGCTAAACCCATTAGAAAGCTTGATGGGGCAAGTGCCCTCAGGTTTGTCCGGGATATAGTGGTGAGATTTGGTCTCCCACATAGCATTATCACCGACAATGGTAGCAATTTGTCTCTCGGAGAAGTGGAGGCTTATTGTTGGGAGAAGGGCATCCGACTTGACCTTGCATCTATGGCACACCCACAATCCAATGGTCAGGTCGATCAAGCCAATGTGTTAATTCTGCAGGGAATCAAGCCACGTCTTGAGGCACTGCTACACAGAGCAGCTGGAGCCTGGGCGGAGGAATTACCATCTGTGCTGTGGAGTTTACGAACTACACCCAACAGATCCACCGGCTACACCCCTTACTTCATGGTATATGGAGCAGAAGCCATCCTGCCTTCCGACATACTTCACGATGCACCAAGAGTTGCCGCCTACGACGAAGATGACGCTGAAGAATCCAGACGCCTAGATGTGGACCTTCTCGAGGAGGAGTGTGTTTTGGCATGCCAAAGATCCGCCATCTACCAGCAGAAGCTACGCAGCTACCATAGTTGCCATGTCCGGCATCGCTCGTTTAAGGAGGGGGATTTGGTGCTCCGACTTAAGAAGAAGAAGTCACACAAGTTATCCCCGCCATGGGAAGGACCATTCATCATAAGCAAAGCGCTACTCAATGGGTCTTACTACCTCATTGACAATCGTGAACTAAAGGATAGACCCAACAAGGATCATAAGCGTAAGCGACGTGACCTGGATGATGACTACCCGGAGCTTGATCGGCCATGGAACATAGCACAGCTATGTCCTTTTTACACTTAGCATTTTTATCTAATTGTGTACCTTTTATATGATCAATGAAGTAAAGCTTTTTGGTTCACTCATATTTCTGAGTCTTTTACCTCCTTTAGTGTTCATTTTTGGATCATGTAAAACCTTTATGCACAAGTTTTGCGATTGCACTTGTGAAAATTCCGCCTACGGGCGTTAGCTTAAGTTTTCTGGTCTACACGTTCATTGTCGTTTTTATGTGGATTCTGGAGTAGTGACTTTGGCACTTATTGTCGGCGATTTTGTGCTTAGGTTATTGACAGTGCCATTGGGCATCATCACCTGAGCGCATGGTTCCGACAACGAGTCTTCCGACTCATGAAAAGTCAAGCATAAGAACCAAAGTAATGGATAAGCCAGCACTTGCTTAAAAATATATACATGCTGGAAGTCCGACAACGAGTCTTCCGACTCATGAAAAGTCAAGCATAAGAACCAAAGTAATGGATAATCCAGCACTTGCTTAAAAATATATACATGCTGGAAGTTAGTTCTTAGGTAGCAGGAGATAACAACCATTGTTTTCCTCCTTAAGATTACATACATAAGTTTTTCCACATATGCACCAAAGGTGAAACAAATATTACAAAGTTGTTCTTCATTCCTTTGGCGCAGGCGACTTGGACACAACATCATCAGCAGTAGGAGAGCCACCCTCGAAGTCGGCTATGTTAAGAGACTCAGAGGAGCTTTGGTCGCCGTCATCCATGGTATTCCTGGGCATGAAGACATTGACGTCAACCAACTCGGTGACTCTGGTGTCATAGCCCACGAGGGACGACAAGATGGACTCATGATTGATAGCCTTGTCAGCGTCATCCACGTCGGGAATTCCAGAGGTCACCGTGTCGATGTCGGCATCTTCATAGTGTTCCTTAACCATTGACAGCGCCATCCTTGCGCCAGCCCGTGCACATGAAGCTTTCCAGCTTGTGATACGCTCAGGGGCTCAGCGCAGGATCTCCGAGTACTTCGCCACATAGTCCGATGCTTTTATGTTGATTTGGAGGGGCTTGGCGATTTCCTTGGCTTGCGTGATGGCGGTGTTGATAAAGTTGCCGGCAAGAACCATGCATTCCTTGGCCAGAGGAGGCGAACGGGTCAAACCCATAGGAGCTGAAAAATCCGACAAGGAGCACATGAGTTCAACAGTTCAGAGTATCCAGACTACAGAAATCCAAGGCGGAGAAAGCTTACTGAAGATGCTGGCCTCAGCCTGCCAGAGGGTGTCCGCCAAGGATTCTTTATCTTGTTGGAGGAGCTTATATGCCTCGCTGTGGCGTTGATTCTGCTCTTCGGCAGCTTCCTTCTGATCTTTTAAGATCGCAATCTCCTCCTTCAAGCGATTGATTTCCTCGGTGGCGGAGTCCTGCAGGGCCTTCATTGACTCCTCATGCATTTTCAGCATGTCCTTCCTCTCCTCCTTAAGGATCTTATTTTCACTATCCAGCTGCTGAATGTGCTTGGATTGCTCGACAATGTCCTTGGCCTTGGCAACATGTTCTGCAAAAGTCGGAGAAATCAAAGTACATAGTGAGTACTCGGAGAATATAAGCACAAAACCAAGACGGAATGCGCAAAAAGAAAATAGACTCTTGTTTTTGATGATCTGTTCCTTCAAGATGGAAGTTTTACCCTTGTCGGCTTCAAGATCTGCGTGCATCTTCTGGTCCTTATCATTGGCCATGCCCCTCCGAGCATTCTCGTTCTGTGGAAAAAAGGTAAAAGTTAAAATGTTGTATGGTCTGCTTGGATCCTCTAGCCAGAAATTTTCCACCTAGACGCTCGGGGGAAACATTGGGAGTTTTTAACTTAAAAATATGCTTAGCTTTTCTTTAAGCATCTAGTCGGAACTAATTCAGTTACATCTAGAAGCTTGGGGGCTACAGTATAAAGTTTTTAACTCGGATATATGCTTAGCTTTCTTTAAGCATCTAGTTGGAACTAATTCAGTTACAACTAGAAGCTTGGGGGCTACAGTATTGAAATTTATAAACACTGCGTATGCTACTCTTAAAGCATCTAGTCGGAATAATTCATTCCATCTAAATGCTTGGGGGCTATAGTGAGAAGTTTTCTAGCTTAGTCACTCTTAGAGCATCTAGATGCAAAGACCTATGGTTTTCCGTCTACATCCTCGGGGGCTATAGTGGGATACTCATATGAAATGCAAAAGGCAAGTAAAACTTACAAGTGCAATGATCTTGAGATTGGTAGCGCTCTCGTCCAGCAGATTGCCAAAGGAGATGCTATTTCCTCGCAAGATGTCTGCTTGTCGGAGGAACTCCTCAAGACCGCACGTCGGAGATGTCGGTGCTGCACCAGGAACCAGAGTTGTGCTACTCGGCATAAGTGCCGGGTAGACTATCTTCAGGAAATCAAAAGGTTTTTGGGGAGCAAGGGCGCCTTCTTCGGCAGAAGTACCAGCTTCCACCACCGCCTTACCGCCACCGATGGCATCCTTAGCCGGAGCTTCAGCCATTTGTTGGGCGGTACTCTCCTGTGTCGCCTGCTCGCCGACAACAGCAAGCTCGGTAGAGGAGCCTGAGTCCACTTCCATGGAAGAAGGGCCAGATGCCTCCTTAGCTTGTGAGGTTGTCGGGGCAGACGAGGGCTTGACGGTAGGAGTGGCACGGGCGATGGCGGGAGAGGCGTCGCGATGCAGCCAGTCCTTCACGGTTCTAGAAACCCCCAATGATTTGGAGGTCTTCTTGAGGCTGGTCGTGGCTTTCTTCCTGAAACGTGCAAGATACATAAGTACAGGAGGAACACAGATAAATAGACAATGTCGGAAGAAAATAAGCTTACACAAGTGGGGGTGCTTTAGCAAAAGGGATCCTGATGGCTTTTCTTTTCTCCACCTCCAGGGCGGCGGTAGTCTTTTTGGAGGCTCCACCCTCCGTCTTCTTATTATTGCCCCCGTCGGCAGCGTCAGAGGTGGAGCTCTTTCACTTTCACGCCACCGGAGCATCGTCGTCGGACACGATGGTGACCTCCTTCATCTTTGGTCCATAGATTTTGGGAGCCATGCTGTCCTCATCTATGTCGCAAAGCTATTAATTGAAGGTCCACCGTGTTAGATGAGATGGCAGTTGTTAGACGGGAAAAAACTGGAGTAAAAGTCGTACACGGAAAATAAACAGTTACCTTTGGGCACTTGCCGTCTACGAACATGTCATAGGTGATAGCGAAGCCGCGTTGCTTGTCTTTCACCTTAACGATGTCCTTAAGACGGAGCTTGACGGAGTCGCTCGAGAAATTGTCCACGGATATGCGGAGGCTATCCCTCCTGTCGCCGGTATAATCGTGCATGAGCTTCGCACGGTGCTGCAGAGGTTGGATTCGCCTGATGAACCAGCACATGGCCAGGTCCAAGCCGGTCAAACCCGTATCTATGAGCCACTCGATCCGCCTTATGGCACGAGAAGCGTCGAGGTCGGAAGGAAGGGCGGCTTGGGATCTCCATGTGGAAACTTCAGCGGCGGCTCCGTCCACGAAGTCCGGGTACGTTACTTCTCGGCTAGCCAGAGGGATATCTGGGACGTAGAGGTAAGTACGCTGCCAATTCTTGCAGGACTCGTGGCCAAGATGTCGGGGAATCGCCGGCCAGGACGGATCTTGAAGCTTATGGTTCCACAATTTCTAAGCTCATCTTTGACGGCTCCGGCTTCACGCTTGACAGTGAAGAAGTACACAAAGAGATCTAGCCTAGGCCTAATCCCTAGGTAACCCTCACAAAGTTCCGCGTAATTGCTAAGCACTAGGATACTATTGGGAGAAAGGTTTTGGGGCTGGACCCTATAGTGATTCAAGACGGAGAGAAAGAAGTTGGAGATGGGAAGGGAGACGCCACGTACCAGTTGGGCTTTGAGGTACATGGTTTCTCCGACTTGGGGAGAAGGTGTCACGTCACCGACCGGCGCCGCCCGCCAGGCAAGCCCCTCCGTCGCAGGGAGATATCCCTCGACGATCAGCTCTTGGATGTCGCCGTCAGTGATGTCTGAGACGCGCCAATCCCCTTGTGCGAATCCAACTCCTCCTCAAACGGCTCCAGCGCCGCTGGATTATGGTTGCCGCCGGTGGACTCAACCACCGCAGAAACGGGGATGACCAAACCCTCTGGGGGCACGACGACGGATCTTTCCGGCTTCGCCGCGGCTTCGCTCGACGCCGCCATGGAAGGGGAAGTGTTGCTGCTGGCTATGGGGTGAGAGTGGAGGTGACTGGTGCGAATTGGCGCTAGGATTTTTTGGAAGCTTTCGCGGAGAGCTCGAGGAGGCGCGCACTGGAGGAAGAAGACAATGTGAGGAGAATGAGGTAAAAGGTGAAAATTCCACCGCTGTTACTATTTATCATCTCCGGCGTCAAGATTCGTGCAGCTTGATCGGACGGTTGCCGCGTGTGTTCATGAACGTGCGCGGAAATTTTGCTATGTCTCCAACCGTCACCGCCAACGGTTCGTATCTCTCGCACGGGAAAATCAGACATGATTGCGTTCTCTGCATGTGTGAGTTATGAGGCATCGCTGACCTAAGCCTACGTCGCCCTAGCTGACACAGGCAGATGAACCATCACATCGAAGATTCCGGCATGGACGGATCTAGTCCAGCTACGGAAGAGTACGATGGAAGATTCAGCATTTCTCCGACCTACAAGTTAAAGATGGAGAAAACCTTGAAGGGTTCTTTGGGAGGACTACAAGATATTGCTTGACGATTTGCCGACATCCATCTAGATGGAACATTCCACAAGAAGAGGCAAGACGGCGCAAGATCTCGGAGTTCTCCGGGGGCTATTGTTGGGGATATGCTATATGGGTATCCTTATAGCATGTCTCTTATCCGGCTAACCCGGGTGGCCTACAGTTGGTAGCATGTCCTATGGCCTGCTGGGCGGCCCAGTTAGATGGATCCAGAAGGGAGGCCCATGCCAGATAAAGGAAGGCTACGGTTGGAGTCACCGACATACCCGGAGCCTTGGAGTACAAGACACACAAGACTAGTAATATACGGTGTAGGACTCTGTAACCTGTCTGGCTAGGACTTTTTCCTATAACCCTAGGACCTGGCGACTATATAAGTCGGGCCTATGGGAGCCTTTAGGGAACAATCATAGACAACTTCAGACAATCGAGTAGCAATTAGCACACACCTCGCACAGCGAACCTATCTCTGTAACTCGGCGTATTTCGTTTATAGTCATTTATAGCAGGAGTAGGATTCCGCCACCGTCGTGGGATCTGAAACTGGGTAAGCTGTGTTACCTCGTACCCGTCAACCGTCCGCCTTCCCCCACGTCTCTAAGCACGCACTGTGAGGACCCATCCATGGCATACTCGTCGGCAATACCACGACAGCTAGCAACTTCATCAGCATCGCCGTCAAGCAAGCTAAGGAGATCGCCAAGCCCCTCAACATCAACAACAAGGCGGTGGACTCCATGATGAAGTACTCGGAGATTCTATGCCAAGCCCCCGAGTGTATCGAAAGATGGAAGGCTTGATGTACCTGGGCTGGTGCAAGAGTGTCGCTGGAAATAGTCAAGGCACACTATGAAAATGCCGACCTTGCCACGATGACCTCGGGTTTTTCGACATAGACGACAAAGGCCAGAAGATTGATCACAAGGCTATCTGGGCGTCGCTCGTGGGTTTTGACACCAGGGTTGCCGAGTTGGTCAATCACAACGTCTTCGTGCCTCTGGAGATCATTGATGGCGACCACCAAAGCTCCTCCGAGTCCCTCAAGACCACCGACTTTGAAGATGATCAGGATGGCTCTCCTGCCGCCGACGATGCTGCTTCAAAGTCTCCTGCGCCAGAGGAATAAAAACACTTTTTAATATTTGTTTCCTCTGGATTGGTGTATGCGGAAAAACTACAATGTTAACTTAAGGCGGAAAAACAATAGCTGTAATTTCCTGCTACTCAAGTACTAGTTCCAGCATGTAAATATTTTTTAAGCAAGTGCCGTCTTATCCATTACTTTGGTTCTTATGCTTGACCTTTAATGAGTCGGAAAACACGTTGTCGGAACCATGCGCTCAGGTGATGATGCCCAATGCCACCGTCAGAAACCTAAGCACAACATCGCCGACTTCAAGTGCCTAAAATCACTACTCTAGAATCCACATAAAAACAACAAAGAACGTGTAGATCGTAGGCGGAATTTTCACATGTGCAAATGCAAAGCTTGTGCATAAAGGCTTTATACGATCCAAAAATGAACACTAAAGGACGTAAAAGACTCAAGAATATGAGTGAACTAGAGAGCTTTATTTCATTGATCATATAAGAGGTACACAGTAGATAAAAAATATGCTAAGTGTAGAAAGGACGTAGCTGTGCTATGTTCCATGGCCGGTCAAACTCCGGGTAGTCATCATCTGGGTCATGTCGCTTACGCTTATGATAATCGCTAGGTCTATCCTCAAGTTCATGATTGTCAACGAGGTAGTAAGACCCATTGAGCAACGCCTTGCTTATGATGAACGGTGCTTCCCATGGTGGGGATAATTTGTGTGACTTCTTCTGCTTAAGTCAGAGCACCAGATCCCCCTCTTTAAATGAGCGATGGCGAACACGGCGACTATGGTAGCTACGTAGCTTCTGCTGGTAGATGGTGGATCTTTGGCATGCCAATACACGCTCTTCATCGAGAAGGTCCACATCTAGGCGTCTGGATTCTTCAGCATCATCTTTGTCATAGGCGGCAACTCTTGTTGAATCGTGAAGAATGTCGGAAGGCAGGATGGCTTCTGCTCCATATACCATGAAGTAAGGGGTGTAGCTGGTAGATCTGTTGGGTGTAGTTCGTAAACTCCACAACACAGATGGTAATTCCTCTGCCCAGGCTCCAGCTGCTCTGTGTAGCGGTGCCGCAAGACGTGGCTTGATTCCCTGCATAATTAATCCATTGGCTCGCTCAACTTGTCCATTGGACTGTGGGTGAGGCACATATGCTAGGTCAAGTCGGATGCCCTTCTCCCAACAATAAGCTTCCACTTATCCGAGTGACAAGTTGCTGCCGTTGTTGGTGATAATGCTATGTAGGAGACCAAATCTCACCACTAGATCCCGGACAAACCTAAGGGAAGTTGCCCCATCAAGCTTTCTAATGGGTTTAACTTCTATCCGTTTGGTGAATTTATCAACTTATACTAGAAGATGCGTAAACCCACATGGTGTCGTTTGCAATGGACCAACCATGTATAGCCCCCAGAATGAAAACGGCCAAGTTATTGGTATTGTTCGCAATTCTTCAGCTGGAACATGTGGTTGTCGGGCATCCCATGCATGTATCAACACGCTGGTCGGCATCCGCCTTTGCTGTTAGCCAGTAGAATCCTTGCCGGAAGGCTTTGGAGACCAAATATCGAGGAGCGGCGTGATGCCCGCAATCTCCGAGATGGATCTCACGAAGGATTTCAATACCCTCCTACTCGGAAACACACTTGAGGTATACACTAGTGGTGCTTCTTTTTGAAGAGCTGTCAATTGATTATGGTATAGCCCTTTGCTCGACGTACTATTTCTCGTCTTTCGACCTCGTCGTCGAGCAAAGTTCCGTGTACGAGATATTCCATGAACGGTTTTGTCCAAGCCGGAGGGACCTTTGTCACTGTGTGAACGAAAGAGTCAACTATATCCGGGTTCTCGATATCCGCTCCCTTCATAGATGGGGTCCGTAGATGCTCCAACAAAACGCCAGGCGGAATTTTCTTGCACCCTGATCCAAGCTTTGACAGTAGATCAGCCGCGTCATTTTTCTCACTTGGGACATACTTGACTTAGTATCCCAAGAAGCTCTTGGCTATCTTGTCCACTTCATCTCGATATGTTACCATCATAGGGTTCCGCGTGTTCCAGGTGCCAGCAACCAGTTGTGCAACCAATTCGGAATCTCCACAGCAAACTATGCGCTTGATGCCAATATCCTTGGCTACGCGTAGTCCGTGAATGAGTGCTTCGTACTCCGTCATGTTGTTCGTAGCCTCGAAGTGGATCTGCAGAACATAGTGTAGCTTCTCCCCAGTTGGTGACTGTAGCAATACACCAGCCCCCGAGCCATTGAGTAGCTTTGATCCGTCAAAGTGCATCACCCAGTATTCTGGCTCTAGCATAGGGGTAGCATATGGCATCTCCGTGCAATCTGTGATAAAATCCTCCAAGTCCTGTGACTTGATAGCATCGCACCTCTTGTAGGTAATCTCGAAGGCGGTAAGTTAAATGCCCCACTTCGCGACCCTTCCTATAGCGTCGATGTTGTTGATGATGTTGGACAGTGGAGCTTTGCTCACAACTGTGATAGGGTGCTCCTGGATGTAGTGCCTTAGCTTCCGAGAAGCAAGGAACACTACATAAGATATCTTCTGGTAGTGCGGGTAACGCTGCTTGGACTCCGTTAAGACCTCACTTACATAGTAAACTGGTCGTTGAACTCCGTACTCATGCCCTGGTTCTTTCCGCTCTACCATGACAACGATACTGATACCCGGTTAGTGGCCGCCATGTAAATCAACATAGGCTCCATAGGCTCGGGTGCTACAAGTATAGGCACCAAAGAGAGTATCTCCTTTAGCTTCTTCAATGTTGCATACGCTTTGTCTTTCCATGTAAATTTGTTTGCCTTCTTCAGCAACTTGTATAGCGGCAATGCCTTCTCTCCAAGTCGGCTGAGAAACCGGCTAACCGCTGCAATGCAGCCTGTAAGCCGTAGATGTCCTTCAGGCATGTCAGACGGTTTATGTTTAAGATGGACTTGATTTTCTCCGGGTTGACCTCGATTCCATGCTGGGAAACGATGAAGCCCAAAAATTTGATAGCTGGAACCCCGAAGACGCACTTCTTAGGGTTAAGCATCATGTTGTATTCCAGAGATTATCGAAGGTTTCTTTCAAGTCGGATATTAAGTCGTCTGACTTTCTAGACATCACCGCTATATAGTCCACAGAGGAATGAACGTTCCGACCAATTTGATCGTGTAGGCAATGCTGCATAGTCCGCTGGTATGTAGCACCTGTCTTTTCCAGCCCAAAGGGCATCGTGACATAGCAAAACGTGTCGTAGGGTGTGGCGAACGAAGTGGCCAATTGGTCTGACTTCCTCATCTTAATCTGGTGGTATCCTGAGTATGCATCGAGAAAACACAAAAGCTGCGAGCCAGCCGTTGAGTTAATGACTTGGTCAATGCGAGGCAAAGCAAACGGATCTTTGGTACATTCTTTGTTCAAGCTGGTGTAATCAACGCACATTCTTAATTCTTTGGTTCCCTTTTTGGGGACAAGTACAGGATTAGCCACCCATCGGGTGTGAAGGACTTCTCGGATAAAACTAGCCTTAAGTAACCTAGCTATCTCTTTGCCTATGGCGCGTCTCTTCTCGTCTCCGAAGCTTCGTAGAGGTTGTTTCACCGGTTTGCATTTTGGATCAATATTTAAGCTATGCTCGGCAAGTTCCCTAGGTACACCTTTCATGTCGACAGGTTGCCAGGCAAAGATGTCCCTATTCTCATGGAGCAACTCGACGAGCGCGCTTTCCTATTTGGGATCCAGGTTCGTCCCAATGGCGGTGGTCTTGGAGGCATCGCCTACCACAAGTTCCACTGGCTTGTTTTTGATTGCGGCCTTGAAGGCTGGGGCGGAGTCAGGAATTTGCTTCTTCGACGCTGGCATCTCCGAGGCATCGACCTTGCTCTGGATCTCCTTGAATTCTTCATTGTAGAGGACAACTTCTGCAAAGGTTGCTTCTCCAATCTCGCAGTCCCTTACCTTGGTAAATCTTCTGGATACGGTGATGATGCCGTTTGGTCCGGGTATCTTGAGCTTGTTGTAGACGAAGCATGCTTTGGCCATGAAGGTCTGGAAGATGTCGCATCCGAAGATGACGTCGTACACGCTCTTGAAGGGGACCACCTCGAAGGTCATGCATTCTTGGTAGTAATTATTAACATTGCCAAAAGCGACCTGAAGCATAATGCACCCAAGGGACCGAGCCTCCTGACCAAGAACTACGCCATGGAACACGATGCTGGTCCGCCTTAGGTTGGCCTCCGTCAAGTTCATCTTGTGTAGCGTATACAGGTACATGATGTTGATGCTGCTTCCACTATCCACCATGCATTTGGTGAACTCATTGCCGTCAATCAGGGGGTTGATGACCATGGCGTACTGGTTCTCCGTAGGGATGAGGTCCTGGTGATCCTTCCTGTCCCAAGTGATTGGAATCTCCAACCAGCGTAGGTACTAGGGAACCGGGGGTAGGGTGGCCAACAGTATCCTCAGCGAGATTTTCTATGCCCGGATAGTTGGGGTGCCAAGGAAAGTGTGGTAGACGGGGGCCTTCTTCTCGAAGGGGTTCTTGCCCTTGACATCTCTCTTGGCGGCGTGCTTTGGGTCAACGTCCTCGTCCATGTCACCTGAATCCTTGGAATCCTCATCTTTCTTCTTCCCCTTGCCCTTGCCTCGCGGTCTGTTCTTCCGACGCTGCTTGTAGCTGGACTCCGTGTCCTCCTTGAGATCGTTAATGAACTTGCAATGAAGATTGGTGTGAGTGGCTTTGCTGTTGGCGTCAAGGTGTACAAGGCATGACATATCACGGTACTCCTCGTACGTTTGGGGAACACAGAGCACTGCGGAGGTAGTTTCACTACCTCGCTGCTGCCCACGACTAGCCCCCCGTCCTCGGCCATGCTGTCCGCCATCACCTCGTCCTGCAAAGGTCATGGCGACCATGTCGGAGGTTTGCTTTTCTTCTGGCAGGCTCTTCCGCTTGGTGCTGCTGTTCCTCCTAGCTTGAGTTGGAATGGCTGTTGCCGGCAAGGATCCACGAGCATCGTCGTCGGCAGCCGCGAACTCACTAGCCAGCTGAATCATCTAACTGAGATCTAGCCGGTGATTGTCCTACAGGCACTTCAACTTATGTCGGAGCAACATACCTTTCTCCAACCCATCGATGAAGGTGGCCATGGCGGTCTGAGCGTGCACTCCTACATAGGAATTCTTCATATCCAGCCAGCGAGAGAGGTAGGCGTGAGATGACTCGTCTTTCTCCTGCCCGCACCGATGTAGATAGCCAACAGTGCAGGAACGCTTATATGTACCCTCAAAGTTCTTGGTGAACACTTCTTGCCTGTCCAACCAGTTGCAGATGGACTTCTCTGGCAAGTCGTCAATCCATTGTCAGGTCGTGCCCGCCATCATTAGTGTGAGGTACTTGACGATGATGTTGGGGTTACCCCCGGTGATCTCCACCGCGTTGTCGTAATCCTGCAACAACGTAGCTGTCTTGGCGGTGCCGTCATAAGGCTTGATGGTCTTGTCAATCCGGAAACCCTTGGGGTAAGTTGCGGTCCGTATTATAGGTTCAAAGCAACATGGTCCCAGGTATTGTCCTTCCCGGGCCTCGTGAATCTTGTCCAAGCATGAACGTGCGTCGTATGTCTCCGGGCTTGCTCTTTTCTTCTTGCCGCCAGGGGAAGGACTGCGTGAACGATGCGGGCCTCCTCCGCCATGGTGGCTGCTAGGGGGCGACAGAGGCGGAGGTGGTGGTGGGTTAGCTTTCTTGCTGTTACCCTCCTGCGAAGCCTCATGCTTGTCGCGGTTGCTTGTCGGACGCGGAGGGTCATGACATGACCTGCTCTTGTATCCTTGGTTGCGCTCTCCATCATGATGGGGCTTCTCCGTGTTGCCGCGGATGACGATGCCGCTTTGCCTTGGCAGAATCATGTCCGTATGATGGTGAGCCTTGGGGTCTTCGTGATGTTGGGGAGACCGGGACGGTGGAGATATGCGACAAGAATGAGCCTTGCCTCCATGGTCGTTCTGATGAACCCGTCTAGGACCCGACATCCTGAGGAGATTGTTCCCTTGGCGGCTTAGGAATGCTAGACTGGCAAAACGCTAGGTTAGACTCAAGCCTGAGAGGTGGCCTTTTCCTGCTGTTTGACCACCTTTTCCACAAGGTTATAGACCTGTTCCACAGCTGCGGGTGATCTATCCTTCTCCAGAAGGGTCTTGGCGACGGCGAGGTTGAGAATAGGATTGGGCATCACCTGCCTGCCTTTGATGTCAATGTATGGCTTGGCTTGTGGCGGCTTCGAGGGGGTCCATCCTAGGTTTCGCCGTACACCAGGATCATTGATGACGCATGCTGGAGCTTTCTTAGCCTTCTGCTTCTAGAGGAGAGTCTTGTACTCAGCCTCCATGGCTCTAGCTTTCTCCATTGACTTCTGCGCGTTGGCCAGATCTCGATCCAGCTTAGCGCCTTGCTCTGCGATGGCCTGCGCTTCCTCCAGTAGCTGCTGACGCTTCTCGTCAAGCTGTACTATGTTCCTAATATCTTCTACAGTGATGGGCTCGACGACTAGACTGTCGTACATCACTCTATCAGCTGGAGTAACTTGGGCAGCAACAGACGTAGATGCCGGAGGCGGTGGGTTCACGGTGTTGTTGTTACTCGGACCGGTGTTGAGTTCCTGCAGCTGCTGCACTGGGTTAGGAGGAGGGTGCATGGCCTTTGTGCGATCATTGTCGGCAGCAACAGGTGGTCCCTTCCCCTTGTACAATGCTGTAGGCGGAGCTTGTCTGGGTTGATCTTCTTCCATCATGATCCCAATGGCGATGAATACCTCTCGGGACGTGACGGTGTTGTTGGCCTGCTCATCGCGTTTGAAATCCTCCTCCATCTCCTGCATAGCAGAGTCTAGCTCCTCCGGGCTGAATTATATCTCCTCCGAGTTAGCGGTCATGTCGGTGTAGAGCGCGTCAAGAACGGAGTCGGAGGGTGCCAGGGCTTCCTCAATGATGGGTGGTGGTGGTGCGACAACGACGATGATGACTGGAGGTGATGGTGCAGCTGCAGCGACGATGGCTAGAGGCGGTGGTGGCGGTGGCTGAGGCGGAGGGGGCCGTATAAGAGCGCGAGCGCTGTCTGAGCTGCCTCCTCAGCTTCCGCGTAGTTGTTGACGGTGTTCACCATGCCTTCTAAAGTGAGGCGTCCTGAAGCCTGCTGCCGCCTTAGCATATGTCGGAGGAGTGTTCCGTGGTCCAGTCCTTCCACAAAGTGATACATGGCATCATCATTGGGGTAATGCACCAGGTCGGCCCGTATACGGAGCCACCTGGCCAGGTAATCACTGGGTTTTTCACCCTCTCTTTGAACACAACGTGCCGGATCAAAGATAGTCACCACTCCGACGAACTTGGATCTCTTCTGTCTAGACGCATGCGAGAAGCCGGCGGATTTGCAGCGATCTTCCACCATTATATCCTGCACAGGGGCGGTTTGGGTGGGCCTTGAATTTTTCCGATCTTTGCCGGCAAACTCCGAAGAGAGATCCGGCTTCAATCCTTCCGCGAACGTATCCTGCCCATAGGCGGTCCTTGCGGGTCTTAATGCTGCTCCGACTTCCAGGGAACTAGTGCCCGAGTCGGTTTCGACGATGAAGAGGTGGACGTCCCCAATTGGGACGATCGAGCAGCGGGTGGGGTTCGTCTTTGCCGAGATCCAGAACTCATCGGGAGGGACGACCGGAATGTTGCTAGAGAAGAGAACACGGCCAATGGCTACGATTTCGCCCGTTGTAGAGCCTGAAGCGCCTCTTTACCCACGGTAGGCGCCAACTATCGTGGTACTGCCGATGAGTACGCCATGGAGCGTTCCTCACAGTGCGTGTTTAGAGACGTGGGGTAAGGCGGACGGTTGACGGGTACGACGTAACACATCTTACCCAGGTTTAGATCCCACAACGGTGGCGGAATCCTACTTCTGCTATAAATCACTATAATGGCAATACACCAAGTTACACGGATCGGTTCACTGTGCCAGGTATGAGTTAATTGGTTCCCTAAAGGCTCCCATAGGCCCGGCTTATATAGTCGCCAGATCCTAGGGTTACAGGCAAAGTCCTAGCCGAACAGTTTACAGAGTCCTACAGTGCATATAACTAGTCTAGCGTATCTTGCACTCCAAGGCTCCGGGTACGTCGGTGACTCCTCCGTATCCTTCCTTTATCTGGCATGGGCCTCCCTTGTCGATCCATCTAACTAGGCCGCCTAGCAGGCCATAGGACTTGCTACGAACTATGGTCCACCCGGGTTATCCGGATAAGACACATGCTATGAGGATACCCATATAGCATATCCCCAACATCCTATGCCAAGTAATTTTGTAAGAAAACAAATTATTGAAACAAGATGCTACTAGCATAGGAAGACAAAACAAGTGCAACTTCAAAACTTTCAACATAAAGAGGGGAAACTTAATATTGTTGAGATGCATAAAGCCATGTTTCCCTCTCTCATAATAACTTTTAGTAGAATTATGAATAAAATTAACAATGTAACAATCACAATAAACATTCTTATCATCAAAATAAGCATACTTGAAATCATCGAATAGAAGTTTAAGGTCAAAAACTGGATCAATAGAAGCAAGTTGTTCAACTCTAAAATCCTCATTAGGCAATTCATTTTCATAAGGAGCTTTAGCCAATTTGGAAAAATTAAACTCATAAGATTCTCCATCAAATTTAGTTAATTTTTTCTCGTTATTACAATCTATAATAGCTCCACAAGTGTTCAAGAAAGGTCTACCAACATTCTTTCTCCTTATTACAATCTATAATAACTCCACAAGTTTTACTAGCTACTTTACCAAGTACTAGAAAATCAGCAGGATATTTAGTCTTACCAGAAAGAACTTCCACATCTCTTACAATACCAATTGGACAAACGGTCTCCCTATTAGAAAGGTGAATAACCACATTAATGTCTTCAAGTTCACAAGGACCAATTTCATGCTTAATTTCTTTGTAAAGCTCATAAGGGATAGCACTTGAACTTGCACCAATATCACATAAACCATAATAGCAATGATCACCAATTTTAACAAAAAGCACATGGACACTAGCTTTCCTAGTTCTACTAGGATGCGAGACAATATTGGAAGCATCTTCACAAAAGAAAATGTGACCATCTTTAGTGACAAGATCTTTCACAATTGCTACTGCAGGTTCAACATTTATTTGTTCATCAGGTTCTATAGCTTTCTTTCTACTTTCGTTAACAACATTAGCTATCATAGAATGTTCCTTTACCTTAGCTAGGAAAGGTATTTTCTCAATATAAGGTTCATGCAAAATATGATCAACTATATAAAACTGAGTATTTCTAGCAGGAACACAATTAACAATATCTTTACATGGTTCATGATACTTGTTCCACTTCTTTTTAGGAATTTCAATATAAGAGGAAAATGCCTTAAAACAATTTGCAAGAACTTGAGAATCAAGACCATACTCAGTACTAATATTATGAAAGTCATCAGTTCCCATAAAAGATTTAATGCATTCATAATCATAATTTATACCTGACTTTCTTCCTTTGTCATTCTCCCATGCTTCAGTATTTTCTTGAATACGATCTAGAAGATCCCATTTAGCTTCTTATTTCATACGTGTAAATGATCCAGCACAAGAAGCATCTAGTAAATCCTTATCATGAAGAGAAAGCCTTGCATAAAAGTTATTAATAATAATATTATTAGGGAGCTCATGAATAGGACATTTGAACATTAGTAACTTCAATCTCCCCCAAGATTGGGTTGTACTCTCTCCATCACGAGACCAAAAGTTATATATTTGATTCCGGTCTTTCTTAATCTCACTAGGAGGATATAATTTAGAATAAACGACAGGTACAATTTCCTCCCATTCCATAGATTGGCCATTCTTCAGCAGCTTATACCATTACTCAACTCTACCTTTCAATGATATAGAGAGTAAATTTTTCTTAACTTGGTCCATTGTGATACCTGCACACTTGAACAACCCACATAATTCATGTATAAAAATCAAGTGATCACCAGGATGGACAGTTTCATCTCCAAAATAGTATTTTTTATCCATAACATGATCAAAAAATTTTGTAGGTATTTTAAAAGGATCTATTTCAGCAGGTGGTGGTTCATCTACTACCTTAGCAGTGGTAGTAGCTTTCCTGTAAGACCCCACCTTTATAAAGGTAAAGGTCCATGTGATTGCAATGCTAGTCCCTGGATCAATTGCTAGCATCCACAGTTTAAGATGAAGTACACAGAAACAAAGGTCATTATTACATCGTCATTCCAGAGATAACATACTCTTTTACAACTCCATAGCCAAAGGCTAGTACAAGAGTTTAACTTAACAATATAAATAAAAGTCTTCATCTTCATGTGCCACAGGCATACATGTTGAGTGTAGACTCATAACCCTAATCCTCATCAGAGTAACCTGCAACATCACAAGTTATAGCCACAGTGGGTTAATACATTGGAATAGTATTGGCAAGTGATATCTTAGTAGAATAATAGTTTCTAGATTCTACATGAATTTGGCTAAGTGTAGCTTAGGCTTCCTTTGCTCAAAATAGGTTTTACCAATCATTTGAAAAAACTAAGTTTTAGTTTGGCAAAAAATCCCAAGGAACCACCAATAGACATTGGTGAACCTTTACCCTTGTTCAACCACAAGTTTTTAACTTAGAAATTGGGATGAGGAGATTCTTTATAGCTTCCATGTCTTGATGCTCAAAGTGTCCATTATCGGGGACACGACTAAGTACTTAGATTTTACTCTCTCGAGAGGTGGTGCACTTTCCCCACAAGACTCGACATGCATCGAGACAAGATCTTTCAAAAGCCTTCCCTTAGACTAGAATGGACGCGTTCCCAAACCTATCATCCCCTACCACCAACTGTCCATCTGGCTAAGTTATTACAACCTATATGATCCAGGCAGAGCCCATAATGCCAAGTGGCTGCACTTGAAGCTTCTCAACATTTGACACCTCAAATCTCTTTGTTCCTGGGTGGCTTTCCACAAGTGAGATACACAAGGTAAACCATTGAAACATGGGCCCTGGTAACCACTCAACAAAAATCCAACCAAGCAATTACCATTCCACCCAGGTGTTTCATTCACTTAGTTTTTTATTAAACAAAGCATAAGTCCTTGACTTAGAATATTCCATAGCATGAATATAATCCACCCTTGTTTTCTACTAGCTAGGCTAAGCATGATAGTAGTAGGAATCTTAACTTAGGAAAATTCTACTAAGGTTTCATCTACTAGGATTTCCCATGGCATAGTTTATACTTAGAAAATTCCATGCAAGTCCTACTTATAAATATCACTAATGCATAGTGAAAATAATGGGTTAAAAGTATGAAGCACCACTTTCCTTTTTGGTAGAGAATATATGTTCACTCCTTGATCTTGCAATAGTCACACTCTTCAAATTTCACTACAATTCAATCAAGGCAGAAATTCAATCTACCATTCAAGCAATTCATCACATAGAATAATAAAAACAAAGCAATACATGCAAGCATGCCAAAGATTGTTTTATTTGAAAAAGTGGTTTTCAATAGGTTATAAACATTATAAAACATCTATTGGTCATTTTTAAAAGTGGCAAAACCATTTGATATTAAGTTAGTGAAAATGGCTACTTTAAGTCATTTTTGTTTTGCTAGAAATGGTTTAAATTAAAGTAATAATTTCTAGTGTTTGACAAATACATTTTTAAACACAAATGTTAGTGTTTTAAGGTCAAGTGTTTAATATTAAACCCATTTTCAAAAGGTTTTACCTATAAACCATTTTTATACCCAAGCAATATTTTATTTGTTAGAAATGCCTTTGAACAAAGTAATAATTTTTACTAGGGTTTACCAAATATATTTTTAAATCCCAAAACTTTGTTTTTAGGGTAAGAGTGTTTAATTCAAACAATTTTCAAAAGGTTTTACTCAAAAAGCATTTTTAAATCATAAACAATATTTTTATTTAACTAGAAATGATTTTATTCAAAGATTTATTCTTTAGCTTCACAAAATACACTCTTAAATCTACAAGTTGGTTTCTATGGTCAGTAGGTTCAAAACAATCCATTTACAAAAGATTCTATCCTAAAACATTTTTAGAATAAATTTTATATTCAAAATATGCCTACACATGTTTCTGCAAATACAACCAATTTTATAGAAGCAATTTACTAAACAAAGTGCACGGTTGGATAGAATTATTTTTGCTGATTCCATTGATATAAAATTTGTAAAATTTGTACTTGTAGATTTAAAGTAAGAATTTTACAAAATCACATATCTAATAGAATCAAATCTGTTTTTAAAACCAAAGTCTGGCCATGTGGCGTGTTATTACTGGACGATACCGATTCGTGTGGATCGACTAACACAGGCCGCAGGATTTAAAGTGCATCGTATGGTCTAGATCTAGCATACCGGTTTGTTTTAAGTGAATCTAACACACCCACTGGATCTGCATCCAACGGTCCAGAGTGCATCCACCAGAGATGGGCGGCTCTGGCGACGGTGGCTAGCGGCGGCACAGTCAGACGAGGACGGTACCGGTGATACAGGAAGTGCGGGAGAGGGAGGAATAGCTCAACGAGTTCGCCGTGGCGTGGGGATGCTCGAGGTGGTTGTCGAAGGGTAGGGGGAGCACGGAGCTGCTAGCAATTCCTCGCCGGAGAAGCTTCTGTCGTCGGGCACGTACTGATGATGACGGGGGCGAGGTTACGAAGTGCGCTAGGACACGAAACAGGCGGTGTTAGATGCGCATGGGAGAGTGGATCATACGTGTTGCAACGAGATGGGAGGGGGCAGTCAGGATTACCGGGGAGAGGTCGACGGAGTAATGGCATACGGTGGCGCTGCTTTGTTGAAGACGGAGTTGAGGATACAGGGCACGCGCGGCTGAACAGGCGGCACTGGGAGATGCGCAAGAGGCTGGGGAGTGTCCTCGTGGAGGCCAGGGAGAAAGGGCGACGGTGTCTGGCCGGAATTGGCTGGAGATTCTCATGGGAGCAGTGGCGGAGCGAGAGGGAATTCGAGCATCCTAGAGGCTTTGATGGTGTGGTGTCTGAGGGGAAAGAGAGGGGAGAGAGGGGCGATTAGTAGGGCGTGGTCGCGGGGAGGAATTAGTGCAGCAGTAACTCGAATTGAATCGAGTCTTCAATGGCCAGTAACGGCGAGGAGAGGGGCGTGGTCACCGCGAGGGGGGGGGGTGGGGTGAAGACGACGACTGATGGGTGGGGTCACTTCGTCAGCGTAAGAGAGAGAAAGGGTGGGGTTCGTGGTTCAGTGACTGCGCCGGTTTACTTTCTGGTACGAATCGTTTTTCTGCGGGTGGGGGGGGGGAGAAAGAAATGGGCTAGCTGGGCTGTTAGTTGGGCTTTGCTAGCTGGGCTTGCTTGTTTTATTTTTTTCTTTCCTGTTTATTTTTATTTTTCTAATTTCATTTTTTGTTTTGATTTAATCCAAATGATTTCAAACCCTTTTTCAATTCAAATCTTTTCATACTTTTTAATATGCTTTAATACTATTCTAAACATGTATTTAAAATCCATTTTGAAATAATTTCCCTTATTCCTATGGTTTATTAATTAATTAATTTAAACACTTGTCTTTAATTAATTGAGATTTCAATTATGTTCTCAATTTCTATTTGAAATTCAAATTCTTCCAAATCCTTTTCCAGTAGGTTTTATTTAGTACAAATAATTCACTTTGAATTATTTAAAATATTTAATATGATTTATTAATCATGTAAATTGGGCAATTGTCTTTATTCAAATAAAATCTAATATGGTTTTTAAATCCATATAAAATTTTATTCAAATGATTCTTTTATTCCATTTAAGTTAATTAAATAACTTTTATATCCACCTTGAGAAATTCCACCTTATTATTTTCTTATGATTTAATTAATCACTTCCATTAGGGATTTCGTCTTTATTCAAATAGAATTGAATATGGTTTAATCCTATATGTTATTATTTGAATATTCTTTATCCATTTATTTTATTTGGATTTGTATTATCTTTATTCCATTTGCTTATGGATTTGGACAAGATTTAATTTGTCTTCTAAATATTCCTTATTTATTTCTTTCTTTCTTTATCTTATAAAATCCATATCTTTTTATTTATAGATCCAAAATTGGTGATTCCAATTTGTAGAATTTTATTTAATACTTGTTTATCCTTTAAATCCCTTTAGGATTAACTTGCTCACAATTTGGTATGGATTTTAGATAGGTTCGTTATTAGCTTTAGAAATATTTCCTTTTACCATATTAAACTCACAAGTTTTTATCTATGGTTCCAAATTGAATAAAATCAATTTCTATGGTTTTATAATATTTTTATTTATCTTTCTTGATCATTTATAAATGTTTGTTGATAAATTTTATATGGATCAAATCCATAGTCTTTGAGATATCCTTGAAATGATTTTCTTCCATTAAGGTTTTGGGTTTTGGTTTATTTTTCCCCAAGTTTAAATTGTTAAGATACATTCATTGATGAATGCATTTCACTTGATTTGAATTTTTTTGGATTCCCTTTTATTCAAATTTTGTTCAAGATGGGTTTTGATGTTTCCATTTGGAATCAAAAAGTTTCTTTTCACCCTAAATTTCAACAATTATTTATTTTGTTCATTTATTTTTTGCACATTTCAAAATTTGGAAATTTTGGGATGTGACACCTTGTCACAAAGTGATTGGTAGGTTGGAACATAGGCAATAGACAGCTGCAGGTTCAACTCATCATTCAGTCCTTCGAGGAATTTCTCCTTCCTCTTTGCATCAGTATCAACTTCATCCGGTGCATAATGCGCCAGATTGTTGAATTCCTCAATGTACTCAGCCACACTGCGGTGACGCTGCTTCAGATTGTGGAACTCCTTCTTCTTCAAATTCATCACTCTGGATGAGATGTGAGCTGTATGGAATCCATCCTCAAAGAGAGCCCAAGTCACATCCTCTATGGGAGTGGTGATCTAGAAGTTATCCCACCATGTTGCTGCTGGCCCTTCAAGCAGATGTGCTGCGAACCTGACCTTTTCTTCATCAGTGCAGCCAACAGTCACTAAGTCCTTGTTCACTGAACGTAACCAGTCATTGGCTATCATTGGATCAGTGGTTCCCGAGAACTTTGCAGGCCTTAGTCTCAGAAATCTGGTGAGCATGTCAAATCCCGGAGGATTATTATGATTGTTGTTATTGTTATTATTGTTGTTGTTGTTATTGTTGTTGTTGTTATTATTCTAGTTCTGGTTCTGCATGAACTGCATCATCATTTGCATTAGTTGAGCTTGTGCTATCATCAACTGCTACATCTCGGGAGTGACGTTGTTGTTGTTGCTTTGGTTGGGGTTGGCACGTCGAGGAGGCATCTGTGGTTTTAATAAGGATAAGAATGAGATACCCATAGATGCTTAACATGCACAATACATCACATAGAACAATCACAATAACCAAGCATCAAAATAACATAGAGTTTGAACAACATAAACAACAAGTTTTAAAAATGCAAACACACCATAGCAAGCCATCCACATGTTGGATGGTCATTGCGACTCAATAATCAAAGTACGGTAGATGAAAGATAATCGAGTAGTCTACACTACTCCTCCGCATCAATCTCCACATCAACAAGGGTAAGACCTGCATTCTCCATGGCGGTCTTATACTCATCAACACTAGTGGTCAAGGCCTCAATCTTGGCCCTAAGAGCCCTCTTCTGTGAGCGAAGCCTCTCGATAACTCCCTGCTGGTGCTCAAGCTCGAAGTCCTTGGCCTCTAACTCTTCCTCCATCTCTTTGACGATCTCGTCTTGCTCCACGAAGAGCTTGTCCTTCTCTCGTAGCTGAACCTGGAGCTCGTCATTGCTAAGCATGATGTTGGTCCTAGCAGTATCAAGGTGTCTAATAAGACCCTCTAGGTCCTGAAGGTACAGACGGATCGGCTCCATTGTCTCTCTAGTAGCATCATCGTACTCTATAGCCTCACCCTCCTCGTTGCGTCTCCCGAAGGGGTGAAATTAAATACCTCTAATCTCGGTGGAGTGCCTCTCTACCAGGCGTCCAAGTAACTCCTGCATGACTACATCTAGGCCTCTCTCCTTGTCATCATGCATCAGCTTGAAAGTGATAGCCTCTGTGGGTGGCTCTGCCTGGCGTCCTGGCTGTGTGACTCTGAAGCCCCATAGGTCCTTCCTCTCAAACTTGGTGAGCTGAAGTGTAGTGATACTAGGAAGTGGAAGGTTGAGCACACTAGTGAGCTCAATGAGACGAGTACCAAAACAAGTTCCCTTGAACTCCTCGGCCGTGCTGATAACAACATTAGGCATCTATTTTTATAAGATAGAGAAAAGTTAGAACTAACACAAGTAGAGAAAATTCACAAGACAAAATATCACAAGCACGTTTTTTTAGCAAAAAACACACAAGTCATGGCATACCCAAATCCATTACAAACACCAAAGGTTCAACATAACTTAGACAAATTTTGGAAGTAAAAATGATAAGTCTGGTGGTCCAACTAACGATGTACGTTACAATTATCACTCACTAGAAAATATAGCTATCAGGGCATCCTTAGTGGCAATTTGTCTATCTTGTTCACAAGACTCCCATATTAAGTCTATGATGTCTCCCCTTAGTTGTTGGTTGGTAGTCTCTAATTTTTTGGTATGCTTCTTTTCTTCTCTAAGGTCATTTTGGGTGTTGAGCATTCTACACTTGAGTCTATCACCAAGGTCCTTGATGGCATTCCAAGATGCATTTCTTGCAGAGTCAAAGAATGTTGTGTGCATTTTAGAGTTGGTGACCATGCAGAATCCTGACTCCTTGTGGTTGTCTTCCTTGTTTTTGTACAAGTGAAGTTGCACGCACCAATACTCTTCTCCTTCATCCATCCCAGGGAATCCCTTGTACGCAGCTGCACCATGTATCCCCATGGTAACCATAAGGTTCTTGAGTGCCTTGGGAAATTCATTCTCACACTCCAAAGTCATGGTCATGAGTGGTCCCTTCCTCACGGCTTCGTTGATGGAGTTCATCTACAAATAGAGATGAGAAAGAAGATTAGAAAAGTTTACGAGAAGAAAAAGACAAGTGTGGAATTTTTTCAAAGTGTTGAAGTTTTTACTTAGTGGTTTCTTAGTCTAATCCAATCCTAGGGTCATAATCCTACAGGCAACATAGTGCTCTGATACCTTTCTGTAAGACCCCACCTTTATAAAGGTAAAGGTCCCTGTGATTGCAATGCTAGTCCCTGGATCAATTGCTAGCATCCACAGTTTAAGATGAAGTACACAGAAACAAAGGTCATTATTACATCGCCATTCCAGACATAACATAGTCTTTTACAACTCCATAGCCAAAGGCTAGTACAAGAGTTTAACTTAACAATATAAATAAAAGTCTTCATCTTCATGTGCCACAGGCAAACATGTTGAGTGTAGACTCACAACCCTAATCCTCATTAGAGTAACCTGCAACATCACAAGTTACAGCCACAGTGGGTCAATACATTGGAATAGTATTGGCAAGTGATACCTTAGTAGAATAATAGTTTCTAGCTTCTACATGAATTTGGCTAAGTGTAGCTTAGGCTTGCTTTGCTCAAAATAGGTTTTACCTATCAGTTGAAAACACTAAGTTTTTGTTTGGCAAAACTCCCAAGGAACCACCAATAGATATTGGTGAACCTTTACCCTTGTTCAACCACAAGTTTTAAACTTAGAAATTAGGATGAGGAGATTCTTGATAGCTTCCATGTCTTGATGCTCAAATTGTCCATTGCCGAGGACACGGCTAAGTACTTAGATTCTTCCTTCTCGAGAGGTGGTGCACTTTCCCCACAAGACTCGACATGCATCGAGACAGGACCTTTCAGAAGCCTTCCCTTAGACCAAAATGGATGCGTTCCCAAACCTATTACCCCTACCACCAACTGTCCATTTGGCTAAGTTATTGCAACCTATATTATCCAGGCAGAGCCCATAATTCCATGTGGCTGCACTAGAAGCTTCTTAACATATGGCATCTCAAATCCCTTTGTTCCTGGGTGGCTTTCCACAAGTGTGATACAGAAGGTAGACCATAGATATGGGCCTTGTGTAACCACTTAACATAACCCAAACATACCATTCCACCTAGGTGATTCATTCACTTAGTTGTTTTATTAAGCAAAAACACAAGTCAAAAGACTTGGCAATATTTTCCATAGGATGTATATATTCCACCCTTGGTTACTACTAGCTAGGCTAAGCATGGCAATAGCAAGTTTCTTAACTTGGAGAAAATTCTAACAATTCTACTACTACTTGGATTTCCCAAGCATAGCATATAGATACTTAGCAAAAATTATCATGCAAGCCATATACAAAATACCACTAATGCATAGTCAAAATATTGGGACAAAAATATGAAGCACCACTTGCCTTGGTAGTTGGGGGAGTAACAACAATCTTCATAGTCACAATCACCACTAGCACCAAAATCTACACATAAAATGATAGCACCAAATTCATATTTCAAATAGCCAAGCAAAAATATATGAATGCATATAATTTCCATGTAATGATTTTTTCTAAACTAACAAGACAAGTAAAACAGTACTGAACACTAAACTAAACATTTATACACCAATTAAACTTAATTTGGCCCTTTAAACATTTTCCAAATAATTTTTATACACAAAATAGGCCTACAAATGTCTATTCATAAAATTCTATTTTAACAGAAGCAAATCACAAAACCAAGCCTACAGATGTGTAGGATTTATTTTTGTGATTCCAATGATATATTATATGTATTTTTTGGATAAAAAGAACAAAAGTTATTGAATTTACAAGTTTGAATATCTAATATATTCAAAAACAGATTTTAATTTAAAAACCCAGACACATGGGCATATCTGATTGACCCGTACCAGTTCTGCTGGATCGATCAACGAGAGCCGCAGGATTTAAATGAAATTGCACGGGCCAGATCTAACCATACCCCTTTGTTAAGTGATCTAATCTGGCACGCAGGATCTAGATCTAACGGCCTAAGCTGGCTTGGCCAAGAACTGGCGGCGCGTGAGGTTCCAGCGGCGGCGGCGCTACTGGCGGCGATGGTCCGGAGAATACAGAGGGGATTTTTGGTTGCGGTGTGGCTTACCAGGCTCGCAAGAACACGAGGAACCTCAATGTGCTGCTGGCGTGGACAGGGCCGGACTGTAGCAGAGGCTAGCGCTTGTCGGAGTTGCGGGCGGCGTCGGGTTCATGCATACGGCAACGTTGGCGACGTTCTGGATCGCCCTAGCACAAGACAAGAGCATCAGTATGTGCACAAATATAAGGCAAACACGATAGGGTCAGGGAGAAGGCAAGGGGCGCTCGGGTTTTACCTAGATTGCTAGACGGAGTTGAGAAGTGTCTCGGTCGTTTGCAGAGGTGGACGGGGACGGCGACCTAGGTCACGCACAGGCAAACCAAAGACATCATAAGATGCACAAAGAATAAGGACCACGCTCGTTTGAATCAGAAGCGAAGGGGAGGTCGGGGCTCACCGTAATCGCTTGCCGGAGCTCGTCGGATAGCGGTGGTGCGGTTCAAAATGCAGGCAGCCTGGTGGCGGAGCGAGTGAGTTGAGTGAGGGGAAATGACCGTGGGGTGCAGAGGTTTAAGTAGGCGGCAGCGCGACAGGAAACGCTTGCGGAATCAAGGCTAATTACGCCGCACCATTATCGGCAGCAACGGCAGGGCGACGTGGTCCGCGGAGGCGAGATTTGGGGATGATGATGATGGGGCACGTGGGACCAACGCGTCAGTGAGGGGAGGGTGTGCGCGTGGGTGAGAAACAGAGAGGAGAGGGGAACCCGGGTGGGCTGGCTTTTGGGCCATTTTTGCAGTTGGGCTGGAATGGTGGCGCCGGCCCTTTTCTATTTCTTTTCTCCTTTTCTATTTCTTATTTGATTTTCTGAAATCATTTTCAAATGCTATTCAAATGAGTTTGAATTCAAACTTCCTCTGGATTTTTGTAAAATAATTCAAGCATATATTTGTGTATAAAACATTGCTGTTTGATAATAAACACTTTGGTCCATTAAAATAGAATTAAAACCTTGCCTTAATTAAATATTTATAATAGGAAATATAAATGTTTTTAAATTTAGATTCTTGTTTTGAAACTTTGAAAAATCTTTGAAATCAACATTCAAACCTTTTCTAGTTGAAACAAAGTATTCTCATGATTTAAAATGGAAATGAAGCCTTTGCCTTACATAAAATAATAGGCAAACAATTGGCTTCTTTTTTGCAATCTTGTTTGAAATTATTTTAAAATGCATGAGGTTGCATGAATGATGTGCAAACTTTATAAATCATGATTATTGTGATGTTACATTTCCGAAATAGTAAACTAAGTGAATTATCCATATTAAAAACAAAGTAACAAACAAAAATAAAAACAATACTCATAGTAGACATTTCCTTTACCAGTTCCACTCTTCAATATCGCTTCACTCTCCGGCAACAACACCACAAAATAGTCTTGATGACCCACAATTATAGGGGGTGTATCGTAGTACTTTCGATAAATAAGAGTGTCAAACCCAACGAGGAGTAGAAGGTGTTGACAAGTGGTTTGGATCAGGAATTCTCTATAAATACTTAGCAAACGGATTTTTAGGGGTTTTTGATAATGTAGATAACTAAAGTGCAAGTAAATAAAGACAATAATAATTGCAGCAAGTGGCACAATCCTTTCTTCAGCAAAGGACAAGCCGGTTGTATTTGTTATGAGGACCAAACGTTCTCGAGGACACATGGGAATACTATCAAGTGCTTTCGCTTCATATAGTTGATTAATCTTCTTTGGTTGGACAAGTGTTGTGTGGGTGAACCTATGCTAATGTACCGAACTTACTTGGAATAATACATTCTTGTGATTATACCCCTTGCAAGCATCCGCAACTACAAGAAAGTAGTTAAGATAAAAACCTAACCACAACATTAAACTCTGAGACCTACACTCCCTTGTGCAAAGTTTTCCTAATGGGGGTTTAGGTTTCTGTCACTCCGGCAACCCCACAATTAGTAGCCAAATATACAATGCATTCCCCTAGGCCCATAAAGGTGAAGTATCATGTAGTCGACGCTCACATGACACCACTAGAAGAATAACACCACAACTTAAATATCAAACCATTGAACTATGTGAGATTCAAACCAATTGTTACAGCGGGATGGAGTGGAGGTGATGGTGCTGGTGGAGATGATGATGATGATCCCGATGAAGTCTAGCTTGATGACGGTGTTGATGGCGATGATCTCCCTTCTCCGGGAAGGAATTTCTCTGGCAGATTTCTGACTGCCGGAGAGCTATTTCTCGCTCTGTAGTTTCCGCCCCACAGAGGCGGCAGAATCTTTCTGTGGTTGCTCCCAAGTATTAGGGTTTCGGGGGGATGATATAGATGAAAGGGCGATTCTAGAGGTGGGACAGGGTGGCCACACCACCTGGTGGTGCGGCCCAAGGGGGGGGTGCACCAGGGGGTGCTGTGGGCCCCCTGTGTCCCATCTCCACTTCCCCTTCTGGCTTCCTTCATCTTCTGGAAAAATAGGGATTTCCATATATTTTCTGGAATTTTCTAATCTTCGCGAATATTGCATTTGGACATCGCTTTTTCCATCAGAATCCTGCCTCCGGCGGTTCATCCTCCAAAAGTCATCCAACATGCAAAATAGATGAAATAACATAAGTATCACCACTTAATATGAAATATATCAATGAATAACAGTAAATTATGATATAAAATAGTGATACAAAATGGATGTATTAACTTCCCCCAAGCTTAGACCTCCCTTGTCCCCTAGCAAAAACTGAGCTCAGTAAACATGACCACATATTTATGGAGTAAAGTGTCGATAAAAAGAATACAGACAAGAAGCATCACATTTACTAATACACAAATCATAATAGAAAGAAACTCACTATTATATAACTTAACTTGCAACGTGTAGCATCCCAATTGTCTAACAATTGTAATGCTACTTGGTCTAGTAATATAATGGCTACTTCATATACATAATTGTTGCATCATAATTATATCATGCTCATGTCATCATGCCTCCTTGCATTTGAGCATCATATAAAACCCTTTTTGTTTTGGTTCTTATCTCATATGCATTGTAAATTGTATTTGCCTCTTGATATTGTATTTGGTTCTTGATATATTGTTTAATGCCCAAGTTGAGTTGGGGGCATATCTTTTATTAACTCCACCACCTTTTCTTTCACCACCTTATAATTCCACCATTCAACTAAATATGAGCTTTGCACTTTATTTGAGTTTACCTCTAGCTCATGTGGGTTGGGATGGATCCAATTCTTTTCCACATGCTCTCATCTTAGCATCATGTTGTTTTCACATTATTGATATATGAGAGCCACATGGCCACCTTTGCATGCCTTGTGAGTGGAACCTTTTCCTAGCTTCCATATGGGTTGTTTTGGGGTTATTATCATGTTGGGATATTTTTGGGCTTACTAAATACCTAGTGGCACATACACACTAGCAAGTCCCAATTTTATTCAAATATGGTCATCTCCATCTACTCCACATGGGGCATCCTTCTAATTCTTTTGCTTGGCTTTTGTTCCAATTTTGGAATGCATAATAATAATGCCATGTTAATAATCTTGTTTTCACAAAAATAAGCATGGTATTAAATATTTATGCATGGCCCATGCAAGTACCACCTTTTGCTTGTCTTTTGGATTTTATTTGTTCTTGGAGTGGATCATCTCTATCTCTATCTTTTCTTTTGGCTTGATCTATTTTGATCTTGCTTAAAACCCTAGCATCACATCCCTCTCTTTTCCTTGTCTAGATCTTGTGGGTGCTTGAGCTTGTCTTAATCATGCTTGATCTAGTCACAAGGAACCACTCCATCCATCTCTTCTCTCTCTCTTTTTCCACATGTTCTTGCTTGATCTAAGCTTGGAGCATGCAAGCTCCTAAAAAGCCTAAGTCATCACCCTATCCTCTACCTAAATCCCACTCTAATAATCCACATGCCCCTCCCTTGCATGGTCATGGGGATCATGTCTAAGATCATCACCATACCCCCTCTCTCCTAAACCCTATCTATACCTAATCCAAACCAAACCCTAAACCAACCTCTCTCTCTCGGCCTCTCTCTCTCTCACCTAGCTGGCCCCACCATGCCACCTAGCTACCCCCTCCACCACACAAAGCCCTAGCCCGAGGCTCCCTTTAACCCTAGCCCGAGCCTCCCACCTCCCAACCCTAGCTCTAACCCGAGGCTACCCCTCTCTCTCTCTCTGCCTGGTGAGCCCCACACCGAACCACCCTAGCCTGGCCTGCCTTACCCCACCTGCCAGCTGCACCTGCCCCTGCCCTGCCGTGCCCCAGCCCTAGCACGTGAAAGAGGAGGAGGGAAAGGTGGCACCGAGCCACCTTTTCCATCTACCCCGCGCCCACGCTCCTCTCCTCTCTACTTTACCCCCGCCACACGACACCTCTGCACCCCAGATCCCCCAGACCGCTTCCCTCTCTCCCCTCGCTTCTGCATCGCCACCACCTACCCCAACGCCGTCCACCGTCGGACTCCACCGATCCCTCTCTTCCAGCCGGTGGCGTGTCGGTATCTGGTGTCGAGGAAGGTCGTGGAGCTCCCCTATGTCACCCTGTACCCGGAGCCGAGCAGGAGGAGCCCCAGAACCCCTGCACTCCGACGCGTCTCGCCGGAACCCTAGATCCTCTGGCCGTCTGCCTCGACGCCGATCCACTGCGCCCCTGGCCGATCCACCTACACCGACGCACTCTCGGTGAGCCCCTAAACCCCCTGGACATGGTCCGCCTCTCTGAATCGCCCTAGCGCCGCTGTGCTTTTCGTCGAGCGCCGTCGGAGCGTCGGGTTCGCTGGCGTCTGCACGCTTCCGCTCTGCGTAGCAACCTACCTAGGCCACGCCCACCTCCCTAGCAACAACGCCAAGCCACCGCAGTGGTTCCGCCTCTGCGCGTGTGCCCTAGGTCACGTGTTCGAGCCCGCCGCGACGCCCTGTCCTTTTTGCCGCACACCGATCGGTCCACCGCGCTCAGAGGAAGATCCACAGTACCGCGCACTCACTTTGCAGATAACCCCCTGCACCTTTTAACTCCTAACCCGCGCTCCTCTAGGCCCACCGGTCAGCCTTCGTGGCGTTTTTGCAAAAAGGCTCCCGGAGATTCGTACCCATCGACCCGCAGTCCCCCGCCGAGCCGCGTGGCAGCCCCGCACTCGCCCGCTGGCGTGTGGGTCCGCTTGGGCTCTGACCCCACCCGTCACTCTCTGTGGCTGGCAGCAGTCGCGGTGACAGAGGGTTTTTCTGCGCGCGTGGACGCCCAGTCAGCATGGCCCCACTGGTCATTGGCTGTGGCTAGGTTAGAGCGAGTGACAAAAGTTTTTCTGTAATCTGTTTTAATTCAAACTTATTTCAAATTATTTCAAATTCAATTTAATTCTGTTTTTAAATAACTTTTAAAATACAAACCCAAATAATACATATAATATATGTTTTAAAATCAGAAAAATATGAGGAATTCAAATATGCCATTCAAAATATATTTTGGACACTTAAAATTTCAAGTTGACTTAAATTACAATAAAATACCCTTTTTCCTTAATTAATTAATATCTTTTGTGTTATAACTCCAAATTTAACAAATAATATGTCTAAAATGATTAGCTCGACGAGACCTTTCTGTTTATGCATCCCATGTTTTGTTTTGCAGCATGCATCATATAAATATAATGTGTACAGCAACTATTATGAGGTTAAAATGTGATTGAAACCCAATAAAAATGTTTATTCTTGTAATCCACACCTCACCCATGCCATGCTACCTATTGCCATGCAAATTGTGAATCATTCATCATGGCATGATTGTTTGCTTGTCGCATTTTATTCATATGCTTGTGCACTTTATTTATGTTGGCCCTTGTTTGTTTGGTTCTTCTTCGAATAGACGCTGAGCAGGGGATATATCAAGACACCCAGGAGCACTACCCAGATCCATCCCTTGCTTCAACTGAGCTGCCAGGCAAGCACTACCACATGCTTGCATACATATAGTACCTATTGCCTCTATCTTATTCTTGCATCATTGAGTCGCGATTGCATTAAATTGAATCCCACGTACCGCATAGCCTTTACTTTTAAACCCACCGAAGCTTGTTCCTCCATCCCATGAGCCATTACTACAGAAGTTGTTTGAGCCATGCGAGTCGTAGAACAGCATGTGTAGGGTATGTGAGTGTCTGATGGATAACGAGGTACCTAAACAACTTAACCTGAGTAGTAATGGGATAACTAATGAAAGTGGCATCGGTGAGCCATATTTGCTATTTGGTTTTTCAGGCTCACTTGTGTCCCGTAGGACCCCGAGTACTTGATTCCTGTTCCTTGATTATTCGCGCTATCCACATCCGGGAGGCTTATGAACCCCCCCGAGCCAGAGCTTGATTCATTCTTATTTCTTGGGGCCACAAACTAGTTTGAGGTTTTATTTACTATCCTATACTTATGCCATGCTTTACTGCTTTAATTTAAATTGTGCGAGGTACTGCACACTGTACTGTTTAGGACCGTGACCCGTTTTCGCTGTATCGATAAGCCCAGTCACACTTTCGGGTTCCCAGTCGTTTACAGCCGGCTCCACAAACCTTGAGGCCGTCTCGGAGTCAGCTAACTTCGTTGCGGGTAGCTCAATGGGGTGGCCCCCTGAAATATTTTTGAATCCTGTAATTGCTTTGTCGTGACTGCGTCGTTGGGTTTTGATTTGGTTTTTCCGAGGTATATCGAGTGTGTGTTGCTATTTGTGCACCCCTGCAGGGTAAAACTTTCTGAAAGCCGTGTCCGCGGTTATGGACGACTTGGAGCACAGTTTCTCGATCATAGACAAGCATAACTAAAGTACCGCTTTTAATTTGACTAAGTATCTGACTAGTAAATAGTGCAACACTCATGGAATGGATAATAAAACTGCCAACGGATGGGGGGTTGTTCGTCCGCTTCCTCGTCGGTAAGCGGGGAGGAGGATGGATCTGTGGATATTACTGTTATTACTGTTATAACTGTTGTTATTAATTCACGGACATCCGTCTATCTCTGGTTAGGCGGATGGTTAGCGAGTATCTATAGAATTGATAGGGTTTATCTTTTGCTGCAATTGCGTCACCCCAGGTTGTGTCCCCTTTAGCGGCATAAAGACTTGCTGAGTACCCCTAGGGTCTCACACGATAAATTATTGGTTCAGATGAACATGTACACTCGCAAGATGGATACTGGGTGGAAGAGACGGACGATGTGGGCAACGATCATTCGGTGTAGAGATTCCGGGAACGGGGATCCGTGAGATCTGTGGGCGGGATCTGCTTATTTATGGGGCATCTTATGCCGATTTTCTTCTTATCCGTACTCGGATTTTGTCTTTCGCTTCCGCTTGATACTCTGTTGATTGATGTATGAGGAGATATCCTAAACTATTATATCTATCTAGGATATTTGGATCTTGCCGTATGGCGTTGCTATATTTCATTTCTTTTTAGATCGAATGGCTCTGATGTACTGTTGTATGGTGGCTTGCATACATACTCATTTGTGTATGTATTTGATCCCTTCGCCTGCCGATTACGCCCCCCGTTCTTGTCTCGATGTGTGGAAATGGTTGGGACAGCCGAAAGGTCTACCTGTGAGTTGCATTTGGGCCCCACCGTACTATTTCAATCATTTCCGCTCATCCAGGCTTGTAACTAGGAGCGTAATTCATCGAGGTAGTTACAATTGGTATTAGAGCCATCCCGCCCTTCAGGGTCTCAGCCAAATGGTCGTTGTCTGTCTAGCAAATATTTTTGGTAGCTATGTATATTAGGGAAAAACAAAACGCGAGAGTAGGACTGCTTCCACTTTTCTTCTTACCCACCCACCACCCTTTTCTGGTAAGGAAGTGTAACGTTTTCAATCCTCTTCTTAAAATTCAAACTAGGATTCACGTGTTCTGGGTTCCGTAGTACCATAGGTTGTGTGTGAGTGTGAGTATGTGTGTGTGTAATTCCTTGTCTATCTGTTGCATCCAACTTGTTGTCTTTATCTGCCTTTGGTTATCAACTGATGGTATATTCCATGCTGACAGGCTTTTGAAAACCGGCGCGATCTATCTGACTCCTTGTTAACCGGTGCCATCTTCTTAAGGGTGTCCTTCCTTCTAGCAACTCCTCTTTCTGTGAAAGCATCTGTTGCTAATCTCTACCTGATAAGTGATTTTGCACATCTATTGGTATTTTAATGCCGAAAAATGCGGAAATTTTTTCTTTGATACATCTGTGCTTCCATACTCCTTTTCAATCGTGTGTGAAACATTATCTATCTCCCTTTTATCAGCATGTCCATGCTAACTCATTCTTTTGTCACCGGCGCTTGATCCTGGAGTTTCTTTTCATCTCCAATTCTCTTGGGCTAATTACATAACTTGTGTCGATCCAATGCTGGTGATTGTAATTTGGCTCTTGGCATAGCTATATTCCACTCATGATAAGTGTCGATTGGACTATGGAGAATGCTATCAACCGTCACCATCTGGAGGATAAGGTTATCTCCTGTGATTTTGAGTACACCGTGATCATATCTATGCATATTCAAGCATCTTTGGCAATCCGGAGTCTCCCAAGGCACTACGGCGGTCTATCATCTGTCCATCATGCTGCACATCTTTTTGAACCCCATATCTGCACAATTCTCCTGGATACGAGGGAATTGCATCTTTTCGCTTCCGATAGCTTTGCTTAAGGTATGATCTATCATCTTTTCTTATCCAAGATCTCTTTATCTTGTAACCGGTGATCCGATCGACAATGTGAACCAGGTAACATCTCTTTTTCTTCCGAAGGACCAGATAATCTATTCTTCCAGTGCATCTTCTTCAACACGAACCCGTGCTCTTAATATTGATCTTTCTAAGAGCGTTGAGATCAGGAAGTGTTCGAGCATTTGTTCGTTTCTCTCGACTTTTGAACTTGATATTCTGGGAATATCTTGTTAATCCATGGTGGTATATGTTTATAATATGCTTGCCTATTCGATATCAAGGGAAGGACATGGAAGATCATCTGTGTCTCTTTCTCTCAAGCTTCGTGAGCACTGCCTGTGTGCAAAGTCTCTAAGTGAGAATTCTGACTTTTTGAAGTCACCTATCTCGGCCACGTCCTTCTGCTAAATAGATCGCTTCAATTCTGGAATCAGCAAGTTCAGTGTTAATTCCATCTTCCATCTTCAATCAAACCCGGAGTTTTCCTTGTTGGCAAGTTATCATCATCGTTTCGCTGAAGTTTTCCTCAAGACTGCTAAGTCTCTCGCAATCTTTCAAGAAGAACATGGAGTTCTTTCACCTCAGTCTCGTCAAGTAATCTCTTGAAACCCTCTCGCTCTATCGTCTATGCTCAATCCACCGGAGGCCATGAAGACTTTTCAGATCTTTCGTAATCCGTATGTTCAAGTTGGTGCTATCTTTTCTGTAGCTGTTGAATCTTGCAGTTGTCTCCATGATCTTCCTTCATATCTTTCCGGTGGCTTGGTACTTCCGACATGACGACAACATCATCATCTATATCTATCTATGAATCCGGCGAACCGTTTGCATGTATCCTTGTTTTCTAACGGAGTTCCATGAGCTCTTCTTGTCAATACCTTCAGTCTGTTTCGGTAGTTGGGTTGCATGGTTTTCTTATTCATGTGCGGAGTAATGCTTTGAGTGCGGGATGGAGTAGCTACCATACCACTACTCTTATCATTCGCTCTTGTACATTGAATTGGTGAATTAATGTGATTTCACTCATTCCACGGAAGTTAGAAGTGGCCTTTATCCCTTGATACCTTTACTTCCGTCCTTGTTATTCCGGAGTGCTCTCTCGAAGAAAGTAATCAATAATCTCTTGTTGGTGATCTCACCCTTTCCACACGGAGCAAAATCATCAATTATCTGGTGGAAACAGACGTAAACTCTTTTCGACCCTCGTCTTTCTACCGGTGCTTGACATCCCCAAACAAGATGAAAGGAAACTATCTCTCTCTTTGTTTCATCAATTATTTTTCTGTGGTAAAGCCAATTATGGTTGATGCCATCAGTCGCTAATCTATTGCGTTAGCCTCAAGGCTAAAGAAAGCAATAAATATCTCTACAGCAAACTCCAGATCCTCCATATTCTTTGCGTCTCGGGATTCCACCATGATCTAGCTTCGCATCCGTCTCTAGAAGTTATATCCGCGCACCTCAATTGCGTGATCCTTTGGGTCTTACCGGCGCAAGAAGAATCTAATCCGACGATGTCTAACTAAATCTTTCTGTTCATATCAAGGGACTCTATTGTTTGAAGGCAATATTGTTTCCGTACTTCATTTCTCAAATCCGAGAGAAGATACGATGCTATTGTCATAGTGGATCAAAACCTCTCCAATCTAGCTCTTTCCTTCCGGCGACACAAAGATTCATCCTCTCTAGTATCGGTAAATCTTTCATCTTAATGGTGTGTCTTTCTTTATCCATGATACATCATCTTTTCCTTTTCTTTCACAAGTGGTTCTATTCTTTTATCATGTTTCTTGAGAAAACCGGAGCTATGTCCATCCTATCCTTCTTGTCTCACGACAATCCTTCAACTCTTCTAACCGTTGTTTCTCAAGCAAAACGCAAGACTCGCAACAAGTCTAGCAAGTTTTGCATGGTGTATTGGTCGCATCATTCCGTTCTTCATCATCTTGGGAATGTGAGGGTCACCTTCGTTCGAACACCCGCCTCTCCTGGTGTTGTTTTCTTTTTCCTAGAATCTCGGGGCGAGATTCCTGTTTAGTGGGGGAGAGTTGTAGCATCCCAATTGTCTAACAATTGTAATTCTACTTGGTCTAGTAGTATAATGGCTACTTCATATACATAATTGTTGCATCATAATTATATCATGCTCATGTCATCATGCCTCCTTGCATTTGAGCATCATATAAAACCCTTTTTGTTTTGGTTCTTATCTCATATGCATTGTAAATTGTATTTGCCTCTTGATATTGTATTTGGTTCTTGATATATTGTTTAATGCCCAAGTTGAGTTGGGGGCATATCTTTTATTAACTCCACCACCTTTTCTTTCACCACCTTATAATTCCACCATTCAACTAAATATGAGCTTTGCACTTTATTTGAGTTTACCTCTAGCTCATGTGGGTTGGGATGGATCCAACTCTTTTCCACATGCTCTCATCTTAGCATCATGTTGTTTTCACATTATTGATATATGAGAGCCACATGGCCACCTTTGCATGCCTTGTGAGTGGAACCTTTTCCTAGCTTCCATATGGGTTGTTTTGGGGTTATTATCATGTTGGGATATTTTTGGGCTTACTAAATACCTAGTGGCACATACACACTAGCAAGTCCCAATTTTATTCAAATATGGTCATCTCCATCTACTCCACATGGGGCATCCTTCTAATTCTTTTGCTTGGCTTTTATTCCAATTTTGGAATGCATAATAATAATGCCATGTTAATAATCTTGTTTTCACAAAAATAAGCATGGTATTAAATATTTATGCATGGCCCATGCAAGTACCACCTTTTGCTTGTCTTTTGGATTTTATTTGTTCTTGGAGTGGATCATCTCTATCTCTATCTTTTATTTTGGCTTGATCTATTTTGATCTTGCTTAAAACCCTAGCATCACAACCCTCTTTTCCTTGTCTAGATCTTGTGGGTGCTTGAGCTTGTCTTAATCATGCTTGATCTAGTCACAAGGAACCACTCCATCCATCTCTTCTCTCTCTCTTTTTCCACATGTTCTTGCTTGATCTAAGCTTGGAGCATGCAAGCTCCTAAAAAGCCTAATTCATCACCCTATCCTCTACCTAAATCCCACTCTAATCATCCACATGCCCCTCCCTTGCATGGTCATGGGGATCATGTCTAAGATCATCACCATACCCCCCCTCTCTCCTAAACCCTATCTATACCTAATCCAAACCAAACCCTAAACCAACCTCTCTCTCTCTCGGCCTCTCTCTCTCTCACCTAGCTGGCCCCACCATGCCACCTAGCTACCCCCTCCACCACACAAAGCCCTAGCCCGAGGCTCCCTTTAACCCAAGCCCGAGCCTCCCACCTCCCAACCCTAGCTCTAACCCGAGGCTACCCCTCTCTCTCTCTCTGCCTGGTGAGCCCCACACCGAACCACCCTAGCCTGGCCTGCCTTACCCCACCTGCCAGCTGCACCTGCCCCAGCCCTGCCGTGCCCCAGCCCTAGCACGTGAAAGAGGAGGAGGGAAAGGTGGCACCGAGCCACCTTTTCCATCTACCCCGCGCCCACGCTCCTCTCCTCTCCCTCTCTGCTTTGCCCCCGCCACACGACACCTCTGCACCCCAGATCCCCCAGACCGCTTCCCTCTCTCCCCTCGCTTCTGCATCGCCACCACCTACCCCAACACCGTCTACCGTCGGACTCCACCGATCCCTCTCTTCCAGCCGGTGGCTTGTCGGTCTCTGGTGTCGAGGAAGGTCGTGGAGCTCCCCTACGTCACCCTGTACCCGGAGCCGAGCAGGAGGAGCCCCTGAACCCCTGCACGCCGACGCGTCTCGCCGGAACCCTAGATCCTCTGGCCGTCTGCCCCTACGCCGATCCACGTGTTCGAGCCCGCCGCGGCGCCCTGTCCTTTTTGCCGCACACCGATCGGTCCACCGCGCTCAGAGGAAGATCCACAGTACCGCGCACTCACTTTGCAGATAACCCCCTGCACCTTTTAACTCCTAACCCGCGCTCCTCTAGGCCCACCGGTCAGCCTTCGTGGCGTTTTTGCAAAAAGGCTCCCGGAGATTCGTACCCATCGACCCGCAGTCCCCCGCCGAGCCGCGTGGCAGCCCCGCACTCGCCCGCTGGCGTGTGGGTCCGCTTGGGCTCTGACCCCACCCGTCACTCTCTGTGGCTGGCAGCAGTCGCGGTGACAGAGGGTTTTTCTGCGCGCGTGGACGCCCAGTCAGCATGGCCCCACTGGTCATTGGCTGTGGCTAGGTTAGAGCGAGTGTCAAAAGTTTTTCTATAATCTGTTTTAATTCAAACTTATTTCAAATTATTTCAAATTCAATTTAATTCTGTTTTTAAATAACTTTTAAAATACAAACCCAAATAATACATATAATCTATGTTTTCAAATCAGGAAAATATGAGGAATTCAAATATGCCATTCAAAATATATTTTGGACACTTAAAATTTCAAGTTGACTTAAATTACAATAAAATACCCTTTTTCCTTAATTAGTTAATATCTTTTGTGTTATAACTCCAAATTTAACAAATAATATGTCTAAAATGATTAGCTCGACGAGACCTTTCTGTTTATGCATCCCATGTTTTGTTTGGCAGCATGCATCATATAAATATAATGTGTACAGCAACTATTATGAGGTTAAAATGTGATTGAAACCCAATAAAAATGTTTATTCTTGTAATCCACACCTCACCCATGCCATGCTACCTATTGCCATGCAAATTGTGAATCATTCATCATGGCATGATTGTTTGCTTGTCGCATTTTATTCATATGCTTGTGCACTTTATTTATGTTGGCCCTTGTTTGTTTGGTTCTTCTTCGAATAGACGCTGAGCAGGGGATATATCAAGACACCCAGGAGCACTACCCAGATCCATCCCTTGCTTCAACTGAGCTGCCAGGCAAGCACTACCACATGCTTGCATACATATAGTACCTATTGCCTCTATCTTATTCTTGCATCATTGAGTCGCGATTGCATTAAATTGAATCCCACGTACTGCATAGCCTTTACTTTTAAACCCCACCGAAGCTTGTTCCTCCATCCCATGAGCCATTACTACAGGAGTTGTTTGAGCCATGCGAGTCGTAGAACAGCATGTGTAGGGTATGTGAGTGTCTGATGGATAACGAGGTACCTAAACAACTTAACCTGAGTAGTAATGGGATAACTAATGAAAGTGGCATCGGTGAGCCATATTTGCTATTTGGTTTTTCAGGCTCACTTGTGTCCCGTAGGACCCCGAGTACTTGATTCCTGTTCCTTGATTATTCGCGCTATCCACATCCGGGAGGCTTATGAACCCCCCCGAGCCAGAGCTTGATTCATTCTTATTTCTTGGGGCCACAAACTAGTTTGAGGTTTTATTTACTATCCTATACTTATGCCATGCTTTACTGCTTTAATTTAAATTGTGCGAGGTACTGCACACTGTACTGTTTAGGACCGTGACCCGTTTTCGCTGTATCGACAAGCCCAGTCACACTTTCGGGTTCCCAGTCGTTTATAGCCGGCTCCACAAACCTTGAGGCCGTCTCGGAGTCAGCTAACTTCGTTGCGGGTAGCTCAATGGGGTGGCCCCCTGAAATATTTGTGAATCCTGTAATTGCTTTGTCGTGACTGCCTTGTTGGGTTTTGATTTGGTTTTTCTGAGGTATATCGAGTGTGTGTTGCTATTTGTGCACCCCTGCAGGGTAAAACTTTCTGAAAGCCGTGTCCGCGGTTATGGACGACTTGGAGCACAGTTTCTCGATCATAGACAAGCATAACTAAAGTACCGCTTTTAATCTGACTAAGTACTTGACTAGTAAATAGTGCAAAACTCATGGAATGGATAATAAAACTGCCAACGGATGGGGGGTTGTTCGTCCGCTTCCTCGTCGGTAAGCGGGGAGGAGGATGGATCTGTGGATATTACCGTTATTACTGTTATAACTGTTGTTATTAATTCACGGACATCCGTCTATCTCTGGTTAGGCAGATGGTTAGCGAGTATCTATAGAATTGATAGGGTTTATCTTTTGCTGCAATTGCGTCACCCTAGGTTGTGTCCCCTTTAGCGGCATAAAGACTTGCTGAGTACCCCTAGGGTCTCACACGATAAATTATTGGTTCAGATGAACATGTACACTCGCAAGATGGATATTGGGTGGAAGAGACGGACGATGTGGGCAACGATCATTCGGTGTAGAGATTCCGGGAACGGGGATCCGTGAGATCTGTGGGCGGGATCTGCTTATTTATGGGGCATCTTATGCCTATTTGCTTCTTATCCGTACTCAGATTTTGTCTTCCGCTTCCGCTTGATACTCTGTTGATTGATGTATGAGGAGATATCCTAAACTATTATATCTATCTAGGATATTTGGATCTTGCCGTATGGCGTTGCTATATTTCCTTTCTTTTTAGATGGAATGGCTCTGATGTACTGTTGTATGGTGGCTTGCATACATACTCATTTGTGTATGTATTTGATCCCTTTGCCTGCCGATTACGCCGCCCGTTCTTGTCTCGATGTGTGGAAATGGTTGGGACGGCCGAAAGGTCTACCTGTGAGTGGCATTTGGGCCCCACCGTACTATTTCAACCATTTCCGCTCATCCAGCCTTGTAACTAGGAGCGTAATTCACCGAGGTAGTTACACAACGAGTATGGGAGTCACAATAAAGATGCACAAATAAAATCATAAGTGGTAATGGCAAACTTTGTTCTTGGTCAGAGAACAGTTGACAAATCATACTTGGTTTTAAGGAAAGCTTTTATAATGAAGTTCATAAAGCAGGAATCTCTTGCTCAAACATAATGGGCTTTTTACTATGATAGCTTTCAAAGTAGTATTATTCAGATAAGAGCAATGTGCAAAACAAGGAACATAAGAAACATGATTGAATAAATCATCATATGGATGATTGAATCACAAAAACTCAAATGCTTGCTGGGGACAGAAAGGAATAGGTTTACTGACTCAAGTTAAAAGTAAAAGATAGACCCTTCGCAGAGGGAAGCAGGGATTTCAAGTTTCATAAAGAGCTTCCAAAAAATTATGGTACTTACTAGCTTTGAGCTCTCATTGCCCCTATCATAAGCATCTTGAGGTGATTAAGGTTAAAGTGAAACAAATATGAAGTATATGCTTGACAAATCATAAGTTGGAAATCTCATGTCCCTTGAGTACAAGGGCCGTTCTTCATGCTACTCAACATTAGTCAAAAGCAAGTTCTTGTCATTGTAAGTATATGTGTATCATAGAGAACCACAAACGGGGTACCCCTTGCCCCATGACACAGGAGCTATCCCATATCAAAATTACAAGGCAACAAACAGTGAGCATATCAGCGATCTTTTTATTTCCCATGAGAATGGTGCTTTTTTTTCTCTTTTTTCATATATTTTTTATCTAAACATGCTTCATAGATTGCTCATATGGTTGTACTACAAGTTTGCACCATGATTAGGCATGGCTTAGTCTAGCCGCCCAGGCGTTTCTATAACACATATATAATACTCCATGGACTTACAAGCTCCTCTTTTATTTTACACCGCCGACATCCATAAACAAATGATCATGATATCAACGGGATAATATGTATAGGTGTTGAAAGCTTTCCCCATGATAACATGGTTCTGCTAACTCCCAACCTATAACTTGCAAGCATATAATCAACATTGATGACACAATGGTTCAAGTTTATTAAGTGCAAGAAAAATAAGGTGTGCCATCAAGTTCGTGAGAGATTTACTAACTATTTTTCACATAACAAATAATTTTAATTTGGAAGATAGATAAAACTCGAGAATTTACTTGGAATTGCAATAATGATAATAGGTAGGTATGGTGGACACAAATGGCATAGGTTTTAGTTCAAGGATTGGATGCACGAGAAGCATTCCCTCTCAGTACAAGTTTTTCGCTAGCAAGGCTGGGTAGGAAGCATAATATTTGAAGGAAACAAACAAACAAACATACAAGTGATAGAAACAATCATGCAATCTTCCTTGAAAACACAAAAGATCTTAATTTGGGAATACTAAGCTTATGAGCCAATCAAGAAAGAAAATTAAATAATATAGCTGCAAGTACTTTTCTCTTTTCCTTTCAATCCTCGAAGTGGTGTTGCAACTGACCAAAGCTAGGTTTGCCAAAACCAACTAAATTTAATTGATGCTCCCAAAGTGATACAAATACTAACAACAAGATCAATCATATAACAGAAATTGCAAACTAAAATAAGATGTGCAAAAAGTAAATGATGAAACTTCTCATTAATATTCCATAATGGCACTCACACCAAGGGATACATAGATAAACAAATAGAGGAGAGATACTTCCACAATGCAAACCATCCTATATGATAACTTCTCTATTCATGATATGACTCTACTAAAAAGGTAAAAAGATGAAAGATAATGATGTGATACCGCGGCACTCCCCCAAGCTTGGAACAAACCAAGGGGATGCCAAAACCTGATGACGAGTTACTCCTTCGGTGGTGATGTTCTCTCAATAAGCTTTTCAATCAATTTCTTCAAATCCTCAATCTCGAAGGTGAGAATACGAATCATCTCCGAATTCTGCTCAATGCGGTTCATGATCATTTCAGACTGTGAATCCTAGTACTTGTGATTCTTTCCCCACTCTTCCTCCTTAAAGTATTATTTCCGTACATGGTTACAACAAGGCATATCCCAACTGGAGGGCAACTATATTTTAGGAATCATTTGGATTTGATGCTCATTTATAAGAGTATGGAAGGAGTTCTTGATATGTGGAGGAAGTGACCATGGATATAAGCAAAGACGCGGAACTTTCCCTCCTATGGACATCCATGCAGTCCTCTTGAGCTTGACAGGATTTGCCACCACTCCAATGCTTGCAACAGTGGCGCGGGTGCGCGGACGCTTGTCTTCCTCCACTTATTCTTCAACTTCAAGCACGATCTCCTCCTCCCACTTGGGGTCTTGGAGATCATCTTCCACAAGCTTCTTTCCCTTATCGTTGGCGGATACCATTGTGCTTCTAAAGTTGAGAATAGTTCCTGATGGAAATAGGTAGAAACGAAAAGATGACAAGAACACGATATACGGACCTCGGGAGATCCGGGTGGTTATATATTACGAAGTTTAACAACAAAAGGAACGTACTGGGAGAAAACGGGACGAAGACGGGCTCCGTGGTGGTCACACCACCTGGTGGCGCGGCCAGGTGGGCCCACGCCATAGGAGGTGTGAGCCACCTGGGCTCCATTTCCTTCCCTCTTTTGACTCATTATCTTCCATATGAAATAAAAACTGCAAAAATATAAATTGGAATGTTTTTCGCGAACTTTTTCTTACCAGAACTGTTACCTATTCGAAAACGGTCTCTGTAGGTTCCTGAATTTGGTCTTTAATAAATTCTTCAGGAATCACCACTTCAATAATATCAATATCATCGTTATAAGAATCTCCAGAAATATAATGTTTGAGCCTTTGACCATTCTTCATCTCATTACATCATTCTCTCCCAATACTTGAAAATTTCTTTCATACAAAACTTCACACAATCTTCATTAGCAACATTAGTGTATGCAAGATAATGAACCTTTGGGTTCAATTTCAACTGAAGTCCATCAAAACATAAGATACCGTATCAAATCCTTTCAAAACCCCCAAAATAATTGAAAATGAAATCGATTTAAGAGGCAAATGCAAAAAATGGCAGAAATCTATCAAAACAGGCATGTGGGTAAAAATTGATTTTTTCGAAAATCTTTAGTTGCTCATATCAAAAAGTTCAAAACAAACAGAAGTTAAATCATAACTTGGGGCACATGCATAGAAAATTATAGCTCAATCCGACGTACTGGGATTTTTCACAATTTTTTACATTGAAGCACAAAAATCTGTTCCGAGACAGCAACTTCCCCACATCTCACCTCCTTCTCATTAAAGGATAACCTTGACACAAAAACCAAACAAAAAGGTTACTATAGAGGTAATAACTTCAAAGACTCAAAGAAACAAAAATAACTGAAAGCAAAACAAAATGGGTTGTCTCCCAAAATCTCTTTCTTTATAGCCATTAAGATAGGCATGATAATTTCAAATGATGCTCACATAGGATTTATGGATTTGGAGTAAAAGAGAGCATCAAGGAGAAGATATCCAACACATTTAAGTCTAACCCACTTCCCATGCCAAGGAATTTTTTTAGAAAACAAATTATTGAAACAAGAGGCTACTAGCATAGGAAGACAAAACAAGTGCAACTTCAAAACATTCAACATAAAGAGGGGAAACTTAATATTGTTGATATGCATAAAACCATGTTTCCCACTCTCATAATAACTTTCAGTAGCATTATGAATAAAATTAACAATGTAACTATCACAAGAAACATTCTTATCATCAAAATAAGCATACTTAAAATCATCAAATAGATGTTTAAGGTCAAAAACTGGATCAATAGAAGCAAGTTGTTCAACTCTAAAATCCTCATTAGGAAATTCATTTCCATAAGGATCTTTAGAAAATTTGGAAAAATTAAACTCATAATATTCTCCATCAAATTTAGTTAAAATTTTCTCCTTCTTATAAAATCAGCAGGATATTTAGTCTTACCACAACGAACTTCCACATCTCTTACAATACCAATTGGATAGATGGTCTCTCTATTAGCAAGGTGAATAACCACATCAATGTCTTCAAGTTCACAAGGACCAATTTCATGCATAATTTCTTTGTAAAGCTCATCAGGGATAGCACTTGAACTTGCACCAATATCATAGAAATCATAATAGCAATGATCACCAATTCTAACAGAAAGCAGAGGGACACTAGCTTTCCTAGTTCTACTAGGATGTGAGAAAATATTAGAAGCATCTTCACAAAATATAATGTGCCCATCTTCTACATTTTTAGTGACAAGATCTTTCACAATTTCTACTACAGGTTCAATAGTTATTTGTTCATCAGGTTCTACATCTTTCTTTGTACTTTTGTGAACCACATTAGCTATTATAAAATGTTCCTTTACCTTAGCTGGGAAAGGTATTTTCTCAATATAAGGTTCAAGCAAAATATGATCAACTGTATAAACCTCAGTATTTCTAGCAGGAACACAATTAACAATATCTTTATATGGTGCATGATACTTGTTCCACTTCTTTTTAGGAATTTCAATATAAGAGGCAAAGGCCTTAAAACAATTTGCAAGAACTTGAGAATCAAGACCATACTAAGTACTAATATTATGAAAGTCCCCAGTTCCCATAAAAGATTAAATGCATTCATGATCATAATTTATACCTGATTTTCTTTCTTTGTCATTCTCCCAAGCTTCAGTATTTTCTTGAATACGGTCTAGAAGATCCCATTTTGCTTCTTCTTTCATATGTGTAAATGATCCAGCACAAGAAGCATCCAATAAATCCTTATCATGAAGAGAAAGCCTTGCATGAAAGTTATTAATAATAATATTATTAGGGATCTCATGAAAAGGACATTTGAGCATTAGTAACTTCAATCTCTCCCAATCTTGGGCTGTACTCTCTCCATCAGGAGGCCAAAAGTTATATTTTTGATTCCGGTTTTTATGAATCTCACTAGGAGGATAGAATTTAGAATAAAAGAGAGGTACAATTTCCTCACATTCCATAGATTGGCCATTCTTTAGCGGCTTATACCATTCCTCAGCTCTGCCTTTCAATGATATATAGAGTAAATTTTCTTAACTTGTTCCATTGTGATACCTACACAGTTGAACAACCCGCATAATTCATGTATAAAAAGCAAGTGATCACCAGGATGGACAGTTCCATCTCCAAATTAGTATTTATCCATAGCACGACCAACAATTTTTGTAGGTATTTTAACAGGATCTATTTCAGCAGGTGGTGGTTCATATACTACCTTAGCAGTGGTAGTAGCTTTCCCAAACTGGAAACTAAGTGAATTATCCATATTGAAAAAAAGTAACAAATAGAAATAAAAACAATACTCACAGTAGAAATTTCCTTCACCAGTTCCACTCTTCAATAGCGCTTCACTACCCGACAACGACGCCAGAAAATAGTCTTTATGACCACCAAGTATAGGGGTGTATCTTAGTACTTTCGATAAATAAGAGTGTCGAACCCAACGAGGAGCAGAAGGTGTTGACAAGTGGTTTGGATCAGGAATTCTGTGTAAATACTTAGCAAACAGATTTTTAGGGGTTTTTGATAATGTAGATAAATAAAGTGCAAGTAAATAAAAACAATAATAATTGCAACAAGTGTCCCAATCCTTTCTTCAGCAAAGGACAAGCCGGTTGTATTACTTATGAGGACCAAATGTTCTCGAGAACACAAAGGAATACTGTCAAGTGCTTTCGCTTCATATAGTTTATTAATCTTCTTTGGTTGGACAAGTGTTGTGTGGGTGAACCTATGATAATGTACCGACCTTACTTGTACGAATAAATTCTTGTGATTATACCCCTTGCATTAAACTCTTAGATCCTACACTCCCTTGTGCAAAGGTTTCCTAATAGGGGTTTATGTTTCCGTCACTCCGGCAACCCCACAATTAGTAGCCAAATACACAACGCATTCCCCTAGGCCCATAAAGGTGAAGTATCATGTAGTCGAAGTTCACATGACACCACTAGAAGAATAACACCACAACTTAAATATAAAACCATTGAATATTTCACAACACAATTCCACTACTAACAACATGACTTCTCCTATGTCCTCAAGAACTAAACGAACTACTCACAAGACATCATATGGATCAAAATCAGAGATGAAATAATGATAAGTAAGAATCTGAAGATGAACAATAATTCCATGGTTCCACTCAATATCATCAACTACAAAAGTAATCAACACCGGGATAGTTTCCCCTAAGAACTATGCAATATTCAACCAAATTGTTACAACATGATGGAGTGGAGGTGATGGTGCTGGTGGAAATGATGATGATGATCCCAATGAAGTCTAGCTTAATGACGGTGTTGATGGCGACGATCTCCCCTCTCCGGGAAGGAATTTCCATGGATATTTCTGCCTTCCGGAGAGCTCTTTCTCTCTGTAGTTTCCGGTCCACAGAGGCGGCAGAATCTTTCTATGGTCGCGCCCCGAGTCTTAGGGTTTCGGGGGGATGATATAGGCGAAAGGGCGATGCTAGAGGTGGGCGAGGGTGGCCACACCACCTGGTGGTGTGGCCTAGGGGGGCGCGCTAGGGGGTGTCCCATCTCCACTTCCCCTTTTGGCTTCCTTCGTCTTCTAAAAAATAGGGATTTCCATATATTTTCTGATCTTCACGAATATTGCATCTGGACACCGCTTTTTTCCATCAGAATCCTAACTCCGGCAGTTCATCCACCAAAAGTCATCCAACATGCAAAATAGTTGAAATAACATAAGTATCACCTCTTAAAATGAAATATATCAATGAATAATAGTAAATTATGATATAAAATAGTGATGCAAAATGGACGTATCAGCAAGCTGGGGCCGGCGCGAGAATGTTTAGTCCCATATGGTGTCTCCAACCGGGACCAAAGATGAACCTTTAGTCCTGATTGGGGACACCAAAATGGACTTAAGGGGTTGCAGCAGGCTAGGGCCAGCGCGAGGATGTTTAGTCCCAGATGGTGTCTCCAATCGGGACTAAGGATGAACTTTATTCCTGTTTGGAGACACCAACTAGGACTAAACATGAGTGGCGACACTATTTCATGAGTGTCGACAATATTTAGGTGGGTGGTGGCAATATGATAGGGGTGAGTGTCGACATTATGTCGTGAGTGTCGACACTATGTTGTGCTGCTTAATCTATAAATAGGCATCATTGTGAAGTTATCAACTGCAAACAATATATGGTGTGCGAGAGAAGGGACAACACTATGGCTAGCTCTGTGGAGATGCCTAAGGATCCAGTCCTCAGGCTTCTCCACATAGCTGGTCATAGAGGCACTCCCTAATATGTGAAGTTATTCAACAAGAAACATGTTATGGTGTTCAAGAGCAGGGACAATACTAAGGCCATCTCTGTGGAGATGCCTAAGGATCCAGTCGTCAGGCATATCCACATAGTTGGTCATAGAGGCACTCCCTAATATGTGAAGTTATAAACTGCAAACAAGATACGGTGTGCAAGAGCAGGGACTAAAGGCCCCCTTTAGAACAATATCTTCATAGTTCGGGAAAGTTGTAGTAGGAAATGGTCCATTAGTCCCGGTTTCCTAACTAGGAGTAAGGAATCGGGACTAAAGGCCCCCTTTAGTCCCGGTTCAGCCACAAACTTGGACTAACACTCAAGACATATATTAATATTAAAAACCGAGACTACGAAATCGGGACTAAAGGCCCCCTTTAGTCATGCTCATATCTAGCCCTATGTAGCACCCCGGGTAAAACCACTACTAAAACCACTACTACAAAATCACTTGTTTTTTTTGTTTTGTGCATCATCATTGTATCAAACTCACATCATCATGCCACATTACATTTGAGCATTATAGCAAACATTGTATTTGATTTCCTTGCTTAGGATGTTACTATCAACCAAATCTATCCCTCTTTGATATCTCTATTTTATTTCACACAACATGGGGTTCCATTTCTTGGGTTCCATATTTATAAACATTTTTGTTCTTTTATAAAAGCCCTAATGCTTATTCTTTAAATGCCCGAGGAACATGTTGGCATCTCCTCCCCTTTGCCCTATACCCTCTCTGTTTCTATTTAAATGCTCCTCAAAAGTTTAAAAGGTTTTTGAATTAGTAACCTGTTTGGATTTGAAACAAACAAATAAAAAGAAAACAGAAAAGATTATTATGATAAAACCCATTGAAAGGATCGTATGGGCACCTAGAGGGGGGGGGTGAATAGGTGCTACTTCAAATTTTCTTCTTTTTCAAATTAAGGTTTGACAATAAGGTAAATTCTCTAGATAATGCAACTATGGTGAATTTACCTATATGACTCTTATGCAAGGGCTACCAGTAAGGTGCGGTAAAGGATAGAAGTAACCGAAAAGTGGACGCGGAGACACAAGGATTTGTTTCCCGTAGTTCCTTCCTTTTGAGGGGAAGTACGGTTACGTTTGGAGAGAGGGTGGTTTCAAACCACCAACGCCACGAGAGGCCTCCCTTGTTCTCCGATGAATCTCACCCCAACGGGATCGATTCACCTTCCACTATATCGGCAACCTTCAAGGTGGAAGCCGGCACCGTTACAAGTTTGGGGCACACATCCACAACTTAATCGGAGGCTCCCAAATACAAGCAAGCTGTCAAAGCAATCAAAGACAAGCTTGTAAGAACAAAAACAAGAACTAGGGTTTCCAAGAAAACACTAGAGCAAAGGGCCCCTCAATGAAATGAGGGGGAAATGAAGATCTCTTTTGGTGAAGTAGTAGATCGGGGCCTCCTCCTTCGATTCCCCAAAGATCAAATACTTTGGGTGGTGGAATGAGGAGATCTTGAGGATTTGGGTGGATGCAATGGACTCCAATGGTGTTCTTTGACTTTAATGCACTGAGCAATTTGTACCAAGGTAGGTGGAGGGGTATTTATACCCCTCCACGAAATATGGCCGTTGGAGAATTTAATGTACCGGTAGTACCGGTACATAAGCGGTAGTACCGCTGGCAAGCGGTACTACCGGTCCAGTACCGGACCAGGTACCGGAGGTGCCCCAGTTCTCCAGCGTTCTTCAGCTTTGGGCGGTATCGCCCTTGCGGTACTACCCCCAAGCGGTAGTAACGGTGGTAGGAAGCGGTACTACCGGTTTGGGCGGTAGTACCGGTCCCATGTACCGCTTGGTACTGACCAAAATGGAGAGGGGTGAGTGCTAGTCAGTATGCCACGGTACTGTCGAGCGGTACGACCGCCTCAAGCGGTAGTACCGCTTGTACCAAGCAGTACTACCGGTTGGACCGGTAGTGCCGCTTCGTGGTACCGGGGGGTACTGACTAGCACGCACATTTATCACCTTTGATTAGTGCCAACCGGTACTGGAACCGGTAGTACCGGTGTCAAGCGGTAGTACCGGTTGTAGTTCTGGTACTACCGGTTGACACAGAGGTTTTTTTGCAAGGGGAATTGATATGCCATTAATTGTGCCTCCTCTTATCAATCCTGTGATAAACTTAGCACACAGTTAAATCGATAAGTGTATTGTTATCAAACATCAAAATCAGAGGGATAGGAAAATGCTCTTTCAATCTCCCCGTTATTGGTGTTTGATGACAATACACTTCTGCAGGATGATTTTAATAATAAGCATATGATATTTGTAAAATAGAGAAGAGACTCCCCCTAGATGTGTAGAAACAAACCTCCCCCTCTATTTTACAAACCCAACATGGGTGCACAACTATGGATACTAGCGTTTGAAAACATACCTTTGCAGAAAACATGTGATGAGGAATATATAGACAATAGATACCGCATAACATCACAAGATGGATCCAATGAAATAAACCACATAGTATCATAAGATGGATCCAACCACATAGTCTCACACGACATAAACACATAGTCTCACACATAATTAGAGGGAAATCGAAGTTCACAAGCAATAAAAGGATCAAAGAGAAAAACGAGCTTGTGACTTCCCATGCAACACTCGTGCCTAAAGTGCAACTTCTCCCCCTTTGGCATCAAGACGCCAAAAAGGGACAAGGGCAAAGCTACCATCCCAAAGGTCAATCATCCTCCTCCTCCTCCTCATCCTCAAGGTCCTCCTCATCCTCGTAAGTGGGTGGGGCGCGGTGCGAGGAAGAGGCATCATCGTCCCAACAGCTGTGCTGAGAAATCCACTGATCTTCTGGAGTGATGTTGTTCTCTGATCCCTCGGAGATGGTCAAACCTTGAGCAGTCATCATTTCCTTCTGCCGAGCACAGGCTTTCTTTGCATACACATGCACCTCATACATGCGCTTCTGGTTGTCAACCTGGAAGCAGAAGATCTTCTTGAGCTTGACCTCCATCCTTTTTGCCCAAGAGGGCTTGGCATTCTTGCGACGAGAGACAACATAATCAGTGTCATGACCACTGTCAGCATCCTCAGAGTCATCCTCATCCTCCTCACCTGCCTCAACGCAAGGTTTAGCATGTGTCTTGATCTTGAGTGGCTTTGGCCTGTGCACAATGAGAGAGCGAGTGGAGAGAGTCCTAGCAATGACGGGGCACTTTGACACAATGAGGGCCATAATATAAGGAGCAAATGGTGGAACCCTCAGAGTGTGTGCAACAGCAACCATTTCATTCCATATGAAGTCTGTCACATCAAGAGGTTGGCCTGATTCTCGGTTGAGGAAGGTGTGGAACAGCAAGTCAACGGAGAACCCATGTATCTCGTCCTTGTTGCCCGCACGAGGAGGAACAGTCTCACGGAAAATGCGATGGAGAGTGTCATATGTGGGGAGAAGATCCTTGATCTTGCCAGCAACCCCACGACCTCGAATATACAAAGGTGTAAGAACATCCTTTTTGGAGGGATGCTCCCGCATGTGACAGTGAAAACCACAAGGAACGTCCCGGCCGCGGTCTTCATACCCCAAGATTGCAGCAAACTCCGCAAGTGTAGGTTCCTTGACAGCACCTTGAGTCATCCAGGTAATCTTTCGAGTGCGGCCATTGTGGAAATGTGCAGTGGCATAAAACTGGCAGATAAGGAGGGGATCATAGTCATACTGAAACTCCATAATGGGGAACAAGCCAAGGTGTGAGCAGATTTCCTTAGCTTCAGCAAAGTAGTCAGGGTTCTTGTCAATGTGTCCCATGTCAATCCACTGCTGAGGCACCACCATCTGGATGTTGGTCAAAAGAACCTCATGATACACACGCTCTTGGAAATCATCATAGAAGAGACTGTCTGCCCTTGCCTCGCTCCGGTTGCGGGAGTATGCATTGTCCATCCGGAGAGCCCTAAAATCTGACTCAGAGATGTCTGAAAGTTTCTTTGGCCCAGATGGCCCAGAGCTGAGACTTTTGGTACGCCCAGTGGAAGGGGGGCGAGAAGGAGGGGCGCTGCCACGCCCAGCTGAGCGCTTGGTAACCCCTTCACGACCCCCACGACCACCTCGAGTGGCAGGCAACCTGGAACGGTATCTTGGCTGTGGCATAACCTCTTCCTCAGACTCCGTCTCTTCCTCAACAATCTCACGGTTGGACTTGGAGCGCTTGCGTGCACCCCGAGAACCACCTGCATCTGTGAAAGCACGAGGGAGGATAGCAAGGGGGTAAGGGCACAAGAATCAAAAAGGAGCAAACGAGAGAATCTACAGTTTAGGCAGAAAAAATGTGTTCAGAGTGGACCGGTACTACCGGACCTGACGACCTGTAGTACCGCTCACAAGCGGTAGTACCGGAAAAATTTCCGGTACTACCGGTTGAGCGGCACACAAGCGTCAGATCTGATGGAAACGGCCCAAATTGACTGCATAAAACTGCTAAATAGAAGATTCTACTCGGTAACAAGGAATCATATGGAAGTACAACCTTGCAAATAGTCAATTTCTCCACAAATCTAAGCCAAAACCTAGATCTAATGGGGAAATCAAACGGGGAGAGAAAGGGCGGTTGTACCGGGATCCATGGCGGTGGAAAGGAGTGGGAGCCCGCCAAGAGGCCGAATCCAAGGAGAATCCAGAGAGAGGAGGGCGCGGCAGGGCTCCGGTGGCTTCAAGATCTCCGGTGGCGGCGCAGGTTTGAGTGGAGGGCGTGGGAAATAATGAGGCACTGAGGGGTGCCTCTCCCCACGCGTCCAATATATACCTGGAAACCGTCAACCGATAGTACCGGTTGTTGGAGCGGTACTACCGCTTGTAAGCGGTATTACCGGTTCCACAACCGGTAGTACCGGTGGCCGGTAGGACCGGACATGTGGGCGGTAGTACCGTTCCTGGAGCAGTTCTTCCAGGAGATGACCTAGGAACTTCCCAGGTCCGGTAGTACCGCTCGCACATCCGGTAGTACCGGTCGCATCTGATTCCAAAGCCAGGGATCAAGGATGATTCTTGTGCGGATAGAGAGAGGGTTTTCGTGAGGGAGTACGGAGGCTTGGGTTAAGACAAGTGAGCTGAGAAGCACATGCACTCTAAAAAATTTTGAAGAAACAAATAAATACCAAACTAGAGTGCATGAGACTAAGAACGATGATGACAATTCAAATAGATGACAATCATGAGTGAAAACCAATTCAACTAAGTGACAAACACGAGTAAGCACATCAACCTCTCGATTGAGAGGGGGCGGTGGCCTAGGCCACCATATTTGAGTATACTCGGCTTGGCACCACGAAGATATATCTTGGGTCCATTACCGAAACTCATCATTGAGCTCACATATCACAAAATGATATTAAGAGGAATGATTTTGTTTACTTTGCGCATAATGGGGGGAGGGATAGTCCAATCAATTAGGACCGCACTCCCCCTATGTCCATGCCTACACCTAAACCTAACATGGGTCGAGTATTAGGTGAGAGTGCAAGATAATCAAGTCAAACTCCTTGAATCTACGATATTTAGTTCATTCCTCAAGTAGCAAAACCTTGCTTCATCAAGTGGCTTCGTGAAGATATCGGCAAGTTGATCTTTGGTTGATACATAGGATAGATCAATATCACCTCTAGCAATATGATCTCTAATGAAGTGATGTCGAATCTCAATATGCTTTGTCCTTGTGTGATCCACCGGGTTGTATGCAATTTTGATGGCACTTCAATTGTCACATAGAAGAGGCACTTTGTCAAAATGGACACCGTATTCCTTTAAAGTTTGCCTCATCCATAGTAATTGGGTGCAAGCACTAGCAGCAGCAACATACTCGGCTTCGGCGGTGGAGAGAGATATACAATTTTGCTTCTTAGAAGACCAACATACCAAGGACCTACCAAGGAATTGGCAAGCCCCGGATGTTGATTTTCTGTCATCCTTGTCTCCCGCCCAATCCGAATCCGTGTATCCACAAAGAGCGAATGTTGAGCCTTGAGGGTACCAAAGACCATAAAATGGGGTATGAACTAAATAGCGAAAGATTCTCTTGACCGCCATTAAATGGATTTCCTTAGGAGCCGCTTGATATCTTGCACACACACCTACACTCAACACAATATCGGGTCTAGATGCACAAAGGTAAAGCAAAGAACCAATCATAGACCGGTATACCTTTTGATCCACATCTTTACCATTTGGATTTTGTTCTAGATGAGTCTTTGTAGCCATGGGAGTTGGAGCTCCATTCAAGTCTTGCATTTTGAATCTCTTGAGCATATCTTGAGTATACTTGGCTTGATTGAAGAATGTTCCTCCTCTAACTTGCTTGATCTCAAAGCCAAGAAATACCTTCAACTCCCCCATCAAAGACATCCGGAACCTACTAGTCATAAGCTTTGAGAATTCATCATTAAGAGCTTTGTTAGATGAGCCAAAGATAATATCATCAACATATATTTGGCATACAAAAAGCTCCCCATTGACCCTCTTAGTAAAAAGAGTGGGATCAATTTTCCCAACCTCAAAGCCACGGTCAAACAATAACTCTCTAAGGTGCTCATACCACGTGCGTGGGGCTTGCTTGATCCCATAGAGCTCCTTATCAAGTTTGTAGACATGGTTTGGGAAGTTGGGGTCCTCAAATCCTGGGGGTTGCTTAACATATTCATTTAAAGGACCATAAAGGAATGCACTTTCTACATCCATTTGTTGCAACTTAAAGTTATGATGTGCCGCATAAGCAAGAAGGATACGGATGGACTCAAGGCGAGCCACGGGTGCATAAGTCTCTCCATAATCAATGACTTCAATTTGAGAGTACCCTTGTGCAACCAATCTATCCTTGTTTCTTACTATAATTCGATGCTCATCTTGCTTGTTCTTGAATATCCACTTTGTTCCAATAACATTGCGGCACTCTTTTGGCTTCTCAACTAACTTCCACACTTTGTTTCTCTCAAAGTTGTTGAGCTCTTTGTGCATAGCTTTTAGCCAATCCAAATCTTCAAGAGCTTCCCACACTTTCTTTGGTTCAATCATGGAAATGTGAGCTTGATGTTCACTGAACCTCTTCAATTGTGCTCTTGTGGAAATTCCTTTCCTTAGATCTCCAACAACATTTTGGAGGGTGTGGTCTCTTATTTCCAACATTCTTTCCTTTCTAGCTTCGCGACGAGCGTGGATCTCCTCATTGTTTCTTGGAGGACCCTCTTCATCATTTTGATCCTCGTCTTGACCATCAACTTGACCTTGATCATCATTGGATTCATCCTCTACATTGGGAGGCAAGGATTGACCTTGGTCTTGATCAAGTGCTCTTCTAGCATCAATTTGAGCTCGTCTCAAAACAGTTTGGATGGATCTTTCTTGACAAATTGACTTGGCACCACTTGACAACCCATCGAATTGACCAAGCTCCCTTTGACTAGAGTTCACACATTGATCACTATGTTGAGGGTCCACATCTTGTCTTTGGCTTGAGTCAATGTACTCTTCGGTAGATGGAGCATGTTGAGGTTGGGAATATGAGGGCTCCACCCGAGTGGAGCATAGTTCTTCTCGATCCGCCATAAGGGGTTCCTCAACGGGGCGGATATAACCCACACCCAGTCTTCCTATGGCATCCTGAGGCATTTCATCATATGCATCACAAGCATCAACACGCCCCCCTTGGGGACCATCATATTCTTCGAAGGTCACACTACAAGATTCTATGACGGCTCCGGAGAGCTTGTCATAGATTCTATAAGTGTGAGATTTGAGACCATAGCCAACAAAAATACCCTCTAATGCTTTAGACTCGAATTTAGACAAACGAACACCTTTGATGAGATAGAAACACTTACAACCGAACACCCGGAAATAAGATATGTTGGGCTTGTTCCCGGTAAGTATCTCATATGGAGTCTTGTTGATTTTCTTGTGAAGGTAGAGTCGGTTTGAAGCATGGCAAGCGGTGGAGACGGCTTCGGCCCAGAAGTTGTATGGAGATTTAAACTCCGCCAACATGGTCCTAGCCATCTCAATAAGAGTCCGATTCTTCCTTTCGGCCACACCATTTTGTTGAGGGGTGTATGCAGCGGAATATTGATGTTTAATCCCCTCATCACTAAGGAAATCATTCAAGGTGTAGTTCTTGAACTCGGTGCTATTGTCACTTCTTATAATCAATACGGGAACATTGTGTTGCCGTTGAACCAAGTTGATGAAGTCGATAAAAGTCTTTTGAGTTTCACTCTTCAACTTGAAGAAATAAACCCAAGAGTATCTTGAAAAGTCGTCAACAATCACCAAAAAATATTTCTTCCCTCCAAGACTTGCATGAGATGGAGGACCAAATAGGTCCACATGAAGGAGTTCAAAGATCTTGTTAGACTTGATTTGGTTCGTGGGCTTGTGTGGAGCGTCATGCATCTTCCCTAGAACACATGCCCTGCAAACACGATCTTTGGCAAAGGAAACATTTTCTTTTAGTCCAACAATATGGCCCTCTTTATGGAGACTTTGCAAAGTTCTCATATTGACATGGGCTAGTCGGTGGTGCCATAGCCAACCCACATCAGCCTTTCCGTATAAGCACATCGGACCTGCAGTGGCTTGCCCCGAAAAGTCCACCACATACAAGTCATTTTCGACGTACCCAACAAAAGCGACCTTGAGAGACTTGCTCCACATGAGGACCACAATATCATCACCAATAAAGACGGCAAAGCCCATCTTTCCAAGGGCACGGACATAAAGTAAATTGTATCCAAGGGTTTCAACAAGCATGATGTTCACGAGTGTAATGTCGTGAGCCACCACTACCTTGCCGAAACCCATTACCTTAGACTTTGACTTGTCGGCATATGTGACGGTGATTTGATCTTCATTTGACACCAAGTCCTTGACAATAGACGAGCTTCCGGTCATATGACTTGTGCAACCACTATCGATCACCCATTTTGACCCTCCGGAAGCATAAGTCTACAAAAGATCAAGCTAGTTTATAGGTACCCATTTTTCAATGGGTCCTCTTTTGTTAGCAACAAGGGTCTTGGGAACCCAAATAGACCAAGCAATATAACCATCATAAGGTCCAACATACTATGCATACACATCACCATAATAATCGCGCATTAGAACATAGTGAGGGTTAGCACTTCCTGCAAAATCATCATGAGACATAGTTTTACCATTTGTGGTCTTAATCTCCACAATGGTCTTGTTGGTCTCCTGTGCGGGCTTGTCCTTCTTCTTGTTGTTGTTCTTATTCTTTGTTTTGGAGACAAAACCAATGCCCCCTTTATCACCACTACGCCTTTGCTTGCTCAAAAGATCATCAATAGACTTGTTGCCTTGTGGAAATGTGGCCTTAGCAAGCTCCCCCTTCAACCTAGCATTATCTTCAAGAATAGTTGTGCTACTAGATGGAATGACGTTACTAGGTGAAGGAATATTGGCCAATTGAGTTTGAAGCATTTCATGGGACTTTGTGAGTGACAAGAGTTCACTCTCCAAGGCTTTGTGGGCCTTGTTAAGCAAGCTAAAGTCCTCGACAAGTTTTTCATGAACCACACCAAACTCAACCTTGTCCTTTTTAGCTCTTTTATATTTAGCAATAGCATGATCACGCTCTTTGATGAGTTTGTTAACAATAATTTCATTGGCCTCATCAAGCCCTTCAAGTTTTAGTTCAAGTGACAACCTAGTTTCTTGTTCTTCTTCTAGAGCATTGTTTAGGGCCTCTAGCTCAATCATATGTTCATGCCCAAGTTTACATCTTACATCTAGAAGCTCTTGAGTATGTGATAGTTGATCTAAGATGTTTCCAAAATGTAGCTTAGCATCAACTTCTAGGTTAGTTATAAACTCATCAAAGGTAATTAATTCCTTTTTAACATCAAGAGACATCTCATCATCAATTTCATCATCATCTAAGTGAGTAGAGCGGGATGATGAAGATACCTCCGTTCCTCTTGCCATAAGGCAAGTGGCGTTCTTGGTGGAGGAGTTCTCATTTGGAGATCGAAGAGTGAGAATGTCGGAGTAGATGTGGTGGCAAGAGCAGCCACACAATGAGAAGTTTCCTCTTCGTCATCTTCATCATCTTCATTGTCGGAGGAGTACTCTTCATGAGTGATCAAGACAATTTCTCCCGGCTTCTTGTTGATGGGATTCGTTTTGATGAAAGGTTTTTTATACAGTCCCTTGAGAGTCTTCTTCAACACAAGCTTTCCACCATGATCTTCTCTCTTCTCATAGGGGCAACTAGCCACAAAGTGGTAGCGGTCACCACAATTGAAGCAAGTTCTCAGTCTTGTGGTATTCTCTCTTTTCCCATTTGGATTGCTTCTCTGTTCCATTTCCATCTTGGCCTTGGCAGGGTTCTTCCAAAAGTTCTTTGCATAGAAAGCCATATATTGACCATGAGCAATCTTCACTTCATCGGGATGGTCCATGGAAAGCCCTTCATCACTATCATCTTCATCCCCATGGTCCACAACTTTGGCCTTCAAAGCAATATTGACAACATTACTCATACCAAGGGCACGAGCACGGGCATCTTTGGCATTCTTGGCGGCAACCTTGAAAGAAGCCATCTCTTGCGTAACTTCATTTGAGGTCATGAGATGGTAGTTGTGTCTTCCTTGTAGGCTCTTCAAGTCGGTGGGCTCAAAAGGCATGAGTGCACTCACATATTTCCTTTTTATCCATGCATCATCCACATGTGAGGCACCCACATTCCTAAAAGCAGTGGCGGTGGTCTTGAGCCTTCGGTACATGTCTTCATGATCTTCACCTTCTTTCATGTAGAAGCCTTCTTCATTGCTTAGAGAATCATATCGGTTCCTCCTCATACTCTCATTTCCAATAAACAACACAGTGAGAGCATCCCAAGCTTCCTTGGCAATGCTAAAGTGCTCAATGTGTGGATAATACTTTGTCCCCAAACCTTGTTGAATCATATGCAGAGCAGTGGCATTGAGTTGACTATTAACAATCTCTCTTCTTGTCAAGTTGTTTGGATCCCCAATAAAGAGTCCATGCTCGATGATGTTCCATAGTTGAATGCAAGAGCTGCGCATATGAGTTCTCATTAGTGGTTGCCATTGAGCGAAAGTAGCGGATTCTTCAAGCTTAGGTGGGTCACCTCTATTGTATACACGAGGGTGAGGGATTGGAGGGTCGGGAGAGTACCATGAGTCACGGTGCTCACCCTTCCCACCATTATTGTGTGTGGAGGAATTAGCGTTGTCTGGTTTACCCCCTACCAATGCACCCTCGGGGGATACTGATGTATTCCCCTTAGGTAAAATGGATGGTTGATCCTCTTGAGGAGATGGGGGTGGTGAGCCTTCTTTGTCTTTAAGAAGTTGCTCAAGCATCTTCTTGACTTTGTTGACCAAGGAAGATCTCAATCTTGTTTCCAAGTTTTTGAGATCTTCCATGGTCACCGTGGTCGGCTCACCATCACCATCCCCTTCGCGGCTACCCATATTTTCTTAGGCGGTAAAGCCCAAATAAAGAGTTGAGGCTCTGATACCAATTGAAAGGATCGTATGGGCACCTAGAGGGGGGGTTGAATAGGTGCTACTTCAAATTTTCTTCTTTTTCAAATTAAGGTTTGACAATAAGGTAAATTCTCTAGATAATGAAACTATGGTGAATTTACATATATGACACTTATGCAAGGGCTACCACAACACAAAGTAGTAACAAGTAAGTAAGGTGCGGTAAAGGTTAGAAGTAACCGAAAAGTGGACACGGAGACACAAGGATTTGTTTCCCGTAGTTCCTTCCTTTTGAGGGGAAGTACGTCTACGTTTGGAGAGGGGGTGGTTTTGAACCACCAACACCACGAGAGGCCTCCCTTGTTCTCCGATGAATCTCACCCCAACGGGATCGATTCACCTTCCACTATATCGGCAACCTTCAAGGTGGAAGCCGGCACCGTTACAAGTTTGGGGCACACATCCACAACTTAATCGGAGGCTCCCAAATACAAGCAAGCTGTCAAAGCAATCAAAGACAAGCTTTTAAGAACAAAAACAAGAACTAGGGTTTCCAAGAAAACACTAGAGCAAAGGGGCCCTCAATGAAATGAGGGGGAAATGAAGATCTCTTTTGGTGAAGTAGTAGATCGGGGCCTCCTCCTTCGATTCCCCAAAGATCAAAGACTTTGGGTGGTGGAATGAGGAGATCTTGAGGATTTGGGTGGCTCCAATGGACTCCAATGGTGTTCTTTGACTTTAATGCACTGAGCAATTTGTTCCAAGGTAGGTGGAGGGGTATTTATACCCCTCCACGAAATATGGCCGTTGGAGCATTTAATGTACCGGTAGTACCGGTACACAAGCGGTAGTACCTCTGGCAAGCGGTACTACTGGTCCAGTACCGGAGGTGCCCCAGTTCTTCAGTGTTCTTCAGCTTTGTGCGGTATCGCCCTTGCGGTACTACCCCCAAGCGGTAGTACCGGTGGTAGGAAGCGGTACTACCAGTTTGGGCGGTAGTACCGGTCCCAAGTACCGCTTGGTACTGACCAAAATGGAGAGGGGTGAGTGCTAGTCAGTATGCCACGGTACGGCCAAGCGGTACGACCGCCTCAAGCGGTAGTACCGCTTGTACCAAGCGGTACTACCCGTTGGACCGGTAGTGCCGCTCCGTGGTACCGGGGGGTACTGACTAGCATGCACCTTTATCACCTTTGATCAGTGCCAACCGGTACTGGAACCGGTAGTACCAGTGTCAAGCGGTAGTACCGGTTGTAGTTCCGGTACTACCGGCTGACACAGAGGTTTTTTTGCAAGGGGAATTGATATGCCATTAATTGTGCCTCCTCTTATCAATCCTGTGATAAACTTAGCACACAGTTAAATCGATAAGTGTATTGTTATCAAACATCAAAATCAGAGGGATAGGAAAATGCTCTTTCACCCATAACTGGTCGCAGCCCAGCAGCCCATCACTAGACCAGCAGCTCCCCGCGGCCCACCTGAGCCCAACACGATCTCATTTCCTCGCTAGCCCGATACCGTTTTGAAATGGAAGATAGCTGGTGTCCTGTTCATTGTCACCAGCGTGCCCCTTCCCTTTGGAACTCTAACAGAAGGGGGCAGGTGTCCATTCCACCCTTTCTGCTGCGCCAGCAACGACCAGCACCCCCCTCCTTTTATCTCCACCCCGTACCGCCCGAGAATCCTAGACCCATCCTCACCTCGCGCCGCCATGGCCTCTATTTGTTTCCCTGCCTCTTATCTTCTCTGACGAGATGGAGCGCGAGAGGGTTAGCACTGAGGGCATGCGAAGGATGGAATCGAGAGGAACCAAGTGGGGGAATCGATCCACTGCTTCATCCTCTTCCGCCTTGTCTAGAATGCCGAGCCGGAGCCGTCAGGATCATCTCCGCCAAGTGCTGATGCCCGTGAAGTGGTCGTGTATGTCGACCTCTGCCTCTACTTCCCCGCCGTCGATCCATGCCCAGCTCTCTGTCTCCTATCCGCATAACCATCCCCAATCAAGAGGGGTGAGCTTGTCGTCCTTCTCCCCACTCTTCTCTGTTTTCCTCATGTTCGATTCATCGTCATCGATATTTGCAAGCCAGCACCTTGGATGTCTCAACCCGAGTGTCGTTGTGCTTATCCTGTCTTTGTCCTCCACCACGCCAGTACATATCGGAAAATAGCGCACTGTCCTCTCTCCATCACACCCAACCACGCCCAAGATGGATCTCAAAATCCCTTGGAATCATCCGCGGAACTTCACTGTTTTCCTCTATAAAAACCTGACATTTTTTGTCAGTTAAAACTGTTGTTTCTACCTCTGTTCCCACTAACCTACCATTATCTGGCGAAACTACATAGATCTCAAAATCCCTTGGAATCATCCGCGGAACTACACAGATGTTATCTGGCGAAACTTCCTTGATGAAAAGTGTACCCCTATGTCCCTTCTATCCCCAGTTCAAACCAAGATCAAAACCAACATGTATATCTCTCGCAATATTCTCCCTTGTCTAGTTGTTTTCTCTGAAAAACCGGTCTTAAAAATTTAGTTAACACCGATCTGCCGGAACCTTTTGCAGAAAAGCCCCTAAACTGTTTCCTCCTTAACACGCGACCCAACCATGTCCCACTTGTCATGCACTAACAAAGCCACCTCAATCCTTGCCCAGTAAGAAAACCGTCCCTAGCGTCAGTCTCTCTAGCTACATCCCCCGGTATAAAAAGTTCCAGAAACCTTTTCTAAATACTAAAATTCCAGAAATGTTTTAATATGCATTTAAATCAAGAAAATCATAATTTTTATTTGGTAATTCCAAATGTAACAATTGTATATGTTTTATTATCATAAAAATGTAAGGATTAATAATATGCCATCCAAAATAATTCTTGAGAAAATAAAATTTCGAGACATTAAAACACTATAAATGATTTTTTTAACAAATTCATAAATCATAAACGGTATTTCCGAATTCGACAAATGATATATCTAAATTGATCAGCGCGATGAGCCCTTTCCAACTGCGCATTCCATACTTGTAATTCCATGGTGCATCATGGAGAAATTGAAAAATCAGAACTATTTATGTAAGGAAAACATGATGATTAAAATTGGTAAAGGATTATTTCTCGCTGGTAATGACTCACTAATGTTGTATCATCAATGTGCTATGCTCATGATAAATTTTCAACATAGTTTGCATCATTAACTTTCCATCTCATGTGTCATATCATAATCATGCTGATTCTTTCGCATTAGTTGTAATTGTGCATTGCATGTTTCTTTTAGTGTTTTTCTTCTTCACAGATAGAACAATGAGATGTGTGAAATTCAAAAATTTCTTCGGATATGAACCTTCGACAATGTTTCTCAGGCGACCATTATCCCCCTTTCTACCTATTTAACAATTATAGTCTTTACTTCCTCCTGGTGATCTATTGTTACTCGTGTTGCGATGCTTTAGATGCCATAGCCCTTTATATATCCCAGCAGCATTTATAATTGCCTTGGACACTTGTTTGGGTAGACAGTTGGCCTTGCGAGTCGTAGTCGCTTTCTTAGGTGCTGCTTCGTGTTGTCGATGTTCCACTGATGTTCCAGTGATGTTGGGGGTTGTCATATTAATAAATGTGGAGATGATCATGGTTTTAATTACAGCTGGTTACTTAAATATTAAAATGGAAATATCTAATGAAGAGGCACCAGTGGGTAATAGAGATTTGGTTATTAAGGACCCACTTGTGTCCACCTAGGACCCGAATTCTTAACACATGTTCCGAGACGTAGCGCCCTAACCACATGTGGGGTGTGTGGGCACCCCTATCGGCTTAGTATCTGATTTCAAAATACTATACTGGGGGCCTCAAACTAGTTTTAAGTTTTCATGCCATGTTAAGCCATATATGCCATCTTTATTACCTATTGCTCGATGAGCGTTTATTACTGTTGTGTAGCCGTGGCAATCTGTCATCGAAATATATTGTCCATGACCTCTGGTCGCGTGACAAGTGTATGCAACCCTAGGATACGTACGAGGAGGATTAGCTATACCTCATATGGATAACTCTTTCGGGTGAACCCCATGTATTTGCTTTGGGTTAGGGAAAGCGTCGTGTCCTAGGCCCCGCCGACATACCGATGGAAGTATGTTAATTAATATGGAAAAAGGGTTGAAGTGCGTGTGGAAACTTTGGTGTACCCCTGCAGGGTTAAATCTTTTTGAAAAGCCATATCCGGGGTTATGGACAGCTTGGAGCACCGTATCTCGATCATAGACAACTATAACTAAAGTTCACTACTATAATTGGACTTGTATCTGATATGAATAGTAAGTTGGATAACCACCATGGAAAGAATGAATAAAATTGCCAACCATGTGTTTATCGGTATGACTTCCTCGTTTGGTCTCGAAGGGGAAATACCAGGATGGGTATGTTTGGTGGTAGTATCAGGTTGGTTCCGCATAGGTCTTTCTTATCCCTCTCTGATATCCAATAGTTGTATCGAGTCTCTATAGGTTGTTTAGTGCATGCTTCGCTGCCGCTTCAGTCCACCATACCTATATAGGCAAGATCAGAGAAATTCTAAGTCTCACCGTGTACTGGCCTCAGTATTTACCACTCTCTTTTTCCTTCGCCCTTTGTTGGCACCCCTTTTGTTTTAGCAGGTTTGAGATTGACGTTTTTAGGAGGGTTACCCTTCCGGCTTGGCCTGGGTAGGGTTATGGACGCCCAATTTGCATCTTATCCATACTCAGATGTTGTATCATTTTCAAGGTGTTTGGATCTTTGTACTGTATATCTGTATTCTTGACTCTTGGAGTCGGGTTGTAAATATCTGTTGTTGTGGGTTCCATCGTGGACTAATGTTTAATGGTATTACTTTGTTTTCCACCCGCACGAATGTTCCTTGTGGGAACCTTTGAATCATTTCTATGCTGGTTTGGCGGGAATCGCTAATACTTGCATAGGGCCGATCCAAGGGTGTTACAAAGTGGCATCAGAGCTCAGTAGTTGCGATACCCCACTAGTCTAGCCTGTAGGATAACCTAGCTAACGGACGTTGTACAGTGTTTAAATTATTTTGGAAAAATCGGTTGGATAGATCTGATTAGGTCTTCTTTTATTCCTTACCCCTATGATATTCTCCTCTTACCTCTGCATGTTTTTAATCTGCTCTCTTATCTTCTCTTCGACACCAGGAATTGTTGTGTTTGGGTTTCCATCGTACCTTTAGGGTTTCCTTCCTCCTTGTAATGTTGTTTCTACATCCGGTCTCAATTATGCTATCACAGGAATTTTCCTCTGTTGTACATTTTAGTGGACCAAAATTCACTAAAATTTATCATTATATCTTCTAGTGTTTTCCAACGCGACGACATCATCTGCATCCGATCTGATGAAGAGCCTGCATCACCCTTTTGTATCCGAAGCTTTTCGAACCTCGCTTGTCGAGATCTTTAGTCTCAAATCCAAGACTTGGTTGCATGATTCTTCTATTCATGTACAGAGTAATGCTTTGAGTGCAGGATGGAGTCGCGACCATACCACTACTCTTATCATTTGATTTTGTACATGTAATGGTGGACTGATGTAATTCTTACTACTTCCATGGAAGTTAGTGGTGGCCTTACCTTATGATACCTTTACCTTCGTCCTTGTCTCTCTGTGAGTGTTCTCTCGCTGAAAGTGAGCAACGATCCCTTATTGGTGGTATCGCCGATTTAGAGATGGAGAAAGAATCTATGTTAGTGGTGTCGTGAAGATCTAGACAAAGCGAGAAGATTCAGATCTTCGGCATTCTTTCCCGTACCAGGAGGCGGATATTGAGGGCGAGATCCATTGTTAGTGGTGTTGAATTTTAGAACCCCGGGTAAAACTACTACTAGAAAATATCTTGGTGTTTTTGTTTTGGGCATCATGAAGGTATCAGACTCATGTCATCAATCCACATTGCATTTGAGCATTATACCAAACATTGCATTTGATTGTCTTTCTTATGATGTTACTATCAACCAAATCTATCCATGTTTGATATCTTAATTTTGTTTTCCACAACATGGGGATCCATTGCTAGGGTTCCATATTCAAAAATGCTTTTGTTCTTTTATAAAAACCCTAATCCTTATTCTTGAAATGCCAGAGGAACATGTATGTGGGCATCTCTTCCCCTTTGTGCTATTCCTTCTCCGTTTCTATTTACATACTACAATCCCCTATTCAAATGTTCCTACAAAGTTAAAAAGGTTTTTGAATTAGTAACTTGTTTGGATTTGGAAAAACAAACAAAAAATAAAAAGAAAATAGAAAATTTTATTAGGAGAGGACCCATACCTGGTGTAACATCCCAATTTCAGCAACCCTGATTTGTGGTCAAAAGGGCAAAAATCAGGGGGAACAAAAACTTTTTCTTCTTAAGTGTTGCAATGTTTGCTTACTTGTTTGCTTGAGTTCATACATATGATTGTGTGTTAGATAATATACCTCTTATATCAACCTCAATTGATAAAAACTATTTTGCAAAATCAATGTCCTGGCTCGCCCTCTTTATTTTCAAAAGTTCTGGCATTTCAAAAATTGATCCAGGATGGCTTTGACACAACCAAATATGTTACTAGCTTCTATTAACAAAACTATGGAGACGTATATATATTATACTCATGTTTTCAAGACATAACTTTCAACTACTCTTATCTCTAGGTTTTCCAAAACCTTTCCTAAAACCTTTTCATTCCAATCTTGGTAGAAATACCAAGGGGTCCTGATCTTCCTTCAAAAACACAACCTATTCAACATACCCCTCCTTACCTCAAGCTAGGCTTGATGGTATCCTTAGAAGAAGTTGGATAAGTTTGATAAGATGAATTGGCTTGATCTATTGTTTGATGAATTGCTTTGATCTGCTATGAGTGATGGCTTGCTGCTTAGGAAGAAGCATGAACCAATCTAGGAGCTCATCCTATAGGTTCAAACCAATAGTTAAAATCATCCAATCTTGAACCAAGCTTCCTAAGTTGGATCTATCCTAGGTCACCCAAGTGACTCCCTAATATACTTACCCAGATCAATCCTGAGCTAATCCTTTGCATTAGCATCCAACCCATCAAAGACCCACTTCAAGAATGAAATCTTATCTACACAAGATATCCTCCAATATCATACACTTTATGATGAGTATGGACCCTTGCAATCTCTCCAAATATTTCCCTCCTTCATACTTATCAAAATATGCCAATCTGCCAAATTTGCATAAGTATGAAATCCTTTACTAGTTTCAATCTCTAGAACCCCACCTACTCCAATCAGTGTGCATTCTTGAGAATGTACTTGAACCATCTTGTAGTACATCATTATTACTATCAAATACCACTCTTTCCCCTGGATAAACTCTTATTGAAACCACTCATCCTTGATGGTTTTGTAGAATATATAATAATCTTTTCTGCAAATCTTATCATCCTGCCTACTTTGGCAGAAGCTCACATCCTTATGCTATCTTCTCTTGACCAACTCTCTGCATGGTTATGACCTAATAACCATATGTTGTCTTAGTAGATTTCCCTAAGATAAGAAACTTGATATACTAGTATGCTTAGCCTAGCTAGTAGAAAACATGGGTGGAATATTCATACTATGTTATTATGAAAAGTCTATGACTATGTTTTTGAGTAATAAAAAAACATGTGAGTGAATCACCTGGGTGGAATGGAAAGAACGGTTTGTGTTGAGTGGTTACACAAGGCCCATGTCTATGGTTTACCTTGTGTATCACACTTGTGGATGGCCACCCAGGAACAAAGGGATTTGAGATATTTAGTGCTGAGAAGCTTCTAGTGCAACCACATGGCATATGGGCTCTGCCTTGACCAAATATGTTGCAAGAACTTAGCCAGATGGACAGTTGGTGGTAGGGTTGATAGGATGGAACGCGTCCATGGTGGTCTAAGGGAATGCTTCTGAAAAGTCTCGTCTCGATGCATGTCAAGTCTTGTGGGGAAAGTGCAGCACCTCTTGAGAGGGTAAAACCTAAGTACTTAGCCGTGTCCCGACAACGGACAATTTGAGCATCAAATACATTGAAGTGATCAAGAATCTCCTCATCCCAATTTCTCTAAGTTAAAACTTGTGGTTGAACAAGGGTAAAGGTTCACCATTGTCTATTGGTGGTTCCTTGGGTGTCTTTATCAAAGAAGAACTTAGTTTTTTCAACTAATAAGAAAAATCTTATTTTGAGCAAAGCCAACCTGAACTACACTAAGCCAAATTCATATAGTTATTAGATGCTACTATTCTACTATGGTATCACTTTCCAATGTATTGACCCTCTATGGCTGTAACTTATGATGTTGCAGGATACTATGATGGAGACTAGGGTTATGAGTCTACACTCAACATGTTTGCCTGTGGCACATGAAGATGAAGACTTTACTTTATTTACTTTATGTTATGAACTCTATGTATTATCCTTGGGCTAATGAGTTGTAAAGACTATGTTATCTCTGGAAGAAGATGTAATAATGACCTTTGTATCAGTGTAATTAATCTTAAACTGTGGATGTTAGCATTTCGATCCAGGGACTAGCATTGCAATCACAGGGGCCTTTACCTTAAAAGGTGGGGTCTTACAGAATCCCTCTCTCTATGCCTTAGCACCACAGATCTATATTTTTGCATCTAGTATCGCGTGTATCATTGACATGCACGCCCAATCTATATTGGTATGTGTAGGGTTTGCAGCATAGAAAACAAAAAATTTCCTATGATGGGAACAACTATGTACCAAGATATATCTACTAGATACAAGCAACATGTGGATATACATACATAGAATACATACCCTCGAAGACCGAATAGCGTTAGCGAGGTTGTACTCATGGATGATATAGTCGAACGCTTGCCGATCTCAAGATCGAGAAGAAGTCCATCCGGTCCAGCAGGTCTAGCATCATCAAGTCTAGCACCACAAAGCAGTGGTGAATCCGTGATCGCACACACGTCCGGGTACCCCAACAACCTCCGCGCCCTCACTCCAGCGAAGCAGCGGAAGCAACAAATCCTTCCATAAAATGCCACCGGGAACATCTATCTCGCTGATCCGATAACATGGGAAATTCTAAAGGGGGGAGAGATATCCTTCGCGAGGAGGTGTGATGTGAGAGGAGGAGAGGGGGGCATTTATAGGGAGAGGGGGGCACCCCAAGGGGCATGGAGCCCAGCCATGGTGGCTTCCCCCACCTCTTCCACATTCATGTGGGTGGAGCTCCCACTCAAAATGAAAAGCCTCCACTCCCATAAAAGAGCCTCCACTCAAAAATCCACTAACATGCATTAAATTTCCACCAAATTTAATGCAAGCTCTCATTTAAATAAAAATATTTTATTTATTTATTCAGAATTTTGTTAATTACTCTAATTAACAAACATTCACATAAAACCCCTTACAGCATTCAATTTCACATGCAGAACCAGTTTCAGCAATTTCAGCCGAAATGATTTCGGTGTCTAGTTAAATAAATTTCAGCGCTTTCCTTCTTCTTTCTCTGGCATATTATTTGATCCAAATGGTGTCGGTATCCCTTAAGTGTGTCACCCTACGGTTCACAAATAATGTAGACATGATTGAGACCCCTATCTGATCAATAATCAGTAGCGGGACCTGGAGATCCGTACTGACTCCCACATATTCAACAATGACTTCTGTGATCGTGTGAACCTTATATGCATGTAACTCAATCCCTTTGTCTCACGATATATTACATGTCCGATATTCGATCATCGGTATCTCCATACCTAGTTTGATCTCTTTACCGACATGTACTCTTTTCTCGTTCTTGTGATATAACATTCTAGTGATCAAATCACTTTCTTGCAAGCTAACTAATGTGATATCACCAAGAGGACCCAGAGTATATGTATCCATCATCAGGATGGACAAATTCCACTCTTGATCCATGAGCCTCAACATAACACCTTCATAGCACTAAACGTATCTTTATAGTCAGCATGTTACGGTGTGACGTTTGATGTTATCAATATAATCTTCCGGTGTTAGTGATTGACATGATCTCATGGTCTAAGGACTAAGATTACTTAGTATGATTTTATAGCAGTATAAACATAATGACCTTGATCGTAATGCTATACTTCAGATGAATGTTAATCACACCATTACAATAATATTAACAACAACCAATGTCCATGATCAGGAAACCTTTGATCATCTTGTTAATCAACGAGCTAGTTTATAAGAGAGGCGTAACTAGGAACTTTTTTTTGTTTATTAAACACATATGTATTAACGTTTCCGTATTGATACAATTATAGCATTCAAAATAAACATTTATCATAAATAAGGAATACGATAATAATCACTTTATTATTGCCTCTCGGGCATATTCCCTTTAGTATGTGGTTGTTTTCGTCGATTTGAAAGGTTGGAGTCTTTGCTTCTTCCGTACAGCATGTTGTGCCATTGTAATGGACTAGATCTACCACAATCTTGGTTCAAACTTTGCTTGTAAGTGGCTAGATTTAGGTAGATGCTGTCTTTAGGGTTTTCCTGTGGAAAAAATTGGTGATTTTCACACTATTCATGTTCTTATTCTATGCTGATGATTAGTTCGTGTTATCTGGCCAAGATCCCAATGGGTTGCACCATAGCAGAAACTATACCATTGGTGTGATAGTTATTCTGAAGCTCAAAAGTGCTTAGATCAGGTTAGGTCATTGTGTTTTGCTTGCTTTGGCTGATGATTACACTGTCGCACAATGAAATGCAAAGGGATCCTCTTCATTCCCAAACTTTTGTTCTAACCAAATTGCTTGTTCGATTGGCTTGATCATGGGGATAATACCTTTGCAACTGTGCCATTGCACATGAGACCATGTTGATAGTTCATTTATGTTAGACGCCTTGCTTTTTCATTTGTGATCACCACAATGTATGTGCTAACATGTGTTGATTCTTTTTTTAGTGCTCGAAGATTATTAAGATTGGGCATGTCCACGATCAGGTAGCTCCAAACCATTTCGCCAGGGTCATGTTGGAAGATGCGTTCGACCTGCTACCAATTCCTGAGGGATTCAGGCCTTTCCTTGGCACTTTGTCAAGGACGATTGTGCTCAAGACCAACACCAAATGCAGCTAGATGGTGAAGCTCAGGGATGTTGGCGGCAGGGTTTGCCTTGACCAGGGGTGGCCTGGCTTCGCCATTGCCCACCTGATCATGATCGGGTACTTCCTGACCTTTGAGATGATGAAGGGTGATCTGTTCAGGGTAACCATCTCCGACTACAACATGTGCGAAGTGATCAAGAAATGCCCCCAGTATGATCCAGCCCTTGCGATGATGGATGAGTAGACCGTTCATGCTACTAGTGTAATAAGTTTGTGATGTCCTTGGTTATGGATTATGTCTTCCGTTCATGCTTAACTTGCTACAATATTTTGTCGTACTGCTATATACAAAGAAGTGTTGTTAACAACTATGATGTGGATGTCAATGCTTGTTCAGGTCCCTTCTTATACAGTGCCGTCCCGTGAAACGACGCCAATGCTATTTATCGCCCAACGTGCGTGTTAATAGTTTCCGCTCACGCGGGCGCGCAAGTTGGGCCGGCCCATATAACGCTTATTTTCGCCTCATCTTTTCTCTATTTCTTTTCTCTTTTTTATTTTCTGTTTTCTATTTTGTTTTCCTTCATGTGAACAGTTTTCCAATTCGAACATTTTCAAATGTGAAAAATTTTCGAATTTGAATATTTTCAATTTTCTTCATATTTGATTTTTGTTTGGATTCAAAATTTGTTCAGATTTGAAATTTGTTCAAATTTGAATTTTTTTCATATCCGAAATTTGTATAGATTCAAAATTTGTTCAGATTCAAAATTTGTTCAGGTTTGGTTTTTGTTCAGTTTCTCTGTTCAGATTCTAATTTCAACAAAATGAAAAAATTTCAAAGCAAACAGAAAAGTAAACTAGGGAAGCACTAATGGGCCGGCCCACCCGAGAAACACTTCAGGCGATGCGTATACACACCCGCTGCAGGCGGGAAATAGCAGCACCCGTGAAACCACCCGTCACCTCCGACGCGGTTAACGTTTGACACCACCCGTGTGAAATTCGGATCCGGAAACAAAACTAGTCATAAATTGTAAATGTGATCGTGACGATGCAGGACTGTGTCATCATGACGCGTGTAGGCTGGGCGTGTGCACCATTGTATCAGCGCCGAAGTGTCATTGAATTTTCAATCGACTTAATGGAGCATCCAACCGTTCGCATCGTTGCAGTTCTTTGCCTGCCATTTGTGCACAAAACTTCTCTGAGAAGGCAGATCTCACAGTAGGGGAGAGGACGATGGTGTGCATAAGACTGGTCTGACTAGCCTTTTTGACTATCTACCTCCACTCGTCACTAGCGCCCTCCATCCTTTCTTCTTCCTCCTGCTCATCCCGCTCCCGCTCCCTCCCTCTGTGTAGGCATGGCTCCCTCTCGGAAGCGTTTCGCAGCGACAAGGCGCGAGGAGAGAAAAAAGAGAGCTCGCTGCATTGCTTTACGCACTAAAGAGTCACAACATATGCTCATGGCTATGCCCGCAGATTAGGGATCTTCCTGGTAGGTCATGTACTTCTTCTCCTTAATAGTGTTATTCAGCATTCTTCTTCTCCTCAATCATCACCTACTTCTCCTTCTTCAGAGCTGGCAGTTCACCGGCAGACATGTTCGCCCTAGATCCCCGGATCAGAGAGGTAAACACTGTACACTGGGGTTTTTGCGACTAGGATGTGGGATCTCCTGGATTTTTTCCATACCACCCATTTTTGCATAAAGCTCGGTGCTATAATTTCATTTAGTGTTGTTCCCGTTCCGTGATAGGACCGAAACAACGTATTCTTTGTCCCAGGAAAAGAAGCCAAAACTCAACAATCACGTGGATGCTTGGCTTAATGCACGAATAAGAAGCCACAGGGAGAAAATGCAAACACAAGAACTGGAATTAGAACGACTCAAATTAGCTATGAATACCCTTACTGAGGAGCGCGGCAAGCTGAAAAGGGACAACACTTCCTGAAAGAAACTACATAAGAAGATCCAAGCCTCAAACCGACGGAATACATCCATCAACGAGGGGCTCTTGTAGGATAATGCGAGGCTAAAATATGATAATGTTGATCTCCATGTCGAGAACATGAACCTGCTTCAGAAGCTCGAGGCTTCGCTCAAGGAGCAGGTCAAGATCAGGCAGGACATGCTCGTACGTCACCTACAACTTAAGGAGTCTGGGGACGAAAACAAGCAGCTCCTCGCCAGGCTACGACTGTAATGTAGTAGACTTTTCTCGTTGCTGCTATGCTGAATTGAACTATGTGTTTCTATTTTGCAACTGTAAACTGAACTATCCGAACAATGAGTTGCAATGGGAGACACCTTTTGCGCAGTCCGAAAACTATCCGCTTTCCTGTTTTTTCTATCTATTTATTCAGAATTACAGACGCTCAACAAAGGATAAGAGTTATAGTGTGAAAATCTGCTGTGGTCAAGTCAGATTTACCTCTACTAAGTTTAGAAACAACGAATGCTAGTTGAAGTTTTATAACACATAAGTGGGAACTTGTATCTCATGCCACAACTATGTTGTGGTCAAGTCAAAGTCTCAAATCATTTCACAAGTCATTTTGAAAACATCTGACGGGGGAACAGTATGGCCACTCCAACTGTCCATAACCGCGGATGCGGCTATTCAAGTAGTTTGACACTCTGCAGAGATTATACACTTTCACCACAACATTCGATACATCCGTCAGGAACAAATCCTGAATTCACCATATTCAGTATGCAGATAATCAATCCTAACCTTTCAATTACACGCCCTAGTATAAGCACCTCTCCTGTGAGTTTGGCCTCCCAACCATGACCAACTGTCATCTTGGGTACTGCACAGGTGGACAATCTTCACAAGGTAGCCTCAGCTCATACCTTGGCCGTGAGGGAACTAATAGTAAGGTATATAAGTTTCTAGTCAAGCCCTACCCAATTCTCAGATATTGTGGTTGTACGGTAAAATTGGAATGGTATCGCATCCAGATAACCATCAATTTTATAAAGGGGGCTAAGGCTCATGCCTCAACATTTTCATCACCATAAATCATCTGGTGTTCGGAAACACAAGTCCAAAACATCTCAATAGAATGATCCATCATTCCAAGGTTTTCATAACTATTTTTCCACCAAGTATTCCCATCTAAATTTGATCAAGTTTTATGCTTAGAACTAGCATCTACAAGTGGGAGTGAGTACTAATGAGGGGTGGTAAACGAGTGGAGTTTCAACTAAGTTCAATCTCATGCCTTAGGATGACATAAAGATTATCTAGCTTAGGCCAAATTTTTTGCTCTTTATGCAACCTTAAAAAGTCCTTCTAGTATCTACCAGTCACTTAAGTAAACTCTAAGTAATAGCTTTGATAAAGAAATAAAGTAGAAAGCTTGCAAGTAAAACTAGGAATGGTTTATCAAGTGGTATTGATCATAGATGCTTAAGGCATATAGTGGCATGGTAACAAGCAAGTATTTGCTTGCATAGGTATAGTATCTTGCAAGTGTTAGCTTGCACATTCAACTAGTAGTATTAGGCTTGCCTTGAGCACAGAAGTGGTTGAAGTTCTCCTCGGCTTCTTCTTCGTAGTATCCTCCTTCCTCCTTGTATCCTTGGTCGGTACTAGCGTCTATGAATAAATACGAGATACACAATAACCAAACAATACTTAACTACTTGCAATCATCACACAAAAGGGGTCCTATTGATGATCTAGCATCATCACTAACATTACAAGATTAAAGATTGGTTTATTCCTTTTATTTTTAGAAAAGTAATTTCTACTCAATAAAAAACTACTTAAGATTTAATATTCTCCAAACCAAACATGGGATCATGTTGACACATGTCATCACCACATATTTTAGTCCATGGGAATGTGATTTAAAGTGGTGTCACAATTTAATAAGGTTTTACCCTTTTATTTTAATTAACTAAAGTGGCTAGAAATGCCTATGTGGCATTCTTTTATTACTTGAACATTATTTCTGTAAGTAAACCTATATATTTTTATATATTCTGAATGGTATGGTTGGATGTGATTTTTGAGAGTTGGAATCAACTCAAAAGCTATTATTGTTGAAATTTGAAAAATGTTTGAATGCAGAAAAGCTTCTACCTTGTTATTTTTACCAAGGGTAATCTACAGATCCAGATGATTTAAATCCAATGGGCGTGGATTTAGCACTTCCAGACTTTTCTAACAAAATTGGTTTCATTCTATTTGGTTCGCTGAGTCGAGCTGGGTTGATTTTTGAAACTAGGTATAGAACTGTGTTTGAAATAAAATGAAAAAGGTTAAATTCAAACTAGTGGGCTGCGCGGGTAACGATACTGGGCCGGCCTGCTAAGCACAACGCTTACGCGGGCTGGTTAAGTTGCTGTCCCCACTCGTCAGTGAGACGAGGGGGTGCGAAGCGGTATGGGGCAATGTGAGTCGTGGGATCTTGTTCTAATCTAACGGCTGAGGGTCGTCGTCCACGTCGGGCAACGCCGGCGAGACTGAACCCTAACGCGGCAGGTGGGGGTTGTCGGGGGCTCACCGGGGCTCAGGCGAGGGTCGGCGAGGCGGGCGAACGACAAAGTCGACGACGGCGAACCTCCTGGTACCGACAGCTTCTCCTGGGGCGGCTCCAATCGCTAGCTCCCTTCTTCTCCAGAGGCGGCGGGCTCCAACGAAATTCTGGCGAAGCGCTGCTCGCCTTGCTTTGGGAACGGGGTGGAACGATCAGTGAGGATAGGGGAGTGAGATGGTGTGCTCAATTCGGCTAGGGGTGGCCTCTATTTATAGTCGCGATGACGAGACCAAACGGGATGGGCAGGCGACGGTGGCGACATGGCTACAGGCTGCTAGAGGCATGGCCGGCGGTGGTGATCGCTTGGTGGTCTCCTGACGATGCTCTATGGCTTTAATGCACATTTAGGGGTGGTGGCAAATGGTCTGGAACACGCGATGCTCTACGCGGCCGAGGCGGCGTCTTCGACGGCGAGCGGTGGCTGTGAGGCATGGGGCGGCGAACGGGGATGTCTGGCGGTTTCCTGGGATGGTGGTGATCGTTTATGCACGCGGCAAGGGCGGCACGCGGTCTGTGGGCGTGTGTCAAGGGTGGCGCTCTGGCGCACGCTCGGCATGGTTGACAGAGGCACGAGCGCGGCGTTCCTGGGTGCTCTGGTCGGTGGTTTCGATGCAGGGCTGGTCGAGAGGGGGTGGTGAGGCATGGGTGATCTCCCAGACAAGGTTGGCACGACTAGTTTCTCTCCTAGCTTGCTGTCCACACTAGGGTGACATGGTGAGCTTCGGTTGTTTACCATTGATGGCATTGCCAAGCTTACAGTGGTGCTAGATGTTTGCAGATGAGCTAGATGATCTACTAAAGCCTAGTTGCAACCCGAGAGGGAACAAGTTAGGCTCAAATCACTGCTCCAAATAGTGTTTGGATTTTATTTGATTTGAATCAGCAAGGTGTTTGATGAAATGGCCGCAAGAATTCAAGTTTTGAATTTTGAAAAGATTTTTGGTGGGTGTGCTAGGTTGGTGCTGGTGAGTCTGCAGATGCTTGGGTTTTGAAAGTTGAGCTTGTTTGAGTGGTTTTTAAAAAAGTGGGATCTTCCCATATGATAAAGATTCAATTTTGAATTGTCATTTAAACTATGCATTTGAAAGTTTCTGGATGATCACAAGGTGGACCTTGATACTTTGTTATGAGTACTATCAAGGGGTGTAAAGATCCAAACAAGTTTCTGTTAAGTTCTGAAAGTTTGGGACAGCCAAAGTAGGCATGGGAGTTAAATTGGTCAAAATGACCATTCACTCAATTTGGCTTATTTTGATTTATTTGTCTTCGGGAAAAGTTTGGGAATTGTTTAGATGATGTTTATTTCACCTAAGAATCCTTTTGCAAGCAAAGAAACACATAAACAAGGCAATTCAAAAGAATTAAAAATGGGATGCATATACACATCCATGGTTTCATATTTTTATTTAGAAAAGTTTTTGTTGACCCTAATTTTGATGATTAGAGTTTGATGATCCAAGTTTAGTATTTTTGGGATGTTACAAACCTTCCCCCCTTAAACTAAATCTCGTCCCGAGATTTGAAAAAGGACGAAAAGATTACCTAGGATTTGAAGAGATCGGGAAACTCCGTCTTGATGTGATCTTCGCGCTCCCAGGTAGCTTATTCTTTGGTGTGGTTGCTCCACTGAATCTTGAGAAACTTGATGCTTCGGGTTCTGGTAGTTTAGAAATCTTCTTCCAAAATACGGATGGGTACTTCAGGATAGGTCAGGTCATCATTGATCTCTATGGTCCGGTGATCAATATTCTTGAATACTTCAGTCTTTTCGGGAACTTTGAGGCACTTGTGAAGTAATGAGATATGGAACACATTATGCACGGCTGACACCTCTTCGGGTAGTTCCAATTGATACGACACTTCTCCTCGACTGTTCAGAATCTTGAAGGGTCCGATATATCTGGGGGCTAACTTTCCTTTGAGTTGGAAACGCTGCATTCCCTTCAATGGCGACACTTTTAGATACACAAAATCTCCTATGTTGAAGGCGAGGTCTCGACGTCTCTTGTCGGTGTAACACTTCTGTCTGGACTGGGCTGTCTTGAGGTGCTCACGAATCTTGTGAACCTTCTCTTCTGCTTCTCGTAGGATGTCGGGTCCGAAAATTTGACTCTCTCCTACTTCCGACCAGTTCAAAGGGGTGCGACACTTCCTTCTGTACATGAATTCAAATGAGGCCATTTGCAAACTAGCTTGATAACTGTTGTTGTAAGAAAACTCTGCAACCGGCAGACAGTCTTCTCACTTAGATCCATATTCTAACACACATGCTCTCAGCATATCTTCGAGTATTTGATTTACTCGCTCCGTTTGTCCGTCGGTCTGAGGGTGATAAGCTGTGCTGAAATCTAGGCGGGTTCCTAAACCTTCTTGGACTTTCTTCTAGAATCTCGAGGTAAACTGAGTTCCTCGATCCGATACGACGTTCCTGGGGACTCCATGCAAACAGACGATTCTAGCGATGTATAACTCCGCTAGCTTCGAACTCTGATATGTGGTCTTGATGGGTAAGAAATGGGCGACTTTGGACAATCGGTCAACTATGACCCAGATAGAGTCATTTCCCCTACTAGAAGTAGGCAATCCGGTGATCAAGTCCATTCCAACGGAATCCCATTTCCATTCTGGAATCTGCAATGGTTGCAACAATCCACCGGGTCTTTGATGTCCTGCCTTTACTCGCTGACATATATCACACTTGGCGATATAGCTTCCGATTTCTCTCTTCAACTTATGCCACCAAAATTGCTCTTTCAAATCTTGATACATCTTAGTCCCTCCGGGGTGGATAGAATAAAGAGTATCATGAGCTTCCTTCAAAATAACTTCTTTCAACTCAGAATCTGCAGGTACACAAAGGCGTCGTTTGTACCACAGAACTCCTTCTTCGTCTTCGGTGAATCCGGGGACTTTTCCTGTACCAATACTACGCTTGATTCCGTCGATACTAGCATTTCCTTTCTGTGCCTCTTTGATCTGGCTGATCAAAGTGGGTTGAAGTTCTACGCTAGCCAAAAATCCTTCACTCATTAATTCCATTCGGAAATCTTCCATCTCTTTGTGCAAACTTGGTTGCTCCTTCAAAATCATGGAGTTCAAGCGGCACGGCAATCTGCTAAGGGCATCGGCTACCGCGTTGGCTTTACCGGGGTGATAGTGAATGTCCAGATCGTAATCCTTCATTAGCTCAATCCATCTTCTCTGCCTCATATTCAGCTCCTTCTGAGTGAATATATACTTCATACTCTTGTGATCCGAATAAATCTCACAACAATTTCCCATGAGGTAATGCCTCCATGTCTTCAGGGCTAGAACTACGGCTGCAAGTTCGAGGTCATGGGTTGGGTAATTCTGCTCATGTTGTTTCAGTTGTCGAGATAGATAAGATATAACTTTGCCTTCTTGCATTAGCACACATCCGACACCGATCTTGGATGCGTCACAATACACATCGAAGGGCTTAGTGATATCCGACATGATCAAGATTGGGGCTGAAATCAATCTCCTTTTGAGCTCTTGAAAACTCGCTTCACATTTGTCGGTCCATTCAAACTTCTTGTCCTTCTTCAGCAATTGGGTCATGGGTCTGGCGATACTCGAGAATCCTTCTACGAACTTTCGGTAATATCCCGCCAATCCGAGAAATGCACGAACTTGGGTTTGAGAGGTTGGGGCTTGCCAATGTTTGACATCCTTCACCTTTGCAGGGTCAACAGCAATTCCTCCGTCTGATACAATGTGACCGAGGAATCCTACTTCCTGTAACCAGAATTCACATTTGCTAAACTTGGCATACAACTGATGCTCTCTAAGGGTTCCAAGAATGGTCCTTAGGTGTAGCTCATGTTCTTCTTCCGATTTGGAATAAATCAGAATGTCATCGATGAAAACAATGACAAACTTATCTAGGAAGTCCATAAAAATCTTATTCATGAGATTCATGAAATAAGCGGGGGCATTGGTTAATCCAAAGGACATAACGGTATACTCGTATAATCCATATCGGGTGGTAAAGGTAGTCTTGGGAATATCTTTTGCACGAATCTTGAGTTGATGATAGCCAGTCCTAAGATCAATCTTAGAAAACACTTTGCCACCGGTCAACTGATCAAACAAATCTTCTATCTTGGGCAAGGGGTACTTGTTCTTGATGGTGACATCATTCAACTTCCGGTAATCCGTACACGAACGGTTAGCTCCATCTTTCTTGTCCACAAATAAGATAGGTGATCTCCAAGGTGACGCACTTGGTTGAATCAGTCCAATTTCCAACATGGAATCCAGTTGCTTCTTCAGTTCTTCTAGTTCCGACGGGTTCATACTATAGGGTCTCTGGGCTATGGGTCCTGTTCCGGGGATTAGCTCGATGATAAACTCGATATCCCGATCTGGGGGCATAACAGGCAAAACATCTGGAAATACATCAAGGTATTCACAGACTATCCGGACTTGGTTAATGGTAGGTTGGACTATACTCTTGTTGCACTTGAATTGGCGAGGTAAGATTTCAGAGATATGCTCGACTGATATTCCGGCTATACTGGTCATGGTTATGGCTTTCTTGGCACAGTCAATCAATCCTTTATGTTTGGACATCCAATTCATTCCTAGTACTACTTCCAAACCTTTAGTTCCGAGCACTATCAGATTAGCATAAAAATCTATGCCATGGATTCGGATAGGGACGGCTTTGCAAATTTGCCTAGCTTTGGTGGTTGAACCAGGAATTTGAACGATCATAACGTGCTTCAGTTTGGTTGGTTGGATTTTACTAGTGCATGCAAATTATTCGGTGACAAATGAGTGCGATGCACCAGAATCAAACAACACTCGAGCAAGTACTGAATTAACAGAAAACATACCCAGCACGACGTTTGGCGCTTCCTGAGCTTCTTCAGCATGCATGAGGAAAAGATGGTCGTTGCGGTTGAGTGAATTCCCTGGGGCAAACCTTCTTACTGGCTGAACACGACGCTGCTGCTGAGCTGGGGCATTGGTATTGGGGGCTGCGGCATTCTTCTTGTTGGGGCACTCGTTGGAATAGTGACCCTTATTTCCACAGTCATAATAAGTCACTTGCGACTTGTCCTTTGCTGCTACAGGCACATCATTCCTTCAAGTACTCGGGGAAGTGTTGGTGTTGGCGGTAGCATTGTTGTTGTTGAACTTGGGTGGGGCACGGTTGAAATTGCTAGAGTTGCCGGGGTTGTTGTGATTTCCTCCGAGAATAGGGTTTCCACGGTTGGGATAGGTCGAACGGTTCATCGGGGGTCTGTTGGTTCTTGGGGCAAATCCTGGAGATGGGTTAGGGCGATACTTTGGGGTCTGATGGGTTCCTGGTTGATGCATCATGCGACGCTTGCAGTTCTGATTGGCTTGGTTGATCTTTCCTTCCATCTGGATGGCAGAGTCGACAAGGGCTTCAATATCCGCAAAGGGAATATTGACCAACACAGTCTTCATCTCATCGTGCAGACCATTCAGGAATCTTTCTTTCTTCTTGGATTCAGTGTCGATCTCATCCGGGGCATACCTAGCTAATGACAAAAATTTGTCACGGGATTCCACTATGGTCATTCTTCCTTGCTTCAGTTATCTAAACTCGTCTCTCATCCTCTTGATCAAACCCGGTGGCACATGGGTTCTGCTGAACATGACCTTGAATTCCTCCCAAGTCATCATCTGGCCTCCGGTCATTGCGCGAACACTGTTCCACCATGCTCTGGCATCTCCGGCTAGATAGTGGGTGGCGAACAGAACTTTCTCGTTAGCTTCCACTCCGGCGACTTCTAGGTTATTTTCCATGGTTTGCAGCCAATCGTCGGCATCTAGGGGCTCTTCAGACTTAGTGAAAACAGGTGGGTTGGTATTCTGGAAATTCTTGAGCTTAGATCCATGGTTGTCCTGATTTCCGTGGCCTTGATTGTTGTGGGCAAGCTGAGCTATCTGTTGAAGGGTAGCTAAATTGTCTTGACGTTTGGTCCTTTCAGCTTTGCGGTCAGAAACCAACATTAGCAGGATCTGCAGCATCGGGTCCGGGGATGAACCACTTCCTCCACGTGGCATCTAAAGATTGAGATAGATCATGAGAAAAGAGGGAAATTTCTAAGGTTTTGGGGCTTTGAAAGGTTTTTAAAGTTTGACTCAGATTTGGTTTTCATTCAAGGCTTTGAAACTTTCTTTTCATTCATTCATTCATTCACACAATACAAACACACACCACAAAACAAGAAAAATAGATGGTTTTAAGAACCATTCTGGAAACTACGATACAGTGGGACCGAATACTACTCACTACGCTAGTGCTCAAGTGCTACTACTCCTCGGAGTCGGTGTAGTCGTCATCCTCATCATCCTCGTCGTCATTGATGAAGTCGTAATCATCCTCATCAGTGAAGAAATCCATAGCCTGATCCTCCAGAAAAACATCATCATCACTGAGATAGGAGTAGGTGTCGTGGGAATGGTCACGGCAGATGCTGCAATCGGCAGCGAGTAGTAGAACAAGGGGCAAGGGCGGCCGGCCATCTGCGGTGCGAGATGAGGGCGGAGACACAGGGTTTACCCAGGTTCGGTCCCCCGGAGGGTAAAGACCTACTCCTGCTAGATTGTATTATGATGGTGGTACAATGGGCGAACTCGGCGGCTAGACGGCGAGTCGCTTGCGTGTATGATGGAACGTATCTCTACACGCCCTGTAGGGAGGTTTATATAGACTTACCTCCCCTAGGGTTTACATATCTCAACCGAATTAGTTAAGGCTTCGGTACTCGTTTAACCTAATCCGACTGGGCCTATCTACTCCCCTAGGCCTTCAGCTTCCAGTCGCTTGGATCCACACCGGGCCTTGATCCAGTCGCCGTTTTGCAGGCCCACTCGCCAGTTCCTAGGCCAGTCGGAAACGTCCTGCTGGGTATACCCCGGTAGGCATATCCCCATCATTAGTCCCCGAGGCCGTCGTCGATTGGGCGCAGGTGATTGCTGGCAGTCGGAGTAATCGGCTTTCAACGCGGGCATCCAGTCGAATCGGCGGCGGGCTCCTGAATAAAGGAGGAAACTAGTCATTCTGGTCGCAGCTTTGGCGACTGGGTCGGCGAAATATTTAGTCACTGTTTGCAGTGATCGGGTCGGCGAGTCGAGTGGCTGAAGTTGGACCGTCCAAACACAGTCAAACTAGCCGTTGGGGTAATCCAACGGTAACTTTTGGCGTAATCACCGCGTAGTAACAGCTCCCTGATTTGGCGGGTAACAACCGCTATATAAAGGGGATGGTAGGCGATCGGAGAACCACCTCCTCGTCATTTCCTCCGATTGCGCGCACCTCCGTTTCATCGCGATCCAGCCGACCCGAAATCCTCCGACCCCCACGAATCCTTCCGCCAATGACCCCCTCCACCGAGCCTTGGGGTAGATCTAAGTGCACGAGAGCGCAATTGGCGTCCTTCGAGGAGGCTGGGATCTTGCGCGCCGGCAGGTGGTGAATCCCTACAGCCGGAGAGGTGACCCCGGACCCACGCGAGGGGGAGTTCGTCTGCTTCACCAGCCACCTAGAGCGGGGGCTGGGATTCCCAACATCTCATTTCTTCCGGCGATTCTGTGCCTTCTACGGGATCCAACCGTCGGACCTGGGCCCGCACAGCATCGAGCAGCTCGCCATTTTCGTGGCGTTCTGCGAGTGCTACCTGGGCTGCAGGCCCTACTTCCCCCTGTGGCAAGATCCCTTCCACGGGCGGATTAGTCGCGAGGAAGCGGGCGGCCCAATGCTCGCCGCGGGCGGCCTGACGTTTCAGCTGAAATCGAAGGCTTCCTTCTTCGATCTGATGCTACATGCCAAGGAGGCGAGCCAATGGAAGAATTCTTGGTTCTATGTCACCGAGGCGACTCCAGACGACGGTGACGGCCTCGACAATCAAGGAGGGTGCTCCTTCGCGAGGGGAGGCCGGGCCAGCCTCTTTTGGTGCCGGCGCGTCCATCGCGACCTTCCCGCGCTTCATGGCTAGAGCGGCCACAGCGAGTGGTACCACACCGTCGAGCCGAGCACCCGGAGTCGCCGAGACGGAGGTCGAGCAGCGGCGCGGGAACACTCTGGCCCTTCTTACCTCCGTGGATGCACTGCAGCTTCACGGCATGCCGGGCGCGGCCATCCAGGTATGTCCAGTCCCCGAGGATCAGGCCGCTGTGTTGCAGTGGTCTGATTCTTTTAATTTCTTGTTTTTAATTCTCGCGTCCAGTCCCCGAGTGCGCACTCGCTGAATTTCAGCGGGTGGGCACTTAGGATTTTTGATTGCCAGTCCCCGAGTGCGCACTCGCTGAATTTCAGCAGGTGGGCACTTAGGTTTTTTAACTGCCAGTCCCCAAGTGCGCACTCGCTGAATTTCAGCGGGTGGGCACTTAGGGTTTTTGATTGCCAGTCCCCGAGTGCGCACTCGCTGAATTTCAGCGGGTGGGCACTTAGGATTTTTGATGTTGCTGACTGTTTGGCTTGTGTTCGGGGATTTCAGCGCGAGTCAGTTGACCAGCTTGCTGCGAAGCGTCGCGCGGAGGAAGAACTTCCGTCGTCCAAGAGGCGAACAAGGGACTCCAGGCGACTGCTGCGAAGGCGGAGGAGGTCCGCCAGGGCCTTGTCCCAGCTAGTGAGTTGACGGCAGCTCAGACTGCGTTGAGCTCGGCCGAGAAGCGGATCGCCGACCTTGAGCGCGAGCTGAAGGCGGCGAAGGAGGAGGCAACTTCGGCGGATGGGCGAGCCAAGGCTGCCATTACAGCCGCCGCTGAGAAGCGTAAGGTCTGCGACGCCCTTGTTGCTGGGCTTCAAGATGACTACACTTCTCTTCAGAGCTTCATCACAGATCTCTCCCATCCCCTGATTGGGAAGTGTGCCTGCTTCTGCCTTTAGCGTTTCCATTGTGTAATCTTTGACGTACTCACCGTCGCTTTCTGTCCGCAGGTCGGATCATTGACAGCGCGGAAGAGGCGAGTTCGTTCGACGCACGGCAATGCGTGGCCACGCTGGTCGACTCGGCCACATTGTCGACGACGTGCATACGGGCTTATCTCCAGGAAATGTCACCCACGGAGGTGATTCCCGGCGACCTCGTCGAGGTGTGGCGATACTTGGAGAAGGCTCCGTCGGTCGTCGAATTCATGACGCGATCGGCGTTCCGGCGCGGAGCGGCGACGGCGCTTAGCCTTGGGCTCGCTCACTTCCCGGAGGACTTCGATCTGGACGATGTGACGAGTGGCTACCCGTCGTCAACCGGCTCGGTGGAGATCTCGGAGGTGCTGAAGCTGACGGACTGCGCCGCAGTATACTACGAGCGCGTCTGGGCGATGGGCGACCTCCTTCCTTATCAGGAGACGGTCGTCGCGCCCAACGACCCCGAGCCGCAGCACCGGGACTTCGAGATCGAGCAACCCTTCCGTGCAGTGATGGCGGGTGAGCTGACGACGTACCCGTACACTCCCTTCATCCGCAATCGCAGGGGTGGTGGCGAGTCATCGTCGAAGCCTGCAGAATAGAATACTGTGCCCTGGGGCGTTAGTGATAGTGCTGCCATTGGGCATACTTTGTATTTTGTAACGCTTGCGACATGCTATTTAATGAAATATCGTGTTGTTTTGTGAATCGTTGTGTCTCTGATTGAGGTTTGAGCGAGTCCCCGAGCGCGTCCGCCCTTTTTATGGGGTTTACCTCGTTTATTGTGTGATTGTTGTTTTGAATGTTTTGTTTATTGGGGTCGACTCGCCCGAACTCGGAGAGCTAGTCGCAAGGCGACTCCCACGAGTGCTTTGTACTTCGCCGTTTTCCCTTGCGCGAACGAGGCCGGGTGGCCGAGTCCCCGAGCGTGGTACTTGGCTGTTCTAGGTGCGACTCGAGGGTGGGTGAGGACTTGGCGCGTTAGGGTGAGCGCATCACTCCTGCCTGACCCGTCGGGTCAGTCGCATGGCGAGTCCTGGGCATGCTCTCATACTTGGCATTTTCCCTGGTCGCTCGTGCTGAACTGGTCGCCAGTCCCCGAGCGTGGTACTTGGCTGTTCGAGTCGCTATGTCGAGGATGCGGAGGATCATGGTTGCTGTGAGAAGCGAAGGCAGTTGTCTTGGCTCGTAGAGCCAGTTGGGCTAGGCGACTCCAATGGGGCTCCGGGTAGGCATTTTTCGTGGACGTTGCAAGGCCTGAGGTGACCCAGTGCCCTTGTAACACACTACTTGGCCGTGCCGATCGTTGTACCAAAGGTTGACTTCTGCAGTTAGCTTGATGCTGTTATTACGAGTGCGAGTGGCACAAGACACGGAGAGTAGGCGCAATTTGCGGTAACCAATTCTTTTTTTTATTTCATAGCGACTGGAGGGTACATATGTGGGGTTCTAGGAGTAGAAATTCCGTAGGAGGTTTACATTCCACGGTCGCTTGACGTCGAGTTTGCCGTCCCCGCGGACGTCGATGAGGTAGTAGGCGTCGTTGCCGAGTACTCGCCCGATGGTGAATGGTCCCTCCCACGGAGGGGAAAGCTTGTGCATGCCCTTCTTGTCCTGGATGAGGCGCAACACCAGGTCGCCTTCTTGGAAGGTGCGAGTTTTCACCCGCCGGCTGTGATAGCGGCGGAGTCCTTGCTGGTAGATGGCGGTGCGTGATCGAGCGAGGTCACGTGCCTCGTCGGGTTGATCGACTCCATCCTGACGGGCGAGTTCGTTCGCAGCCTCCGTGTAGTGGACGACCCGTGGCGAGTCGTGCTCGAGGTCGGTGGGCATGACTGCCTCGGCGCCGTACACCATGAAGAAGGGGGTGAACCCTGTCGACCTGTTGACCGAGGTGCGGATGCCCCAGATGACGGAGGGTAGCTCCTCGACCCAGCACCCGGCGGTGCGCTCGAGTGGTACTTGGAGCCGCGGCTTCAGGCCGTGGAGGATGCTCTGGTTGGCCCGTTCCGCCTGGCCGTTGGATTCCGGGTGGGAGAATGACGCGAGGTCGAGCCGGATGTGGTGTTCCTCGCAGAACTCGGCCATGGCTCCTTTGGCGAAGTTGGTGCCGTTGTCCATGATGATGCCGTTTGGGAACCCGTAGCGATATATGAGCTCACGTAGGAATTTAGTGGCGGTCTTCTCGTCGCATTTCCGGACTGGTTTGGCCTCCACCCACTTTGTGAATTTGTCAACCGCGACCAGGAGGTGGGTGTAGCCAGATGGAGCCTTTTTGAACGGGCCTATCATGTCCATACCCCATACGGCGAATGGCCAGGTGATGGGGATTGTCTTGAGCGTTGAGCTCGGCACGTGCGTCTGGTTGGCGTACTTCTGGCACCCGGCGCACCGCTGGACAATGTCGACGGCATCGGCGTGTGCGGTGGGCCAGTAGAAGCCATGCCGCATAGCCTTGGCGACCAGAGAGTGGGTGCCGGCATGGTGGCCGCAGTCGCCGGAGTGGATGTCGTGGAGGATCTTGCGTCCTTCGGCGGGTTGGACGCAGCTTTGGAACACGCCGGTGACGCTGCCCTTGTGGAGCTCGCCGTCGATGATGGTGAAGGATTTGCATCAGCGTGCGATCATCCAGGCGTCCGTCTCGTCTGCCGGCAAGGTGCCAGCCTCTAGGTAGGCGACGTAGGGCTTGGTCCAGTCGTCTGGCTCGGTGACGAGTGCGACCAGGGCTGCCTCTGGCTGCAGCGGGACTCCGATGTTGATCTCCCTTGGGGGAGAGACTGATGGCTTGGTGATCGTGTCGAGGAAGACGCCGGCGGGTGGTGCGAGTCGAGCCGACCCAATGCGAGAGAGTGCGTCGGCCTCCTCGTTCTTCCGCCTGTCAATCCACTCGACGGAGTAGCCTGCGAAGTGTCCGCCCAGCTTGTCCACTGCTTGGCAGTATGCCGCCATGGTGGGAGAGACGGCGTCGCAGGTGCCAGCGACTTGCCCAGCGATGAGGTCGGAGTCTCCGTAGCAGCGTAGGCGGTTGACGTTCATCTCCTTGGCAGCTCGCATGCCGTGGAGTAGTGCCTCGTACTCGGCCATGTTGTTGGTGTAGGGGGTGAAGTCGAGGCAGAGGACAGAGCGGAGCTTGTCGCGCTTCGGTGAAGTCAGCACGATCCCTGCTCCTGCACCGTCCGCGTTCTTGGAGCCGTCGAAGTGCAGGCTCCAGTAGTGGAGGTATGGCAGCTTTTCTGGCTGCTGGGCCTCTTCCCAGTCGGCGATGAAGTCCGCTAGAGCCTGCGACTTGATCGCTTTTCGTGGCTCGTATTTGATGTTGTGGACGCCGAACTCGACGGCCCACTTGGCGACTCGCCCAGTCACCTCGCGGTTGCGGATGATGTCCTGCAATGGTGCTGAGGAGACGAGCGTGATTGGGTGCTCCTGGAAGTAGTGCGGTAGGCGCCACTGTGATCTAAAGACCGCGTATACCAGTTTCTGGTACTGCGGGTATCGCTGGCGTGACTCGGTGAGGACCTCGCTGATGTAGTACACCGGTCGCTGTACTGGGCGCTCCTTTCCTTCCTCCGGCCGTTCGACGACCATGACGGCGCTGACGACGCGCTCGGAAGCCGCGACGTAGACCAGCATGGGTTCTTTGTCGGCGGGGGCGGCGAGTAGCGGTGCGGCGAGTAGCACCTTATTGAGGTCGCGGAGCGCGTCGTCCGCCTCCTTGTCCCACTGGAAGGTGGGGTTCTTGCGCATCAGGCGGTCTAGGGGCATCGCCTTTTCGCCCAGGCAGGGGATGAAGCGACTGAGAGCCGCTACTCGCCCGGCCATCTTCTGGACGTTGTGCAGGCACTCGGGTTTGCTGAGTCGGGCGATCGTGTCGATCTTGGTGGGGTTTGCCTCGATACCGCGCTTGGAGACGACGTACCCCATTAGTTGTCCTGCTGGTACACCGAAGGTGCATTTGCCTGGGTTAAGCTTTATCTTGTATTTCCGCAAGTTGGCGAATGTTTCCGCCAGGTCGGCGAGTAGATCACCCTGGCGGGCGGATTTTATGACCACGTCGTCGATGTAGACGTGGATGTTGCGGCCAATTTGGCTCGCGAGGCATTCTTGCATGCACCGCTGGTAGGTCGCCCCGGCGTTCTTGAGGCCGAAGGTCATGGCGGTGTAGCAGAAGGCTCCGAATGGCGTGATGAACGCCGTCTTCTCCTCGTCCTCGACAGCAATTTTGATCTAGTTGTACCCAGAGTAGGCGTCGAGGAAATATAGCGACTCCGAGCCCGTGGTGGAGTCGATTATTTGGTCGATCCGCGGGAGGACGAACTGCTCCTTCGGGCAGGCGCTGTTCAAGTTTGTGTAGTCGATACACATCCTCCAGGTCCCGTTCTTCTTCTCGACCAAGACTGGGTTTGCCAGCCATTTGGAGTATTTAATTGGCCGGATGAACCTGCAGCGAGTAGACGCTGCACCTCCTCGGCGATAGCTCGGCGGCCCTCTTCATTGAAGGGCCGCAGCGACAGCTTGACGGGTCGCACTTTGGGGTCGGCGTTTAGTTTGTGCTCAGCGAGCTCCCTAGGAACACCAGACATGTCAGAGGGCTTCCATGCGAAGATGTCCCTGTTCTCACGGAGGAACTCGATGAGCGCGCCTTCCTAGGCTGGGCTCATGCCCGTCCCGATCGTCACCGTCTGGCTGGAGTCGCCTGGGACCAGCTCGACGGTGCGGGTGTGCGTTGTTGCCTCGAAGGCTGAGGTGTTTGCGCCCTCCGAGTTGGGCTTCTTGAGTATGGTGGGGTCGTCGTTGTTGACCCCGCTCGCGTACTTAGCGAGCTCGTCGGCGTGGTTGGTCTCTGCCGCGATGACGGCGTTGGCGAGTTCGGCTCCTTTGGCCTTGCACTCGGCGGCCATGTCGGGGTCGCCGTTGATGGTGATGACGCCACACGGCCGGGGGAGCTTCATCGCATTGTACGCGTAGTGGGGCGCTGCCATGAACTTGGCGAACGCCTGGCGCCCCAGGACGCAGTGGTAGGGGCTGTCGAAGGGTACCAGCTCGAAGACGATCCACTCGGTGCGGAAGTTTGCTGGTGTGCTGAAGGTGACGGGCAGCGTGACCTTGCCGATCGGGTACACCCTCCGACCGGGGACGATGCCATGGAACGTGGTGTAGGTCGTCTCGACCATCGACTGCGGGAGCCGCAGTCGCCTGAAGGTGTCCAGGTACATGATGTTGATGGAGCTGCCTCCGTCCATCAATGTCTCGGGGAGCCAGTAGTCTCCCACCTTAGGCTTGACCACCAGGGCGACTCGGCCTGGGTACTCGATGCGTGGCGAGTGGTCCTGGCGGCTCCAGGTGATGGGCTGCTCCGACCAGTTGAGGAACTGGGGAACGTCCACCTGGGCCACCGTGTTGACAGCGACGGCGCGGGCGATGACCTTCTTCTCGCGCTTCGTGTTGAAGCCTGTGAAGGTATAGAGCGAGCCGGCCACATTGCCGAATTTTCCGCCGTTTGGCGGGTTGTTGTCGGGGTCCTCCGGCGCTCGCCGTGCCTTCTCGATCTCCCTGAGAGTGTGGCAGTCGGCGGTCGTGTGTGTAGCGGGCTTCCCTTCCCTGCTGTGAAACGCACAAGGTTGGTTAAGGAGGGCAGCGGGGTCGAACCTTGGTTTCTCCTTGTAATTGCCGCCGTCGCGGCGTTGCCCTCCGTCGCAGCGGAAGCTCTTGGGCTCGCGCTGCGCGTGCCCGGCATTGGCAACAAAGTCGACTCACCCGTCACTGCGGCGCTTGCCGGTGAGGCGAGTGTTGCTGTAGCGTAGGTCGGACCGTCGTCCGTTGTCGTTGCCGCTCGTGCGGCGTTGGCCTCCCGACTCGTCGTCGGTTTCCTGGTTTGGATCTTCCTCCGCGTACCATTTGGCGATCTCGAGGAGGTCCGGTATGTTGTCGAGCGTGCGAGAATGTCGCTTGAGCTTGGCGACCAAGGGCTCGTAGCGGCACGAGGTCTTGAAGCAATGGATCGCGGTGTCCGGGTGGATGCCGACCGCGTTGTACCATAGTTCTTGCCACCGCTGGACCCAGTTGCGGGTCGACTCGCGGGGTCCCTGGACGCATCGCTCCAGGTCCTCGATGGTGGTGGCCCGGGTGTAGGAGCCCTCGAAGTGCCTGATGAAGGCGTCGTGCATCTACTCCCAGGAGTCGATGCTATCCTGGGGGAGGGTGTTGATCCACTGCCTGCAAGTCCCCTCCATCATCAAGGGGAGATAACAGGCGGATAGCTGGTCGGTGTGGCCGGCGATCCCCCTCGCCATGAGGTATGTATCCAGCCACACGGAGGGGTCGTACGAGGGGTCGTACTTCTCTATTTCCTTCGGCGCCTTGAAGTTCGCCGGGTATTTTTCGCCTCGGATCATTGGTCCGAAGCACCTGGGCCCGAGTCGACTTAGCGACCCCATCGTCTCGCCATCGCGGCGATTGGTTAGGGTGTGCCGCAAGTCGTCGGGCTGGCGGGCGCGCCAGCTTTGGTTGTTGATGATGTGGGTGCGGGCGTCGATGGGTTGACTGTTGGCGGCGACAAAGTTGTTCGCTGGCCTGGGGTCGTTGGTGGAGAGTGCCGCGTTCGCGGGTCGATGTTGGAGCTGCAATGGCTCTGGTGGCGGGCAGTTGAGGGCGTTTGCCGCCAGTGGGCGGCCGCTTGAGGCCGCTCTGCTGCCTGAAGAACGCGAGTACACCCGACCCTGCGAGTCGGCGCCTGCGTTTTGCTGCTCAACCGCCTTTGCGAGCAGGTCCCTGACGTACTAGATCTGTAGGGCGTCGTCACCGGTGGCCGAGATGTTGTCGGTCGCTGCTCGACCTGCCACAAGGTTGTCCATCGGGGTGGAGAATAGTGGCAGGCTATTCGCGTCTCTCTCCCGTGAGGAGACCACTATCCGCGGTTGGTCCCTGGGAGGTGTGCAGTTGGGTGGAGGTGGGGCGCCGTTCGCCGTCGACCCTGGTGGGGGCCGGGCGCTTCCTCCTGGCGGCGCGTTCTCGCAGATCGCGCGCTCGGCCACGCGGGCCGGGTCGTTTTCGTCGTCGAAGTTCAGGGCATGCCCCTGGACGGTGGGGTTCAGGCGCGACCTGATTCGCTGCTGGTGGTAGCGCGACAGCTCCTGCGCCGTCACCTGCTCGAGGCGAAATTTTTCGCGCTCGGCTTGCTCCTTGCGGACTGCCTCTGCCAGCTTCAAGCGGAGTTCCTCGACCTCCATTGCCTTGGCGTTAGGAGGGATCGGGGTGGAGAAGGGATCCTCCGGCGGATCGGTGCCGGTCGCCATGTAGGTCGCGGCGTGGCGACCGGTCCCGTCACGGAGTTCGGCGGAATTTTCCGACCCGGAGTCGAAGTCGAAGATCCCAAGGATGGAGGGATCCTCGAAGTCTTCCAAGTTGGAGACCTAGGTGATGGAGCCCGCGGGCGAAGCCGCGGTGATGGATCCGGCGAGTGATGCCGGGGTCGCCGAGTCGGCGTCGTCGTTGAGGGCCGCGTCTTCCGCGGCCGCGGAGTTTTCGGCCACGTTGCTGTGGGCCGAGTTGTACTCGGAGGCGAGGAGATGGATCATGCGGACCTGGCTCTCAGAAAGCCGGTCGCGTGGCGGCGACTCGCGGATGCGAGCCGAGTCCTCCGAGGTGATGACATCGATGAGGCCGACGAAGAGGCTGATCGTGCCGACCGGAAGGATCACGCTGTGCGTGACGGGTCGTGCCACCGGGACGTAGCTGCTCGGCAAGATCTGGAGCATCTCGCCGATCGCTATCATGCGGCCGGTGGGGACCGTCTCGTTGATGGGCAGATTGGATCTCGCCGCAGAACACCGGCCAGACTGGCCAGGCCCCACGGAGGGCGCCACTGTCGTGGGAATGGTCACGGCAGATGCTGCAATCGGCAGCGAGTAGTAGAACGAGGGGCAAGGGCGGCCAGCCATCTGCGGTGCAAGATGAGGGTGGAGACACAGGGTTTACCCAGGTTTGCCCCCCCGGAGGATAAAGACCTACTCCTGCTAGATTGTATTATGATGGTGGTACAATGGGCGAACTCGACGGCTAGGCGGCGAGTCGCTTGGGTGTATGATGGAACGTATCTCTACACGCCCTGTAGGGAGATTTATATAGACTTACCTCCCCTAGGGTTTACATATCTCAACCGAATCAGTTAAGGCTTCGGTACTCGTTTAACCTAATCCGACTGGGCCTATCTACTCGCCTGGGCCTTCAGCTTCCAGTCGCTTGGATCCACACCGGGCCTTGATCCAGTCGCCGTTTTGCAGGCCCACTCGCCAGTTCCTGGGCCAGTCGGAAACGTCCTGCTGGGTATACCCCGGTAGGCATATCCCCATCAGTAGGGGTCTCCACGAAGATCCTCTCTGGCATTCTCCCTTTCCTCCAACTGCATGTCTCTCTCGTGGATGGTCTCCTCCAAAGACGAGATACGGTGGCGAAGACGGGCAATGATGTGCTCCTTCTTGTCAAGCTGACGGCGACGAGACTTGCGATCTTTTGCTAGCATGGTGATGGTCTGATCCTTCGTCTTGATGATGGCGGACTTGTGGTTGGTGTAGTCACGACAGTTATCCAACTCCTGCTGACGATCGTACATCATGAAGCTGAGGTGGTCCAATTGAGTCTTCAGTTCGTGGTGGTATGGGGCTTCCAGTGGTTGTCCATTAGCATCACGCCTTGGACAAAACTCAAAGCGGGTACCCTTGATCTGGTTGATACTCTGCCCACACAGACGGGCAAGAGCTTCCTTAATGGCCCTGGCAAGTCCATCGAGCCAGTTGTTCTCTCTTAAGGTAAACTGAATTCCCTCAGCAGTGGGAGGTTCAATCTTTCCTCGGAGACTTGCAACAATTAGCCACTGCAGATCTTCTCCTCCTTGATCATTGAGCTGAGCTCCGAAGAACTCGGGGTGAGGATGCTCCAGAAGTTCCGAAAGCTGGTCCAAATCCCTCTCAAAGATAAGGTATCCTCCATTTCCCAACTGGTAAAACATGCTATACTTCACATCCATCTAAAAGAATATAAGATGAGTAAGTTAGTAGAGTTCTCAGGTGTGTCAAATCTTTATGTATTTTGCATGAGTTTTTGAGGGACATGAATTTTTATGAAAGAAGTAAGTGATAAGAATGGGAATAAGTTTTTGTAAATATTTTCTTCTTTTGGTTTTGAAACTAAGTTTTTGATTCAAACGTCCAGTCTAACAAGGGTCTCCTATGGCCAGGATGGCTCTGATACCAACTTGTCAACACCCGGATTTTTAATCCCAGATGCCTGTTATGCCATACATCTCAATCCCAGGATTACCATTTTTGCGAGACATAACAGAATTGGATACCACATTACATCATCCATTACAAACCATACATAAGGTCTTACACAAATAAGGATCTCATGATCTAGTCTTAATAAAACACAAGCAGCGGAATACGTAATAATAACGGTAGCGTAGGCGAAGCTCCATCTTCGGGGTCACAGGCAATGCTGACGATGGGAGATGATCCTAGTTGTCGTAACCTTCCTGGGGTTCATCATCCTGGTACTCCTCTTCATAGTCTGGCCATGGGAATAGCCAGGGACAAAGCCATGAGTACTCTTTAAGTACTCGCAAACTAATACTAACAAGTGAAGGGGTTTTTGTAATAGGACACTAAGCTCTAGGGTTGTTTTGCAAAAAGCTAGATTTACCTCTACTAAGTTTAGAAACAACAAATGCTAGTTGAAGTTTTATAACACCTAAGTGGGAACTTGTATCTCATGCCACATATCTGTTGTGGTCAAGTCAAAGTCTCAAATCATTTCACAAGTCATTTTGAAAACATCTAACGGGGGAACAGTATGGCCACTCCAACTGTCCATAACCACGGACGCGGCTATTCGAATAGTTTGACACTCTGCAGAGATTGTACACTTTCACCACAACATTCGATACATCCGTCGGGAACAAATCCTTAATTCACCATACTCAGTATGCGGATAATCAATCCTAACCTTTCAATTACATGCCCTAGTATAAGCACCTCTCCTGTGAGTTTGGCCTCCCAACCATGACCAATTGTCATCTTGGGTACTGCACAGGTGGACAATCTTCACAAGGTAGCCTCAGATCATACCTTGGCTGTGAGGGAACTAATACTAAGGTATATAAGTTTCCAGTCAAGCCCTACCCAATTCTCGGGTATTGTGGTTATACGGTAAAATTGGAATGGTATCGCATCCAGACAACCATCAGTTTTATAAAGGGGGCTAAGGCTCATGCCTCAACATTTTCATCACCATAGATCATCTGGTGTTCGGAAACACATGTCCAAAACATCTCAATAGAATGATCCATCATTCCAAGGTTTTCATAACTATTTTTCCACCAAGTATTCCCATCTAAATTTGATCAAGTTTTATGCTTAGCACTAGCATCTACAAGTGGGAGTGAGTACTAATGAGGGGTGGTAAACTAGTGGAGTTTCAACTAAGTTCAATCTCATGCCTTAGGATGACATAAAGATTATCTAGCTTAGGCCAAATTTTATGCTCTTTATGCAACCTTCAAAAATCCTTCTAGTATCTACCAGTCACTTAAGTAAACTCTAAGTAATAGCTTTGATAAAGAAATAACGTATAAAGCTTGCAAGTAAAACTAGGATTGGTTTATCAAGTGGTATTGATCATATATGCTTCAGGCATATAGTGGCATGGTAATAAGCAAGTATTTGCTTGCATAGGTATAGTATCTTGAAAGTGTTAGCTTGCACATTCAACTAGTAGTATTAGGCTTGCCTTGAGCAGAGCAGTGGTTGAAGTTCTCCTCGGCTTCTTCTTCGTAGTATCCTCCTTCCTCCTCGTATCCTTGGTCGGTACTAGCGTCTGTGAATAAATACGAGGTACACAATCACCAAAAAATTATTAACTACTTGCAATCATCACACAAAAGGGGTCCTATAGATGATCTAGCATCATCACTAGCATTACAAGATTAAAACTTGGTTTTATTCCTTTTATTTTTAGAAAAGTAATTTCTACTCATTGAAAAACTACTTAAGATTTAATATTCTCCAAACCAAACATGGGATCATGTTGACACATGTCATCACCACATATTTTAGTCCATGGGAATGTGATTTAAAGTGGTGTCAGAATTTAATAAGGTTTACCCTTTTATTTTAATTTAACTAAAGTGGATAGAAATGCCTATGTGGCATTATTTTATTACTTGAACATTATTTCTGTAAGTAAACCTATATATTTTTATATATTCTGAAAGGTATGTTGGATGTGATTTTTGAGAGTTGGAATCAACTCAAAATCTATTATGGTTTAAATTTGAAAAATGTTTGAATGCAGAAAAGCTTCTGCCTTGTTATTTTTACCAAGGGTGATCTACAGATCCAGATGATTTAAATCCAACGGGATTGGATTCAGCACTTCCAGAATTTTCTAACAAAATTGGTTTCATTCAATTTGGTTCACTGAGTCGAGCTGGGTTGAGTTTTGAAACTAGGTACAAAATTATGTTTGAAATAAAATGAAAAAGGTTAAATTCAAACTAGTGGGCTGCGCGGGAAACGATACTGGGCCGGCCTGCTAAGCACAGCACTTACGCGGGCTGGTTAAGTTGCTGTCCCCACGCGTCAGTGAGATGAGGGGGTGCGAAGAGGTACGGGGCATTGTCAGCCGTGGGATCTTGTTCTAATCTAACGGCTGAGGGTCATCGTCCATGTCGGGCAACGCCGGCGCGACTGAACACTAACGCGGCAGGTGGGGGTCGTCGGGGGCTCACCGGGGCTCAGGCGAGGGTCGGCGAGGCGGGCGAACAACGAAGTCGACAACAGCGAACCTCCTGGTACCGGCAGCTTCTCCTGGGGCGGCTCCAATCGCTGGCTCCCTTCTTCTCCAAAGGCGGCGGGCTCCAGCGAAATTCCGGCGAAGCGCTGCTCGCCTTGCTTCGGGAACGGGGTGGAATGATCAGTGAGGAGAGGGGAGTGAAATGGTGTGCTCAATTCGTCTGGGGGTGGCCTCTATTTATAGTCGCGATGACGAGACCGAACGGGATGGGCAAGCGACGGTGGCGACATGGCTACGGGCTGCTAGAGGCATGGCCGGCGGTGGCGATCGCTTGGTGGTCTCTTGGTGATGCTCTACGGCTTTAATGCGCATGTAGGGGCGGTGGCAAACGGTCTGGAACACGCGATGCTCTACGCGGCCGAGGCGGCGTCTTCGACGGTGAGCGGTGGTTGTGAGGCATGGGGCGGCAAAAGGGGATTTCTGGCGGTCTCCTGGGACGGTGGTGATCGTTTATGCACGCGGCGAGGGCAGCGCGCGGTCTATGGGCGTGTGTTGAGGGTGGAGCTCTAGCGCACGCTTGACATGGTTGACAGAGGCATGGGCGTGGCGTTCCTGGGTGGTCTGGTCGGTGTCTTCGAGGCAGGGCTGGTCGAGAGGGGGCGGTGAGGCATGGGTGATCTCCCAGACAAGGTTGGAACGGCTAGTTTCTCTCCTAGCTTGCTGTCCACACTGGGGTGACATGGTGAGCTTCGGCTGTTCACCATTTTATTTGATTTGAATCAGCAAGGTGTTTGATGAAATGGACGCAAGAATTCAAGTTTTGAATTTTGAAAAGATTTTGGTGGGTGTGCTAGGTTGGTGCTGGTGAGTCTGTAGATGCTTGGGTTTTGAAAGTTGAGCTTGTTTGAGTGGTTTTTGAAAAAGTGGAATCTTGTGAACCTTCTCTTCTGCTTCTCGTAGGATGTCGGGTCCAAAAATTTGACTCTCTCCTACTTTCGACCAGTTCAAAGAGGTGCGACACTTCCTTCCGTACATGAATTCAAATGGGGCCATTTGCAAACTAGCTTGATAACTGTTGTTGTAAGAAAACTCTGCAAACGGCAGACAGTCTTCCCACTTAGATCCATATTCTAACACACAGGCTCTCAGCATATCTTCGAGTATTTGATTTACTTGCTCCGTTTGTCCGTCGGTCTGAGGGTGATAAGATGTGCTGAAATCTAGGCGGGTTCCTAAACCTTCTTGGACTTTCTTCCAGAATCTCGAGGTAAACTGAGTTCCTCGATCCGATACGATTTTCTTGGGGACTCCATGCAAACTGACGATTCTAGCGATGTATAAATCCGCTAGCTTCGAACTCTGATATGTGGTCTTGACGGGTAAGAAATGGGCGACTTTGGACAATCGGTCAACTATGACCCAGATAAAGTTATTTCCCCTACTAGAAGTAGGCAATCTGGTGATAAAGTCCATTCCACCGGAATCCCATTTCCATTCCGGAATCTGCAATGGTTGCAACAATCCAGCGGGTCATTGATGTCCTGCCTTGACTCGCTGACATATATCACACTTGGCGATATAGCTTCCGATTTCTCTCTTCATCTTATGCCACCAAAATTGCTCTTTCAAATCCTGATACATCTTAGTCCCTCCGGGGTGGATACAATAAATAGTATCATGAGCTTCCTTCAAAATAACTTCTTTCAACTCAGAATCTGCTGGTACACAAAGGCGTCCTTTGTACCACAGAACTCCTTCTTCATCTTCGGTGAATCCGGGTACTTTGCCTGTACCAATACGACGCTTGATTCCATCGATACTAGCATTTCCTTTCTATGCCTCTTTGATCTGGCTGATCAAAGTGGGTTGAAGTTCTATTCTAACCAAAAATCCTTCACTCACTAATTCCATTCGGAAATCTTCCATCACTTTGTGCAAACTTGGTTGCTCCTTCAAAATCATGGAGTTCAAGCGGCACGGCAATCTGCTAAGGGCATCGGCTACCACGTTGGCTTTACCGGGGTGATAGTGAATGTCTAGATCGTAATCCTTGATTAGATCAATCCATCTTCTCTGCCTCATATTCAGCTCCTTCTGAGTGAATATATACTTCAGACTCTTATGATCCGAATAAATCTCGCAACAATTTCCCATGAGGTAATGCCTCCATGTCTTCAGGGCTAGAACTACGGCTGCGAGTTCGAGGTCATGGGTTGGGTAATTCTGCTCATGTTGTTTCAGTTATCGAGATAGATAACATATAACTTTGCCTTCTTGCATTAGCACACATGCGAGGCCAATCTTGGATGCGTCACAATACACATCGAAGGGCTTAGTGATATCTGGCATGATCAAGATTGGGGCTGAAATCAATCTCCTTTTGAGCTCTTGAAAACTCGCTTCACATTTGTCGGTCCATTCAAACTTCTTGTCCTTCTTCAGAAATTGGGTCATGGGTCTGGCGATACTCGAGAATCCTTCTACGAACTTGCGGTAATATCCCGCCAATCCGAGAAATGCACGAACTTGGGTTTGAGTGGTTGGGGCTTGCCAATCTTCGACATCCTTCACCTTTGCAGGGTCAATGGCAATTCCTCCGGCTGATACAATGTGACCGAGGAATCCTACTTCCTGTAACCAGAATTCACATTTGCTAAACTTGGCATACAACTGATGCTCTCTAAGGGTTTCAAGAATGGTCCTTAGGTGTAGCTCATGTTCTTCTTCCGATTTGGAATAAATCAGAATGTCATCAATGAAAACAACGAAAAACTTATCCAGGAAGTCCATAAAAATCTTATTCATGAGATTCATGAAATAAGCGGGGGCATTGTTTAATCCAAAGGACATAACGGTATACTCGTATAATCCATATCGGGTGGTAAAGGCAGTCTTGGGAATATCTTCTGCACGAATCTTGAGTTGATGATAGCCAGTCCTAAGATCAATCTTAGAAAACACTTTGCCACCAGTCAACTGATCAAACAAATCTTCTATCTTGGGCAAGGGGTACTTGTTCTTGATGGTGACATCATTCAACTTCCGTTAATCCGTACACAAACGGTTACCTCCATCTTTCTTGTCCACAAATAAGACAGGTGATCTCCAAGGTGACGCACTTGGTTGAATCAATCCAATTTCCAACATGGAATCCAGTTGCTTCTTCAGTTCTTCTAGTTCCGACGGGTTCATACTATAGGGTCTCTGGGCTATGGGTCCTGTTCCGGGGATTAGCTCGATGATAAACTCGATATCCCGATCTAGGGGCATACCAGGCAAAGCATCTGGAAATACATCGGGGTATTCATAGACTATCCGGACTTGGTCAATGGTAGGTTGGACTATACTCTTGTTGCACTTGAATTGGCGAGGTAAGGTTTCAGAGATATGCTCGTCTGATATTCCGGCTGTACTGGTCATGGTTATGGCTTTCTTGGCACAGTCAATCAATCCTTTATGTTTGGACATCCAATTCATTCCTAGTACTACTTCCAAACCTTTAATTCCAAGTACTATCAGATTAGCATAAAAATCTATGCCATGGATTCGGATAGGGACGGCTTTGCAAATTTGCCTAGCTTTGGTGGTTGAACCGGGAATTTGAACGATCATAACGTGCTTCAGTTTGGTTGGTTGGATTTTACTAGTGCATGCAAATTCTTCGGTGACAAATGAGTGCGATGCACTAGAATCAAACAACACTCGAGCAAGTACTGAATTAACATAAAACATACCCAGCACGACGTCTGGCGCTTCCTGAGCTTCTTCACCATGCATGAGGAAAAGACGACCATTGCGGTTGAGTGAATTCCCTGGGGCAAACCTTCTTCCTGGCTGAACACGACGCTGCTGCTGAGCTGGGGCATTGGTATTGGGGGCTGCGGCATTCTTCTTGTTGGGGCACTCGTTGGAATAGTGACCCTTATTTCCACAGTCATAACAAGTCACTTGCGACTTGTCCTTTGCTGCTACAGGCACAACATTGCTTCCAGTCCTCGGGGCAGTGTTGGTGTTGGCGGTATCATTGTTGTTGTTGAACTTGGGTGGGGCACGGTTGAAATTGCTAGAGTTGCCAGGGTTGTTGTGATTTCCTCCGGGCCTATGGTGTCCACAGTTGGGATAAGTCGGACGGTTCATCGGGGGTCTGTTGGTTCTTGGGGCAAATCCTGGAGATAGGTTAGGGCGATACTTTGGGGTCTGATGGGTTCCTGGTTGATGCATCATGCGACGCTTGTGGTTCTCATTGGCTTGGTTGATCTTTCCTTGCATCTGGATGGCAGAGTCGACAAGGGCTTCAATATCCGCAAAGGGAATATTGACCAACACAGTCTGCATCTCATCGTGCAGACCATTCAGGAATCTTTCTTTCTTCTTGGCTTCAGTGTCGATCTCATCCGGGGCATACCTAGCTAATGAAAAATATTTGTCACGGTATTCCACTACGGTCATTCTTCCTTGCTTCAGTTCTCTAAACTCGTCTCTCATCCTCTTGATCAAACACGGTGGCACATGGGTTTTGCTGAACTTGACCTTGAATTCCTCCCAGGTCATCATCTGGCCTCCGGTCATTGCGCGAACACTGTTCCACCATTCTCTGGAATCTCCGGCTAGATAGTGGGTAGCGAATAGAACTTTCTCATTAGCTTCCACTCTGGCGACTTCTAGGTTATTTTCCATGGTTTGCAGCCAATCGTCGGCATCTAGGGGCTCTTCAGACTTAGTGAAAACAGGTGGGTTGGTATTCTGGAAATTCTTGAGCTTAGATCCATGGTTGTCCTGATTTCCGTGGCCTTGATTGTTGTGGGCAAGCTGAGCTATCTGTTGAAGGGTAGCTAAATTGGCTTGACGTTCGGTCCTTTCAGCTTCGCGGTCAGAAACCAACATTTGCAGGATCTGCAACATCGGGTCCGGGGATGAACCACTTCCTCCACGTGGCATCTAAAGATTGAGATAGATCATGAGAAAAGAGGGAAATTTCTAAGGTTTTGGGGCTTTGAAAGGTTTTTAAAGTTTTACGCAGATTTGCTAGCAACTTGCTTTTCATTAATTCATTCACACGATACAAACACACACCACAAACCAAGAAAAACAGATGGTTTTAAGAACCATTCTGGAAACTACGATACAGTGGGACCGAATACTACTCCCTACGCTAGTGCTCAAGTGCTACTTTTCCTCGGAGTCGGTGTAGTCTTCATCCTCATCATCCTCGTCGTCATCGATGAAGGCGTAATCATCCTCATCGGTGAAGAAATCCATAGCCCGATACTCCAGAAAATCATCATCATCACTGAGATAGGAGTAGGGGTCTCCACGAAGATCCTCTCCGGCATTCTCCCTTTCCTCCAACTGCATGTCTCTCTCGTGGATGGTATCCTCCAAAGACGAGATACGGTGGCGAAGACGGGCAATGATGCGCTCCTTCTTGTCGAGCTGACGGCGATGAGACTTGCGATCTTTCGCTAGCATGGCGATGGTCTGATCCTTTGACTTGATGATGGCGGACTTGTGGTTGGAGTAGTCACGGTAGTTATCCAAGTCCTGCTGACGATCATACATCATGAAGCTGAGGTGGTCCAATTGAGTCTTCAGTTCGTGGTGGTATGGGGCTTCCAGTGGTTGTCCATTAGCATCACGCCTTGGACAAAACTCAAAGCGGGTACCCTTGATCTGGTTCATACACTGCCCACACAGACGGGAAGAGCTTCCTAAATGGCCCTGGCAAGTCCATCGAGCCAGTTGTTCTCTCTTAAGGTAAACTGAATTCCCTCAGAAGTGGGAGGTTCAATCTTTCCTCAGAGACTTGCAATAATTAGCCACTGCAGATCTTCTCCTCCTTGATCATTGAGCTGAGCTCCGAAGAACTCGGGGTGAGGACGCTCCAGAAGTTCCGAAAGCTGGTCCAAATCCCTCTCAAAGATAAGGTCTCCTCCATTTCCCAACTGGTAAAACATACTATACTTCACATCCATCTAAAAGAATATAAGATGAGTAAGTTAGTAGAGTTCTCAGGTGTGTCAAATCTTTATGTATTTTGCAAGAGTTTTTTAGGGACATGAATTTTTATGAAAGAAGTAAGTGATAAGAATGGGAATAAGTTTTTGTAAATATTTCCTTATTTTGGTTCTGAAACTAAGTTTTTGATTCAAACGTCCATTCTAACAAGGCTCTCCTATGGCCAGGATGGCCTCTATACCAACTTGTCAACACCCGGATTTTTTATCCCAGATGCCTGTTATGCCATACATCGCAATCCCAGGATTACCATTTTTGCGAGACATAACAGAATTGGATACCACATTACATCATCCATTAGCAACCATACATAAGGTCTTACACAAATAAGGATCTCATGATCCAGTCTTAATACAACACAAGCAGCGGAATACGTAATAATAACGGTAGCGTAGGCGAAGCTCCATCTTCGGGGTCACAGGCAATGCTGACGATGGGAGATGATCCTAGTTGTCGTAACCTTCCTGGGGTTCATCATCCTTGTACTCCTCTTCATAGTCTGGCCATGGGAATAGCCAGGGACAAAGCCATGAGTACTCTTTAAGTACTCGTAAACTAATACTAACAAGTGAAGGGGTTTTTGTAATAGGACACTAAGCTCTAGGGTTGTTTTGCAAAAAGCCAGATTTACCTCTACTAAGTTTAGAAACAACGAATGCTAGTTGAAGTTTTATAACACCTAAGTGGGAACTTGTATCTCATTCCTTAACTCTTTTGTGGTCAACTCAAAGTCTCAAATCATTTCACAAGTCATTTTGAAAACATCTGACGGGGGAACAGTATGGCCACTCCAACTGTCCATAACCGCGGACGCGGCTATTCGAATAGTTTGACACTTTGCAGAGATTGTACACTTTCACCACAACATTCGATACATCCGTCAGGAACAAATCCTGAATTCACCATACTCAGTATGCGGATAATCAATCCTAACCTTTCAATTACACGCCCTAGTATAAGCACCTCTCCTGTGAGTTTGGCCTCCCAACCATGACCAACTGTCATCTTGGGTACTGCACAGGTGGACAATCTTCACAAGGTAGCCTCAGCTCATATCTTGGCCGTGAGGGAACTAATACTAAGGTATATAAGTTTCTAGTCAAGCCCTACCCAATTCTCGGGTATTTTGGTTGTACGGTAAAATTGTAATGGTATCGCATCCAGACAACCATCAGTTTTATAAAGGGGGCTAAGGCTCATGCCTCAACATTTTCATCACCATAAATTATCTGGTGTTCGGAAACGCATGTCCAAAACATCTCAATAAAATGATCCATCATTCCAAGGTTTTCATAACTATTTTTCCACCAAGTATTCCCATCTAAATTTGATCAAGTTTTATGCGTAGCACTAGCATCTACAAGTGGGAGTGAGTACTAATGAGGGGTGGTAAACTAGTGGAGTTTCAACTAAGTTCAATCTCATGCCTTAGGATGACATAAAGATTATCTAGCTTAGGACAAATTTTATGCTCTTTATGCAACCTTCAAAAATCCTTCTAGTATCTACCAGTCACTTAAGTAAACTCTAAGTAATAGCTTTGATAAAGAAATAAAGTAGAAAGCTTGCAAGTAAAACTAGGATTGGTTTATCAAGTGGTATTGATCATATATGCTTAAGGCATATAGTGGCATGGTAACAAGCAAGTATTTGCTTGCATAGGTATAGTATCTTGCAAGTGTTACCTTGCACATTCAACTAGTAGTATTAGGCTTGCCTTGAGCACAACAATGGTTGAAGTTCTCCTCGGCTTCTTCTTCGTAGTATCCTCCTTCCTCCTCGTATCCTTGGTCGGTACTAGCGTCTATGAATAACTACGAGGTACACAATCACCAAACAATACTTAACTACTTGCAATCATCACACAAAAGGGGTCCTATAGATGATCTAGCATCATCACTAACATTACAAGATTAAATATTGGTTTTATTCCTTTTATTTTTAGAAAAGTAATTTCTACTCATTGAAAAACTAGTTAAGATTTAATATTCTCCAAACCAAACATGGGATCATGTTGACACATGTCATCACCACATATTTTAGTCCATGGGAATGTGATTTAAAGTGGTGTCACAATTTAATAAGGTTTTACCCTTTTATTTTAATTAACTAAAGTGGCTAGAAATGCCTATGTGGCATTCTTTTATTACTTGAACATTATTTCTATAAGTAAACCTATATATTTTTATATATTCTGAAAGGTATGGTTGGATGTGATTTTTGAGAGTTGGAATCAACTCAAAAGCTATTATGGTTTAAATTTGAAAAATGGTTGAATGCAGAAAATCTTCTGCCTTGTTATTTTTACCAAGGGTGATCTACAGATCCAGATGATTTAAATCCAACGGGCTTGGATTCAGCAGTTCTAGAATTTTCTAACAAAATTGGTTTCATTCCATTTGGTTCACTAAGTCGAGCTGGGTTGATTTTTGAAACTAGGTATAGAACTGTGTTTGAAATAAAATGAAAAAGGTTAAATTCAAACTAGTGGGCTGTGTGGGAAATGATACTAGGCCGGCCTGCTAAGAACAGCGCTTACGCGGGCTGGTTAAGTTGTTGTCCCCACGCGTCAGTGAGACGAGGGGGTGCGAAGCGGTATGGGGCAATGTGAGTCGTGGGATCTTGTTCAAATCTAACGGCTGAGGGTCATCGTCCACGTCGGGCAACGCCGGCGAGACTGAACCCTAACACGGCAGGTGGGGGTCATCGGGGGCTCACTGGGGCTCAGGCGAGGGTCGGCGAGGTGGGCAAACGACGAAGTCGACGACGGCAAACCTCCTGGTACCGGCAGCTTCTCCTGGGGCGGCTCCAATCGCTGGCTCCCTTCTTCTCCAGAGGCGGCGGGCTCCGACGAAATTCCGGCGAAGCGCTACTCGCCTTGCTTCAGGAATGGGGTGGAACGATCAGTGAGGATAGGGGAGTGATATGGTGTGCTCAATTCGGCTGGGGGTGGCCTCTATTTATAGTCGCGACGACGAGACTGAACGGGATGGGCAAGCGATGGTGGCGCCATGGCTACGGGCTGCTAGAGGCATGGCCGGCGGTGGCGATCGCTTGGTGGTCTCCTAGCGATGCTCTACAGCTTTAATGCACATGTAGGAGCGGTGGCAAACGGTCTGGAACACGTGATGCTCTATGCGGCCGAGGCGGCGTCCTCGACGGCGAGCGGTGGCTGTGAGGCATGGGGCGGCGAATGGGGATGTTTGGCGGTCTCCTGGGATGGTGGTGATCGTTTATGCATGCGGCGAGGGCGGCACGCGGTCTGTGGGCGTGTGTCGAGGGTGGCGCTCTGGTGTACGCTCGGCATGGTTGACAGAGGCACGGGCGCGGCGTTCCTGGGTGCTTTGGTCGTTTTTTTCGAGGCAGGGCTGGTCGAGAGGGGGCGGTGAGGCATGGGTGATCTCCCAGACAAGGTTGGCATGGCTAGTTTCTCTCCTAGCTTGCTGTACACACTAGGGTGACATGGTGATCTTCGGCTGTTCACCATTGATGGCATTGCCAAGCTTACAGTGGTGCTAGATGTTTGCAAATGAGCTAGATGATCTACTAAAGCCTAGTTGCAACCAGAGAGGGAACAAGTTAGGCTCAAATCACTGCTCCAAATAGTGTTTGGATTTTATTTGATTTGAATCAGCAAGGTGTTTGATGAAATGGCCGCAAGAATTCAAGTTTTGAATTTTGAAAAGATTTTTGGTGGGTGTGCTAGGTTGGTGCTGGTGAGTCTGCAGATGCTTGGGTTTTGAAAGTTGAGCTTGTTTGAGTGGTTTTTGAAAAAGTGGGATCTTCCCATATGATAAAGATTCAATTTTGAATTGTCATTTAAAATATGCATTTGAAAGTTTTTGGATGATCACAAGGTGGGCCTTGATACTTTGTTATGAGTACTATCAAGGGGTGTAAAGATCCAAACAACTTTCTGTTAAGTTCTGAAAGTTTGGGACAACCAAAGTAGGCATGGGAGTTAAATTGGTCAAAATGACCATTCACTCAATTTGGCTTATTTTGATTTATTTGTCTTTGGGAAAAGTTTGGGAATTTTTTAGATGATGTTTATTTCACCTAAGAATCCTTTTGCAAGCAAAGAAACACATAAACAAGGCAATTCAAAAGGATTCAAAATGGGATGCATACACATATGCATGCTTTCATATTTTTATTTAGAAAAGTTTTTGTTAACCCTAATTTTGATGATTAGAGTTTGATGATCCAATTTTAGTATTTTTGGGATGTTACATTCGTCATGTACACTGAAAGAATGGATCAAATGAGGACCTAAAAAAGTGTTATATGGAACTGAACAAAATCTAGAATTTGTCCGCAAACTTATACATCCACTATTATTATGTTTCAATAGATGAACCATCACACTTTTGGAATAGAGAATCAATCTAAGTTCAGGAAGTACCAACAGCAGAAAAAACAAAGTAAGAAACTAAACATAACAAAATCTACATCAACTTGCAGATGAGCACCTGCTGATGCTCAACTAGGGAGTGTATAGAAATAGAGTGGAATATCATACATGACTTTTAAAAACAAATAGGTGGGATCATGTTAGTCAAGTGTAGTGACTCACACAACCACTAAGTTGATTATGTTGTTTCTAGCCAACCCAGAGAGGTTAATAGCCCATGCAATGTTGGCATGGGACCGCATCTACCAGAGTTATGTGTGTCATGGCTTGGCATAGCAAAACTATAGTTAGATCTATCAAGTAGGTAGGATCATGTTGACCAGGTGATGACTCATACAAGTTGGTGAAGGTTTTTCTATCCAGCCTAGAGAGGCCTAGATACCATGCAATTTTGGCATGACCCAACAATTTCCACAAGTGTGTCTCATCTTGTCTTGGCATACTAGTGTTATACTCAGATCTAACAACAGGGTGGCATCTTGTTGGCCAACTGCAGAGGCACACAACCACTAGGTTGATGATGGTGTTTCTAGCCAACCTATAGAGGTCTATAGACCATGCAATGTTGTAATGGGCCCACATCTGCCACAAAGTGTCTCATCATGTCTTGGCATAGGAAAATCATACTTAGATCTATCAAGTAGGTAGGATCATGTTGGCCAAGTGATGACTCATACAACAACAAGCTGGTGAAGGTGTTTCTATCCAGCCCAGAGAGGTCTAGATCCCATGCAATATTGGCATGCCTCCACAATCTGCCACAAGTGTGTGTCATGGCTTGGCATAACACTATTATAGTTAGATGTATCAACTCGATGGGATCATGATGGTTAGGTGTAGTGACTCACACACCCACTAAGTTGATGATGGTATTTCTATCCAGCCCATAAAGGTCTATAGCCCATGGAATGTTGGCATGGGCCCACATTTGCCAAAGTTGTGTCTCATCATGTCTTGGCATATGAGTGTTATACTAAGATATATCAACAGGGTGGCATCATGTTGGACAAGTACTGAGGCACACAACCACTAGGTTGATGATGGTGTTTCTAGCCAACCCAGAGAGGTCTATAAACCATTCAATGTTGGCATGGGCCCACATCTGCCACAAAGTGTCTCATCATGTCTTGGCATAATAATTCATACTTAGATCTATCAAGTAGGTATGATCATGTTGGAAAAGTGATGACTCATACAAGAACAAGTCGGTGAAGGTGTTTCTATCCAGCCCAGAGAGGTCTAGATCCCATGCAATGTTGGCATGGCCCCCATAATCTTCCATAATCTTCCACAAGTGTGTGTCTGGTGTAGTGACTCACACACCCACTAAGTTGATGATGGTGTTTCTATCCAACCCAGGGAGGTCTATATCCCATACAATATATTCATGGCCCCACATTTGCCACAAGTGTGTCTCGTCATGTCTTTGCATAGTAGTGTTATACTAAGATCTAACAACAGGGTGGCATAATGTTGGCCATATTCTAAGGAACACAACCACTAGGTTAATGATGGTGTTTAAAGCCCTCCAGAGAGGTCTATAGACCATGCAATATTCGCAAGGGCCCACATCTGCCACAAAATGTCTCATCATGTCTTGGCATAGCAAAATCATACTTAGATCTATCAAGTAGGTAGGATCATGTTGTCCAACTGATGACTCATACAAAAACAAGTTGGTAAAGGTGTTTCTATCCAGCCCAGAGAGGTCTAGATCCTATGCAATGTTGGCATGGCCCCACAATCTGCCACAAGTGTGTGTCATGACTTGGCATAGCATTCTTATACTTAGATATATCAACTGGGTGGGATCATGATGGGCATGTGTAGTGACTCACACACCCACTAAGTTGATGATGGTGTTTCTATGCAGCCCATAGAGGTCTATATCCCATGCAATGTTGCCATGGGCCCACATTTCCCACAATTGTGTCTCATCAAGTCTTGGCATAGTAGTGTTATACTAAGATCTATCAACATGGTGGCATTATGTTGGCCAAGTGCTGAGGCACACAACCACTAGGTTGATGATGGTGTTACTAGCCAACCCAGAGAGGTCTATAGACCATGCAATGTTGGCATGGGCCCACATCTGCCACAAAGTGTCTCATCATGTCTTGGCATAACAAATTCATACTTAGATCTATCAAGTAGGTAGGATCATGTTAGCCAAGTGATGACTCATAGAACAACAAGTTGGTGAAGGTGTTTGTACCTAGCCCAGAGAGGTCTAGATCGCATGCATTGTTGGCATGGCCCCACAATCTGCCACAAGTGTGTGTCATGTCTTGGCATAGCACTCTTATACTTAGATGTATCAAATAGGTGGGATTATGATGGTCAGGTGTAGTGACTCACACACCACTAAGTTGATGATGGTGTTCTATCAAGCCCAGAGAGGTCTAGATGCCATGCAATGTTGGCATGGCCCCACAATCTGCCACAAGTGTTTTTCATGGCTTTGCATAGCACTCTTATAGTTAGATGTATCAACTGGGTGGGATCATTATGGTCAGGTGTAGTGACTCACACACCCACTAAGTTGATGATGGTATTTCTATCCAGCCCATAAAGGTCTATAGCCCATGGAATGTTGGCATGGGCCCACATTTGCCAAAGTTGTGTCTCATCATGTCTTGGCATATTAGTGTTATACTAAGATATATCAACAGGGTGGCATCATGTTGGACAAGTATTGAGGCACACAACCACTAGGTTGATGATGGTGTTTCTAGCCAACCCAGAGAGGTCTATAGACCATGCAATGTTGGCATGGGCCCACATCTACCACAAAGTGTCTCATCATGTCTTGGCATAGAAAATTCATACTTAGATCTATCAAGTAGGTATGATCATGTTGGACAAGTGATGACTCATACAAGAACAAGTCGGTGAAGGTGTTTCTATCCAGCCTAGAGAGGTCTAGATCCCATGCAATGTTGGCATGGCCCCCATAATCTTCCAGAAGTGTGTGTCATGGCTTGGCATAGCATTCTTATACTTAGATGTATCAACTGGGTGGGATCATGATGGTCAGGTGTAGTGACTCACACACCCACTAAGTTTATGATGGTGTTTCTATCCAGCCCATAGAGGTCTATAGCCCATGCAGTGCTGGCATGGGCCCACATTTGCCACATTTGTGTCTCATCATGTCTTGGCATAGTAGTGCTATAAAATATCTATCAACAGGGTGGCATTATGTTGGCCAAGTGCTGAGGCACACAACCACTAGGTTGATCATGGTCTTTCTAGCCAACCCAGAGAGTTCTATAGACCATGCAATGTTGGCATGGGCCCACATCTGCCACAAAGTGTCTCATAATGTCTTGGCATAGCGAAATCATACTTAGATCTATCAAGTAGGTAGGATCATGTTGGCCAAGTGATGACTCATACAACAAGTCGGTGAAGGTGTTTCTATCTAGCCTAGAGAGGTCTAGATCCCATGCCATGTTGGCATGGCCCCCATAATCTGCCACAAGTGTGTGTCATGGCTTGGCATAGCACCCTTATACTTAGATGTATCAACTGGGTGGGATTATGATGGTCTGGTGTAGTGACTCACACACCCACTAAGTTGATGATGGTGTTTCTATCCAGCCCAGAGAGGTATATATCCCATGCAATGTTTGCTTGGCCCCACATTTGCCACAAGTGTGTCTCGTCATGTCTTGGCATAGTAGTGTTATACTAAGATCTAACAACAGGGTGGCGTAATCTTGGCCATCTTCTGAGGAACACAACCACTAGGTTGATGATGGTGTTTAAAGCCCACCCAGAGAGGTCTATAGACTATCCAATATTCGCAAGGGCCCACATCTTCCAAAAAGTGTCTCATCATGTCTTGGCATAGAAAAATCACACTTAGATGTATCAAGTAGGTATGGTCATGTTGTCCAACTGATGACTCATACAACAACAAGTTGGTGGAGGTGTTTCTATCTAGCCGAGAGAGGTCTAGATCCCATGGAATGTTGGCATGGCCCCACAATCTGCCACAAGTGTGTGTCATGGCTTGGCATAGCATTCTTATACTTAGATGTATCAACTGGGTGGGATCATGATGGTCAGGTGTAGTGACTCACACACCCACTATGTTGATGATTGTGTTTCTATCCAGCCTATAGAGGTCTATAGCCCATGCAATGTTGCCATGGGCCCAGATTTGCCACAATTGTGTCTCATCATGTCTTGGCATAGTAGTGTTATACTAAGATCTATCAACAGGGTGGCATTATGTTGGCCAAGTGCGGAGGCACACAACCAGTAGGTTGATGATGGTGTTTGTAGCCAACCCAGAGAGGTCTATAGACCATGCAATGTTGGCATGGGCCCAAATCTGCCACAAAGTGTCTCATCATGTCTTGGCATATCAAATTCATACTTAGATCTATCAAGTAGGAAGGATCATGTTGTCCAACTGATGACTCATACAACAACAAGTTGCTGAAGGTGTTTCTATCCAGCCTAGAGAGGTCTAGATCCCATGAAATGTTGGCATAGCCCCACAATCTGCCACAAGTGTGTGTCATGGCTTGGCATAGCACTCTTATACTTAGATGTATCAACTGGGTGGGATCATGATGGTCAGGTGTAGTGACTCACACACCCACTAGATGATGATGGTGTTTTATCATGCCCAGAGAGGTCTAGATGTCATGCAATGTTGGCATGGCCCCACAATCTGCCACAAGTGTGTGTCATGGCTTGGCATAGCACTCTTATAGTTAGATGTATCAACTGGGTGGGATCATGATGTTCAGGTGTAGTGACTCACACACCCACTAAGTTGATGATGGTATTTCTATCCAGCCCATAAAGGTCTATAGCCCATGGACTGTTGGCATGGGGCCACATTTGCCAAAGTTGTGTCTCATCATGTCTTGGCATATTAGTGTTATACTAAGATATATCAACAGGGTGGCATCATGTTGGACAAGTGCTGAGGCACACAACCACTAGGTTGATGATGGTGTTTCTAGCCAACCCAGAGAGGTCTATAGACCATGCAATGTTGGCATGGGCCCACATCTGCCACAAAGTGTCTCATCATGTCTTGGCATAGAAAATTCATACTTAGATCTATCAAGTAGGTACGATGATGTTGTCCAAGTGATGACTCATACAAGAACAAGTTGGTGAAGGTGTTTCTATCCAGCCTAGAGAGGTCTAGATCCCATTCAATGTTGGCATGGTCCCACAATCTTCCACAAGTGTGTGTCATGGCTTGGCATGACACTCTTATACTTAGATGTATCAACTAGGTGGGATTATGATGGTCTGGTGTAGTGACTCACATACCCACTAAGTTGATGATAGTGTTTCTATCCAGCCCAGAGAGGTCTATATCCCATGCAATGTTGGCATGGCCCCACATTTGCCACAAGTGTATCTCATCATGTCTTGGAATAGTAGTGTTATACTAAGATCTAACAACAGGGTGGCATAATGTTAGCCATCTTCTGAGGAACACAACCACTAGGTTGATGATGCGGTTTAAAGCGCACCCAGAGAGATCTATAGACCAAGCAATATTCGCAAGGGCCCACATCTGCCACAAAGTGTCTCATCATGTCTTGACATAGAAAAATCATACTTAGATCTATCAAGTAGGTAGGATCATGTTGGCCAACTGATGACTCATACAAAAACAAGTTGGTGAAGGTGTTTCTATCCAGCCCAGAGAGGTCTAGATCCCATGCCATGTTGGCATGGCCCCAAAATCTGCCACAAGTGTGTGTCATGGCTTGGCATAGCATTCTTATACTTAGATGTATCAACTGGGTGGGATCATGATGGTCAGGTGTAGTGACTCACACACCCACTAAGTTGATAATGGTGTTTCTATCTAGCCGATAGAGGTCTATAGCCCATGCAATGCTGGCATGGGCCCACATTTGCCACAGTTGTGTCTCATCATGTCTTGGCATAGTAGTGTTATACTAAGATCTATCAACAGGGTGGCATTATGTTGGACAAGTGCTGAGGCACACAACCACTAGGTTGATCATGGTCTTTCTAGCCAACCTAGAGAGGTCTATAGACCATGCAATGTTGGCACGGGCCCACATCTGCCACAAAGTGTCTCATAATGTCTTGGCATAGAAAAATCATACGTAGATCTATCAAGTAGGTAGGATCATGTTGGCTAAGTGATGACTCATACAACAACAAGTTGGTGAAGGTGTATTTCTCTATCTCAGAGAGGTCTAAATCCCATGCAATGTTGGCATGGCCCCACAATCTGCCATAAGTGTGTGTCATGGCTTGGCATAGCACTCTTATACTTAGATGTATCAACTGGGTGGGATTATGATGGTCTGGTGTAGTGACTCACACACCCACTAAGTTGATGATGGTGTTTCGATCCAGCCCAGAGAGGTCTATATCACATGAAATGTTTGCATGGCCCCATATTTGCCACAAGTGTGTCTCATCATGTCTTGGCATAGTTGTGTTATACTAAGATCTAACAACAGGGTGGCATAATGTTGGCCATCCTCTGAGGAACATAACCACTAGGTTGATGATGGTGTTTAAAGCCCACCCAGAGAGGTCTATAGACCATGCAATATTCGCAAGGGCCCACATCTGCCACAAAGTGTCTCATCATGTCTTGGCATAGCAAAATCGTACTTAGATCTATCAAGTAGGTAGGATCATGTTGTCCAACTGATGACTCATACAACAACAAGTTGCTGAAGGTGTTTCTATCCAGCCCAAAGAGGTCTAGATCCCATTCAATGTTGGCATAGCCCCACAATCTGCCACATGTGTGTGTCATGGCTTGGCATAGCATTCTTATACTTAGATGTATCAACTGGGTGGGATCATGATGGTCAGGTGTAGTGACTCACACACCCACTAAGTTGATGATGGTGTTTCTATCCAGCCCATAGAGGTCTATATTCCATGCAATGTTTCCATGGGCCCACATTTTCCACAATTGTCTCATCATGTCTTCGCATAGTAGTGTTATACTAAGATCTATCAATAGGGTGGCATTATGTTGGCCAAGTGCTGAGGCAGATAACCACTAGGTTGATGATGTTGTTTCTAGCCAACCTAGAGAGGTTTATAGACCATGCAATGTTGTCATGGGCCACATCTTCCACAAAGTGTTTCATCATGTCTTGATATAGGAAATTCATACTTAGATCTATCAAGTAGGTAGGATCATGCTGGCCAAGTGATGACTCATACAACAACAAGTTGGTGAAGGTGTTTCTATCTAGCCCAGAGAGGTCTAGATACCATGCAATGTTGGCATGGCCCCACAATCTGCCACAAGTGTGTGTCATGTCTTGGCATAGCACTCTTATACTTAGATGTATCAACTTGGTGGGATTATGATGGTCAGGTGTAGTGACTCACACACCACTAAGTTGATGATGGTGTTTTATCCAGCCTAGAGAGGTCTATAGCCCATGCAGTGTTGGCATGGCCCCACATTTTCCATAGTCGTGTCTCATCATGTCTTGTCATAGTAGTGTTATAGTAAGATCTAACAACATGGTGGCATAATGTTTGCCAAGTGCTGAGGCACACAACCACTAGGTTGATGATGGTGTTTCAAGCCCACCCAGAGAGGTCTATAGACAATGCAATGTTGGCATGGGACCACATCTGCCACAAAGTGTGTTATCATGTCTTGGCATAGAAAAATCATACTTAGATCTATCAAGTAGGTAGGATCATGTTGTCCAACTGATGACTCATACAACAACAAGTTGCTAAAGGTGTTTCTATCCAGCCTAGAGAGGTCTAGATCCCATGCAATGTTGGCATAGCCCCACAATCTGCCACAAGTGTGTGTCATGGCTTGGCATAGCATTCTTATACTTAGATGTATCAACTGGGTGGGATCATGATGGTCAGGTGTAGTGACTCACACACCCACTAAGATGATGATGGTGTTTTTATCTAGAAAATAGAGGTCTATAGCCCATGCAATGTTGCCATGGGTCCACATTTGCCACAATTGTGTCTCATCATGTCACATCCCAAAACTCTCCTAATTTTGGAATGTGAAATAAATAAATAAGTTTGATTGATTGTTTGACTATGTTGAAAATTCTCAAAGAGAAGAAACTTTTTGAATAGAAAATCCTCTCAACCTTGAATTCAAAATCTTATATTTTTTTGTTATGACCTAAGTAGCCATATAGGCAAAAGGGCATGGATTGATTATGGATTGTAGAATTGGTGTGCAAGATTTCAAAATGAAAATCATGAAGCATTCATAAGCATTTCATTACATCCATGCAAAGTTCTCACAAACTAAATCCAAATCCTGGTATCTAAATCCTATAGTTGATTTGCCCAAATGTTCCTAAAGGTAATTAAATTGAATTTATAAAACCCACTATTGCTAAGGCAGAGATTATTTCTAAATTATATCCTAAAGAGATCTAATTAATATTACAAAATTTTAGAAACAAAATTGAGCTCATTTGGAGCTATTATGAAAAAGTTATGGAATAAATACAAACAAATAAAGATATAAATAAAATGAAATATAAAAGGATTTATAAATCCACTATTTACAAACTAGTAAAAGGATTATAAATATGATCCTACAATGATCTATTCGATTTTAGAAAAATTTAGAAAAAAGAATCATATCATTTGGAGTTTGTATGCAAAAGATATGAGGGAAACAAGTAAATAGAAAAAAGAAAAAGAAAAAAAGGAAAAAAACCTAATGGGCCGGCCCACCCGTACCGATCGAACCAGCACGCGTACACAGGAAGGATCGATCGCTTGGTTGCTTTAAAAAGTATGCAAAATATGTTTTGTTAAACCTATCTCTATTCAAACTACTATAACTTTTTATCTACAACTCCGAATCCACTTCCGTTTGTTTCTACTTGTTCCCTACTCCAAGGCCTATCTCTGCACCGTCCTAAACCTCCATATTAACTCATGGAGCCACAGCTGTATGAGTTTCTCTTCTCGAAATCCCAAATCTACACATGCCCGAATCTTATTTCGCTTTTTAACCCATCTAGACTTCGTCGTTTGCCTTTGGTCAAAAAATGAAAGTTGTAGAACTCGTTGAAATATTTCAATCTCGATAAACCTCACCTCTTTTCATCCACCACGGCCGGAGAATTTCGTATCGCAATATTTCAGATCTTACGGTGTAAATCCAAGATGTACTCGCGCTCGTTTCTTCAAATCCAAATTCCTTTGGTGAGAAGGTAGGAATAATGATTCCCCACAACTTTCGTGTTCTAAGTTTTTCAATTTGATCTACAGATTTGTCTCTCTAACACAGATCTGTTTCTTATCTATTCTGAGCCAAAATCGGGTCAATCTCTTCTTCTAGCCACCGGATCCTATCCAGACGGTCGAGATCCAATCAAACCGGTGCGTGCCATGTCGTCATCCCGGTTAGCTTTCTCATCAACGCCACGTCAACGTCAGGTCAACATCTAGTCCCAGTCAGCATGGAAAGTCAACCTGTCCAGTCAGCGGAATATTCCCTGGAATATTCCGTTCGAATTTAAAATTGCATATTATAGATCTAACTTGTAAAATTCATTAGAAATTCATACCACGTCCAAAAATTGCGTATAATATATCAAATTCAAGATAATTTTACGTAGAATCATCTTATCAGAATAGATCCAACTTTTACTGTACGTGGTTACTGCAGTAATTTAATTAGTTTTAATGGTCTTTTGGGTTAATAAATTCATAAGAAATTATCTGTAACTCCGAAAAATATGAACAATATATCAAATTGACGCTACTGTAATCTACATTAATAATATCTGGTTGGATATAGCCTTTGCCGATTATTTAACCCGTACATATTTAATTAGTTTTAATGGCTTTATAAATCATTAAATTCATAGTAAATTAATTGCTTGTCACAAAAATATAAATGATATACCGATGGAAAGCTGGTTCCATGTAGATAATCAATATGCAATTAGTTCAGCCTTTTACTATAAGGTTTTGCCGTGAAGATTTAAAAGGTTTAATGGCTTATTTAGAGTAATAAATTCATAAGAAAATAAATACTATTCATAAAATTACAAATAATATGTCCCTGAAATCACAAATCCGTGAAGATTACAGATATAATTTTAGTTTGATTTTTAGACAACAGAAACTAGATGAATCATTTAAAACCCATTAAATACTATTTAAATCATACAAAAAGATCTATAACTCCGATTAGGGTGAATCCAACGCCTACTGGTTCGTATTAACGTCCTCTATCCAGTAAACCCAAGAAACAAACTTAATTCGACAGTTAGAACATGTGTCACAACATAACTATTAAAAACCCTATATTGGCAAGTAATTATTAATAGCAAGTACTCCATTGCATTAATTGGCCTCTTGCATGCATCATATACTTCAATATTGTTTAGAGAACTAAAGTAACAACCATTGTGACTTATTAAATTGTCATGCATGCATTTGTTGCATTTGTTTGATCTCTATGTGCTATTGTTTATGATTGTATGCAATTGTTTGCTCGATAGATTGCGAGGAGTGCAATGTGTGCGATTGCAACTACTATGATTGCAAGTATTGTGGTTATGACGAGTGCAACCATTATATATATGAGGATTGTGAGGATTATCTAATCGACTACATCTACAACAAAGGCAAGTGGTGCTATCTTGGTCATAAATGTCCTATTGTTTTCCTATGCATTGTAGATGTTTGTATAATTGCATATGTAGGAATTGATGTGTATATGCTATGCTATGTCCCATATTATTCCCTAGTATTCCTTGTTTATGAGCCATCGTATTGGTAGATTTCTTAGCTATGCTATTTAGACAAGGAAGGGAATCACATCATGAAAAGTTAAATGTTTTGAAAGGCTTATGTTTTGCTAAATGACAAACCAACATGTTTTAATGAACCACCTGGGCGGAATGGCATTGATTGGGTCATCGAGTGTGGATTTATGGTGGGGAATTCCGCCCAGGACACTAAGAAAGGATTGGTTTCTTTGTTTGGTAGCTTTCGTGTGCAACCATGTGCCAATAATGAAATGGGCGGTTGGTTGAACTCAGTAGGTTGTGGTAACTCGAACCCACATATCCAGAGATGTAGATAGTGTAGGTTGTACCGGTGCGTGTCGGGTTTGGGGAGCTACTTCCTGAATGGTTCCTTCTTGGACTTCTCCCTATCATCACCCAATATGAGAGTGGTGGTACGAGCTGGGCTGGCCAAGTCACATGGGTAAAGTGTACTAACCCCTGCAGGGTGTATAAACTAAGTGCTTAGCCGTGTCCCCGGTTATGGACAATTTGAGCAACCTGATACTGATGCTATGATATTTCTCACTCATCCTTATTTTTTAATTACTTAAAACTTGTTTGGTGAACATAATTGGGTAGGAGCACCTGGGAGTGAACCAGAGTGTCCTATTATCGTATTGGAAAACTACTTTGTTACAATGTTAGGATAAAACTGTTGCTTTATGCAAATGAGCCTGAACTCCACTTGGCCAAATAAGCATGTAGTTGATAGATCTGTTATTAACCACTTTAGCCTACTTGCCATACATTCAATGTATTGACCATTCGTGGCTGCAACGTTTCATGTTACAGGTTATATCTTATCTGAGTGATCGTTCATAGGTCGCGAGACTCCACTCAACAATTGTTCGCCTGTGGCACATTTGGAGGATGGAGATCTACCTTGTATTTGTTTTCTGCTGTGTACTGGAATAAATAATGTAAATTCTAGATCATATTCGTTGTATTTATGATGCACAGTTATATTTGGTATCATTTTGTACTGTGTGTGCCAGTGAACCGATCCAGGGATTGGCACTATACACATGAACTCATCCTTATCAGGCGAGGGTGCTACAAGATGGTATCAGAGCTATGTGTTGACTGTAGGATCGTGACCTTATAAATGGATTAGCAATAGAAGACCTCTATTAGGAGAACAATCATATTTTCTACTTATTAGAGTTCTTATATTCCTTGTCTATCTTTTCTAGAACCTCTTCCTATTCAAACATTTATAGTTATCCATTCTTATGATACCTATATGAGAGTTAGCTAAGTAAAGAACAAATAACATGACATAAATGAACATCTCACCAAGTTTGGGTAGGTCTGGACCACGATGTTCTATCTCTTTAGGAGATCATCGCTATCGTGTTAGCATATTGTTCTTACCAACTTGTGTGGTATGACAATATAGGTTGCTTGCTTGTTTGTACTATACCATATTGTGTGATGTCTTGATTAGGATCTGTTGTTTTAAAACTCTAAAGTTGCTGGAGTTTTCGTGTGGTTTTAAAATTATTTTAATGGTGTGAATTGATTTAAATTTGTGGGATTACTGCTGCAGTTTTCTGCCTAACCTATTGTACTGAGCGATTTTTCATATTTTATTGGTAACTCAGAAAAATCTAAACAAATAGGATCTGGAGCGTAATTACCTGTAGTACATGCACAAAAATTGGCTAAAATTCTTGACGAGTTTAAGGTGCGCAGAAAAATTCGTTAAACCTGCTGTACCATTTTGACAGATTTAGTTTATTGCTTATATGTTACTCTATTTTACTCTAGTATTGTTCCCAATGCTTTCAAACTATTTTGTGGTTATATACTACTAAGTTTATACACCTATAATGTTATTATACAAGTGTTTGATTGTGTGTTGATCGCCTATGATTGTTTCCTTGTTTGTGACATTGATTGCTTCATATAGTTATGGGTAGGATTATTTTCTTAGTCGTTTCTTTCCTATAGAATCTATTCTTCCCTATCTTGAACCCTTGGAGATATAATGATGTGTTAAGCGGAAGGTTTGACAACACAATGCATTTAGGAAATAGAATGCTTCACCTAATGGAAAAAGGATGTGGAAGTATGAAGTGTTGCACATGATGTTATGTAGTAGATTACGCAACCTAAAAGTTGAAGTATCGATAGTTTAGTTTTAGTAGTATCTTTGTTGATTGAATACATGGGAGTATACATAGAGAATTAGTTCGTGCCCATGGAAACATTCTTCAAGGCAAGTGAGAATGCCCAAGTGATAGAAAAACGTGATTCACCTATCCTCATACAGGGTAATGATTTGGGTGCAGGATGGATTGATCACCATTCCTACTACTCTTATTATTTGCTCTTGTACTGTTGGTTTTGCGAATCTTGAGTGCCCTTTTCAACCTTAGCAGAGAGTCGACGTTGAGCCTAAACCCTAGAATGGTATATTGTTACACCCTTCTAAAAGCATCCATTGCTAAGCATAGGAATGTACAGTAAGGATGAATCCCAACCGTGAACTATGGGCACCGTGAAGTAAACGTTCCCTATTTTCCCACCATGAGAGTTTTTCTAGTTTAAGAAGTGCTTTCTCGGAAACTATCAATCATGATGTTTAGAATGTGTTAGAGACATTGTGCCAATAAAAGTCTAAAGGAGAACCAATCTAAGCTAAGTGAATCCTCGAGAAGTGACTTAGTCAATTTTCTTTTAAGGGTGGTAGCATCCTAATGGATCCCGAACCTTTCTTTCTTTCTATCCTTCCCAAATCTCGGGACGAGATTTCTTTTAAGGGTGGTAGTCTGTCACATACCAAAATTCTCCTAATTTTGGAATGTGAAATAAATAAATAAGTTTGATTGATTGTTTGACTATGTTGAAAATTCTCAAAGAGAAGAAACTTTTTGAATAGAAAATCCTCTCAACCTTGAATTCAAAATCTTATATTCTTTTGTTATGACATAAGTAGCCATATAGGCAAAAGGGAATGGATTGATTATGGATTGTAGAATTGGTGTGCAAGATTTCAAAATGAAAATCATGAAGCATTCATAAGCATTTCATTACATCCATGCAAAGTTCTCACAAACTAAATCCAAATCCTGGTATCTAAATCCTATAGTTGATTTGCCCAAATGTTCCTAAAGGTAATTAAATTGAATTTATAAAACCCACTATTGCTAAGGCAGAGATTATTGCTAAATTATAGCCTAAAGAGATCCAATTAATATTACAAAATTTTAGAAACAAAATTGAGCTCATTTGGAGCTATTATGAAAAAGTTATGGAATAAATACAAACAAATAAAGATATAAATAAAATGAAATATACAAGGATTTATAAATCCACTATTTACAAACTAGTAAAAAGATTATAAATATGATCCTACAATGATCTATTCGTTTTAGAAAAATTTAGAAAAAAGAATAATCTCATTTGGAGTTTGTATGCAAAAGATATGAGGGAAACAAGTAAATAGAAAAAAGAAAAAGAAAAAAATGAAATAAAAAACCTAATGGGCCGGCCCATCCAGACCGATCGAACCAGCACGCGTACATAGGAAGGATCGATCGCTTGGTTGCTTTAAAAAGCGTGCAAAATCTGTTTTGTTAAACCTATCTCTATTCAAACTGCTATAACTTTTTATCTACAACTTTGAATCGACTTCCGTTTGTTTATACTTGTTCCCTACTCCAAGACCTATCTCTACACTGTCCTAAACCTCCATATAAACTTGTGGAGCCACAGCTGTACGAGTTTCTCTTCTCGAAATCCCGAATCTACACATGCCCGAATCTTATTTCGCTTTTTAACCCATCTAGACTTCGTCATTTGCCTTCGGTCAAAAAACGAAAGTTGTAGAACTCGTTGAAATCTTTCAATCTCGACAAACCTCACCTCTTTTCATCCACCACAGCCGTAGAATTTTGTATCGCAATATTTCAGATCTTACGATGTAAATCCAAGATGTACTCGCGCTTGTTTCTTCAAATCCAAATTCCTTTGGTGAGAAGGTAGGAATAATGATTCCCCACAACTTTCATGTTCTAAGTTTTTCAATTTGACCTACGGATTTGTCTCTCTGAAACAGATCTGTTTCTGGTCTATTCTGAACCAAAATCGGGTCAATCTCTTTTTCTAACCACCGGATCCTATCCAGACGGTCGAGATCCAATCAAACCAGTGCGGCCATGTCGTCATCCTGGTCAGCTTTCTCATCAATGCCACGTCAACGTCAGGTCAACATCTAGTCCCAGTCAGCATGCAAAGTCAACCTGTCCTGTCAGCGGAATATTTCCTGGAATATTCCGTTCAAATTTAAAATTCCATATTATAGATCCAACTTGTAAAATTCATTAGAAATTCATACCACGTCCAAAAATTGCGTATAATATATCAAATTGAAGATAATTTTACGTAGAATCATCTTATCAAAATAGATCCAACTTTTACTATACGTGGTTACTGCAGTAATTTAATTGGTTTTAATGGTCTTTTAGGTTAATAAATTCATAAGAAATTATCTGTAACTCAGAAAAATATGAACAATATATCAAATTGAAGCTACTGTAATGTACATTAATAATATCTGGTTGGATCTAGCCTTTGCCGATTATTTAACCCGTAGAAATTTAATTAGTTTTATTGGCTTAATAAATCATTAAATTCATCGTAAATTAATTGATTGTCACAAAAATATAAATGATATACCGATGGAAAGCTGGTTCCATGTAGATCATCAATATGCAATTAGTTCAGCCTTTTACTATAAGGATTTGCCGTGAAGATTTAAATGGTTTAATGGATTATTTAGAGTAATAAATTCATAAGAAAATAAATACTATTCATAAAATTACAAATAATATGTCACTGAAATCACAATTCCGTGAATATTACAGATATAATTTTAGTTCGATTTTTAGAAAAAAGAAACTATATGAATCATTTAAAACCCATTAAACACTGTTTAAATCATACAAAAAGATCTATAACTCCGATTTGGGTGAATCCAACGCCTACTGGTTCGTATTAATGTCCTCTATCCAGTAAACCCAAGAAAAAAACTTAATTCGACAGTTAGAACAGGTGTCACAACAGATCTATTAAAAACCCTATATTGGCAAGTAATTATTAATAGCAAGTACTCCATTGCATTAATTGGCCTCTTGCATGCATCATATACTTCAATATTGTTTAGAGAACTAAAGTAACAACCATTGTGACTTATTAAATTGTCATGCATGCATTTGTTGCATTTGTTTGATCTCTATGTGCTATTGTTTATGATTGTATGCAATTGTTTGCTCGATAGATTGCGAGGAGTGCAATGTGTGCGATTGCAACTACTATGATTGCAAGTATTGTGGTTATGACGAGTGCAACCATTATATATATATATGAGGATTGTGAGGATTATCTAATCGACTACATCTACAACAAAGGCAAGTGGTGCTATCTTGGTCATAAATGTCCTATTGTTTTCCTATGCATTGTAGATGTTTGTAAAATTGCATATGTAGGAATTGATGTGTATATGCTATGCTATGTCCCATATTATTCCCTAGTATTCCTTGTTTATGAGCCATCGTATTGGTAGATTTCTTAGCTATGCTATTTAGACGAGGAAGGGAATCACATCATGAAAATTTAAATGTTTTGAAAGGCTTATGTTTTTCTAAATGACAAACCAACATGTTTTAATGAACCACCTGGGCGGAATGGCATTGATTGGGTCATCGAGTGTGGATTTATGGTGGGGAATGCCGCCCAGGACACTGAGAAAGGATTGGTTTCTTTGTTTGGTAGCTTTCGTGTGCAACCATGTGCCAATAATGAAATGGGCGGTTGGTTGAACTCAGTAGGTTGTGGTAAATCGAACCCATGTATCCAGAGATGTAGATAGTGTAGGTTGGACCGGTGCGTGTCGGGTTTGGGGAGCTACTTCCCGAACGGTTCCTTCTTGGACTTCTCCCTATCATCACACAATATGAGAGTGGTGGTACGAGCTGGGTTGGCCAAGTCACATGGGTAAAGTGTACTAACCCCTGCAGGGTGTATAAACTAAGTGCTTAGACGTGTCCCCAGTAATGGACAATTTGAGCGACCTGATACTGATGCTATGATATTTCTCACTCATCCTTATTTTTTAATTACTTAAAACTTGTTGGGTGAACATAATTGGGTAGGATCACCTGGGAGTGAACCAGAGTGTCCTATTTATCGTATTGGAAAACTACTTTGTTACAAATGTTAGGATAAAACTGTTGCTTTATGCAAATGAGCCTGAACTCCACTTGGCCAAATAAGCATGTAGTTGATAGATCTGTTATTAACCACTTTAGCCTACTTGCCATACATTCAATGTATTGACCATTCGTGGCTGCAACGTTTCATGTAGCAGGTTATATCGTATTTGAGTGATCGTTCATAGGTCGCGAGACTCCACTCAACAATTGTTCGCCTGTGGCACATTTGGAGGATGGAGATCTACCTTGTATTCGTTTTCCGCTATGTACTTGAATAAATAAAGTAAATTCTGGATCATATTCATTGTATTTATGATGCACAGTTATATTTGGTATCATTTTGTACTGTGTGTGCCAGTGAATCGATCCAGGGATTGGAACTATACACATGAACTCAGTCTTATCAGGCGAGGGTGCTACACATCATGTCTTGGCATCGTAGTGTTATACTAAGATCTATCAGCAGGGTGGCATTATGTTGGCCAAGTGCAGAGGCACACAACCACTAGGTTGATGATGGTGTTTCTAGCCAACCTAGAGAGGTCTATAGACCATGCAATGATGGCATGGGCCCACATCTGCCACAAAGTGTCTTGATATAGCAAATTCATACTTAGATCTATCAAGTAGGTTGGATCATGTTGGCCAAGTGATGACTCATACAACAACAAGTTGGTGAAGGTGTTTCTATCTAGCCAAGAGAGGTCTAGATCCCATGCAATGTTTGCATGGCCCCGCAATCTGCCACAAGTGTGTGTCATGTCTTGGCATAGCACTCTTATACTTAGATCTATCAACTTGGTGGGATTATGATGGTCAGGTGTAGTGACTCACACACCACTAAGTTGATGATGATGTTCTATCCAGCCCAGAGAGGTCTATAGCCCATGCAATGTTGGCATGGCCCCACATTTGCCACAATTTTGTCTCATCATGTCTTCTCATAGTAGTGTTATACTAAGATCTAACAATAGGGTGGCATAATGTTGGCCAAGTGCTGAGGCACACAACCACTAGGTTGTTGATGGTGTTTCAAGCCCAACCAGAGAGGTCTATAGACCATGCAATGTTGGCATGGGCCCACATATGCCACAAAGTGTGTTATCATGTCTTAGCATAGCAAAATCATACTTAGATCTATCAAGTAGGTAGGATCATGTTGGCCAACTGATGACTCATACAGCAACAACTTGGTGAAGGTGTTTCTATCCAGCCTAGAGAGGTCTAGATCCCATGCAATGTTGGCATGGCCCCAAAATGTTCCACAAGTGTATGTCATGGCTTGGCATAACACTCTTATACTTAGATGTATCAACTGGATGGGATCATGATGGTTAGGTGTATTGACTCACACACCCACTAAGTTGATGATGGTGTTTCTATCCAGCCCATAGAGGTCTATATCCCATGCAATGTGTGCATGGGCCCACATTTGCCACTGTTGTGACTCATCATGTCTTGGCATAATAGTGTTATACTAAGACCTATCAACAGGGTGGAATCATGTTGGTCAAGTGCTGAGGCAGACAACCACTAGGTTGATGATGGTGTTTCTAGCCAACCCAGAGAGGTCTATAGACCATGCAATGTTGGCATGGGGCCACATCTGCCACAAAGTGTCACATCCTGTCTTGGCATAGCAAATTCATACTTACATCTATCAAGTAGGTAGGATCATGTTGACCAAGTGATGACTCATACAACAACAAGTTGGTGAAGGTGTTTCTATCCAGCCCAGAGAGGTATAGATCCCATGCAATGTTGGCATAGCCCCACAATCTGCCACAAGTGTGTGTCATGGCTTGGCATAGCACTCTTATTCTTAGATGTATCAACTGGGTGGGATTATGATGGTCTGGTGTAGTGACTCACACACCCAATAAATTGATGATGGTGTTTCTATCCAGCCCAGAGAGGTCTATATACCATGCAATGTTTGCATGGCCCCACATTTTCCACAAGTGTGTCTCATCATGTCTTGGCATAGTAGTGTTATACTAAGATCCAACAATAGGGTGGAATAATTTTGTCCATCTTATGAGGAACACAACCACTAGGTTGATGATGGTGTTTAAAGCCCACCTAGAGAGGTCTATAGACCATGTAATATTCGCAAGGGCCCACATCTGCCACAAAGTGTCTCATCATGTCTTGGCATAGCAAAATCATACATAGATCTATCAAGTAGGTAGTATTGTGTTGTCCAACTGATAACTCATACAACAACAAGTTGTTGAAGGTGTTTCTATCTAGCCCAGAGGGGTCTAGATCCCATGCAATGTTGGCATGGCCCCACAATCTGCCACAAGTGTGTGTCATGGCTTGGCATAGCATTCTTATACTTAGATGTATCAACTAGGTGGGATGATGATGGTCAGGTGTAGTGACTCACACACACACTAATTTGATGATGGTGTTTCTATCCATCCCATAGAGGTCTATAGCCCATGCAATGTTGCCATGGGCCCACATTTGCCACAGTTGTGTCTCATCATGTCTTGGCATAGTAGTATTATACTAAGATCTAACAACAGGGTGGCATAATTTTGGCCAAGTGCTGAGGCACACAACCACTAGGTTGATGATGGTGTTTCAAGCCCAACCAGAGAGGTCTATAGACCATGCAATGTTGGCAAGGGCCCACATCTGCCACAGAGTGTTTCATCATGTCTTGGCATAGCAAAATCATACTTAGATATATCAAGTAGGTAGGATCATGTTGGCCAACTGATGACTCATACAACAACAAGTTGGTGAAGGTGTTTCTATCCAGCCTAGAGAGGTCTAGATCCCATGCAATGTTGGCATGGCCCCAAAATCTTCGACAAGTGTGTGTCATGGCTTGGTATAACACTCTTATACTTAGATGTATCAACTAGGTGGAATCATGATGGTTGGGTGTGGTGACTCACACACCCACTAAGTTGATGATGGTGTTTCTATCCATCCCATAGAGGTCTATATCCCATGCAATGTTGGCATGGGCCCACAGTTGCCACTGTTGTGACTCATCATGTCTTGGCATAATATTGTTATACTAAGACCTATCAACAGGGTGGAATCATGTTGGCCAAGTGTTGGGGCAGACAACCACTAGGTTGATGATGGTGTTTCTAGCCAACCCAGAGAGGTCTATGGACCATGCAATGTTGGCATGGGGCCACATCTGCCACAAAGTGTCTCATCATGTCTTGGCATAGGAAATTCATACTTACATCTATCAAGTAGGTAGGATCATGTTGGCCAAGAGATGACTCATACAACAACAAGTTGGTGAAGGTGTTTCTATCCAGCCCAGAGAGGTCTAGATCCCATTCAATGTTGGCATGGCCCTACAATCTGCCACAAGTGTGTGTCATGGCTTGGCATAGCACTCTTATTCTTAGATGTATCAACTGGGTGGGATTATGATTGTCTGGTGTAGTGACTCACACACCCAGTAAGTTGATGATGGTGTTTATATCCAGCCCAGAGAGGTCTATATACCATGCAATGTTTGCATGGCCCCACATTTGCCACAAGTGTGTCTCATCATGTCTTGGCATAGTAGTGTTATACTAAGATCTAACAACAGGGTGGCATAATTTTGTCCATCTTATGAGGAACACAACCACTAGGTTGATGATGGTGTTTAAAGCCCACCTAGAGAGGTCTATAGACCATGTAATATTCGCAAGGGCCCACATCTACCACACAGTGTCTCATCATGTCTTGGCACAGCAAAATCATACATAGATCTATCAAGTAGGTAGGATCATGGTGTTTCTATCCAGCCCAGAGGGGTCTAGATCCCATACAATGTTGGCATGGCCCCATAATCTGCCATAAGTGTGTGTCATGGCTTGGCATAGCATTCTTATACTTAGATGTATCAACTGGATGGGATGATGATGGTCAGGTGTAGTGACTCACACACAAACTAAGTTGATGATGGTGTTTCTATCCAGCCCATAGAGTTCTATAGCCCATGCAATGTTGCCATGGGCCCACATTTGCCACAGTTGTGTCTCACCATGTCTTGGCATAGTAGTGTTATACTAAGATCTATAAACAGGGTGGCATTATGTTGGACAAGTGCTGAGGCACACAACCACTAGGTTGATGATGGTGTTTCTAGCCAACCCAGAGAGGTCTATAGACCATGTAATATTGGCATGGGCCCACATCTGCCACAAAGTGTCTCATCATGTCTTTTCATAGCAAATTCATACTTAGATCTATCAAGTAGGTAGGATCATGTTGGCCCAGTGATGACTCATACAATAACAAGTTAGTGAAGGTGTTTCTATCTAGCCCAAACAGGTCTAGATCCCATGCAATGTTGGCATGGCCCCACAATCTGCCACATGTGTGTGTCATGTCTTGGCATAGCACTCTTATACTTAGATGTATCAACTGGGTGGGATTATGATGGTCTGTTGTAGTGACTCACACACCCACTAAGTTGATGATGGTGTTCTATCCAGCCTAGAGAGGTCTATAGCCCATGCAATGTTGGCATGGCCCCACATTTTCCACAGTTGTGTCTCATCATGTCTTGTCATAGTAGTGTTATACTAAGATCTAACAACAGGGTGGCATAATGTTGGCCAAGTGCTGAGGCACACAACCACTAGGTTGATGATGGTGTTTCAAGCCCACCCAGATAGGTCTATAGACCATGTAATGTTGGCATGGACCCACATCTACCACAGAGTGTTTCATCATGTCTTGGCATAGCAAAATCATACTTAGATATATCAAGTAGGTAGGATCATGTTGGCCAACTGATGACTCATACAGCAACAAGTTGGTGAAGGTGTTTCTATCCAGCCTAGAGAGGTCTAGATCCCATGCAATGTTGTCATGGCCCCAAAATCTTCCACAAGTGTGTGTCATGGCTTGGCATAACACTCTTATACTTAGATGTATCAACTGGGTGGAATCATGATGGTTGGGTGTGGTGACTCACACACCCACTAAGTTGATGATGGTGTTTCTATCCAGCCCATAGTGGAATATTTCCCATGCAATGTTGGCATGGGCCCACATTTGCCACTGTTGTGTCTCATCATGTCTTGGCATAATAGTGTTATACTAAGATATATCAATAGGGTGGAATCATGTTGACCAAGTGTTGAGGCAGACAACCACTAGGTTGATGATAGTGTTTCTAGCCAACCCAGAGAGGTCTATGGACCATGCAATGTTGGCATGGGGCCACATCTTCCACAAAGTGTCTCATCATGTCTTGGCATAGGAAATTCATACTTACATCTATCAAGTAGGTAGGATCATGTTGGCCAAGTGATGACTCATACAACAAAAAGTTGGTGAAGGTGATTATATCCAGCCCAGAGAGGTCTAGATCCCATTCAATGTTGGCATGGCCCTACAATCTGCCACAAGTGTGTGTCATGGCTTGGCATAGCACTCTTATACTTATATGTATCAACTGGGTGGGATTATGATGGTCAGGTGTAGTGACTCACATAGGCACTAAGTTGATGATGGTGTTTCTATCCAGCCCACAGAGGTCTATATCCCATGCAATGTTGTCACGGCCCCACATTTTCCACAAGTGTGTCTCATCATGTCTTGGCATAGTAGTATTAAACTAAGATCTAACAACAGGGTGGCATAATGTTGGCCAACTACTGACGCACACAACCACTAGGTTGATGATGGTGTTTCTAGCCCACCCAAAGAGGTCTATAGACCATGCAATGTTGGCATGGGACCATATCTACCACAAAGTGTCTCATCATGTCTTGGCATAGCAAAATCATACTTAGATCTATCAAAGAGGTATGATCATGTTGGCCAAGTGATGACTCATACAACAACAAGTTGGTGAAGGTGTTTCTATCTAGCCTAGAGGGGTCTAGATCCCATGCGATGTTGGCATAACCCCACAATCAGCCACAAGTGTGTGTCATGGATTGGCATATCACTCTTATACTTAGATGCATCAACTAGGTGGGATCATGATAATCAGGTGTAGTGACTCACACAACACTTGGTCAACATGATCTCACCTAGTTGATAGATCAAACTATACAGATTCTATGCCAAACCATGATATTGATTCTAAGTGTAAAAGTGGTATGCTATGGCATGGCAGACTTTTTATTACATCTATCATCTAGGTACTTATTAGATGTATCAACTGGGTGGGACCATGTTGGACAAGTGTGTAACACCCGAGTTCTAGTTAATCTTTATTTAGGGTTTTGTTTATGCATCATGAGCATCATAATTTAAATAGAAAAATGTTTTCTGAATAAAAAAACAGAGCCAGCAGAGACCAGGCCGGCCCAAATATTCCTCCCTTCCCTTTCTTCCGCCCAGCGCAGCTTCCCGCGGCCCAATCCTGGCCCAAGGCCTATTACCCCTTCACCCTCCTGTCGTCTTCATCCCCGACGGCGAGTAGCTCGCTGTCTGGACCGTTGCCGTCGATTGTAGCTAGCCGCTGCGATGCGTCGCGCCGCCCCCAGAAGAAGATAAGAGCGCCGCTCCGTGCCGTACTTCTCCTCCTCTGGCCTATCCTCTCCCCGCGTGCTCTCTCTCACTCTCTGCCGCGAGCTCCCGAACCCTAGCCGGCCAGGCGTCGCTCGTCGCCGTTGCTTCCGGCCACCCCGAGCCCGGCAGAGTAGCCCTTGAGCTCCGCTGCGCCCTGAGGATCCTCCCCGCTGAAGGAATCGCTCGAGCATGCTCAGGATCGAGCTATCAGAGCTTGATTTTACCGTCGGCCACCACCGCTTCCGTCATCGATTCAGGCGCCGTTCGTGCTCAACTCGCCTCCTCGACCCCTCTGCTAGCCTCCTGGTGAGCCCATGGTCCTCAAGGACCTCTCCGTTTCATCCCTACCTCTCTGTATCGTCACCATGTCATGCACTGTCCACCGCCACAGCAGCTCATCACCGGCGCTGCTCCGGTGACCTCCTTCTAGCGGCGCCGCCACTTCTAGGCTCAGCGTGTAAGGCCGCGTCCAGCGCATCCCACCTTGCTGCCCCGCTCGATCCCCAGCGCCGTGCCGATCCTCAACCTAGGAGCAATCCCCACGATGATGTCATGCCGACGTCACCGTGACATCAGCGCGCGGGTCTGCACAGTCAAACCTGGGTTGGTCCCTCTCCTGCCCACGTGTATGCTGAGGTGGCCATGGGCCCCCGTGTTAGTATCTGTGGCTAGGAGTGCCCTCGGTGTAAAAAGGTTTTCCAGTTTAGTTTCGTTTTAGAAATGGTTTAAATAAATCCAGAAATTGAACAAATATTGTAAATTCAATAAGTAATTATTTATAAGTCAGAAAAATAAGTATAATATATCAAAATGTTCAGAAAAATGAGATCTACCTAATTAAGATATAATCATGCATTGTTAAGAAACTTACATGACAAGTTTAATTAGAATAACCTATTAACCCCTCACAAGTGATTCCAGAGTTTCCCCGAGTTAGGGTTTTCACCACTCGGAACCCCGTTAAAAGTACCAAGCATGTTTTAGGGTTTCAATTCAATACAACTTAATTTGTCATATCATCATCCTTGCTTGAGCATTGCATCGATGCCATGCGTTGATTGTTTCCCTTTCTTTCCGGTGTTTGGTTCTTCTCGATAGAATACGATATCGAGATCGAAGCCCGAGATCAACACCGTCGAAGATCGAAGATCGATGAACAATACTTGACCAATTATAACCAAGTCAAGTACATGGCTTCCGAAGATCTGCTTATGGGTATCAACCGGCAAAGGCAAGCATAGCCCCCACCATGATACACTCCCATGCTTTCAAAGTATTTCAATTCTTGCCATGATGCATACGATTCTACTATGGTATTTTATCGATAGATAGAGTGTCATATATGTTGCATTACTCCCTTGAGATTATATTACCTGATCCACTGCTCCTAGCATAACTAGGATTCGCTTGTGTGCATTGCTAGAGCTTATATTCGTGTCTTGCTTAGCCATGCTTAGCTGTGGAGTCTGGTTCATCCAGATGATGTATCAGATGCAGATAATCTAGTATGACAGGAGAACGTGATGAGATGATATCAGAGGTGATATGAGAATAAACATGCTAAAGCTTGTATGGGAGGCCACGGTGGGATGTGGTTTTTCTAGTCCCATGCTCGCCACCACTAGGACCCGATGTTCTTGCCTCTTGAACCAAGACGAGCATACAACCACACGGGGCCTGGAAAACCCCACGAGTGACTAACTTGCCTAGTAGATTCCATGAGTCACATAGTTCGGGCGTTCCATTCAACATGCATTCTGGATCTTCTCGAAGGCGGTGAAGGAGGTGCATTCTTAACAGGTAGGTAAGTGTGTCTAGGATTGCTTGGGGTGGATGGAGCCCCTGGTAAACCAACCTCGCCTCACATCTCTAGGGACCGGCTTCAGGACTTGACCCGTTATGGCGGAACCATCCTTAGGGCGTGACTCATGGTCTCAGCGAAAGCAAGGTAAAGGTCGTGTCTAACCACCCTCTGTCAGCCTTCCAAGGAAGAGGGCTAATCTTAAGTGGCATTAAGAGAAGGTTAGTACGTGTGGGTAAAGTTGTACACCCCTAAAGGGTAATAATCTTTTTGAAAAGCCGTGTTTACGGTTATGAACGACTTGGCGACCGGACTCAAGATCATAGAGAACATGAACCTAATCATAAAACATGGCAGATCAATGTGTGCTTAAGGATGCTTCCTCAGGGGTACGAGGGGGTGATCCTAGTTCAGGTGATGATGACTTGGTGGATATCAAAAGATGATGATCAATATTTCGGAGATGTCGCTCTCTTATCCCCTTTTAAAATACTCTAAATAAACGAGCTTCTCCTCTCTCTCCCTTGATTTATAAATGAAGATGGCTTTATGCAAAACAACTCCACCAGCCATCAGTCTTGCGGAGTACACCCTGTACTCACCCTTTCTTTGTTGGTACTTTTGTAGCAGAGTAATTATTCCCTGAAGATCAGTTTGGTACTACATCGACATCGACGAGTAGCTTGGGGTTCCCGACCGGCAGCCTAGAATCTATGGGCTGGGACGTCATCGTTATGCTTCAGGCCTCTTAGGCCATTTGTTAAGTTTCTATAATTAATAGCATAATTTGCCTTCCGTTGTTTGATGTTTTTGGTCAGTGACCTCTGCTTGTAATAATTTGGTTCTGTACTCAGTTATGAGCTTGCTGTAATAAATTTTGTGTCGTAGGGTCACTACTGTGTTATCGATTCTTCACTGGATATCCTCGAGATCAAGGTTCAACTTATGTCAGACGGAGGTCTAGGATTTGTTTAGCCCTAATCCCGGGGGTGTCAGAGGTTTTGGTATCAGAGAAGTACCGACTGTAGGAAAACCTTGCTATTGGTCGATGTTGAGCCTAGTACTTGCGAAAATTAATTTAAAGATGAAAAGTATTTGCGAAAACTCTAGTATGGTTCTTTTAATCCTCATCCAGTTTCGCTCTAACTCTAGGTTATCTTATCTGGTGTTGATTTTGGAAAAGTTTTGATATCTCTCCTAGTCCTTCAAAGCTTAGGTGCCTTTTGGGCATGTCGTTTCTTAACCAGTAGATCTAGTGTTGAGTTCTCTAGAGTTGTGTGTGTTGAGAATTCCTTGTTTCCCCTTGTTTCCATTCATCTGAGAGATTTCTTTCTATCATGATCTCTCTACCTTTTGGAACCAAAATATTATATTGTTGGATCCACAATGTTCTTCTCTAGGATTTGAGGTTTCCTTTCACCTCGTGTGCCTTCTTTCCTTCTATTGGGTACTTCAGAAGTTGTATCTTCTTTTGGAAGCTACCTCATGATTACTACCTTGTAGGGTACGCTGTGTCACTCAAGTAGTAGTTACCCCTTTCCTTGGTTTTAACCCTCGGACATGAATCTAAGATCCCCGATTGTGCTGGATTCTGGTGTTGTGAATCTTGTACATGAAGATGACCTTTAACCCAAGATCCATTCCTTTGACCCCTGTCGTTAATGTTCACATATTACCTCAGGATGGCTGGTGCTACAATTATAGTCTTCAAGCTTGTGGTCTTTGTCACGATTGAATTGTGACAATGAAGGACTTCCCCTACCACATGCTATGGCAGATATTATTTAATGGAACCAAATAGATCACGACAAGAGTACTCTTTGAGAGTATCACCTCGATATTCGTGACTTTGCCACACTTTACCCCTTCTATGCATTCGTTAATGTTGATTATGCATCCACATCTCGGGATTCCATCCAGAGCATGTTCTTTTTCCCTTGTTGTTTCTGACCTTTGTCTACCAGTTGGTATCCAAGTAGTAAATGTGCATCTGTGTCTTCTGATGCAAGATACTCTTATGGTCCATCATGACAAACCATTTCGGAATGTCTAGGAGAAACAAACTCCAGTACCTCGTCATTTCTAGGACTAGGTCAAAGTGTTGTAATCCATAGATCAAGAAGCATTGATTAGTTTCTATCTGTTCCACCTAAAAGTATCACAATCTTTAATACTAAGAGGTCGTGCCGAGTTTCATGACCCCTTAACGAAGTGATTATTTTATACATACTTACCCACCCTTCCTCGAGCTTTCGTGCTCATGAGTGATGCGTGTGCGTAATAATGTGTCCATTCGAGATTCTTTGCAATTATTTTTGTTTTGAACCTTAAGGACATTTTTTCATTCTTAGCGTGATTGGTTAACCCTATCACCAAGCGAAGTTTGATTATGCTACCACGTCAGTTATTCTGGTGCACTCTCCTCAGTCAAAGAGTTAGGCTCGTACCAAAGATCTGACATTAAGTTTTCCTACCTTACTAAGCAAGTTTACTCTCGAACTAAGTGACATATCAGTGGTTCATGATATTCCAGATGTCTACTAGAAGTATCGCCATTTCTCCACATGACCGTGATGTCAAGTTCTTGAGCAAGCAAGTTCTCAGAACTACTCCTTTCTCCAAGGACCCGTATTGGATACACCTGAACTAGTTGGTTGATCTTAAACAAGAACTTGGAGAGTTGTAAGACAAAAGTTCAATCTGATCCAGTTCCTTTATAAAGGGATGTCTAGTTTTGTTTGTGCTGAAGAAAGATAGTGTTTCCTTTATGGATATATTATTTACCCCCACCTCTTTTATTTTATTTGGGTTATTTTCAAGTCAAACTTAGTTCCAAGGATTATCTTGATGGTGTTTCTACTTGTGATGTTCACTAGAGTACATCTTCGTGTCCTTTGATCTGACCAGTATTCTTGCCTTGTTCACGGAACCTATGAGTTCATCTCTTTGGAGTGTTTCGATAAGTTTGTTGTTGAGCCCATCGATGACATCCTTATCTTCTCTCCATGTTGGATTAGATTCATATGGAACAATTGGCATTAATGTTGGAAAATTTTGAGAACCGTCTTCAGGTCATTTCGAAGTATGAGTTCTGGATGTTAGAAGTAACCTTCTCCGATTCACGTGCAAATGTTGAAAGATGTTGCCTTGGATTCGAGAAAAGTTATCTCTGTTCCTTAAGGATACATGTGTGTTCTATTGTTAGTACTTTATGTTTGTGCAGTTGTCCTTCGACAAGTTGCTAATACATGGGTATAGCAATCTAGCTCAGTCATTTGAAGCTTTACACCATAGTCCATATCTTGAGAATCTAGTAACTTTACCTCTGTGTAAATGTTGCAAACTTTCTATTCGGACATGCTGAGTCTGAAGTATCACCCCACCTAAACAAAGTTGAATCTCAAGCAGCAATGATGGTTGGTGTTCTTCAAGGTTTTGACATAGATCTCTTTGCAAGTCTGGAAAGATTGATGTAATGGTTGACACAATTAGCCGGAAGTCCTATCGTCTTATCCTCTGGAATTAGCAATAACAACCACCCTTCATAAGGCTTCCTCCATGATTTATTATAGGAGTTGTGCTTATGGTTTCCTTTGAACCCGAAGTCCTACCTTTACTTGATGTCTCGTTTTTCGAACATCAAGGAGAACATTTAAAATAGTATTGCTAAATGTCTCTCGGTCGATCCTCCAGACCCTTTATGTTGGCAGGCACTTTGTTATGCTAAGTAATTGAAGTCTGAGAATGAAGTTTCTTTCTTCTCGTGTTATCAGGAATCTTCTTACAAATCATATTAGTGGTGTAAAGTGATATCATGATCTTGGTAAAGATTTTGATAAATCTGGATGAATAAAGAGTTTCCTTTGTTATCTTAACCATGTCTTAAGAGTGACTATGATTTTGCTAGTTAGCAGTTCCTCTTGCTACATGTTCCGTGTGACTGATACGAGTCCTCTCCACCAAAATACCTTTCTGTCTTGACCTTCTGTTGGATGAAAGAGTGACCCTTCTATGTCAAAAATAGTTCAACATCTTGGTTTTGTTGATCCATATCTCTGCAACCTGGAATCTCTACTTAAGCTTTTTAGTAGAGGTTCACCTCTAGAAGTCTGTGGTCATGTTCTTTCGTTGGAACCTTCCTTCTCAGAAGCTCAAACTCTTCTGTAGCTCTATGGTCTCAATCCTTATGAAGACCATCTATCTAACAACTTGAAACTTTCTCCTCTTGTTTCCTCTGTTACCTTGATGTGTTTCATGTTGTCATCTCAGAGTTGTTTCTAAACACTCCATCCATGAGTTGACCATGAAATACTCGGTGTGTTGTTTAGTGTGTTTCCCTCTTATCCTTAGAGTGACCCTGTCCCTTTCTCTTTTTGTCTCTTTTCCTACTTTGGAATCTCGGGTCGAGATTTTCATAAGGGGGATAGAACTGTAACACCCCAGTTCTAGTTAATCTTTAATTAGGGTTTTGTTTGTGCATCATGAGCATCATAATTTAAATTGTTTAAATTGTGCACTCAAGAAAATAAATGCAAACCCTAAACCCTAGTTCCCCTCGCTCTCTCAAAGCAATTCAAAATGGTTTGAATTTCGAAAAGTATCAAAATATTTGGAGCCCAAACTGAGTAAAAGGGGCCCCATAGTATTTTAGATATTTTATAAACTCTCTGGTATTTTTGAAATACCCAAACCAGATTTGAAATGAAAATTCAAAAGAGAAATTAGAAACAGAAATAGAAAACTGTTTTCTGAATAAAAAAACAGAGCCGGCAGTAACCAGGCCGGACCAAATATTCCTCTCTTCCCTTTCTGCCGCCTAGCGCAGCTTCCCGCGGCCCAATCCTGGCCCAAGGACTAGTACCCCTTCACCCTCCTGTCGTCTTTGTCCCCGACAGCGAGCAGCTCGCTATATGCACCGTCGCCGTCGATTGTAGCCAGCCACTGCGATGCGTCACACCGCCCCGGAAGAACATAAGAGCGCCACGTCGTGTCGTCCTTCTCCTACTCTGGCCAATCCACTCCCCGTGTGCTCTCTCTCACTCTCTGCCGCGAGCTCCCGAACCCTAGCCGGCCAGGCGTCGCTCGTCGCCATTGCTTCTGGCCACCCCGAGCCCGGCCGAGTAGCCCTTGAGCTCCGCCGCGCCCTGAGGATCCTCCCCGCCGAAGGAATCACTCGAGCATGCTCAAGATCGAGCTATCTGAGCTTGATTTAACCGTAGGCCGCCGCCGCTTCCATCGTTGATTCAGGCGAGTCTATGCTCGCCTCGCCTCCTCGACCCCTCTGCTAGCCTCCTGGTGAGCCCATGGTGCTCAAGGACCTCTCCGTTTCGTCCCTACCTCTCTGTATCGTCACCATGCCGTGGACTGTCCACCGCTGCTGCAGCAGCTCATCACCGGCGCTGCTCCAGTGACCTCCTTCCAGCGGCACCGCCACTTCTAGGCTCAGTGTTTAAGGCCGCGTCCAGCACACCCCACCTCGCTGCCCCGCTCGATCCCTAGCGCCATGCCGATCCTCAACCTGGGAGAAATCCCCACGACGATGTCATGTCGATGTCACCGTGACATCAGCACGTGGGTCTGCCCAGTCAAACCTGGGTAGGTCCCTCTCCTACCCACGTGTATGCTGAGGTGGCCATGGGCCCCCCTGTCAGTCTCTGTGGCTAGGAGTGTCCTTGGTGTAAAAAGGTTTTCCAGTTTTGTTTAATTTCAAAAATGGTTTAAATAAATCCAGAAATTGAGCAATATTGTAAATTCAATAAGTAATTATTTATAAGTCAGAAAAATATGTATAATATATCAAAATGTTCAGAAAAATGAGATCTAGCTAATTAATATATAATCATGCATTGTTAAGCAACTTACATGACACGTTTAATTAGAACAACCTAGTAACCCCTCACAGGTGATTCCGGAGATTCCCCGAGTTAGGGTTTTGACCCCTCGGAACCCCGTTAAAACTACCAAGCATATTTTAGGGTTTCAATTCAATACAACTTAATTTGTCATATCATCATCCTTGCTTGAGCATTGCATCGATGCCATGCGTTGATTGTTTCCCTTTCTTTCTGGTGTTTGGTTCTTCTCGATAGAATACGATATCGAGATCGAAGCCCGAGATCAACACCGTCGAAGATCGAAGATCGATGAACAATACTTGACCAATTATAACCAAGTCAAGTACAAGGCTTCCGAAGATCTGCTTATGGGTATCAACCGGCAAAGGCAAGCATAGCCTTCACCATGATACACTCCCATGCTTTCAAAGTATTTCAATTCTTGCCATGATGCATACGATTCTACTGTGGTATTTTATCGATAGATAGAGTGTCATATCTGTTGCATTACTCCCTTGAGATTATATTACCTGATCCACTACTCCTAGCATAACTAGGATTGGCTTGTGTGCATTGCTAGAGCTTATATTCGTGTCTTGCTTAGCCATGCTTAGCTGTGGAGTCTGGTTCATCCAGATGATGTATCAGATGAAGATAATCTAGTATGGCAGGAGAACATGATGAGATGATATCAGAGGTGATATGAGAATAAACATGCTAAAGCATGTATGGGAGGCCACAGCGGGATGTGGTTTTTCTAGTCCCATGCTCGCCACCACTAGGACCCGATGTTCTTGCCTCTTGAACCAAGACGAGCATACAACCACACGGGGCCTGGAAAACCCCACGAGTGACTAACTTGCCTAGTAGATTCCATGAGTCACATAGTTCGGGCGTTCCATTCAACATGCATTCTGGATCTTCTCGAAGGCGGTGAAGGAGGTGCATTCATAACAGGTAGGTAAGTGTGTCTAGGATTGCTTGGGGTGGATGGAGCCCCTGGTAAACCAACCTCGCCTCACATCTCTAGGGACCGGCTTCAGGACTTGACCCGTTATGGCGGAACCATCCTTAGGGCGTGACTCATGGTCTCAGCGAAAGCAAGGTAAAGGTCGTGTCTAACCACCCTCTGTCAGCCTTCCAAGGAAGAGGGCTAATCTTAAGTGGCATTAAGAGAAGGTTAGTACGTGTGGGTAAAGTTGTACACCCGTACAGGGTAATAATCTTTTCGAAAAGCCGTGTTTACGGTTATGAACGACTTGGCGACCGGACTCAAGATCATATAGAACATGAACCTAATCATAAAACATGGCAGATCAATGTGTGCTTAAGGATGCTTCCTCAGGGGTACGAGGGGGTGATCCTAGTTCAGGTGATGATGACTTGGTGGATATCAAAAGATGATGATCAATATTTAGGAGATGTCGCTCTCTTATCCCCTTTTAAAATACTCTAAATAAACGAGTTTCTCCTCTCTCCCTTGATTTATAAACGAAGATGGCTTTATGCAAAATAACTCCACCAGCCATCAGTCTTGCGGAGTACACCCTGTACTCACACTTGCTTTGTTGATACTTTTGTAGCAGAGTAATTGTTCCCTGAAGATTAGTTTGGTACTACATCGACACCTACGAGTAGCTTGGGGTTCTCGGCCGGCAGCCTGGAATCTATGGGCTGGGACGTCATTGTTATGCTTAAGTACTCTTAGGCCATTTGTTAAGTTTGCTATACTTAATAGCATAATTTGCCTTCTGTTGTTTGATGTTTGTGGTCAGTGACCTCTGCTTGTAATAATTTGGTTCTCTGCTCAGTTATGAGCTTTCTGTAATAAATTTTGTGTCGTAGGGTCACTACTGTGTTATCGATTCTTCACTGGATATCCTCGAGCTCAAGGTTAAGCTTATGTCAGACGGAGGTCTGGGATTTGTTTAGGCCTGATCCCGGGGGTGTCATAAAATGTCAATTTTTTTGTAAGAAAACCTTAAACTTAGATGTTGCACACACTCAACCGTGCATTAAATTCAAATTGTGAATTCCAAACTCAACTTCAAATAGTTGCAAAAGGAGGTAGCCACGATCGGAAAAGAGTGGGTGGGCCACTGGCAGGGGTCCGCAGAGAGAGAGAGAGAGAGAGAGAGAGAGAGAGAGATTCGTCAAAAAAGAGAGAGATTGTTGGCGAATGGGGCCACCGTGCGCGTGAGAACCGTGCATGTACCATAGGCATGTCTGAGGCTCACTGTGCGCGTTTGAACTGTGTAGTACCGTACGCATGTCTGCGGTGCACTGTGCGAGCAGGTGCGTGTGCGCATGCTACTGAGTCGTACACATGTGAAATGCGGGAGCATGAAACGTCGGTGTCTCACCATATAGAGCCCATCCCTCTATCTCTCTCCGCCTCCCCTCATTCACTCCATCAAGCCACCGCTTCCCAACTCCCCCTACCCACTCCCCTTCCCCACTCCTCTCTCTCTCTCCACCGACCCGGAAAAAACCCTCTCCCCTTCCGCTTCCGCTCCACTTACCATTCCAGCGATGGAGAACCCATCTGACGCTATCGCCGCATTGAAGGAGAAGGCAACGATGCTGGCGTTAGCCGCGGAGGAGGCGGCCAGAGCCGCGACGTAGGCACACAATGCTGCAAGGGCGTCAATCACAACCACATCGGGTGCGAAAGATGAAGCGGAGGCCATTGCTGAAGGGCAGCCCATCGGTCCCTCATCGGTTTCCGTCACTATCAGTAGATGTGCGTACAATCTTGGGAAGTAGCCACAGGATGACGACGAGGAGGTCGAGCTCATCATCAGGCTACCGCCGCCGGCCTTCGACGAAAACATCATCGACGACGAGGAGGAGGAGGTAAGTTCCAATTAATAACTATTAAGCTTGGGGCCTAGGATTTTCACTTAACATCATATTCGTTTGATATCTGTTACGATTGATGTGTAATTAATGGATCCGTGGATTATTGCTAGCTAGGGTTCGATTATGGACATAATCGATTAATATTTGTGGATCTATGGATTGTTGTTTTCATATCTATGGATTAATGCTAGCTTATTGACCGATGGAACTAGATTATCTGCTTGATCCCTTGATTACTTTCTGTTATTGCTAGATGGAGACTGTTATCTATTGCTTCCTTTGTTAATTATTCAACTTTAGTTGTAGTTTCTACATATTTGCTTCACATGTGTATTTTTCATATTTTAGGAGGCTACTGATGATGTTGACAGCGATGTCGACTCGCGTCGAAGGAAGACCAGGGCCACTCTCAACAAGCTTAAAGCGGGGAGGCTCGACGGGTTCTGAAGTGAACCCTGGACTGATGGCATGAACAGCTGCCCCTTTTGCAAAAGGAGCATAAAGATGGACTTCCAAAGCATCCTACAGCATGTTGAAGGCTATGGATCTAGCCGTGTCAAAGTTGGGGAAACTATCAACGTCCATGGCTTCATGGCCAATCACATGTCCTATGGCCTCTTCCTTAGGAACAAACTAAACCGAGCTATAGAGCTCGGTCGTGTGCCTGCTCCCAAGCCCAAGCCACCGAAGGTTCCGGGTATGGGCAGCAGGAAGTAGAGGAAGCGGGACTGGGAGGAGGAGGCAGTGATGTACTGATGTGACTGTTTATGTGTGCTGCTGCTTTATCCAGCATGATTTGTTGAACTGTGTTTATGTTAGATGCTTAGCAGCATTTGTGTTGAACCTCTGCCTTATCAAGTTTGTTTTGAACCTTGCTTAATTAGTTACTTGTTATGTTTCTACATTCTAGATATTTACTATGTACATTTGTTTTTGTACATGCTGGTGTGTGGTGGGATTTCCTATTTCGAAAAGGTTCAAGGGAAATAGTTAAGCAATTGAGAAAGGGAAGTTGCTATAGATTTGCTACCAAATTGGGCAAAAAGGAATGAATGAGGTGAGCCTGGCAGAGATATACAGAAAGTGGTGCATGGATTTGTTTCTAGAAAAGGGAGAGAGAGAGAGAGAGTTCATTTATTTGTTGCCAAATTGGGCTGGCTGGTTGCGTTGCCCTATTGTAGCCTTATTTTGCTCTTCTTTCCTTTTCCATATAGTTTTTGATTTACAAACAAGCCTGTTTTGTCTCACCTGAACCTATTTTTCCAAAAATGAAAAATTTACAAATAGCTTGTTTTGTCTCACCTGATCCTCTTTCCTTCACGAAATAACCTCAATATTTTGTACACATTCTAAAATATGCAGACTTAGCCTAGCCCAGCTCGTGTTCCTGTGCCCGTGTTATCGTTGCAGCAGCTGCTTGCTTATTTAGGCCGGCCCAACCACGCCTAGCGGACGCACACGGGTATGATGGCATAGACGCTTTAGGTATTTAGTCACTCCACGGTCGCCTCCACCCACGACTCGCCTCCTATCCCTCCTCACACGAGCGCCTCCGCGAGAACAACCTCAAAAATTCCATCGAGGACCGCCTCCAGTATTCAACGCCTGCGACGACACAGTTTCATGGATCAGATATTCAAGGATTAGGTATGTTTTCGCCAACTCCTATATGAAAATCTAGAATGAGCGATGTACAGAAATTTCATCAGATCTAGAGGAAATACAATCAAATTTTAAAAATGCATGATGATCATAATTGTGTAGATCCGATCTACATATGAACTAGTACAATAACACTCTATTATATGTTAGAAGTGTAAGCATGTTGTGTCAGATCTATATGTACTATTAAGAAAATTGTATTATATAATGGACACTACTTGGTGCTTTGGAATATCATGCATGTTTATGAACATGCAAACCGTGTTCAAGTATCTAAAATAAGGGATGGTAGAATATAGATTTCTTTATTCTAAAAAGTTTGTGTACATGGCTCTTTCTGGTTAGGTCAAGGAGTATGCTCGCAATCGTCATGTTCGTGCCGCTCTTAAGTTGCATAAACCTCTACATATAAGAGGTATGTAATGTAAAATAAAAAAATCAATGCAGTTATAATATTTCTGCTTATGTATGTATTTGTGACATGCAGGTCCCGGAATAAAGTTCGAGAAAGAATTTGAATGTTTCTACCATTATGGCAACCGTGTAGGTATGGATGATGCCGAAATTAATGTACTGAAGTATGGAGTTGATAAGAACCTCCCAAAAAGACCATTTTATGTATGCACAATAAATAAATCAAACACCTTGAAAGGAAAAGAAAAAATGGTAAAACTTTTGAACTAGTAACAATTTGAAAAATTGTTACATTACTATTATTAGGTACTGACATTTGTATGTATATATTGGTGTAATCTATATGCAGTACTTTTCGAGGAGCTTCACCATGGAGGATATTGTTCCATATATTGAACTACCAACAGACATTCAAGTATTTTGGAACAATATGGAAGTTGCAAAAGTTAAAATGGTGACGACCAAGTCAAACACTAGAGGCAAACTGAAATGTGGTGCCATGATAACATGAAAGTGGATGGACGTTGTGAACAAGTTTGATATGAGAGCTGGTGACATCTATGTGTTTTGGTTCCGTGGTAGCTCGGCTGGACTCAAGCTCCTTATTAATCGTCTATGAGATCAACATGCAGACCATGTGTGTCTATGGGAGTAGATACATGACAAATCGACTTGTTTGGAGCCTAAAAGTGTTGAGCCACACAAGCAAAAGTTTATTGTATATGGTGTTTTTAGCCAACAGAGTGAGGTCTATAGCCCATGCAATGTTGGCATGGGTCCACAATTGCCAAAAAGTGTTTCTAGCCAACTTAGTAAGCACTAAGTTGAAGAATTCAAAGTCCTTCAAATGAGTTTCTAGCCAAGGCTATAGACCTATATAGGTTGGATAGAAAGCCCTTCATCAACTTAGTGCTTATGTGATGATAGAATAGCACTATAATTTATAAGTTAATGTAACATCCCCAAAATCATGTTTCAAAATCCATGCATATCATCCATGCATCCATGATCATCTAGGGTTCCATTTTCAAAACCATTTCAAAACAAGAGCATATGTTGCTCATTATTTTATGTAAGTATGCTCTAGCCTTAGTGCTACCTTCTAATGAGAAGAGTACTTGTTTTGTTCAGTAATGTTTTGAATTCAAACTTAAGTACTTTCCAAAGCTTGAGCAAAGTTTTCAAAACAAAGTGTGAAAATAAAACCAATATTATGCCTATTGATTATATCACATTAAGGCATGGTTTTAATTTTGATTTTCAAATAACCAAAGTGTTTTTGAGTAAACAGTAGTGTTTGACACACATTTGAACATTAAGTTCACTGTTTAAAAATCTAGAGAAGGTTTGAAATCAAACTGGTTTGAATTAGGATTTGAAATCATGTCTAGAAAATTCAAACAGAAAAAGAAAAGGAGTAAAGGAAAAAAATAAGCAAACAGCCAAACTGGCCCAACCCAGCCCAACTCGACCCAGCTAGCCCAGCAACTCCTCCCGCGAAGCGTTTTCCTTTACTCGCAATCGAACCCACGGAGTCACTGACCGCCTGGACCCATCCCCTCTTTCTTTCTCTCGCTGACAACCGCGGCCCACATGGCAGTAGTCGTCTCCACCCCCAGCGACCAGTTCATCCCCAAATCAAAACGGGCGTTTCCTGTTTAAATTCGCGGCTTCAATTCACGATCAATGCTCGAGTAAATCACGCCCGCGTCCTTGCTACTTAAACCCCCTCTGCCCCCTCTCCATTTTCCCCCAAACCGCAAGCACAGAGCGCCCCCAGGCTGCGAGAATTCCTCGCCGCAACCTCGCTGCTCCGACGAACCGCAGCATCAATTCCGGCCAACCCCGACCACCCCTCTGCTCCTGGTTCACACGAGAAGGCTCCACTTCACCTTGCGCACCTCCCAGTACCACTAGCTCGCTCGTGCGTGCCCAGAGCGTCGACAACACCATCGACTGAGCGCCACCATCTTCGGCTTCAACTCCGACGGCCCCCAGTGGTAATTTCCGACCGCCCCTTTCCCTCTCGTTGACACCCGCCTGACTAGCATCGTCTTGCGCATCTGACCCACCTCTTCTTTTGCCTTGGCATGATCTGCACCCTCGCCAACGTCGACGAACAAAAGCATCCGTCGCCAGGGACTTCTCCGACAAGCAATCCACGATGACTCCGAGCGCCCCTTCGCCAACCGAGCACACGTCAAGATTCTCCTCGTCACGGCGTGTAGAGGGAGTGTCCCAACCTTTATTAACATAAGGTGGTGTCCCCTGTGTTTACTATGCTAGTCCCTGGATCAATAGCTAGCATCCACAGTTAAGATGTAATATCAAGAAATAAAGGTCATAATATAACTTTATAACCAGGAATAACATAATTTTATTACATCTTTACATAGCTCATTTGGCTATTACATTACATTGCAGCAGAATAACTATAAGCATGGGGTCCTTCATCTTCAAAGTGCCACAGGCAAATGTTGGTTGTAGACTTTGTAATCCTAATCAACACACTTCACTAAATCAATCAAACCTGCAACATACAAGTTACAGCCACAAGGGTCAATACATTTGAATTGTATTGGCAAGTGATACTATGGTGGTATAGAGGAGTCTATCATCTATATGCATTTGGCTAAGTGGAGTTGAGGCTTGCATTGCTCAAAATAGATTTTTCCTTAACATTTGAAAACACTAAGTTTTTGCTTATCAAAGATTGAAGATCCTTTAACCCTTGTTCAACCACAAGTTTTAACTTAGAAATTTGAATGATGAGATTCTTGATTGCTTCCATGTCTTGATGCTCAAATTGTCCTTTACCAGGGACATGGCTAAGTACTTAGGTTTTACACTCTGCAGAGGTGGTGCACTTTCCCCACAAGACTTGGTTTCCCAAGACAAGATCTTTCAGAAGCCTTCCCTTAGACCAAAATGGACGCGTTCCAACCTAACAAAAACTACCACCCTCTGTCCATATGGCTAAGTTCTTGCAACCTATATGATCTAGGCAGAGCCCATAATGCCAAGTGGCTGCACTTGAAGCTTCTCAACATTTGACATCTCAAATCTCTTTGTTCCTGGGTGGCAATCCACAAGTGAGATACACAAGGTCAACCATAGACATGGGCCTTGTGAACCACTCAACCAAAAACCACCAAATCAAGTCCCATTCCACCCAGGTGATTCATTAACTTAGTTGTTTTATTAAACAAAAACACCAGTCCTCAGACTTAGAAATTTTTCCATAGTGTGAATATATAGTCCACCCATGTTTTCTATTAGCTAGGCTAAGCTTGATAGTAGTAGGATTCTTTACTTAGGAATTTTCTACTAAGGTTCCATCTACTAGGTTTTCCTATAGCAAGGTTTATACTTAGCAAAATAAAATCCATGCTAGTTTTACTTAGAGAAATCACTAATGCATAGTGAAAGTAATGGGACAAAAGGTATGAAGCATCACTTGCCTTTTTGGTAGAGGGTATAAGCTCACTCCTTGTCCTTGCAACAATCACACTCTTCAAGTCATTACAATTCAATCAAGCAAGGCACAAACTCAATCTACCAATCAAGCAAGAATCACATAAAATCATAAAGTCTAGGAAATGCATGCAAGCATGCCAAGCTTTGTTTTATTTGAAAAAGTGATTCCTAATGGGTCATAAACATTTGAAAACACCTAATGGACATTTTGTAAAGTGGCAAACTTATTTGTTAAAGGTTTCATTTCAAAACAAAGTATCATTTTATGTGGTGCAGAAATATTTTTTTTACTAGGGCATTAATCTATAGGGTTCACCAAATAAGTTTTCAAACCATAAAACTTGGTGTTTGGGGTCAGAGAGTTTAAAACAAAACATTTCCAAAGGTTTTCTTCCAAAACCATTTTTAATAAATAAACCACATTTCTATTTGACTAGAAATGGTTTTAAATCAAAGAATCATTATTTTGTTTCACCAAATACATTTTTGAGTCCACAAAGTGTTTCCTATGGTCAGTAGGTTCAAAGCAATCCAATTGCAAAATATTTTAACCCCAAATTCATTTTTAAACAATTTTTACATCCTTAACAAGCATACAAATGTTTCTGCAAAAACAACCATTTTTCCAGAAGCTTTTTACTAAACAAAAGCCATGGTTGGCTAGGGCTTGTCTTGCTGATTCCATTGGTATGAAATTTGTAATTTTTGGACGTGTGGTTTGAAAGTTACAGGGTTTTCAAAATTGCATTCAAATCTGATTACAAAATCTGTTTTAAAACAGAAACTGGCCACGCGTCGCGCCGTGATTGGTCGGTACCGGTTCGTCTGGATCGAGCGATACAGACCACAGGATTAAAAGGGGCATGTGCGGCTCAGATCATCGCATACCCTTTCGCTTACTTTCTATCCTAAACGTCAGATCCAAATCTAACGGTCCTAACTACTCTGACTAATAATCGGCGGCGCTGGCGGCGGCGCTCTGGCGGCAGCGCTCAGATGGCGGCGGCGCTGGCGAAGCAGGAAGCGAGAAAGGGAAGTAGTAAGCTCAACGCGTTCGCCGAAGCTTGGGGAAGCTCAAGGAGGCACTGGCTGGCGGAGGGGTGCACGGAACTGTCCTTGATTGCTCGCCGGAGATGAGCTGGGCCTCGGGCGGTTCTGGAGGTTGTCGAAGGCGATGATAGGGGGCACCCTAGGACAAACGGGAGGCACAGTTAGGTTCGCAAGAGCATGGCAATCATTATCGTGTCCACGGGGAAGAGAGGGGTGGTCTGGTTTACCGGGGAGACGTCGTCGGAGAACGGCAGAAGACGGCGGCGCTCTGTCGTGTTTGCTGTCGGCGTTCTAGAACACGCGCGGACGAGTGGTTGGTGCTGGGAGATGCATAGGGAGATGGGGATCATGCTCGGGTGGTCGAGGGGGCCAGGCGGTGGCTTGGCTCGCCGGAATCGTCGCGGTTGTTCGTCGGAGACAGGGGGGTGGTGAGCGAAATTTGACAGCCTGGGGGCGTGTCGAGGTGGGGCGACAGAGGGGAAGTGGAGAGGAGGGGCAGACGTTTAAGGGAGCGTGGTCTCTGGGAGGAACCAAAGCCTCCATCACGCGTAATCAACGCCGGAGTAACTAGCTGCAACGGCAGGGCGACGGGGTCGTGCTTGAAGACGATGGCTGGGGATGTGGGGTCGGTTGGTCAGCGAGTGAGTGAGGGGGAAGGAGGGTCGACTAGTCAGCGATTGCACGGGTGCGGGTCTGAGTGAGAAAAGAACGGTTCGACGGGGAGAGAGGTGGGCTGTTGCTGGGTTAGTTGGGCCGGCTGGGCTGGGTCGTCCAGATTCATATTTTTTCTGTCTGATTCTTTTTCTTTTTCCAATTTCAATTTCTGTTTTGAAATTTCAAACAACATTCATACAACAATTCAAATAATTCAAACACCTCCAAACTTGTATTGAGTTTTGGTTCTGTTTGCAAACATAAACCAAAGTCCAAAAATAAAATAAAATAATTTTATTCTTTTTAGGATCTATTTAATAATTAAATAAAATAGACCATAGTTATTTAATCAAATAGGGTTTGATTTATTTAATAAAGTATCCATTTGAAATTTAAATATTTTCAAAAACCAAATCAGTAGGTTTTATTTGAACATAGAGAATACTTGGAAAACTTGTTTAAAACAAAATAACATTTTAATTTTAGGTTCCATTAATAATTATAAAATGGACCTTAGTTATTAAATCAAATAGGATTTGTTTTATTAAAATATTTATTTTGAAATCTAAAATAAAACCAAAAACACTTCAGTAGGTTTTATTTGAGAATATAAAATACTTGGAAAACTTATTTAAAATAAAATAAATAAGTTTTGGTGTTTATTTAAAATGGGAAAAGCCTTTACTTAAATAAAATTGGATATTAAATCCTTATTATTTTATTTAAACAAACTTTTACTATTTTTATCAAAACAAAATGTTTTATTTCAAAAGCTTGGCCAAGGTTTAATTTGGCTCTATAATATAATCTTTATTTATAATTCCACCTTTTCTTTTGAAAACCAAATCTTTTATTAAAAGATCCAAAATAGTAATTCCAAATATTTTTAGCTTTATTGCTTATTTAACTTTCTAAATCCCTTTAGTATTTTTATTGGATCCAAGTAGGTTTGAAAGTTTTCCAATTGGATTCAAAAATTTTCTTCTTACCCTGAAAATCAACAAGGTTTTATTTTATTCATTTATTTTTCACATTACAAGATTTGGAAAATCTTGGGATGTGACAGGCTACCACCCTTAAAATAAATCTCGTCCCGAGATTTGGGGAGGCTAGGGATACAAGTAGGCTCAAAACAACTAGGGTACTACCACCCTTAAAATTTTCCAACCAGTTTACATATTGGCTTGCTTGGGATCTTGATGTAACTTTCCTGGACAAAAGTTTGCATAGTGGCCTAGTTCCTTGCATTTGAAACATGTGACAAGGCTGAGATCCCTCATAGGCTTGTTTATCTTGTGTTTCATCTTTTTCTGGACCGTTGCTTGCATAATGTCCTAGCTCTTTGCAGTTGTTGCACCACACTTGGCTAATATCTTTCTTTTCCTTTGGTATCATTGCCTCTTGTTTGTTTCTTTGGTTCTTCTTCTTTTCTGGGCATTCATTGGCATAGTGTCCCATCTCTTTGCAATTGTAACATTGCAACTGGCTTATGTCCTTCTTCTTCTTTTTGGGTCTCTCCAAAGCTAGGAGTTCTTCTAGTTCATGTTCTTCATTCCTCACCTCAAAGGTGGGAAATCTTTCTCTCTTCTTGGGGCATTGATCTTCATGCTCCTTGGATGCATGATCCTTGTCTCTACAAATATTTCTAGCTTCGGTTCCTTCTTGAATAGCATATTTGTCATCCTTGTTGTCATTAGCTCTTTGGGAAAAGTTTTCTCCCATGTTGATCATTTGAGTAACCAATCCTTGCAACAATTGGGATTGAAGTTTCAAAATCCTTTGTATGGCTGGGTCTAGTCCATAGTTGTTGGCTAAAAGCTGAGTTGTCTCTTGGCTCAACTGGTTTTGGGTTGCTATAAGTTCTCTCATGTTGTCCTCTTGGTTGTTGTTGTTGTCAACCTTGATGTTGGAGTCTCTTGGAGTAGTCATCTGTTTGGGGTTGAATGGAGATTAGAATAGGCAAGATATTTCTAAGGGAATAATTCTAATCACACACATCACAATTCACACAAGCAATGTGCAAGCAATCACAAACAAACACTCCACTCAAACAACAAGTTTCAAGCACATACTTAGGCAACAAAATATTTTTATTACACCACTTAAGTTGGTGTGTTTGACTTTAACTATAAATGGTGGTCCATCTACATGGTTCACTTGTGATCTTTCCATCCTTCTTTGTTGATTCTTCTTTTCATGAGGTCATGGTTTCCTTGGGAAAAACTCTTGGGTACCTTGACTTCTAGTGAAGTGAACTCCTTCTAACTTTTGCATTCCCTCAGTCTCTAAGTCTTGAGCAAGATTTCCTTGTTTCACTGGTAGTCCTTAGTGGTATCCAAGTTGGAGGTCCTTGGTGAACATGCTGAAGATGTTGAAGTCATTAGAGTTGAAGAAGTTGAAGTCATTAGAGTTGAAAGTGTTGAAGAAGTCCTTTGCACATGGTGTAGTCTTGGGCCATGGGGTAGGTTTTTCCATCAAGTTGAAGTAGAAGAGATGTAGAGTTGAAACCAAAGTGGTTGAGGAAAGAGTTTACAAGTATGTTTGTAAATAAATTTTTGGAAAAATACAATTCCTATTTTCTAAGGGTTTTTGTCCAATCCTAGGTTTACAAATCCTACAGGCAACACAATGCTCTGATACCATCTGTAGAGGGAGTGTCCCAACCTTTATTAACATAAGGTGGTGTCCCCTGTGTTTACAATGCTAGTCCCTGGATCAATAGCTAGCATCCATAGTTAAGATGTAATATCAAGAAACAAAGGTCATAATATAACTTTATAACCAGGAATAACATAATTTTATTACATCTTTACATAGCTCATTTGGCTATTACATTACATTGCAGCAGAATAACTATAAGCATGGGGTCCTTCATCTTCAAAGTGCCACGGGCAAATGTTGGTTGTAGACTTTGTAATCCTAATCAACACACTTCACTAAATCAATCAAACCTGCAACATACAAGTTACAGCCACAAGGGTCAATACATTTGAATTGTATTGGCAAGTGATACTATGGTGGTATAGTGGAGTCTATCATCTATATGCATTTGGCTAAGTGGAGTTGAGGCTTGCATTGCTCAAAATAGATTTTTCCTTAACATTTGAAAACACTAAGTTTTTGCTTGACAAAAACATTTCTCCCAATCAAAGATTGAAGATCCTTTAACCCTTGTTCAACCAAAAGTTTTAACTTAGAAATTTGAATGATGAGATTCTTGATTGCTTCCATGTCTTGATGCTCAAATTGTCCTTTACCAGGGACATGGCTAAGTACATAGGTTTTACACTCTGCAGAGGTGGTGCACTTTCCCCACAAGACTTGGTTTCCCAAGACAAGATCTTTCAGAAGCCTTCCCTTAGACCAAAATGGACGTGTTCCAACCTAACAAAAACTACCACCCTCTGTCCATATGGCTAAGTTCTTGCAACCTATATGATCTAGGCAGAGCCCATAATGCCAAGTGGCTGCACTTGAAGCTTCTCAACATTTGACATCTCAAATCTCTTTGTTCCTGGGTGGCAATCCACAAGTGAGATACACAAGGTCAACCATAGACATGGGCCTTGTGAACCACTCAACCAAAAACCACCAAATCAAGTCCCATTCCACCCAGGTGATTCATTAACTTAGTTGTTTTATTAAACAAAAACACCAGTCCTCAGACTTAGAAATTTTTCCATAGTGTGAATATATAGTCCACCCATGTTTTCTATTAGCTAGGCTAAGCTTGATAGTAGTAGGATTCTTTACTTAGGAATTTTCTACTAAGGTTCCATCTACTAGGTTTTCCTATAGCAAGGTTTATACTTAGCAAAATAAAATCCATGCTAGTTTTACTTAGAGAAATCACTAATGCATAGTGAAAGTAATGGGACAAAAGGTATGAAGCATCACTTGCGTTTTTGGTAGAGGGTATAAGCTCACTCCTTGTCCTTGCAACAATCACACTCTTCAAGTCACTACAATTCAATCAAGCAAGGCACAAACTCAATCTACCAATCAAGCAAGAATCACATAAAATCATAAAGTCTAGGAAATGCATGCAAGCATGCCAAGCTTTGTTTTATTTGAAAAAGTGATTCCTAATGGGTCATAAACATTTGAAAACACCTAATGGACATTTTGTAAAGTGGCAAAGTCATTTGTTAAAGGTTTCATTTCAAAAACCATTTTCAAAACAAAGTATCATTTTATGTGGTGCAGAAATATTTTTTTTACTAGGGCATTAATCTATAGGGTTCACCAAATAAGTTTTCAAACCATAAAACTTGGTGTTTGGGGTCAGAGAGTTTAAAACAAAACATGTCCAAAGGTTTTCTTCCAAAACCATTTTTAATAAATAAACCACATTTCTATTTGACTAGAAATGGTTTTAAATCAAAGAATCATTATTTTGTTTCACCAAATACATTTTTGAGTCCACAAAGTGTTTCCTATAGTCAGTAGGTTCAAAGCAATCCAATTGCAAAATATTTTAACCCCAAATTCATTTTTAAACAATTTTTACATCCTTAACAAGCATACAAATGTTTCTGCAAAAACAACCATTTTTCCAGAAGCTTTTTACTAAACAAAAGGCATGGTTGGCTAGGGCTTGTCTTGCTGATTCCATTGGTATGAAATTTGTAATTTTTGGACGTGTGGTTTGAAAGTTACAGGGTTTTCAAAATTGCATTCAAATCTGATTACAAAATCTATTTTAAAACAGAAACTGGCCACGCGTCGCGCCGTGATTGGTCGGTACCGGTTCGTCTGGATCGAGCGATACAGACCACAGGATTAAAAGGGGCATGTGCGGCTCAGATCATCGCATACCCTTTTGCTTACTTTCTATCCTAAACGTCAGATCCAAATCTAACAGTCCTAACTACTCTGACTAATAATCGGCGGCGCTGGCGGCGGCGCTGGCGAAGCAGGAAGCGAGAAAGGGAAGGAGTAAGCTCACCGCGTTCGCCGAAGCTTGGGGAAGCTCAAGGAGGCACTGGCTGGCGGAGGGGCGCACGTAACTGTCCTTGATTGCTCGCCGGTGATGAGCTGGGCCTCGGGCGGTTCTGGAGGTCGTTGAAGGCGATGATAGGGGGCACCCTAGGACAAACGGGAGGCACAGTTAGGTTTGCAAGAGCATGGCAATCATTATCGTGTCCACGGGGAAGAGAGGGGTGGTCTGGTTTACCGGGGAGACATCGTCGGAGAATGGCATAATACGGCGGCGCTCTGTCGTGTTTGCTGTCGGCGTTCTAGAGCACGCGGGGACGAGTGGTTGGTGCTGGGAGATGCGTAGGGAGATGGGGATCATGCTCGGGTGGTCGAGGGGGCCAGGCGGTGGCTGGGCTCGCCGGAATCGTCGCGGTTGTTCGTCGGAGACAGGGGGTGGTGAGCGAAATTTGACATCCTGGGGGCGTGTCGAGGTGGGGCGACAGAGGGGAAGTGGAGAGGAGGGGTAGACGTTTAAGCGAGCATGGTCTCTGGGAGGAATCAAAGCCTCCATCACGCGTAATCAACGTCGGAGTAACTAGCTGCAACGGCAGGGCGACGGGGTCGCGCTTGAAGACGATGGCTGGGGATGTGGGGTCGGTTGGTCAGCGAGTGAGTGAGGGGGAAGGAGGGTCCACTAGTCAGCGATTGCGCGGGTGCGGGTCTGAGTGAGAAAAGAACGGTTCTATGGGGAGAGAGGTGGGCTGTTGCTGGGTTAGTTGGGCCGGCTGGGCTGGGTCGTCCAGATTCATATTTTTTTCTGTCTGATTCTTTTTCTTTTTCCAATTTCAATTTCTGTTTTGAAATTTCAAACAACATTCATACAACAATTCAAATAATTCAAACACCTCCAAACTTGTATTGAGTTTTGGTTCTGTTTGAAAACATAAACCAAAGTCCAAAAATAAAATAAAATAATTTCATTCTTTTTAGGATCTATTTAATAATTAAATAAAATAGACCATAGTTATTTAATCAAATAGGGTTTGATTTATTTAATAAAGTATCCATTTGAAATTTAAATATTTTCAAAAACCAAATCAGTAGGTTTTATTTGAACATAGAGAATACTTGGAAAACTTGTTTAAAACAAAATAACATTTTAATTTTAGGTTCCATTAATAATTATAAAATGGACCTTAGTTATTAAATCAAATAGGATTTGTTTTATTAAAATATTTATTTTGAAATCTAAAATAAAACCAAAAACACTTCAGTAGGTTTTATTTGAGAATATAAAATACTTGGAAAACTTATTTAAAATAAAATAAATAAGTTTTGGTGTTTATTTAAAATGGGAAAAGCCTTTACTTAAATAAAATTGGATATTAAATCCTTATTATTTTATTTAAACAAACTTTTACTATTTTTATCAAAACAAAATGTTTTATTTCAAAAGCTTGGCCAAGGTTTAATTTGGCTCTATAATATAATCTTTATTTATAATTCCACCTTTTCTTTTGAAAACCAAATCTTTTATTAAAAGATCCAAAATAGTAATTCCAAATATTTTTAGCTTTATTGCTTATTTAACTTTCTAAATCCCTTTAGGATTTTTATTGGATCCAAGATCAAAATAGGTTTGAAAATTTTCCAATTGGATTCAAAAAGTTTCTTCTTACCCTGAAAATCAACAAGGTTTTATTTTATTCATTTATTTTTCACATTACAAGATTTGGAAAATCTTGGGATGTGACACGGCGATTCTGGTGAGAATCCTGACGCCTCCCCGGGCGACCTAGCTCGCCGGCAAGCTTGCAGCCAGAGCGCGCCGCCACCTGTCGCCGCCGCCAGCGCCGCCACTTGTTGGTCAGCTGCTTAGGGCCGTTCGATTTAGATCCAGTGGACGCGATAGAACATAGCTGAAGGGGTAAGTTTAGATCTGAGCCGCGCGTTTTAGTTAGATCTAACGGCTCGGAAGCGTGATCCGGTGCGAAGCGATACCAGCCAACCAGAGACTGCCGCGTGGCATGTTCTTTGTTTTAAATTTCAGAATTAGATCTATTAGATGTTTGAATTTGTTTATTTCATAACTTTTGATTGCCACGTCCAAATTTGACAAATTTTATATCAATGGAATGAGGAGAGAAAAACCTTTCCATCTATGTAATGTGTTTAATGTTTTGCCTCTGTTAAAATGGTTGTTTCTACAGAAACATGTATAGGCCTATTTGTGTATAATAATTATTTGGGAAATGTTTTAATGTTCAAATAAAGTTTGTTTGGAAATTTTTGAACTTGTTTATGAATCAGTACCATGCACTTGTCTTGTTTGGTGTAGAAAATCATCACATAGCATTATGCATGCATCCATATATTTTTGCTTGTATTTATTTTGTATGTGATATTGGTGCTATTATTTTATGTGTAGATTTTGGTGCAAATAGTGATTGTGATTGTGAGGATTGTAGCTACTCTCCAAACTACCAAGGCAATTGGTGCTTCATGATTTTATTCCTATGTTTTTCAACTTTCCATTAGAAATATTTTGCTAGTCTTGCATGGTTATTTTTGATCTATATGCTATGCTTGGGAAATACTAGTAGTTGTAGAATTACTAGAAATATTTCTAAGTCTTATCAATGCCATGCTTAGCCTAGCTAGTAACAACCAAGGGTGGTTATATATTCATGCTATGAATAAATATTTCTAAGTCATTGGACTATGTTTTTGCTTAATAAAACAACTAAGTGAATGAAACACCTGGGTGGAATGGAAAGAATGGGTTATGTTGAGTGGTTACAAAAGGCCCATTTATATGGTCTACCTTGTGTATATCACTTGTGGAAAGCCACCCAGGAACAAAGGGATTTGAGATGCCATATGTTAAGAAGCTTCTAGTGCAGCCACTTGGCAATATGGGCTCTGCCTGGATCACATAGGTTGCAATAACTTAGCCATTTGGACAGTTGGTGGTAGTGGGATGATAGGTTGGAACGCGTCCATTTGGTCTAAGGGAAGGCTTCTAAAAGGTCCTGTCTTGGTGAAAATCAAGTCTTGTGGGTAAAGTGCACAACCTCTGTAGATGGAAGAATCTAAGTACTTAGCCATGTCCCTGGTATTGGACAACTTGAGCATCAAGACATGGAAGCTATCAAGAATCTCCTCATCCCAATTTCTAAGTAAAAACTTGTGGTTGAACAAGGGTGAAGGACCCCAATGTCTATTGGTGGTTCCTTGGGGAAAGATTTTGTCAAAGAAAAACTTAGTGTTTTCAACTAATATACAAAACCTATTTTGAGCAAGGCAAGCCTAAGCTACACTTAGCCAAAATGCATATAGTATCTAGTCCACCAATATTATACTAGGGTATCACTTGCCAATACTATTCCAATGTATTGACCCACTGTGGCTGTAACTTGTGATGTTGCAGGTTATTCTGATGATGATTAGGAGTCATGAGTCTACACTCAACATGCTTGCCTGTGGCACATGAAGATGAAGACTTATTTATCTTATTAGATATTTAAACTCTTGTATTAGTCCTGTGGCCATGGAGTTGTAAAAGACTATGTTTGTCTCTAGAATGACTTGTAATAATGACCTTTGTTTCTATGTACTTCATCTTAAACTGTGGATGCTAGCATTGATCCAGGGACTAGCATTGCAATCACAGGGATCCTTTCCTTTACACAGGAGGGATCTTATAGTTAAGGTCTTATCTCATTTTTATGACTTAATATTACATAAAAAAGTACTAGTGTTGGACCTAAATGATGCATACATTACCCCTCCCTAAATCATAACTAAAAATAGTGAAATATTCATATTGTTTAAATTACAAATTCATAAGCCATGTTTTGATGTATTGATGCTAGCTAAATGGACTCAAATTTGGCACAAGGGTGTATCACGACGTGCCTAATGATGCAAGCATTGTATCTAGCCTAAAGATGCTAGCATTGTACCCAGAGAGGTCTATAGCCAATGCAATGGTGGCATGGGCCCACATCTACCACAAGTGGCTCATCATGTCTTGGCATAGTAGTGTTATATTTAGATCAATAAACCATAGGTAGGATCATGTTGTACATAGTGATGACTCATGCAACCACAAGTTGATGAAGGTATTTCAAGACAGCTGAGATAGGTCTAGATCTGCCACAAGTGTGCTATGCCTTTGGATGATGCACACTTGTATCACATATAGCGTCATGCCAACATTGCATAGGTTATTGACCTATGGGAGTTATCTATGAGAACACCTTCATCATCTTTGCGATTGTATGAGTGGGTCATGCCTTGGAATAGCACTCTTATAACTAGTGTGTGTCATGCATTGGCATAACACTCTTATAGCTAGATCTATCAAGTGGTTGGGATCATGTTGGCCAGGTGTAGTGACTCACATAACCACTAAGTTGATGATGGTGTTTCTAGCCATCCCAGAGAGATCTAGACCCCATGCAATGTTGGCATGGCCCCACATTTGCCACAAGCTAGTGTGTCATGGCTTGGCATAGCAAAATTATAGCTACATCTAGCAAGTAGGTAGGATCATGTTGTCCAGGTGTGATGACACATACAACAACAAGTTGGTGAAGGTGTTTCTATCCATCCCAGAGAGCTGTCTAGACCCCATGCATGCAATGTTGGCATGGCCCCACATTTTCCACAAGCAAGTGTGTGTGTCATGCCTTGGCATATCACTCTTATAGCTAGATCTATCAAGTGGGTGGGATCATGTTGGACAGGTGTAGTGACTCACATAACCACTAATTTGATGACGGTGGTTCTAGCCAACCCAGAGAGGTCCTGACCCCATGCAATGTTGGAATGGCCCCACATTTGCCACAAGCTAGTGCGTGTCATACCTTGGAATAGAAAAATATAGCTAGATCTATCAATTAGGTAGGATCATGTTGGCCAGGTGTGATGACACATACAACAACAAGTTGGTGAAGATGTTTCTATCCAGCCCAGAGGTCTAGAGACCCTATGCATGCAATATTGGCATGGCCTCGCATCTGCCACAAGCTAGTGTGTGTCGTTCCTCGACATAGCACTCGTATAGCTAGAAAGTGGGTGGGAACATGTTGGCCAGGTGTCGTCACTCACACAACCACTAAGTTGATGATGGTGTTTCTAGCCAGCCCAGAGAGGTCAGTAGCCCATGTAATGTTGGCATGGCCCCACATTTGCCACAAGCTAGTGTGTGTCATGGCTTGGCATAGAAAAATCATAGCTAGATCTAGCAAGTAGGTAGGATCATGTTGGCCAGGTGTGATTACACATAAAACAACAAGATGGTGAAGGTGTTTCTATCCAGCCCAGAGAGGTGTCTAGACCCCATGCATGTAATGTTGGCATGGCCCCACATTTTCCCAAGCTATTTTATGTCATTCCTTGGCATATCACTCTTATATTTACATCTATCAAATGGGTGGGATCATGTTGTGTAACACCCTCGCTTGATAAGGCTGAGTTCATGTGTATAGTGTCAATCCCTGGATCGGTTCACTGGCACAAACAGTACAAAATGATAACAAATATAACTGCGCATCATAAGTACAACGAATATGATCCAAAACTTCACATTATTTATTCAAGTACACAGCAGAAAACAACAAGGTAGATCTCCATTCTTCAAATGTGCCACAGGCGAACAATCGCTGAGTGGAGTCTCGCGACCTATAACGATCAATCAGAAACGATATAACCTGCAACACGAAAGGTTGCAGCCACGAATGGTCAATACTTTGAATGTTTTGGCAAGTGTCACTAGTATGTGGATATAAGAGGAACCTATCAATTACATGAATATTTGGCTAGGTGGAGTTTCAGGCTCATTTGCATAAAGCAATAGTTTTATCCTAACATTTCCAAATAGTTTTAGTCCTTTCTGAAAATTTGTCTGAACACATTGTCCAACACCAAGTGCTCCTAATCCCTTGTTCAAACCAACAAATTTTATTAAGAAATTGGAATGTCGAGATCATCCATAAGCTTCAAGCCTTAGTTGCTCAATATTGTCCATAACCGGGCATGTGGCTAATCGATTAGATTTATATCTTATGCAGAAGTTGTACACTTTACCCACACGACACAGTCTCTCCTTGATGCCACCAGTGGACGCTGGTTTAGTACACACCAATTGGTATACCGGAAGATCGAGAATGTGACAAAGTCTTTCCATAGAAGTCCTCCCAATACACAATGCTAGCACGTCTCACAGGCACCAATGCAAGGATATAACCTCCATTGCACAATTCTAGTTAACCTGAAGATATACCAATGCAAAGGATCTTCCGCTATGTAATTAACCAAGCCACAACCCATATTAGCATGTGGTTGTATTGGAAGCTACTGTACGAGAAACATGTCAAATCTCTATGATGCCTAGGTGGTCTTCTTCCAGTGCACACACGAGAGAGGTAGCCAAAGATAAGGTCCTCTTCGTTGCCACTTCTTCCAAACTCAACAACAACAATATTCCACCCAGATTATTCATTAAGTACTTCTTTTATTATATAAAACATACTTTTTCCAATACTCACAATAGTCATAACATGATATTCCATCCCGAATCTATAGCAGGGCTAAGCATACTACAACTACGATGTTTCCACTAAGCAAGATACAAAAGGGTATTCTAAATAGGACATAGCATAGCATAGCACATAGTGCAAAATATTCCTACACATGCACTACTTCTAAAAACAACTACAATGCATAGTAAACTAAGTAGGACATTTATGATAGTGCCACTTGCCTTTGATGTAGATGTAGTCGTTTAGATAATCCTCGCAATTATAATGTCCTCATTCACAATAACCACAATACTTGCAATCATAGAAGTTGCAATCACAGTAGTTGCACTCTTCACAATCTAACGTTTGAAGCAAACACAACAAACACACCATTCAAAACATTGCAAACATGCAATAGTGCAACAATACAAGAAAACAATGATGAACAAATACATGCATGCCAATTTAATGAGTCACAATGGTTGTAGTTAGTTCTCTAAACATTACTAGATTACATTATGCATGCAGGAGATCATTTAATGCAATAGGGTAATTATTATTAAATCTTTATTGCCAATATAGTGGTTTTAATAGTTCTATTGAAAATTCTGTACTAATTGCCATATTAAATTTATATATGAAGTGTACTAGATAGAGGACATTATTACAAACCAGCAGCAATTGGATTCACCTTAATCGGAGTTATAGATCTTTTTCTATGATTTAATTACTATTACAATTGGTTTCACTAATTTTGGAGTTCTGTTAAATTTTCTGTGATTTAAATACTAGGTAGAAGGGTTTAAATAATTTAATTTATTTGTCTTCGACAAAAATTATATATGAGGCCAGATACTTATTCTACATGAAACAAGGATTCCAAAGACATCTTATTTATATTTTTATGATCTGTAGATAATTTGCTATGATTTATTTTGTCTAAATTTTCCATTAAACTACTTAATTTATTACAGTAAATATGTGCTGTAAAATTTAGATCTAATCTCGTATTAATGTTCTACACAATTTTATGAATCCAATGGTATATCGTTTTTAATTTTTGGACAAATATTCAATTTTATATGAATTTTACAAATTGCCCAATATTATGCCTTTTTCTGCTATTTGTAATTCGAATTTAACTACCAGTTGACTGGGTTTTGACTCTGCTGACCTGGCACTGACGTGGAGTCCACGGGGAAGCAGGTGGTTGGATGATACCCCTTTGACTGGGTGATATAATCTTGGCCGTTCAGGTTAATCGAACGGCCGCTCTTGATCCAGGCGACAGTGGCGGTCAACGGCGACGCTGATGGTGGCTTTGGCGGTGGCAGCGCTTGGATGGTGGCTTTGGCGGGGTTCAGATGGTCTCCGGTGTCAGGGACGAAGGGAACGAGGTGCAGCGGCGTCCGGGGAACTCGATTAAGGTGTCGGCGCGGTCCTACGCTTCCTGTGGTGACGGCAAGGGGTGACTGGAGGCGTGAGGCGGTTGTGGAGCTCCGGCGGCGTGTTCTGTGCGCTCCGGTGACCTGGGGTAGAGGAGAAGGGGTCAGGACGAAGCAGCACGGCTAGAGGGAGAGGTTCGGGGCAAAAGGAGGCAGCAGGGTGCTCGGGAACGCTGACCTTGACCTCGTCTGGGGCTTCAATGGCGGCAGCGGATGAAGATCGAAATCGACCAATTCGGTGGCTTAGGGTTTGCAGAAAAGGAGGGAAACCGAGGGATTTCGACGCGGGGGATTTATAGAGGGGTATTGCATGGAGTAGAGGTCGAATCGGAACCGAATTGGAGCAGATATTGCGGAATTCCTTGTTCAGGTTCGCACTGTGTTTGTCACGGTCTCTGGTGCGAGGAAGGAGAAGACCAGGGTGGGTTCCACATAGCGGTGGCGTGGTGGAGGCAGACAGCCGGGTCTCGCACTGAGAGAGAGGGTAAGGGGAACACAGGCTACTAGCGGGCCGGTGTGGGCTGGCGGTTGCTGCTGCTGTGCGCACGCGGGGGGGGGGGGGGGGGGTGCGCGGTAGATAGTGAGTTGGTGGGCTGGGCCGGGGAGGTCCACGGGTAGGTTTAGTTCTTCTCTTTTTTTTCCTGTTTCTTTTTATTCTTTTCAGATTTGTATTTCTTTTCTAGATTTTATTCTATAACTCCAAATGGAGTGATTCAAATTTCTAGATTTTTGTAAATTCAAAATACACCTTTTTGGATGCATAGAGATTATATTTACCATTTTAAAAATACCAATAGCTCCCATCGCTTACATGATGCATGTATGGCTAGCTTAGGGATTAAAAAAAGGATTTCTTTGTGTATCATTATAAATAGAGTTATTCCATAATATATCTTCAGGACTCTAGGCAATACCTTTCCTTGTCTGAATTTAATTTCAAGTACATTTTTTATAGAACCCTATTAAATCTCTTTAGGGACTTGAATTAGGGTTTTGACACAAAGCTTTTGCATGAGGGTTTCCATGGAATGCCATGATGGAATGCAATTGCATTTTTTTGAATCCGAAATTATAAAATCCTAGGATGTTGCAGACTACCACCCTTAAAATAAATCTCGTCCCGAAATTTGGAAAGTCTAGAATGAAATAGGTTCGAGATACATCAGGGTGCTACCACCCTTAAAAGAAAACTGTCTAGGTTGCTTCTCTGGTGTTCTCTTGGAAACATGTGAGCTTCTTGGCATACCAAAGTTGCTACCAATTGTCATATATTATCTTCATCCAGCTCTTCAATGACTCCTTCATCAAAGAGGTGGTAAATGTTGAGGTGGTTCACATTCCCCTTCTGGGCTGGATTGGGCTTGTTCCCATTAGAGTTTCTAGCATTCTTCTTCTTCTCAGCCTTCTTATTTTTCTTCTCAGGATAGTTTGATGGATAATTCCCTAGTTCCTTTCAATTATAACATTGTAGATGGCTTATATCCCTCTTCTTGGACTTCTTATGATGGTTAAGGCCACTATTACCATCATTGTCTCGACTATCCTTGTCACCACTATTAACTCCATCGTTGTTGTAGTGGTCCTCGTGCCCATGGTGGTCATGTTCATTCCGTCCATGTTGATGGTGTCCATTGCCTTCATACATGTGATCTACAGAGTTTCCATTCCCGTTATGGAAGGTACAAATTCTCTGACATGATCCTGAGTTGTAGTTGTTGTTATGCTTCCTCTTGCGCTTCTCAACTTGCCTCTATTTTTCCTCAAGAATTCTAGCTTTGTGCATTAGATCCTGGAAAGTGGGAGTGTAAAGTACTGATAGCTGAACAGAGAGCTCATCACTCAGTCCATCCAGAAACCTCTATTTTCTTTTATCATCAGTGTCGACATCCTCCGGAGCATAGCGAGACAAATTGGCAAATTCTTCTATATACTCTGACACTGTGCGATTGTACTGGTGTAGATCACGGAATTCCTTTCTCTTTAGGGTCATGTCTCCAGACGATACATGGTTTGTCTTGAATCCTTCCTTGAACATCTCCCAGGTGATTGTATCAATGGGGTGGGTGATCTGAAAGGTATCCCACCAAGTAGCTTCCTGCCCTTCAAACAAGTAAGCAGCAAACCTCACTTTCTCTTCATCTGTGCATCCAACTGTTACTAAGTCCTTATTCACTGAGCGTGCCAATCAAGTGCAATCATAGGCTCAGGTGCGCTTGAGAATTTTGCAGGCCTTAGCTTTAGGAACCTAGTGAGTGCATCCACATGGGTTGGGTTGTTGTTGTTTACTATGAATTGAGTCACCCCTTGTGCTAGTTGTGCATGTGTTTCTATCAACAGCTCCATATCAGTGGGTTGACAAATAGGCGGCATCTGTTTGGGATATCATAGATGAGTATAGATAGAAGAGGACTAAGAGAAGTATTTCTACCCATAACTATATGAAGAAATCAATGTCAGAACCAAGCAAACAATCAGAAGCAATCAACATACAAGCAAACAAGCATAACAACGTTACAGGGTTTAAAGCTAGCAGTATATAACCACAGAATAGTTTGAAAAGGTTGGGGACAATACTAGAGTAAAATAGAGCAACAAATAAGCAATAAACAAAATCTTTCAAAACGGTATAGCAGATTTCACGAATTTTTCTGACCGACTTAAACACGTCAGGAATTTTAGCCAATTTTTGTGCATGTACTACAGGTAATTACGCTCTAGATCCTATTTTCAGATTTTTTTGTGTTACCAATAAAATATGAAAAATCGCGCAGTACAACAGGTCAGACAGAAAACTGCAGCAATAATATCACGAATTTCCATCAATCCACTCCATTTAACTAATTTAAAAACCTCACGAAAAATACAGAAACATTAGAGTTTCAAAACTAGCAGATCCTAAACAAGGTACCACAACATATGTCTCAATACAACCAACCAAGCAACCTATATTGTCATACCACATAAGTTGGTAAGATCAATATGCTAACACGATAGCGATGATATCCTAAAGAGATAAAATATGGTGGTCCAGATCTAACCCAACATGATGAGATGCTCATTTGTGTCATCCTATTTCCTATTTTACTTATAGTCCAATTCTCATATAGGTATCAAAAGAATGGACAACTACAATTTTGAACAAGAAGAGGTTCTAGAAAAGATAGACAAGGAATATAAGAACTCTATTAAGTAGAAAATATGATAGTTCTCCTAATAGAGGTCTCTATTACTAATCCATTTCTAAGTTCACGATCCTACAGTCACAGCACAGCTCTGATACCATCTTGTAACACCCTCGCCTGATAAGGCTGAGTTCATGTGTCTAGTGCCAATCCCTGGATCGGTTCACTGGCACACACAGTACAAAATGATAACAAATATAACTGCGCATCATAAGTACAACGAATATGATCTAGAACTTTACATTATTTATTCAAGTACAAAGCGGAAAACCACAAGGTAGATATCCATTCTTTAAAAGTGCCACAGGCGAACAATCGTTGAGTGGAGTCTCGCGACCTATAACGATCACTCAGAAATGATATAACCTGCAACATGAAAAGTTGCAGCCATGAATGGTCAATACTTTGAATGTATTGGCAAGTGTCACTAGTATGTGTATATAAGAGGAACCTATCAATTACATGCATATTTGGCTAGGTGGAGTTTCATGCTCATTTGCATAAAGCAATAGTTTTATCCTAACATTTCCAAATAGTTTTAATCCTTTCTGAAAATTTGTCTGAACACATTGGCCAACACCAAGTGCTCCTAATCCCTTGTTCAAACCAACAAATTTTATTAAGAAATTGGAATGTCGAGATCATCCATAAGCTTCAAGCCTTAGTTGCTCAATATTGTGTCATGCATGGCCCCACATCTCCCACAAGCTAGTGTGTGTCATGCCTTGGCATATCACTCTTATAGCTAGATATATCAAGTCGGTGGGATCATGTTGGCCAGGTGTAGTGACTCACACAACCACTAAGTTGATGACGGTATTTCGAGCCAGCCCAGAGAGGTCAATAGCCCATGGAATGTTGGCATGGCCCCACATTTGCCACAAGCTAGTGTGTGTCATAGCTTGGCATAGAAAAATCATAGCTAGATCTAGCAAGTAGGTAGGATCATGTTGGCCAGGTGTGATGACACATACAACAACAAGTTGGTGAAGGTGTTTCTATCCAGCCCAGAGAGGTCTAGAGGCCCTATGCATGCAATGTTGGCATGGCCTCACATCTGCCACAGCTAGTGTGTGCCATGCCTCAGCATAACACTCTTATAGCTAGAAAGTGGGCGGGATCATGTTGGCCAGGTGTAGTGACTCACACAACCACTAAGTTGATGACGGTGTTTCTAGCAAGCCCAGAGAGGTCAATTGCCCATGCAATGTTGGCATGGCCCCACATTTGCCACAAGCTAGTGTGTGTCATGGCTTGGGATATCACAATTATAGCTACATCTAGCAAGTAGGTAGGATCACATTGGGAAGGTGTGATGACACATACAACAACAAGATGGTGAAGGTGTTTCTATCCAACCCAGAGAGGTCTAGAGACCCTATGCATGCAATGTTGGCATGGCCCCACATCTCCAACAAGCTAGTGTGTGTCATGCCTTGCCATAGCACTCTTATAGCTATATCTATAAAGTGGGTGGGATCATGTTGGCCAGGTGTAGTGACTCACACAACCACTATGTTAATAACGGTGTTTCTAGACAGCCCACAGAGGGCAATAACCGATGCAATATTGGCATGGCCCCACATTTGCCACAAGCTAGTGTGTGTCATCGCTTGGCATAGAAAACTCATAGCTGGATCTAGCAAGTAGGTAGGATCATGTTCGCCAGGTGTGATGAGACATACAACAACAAGTTGGTGAAGGTGTTTCTATCCAGCCCAGAGAGGTGTCTAGACCCCATGCATGCAATATTGGCATGGCCCCACATTTTCCGCAAGCTAGTGTGTTACATGCCTTGGCATATCACTCTTATAGCTAGATCTATCAAGTGGGTGGGATCATGTTGGCCAGGTGTAGTGACTCACATAACTACGAAGTTGATGACGGTGGTTCTAGCCAGTCCACAGAGGTCCATACCCCACGCAATGTTGGCATGGCCCCACATTTGCCACAAGCTAGTGTGTGTCATGCCTTGGAATAGCAAAATTATAGCTAGATCTAGCAAGTAGGTAGGATCATGTTGGCCAGGTGTGATAACACATACAACAACAAGTTGGTGAAGGTGTTTCTATCCAGCCCAGAGAGGTCTAGAGACCCTATGCATGGAATGTTGGCATGGCCTCACATCTGCCACAGCTAGTGTGTGACATGCCTCAGCATAACACTATTATAGCTAGCAAGTGGGTGGGATCATGTTGGCCAGGTGTAGTGACTCACACAACCACTAAGTTGATGACGGTGTTTCTAGCAAGCCCGTGCAATGTTGGCATGGCCCCACATTTGCTACAAGCTAGTGTGTGTTATGGCTTGGGATATCACAATTATAGCTACATCCAGCAAGTAGGTAGGATCACATTGGGCAGGTGTGATGACACATACAACAACAAGTTGGTGAAGGTGTTTCTATCCAACCCAGACAGGTCTAGAGACCCTATGCATGCAATGTTGGCATGGCCCCACATCTGCCACAAGTTAGTGTGTGTCATGCCTTGCCATAGCACTCTTATAGCTAGATCTATAAAGTGGGTGGGATCATGTTTCCGAGGTGTAGTGACTCACACAACCACTATGTTAATAATGGTGTTTCTAGCCAGCCCAGAGAGGTCAATAGCCCATGCAATGTTGGCATGGCCTAACATTTGCCACAAGCTGGTGTGTGTCATGGCTTGGGATAGCAAAATTATTACTACATCTAGCAAGTAGGTAGGATCATGTAGGCCAGGTGTGATAACACATACAACAACATATTGGTGAAAGTCTTTCTATCTAGCCCAGAGAGGTCTAGAGACCCTATGCATGCAATGTTGCCATGGCCCCACATCTGCCACAAGCTAGTGTGTGTCATGCCTTGGAATATCACTCTTATAGCTAGATCTATCAAGTGGGTGGGATCATGTTGTCAGGTGTTGTCACATCCCAAGATTTTCTAAATCTTGTAATGTGAAAAATAAATGAATAAAATAAAACTTTGTTGATTTTCAGGGTGAGAAGAAACTTTTTGAATCCAATTGGAAACCTTCAAACCAATTTGGATCAAATAAAATCCTAAAGAGATTTAAAAAGATAAACATTTAATAAAGGAAAAATAAAATATTTGGATTCACTATTTTGAAATCTTTTAATAAAAGATTTGATTTTAAAATGAGAAGGAAGAAATTAAATGAGGAATTATTTTATAAGCCAAATTAAAACTTGGCCAAGCCTTTGAAATAAAAACATTTCTATTTGATAAAAATAGTAACGGTTTATTTAAATAAAATAAAAGGATTTGATACCCAATTTTATTTAAGTAAAGGCTTTTCCCATTTTAAATAAACACTAAAACTTATTTATTTATTTTAAACAAGTTTTCCAAGTGTTCTTTATTTTCAAATAAAACTTACTGATTTGGTTTTGAAAATAATTAAAATTCAAATGGAGGTTTTAAAATAAAACAAAATCTATTTGATTAATAAACAAGGTCTATTTATTTAATTAATAATGGACCCTATGATAAAAATATTATTTTATTTTGGGAATTGGTTTATGTTGTTAAACAGAACCAAATCCAATTGCAAAGTGTGGTGAATGTTTGAATTGTTTTGGATGTTTGAATTGTTGTTTGAAATTCAAAACAGAAAATAGATTTGGAAAAAGATAAAACTTTCAGGAAGAAAAAAAATAAGAATCAGACACAGCCCAGTCGACAAGCCCACTAAGCCCAGTACCAGCCCACTCCCAATCTCCCTCTGCGAAACGTTTTCCACCTATTAACTGACCCGCAGGGCAACTGACTGGTGGCCCCTTCTTCCCTCTAACATTCTCGTTGACAGCAAGGCCCCACAACACTATTTCTTCTCTTCTTCCTCGCGCAGATGACGCCCTGCCGTTGCAGCCATTACTCCGGCGATCAATACGCGTTGATTCCGCGACCGTTACTCGCCGTGACTGTGCCCATTTAACCGCCAGTGTCTTCTCTCCATTTCCCCTCACGCGCCTCCCTCTCTCTGCCCCTAGGCTGCTGCAAATCGAGCTCGCACTCCCACTGCTCCGACCACCGTCCCCAGCCAATTCCGGCCGAGCCTCGCCACCCCTTGCCTCCCCAAGCACACGGGAACATTCCCCACTCCCAGGCGCACCTGTCTGTGCCCTCCGTTCCATCGCGGGCGCTCCAGAACGTCGGCTTCGTCTTCAACTGAGCACCGCCGCGTCTGCAAGCAACTCCGGCGACCCTCCTGGTAAGCACAGACCGCCCCTCTCCTTCTCCTTCACGCACGCGTTATCACCTCGACCATGCGCATCTAACCATGCTCTTTGTTTACCCTCTCGTGACCCATAGCACCGTCCTCGACCACGACCGCGTGCAACCGTCGCCAGACCTAACTCCGGTGAGCGATTCCTCCTGTCCCCGTGCGCCCCTTGCCAAGACGACTCCACGTTGAGCTTCCCCAGACTTCTGTGATCACGGTGAGCATACTCCCCTCCCTTCTAGCTTCCTGCATCGCCAGTTTCCCCGTCGCCTGACCGTCGCCGCCGCGCGCAGCCGTCGAGCGCCGCCAGTTAGTGGCAATTAGATACTAGTCGTTAGATCGATATCACATGGCTAAGATTAGAACTGAGCGAAGCGGTATGAGCTAGCCTGAGCCGTGCGATCTGCTTAGATCCAACGAACCGCAGAGCATGATCCACTCGAACCGGTACCGTCCAGTCAAAACGCGACGCGTGGCCAGTTTTTGTTTAAAACAGAATTTGAAAACAGATTTAATTTGCAAATTGAAACCCTTGTAACTTTTGATCCACACGTCCAAAAATTACAAACTTTATATCATTGGAATCAGTGGAACAAGCCCTAGCCAACCATGCAGTTTGTTTAGTAAAAAGCCTCTGGTAAAAGGTTTGTTTTTGCAGAAACATTTGTATGTTTGTTTAGGTTAGAAAAAAATTTCAAAAATGTTTTTGAGGTTGAAATATTGGAAAATTAGTTTGTGATGAACTTACTGACCCTAGGAACCAACCCATGGTTTTAAAAATGACTTTGGTAAAGTTTAGGATGGATTAATTCATTTAGCCCATTTCTAGCCAAATAAAAATAATGGTTTTGTTATGAAAATGTTTTTGGAGTAAAAACTTTGGGAAAATGATTTGAAACAAACCTACTGACCCTAAACACCAAGTTTGAGAAACAACCACTTATTTGGTGAACAACATAAAGTTGTTGCTTTGATAAAAATATTTTTCCACCACATAAAATGATGAATGGATCTAAAAATGGTTTGTGAATAAAACCCTTTTGCAAATGACTTTGCCACTTTAGGAAGTGACCACCTTGAACCTTACAAAATTCAGAGCCTAGTGGAGACCATCTTTGCAAATAAAACTACCTTTTGCATGCTTGCATGCATGACTTAGTTCCTATTAATTTATGTGTGTTTTGTTTGAATATTGGTTGGAATGCTAGTTGATATTGTGTTTGCTTGATTGATTTGTAGTGAAGTTAGAAAAGTGTGAAACTAGCAAGATCAAGAAGTGAACCATCATTCCTACCAAAAAGGCAAGTTACACTATCATCTAAAGTCCTAATATTTTCATTATACTTAGTGGATTTTGAAACATGCATGAAAAGAATTTCTATACTATATGCTATGCTAAAACCTAATAGGATACCCTATACACTCCTTAGTGAAAACAATGTAGTTGTTACATGCTTAGCCATGCTATATTTTGAAAAGAGATACATGTTGAGATTTTATGAAGTTGAGAAAAGGACTTGTGTTTTATATAATAAAACAAGGACTCAATGAACCACCTGGGTGGACAAGGATACTTTGAGTTTTGGAGAAGGTGGCAACAAAAGGAACCATGTCTATGGCAATCTCTTTGTGTTGTGCTCCAAAAGAAAACCACCCAGGAAACTTAGAGATTGAACATGTTTCTCCAATTGTGACTTTCGTGTACAACCACATGCTACTTATGGCTCTGGCTTGGTCAACTACATTGGGAAGACCCATGCATTGTCTTCAGGTTACTGAAAATGAGGACCTGGAATCCTACATGGGTACTGAATACAAGCTAGCAATGGTGTATGGGAGGACCCTCTGGAAAGACTTCGTCACATTCTCAATCTGCCAGTACTCCATCTTGGTGAGTACTAATCCAGTGGCCACTGGTGGCATCAAGATGAGATTGTGACATGTGGGTAAAGTGTACTACTTCTGCAGAAGATAATAAAATCTAAGTACTTAGCCGTGTCCCCGGTTATGGACAATACTGAGCAACTAAAGCTTGAAGCTATGGGAAATCTCGACATTCCAATTTCTAAAAGAAAAACTTTTAAGTGACAACAAAAGACTTGATGCACTTGGGGTTACCAAGGAGCTCAAGAGATTTTGATGAAAACTTGAACACTTGGGGTTACCAAGGAGCTCAAGAGATTTTGATGAAAACTTGAACACTTGGGGTTACCAAGGAGCTCAAGAGATTTTGATGAAAACTTGAACACTTGGGGTTACCAAGGAGCTCAAGAGATTTTGACAAAGACACTTGGTGGATTCCAAGGAGGTGACAAAAGATCAAAACCCTTTTGAAAAGATAGGATAAATTATTGCTTTCTGCAAATGAGCCTAAAACCCTACTTAGCCAAATATGCATGTAATGATAGGATCCACTTATATTCTACATAGTAGTGAAACTTGCCAATACAATTCAAATGTATTGACCTTTGTGGATGTAACTTGTAATGTTGCAGGTTTGATTGATTTTAGTGAAGAATGATTGATTAGGATTACAAAGTCTACAACCAACATGTTTGCCTGTGGCACTTTGAAGATGAAGGACCCATGCTTATAGTTATTCCGCTGCAATGTAATGTAATAGCCAAATGAGCTATGTAAGATGTAATAAAATTATGTTATTCCTGGTTATAAAGTTATATTATGACCTTTGTTTCTTGATATTACATCTTAACTGTGGATGCTAGCTATTGATCCAGGGACTAGCATTGTAAACACAGGGATCTCTACCTTATTAAAGGTTGGGACCTCTACAGGTGTAGTGACTCACACAACCACTAAGTTGATGACGGTGTTTCGAGCCAGCCTAGAGAGGTCAATAGACCATGAAATATTGGCATGGCCCCGCATTTGCCACAAGCTAGTGTGTGTCATGGCTTGGCATAGAAAATTCATAGATAGATCTAGCAAGTAGGTAGGATCATGTTGGACAGGTGTGATTACACATACAACAACAAGTTGGTGAAGGTGTTTCTATCTAGCCCAGAGAGGTCTAGAGACCCTATGCATGCAATGTTGGCATGGCCCCACATTTTCCACAAGCTAGTGTGTGTCATCCCTTGGCATATCACTCTTATAGCTAGATCTATCAAGTGGGTGGGATCATGTTGGCCAGGTGCAGTGACTCACATAACCACTAAGTTGATGATGGTGGTTCTAGCCAGCCCAGAGAGGTCAATTGCCCGTGCAATGTTGGCATGGCCCCACATTTTCTACAAGCTAGTGTGTGTTATGGCTTGGGATATCATAATTATAGCTACATACAGCAAGTAGGTAGGATCACATTGGGCAGGTGTGATGACACATACAACAACAAGTTGGTGAAGGTGTTTCTATCCAACCCAGAGAGGTCTAGAGACCCTATGCATGCAATGTTGGCATGGCCCCAAATCTGCCACAAGTTAGTGTGTGTCATGCCTTGCCATATCACTCTTATAGCTAGATCTATAAAGTGGGTGGGATCATGTTTCCGAGGTTAGTGACTCACACAACCACTATGTTAATAATGGTGTTTCTAGCCAGCCCAGAGAGGTCAATTGCCCGTGCAATGTTGGCATGGCCCCACATTTGCTACAAGCTAGTGTGTGTTATGGCTTGGGATATCACAATTATAGCTACATCCAGCAAGTAGGTAGGATCACATTGGGCAGGTGTGATGACACATACAACAACAAGTTGGTGAAGGTGTTTCTATCCAACCCAGAGAGGTCTAGAGACCCTATGCATGCAATGTTGGCATGGCCCCACATCTGCCACAAGTTAGTGTGTGTCATGCCTTGCCATAGCACTCTTATAGCTAGATCTATAAAGTGGGTGGGATCATGTTTCCGAGGTGTAGTGACTCACACAACCACTATGTTAATAATGGTGTTTCTAGCCAGCCCAGAGAGGTCAATAGCCCATGCAATGTTGGCATGGCCTAACATTTGCCACAAGCTGGTGTGTGTCATGGCTTGGGATAGCAAAATTATGGCTACATCTAGCAAGTAGGTAGGATCATGTAGGCCAGGTGTGATAACACATACAACAACATATTGGTGAAAGTGTTTCTATCTAGCCCAGAGAGGTCTAGAGACCTTATGCATGCAATGTTGGCATGGCCCCACATCTGCCACAAGCTAGTGTGTGTCATGCCTTGGAATATCACTCTTATAGCTAGATCTATCAAGTGGGTAGGATCATGTTGTCAGGTGTAGTGACTCACACAACCACTAAGTTGATGACGGTGTTTCGAGCCAGCCTAGAGAGGTCAATAGCCCATGAAATATTGGCATGGCCCCGCATTTGCCACAAGCTAGTGTGTGTCATGGCTTGGCATAGAAAATTCATAGATAAATCTAGCAAGTAGGTAGGATCATGTTGGACATGTGTGATTACACATACAACAACAAGTTGGTGAAGGTGTTTCTATCTAGCCCAGAGAGGTCTAGAGACCCTATGCATGCAATGTTGGCATGGCCCCACATTTTCCACAAGCTAGTGTGTGTCATCCCTTGGCATATCACTCTTATAGCTAGATCTATCAAGTGGGTGGGATCATGTTGGCCAGGTGCAGTGACTCACATTACCACTAAGTTGATGATGGTGGTTCTAGCCAGCCCAGAGAGGTCCAGACCCCATGCAATGTTGGCATGGCCCCACATTTGCCACAAGCTAGTGTGTGTCATGCCTTGGAATAGCAAAATTATAGCTAGATGTAGCTAGTAGGTAGGATCATTTTGGCAAGGTGTGATGACACATACAACAACAAGTTGGTGAAGGTGATTCTCACCAGCCCAGAGAGGTCTAGAGACCCTATGCATGCAATGTTGGCATGGCCCCACATCTGCCACAAGCTAGTGTGTGTCATGCCTCGGCATAGCACTCTTATAGCTAGCAAGTGGGTGGGATCATTTCGGCTAGGTGTAGTGACTCACACAAACACTAAGTTAATGACAGTGTTTCTAGCCAGCCCAGAGAGGTAAATAGCCCATGCAATGTTGGCATGGCCCCACATTTGCCACAATCTAGTGTGTGTCATGGCTTGGCATAGAAAAATCATAGCTATATCTAGCAAGTAGGTAGGATCATGTTGAGGTGTGATGACACATACAACAAGTTGGTGAATGTGTTTCTATCCAGCCCAGATAGGTCTAGAGACCCTATGCATGCAATGTTGGAATGGCCCCACATCTACCACAAGTTAGTGTGTGTCATGCCTTTGAATAACACTGTTATATATAGATCTATAAAGTGGGTGGGATCATATTGTCCATGTGTAATGACTCACACAACACCTATGTTGATAACGGTGTTTCTAGCCAGCCCAGAGAGGTCAATAGCCCATGCAATGTTGGCATGGCCCCACATTTGCTACAAGCTAGTGTGTGTCATGGCTTGGGATACAAAATTATAGCTACATCTAGCAAGTAGGTAGGATCACGTTGGGTAGGTGTGATAACACATACAACAAATTATTGGTGAAGGTGTTTCTATCTAGCCCAGAGAGGTCTAGATACCCTATGCATGCAATGTTGGCTTGGCCCCCCATCTGCCACAAGCTAATGTGTGTCATGCCTTGGCATAGCAGTCTTATAGCTAGATCTATCAAGTGGGTGGGATCATGTTGGCCAGGTGTAGTGACTCACACAACCACTAAGTTGATGACGGTGTTTCAAGCCAACCTAGAGAGGTCAATAGCCCATGCAATGTTGGCATGGCCCCACATTTGCCACAAGCTAGAGTGTGTCATGGCTTGGCATAGAAAAATCATAGCTAGATCTAGAAGGTAGGTAGGATCATGTTGGCCAGGTGTGATGACACATACAACAACAAGTTGGTGAAGGTGTTTCTATCCTGCCAAGAGAGGTGTCTAGAGCCCATGCATGCAATGTTGTCATGGCCCCACATTTTGCACACGATAGTGTGTGTCATGCCTTGGCAAATCACTCTTATAGCTAGATCTATCAAGTGGTTGGGATCATGTTGGCCAGGTGTAGTGACTCACATAATCACTAATTATGATGGTGGTTCTAGCCAGCCCAGATAGGTCCAGACCCCATGCAATGTTGCCATGGCCCCACATTTGCCACAAGCTAGTGTGTCATGCTTTAGAATAGAAAATTCATAGATAGATCTAGCAAGTAGGTAGGATCATGTTGGCCAGGTGTGATGACACATACAACAACAAGTTGGTTAAGGTGTTTATATCTAGCCCAGAGAGGTCTAGAGAACCTATGCATGCAATGTTGGCATGGCCCCACATCTGCCACAAGCTAGTGTGTGTCATGCCTCGGCAAAGCACTCTTATAACTAGCAAGTGGGTGGGATCATGTTGGCCAGGTGTAGTGACTCACACAACCACTAAGTTGATGACGGTGTTTCTAGCAAGCCCAGAGAGGTCAATATCCCATGCAATGTTGGCATGGCACCACATTTGCCACAAGCTAGTTTGTGTCATGGATTGGCATAGAAAAATCATAGCTAGATCTAGCAAGTAGGTAGGATCATGTTGGCTAGGTGTGATAATACATATAACAACATATTGGTGAAGGTGTTTCTATCCAGCCCAGAGAGGTCTAGAGACCCTATGCATGCAATGTTGGCATGGCCCCACATCTACCACAAGTTAGTGTGTGTCATGCCTTGGCATAGCACTCTTATAGCTAGTTCTATAAAGTGGGTGGGATTATGTTGGCCAGGTGCAGTGACTCACCCAACCACTATGTTGATAATTTTGTTTCTACCCAGCCCAGAGAGGTCAATAGCCCATGCAATGTTTGCATGGCCCCAGATTTTCCACAAGCTAGTGTGTGTCATGGCTTGGGATAGCAAAATTATAGCTACATCTAGCAAGTATGTAGGATCACGTTGGCCAGGTGTGATAACACATACACCACCATATTGGTGAAGGTGTTTCTATCTAGCCTAGAGAGGTGTCTAGACCCTATGCATGCAATGTTGGCATGGCCCCTAAATTTCCACAGGCTAGTGTGTGTCATGCCTTGGCATTTCACTCTTATAGCTAGTTCTATCAAGTGGGTGTGATCATGTTGGCCAGGTGTAGTGACTCACAAAACCAATAAGTTGATGATGGTGGTTCTAGCCAGCCCAAAGAGGTCCAGACCCCATGCAATGTTGGCATGGACCCACATTTGCCACAAGCTAGTGTGTCATGCCTTGGAATAGAAAAATTATAGCTAGATCTAGCAAGTAGGTAGGATCATGTTGCCCGGGTGTGATGATATATACAACAACAAGTTGGTGAAGGTGTTTCTATCTAGCCTAGAGAGGTCTAGATACCCTATGCATGCAATGTTGGCATGGACCCACATCTGCCACAAGCTAGTGTGTGTCATGCCTCAGCATATTACTCTTATAGGTAGCAAGTGGGTGGGATCATGTTGGCCAGGTGTAGTGACTCACACAACGACTAAGTTGATGACGGTGTTTCTAGCGAGCCTAGAGAGGTCAATAGCCCATGCAATGTTGGCATGGCCCCACATTTGCCACAAGCTAGTGTGTATTATGGCTTGGCATAGAAAAATCATAGCTACATCTAGCAAGTAGGTAGGATCATGTTGGCCAGGTGTGATGACACATAGAACAACAAGTTGGTGGAGGTGTTTCTATCCAGCCACAGAGGTCTAGAGACCATATGCATGCAATGTTGGCATGGCCCCACATCTACCACAAGTTAGTGTGTGTCATGCCTTGGCATAGCACTCTTATAGATAGATCTATAAAGTGGCTAGGATCATGTTGGCCAGGTGTAGTGACTCACACAACCACTATGTTAATAATGGTGTTTCTAGCCATCCCAGAGAGGTTAATCGTCCATGCAATGTTGGCATGACCCCACATTTGCCACAAGCTAGTGAATGTCATGGCTTGGCATAGAAAAATCATAGGTACATATAGCAAGTAGGTAGGATCATGTTGGCCAGGTGCGATGACACATACAACAACAAGTTGGTGGAGGTGTTTCTCTCCAGCCCAGAGAGGTCTAGAGACCCTATGCATGCAATGTTGGCATGGCCCCACATCTGCCACAAGTTAGTGTGTGTCATGCCTTGGCATATCACTCTTATAGCTAGATCTATAAAGTGTCTAGGATCATGTTGGCCAGGTGTAGTGACTCACACAACCACTATGTTGATAACGGTGTTTCTAGCCATCCCAGAGAGGTCAATAGACCATGCAATGTTTGCATGGCCCCACATTTTCCACAAGCTAGTGTGTGTCATGGCTTGGGATAGAAAAATTATAGATACATCTAGCAAGTATGTAGGACCACGTTGGCCAGGTGTGATAACACATACAACCCCATATTGGTGAAGGTGTTTCTATCCAGCCAAGAGAGGTCTATCGACACTTTGCATGCAATGTTGGCATGGCCCCAAATTTTTCACAAGCTAGTGTGTTTCATGCCTTGGCATATCACTCTTATAGCTAGATCTATCAAGTGGGTGGGATCATGTTGGCCAGGTGTAGTGACTCACACAACCACTAAGTTGATGATGGTGGTTCTAGCCAGCCCAAAGAGGTCCGGACCCCATGCACTGTTGGCATGGCCCCACATTTGCCACAAGCTAGTGTATGTCATGCCTTGGAATAGAAAAATTATACCAAGATCTAGCAAGTAGGAAGGATCATGTTGGCCAGGTGTGATGATATATACAACAAAAAGTTGGTGAAGGTGTTTCTATCTAGCCCAGAGAGGTCTAGAGACCCTATGCATGCAATGTTGGCATGGCCCCACATATGCCACAAGCTAGTGTGTGTCATGCCTCGGCATAGTACTCTTATAGCTAGCAAGTGGGTGGGATCATGTTGGCCAGGTGTAGTGACTCACACAACCACTATGTTGATGACGGTGTTTCTAGCCAGCCCAGAGAGGTCAATAACCCATGCAATGTTGGCATGGCCCCATATTTGCCACAAGCTAGAGTGTATCATGGCTTGACATAGAAAAATCATAGTTAGATGTAGCAAGTAGGTAGGATCATGTTGGCCAGGTGTGATGACACATACAACAACAAGTTGGTGAAGGTGTTTATATCCAGCCCAGAGAGGTGTCTAGACCCATGCATGCAATGTTGGCATGGCCCCACATCTGCCACAAGTTAGTGTGTGTCATTCCTTGGCATAGCACTCTTATACCTATATCTATAAAGTGGGTGGGATCATGTTGGCAAGGTGTAGTGACTCACACAACCACTAAGTTGATGATGGTGGTTCTAGCCAACCCAGAGAGGTAGAGACCCCATGCAAAGTTGGCATGGCCCCACATTTGCCACAAGATAGTGTGGGTCATGCCTTGGAATAGAAAATTTATAGCTAGATCTAGCAAGTAGGTAGGATCATGTTGGCCAGGTGTGATGACACATACAACAACAAGTTGGTGAAGGTCTTTCTATCCAGCCCAGAGAGGTATAGAGAGCCTATGCATGCAATGTTGGCATGGCCCCACATCTGCCACAAACTAGTGTGTGTAATGCCTCGACATATTACTCTTATAGCTAGCAAGTGGGTGGGATCATGTTGGCCAAGTGTAGTGACTCACACAACCACTAAGTTGATGACGGTGTTTCTAGCCAGCCCAGAGAGGTCAATAGCCCATACAATGTTGGCATGGCCCCACATTTGCCACAATCTAGTGTGTGTCATGGCTTCACATAGAAAAATCATAGCAAGACCTAGCAAGTAGGTAGGATCATGTTGGCCAGGTGTGATGACACATACAACAAGTTGATGACGGTGTTTCTATCCAGCCCAGAGAGGTCTAGAGGCCTTATGCATGCAATTTTGGCATGGCCCCACATCTACCACAAGCTAGTGTGTGTCATGCCTTGGCATAACACTCTTATAGCTAGATCTATAAAGTGTGTGGGATCATGTTGGACAGGTGTAGTGACTCACACAACCACTAAGTTGATGACGGTGTTTCTAGCCAGCCCAGAGGGGTCAATAGCCCATGCAATGTTGGCATGGCCCCACATTTGCCACAAGCTAGTGTGTGTCATGGCTTGGCATAGCAAAATCATAGCTAGATCTAGGAAGTAGGTAGGATCATGTTGGCCAGGTGTGCTGACACATACAACAACAAGTTGGTGAAGGTGTTTCTATCCAGCCCAGAGAGGTGTCTAGACCCCATGCATGCAATGTTGGCATGGCTCCACATTTTCCAGAAGCTAGTGTGTGTCATGCCTTGTCATATCACTCTTATAGCTAGATCTATCAAGTTGGTGGGATCATGTTGTCCATGTGTAGTGACTCACATGACCACTAAGTTGATGATGGTGGTTCTAGCCAGCCCAGAGAGGTCCAGAACCCATGCAATGTTGGCATGGCCCCACATTTGCCACAAGCTAGTGTGTGTCATGCCTTGGAATAGAAAAATTATAGCTAGATCTAGCAAGTAGATAGGATCATGTTGGTCAGGTGTGATGACACATACAACAAGTTGGTGAAGGTGTTTCTATCCATTCCAGAGAGGTCTAGAGACCCTATGCATGAAATGTTTCTATGGCCCCACAACTGCCACAAGCTAGGGTGTGTCATGCCTAGGCATAGTACTCTTATAGCTAGCAAGTCGGTGGGATCATGTTGGCCAGGTTTTGTGACTCACATAACCACTAGGTTGATGATGGTGTTTCTAGCTAGCCCAGAGAGGTCAATAGCCCATGCAATGTTGGCATGGCCCCACATTTGCCACAAGCTAGTGCGTGTCATGGCTTGGCATAGAAAAATCATAGCTATATGTAGAAAGTAGGTAGGGTCATGTTGGCCAGGTGTGATGACACATACAACAACAAGTTGGTGAAGGTGTTTCTATCCAGCCCAGAGAGGTTTAGAGACCCTATGCATGCAATGTTGGCATGGCCCCACATCTGCCACGAGTTAGTGTGTGTCATGCCTTGGCATAGCACTCTTATAGCTAGATCTATAAAGTGGGTGGGATCATGTTGGCCAGGTGTAGTGACTCACATAACCACTATGTTGATAACGATGTTTCTAGCCAGCCCAGAGAGGTCAATAGCCCATGCAATGTTGGCATGGCCCCACATTTTCCACAAGCTAGTGTGTTTCATGGCTTGGCATAGAAAAATGATAGCTACATGTACCAAGTAGGTAGGATCACGTTGGGTAGGTGTGATAACACATACAACAACATATTGGTGAAGATGTTTCTATCCAGCTCAGAGAGGTCTAGAGACCCTATGCATGCAATGTTGGCATGGCCCCACATCTGCCACAAGCTAGTGTGTGTCATGCCTTGGCATAACACTCTTATCGCTAGATCTATCAAGTGGGTGGGATCATGTTGTCCAGGTGTAGTGACTCACACAACCACTAATTTGATGACGGTGTTTCTAGCCAGCCTAGAGGGGTCAATAGCCCATGCAATGTTGGCATGGCCCCACATTTTCCACAAGCTATTTTGTGTCATGGCTTAGCATAGCAGAATCATAGCTAGATCTAGCAAGTAGGTAGGATCATGTTTGCCAGTTATGATGACACATACAACAACAAGTTGGTGAAGATGTTTCTATCCAGCCCAAATAGGTGTGGACCCCATGTATGCAATATTGGCATGGCCCCACATTTTCCACAAGCTAGTGTGTGTCATTCCTTGGCATATCACTCTTATATCTAGATCTATCAAGTGGGTGGGATCATGTTGGCCAGGTGTAGTGACTCACATAACCACTAAGTTGATGATGGTGGTTCTAGCCAGCCCAGAGAGGTCCAGATCCCATGCAATGTTGGCATGGCCCCACATTTGCCACAAGCTAGTGTGTGTCATGCCTTGGAATAGAAAAATTATAGCTAGATCTAGCAATTAGGTAGGATCATGTTGGTCAGGTGTGATGACACATACAACAACAAGTTGGTGAAGGTGTTTCTATCCATCCCAGAGAGGTCTGGAGACCCTATGCATGAAATGTTGGAATGGCCCCACAATTGTCACAAGCTAGTGTGTGTCATCCCTCGGCATAGTACTCTTATAGCTAGAAAGTTGGTGGGATCATGTTGGCTAGGTGTAGTGACTCACACAACCACTAGGTTGATGATGGTGTTTCTAGCTAGCCAGAGAGGTCAATAGCACATGCAATGTTGGCATGGCCCCACATTTGCCACAAGCTAGTGCGTGTCATGGCATATAGGTAGGATCATGTTGGCCAGGTGTGATGACACATACAACAACAAGTTCGTAAAGGTGTTTCTATCCATCCCAGAGAGGTCTAGAGACCCTATGCATGCAATGTTGGCATGTCCCCACATCTGCCATGAGTTAGTGTGTGTCATGCCTTGGAATAGCACTCTTATAGCTAGATCTATAAAGTGGGTGGGATCATGTTGGCCAGGTGTAGTGACTCACACAACCCCTATGTTGATAACGGTGTTTCTAGCAAGCCCAGACAGGTCAATAGCCCATGTAATGTTGGCATGGCCCCACATTTGCCACAAGCTAGTGTGTGTCATGGCTTGGGATAGCACAATTATAGCTACATGTAGCAAGTAGGTAGGATCACGTTGGATAGGTGTGATAACACATACAACAACATATTGGTGAAGGTGTTTCTATCCAGCCCAGAGAGGTCTAGAGACCCTATGCATGCAATGTTGGCATGGCCCCACATCTGCCACAAGCTAGTGTGTGTCATGCCTTGGCATAGCACTCTTATATCTAGATCTATCAAGTGGGTGGGATCATGTTGTCCAGGTGTAGTGACTTACACAACCACTAAGTTGGTGACGGTGTTTCTATCCAGCCCAGAGAGGTGTCTAGACCCCATGCATTCAATGTTGGCATGGCCCCACATTTGCCACAAGCTAGTGTGTGTCATGCCTTGGAATAGAAAAATTATAGCTAGATCTAGCAAGTAGGTAGAATCATGTTGGTCAGGTGTGATAACACATACAACAACAAGTTGGTGAAGGTGTTTCTATCCATCCCAGAGAGGTATAGAGACCCTATGCATGAAATGTTGGAATGGCCCCACAACTGCCACAAGCTAGTTTGTGTCATGCCTCGGCATAGTACTCTTATAGCTAGCAAGTCGGTGGGATCATGTTGGCCAGGTGTAGTGACTCACACAACCACTAGGTTGATGATGGTGTTTCTAGCTAGCCCAGAGAGGTCAATAGCCCATGCAATGTTGGCATGGCCCCACATTTTCCACAAGCTAGTGCATGTCATGGCTTAGCATAGAAAAATCATAGCTAGATGTAGCAAGTAGGTAGGATCATGTTGGCCAGGTGTGATGACACATACAACAACAAGTTGGTGAAGGTGTTTCTATCCAGCCCAGAGATGTCTAGAGACCCTATGCATGCAATGTTGGCATGGCCCCACATTTGCCACGAGTTAGTGTGTGTCATGCCTTGGCATAGCACTCTTATATCTAGATCTATAAAGTTGGTGGGATCATGTTAGCCAGGTGTAGTGACTCACACAACCACTATGTTGATAACGGTGTTTCTAGCCAGCCCAGAGAGGTCAATAGCCCATGCAATGTTGGCATTGCCCCACATTTGCCACAATGTAGTGTGTGTCATGGCTTGGTATAGAAAAATCATAGCTAGATCTAGCAAGTAGGTAGGATCATGTTGGCCAGGTGTGATGACACATACAACAACAAGTTGGTGAAGATGTTTCTATCCATCCCAGAGAGGTCTAGAGACCGTACGAATGCAATGTTGGCATGGCCCGACATCTGCCACAAATTAGTGTGTGTCATGCCTTGGAATATCACTCTTATAGCTAGATCTATAAAGTGGGTGGGATCATGTTGGCCAGGTGTAGTGACTCACACAACCACTATGTTGATAACGGTGTTTCTAGCCAGCCCAGAGAGGTCAATAGCCAATGCAATGTTTGCAAGGCCCCACATTTGCCACAAGCTAGTGTGTGTCTGTGCTTGGGATAGCACAATTATAGCTACATGTAGCAAGTAGGTAGGATCATGTTGGATAGGTGTGATAACACATACAACAACATATTGGTGAAGGTGTTTCTATCCAGCCCAGAGAGGTCTAGAGACCCTATGCATGCAATGTTGGCATGGCCCCACATCTGCCACAAGCTAGTGTGTGTCATGCCTTGGCATAGCACTCTTATAGCTAGATCTATCAAGTGGGTGGGATCATGTTGTCCAGGTGTAGTGACTTACACAACCACTAAGTTGGTGACGGTGTTTCTATCCAGCCCAAAGAGGTCTAGAGACCCTATGCATGCAATGTTGGCATGTCCCCACATCTGCCATGAGTTAGTGTGTGTCATGCCTTGGAATAGCACTCTTATAGCTAGATCTATAAAGTGGGTGGGATCATGTTGGCCAGGTGTAGTGACTCACACAACCACTATGTTGATAACGGTGTTTCTAGCAAGCCCAGAGAGGTCAATAGCCCATGCAATGTTGGCATGGCCCCACATTTGCCACAAGCTAGTGTGTGTCATGGCTTGGGATAGCACAATTATAGCTACATGTAGCAAGTAGGTAGGATCACGTTGGATAGGTGTGATAACACATACAACAACATATTGGTGAAGGTGTTTCTATCCAGCCCAGAGAGGTCTAGAGACCCTATGCATGCAATGTTGGCATGGCCCCACATCTGCCACAAGCTAGTGTGTGTCATGCCTTGGCATAGCACTCTTATAGCTAGATCTATCAAGTGGGTGGGATCATTTTGTCCAGGTGTAGTGACTTACACAACCACTAAGTTGGTGACGGTGTTTCTATCCAGCCCAGAGAGGTGTCTAGACCCCATGCATGCATTGTTGGCATGGCCCCACATTTGCCACAAGCTAGTGTGTGTCATGCCTTGGAATAGAAAAATTATAGCTAGATCTAGCAAGTAGGTAGAATCATGTTGGTCAGGTGTGATAACACATACAACAACAAGTTGGTGAAGGTGTTTCTATCCATCCCAGAGAGGTATAGAGACCCTATGCATGAAATGTTGGAATGGCCCCACAACTGCCACAAGCTAGTTTGTGTCATGCCTCGGCATAGTACTCTTATAGCTAGCAAGTCGGTGGGATCATGTTGTCCAGGTGTAGTGACTCACAGAACCACTAGGTTGATGATGGTGTTTCTAGCTAGCCCAGAGAGGTCAATAGCCCATGCAATGTTGGCATGGCCCCACATTTGCCACAAGCTAGTGCATGTCATGGCTTAGCATAGAAAAATCATAGCTAGATGTAGCAAGTAGGTAGGATCATGTTGGCCAGGTGTGATGACACATACAACAACAAGTTGGTGAAGGTGTTTCTATCCAGCCAAGAGATGTCTAGAGACCCTATGCATGCAATGTTGGCATGGCCCCACATTTACCACGAGTTAGTGTGTGTCATGCCTTGGCATAGCACTCTTATATCTAGATCTATAAAGTTGGTGGGATCATGTTAGCCAGGTGTAGTGACTAACTCAACCACTATGTTGATAACGGTGTTTCTAGCCAGCCCAGAGAAGTCAATAGCCCATGCAATGTTGGCATGGCCCCACATTTGCCACAATCTAGTGTGTGTTATGGCTTGGCATAGAAAAATCATAGCTAGATCTAGCAAGTAGGTAGGATCATGTTGGCCAGGTGTGATGACACATACAACAACAAGTTGGTGAAGATGTTTCTATCCATCCCAGAGAGGTCTAGAGACCGTACGAATGCAATGTTGGCATGGCCCCACATCTGCCACAAGTTAGTGTGTGTCATGCCTTGGAATATCACTCTTATAGCTAGATCTATAAAGTGGGTGGGATCATGTTGGCCAGGTGTAGTGACTCACACAACCACTATGTTGATAACGGTGTTTCTAGCCAGCCCAGAGAGGTCAATAGCCCATGCAATGTTGGCATGCCCCACATTTGCCACAAGCTAGTGTGTGTCATGGCTTGGGATAGAACAATTATAGCTACATGTAGCAAGTAGGTAGGATCACGTTGGGAAGGTGTGATAACACATACAACAACATATTGGTGAAGGTGTTTCTATCCAGCCCAGAGAGGTCTAGAGACCCTATGTATGCAATGTTGGCATGGTCCCACATCTGCCACAAGCTAGTGTGTGTCATGCCTTGGCATAACACTCTTATAGCTAGATCTATCAAATGGGTGGGATCATGTTGGCCAGGTGTGGTGACTCACACAACCACTAAGTTGATGACGGTGTTTCTAGCAAGCCCAGAGAGGTCAATAGCCCATGCAATGTTGGCATGGCCCCACATTTGTCACAAGTTAGTGTGTGTCATGGCTTGGCATAGTAAAATCATAGCTAGATCCAGCCCAGAGAGGTGTCTAGACCCCATGCAATCAATGCTGGCATGGCCACACATTTTCCACATGCTAGTGTGTGTCATGCCTTGGCATATCACTCTTATAGCTAGATCTATGAAATGGGTGGGATCATGTTGGCCAGGTGTAGTGACTCACATAACCACTAAGATGATGATGGTGGTTCTAGCCAACCTAGAGAGGTCCAGACCCCATGAAATGTTGGCATGGCCCCACATTTGCCACAAGCTAATGTGTGTCATGCCTTGGAATAGAAAAATTATAGCTATATCTAGCAAGTAGGTAGGATCATGTTGGCCAGGTGTGATGACACATACAACAACATATTGGTGAAGGTGTTTCTATCCAGCCCAAAGAGGTCTAGAGACCCTATGTATGCAATGTTGGCATGGCCCCACATCTGCCACAAGCTAGTGTGTGTCATGCCTTGGCATAGCACATGTTTCTATCCAGCCAAAGAGGTCAATAGCCCATGCAATAGCACATGATTCTAGCACATCAACCACACAACCTCTAAGATGATGACGATGTTTCTAGCCAGCCAAAGAGGTCAATAGCCCATGCAATGTTGGCATGGCCCCACATTTGCGACAAGCTAGTGTGTGTCATGGCTTGGCATAGCAAAATCATAGGTAGATCTAGCAAGTAGGTAGGATCATGTTGGCCTAGTGTGATGACACATACAACAACAAGTTGGTGAAGGTGTTTCTATCCAGCCCAAGGAGGTGTCTAGACCCCATGCATGCAATGTTGGCATGGCCCCACACCTGCCCCAATCTAATGTGTGTCATGGCTTGGCATAGCACTCTTATAGCTAGATCTATCAAGTGGGTGGGATCATGTTGGCCAGGTGTAGTGACTCACATAACCACTTAGTGGATGATGTGGGTTCTAGCGATCCCAGAGAGGTCCAGACCCCATGCAATGTTGGCATGGCCCCACATTTGCCACAAGCTAGTGTGTGTCATGCCTTGGAATAGAAAAATTATAGCTAGATATAGCAAGTAGGTAGGATCATGTTGGCTAGGTGTGATGACACATACAACAACAATTTGGTGAAGTTGTTTCTATCCAGCCCAGAGATGTTTAGAGACCCTATGCATGCAATGTTTTCATGGCCCTACATCTGCAATGTTTCCTCGGCATAGTACTCTTATAGTTAGAAAGTGGGTGGGATCATGTTGGCCAGGTGTAGTGACTCACACAACCACTAAGTTGATGACGGCATTTCTAGCTAGCCCAAAGAGGTCAATATCCCATGCAATGTTGGCATGGCCCCACATTTGCCACAAGCTAGTGTGTGTCATGGATTCGCATAGAAAAATCATAGCTAGATCTAGCAAGTAGGCAGGATCATGTAGGCCAGGTGTTATGACACATACAACAACAAGTTGGTGAAGGTGTTTCTATCCAGCCCATAGAGGTCTAGAGACCCTATGCATGCAATGTTGCCATGGCCCCACATCTGCCACAAGTTAGTGTGTGTCATGCCTTGGCATAACACTCTTATATCTAGATATATAAAGTGGGTTGGATCATGTTGGCTAGGTGTAGTGACTCACACAACCACTATGTTGATAACGGTGTTTCTAGCCAGCCCAGAGAGGTCAATAGCCCATGCAATGTTGGCACGGCCCCACATTTGCCACAAGCTAGTGTGTGTCATGGCTTGGGATATCCCAATTATAGCTACATCTAGCAAGTAGGTAGGATCACATTGGGTAGGTATGATAACACATACAACAACATATTGGTGATGGTGTTTCTATCCAGCCGAGAGAGGTCTACAGACCCTATGCATGCAATGTTGGCATGGCCCCACATCTGCCACAAGCTAGTGTTTGTCATGCCTTGGCATAGCAATCTTATAGCTAGATCTATCAAGTGGGTGGGATCTTGTTGGCTAGGTGTAGTGACTCACACAACCACTAAGTTGATGACGGTGTTTCTAGCCAGCCAAGAGAGGTCAATAGACCATGCAATGTTGGCATGCCCCACATTTGCCACAAGCTAGTGTGTGTAGTGGTCCCAACCTTTAATAAGGTAGAGATCCCTGTGTTTACAATGCTAGTCCCTGGATCAATAGCTAGCATCCACAGTTAAGATGTATATCAAGAAACAAAGGTCATAGTACAACTTTATAACCAGGAATAAAATAATTCATTACATCTTACATAGCTCATTTGGCTATCTCATTACAATGCAGTAGAAATATCTATAACATGGAGTCCTTCATCTTCAAAGTGCCACAAGCAATCTTGTTGGTTGTAGACTTGTAATCCTAATCAACACACTTCACTAACATCAAACAAACCTGCAACATAATAAGTTGCAGCCACAAGGGTCAATCCATTTGAATTGTATTGGCAAGTTTCACTACTATGTAGAAATAAGTGGATCCTATCAATACATGCATATTTGATAAGTAGGGTTTAGGCTCTTTTGCAGAAAGCAATATAGTTTTATCCTATCTTTTCAAAATAGTTTTGATCTTTTGACAATCTTTCTGAACTCCTTGGAAAACTGCAATTGCTTTTAATCCCTCATTGACACCATGAAGTTTTACTTTGAGAAATTGGAATGTCGAGATCTTCCATAGCTTCAAGCCTTAGTTGCTCAGAGTTGTCCATAACCTGGGACACGGCTAAGTACTTAGAATTTGATCTTCTGCAGAAGTTGTACACTTTACCCACATGACACAATCTCGTCTTGACGCCACCAGTGGCCGCTGGATAAGTACACACCAAATGGAGTACCGGCAGATCGAGAATGTGACAAAGTCTTTCCATAGAAGTCCTCCCAATACACAACGCTAGCTTGTCTACCAGGCACCAATGTAAGGATATATTTCCAATACACAATTCTAGTTAACCTGAAGATGCCAATGCAAGGGTCTTCCACTATGTAGTTGACTAAGCCAGGGCCCATTTAGCATGTGGCTGTACACGGAAGCCACTGTACAAGAAACATGTTCAATATCTAAGTCCCTGGGTGGTTTTCTTTTGGTGCACATACAAAAAGATAGCCATATAAACATGGTTCCCTTTGTTGCCACCTTGTCCAAAATTGAGTATCCTCATTCCACCTAGGTGGTTCATTGAGTACTTGTTTTATTATATAAAACATATATTTTCCAACACTTCATATAATCATTATATGGTATTCCATCCCAAGTCTATAGCAGGGCTAAGCATACTACAACTATGATGTTTTCACTAAGGAAGATGGATTTCCAAATAGGACATAGCATAGCATAATAACATAGTAGCCCTATCATGCATACTATAAAAAAATCACTAAGTGTAGTGAAAATAGTAGGACATGGATGATAGTGTCACTTGCCTTAGTAGTTGGTGGTGTTGGTACACTCTTCGCAATAACACACTTGATAATCAACACAATCTATCAAGCAAAACAACCAAGACAAAACAATCGCAAGATCAAAACTAATGACAACATGAAAATCATGCAAAGTATGCAAACATGCAAGATGGATATTTTTATTGTACAAATTTTTATAACAAGGTTCTGAACATTACTAAGTGATTTATTAACATTTTATATTTTCAAGATTAGAAATGCAACCATTTGTGCAATTGTAGCAATTAGCAACATTTTTTAACAGTTGGAAAGGCCATTCTCACTAAATAATAGCCACGGTATGATTTATACTAGAATAAAATAATATTTTGGTCTTACTGTACAGAGGGTTCAATTTACAACCATTAGCAAAAGGATTCACTTAAAAATAATTAACACAACCATTTTTTACTCAAAATACTCCACAAATGGTTCTGTATAAAACGTGAATTTAATAGACTCAAAATACCTAATTATGGCTCCACTGTGTTCTACTCGTTTTTTTGAATCCATAGACATCTTATTTGCTAAATTTGGATATACAGAACTAAAGATATAATTTTTATGGTGAAAATGACCAATTAAACCATTTAATTTATAAATCAAATTTTTGTATAGAGAATAAGTAATATTATTGCAGGAATGGATTCTACAGAATCTCAGCTTTTCAGGGATGAAAAATTTATAATTTTTGGACTTCTAAATCCTTTTCTATGAATTATACAAGTTCGTACTAAAATCTGGAAAAGTCAAATTCAGGAATTGACTGAAATTGACTTTGACCGATCTGACTGAGTTGATTGTTGACTATGCTGATGTCATGATGATGTCAGAATGGACTACAGAAAAAGTTGCTCGGATGAAAAAACTTTCTACAAGAAAGTTGTAGATAACAACTAGATCTATCTACTGTTCAAAGGAAATTGAATTTGGAGCAACGAGGTGGGCGTAAAATGGATTATACCTTCTAAGATCTAAATCTTTGACCGTGTTTTTCTCTCTGATCGATGAACAAAACAAGGTGAAACCATCAGGAATGGTACCATCTTGACGAGGGGAACAACTTCTGTCTTCAAGCCACCGCGATCCCATGTCGTCTTGAAGGTCTATTTGGGTAGAGAAGATTGGGGAAAATTTTGGACGAAAATGGGGATAAAATGAGTTGAGAACTTATGAAATTTCCCGGAGTGGGGTTTATATATGAGGGGGTGGGGCTGGATTAAAGGAGATTAAAGAGGGAGAGGAATTAGGGAGCATTTAGTGCAATTTAGGAGGGCAATTGAGAGTCATTTAGGAGCATTAGATACAAAGACCAAGTGCTCCTTGGTACAGGTTCATGTACCTGGTCGTCTCCTGTTGGCCTCTTGGCCGATCGGCCTGGTTGGGCCGGCCCATTTTGGATGGCCTGGCCGGCCACCCTTTTTTCTTTTTATTTTTTTTCTTAATTCTTTCATAACTTTTGATTTAGAGCTTCGAATCTGTTGATTCAAATTTCTGTGGGTTCGTAAATTCATGGGCAACATTTTAGGATATAAATTTGATGTATTTGGAAATATTTAATTTTCTTAATTATTAATTAGTTAATTATTGTACGATTGCATATGTGCGATATTGGCCTAGTTGCAGGACAATATATTTGTAATGACTTGAATTTTTTCCTTATTTGAATTTGATTCGATTTAGTTCCACTTTACTTGGATAACCCATGAATTAAAGTTTGAAAATATGAGAGGATAATTTTATAAAATCATAAAATAGCTCACATGAGCTATGGTGCTTATTTTAAAACGAGACTCTTTGCTTTTATTTTTTGGTTCAAAACAAAACAAAGGTTGTTTGAAAAATGTAATAGAAGTAGTTGAGATGTATAGATGGTTTTTGGTTGAGAACATTCCTCAAGATAAAAAATAGATTTTCAAATACATGAAGTTTGTGAAAAAGATTTTGAAGGGGAACCTTGCAAATTATAATTTTGAAGTAGAGGAGATATATGGATAATCTTGATGCTTTTATCTTAGGGTCTTTGTTAAATGCTATATTTATTTTAAGGAGTACCTTTATTTGGGGAAAAACTTTTGTAATAATTCAAAAGGTTTTAAAGTTTCCAATTAGAAGCAAAAAGTTTTCTTTTCCCCCTAAATTTCATTCTTTATTTATTTTGTTTGTATATTTTTTTTACATTTCAAAATTTATAAAATTTTGGGATGTGACAGGCTACCATCCTTAAAAGGAATCTCGTCCCGAGATTCGAGAAGGCTAGAAAGAATAGGTTGAGTTTTAGAATAACTTGGGTGCTACCACCCTTAAAAGAAAGTCTTGTAGGGTTACGTTGATGGTTCACTTGACTATGGGTTCAATAATTGATATCCAAACAAGGAATCCGTATTTGACTCAATTGAGTTAACTAATTCCTGCCATCCTCATCATCTAATTCTTCAAGGGTTCCATACATGCCGATGTGGTTCACATGTCCTTTCTGGGCCACATTGGAATTGCTTTCATTTGGAGTTTCTAGCATCCTTTTTCTTTTTCTTCTCAGGACAGTCTGATGCATGTGTCCAAGTTCCTTACAATTATAGCACTGCAGCTGGCTAATGTCTTTCTTCTTGGGATTGCCATGTTGAGGCTGACCAAGGTCATCTCCATTGTCAGTATCATTCCCATTATTATCACTTCCATTGTTGTTGTGGTGATGCTGATGTGGTCCAAAATCTCCATTGCTCTTTTTCAATGAACGCTTCTTTTGTGATGATCCTGAGTGATACTTGAGGTTATGCTTCCTCTTTCTATTCTCAACTTGATTCATCTTGTTTTCCAAGATGGTGGCTTTGTCACAGAGTGATTGATAAGTTGGGACATATGCAACAGACAGCTGCAGGTTCAACTCATCATTATGTCCTTCGAGGAATTTATCTTTCCTCTTGGCATCTGTATCAACTTCATCCGGTGCATAGCGTGCAAGATTGTTGAACTCCTCGATGTACTCAGCCACACTGAGGTGACACTGTTTTAGATTGTGGAACTCCTTTTTCTTCAAGTTCATCACTTCGGATGAGATGTGAGCTATACGGAAACCATCCTCAAAAATAGCCCAAGTCACATCCTCAAGAGGAGTGGTGATCTGAAAGTTGTCCCACCATGTTGCTGCTGGTCCTTCGAGCAGATATGCTGCAAAACTTACTTTTTCCTCGTCGGTGCAGCCAACAGTCACTAAGTCCTTGTTCACCGAACGTAACCAGTCATTAGCTACCATTGGATCAGTTGTTCTAGAGAACCTTGCAGGGCTTAGTTTCTGAAATCTGGTGAGCATGTCAAGTGTTGGAGGATTATTCTGATTGTTCTTGTTGTTATTGTTGTTCTAATTTTGCATAAATTGTGCCATCATCTGCGTCATTTGAGCTTGAGATGTCATCAACTGCTGCATCTCGGGAGCGAGGTTGTTATTGTTGTTTTGGTTGGGGTTGGCACGACGGGGAGGCATCTGTTGGTTTGATAGGGATAAGTAATGATAGATAGATCTAAAGAAGTTCTAACACACCACCCAAAACAAATAAGTTCAAACAAACAATCAACAAGCAACTATTCACTTAACAACTTATGATCTTACTCATGAGTTGAAGGAAACAACAAGTTTTCTTGAAACAATCAACCTAGTATAGTCATACCTCATTGGTCAATATGATCCATACACTAACATGATATCAATGTTTTAGATAGTTGCTAGGCAATCTAATGTCTCTTTTTTTTACTTGTAGTCCTTAGTGATGTCTAGGTTGAAGTCCTTGGTGAAACTAAATTTGAAGTCATTGGTCATGGTGGAGGATTTGTCCATCAAGTTGAAAAAGGAAGAGACGTAGAATCAAAACCAAAAAGGTTGAGGAAAGAATTTACAAGATAGTTTGTAAATAAGTTTTGGAACAAATACAACTCCTAATTTTCTAAGGGGTTTTGTCCAATCCTAGGGTTACACTCCTACAGGCAACACGGTGCTCTGATACCATCTGTAGCGGTCCCAACCTTTAATAAGGTAGAGATCCCTGTGTTTACAATGCTAGTCCCTAGATCAAGAGCTGGCATCCACAGTTAAGATGTAATATCAAGAAATAAAGGTCATAGTACAAATTTATAACCAGGAATAAAATAATTCATTACATCTTACATAGCCCATTTGGCTATCTCATTACAATGCAGCAGAAATAACTATAACGAACCTTGCGGAGGAAACCTTGGGTTTTCGGGAGTCCTTCATCTTCAAAGTGCCATAGGCAATCATGTTGGTTGTAGACTTGTAATCCTAATCAACACACTTCACTAACATCAAACAAACCTGCAACATAATAAGTTGCAGCCACAAGGGTCAATACATTTGAATTGTATTGGCAAGTTTCACTACTATGTAGAAATAAGTGGATCCTATCAATACATGCATATTTGGATAAGTAGGGTTTAGGCTCATTTGCAGAAAGCAATATAGTTTTATCCTATCTTTTCAAAATAGTTTTGATCTTTTGACAATCTTTCTGAACTCCTTGGAAAACACCAAGTGCTTCTAATCCCTTGTTGACACCATCAAGTTTTACTTTGAGAAATTGGAATGTCGAGATCTTCCATAGCTTCAGGCCTTAGTTGCTCAGAGTTGTCCATAATCAGGGACATGGCTAAGTACTTAGAATTTGATCTTCTGCAAAAGTTGTACACTTTATCCACATGACACAATCTCGTCTTGACGCCACCAGTGGCCGCTGGATAAGTACACACCAAATGGAGTACCGGCAGATCGAGAATGTGACAAAGTATTTCCATATAAGTCCTCCCAATACACAATGCTAGCTTGTTTACCAGGCACCAATGTAAGGATATATTTCCAATACACAATTCTAGTTAACCTGAAGATGCCAATGAAAGGGTCTTCCACTATGTAGTTGACTAAGCCAGGGCCCATTTAGCATGTGGCTGTACACGGAAGCCACTATACGAGAAACATGTTTAATCTCTAAGTCCCTGGGTGGTTTTCTTCTAGTGCACATACAAAAAGATAGCCATATAAACATGGTTCCCTTTGTTGCCACCTTGTCCAAAATTGAGTATCCTCATTCCACCCGGGTGGTTCATTGAGTACTTGTTTTATTATATAAAACATATATTTTTCCAAAACTTCATATGATCATGATATGGTACTCCATCCCAAGTCTATAGCAGGGCTAAGCATACTACAACTATGATGTTTTCACTAAGGAAGATGGATTTCCTAATAGGACATAGCATAGCATAATAACATAGTAGCCCTATCATGCATACTACAAAAATACCACTAAGTGTAGTGAAAATAGTAGGACATGGATGATAGTGTCACTTGCCTTAGTAGTTGGTGGTGTTGGTACACTCTTCGCAATAACACACTTGACAATCAAAACAATCTATCAAGCAAAACAACCAAGACAAAACAATCACAAGATCAAAACTAATGACAACATGAAAATCATGCAAAGTATGCAAACATGCAATATGGCAATTTTGGTCTGACTGTACAGAGGGTTCAATTTACAACCATTAGCAAAAGGATTCCCTTAAAAATAATTTACACAACAATTTTGATACTCAAAATACTCCACAAATGGTTCTATATAAAACGTGATTTTAACAGACTTAAAAATACCTAATTATGGCTCCACTGTGTTCTACTCGTTTTTGTGAATCCATAGACATATTATGTGCTAAAATTTGGATATACAAAACTAAATATATAATTTTTATGGTGAAAATGATCAATTAAACCATTTAATTTACTAATCAAATTTTTGTACAGAGAATAAGTAATATTATTGCAGAAATGGATTCTACAGAATCTCAGATTTTAAGGGATACCAAATTTATAATTTTTGGACTTCTAAATCTTTTTCTATGAATTATACGAGTTCGTACTAAAATCTGGAAAAGTCAAATTCAGGAATTGACTGAAATTGACTTTGACCGATCTGACTGAGTTGACTGTTGACTATGCTGATGTCACGATGATGTCAGAATTGACTACAAAAAAAGTTGCTTGGATGAAAAAACTTTCTACATGAAAGTTGTAGATGACAACTAGATCTATCTACTATTCAAAGGAAATTGAATTTGGAGCAACGAGGTGGGCGCAAAATGGATTATACCTTCTAAGATCTGAATCTTTGACCGTGTTTTTCTCTCTGCTCAATGAACAAAATAAGGTGAAACCAGCGGGAATGGAACCGTCTTGACGAGGGGAACAACTTCTGTCTTCAAGCCACCGCGATCCGAGGTCGTCTTGAAGGTTTATTTGGGTGGTGAAGATTGGAGAAAATTTTGGACGAAAATGGGGCTAATATGAGTTGAAAACTTATGAAATTTCCTCGAGTGGGGTTTATATAGGAGGGGGGTGGGGGCTGGATTAAAGGAGATTTAAGAGGGAGAGGAATTAGGGGGCATTTAGTGCAATTTAGGAGGGCAATTGAGAGTCATTTAGGAGCATTAGATACAAAGACCAAGTGCTCCCTGGTATAGGTTCATGTACGTACCTGGTCGTCTACTGTTGGCCTCTTGGCCGATCGGCCTGGTTGGGCCGGCCCATTTTGGCTGGCCTGGCCGGCCACCCTTTTTTTCGTTTCATATTTTTTTTCTTAATTCTTTTATCACTTTTATTTAGAGCTTCGAATCTGTTGATTCAAATTTCTGTGGGTTTGTAAATTCATGGGCAACATTTTAGGACATAAATTTGATATATTTGGAAATATTTAATTTTCTCAATTATTAATTAGTTAATTATTGTACGATTGCATGTGTGCGATATTGGCCTAGTTGCAAGGCAATATATTTGGAATGACTTCAATTTTTCCTTCTTTGAATTTGATTCGATTTAGTTCCACTTTAGATGGATAACCCATGAATAAAAGTTTGAAAATATTAGAGGATAATTTTATAAAATCTTAAAATAGCTCACATAAGTTATGGTGCTTATTTTAAAACGAGACTCATTGCTTTTATTTTTTGGTTCAAACCAAAACAGGTTATTTGAAAAATGTAATTGAAGTAGTTGAGATGTATAGATGGTTTTAGGTTGAGAACATTCCTCAAGATTAAAAATAGATTTTCAAATACAAGAAGTTTGTGAAAAAGATTTTGAAGGGGAACCTTGCAAATTATAATTTTGAAGTAGAGGAGATATATGGATAATCTTGATTCTTTGATCTTAGGGTTTTTGTTAAATGCTATTTTTATTTTAAGGAGTACCTTTATTTGGGGAAAAACTTTTGTAATATTTCAAAAGGTTTTAAAGTTTCCAATTAGAAGAAAAAAGTTTTCTTTTCCCCCTAAATTTGATTCTTTATTTATTTTGTTTGTATATTTTTTTACATTTCAAAATTTATAAAATTTTGGGATGTGACAGGCTACCACCCTTAAAAGGAATCTCGTCCCGAGATTCGAGAAGGCTAGAAAGAATAGGTTGAGTTTTAGAATAACTTCGGTGCTACCACCCTTAAAAGAAAGTCTTTTAGGGTTACATTGATGGTTCACTTGACTATGGGTTCAGTAATTGATATCTAAACAAGGAATCCTTATTTGACTCAACTGAGTTAACTAATTCCTGCCATCCTCATCATCTAATTCTTCAAGGGTTCCATACATGTCGATGTGGTTCACATGTCCTTTCTGGGCCACATTGGAATTGCTTTCATCGTAGTTTTTAGCATCCTTTTTCTTTTTCTTCTCAGGACAGTCTGATGCATAGTGTCCAAGTTCCTTACAATTATAGCACTACAGCTGTCTAATGTCTTTCTTCCTGGGATTGCCATGTTGGTCCTGACCAAGGTCATCTCCATTGTCAGTATCATTCCCATTATTATCACTTCCATTGTTGTTGTGGTGATGCTGATGTGGTCCAGAATCTCCATTGCTCTTTTTGAATGAACGCTTCTTTTGTGATGATCCTGAGTGATACTTGAGGTTATGTTTGCTCTTTTTGTTCTCAACTTGATTCATCTTGTTTTCCATGATGGTGGCTTTGTCAAAGAGTGATTGATAATTTTCAAATACAGGAAGTTTGTGAAAAATATTTTGAAGGGGAACCATGCAAATTATAATTTTGAAGTAGAGGAGATATATGGATAATCTTGATGCTTTGATCTTAGGGTTTTTGTTAAATGCTATTTTTATTTTAAGGAGTACCTTTATTTGGGGAAAAACTTTTTTAATAGTTCAAAAGGTTTTAATGTTTCTAATTAGAAGAAAAAAGTTTTCTTTTCCCCCTAAATTTCATTCGTTATTTATTTTGTTTGTATTTTTTTACATTTCAAAATTTATAAAATTTTGGGATGTGACAGTGTGTGCCATGGCTTGGCATAGCAAAATAAGAGTTAGATCTAGCAAGTAGGTAGGCTCATGTTGGCCAAGTGTGATGACACATACAACAAGAAGTTGGTGAAGGTGTTTCTATCCAGCCTAGAGAGGTGTCTAGACCCCATGCATGCAATGTTGGCATGGCCCCACATCTGCCACAAGTTATTGTGTGTCACGGCTTGGCATAGCACTCTTATATCTAGATCTATCAAGTGGGTGGGATCATGTTGGCCAGGTGTAGTGACTCACACAACCACTATGTGGATAGCGGTGTTTTTAGCCAGCCCAGAGAGGTCAATAGCCCATGGAATGTTGGCATGTCCCTATTTGCCACAAGATAGTGTGTGTCATGGCTTGGGATAGAAAAATTATAGCTACATCTAGCAAGTAGATAGGATCACGTTGGGCATGTGTGATAACAGATACAACAACATATTGGCGAAAGTGTTTCTATCCATCCCAAAGAGGTCTAGAGACCCTATGCATGCAATGTTGGCATGGCCCCACATCTGTCACAAGCTAGTGTGTATCATGCCTTGGCATAGCACTCTTATAGCTAGATCTATCAAGTAGGTGGGATCATGTTAGCCAGGTATAGTAACTCACACAACCACTAAGTTGATGGCGGTGTTTCTAGCCAGCCCAGAGAGGTCAATAGCCCATGCAATGTTGGCATGGCCCCACATTTGCCACAAGCTAGTGTGTGTCATGGCTTGGCATAGAAAAATCATAGCTAGATCTAGCAAGTATGTAGGATCATGTTGGCCAAGTGTGATGACACATACAACAACAAGTTGGTGAAGATGTTTCTATCCAGCCCAGAGAGGTCTAGAGACCCTATGCATGCAATGTTGGCATGGCCCCACATTTTCCACAAGCTAGGGTGTGTCATGGCTTGGCATAGAGAAATCATAACTAGATCTATCAAGTAGGTAGGATCATGTTGGCCAGGTATGATGACACATACAACAACAAGTTGGTGAAGGTGTTTCTCTCCAGCCCACAGAGGTCTAGAGACCCTACGAATGCATTGTTGGCATGGCCCCACATCTGCCATAAGTTAGTGTGTGTCATGCCTTGCCATAGCACTCTTATAGATAGATCTATAAAGTGGGTGGGATCATGTTGGCCAGGTGTAGTGACTCACACAACCACTATGTTGATAACGGTGTTTCTAGCCAGCCCAGAGAGGTCAAAAGCCCATGCAATGTTGGCATGGCCCGCCATTGACACAAGCTAGTGTGTGTCATGGCTTGAGATAGCACAATTATAGCTATATGTAGCAAGTAGGTAGCATCACGTTGGGTAGGTGTGATAACATATACAATAACATATTGGTGAAGGTGTTTCTATCCAGCCCAGAGAGGTCTAGAGACTGAAGGGTTTTGCAGCATAGTAAATCAAAAAAATTCTACGGATGCGAACGGGAAAGCCAAGATCTAATATAGGAGATGCAAACAACGAGGGGGATTAGATGAGATCTTCATACCCTTGAAGATTCGCACAGCGGAACGTTCGTCGGAACGTGGGTGATGTAGTCGTACTCGCTTCTCCTCCTCGCGATCCGATCCGATCTAACACCGCAAGTGGCGATGCCTTCAAGAGATGCACACGTGCGGCACCTCGACGTATCCTCCTTCCTCGGTCCAGCAAGTATGGTGGAGAGACGGATTGGATCTACAACGCGACGGCGCGGTGCAAGTGGTGGAGAGTTTCTGCAGCAGGGCTTCGCCTACGTGCAGTCGGGAGGGAGAGAGAGAGGAGGGCTGCAGGGCGGCTAGGGTTGTGGAGGAGGTTTGGGGGGAGGGTGCGCCCCAGCCCTCTATATATAGAGGGGTGGGCGCCAGCCCTAGCCCCTCCCCCAAGCCCTAGGCCGGCGGCCAAGGAGGGAGGAGTGGGGGGCAAGTTCCCCCCCTTCTAGAAGCTTTCCTAGGGTTTGCCCTAGATCTGGCCGGCTGGGCCCTATGGGGCCTTGTGCCCCTGGTGCAATGCGGCCAGAGCACTCCCTCACAGGCCCATGCCCCCTCCCGGCAGGTGGGGCCACGTTGGTCCTCTTCCGGAAGGTTCTAGAAGCTTCCGGTACAATACCGATTAACCCGAAACAATTCCGAACTCCAAAAACTGCATTGCCTTATGTGAATCTTATTCTCCGGACCATTCCGGAACCTCTCGTGATGTCCTGGATCCCATCCGAGACTCCGAACAAAAACTCATAAACCAATTATCCAATCTATCCTAGCATCGAGACACGTTAAGTGTGTGACCCTTCGGGTTCGAGAATATGCAGACATGATCTTCTATCAATAATCAACAGCGGGGTCTGGAAACCCATATTGACTCCCACACATTCATCGATGATCATATCGGATGAACCACGATGCCAGGATTCAATCATTCCCATATATATATTCCCTTCGTCTCGTGATATTTTACTTGCCCGAGATTTGATCGTCGGTACTGTCATACCTAGTTCAATCTCGTTCATAGCAAGTACTTTACTCGTTCCGTAATCCGATATCACTTTGTGATTAACTCCTTAACCAGATGCTTGCAAGCGGTGTTGATATCGATTACCGAGTGGGCCCGAAGTATATCTCTCTGACTTGGGAGGGACAAATCCTATCTCGATACATACAACCCAACAGGTACTTTCCGATCACCTGAGAGACACCTTTATGATCACCCTCTCATAGGATGACGTTTGATGACCTCAAAGCTTTCTTCCGATACCAGGGAGTTGTATTATCTCATGGTCTAAGGAATACAATATTTGACATAAGAAAAGCTTCGCAAAGATGAACACGATGACACGATCTAATTGCTTCACTTAGTTTGGGTCTGTCCATCATATCATTCTCCAAATGATATGATCTCATTATTAATCGACAACTCATGTCTATGGTTAGGAAACCTTAACCATCATTAATCAATGAGCTAGTCCATAGAGGCATACTAGGGACACGGTGTTGTTCACAAACCACACAAGTATTAAAGTTTCCGCTTAATACAATTCTAGCATGGAATATAAACTTTATCATGAACAAGAATTATAATAATAACATCTTTATTATTGCCTCTAGGGCATAATTCCAACAGTATCCCACTTGCACTAGAGTCAATAATCTAGTTTACATTTGGCAACAATCTCACACCCATGGCACTAAGGTGCTGATCATGTTTTGCACGTGGAAGAGGTTTAGTCAATGGATCTGCGACATTTAGATCTGTATGTACTTTGCTAATCTTCAGATCTCCATCTGCTATATAATCTCGGATTATATGAAACTTGCGGTTGATATGCTTGGTCTTTAGATGATATCTTGGTTCCTTAGCGAGTGCTATGGCGCCAGTGTTGTCACACAATATCTCCAGTGGGTCCAAGGCACTTGGAACCACGCCAAGCTCAGTGATGAAGTTCCTGATCCAAACTCCTTCACTCGACGCTTCTGCAGTAGCCATGTATTCCGCTTCTACTATAGATCCCGCAATCACGCTTTGCTTGCAGCTTCTCCAGCTCATAGCTCCTCCATTCAAAATATAAACGGATCCTGTCTGAGATTTAGAATCATCCTTGTCGGTGTCGAAACTAGCATTGACATAACCTTTTACGACGAGCTGTTCATCACCTCCATAGACTAAGAACATTTCTTTAGTCCTATTTAGGTCCTTTAGGATGTTCTTCATGGCTGTCCAGTGTTCCACTCCTGGATCACTTTGATATCTGCTCGTGAAACTAAAAGCATTGGACACATCCGGTCTAGTACACAGCATGGCATACATGATAGAACCTATGGCCGAGGCATAAGGCACTTTGCTCATAGCTTCTCTATCATTTACCGTAGCTGGACACTGAGCCTTGCTCAATATCTTACCTGACAACATAGGCACTGAACCTTTCTTTGCCTTATCCATTCTGAACCTTTTCAGAACTTTGTCTAGGTATGTACTCTGGCTTAAAGCTATCAGGCGTCTTTGTCTATCTCTATAGATTTTGATGCCCAATATATAAGCAGCTTCACGTAGGTCTTTCATTGAAAAACACTTGTTCAAATAACTCTTCACATTGTTAAGCATGTTAATGTCATTTCCAATAATCAATATGTCATCCACATATAGTAACAGAAATGTCACTGAGCTCCCACTCACTTTCTTGTAGATACAAGCTTCGTAGCAATTTGGAACAAATCCAAAGCTCTTGATCACTCGATCAAAACGAAGGTTCCAACTCCGAGATGCTTGCTTCAGTCCATAAATGGAACGCTGAAGTTTGCATACTTTATCAGCATCCTTAGGATCGATAAAACCTTCGGGTTGCATCATATACAACTCTTCATCAATGTTGCCATTGAGGAACGCAGTCTTGACATCCATCTGCCATATTTCATAATCATGAAACGCAGCAATTGCTAATAAAATCCGAATGGACTTAAACATTGCTACGGGAGAGAAAGTCTCATCATAGTCAACACCTTGAACTTGTCGAAAACCTTTTGCGACAAGTCGTAGAAGAAGCGATAGGGGTGTTCTATGAAGAGACCAAAAAGTCAAGGGTCTTGGGACCTAATTAATGGTGAAGTTATGGCATTCTCTTTTAGGGACTTCATGTATTTGCCCTAGTCTGTTGGGAATGTAGGTGTCCGAGAATGAAAGCTCGGCAACAGAGCAGACCGGTCATTCAGAAAGGGGTCGGTCACTTTTCCGGGCCGGGATCGAGAAGTGGAAGTCATAAAAAAGAGATGTTTCTCTTCGGACTTCATATCAAGAGGAAAGGTAGCTTGTCCTTCAGTCTCACTATTGGAAATTCTAGCTTGATTTTTTTTTCACCGTCTCTTTATAGACGGTAACATTACCATCCGCGTATGTTTTCTTCTTGAAGATCCATTTGCACTCAACGGCCTTTCGGTCGCTAGGAGGGTCCACCAAAGTCCATACTTGGTTTTCGCTCATGGATCCCAATTCGGATTTCATGGCCTCTAGCCATTTCTCAGAGTCTGAGCTCATCATCGCTTCCTCATAGTTCGTAGGTTCACTGTCTTCTAACAACAAGACAGTTAAGACAGGGTTACCATACCACTCAGGAGGGGCACGCGACCTTGTCGACCTGCGACGTTCAGTAGCAGCATCGTCCAAAGCTTCATGATCCTTGTCATTAGCTTCCTCTATTGTTGGTGCAGGCGGCACTGGAACAATTTCAGGTACTGCGCTACTCTCCAATTCAAGAGAAGGTTCAATAACCTCGTCTAGCTCTACTTTCCTCCCACTCACTTCTTTCGAGAGAAACTCCTTCTCAAGAAAGGAACCGTTCTTTGCGACAAACACTTTGCCTTTGGTTCTGTGATAGAAGGTATACCCAATAGTTTCTTTAGGGTATCCTATGAAGACGCATTTCTCCGCTTTGGGTTCGAGCTTGTCCGGCATCAACTTCTTGACGTAAGCTTCGCATCCCCAAACTTTAAGAAACGACAACTTAGGTTTAGCACCAAACCACAGTTCATACGGTGTCGTCTCAACGGATTTAGATGGTGCCCTATTTAAAGTGAATGCAGCGGTTTATAATGCATAACCCCAAAATGATAATGGCAAATCAGTAAGAGACATCATCGATCAGATCATATCTAATAGGGTTCGATTCCGGCGTCCAGACACACCATTGCGATGTGGTGTGCCGGGTGGCGTGAGTTGCGAAACGATTCCGCTTGCTTTAAGATGCGTGAGAAAATCATAACTCAAATATTCACCTCCACGATCGGATCGTAGAAACTTACTTTTTCTGTTACGATGGTTCTCCACTTCATTCTGAAATTCCTTGAAATTTTCAAATGTTTCAGATTTATTGTCACATCCCAAGATTTTCCAAATCTTGTAATGTGAAAAATAAATGAATAAAATAAAACTTTGTTGATTTTCAGGGTGAGAAGAAACTTTTGAATCCAATTTGAAACTTTCAAAACCTATTTTGATCAAGATAAATCCTAAAGGGATTTAAAAAGTTAAACATTTAATAAAGGAAAATAAAAATATTTGGTTTTACTATTTTTGGATCTTTTAATAAAAGATTTTGTTTTCAAATGAAAAGGTGGATTTATAAATAAAGATTATTCTATAAAGCCAAATTAAACCTTGGTCAAACTTTTGGAAATAAAACATTTTGTTTTGATTAAAAAGAATAAAGTTTATTTAAACAAAATAATGAGGATTTATTAATATCCAGTTTTATTAAAAATAAAGGTTTTCCCCATTCTAAATAAACACTAAAACTTATTTATTTATTTTAAATAAGTTTTCCAAGTATTTTATTTTCTCAAATAAAACTACTGAAGTGTTTTGGCTTTGTTTTAGATTTCAAAACAAAGATTTTAATAAAACAAATCCTATTTGAATTAAATGAATAAGGTCTATTCACTTAGTTATTAATGGACCCTAATGTAAAAAAATGTTATTTTGTTTTAAACAAGTTTTCCAAGTATCTTTTATTTTCAAATAAAACCTACTGATTTGGGTTTGATAATATTTGGATTTCAAATGGAGTTTTTATTAAATAAATCAAACCCTATTTGATTAAATAACTAAAGGTCCATTTTATTTAATTAATGAATGGATCCTAAAAAGAATAAAAATATTAGTTTATTTTGGGATTTGGTTTATGTTGATAAACAGAACCAAAAACTCATTACAACTGTGGTGATTGTTTGAATTGTTTGAATGTTTGAATAGTTGATTGAAATTCAAAACAGAAATTGATTTGGAAAAAGAAAATGATTCAGAACTGGAAAAAAATAGGAATCTGGTCGACCCAACCTAGCAGCCCAGTTTAGGCCCAACTCCAGCCCACCTTTCTTTCCCTCAGTGAAACGTTGTTCACTCGATCACGCACCCATACAGACGATGACAAGTGGACCCCATCCCCCTCACTCCTTTTCTCGCTGACACTAGGCCCCACAGCCACGTTCTCTTCTTCCCCACCCGCGGACTACGCCTTCCCCCTCGCCGGTCGTTGCAGGCAAATTAAGTCTGGCGTAATACGTCTTAACCACGCGTTGAATCAGCCCCGTGACCGCGCGCATTTAAGCGTCCCTCTCCCCTCTCTGGTTCCCCTCTGTCGCCAGACCTCCCTCGCCACCAGGCTGCCTCGAATTGGCCCTGCACCGCCGCTGTTCCGGCGAGCTTCTCCGGTGAATTCCGACAAACCGCAGCCGCGCCTCACCTCCCTCTGCATGCAAGCTTGCTCTCCAGTCCCAGGCGCACCTGCCCGTGTGCTCCACTCGCCCGCGCGCGTCCCCTAGCGTCGACAAGCACGACACAGAGCGTCGCCGCCGTCTGTCTCGTCCCCGTCGAGCTCTTCCGGTAAGCCTCGACCGCCCCTAGCCTTCCTATTGATGCTCACATCATCTCCAGTTCAGTCCGCGTCTAACCGTACCATCCATTTGCCTTGGGGTGAACTGCAGCATTGCCCCGTCGTCAACCAGAGCCGCCAGACGCCGTTGCAAACTCCGGCGAGCAATCGTCGCCGTTCCTGAGCGCCCCTCGCCAAGCCAACGCCACCTCGGGCTTCACCTCGACCCTGCGAGCACTGTAAGCCATTTCCCCCTCTCCCTCGCTTCCTAGCTTCGCCGGAAACCTCCTGCCCGAGCGTGCGCCGCCACCCGCCGCCGCCAGCGCCGCCGATCTTTGGCAAGCATGCTAGCGACCGTAGGATCTTGATCTGAAGGATGCGATAGAACGTGAGCGAAAGGGTAAGTAGTGTCTCTGCACCGCACGATCTCACTTAGATCCAACAATCGAGAGAGATCAATCCGAGCGAACCGGTACCGACGAATTAGAACAGGCCACGTGTCTCTGCTGGTTTGATTTCAAACAGAATTGATCTAATTGATGTTCAATTTTGTAAAATCTATAACTTTTGATCCATACGTCCAAATTTTGCAAACTTTATATCAATGGAATCAGTGGAACAAGCCCTAGCCAACCATGCCTTTTGTTTAGTAAAAAGTTTCTGTTAAAATGTTTGTTTTTGCAGAAACATTTGTATGTTTGTTAAGGATGTGAAAATTGTTTAAAAATGAATTTGGGGATAAAATCTTTGGCAATTGGATTGATTTGAACCTACTGACCATAGGAAACACTTTGTGGTTTCAAAAATGTATTTTGTGAAACAAAAGAATGATTCTTTGATTTAAAACCATTTCTAGTCAAATAAAAATATAGTTTATTTATTAAAAATGGTTTTGGAAGAAATCTTTTGGGAAATGTTTTGTTTTAAACTCTATGACCCTAAACACCAAGTTTTATGGTTTGAAAACATATTTGGTGAACCCTATAGATTAATGCCTTAGTAAAAATATTTCTACACCACATAAAATGATACTTTGTTTTGAAAATGGTTTAGGAAATGAAAACCCTTTTGCAAATGACTTTGCCACTTTACAAAATGACCATTAGGTGTTTTCAAATGTTTATGTCCCATTAGGAACCACTTGTCCAAATAAAACAAACCTTGGCATGCTTGCATGCATTATCTTAGTTCTATGATTTTATGTGATTGTTTTGCTTGAATGGTAGATTGAACTTGTGCCTGGCTTGATTAAATTGTAGTGACTTGAAGAGTATGATTGTAGCAAGGACAAGGAGTGAACCTATACTCTACCAAAAAGGCAAGTGATGCTTCATACTTTTATCCCATTACTTTCACTATGCATTAGTGATTTCTCTAAGTAAAACTTGCATGGAATTTTTGCTAAGTATAAACCTTGCTATAGGAAAACCTAGTAGTTGAAACCTTAGTAGAAAATCTTCCTAAGTTAAGATTCCTATTACTATGAAGCTTAGCTTAGCTAATAGAAAACAAGGGTGGAAATATATTCACACTATGGAAAAATTTCTAAGTCTGAGGACTTGTGTTTTTGTTAATAAAACAACTAAGTTAATGAATCACCTGGGTGGAATGGTAATTGCTTGGTGGATTTTGGTTGAGTGGTTCACAAGGCCCATGTCTATGGTTTACCTTGTGTATCTCACTTGTGGATGGCTAGCCAGGAACAAAGAGATTTGAGATGTCAAATGTTGAGAAGCTTCAAGTGCAGCCACTTGGCATTATGGGCTCTGCCTGGATCATATAGGTTGCAAGAACTTAGCCATATGGACAGTGGGTGGTAGAGTTTGATAGGTTGGAACGCGTCCATTTTGGTCTAAGGGAAGGCTTCTGAAAGATCTTGTCTTGGGAAACCAAGTCTTGTGGGGAAAGTGCACCACCTCTGCAGAGTGTAAAATCTAAGTACTTAGCCATGTCCCTGGTAAAGGACAATTTGAGCATCAAGACATGGAAGCAATCAAGAATCTCATCATTCAAATTTCTAAGTAAAAAACATGTGGTTTGAACAAGGGTTAAGGAATTTTCAATCTTTGATTGGGAGATGCCTTGGAAAAGTTTTGTCAAAACAAAAACTTAGTATTTTCAAATGATAAGGAAAAATCTATTTTGAGCAATGCAAGCCTCAACTCCACTTAGCCAAATGCATATAGATGTTAGAATCCACTATACTACCATAGTATCACTTGCCAATACAATTCAAATGTATTGACCCTTGTGGCTGTAACTTGTATGTTGCAGGTTTGATTATTTTAGAGAAGATTGATTGATTAGGATTACAAAGTCTACAACCAACATGTCCGCCTGTGGCACTTTGAAGATGAAGGACCCCATGCTTATAGTTATTCTGCTGCAATGTAATGTAATAGCCAAATGAGCTATGTAAGATGTAATAAAATTATGTTATTCCTGGTTATAAAGTGTATTATGACCTTTGTTTCTTGATATTACATCTTAACTGTGGATGCTAGATAATGATCCAGGGACTAGCATTGTAAACACAGGGGACTCCACCTTATGTTAATAAAGGTTGGGACACTCCCTCTATAGATGGTATCAGAGCATTGTGTTGCCTGTAGGATTTGTAAACCCAGGATTGGACAAAACCCTTAGAAAAATAGGAGTTGTATTTGTTCCAAAACCTATTTACAAACAAACTTGTAAACTGTTTCCTCAACCATTTTGGGTTTCAACTCTACATCTCATCTATTTCAACTTGATGGAAAAACCTACCCCATGGCCAAAGACTACACCATGTGCAAAGGACTTCTTCAACACTTTCAACTCTAATGACTTCAACTTCTTCAACTCTAATGACTTCAACATCTTCAGCATATTCACCAAGGACTTCCAACTTGGATACCACTAAGGATTACAAGTGAAACAAGGAAATCTTGCTCAAGATTTAGAGACTGAGGGAATGCAAAAGTTAGAAGGAGTTCACTTCACTAGAAGTTATTGTAACCAAGAGTTTTTCTCAAGGAAACCATGATCTCATGAAAAGAAGAATCAACCAAGAAGGATGGAAAGATCACAAGTAAACCCTATAGATGGACTACCATATTTTAGTTAAGTCAACCACACCAACTTATGTGGTGTAACAAAAATGTTTTGTTGCCTAAGTATGTGCTAGAACTTTGTTGTTTGAGTGAAATGCTGTTTGTGATTGCTTGCACATTGCTTGTGTGAATTGTGATGTGTGTGATTAGAAATATTTCCTTAGAAATGTCTTGCCTATTCTAATCCCAATCCAACCCAAACAATGACTTCTCCAAGAAACACCAACATCAAAGTTGATGACCCCAACAACAACCAAGTGGACAACATGAGAGAACTTATAGCAACCCAAAACCAGTTGAGCCAAGAGACAACTCAGCTTTTAGCCAACAACAATGGACTAGACCCAACCATACAAAGGATTTTGAAGCTTCAATCCGAATTGCTGCAAGGATTGGTTACTCAAATGATCAACATGAGAGAAAACTTTTCCCAAAAGGCTTATGACAACAAGAATGACAAAGATGCTATTTTAGAAGGAACCAAGGCTTACAATACTTGTGGATACAAGGATCATGCATCCAAGGATCATGAAGATCAATGCCCCAAGAAGAGAGAAAGATCTCCCACCTATGAAGAACATGAACTAGAAGAACTCCTAGCTTTGGAGAGACCCAAAAAGAAGAAGAAGAAGAAATGACCCAACCCTAACAAAGAAGATATTACTCAAGTGCAATGTTACAATTGCAAAGAGATGGGAAACTATGCCAATGAATGCCCAGAAAAGAAGAATGACCAAGGAAACAAACAAGAGGCAATGATACCACAGGAAAAGAAAGATATCAGCCAAGTGATGTGTTTCAAATGCAAGGAACTAGGCCACTATGTAAACTTCTGTCCAGGAAAGATGAAGCACAATATAAACCAGACTATGAAGGATCTCGGCCTTGTCACATGTTTCAAATGCAAGGAGCTAAGACACTATGCAAACTTCTGTCCAGGAAAGTTACATCAAGATCTCAAGCAAGCCAACATGTAAACTAGTTGGAAAATTTTTAAGGGTGGTAGTACCCTAGATGCTTTTGAGCCAAATTGTAACCCTAACCTTCCCAAATCTCGGGACGAGATTTATTTTAAGGGTGGTAGCCTGTCACATCCCAAGATTTTCCAAATCTTGTAATGTGAAAAATAAATGAATAAAATAAAACTTTGTTGATTTTCAGGGTGAGAAGAAACTTTTGAATCCAATTTGAAACTTTCAAAACCTATTTTGATCAAGATAAATCCTAAAGGGATTTAAAAAGTTAAACATTTAATAAAGGAAAATAAAAATATTTGGTTTTACTATTTTTGGATCTTTTAATAAAAGATTTTGTTTTCAAATGAAAAGGTGGATTTATAAATAAAGATTATTCTATAAAGCCAAATTAAACCTTGGCCAAACTTTTGGAAATAAAACATTTTGTTTTGATTAAAAAGAATAAAGTTTATTTAAACAAAATAATGAGGATTTATTAATATCCAGTTTTATTAAAAATAAAGGTTTTCCCCATTCTAAATAAACACTAAAACTTATTTATTTATTTTAAATAAGTTTTTCAAGTATTTTATTTTCTCAAATAAAACTACTGAAGTGTTTTGGCTTTGTTTTAGATTTCAAAACAAAGATTTTAATAAAACAAATCCTATTTGAATTAAATGAATAAGGTCTATTCACTTAGTTATTAATGGACCCTAATGTAAAAAAATGTTATTTTGTTTTAAACAAGTTTTCCAAGTATCTTTTATTTTCAAATAAAACCTACTGATTTGGGTTTGATAATATTTGGATTTCAAATGGAGTTTTTATTAAATAAATCAAACCCTATTTGATTAAATAACTAATTAATTAATGAATGGATCCTAAAAAGAATAAAAATATTAGTTTATTTTGGGATTTGGTTTATGTTGATAAACAGAACCAAAAACTCATTACAAGTGTGGTGATTGTTTGAATTGTTTTAATGTTTGAATAGTTGATTGAAATTCAAAACAGAAATTGATTTGGAAAAAGAAAAAGATTCAGAACTGGAAAAAAATAGGAATCTGGTCGACCCAACCCAGCAGCCCAGTTTAGGACCAACTCTAGCCCACCTTTCTTTCCCTCAGTGAAACGTTGTTCACTCGATCACGCACCCATACAGACGATGACAAGTGGACCCCGTCCCCCTCACTCCTTTTCTCGCTGACACTAGGCCCCACAGCCACGTTCTCTTCTTCCCCACCCGCGGACTACGCCTTCCCCCTCGCCGGCCATTGCAGGCAAATTAAGTCCGGCGTAATACGTCTTAACCACGCGTTGAATCAGCCCCGTGACCGCGTGCATTTAAGTGTCCCTCTCCCGTCTCTGGTTCCCCTCTGTCGCCAGACCTCCCTCACCACTAGGCTGCCTCGAATTGGCCCTTCACCGCTGCTGTTCCGGCGAGCTTCTCCGGTGAATTCCGACAAACCGCAGCCGCGCCTCACCTCCCTCTGCACGCAAGCTTGCTCTCCAGTCCCAGGCGCACCTGCTCGTGTGCTCCACTCGCCCGCGCGCGTCCCCTAGCGTCGACAAGCACGACACAGAGCGTCGCCGCCATCTGTCTCGTCTCCGTCGAGCTCCTCCGGTAAGCCTCGACCGCCCCTAGGCTTCCTATTGATGCTCACATCATCTCCAGTTCAGTCCGCGTCTAACCGTACCGTCCATTTGCCTTGGGGTGAACTGCAGTATCGCCCCGTCGTCAACTAGAGCCGCCAGACGCCGTTGCAAACTCCGGCGAGCAATCATCGCCATTCCTGAGCGCCCCTCGCCAAGCCAACGCCACCTTGAGCTTCACCTCGACCCTGCGAGCACTGTAAGCCATTTCCCCCTCTCCCTCGCTTCCTAGCTTCGCCGGAAACCTCCTGCCCGAGCGTGCGCCGCCACCCGCCGCGGCCAGCGCCGCCGATCTTTGGCAAGCATGCTAGCGACCATAGGATATTGATCTAACGGATGCGATAGAACGTGAGCGAAAGGGTAAGTAGTGTCTCTGCACCACACGATCTCACTTAGATCCAACAATCCAGAGAGATCAATCCGAGCGAACCGGTACCGACGAATTAGAACACGCCACATGTCTCTGCTGGTTTGCTTTAAAACAGAATTGATCTAATTGATGTTCAATTTTGTAAAATCTATAACTTTTGATCCACACGTCCAAATTTTGCAAACTTTATATCAATGGAATCAGTGGAACAAGCCCTAGCCAACCATGCCTTTTGTTTAGTAAAAAGTTTCTGTTAAAATGTTTGTTTTTGCAGAAACATTTGTATGCTTGATAAGGATGTGAAAACTGTTTAAAAATGAATTTGGGGATAAAATCTTTGGCAATTGGATTGATTTGAACCTACTGACCATAGGAAACACTTTGTGGTTTCAAAAATTTATTTGGTGAAACAAAAGAATGATTCTTTGATTTAAAACCATTTCTAGTCAAATAAAAATATAGTTTATTTATTAAAAATGGTTTTGGAAGAAATCTTTTGGGAAATGTTTTGTTTTAAACTCACTGACCCTAAACACCAAGTTTTATGGTTTGAAAACATATTTGGTGAACCCTATAGATTAATGCCTTAGTAAAAATATTTCTACACCACATAAAATGATACTTTGTTTTGAAAATGGTTTAGGAAATGAAAACCCTTTTGCAAATGACGTTGCCACTTTACAAAATGACCATTAGGTGTTTTCAAATGTTTATGTCCCATTAGGAACCACTTGTCCAAATAAAACAAACCTTGGCATGCTTGCATGCATTATCTTAGTTCTATGATTTTATGTGATTGTTTTGCTTGAATGGTAGATTGAACTTGTGCCTGGCTTGATTGAATTGTAGTGACTTGAAGAGTGTGATTGTAGCAAGGACAAGGAGTGAACCTATACTCTACCAAAAAGGCAAGTGATGCTTCATACTTTTATCCCATTACTTTCACTATGCATTAGTGATTTCTCTAAGTAAAACTTGCATGGAATTTTTGCTAAGTATAAACCTTGCTATAGGAAAACCTAGTAGTTGAAACCTTAGTAGAAAATCTTCCTAAGTTAAGATTCCTATTACTATCAAGCTTAGCTTAGCTAATAGAAAACAAGGGTGGAAATATATTCACACTATGGAAAAATTTCTAAGTCTGAGGACTTGTGTTTTTGTTAATAAAACAACTAAGTTAATGAATCACCTGGGTGGAATGGTAATTGCTTGGTGGATTTTGGTTGAGTGGTTCACAAGGCCCATGTCTATGGTTTACCTTGTGTATCTCACTTGTGGATGGCCACCCAGCAACAAAGAGATTTGAGATGTCAAATGTTGAGAAGCTTCAAGTGCAGCCACTTGGCATTATGGGCTCTGCCTGGATCATATAGGTTGCAAGAACTTAGCCATATGGACAGTGGGTGGTAGAGTTTGATAGGTTGGAACGCGTCCATTTTGGTCTAAGGGAAGGCTTCTGAAAGATCTTGTCTTGGGAAACCAAGTCTTGTGGGGAAAGTGCACCACCTCTGCAGAGTGTAAAATCTAAGTACTTAGCCATGTCCCTGGTAAAGGACAATTTGAGCATCAAGACATGGAAGCAATCAAGAATCTCATCATTCAAATTTCTAAGTAAAAAACATGTGGTTTGAACAAGGGTTAAAGAATTTTCAATCTTTGATTGGGAGATGCCTTGGAAAAGTTTTGTCAAAACAAAAACTTAGTATTTTCAAATGATAAGGAAAAATCTATTTTGAGCAATGCAAGCCTCAACTCCATTTAGACAAATGCATATAGATGTTAGACTCCACTATACTACCATAGTATCACTTGCCAATACAATTCAAATGTATTGACCCTTGTGGCTGTAACTTGTATGTTGCAGGTTTGATTGTTTTAGAGAAGATTGATTGATTAGGATTACAAAGTCTACAACCAACATGTCTGCCTGTGGCACTTTGAAGATGAAGGACCCCATGCTTATAGTTATTCTGCTGCAATGTAATGTAATAGCCAAATGAGCTATGTAAGATGTAATAAAATTATGTTATTCCTGGTTATAAAGTGTATTATGACCTTTGTTTCTTGATATTACATCTTAACTGTGGATGCTAGCTATTGATCCAGGGACTAGCATTGTAAACACAGGGGACTCCACCTTATATTGTTTAAAGGTTGGGACACTCCCTTACATTTATGTTTCATTAAATAGATATACCCATATCTACTTAAGTCATCGGTAAAAGTGAGAAAATAGCGATATCCACCGCGCGTCGAAACACTCATCGGTCCGCATACATCGGTATGTATGATTTCCAACAAGTCCGTAGCTCGCTCCATCATTTCGGAGAACGGGGTTTTGATCATCTTGCCCATGAGGCATGGTTCGCATGTGTCAAATGATTCAAAATCAAGAGACTCCAAAAGTCCATCAGGATGGAGTTTCTTCATGCGCTTTACACCAATATGACCTAGACGATAGTGCCACAAATAAGTAGTATTATCACTATCTACTTTGCATCTCTTAGCCTCAATGTTATGGATGTGTGTTTCACCCCTTTCGAGATTCAGAAGAAATAAACCATTCACAACAGGTGCATGACCATAAAAGATGTTACTCATATAAATAGAACAAACATTATTCACCGATTTAAATGAATAACCGTCTTGCAATAAACACGATCCAGAAATAATGTTCATGCTCAACGCAGGCACATAATAACAATTATTAAGGTTTAAAACTAATCCCGAGGGTAAAACTAAGGAGAGCGTGCCGACGGCCATCACATCAACTCTTGATCCGTTGCCAACGCGCATCGTCACCTCATCCCTCGCAAGCCGTCGTCTATTCCGTAGCTCCTGTTTCGAGTTACAAATATTAGCAACTGAACCAGTATCAAATACCCAGGCACTACAACGAGGGCTAGTAAGGAAAACATCAATAACATGTATATCAAATATACCTTTGATGGTGCCAGCCTTCTTGTCCGCTAAGTACTTCAGACAGTTGCGCTTCCAGTGACCCTTGTCCTTGCAATGGAAGCACTCAGTGTCCGGCTTGGTTCCAGACTTGAGCTTCTTCTCAGCAGGGGCAACGCGCTTGCCGTCGCCTTTCTTGAAGGGCTTCTTTGCACCCTTACCTTTCTTGAAGGTGGGGGGCTTGTTGACCATCAACACATGATTATCCTTTTTGATGTCCACCTCCGCAGCCTTCAGCTTTGCGAAGAGCTCGGTGATCGTATCAGTGGAACCAATCTGATTATGAGTCACTACAAAACTTTTGTAGCTGGGAGGGAGTGATTGCAGAACCCTGTCAATCTTGAGCTCCTCTGGAATCTTGCAGTCCAGTTGCTCAAGGCGTTGAGTGTAGCCCGACATCTTTATGGCGTGCTCACTAACAGAACTCCCTTCCTCCATCTTGCAGTTAAAGAATTTCTCAGAGATCTCATATCTCTCAGAACGGGCCTGAGTCTGAAACATAGTTTTCAGCTCCTCAAGAATCTCAAAGGGCCCGGGATAGTCTTTGAAACGATTTTGAAGGTCCGATTCCATAGCAAACAACATGGTGCTCTTAATCACACCATAATCATCTTTGCGCGACTGATAGACAGCTTTCTCATCAGCCGGCGCATCTACAGCAGGGACGTCACCTAACGCATTTTCAAGGACATAGTCCTTTTGACCGCCAGAGAGAATGATTCTCAGATTGCGGAACCAGTTGGTGAAGTTAGACCCATTGTTTCTAAGCTTTTCCTTCTCAGCAAAAACGTTGAAGTTGAAGTTGGACTTAGCCATTTTATCTACAATGTTTGCAAGTACAAATTAGACTATGTTCATGATAACTAGTTCAACTTTAATCAAATTACTAGATGAACTCCCACTAAATTCAACATCCCTCAAGTTGTTTAGTGAACATGATCCAAATTCACCACACCTAATCCGGTCTTCACGAGAAGAGATGTGGCTTCAATGGTGGACAACGAAGTGTCGATCATATCATTCATATGACTCATGCTTAACCTTTCGGTTCATGTGTTCTGAGGCCATGTCTGTACATGCTAGGCTCGTAAAGTTAAACCCAAGTATTTCCGCGTGTGCAAAACTGGCTTGCACCCGTTGTATGTGAACGTAGAGTCTATAGCACCCGATCATCACGTGATGCTTGGACACGACGAACTTTCGCAATGGTGCATACATGGGGAGAACACAGTTTTATCTTGATCTTTAAGTGAGGAATCATCTTATAATGCTACCGTCGCGATCTAAGCATAATAAGATACATAAAAGGATAAACATCACATGCATATAACTTTATGTGACATGGTATAGCCAATCTTCGCGCAATGATCTCCATCTTGTGCGTGCCGACATGATCTCCATCACTCCACCATGATTGCCTCCACCACGAATAGCAACTACAACTATTGCTAACTACTTAGCGATAAAGTGAAACTATTACATGGCGTATAAGAAGTTGACACACAGGTCATACACAATTATAAAGACAACCATATGGCTCCTGCCGGTTGTGTACTCATCGACATGCAAGTCGTGAAAAATTACAAAACATGATCATTGCATACAACATACACATCACATCTTGGGCCATACCATATCACAGAAAACACTCCCTGCAAAAACAAGTTAGACGCCTCTACTTCGTTGTTGCATGTTTTACGTGGCTTATGGGAGTAGAAAGCTAAGAACGATTCTTACCTACAGAAAGCCACAACGGTGATATTATGGTTGCCAAACTCCGGTGTAAATCCCATGACAACTATAGTAAGAGAAACAGGCATCCACCAGCCGCATGTGTGGAACAAGCCACACGTCAAGTGCGGAGCCGGTCTCGCGAACGACGTCAAGTAAGGTTGGCCTGGACTGCTTCGATCTCACTATCCCGTGTCATAAGAAGAACACAAACAAGAGGCTTGCAACAGAAAACATCAACGCCCGCAACAACCATGTTGCGTTCTACTCGTGAAACACATCTACACATAGATCTAGCTCTGATACCACTGAAGGGTTTCGCAGCATAGTAAATCAAAGAATTTCTACGGATGCGAACAGGAAAGCCAAGATCTAATCTAGGAGATGCAAACAAAGAGGGGGGTTAGATGAGATCTTCATACCCTTGAAGATTCGCACAGCGGAACGTTCGTCGGAACGTGGGTGATGTAGTCGTACTCGCTTCTCCTCCTCGCGATCCGATCCGATCTAACACCGCAAGTGGCGATGCCTCCGAGAGATGCACACATGCGGCACCTCGACGTCTCCTCCTTCCTCGGTCCAACAAGTATGGTGGAGAGACGGATTGGATCTACAACGTGACGGCGCGGTGCAAGTGGTGGAGAGTTTCTATAGCAGGGCTTCGCCTACGTGCAGTCGGGAGGGAGAGAGAGAGGAGGGCAGCAGGGCGGCTAGGGTTGTGGAGGAGGTGTGGGGGGAGGGTGAGCCCCAGCCCTCTATATATAGAGGGGTGGGATCCAGCCCTAGCCCCTCCCCCAAGACCTAGGCCGGCGGCCAAGGAGGGAGGAGTGGGGGCAAGTTTCCCCTTCTTCTAGAAGCTTTCCTAGGGTTTGCCCTAGATCTGGCCGGCTGGGCCCTATGGGGCCTTGTGACCCTGGCCCAATGCGGCCAGGGCACTCCCTCATAGGGCCATGCCCCCTCCCGGCAGTTGGGGCCACGTTGGTCCCCTTCCAGAAGGTTCTAGAAGCTTCCGGTACAATACCGATTAACCCGAAACAATTCCGAACTCCAAAAACTGCATTGCCTTATATGAATCTTATTCTCCGGACCATTCCGGAACCTCTCGTGATGTCCCGGATCCCATCCGAGACTCCGAACAAAAACTCATAAACCAATTATCCAATCTATCCTAGCATCGAGACACGTTAAGTGGTGACCCTTCGGGTTCGAGAATATGCAGACATGATCTTCTATCAATAATCAACAGCGGGGTCTGGAAACCCATATTGACTCCCACACATTCATCGATGATCATATCGGATGAACCACGATGCCAGGATTTAATCAATCCCATATATATTCCCTTTGTCTCGCGATATTTTACTTGCCCGAGATTTGATCGTCGATACCGTCATACCTAGTTCAATCTCGTTCACAGCAAGTACTTTACTCGTTCCGTAATCCGATATCACTTTGTGATTAACTCCTTAACCACATGCTTGCAAGCGGTGTTGATATCGATTACCGAGTGGGCTCGAAGTATATCTCTCCGACTTAGGAGGGACAAATCCCATCTCGATACATACAACCCAACAGGTACTTTCCGATCACTTGAGAGACACCTTTATGATCACCCTCTCATAGGATGACGTTTGATGACCTCAAAGCTTTCTTCCGATACCAGGGAGTTGTATTATCTCATGGTCTAAGGAATACAATATTTGACATAAGAAAAGCTTCACAAAGATGAACACGATGACACGATCTAATTGCTTCGCTTAGTTTGGGTCTGTCCATCATATCATTCTCCAAATGATATGATCTCATTATTAATCGACAACTCATGTCTATGGTTAGGAAACCTTAACCATCATTAATCAATGAGCTAGTCCATAGAGGCATACTAGGGACACGGTGTTGTTCACAAACCACACAAGTATTAAAGTTTCTGCTTAATACAATTCTAGCATGGAATATAAACTTTATCATGAACAAGAATTATAATAATAACATATTTATTATTGCCTCTAGGGCATAATTCCAACAGTCTCCCACTTGCACTAGAGTCAATAATCTAGTTTACATTTGGCAACAATCTCACACCCATGGCACTAAGGTGCTGATCATGTTTTGCACATGGAAGAGGTTTAGTCAATGGATCTGCGACATTCAGATCTGTATGTACTTTGCTAATCTTCAGATCTCCATCTGCTATATAATCTCGGATTATATGAAACTTGCGGTTGATATGCTTGGTCTTTGGATGATATCTTGGTTCCTTAGCGAGTGCTATGGCGCCAGTGTTGTCACACAATATCTCCAGTGGCTCCAAGGCACTTGGAACCAAGCCAAGCTCAGTGATGAAGTTCCTGATCCAAACTCCTTCACTTGACGCTTCTGCAGCAGCCATGTACTCCTCCTTCATTATAATAATAACATCTTTATTATTGCCTCTAGGGAATAATTCCAACAGAGACCCTATGCATGCACTGTTGGCATGGCCCCACATCTGCCATAAGCTAGTGTGTGTAATTCCTTGGCATAACACTCTTATAGCTAGATCTATCAAGTGAGTGGAATCATGTTGGCCAGGTGTAGTGACTCACACAACCAGTAAGTTGATGACGGTGTTTCTAGCCAGCCCAGAGAAGTCAATAGCCCGTGCAATGTTGGCATGGCCCCACATTTACCAAAAGCTAGTGTGTCATGGCTTGACATAACAAAATCATAGCTAGATCTAGCAAGTAGGTACGATTATGTTGGCCAAGTGTGATGGCACATACAACAACAAGTTGGTGAAGGTGTTTCTATCTAGCCTAGAGAGGTGACTAGACCCTATGCATGCAATGTTGGAATGGCCCCACATCTTCCACAAGCTAGTGTGTGTCATGGCTTGGCATAGCACTCTTATAGCTAGATCTATCAAGTGGGTGGGATGATGTTGGACAGGTGTAGTGACTCACATAACCACTAAGTTGATGATGGTGGTTCTAGCCAGCCCAGAGAGGTCCAGACCCCATGCAATGTTAGCATGGCCCCACATTTGCCACAAGCTAGTGTGTCTGCCTTGGAATAGAAAAATCATAGCTAGATCTATCAAGTAGGTGGGATCATGTTGGCCAGGAATGATGACACATACAACAACAAGTTGGTGAAGGTGTTTCTATCCAGCCCAGAGAGGTCTAGAGACCCTATGCATGCAATGTTTTCATGGCCCCACATCTGCGACAAGCTAGTGTGTGTCATGCCTTGGCATATCACTCTTATAGGTAGATCTATCAAGTGGGTAGGATCATGTTGGCCAGGTGTAGTGACTCACACAACCACTAAGTTGATGACGGTGTTTCTAGCCCGCCCAGAAAGGTCAATAGCCCACGCAATGTTGGCATGGCCCCACATTTTCCACAAGCTAGTGTGTGTCATGCCTTGGGATAGCAAAATTATAGCTACATCTAGCAATTAGGGAGGATCACACTGGGCAGGTGTGATAACACATACAACAACATATTGGTGAAGGTGTTTCTATCCAGCCCAGAGAGGTCTAGAGACCCTATGCATGCAATGTTGGCAATGGCCCCACATCTGCCACAACCTAGTTTGTGCCATGCCTTGGCATAACACTCTTGTAGCTTGATCTATCAAGTGGGTGGAATCATGTTGGCCAGGTGTAGTGACACACACAACCACTAAGTGGACGACGGTGTTTCTAGCCAGCCCAGAGAAGTCAATAGCCCATGCAATGTTGGCATGGCCCCACATTTGCCACAAACTAGTGTGTGTCATGGCTTGGCATAGCAAAATCATACCTAGATCTAGCAAGTAGGTACAATTATGTTGGCCAAGTGTGATGACACATACAACAACAAGTTGGTGAAGGTGTTTCTATCCAGCCCAGAGAGGTGTATAGACCCTATGCATTCAATGTTGGCATGGCCCCACATCTGCCATAAGCTAGTGTGTGTCATGGCTTGGCATAGCACAATTATACCTAGATCTATCAAGTGGGTGGCATCATGTTGGCCAGGTGTAGTGACTCACATAACCACTAAGTTCATGATGGTGGTTCTAGCCAGCCCAGACAGGTCCAGACCCCATGCAACGTTGGCATGGCCCCACATTTTCCACAAGCTAGTGTGTGTCATGCCTTGGAATAGAAAAATCATTGCTAGATCTAGCAAGTAGGTAGGATCATGTTGGCCAGGTGTGATGACACATACAACAACAAGTTGGTGAAGGTGTTTCTATCCAGCCCAGAGAGACCCTATGCATGCAATGTTGGCATGGCCCCAAATCTTCCACAAGTTAGTGTGTGTCATGCCTTGGCATAGCACTCTTATAACTAGATCTATAAAGTGGGTGGGATCATGTTGGCCAGGTGTAGTGACTCACACAACCACTATGTTGATAACGGTGTTTCTAGCCAGCCCAGAGAGGTCAATAGCCCATGCAATGTTGGCATGGCCCCACATTTTCCACAAGCTAGTGTGTGTCATGGCTTGGGATAGCAAAATTATAGCTACATCTAGAAAGTAGGTAGGATCACGTTGGGCAGGTGTGATAACACATACAACAACATATTGGTTAAGGTGTTTCTATCCAGCCCAGAGAGGTCTAGAGACCCGATGCATGCAATTTTGGCATGGCCCCACATCTGCCACAAGCTAGTGTGTGTCAGGCCTTGGCATAGCACTCTTATAGATAGATCTATCAAGTAGGTGGGATCATGTTGACCAGGTATAATGACACATACAACAACAAGTTGGTGAAGGTGTTTCTATCCAGCCCAGAGAGGTCTAGAGACCCTATGCATGCAATGTGGTCATGGCACCACATCTGCGACAAGATAGTGTGTGTCATGCCTTGGCATAGCACTCTTATAGCTAGATCTATCAAGTGGGTGGGATCATCTTGGCCAGGTGTAGTGACTCACACAACCACTAATTTGATGACGGTGTTTCTAGCCAGCCTAGAAAGGTTAATGGCCTATGCAATGTGGGCATGGCCCCACATTTGCCACAAGCTAGTGTGTGTCCTGGCTTGGCATAGCAAAATCATAGCTAGATCTAGCAAGTAGGTAGGATCATGTTGGCCAAGTGTGAAGACACATACAACAAAAAATTGGTGAATGTGTTTCCATCTAGCCCACAAAGGTGTCTAGACCCCATGCATGCAATGTTGGCATGGCCCCAGATCTGCCACAAGCTAGTGTCTGTCAGGGCTTGGCATGGCACCCTTATAGCTAGATATATCAAGTGGGTGGGATCATGTTGGCCAGGTGTAGTGACTCACATAACCACTAAGTTAATGATGGTGGTTCTAGCCAGCCAGAGAGGTCCAGACCCCATGCAATGTTGGCATGGCCCCACATTTGCCACAAGCTAGTGTGCGTCATGCCTTGGAATAGAAAAATTATAGCTAGATCTAGCAAGTAGGTAGGATCATGTTGGCTAGGTGTAGTGACTCACATAACCACTAATTTGATGATGGTGGTTCTAGCCAGCCCAGAGAGGTCTATACCCCATGCAATGTTGGCATGGCCCACATTTGCCGCAATCTAGTGTGTGTCATGCCTTGGAATAGAAAAATTATAGCTAGATCTAGCAAGTAGGTTGGATCATGTTGGCCAGGTGTGATGAAACATACAACAACAAGTTGGTGAAGGTGTTCCTATCCAGCCCAGAGAGATCTAGAGTCCCTATGCATGCAATGTTGGCATGGCCCCACATCTGCCACAAGCTAGTGTGTGTCATGCCTCGACATAGTACTCTTATAGCTAGCAAGTGGGTGGGATCATCTTGGCCAGGTGTAGTGACTCACACAACCACTAAGTTGATGACGGTGTTTCTAGCCAGCCCAGAGAGGTCAATAGCCCATGAAATTTTGGCATGGCCCCACATTTTCCAGAAGCTAGTGTATGTCATTGCTTGGCATAGAAAAATCATAGCTAGATCTAGCAAGTAGGTAGGATCATGTTGGCCAGGTGTGATGACACATACAAGAACAAGTTGGTGAAGGTGTTTCTATCCAGCCCAGAGAGGTCTAAAGACCCTATGCATATAATGTTGGCATGGCCCCACATCTGCCACAAGCTAGTGTGTGTCATGCCTTGGCATAACACACTTATAGCTAGATCTATCCAGTAGGTGGGACAATGTTGTCCAGGTGTAGTGACTCACACAACCACTAAGTTGATGAAGGTGTTTCTAGCCAGACCAGAGAAGTCAATAGCCCATGCAATGTTGGCATGGCCCCACATTTGCCACAATCTAGTGTGTGTCATGGCTTGGCATAGCAAAATCATAGCTAGATCTAGCAAGTAGGTTGTAGAGGTCCCAACCTTTAATAAGGTAGAGATCCCTGTGTTTACAATTCTAGTCCCTGGATCAATATCTAGCATCCACAGTTAAGATGTAATATCAAGAAACAAAGGTCATAATACAACTTTATAACCAGGAATTAAATAATTCATTACATCTTACATAGCTCATTTGGCTATCTTATTACAATGCAGTAGAAATAACTATATAGCATGGAGTCCTTCATCTTCAAAGTGCCACAGGCAATCATGTTGGTTGTAGACTTGTAATCCTAATCAACACACTTCACTAACATTAAACAAACCTGCAACATAATAAGTTATAGCCACAAGGGTCAATACATTTGAATTGTATTGGCAAGTGATACTATGGTAGTATAGTGGTATCTATCATCTATATGCATTTGGATAAGTGGAGCTTAGGCTTGCTTTGCTAACAATAGATTTTTCCTTATCATTTGAAAACACTAAGTTTTTATCTGCCAAAATCACCCAAGGCATCTAGAAATCAAAGATTGAAGATCCTTTAACCCTTGTTCAACAACAAGTTTTTAACTTAGAAATTGGGATGAGTAGATTCTTGATAGCTTCCATGTCTTGATGCTCAAATTTTCCATTACCGGGAACACGGCTAAGTACTTAGATTTTACACTCTTGAGAGGTGGTGCACTTTCCCCACAAGACTCGAAATGCATCGAGACAAGATCTTTTAGAAGCCTTCCCTTAAAACAGAATGGACGCGTTCCAACATATCATCCCCTACCACCAACTGTCTATTTGGCTAAGTTATTGCAACCTATATGATCCAGGCAGAGCCCATAATGCCAAGTGGCTGCTATTGAAGCTTCTCAACATTTGACATCTCAAATCTCTTTGTTCCTGGGTGGCATTCCACAAGTGTGATATACCAGGGTAGTCCATTGAAATGGGCCCTGAGTAACCACTCAACACAAACCATTCTATACATTCCACCCAGGTGATTCATTCACATTGTTGTTTTATTAAATAAAACACAAGTCATAAACTTAGAAATATTCCATAGCATGAATTTAATCCACCCTTGTTTTCTACTAGCTAAGCTAAGCATGATAGTAGTAGGAATCTTGACTTAGGAGAATTCTACTAAGGTTTCATCTACTAGGATTTCCCATGGCATAGTTTGTACTTAGCAAAAATTCCATGCAAGTCCTACTTAGAAATAACACTAATGCATAGTGAAAATAATGGGACAAAAGTATGAAAAACCACTTGACTTTTTGGTAGAGAATATAAGTTCACTCCTTGACCTTGCAATAGTCACACTCTTCAAATTTCACTACAATTCAATCAAGGTACAAATTCAATCTACCATTCAAGCAATACATCACATAGAATAATAAAAACAAAGCATTGCATGCAAGCATGCCAAAGATTGTTTTATTTGAGAAGTGGTTTCTAATAGGTTATAAACATTTTAAAACACCTATTGGTCATTTATAAAAGTGGCAAAACCATTTGATATTAAGTTGGTGAAAATGGCCATTTGAATCATTCTTGTTTTGCTAGAATTGATTTAAATCAAGGTAGTAATTTCTAGTGTTTGCCAAATATATTTTTAAACACAATTGTTAGTGTTTTATGGTCAAGTGTTTATTGTTAAAACCATTTGCAAAAGGTTTTACCTATAATCCATTTTTAATTCAAATAACATTTTATTTCATTAGAAATGACTTTAAACAAAGTAATAATTTTTCTAGAGTTAACCAAATATATTTTTAAATCATAAAACTTGGTTTTTAGGGTCAGAGAGTTTAAATCAAATCATTTTCCAAAGGTTTTACTCAAAAAGCATTTTTAACACATAAACAATATTTTTATTTAACTAGAAATGTTCTCATTCAAAGATTTATTCTTTAGTATCACAAAATATGTTTTTAAATCCACAAGTTGGTTTCTATGGTCAGTGGGTTCAAAACAAACCATTTTCCAAAGATTTTATCCTAAAAACATTTCTAGAATAAATTTTATACACAAAATATGCCTATAAAAGTTTCTGCAAAAACAACTAATTTCCCAGAAGCAATTGATTAAACAAAGTGCGTGGTTGGATAGATTCTTTTTGCTGATTCCATTGATATAAAATTTGCAAAATTTGAACGTGTGGATCAAAAGTTATGAATTTTACAAATTCAAACATCTATTAGACATGTTTCTGTTTTTAAATTAAACTACAGGCCACATGGTGTGTTCTGATTCGTTGGTACCGGTTCGCACGGATCGGCCTATGCGGTGCACTGGATCTAACTTAATCGCACAGACCTGATCTATGCATACCCCTTCGATTAGTCAATCTATCTAAGCCACCAGATGAAGATCTAACGGTCCATAGACGATTGACCAAAGGTTGGCGGCGCAGCGACGGTGGCTGGCGGCGGCGCGATCAGACGAGGAAGGTGCCGGCGATGCAGGGAGCTAGAGGAGGAGTGGGGTAGCTCACCGAGTTCGTAGGGCGTTGCTGATGCTCAACTTCTTCGTGGGGAGGACAGGGGCGCACGGTGTCGACCTGAATCGCTCGCCGGAGTCGTCTCTGTCGACGGGCTCGCTCTAGTGTCGTCGATGGCGAGGCTACAAGGCACGGGAAGACCAAATAGTGGTGGCATTAGACGCGCGAGAGAGCTATGAAGGCATGAGTGTCAAGGAGAGGGGAAGGCGTGGTCAGAGATTACCAGTAGGGTTCGTCGGAGTGGAGGAAGACGATGGCGGCTCTCGTTTGTCATCGTTTCTGAGGATACGGGGCATGCGCGGTAGAGTGTGAGGCACTGGGAGGTTCGTACGGGAGAGTGGAGCAGGCTCGAGTGGTCGAGGGGCAAGGTGGTGGCTGGTGCTACCGGAATCGTCGCCGGAGTATCGTTGGACAAAGGGTGTTCGATGTCAAAATTTGGGCAGCCTAGGGGCTCCGGTGGGGTGAGGTCTGGGGGGGGAAAGGGAGAGGATACCTGGGAGATTAAGTAAGAAAGAGTAGGGGGAGGAATTACTGGCGCATTGAAGCAAATTAACACGAGGAAATTACGTCTGTCAACGGTAGCGGTGTGAGGGGGATTTGGTCACGGGAGGTTGAAGACGACGCTGATGTGGCGTGGGGCCGGTGCGACAGTGAGTTGAGAGGGTAGGGTTTCAAGTGAGAAATCGATTCGCGAAGAGAGGGCGAATGGGCTGCGCTGCTGGGCCTGCTGGGCTGGGGTTAGCTGGGCTGGTCTCTTTCATTTTTTTATTCTGTTCCTTTTTCTTTTTCTGTTTTCATTTTTCTGTTTTGAATTTGTTCAATTGAGTTCAAACTCTTTTTCATTTCAAAACTTTCCAAACTTTTCAGTAGGTTTTTAATATGTTTTAAACATGTATTTAAAGTCATTTTTAGGAGTAAATACTTTATTCATTTATGGTTTATATTTTATTTAAAATGGGCACTTTCCTTTTATTCAAATAAGATTTAATTATATTTTCAAACTCTTTAATTGAATTCTAATTTTCACTAAACCTTTTTTTGTAGTTTCTATTTATTTAAAAGGGTGTTGAATAATTTGTTTTGAATTATTTTAATATGTTTTATTAATAATTTTAATTGGGTATTTCCCTTAATTCAAATAATATTCAATATGGTTTTAAATCCATATAAATTTTATTTAAATAATTCTTTTATTTTATTTAAGTTAATTAAATGACTTTTATTCCACTTGGGAAATTCCACTTCATTATTCTCCCATGATTTAATTAATCATTTTTATTAGGTATTTTTGTCTTTATCCATATATATTTAGAATATGGTTTAATGCCATATAATTTTATTGGAATAATCTTTATTCCTTTATTTTATTTGGTTTATCTTTATTTAATTTTCTTATGGATTTGGCCAAGATTTTATTTGGCTTTTAGATAATCCTTATCTATTTATTCCTTTCCTTATCTTACTAAATTCATAAGATTTTATCCATGGCTCCAAATTGAATGAAATCAATTTCTATGGTTTTAAAATTGAATGAAATTAATTCCTTATCTATTTATTCCTTTCTTGATCATTTTAAAATGATTATTGCTGAATTTTATATGGATCAAATCTATAGTCTTAGAGAGATCTTGGAAATGATTTTCTTCCATTAGGGTTTTAGAGTTTTGGTTTATTTTCCAAGTGTTTAAATTTCAAGATACTTTCATTAATGTATGTATTTTCTCTTGATTGAAATTTTGTTGGATTCTATTTTATTCAAAGTTTGTTCAAGATGGGGTTTTGATGTTTCCATTTGGAATTAAAAAGTTTCTTTTCACCCTAAATTTCAAAAATTATTTATTTTGTTAATTTAATTTTCACATTACAAAATTTGGAAAATTTTGGGATGTGACATAGGTAGGATCATGTTGGCCAAGTGTGATGACACATACAACAACCAGTTGGTGAAGGTGTTTCTATCCAGCCTAGAGAGGTGTCTAGACCCTATGCATGCAATGTTGGCATGGCCCCACATCTTCCACAAGCTAGTGGGTGTCATGGCTTTGCATAGCACTCTTACAGCTAGATCTATCAAGTGGGTGGGATCATGTTGGCTAGGTGTAGTGACTCACATTACCACTAAGTTGATGATGGTGGTTCTAGCCAGCCCAGAGAGGTCCAGACCCCATGCAATGTTGGCATGTCCCCACATTTGCCACAAGCTAGTGTGTGTCATGCCTTGGAATAGAAAATCATAGCTAGATCTAGCAAGTAGGTAGGATCATATTGTCCAAGTGTGAAGACACAAACAAAGACATTATGGTGAAGGTGTTTCTATCTAGCCCAGAGAGGTGTCTAGACCCCATGCATGCAATGTTGGCATGGCCCCACATCTGCCACAAGCTAGTGTGTGTCATGGCTTGGCATAGCACTCATATATCTAGATCTATCAAGTGGCTGGGATCATGTTGGCCAGGTGTAGTGACTCACATAACCACTAAGTTGATGATGGTGGTTCTAGCCAGCCCAGAGAGGTCCAGACCCCATGCAATGTTGGCATGGCCCCACATTTGCCACAAGCCAGTGCATGTCATGCCTTGGAATAAAAAATCATAGCTAGATCTAGAAAGTAGGTATGATCATGTTGGATAGGTGTGATGACACATACAACAACAAGTTGGTGAAGGTGTTTCTATCCATCCCAGAGAGGTCTAGAGACCCTATGCATGCAATGTTGGCATGGCCCCACATCTGCCACAAGCTAGTGTTTGTCATGCCTTGGCATAGCACGCTTATAGCTAGCAAGTGGGTGGGATCATGTTGGCCAGGTGTAGTGACTCACACAACCACGAAGTTGATGACGGTGTTTCTAGCCAGCCCAGAGAGGTCAATAACACATGCAATGTTGGCATGGCCCCACATTTGCCAGAACCTAGTGTGTGTCATGGCTTGGCATAGAAAAATCATAGCTAGATCTAGCAAGTAGGTAGGATCATGTTGGTTAGGTGTGATGACACATAAAACAACAAGTTGGTGAAGGTGTTTCTATCTATCCAGAGAGGTCTAGAGACCCTATGCATGCAATGTTGGCATGGACCCACATCTGCCACAAGTTAGTGTGTGTCATTCCTTGGCATAGCACTCTTATAGCTAGATCTATAAGTGGGTGGGATCATGTTGGCCAGGTGTAGTGACTCACACAACCACTATGTTGATAACGGTGTTTCTAGCCAGCCTAGAGAGGTAAATACCCCATGCAATGTTGGCATGGCCCCACATTTGCCACAAGATAGTGTGTGTCATGGCTTAGGATAGCAAAATTATAGCTACATCTAGCAACTAGGTAGGATCACGTTGGGCAGGTGTGATAACAGATACTACAACATATTGGTGAAGGTGTTTCTATCCAGCCCACCGAGGTCTAGAGATCCTATGCATGCAATGTTGGCATGGCCCCACATCTGCCACAAGCTAGTGTGTGTCATGCCTTGGCATAGCACTCTTATAGATAGACCTATCAAGTGGGTGGAATCATGTTGGACCGATGTAGTTACTCACACAACCACTAAGTTGATGACGGTGTTTCTAGCCAGCCCAGAGAGGTCAATAGCCCATGTAATGTTGGCATGGCCCCACATTTTCCACAAGCTAGTGTGTGTCATGGCTTGTGATACTAAAAATATAGCTACATCTAGAAAGTAGGTAGGATCACGTTGGGCAGGTGCGATAACACATACAACAACATATTGGTGAAGGTGTTTCTATCTAGCCCAGACAGGTCTAGAGACCCTATGCATGCAATGTTGGCATGGCCCCACATCTGCCACAAGCTAGTGGGTGTCATGCCTTAGCATAGAACTCTTATAGCTAGATCTATCAAGTAGGTGGGATCATGTTGGCCAGGTGTGATGACACATACAACAACAAGTTGGTGAAGGTGTTTCTATCCAGCCCAGAGATGTCTAGAGACGCTATGCATGCAATGTTGTCCTGGCCCCACATCTGCGACAACCTAGCGTGTGTCATACCTTGGCATTGCACTCTTATAGCTAGATCTATCAATGGGTGGGATCATGTTGGCCATTTGTAGTGACTCACACAACCACTAAGTTGATGACGGTGTTTCTAGCCATCCCAGAAAGGTCGATAGCCCATGCAATGTTGGCATGGCCCCACATTTGCCACAAGCTAGTGTGTGTCATGGCTTGGCATAGCAAAATCATAGCTAGATCTAGCAAGTAGGTAGGATCATGTTGGCCAAGTGTGAAGACACATACAACAACAAATTGGTGAAGGTGTTTCTATCCAGCCCAGAGAGGTGTCTTGTCACATCCCAAGATTTTCCAAATCTTGTTATGTGAAAAATAAATAAATAAAATAAAACTTTGTTGATTTTCAGGGTGAGAAGAAACTTTTTGAATCCAATTGGAAACTTTCAAAACCTATTTGGATCAAATAAAAATCCTAAAGGGATTTAAAAAGATAAATAAACAATAAACTGAAAAATATTTAAAATTACTTTTTTGGATCTTTTAATAAAAGATTTGGTTTTCAAAAGAAAAGGTAGATTTATAAATAAGGATTATTTTATAGAGCCAAATTAAACCTTGACCAAACTCTTGAAAATAAAACATTTTGCTTTGATTAAAATAATAAAGGTTTGTTTAAATAAAATAATAAGGATTTAATATCCAAGTTTATTAAAAATAAAAAGGTTTTACTATTTTAATTAAACATCAAAATTGTTATTGTATTTCAAAGAAGCTTTCCAAATATTTTATATTTTCAAATAAAACCTACTGAAGTGTTTTTGGTTTTATTTTAGATTTCAAAATAAAGATTTTAATAAAACAAATCCTATTTGATTTAATAACTAAGGTCCATTATTAATGGACCCTAAAATAAAAATGTTATTTTATTTTTAAACAAGTTTTCCAAGTATATTATATTTTCAAATAAAACCTACTGATTTGGTTATGATAATATTTAGATTTCAAATGGAGATTTTATTAAATAAATCAAAACCTATTTGAATTAATAATTAAGGTCTATTTTATTTAATTATTAAATAGATCCTAAAAAGAATGAAATTATTATTTTATTTTTCTGGACTTTAGTTTTGTGTTGATGAAACAGAGCTAAACTCAATATAAAGTTTAGTGGAAGTTTATTTGATTTGGTTGTTTGAAATGTGGTTTGAATTTCAAAACAGAAAATCAAAAGAGAAAAAGAAAAAGATTCAGAACAGAAAAAAAAATAGAGCAAAGAAGACCCAGCCCAGCTAAGCCCATCCCGGCCCAACCAGCCCACTCCCTCTCTCCCCGCGAGAAAATGCTTCGCACCGTGAAAGAAACCCGCTTAGTCACTGACTCGTGGACCACTCCCCCTCACTCCCTTTCTTGCTGACAAGCATGCCCCACCCCTCCAGCTCATCTTCTTCCTCCCCGCGACGACCACGCCGGCCGTTTCCTGCCGTTGATGCCGCGGTTAAATTCGCCTTAACGCCTTCGCCATTACTCGCTGCGACCACGCACGTTAAAGCGTCTCCCTCTCCTCTCTCGTTCCCCTCTGTCACCCCACCTCAACATGCCCCCAGGCCGCCCAATTCCTCGCCACACCACCCTCTGTCCGACGACGCTCCCGCGACGATTCCGGCCAGCATTCACCGCCCCTCGCCTCCTCGATCACACTCACAAGTTCCCCAGGCCCTGGTGCATCTTTCTGCATCCGCAGCTCGCTCGCGCGCGCCTCTGAGCCTCGACAGTGACGACTCCAAACGCCGCCACCGTCTGCTTCCTCTCCGGCGACCCTCCCCGTAAGCATGCGTCCGCCCCTCTCCTTCCCGATGACACTCCTGCACTCACCGCACTCACCCGCATCTAACCATGCACTTATTTTGCTTCAGGACGATCTGCAGCCTCGCCCTCGACCACGACCGCGCGCAACCGACGCGAGCAAGAACTCTGGCGAGCCATTACCCTCACCTCCGTGCGCCCCTTGACTCCTCGAGAACACCTTGAGCTTCCCCAGGCTTCTGCAAACGCGGTGAGCATCTTCCCATCCTCTCTCGCTTCCTGCTTCGCCAGCACCGCCACCACCTGAGCGCTTCGCCGCCAGTAGCCACCGCAGCGCCGCCCGTCTCTGGCAAGTGTACTGGATGCCGTGCGATTAGGATCCAGCGGCTAGGATAGAAGCTAGGCGAAAGGGTAAGTAGCATCTGCGCGCCATGCGATATGACTTGATCCAACGGTCTGTGTTAGTCGATCCACGCGAAACGTTTTCGACGAATAGGAATCAGACGCGTGTCCCAGAGTTTGTTATAAAAACAGATTTGAATCTATTAGATTTGTGATTTTGTAAAATCCATAACTTTAGTTCCACACGTCCAAAATTTTCAAACTTTATATCAATGGAATCAGTGGAACAAGCCCTAGCTAACCATGCCATTTGTCTAGTAAAAAGTTTCTGGTAAAATGTTTGTTTTTGCAGAAACTTGTGTATGCTTGTTTAGGTTATAAAAATTATTCAAAAATGATTTTGGGGATAAAATCTTTGGCAAATGGTTTGTTTTGAACCTACTGACCCTAGGAAACAAATTGTGGTTTCAAAAATGTATTTGGTGAAGAAAAAGAATGATTCTTTGATTTAAAACCATTTCTAGACAAATAAAAATATAGTTTATTTATTAAAGATGGTTTTGGAAGAAAACTTTTGGGAAATGTTTTGTTTTAAACTCTCTGACCCCAAACACCAAGTTTTATGGTTTGAAAACATATTTGGTGAACCCTATAGATTAATGCCTTAGTAAAAACATTTCTACACCACATAAAATGATACTTTGTTTTGAAAATGGTTTATGAAGTGAAACCTTTTGCAAATGACTTTGCCACTTCATAAAAAGACCATTAGGTGTACCCAAATGTTTATGTCCCATTAGGAACCACTTTTCCAAATAAAACAATCCTTGGCATGCTTGCATGCATTATCTTGGTTCTATGATTTTATGTGATGTTTTGCTTGATTGGTAGATTGAGCTTGTGCCTTGCTTGATTGAATTGTAGTGACTTGAAGAGTGTGATTGTTGCAAGGACAAGGAGTGAACTTATACCCTCTACCAAAAAGGCAAGTGATGCTTCATACCTTTGTCCCATTACTTTCACTATGCATTAGTGATTTTTCTAAGTAAAACTTGCATGGAATTTTGCTAAGTATAAACCATGCTATGGGAAATCCTAGTAGATGAAACCTTAGTAGAAAATTTCCTAAGTTAAGATTCCTAATACTATCAAGCTTAGCTTAGCTAATAGAAAACAAGGGTGGAATGTACATTCATACTATGGAAAAATTTCTAAGTCTCAGGACTTGTGTTTTAGTTTAATAAAACAACTAAGTTAATGAATCACCTGGGTGGAATGGTAATTGCTTGGTGGTTTTTGGTTGAGTGGTTCACAAGGCCCATGTTTATGGTTTACCTTGTGTATCTCACTTGTGGATGTCCACCCAGGAACAAAGAGATTTGAGATGTCAAATGTTGAGAAGCTTCAAGTGCAGCCACTTGGCAATATGGGCTCTGTCTGGATCATATAGGTTGCAAGAACTTAGCCATATGGAAAGTTGGTGGTAGGGTTTGATAGGTTGGAGCGCGTCCATTTTGGTCTAAGGGAAGGCTTCTGAAATATCTTGGCTTGGTGAAACCAAGTCTTGTGGGGAAAGTGCACCACCTCTGCAGAGTGTAAAATCTAAGTACTTAGCCATGTCCCTGGTAAAGGACAATTTGAGCATCAAGACATGGAAGCAATCAAGAATCTCATCATCCAAATTTCTAAGTTAAAAACTTGTGGTTGAACAAGGGTTAAAGGATCTTCAATCTTTGATTGGGAGATGCCTTGGGAAAGATTTTGTCAAAGCAAAAACTTAGTATTTTCAAATGATAAGGAAAAATATATTTTTGAGCAATGCAAGCCTCAACTCCACTTTGCCAAATGCATATAGATGATAGACTCCACTATACTACCATAGTATCACTTGCCAATACAATTCAAATGTATTGACCCTTGTGGCTATAACTTTTATGTTGCAGGTTTGATTGATTTAGTGAAGTGTGTTGATTAGGATTACAAAGTCTACAACCAACATGTCTGCCTGTGGCACTTTGAAGATGAAGGACCCCATGCTTATAGATATTCTGCTGCAATGTAATGTAATAGCCAAATGAGCTATGAAAGATGTAATAAATTATTTTATTCCTGGTTATAAAGTTGTATTATGACCTTTGTTTCTTGATATTACATCTTAACTGTGGATGCTAGCTATTGATCCAGGGACTAGCATTGTAAACACAGGGGACTCTACCTTATTAAAGGTTGGGAACCTTACATGTCTAGACCCCATGCATGTAATGTTGGCATGGCCCCACATCTTCCACAAGCTAGTGTGTGTCAGGGCTTGGCATAGGACTCTTATAGCTAGACCTATCAAGTGGGTGGGATCATGTTTGCCAGGTGTAGTGACACACATAACCACTAAGTTAATGATGGTGGTTATAGCCAGCCAGAGAGTCCCAGGCCCCATGCAATGTTGGCCTGGCCCCACATTTGCCACAAGCTAGTGTGTGTCATGCCTTGGAATAGTAAAATTATAGCTAGATCTAGCAAGTAGGTAGGATCATGTTGGCCAGGTGTAGTGACTCACATAACCACTAAGTTGATGATGGAGGTTCTAGCTAGCCTAGAGAGGTCCAGACCCCATGCAATGTTGGCATGGTCCCACATTTGCCGCAAGCTAGTGTGTGTCATGCCTTGGAATAGAAAAATTATAGCTAGATCTAGCAAGTAGGTTGCATCATGTTGGCTAGGTGTGATGAAACATACAACAACATGTTGGTAAAGGTGTTCCTATCCAGCCCAGAGAGGTCTAGAGACCCTATGCATGCAATGTTGGCATGGCCCCACATCTGCCACAAGCTAGTGTGTGTCATGCCTCGGCATAGTACTCTTATAGCTAGCAATTGGGTGGGATCATGTTGGCCAGGTGTAGTGACTCACACAACCACTATGTTGATGACGGTGTTTCTAGCCAGCCTAGATAGGTCAATAGCACATGCAATGTTGGCATGGCCCCACATTTGCCACAACCTAGTGTGTGTCATGGCTTGGCATAGAAAAATCATAGCTAGATCTAGCAAGTAGGTAGCATCATGTTGGCGAGGTGTGATGACACATACAACAACAAGTTGGTGAAAGTGTTTCTATCCAGCCCAGAGAGGTCTAGAGACCCTATGCATGCAATGTTGGCATGGCCCCACATATGCCACAAGTTAGTGTGTGTCATGCCTTGCCATAGCACTCTTATAGCTATATCTATAAAGTGGGTGGGATCATGTTGGCCAGGTGTAGTGACTCACAAAAACACTATGTTTATAACAGTGTTTCTAGCCTGCCCGGAGAAGTCAATAGCCCATGCAATGTTGGCATGGCCCCACATTTGCCACAAGCTAGTGTGTGTCATGGTTTGGGATAGCAAAATTATAGCTACATCTAGCAAGTAGGAAGGATCACGTTGGGCAGGTGTGATAACACATACAACAACATATTAGTGAAGGTGTTTAGATCCAGCCCATAGAGGTCACGAGACCCTATGCGTGCAATGTTGGCATGGCCCCACATCTGCCACAAGATTGTGTCATGCCTTGGCATAGCACTCTTATAGCTAGATCTATCAAGTAGGTGGGACAATGTTGGCCAGGTGTAGTGACTCACACAACTACTAAGTTGATGACGGTGTTTCTAGCTAGCCCAGAGAAGTCAATAGCCCTTGCAATATTGGCATGGCCCCACATTTGCCACAAGCTAGTGTGTGTCATGACTTGGCATAGAAAAATCATTGCTAGATCTAGCAACTAGGTAGGATCATGTTGGCCAAGTGTGATGACACATACAAAAACAACTTGGTGAAGGTGTTTCTATCCAGCCCAGAGACGTGTCTAGACCCTATGCATGCAATGTTGGCATGGCCCCACATCTGCCACAAGCTAGTGTGTGTCATGGCTTGGCATAGCACTCTTATAGCTAGACCTATCAAGTGGGTGGGATCATGTTGGCCAGGTGTATTGACTCACATAACCACTAAGTTGATGATGGTGTTTCTAGCCAGCCCAGAGAGGTCCAGACCCCATGCAATGTTCGCATGGCCCCACATTTTCCACAGGCTAGTGTGTGTCATGCCTTGGAATAGAAAAATCATAGCTAGATCTAGCAAGTAGGTAGGATCATATTGGCCAAGTGTGAAGACACATACAACGACAAGTTGGTGAAGGTGTTTCTATCCAGCGCACAGAGGTTTCTAGACCCCATGCATGCAATGTTGGAATGGCCCCATATCTGCCACAAGCTAGTGTGTGTCATGGCCTTGCATAACACTCTTATAGCTAGATCTATCAAGTGGGTGGGATCATTTTGGCCAGGTGTAGTGACTCACATAACCACTAAGTTGATGATGGTGGTTCTAGCCAGCCCAGAGAGGTCCAGACCCCATGCTATGTTGGCAAGACCCCACATTTGCCACAAGTTGTGTGTGTCATTCCTTCGAATAGAAAATCATAGCTAGATCTATCAAGTAGGTAGGATCATGTTGGCCAGGTGTGATGACACATACAATAACAAGTTGGTGAAGGTGTATCTATCCAGCCTAGAGAGGTCTAGAGGCCCTATGCATGCAATGTTGGCATGGCCCCACATCTGCCACAAGTTAGTGTGTGTCATGCCTTGCCATAGCACTCTTATAGTTATATCTATAAAGTGGGTGGGATCATGTTGGCCAGGTGTAGTGACTCACACAAACACTATGTTTATAACGGTGTTTCTAGCCAGCCCGGAGAAGTCAATAGCCCATGCAATGTTGGCATGGCCCCACATTTGCCACAAGCTAGTGTGTGTCATGGTTTGGGATAGCAAAATTATAGCTACATCTAGCAAGTAGGAAGGATCACGTTGGGCAGGTGTGATAACACATATAACAACATATTAGTGAAGGTGTTTCTATCCAGCCCATAGAGGTCAAGAGACCCTATGCATGCAATGTTGGCATGGCCCCACATCTGCCACAAGCTTGTGTCATGCCTTGGCATAGCACTCTTATAGCTAGATCTATCAAGTAGGTAGGACAATGTTGGCCAGGTGTAGTGACTCACACAACTACTAAGTTGATGACGGTGTTTCTAGCCAGCCCAGAGAAGTCAATAGCCCTTGCAATATTGGCATGGCCCCACATTTGCCACAAGCTAGTGTGTCATGACTTGGCATAGAAAAATCATTGCTAGATCTAGCAACGAGGTAGGATCATGTTGGCCAAATGTGATGACACATACAACAACAACAAGTTGGTGAAGGTGTTTCTATCCAGCCCGGAGAGGTGTCTAGACCCTATGCATGCAATGTTGGCATGGCCCCACATCTGCCACAAGCTAGTGTGTGTCATGGCTTGGCATAGCACTCTTATAGCTAGATCTATCTAGTGGGTGGGATCATGTTGTCCAGGTGTAGTGACTCACATAACCACTAAGTTGATGATGGTGGTTCTAGCCAGCCCAGAGAGGTCCAGACCCCATGCAATGTTCGCATGGCCCCACATTTGCCACAAGCTAGTGTGTGTCATGCCTTGGAATAGAAAAATCATAGCTAGATCTAGCAAGTAGGTAGGATCATATTGGCCAAGTGTGAAGACACATAAAACGACAAGTTGGTGAAGGTGTTTCTATCCAGCGCATAGAGGTTTCTAGACCCCATGCATGCAATGTTGGAATGGCCCCACATCTGCCACTAGCTAGTGTGTGTCATGGCTTGGCATAACACTCTTATAGCTAGATCTATCAAGTGGGTGGGATCATTTTGGCCAGGTGTAGTGACTCACATAACCACTAAGTTGATGATGGTGGTTCTAGCCAGCCCAGAGAGGTCCAGACCCCATGATATGTTGGCATGGCCCCACATTTGCCACAAGTTGTGTGTGTCATTCCTTGGAATACAAAAATCATAGCTAGATCTAGCAAGTAGGTAGGATCATGTTGGCCAGGTGTGATGACACATACAACAACAAGTTGGTGAAGGTGTTTCTATCCAGCCCAGAGAGGTCTGGAGACCCTATGCATGCAATGTTGGCATGGCCCAACATCTGCCACAAGCTAGTGTTTGTCATGCCTCGGCATACTACTCTTATAGCTAGCAAGTGGGTGGGATCATGTTGGCCAGGTGTAGTGACTCACACAACCACTAATTAATGACGGTGTTTCTAGCCATCCCAGAGAGGTCAATAGCACATGCAATGTTGGCATGGCCCCACATTTGCCACAATCTAATGTGTGTCATGGCTTGGCATAAAAAATCATAGCTAGATCTAGCAAATAGGTAGGATCATGTTGGACAGGTGTGATGACACATACAACAACAAGTTGGTGAAGGTGTTCCTATCCAGCCCAGAGAGGTCTAGAGACCCTATGCATGCAATGTTGGCATGGCCCCACATCTGCCATAAGTTAGTGTGTGTCATCACTTGGCATAGCACTCTTATAGCTAGATCTATTAAGTGGGTGGGATCATGTTGGCTAGGTGTAGTGACTCACACAAGCACCATGTTGATAATGGTGTTTCTATCCAGCCCAGAGAGGTCAATAGCCCATGCAATGTTGGCATGGCCCCACATTTGCCAAAAGCTAGTGTGTGTCATGGCTTGGGATAGCAAAATTATATCTACATCTAGAAAGTAGGTAGGATCACGTTGGGCAGGTGTGATAACACATACAACAACATATTGGTGAAGGTGTTTCTATCCAGCCCAGAAAGGTCTAGAGACCCTATGCATACAATGTTGGCATGGACCCACATCTGCCACAAGCTAGTGTGTGTCATGCCTTGGCATAGCACTCTTATAGCTAGATCTATCAAGTGGGTGGGATCATGTTGGCCAGGTGTAGTGACTCACATAACCACTAAGTTGATGATGGTGGTTCTAGCCTGCCCAGAGAAGTCCAAACCCCATGAAATGTTGGCATGACCGCACATTGGCCACAAGCTACTGTGTGTCATGCATTGGAATAGAAAAATTGTAGCTACATCTAGCAAGTAGGTAGGATGATGTTGGCCAGGTGTGATGACACATACAACAACAAGTTGGTGAAGGTGTTTCTATCCAGCCCACCGAGGTCTAGAGAACCTATGCATGCAATGTTGGCATGGCCCCACATCTGCCATAAGCTAGTGTGTGTCATGCCTTAGCATAGAACTCTTATAGCTAGATCTATCAAGTAGGTGGGATCATGTTGGCCAGGTGTGATGACACATACAACAACAAGTTGGTGAAGGTGTTTCTATCCAGCTCAGAGAGGTCTAGAGACCCTATGCATGCAATGTTGTTATGGCCCCACATCTGCGATAAGCTAGTGTGTGTCAAACCTTGGCATTTCACTGTTATAGCTAGATCTATCAAGTGGGTGGGATCATGTTGTCCAGGTGTAGTGACTCACACAACAACTAAGTTGATGACGGTGTTTCTAGCCAACACAGAGAGGTCAATAGCCCATGCAATGTTGGCATGTCCCCACATTTGCCACAAGAAAGTGTGTGTCATGGCTTGGGATAGCAAATTTATAGCTACATCTAGCAACTAGGTAGGATCACGTTGGGAAGGTGTGATAACAGATACTATAACATATTGGTGAATATGTTTCTATCCAGCCCACCGAGGTCTAGAGACCCTATGCATGCAATGTTGGCATGGCCCCACATGTGCCAAAGGCTAGTGTGTGTCATGCCTTAGCATAGAACTCTTTTAGCTAGATCTATCAAGTAGGTGGGATCATGTTGGTCAGGTGTGATAACACATACAACAACAAGTTGGTGAAGGTGTTTCTATCCAGCTCAGAGAGGTCTAGAGACCCTATGCATGCAATGTTGTCATGGCCCCACATCTGTGATAAGCTAGTGTGTGTCAAACCTTGGCATTTCACTCTTATAGCTAGATCTATCAAGTGGGTGGGATCATGTTGGCCAGGTGTAGTGACTCACACAACAACTAAGTTGATGACGGTGTTTCTAGCCAACACAGAGAGGTCAATAGCCCATGCAATGTTGGCATGTCCCCACATTTGCCACAAGCTAGTGTGTGTCATGGCTTGGCTTAGCAAAATCATAGCTAGATCTAGCAAGTAGGTAGGATCATGGTGGCCAAGTGTGCTGACACATACAACAACAAGTTGGTGAAGGTGTTTCTATCCAGCCCAAAGAGCTGTCTAGACCCCATGGATGCAATTTTGGCATGGCCCCACATCTGCCACAAGCTAGTGTGTGTCATGGCTTGGCATAGCACTCTTATAGCTAGATCTATCAAGTGGGTGGGATCATGTTGGCCAGGTGTAGTGACTCACATAACCACTAAGTTGATGATGGTGGTTCTAGCCTGCCCAGAGAAGTCCAAACCCCATGAAATGTTGGCATGACCCAACATTGGCCACAAGCTACTGTGTCATGCCATGGAATAGAAAAATTATAGCTAGATCTAGCAAGTAGGTAGGATCATGTTGGCCAGGTGCGATGACACATACAACAACAAGTTGGTGAAGGTGTTTCTATCCATCCCAGAGAGGTCTAGAGACCGTATGCATGCAATGTTGGCATGGCCCCACATCTGCCGCATGTTAGTGTGTGTCATGCCTTGGCATAGCACTCTTATAGCTAGATCTATAAAGTGGGTGGGATCATGTTGGCCAGGTGTACTGACTCACACAACCACTATGTTGATAACAGCGTTTCTAGCCAGCCTATAGAGGCCAATATCCCATGCAATGTTCGCATGGCCCCACATTTGCCACAAGCTAGTGTGTGTCATGGCTTGGGATAGCAAAATTATATCTACATCTAGCAAGTAGGTAGGATCACATTGGGCAGGTGTGATAACACATACAACAACATATTGGTGAAGGTGTTTCTATCTAGCCCAGAGAGGTCTAGAGACCCTATGCATGCAATGTTGGCATGGCCCCACATCTGCCACAAGCTAGTGTGTGTCATGGAATGACATAGCACTCTTATAGCTAGATCTATCAAGTGGGTGGGATCATGTTGGCCAGGTGTTGTGACTCACACAATTACTAAGTTCATGACGGTGTTTCTAGCCAGCCCAGAGAGGTCAATAGCCCATGCAATGTTGGCATGGACCCACATTTGCCACAAGAAAGTGTGTGTCATGGCTAGGCATAGAAAAATCATAGCTAGATCTAGCAAGTAGGTAGGATCATGTTGGCCAGGTGTGATGACACATACAAAAACAAGTTCGTGAAGGTGTTTCTATCCAGCCTAGAGAGGTCTAGAGACCCTACGCATGCAATGTTGGCATGGCCCCACATCTGCCACAAGTTAGTGTGTGTCATGCCTTGACATAGCACTCTTAAATAGCTAGATCTATAAAGTGGGTGGGATCATGTTGGATAGGTGTAGTGACTCACACAACCACTATGTTGATACCGGTGTTTCTAGCCAGCCCAGAGAGATCAATATCCCATGCAATGTTGGCATGGCCCCACATTTACCACAAGCTAGTGTGTGTCATGGCTTGGGATAGCAAAATTATAGCTACATCTAGCAAGTAGGTAGGATCACGTTGGGCAGGTGTGATAACACATACAACAACATATTGGTGAAGGTGTTCCTATCCATCCCAGAGAGATCTAGAGACCCTATGCATGCAATATTGGCATGGCCCCACATCTGCCACAAGCTAGTGTGTGTCATGCCTTGGCATACCACTCTTATAGCTAGATCTATCAAGTGGGTGGGATCATGTTGTCCAGGTGTAGTGCCTCACACAACCACTAAGTTGATGATGATGTTTCTAGCCAGCCCTGAGAGGTCAATAGCCCATGCAATGTTGGCATGGCCCCACATTAGCGACAAGCTAGTGTGTGTCATGTCTTGGCATAGAAAAATCATAGCTAGATCTAGCAAGTAGGTAGGATCATGTTGGCCAGGTGTGATGACACATACAATAACAAGTTGGTGAAGGTGTTTCTATCCAGCCCAGAGAGTTCTAGACACCCTATGCATGCAATGTTGGCATGGCCCCACATTTGCCACAAGTTAGTGTGTGTCATGCCTTGGCATAGCACTCATATAGCTAGATCTATAAAGTGGGAGGGATCATGTTGGCTAGGTGTAGTGACTCACACAAGCACCAGGTTGATAACAGTGTTTCTAGCCATCCCAGAGAGGTCAATAGCCCATGCAATGTTGGCATGGCCCCACATTTGCCACAAGGTAGTGTGCGTCATGGCTTGCCATAGAACTCTTATAGCTAGATCTATAAAGTGGGTGGGATCAAGTTGGCCAGGTGTAGTGACTCACACAACAACTAAGTTGATGACGGTGTTTCTAGCCAGCTCAGAGAGGTCAATAGCCCATGCAAATTTTGAATGGCCCCACATTTTCCACAAGCTAGTGTGTGTCATGGCTTGGCATAGCAAAATCATAGCTAGATCTAGCAAGTACGTAGGATCATGTTGGCCAAGTGTGCTAACACATACAAAAATAAGTTGGTGAAGGTTTTTCTATCCAGCCCAGAGAGTTGTCTAGACCCCATGGATGCAATGTTGGCATGGCCCCACATCTGCCACAAGTTAGTGTGTGTCATTCCTTGGCATAGCACTCTTATAGCTAGATCTATAAAGTTGGTGGGATCATGTTGGCCAGGTGTAGTGACTCACACAACCACTATGTTGATAACGGTCTTTCTAGCCAGCCCAGAGAGGTCAATATCCCTTGCAATGTTGGCATGGCCCCACATTTCCCACAAGCTAGTGTGTGTCATGGCTTGGGATAGCAAAATTATAGCTACATCTAGCAAGTAGGTAGGATCATGTTGGGTGGGTGTGATAACACATACAACAACATATTGGTGAAGGTGTTTCTATCCATCCCAGAGGGGATAGAGACCCTATGCATGCAATGTTGGCATGGCCCCACATCTGCCACAAGCTAGTGTGTGTCATGCCTTGGCATAGCGCTCTTATAGCTAGATCTATCAAGTGGGTGGGATCATGTTGTAGGGGTTCGTAGCATGGAAAACAAAAAATTTCTACCGCATGCAAACAAACAAGCCAAGATCTATCTACTAGATTGTAGCAACGAGTCGATAGAGGAACTCACCCTCGAAGATTCCAAAGCGGTTAACGAGAGCGGATTCTCGTGGGTGATGTAGTCGTACTCTTGCCAATCTCATGATCGTGTAGACGATCCTTCCGACGCCGTGTTCCAGCAACGCTCCCGCAGTCGGTCACATGTTCGGTACTCGATGAAGACCTTCCTCTCCCTTGTTCCAGCAGGTAGCGGAGGTTGTAGCACTCTCCTCGCGATTTCGGCAGCACGACGACGTGGTACCGGAAGTAGAGGTGAGATCTCGCAGGGCTTCGCCTTAAGCCAGAGCGAGTATGGTGGACTATGAGAGAGGCCTTGGTGATCTAGGGTTTAGAGGCACCAAGGGAGGAGGATAGGCCGGCGGCTAGGGCTTGGGGAGAGCCCCAACCCGGTGGCTAGGAGGAAACCCTAGGGAGGCAGCGACAGCAGGAGGCCAGCGGCTAGGGTTTAGGGTTTTGGTGGAGAGAGGTGTAGGTCTAGAGGGGCACCCCTGCCCCTCCTTTTATAGGTGGGAGGGCGCCGGACAAGGGGATGGAGTCCTCCCCCATGTCGGCTTTCTTGGACGGTGGGTGGAGGGAGAGGAACTCCTCCCTAAGTAGGTTTCCTACTCTCCCTCCACCAAGCAAAACTGCCGTTTGACTTTTCAAATTGGCGTTTGACTTTTCAAACTAGGATTTGATTTATCCCTTTATTTTGCCCAGCCATGATACCTAGTACATGATGCAACCATTCCACATTGTCATGACACATTCATGTACCCTTCCCCTCCGGAGTGTCGGACCTTCCGAAACCTTCTAGAACATTCCCGATGAAAACACTGGAATCATTCCCCACCTCCAAAACAGGACTTTCCTTGTATGAATATTATTCTCCAGACCATTCCGGATCCCCTCGTGATATCCCGGATCCCATCTGAGACTCCGAACAACATTCGGTCTCTTACTCATCATTCCATAACTACTCAAACAACATCGAATCCTTAAGTGTGTCTCCCTACGGTTCGTGAATTATGCGGACATGATCGAGACACTTCTACGAACAATAACCAATAGAGGAATCTGGAAATTCATATGGCTCCCACATATTTCTATGATTACTTTGCGATCGAATGAACCACTTACATATGATACCAATTTACCTTTGTCTCACGATAGTTTACTTATCCGAGGTTTTGATCATCGGTATCTCTGCATACCTAGTTCAACCTCGTTACCGATAAGTACTATTTTCTCATTCCCGTGGTATGTGATCCCTTGTGAGCCAGTCACATGCTTGCAAGCTAATTGGATGACATTCCACCGAGAGGGCACAGAGTATATCTATCCGTCATATGGATGGACAAATCCCACTCTTGATCCATGTGTCTCAACCCATACTTTCCGAACACTCAATGCCACCTTTATAGCCACCCAGTAACGGTGTGGTGTTTGATGTCATCAAAGCATCCTTCCGGTGATGGTGATAAGCATGATCTCATGGTCGAAGGAATTAGGTTACTATGTATCAGAAAGCTTATAGCAATTGAACTATTTGAAATGACTTGATCTTTATGCTACGCTTATCTATAAGAGTATGTCCATCATACCATTCTCCTAATGATATGATCTTGTTGTTAATAACATCTCAATGTTCATGATAGGGAAACCACAATCATCTATTAACCAGCAATCTAGTATTATGAAGAGGCTTTACTAGGGACTCTTATTTAGTTTAAAAATCACACAAGTATTAATGTTTCCTTGTTAATATTGTTATAGCATGAATGTAAACATTTATCATAAACACAAAGATATAATAATAACTACATTTATTATTTCCTCTAGGGCATATCTCCAACAGTCTCCCACTTGCACTAGAGTCAACTAATCTAGATTACATGGTAATATACCGAACACCCATGGCAGTTTGGTGTTGGTCATGTTTTGCCCTCGGGAGAGGTTTAGGCAACGGATCCGCCACATTCAGATCTGTGTGTACTTTGCAAATATTTATGTCACCATCTTGGACATGTTCTCGAATAGCGTGAAAACGTAGCTTGATGTGCTTCAGCTTCTTGTGTGACCTTGGTTCTTGCGCATTGGCTATGGCGCCCATGTTATCACAGTAGATAGACATTGGGTCCAGCGCACTTGGAACCACACCGAGCTCTGTAATGAAGTCCTTCATCCATATCGCTTCTTGTGAAGCCTCCGAAGCAGCTATGTATTCCGATTCAGTTGAAGATCTCGCCACAACGCTTTGCTTTGCACTGCTCCAGCTAACTACTGCACCATTCAAAATAAATACGTATCCAGATTGAGATTTAGAATCGTCTGGATCGGTGTTCCAACTAGCATCGGTGTAACCATTAACAACGAGTTGTTCATCACCTCCATAAGAAAGAACCATATCCTTAGTTCTTCTCAAGTACTTAAGGATGTTTTTGACCACTGTCCAATGATCCACTCCTGGATCACTTTGATATCTGCTAGTTAAACTAACAGCATATGCAATGTAGGGTCTAGTACATAACATGGCATACATTAGAGATCCTATGGCTGAGGCATAAGGAGTCTTACTCATCCTTTCTCTATCTTCTGCCGTTGCTGGACTTTGAGTTTTACTCAAGGTCGTATTGGGCAACATGGGCAAGAACCCTTTCTTGCTATCTTCCATTCCAAACCTCTTTAGAACTTTGTCCAAATATGTACTTTGTGACAATGATATTAGGCGTCTCGATCTATCTCTATAAATCTTTATGCCTAATATGTAAGCTGCTTCGCCAAGATCTTTCATTGAAAAACTATTATTCAAATATTCCTTGACACTATTAAGAAGGTCTACTTCATTCCCAATCAACAATATGTCATCTACATACAGTATTAAGAATGCTATAGAGCTCCCACTCACTTTCTTGTAAATACAAGCTTCTCCATAAGTTTGTATAAAACCAAAACTTTTGATTACCTTATCAAAATGTTGATTCCAACTTCGGGATGCTTGCTTCAATCCATATATGGACCGTTGAAGTTTGCATACCTTTTTAGCATCTTTAGGATCGATAAAACCTTTGGGTTGCATCATATACAACTCTTCATCAATGTCTCCATTGAGGAACGCTGTTTTGACATCCATCTGCCATATCTCATAATCGTAATATGCAGCGATTTCTAACATAATACTCACAGACTTTAGCTTTGCTACTGGTGAGAAAGTCTCATCGTAGTCAACTCCTTGAATTTGTAGAAACCCTTTTGTGACAAGTCGAGCTTCATAGACAGTAACATTACCATCAGCATATGTTTTCTTCTTGAAAATCCATTTGTTCTCGACAGCCTTCCGGCCATCCGGTAAGTCCACCAAGGTCCATACTTGGTTTTCGTACATGGATCCAATCTCGGATTTCATGGCATCTTGCCATTTATTGGAATCTGGGCTCATCATTGCTTCCTCATATGTCACAGGGTCATCGGTGTTGTCCACCAACATGACACTCATAACGGGATCATACCAATCAGGAGTGGTACGAGTTCTTGTTGACCTGCGAGGCTCTGTAGCAATTTCAACCGAAGTTTCATGATCATCATCATTAGCTTCCTCTCTTATTGGTGTAGGCACCACAGGAACTTCTTCCAGTGTTGCGCTACTCGCAAGTTCAAGAGAAGGTTTAACAACCTCGTCGAGTTCTACTTTCCTTCCAGTCACTTCTTTCGAGAGAAATTCTTTCTCTAGAAAGGATCCATTCTTCGCAACGAAGATTTTGCCTTCGAATCTATGATAGAAGGTATACCCAATAGTTTCCTTCGGGTATCCTATGAAGACGCATTTTTTCTGCTTTGGGTTCAAGCTTGACCGACTGTAACTTCTTTACATAGGCTTTGCAACCCCAAACTTTAAGGAACGACAATTTAGGTTTCTTCCCAAACCACAATTCATATGGTGTCGTTTCAACGGATTTAGATGGTGCCCTATTTAAAGTGAATGCGGCTGTTTCAAATGCATAACCCCAAAACGATAGCGGTAAATCTATAAGTGACATCATAGAACGAACCATATCTAAGAGAGTTCGATTATGACGTTCGGACACACCATTACGCTGTGGTGTTCCCGGTGGTGTCAATTGTGAAAGTATTCTGCATTTCTTCAAATGCTCGCCAAACTCGTAACTTAGATATTCACCTCCACGATCAGAACGTAGAAATTTAATCTTCTTGTTACGTTGATTCTCTACCTCACTTTGAAATTCCTTAAACTTTTCGAAAGTTTCGGACTTATGTTTCATGAAATAGATATACCCATATCTACTCAAGTCATCAGTGAAGGTAAGAACATCCCACCGCGTGATGCTACACTCATTGGTCCACACACATCGGTATGTATGATTTCCAATAAGTCCGTAGCTCGCTCCATCATACCAGAAAATGGAGTCTTAGTCATTTTACCCATCAGACATGCTTCGCATCTTTCAAGTGATTCGAAATCAAGTGATTCAAGAAGTCCATCAGAATGAAGTTTCTTCATACGCTTCACTCCAATATGACCAAGACGACAGTGCCACATATAGGTCGAGTTATCGCTCAATTTCAAACGTTTAGCTTCAATGTTATTAATATGTGTATTTCCACTATCGAGATTCAATAAAAATAGTCCATCTATCAAAGGTGCATGTGCATAAAACATATTACTCATATAAATCGAACAACCATTATTCTCGGACTTAAACAATTAACCGTCTTGCAATAAACAAGATCCCGATATAATGTTCATGCTTAACGCAGGCACCAAATAACAATTATTTAAGTATAAAACTAATCCCGATGGTAGATGAAGAGGTAGCGTGCCGACCATGATCACATCAACCTTTGATCCATTTCCAACACACATCGTCACCTTGTTCTTCGCTAGCTTCCGTTTATTCTGCAATACCTGTTTCGAGTTACAAATATGAGCAACCGAACCAGTATCAAATACCTAGGCACTACTACGAGTACGAGTGAGATACACATCAATAACATGTATATCGGATATACCTTTCTTCTTGATGTTGCCGTTCTTCAAATCCGCCAAGTACTTTGGGCAATTCGGCTTCCAGTGACCTTCTCCCTTGCAGTAAAAGCACTCAGTATCAGGCTTAGGTCCAGCCTTGGTCTTCTTCGTCGGTGTGGCAACTTTCTTACCACCCTTCTTGAAGTTAACCTTTTGCTTAGACTTGCCTTTCTTGAATTTGGTGGTCTTATTGACCATCAACACTTGGTGCTCTTTCTTGATCTCCACTTCTGCAGATTTTAACATGGAGAAGAGTTCTGGCAACTGTTTGTTCATGCTTTGCATATTGTAGTTCATCACAAAGTTCTTGTAACTTGGTGGTAGTGATTGGAGGACACGGTAAATCCCCATAGCATTAGGAATCACTATACCCAAGCTTTGGAGTTTGTTAGCGTGCCCAGACATCTTAAGCACATGCTCACTGACGAAGCTGCCCTCTTCCATCTTGAAGTTAAGGAACTTTTTAGAAGCCTCATAACTCTCAACTGCCGCGTGAGTCTCAAATATCAATATGAGTCCACGGACAATATCATGTGGGTCATGGTTCTCAAACCTTTTCTGAAGCTCCGATTCCAAACCATACAAGATAGCACACTGAACTATGGAGTACTGATTCTTCCGAGCGAGGTAAACATTCTTTACTTCATCGGTAGCATCAGCTGCAAGTGGGTCACCTAGCGGTGCATCTAGCGCATAGGTCAAATTACCAGCATTGAGGACAATCCTCAAATTGCGGAACCAATCCGCGAAGTTGCTTCCATTGTTTTTCAACTTTTCTTTCTCTAGGAACGCATTAAAATTGATGGTAGGGGCCGCCATTGATCTACAACATATTTGCAATAGTTTAGACTAAGTTTATGACAAATTGAGTTCTAATTAATAGTTAAATTAATCTAGGTGAACTCCCACTCAAAACAATATCCCTCACATTGTTTTAGTGATCATACGAACCAAAGCCACCACATCAAAACCGATCACCACGAGAGTTGATGTAGCTTCAATGGCGAACAATCGACATGTTCATCATATCTACTATATGATTCATGCTTTACCTTTCGGTGATCCGTGTTCCGAGACCATGTTTGTACATTCTAGGCTCGTCAAGATCAAACCTTAGCTTCTGCATGAGAAAATCTGGCTTGCTCATGTTGTATACACTTGCAGAATCTAACACACCTGATCATCACGTGGTGCTTCGAAACAACAAGCTTTAGCAACGGTGCTTACTAAGGATGAACACTTTAAAACTTGAAATTTATGTGCATGAGGGATCATCTTATAATGCTACCGTTGTTAACTAAGCAATACAAGATGCATAAAGGATTAACATCACATGCAATTCATAATATGTGATATGATATGGCCTTTCTTCTTTGTTCTTCCGATCTCCATCTTCAAGCACGAACATGATCTCCATCATCACCGGCATTACATCAAGGTCAATGACGCCGCTCCATGGTTGTCGTCCACCAGCTTCAACTATTACAACTACTTTGAATAGACACGTGGGTCTTAACAGAATTTAAAGACAACCATATGGATCCTGTCGGTTGCCAACTTACAATAAGGAACATTGCATACATCAAATATAATCACAATCATGGCCATATCACATCACAGCACACCCCTGCAAAACAAAGTTAGACGCCTCTAATTTTCTTTGCATATTTTACGTGGTTTGGGGCATTCAATAAGTGTCGCTCTAACTTACGAACAAGAACCACAACATTGATGCTTGAACTATCAAGTGCCCGTTGTAAATTGGATCTATACTATAATGGGAGAGACAGACACCTGCAAAGCCACTTATGCAATACTAGTTGCATGTTGAGTGTGGAGCAAGTCTCATGAACGATGTCATGTAAGGTTAGCCCGGGCCGCTTCTTCCCATCATATAGCAAGATGAAAAGTACACAAGAAGCAATTGATAATAAAAGCACCACCGCCCACAATGACCATTGTGTTCTACTCGTGCAACAGATCTACATATAGACACGCTCTGATACCACTGTAGGGGTTCGTAGCATGGACAACAAAAAATTTCTACCACATGCAAACAAACAAGCCAAGATCTATCTACTAGATTGTAGCAATGAGTCGATAGAGGAACTCACCCTCGAAGATTCCAAAGCGGTTAACGAGAGCGGATTCTCGTGGGTGATGTAGTCGTACTCTTGTCGATCTCAAGATCGTGTAGACGATCCTTCCGGCGCCGCGTTCCGGCAGCGCTCCCGCAGTCGGTCACACGTTCGGTACTCGATGAAGACCTTCCTCTCCCTTGTTCCAGCAGGCAGCGGAGGTTTTATCACTCTCCTCGCGATTCCGGCAGCACGATGGCGTGGTACCGGAAGTAGAGGTGAGATCTCGCAGGGCTTCGCCTTAAGCGGGAGCGAGTATGGTGGACTATGAGAGAGCCCTTGGCGATCTAGGGTTTAGAGGCACCAAGGGAGGATGCTAGGCCGGCGGCTAGGGCTTGGGGAGAGCCCCAACCCGGCGGCTAGGAGGAAACCCTAGGGCGGCGGCGATAGCAGGAGGCCGGCGGCTAGGGTTGAGGGTTTTGGTGGAGAGAGGTGTAGGTCTAGAGGGGCACCCCTGCCCCTCCTTTTATAGGTGGGAGGGCGCCGGCCAAGGAGAGGGAGTCCTCTCCCAAGTCGGCCTCCTTGGCCGGCGGGTGGAGGGAGAGGAACTCCTCCCCAAGTAGGTTTCCTACTCTCCCTCCACCAAGCAAAACTGTCGTTTGACTTTTCATTTGGTGTTTGACTTTTCAAATTAGGATTTGATTTATCACTTTATTTTGCCCAGACATGATACCTAGTACATGATGCAACCATTCCACATTGTCATGACACATTCATGTACCCTTCCCCTCCGGAGTTCCGGACCTTCCGGAACCTTCTAGAACATTCCCGATGAAAACACCGGAATAATTCCCCAACTCCGAAACAGGACTTTCCTTATATGAATCTTATTCTCCGGACCATTCCGGATGTCCTAGTGATATCCCGGATCCCATCTGAGACTCCGAACAACATTCGGTCTCTTACTCATCATTCCATAACTACTCAAACAACATCGAATCCTTAAGTGTGTCTCCCTACGGTTCGTGAATTATGCGGACATGATCGAGACACTTCTACGAACAATAACCAATAGAGGAATCTGGAAATTCATATGGCTCCCACATATTTCTAAGATTACTTTGCGATCGAATGAACCACTTACATACGATACCAATTTCCCTTTGTCTCACGATAGTTTACTTATCCGAGGTTTTGATCGTCGGTATCTATGCATACCTAGTTCAACCTCGTTACCGATAAGTACTCTTTTCTCGTTCCCGTGGTATGTGATCCCTTGTGAGACATTCACATGCTTTTAAGCTAATTGGATGACATTCCACCGAGAGGGCCCAGAGTATATCTATCCGTCATATGGATGGACAAATCCCACTCTTGATCCATGTGTCTCAACCCATACTTTTCGAAGACTCAATGCCACCTTTATAGCCACCCAGTTACGGTGTGGTGTTTGATGTCATCAAAGCATCCTTCCGGTGATGGTGATAAGCATGATCTCATGGTCGAAGGAATTAGGTTACTATGTATTAGAAAGCTTATAGCAATTGAACTATTTGAAATGACTTGATCTTTATGCTACGCTTATCTATAGGAGTATGTCCATCATACCATTCTCCTAATGATATGATCTTGTTGTTAATAACATCTCAATGTTCATGATAGGGAAACCACAATCATCTATTAACCAGCAATCTAGTATTATGAAGAGGCTTTACTAGGGACTCTTATTTAGTTTACAAATCACACAAGTATTAATGTTTCCTTGTTAATACTGTTATAGCATGAATGTAAACATTTATCATAAACCCAAAGATATAATAATAACTATATTTATTATTGCCTCTAGGGCATATCTCCAACACTTGTTGGCCAGGTGTAGTGACTCACGCAACCACTAAGTTTATGACGATGTTTCTAGCCAGCCCAGAGAGGTCAATAGCCCATGCAACGTTGGCATGGCCCCACATTTGCCACAAGCTAGTGTGTGTCCTGTCTTGGCATAGAAAAATCATATCTAGATCTAGCAAGTAGGTAGGATCATGTTGGCCAGGTGTGATGACACATACAATAACACGTTGGTGAAGGTGTTTCTATCCAGCCTACAGAGTTCTAGAGACCCTATGCATACAATGTTGGCATGACCCCACATCTGCCACAAGTTAGTGTGTGCCATGCCTTGGCATAGCACTCTTATAGCTAGATCTATAAAGTGGGTGGGATCATGTTGGCAAGGTGTAGTGACTCACACAAGCACCATGTTGATAACGGTGTTTCTAGCCAGCCCAAAGAGGTCAATAGCCCATGCAATAGTGGCATGGCCCCACATTTGCCACAAGCTAGTGTGTGTCATGGCTTGGCATAGCACTCTTATAGCTAGATCTATAAAGTGGGTGGGAACATGTTGGCCAGGTGTAGTGACTCACACAACAACTAAGTTGATGATGGTGTTTCTAGCCAGCATAGAGAGGTCAATAGCCCATGCAAAGTTGGAATGGCCCCACATTTGCCACAAGCTAGTGTGTGTCATGGCTTGGCATAGCAAAATCATAGCTAGATCTAGCAAGTAGGTAGGATCATGTTGGCCAAGTTTGCTAACACATACAAAAAAAAGTTGGTGAAGGTGTTTCTATCTAGCCCAGAGAGCTGTCTAGACCCCATGGATGCAATGTTGGCATGGACCCACATCTACCACAAGCTAGTGTGTGTCATGGTTTGGCATAGCACTCTTATAGCTAGATCTATCAAGTGGGTGGGATCATGTTGGCCAGGTGTAGTGACTCAGATAACCACTAAGTTGATGATGGTTGTTCTAGCCAGTCCAGAGAAGTCCAAACCCCATCTAATGTTGGCATGGACCCATATTTGCCACAAGCTACAGTGTGTCATGCCTCGGAATAGAAAAATTATAGCTAGATCTAGCAAGTAGGTAGGATCATGTTGGCCAGGTGTGATGACACATACAACAACAAGTTGATGACGGTGTTTCTAGCCAGCACAGAGAGGTCAATAGCCCATGCAAAGTTGGAATGGCCCCACATTTGCCACAAGCTAGTGTGTGTCATGGCTTGGCATAGCAAAATCATAGCTAGATCTAGCAAGTAGGAAGGATCATGTTGGCCAAGTGTGCTAACACATACAACAACAAGTTGGTGAAGGTGTTTCTATCTAGCCAAGAGAGCTGTCTAGACCTCATGGATGCAATGTTGGCATGGCCCCACATCTGCCACAAGCTAGTGTGTGTCATGGTTTGGCATAGCACTCTTATAGCTAGATCTATCAAGTGGGTGGGATCATGTTGGCCAGGTGTAGTGACTCACATAACCACTAAGTTGATGATGGTGGTTCTAGCCAGCCCAGAGAAGTCCAAACCCCATGAAATGTTGGCATGGACCCATATTTGCCACAAGCTACATTGTGTCATGCCTAGGAATAGAAAAATTATAGCTAGATCTAGCAAGTAGGTAGGATCATGTTGGCCAGGTGTGATGACACATACAACAACAAGTTGGTGAAGGTGTTTCTATCCAGCCCAGAGAGGTCTAGAGACCCTATGCATGCAATGTTGGCATGGCCCCACATCTGCCACAAGTTCGTGTGTGTCATGCCTTGGCATAACACTCTTATAGCTAGATCTATAAAGTGGGTGGGATCATGTTGGCCAGGTGTACTGTCTCACACAACCACTATGTTGATAACGGTGTTTCTAGCCATCCCAGAGAGGTCAATATCCCACGCAATGTTGGCATGGACCCACATTTTCCACAAGCTAGTGTGTGTCATGGCTTGGGATAGAAAAATTATATCTACTTCTAGCAAGTAGGTAGGATCATGTTGGGCAGGTGTGATAACACGTACAACAACATATTGGTGAAGGTGTTTCTATCCATCCCAGAGAGGTCTAGAGACCCTATGCATGCAATGTTGGCATGGCCCCACATCTGCCACAAGCTAGTGTGTCATAGCTGTGCATAGCACACTTATAGATAGATCTATCAAGTGGGTGGGATCATATTGGCCAGGTGTAGTGACTCACACAACCACTAAGTTGATGACGGTGTTTCTAGCCAGCCTAGAGAGGTCAATAGCCCATGCAATCTTGGCATGGCCCCACATTTTCCACAAGCTAGAGTGTGTTATGGCTTGGCATAGAAAAATCATAGCTAGATCTAGCAAGTAGGTAGGATCATGTTGGCCAGGTGTGATGACACATACAACAACAAATTCGTGAAGGTGTTTCTATCCAGCCTAGAGAGGTCTAGAGAACCTATGCATGCAATGTTGGCATGGCCCCACATCTGCCACAAGTTAGTGTGTGTCATGCCTTGGCATAGCACTCTTATAGCTAGATCTATAAAGTGGGTGGGATCATGTTGGCCAGGTGTAGTGACTCACACAACCACTATGTTGATAACGGTGTTTCTAGCCTGCCCAGAGAGGTCAATATCCCATGCAATGTTGGCATGGCCCCACATTTCCCACAAGCTAGTGTGTGTCATGGCTTGGGATAGCAAAATTATAGCTACATCAAGCAAGTAGGTAGGATCACGTTGAGCAGGTGTGATAACACATACAACAACATATTGGTGAAGGTGTTTCTATCCATCCCAAAGGGGCTAGAGACCCTATGCATGCAAAGTTGGCATGGCCCCACATCTGCCACAAGCTAGTGTGTGTCATGCCTTGGCATAGCGCTCTTATAGCTAGATCTATCAAGTGGGAGGGATCATGTTGGCCAGGTGTAGTGACTCACACAACCACTAAGTTGATGACGATGTTTCTAGCCTGCCCAGAGAGTTCAATAGCCCATGCAATGTTGGCATGGCCCCACATTTGCCACAAGCTAGTGTGTGTCATGTCTTCACATAGAAAAATCATAGCTAGATCTAGCAAGTATGTAGGATCATGTTAGCCAGGTGTGATGACACATACAATAACACGTTGGTGAAGGTGTTTCTATCCATCCCAGAGAGTTCTAGAGACCCTATGCATGCAATGTTGGCATGGCCCCACATCTGCCACAAGTTAGTGTGTGCCATGTCTTGGCATAGCACTCTTATAGCTGGATCTATAAAGTGGGTGGGATCATGTTGGCTAGGTGTAGTGACTCACACAAGCACCATGTTGATAACGATGTTTCTAGCCAGCCCAGAGAGGTCAATAGCCTATGCAATGTTGGCATGGCCCCGCATTTGCCACAACCTAGTGTGCGTCATGGCTTGGGATAGCAAAATTATAGCTACATCTAGCAAGTAGGTAGGATCACGTTGGCAGGTGTGATAACACATACAACAACATATTGGTGAAGGTGTTTCTATCCAGCCCAGAGAGGTCTAGAGACCCTATGCATGCAATGTTGGCATGGCCCCAAATCTGCCACAAGCTAGTGTGTGTCATGGCTTGGCATAGCACTCTTATATCTAGATCTAGAAAGTGGGTGGGATCATGTTGGCCAGGTGTAGTGACTCACACAACCACTAAATTGATGACGGTGTTTCTAGCCAGCACAGAGAGGTCAATAGCCCATCCAATGTTAGCATGGCCCCACATTTGCCACAAGCTAGTGTGTGTCATGGCTTGGCATAGAAAAATCATAGCTAGATCTAGCAAGTAGGTAGGATCATGTTGGCCAAGTGTGCTGACACATACAACAACAAGTTGGTGAGGGTGTTTCTATCCAGCCCAGAGAGCTGTCTAGACCCCATGCATGGAATGTTGGCATGGCCCCACATCTGCCACAAGCTAGTGTGTGTCATGGCTTGGCATAGCACTCTTATAGCTAGATCTATCAAGTGGGTAGGATCACGTTGGCCAAGTGTAGTGACTCACATAACCACTAAGTTGATGATGGTGGTTCTAGCCAGCCCAGAGAAGTCCAAACCCCATGAAATGTTGGCATGGCCCCACATTTCCCACAAGCTACTGTGTGTCATGCCTTGGAATACAAAAATTATAGATAGATCTGGCAAGTAGGTAGGATCATGTTGGCCAGGTGTGATGACACATACAACAACAAGTTGGTGAAGGTGTTTCTATCCAGCCCAGAGAGGTCTAGAGACCCTATGAATGCAATGTTGGCATGGCCCCACATCTGCCACAAGTTAGTGTGTGTCATGCCTCGGCATAACACTCTTATAGCTAGATCTATAAAGTGGGTGGGATCATGTTGGCCAGGTGTAGTGACTCAAACAACCACCATGTTGATAACGGTGTTTATAGCTAGCCCAGAGAGGTCAATATCCCATGCAATGTTGGCACGGCCCCACATTTGCCACAAGCTAGTGTGTGTCATGGCCTGGGATAGCAAAATTATATCTACATCTAGCAAGTAGGTTGGATCACGTTGGGCATCTGTGATAACACATACAACAACATATTGGTGAAGGTGTTTCTATCCAGCCAGAGAGGTCTAGAGACCCTATGCATGCAATGTTGGCATGGCCCCACATCTTCCACAAGCTATTGTGTGTCATTGCTTGGCATAGCACTCTTATACCTAGATCTATCAAGTGGGTGGGATCATGTTGGCCAGGTGTAGTGACTCACACAACCACTAAGTTGATGACGGTGTTTCTAGCCAGCCCAGAGAGGTCAATAGTCCATGCAATGTTGGCATGGCCCCACATTTTCCACAAGCTAGTGTGTGTCATGTCTTGGCATAGAAAAATCATACCTAGATCTAGCAAGTAGGTAGGATCATGTTGGCCAGGTGTGATGACACATACAATAACAAGTTGGTGAAGGTGTTTCTATCCAGCCCAGAGAGTTCTAGAGACCCTATGCATGCAATGTTGGCAAGGCCCCACATCTGCCACAAGTTAGTGTGTGTCATGCCTTGGCATAGCACTCTTATAGCTAGATCTATAAAGTGGGTGGGATCATATTGGCTAGGTGTAGTGACTCACACAAGCACCATGTTGATAACGGTGTTTCTAGACGCCATGCATGCAATGTTGGCATGGCCCCACATCTGCCACAAGCTAGTGTGTGTCATGGCTTGGCATAGCACTCTTATAGCTAGATCTATCAAGTGGGTGGGATCATGTTGGCCAGGTGTAGTGACTCACATAACCACTAAGTTGATGATGGTGGTTCTAGCCAGCCCAGAGAGGTCCAGACCTCATGCAATGTTGGCATGGCCCCACATTTGCCACAAGATAGTGTGTTTTATGTCTTGGAATAGAAAAAATATAGCTAGATCTAGCAAGTAGGTAGGGTCATGTTGGCCAACTGTGATGACACATACAACAACAAGTTAGTGAAGGTGTTTCTATCTAGCCCAGAGAGGTCTAGAGACCCTATGCATGCAATGTTGGCATGGCCCCACATATGCCACAAGCTAGTGTGTGTCATGCCTCGGCATAGTACTCTTATAGCTAGCAAGTGGGTGTGATCATGTTGGCCAGGTGTAGTGAGTCACACAACCACTAAGTTGATGACGGTGTTTCTAGCCATCCCAGAGAGGTCAATAGCCCATGAAATGGTGGAATGGCCCCACATTTGCAACAAGCTAGTGTGTCAGGGCTTGGCATAGAAAAATAATAGCTAGATCTAGCAAGTAGGTAGGATCATGTTGGCTAGGTGTGATGACACATACAACAACAAGTTGGTGAAGGTGTTTCTATCCAGCCCAGAGAGGTCTAGAGACCCTATCCATGCAATGTTAGAATGGCCCCACATCTGCCACAAGTTAGTGTGTGTCATGCATTGGCATAGCACTCTTATAGCAAGATCTATAAAGTGGGTGGGATCATGTTGGCTAGGTGTAGTGACTCACACAACCACCATGTTGATAACGGTATTCCTATCTAGCCCAGAGAGGTCAATAGCCCATGCAATGTTGGCATGGCCCCACACTTGCCACAAGCTAGTGTGTGTCATGGCTTGGGATAGCAAAATTATAGCTACATCTAGCAAGTAGGTAGGATCACATTGGGAAGGTGTGATAACACATACAACAATATTTGGTGAAGGTGTTTCTATCCAGCCAAGATAGGTCTAGAGACCCTATGCATGCAATGTTGGCATGGCCCCACATCAGCCACAAGCTAGTGCGTGTCATGGCTTGGCATAGCACTTTTATAGCTAGATCTATCAAGTGGGTGGGATCATGTTGGTCAGGTGTAGTGACTCACACAACCACTAAGTTGATGATGGTGTTTCTAGCCAGCACAGAGAGGTCAATATCCCATGCAATGTTGGCATGGCCCCACATTTTCCACAAGCTAGTGTGTGTCATGGATTGGCATAGCAAAATCATAGCTAGATATAGCAAGTAGGTAGGATCATGTTGGCCAAGTGTGCTAACACATACAACAAAAAGTTGGTGAAGGTGTTTCTATCTAGCCCAGAGAGCTGTCTAGACCCCATGGATGCAATGTTGGCATGGCCCCACATCTACCACAAGCTAGTGTGTGTCATGGTTTTGCATAGCACTCTTATAGCTAGATCTATCAAGTGGGTGGGATCATGTTGGCCAGGTGTAGTGACTCACATAACCACTAAGTTGATGATGTTGGTTCTAGCCAGCCCAGAGAAGTCCAAACCCCATGAAATGTTGGCATGGACCCATATTTGTCACATAGCAAAATCATAGCTAGATATAGCAAGTAGGTAGGATCATGTTGGCCTAGTGTACTTACACATACAAGAACAAGTTGGTGAAGGTGTTTCTATCCAGCCCAGAGAGGTGTCTATACCCCATGCATGCAATGTTGGCATGGCCCCACATCTGCCACAAGCTAGTGTGTGTCATGGCTTGGCATAACACTCTTATAGCTAGATCTATCAAGTGGGTGGGATCATGTTGGCCAGGTTTAGTGACTCACATAACCACTAAGTTGATGATGGTGGTTCTAGCCAGCCTAGAGAAGTCTAGACCCCATGAAATGTTGGCATGGCCCCACATTTGCCACAAGCTAGTGTGTATCATGCCTTGGAATAGAAAAATTATAGCTACATCTAGCAAGTAGGTAGGATCATGTTGGCCAGGTGTTGTCTAGGTGTGATGAGACATACAACAAGTTGGTGAAGGTGTTTGTATCCAGCCAGAGAGGTCTAGAGACCCTATGCATGCAATGTTGGCATGGCCCCACATCTGCCACAAGCTAGTGTGTCATGCCTCGGCATAGTACTCTTATAGCTAGCAAGAGGGTGAGATCATGTTGGCCAGGTGTAGTGACTCACACAACCACTAAGTTGAAGATGGTGTTTCTAGCCAGCCCAGAGAGGTCAATAGCCCATGCAATCTTGTCATGGCCCCACATTTGCCACAAGCTAGTGTGTGTCATGGCTTGGCATAGAAAAATCATATCTAGATCTAGCAAGTAGGTAGGATCATGTTGGCCAGGTGTGATGACACATTTAACAACAAGTTCATTAAGGTGTTTCTATCCAGCCTAGAGAGGTCTAGATACCCTATGCATGCAATGTTGGCATGTCCCCACATCTGCCACAAGTTAGTGTGTGTCATGCCTTGACATAGCACTATTATAGCTAGATCTATAAAGTGGGTGGGATCATGTTGGCCAGGTGTAGTGACTCACACAACCACTATGTTGATAACGGTGTTTCTAGCCAGCCCAGACAGGTCAATATCCCATGCAATGTTGGCATGGCCCCACATTTTCCACAAGCTAGTGTGTGTCATGGCTTGGGCTAGCAAAATTATAGCTACATATAGCAAGTACGTAGGATCACGTTGGAAGGTGTGATAACACATACAACAACATATTAGTGAAGGTGTTTCTATCCAGCCCAGAGAGGTCTAGAGACCCTATGCATGCAATGTTGGCACGGCCCCACATCTGCCACAAGCTAGTGTGTGTCATGCCTTGGCATAGCACTCTTATAGCTAGATCTATCAAGTGGGTGGGATCATGTTGGCCACGTGTAGTGAATCACAAAACCACTAAGTTGATGACGATGTTTCTAGCCAGGCCAGAGAGGTCAATATCCCATGCAATGTTGGCATGGCCCCACATTTTCCACAACCTAGTGTGTGTCATGTCTTGGCATAGAAAAATCATAGCTAGATCTAGAAAGTAGGTAGGATCATCTCGGCCAGGTGTGATGACACATACAATAACAACTTTGTGAAGGTGTTTCTATCCAGCCTAGAGAGCTGTCTAGACCCCATGCATGCAATGTTGGCATGGCCCCACATCTGCCATAAGCTAGTTGTGTCATGGCTTGGCATAGCACTCTTATAGCTAGATCTATTGAGTGGGTGGGATCATGTTGCCCAGGTGTAGTGACTTACATAACCACTATGTAGATGATGGTGGTTCTAGCCAGCCCAGAGAAGTCCAAACCCCATGAAATGTTGGCATGGCCCCACATTTGCCACAAACTACTGTGTGTCAAGCCTTCGAATAGAAAAATTATAGCTAGATCTAGCAAGTAGGTAGGAACATGTTGGCCATGTGTGATGACACATACAACAACAAGTTGGTGAAGGTGTTTCTATCTAGCCAGAGAGGTCTAGACACCCTATGCATGCAATGTTGGCATGGCCCCACATCTGCCACAAGCTAGTGTGTGTCATGCCTCGTCATTGTACTCTTACAGCTAGCAAGTGGGTGAGATCATGTTGGCCAGGTGTAGTGACTCACACAACCACTAAGATGATGACGGTGTTTCTAGCCAGCCCAGAGAGGTCAATAGCCCATGCAATGTTGGCATGGCCCCACATTTGCCACAAGCTGGTGTGTGTCATAGCTTGGCATAGAAAAATCATAGCTAGATGTAGCAAGTAGGTAGCATCATGTTGGCCAGGTGTGATGAAACATACAACAACAAGTTGGTGAAGGTGTTTCTATCCAGCCTAGGGAGGTCTAGAGACCCTATGGATGCAATGTTGGCATGGCCCCACATCTGCCACAAGCTAGTGTGTGTCATGGCTTGGCACAAAAAAATCATAGCTAGATCTAGCAAGTAGGTAGGATCATGTTGGCCAGGTGTGATGACACATACAACAACAAGTTCGTGAAGGTGTTTCTATCCACCCTAGAGAGGTCTAGAGACCCTATGCATGCAATGTTGGCATGGCCCCACATCTTCCACAAGTTAGTGTGTGTCATGCCTTGGCATAGCACTCTTATAGCTAGATCTATAAAGTGGGTGGGATCATGTTGGCCAGGTGTAGTGACTCACACAACCACTATATTGATAACGGTGTTTCTAGACAGCCCAGAGTGGTCAATATCCCATGCAATGTTGGCATGGCCCCACATTTCCCATAAGCTAGTGTGTGTCATGGCTTGGGATAGAAAAATTATAGCTAGATCTAGCAAGTAGGTAGGATGACGTTGGGCAGGTGTGATAACACATACAAAAAAATATTGGTGAAGGTGTTTCTATCCATCCCAGAGAGGTCTAGAGACCCTATGCATGCAATGTTGGCATCGCCCCATATCTGCCACAAACTAGTGTGTGTCATGCCTTGGCATAGCACTCTTATAGCTAGATCTATCAAGTGGGTGGGATCATGTTGGCCAGGTGTAGTGACTCACACAACCACTAAGTTGATGACGATGTTTCTAGCCAGCCCAGAGAGGTCAATAGCCCATGCAATGTGTGCATGGCCCCACATTTGCCACAAGCTAGTGTGTGTCATGTCTTGGCATAGAAAAATCATAGCTAGATCTAGAAAGTAGGTAGGATCATCTTGGCCAGGTGTGATGACACATACAATAACAACTTTGTGAAGGTGTTTCTATCCAGCCCAGAGAGTTCTAGAGACCCTATGCATGGAATGTTGGCATGGCCCCACATCTGCCACAAGTTAGTGTGTGTCATGCCTTGGCATATCACTCTTATAGCTAGATCTATAAAGTGGGTGGGATCATGTTGGCTAGGTGTAGTGACTCACACAATCACCATGTTAATAACGGTGTTTCTAGCCAGCCCAGAGAGGTCAATAGCCCATGCAATGTTGGCATGGCCCCATATTTGCCACAAGCTTGTGTGTCTCATGGCTTGGGATAACAAAATTATAGCTACATATAGCAAGTAGGTAGGATCACGTTTGGCAGATGTGATAACACATACAACAACATATTGGTGAAGTTGTTTCTATCCAGCCGAGAGAGGTCTAGAGACCCTATGCATGCAATGTTGGCCTGGCCCCACATCTGCCACAAGCTACTGTGTATCATGGCGTGGCATAGCACTCTTATAGCTAGATCTATCAAGTGGGTGGGATCATGCTGGCTAGGTGTAGTGACTCACACAACCACTAAGTTGATGACGGTGTTTCTAACCAGCACAGAGAAGTCAATAGCCCATGCAATGTTGGCATGGCCCCACATTTGCCACAAGCTAGTGTGTGTCATGGCTTGGCATAGCAAAATCATAGGTAGATCTAGCAAGTAGGTAGGATCATGTTGGCCAAGTGTGCTGAAACATACAACAACAAGTTGGTGAAGGTGTTTCTATCCAGCCCAGAGAGCTGTCTAGACCCCATGCATGCAATGTTGGCATGGCCCCACATCTGCCATAAGCTAGTTGTGTCATGGCTTGGCATAGCACTCTTATAGCTAGATCTATTGAGTGGGTGGGATCATGTTGGCCAGGTGTAGTGACTTACATAACCACTAAGTTGATGATGGTGGTTCTAGCCATCCCAGAGAAGTCCAAACCCCATGAAATGTTGGCATGGCCCCACATTTGCCACAAACTACTGTGTGTCAAGCCTTCGAATAGAAAAATTATAGCTAGATCTAGCAAGTAGGTAGGAACATGTTGGCCATGTGTGATGACACATACAACAACAAGTTGGTGAAGGTGTTTCTATCTAGCCAGAGAGGTCTAGACACCCTATGCATGCAATGTTGGCATGGCCCCACATCTTCCACAAGCTAGTGTGTGTCATGCCTCGTCATTGTACTCTTACAGCTAGCAAGTGGGTGAGATCATGTTGGCCAGGTGTAGTGACTCACACAACCATTAAGATGATGACGGTGTTTCTAGCCAGCCTAGAGAGGTCAATAGCCCATGCAATGTTGGCATGGCCCCACATTTGCCACAAGCTGGTGTGTGTCATAGCTTGGCATAGAAAAATCATAGCTAGATGTAGCAAGTAGGTAGCATCATGTTGGCCAGGTGTGATGAAACATACAACAACAAGTTGGTGAAGGTGTTTCTATCCAGCCTAGGGAGGTCTAGAGACCCTATGGATGCAATGTTGGCATGGCCCCACATCTGTCACAAGCTAGTGTGTGTCATGGCTTGGCACAAAAAAATCATAGCTAGATCTAGCAAGTAGGTAGGATCATGTTGGCCAGGTGTGATGACACATACAACAACAAGTTCGTGAAGGTGTTTCTATCCACCCTAGAGAGGTCTAGAGACCCTATGCATGCAATGTTGGCATGGCCCCACATCTTCCACAAGTTAGTGTGTGTCATGCCTTGGCATAGCACTCTTATAGCTAGATCTATAAAGTGGGTGGGATCATGTTGGCCAGGTGTAGTGACTCACACAACCACTATATTGATAACGGTGTTTCTAGCCAGCCCAGAGTGGTCAATATCCCATGCAATGTTGGCATGGCCCCACATTTCCCATAAGCTAGTGTGTGTCATGGCTTGGGATAGAAAAATTATAGCTAGATCTAGCAAGTAGGTAGGATGACGTTGGGCAGGTGTGATAACACATACAAAAAAATTATGGTGAAGGTGTTTCTATCCATCCCAGAGAGGTCTAGAGACCCTATGCATGCAATGTTGGCATCGCCCCACATCTGCCACAAACTAGTGTGTGTCATGCCTTGGCATAGCACTCTTATAGCTAGATCTATCAAGTGGGTGGGATCATGTTGGCCAGGTGTAGTGACTCACACAACCACTAAGTTGATGACGATGTTTCTAGCCAGCCCAGAGAGGTCAATAGCCCATGCAATGTGTGCATGGCCCCACATTTGCCACAAGCTAGTGTGTGTCATGTCTTGGCATAGAAAAATCATAGCTATATCTAGCAAGTAGGTAGGATCATGTTGGCCAGGTGTGATGAGACATACAATAACAAGTTGGTGAAGTTGTTTCTATCCAGCCCAGAGAGTTCTAGAGACCCTATGAATGCAATGTTGGCATGGCCCCACATCTGCCAAAAGTTAGTGTGTGTCATTCCTTGGCATACACTCTTATAGCTAGATATATAAAGTGGGTGGGATCATGTTGGAGAGGTGTAGTGACTCACACAAGCACCATGTTGATAACGATGTTTCTAGCCATCCTAGAGAGGTCAATAGCCCATGCAATGTTGGCATGGCCCCACTTTTGCCACAAGCTAGTGTGTGTCATGGCTTGGGATAGCAAAATTATACCTACATCTAACAAGTAGGTAGGATCACGTTGGGCAGGTGTGATAGGACATACAACAACATATTGGCGAAGGTGTTTATATCCAGCCCAGAGAGGTCCAGAGACCCTATTCATGCAATGTTGGCATGGCCCCACATCTGCCACAAGCTAGTGTGTATCATGGCTTGGCATAGCACTCTTATAGCTAGATCTATTAAGTGGGTGGGATCATGTTGGCCAGGTTTAGTGACTCACACAACCACTAAGGTTATGACGGTGTTTCTAGCCAGCACAGAGAAGTCAATAGCCCATGCAATGTTGGCATGGCCACATATTTGCCACAAGCTAGTGTGTGTCATGGCTTGGCATAGCAAAATCATAGCTAGATCTAGCAAGTAGGTAGGATCATGTTGGCCAAGTGTGCTGACACATACAACAACAAGTTGGTGAAGGTGTTTCTATCCAGCCCAGAGAGATGTCTAGACCCCATGCATGCAATGTTGGCATGGCCCCACATCTTCCACAAGCTAGTTGTGTCATGGCTTGGCATAGCACTCTTATAGCTAGATCTATCAAGTGGGTGGGATCATGTTAGCCAGGTGTAGTGACTCACATAACCACTAAGTTGATGATGGTGGTTCTAGCCAGCCCAGAGAAGTCCAAACCCCATGAAATGTTGGCATGGACCCACATTTGCCACAAGCTACTGCGTGTCATGCCTTGGAATAGAAAAATTATAACTAGATCTAGCAAGTAGGTAGGATCATATTGGCCAGGTGTGATGACACATACAACAACAACTTGCTGAGGGTGTTTCTATCTAGCCCAGAGAGGTCTAGAGACCCTATGCATGCAATGTTGGCATGGCCCCACATCTGCCACAAGCTAGTATGTGCCATGCCTCGGCATAGTACTCTTATAGCTAGAAAGTGAGTTAGATCATGTTGGCCAGGTCTTTCTAGCCAGCCCAGAGAGGTCAATAGCCCATGCAATGTTGGCATGGCCCCACATTTGCAACAATCTAGTGTGTGTCATGGCTTGGCATAGAAAAATCATAGCTAGATCTAGCAAATCGGTAGGATCATGATGGCCAGGTGTGATGACACATACAACAACAAGTTGGTGAAGGTGTTTCTATCCAGCCTAGAGAGGTCTAGAGACCCTATGCATGCAATGTTGGCATGGCCCCACATCTGCCACAAGATAGTGTGTGTCATGGCTTGGCATAGAAAAATCATAGCTAGATCTAGCAAGTAGGTAGGATCATGTTGGCCAGGTGTGATGACACATACAACAACAAGTTCGTGAAGGTGTTTCTATCCATCCTGGAGAGGTCTAGAGACCCTATGCATGCAATCTTGGCATGGCCCCACATCTTCCACAAGTTCGTGTGTGTCATGCCTTGGCATAGCACTCTTATAGCTAGATCTATCAAGTGGGTGGGATCATGTTGGCCAGGTGTAGTGACTCACACAACCACTAAGTTAATGACGATGTTTCTAGCCATCCCAGAGAGGTCAATAGCCCATGCAATGTTGGCATGGCCCCACATTTGCCACAAGCTAGTGTGTGTCATGGCCTGGGATAGCAAAATTATAGCTACATCTAGCAAGTAGGTAGGATCCCGTTGGGAAGGTGTGATAACACATACAACAACATATTGGTGAAGGTGTTTCTATCCATCCCAGAGAGGTCTAGAGACCCTATGCATGCAATGTTGGCATGGCCCCACATCTGCCACAAGCTAGTGTGTGTCATGGCTTGGCATAACACTCTTATAGCTAGATCTATCAAGTGGGTGGGATCATGTTGGCTAGGTGTAGTGTCTCACACAACCACTAAGTTGATGATGATGTTTCCAGCCAACACAAAGAGGTCAATAGCCCATGCAATGTTGGCATGGCCCCACATTTGCCACAAGATAGTGTGTGTCATGGCTTGGCATAGAAAAATCATAGCTAGATCTAGCAAGTAGGTAGGACCATGTTGGCCAAGTGTGCTGACACATACAACAACAAGTTGGTGAAGGTGTTTCTATCAAGCCCAGAGAGCTGTCTAGACCCCATGCATGCAATGTTGGCATGGCCCCACATCTGCCACAAGTTAGTTTGTGTCATGCCTTGGCATAGAACTCTTATAGCTAGATCTATAAAGTGGGTGGGATCATGTTGGCCAGGTGTAGAGTCTCACATAACCACTATGTTGATAACGGTGTTTCTAGCCAGCCTAGAGAGGTCAATATCCCATGCAATGTTGGCATGGCCCCACATTTGCCACAAGCTAGTGTGTGTCATGGCTTCGGATAGCAAAAATATATCTACATCTAGCAAGTAGGTAGGATCACCTTGGGCAGGTGTGATAACACATACACCAACATATTAGTCAAGGTGTTTCTATCAAGCCTAGAGAGGTCTAGAGACCCTATGCATGCAATGTTGGCATGGCCCCACATCTGCCACACGCTAGTCTGTGTCATGGCTTGGCATATCACTCTTATATCTAGATCTATCAAGTGGGTGGGATCATGTTGGCCATGTGTAGTGACTCACACAACCACTAAGTTGATGACAATGTTTCTAGCCTGCCCAGAGAGGTCAATATCCCATGCAATGTTGGCATGGCCCCACATTTGCCACAAGCTAGTGTGTGTCATGTCTTGGCATAGAAAAATCATACCTAGATCTAGCAAGTAGGTAGGATCATGTTGTCTAGGTGTGATGACACATACAATAACAAGTTGGTGAAGGTGTTTCTATCTAGCCCAGAGAGTTCTAGAGACCCTATGCATGCAACGTTGGCATGGCCCCACATCTGCCACAATCTAGTGTCTGTCATGGCTTGGCATAGCACTCTTATAGCTAGATCTATCAAGTGGGTGGGATCATGTTGGCCAGGTGTAGTGACTCACATAACTACTAAGTTGATGATGGTGGTTCTAGCCGCCCAGAGAGGTCTAGACCCCATGCAATGTTGGCATGTCCCCACATTTTCCACAAGATAGTTTATGTCATGCCTTGTAATAGAAAAATTATAGCTAGATCTAGCAAGTAGGTAGGGTCATGTTGGCCAGCTGTGATGACACATACAACAACAAGTTGGTGAAGATGTTTCTATCTATCCTAGAGAGGTCTAGAGACCCTATGCATGCAATGTTGTCATGGCCCCATATATGCCACAAGCTAGTGTGTGTCATGCCTCGGCATAGTACTCTTATAGCTAGCAAGTGGGTGTGATCATGTTGGCCAGGTGTAGTGACTCACACAATCACTAAGTTGATGACGGTGTTTCTAGCCAGCCCAGAGAGGTCAATAGCCGATGCAATGTTGGCATGGCCCCACATTTGCCACAAGCTAGTGTGTCATGGCTTGACATAGAAAAATAATAGCTAGATCTAGCAAGTAGGTAGGATCATGTTAGCAAGGTGTGATGACACATACAACAACAAATTGGTGAAGGTGTTTCTATCCATCCCAGAGAGGTATAGAGACCCTATGCATGCAATGTTGGCATGACCCCACATCTGCCACAAGTTAGTGTGTGTCATGCATTGGCATAGCACTCTTATAACAAGATCTATAAAGTGGATGGGATCATGTTGGCTAGGTGTAGTGACTCACACAACCACTATGTTGATAACGGTATTTCTAGCCAGCCCAGAGAGGTCAATAGCCCATGCAATGTTGGCATGGCCCGACATTTGCCACAAGTTAGTGTGTGTCATGGCTTGGGATAGCAAAATTATAGCTACATCTAGCAAGTAGGTAGGATCATGTTGGCCAAGTGTCCTGACACATACAACAACAAGTTGGTGAAGGTGTTTCTCTCCATCCAGAGAGGTCTAGAGACCCTATGCATGCAATGTTGGCATAGCCCCACATCTGACACAAGCTAGTGTGTGTCATGCCTTGGCATAGAACTCTTATAGATAGATCTATCAAGTGGGTGGGATCATGTTGGCCAGGTGTAGTGACTCACACAACCACTAAGTTGATGACGGTGTTTCTAGCCAGCGCAGAGAGGTCAATAGCCCATGCAATGTTGTCATGGCCCCACATTTGCCACAAGATAGTGTGTGTCCTGGCTTGGCATAGCAAAATCATAGATAGATCTAGCAAGTAGGTCGTATCATGTTGGCCCAGTGTGATGACACATACAAAAACAAATTGGTGAACATGTTTCTATCCAACCTAGGGAGCTGTCTAGAACCCATGCATGCAATGTTGGCATGGTCCCACATCTGCCACAACCTAGTGTGTGTCATGGCTTGGCATATCACTCTTATAGCTAGATCTATCAAGTGGGTGGGATCATGTTGGCCAGGTGTAGTGACTTACATAACCAATAAGTTGATGATGGTGGTTCTAGCTAGCCAGAGAGGTCCAGACCCCATGAAATGTTGGCATGGCCCCACATTTGCCACAAGCTAGTGTGTGTCATGCCTTGGAATAGAAAAATTATAGCTAGATCTAGCAAGTAGGTAGGATCATGTTGACCAGGTGTGATGAAACATAGTACAACAAGTTTGTGAAGGTGTTTCTATCCTGCCCAGAGAGGTCTAGAGACCCTATGCATGCAATGTTGGCATGGCCCCACATCTGCCACAAGCTAGTGTGTGTCATGCCTCGGCATAGTACTCTTATAGCTAGCAAGTGGGTGAGATCATGTTGGCCAGGTGTAGTGACTCACACAACCACTAAGTTGATGATGGTGTTTCTAGCCAGCACAGAGAGGTCAATAGCCCATGCAATGTTGGCATGGCCCCACATTTGTTACAATCTAGTGTGTGTCATGGCTTGGCGTAGAAAAATCATAGCTAGATCTAGCAAGTTGGTAGGATCATGTTGGCCAGGTGTGATGACACATACAACAAGTTGGTGAAGTTGTTTCTATCCAGCCCAGAGAGGTCTAGATACCCTATGCATGCAATGTTGGCATGGCCCCACATCCTCCACAAGTTAGTGTGTGTCATGCCTTGGCATATCACTCTTATAGCTAGATCTATAAAGTGGGTGGGATCATGTTGGCCAGGTGTAGTGACTCACACAACCACTATGTTGATAACGGTGTTTCTAGCCAGCCTAGAGAGGTCAATAGCCAATGAAATGTTAGCATAGGCCCACATTTGTCACAAGCTAGTGTGTGTCATGGCTTGGGATAGCAAAATTATAGATACATCTAGCAAGTAGGTAGGATCACGTTGGGCAGGTGTGATAACACATACAACAACATATTGGTGAAGGTGTTTCTATCCAGCCCAGAGAGGTCTAGACACCCTATGTATGCAATGTTGGCATGGCCCCACATTTTCCACAAGCTAGTGTGTGTCATGCCTTGGCATAGAACTCTTATAGCTAGATCTATGAAGTGGGTGGGATCATGTTGGTCAGGTGTAGTGATTCACACAACCACTATGTTGATGACGGTGTTTCTAGCCAGCCCACAGAGGTCAATAGCCCATGCAATGTTGGCATGGCCTCACATTTACCACAAGCTAGTGTGTGTCATGCCTTCGAATAGAAAAATTATAGCTAGATCTAGCAAGTAGGTAGGATCATGTTGACTAGGTGTGATGAAACATAGTACAACAAGTTTGTGAAGGTGTTTCTATCCAGCCCAGAGAGGTCTAGAGACCCTATGCATGCAATGTTGGCATGGCCCCACATCTGCCACAAGCTAGTGTGTGTCATGCCTCGGCATAGTACTCTTATAGCTAGCAAGTGGGTGAGATCATGTTGGCCAGGTGTAGTGACTCACACAACCACTAAGTTGATTATGGTGTTTCTAGCCAGCACAGAGAGGTCAATAGCCCATGCAATGTTGGCATGGCCCCACATTTGTTACAATCTAGTGTGTGTCATGGCTTGGCGTAGAAAAATCATAGCTAGATCTAGCAAGTAGGTAGGATCATGTTGGCCAGGTGTGATGACACATACAACAAGTTGGTGAAGTTGTTTCTATCCAGCCCAGAGAGGTCTAGAGACCCTATGCATGCAATGTTGGCATGGCCCCACATCCTCCACAAGTTAGTGTGTGTCATTCCTTGGCATATCACTCTTATAGCTAGATCTATAAAGTGGGTGGGATCATGTTGGCCAGGTGTAGTGACTCACACAACCACTATGTTGATAACGGTGTTTCTAGCCAGCCTAGAGAGGTCAATAGCCAATGAAATGTTAGCATAGGCCCACATTTGTCACAAGCTAGTGTGTGTCATGGCTTGGGATAGCAAAATTATAGATACATCTAGCAAGTAGGTAGGATCACGTTGGGCAGGTGTGATAACACATACAACAACGTATTGGTGAAGGTGTTTCTATCCAGCCCAGAGAGGTCTAGACACCCTATGTATGCAATGTTGGCATGGCCCCACATTTTCCACAAGCTAGTGTGTGTCATGCCTTGGCATAGCACTCTTATAGCTAGATCTATGAAGTGGGTGGGATCATGTTGGTCAGGTATAGTGATTCACACAACCACTAAGTTGATGACGGTGTTTCTAGCCAGCCCACAGAGGTCAATAGCCCATGCAATGTTGGCATGGCCCCACATTTACCACAAGCTAGTGTGTGTCATGGCTTGGCATAGCAAAATCATAGCTAGATCTAGCAAGTAGGTAGGATCATATTGGCCCATTGTGATGACACATACAACAACAAGTTGGTGAAGGTGTTTCTATCCAGCCCAGAGAGGTGTCTAGACCCCATGCATGCAATGTTGGCATGGCCCCACATCTGCCACAAGCTAGTGTGTGTCATGGCTTGGCATAGCACTCTTATAGCTAGATATATCAAGTGGGTGGGATCATGTTGGCCAGGTGTAGTGACTCACATAACCACTAATTTGATGATGGTGGTTCTAGCCAGCCCAGAGAGGTCCAGACCCCATACAATGTTGGCATGGCCCCACATTTGCCACAAGCTAGTGTGTCATACCTTGGAATAGAAAAATTATAGCAAGATGTAGCAAGTAGGTAGGATCATGTTTGCCAGGTGTGATGACACATACAACAACAAGTTGGTGAAGGTGTTTCTATCCAGCCCAGAGAGGTCTAGAGACCCTATGCATGCAATGTTGGCATGGCCCCACATCTGCCACAAGCTAGTGTGTGTCATGCCTCGACATAGTACTCTTATTGCTAGCAAGTGGGTGGGATCATGTTGGCCAGGTGTAGTGACTCACACAACCACTAAGTTGATGACGGTGTTTCTAGCCATCCCAGAGAGGACAATAGCCCATGCAATGTTAGCATGGCCCCACATTTGCCACAAGCTAGTGTGTGTCATGGCTTGTCATAGAAAAATCATAGCTATATCTAGCAAGTAGGTAGGATCATGTTGGCCAGGTGTGATGACACATACAACAACAAGTTGGTGAAGGTGTTTCTATCCAGCCCAGAGAGGTCTAGAGACCCCATGCATGCAATGTTGGGATGGCCCCACATGTGCCACAAGTTAGTGGGTGTCATGCCTTGGTGTAACATACCTAAAATTATGATTTCAAAGTTTGCATATCATTCATGCATGCATATGGAATTGAGATCAATTTCAAACTCATTTCAAGAAAACTAAAGCACATAGTGCTATCATTTTATGTGATCAAACTTAAATCAAATGGCCATCCCCATTTGAGAGTTTGAATGTTTTAAACCAAGATTGTTTGTCTCCCTTGTTGGTTGATTTGAGTGTGAAGTTAGAACAAAATTTTACAAAATAGAAATGGTTTCAAAAACCATTTTTCAAACATTTGCAAACCTAGTGCATTGTCCCTGTTATTTTGTTTTTCCAAAATGACCAAGCCTTTTCAAAGTGACCACTTAGTTTTATGCCAAGTTTTGTGACTGTTGCCCACTGCAAAAATCCCAAATAGATTTGAATTCAAAAAGAGTTTGAATTCATTTGAAAACCATTCCTGAAATTCATCCTGGAAAAAAAGAAAAGGATTAAAGAAAAGAAAAGGGCCAGGCGCTCCTATTCTAGCCCAACAGTAGAACCGGCCCAGCTAGCCCACCCGGCCTCCCTCTCTCTCTCTCTCGCACGCGCAGAAGCACCCACGCGGTCTCTGACACCCAGACCCCACTCCCTCTCTGCTTATTTCGCTGACGAGTGGGCCCTCTCCACGTCACCGTCGTCCTCCCCAGTTTCACGCGCGTAGACGTCGCTCCGCCGTTACCACCGTGCAGTGACGCCGCGGTTAAACTCGCGTAAATTCCATTGATTCAGCGCGTGATCCTCGCCCCGCTTCTGGCTACTTAAACCCCTCGCCGCCGCGGTCATTTCCCCCCACTCTCCTCGCTCACTCCGCCACCAGGCTGCGCGCATTTGACCTCGAAACCCCGCAGAACCGATGACCTCCGGCGACTAATTCCGGTGAGCTTCGACCGGCCCCCTTTCTCTGGTACAATTATCGTTCCCAGCGTGATCTCGTGCATCTCCTGATACTTTTCGTTTGCGTTATCGTGACCCAGGAAGCCGTCCCCGTTCGTGCCCGCAACTGACCGAGCTGCCGCTCAACTCCGGCGACCAATTACGGTAAGAAGAGCGCGCCCCTTGCCCCCTCTTGCATACTAGGTTGTTCGCCTTCGTCTTGTGCGTCTTCTAATCCCTCTGGTTCGTGCTAGGGCGACGCGAAACCTCGGCAACAACTCCGACCGCAACCACCCGACGCCGTGCACGACTCCGACGAGCTCCAGCAGCCCCTGCCGTGCGCCCCTTGCCAAGCCACCTCCATGTTGAGCTTCGCCTCGACCTTGCGGTTCTGGTAAGCACACCCTTCCTTCCCTGAGCGACCTAGAACGCCAGCGCCGCCGCTGACAGAGCGCTCCGCCGCTCGCCGTCGCCGCGCGCCCCCAGAACATGGTCGCTTGATCGAGAGCCGTAGGATCTAGATCCAGCGCTCTAGATTAGATCTGCATCGAAGGGGTAAGTAACAATCTGAGACGTGCGCGTAAGTTAGATCTGACGGTCCACGCTAGTCGATCCACGTGAAGCGGTACCGACGAATCATAGCGTGGCGCGTGGCTAGGGTTTGAGTTTAAAACAGATTTAGATTCAAATTTGATTAGGCTATAACTTTTGATTCCCACGTTAGATTTTTGCAAATTTTATACCGTTGGAATCAGGAAGACAAGCCCTTTCTGTTTAAGCAATGTGTTTAGTAAATAATTTCTGTTAAAATGACTTTAATTGCAGAAACTTGTTTAATACTATTTTGAGTATAGAAATTGTTTAGAAAATTGTTTTAGTGTAAAACAAACTTGGTTTAGCAAGTTTTTAACTTGGTTATGTTTCAGTACTATGCACTTGCTTGGTGGAGTTTTAAAAATCATCACTTAGCATTCTTGCATGCATGCATATATATTTTTGTTTGTATATGACTTGTATGTGATTGTGATTATATTCTTTGTGTAGACTTTGGTGCTAGTGATTGTGATTGTGAAGAGTGCTACTCTCCCCACTACCAAGGCAAGTGGTACTTCATGAATATTTCCATCCCTATATTTTTTACAAGCATTAGAAATCTTTTGCTAAGTCTTGCATGTTACTATTTTTTGCCAAATGCCATGTTGGGAAATCCTAAGTAGATATAGAATTGCTAGGAAATTCCTAAGTTAAGTTACTATGCCATGCTTAGTCTAGCTAGTAGCAAACAAGGGTTGGTAAAGTATATACATGCTATGATGAAAATATTTCTAAGTCTTTGGACTTATGTTTTTCTTAATAAAACAACTAAGTCAATGAATCACCTGGGTGGAATGGGACTTGAATGGTGGTTTTTGGTTGAGTGGTTACACAAGGCCCATGGACATGGTTTACCTTGTGTATCTCACTTGTGGTATGCCACCCAGGCACAAAGGGATTTTAGAGGCCAAGTGTTGAGAAGCTTATAGTGCAGCCACTTGGCAATATGGGCTCTGCCTGGACCACATAGGTTGCTAGAACTTAGTCATTTGGACAGTTGGTGGTAGTGGGATGGTAGGTTGGAACGCGTCCATTTGGATAAGGGAAGGCTTCTGAAAGGTCCTGTCTTGGGAAACCAAGTCTGGTGGGGAAAGTGCACAACCTCTGCAGATGGAAAATCTAAGTACTTAGCCAAGTCCATGGCAATGGACAACTTGAGCATCAAGACATGGAAGCTATCAAGAATCTCATCACTCCAACTTATAAGTAAAACTTGTGGGTGAACAAGGGTGAAGGACCTCAATGTCTATTGATGGTTTCTTGGGAAAAAGTTTTGACAAAGGAAAAACTTAGTGATTTCAACTAATAGGAAAAACCTATTTTGAGCAAAGCAAGCCAAGCTACACTTAGCCAAAATGCATATAGTAGTATAACCCACTTAAAATTTTACTAAGGTATCACTTGCCAATACTATTCCAAAGTATTGACCCACTGTGGCTGTAACTTGTGATGTTGCAGGTTACTCCGATGATGATTAGGTGTCATGAGTCTACACTCAACATGCTTGCCTGTGGCACATGAAGATGAAGACTTATGTTTATTTACTTATTCCAAACTCTTGTATTAGGCCTATGGCCTTGAGTTGTAAAAGACTATGTTTTATCTCTGGAATGGATGTAATAAATGACCTTTGTATCTGTGTACTTCATCTTAAACTGTGGATGCTAGCAATGATCTAGGGACTAGCATTGCAATCACAGGGATCCTTTTCCTTTACAAAGGAGGGATCTTACAGATGGTATCAGAGCACTGTGTTGCCTGTAGGATTATGACCCTAGGATTGGAAACCACTAAGGAAAAAATTTCAACTACTTCTACACTTGTCTATTCTTCTCGTAAACTTTTCTAATCTTCTCTTTCTCATCTCTATTTGTAGATGAACTCCATCAACGAAGCTGTAAAGAAAGGACCACTCATGACCATGACCTTGGAGTGTGATACAGAGTTTCCCAAGATTCTCAAGGACCTCATGGTGGCAATGGAAATACATGGTGCAGCTGTGTACAAAGGCTTTCCAGTGATGGATGAAGGAGTTGAGTACTGGTGGGTGCAACTTCACTTGTTCAAAAACAAGGAAGACAACCACAAAGAAAAAGGATTCTGCATGTACACCAACACTGTGGTGCATACCACATTCTTTGAGTCAGCAAGAGAAGCAGCTTGGAGGACTATCAAAGAACTTAGTTCTAGAGTCAAGTGCAGAATGCTCAACCTCCAAAAAGACTTGATGAAAGAGAAGGAACTTACTCAAGAGTTGGAAGCTACCAACCAAACCTTAAGAGGAGATATTATAGACTTAGTGATGGAATCATGTGAGCAAGATAGGCTGATTGCTTCTAGGAACATTGTGTTAGCCAACAGATCCAGTGAGATAGGATTGTAAACGTACTTCGTTAGTTGGACCACCACCTATCCCCTTATTTTCCAAAATATTACCTTAAGATATGATTGGACCTTGGTTGATGTAATGGATTGATGTATGCATGACTTGTGTGATATTGCTTCCAAGGATATGTATGTGATGTTATGACTTTTGTTTTATCTTGAATTGTGTTGCTCTAACTTTTCTATCTTATAAATAGATGCCTATTACCATCAGCACTGTTGAGGAGTTCCAGGTTACCCACTTTGGTCCTCGTATCGTTGAGCTTACCACTTTGCTCAATCTCCCTCTTCCCACCATCATGGTGCATCCACTCACCAAGTTCGGGAGGAAGGACCTCTGGGGCTTCAAGGTGAACCAGCCCGGACGCCAGACAGAGCCTACTACGGAGGCCATCGTCTTCAAGCTTATGCACGATGACAGGAAGAGAGGCATGGAGGTAGTTATGCAGGACCTGATAGGACGTCTGCTAGGTCGACACTCCCGACAGGTTAGAGGAACTCACTTCCACGTCTTCGGAAGACGTGATGAGGACGGAGAGTCCATCGACTTCGAGGACGACTCACGACGCAGCAGAGCCGATACATCCGTATCTCCAGGACTTAGAGTCTCTCATTAGGCACGTGGACACGGACAGGACCAATGTCATGCTCAGTAATGACGAGCTCCAGGTGCAGCTTCGCGAGAAAGACAAGCTCTTCGCGCAGCAGGACGAGATAGTCAAGGAAATGGAGGCGAAGTTCGAGACCCAGGACAGGAAGTTCAAGAGTCAGGAGAAGCGTGTCCAGGATAGGAACAAGAAGATCCGGGACATGACTGAAGAACTGCAGTCCAAGGACTTCGAGCTAGAGCAGCAGCAGACGGTGATAGAGAGGCTTCGTTCCCAGAAGAGGGCTCTCAAGGCCAAGATAGAGTCCTTGACCACTACCATTGAGGAGAACAAGACCGCCATGGAGAACGCAGGTCTTACCTTTGTCAAGGAGGAGATTGATGCTGATGAGTAGACTTGACTACTCGTTTATCTTTTATTATCGTACTTGTTATTTGAGAACTTGTTATTGGACCATCCGACATGTGGATGGCTTGCTACTTGTGTGTTTTACTTTGAGAACTTGTTATCTTGTTGTTGAACTTTTTATCTTGTGTTGCATGCTATGTGTTTGCTTATGTGATGTAATGTGCATGAAAACATTTATGGGTATCTCATTCTTATCTCCATTTGAACAAACCATAGATGCCTCCCCGCCGTGCAAACCCCAACCCCAACAACAACAACAACAACATCACTCCAGAAATGCAACAAATGATGACTGCTCAAACACAGCTGATGCAGATGACGACAACATTCATCCAGAACCAAAACAATAACAACAACAACCCCAATAACAACAATAATAACAACAACAACAACCCTCCGGGCTTTGATATGCTCACCAGGTTTCTGAGATTGAGGCCAGCTAAGTTTTCAGGGACGACTGATCCCATGGTGGCCAATGATTGGCTATGTTCTGTAAACAAGGACTTAGTAACCGTGGGCTGCACGGATGCTGAAAAGGTCAGATTTGCAGCACATCTGCTGGAAGGGCCAGCCGCCACTTGGTGGGACAACTTCCAGATCACCACTCCTATTGATGAAGTGACCTGGGCTATCTTTGAGGATGGCTTTCGCACTGCTCATATCTCATCAGGAATAATGAGCCTGAAAAAGAAAGAGTTCCACAATCTGAAGCAGCGCCACCGCAGCGTGGCTGAGTACATTGAAGAGTTCAACAATCTGGCACGTTATGCACCGGATGAAGTTGACACTGATGCAAAGAGAAAGGAAAATTTTCTGGAAGGCTTAAATGATGAGCTGAATCTGCAATTGGCTGTGGCATATGTTCCCACTTATCAGTCGCTCTGTGACAAGGCTGCAATATTGGAGAACAAAATGAAGCAAGTCGAGAGTAGAAAGAGAAAGCACTCCGACAAGCACAGCTCGGGATCGTCTCACAAACGATCTCACTATGATGACAGCGGAAGCTCAGGATCCCACAAGCATGGGAAATTCAACAAGCACCACAACCACAACCGTCATGACAACAAGCATCATCGCAGTCATGACAATGACAAGTACAAGAACCACAAGAGTGGACATAAGAGCCACCACAGTGGTAATGGAAGTGGAAGTGGAAGTCAGCCTGCTAAGAGAGACATCAGTCAGGTTGAATGCTTCAAATGCAAGAAGATGGGGCACTATGCAAATGAGTGCCCTGAAAAGAAAGTTGAAGGACCTATCAAGCCCAACCCTTTTCAAAAGGGACAGGTAAACCACATCAATGTGGAGGAGGTCTATGAGGAGCCTGATGCTGTTGCTGGTAAGTTCAGACTCAATTCTATTCCAGCATTTGTACTCTTTGATAATGGTGCATCGCATTCATTCATATCAAGAGCATTTGTTGAAAGAAATGAACTACCGGTAGAAACTATTGGGTGTCCAATAAAAGTAAGTTCTCCTGGTGGAGAAATGATAGTGAATTCAGGATGTCATGATCTAGTCATAGAATTTGGAAAGTATAAGTTTCCCGTTAACTTGATAATTCTAAACTCCCAAGGATTGGATGTCATTCTGGGAATGGACTGGATGACCAAATACAAAGGAGTGATAGATTGTGCCAGCCATACTGTTTCACTCACAACTCCAGAAAATAAAAGGATCAGATTCAAGACCAGCTTTGAAGCAAAAAGGAGTATGCTTAATTCTCTTAAGGGGGTTAGCATGGACAGTGTGCCAATTGTGAGTGAGTATCCGGATGTATTTCCGGAAGAACTGCCGGGAATGCCACCAGATAGAGATGTGGAGTTTCTGATAGATTTGGTACCAGGTTCTGGACCAATAGCAAAGAGACCGTATAAAATGTCAGTTGATGAACTGAAAGAACTCAAGAAGCAACTAGGAGAACAGTTGCAGAAAGGATTTATTCAACCAAGTTCTTCATCTTGGGGAGCCCCAGTCTTGTTTGTGGAGAAGAAAGATAGAAGTCAAAGGTTATGCATAGATTACCGTTCACTCAACGAGGTAACTATCAAGAACAAATATCCTTTGCCTAGAATCAATGACTTGTTTGATCAGCTAGAAGGAGCATGTGTGTTCTCAAAGATTGATCTCCGGTCAGGCTATTTTCAACTCAAGATAAGAGAACAAGACATACCAAAAACAGCATTCACTACAAGGTACGGATTATATGAGTATACCGTAATGCCTTTTGGCTTGACAAATGCTCCATCATACTTCATGAATATGATGAACAAAGTGTTCATGGAATTCCTTGACAAGTTTGTTGTCGTTTTCATCGATGACATCTTAGTCTACTCCAAGAGCAAAGAAGAGCATGAAGGACATTTGCGTTTGATACTTGAGAAGTTAAGAGAGCATAAGCTTTATGCCAAATTCAGCAAGTGTGAGTTCTGGTTGGAGGAAGTTGGTTTTCTTGGTCATGTTATGACAAAGGATGGTGTAGCAGTTGATCCTGCTAAGGTTTCAGCTGTGACTGAATGGGAATCTCCCAAGTCCGTGAAAGAAGTTCGTAGTTTCCTTGGCTTAGCAGGTTACTACAGAAGGTTTATTGAGAATTTTTCTAAGGTAGCTAAGCCCATGACTGAATTGTTAAAGAAAGACAAGAAATTTGCTTGGTCTGAAGGTTGTGAAGCCAGCTTTCAGGAGTTGAAGAAGAGACTTGTGACAGCACCAGTCTTGTGTCTGCCAGACTTGGAAAAGGATTTCCAAGTATATTGTGATGCATCTCATCAAGGTTTGGGCGCAGTACTTATGCAAGACGGTAAAGTTGTGGCCTATGCCTCGAGACAACTCAAAACTCATGAGGTGAACTTTCCTACTCATGATTTAGAGTTAGCCTCTGTCGTCCATGCACTCAAAACATGGAGACATTATCTTTTGGGAAAGCGTTGTGAAGTGTTCACAGATCACAAAAGTTTGAAGTATATCTTCACCCAGAAGGAAATCAATATGAGACAAAGAAGGTGGCTAGAACTTATCAAAGACTATGACTTAAGTTTGCAATACCACCCCGGTAAAGCAAATGTTGTAGCAGATGCTCTAAGTCGTAAGGTATTTGTGAATGGCCTTACCAAAGGAGAATTGCCAGATGATTTGTGTACCCAATTCAGAAAACTCAGATTAGAGATTGTGCCCGAAGGACATCTCATGTCTTTGGATGTTCAACCCACTTTGTTGGACAAGATCCGAGAAGCTCAGAAGACTGATAAGGAAATTGAAGAGATTAAGGAAAAGATTGGCCAAGGGAAAGCTAAAAGTTTCCATGAAGACGAACAAGGTACTTTATGGCATGGGAAACGTATCTGTGTTCCACAAGATCCGGGGTTGCGGAAACTGATTTTGCAGGAAGCACACAACTCTCTGTATTCTATTCACCCGGGTAACACTAAAATGTACATGGACATGAAAGAAAGATTTTGGTGGAACAATCTCAAGAGGGACATCGCCGAACATATTGCTTTGTGTGATGTGTGTAGTAGAGTAAAAGCGGAGCATCAGAAACCAACAGGTTTGCTTCAACCACTACCTATTCCTGATTGGAAGTGGGACAATATTGGTATGGATTTCATTACCGGATTACCAAGGACCAGATCAGGATATGACTCCATATGGTTAGTAGTGGATCGCCTAACTAAAGTAGCTCATTTTATACCCGTGAAGACAACATATACAAGTGCTAAGTTAGCCAAAATTTACATGAGTAGAATTGTATGTCTACATGGTGTGCCCAAGAGTATTGTGTCTGATAGGGGAACTCAATTCACTTCCCATTTTTGGAGACAGCTACATGAGTCATTGGGAACGAGGTTGGAATTCAGTACTGCTTTTCATCCTCAAACCGATGGACAAACAGAAAGAACTAATCAAATTCTTGAAGACATGTTGAGGGCATGTGCCCTAGACTATGGAGCCAGTTGGGATGAAAGTCTGCCTTACGCAGAATTTTCTTATAACAACAGCTATCAAGCCAGCATTGAGATGGCACCGTTTGAGTTTCTCTACGGAAGGAAGTGTACCACCCCATTGTTATGGAATGGTGTGGGAGAAAGAAGTCTATTCGGGCCAGATCTTATCAAAGAAGCCGAAGAGAAGGTCAAATTGGTTAAGGACAGGTTAAAGATAGCACAATCCCGACAGAAAAGCTACGCAGATCCTAAGCGTAGAGAGGTCACCTACGAAGTTGGTGATAGAGCTTATCTTAGAGTGTCACCACTTCGTGGAGTGAAGAGATTCGGACTCAAAGGAAAGTTGGCACCAAGATATGTGGGGCCATTCAAGATTTTGAGTCGCAAAGGAGAAGTTGCCTATGAAATTGAATTACCAGAATCTCTGTCAGCTGTCCATAATGTGTTTCATGTGAGGCAGCTTAAGAAATGTCACCCAGAAATGGAAGAAACCTCTTTGAAGGATACTATACCTTTGGAGGAAGTGCAACTAGAAAGTGATCTCACTTATGAAGAGAAACCTATCAAAATTCTTGAGACTGCAGAAAGAGTCACAAGGACAAAGACTATCAAGTTTTGCAAAGTGCAGTGGAATCATCATTCCGAAGAGGAAGCAACATGGGAAAGAGAAGATGATCTTCGGAAAGACCACCCTCACCTATTTGCTAGCCAATCCGAATCTCGAGGACGAGATTCACCTTAAGGGGGTTAGATTTGTAACATCCCTAAAATTATGATTTCAAATTTTGCATATCATTCATGCATGCATATAGAATTGAGATCAATTTCAAACTCATTTCAAGAAAACTAAAGCACATAGTGCTATCATTTTATGTGATCAAACTTAAATCAAATGGCCATCCCCATTTGAGAGTTTGAATGTTTTAAACCAAGATTGTTTGTCTCCCTTGTTGGTTGATTTGAGTGTGAAGTTAGAACAAAATTTTACAAAATAGAAATGGTTTCAAAAACCATTTTTCAAACATTTGCAAACCTAGTGCATTGTCCCTGTTATTTTGTTTTTCCAAAATGATCAAGCCTTTTCAAAGTGACCACTTAGTTTTATGCCAAGTTTTGTGACTGTTGCCCACTGCAAAAATCCCAAATAGATTTGAATTCAAAAAGAGTTTGAATTCATTTGAAAACCATTCCTGAAATTCATCCTGGAAAAAAAGAAAAGGATTAAAGAAAAGAAAAGGGCCAGGCGCTCCTATTCTAGCCCAACAGTAGAACCGGCCCAGCTAGCCCACCCGGCCTCCCTCTCTCTCTCTCGCACGCGCAGACGCACCCACGCGGTCGCTGACACCCAGACCCCACTCCCTCTCTGCTTATTTCGCTGACGAGCGGGCCCTCTCCACGTCACCGTCGTCCTCCCCGGTTTCTCGCGCGCAGACGCCGCTCCGCCGTTACCACCATGCAGTGACACCGCGATTAAACTCGCGTAAATTCCATTGATTCAGCGCGTGATCCTCGCCCCGCTTCTGGCTACTTAAACTCCTCGCCGCCGCGGTCATTTCCCCCCCACTCTCCTCGCTCACTCCGCCACCAGGCTACGCGCATTTGACCTCGAAACCCCGCAGCACCGACGACCTCCGGCGACTAATTCCGGTGAGCTTCGACCGCCCCCCTTTCTATGGTTCAAACTATCGTGCCCAGCGTGATCTCGTGCATCTCCTGATACTTTTCGTTTGCGTTATCGTGACCCAGGAAGCCGTCCTCGTTCGTGCCCGCAACTGACCGAGCCGCCGCTCAACTCCGGCGACCAATTACGGTAAGCAGAGCGCGCCCCTTGCCCCCTCTTGCATACTAGGTTGTTCGCCTTCGTCTTGTGCGTCTTCTAATCCCTCTGGTTCGTGCTAGGGCGACGCGAAGCCTCGGCAACAACTCCGACCGCAACCACCCGACGCCGTGCACGACTCCGACGAGCTCCAGCAGCCCCTGCCGTGCGCCCCTTGCCAAGCCACCTCCACGTTGAGCTTCCCCTCGACCTTGCGGTTCTGGTAAGCACACCCTTCCTTCCCCGAGCGACCTAGAACACCAGCGCCGCCGCTGATAGAGCGCTCCGCCGCTCGCCGTCGCCGCGCGCCGCCAGAACGTGGTCGCTTGATCGAGAGCCGTAGGATCTAGATCCAGCGCTCTAGATTAGATCTGCATCGAAGGGGTAAGTAACAATCTGAGCCGTGCGCGTAAGTTAGATCTGACGGTCCACGCTAGTCGATCCACGCGAAGCGGTACCGACGAATCATAGCGCGACGCGTGGCTAGGGTTTGAGTTTAAAACAGAATTTAAAACAGATTTAGATTCAAATTTGATTAGGCTATAACTTTTGATTCCCACGTTAGATTTTTGCAAATTTTATACCGTTGGAATCAGGAAGACAAGCCCTTTCTGTTTAAGAAATGTGTTTAGTAAATAGTTTCTGTTAAAATGACTTTAATTGCAGAAACTTGTTTAATACTATTTTGAGTATAGAAATTGTTTAGAAAATTGTTTTAGTGTAAAACAAACTTGGTTTAGCAAGTTTTTAACTTGGTTATGTTTCAGTACTATGCACTTGCTTGGTGGAGTTTTAAAAATCATCACTTAGCATTCTTGCATGCATGCATATATATTTTTGTTTGTATATGACTTGTATGTGATTGTGATTATATTCTTTGTGTAGACTTTGGTGCTAGTGATTGTGATTGTGAAGAGTGCTACTCTCCCCACTACCAAGGCAAGTGGTACTTCATGAATATTTCCATCCCTATATTTTTTACAAGCATTAGAAATCTTTTGCTAAGTCTTGCATGTTACTATTTTTGCCAAATGCCATGTTGGGAAATCCTAAGTAGATATAGAATTGCTAGGAAATCCCTAAGTTAAGTTACTATGCCATTCTTAGTCTAGCTAGTAGCAAACAAGGGTTGGTAAAGTATGTACATGCTATGATGAAAATATTTCGTCTTTGGACTTATGTTTTTCTTAATAAAACAACTAAGTCAATGAATCACCTGGGTGGAATGGGACTTGAATGGTGGTTTTTGGTTGAGTGGTTACACAAGGCCCATGGACATGGTTTACCTTGTGTATCTCACTTGTGGTATGCCACCCAGGCACAAAGGGATTTTAGAGGCCAAGTGTTGAGAAGCTTATAGTGCAGCCACTTGGCAATATGGGCTCTGCCTGGACCACATAGGTTGCTAGAACTTAGTCATTTGGACAGTTGGTGGTAGTGGGATGGTAGGTTGGAACGCGTCCATTTGGATAAGGGAAGGCTTCTGAAAGGTCCTGTCTTGGGAAACCAAGTCTGGTGGGGAAAGTGCACAACCTCTGCAGATGGAAAATCTAAGTACTTAGCCAAGTCCATGGCAATGGACAACTTGAGCATCAAGACATGGAAGCTATCAAGAATCTCATCACTCCAACTTCTAAGTAAAACTTGTGGGTGAACAAGGGTGAAGGACCTCAATGTCTATTGATGGTTTCTTGGGAAAAAGTTTTGACAAAGGAAAAACTTAGTGATTTCAACTAATAGGAAAAACCTATTTTGAGCAAAGCAAGCCAAGCTACACTTAGCCAAAATGCATATAGTAGTATAACCCACTTAAAATTTTACTAAGGTATCACTTGCCAATACTATTCCAAAGTATTGACCCACTGTGGATGTAACTTGTGATGTTGCAGGTTACTCCGATGATGATTAGGTGTCATGAGTCTACACTCAACATGCTTGCCTGTGGCACATGAAGATGAAGACTTATGTTTATTTACTTATTCCAAACTCTTGTATTAGGCCTGTGGCCTTGAGTTGTAAAAGACTATGTTTTATCTATGGAATGGATGTAATAAATGACCTTTGTATCTGTGTACTTCATCTTAAACTGTGGATGCTAGCAATGATCCAGGGACTAGCATTGCAATCACAGGGATCCTTTTCCTTTACAAAGGAGGGATCTTACACTTGGCATAACACTTTTATAGCTAGATCTATAAAGTGGGTGGGATCATGTTGGCCAGGTGTAGTGACTCACACAACCACTATGTTGATAACTATGTTTCTAGCCAGTGCGGAGAGGTCAATAGTCCATGCAATGTTGGCATGGCCCCACATTTGCCACAAGCTAGTGTGTGTCATGGCTTGGGATAGCAAAATTATAGCTACATCTACCTCGTAGGTAGTATCACGTTGTGAAGGTGTGATAACACATACAACAACATATTGGTGAAGGTGTTTCTATCCAGCCCAGAGAGGTCTAGAGACCCTACGCATGTAATGTTGGCATGACCCCACATCTGCCACAAGCTAGTGTGTCATGCATTGGCATAGCACTCTTATAGCTAGATCTATCAAGTGGGTGGGATCATGTTGGCCAGGTGTAGTTACTCACACAACCACTAAGTTGATGACGGTGTTTCTATCCAGCCCAGAGAGGTCAATAGCCCATGCAATATTGGCATGGCCCCACATTTGCCACAAGATAGTGTGTGTCATGGCTTGGCTTAGAAAAATCATATCTAGATCTAGCAAGTAGGTAGGATCATGTTGGCCAAGTGTGATGACACATACACCAACAAGTTGGTGAAGGTGTTTCTATCCAGCCCAGAGAGGTGTCTAGACCCCATGCATGCAATGTTGGCATGACCCCATATCTACCACAAGCTAGTGTGTGTCATGGCTTGGCATGGCACTCTTATAGCTAGATCTATCAAGTGGGTGGGATCATGTTGGCCAGGTGTAGTGACTCACATAACCACTAAGTTGATGAGGGTGGTTCTAGCCAGCCCAGAGAGGTCCAAACACCATGCAATGTTGTCATGGCCCCACATTTGCCACAAGCTAGTGTGTGTCATGGCTTGGTATAGAAAAATCATAGCTAGATCTAGCAAGTAGGTAGGATCATGTTGGCCAGGTGTGATGACACATACAACCATAAGTTGGTGAAGGTGTTTCTATCCAGCCCAAACTGGTCTAGAAACCCTATGCACGCAATGTTGGGATGGCCCCACATGTGCCACAAGTTAGTGGGTGTCATGCCTTGGCATAACACTTTTATAACTAGATATATAAAGTGGGTGGGATCATGTTGGCTAGGTGTAGTGACTCACACAACCACTATAGTGATAACTGTGTTTCTAGCTAGCCCGGAGAGGTCAATAGTCCTTGCAATGTTGGCATGGCCCCACATTTGCCACAAGCTAGTGTGTGTCATGGCTTGGGATAGCAAAATTATAGCTACATCTAGCAAGTAGGTAGGATCACGTTGGGCAGGTGTGATAACACATAGAACAACATATTGGTGAAGGTGTTTCTATCCAGCCCAGAGAGGTCTAGAGACCCTATACATGTAATGTTGGCATGACCCCACGTCTGCCACAAGCTAGTGTGTCATGCCTTGGCATAGCACTCTTATAGCTAGATCTATCAAGTGGGTGGAATCATGTTGGCCAGGTGTATTGACTCACACAACCACTAAGTTCATGACGGTGTTTCCAGACAGCCCAGAGAGGTCAATAGCCCATGCAATATTGGCATGGCCCCACATTTTCCACAAGCTAGTGTGTGTCATGGCTTGGCTTAGCAAAATCATAGCTAGATCTAGCAAGTAGGTAGGATCATGTTGGCCAAGTGTGATGACACATACACCAACAAGTTGGTGAAGGTGTTTCTATCCAGCCAGAGAGGTGTCTAGAAAACATGCATGCAATGTTGGCATGACCCCACATCTGCCACAAGCTAGTGTGTGTCATGGCTTGGCATAGAACTCTTATAGATAGATCTATCAACCGGGTGGGATCATGTTGGCTAGGTGTAGTGACTCACATAACCACTAAGTTGATGAGGGTGGTTCTAGCCAGCCTAGAGAGGTCCGGACCCCATGCAATGTTGGCATGCCCCACATTTGCCACAAGCTAGTGTGTGTAATGCCTTGGAATAGAAAAATTATAGCTAGATCTAGCAAGTAGGTAGGATCATGTTGGCCAGGTGTGATGACACATACAACAACAAGTTGGTGAAGGTGTTTCTATCCAGCCTAGAGAGGTCTAGAGACCCTATGCATGCAATGTTGCCATGGCCCCACATCTGCCACGAGCTAGTGTGTGTCATGCCTCGGCATAGTACTATTATAGCTAGCAAGTGGGTGGGATCATGTTGGCCATGTGTAGTGACTCACACAACCACTAAGTTGATGACGGTGTTTCTAGCCAGCCAGAGAGGTTAATAGCCCATGCAATGTTGGCATGGCCCCACATTTGCCACAAGCTAGTGTGTGTCATGGCTTGGGATAGAAAAATCATAGCTAGATCTACCAAGTAGGTAGGATCATGTTGGCCAGGTGTGATGACACATACAATAACAAGTTGGTGAAGGTGTTTCTATCCAGCCCAAAGAGGTCTAGAGACCCTATGCATGCAATATTGGCATGGCCCCACATCTGCCACAAGTTAGTGTGTGTCATGCCTTGGCATAGCACTCTTATAGCTAGATCTATAAAGTGGGTGGGATCATGTTGGCCAGGTGTAGTGACTCACACAACCACTATGTTGATAACGGTGTTTCTATCCAGCCCAGAGAGGTTAATAGCCCATGCAATATTGGCATGGCCCCACATTTGCCACAAGCTAGTGTGTCTCATGGCTTGGGATAGCAAAATTATAGCTACATCTAGCAAGTAGGTAGGATCATGTTGGGCAGGTGTGATAACACATATAACAACATATTGGTGAAGGTGTTTCTATCCAGCCCAGAGAGGTCTAGAGACCCTATGCATGCAATGTTGGCATGGCCCCACATCTGCCATAACCTAGTGTGTGTCATGCCTTGGCATAGCACTCTTATAGCTAGATCTATCAAGTGGGTGGGATCATATTGGCCAGGTGTAGTGACTCACACAACCACTAAGTTGATGACGGTGTTTCTAGCCAGCCCAGAGAGGTCAATAGCCCATGGAATGTTGGCATGGCCCCACATTTGCCACAAGCTAGTGTGTGCCATGGCTTGGCATAGCAAAATCATAGATATATCGAGCAAGTAGGTAGGATCAGGTTGGCCAAGTGTGATGACACATAGAACAACAAGTTGGTGAAGGTGTTTATATCCAACCCAGAGAGGTTTCTAGACCCCATGCATGCAATGTTGGCATGGCCCCACATCTGCCACAAGCTAGTGTGTGTCATGGCTTGGCATAGCTCTCTTATAACTAGATCTATCAAGTGGCTTGGGTGGGATCATGTTGGTCAGGTGTAGTGACACACACAACCACTAAGTTGATGACGGTGTTTCTAGCCAACCCAGAGAGGACAATAGCCCATGCAATGTTGGCATGGGTCCACACCTACCACAGTTGTGTGTGTTATGGCTTGGCATAGCACTCTTATAGCTAGATCTATCAAGTGGGTGGGATCATGTTGGTCAGGTGTAGTGACTCACATAGCTACTAAGTTGATGATGGTGTTTCTAGCCAACCCAAAGAGGTCTAGATACCATGCAATGTTGGAATGGGCCTACATATACCACAGTTGGGTGTGTCATGGCTTGGCATAGCAAAAGTATAGTTAGATCTATCAAGAGGGTAGGATCATGTTGTCCAAGTGATGACTCATACAACAACAAGTTGGTGAAGGTGTTCCTATCCAGCCTAGAGAGGTCTAGATCCCATGCAATGTTGGCATGGACCCACGTTTTCCTTATTTTGAAAGAAGCACTAGAAATTAAAAAAAATCAAGAAATAGTGGAACCCTACACGCCACTGTTTGTCCATCCATGTGTGTATAGAAAGATTCTAGAATTAAGCAGAAAGAGGGAATTCACATTTTGCCACTTAAAAAATGGAAAATGCGTGTTGTGTACAAACAAACCCATCAGTCTTGTGTGCCAAATATGGCCTCATTCAAACAAAATAGGGTTTTGGGAAGGGGATTGAGTTAATAGCCATGCATTTTCATAGCTACTAGCTTATGTTGAGAAGTGGTTTTGGGAAAAACTACATTACCCATGCATGTTTCTTATTTTTCCTTGGTGGTAGGATAGATAACAAGACTCCATGTCAAGATGCCACTAGTTTTCTTTTCAAAAACTAGTAATTAGTTGTGCCTAATATAACTATCCAATAACCATAGTTTTTCCACTAGTAAGATCAAGGATTTGTTAGAAAAAATTGAGATGTCATCATGACCTGCTATATCAACTAATCGATCTAACCATAAGACTGATATGACAAGACATGTTGAGACACTTTATGGCATATGTGGGACGATGCCAACATTGCATGGGATCTAGACCTCTTTAGGTTGGCTAGAATCTCTCTCATCAACTTGTGGTTGTATGACTCATCAACTGGCCAAAATTATCAAACCCAGTTGATACATCTGAGTACGCCATGACACACACTCGTGGCAGATGTGGGCCCATGCCAACATTGCATGGGATCTAGACCTCTCTAGGCTGGCTAGAAACATCTTCACTAGCGTTTCTCCTATCGCTGAAAATGGTGTGTATTTCTTTGGTATAGTCCTCGTCACAAAGGAGTAAAATGCCTTGATAGTACTACTGTCCGTGTCTACATGTCAAGGGATGTAGTTTTTGATGAAAATGTTTTTCCCTTTGCTACACTTCATCAAAATTGCGGGTCGTCGTCTCCAGGATGAAATTCCTTTGCTTCCTTCAGACAATCCCTCCTCGGTAGAAACAACTAGGGGTGTGCCTACTATTGACCAATATATATGTGTTGATTGTTCCTGTCGTTGATCCTATGCAGCCCACAACTAACACCCTGCCCACAAACTCTACCGAACTAGTCATGCAAAATTCTGCCGAAAATATCGATGACAACACATCAGATAATGAGACTTAAGAAAACACCGCTACAAGCCAAGAAAACACAGACTCTGAGCATGATACAGGGGAAATTTTTGCCTCGGATCCGCCCCCGACGACTCTGACGCGCCGTTACCTGGGCGTATCATCCGCGCCAGTCCCCTCACGCCACGTCCCCAAGGTATGGGCCCTCCCTTGCGTCGCGTTCTGCGCGTAACTATGGCGGCCATGGGGAGCCCGGCACGTCTTCCCCATGGCCCCACCAACGCATGGACGCACGGATCTCCCGCCCAAATCTTCCCCATGGTTCTTCTGACGGCTTCGGGAGTGACGCCTCGCCAGGAGATCCAATCGGCGCGTCGTCGAGCGCTGGTGCCCAGGAATATTCTGCACCTGTACAATCTTCAGCTCTAGGATCTTCTGTAGCACCTACTACTGACGTATATACTGCTGACATATCTACTGCTGCTGAACCCTGCACTCGACTTCAAAAAAGGTACTACCTCCGTTCCAAAATGCAAGGCCTTTTATCAAACTAAAACAGCTTGCTAAAAAGGTTTATATTGTGAAACAAAGGAAGTATAAAGGACCCAAAAATTCCTACTGAGGGAACAATTCAGTTGGCACTTTTAATATCTATAGGAGAACCATAAAACTTGCATGAAGCTAAAACGGATACAAACTAGAAGTGTGCTATGCAAGATCCCACCAAGCTCTAACAGAATTGTTATTGATTACACCTTATCCCACCAAGCTCTAACATGATCCCACCCAGTTGATACATCTAAGCATAAGAGTGTTACGCCAAGCCATGACACACACTTGTGGCAGATGTGGACCCATGACAACATTGCATGAGATCTAGACCTCTCTTAGCTGGCTAGAAACACTTTAACCAACTTGTGGTTGTATGCCATGTTACAACATCGACCTAGTTTCACATCATAAAAATTCACTTATAGGTAGAGGATGTCATGTTACAACATGGACCTAGTTTCACATCCTTACCAGGCACCTAGAGTTTTGGCCTAAATTTGACCGGGCCACCAAAAATTTAAAAAAAATCAAAGTTGTGTGAAACCTTGGACACATTTAAAAATTACTTCTAGGTACAGGATACCATTTTTCAGCATGGAGAAACTCTCACATCACAAAGGTCTAACCCCTAAGCATCCTTACTAGACACCTTGATTTTTGGCCTAAATTTGACCTAGCCATGATGCTTGTGGCAATTATGGACCCACAACAACATTGCATGGGATCTAAAATTAACCAATCTGAGTTGTCTAGAAACAACTGACCAACTTCTAGAAGGATGAGCAAGGTTTATGAATTAAGGGCAATGTCTAGTTTTCTGCTACCTCCACATACCTACATGCATAATAGTAAGGCGCAGTTAGCTATTGACAATTTCAATGAAAGTTTTGATAATGCTTTTTAGTTGTACTCAAGGAATGACTTACTGCAAATGTAGTTTGCATAATTTAGCATTTCGTCTGTTATGACCAGCAATATTGCATGCGCTGCATAGGTGGTGCCCCTTCTTCTTCTTCTTTTATTGTTCATCGTATGATAGTGGTCTACCATTTATACTCATGCGTGGATTAGCACCGCCAGCTCCAACTCGTTTGTTTTTCTTAGGCGCGCCTTTGGATTTAACTTTTAGTGGATCACCAACTTGAGGTGCTTTTCACTTGCTGCTCTGTGCATCTGCATCGAAGTAGCTTGTTTGAATATTGTTGAGCCCCTTTGTCCTTTGAATTATTCGATCCATGAATTCCTGATATTCATGACGAGACTGTTCATCATGGCATACCACTGCGATAACTTCTTGAGATCATACATTCAAGTCGGAAAAAATTGTCCTTTCAGTTGCACTTGACCATCCATATCCGAACATATCGCTCTCGCGCTTCGTAGACAATTCAAATCTTGCGTTCTTTGAGAAGCGGCGAAGGACACAACAAGTTGGTATTTTTTCTAGTCGCAGGTAAGCTAATATGCAGAGAATGTGCTTGGAAGGTAGACCCTTCCTAGCCATTCTTCTGCAGGAGAACTTTATAGTTTCCTCACTGTGAGGTGTGTAGGTCACGTCAAACTGCCTAGTAGCTTTATCTTCCCATACCACAGTGTACTTATCACCTTGCGCACATTTAGCAATCTTGAGTCCATCAATCCTTTTCAGCTCCGATTGCAAGATATAGAAGTTTGCTGCAGTGAATACTTTCACAGCAACCAACTCAATATCTTAGTATTTAATAACCGCCAAAGGTGATGTCTGTGAGTCCTCGCAGTCCTATCGCGCATCTTCCTGACGAATATGGTTAATGGCGTTCTCGTAGTGCATGATCAAATCCACCAGTGTCATTTTAGAGTCAAGGTGAAGGTGTAGGCACGAGTTCAAACTCTCACTCCTCTAATTGATTTTCATTCTGAGAAAAAGGCCATTGGATAGATACACGGCGGCCCACCATCTCTTCTTCTTATACATTCTACTCAACCACTCTTTGGTTGCCTTCGTCTGTCATTTCTTAATATAGGCGCTCCATCTCTGCTCAAAGACCTCTTCTGAGGTGTTGTATTATATCAATGACCTGAATTCATTCCGAGAATCGTGATTGAGGTGTTTTTTCATATTCTTTTCAATGTGCCACGTACATACACGGTGCCCCACATCCTCGAAGATAATGCCAATGGCTTTCATCATTGAACCGTCTGCATTAGTGATAACCCCTTTTGGATTATTTTGACACATAGCTTCCAAAAATGTTTGAAGCAGCCATACATATGTTTCCGTTTTCTCGTTCGAGACGATTGCGCATGCGAAAACAGTAGTTTTGCAGTGATGGTTCAACCCCATGAAAGGAATGAATGGAATTCCATACCGATTCATTTTGTACGTACTGTCGAACACCAGCACATCACCGAAATCCTCATAGTCCCGATGTGACTGAGAGTCACACCAAAACATGGTTTTCAAATTTCCTTCTTCATCTACCTGGTAATCAAAAAAGAATTCAGGATCACGCTCCTGCCTGTTCTGCATAATGCGAATGGTTGTGTTAGCGTCACCTGATAGAATGACCTTCCTCTTCTCCCGGGAACACATGTTGTAAAGATCCTTCGAGACGAACCCAACCTTGCTCCACCTTCCACTTTTGTTGATAAAGGTTTTCATAATCTCGAACTTTCGCATCCTAGTTGCTGCCAGTGACATGATTTCAGCTCTGTGATAAGACTTGATCTTCCGATGGGACCGAAGAAACAGGACTTCATCGGGTCTAGCTAGCACATGATTTTGCTCGTCCTTAAATTGCAGAACTTTGCAATTCCCCTTGGATTTGTTATACGACATGCTGAGATAGGCTCGACAGTCGCAGCGAGATAGAGCTCGTGGCCTCTTCTTGCGGTGCTCCATGTGCACATACTTATCCTCACGTCCCCCTACCCTGGAACAGAGTAACCGCCTGTATATAATTTCTCCATTAGGATCTCGCCTCACCTCTGTTTCCTTATGCTGAAACCACGTTCTCTGGCAGTTGTAGTAAGAGAATGCTGCCGCTTCAGTGGCATCACTGGATGCTGTCTGTCACGCTGGTAAGTTCATCAGTGTAGTGGTAAGGTCATCTCCTTTACAATCCGATGCCTTTCACGCTTATCATGAGCATGATGAAAATCCTTCTGTGGCATCATTGGATGCTGTCGGTGCTCATGTTGTGAACTGTCTGTAACCTAAACAATTAAAAGCAAATGAATGTAAGTGGTGGTCATATGGTTGATCCTATATATGCCTTGTCATACAACACTAAGCAACTTACATCACTCTTGAATTCATATTTTGATCCTTCGGGTTCTTGTGATTCTTCCGTCGTCTCTTCATCCCATGTTTCTAAATTTGAATTCCCAAAATAATCATGGTCACTCTGAGAGAATAGTACAACCTACAGCATTGTAGCACAAAGTCCTATAACATGGCTATTCAATTCTTATAAAAATAATGTAGCACTAGACATACATCACTAATGCTTTCCAAGATCGATTATTTCCGATGGCGCTCCTTGTTTCCACAACCGATGTCCATCTTCACAATTTAAAAAGTATGTGTATAAATTTGCATGCTCTAGGTGTTCGTACAAAATAAAAAATAAACTTCACTTGACCTTATCATCCTCGGATTCGTTTTCTTCAAAGAGGTCGTTCTCAGTAAGTTCATCTTAAGAGAAAGACATATCTCTATCATCTGAACTTGAATCACCATTGTGCATAGGGATGCTCTCATTGTCACTCCCAATTGGCATAGAGTCCTCCATCTTTTCAAGCAAAAAAACCAAAAATGCTAATCTAATCAGTGATGTATATGTGGAGGACTCATAGATGGAAAGATGAACCCTAAGCCGCTATGCTAAAGGTGAAGGAAATAATGTGGGTTAGAGAGGAAGCTACTCACATCTTCCGGGTGTCGGTGGCGAGATGGGACACGGGACTGGTTGATGCGTCCTAAGGATGAGAAGATCTGGCTGGCCTTTGATCTGGAGATGTAGGATTGGAACGGTTATCGTCGGCGTGGACGGACACGTCGCCACCGGAGCCGGGCAGGATCACAGGTGGAGGATTAGATCTCGGCCGACAGCGCAGACATCCACGTTGCCCCCTGGAGCCGGGCAGGCTCGTGGTTAGAGGATTAGAAGGCTGGCCGTCGGATTCACATCGCCAATCCGGATCCTTCGCCGGTGCATGTCACCGCCGGAGCCAAGCAGGATGATCGAAAATTTAGGGTTAGAGCGGTGTCTGGGGAAATGGCGACCGCGATACTTTTTGTGATCAAACCTAATAATGTCGTGGCGACATGGCAATGGTTGACAACGTGGCAATGAATGGTCAAATATAATGGCGTGGCGATGTGGAAATGGTTGACATCGTGGCAGTCAATAGTATGTATGCGAATACGTGGGAATACGGGCCTGGACATGGGCTTCGGGGGCTACCCTCACGTTCCCTCGTCTAAAAATGCACGGGGACAATTCTACCCCTGTGAACTTTATAAATTTTCAGAGCGTGCTGGTCTATGGAATCAAGCCTCTTAATGGTATTACTTTGTTTTCCGCCTGCACGAATGTTCCTGGTGGGCACCGTTGAATCGTTTCTATGCGGGTTTGGCTGGAATCGCTAATACTTGCATAGGGCCGATCCAAGGGTGTTACAAAGTGGTATTAGAGCTCAGCAGTTGCGATACCCTACTAGTCCAGCCTGTAGGAGAACCTAGCTAATAGACGTTGTAGAGTGTTAAAACTATTTTGGAAAAATCGGTTGGATAGATCTGATTAGGTCTCCTTTTATTCCTTACCACTATGATATTCTCCTCCTACCTCTGCGTTTTTTTAATCTGCTCTCTTAACTTTTCTTCGAAACCAGGAATTTTTTGTGTTTGGGTTTCTGTTATACCTTCAGGGTTTCCTTCCTCCTTGTAACGGTGTTTGTATATCCGGTCTCCATTATGCTATCTAAGGAATTTTCCTCTATTGTACCTTTTAGTGGTACAAAATTCACTAAATTTTTTCTTTATATCTTCTGGTGTTTTCTAATGCGACGAAATCATCTGCATCCAAACCGATGAAGAGCCTACCTCACCCTTTTATATCTGAGGCTTTCTAAACCTTGCTTGTCGAGATCTTCAGTCCGAAATACGAGAGTTGGTTGGATGATTCTTTTATTCGTGTATAGAGTAATTCTTCGAGTGCAGGATGGAGTCACGACCATACCACTACTTTTATCATTCGCTTTTGTACATTGAATGGTGGACCGATGCAATTCTTACTACTTTCACGGAAGTTAGAGGTGGCCTTACCTTATGATACATTTACCTTTGTACTTGTCTCTCTGGAGTGTTCTTTTGAAGAACGCGAGCAACGACCCATTGTTGGTGGTGTCGTCGATTTCGAGATGGAGAAAGAATCTTTGTTAGTGGTGTCTTGTATATCTATGCGAAGCGGGAAGATTCAGATCATAGGCATTCTTTCCCGTACCAGGAGGTGGATCTCGAGGGCAAGATCCATTGTTAGTGGTGTCGAATTGTAGCACCGCGGGTAAAACCACTACTAGAAAATCGCTTGGTATTTTTGTTTTGTGCATCATCATGGTATCATAATCATGTCATCATGAGACATAGAATTTGAGTATTATACCAAACATTGCATTTGATTGTGTTGCTTATGATGTTTCTATCAACCAAAGCTATCCCTCTTTGATATCTCTGTTTTGTTTTCCACAAGATGGGGATCCATTGCTAGGGTTCCATACTTATAAATGTTTTTTTCTTTTATCAAAACCCTAATCCTTATTCTTGAAATGCCCAAGGAACATGTATGTGTGCATCTCCTCCCCTTTGTGCTATTTCGTCTCTGTTTCTATTTGCATACCATAATCCCCTATTAAAATGCTCCTACAAACTTCAATTTTTTTTTGAATTAGTAACTTGTTTGGATTTGAAACAAACAAACAACACAACTAAAATAAAACATAAAATATTATTAGGAGAGGACCCATTCCTGGTTGTAGCCCAGCAGCCCATCACCAGACCAGCAGCTCCCCGCGGCCCACCTAGGCCCAACATGATCTCCTTTCCTCGCCATCCTGATACCGCTTTGAAACGGAAGATAGCCGGCGCCGTGCTCATCGTCACCAGCACGCCCCTTCCCTCTGCAACTCTGACAGAAGGGGTAAGGTGTCTGTTACACCCTGTGTGTGATGTCAGCAACGACCAGCACCAACCCTCTCCTTCTTATATGCACCCCACCCCTCCCGAAAACTCTAGACCCATCCTCACCTCGCACTGCTGCCGGCTCTGTTTGTTTACATGCCTCTTTTCTTCTCTCTTGAGAGGGAGCGCGAGAGAGGTAGCATTGAGTCCACGCCAGGGACGGAATCGAGAGAAACCGAGTGGGGGAATCAATCTGTTGTGTCATCCTCTTCCTCCTTGTCTAGAACGCCAAGCCGGAGCCGCCAGGATCATCTCCGCCAAGTGCTTCTGCCCGTGAAGTGGTCGTCTACATCAATGGCTGCCTCTACTTCACGACTGCCAATCCATGCCCAGCTCTCCGTCTCCTATCCGCACAACCATGCCTGATCAAGAGAGGTGAGCTTGCCTTCCTTCTCCCCCTCTTCTCCGTTTTCCCTTTGCTCGATTCGTCATCACCATCGGTATTTGCAAGCAAACACCTTAGATGTCTAAACCCGAGTGTCGTTTTTCTTCTCCTATCATTTCCCTCCACAACGTGTACGTTCCCGTCATTCCATAACTTTCCACCTTCTGTCTCCGGCGAGGACGTGCAAATCTAGAAAAAGAGCGTACTGTCCTCTCTATATCGCATCCAACCACGCCCTAGATGGAGCTCAACATCGCTCAGAATCATCTGCAGAACTTCACTATTTTTCTCTGTAAAAACCCAACAGTTTTCGTCAGTTAAAATTGTTGTTTCCACCTCTGTTCCCACCAACCTATCGTTCTACATAGATGTTATCTAGCAAAGCTTCCTTGATGAAAAGTGTACCCCTGTGTCCCTTCTATCCCCAGTTCAAACCAAGATCAAAACCAACGTCTAAATCTCTTGCAATTTTCTCCCTATCCAGATGTTTTCTCTGAAAAACCTTTCTTGAAAATTCAGTTAACACCGATTTCCCGGAACCTTTTGCAGAAAAGCCCCTAAACTATTTCCCTCTTAACCCGCGACCCAACCATGTCCCACCTGTCATGCACTAATGAAGCCACCTCAATCCTTTCCTAGTCAGCAAACTGTCCCTAGCGTCAGTCTCTCTAGCTACATCCACCCTAGTATAAACAGTTCCATAAACCTTTTATAAATACTAAAATTCTAGAAATGTTTTAATATGCTTTTAAATCAAGAAAATCATAACTTTTATTTGGTAATTCCAAATGTAACAATTGATATATGTTTTCTTATCAGAAAAATGTAAGGATTAATAATATGCAATCCAAAATAATATTGGGGAAAATAAAATTTCGAGATATTAAAACACTATAAATGGCCTTTTTTAACAAATTCATAACTCATACACCGTATTTCCGAACTCGGCAAATGATATGTCTAAATCGGTCAGCGTGACGCTGTGCATTCCATAGTTGTAATTGCATCGTGCATCATGGAGAACTTGAAAAATCAGAATTGTTTATGTAAGAAAAACATGATGATTAAAATTGGGAAATGATTATTTGTCGTTGGTAATGCCTCACTAATGTCGTATCATCAATGTGCTATGATCATGATACCTTTTCAACAAACTTTGCATCATTAACTTTCCATGTCATGCATCATATCATGATCATGCCTATTCTTTCGCATTAGTTGTAATTGTGCATCACTTGTTTCTTTTAGTGTTTTTCTTCTTCCTAGATAGAACGATGAGATGTGTGATATTTGACAAGTTCTTCGGATATGAACCTTCGGAAATGTTTCCCAGGCGAGGATTCTCCCCTCTTTATTCGGATATGAACCTTCGTAAATGCAGCCTTTATAATTACCTTGGACACCTCCAATTGCCTGTTGTTTAGGTAGACAGTTGGCCTTGCGAGTTGTAGTCGCTTCCTCAGGTGCTTCTTCGCGTTGTCGATGTTCCACTGATCTTGGGGGTTGGCATATTCATAAAGGTGGAGATGATCATGGTTTTAATTACAGCTGGTTACTTAAATATTAAAATGGATATAATTAATGAAGAGGCACCGGTGGGTAATAGTTCAGATTTGGTTGTTAACCACCCATTTTGTGTCCACCTAGGACCCGAGTTCTTGACATCTGTTCCGAGACTAAGCGTGCTAACCACATGTGGGGTGTGTGGGAACCCCTATGGCTTAGTGCCTGAATTGAAAGTACTAAGTGCGGGCCACAAACTAGTTTGAACTTTTCATGACACGTTATGCCATGTATTCCATGTTTATTACATGGTGCTTGATGATCGTTTATTACTGTTGCGTAGGCGCGGCACTCTTCCACGAGAATATATTGTCAATGACCTCTGCTCACATGACAAGTGTACGAAACCCAAGGGTCCGTATGAGGAGGATTATCTATACCTCGTACGGGTAGCTCTTTATAGTGGCGCCCATGTATTTGCTTTGGGTCAGAGAAAGCGTCGTGTCCTAGGCCCTGCCGACATAATGAAGGAAGTACGTTAATTGATCTGGCAAAAAGGTTCGAAGTGCATGTGGAAACTTTGGTGCACCCCTGCAGGGTTAAATCTTTTTGAAAAGTCGTGTCCACGGTTGTGGATGACTTGGAGTATAGTGTCTCGATCATAGACAATTATAACTAAAGTTTACTGCTATAATTTGACATATATCTGATAGACTAGTAAGTTGGATAACCACCATGGAAAGAATGAATAAAATTACCAACCGTGTGAGTTTCCTCGGTATGACTTCCTCGTTTGGTCTCGAGCGAGAAATACCAGGATGGGTATGTTTCGTGGTAGTATCAGATTGGTTCCGCATAGGTCTTTTTTATCCCTCTCTGATAGCCGCATATGACTAGTGAATGCTACGCTGCCGCTTCAGTCCACCATACCAATGTAGGTGAGAGCCGCCAAATTCTAAGTCTCGTCATGTACTAGCCTTAGTACGGACCGCTCTCTTTTTCCTTTGTCCTTTGTCGGCACCCCTTTTGTTTTAGCAGGTTTGAGATCGATGTTGTTAGCACGGTTACCCTTCCGGCTTGTCCTAGGATGAGTTATCAACGTCATTGGTTATTCTTCAGAGCTCTTAGCCCAATTTTCATCTTATCCGTACTCGGATGCTGTATCGTTTTCAAGTTGTTGGATCTTTATAACGTATACCTGTATTCTTGACTCTTGAAGTCATGTTGTATATATCTGTTGTTGTGGATTCCATTATGGACTAATGTGTAATGGTATTACTTCGTTTTCCACCCGCGCGAAAGTGCCTAGTGGGCAACTTTGAATCATTTCTATGCGGGTTTAGCGGGAATCGATAAAACTTGCAAAGGGTCGATCCGAGGGTGTTACACCCTATAGTACACAGCTTTAATGTCGTCTTTTTCTTCGTCTTTGTCGTCATCATCATCTTCATCCTTCTCGTTGCTAGGCACACGCGGCTGGATCCTCATCCCAACCATAGCATATTCCGGTGGAACCAGCTACTCTGGCCTCGGATTCAACACAGGTGGGTGAGGGGGCTCCTAGATGACGATGCCACTATGCCCACGACCTTCACCACCGCCACCCTTATTATGGCTCTGCGGTGGCTGCGAGCACCACATGCGAGGATGATCTCCCTCGGTGATGTAGCACATCACGCCGAAGATAGGCTGGTTCTCCCACTCGTTGTGATTCACTGGGGGAGGGCCTTCACCCTCGTACTTGGAGAGATCCCTTTTCTGCCGGTTAGCGAAGAAGGACTACCAGAAATGTGTCAACTTGTGATGTTCTCATTTTGACGATGGCAAAAATCGGCATAAGTTTTATAACGATTTGCACCAGAACGTCGCTAGCCACTTCAGGAGGGCCAAATCCCTTCAAAATTATGACGATAGGCTCAGAATCATCGTAATTTTGTTAGTTAAAATCGTCATAATATGGCAGATCAATCCAAATCGTCATAATATGATTTGCACCAGAACGTCGCTAGCCACTCCAGGAGGGCCAAATCCCTTCAAAATTATGACGATAGGCTTAGAATCATCGTAATTTTATTAGTTGAAATCGTCATAATATGGCAGATCAATCCAAATATGTTATCTTTACTCATTTTCGACGATATAAAATCGTCATAACGGACTATAATATTTTTGTTTCAAAATAGCAATGCTGACTGAACGTGTCTTGTATATATGTCAAATTCTATCTAGCTAGCACGCCAAACTTCTAAGTCAGACGCGAACAAATAACAAAATAATTTGCCACTAAGGATTCGAACCAATGACCTCCCTCAATCAAACACCTGCACTAACCACCAGGCCACAACACCACAACTTGATTGTTGATAAAATGCTACGCTATTTATTTTAAACACATAGAAGTAACTAGGTAGGCACACGGAAAACCAAGAAAAAAAGAGGACGCAGAGCGGGGCTTCAAACCAGCTACCTCGCACAATCAAAGGCACAGGCTGACCACAAGGACACAACTTGATTGTTGATAAAATGATACGCTATTCGTTTTAAAAACACATTAGTAACTAGGTAGGCACATGAAAAAAATGAACGCGTGGCACGGGGCTTCGAACCTGAAACCTGCGCATTCAACTACTACACAACAACAATCACTGACCACCACACCATACCAAACCTAATGAAAAGTGTACGCTAGCCCACTTTTAAAAATGTGGGTTACTTGGTGGGCTAGGTTCTTTCGTCCATGGATTTTTTTTGACTTTGGTGCTTGGGCCTCTAGACCACATGCGCCCCAGCCCTGGGCTATCATACATGGCTGTTTTGGAAATATTTGGGTCCAAAGTAGATATGGAAAACTCTATTTCTACAAATAAAGAAAATAAGTAAATTTCTCGTAATTTGTGCACCTATCTGGGATTGAGATGATCTAAAAATCAATTTGGTTCACATCGACCAGATTCAAAACTTTCATATTACTATGTTCTAAAATGCATTTAAAATGGCGGGTGTGACCATTCTTCGATAGGTGTGGAATTTGGCAAAACTCTTAGTGAATATCTGATTTTAAAGCATCTTGCGAACCTAACAATGATTTTTTGAAACTATGTCACGTAACATGATGCCACACGAAGGTTTTAAATTGTTTGGACCATTGTTCGGACCTTTTTTAATTTTTATGCACGTTTCAAACAATAGTCAAAACGACGGGCATGAGGATTCTTAGCTAGGGGATGAGTCTCGCTAAACTTGTATTGGATCTCTGAAGAAATAGCATATTGTGAGTCTAAAAATCATTTTTATAAAAAATCATGGGCATCATAGCATGTATCTGTAGTTCAAATCGGACCCACTTCCTACCGATTCGGTAGAAATTTATCTTTTTTGCCAGGTATGGACAAAAATGTTTGATATCATAATTTTTAAAAAATGTGGTGGTAGCATTCTGAAACTATCATTCAGTGGCTACTTCACAAAGCGCCTCGTTTTTGGCACCCAGAAAATAAAAATGCTTTTTTTGTGCGACGAAGAGGAAAACTTCCTCCTGTAACATTATTCGTCATCCCAAGGTGCACATGCGTGCACAATATAGGCACATTATCATAAACTATGTCGCGATTCTGGCCATAACATTGGTCATTTGGAATGAAAGGCATGAAACCTCGAACATGATTTGTTATTTCTCAGAAGGTTTTTTAAGGCACTTGCAATGTACCAAGTTTGATATTTTTCTTTGCAACTATGTCGTATAATAAGACACCTCGTGAAGGATTTGCATTGATCGGACCGTTCTTGAATTTTTTATGCATATTTCAAACTATGGTCAAAACGGCGGGCATGAATGTTCTTAGCAAGGGGCTGATCCTCGCTAAACTTATATTAGATATCTAAAGAAATAGCATACTGTGAGTCTAAAAATAAATTTTTTCAAAAAATAATAGGCATCAGATAATACACCAGTAGTTTAAATCGGACCCACTTTCTACCGATTCGGCAGGAATTTGTCTTTTTCGCCAGGGGTGGACGGAAAGGTTTGAGATACACCGGTTGAGAAATTTGTCCATATACGTTGGTCTATTATTTTTGAAAAATAGGGTGGTAGTTTTTGAAACTTGCATTTGGTGGTGGTTGCTTCACAAAACGACCTGTTTTTTGCGCTAGGAAAACAAAAAACGGTTTTTCCGTGCGATGAAAAGGAAAACTTCCTACTGCACATTGTTCGTCATCCCATGATACATATGGGTGCACAATATGGGCACATTATAATAAACTATGCCATGATTCTGACTATAACATTGATCGTTTGGCCAGAAAGCCATGAAACCTCGAATATGATAGGTCATTTCTGAGAAGGTTTTTCTGAGATACTTGCAATATAACAAGTTTGGTATTTTTCCTTACAACTATGTCACATAATAAGACACCACGTGAAGGATTTGCGTTGATCGGACCGTTTTTGAATTTTTACGCCCGTTTCAAAGTATGGTCAAAACGACGGGCATGAAGGTTGAATAATAGGCATCACATAATGTACATGTAGTTCAAATCAGACCCACTTCCAGCCGATTTGAAAGGAATTTTTCTTTTTCGCCAGGAGTGGATGGAAAGGTTTGAGATACTCCGGTTTGGATATTTGTCCATGTAAGGTGGCCTATTATTTTTGAAAAATGGGATGGTAGCATTTTTAAACTTTCATTTGGTGGTTGCTTCACAAAACAACTCGTTTTTTGTGCTCGGAATATAGAAAATGGTTTTTCCATGGGACAAAAAGGAAAACTTCCTCCTGCAACATTTTTCGCCATCCCATGATACATATGGGTGCACAATATGGACACATTATCATAAACTATGCCATGATTCTGGCCATAACATTGGTCGTTTGGCCCGAAAGCCATGAAACCTCGAACATGATAGGTCATTTCTGAGAAAGTTTTTTTGATACACTTTCAATATACCAAGTTTGGTATTTTTCCTTGCAACTATGTCACATAATAAGACACCACGTGAAGGATTTGTGTTCATCGGACCGTTTTTGAATTTTTATGTCCGTTTCAAACTATGGTCAAAACAGCGGGCATGAAGGTTCTTAGCTAGGGGCCGAGCCTCGCTAAACTTGCATTGGATATCTAATGAAATAGCATGGTGTGAGTCTAAAACTCATTTTTTCAAAAAATAATGGGCATTAGATAATATACATGTAGTTCAAATCGGACTCGCTTCCTACCGATCCGGCATAAATTTGTCTTTTTCGTCAGGAGTGGACGAAAAGGTTTGAGATACCCTAGTTGGGACATTTATCCATGTAAGGTGGCCTATTATATTTGAAAAATGGGTTGGTTGCATTTTGAATCTTTCATATGGTGTTTTCTTCACAAAACGACCCGTTTTTACGCTCGGAAAATGGAAAATGGTTTTTCCGTGCGATAAAAAGGAAAACTTCCTCCTGCAACATTGTTTGCCATCCAAAGATTTACATGCGTGCAAAATATTGGAAAATTATAACAAACTATGCCGTGATTCTTGCCATAACGCTGGTAGTTTAGCCCGAAAGCCATGCAACCTCGAACATGATAGATCATTTCTATAAAGGTTTTTTCGATAAGCAATAAATATACCAAGTTTGATATTTTTGCTTACAAATATGTCACATAATATGATGCCACGCGAAGGTTTTACACTGTTTGGACCAGTTTTGAATTTTTTATTCCCGTTTCAAACTATGGTCAAAACGACGGGTACAAAGGTTGTTAGTTAGGGGATGAGCCTCACCAAACTTGCATTGGATTCCTGATAAACTAGCATATTGTTAGTCTAAAAATGATTTTTGCAAAAAAATTATGGACATCAGATCATGTACCTGTAGTTCAAATCGGACTCACTTCCTAACGATTCGGCAGGAATTTGTCTTTATCACCAGGGGTGGACCGAAACGTCTGAGCTCTCCTAGTTGAAAAATGGGGTTGTAGCATTTTGAATTAGTAAATTGGTGGTTTCTTCACAAAACGCCACTTTTTTGGCGCTCGGAAATGGAAAATGGCTTTTCCGTGCAAAGAAAAGGAAAATTTCCTCTTGCAACATTGTTCTCCATCCAAAATGCACATGCGTGCACAATATGGAAAATTATAACAAACTATGCCCTGATTCTTTCCATAACATTGGTCTTTTGACCCAAAAGTCATAAAACCTCAAATATGATAGGTCATTTTTGTGAATATTTTTTTAAGATGCAATCAATATAGAAAGTTTGGTATTTTTTGGTGTAACTATGTCACACAACACGACGCCACATGAAGGTTTTACATCGTTTGGATTGTTTTTGAATTTCTTATCCCGTTCCTATGAAATTGGCGGGAATTTGTCTTTTTGCTAAGAGGTGACTAGAAGGTTTCGACATACAACCTGCATTTAAAACATGGTCTAATATTTATACAAAATTAGGTGGTATCATATTTCGACATAATTTTAGTAGATGCTCCACAAAAATCCCTCCTTTTGGCACCCATAAATGGAAAATAGTCTCCAACCAATCAAATCGCCACAAATCACCTCCCATGGATCGTCCATTCTGGCTCGACCTGAATCGTTCACTTCCCATCCAACGACTTGGTTGCTCACCAAAGAAACACACGTCCAAGCACGCCCGCTGCGTCACCAAGTCCCCATCCCCGTGCCACCACCTACCTCCCTCCACATCCACAGATGACAGAAACCCTAGCCCTCTCCTCTGGTCCTCCCCTCCACCGCCAGCACCACCTCGTAGCAGATCCTCATCAACGCAGCAGACTACGAACTCCATTCTTCCTCTCCTTACATCGCTCGTTCCGCCCCTATAGCCGCCGATCCCCACATCCCCGTTCTGATAGCCTCTCCCCCACCTCGCAACAGAGGCCACACGCCATGGCTGCCTTCGCATATGATCTAGAGAGCAAGGAGGCAGTGGACTACGGTCATATTCAACTTCATCGAATGGACCGCGCGCTTCCTCATCCTCTCGTCCATCGTGGGCATCGAGGGGCGCCACACCCGCCCCTCCCTAGGCCTCAGGGCTGCCGTGTCCGGCTTCTTCGTCCCTCCCTAGGCCTCAACGCCGCCACGACTGGGTTCTTTGTCCCTCCCTTGGTCACAGCGACACTGCTGTGGTCCATCGGAGTGGACTTCCGCCTCGCACCAGGAGGCGGTATGTGTCGGCGACGGCTCATTTCCACGGGAAAAAGATGCTTCTAGTGACTCATGCCTGCCTCCTCAACTAAGACGTCGTAGTATCCCTCCTTCCCCTCATCTTCTGCTCCAACCCTACCTTCAGGATTAAGACGAGACCTTGAATTCATGTATTATTTAGATGCCCAAACATTGTATATTTTTTATGAATCCACTGGTGGTATATCCAAAATCCAAGATCTCTAGGACTACAATCTTGATGTTCACGGCTAGAAATTTTATTCCCCGGGAGGTACCCAGCCTTTGTTTGCCTGTCATGCTGTTTTTTCATGTAAGGGTCTTTTATGGATCATGGTGCGATTTAAGATGTGAATCAATGTTTAATCAAGCCCGGCGATCGTATCATGTTTTTTCACTCTTGAGAGATGCATACCCGTTGTGTATTATTATAGACTGAGTTGATTTATGGAAATTTAATTACCTTGTCTTTTATCAAAACAATTCTATCTTAAATATAATCTATCTGTTCCATTTCTACTATAATTTGTCTGACTATGTGAATTTTAAATATTTTTTCATTAATTGATTCTCATTAAAAGTGAGGAAGTGTGTTGCTCTAGGAGGGAATTCTGGATTAATTCTTGTGATGACTTGGTTCTTGGCTTTTTTCACGAGGTAAAATGCCGGATGTTGTAGCGGTTGCAGAGCAAGCGCTGCGGGGGCTGAACATGTTCCTCAACAGCTCGGCGGCGGCGGACGGCCGGTAGCTTTGGTGCCTGTGCCCCGTGATCCTCCACTTGAACCACAAGCTTCTGAAGCTCATTGACCATATCCGCATGATGTACCTCCCCATCACCCCCGGCGTCTTCCTCCCGCCTCAAGTCCTACATCTGCTTCAGGTCAAGTACTCACTAGTACTAGTTATGAATTCAGCGTCGATCCATTAGATTTCCTTACTACTCATCACACATACATGATTAATATATTCTCGAATATATCTGTCCTGTACTAGTACTATAGCTAGTATCAAGTTTAAGAGTATGTCATCAAAAAATAGCTACCCACTTATAATAGCCAGTGTGCTTTCTTTTTGAAATAGCTAGCGTGCGTGCTACTGGTGTAGTGATGCTGGTGTAGTGCTGCTTGGTGTAGTGTTGCTTTTTGAAATAACCATCAGAATCATGTCAGGGTTGTGGTGTAATGCTGCTGGATGAGTAATATTCCTAATATATGTTGAATGGTGTTTTTATATTACTTGCATTGTCTATCTTGTCATGTCCATGCCGCGGCCAACATTTATCTAATTGCATTTATATGTTGAGATTTTCCTTCTAACAAATAACTTTATCTAGATGCTTCATCTATATTAAATTTAAATGGCAGTAGCATCTGAATGAATAAACTATAAGTGGCAATAGTGTTTGCCTTTGTTTAATGTGGCATCTTCTTATTTTTGCTACTGTATTTTGAACATCCTGGACACATGTTCTTATGGTTCCTTGAATGTTTTATTTTACCCTGTCATGTTCAATTTGGTGTGATATTTCATGCAAACAAGACTGATTGTTCCCTAAGATGTGATGTGGCTTGGCATACATCGAACTATAGTTGTTTTTACATTGATGCATAGTTGCTGATACTAGCCTACGATGTTTGGCATACAGGGAATTGCATTAGCAAATGGGGATGTGAGATCAGAAGAGGCAGGCAACTTGAAGTGCACCAGTAGCATTGACTTTGAGTGGTCGACAAAACAAGATCCTCTGTCTAGGTCTTCAGATATTACTGACCCCACCCCCTATTTCACGAGCTCGGTGTATGTAAGTTCCCTGGTTCATCCCTTTTCTCCTCCACTTGTTATATGGTACATGACTGTGATAGAAGAAGTATTTATCTACTATTGTGTCATCAGAATAACTGTGATGCTCGTGAGCTAAATGTGTGGTAGATCTACAATATTTATTCCTGGAATCATCATGCAATTGAATAGTTTAGTCCGGTTCGATTTGCTATTGATTGTTCAGCTGCTTATCTTGTTGCCTTCACTATTAAAGTCATGTTACCAACCTGGTAATAGCTTCATCATATAATACTATTGTTCCTTTTGCTCATGTTCATTAGCAGAAACTTACCAATCATGTTTCACCAAGCTTGGCAATCTTTTCATCAGTATATATTGTTTCCAAAATGTTTATCTGTTACTGGTGTGACAGAACAAAATGTTTATTTGTTTTGGTTCAGTTTATCTGTTCCTAATTGTAGTATCAAAAGTGAGTTTTTTTTTCTCAAATTACAGTGTTTATCTAAATATCTCATCGAGGCCTAATTGCCTTTTTGCTAAACTACAGGTACACACTGAATAAGTTTGAGAAAGAGGAAGCGTAAAGTTATAAAATATTAAAAAATAACTAGCTTGTATACTTTCTGAACGTTTTATTTTATATTTTGGTACTCCATCTGATCTGAACTATGTGATTGTAATGTACCGATGTTATCCAAAATATTATTCGTGAATGTGACCTGTTTGAATCAAATTAGTTCGTGTATTCTGTTGGTCTCGATTAAATTATTAGCTATTTAATTATTGTGAAAACATGAGAAAATGGATACTAACAAGTGTAACCCTATGAATTGTGTGAACTGACAACTGGGACCCCTGTTACTGGTGGGACCAGCCAACTGGGACCCATGTTATTGTTGTGACCAGACCAAAATAATAAGGCGTGACTAGCCCAAAATAAGAAGGCTAAAACTAGATTCTGTCGATATAAAAGGCCAATGCAACGAAAAGAAAAATTCCAGAATGTTGGGCTTGGCCCATGTATTTGACCAGATTTGACATGAAAAACAATCCAGAATAGTTGGGTCGAGCCCATGTGGAACCCAGAAATGGACTGGGCTAATTTCGATTTAAGACGATTTAATTTCTTCATAATTTTTCCAGGTAGGATCTGACATGGCCTGGCTAGATGGCCTGTGACGATATTGAATCGTCAGAGATGTTATGACGATCCAATATCTTCATAGACGGTTATGACGATTTTATCAAAAACATCGTTATAGTTTATTTGTGATGCCCAGCTTTTGACGATCTTCAAATCGTTATAGAATCGTCATAAACAGACTACTATGATGATTCTGTGACGAAAATGGAGGGTCATATATTACCAAATTTCTTGTAGTGAAGGCATTCCAGTTGTCATAGTTGTTGGGATCGCAATGGGGATCCATCCACTGCTCCATTCTGAGCTCGAGATAGAAGTGGTTTGTGATGGCCTCTTGTCGTGCGGAACCTTGAGGCACAGGAGGGACGGGAACCCCTCCAAATTTCAGCATCTAGTCGGCAGGCTGTGTCTGGATGGCAATGGTAGAACCTTGGGTAGATAGAGGCGCGCAGCGCCTTAGTCTCCTCGAGGGTCAGAATTGCCCAGTATGTCTTGTCCATTGTTGTGATAGGGGAAGCTGTGGATGTGTCTGGATGGCCATGGTGGTCGGCCTAGATATAGAGGGAAAGGGAGGGAAATAATAGCGGGAAGCAGGGAGAAATAGCGGGAAAACATGCCACGTGGATTGATGGCTCTGAGAATGGCGAGAAATATCTTTAGTCCCGGTTATTGCCTCCAACCGGGACTAAAGGCCCCCAAAATAGTTATTCAAATAAAAAATCTGGATACATGATGCAAACATATGTATGGATAATATTTTTAGATTCCTTATATTTTTCTAATAATAATAGACATATTATTTGTATTATTTGTATTTATACAATAGAAGATATGAATTCCCAAAGTTTTCTAATTGATTTGAATTATAAAAACTAAAAAGTAAGTAATTACAAAAAACCCTCTATTTTAGAACACATAAAATATTTTTGGATTAGTTATTCAAATTCAAACACTTCTCATGTTGAAAGTTTTGTCAAATTAAAAAATATGAAAAAATAGCGGATATGAAAATGGCACAATTGATACATGATGCAAACATATGTATGGATGATATATTCAGAATTCCTTATAATTTTGTGATAATAATAGACAGATTATTTGTATTATTTGAATTTATAAAGTAGGATATATGAATTTCCAAAGTTTTCTAATTGATTAGAATTATAAAAATTAAAATTAAAAATATTACAAAAAAACCTCTAGTCCTGGTTGGGGGCTAGATCCGGGACTAGAGGGTGGCTACGTGCGCGAAAATTGAAGCGGCCGAAAATACCCTTTAGTCCCGGGTGGGGGCTGCACCATGGCCCAGGTATTACCACGTCCCGGGACTAAAGGGGGGTATAAATTCCCACACTCCCCCCCCCCCGTGCCCTAACCCGCACAGAGGAGGCAAATCAACACGACGAAGAAGAAGAAGGGGAGGTGCTACCAAATTTTTCTAAGCCCGTGACCTTGCCGCCACTCTTGTCTGTGGCAGGCTCGTGCTCACGCTCGTTGCCCCGAACTGCGCCGCCTCTCCGTCACACCGCACTCGTCACCGCTGACCTCATGCTCGCGCCCCGCCCCTCGCCGCCTCATCGTCACACCACCACTCGCGCTCGCCGCTGCCTCCGCCGACCTCTCCGGACACCTGCTTTCGCCACACCACCCCGGACCACGCTCCCCCGACCATGCCTGATGTTGGGGATATGCTAAATGGGTGTCTGCATTGCATGTCTCTAATCCGGATAACCCATGTGGACCACAGTTGGTAGCAAGGCCTATGGCCTGCTGGGCGGCCCAGTTAGAAGGATTCAGAAGGGAGGCCCACGTCGGATAAAGGAAGGCTATGGTGGAGTCACTAGCATACCCGAAACCTTGGAGTGGAAGACACGTTAGACTAGTTGTATACTGTGTAGGACTCTGTAACCTGTCCGGCTAGGACTTTTCCTGTAACCCTAGGATCTGGCGACTATATAAGCCTAACCTAGAGGAGCCTTTAGGGATACAGTCGAACAACACAACTCATATCGCGCATAGTGAACCGATCCCTGTAATCCGGCATATTACCATTATAGTGATTTATAGCAGGAGTAGGATTTCGCCACCGTCGTGGGATCTGAACCTGGGTAAGCTATGTCACCTCGTACCCGCCAACCTTCCGCCTTACCCCACGTCTCTAAACACGCTCCGTGAGGACCCCTCCATGGCGTACTCGTTGGTAATACCACGACACCCGATGGGCCTCCCGATATTGTTAGTCAATTAGTATAAATTTGTTTAGTATTAGTCAATTAGTTAGTCAATATTTGTTTAGTATTAGTCAATATTTATCAATATTAGTTAATTAGTTAGTCAATTTGTTAGTGAATTTGTATTAATATTTTAGTATTAGTCAATATTTGTTTAGTATTAATATTTGTTTAGTATTAATATTTCTTAGTACTAATATTTTAGTATTAGTCAATATTTGTTTAGAAATTTTAATATTAGTCAATATTTGTTTAGTATTAATATGTTGTACTAATATTAATATACGTTGATCCAAATTGCTAATATAGGTTTGTTGTAATGTTTTGTAGTAATGTTTTCTAGTAATATTTTGTATTAATATTTGTTTAGTAATATTTTTTTTACAATTAATATTTCTTACTGTTATTTTCTAACTTTCTTTCCTTTCTTTCTGGAATAGATAAGTCATGGATGGTCGCGTCGGTGAAGATTTTCTTCAGGGCATGATAAGAGGTGATGAAATTCCACTTATTACTAGAAGTGAACATATCGAGATCGAGGAAGAGATATCCTCATATCTTATTTCATCCGGTGATGGACTAGAGAAAAACCTGATGTACGAAGGGCAAACAAAAAACAATGATCTCCCTCGACGAGATCTGACGAGGTATATATATTAAGCCTCGTGTGATCTCTATGCATTAATTCACTTGGATATATATATATTAATCACTCTCTCTCTTAGTCTTTTAACCCATCGGATTGAAGCAATCGATTGCTAGAATGAAACCAGGCCCGAACAAAAAGTTGCATGGTTATCAAAGATTCACCATAGACGAAATAGATGATAATGGAGAACCGATTGCTTCAGAAAAGTACCAAAGGATGTTTATAAATCAATGCTGGGTGATTGTTAGGGACAACCTCCCGATCACCATTCAAGAATGGAAAAATTCAAAGAAAGAGGTGAATAATCAACCAGTTATATCACCGATGATGCCAAAGATGACCTTTGGCAGAAGCTCATAGAACATTGCATACTACCTTGAGGGTATGAATAATTCGAGGAAGATGGTACTACCCCAACGCCGGGTGGGCTTGAAAATAGAGCGAAAGTCAAGGAGTGGGCTCTAATGAAGATGGACGAACTATTCTTGAACCACAAGAAAAATTTATACGCAAAGTATGTCGTGAAAAAGAAAACTCCAGAGTTCAAAGGAGCATACGACAGGTTGAGAGAACAGTGGACCAATTTTGTAATGTACAAGCTATCTTCTGAAGACAAGAAAAAGTCAAAAAAATGCGGCAAATGCTGCCAAACAAAAATACCAGCATAAAATGGGGACATGTGGCTACAAGAATGCCGTGCGTAAGTGGGAAACTATGGATGCCGACATGAGTACTAGAGGGATCATTCCTGGTACAAATGGATGGCCCGATAGGTCAAAGCACTGGTGGTATGGGCAAGAGGGAAAGTTGAACCCAGAAACAGGGGCAAAAAAATTTCAAGAAAAAATTGAACAGCCTCCAAGGAATTTGTTAAAGCAATGGTCGATGCTCAATTGGGATTGTTCCGGCCAGATAGAGAGAACGACGAGCTAACACGCGCCCTTAGGAATCCTGTAAAAGGTGGAAGAACACGAGGCAAAGGCGCCAGTGTTTCGTGGAAGAAAGGGTTTCCCGAGTACGATGACAGTTACAAAAGTCGTAAGAGAAAGAAGGACCGGGAGGCATGCCAGACCGGGAAGATAGAAGAGGACCTAGCTGGGATGAAGAAGCTTGTGGAAGCAATTAGCCAAAGGTCATCTCAGCTGCATGACGATGATTTTGCAATGGATCATAGCCAGCGGAGAAGCAGCGTTGCTTCCACGGAGGTCCGGGCTGATGATCAAGCACTGTTAGATGATGCACTGGCGCCTCACTACCCCATGGATGATGTTAGAGAAATGACACAATGTGAGCTACATCAGCCAATGAACAGCCTATCCTTCAAGGTGGCGATTAGCACTGCTTTTCCTTGTCTACCTAGAGCACTCCACCATACTCGTGTCACGGTGGATGACCTAGTGGAGGATTTTGCGGACCTAGAGATTGACATTGCTACACCTAAAGGCCTTAGGAAACTGGGAGATTTCAAGCTCCACATCATTCTATGGAAGAAGAAGTACATTAAGTTTTAAGGCTCTACGCCAAGGCCATCAACTCTGAGGAATCCAAGTCCACCCTACCTCGATGATCGTCGACCTCCAAGTCCACTGCATGCCAATGTCGATCGCCGCAACGTGAGTACATCTATGTCAACTCAATCTCCACATCCGCCTCTATGCATTACTCGATCTCTACCTCTGCCTCCTTGCAATACTACCTCGTTGAAAAACCTGAAGGTCGCCGCTCCCCCGCGCCCCACTCAAAAGAAAGGTAAAACAAGGAAGATAGTCGACATCCTGCCTAGTCTTCCCAAGAAACCTTATGACAAGAATGATGAGGAAAACGCCGCGGATGTGGATGCCCATGTTAAGGTTTTTTTTGCACCCAAAAAGCCTGACCCAAAGACGGTGTTTCACGAAAAAACCAAAAAGTGGGCTAAGTCCTTTCTTGAGCAAACATCCCAAATATCGATGAATCTGGAATCAGACTATGACCACAAAATTATTAAGCAAGGAAAGGAGAAAAATTATTAAGCAAGAAACAAATTGCCCAGCTCGGACAATAGAAGATTCAACCCCCCCCCCCCCCCCCCGCTCATAGTGATTTCAGATACCGACAAGGCCTTCAGAGCCGGTATGGATAAGGACGTGCAATTAATGGACCCCAGAGCCAAGGCTGCTGCTTGACTAATTGGCATCACTATAGTAAGGGCCAAAGAACTTGTTACCATCGCAGGTATGTCTCTTGTTCAATATTTAGGATATGAAGATCTGCCAATGGATGAGATAGCACGGAGATATGTCAAAGGGGAGCCTCTAGTCAATCATGAGGAGATCGCGCATCTATCAATACATATGTGAAATCCGCACGGTTGGTACACTATGCAAACAAAAAAGCACCAGAAAGAATGGTTTTCGGTGGACGTTAGAAAGGAGCATCACTTTAAAGAATACTTGATACAGATTCAAATAATAGAACTGTTTCAGTTATATAGTCAGTGCGACCTCAACAAATCTATCATCGGTTGCTATTGTCTGTAAGTGATTTATTTCTATAATTAAGTCTCTAGCTCAGCTTGTTCATTGTATGTAATATATTATCCTGACTATATATCCTTTTATACCGTATTATATTATGCAGAATGAAGATGCTTGAATGCAAAAGAGCTAGAAGATATGAAGCTGAGTTCATTGACCCATATATCATTAATGAATATACGTTACACAATCACCCCAAAGATGTGCAGGAAGACGTGTGCATGTCTTTAATGGATCATCATTTTGTTAAGGAAATACTATTTCCTTACAACTTCATATAGGTGTTTGTTTCTTATACACATTCTTTTTTAAGTGTAATTGATGAGTTATGCATGTCTGCTGATGTAAACGTCTACAGATTCCACTGGATCCTGCTAAACATTCAAGTTGACAAGTCCCTAGTTGTAGTCCACGACTAATTAAGTTAGGACCAAGAGACATGGAGCAACATGAAAGCAATGCTCCATAAGTAATTTCAACCATTGTCGCATTATGTCGGCCTCTTTTGTTCATTTACTGATATCAAGTAACTAATAACTCCTTTGCTCATTTTCTTTGCCAAGAAGGTGGTGCACACAATTCAAACAGAAAATAGTAGGTCCATTCAAAGACGAGCTAACTTATAAAAAGGTGAATGGTTTGCAGCAGCCACTAGGGACTCATTTATGTGTATTCTACATTTATGAGTACATTCACGAGTTGACCAGTGAGCGAAAAGTTGATTTGCATTATATTCATGGTTTGCGGGAGAATCTCGAGACAGAACTGCGCGTAGGAGTAATTCAAGAGGAATTGGTGGAATTTCTGACGAAGGAGGTCCTTGATAAAAGAGAATATTATGTGGAGGACGATGAAATCAATATGAATTAGTGATCTCCATGTAATTGATATGATATATCATCAATGACCATGTAATTTCAAAACATTTTCTTTCTTTTGATATGATCGAATATTGTATATATATATATGCTCGCAAGAGATCGAATATTAATTATATATATATATGCATCAATATGTAGTAGTGTAATATGTAGTAGTGTAGATTAAGTGTACGGAAACGTGTCTTAAAATATAATGAAACACATATTGAAAAAGGAACAAAATGAAAAAACAAAAGAAACACAGAATCGTGTCACGATAGATAAATAGATAAATCTCTGTCGTGGCAGAAACCTGTTTAGTCTCAAGTGATGTTACGACCCAGGACTAGAGGTCCTCCTGCCCGTCGCGCTGAAGCTGCCACGTGGTGGACTCTAGTCCCGAGCCATAGCAAAACATGACTAGAGATAGGGCTTCTAGTCCCGATTTGATAGTCCTGGATCCGAAACCGAAACTAGAGCCCATTACGACCTGGGACTAGAGGTCCGTTTTCCATAGCATCCTCCTCGGCGCGGTCAACTCACCGCAGTACTCAGGTGTATGTAAATTTTTTACGGTCGGTTTGTGTTAGGTAAATACACTTTCGTTCAGCTCATAATATGTTTTTGTCGAACCATCACCCCCCTAGGCACATCGTCCGCACATGTTCACATGTTTGTTATGTGATACGCTGAGTACAACTCGATCTGAATAAGAGTTTGTTTTACGAATAATTCTCAAATTTGAGGATAAGCAAACTCTGGAGTTCTGAATATATCCAGAGTACCGAATATAAGTTTTTCAAATTTTGAGCCATCCCAGAGGGAAGTATTTTGGGGCAAAATTTGAAATATTTAGAAATCGAATGTTCTTAGTGACATTTTTTCGTTTTGCAGTTGTATGAGGCTAGTACTTGACGGCAAAGATCTGAAAAATACTTGGACAAATATTTTCGATCTGTGCTACATTTTTCCTTCACCGCCCGTCCACACCCCCACTGTCCACCGCCAACACTGACACCGCCCTCCACCACCACCGCCTTCGGTCCCCTGCCACTCGTCCCCACTACTTCTCGTCCCCTGCTGTATCATCTCAATTGTCTAACAATTGCAATGCTACTTGTCTAGTCTATATATTGCTACTTCCTATATGTCATTCATTGCATCATCATTATATCATGTTCATGTCACCATGCCACCTTGCATTTGAGCATCATATAAAACCCCTCTATTTGGATCTTATCCTATAAGCATTATATATTGTATCACTTATATTTGCCTCTTAATATATTGTATTTGCTTCTTGATAAACTGCTATATGCCTAATATGAGTTGGGAGCGTCTCTTTTAATCCTTTATTTCACACACACGCCATGTTATCTTCTCTTGGTAACCATCTCTATCCTACCATCTATGTTTATGTGGAATTCTTTGGGTTTCTTTTGGGTGTTTGAAATCAAGCCACATAAATACATGTGTATGGGTCCCTATTTTCTTTAATGGTATGGTTCAAACCATTGCCACTCTCTAACACTCATGCATGTATGGTTTGTGCTTGCCACATGAATCATGCATTGCACCCCTTCACCTTCGTTTTGCTTCCACCATCCTTTTTGGGTTCTTTTGAATTGACGATTGAAGCTTGATTGACTTGTATGCAAGCTAATATTCAAAATCAAACAAGCAAACTTAGTTCATCTATCTAGACACCTTTGTCCTTTTCGGTTTTTGTTGCTCTTACAGGTTCTTTGGGAGGCTTACATAGATGACTTTGTTTTAAAAATAATCAAAAACAAATCAAGAAAAGTAAACTAACCTAAACCAAGCCACCCTTTTGAATAAAACCCTAGGCTTTACCTATGCAATCTACCCAATCTCTCCCTAGCCGAAACCCCCCATGTGATTTGGCTGGACCAAACCATTCTAGCTATACCCATCCAAACCCCCTCTATCTTCTATGCATCGCCTACTACTGGCGCCTCTATTTTGATCAACACAAGCCGCATCTAGTGCACCCGGCCGTGTCCCCTCCCTGGTTTGGTTCAAATCCACCTGGGATCTCCCTGTCTCCTTCATCTCACTGCACCTAGGGCCGCACAGCTCGATCACCCTAAGCCCCTCCACGGATGAACCCTACCTGCATGTTCTCCTGTTGGTCTTTGCCCTCTAGCGCACGTGATCGCGAGCTCGTGCACTCCTCGCTTTATGCATAAAGCAAGTAGCGACAGCAATCCTTGCCCTCCAACCACTCCTTGTCGTTGTGAATCCCTCTTACGAGCACTCGATCTCTCTCTGAATCTTTTCCTCTCTGACTCTCATATGTGTATGAACAAGAACTGAAGAACAAGATAAGCAAGACAGAGTGTTTTGGTGCAGTGTAAAAGTTCCCTGCTTTTCTGTTTCCTCTTCTATTTATTCAGTCGATCGGGATCCACATTCATCTCCTGGGTCATGCCATTCCATGACCTGACCGTGAACTACGATGAACCTACAACTACGGCGGGTGCGCACGACTACAACCACGCTAACAGCTAGTAGATAGTAAATAGCTAACTGTCGTGGGAATGGCCACAACAGATGCTGCAATCGGCAGCGAGTAGAAGAATGAAGGGCAAGGGCGGCCAGCCATCTGCGCTGCGAGATGAGGGCGGAGACACAAGGTTTTACCCAGGTTCGGCCCCCCGGAGGGTAAAGGCCTACTCCTGCTAGATTGTATTATGGAGAGAGTACAAGGCCGAGCTCGACGACTAGGCGGAGAGTCGTTGGGGTGTATGATGGAACGTGTCCTCTATGCGTACCCTAGGGAGGTTTATATAGGCTCACCTCGCTAGGGTTTATAGATATACAACCGAATTAGTTAATGATTCGGCGGGTTCTTGACCTAATCTGACTAGGCTTAGCTATACTTCTAGGACTCCAGCTTCCAGTCGCCTGGGTCTTTGCCAAGTCTCGATCCAGTCGCCGTCCTGCAGGCCCACTCGCTGGCAGCTTGGGCGAGTAGGAAACGTCCTGCTGGGTATACCCCGGTCGGCATATCCCCATCAGTAGTCCCCAAGGCCGTCGTTGATTCTTCGCAGATGTGTGTTGGCAGTCGGAGTATGTGGGTCCACTTCGGACGCCCAGTCGAATCGGCGGCGGACTCCTGAATAAAGGAAAAAACAAGTCATTTTAGTCGCAATATCGGCGACTAGCTAGATCGCAGCTTGGCGAATAGGTCAGCGAATAATTAAGTCACTGTTATAGTGATCAGGTCGGCGAGTCGTCAAGTCGCTGAAGACAGCGAGCCGAATGGATGAAGTTGGACCGTCAGCGCTGGTCAAAGTAGCCGTTGGGTAATCCAACGGTAATATCGGCATAATCACCACGCGGTAATGGCTCCCCGAAGATGGCGGGTAGTAACCACTATATAAGGAGAGCGACGGGTGAGGGAAGAACATTCCCACACTTCCTCCGATCTTACGCATTTCCAATCTTTCATTCCGCGTAGCGACTCAAGCGACCCAGAGCAGCTCATAGCCCTAGATCTCTTAATCGATGGCCCCTCCGGCGGAACCATGGGGCAGATCCAAGTGCACGAAGGCGCTGTTGAAGTCATTCGAGGAGGCAGGGGTCCTCCGCCGGGAGATGGCGCATCCCCGGGGCCAGAGAGGTATCCCAAATCTGCGCGAGGGGGAATTCGTCTGCTTCACCAGCCATCTGGAGCGGGGGTTCGGATTCCCCACTTCCCTCTTCTTCTGCCGCTTCTGCACCTACCATGACATCCAACCGTCGGACCTAGGGCCGCACAACATCGAGCAGCTCGCCATCTTCGTGGCGTTCTGCGAGTGCTACCTGGGTTGTCGGCCATACTTCCCTCTATGGCAAGATCGGTTCCATGGGAGGATCAGCCACGAAGAGGAAGGCGGCCCGATGTTGGCCGCGGGCGGCCTGACCTTTCACCTGAAGTCGAAGGCGTCCTTTTTTGATCTGATGTTGCTCGCTAAAGAAGCGAATGAGTGGAAGAAGAGCTGGTTTTACGTGACCGAGTTGTCGTCGGACGACGAGGTGGCGCTTCCGACGTACTCCACCGACCGGCCCAAGCCGCGTCGGCTCCAAGTCACCAAACTTCCGCTATACCAGCGGATGGTCGTCAACGAGATGTTGCAGACCATCCGCAACCTGAAGAAGAAGGTCCTCCAAATTATCAATCTTTACAATTGCTGGCTCGGGTGACGGCTCGTGCCTCTGGCCAGTCGCACCCACTATATGTACAAGTACACAGGCAAGGACGACCTGACGAAGTCCTGCCATGCCGAGTGGAGACTCAACGATTACACCTTGGCCCTAAAGAAGATCACTTAGGCGGTGTACCTTGATGCAAAGGCCGGTGTCGCACCTTACACCGCGAAGCGCCAAACCCCAACGGTGAGTTCATTTATTTCTTATGCACTCACAGTCATAGTTTTGCATTTGCGGTCATGCTAATTTTGCTTGGTTGTTGCAGCTGTTCCAAGTGGTGGAAGGTTGGCTCCCACCCGCAGATGACGAGAATTCGAACTCGTCCACCGAAAACGACAGCGAGTCTTCGCCCGATAAGGGCGATGCCAAAAGTGATGGGGGCGGCGATGATGACGATGACGACAATGGCGACGGAGCCGTGGAGGTCGCCGCACCCATGGTTCGCAAGACCCGTGGGCAACATCAACGCGAGCTCGAGGCCCACGACGACGACGAGCACACCTCGCAACGCGAAGCCACACCATCGAAGAAGAAACCGCCGCCACCGAAGAAGAAGAAGAAGCCGGTTAAGCCAGTATCACCGCCTCATTCTGCGAGTAGCTCCGATGCTACCAGCGCAGCCGAGGAAGCTAAAGACAATGTAACGGCGCATGCGACCGCGGTGACTGGTGCGACCGTTGCGGAAGACGAGGTGCCGTTGGCATCGCTACCGCCGCCCTTTGTCCCAGTTACCGGGCTCGTGGCCGCTCCAGCCGTAGGGGCCTCGCCGCCGAGGGGAGCTCCCGTGGCGATTGCCACTAAACCTCCTGCCGCGGCCTCGTCCTCGAAGAAGCCGTCGGTGTCTTGGGCGCAAAGCATGTTCGAGACGGGCCTTAGTCGGAAACTGGGGCCAGAGCTGGAGAAGCCGGCCAGTATTCGTACTGGCCTACGTTTTATCCCAGTCGCCAAGTGAGTATTTCTCAAACCTTTCATTTGTCTGCTTGATTTATGCCCGACTGGCGAGTTTTACCGACAGAGTTGTTCCGCCGGACTGGAGTGAAGAAGATAGGTCACCCTTCGGTGGCCAAGGTTCCATCAGGCGCCAGTCGACCCTTCGAAGAAGAGGAAGGGTGATGAGGTCGAGGTGCCTGCTGAAGGCGCCAAGAAAGCAAAGGGTGACGAGGTCGTCACAATCTCGGATGAGCTGGCGGTCGCCCCGAGCGAGGCTACGATTGCAGTGGACGCATCCCCGGAGGCCATGGAGGACACGGAGTCGTAGTGGGCAGCGCCCATGGCCTCGGTTGGGGTGACATGCCCACCTTCGAGTGGTGTGGGAGCCGCGGTGGCGACGTTCCCTCGCTTTGTAGCGAGGGCCTCCGCGGCGAGTGCATCAGTGTCGTCAAGCCAATTGCCCGAAGCTGCTGGCACGGAGGTCGAGCAGCGTCGCGGGCATACTCCATTCGTGCTCCAATCGGTGGATGCAATGGAGCTTCACGTCATGCTAGGTGCTGCCATTCAGGTATGTCCAGTCCCCGAGGATTAGGTCACTGAATTTCAGTGGTCGGATCCTTATTGTTTTTCGAGTCAAGTCCCCGAGTGGCTGGTCGCTAAATTTCAGCGGCTAGGCACTTAGGATTTTTTGCTGCCCAGTCCCCGAGTAGCTAGTCGCTGGATTTCAGCGGCTAGGCACATAGGAATTTTTGTTGTCCAGTCCCCGAGTGGCTAGTCGCTGAATTTCAGCGGCTACACACTTAGGAATTTTTTCGTTGCTGACGTTTCCATGGTTGCGCAGGGCCTTCAACGCGAGTCAGCGGAGCGGCTTGCCGCTAGGGAGCGTGTGCAGAGGGATCTCCTCATTTTTCGGGACACGAACGAGCAGCTTCGAGCGATTGCGGGTGTGTGTTTGTCGTGCTCGATGCTGGTTATAAACTTGTCCTTCTCGTATTCATAGTGTTGTTGGTGCAGAGGATAGCGCAGCCGCGGTGGATAAGGCTCATCAGGGCCTCGTTCCGGCAAGTGAGTTGACGGCTGAACAGTCGTCCTTGAGCGCCGCGAAGAAGCGAATCGCCGACCTGGAGCGTGAGCTCAAGGAGGCGAAGGCAGAGGCAACTTCAGTGGATGGGCGGGCCAAGGCAGCCGTTGCTTTTGCTACTGAGGAGCGGAATATGTCAGATGCGCTCGTCGCTAGGCTGTAGGATGACCTCTCTAGTCTCCAGGATTTCATCACGGAGCGTTGTCGCCCGTTGATTGGTGAGTTTATCTTTGGCGAGTCCCCGAGCGAGTAGGTCACATTATTTTGCTGGAACCTCCCTCATTATTTGCTTGTGTGTTGTAGGCCTGATTACTGATAATGCCGAGGAAGCGCAGTCGTACGACGCGTGGCGATGTGTCACCACTCTGGTTGATTCTGCCACGCTGTCAGCGACCTGCATCCGGGCGTATCTGCAGGAGATCTCACCCATGGAGGTAATTCCCAACGACCTCGTCGAGGTTTGGTGCTATCTGGAGAAGGCCCTGGCGGTTGTGGATTTCATGACGCGGTCGGCCTTTCGTTGTGGTGTGGCGACTGTGCTGAGCCTTGGGTTCGCGCACTTTCCTGACGACTTCGATCTTGACGATGTCACGAGCGGGTACCCTTCGTCGACGGGCGCGGTCGAGATCACCGAAGTGCTGAAGCTGACAGAGCGAGCTGCGGTGTACGCCAATCGGGTGTGGGCGATGGGCGACCTCATTCCTTACCAGGAAACAGTCGTCGCCCCGAACGACCCCGAGCCGGCGCACCACGACTTCAAGGTGGAGCAGCCGTTCCGTGCAGCCATGGCGGGTGAGCTCACGACATACCCGTTGAATTCGTGGATTCCTTTTATCTGCAGTCACAAGGGTGGTGGCGCCTCATCATCGAAGCCTGCGGAGTAGAGTAGTTTGTCGATCGGCGTTAGTTAGTATAAGTATGTAACTATCCTTGTAAGCGAACAAATTTTGCTGCTTTGAAGGAATGCATGGATTCTTTTGCCAGTGTATTTTGATTTGATTGTTGGTTGTGTGAGTCCCCGACCGTGTCTGCCCTTTTATAGGGTTAACCTCGTTTTTATGTGTTGTTTCAACTGTTAGTGAGTTAAGGTCGACTCGCCATGGCTCGAAAAGCCAGTTGCATGTCGACTCCAAGGAGTGCTCTGTACTTGGCCGTTTTCCCAGGCACGAATAGGGTCGGGTAGCCGAGTCCTCGAGCGTGGTACTTGGCGGTTCGAGTCGCATGCCCAAGGTAGGTGAGGACAAGGCGCGTTGTGTTAGGCGCGTCACTCCACCTGATCCGTAGGACCAGTCGTGTGGCGAGTCCAGGACGCTCTCTCATACTTGGCATTTTTCCCTGGCCGCTCCTGTTTGGACTAGCGTCAGTCCCCGAGCGTGGTACTTTGCCGTTCGAGTCGCTGCGCCGAGGATGTGAAGGACTGGGTCGATGTGGGAAGCGAATGCAGTTGTCTTGGCTCGGAAATCCAGTCGAGCGAGGAGACTCCAATGGGGCTCCGGGTTGGCTTTTTTCGTGGACGATACGAGGCCTGAATTTTTCCAATGCCCTCGTATCGCACTACTTGTCCGTGCCGGTCGCGTCACAAAAGGTTGACTTCCGCGAGTAGCATAGTGCTGTTATTACGAGTGCGAGTGGCATAAGGTACGGAGAGTGGACACACGTTGTGCGAATCGATCTTCTTTATTTCATAGCGGGTAGGAGGTACATGTCTGGAAGTCTAGGAGTAGAACTTCCATAGGAGGTTTAAATTCCACCTCCGCTTGACGTCGAGTTTTCCGTCGCCTCGGACGTCCACGAGGTAGTAGGCGTCGTTGCCTAGGACTCGCCCGATGGCTAATGGTCCCTTCCACGGGGGGGAGAGTTTGTGCATGCCCTTCTTGTCCTGGATCAGACGCAGTACCAGGTCGCCTTCCTGGTAGGTGCGGGTCCGTACTCGCCGGCTATGGTAGCGGCGGAGCCCTTGCTGGTAGATGGCGGTGCGGGAGCGAGATAGGTCGCGTGCTTCGTCGAGCTGGTCGACTCCGTCTTGGCGTGCGAGCTCGTTGTCGGCCTCCGAGTAGTTTACCACCCGAGGCGAGTCGTGCTCGAGGCCGGTTGGCATCACGGCCTCGACACCATACACCATGAAGAAAGGGGTGAACCCCGTCGACCTGTTGATGGAGGTGCGGATGCCCCAGATGACGGAGGGGAGCTCTTCGACCCAGCACCCAGGAGTTCGCTCGAGTGGAACTTGTAGTGACGACTTTAGGCCGTGGAGGATGCTCTGGTTGGCGCGTTCCGCCTGGCCGTTGGACTCCGGGTGGGCGACTGAGGCGAGGTCGAGTCGTATGTTGTGCTCCTCACAGAATTCGGCCATGGCTCCTTTGGCGAAGTTGGTGCCGTTGTCCGTGATGATGCTGTTCGGGAACCCGTAGCGATAGATGAGCTCGCGTAAGAACTTTGTAGCGGTCTTCCCGTCGCACTTGCGAACTGGCTTGGCCTCCACCCACTTTGTGAATTTGTCGACCGCGACTAGGAGGTGGGTGAAGCCAGAGGGGGCCTTCTTGAAGGGGCCTACCATGTCCATGCCCCATACGGAGAATGGACAGGTGATGGGGATGGTCTTGAGCGCCGAGCTTGGTACATGAGTCTGATTGGCGTACTTCTGGCACCCGACGCAGCGTTGGATGATGTCGACCGTGTCGGTGTGTGCGATGAGCCAGTAGAAGCCATGTTACATGGACTTGGCGACTAGGGAGCGGGCGCCAGCATGGTGGCCGCAGTTGCTAGCGTGGATGTCCTGGAGGATCTTGCGTCCTTCTGCGGGTTGGACACAGCGTTGGAACACGCCGGTCACGCTGCGCTTGTGGAGCTCACCGTTGATGATGAAGAAGGATTTGTAGTGGCGTGCTATCATCCGGGCCTCCGTCTTGTCAGCGGGTAAGGTGTCTCCCTCCAGGTAGGCGACGTATGGAGTGGTCCAGTCGCTTGGCTCGGCGATCATTGCGACCAGGGTTGCGTCTGGTTGCAACGGAATTCCGATGTCGATCTCCCTCAGGGGAGAGACGGAAGTCTTGGTTATGGTGTCGAGGAAGACGCCGGCGGGCGGTGTGAGCAGAGCCGAGCCAATGCGGGAGAGTGCGTCGGCCTCCTCGTTCTTCCGCCTGTCGATCCACTCGACGGAGTAGCCCGTGAAGTGGCCTCCCAGCTGGTCCACTGCTTGGCGGTATGCCGCCATTGTAGGGGAGACTGCATCGCAGGTGCTGGAGACTTGCCCGGCGACGAGGTCGGAGTCACCGTAGCAGCGCAGACGATTGATGTTCATCTCCTTGGCTGCTTGCATGCCGTGGAGTAGCGCCTCGTACTCGGCCATGTTGTTGGTGCAGGGGGTGAAGTCGAGGTACATGACGTAGCGTAGCTTGTCGCCCTTTGGTTATGTGAGTACGATCCCTACCCCTGCGCCATCTGCATTCTTGGAGCCCTCGAAGTGTAGGCTCCAGTAATGGAGGTACGGCAGTTTCTCTGGCTGCTTGGCCTCCTCCCAGTTGGCAAGGAAATCTGCAAGATCCTACAACTTGATCACCTTGCGCGTCTCGTACCTGATGTTGTGGACTCCGATCTCGACGGCCCAATTGGCGACTCGCCCGGTCGCCTCACGGTTGCGAATGATGTCCTGCAACGGTGCTAAGGAGACGACTATTATTGGGTGCTCCTGGAAGTAGTGCGGTAGTCGCCGCTGGGCTCTGAAGACCGCATATCCCAATTTTTGATACTGCGGGTAGCGCTGGCGTGACTCAGTGAGGACTTCGCTGATGTAGTATACTGGTCGCTGCACCGGGCGCTCCTTGCCTTCCTCTAGTCGTTCGAATACCTTGACGGCGCTGAAGACTCGCTCAGAAGCCGCGACGTAGACGAGCATGGGCTCCTTGTCGACGGGGGCGATGAGTAGCGGTGCCGCGAGTAGCACCTCCTTGAGAGCGTGGAGCACGTCGTCTGCCTCCTTGTCCCACTGGAAAGTGGGGTTCTTGCACATTAGGCGGTAGAGGGGCATCGCCTTCTCGCCTAGTCGGGGGATGAAGTGACTGAGAGTCCCGACTCGCCTGGCCAACTTCTGGATGTCGCGCAGGCACTCGGGTCTGACGAGTCGGGCGATCGTGTTGATCTTGGTGGGATTCGCCTCGATCCCGCGCTTGGAGACGACGTAACCTAGCAACTGTCCAGTAGGTACACCGAAGGTGCACTTTCCTGGGTTTAGCTTTATCTTGTACCTTCGCAGGTTGGCGAAGGTTTCCCCCAGGTCGGCGAGTAGATCGCCCTGGCAAGTGGACTTTACTACCACGTTGTCGATGTAGACGTGGATTTTGCGGCTGATTTGGCTCGCAAGGCACTCCTGCATGCACCTCTGATAGGTCGCCCCGGCGTTTTTGAGGCCAAAGGTCATGGCAGTGTAGCAGAAGGCTCCAAATGGTGTGATGAACGCCGTATTCTCCTCGTCCTAGACTGCCATTTTGATCTGGTTGTACCCAGAGTAGGTGTCGAGGAAGCATAGAGACTCCGAGCCCGCGGTTGAATCGATGATTTGGTCGATCTGCGGGAGGACGAACTGCTCCTTCGGGCAGGCGCTGTTGAGGTTTGTGTAGTCGATACACATTCTCTAGGTCCCGTTTTTCTACTCGACCAGGACTGGGTTTGCCAGCCACTTGGAGTATTTGATTGGCCGGATGAAGCCTGCAGCGAGTAGACGCTGCACCTCCTCGGCGATTGCTCGGCGGCGCTCTTCGTTGAAGGGCCACAGCGATTGCTTGACGGGTCGCGCTTTGGGGTCAGCGTTGAGTTTGAGCTCAGCGAGTTCCCTCGGGACACCAGGCATGTCGGATGGATTCCATGCGAAGATGTCGCAATTCTCACGTAGGAACTCGACGAGTGCGCCTTCCTATGATGGACTCATGTCCATCCCGATCATCACCGTCTGGCTGGAGTCGCCTAGGACCAGCTCGACGGTGCGAGTGTGCGTTGTCGCCTTGAAGGCGGTGGAGCCGCCACCCTCCGAGTTGGGCTTCTTGAGTATGGTGGGGTCGTCATTGTTGACCCCGCTCACGTACTTGGCGAGCTCCTCCGCGTGATTGGCTTCTTCTGCTATGACGGCGTCGGCGAGATCGGCGCCTTTGGCCTCACACTCTGCAGCCATGTCGGGGTCGCCGTGGACAGTGATGATGCCGCATGGCCCAGGGAGTTTCATCGCGTTGTACGCGTAGTGGGGCGCTTTCATGAATTTGGCGAACGCCTGACGCCCCAGGACACAGTGGTAGGGGTTGTTGAATGGCACCATCTCAAAGACGATCCGCTCGATGCGGAAGTTCGCTGGTGTGCCAAAGGTGACTGGCAGTGTCACCTTGCCGATTGGGTACGCCTTCCGACCGGGGACGATGCCGTGGAAGGTGGTGTAGGTCGTCTCGATCATCGACTGCGGGAGCCGTAGTTTCCTGAACGTGTCTAGGTACAGCATGTTGATGGATCTATCGCCGTCCATCAGCGTCTTGAGGAGCCAGTAGTCTCCCACCTTGGGCTTGACCACCAAGGTGACTCAGCCCGGATATTCGATGTGGCGAGTGCTCCTCGCGGCTCCAGGTGATTTGTTCTCGGACTAGTTGAGGAACTGGGGGATGTCGACCTAGGACACTGCATTGACGACGGCAGCGCGGGCGATGACCTTCTCGCGCTTTGTGTTGAAGCCGGTGAAGGTGTGGAGTGAGCCGGCGTTGTTGCCGAATTTCCCGCTGTTTGGCGGGTGGTTGCCGAATTTCCCTTGCGCGCCATGCCTTCTTGATCTCCCTTAGGGAGTGGCACTCGGCGGTCGTGTGCATGGCGGGTTTCCCCTCCATGTTGTGGAACACACAGGACTGGTTGAGGAGAGCTGCAGGGTCGAACCTCGGCTTCGCGTTGTAGTTGTTGCCGTCGCGACGTTGGCCTCCATCACGGCGAAAGCTTTTGGGCTCGCGTGGGGCGTACCCGGCGTTGGCGACGAAGTCGACTCGCCCGTCACCGCGGCGCTTGCCAGTGAGGCGAGTGTTGTTGTATTGTAGCTCGGGTCGTCTCCCGTTGTCGTGGTCGCTCGTGCGGCGATTCCCTCCCGACTCGTCGTCGGTTTCTTTGTTTGGGTCCTCCTCCGTGTATCGCTTGGCGATCTCGAGGAGGTCCGGTATGTTGTCGAGTGTTTTGTACACCCGCTTGAGTTTGGCGACCAGGGGCTCGTAGCGGCACGAGGTCTTGAAGCAGTGTATCGCGGTGTCCGGGTGGATTCCGGCCGCGTTGTACCATAGGTATTGCCACCGTTGGACCCAGCTACGGGTCGACTCGTGGGGTCCCTGGACGCATCGCTCCAGGTCCTCGATGGTGGTGGCGCGGGTGTAGGAGCCCTCGAAGTGCCTCACAAAGGCGTCACGCATTTCCTCCCAGGAGTCGATGCTGTCCGTGGGGAGGGTGTTGATCCATTGCCGGCACTCTCCCTCCATCATCAGGGGGAGGTAGCGAGCGGAGAGCAGGTCGGTGTGGCCGGCGATTCCCATCGCCATGAGGTACATGTCCAGCCACACGGACGGGTCGTACGAGGGGTCGTACTTCTCGATCTCCTTCGGTGCCTTGAAGTTTGTCGGGTATCTTTCGCCTCGGATCATTGGTCCGAAGAACTGGGGTCCAACTCGGCTTAGTGATCCCCTTGGTTCACCGTCGCGGCGGTTGGTGAGGGTATGCCTCAAGTCATCAGGCTGGCGTGCGCACCAGCTCTGGTTGTTGATGATGTGGGTGCGCGCATCGACTGGCTGCCCGTTGGCGGCGACGAAGTTGTTCGCCGGTCACGGGTCGTTGGTGGATAGTGTCACGTGTGCGGGTCGGTGTTGGAGCTGTAGGGGCTCGGGTGGTGGGCAGTTGAGGGTGTTTTCCACCATTGGGCAGCCGCTCGAGGCTGTCCTGCTGCCTGAAAAACGGGAGTACATGCGACCCTGTGAGTCAACTCCCGTGTTTTGTTGCTCGACGGCCTTGGCGAGTAGGGCCTTGGCGTATTGGATCTGCAAGGCGCCTTCCCCGGTCACGGTGATGTTGTCGACCATGGCTCGGCTCGCGACGACTTTGTCCATCGGGGTGGAGAACAGCGGGAGGTCATTCATGTCTTGCTCCCGCGAGGAGACCAGGATTCTTGGCTGATCCCGGGGGGCATGCGGCCGGGTGGTGGTGGGGCGCCATTGGCCGTCGCGCCTGGTGGTGGCCGGGAGTTTCCTTCTGGTGGCGCATTCTCGCAGATCACGCGCTCGGCTATGCGGGAAGGGTCGTTTTCATCGTCGAAGTTCAGGGCGCGGCCCTGAACGATGGGGTTCATGCGCCACCTGATGCGGAGTTGGTGGTAGCACGAAGGCTCTTGCACCGTCACCTGCTCGAGGCGAAATTTTTCGCGCTCGGCTTGTTCCTTGCAGACCGCCTCCTCCAGCCGCAGGCGGAGTTCCTCGACCTATGTCGCCATTGCGGTCGGCGGGATCAGCGTGGAGAAGGGGTCTGGCGGGGCATCCGTGCCATTCTCCATGTAGGCTGCGACGTTGCGGACAGACCTGACGTGGAGGTCGCCGGAGTTCTCCGACCCGGAGTCGAAGTCGAATATCCCAAGAATAGAGGGGTCCTCGAAGTCTCCCACGTTGGCGACCTGGGTGATGGAGCCCGCGGGTGATGCGGTGACAATGGATCCGGCGGCCGATGTCGGGGTCGCCGAGTCGGCGTCTTCGTTGAGGGCCGTGTCGTCCGCGACCATGGTGGTTTCGGCCACGTTCCTATTGGCCGAGTCGTACTCGGAGGCGAGGCGGTGGATGGTGCGGACCTGACTCTCAGAGAGTCGGTCGCGTGGTGGAGACTCGCGGATGTGAGCCGAGTCCTCCGAGATGATGACGTCGGTGAAGCCGACGAAGATGCTGATCATGCCGACCGACATGATCACGTTGTGCGTGACGGGGCGCGCCGCCGGGACGTAGCTGCTTGGCAAGATCTGGAGGATCTCGCCGATCACGATCATGCAGCCGGTGGCGATCGTCTCGTTGATGGGTAGATTGGATCTCGCCGCAGAACACTGGCTTGACCGGCCAGGCCCCACGGTGGGCGCCACGACAGATGCTACAATCGGCAGCGAGTAGTAGAACGAAGGGCAAGGGCGGCCAGTCATTTGCGCAGCGAGATGAGGGCGGAGACACAAGGCTTTACCCAGGTTCTGCCCCCCGAAGGGTAAAGACCTACTCCTACTAGATTATATTATGGAGAGAGTACAAGGGCGAGCTCGACGACTAGGCGGCGAGTCGCTGGGGTGTATGATGGAACGTGTCCTCTATGCGTACCCTAGGGAGGTTTATATAGGCTCACCTCGCTAGGGTTTACAGATCTACAACCGAATTAGTTAAGGATTCGGCGGGTTCTTGACCTAATCCGACTGGGATTAGCTACGCTTCTAGGCCTCCAGCTTCCAGTCGCCTGGGTCTTTGACAAGTCTCGATCTAGTCGTCGTCCTATAGGTCCACTCGCTGCCAGCTTGGGCCAGTAGGAAACGTCCTGCTAGGTATACCCCGTTCGGCATATCCCCATCACTAATAGAAAACGACTAAGTCTAAAACTGACTAACTAAACCTGACGACAAGTGCAGGGTTTAGTGCTTATTTCTGAAGCTACCAAAGGAAAAAAATTGACAACAACTGGGTTTGAACAACATTTCTCCCCCTCAAACCTACTTCTCTGTGTTTATCTTCACCACTCCAACCTTCTGATGTAGCTCAGTGAATTTGGTTCGGCGCGGAGATTTCGTTAGAATATTTGCAAGCTATTCGTTAGTGCCCACATGATCGACCTCCATCTCTCCAGCTTCAATCTTCTTGCGAGGATAGTGAAATTTGGTGTCGATGTGCTTGCTTCTCCCGTGATGAACTGGATTCTTGCAAAGTGTGATGGCTGACTTGTTGTCAACCAGAAGCTTGAACCTTGGCTGTCTCGCTCCTTTTAGCTCGCCGATGAGCTTGTTCAGCCACACTCCTTGGCTTGCACCAGCTGCGGCTGCGATGTATTCTGCCTCATAGGAGGAGACAGATATGATCCCTTGTTTTTGTGATGTCCAAGACACAGGTTTGTTGCCGAGGAAGAAGACGATTCCGGTCGTGCTCTTACTTTCATTGATATCACCGGCATGATCGCTGTCACTGTAGCCGATCAATTCCATGCCTCCTCGTCGCTTGTACTTGCAGCCAACATCCTGGGTACCGCAGTATTTGCTTGACCGCTGCCTAGTGCTCTTTGCCCGGATCCTCCATGTGACGGATCACAACGCCTACGGCATGCGCAATGTCTAGGCGCGTGTTGACGAGGTAGCGCAAGCTACCGATCAGGCTCCGGGGCTATGGCGTCGACGATCGCGCCTCCCTCCACCTTGCACAGATGAAGACGCTGCTCCATAGGTGTGTGGCAGGGGTTGCAGTTGCAGTTGCTCAGCCCAGCGCTCTCCAGGATCTAGGCGGCATACGCCGATTGTGACAGAATAATTGCCCCCATCTTCTTGTTGAACCTCGATCCCCAGGTAGTAGCTGAGTAAGCCGAGATCGCTCATCTCGAACATCTGCGGCATCTGACCCTTGAAATCATCAATTGCATCGGTGTCTGTACCTGTGATGACAAGGTCATCGGCATACACACCGATGAGCAGGAACAAGCTCTTGTCACCTTGATGGTACACACTGTGCTTGGACGGATAGCGTGTGAACCCAAGTGACACGAGGGTCATGTCCAGCTTGGCGTTCCACGCCCGTGGAGCTTGAAGAAGCCCGTTCAGAGCCTTGTGCATCCTGAGAACCTTGCCTGCGTCCTCGTCTGCCGCAAAGCCTAGAGGCTGATGCACGTATACCTCCTCTGCAAGATCACCATTCAGGAATGCCGATTTGACATCCATATGATGTACCTGCTGTTGGAGATATGCCCTAGAGGTAATAATAAATGTAGTTATTATTATATATCTTTGTGTTTATGATAAATGTTTACATTCATGCTATAATAGTATTAACAAGGAAACCATTAATACTTGTGTGATTTGTAAACTTAATTTGAAGTCCCTAGTATGGCCTCTATACTTCACTAGCTTGTTGGTTGATTGATGATGTGGTTTCTTTGTCATGAACATTGAGATGTTATCAACAACAAGATCATATCGTTAGGAGAATGATATGGTGGACATACTCCTATAGACAAGCGTAGCATAAAGATCAAGTCATTTCAATAGTTCAATTGCTATATGCTTTCTGATACATAGTAACCTAATTCCTTCGACCATGAGATCATGCATATTGCCTTTACTGGATGGATGCTTTGATGTCATCAAACACCACACCGTAACAGGGTGGCTATAAAAGTGGCATTGGGTGTTCGGAAAGTATTGGTTGAAACACATGGATCAAGAGTGGGATTTGTCCATCCACATGACGGATAGATATTCTCTGGGCCCTCTCGGTGAAATGTCATCCAATTAGCTTGCAAGCATGTGACTTGGTCACAAGGGATCACATATCACGGGAACGAGAAAAGAGTACTTATCAGTAACGAGGTTGAACTAGGTATGCAGAGATACCGACGATCATGACCTCGGATAAGTAACATATCGTGAGACAAAGGGAAATTGGTATCGTATGTAAGTGGTTCATTCGATCGCAAAGTAATCGTAGAAATATGTGGGAGCCATATGAATTTCCAGATTCCTCTATTGGTTATTGTTCGGAGAAGTGTCTCGATCATGTCCGCATAATTCACGAACCGTAGGGAGACACACTTAAGGATTCGACGTTGTTTGAGTAGTTATGGTATTATGAGAAAGAGACCGAATGTTGTTCGGAGTCTCGGATGGGATCCGGGATATCACGAGGTGATCCGGAATGGTCCGGAGAATAAGATTCATATAAGGAAAGTCCCGTTTCGGAGTTCGGGAATGATTCCGGTGTTTTCATCGGGAACATTCTAGAAGGTCCCGGAATGTCCGGCACTCCGGGGGGGAAGGGGTACATGAATGTGTCATTGCAAGATGGAATGATTGCATCATGTACTAAGTGTTCTCGCTGTCCAAAATAAAGGGTTTATTTAATTCCTAAATTGGAAAAGTCAAACGGCTAGTTTGAAAGTCAAACTGCCAATTTTGGGAAGTGGGATAAGAGGAGGAGTTGGAAACCGACTTGAGGGAGGAGTCTCCTCCCCAAGCCGGCGCACCAACCAAGGCCGACTTGGGGAGGGACTCCCCTCCCCTGGCCGTGCCTTCCCACCTATAAAAGGAGGGCCAAGGCCTCCTCCTCTAGACACAAGACACACGAGTTCCTATCCTCTAAACTAGAAACTAGACCTAGACCCCGGTTTAGAGCTATTTGGTTTAGAGCCTTCTAATTGGTTTAGAGCCCTCTAATTGGTGTGTCTAATTACTAGACCACTAATAGCCTCTCTCATAAGCTCCACCATACTCGCACCGGCTTAAGGCGAAGCCCTGCGGGATCTCCCCTCTACCTCCGGTACCACGCCGTTGTGCTGCCGGAATCGCGAGGAGAGTGCTACAACCTCCGCTGCCTGCTGGAACAAGGGAGAGGAAGGTCTTCGTCGAGTACCGAACGTGTGACCGACTGCGGGAGCGCTGCGGGAACGCGGCGCCGGAAGGATCGTCTACGCGATCTTGAGATCGGAAAGAGTACGACTACATCACCCACGAGAATCTGCTCTCGTTAAACACTTTGGAATCTTCGAGGGTGAGTTATTCCATCGACTCGTTGCTACAATCTAGTAGATAGATCTTGGCTTGTTTGTTTGTATGCGATAGAAAATTTTTGTTTTCCATGCTACGAACCCCTACAGTGGTATCAGAGCCGTGTCTATATGTAGATCTGTTGCACGAGTAGAACACAATGGTCATTGTGGGCGTTGATGCTTTTATTGTAGATTGCTTTTTGTGTACTTTGCATCTTGCGGTATGTTGGGATGAAGCGGCCCGGGCTAACCTTACATGACATCGTTCATGAGACTTGCTCCACGCTTGACATGCAACTCGTTTTGCATAAGTGGCTTTGCGGGTGCCTGTTTCTCCTAGCATAGTAAAGATCCAATTTACAACGGGTGATCAACAATGCTAGTATCAATGTTGTGGTTCTTGTTCGTAAGTTAGAACGACACTTATGGAAAGCCCCAAACCACGTAAAATATGCAAAGAAAGTAGAAGCGTCTAACTTTGTTTTGCAGGGGTGTGCAGTGATGTGATATGGCCATGATTGTGATTATATTTGATGTATGCAATGATCCTTATTGTAAGTTGGCAACCGGCAGGAGCCATATGGTTGTCTTTAATTTCTGTTAAGGCCTGCGTGTCTATTCAAAATAGTTGTAATAGTTGAAGTTGGCGGACGACAACCATGAAGAAGCGTCATTGACCTTGATGCTATGCCGGTGATGATGGAGATCATGTTCGTGCTTGAAGATGGAGATCGGAAGCACAAAGAAGAAAGGCCATATCATATCACATATTATGAATTGCATGTGATGTTAATCCTTTATGCATCTTGTATTGCTTAGTAGACGACGGTAGCATTATAAGATGATCCCTCATGCACATAAATTTCAAGTTCTAAAAGTGTTCACCCTTAGTATGCACCGTTGCCAAAGCTTGCTGCTTCGAAGCACCACGTGATGATCGGGTGTCTTTGATTCCGCGGGTGACTACAACGTAAGCAAGCCAGATTTGCTTATGCGGAAGCTAAGGTTTGATCTTGACGAGCCTAGCATGTACAGACATGGCCTCAGGAACACGGATCGCCGAAAGGCAAAGCATGAATCATATAGTAGATATGATGAACATGATGATTGTTCGCCATTAAAACTATATCAGCTCTCGTGATGATCGGTGTTGATGTAGTGGATTTGGTTCGTGTGATCACTAAAACAATGTGAGGGATGTTGTTTTGAGTGGGAGTTCACCTAGTTTAATTTCATTAATTAATTTGAACTCAATTTGTCATAAACTTAGTCTAAACTATTGCAAATATGTTGTAGATCAATGGCAGCCCCTACCATCAATTTTAATGCGTTCCTAGAGAAAGAAAAGTTGAAAAACAATGGAAGCAACTTCGCGGATTGGTTCCGCAATTTGAGGATTGTCCTCACAGCTGGTAATTTGACCTATGTGCTGGATGCACCGCTAGGTGACCCACCTGCAGCTGATGCTACCGATGAAGTAAAGAATGTTTACCTCGCTCGGAAGAATCAGTACTCCATAGTTCAGTGTGCAATCTTGTATGGTTTAGAATCGGAGCTTCAGAAAAGGTTTGAAGAGTCAGATCCATATGATATTGTCGAGGATCTCAAATTAATCTTTGAGACTCATGCGGCAATTGAAAGTTATGAAGCTTCTGAAAAGTTCTTTAACTGCAAGATGGAAGAGGGTAGCTCCGTCAGTGAGCATGTGCTTAAAATGTCTGGGCACGCAAATAAACTTCAAAGTTTGGGTATAGTGATTCCTAATACTTTGGGAGTTTACCGCATCCTCCAATCACTACCACCAAGTTACAAGAACTTTGTGATGAACTACAACATGCAGAACATGAACAAAGAGTTGCCAGAACTATTTGCTATGTTAAAATCTGCAGAAGTGGAGATCAAGAAAGAGCACCAAGTGTTGATGGTCAATAAGACCACCAAATTCAAGAAAGGCAAGTCTAAGCAGAAGGGACACTTCAAGAAGGGTGGTAAGAAAGTTACCACGCCGACGAAGAGGACCAAGGCTGGACCCAAGCCTGATACTGAGTGCTTTTACTGCAAGGGAGAAGGTCACTGGAAGCGGAATTGCCCAAGGTACTTGGCGGATTTGAAGAACGGCAACATCAAGAAGAAAGGTATATCTGATATACATGTTATTGATGTGTATCTCACTAGTACTCGTAGTAGTGCCTGGGTATTTGATACTGGTTCGGTTGCTCATATTTGTAACTCGAAACAGGAGCTGCAGAATAAACGGAAGCTAGTGAAGAACGAGGTGACGATGCGCGTGGGAAACGGATCAAAGGTTGATGTGATCGCGGTCGGCACACTACCTCTTCATCTACCATCGGGATTAGTTTTATACTTAAATAATTGTTATTTGGTGCCTGCGTTAAGCATGAACATTATATCAGGATCTTGTTTATTGCGAGACAGTTACTTGTTTAAATCCGAGAATAATGGTTGTTCGATTTATATGAGTAATGTGTTTTATGCACATGCACCTTTGATAGATGGTCTATTCATATTGAATCTCGATAGTAGAAATACACATATTAATAACATTGAGGCTAAACGTTTGAAATCAAGCGATAATTTGACCTATATGTGGCACTGTCGTCTTGGTCACATTGGAGTGAAGCGTATGAAGAAACTCCATTCCGATGGACTTCTTGAATCACTTGATTTTGAATCACTTGAAAGATACGAAGCATGTCTGATGGGTAAAATGACTAAGACTCCATTTTCTGGTATGATGGAGCGAGCTACAGACTTATTGGAAATCATACATACCGATGTGTGTGGTCCAATGAGTGTAGCATCGCGCAGTGGTTATCGTTATGTTCTTACCTTCACGGATGACTTGAGTAGATATGGGTATATCTATTTCATGAAACATAAGTCCGAAACTTTCGAGAAGTTTAAGGAGTTTCAAAGTGAGGTAGAGAATCAACGTAACAAGAAGATTAAATTTCTACGTTCTGATCGTGGAGGTGAATATCTAAGTTACGAGTTTGGCGAGCATTTAAAGAAGTGCGGAATACTTTCACAATTGACACCGCCGGGAACACCACAGCGTAATGGTGTGTCTGAACGTCGTAATCGAACTCTCTTAGATATGGTTCGTTCTATGATGTCACTTACAGATTTACCGCTATCATTTTGGGGTTATGCATTAGAAACAGCCGCATTCACTTTAAATAGGGCACCATCTAAATCCGTTGAAACGACACCGTATGAATTATGGTTTGGGAAGAAACCTAAATTGTCGTTCCTTAAAGTTTGGGGATGCGAAGCCTATGTAAAGAAGTTACAGCCGGACAAGCTTGAACCCAAAGCGGAAAAATGCGTCTTCATAGGATACCCGAAGGAAACTGTTGGGTATACCTTCTATCATAGATCCGAAGGCAAAATCTTCGTTGCTAAGAATGGATCCTTTCTAGAGAAGGAATTTCTCTCGAAAGAAGTGACTGGAAGGAAAGTAGAACTCGACGAGGTTGTCGAACCTTCTCTCGAAATTGCGAGTAGCGCAGCACCGGAAGAAGTTCCTGTGGTGCCTGCACCAATAAGAGAGGAAGCTAATGATGGTGATCATGAAACTTCGGTTGAAGTTACTACAGAGCCTCGGAGGTCAACGAGAACTCGTACCACTCCAGATTGGTATGATTCCGTTATGAATGTCATGTTGGTGGACAACACCGATAACCCCGAGACATATGAGGAAGCGATGATGAGCCCAGATTCCAATAAATGGCAAGAAGCCATGAAATCCGAGATTGGATCCATGTACGAAAACCAAGTATGGACTTTGGTGGACTTACCGGATGGCCGGAAGGCTGTCGAGAACAAATGGATTTTCAAGAAGAAAACAGATGCTGATGGTAATGTTACTGTCTATAAAGCTCGACTTGTCGCAAAAGGGTTTCGACAAATTCAAGGAGTTGACTACGATGAGACTTTCTCACCGGTAGCGAAGCTAAAGTCTGTGAGGATTATGTTAGCAATCGCTGCATATTATGATTATGAGATATGGCAGATGGATGTCAAAACAGCATTCCTCAATGGAGACATTGATGAAGAGTTGTATATGATACAACCCAAAGGTTTTGTCGATCCTAAAGATGCTAACAAGGTATGCAAGCTTCAACGGTCCATCTATGGATTGAAGCAAGCATCCCGAAGTTGGAATCAACGTTTTGATAAGGTAATCAAAAGTTTTGGTTTTATACAAACTTATGGAGAAGCTTGTATTTACAAGAAAGTGAGTGGGAGCTCTGTAGCATTCTTAATACTGTATGTGGATGACATATTGTTGATTGGGAATGATGTAGACCTTCTTAATAGTGTCAAGGAATATTTGAATAATAGTTTTTCAATGAAGGATCTTGGCGAAGCAGCTTACATATTAGGCATAAAGATTTATAGAGATAGATCGAAACGCCAAATATCATTGTCACAAAGTACATATTTGGACAAAGTTCTAAAGAAGTTTGGAATGGAAGAAAGCAAGAAAGGGTTCTTGCCCATGTTGCCCAATACGACCTTGAGTAAAACTCAAAGTCCGACATCGGCAGAAGATAGAGAAAAGATGAGTAAGACTCCCTATGCCTCAGCCATAGGATCTCTAATGTATGCCATGCTATGTACTAGACCCGACATCGCATATGCTGTTAGTCTAACTAGCAGATATCAAAGTGATCCAGGAGTGGATCATTGGACAGCGGTCAAAAACATCCTTAAGTACTTAAGAAGAACTAAGGATATGGTTCTCTCTTATGGAGGTGATGAACAGCTCGTTGTTAATGGTTACACCGATGCTAGTTGGAACACCGATCCGGATGATTCTAAATCACAATCTGGATACGTATTTATTTTGAATGGTGCAGCAGTTAGCTGGAGGAGTGCAAAGCAAAGCGTTGTGGCGAGATCTTCAACTGAATCGGAATACATGGCTGCTTCGGAGGCTTCACAAGAAGCGATATGGATGAAAGAGTTCATTACAGAGCTGGGTGTGGTTCCTAGTGCGCTGGACCCAATGTCTATCTACTGTGATAACATGGGCGCCATAGCCAATGCGCAAGAACCAAGGTCACACAAGAAGCTGAAGCATATCAAGCTGCGTTTCCACGCTATTCGAGAACATATCCAGGATGGGGATATAAAGATTTGCAAAGTACACACAGATCTGAATGTGGCGGATCCGTTGACTAAACCTCTCCCGAGGGCAAAACATGACCAACACCAAACTGCCATGGGTGTTCGGTATATTACCATGTAATCTAGATTAGATGACTCTAGTGCAAGTGGGAGACTGTTGGAGATATGCCCTAGAGGTAATAATAAATGTAGTTATTATTATATATCTTTGTGTTTATGATAAATGTTTACATTCATGCTATAATAGTATTAACAAGGAAACCATTAATACTTGTGTGATTTGTAAACTTAATTTGAAGTCCCTAGTATGGCCTCTATACTTCACTAGCTTGTTGGTTGATTGATGATGTGGTTTCTTTGTCATGAACATTGAGATGTTATCAACAACAAGATCATATCGTTAGGAGAATGATATGGTGGACATACTCCTATAGACAAGCGTAGCATAAAGATCAAGTCATTTCAATAGTTCAATTGCTATATGCTTTCTGATACATAGTAACCTAATTCCTTCGACCATGAGATCATGCATATTGCCTTTACTGGATGGATGCTTTGATGTCATCAAACACCACACCGTAACAGGGTGGCTATAAAAGTGGCATTGGGTGTTCGGAAAGTATTGGTTGAAACACATGGATCAAGAGTGGGATTTGTCCATCCACATGACGGATAGATATTCTCTGGGCCCTCTCGGTGAAATGTCATCCAATTAGCTTGCAAGCATGTGACTTGGTCACAAGGGATCACATATCACGGGAACGAGAAAAGAGTACTTATCAGTAACGAGGTTGAACTAGGTATGCAGAGATACCGACGATCATGACCTCGGATAAGTAACATATCGTGAGACAAAGGGAAATTGGTATCGTATGTAAGTGGTTCATTCGATCGCAAAGTAATCGTAGAAATATGTGGGAGCCATATGAATTTCCAGATTCCTCTATTGGTTATTGTTCGGAGAAGTGTCTCGATCATGTCCGCATAATTCACGAACCGTAGGGAGACACACTTAAGGATTCGACGTTGTTTGAGTAGTTATGGTATTATGAGAAAGAGACCGAATGTTGTTCGGAGTCTCGGATGGGATCCGGGATATCACGAGGTGATCCGGAATGGTCCGGAGAATAAGATTCATATAAGGAAAGTCCCGTTTCGGAGTTCGGGAATGATTCCGGTGTTTTCATCGGGAACATTCTAGAAGGTCCCGGAATGTCCGGCACTCCGGGGGGGAAGGGGTACATGAATGTGTCATTGCAAGATGGAATGATTGCATCATGTACTAAGTGTTCTCGCTGTCCAAAATAAAGGGTTTATTTAATTCCTAAATTGGAAAAGTCAAACGGCTAGTTTGAAAGTCAAACTGCCAATTTTGGGAAGTGGGATAAGAGGAGGAGTTGGAAACCGACTTGAGGGAGGAGTCTCCTCCCCAAGCCGGCGCACCAACCAAGGCCGACTTGGGGAGGGACTCCCCTCCCCTGGCCGTGCCTTCCCACCTATAAAAGGAGGGCCAAGGCCTCCTCCTCTAGACACAAGACACACGAGTTCCTATCCTCTAAACTAGAAACTAGACCTAGACCCCGGTTTAGAGCTATTTGGTTTAGAGCCTTCTAATTGGTTTAGAGCCCTCTAATTGGTGTGTCTAATTACTAGACCACTAATAGCCTCTCTCATAAGCTCCACCATACTCGCACCGGCTTAAGGCGAAGCCCTGCGGGATCTCCCCTCTACCTCCGGTACCACGCCGTTGTGCTGCCGGAATCGCGAGGAGAGTGCTACAACCTCCGCTGCCTGCTGGAACAAGGGAGAGGAAGGTCTTCGTCGAGTACCGAACGTGTGACCGACTGCGGGAGCGCTGCGGGAACGCGGCGCCGGAAGGATCGTCTACGCGATCTTGAGATCGGAAAGAGTACGACTACATCACCCACGAGAATCTGCTCTCGTTAAACACTTTGGAATCTTCGAGGGTGAGTTATTCCATCGACTCGTTGCTACAATCTAGTAGATAGATCTTGGCTTGTTTGTTTGTATGCGATAGAAAATTTTTGTTTTCCATGCTACGAACCCCTACACCTGCCATTTGCCTTGCACGACGACAGCAAGCAGCAGCCGCACTGTATCCATGCGTGCCACCGGCATGAATACCTCCTTGATGTCCATGCCTTGGCGTTGTGCGTAGCCCTTTGCCACGAGCCCGGCCTTGTGCTTGACGACGTTGCCGACTGGATCTCGTTTCACCTTGAAGACCCACTTCAAGTCAATCGCATGGTGCCCACGCGGGAGAGTTGATGGTGACCATGTCTTGTTTGCTTGGATCGAATCCATCTCGGCTTCCATTGCCTGACGCCACGCTGGATCAGCAAGAGCATCCTTGACACCTCCTGGTTCGTCGGCCGTGGTGAGGCATAGCTCCTCCATTACAGGGAGTGTCGTGTCGAGCAGGTTGTCGACGCGCCGGTAGCGATGATGGTGGTCGTCATCAGTGTCGAGGTTGCTGTCACTCGTCAGTGGCGTGGTCGAACTCCACCAGTGGTGCTGGTGGATTTTCAGGATCGGCTTGTGGCATGATAGCAGCTCCCCCGTCATCTCCAGGCGGGGCTGTGCTGGGCGTTGCAGATCCTGAGGCGTGCACGTTGCTCGGCATGGGCGAGGCTTGTGCAGTGGTGCGACCGTCGTCAGTGATGGATTGGTCACGACCTATGGATTACACCACAGTGAATGTCCTCGGCATCGGCGGAGTCGCTGTTACAGAGCTCGTTGGGCCTAGGGCAGTACAGTCCCATTGTCGTCGTTCCTCGAATGCGACATCATGGGAGACATGGAGCCTTTTAGCGACAGGATCATACATGCGATACGCCTTGGATCCCTCCTTGTAGCCCACGAGCACCACTGGCTTCGATCGATCAGATAGCTTGGTGATGACTGGCCTAGTGTGCTTCATGTGCACGACGCACCCAAAGGTGCGTAGATGCTCAACCGATTTTTTGCGCTTGTCCCATGCCTCGTAGGGGGTGAGGCCCTGCAGGCACCTGGTTGGCGCGCGGTTGAGGATGTACACCGTGACCTTCACCGCTTCGCCCCAAAACTCCGCTGGCATGGCCATGCTCTTGAGAATGCACTGTGCCATCTCCACCACCGTCTGATTGCGGCTCTCCACCACTCTGTTTTGCTGCGGCGAGTACGGATCAGTGGTGTAGTGTCACACGCCGCCCTCATCGCAGTAAGACTTGAACTCGTTTGAGTTGAACTCCTCTCCGTGATCGTAGTGGAAGGCGATGGTCTTGCACTTCCTTTGCGCCTCTGCTTGCACACGAATCTTACGGAAACGGGCAAAAACCTCGTCCTTGGTCCTGATCACCTCAAGCCACATATATCTGCTGTAATCGTCAACAGCGAGCAAGAAGTACTAGTTACCTCCTGCAGTTGCTGGACTGATTGGACCGCAAAGATCGGCGTGGACAAGCTTGAGACCTTGCGACGCACGGAAGGTGCTCGTCTGGGGAAACGACGTGTGGTGCTGCTTGCCGAGAGCGCACCCATCGCAGAGCTCGTCGACGTGGGACAGCTCAGGTAGCCCGCGTACCATCTTCTTCTTTGACAACGAGCAGAGGGCACGGGAGTGAAGGTGCACGTAGCGGGCATGCCACAGCCACGCCAGATCCTCCAGGTGCGCGATTAGGCACACCGGCGAGGCGAGGTTCAACTCCAGCTTGTACAACCGGTTCTTGGTCCTCAGCACTCGCGCTAGCAGCTGCCGATCTTGATCGAAGATGCACAAGTTCTCGCCCTAGATGGTCATTTTGCATCCATTCTCGTTGAGCTGTCCGAGCGAGAGAATGTTGGTATGCAGCTTGGGGATGAAGAAGACGCCCGATAGCACCCTCTGGTTGCCCGATGCGAAGGTGAACAAGATCGTGCCCTTCCCCTGTATGTTGACGATCAAGCCATCGCCGAACCTCACGCTGCCATGCACCATTTCATCGAGCATGGTGACCATGCTCCTTGTCCCTGTCATGTGGCTACTCGCGCCCATGTCAAGATACCATGCATCTTCGTTGGTTGGCACGGGGATCACGCGATCCTCGTTGAGGAAGACGACGTGAGGGGCGATGGCGTCGCTGTTCACCCCCTCGAGGGCTCGTGCCGTGAGGAGTGTTGGTGACTTGTTGTCGACGAGTGCAAGCGCAGTCTGTTCGTCCACAATAACGAGGAGGAGGCCCGGAGCCTCCGCGTACACCTCTTCCACATTGGCCTGTTCACCCTGCTGTTCCTCGTCATGCTTCTTCTTCCTGGACTCCACCGCCTAGTGACCTGGCTTGCCGCAGTAGCGGCAATTTCCCATTCGGCGCTCGCCGCTGCCGCCCGCACCGCCAGTGGTGGTAGGCCTATCGCCGCTGGATGGCTTGTTCTTGGGCGTGACCTTGCCGCACGTGTCGCTATTGCGCTGGTGTGAACGCGCGGCCCACTTCTCCTTAGTGAGGAGCAGGCACCCTTCTGCATCCTCTGACTCGCCGCGCCCCTCTGACACGGACAAGCGGCCGGTGAGCTCCTCGATCGAGAGTCCTTCAGATCTAGCAAGGTTTCAATTGAGCAAGCCATCTGACTGTACCTCGGGGGGACAATGCAGAGCATCTTCTGCACGACGTCGACTTTGCTGGTGGAGTACTCAAGTGCCTGCAGCTCGGTGACGATGCTGGACATGCGCATTGCGAAATCCTCCGCGGACTCACCTGTCTTCAATGCGAGGCCGTTGAAATCCTTTCGGAGTTTCTGACGCCGCGCCTCCCGCACTAGATCCACGCCAACGCGCATGGTCTTGATCGTGTCCCACGCGACCTTCGCGTTGTCCTTCACCGCCAACACTTGGACCATCTCCAGCGGCACCGATCTCAGGATGGAGCCGAGCGCCTGTCGCTCCTGCCGCTCCGGTGCATCGTCAGCGTCGACAGCGTCCCAAAGGCCAGCGCCCTGGAGCTTGACACGCATCAGGATTGCCCACTCTGTATAGTTGGTCTTCATGAGAGTGGGCCAGGAGACAACACCACCGCCGCCATCCCTCATGATCGTTTCCCTCACCACGATCTCGCCGCCATCGCCACCCCTTCCCTTGCTGCGTCCGTGGCTCACAGAGCGCACACGACGTGAGGAACCCGACCCGGCAGGTGTGTGGGCTTGGCTGCTGCTGGCGGCGCAGCCGGTGGAGGAGTCCCAACCATGGGGTTAGGCTCTAATACCAAATGTGGTCGTGACTCCCTCTTACAAGCACTCGATCTCTCTCTCTCTGAATCTTTTCCTCTCTGGCTCCCAGATGTGTATGAACAAGAACTGAAGAAAGAGAGACGCGAGACAGTGTTTTGGTGCGGTGTAAAAGTTCCCTGCTTTTCTACTTCTATTTATTCAGTCGATCGGGATCCACATTCCTCTCCTCGGTCATGCAATCCCATGACGTGATCATAAACCACAATAATCCTACAACTACGGCGGGTGCGCACGACTACAACGCTAACACCTACTCCCTCCGTTTGAAAATATAAGATGTTTTAGATTTGTGAAGAAGTATCTAGACATCTTTTAGTGTATAGGTTTAAATGAACCTATACACTAAAAGATGTCTAGATACATCTCGACATAGCTAGGAAATACTCCCTCCGTATCAAAATATAAGATGTTTTAGGTTTGTAAAGAAGATGAATCTAGACTTCTTTTAATGTATAGATTCATATCAAAATTGAGTGAACCTATATACTAAAACAAATCTAAATTCATTTTCTTCACAAACCTAAAACATCTTATATTTTGAAACGGAGGGAGCAGTAGCTAACAGAAAACGACTAAGTCTAAAACTGACTAACTGAACGTGACGACAAGTGCAGGGTTCAGTGCTTATTTCTGAAGCTACCAAAGGAAACACTCGACAGTAGCTGGGTTTTGAACAACACTCCTTCCCCACCATTCACCCCCTTCTTATATCCCAAGAAACCGCCGCCATCGCCATCGCCATGTGCAGGCCTGCAGGAGCTTTGGCGCCCGCTGGAGCGCCGCCTCAGCCGTCGTCCTCGCGCCGGGAGGAGCCCCGTGCTCGCCTTTGTCGCCTCCCACCTAGAGCGAGGAGGATAAGGAAGGAACCGCGGCGCTACATCGTGCTGCTCGCTGCCGATGTGGGCACCATCTCCTCGCCGTCATCCTCGAAGCTCGCCAATGCCGGCCACGTTGCTGTACTGCCGCCACCAGCACCCCTAGGTGAGCTGCGTTCCCCCCTCTTTCCTCTCTCCTCTCCATCGTAGTCCTTGTCGCCGTAGTCACTCCTTGCCGTCGCCGCGCTCGCCGCGCTCTGGAGACAATACCGGCACACGCATAGAACATCAGCACCACGTCCAAACCTCCTCTGAACCTCCCTGTTTTCTGGCAAACTCCGAAGAAATCCGGCACCGCCCATCATACGAACGCGTAGGGTGTACCTTACTCTCTCTTCTGACCCGATCCACACCTCAAACAGAGCACCACCATTGCTGCTAGCCACGCCGGAAGATGGCGCCGCCACTATCCTCGTCGCAGTACAGAGACAGTGCGCAATAGTTTCAGTTATCGCTAGGATTGAATCTCTGATCTCCTCTAGTTTCCGACCAGAACAATCCTCCTTTGACGAAACTCTGAACACCAAACTGGTAGGTCTTGATTCCCTCTGCATTTTTCATTTTTGCGGCTTGGCGAAATTTCCTATGTATTTCTCACCATCGTCCTCCAAAACTAGGGATCAGCTGGCTAATCTCACGTATCGGATTCAGTTCAACAGAGACCCCCTTACCATCTAATCTAAACTAATATTAAAAGACCCAGAGGGTCTAATCCCAGCAGCCTGGACCGTACGATGCGAATATCGAACGTCCAAAAATTGCGCCGTCTTTATCGGCTCAACGCCGCGAGCGGACAATCCCGCGACTCCTCTTCCCTTCTTTTTTTGTTTCAGAGCAGACCGTTCTGCAGTTGCCATCCTCGGACGCCAAGCTACCGCCGCACACGCCCCTGACCAAGCACGCGAGCCCACCCTGCCCCCGCAGGCCCGCGAGCACCCCCCAGCAGCGCCGGCCACCGCCGCACACGCCCCTGCCTGCGCCGCCCCATTCTGCGCACGACCAGGCACGCGAGCCACCCGCAGCGCAGGCCACCGCCTCCGCCCCTGCCGCTCACGACCCCCCCCCCCCCTCCTCCCCCGGGCAGCGCAGGGCAACGCCTCCAGCCCCCGCCGGCACGCGAGGCCACGCTGATTTGTTTAGTTGATTTGATGATCCTTTTTTTCCAAATTCTTATTATTTGTCATCAAAGATTTATTGTTCAGAACCTGCTAATGGTCTGGGTTCACATATGTTTACTTTTCATTGTCCGATGTGCTTAGAATCAGCATCTTCGCCCATTGTAAATAATTTTCTCTGATTGGTTTCTTGTACTTTTTTCAGCTCAGGTGTGTTCGCCTATAGTGATTTTTGATTTTGTTGTTGCCAATGGAACATGGAGCAACCTGTTCATCAAGGAGCTGGTTATTTATCAAGTCGTGATTTCTTCTCTTAACAGTGGCTGATCAAGTTTTTGCTACTATGAAGATAATATTCAGAACTTTAGTAGTACAATTTACGTTTTTGCATCTGGCCAAATCAGAATCCTGCTCTACATATATGTATATGGAGATGTAAAATCACCAAATCCGAATCAAGCTCTCTGAATGAGAAGAAATTAGTTCACATTTGGAAGCTATCTGATGAACTCGAGTAGTGTTACACCAGACAGCCTACCATTGCCCTTGATGCAGAACTAGAGTCCTACTTTTAAATTTTTGCGGGTGTACTGATATTTTGTAAATTCTGGGAGCACGCTTTGATGCTACATGCTCAGGCTGTACAAGTCTATATTCCATCGTGTATCTACTTTAAGTCCTACAGTTTTTTTTTACTGGGATCTCTTCAAATTTTACTTGGATCGTGTATTCTACTTTCAGTCACCATCTTATAACTAGAGGCATGCTTTACTGAATTTGGGGCGAGAACCTCATTTGTGGTTTCTCTTATTGCTTTTCTACTTCATATGAGATCAGTAAATAACGGACAAACATGCCATTTCTGTGTATACCCATGGTGCTACTTAAAGTTATTTTTAGTATACCATGATATTCTTTTTCTGTACACAAGCATGCCAGACTCTAATTCTAAACCGAGGTGAAGAACACTGCACACAGAAATAGGTTTGTACTCCACAAACATCTCTAGATTTCTGCTATTGTCTTTGTATTTAAAATGATTCTTAGAACTAACATATTTGTTTCTAATTGCAGCTTTTGATCAGGCTACCCTTGTAGAGGCTGTTCTCCGCGTAGAGGCTTTAGGCAGTGTAGTTCATGCAGAGGAAGAAATAACAAAAGACAGTAATAACCAATGAGTATTCAACTTTTTTTTGCAGGAGCTATGATTATGATTATTTCAGGAGTTCATGATGCCTGACACGTTTGCCAGAAAATATGGATATGAGAAAGCTAGCTATTGGAGGCAGAAGATCATAAGATAATTTGCACATATGGAATTGTTGAGAGATTTATTTCAATAATCAACACGACTGAACTCACGTATTCCCATGCGAAGAATGTATAGCAAATTTTTTCTAAGATAAAAAATTAAAAATATTATTGTCTATTTTTCCTGTTTAAGTACACCGGGTTGGTTGTATATTATTACATGAAGATGATAGGGACAATTTTCAATTTTGAAGTAACTAGCTACTGGAACTTAAATCGGCTAGAAGTATACCACTGTTTATTTAGGCTTGTACTCATCGGAGAACTCTTGTAGGTATGGTCTATAAGATTAGTTTCTCTATTTCTCTTCATAACTTCTATCAATACCACAGAGAAAGCAATGGTACTCTCTTAATTTTATAATATAAGATGTTTTAGCTTTGTGAAGCGAATGTATTTACACTATTTTTAGTGTGTAGGTTCACTCAAATTTAGAAGGGACCTAGACACTAAAAACAGTCTAGATATATTTTCTTCACAAACTAAAACATCGTATATTTTAAAACGGAAGAAGTATATTTTAAGCGAATGTTAGAAATACGTGCATTGCACGTGCAACATTACTAGTTTTATAAATAAGCACCCCTGCTTTCCAACAGAGACCCCACCCGTCAGCCCCTCACTTATCTGACCCGTTTTTACAAAAACACACCTGGAAAGTTTTCTATTTGAACCCGCAGTCCTCTTTCAGCACACGTCGCAGCTGGGCTCGCCCGCGCGCGTGTGGCCTGTGAGGTCTTCGGCACCACCTATTAGCCTATGAGGGTTGTTTTGCCTACGGTAACAAAAGTTCCGAATATTTTTTTCTAATTACAACAAAAATCCATAAATATGAATATATATGAATTGATTCATAACTTTCACATGCTTTTGAATTTGAATAATTTCCCAACATGAAATGTGATTAGTTTTTCAATATGAATTCAAAACTAATTCAATCTACTCAAACCTTTGACTTTGACCCCTCTTTGTTATAATTGACTTTAAATATCGTTTAAAATTGATAATTCCGAATATCAAGTACAATATATTTTGAAGCAAAAAAATATGAGAATCTGTTTATGCTATTTGTAATATCATTTGAGGAATTTAAAATTTCAAAATAATTTAATTGCTTATAAATGCCTTTTCTTAATAATTGAATAACTTTAATTCTGTAACTCTGATTTCCGCAATTGATATGTCCAAATTGATTAGCTTGACGACCCGTTCTAACTATGCATTCCATGTTATAAATTGAAGCATGCATCATATAAATATTAAGTATACATCAATGTTATGGGAGCAAAACATGACTAAAAACTTAATAAAATGTTTTATTCTTGTACCCCAAACCTCACCCATGCCATGCTATGTTATGCCATGTAAATTGTGCATCATTCCATCATGGCATGCTTTTTTGCGTGTTGCATATGATTTATATTATTGATATTATTGTGCAATGTATTTATTTCAGCCCCTTGTGTGTTTGGTTCTTATTCGGATAGACGCCGAGCAAGAAGAATATCAGGAGCCTCAGGATTATTACCCAGACCCATCTTATTCTGCAAATGAACTTCTAGGAAAGCATTCCCCATGCTTGCACTATATATAGTACATATTGCATAGCCTTTACTTTTAAACTCCACCGAAGCTTGTTCCATCAATCCTATGAGCCATTACTATAGGAGTTGTTTGAGCCATGCGAGTCGTATAATTGCATGTATAGGGTTTGTGAGTGTTTTGGAATAATGATATACCTAAACAACTTAATTGAGTAGTAATAGGATAACTAATGAAAAAGGCACTGGTGGGCATTATCTGCTATTTGGTTCTTTAAGTTCATTTATGTCCAGTAGGACCCTAAGTACTTGATACCCGTTCCTTGACTATCGCACTATCCATATTTGGAACCATGAATCCGCTTAGTCCTAGCTTGAGTCATATTTAATTTCTTAGGACCACAAACTAGTTTGGAGTGTTATTACTATCCAGTACTTATGGCATGTTTTACTGCTTATTTACTATTGTTGCTCGAGGAGCATTTACTATTATACTGTTTAGGAATTGTGATACGTTTATACGGTGCCGACAAGCCCAGTTACACTTTCGGGTTCCCAGTCGTTTATAGTTGTTGACACAAACCTCTGAGTCTGTCTTAGAGCTGGCCAACTTCGTTGCGGGTTGCTTAGTAGGGTGGCCCCCTAAAATTAAATATGAATCTTGTGAATGCTTTGTTGTGATGCTTGATACGTTGTAAACATATCTATAATTTTTGATGTTCCATGCTTGTTTAGTATCAACTTTGCTATGCTTTGAGGTATTTTTATACATTTTCTGGGACTAACCTATTAACAATATGCCATAGTGCCAGTTGCCTGTTTTCTGCTATTTTTGGTTTCAGAAGAGCTAGTAAGGAAATATTCTCGAAATTAGACGGGACAAAAGCCAAAGTCAATATTTTACTGGAACGAACACAGAGACCGAAGGGCAGCCGAAGGGGGGCCACACCCTAGGGTCACGCATGTCCATCCTTGGGCGTGCCGCCCTATGGTGTGGGCCCCCTGGTCGGCCTCCGACCTCGCCTCTTTGCCTATAAAAGCCCCCCCGATGCAAAAACCCTAAGAACCCGATCAGATCTCCATGAAACAGTTCATAGCCGCCGCCACCATCGTCCCTAGATCGGGGGGATCTGATGCTCTCCCGGGAACCCTGACGGAGGGGAGAGATCATCCCAGAGGCCTTCTTCATCACCATGCCAGCCTTCGGTATGATGCTTTAGTAGTTCACCCTTGGACTATGGTTCCATATAGTAGCTAGATGGTTGTTTCTCCTCCTTTGTGCTATCATGTTTAGATCTTGTGAGCTCCCTTCATGATCAAGATCATCTATTTCTAATCATACATGTTGTGTTTGCGGGGATCCGCTGGTTATTGAGATACTATGTCAGATTGATTGTTGATTCTATTATGTCATATTGATTATTGATTCTATCATGTCTGTGTTGTTTGTAATCTTGCATGCTCTCCGTTGCTAGTAGCTATCTTGGCTAAGTAGATGCTTGTGACTCCAAGAGGGAGTATTTATGCTCGATATTAGGTTTAAGCCTCTAGTAATCTGGGGAAGTGACAGATATCTCTAAGGTTGTAGATGTGTTGTCGCTACTAGGGAGAAAACAACAATATTTTTTTCATGGAACAATTGTATTGTTTACTTTACATACATTGATTAATGCAATTATCCGTTGCTTGCAACTTAATACTGGAAGGGGTTCGGATGATAACCTGAAGGTGAATTATTAGTCATAGATGCAGTTGGATTACGGTCTATGTATATTGTTGTAATGTCCAATCAAATCTCATAGGAATCATGATGTCTAGTATTTGCATTGTTATGCTTGCTCAATCCTGTCAATTGCCCCGCTGTAATTTGTTCACCCAGCATGTTATCTATCTTAAGGAGGACACTTCTAGTGAACTATGGACCCCGGTCCAATCTTTACCATTGTTACATCATCTACTATTACCGTTTACTTTCTGCAAGCAATTACTATCTTTCACACTATACGTTTAATCCTTTGTTTTCACCAAACCAGTGAGATTGACAAACTCACTATAAGTTGGGGCAAAGTATTGACTTTGTGTTGTGCAGGATTCCAACTTGCTAGCAACACCTTGGAGTTGTTTCCTTGCTCCTACTGGTTCGATAACCTTGGTTTCATAACTGAGGGAAAACTTGTTGTTGTGTTCATCACACCTTGCTCTTGGCGTATCCCAACGAGGCTCTATAGTGATCTGAGCCCATCAAGATTTTCTAGTACCGTTGTCGGGGAGTTAAGGATAGCTTCACAAGGGGAGTCTTCCACAACCACTCTCTTTACTTTGTTTTTGTTTTGCTTAGTTTATTTTTCTATGTTTGGTTTTCTTCTTTATTCCAAAAATACAAAAAATTAGTTTCGTTTTGTTTGCTTTTTCTTATCAAAAACACAAAAAATTAGCTCCTACTCTAGTTGCTACTGTTGTTGGCTTGCTGCACTTCTGCAAAATGAACACTGCTGAGAACACCAAGTTGTGTGACTTCACTAGCACAAACAACAATGATTTCCTTTGCACACCTATTGCTCCACCTGCTCCTGATGCTACCTTTTATGAAATTAAGCCTGCTTTGTTGAATCTTGTTATGAAAGAGCAATTTTCTCGTGCTAGTTCTGATGATGTTGTTGCTCACCTTAATAACTTTGTTGAACTTGGTGAGATGCAAAAATATAAGGATGTAGATGGAGATATTATCAAGATCAAATTGTTTCCTTTCTCTTTGAGAGGAAAAGCTAAAAAATAGTTGCTATCCTTGCCTAGAAATAGACCCCGGGAAGAGGGCACATCCCCATGCGACAGCCAACCGTGTGCTGGCGAAGTCCCGGGGCTGGCGGCCAGGCGCCATCCATGTTCCCACCATGGGACGTCGCGTGTACCCCCGGCGTCATGGGGAGGAAAAAAACCCTCCTTTTCTTAGAAGCGGGTGGAAACCAAGAAGATCCCTCTTGATCCGGAGGACCCGGAGGCTACTATCACCATCGGCGCCCACCTCCCCCCAAGGGAGAGGAGGCGCTCGTAACTTTCCTTAGGGCCAACACGAACATGTTTGCCTGGACCCCATCGTATATGACGGTAGTGCCTCGGGAGGTAATCGAGCATCATCAGGCGGTATGCCCCAAAGCATGCCCGGTGAAGCAGAAGGCCAAAAAGATGTCCGCATAGAAGCAACAGTTAATTGTTGTTGATATGGAGAAGCTGGTCAAGGCAAAGCTCATCAAGGAGGTCTTACACGGCGAGTGGTCGAGCAACCCGGTCGTGGTCCCCAAGGCCAGCAGCGGGGGCGACTCTGTGTTGACTTTGCAGATCTCAACAAGGCCTACCCGAAAGACCCCTTACTTCTCATGTGGATAGATAAAATTGTGGAGTCGATGTCAGGGTGCGACCTCCTGTGTTTCCTGGAGGCCTTCTTCGGATACCACTAGATCAAGATGGCCAAGGAGGACGAAGAAAATACGGCCTTCATCACCCCGTGTGGCATGTACTGTTACATTTGCATGTCGTTTGGCCTCAAGGATGCCGGCACGACCTTCTAGAGGGTCATGTGTATCGCGTTGGGCGAGCAGATGTGAAGGAATACAAAGCCTTACGTCGATGACATCATGGTCAAGACTGGCGAGAAGGACACCTTGGTGGCAGACCTGACAAAGACTTTCGCCAGGTGAACATCAAGCTCAACCATGCCAAGTGCATGTTTGGAGTCCCTTCAGGCAAGGTCCTTAGATTCCTGGTATCGCACCGGGAAATTGAGTCCAACCATGACAAGGTTAGGTCCATCGAGTAAATGTGTCCGCCCATGCGGCTGAAGGAGATGCAACGCCTGGCAGGGTGCATGGTGGTGCTGGGCAGGTTCATCTCCAAGCTAGGCGTGAAAGTGTTGCCCTTCTTCAAGATCATTAAGATCTCCGGGAAGTTCGAATGGACGGCGGAGGTCGACGAGGCCTTTGAGGCCCTCAAGAGGTATCTCACCAGCCCCCGTCATGGTGGCCCCAAGATTCCATGAGCCGCTACTGCTTTACCTGGCGGCCACGCCACAGACAGAGAGCGTCGTCCTGGTAGCAGAGCGTGAAGAGGTGGTCGAGCAAAAGAGGAGCCATAGAAACCGAACCCCTCAGGAGGCTCGAGGGGTGGGGCGGAAAATGAGGATCAGGAGGGCGAGGCTGGCGAGGGAGCGGCCACCGCCGCCCCGACCAAGGTCACAGAGCTTGTGCAACATCCAGTCTACTTCGTTAGCACGGTCCTCCTCTACGCCCATGAAAGGTACCCCGTGCAACAGAAGTTCCTTTACGCTCTCCTCGTGGCGTCGCACAAGATGCACCACTACTTCTAGGGCCACCCCATCAAGGTGGTCACCAAGTTCCCCTCGATATGAACCTCTGCAACCCAAACGCCATGGGTTGTGTGGCTGAGTGGGCCATCAAACTACAACCCTTTGAGTTGATGTTCGACACCACGCTACCGCCCGTGGGAGGGCCCGGGCGGAATTCACAATGGAATGGACTGACCCAGGGGGAACGAGCCTCGGGAGGAGGCAACCCAACTCCCTTGGAAGTTAGCCCCAGGCGCTTGAGCGTTCAAGAGTGACATAGCGAGGGCAGCTACCGTGCTCACGTCCCCAACCGACGACAATCTCTACTATGTTATCTATCTATGCTTCAGGGACGAAGTCAGGCTCTCCAACAACATCACCGAATACGAGGGGCCGATCGCCGGCCTCAAGGCATCCATCACCCTCGGCATCAAGTGCATCACGGTCCAGGGAGACTCCTTTCTCCTGGTTAACTTTTCCAACAAGATTTACTGCCCCAAGGACGAGCACATGGAGGCGTACCTCGGGGAGGTGCGGAGGATTGAGAAGTACTTCCATGGCATGGACCTGCTCCACATCCCAGGGGGAATAATCATGAGGCAGACGAAATCACCAAACGGGCATCTCGCCAGGAGCCGCAGCGACCAGGGGTCTTCGAGGAAAGGTTTATCGAGCCTTTGGCCACGCCGCCACCAAAGGAAAAGGCCCGACCTGAGGAGATTCCTCCCCCGCTCTCGTCGGGTGTGCCAGACTGTGGTCTTCCCTCCAGCGATAGGTTGGTTCTAGCGGTAACCACCCAGGAGTTAGATTGGATCATTGAGCTCAAGAGCTACTAATACGTTGTAAATGTATCTATAATTTTTTATGCTCCATGCTTGTTTTGTATCAACTTCCTTATGTTTTGTCTACACTTTGAGGCATTTTTATACATTTCCTGGAACTAACCTATTGAAAAGATGCCACAGTTCCAGTTTCCTATTTTCTGATGTTTTTGGGTTCAGAAAATCCAAAAAAGAAATATTCTCAGAATTGGAAAGAACAAAATCCAAAGTCGATATTTTACCTGACACGACACGGAACCCAAAGGAGAGAAGGAGGAGAGTACCAGGGCGATCAGACCATACGGTGGCACGGCCCCCCTGGCCGCGCGGCCACATGGTGTGGACCCCCTGGCCCTCCACCGACCTTGCCCTTTCGCCTACTTATACGTCTCCCCGAGATGTTAACCTAGCGGCGGATCAGATCTCCACAAAAATTTCCGCAGCTCCGCCGCCACCAAAGAGGAGATTCGGGGGACAGAAGTCTCTGTTCCGACACCCTACCGAGATAGGTAATTGCCCCCAGAGCCATCTCCATCGAGTCCACCACCATCTCCATCACTGTTGCTAAATCCCATGATGAGGAGGGAGTAGTTCTCCCTCGAGGCTAAGGGATCTACCGGTAGCTATGTGTTCATATCTATCTCTCTCTCTGTGCGTGATCTTATTGTGGTCATGAGCTTTGTAATCAAGTAGATCTACTCTGCTACTCAAGTGCTTTAATTGTAATCTCTGGTTATCCCCACATGTGTGAAGGTGACAATGTGCACACCGTGTGGCACTTAGGCTAGAAATTACGGAAATACTTGTCATGAGTTATATTTTGAGTTGGATGTCTCTATGAAATTATGGTGTTTGTTGGAACCATCTAGCACTCAAGGTGACAGTGTGGTGTTATCTAGATGGGGAATGCGAACTTTAAGGAGTGCTTTTGTAGCCCTACCGTGGATTAGAGTTGTCCAACCGGAGAGTAGTTCAGAGTAGAATAATGAATAGAAGATATTTATTTGAGAGTGTGCACTAGTGGAAGTATGATCCTTAGGCCTTGTTTCTAAGCACTGAAACACCGTTTACAACTAGTCATGTTACATGTTTTCTTGCTGCCATATTTATTTCAGATTGCTTAGTCTCTTCCTCCCCATCAAGCTATTTTCTGGCACCTTTGTCTTATAATCATCCATACTACTTGTATTTTACTACCTCTTCGCCGAAATTTTGCACCTATACATCTGACAAGTGTATTGGGTGTGTTGGGGACACAAGAGACTTCTTGTATCTTGATTGCATGGTTGCTTGAGAGGGATACCTTTGACCACTTCCTTCCTGAGTTCGATAAACCTTGGGTCATCCACTTAAGGGAAACTTGCTGCTGTTCTACAAACCTCTGCACTTGGAGGCCCAACACCGTCTACAAGAATAGAAGTGTGCGTAGACATCAGCTACCTCCAGCATGACACCCTCCCCGATAATGACGACATGGATGAAAGCCTCGTTCACCATGCAAAGAAGTATTGCATGGTGGACGGAGACCTCTACTACCGTCGCCCCAATGGTGTGGTGGTACGATGTATCTACGGTGATAAAGGGCATGAGCTGCTGGCGGACATCCATGCCGGGGAGTGTGGCCAACATGCCTCAGCACGCACCCTCCCTGGGAAGGCTTTCCGCAGTGGATTTTACTGTCTCACAACACTCACAGATACCATTTAGCTATTAAAGTCTTGCGAGTCTTGCCATTTCCACGCCAAGCAGATACACCAGCCGGCCCAACAACTCTAGACAATCATGCTCTCCTGTCCCTTCGCGGTCTGGGGGCTGGATATCTTGGGGCGTTTCCCGCAAGCACCCTAGTGCTACCGGTACCTCTACATCACAATTTACAAGATCACCAAATGTGCATAGGTGGAAACGGTCAGATCCATCCCGACGCGATTGGTAAAGTTCATACAAGGCTTGGTGTGTCGTTTCGGTGTGCCCAACTACATCATCACTGACAATGGCAGCTAGTTCAGAAGCGGTGTGTTCAAGACCTACTGCGAGGGAAGCGGCACCAATATTTTCTATGAATCAGTTTCCCACCCTCGCAGCAATGGATAAGCTGAGCGCACAAATGTTTCCGCCGCGAGATCAAGGAATGCGATCACGGTTGGGCTCAATCCCTCGGTGTCGACGATTTGGACCACCCTAACACAAACCGAAGGCGTCAGGGTGTGCACAACAAACTGGCGAACAAGATAGGGTCAAGCAGAAAGCAAGGGGCGGCCTGGTATTACCTAAATCGTTCACCAGAGTTAGGCGGCGGTTCTGCCGTTTGCTGAGGTGGTCGGGGACGGCGACCTGGGTCATGCACGGGCAAAACAAAAGCATCAGGAAAATCATAGAGACACGACGAACTTGATAGCGTCAAGCAAAAGATGAGGGGCGCTTGGTACTCACCGGAATCAGTCGCCATAGCTCATCGGAACAGCGGTGGAGTTTGATGAAATCTGGGCAGCCTGGTGGCGAGGAGAGGGCGCTGTGTGGGGGGAAATGGCCGTGGTGAAGAGGGTATTAAGTAGCCAGGAGCGGGGCAGGGATTACTCTCTGTATCAATGGGAATTAAGAGGGGCTTAACTACGGCGAGGTAACGGGGGAGCGGCTCGGGCGCGCGTTGATTGGGGACGAGGCTGACGGGGCAAGGTGGGGTCGGGCTGTCAGCGGGTGGGTGCACGTTGCTGCGGTGAGAAATAGAGGGAAAAGGACCCCGGGTGGGCTGCTTTGGTTGCGGGGCTGAATGGGTAGCGCCTGGCCCAGTTCTGTTTTCTTAACCTTTTTCTTCTTCTAATTCGATTTTCAGGAAACCTTTTCAAATGAATTCAAATGTGTTTGAATTCCAAATGTTTCTGGACTTTTATAAAGTGAAACCTGCATAATTTTGAGCATAAAACCATGCTATCTTACTAGACTTGCTTGGTTCCTTTGAAATTTTAAAATAAACAGTGCCTTAGCACAAGATTTGATAAAGATATGAAAATGGTTTTAAAACCATAATTTGTTTTGGAAATTTTTGTCCAAGCTTTGGAACTCAACCAAACCAACTTATGAACAAACAAATCTTGGTTTGAAAATATTCTCTCACTAGAGAGTAGCATTGGATCAATGCTTGTCTACATAAATATTAAGCACTCAATGCTTCTGTTTTCTTGAAATGACTTTGAAAATGATCCCTAAATGATTATGCATGCATGGATGATATGCAATATTTGAAAACATGATTTTAGGGATGTTACAAATCTAACCCCCTTAAGGTGAATCTCGCCCTCGAGATTCAGATTGGTTAGCAAATAGGTGAGGGTGGTCTTTCCGAAGATCATCTTATCTTTCCCATGTTGCTTCTTCTTCGGAACGATGGTTCCATTGAACTTTGCAGAATTTGATAGTCTTAGTCCGAGTAACTCTTTCTGCAGTCTCAAGAATCTTGATGGGTTTTTCCTCATAAGTGAGATCACTTTCCAATTGGACCTCCTCCAAAGGTATAGTATCCTTCAAAGAAGTCTCTTCCATCTCTGGATGGCATTTCTTTAGCTGACTCACATGAAACACATTGTGAACGGCAGACAATGATTCTGACAATTCAATCTCATAAGCTACTTCTCCTTTACGACTCAGAATTTTGAATGGTCCAACATATCTCGGGGCCAATTTTCCTTTGACTCCAAATCTCTTCATTCCACGAAGTGGTGACACTCTAAGATAAGCTCTATCACCAACTTCATAGGTGAATTCTCTACGCTTAGGATCTGCGTAGCTCTTCTGTCGAGACTGTGCTATCTTCAATCTGTCCTTAACTATCTTGACTTTCTCTTTAGCCTCTTTATTAGTTCTGGTCCGAACAAATTTCTTTCTCCCACACCATTCCATAATAATGGGGTGGTACACTTTCTCCCATAGAGAAACTCAAACGGTGCCATCTCAATACTAGCTTGATAGCTGTTATTGTAATAGAATTCTGCGTAAGGCAGACTTTCATCCCAACTAGCTCCATAGTCTAGAGCACATGCTCTAACATATCTTTGAGAATCTGGTTGGTCCTTTCTGTCTATCCATCAGTCTGAGGATGAAAAGCAGTGCTGAATTCCAATATCGTTCCCAATGACTCATGTAGTTGCCTCCAAAAATGAGAAGTTAACTGAGTCCCCCTATTAGACACAATACTCTTGGGTACTCCATGTAGACACACAATCCTACTCATATATATCTTGGCCAACTTAGCACTTGTGTAGGTTGTCTTCACGGGTATGAAATGAGCCAATTTAGTTAGGCGATCCACTACTACCAAAATATAATCATATCTTGACCTGGTCCTTGGCAATCCAGTGATGAAATCCATGCCAATCTTGTCCCACTTCCAATCAGGAATAGGTAGTGGTTGTAGCAATCCTGCTGGTTTCTGATGTTCCGCTTTCACTCTACTACATACATCACACAAAGCAATATGTTCAGCGATGTCCTTCTTGAGATTATTCCACCAAAATCTTTCCTTCATATCCATGTACATTTTGGTGTTACCCGGATGAATGGAATATGGTGAGTTGTGTGCTTCTTGTAAAATCAGTTTCCGAAGCTCCGGATCTTGTGGAACACAGATACGTTTTCCATACCATAAAGTACCATGTTCGTCTTCATGGAATCCTTTGGCTTTTCCCTTGCCAATCTTTCCTTAATCTCTTCAATTTCCTTGTCTGTCTTTTGGGCTTCTTTGATTTTGTCCAACAAAGTAGGTTGAACATCCAATGACATGAGATGTCCTTCAGGTACAATATCCAATCTGAGATCTCTAAATTGGGCACACAAATCATCTGGCAACTCTCCCTTGGTAAGGCCATTCACAAAAACCTTACGGCTTAGTGCGTCAGCTACAACATTTGCTTTACCAGGATGGTATTGCAAACTCAAGTCATAGTCCTTGATGAGTTCTAGCCATCTTCTTTGTCTCGTGTTGATTTCTTTCTGAGTAAAAATATACTTCAAACTTTTGTGATCTGTGAACACTTCACATCGTTTTCCCAAAAGATAGTGTCTCCATGTTTTGAGTGCATGGACAACAGAGGCTAACTCTAAATCATGATTAGGGTAATTTACCTCATGAGTTTTGAGTTGTCTCGAGGCATAAGCTACAACTTTCCCTTCTTGCATTAGCACTTCACCTATTCCATGATGAGATGCATCACAATACACTTGGAAATCTTTCTCCAAATCTGGCAGACATAAGACTGGTGCTGTCACTAGTCTTTTCTTCAATTCTTGGAAACTGAGCTCACATCCTTCAGTCCAAGCGAATTTCTTGTCTTTTGTAGCATCCCAATTGTCTAACAATTGCAATGCTACTAGCCTAGTCTATATATATGCTACTTCGTGTATATAAGTGTTGCATCATAATTATATCATGCTCATGTCATCATGTCACCTTGCATTTGAGCACCATATAAAACCCTTTTTGTTTTGGTTCCTCTCTCATATGCATTGTAAATTGTATTTGCCTCTTGATATTGTATTTGGTTATTGATATATTGTTTAAATGCCCAAGTTGAGTTAGGGGCATATCTTTTATTTCACTCCACCACCCTTTCTTTCACCACCTTATAATGCCACCATCCAACTAAATATGAGCTTTGCACCTTTTTGGGATTTTACCTCTAGCTCATGTGGGTTGGGATGGATCCAATTCTATTTCCACATGCTCTCATATTGGCATCATGTTGTTTTCACATTATTGATATGTGGAGCCACCTTTGCATGCATTATGAGTAGTGCTCCTTTTCCTAGCTTTCATATGGATTATTATGGATTTATGCTCATGTTGGGATATTTTTGGGACTATTAAACATCTAGTGGAATATACACACTAGCAAGTCCCAATTATAATCAAATATGATCATCTCCATCTACTCCACTTGGAACTTTCATCTAATTCTTTTGCTTGGCCTTTATTCCACTTTTGGGAGTGCATAAGAATAATGCCATGTTAATATTATTGTTCTCACAAGAATAAACAGGGCATTAATTATTTTGCATGGGCCATGCAAGAGTACCTCCACCCTAGCCAATTGTTCTCTCTTGGTTTAAATGGGTTTTCTCTTTATGAGACCATATCCATCCATCACCTCTATCCCTCTCTCCCCTCCTTTTTGGTTGATCTTGTTTGAGTTTGCTAAAACCCTACACCCATCCCCCATCCATGCAAGCCATGTGTGGGCCTTTCCACCTTTATCTCCAAAAACCCTAATCCCTCTCCCTACCTCTCTCTCCTCTCTTTTGACACCTCTTGTTTTGGTCATGTTTCAAACCTTAGCTACCACCACATCTCTCTCTCTTTTTCCATCTCTAAACCCTACCACCACCATGACCTACCCCCATCTGCCCTCTCCCTACCATGCAGGCCCCACCTAGCCACCCTACTCCCCCTGGCCGAGCTACCCTTCTAACCCCAACCCTAGCACCAAACCCTAACCCGAGCCTCCCCTATAGCAAAACCTAACCCGAGCCTACCCCCTCTCTCCCTCTAGCTCTCTCCCTGCCAGGCCGACCCCACACCCGAGCCCTACCTGCCCTGCCCGACCCTGGACCAGCCCTAGGCCGAGCCTGCCCGAGCACGTGAGGGAGGGAGAAGCAAAAGGTGGCCGAGACCACCTTTTTCCTCCACTTTTCCCCCACGGCACCCTTCCCTCTCCCTCTGCTATCTACCACCACCTCACGGCTCTCCTCTGCCCTCCCAGATCCGCCCCAGGGCCTTGCCCTCTCCCCTCTCTTCTCCACCGCCACCATCTACCCCATCGCCGGCGATCCGTCGGTCTCCATCGCTCCCCCTCTTGCAGCCGGTGGCGAGGATCGGTGGTTGTCGAGGAAGACCGAGGAGACCTCCCTGCTGCTCCCTGCACGCGTCGACGAGGAGGAAAAGCCCCAGGAGCGCCGGTACCAGCGCCGCCCGAAGCCAAACCCTAAATCCACCGGCGCCTGCTTCGTCGACGATCGCCCGCCCCTCTGCCCGAACCAACACCGCCAGCAGCCTCGCGGTGAGCCTCCCTTCCTCCCTGACATGCTCCGCCTCGCCGTACCGCTCTAGCGCAACCGTTCTTTTCGTCGAACACCGTCGGTGCGTCGAGCTCGCTGTTGCCTGCAAGGTCCCTGCGCCGCCTGAGGCATACCTAGCCCTCGCCCGTCCTCCTAACACCAAGCCTAAGCCACCGCACTGGTTACGCCCCGCAGCGCGCACACCCGCGACCCAGGATCGAACCCCGCGCGCCGTGCTCCGCGCGGGCGGGCACCGATCGGTCGTCAGATCGCAGAGAAGAGAAACAGTACGGGCCGTGTCGATTTACAGAAAGCCCCTTTTTGTTTTTCGCTCTTAACCCGCGGTACCTCGTGGCCCGCTACTCAGCCTCCCAGTCAGTCTTGCAGAAAAACCTCCCAGCTCTCCAACCCTCAACCCGCAGTCCCCCGGATTCCCCACGTGTCGCGTCCCCGCTGGCTGCGCGCGCCGTGGACCCGCGAGGCTGCCGGGCCCATCTGTCACCCTCTGTGGCTAGGAAGCGACGTGGTGAGAAAAACTTTTCTGTGCGCGTGTTGTCCCAGTCAGTAGTGAGCCCCATCCGTCAGCGTCTGAGTCTGTAACAGGCTGAGTAACAAAAGTTTCTGTTCTTTTCTGTTTTTAATTTAAACTTTTCAAATTGTTTAAATTCAAATTTAAATATGTTTTTAAATAACTTTTGAAATATGAATCCAAATTAAACATGAAATATATGTTTTGAAATCAGAAAAATGTGAAGATTTCAAATATGCCATTCAAAATATTATTTGAACACTTTAAATTTCGAGTTGATTAAAATTACAATAAAATGCCCTTTTTCCTTAATTAATTAATAACTTTTGTTTTATAACTCCAAATTTGGCAAATAATATGTCTAAATTGATCAGCTCGACGATCCCGTTCTATTTATGCATTCCATGTTCTGAATTGCAGCATGCATCATATAAATATAAAGTATACAGCAACTTATATGAGGTTAAAATGTGACTAAAACTCAATAAAAGGCTTTATTCTTGTATTCCACACCTCACCCATGCCATGCTACTTTATTGCCATGCAAATTGTGCATCATTCATCATGGCATGATTGTTTGATTGTCGCATTTTATCCATATGCTTGTGCACTTTATTTATGTTGGCCCTTGTTTGTTTGGTTCTTCTTCAAATAGACGCTGAGCAGGGGATATATCAAGAAACCCAGGAGCACTACCCAGATCCTTCTCTCGCTTCAACTGAGCTGCCAGGCAAGCACTACCACATGCTTGCATACATATAGTACCTATTGCCTCTATCTTATTCTTGCATCATTGAGTCGCGATTGCATTAAACTGAATCCCAAGTACTGCATAGCCTTTAATTTTAAACCCCACCGAAGCTTGTTCCTCCATCCCATGAGCCATTACTACAGGAGTTGTTTGAGCCATGCGGGTCGTAGAACAACATGTGTAGGGTATGTGAGTGTCTGATGGATAACGAGGTACCTAAACAACTTAACCTGAGTAGTAATGGGACAACTAATTAAAGTGGCACCGGTGAGCAATATCTGCTATTTGGTTTTTCATGCTCACTTGTGTCCCGTAGGACCCCGAGTACTTGATTCCTGTTCCTTGAATATTCGCGCTATCCACATCCGGGAGGCTTATGAACCCCCCTGAGCCAGAGCTTGATTCATTCTTATTTCTTGGGGCCACAAAGTAGTTTGGAGCTTTATTACTATTCTGTACTTATGCCATGCTTTACTGCTTTATTTAAGATTGTGCGAGGAGCACCTGTACTGTTTAGGTAAGCGGAGTGTTTTCGCGGTATCGACAAGCCCAGTCACACTTTCGGGTTCCCAGTCGTTTACAGCCATTGACGCAAACCTTGAGTCCGTCTCGGAGCCGGCCAACTTCGTTGCGGGTAGCTTAATGGGGTGGCCCCCTGAAATATGTCCGAATCCTGTGATCGCTTTGTCGTGAATGCCTCGTTGGGTTTTGATTTGGTTTTTCCGAGGTTGATCGAGTGTGTGTTGCTATTTGTGCACCCCTGCAGGGTAAAACTTTCTGAAAGCCGTGTCCGCGGTTATGGACGACTTGGAGCACAGTTTCTCGATCATAGACAAGTATAACTAAAGTACCGCTTTTAATTTGACTAAGTACCTGACTAGTAAATAGTGCAATACTCATGGAATGGATAATAAAACTGCCAACGGATGGGGGGGTTGTTCATCCGCTTCCTCGTCGGTAAGCGAGGAGGAGGATGGATCTGTTGATATTACTGTTATAACTGTTGTTATTAATTAACGGACATTCGTCTATCTTTGGTTAGGCGGATGGATAGCGAGTATCTATAGAATTGTTAGGTATTACCTTTTGCTGCAATTGCGTCACCCCCAGGTTGTGTCCCCTTTAGAGGCATAAAGACTTGCTGAGTACCCCTAGGGTCTCACACGATAAATTGTTTGATTCAGATGAATAGGTACACTCACAAGATGGATACTGGGTGGAGGAGACGAACGATGAGGGCAACGATCATTCGGTGTAGAGATTCCGGGAACGGGGATCCGTGAGATCTGTGGGCGGGATGTGTTTGTTTATGGGGCATCTTATGCCGATTTGCTTCTTATCCGTACTCGGATCTTGTTTGCCGCTTCCGCCTGATACTCTGATGTTTGATGTATGAGGAGATATCCTAAACTATTATATCTATCTAGGATATTTGGATCTTGCCGTATGGCGTTGCAATATTTCTATTTCTTTTAGATGGAATGGCTCTGAGGACTGTTGTATGGTGGCTTGCATACATACTCATTTGTGTATGTAGTTGATCCCTTTGCCTGCCGATTACGCCGCTCGTTCTTGTCCCGATGTTTGGAAATGGTTAGGACGGCCGAAAGGTCTACCTGTGAGTGGCATTTGGGCCCCACCGTACTATTTTAACCATTTCCGGACATCCAGGCTTGTAACTAAGAGCGTAATTCACCGAGGTAGTTACATCTTTCTTTAGCAATTCTGTCATTGGCTTAGCTACCTTGGAGAAATTCTCAAAAATCTTCTGTAGTATCCTGCCAAGCCAAGGAAACTACGAACCTCTTTCACTGACTTAGGAGATTCCCATTCAGTTACAGCTGACACTTTAGCGGGATCAACTGCTACACCATCTCCTGACACAACGTGTCCAAGAAATCCAACTTCATTTAACCAAAATTCACACTTGCTGAATTTGGCATACATCTTATGCTCTCTAAGCTTCTGAAGTATCAAACGCAAATGTCCTTCATGCTCTTGTTTTCTCTTGGAGTAGATCAAAATGTCATCGATGAAAACGACAACAAACTTGTCAAGCAACTACATGAACACCTTGTTCATCATATTCATGAAGTAAGCTGGTGCATTGGTCAAACCAAATGGCATCACGGTGTACTCATACAATCCATACCTAGTGGTGAAAGATGTCTTAGGTATGTCTTGTTCTCTTATCTTGAGCTGAAAATAACCTGACCGGAGATCAATCTTTGAGAACACACAAGCTCCTTCTAACTGATCAAACAAGTCATTGATTCTAGGCAAAGGGTATTTGTTGTTGATAGTCACCTCATTGAGTGAACGGTAATCTATGCATAGCCTTTGACTTCTATCTTTATTTTCCACAAACAAGACTGGTGCTCCCCAAGATGAAGAACTTGGTTGAATAAATCCTTTCTGCAACTGTTCTCCAAGTTGTTTCTTGAGTTCTTTCAACTCATCAACTGACATCTTGTATGGTCTCTTTGCTATTGGTCCTGATCCTGGTAGCAAGTCAATAAGAAACTCCACATCTCTATCTGGTGGCATTCCCGGCAATTCTTACGAAAACATATCCGGATGTTCACTCACAATTGGTACACTGTCTATGCTAACCCCCTTAAGAGAATTTAGCTTACTCCCTTTTGATTCAAAGTTAGTCTTGAATCTTATCCTTTTATTTTCTGGGGTTGTGAGTGTGACAGTATGGTTGGAACAATCTAGAACTCCCTTGTGTTTGGTCATCCAGTCCATTCCCAAAATGACGTCCAATCCTTGGGAATTTAGGATTATTAGATTAGCGGGAAACTTATACTTCCCAAACTCTATGACTAGATCATGACATCCTGAGTTCACTATCATTTCTCCGCCAGGAGAACTTACTTTTATAGGACACCCAATAGTTTCTACTGGTAGTTCATTTCTTTCAACAAATGCTCTTGATATGAATGAATGAGATGCGCCAGTATCAAAGAGAACAAATGCTGTAACAGAATTGAGTTTGAACTTACCAGCAACATCATCAGGTTCCTCATAGATTTCCTCCACATTGATGTGGTTCACTTGTCCCTTCTGGAAAGGGTTGGGCTTGTTAGGTCCTTCAACTTTATTTTCTGGGCATTCATTTGCATAATGACCCATCTTCTTGCACTTGAAGCATTCAACCTGACTGAGATCTTTCTTGACAGGCTGGCTTCCACTACCACTTCCACTTCCATTGTGGTGGCTCTTGTATCCACCCTTGTGATTCTTGTATTTGTCACTGTCATGACTACGGTGATGCTTGTTGTCATGATGACAGTTGTGGTTGTGGTGGCTGTTGTACTTTCCATGCTTGTGGGATCCAGAACTCCCACTATCCTCATAATGGGAACGCTTGTGTGACAATCCCGAGCTGTGCTTGTCAGAGTTGTGTTTCCTCTTTCTGCTTTCAACCTGTTTCATCTTGCTCTCCAAGATGGCAGCCTTGTCACAAAGAGATTGATAGGTGGGGACATAGGCCACAGATAACTGCAGATTCAGTTCATCGTTCAGTCCTTCGAGGAACTTCTCTTTCCTCTTGGCATCAGTATCAACTTCATCCGGTGCATAACGCGCCAGATTGTTGAATTCTTCAATATATTCAGCCACACTGCGATGGCGCTGTTTCAGATTATGACATTCCTTCTTCTTCAAGCTCATCACTCCGGATGAGATGTGAGCGGTATGGAAACCATCTTCAAAGATAGCCGATGTCACATCCTCAATGGGAGTGGTGATCTGGAAGTTATCCCACCAAGTAGCTGCTGGTCCTTCCAACAAGTGTGCTGCAAACCTGACTTTCTCCTCATCAGTACAGCCAACAGTTACCAAATCCTTGTTCACTGAGCGTAGCCAATCATTGGCCACCATGGGGTCAGTAGTTCCTAAGAACTTAGCAGGCCTCAGTCTTAAGAATCTGGTGAGCATGTCAAATCCTTGTGGGTTATTCTGATTGTTGTTGTTGTTGTTGTTATTGTTGTTGTTATTCTGATTCTGCATGAAAGTAGTCATCATCTGCATCATCTGTGCCTGTGCTGTCATCAGCTGCTGCATCTCGGGGGTGACATTGTTGTTCGGGTTGGGGTTGGCATGTTGAGGAGGCATCTGTGGTTTTCAATAAGGATAAAAATGAGATACCCATAGATGCTTAACATGCACAATACATCACATAGACAAACACCAAACAAGCATCGAAATAACAAAAGTTCAACAACATAGACAACAAGTTTGAAAAGCAAACACACCAATAGCAAGCCATCCACATGTTGGATGGTCATTGCGACTCAATAAACATAAGCATGGTAAATGATAGATAAATGAGTAGTCATCACTACTCCTCTGCATCTACCTCCTCATCAACAAGTGTAAGGCATGCATTCTCCATAGCGGTCTTGTATTCCTTGACATTGGTAGTCAAGGCCTCTACCTTGGCTTTGAGAGCCCTCTTCTGTGAACGAAGTCTCTCAGTCACACCCTGCTGATGCTCGAGCTCAAAGTCCTTGGCCTCTAGTTCTGCAGTCATCTCTCGAATCCTCTTGTTCCTATCTTGGACTCTTTTCTCTTGACTCTTGAACTTTCTATCCCGACTCTCAAACTTGGCCTCCATTTCCTTGACTATCTCATCTTGCTCCGCGAAGAGCTTGTCCTTCTCACGAAGCTGCACCTGGAGTTCGTCATTGCTAAACATGACGTTGTCCTATCAGTATCTAGGTGCCTAAGTAGAACCTCTTGGTCCTGAAGGTACAGACGAATCGTCTCTGCCGTCTCTCTAGCAGTATCCTCGAACTCAATAGCCTCACCATCCTCGTCACGTCTACCGAAGGCGTGGAAGTGAGTACCTCTAATCTCCCGAGAGTGTCTCCCTAACAAACGCCCAAGTAAATCCTGCATTACCACCTATAGGCCTCTCTCCTTGTCGTCATGCATGAGCTTGAAGGTGATAGCCTCCGTAGCTGGCTCAGTCTGGCGTCCTGGCTGAGTAGCCTTAAAGCCCCAAAGGTCCTTCCTCTCAAACTTGGTGAGGGGAAGCATCATGATGCTAGGAAGCGGAAGATTGAGCACACTAGTGAGCTCAATAAGAGGAGTGCCAAAACGAGTTCCCTTGAACTCTTCAGCTGTGCTGACAGTAACATTAGGCATCTATTTTATAAGATAGAAAAAGTTAGAAACAACATCAACAGGAATACACAAGACAAGGTAGCACAAGCATATCATTTGCAAACAAACACACAAGTCATGGCATACATAAATTCATTACAAGCATCCAAGGTTCAACATAACTTAGACAGAATTTTTTGGAAACGAAATGATAAGTGTGGTGGTCCAACTAACGAAGTACATTACAACTCTCACTCACTAGACAAAATGGTTATCAAAGCATCCTTAGTAGCCATCTGTCTATCTTGTTCACAAGATTCCCAAATCAAGTCTATGATGTCTTCCCTTAGTTGTTGGTTGGTAGTTTCCAACTCTTGGGTATGCTTCTTTTCTTCTCTAAGGTCATTTTGGGTGTTGAGCATTCTGCACTTGAGTCTGTCACCAAGCTCTTTGATGGCCTTCCAAGCTGCATCCCTTGCAGAATCAAAGAATGTGATGTGCATCACTGAGTTGGTGACCATACAGAATCCTGATTCTTTGTGGTTGTCTTCCTTGTTTTTGTACAAGTGAAGTTGCACCCACCAATATTCTTCTCCTTCATCCATCACAGGAAAGCCTTTGTACACAGCTGCACCATGTATCCCCATGGTAACCATAAGGTTCTTGAGGGCTTTTGGGAATTCAGTCTCACACTCTAGGGTCAGGGTCATGAGTGGTCCCTTCCTTACAACTTCGTTGATGGAGTTCATCTACAAATAGAGATGAGAAAGAAGAATTAGAAAAGTTTACAAGAATAAAAAGACAAGTGTGGAAATTGTTGAAATTTTTTCCTTAGTGGTTTCTAATCCAATCCTAGGGTCATAATCCTACAGGCAACACAATGCTCTAATACCATCTGTAAGATCCCACCTTTATAAGGTAAAGATCCCTGTAATTTCAATGCTAGTCCCTGGATCAATGCTAGCATCCACAGTTTAAGATGAAGTACACAGAAACAAAGGTCATTATTACATATCATTCCAGAGACAACATAGTATTTTACAACTCCATGGCCATAGGCCTAATACAAGAGTTCAAATATAGAATAATATAAGTAAGTCTTCATCTTCATGTGCCATAGGCAAGTATGTTGAGTGTAGACTCATAACCCCTAATCATCATCAGAGTATCCTGCAACATCACAAGTTACAGCCACAGTGGGTCAATACATTGGAATAGTATTGGCAAGTGATACCTTAGTAGAATATTAGCATCTAGATACTACATGCATTTGGCTAAGTGTAGTTTAGGCTTGCTTTGCTCAAAATAGGTTTTTACCTATCAGTTGAAAACACTAAGTTTTTCTTTGACATAACTTTCCCAAGGAACCACCAATAGAAATTGGTGAACCTTTACCCTTGTTCAACCAAAAGTTTTAACTTAGAAAATTGGGATGAGGAGATTCTTGATAGCTTCCATGTCTTGATGCTCAAGTTGTCCAATACCAGGGACATGGCTAAGTACTTAGATTCTTCTATCTGCAAAGGTTGTGCACTTTCCCCACAAGACTTGATTTTCACCAAGACAGGACCTTTCAGAAGCCTTCCCTTAGACCAAATGGACGCGTTCCAACCTATCATCCCACTACCACCAACTGTCCAAATGGCTAAGTTATTGCAACCAATGTGATCCAGACAGAGCCCATAATGCCATGTGGCTGCACTAGAAGCTTCTTTAACATTTGGCATCTCAAATCCCTTTGTTCCTGGGTGGCTTTCCACAAGTGACATACACAAGGTAAACCACAGAAATGGGCCTTGTGTAACCACTCAACACAAACCATTTCTTTCCATTCCACCCAGGTGTTTCATTCACTTAGTTGTTTTATTAAGCAAAACACAAGTCAAAGACTTAGAAACATTTCTCATAGCATGAATATATAGACCACCCTTGGTTGCTACTAGCTAGGCTAAGCATGGAAATAGCATGTATCTTACTTAGAGGAAATTCTAACATTTCTACACTACTAGGATTTCCCAAGCATAGCATATAGATACTTAACAAAATATTCATGCAATGTCCTATACAAAATATTTCTAATGCATAGGTGAAAATATAGGGACAAAACACGAAGCACCACTTGCCTTGGTAGTTTGGGGAGTAGCAACAATCTTCACAACCACAATCACTATTTGCACCAAAATCTACACATAAAATAATGGCACCAAAATCATATAACAAAATATACAAACAAAAACATATGAATGTATGCAAATGCCATGTGATGATTTTTAAACCCCAAACAAGACAAGTATATAGTACTGAAACATACAAGGCCAAAACACACTAAACAAACTTTATTTGATCTTTAAATCATTTTTCAAAACATTTATATACCCAAAATAAGCTTACAAATGACTCTGCAAAAATAACCAATTTTCCAGAAGGAAAACATTAAACACATTGCATAAACAGATAGGATTCTTTCTCCTGATTCCAATGATATAAAAATTACAAAATTTGAACGTGTGGATCAAAAGTTATGAATTTTACAAGTTTGAATCACTAATAGATCTAAATTATGTTTTTAAATCTAAACGTAGGCCACACGTCGTGTTCTGATTGGCCCGTACCGGTTCGGCCGGATCGACCAGTGTGGACCGCATGATCTAAATGAAATCGCATAGCTAGATCTAACACATACCCCTTCGCTAAATGATTCTATCGCGTGCGTTGGATCTATATCTGACGGTTGCTGATCAAGCAACCAAAGATGGGCGGCGCTGGCGACGGTGGCGTGGCGGCGGCGCTCTGTCAGTGATGCTCCGACAGCTACAGAGGGGGCTGGGGTCAACGGAGGGGCTTACCGAACTCGCAAGGTCGCGCTGATGCGCAACCTCTTGCTGGCGTGGACTGGGGCGTGCTGTGGAGGTCACTGGGGCTCGTCGGAGTAGCGGGCGGCGTCGGGTTCTTGCAGTCGACGACGTTGCCGATGATGTGGACCACCCTAACACAAACCGAAGGCGTCAGGGTGTGCACAAAAAACTGGCGAACAAGATAGGGTCAAGCAGAAAGCAAGGGGCGGCCTGGTATTACCTAAATCGTTCACCGGAGTTAGGCGGCGGTTCTGCCGTTTGCTGAGGTTGTCGGGGACGGCGACCTGGGTCATGCGCGGGCAAAACAAAAGCATCAGGAGAAGCACAGAGACACGACGAACTTGATAGCGTCAAGCAGAAGACGAGGGGCGCTTGGTACTCACCGGAATCAGTCGCCATAGCTCGTCGGAACAGCGGCGGAGTTTGATGAAATCTGGGCAGCCTGGTGGAGAGGAGAGGGTGCTGTGTGGGGGGAAATGGCTGTGGTGAAGAGGGTATTAAGTAGCCAGGAGCGGGGCGGGGATTACTCTCTGTATCAATGGGAATTAAGCGGGGCTTAACTGCGGCGAGGTAACGGCGGAACGGCTCGGGCGCGCGTTGATTGGGGACGATGCTGACGGGGCAAGGTGGGGTCGGGCTGTCAGCGGGTGGGTGCGCATTGCTGTGGTGAGAAATAGAGGGAAAATGGGAACCCCGGGTGGGCTTATTTGGTTGCTGGGCCGAATGGGTAGCGCCTGGCCCAGTTCTGTTTTCTTAACCTTTTTCTTTTTCTAATTCGATTTCCAGGAAACCTTTTCAAATGAATTAAAATGTGTTTGAATTACAAATCTTTCTGGACTTTTATAAAGTGAAACCTGCATAATTTTGAGCATAAAACCATGCTGTCTTACTAGACTTGCTTGGTTCCTTTGAAATTTTAAAATAAACAGTGCCTTAGCACAAGATTTGATAAAGATATGAAAATGGTTTTAAAACCATAATTTGTTTTGGAAATTTTGTCCAAGCTTTGGAACTCAACCAAACCAACTTATGAACAAACAAATCTTGGTTTGAAACAAATATTCTCTCACTAGAGAGTAGCATTGGATCAATGCTTGTCTACATAAAATAATAAGCACTCAATGCTTCTGTTTTCTTGAAATGACTTTGAAAATGATCCCTAAATGATTATGCATGCATGGATGATATGCAATCTTTGAAAACATGATTTTAGGGATGTTATAAGAGGCAATAATAAAGATGTTATTATTATAATTCTTGTTCATGATAAAGTTTATATTCCATGCTATAATTGTATTAAGCGGAAACTTTGATACTTGTGTGGTTTATGAACAACACCGTGTCCCTAGTACGCCTCTATGGACTAGCTCATTGATTAATGATGGTTAATGTTTCCTAACCATAGACATGAGTTGTCGGTTAATAATGAGATCATGTCATTAGGAGAATGATATGATGGACATACCCAAATCAAGCAGAGCAATTAGATCGTGTCATCGTGTTCATCTTTGCGAAGCTTTTTCTTATGTCAAATATTGTATTCCTTAGACCATGAGATAATGCAACTCCCTGGTATCGGAAGAAAGCTTTGAGGTCATCAAACGTCATCCTATGAGAGGGTGATCATAAAGGTGTCTCTCAGGTGATCGGAAAGTACTTGTTGGGTTGTATGTATCGAGATGGGATTTGTCCCTCCCAAGTCGGAGCGATATACTTCGGGACCACTCGGTAATCGATATCAACACCGCTTGCAAGCACGTGGTTAAGGAGTTAATCACAAAGTGATATCGGATTACAGAACGAGTAAAGTACTTGTTGTGAACGAGATTGAACTAGGTATGCTGATACCAACGATCGAATCTCGGGCAAGTAAAATATCGCATGACAAAGGGAATATAAATATGGGATTAATTGAATCCTGTCATCGTGGTTCATCTGATATGATCATCGATGAATATGTGGGAGTAAATATGGGTTTCCATATCCCGCTGTTGATTATTGATAGAAGATCGTGTCTGCATATTCTCGAACCCGTAGGGTCACACACTTAACGTGTCTCGACGCTAGGATAGAATGGATAATTGGTTTATGAGTTTTTGTTCGGAGTCTCGGATGAGATCCAGGACATCACGAGAGGTTCCAGAATGGTCCGGAGAATAAGATTCATATAAAGGAAAGCAGTTTTTGGATTTCGGAATTGTTTCGGAATGTTCGGTATTGTACCGGAAGGTTCTAGAAGCTTCCGGAGTGCGTCCAATGTGGCCCCACTTGTCCGAGGGGGGCGTGGGCCTACGAGGGAGTTCCCTGGCCGCATTGGGCCAGGGGCACAAGGCCCCATAGGCCCAGCCGGCCAAAACCCTAGGGGACCTTCTAGAAGGGGGGAGACTTGCCCCCCACTCCACCCTTGGGGCCGCCGCCCTAGGGCTTGGAGGAGGGGGCAAGGGGGCCGGCCAGCCACCTATATAAGGTGGGCAGGGGTCGCACCCTCCCCTCACCCCAAAACCCTAGCCACCAGCTGCTGCCCTACACCTCTCTCTCTCTCCCGACTGCGCGTAGGCGAAGCCCTGCCGCAGAAACTCTCCACCATTGCACCATGCCGTCGTGCTGTAGATCCAATCTATCTCTCCACCCCACTTGCTGGACCGAGGAAGGAGGAGACGTCGCGGCACCGTACGTGTGCATCTCTCGGAGGCGCCGCCACTTGTGGCGTTGGATCGGATCGAATCGCGAGGAGGAGAAGGCTAGTTCGACTACATCACCCACGTTATGTTGAGCGTTTCCACCGTGCGATTTCTTCATGGGAAGATCTCATCTATCCCTCTCGTTGATTGCATCTCCTAGATTAGATCTTGGCTTTCCGTTCGCTTCCGTAGAATTTTTTTGATTTACTATGCTGCAAAACCCTTCACACAGTTCATCATCCATTACAAACCATACATAAGGTCTTACACAAATAAGGATATCATGATCTAGTCTTAATACAATTCAAGCTCCATCTTCATGGTCACAGGCAATGCTAACGATAGAAGATGATCCTAGTTGTCGTAACCTTCCTCCTGTCCGTCTTCCTGATAGTCCTCTTCATAGTCTGGCCACAGGAATAGCCAGGGACAAAGCCATGAGTACTCTTTAAGTACTCGCAAACTAATACTAACAAGTGAAGTGGTTTTGAGTAGGATACTAAGCTCTAGGTTGTTTTGCAAAAAGCCAGATTTACCTTAACTAAGTTCAGAAGCAAAGAAAGCTAGTTGAATGTTTTATAACACCTAAGTGGGAACTTGCATTTCATGTCACAACTCTGTTGTGGTCAAGTCAAAGTCAGAACTCATTTCACAAGTCATTTTGAAAACATTTGACGACAGAACAGTATGGCTACTCCAACTGTCCATAACCGTGGACGCGGCTATTCGAATAGTTTGACACTCTAGAGATATTTCACCACAATATTTGATACATCCGTCAGGAACAAATCCTGAATTCACCATACTCGGTATACGGATAATCAATCCTAACCTTTCAATTACACGCCCTAGTATAGGCACCTCTCCTATGAGTTTGGCCTCCCAACCATGACCAACTGTCATCTTGGGTACTGCACAGGTGGACAATCTTCACAAGGTAGCCTCGGCTCAGACCTTGGCCGCAAGGGAACCCATACTAAGGTTTATAAATTTCCAGTTAAGCCCTACCCATTTTTTGGGGTATTGTGGTTGTATGGTAAAATTGGAATGGTATCGCATCTAGACAACCATCAGTTTTATAAAGGGCTAAGGCTCATGCCTTAACATTTTCATCATCGGAATCATCTGGTGTTCAAGAACACATGTCAAAACATTTCAGTAGAATGACTAATCATTCTAAGGTTTTCATAACCATTTTCACTAGGTATTCCCATCTAAAGTTGATCACGTTTTATGCTTAGCACTAGAATCTACAAGTGGGGTAAACACTAATGGGGGGTGGTAATCAAGTGTGCATGATCTAAGTTCAATATCATGCCTCAGGATGACATCAAGATTATCTAACTTAGGCCAAGTTTTATGCTTTTTATGCTACATTCTAATATCCTTTTATTATCTACAAGTTACTAAGTAAACTCTAAGAGAAAGCTTTGATAAAGAAATAAGATACTAAGCTTGCAAGTAAAACTAGGATGGGGTGTCATCAATGTGTAAGCTTGCTAGGTCAACTTGTACAGTAAGGCTTGCAAGATTTCAAGTATAGGCTTGCTTAGTTGCAAGTGTTAGCTTGCTCAGTTAAATGGTAGTATTAGGCTTGCCTTGTGTAGAGCAGTGGTTGAAGTTCTCCTCGGCTTCTTCCTTGTAGTATCCTCCTTCCTCCTTGTATCCTTGGTCGGTACTAGCGTCTATAAATAAATACGAGGTACACAATCACCACACAATTCTTAACTACTCTATTTAGCACACAAAGGTTTACACTAGATTATCTAGCCTCATCACTATTATCACAAAGATTAAAGAACTTGTCCTATTTATTTTATTTTAGAAAAGTAATTTCTACTCATTGAAAAACTACTTAAGATTTAATATTCTCCAACTAAAACATGGGATCATGTTGACACATGTCATCACCACATATTTGAGTACATGGGATTGTGATTTAAAGTGGTGTCATAATTTAATAAGGTTTAACCTTTTTATATTAATTAATTAAAGTGACTAGAAATGCCTATGAGGCATTCTTTTATTACTTAATCATTATTTATGTAAGTAAACCTATATATTTTTATGTATTCGAAAAGGTATGGTTTAATGTGATTTTTGAGAGTTGGAATCAACACAAAAGCTTTTATGGTTGAATTTTGAAAAATGTTTGAATGCAGAAAAGCTTCTGCCTTGTTATTTTTACCATGGGTTATCTACAATTCTAATTGGTTTGAATCCAATGGGCTTGGATTAAACACTCCAAAACCTTTCTAACAAAATTGGTTTCATGCATTTTGGTTTGGTGAATCGATCTAGGTTGATTTTTAAATCTAGGTACATAACTGGTTTTGAAATTAAACGAATAAACCTAAGTTTGAATTGTTGGGTCGCACGGGAGGTTTAACTGGGCCGGCCCACTACGTATAGCACGCGCGGGCATGGTTAAGTGAACGACCCCACTCATCAGTGAGACAGCAAGTGGCGAAGGGGTACGGGGTGATCTAGGCCATGCGATCTATCTCTAATCCTATGACTGTGGTTCATCGTCCACGTCGTGCAACACCGGCGAGGCTAAACCCTAGCGCGGCCAGTGGGGGTCGACGGGGGCTCACCGGGGCTCCGGTGATGGTCGGTGATGGGGGCGAACGACGAAGTCGACGACGACGATCCTCCTGCTACCGGCAACTCCTCCTGGAGCGGCACCAATTGATGGAGCCTCTCCTCCTCTGCAGCGGCAAACTCCGGTGAAATTCCGGCCACCTGGTGCTCGCCTTGCTCTAGGGGTGAGTGGGTGTGATCAGTGAGAGGTGGGGAGTGAGATGATATGCTCAAATCGAACGGGGTGGCCTCCTTTTATAGTGCCTGAAGGGGACCGACGGGCGCGGGTTGAGCTCATTGTGGTCGTCGGCACAGTATGCTAATGGCATGAGCGATGATAGGGGGCGGTGCGTTGCCTCCTGGCAAAGTTCAACTGCTTGATGGCGAGGCGTGGGGCAGTGAGGAACGTTCGGAACATCGCGGTGCTCTGTGTAGGTCCGATGGTGATTTTAATGGCACACAACGTCCATGGTCCACGAGGTGGCGAACGGGGTTGTCTGGCGGCTTGCTAGGGTGCTGGCGGTCACGCACGCAAGCGGCAAGGGCGGCGCGTGGTCTGTGGACTGGTGTCGCGTGCGGCGCACTGGCGCGCTCTCGGCTCGTTCGCAAAGAAGCTGGGCGCAAGCTTGTCATGTGGTCCAGTGGCTGGCAAGGCTTGGGGCTTCAACAGGGGGTGGCGGTGTTCGGTGGTGCGTGTCCTAGACAAGGTTGGTGACGCTAGAGCTTCTCCTAGCTCGCTGGCGACATGGGGGTGGCAAGGGTGCTCTCGGCATGGTCACCATTGATGGCTATGCATGCTCACAGTGGTGCTAAGGCTAGTTAGATTAGTTTGATCATCTACTGAGAGTGTAGAGTGATCTAGAGAGGGAACAAGGTTGGCCAAAATTACTGCTACTAATAGTGTTTGATGTTTGTTTGTTTGCTGATGACAAGGTGTTTGATGAAATGGCCGAAAGAAATTCAAATTTGAATTTTGGATTCAAACTTGGTGGGTTTGCTAGGTACATACTAGGGAGTCTTGGGTTAGTTGGATTGGTCAAGGGGCACTCGTTTGGTTGGGTTTTGAAAATGTGTGATCTTCACATACGATAAAGATTCAATTTTGAATTGTGATTTGAATCAAGTTGCCAAATGTTTCTGCAAGTTTGAAAGGTGGGATTTGATTCACGTTTACTTGGTCTTTAAAGGGGTGAAAAGAAATGGAAAAGTTTCTGTTTGAAATCTCGGACTAGAAACACTCAAAGTGACCTAGTGAGCAAGATTGGCAAAAATGAGCATTTGCCTTATTTGATTTGTTTTTGATTTTCTCTTGATTTGTTTCTGCTTGGAAATGTTTTAGATGGTGTTTTTTTCATATTTAAATTATTCCTTGATATTTAGGTTAATCACACAAGTCCATTCATGCATTCGCACAATCATCACATTCACACATGCATTCATTTGGTTTTTATTAAATCAAAGTTTTTGTTAACCCTATTTTAGTGATTAGAAATTGATAATCATGATCAATAATTTTGGGATTTTACACTCTGCGTCCTATAAGCAACCGCGACAGACGGGAAGAGTCTTAGGAGGGTAATAGCAAGAAAGCTAACCCACTGCCACCTCCGCCTCCGTCGCCCCCTAGGAGCCACCATGGCACAGGAGGTCCGCGTCGCGTACGCAACCCTTCCCCTAATGGAAAGAAGAAAAAGGCAAGCCCAGATCCATATGATGCATGTTCACGCTTGGACAAGATTCCTGAGGACCGGGAAGGACAGTACATGGGACCAGGTTGCTTTGGCCCTGTAATACGGACCGCAACTTACCCCAAGGCTTTCTGGATTGACAAGACGATCAAACCCTATGACGGCACCGCCAAGCCGGCTACGTGGTTGCAGGATTACGACAACGTGGTGGAGATCACCCGGGAAAACCCCAACGTTGCCGTCAAGTACCTCCCACTAATATTGACGGATATAGCCCGCCAATGGATCGACGACTTGCCGAAGAAGTCCATATGCAATTGGTTGGCAATGGAAGAAGCGTTCACCAAAAACTTCGAGGGTACGTAAAAACGTCCCTGCATTGTTGGCGATCTACAGTGGTGCGTGCAGGAGAAAGACGAGAAATATCGGGCCTACCTCTCCCGTTGGCTGGATATGAAAAATTCCTGCGCAAGAGTGCACGATCAGACCGCTATGGCCGCCTACATCGATGTCTTGGAAATGGGCACTTTGCTCCATCATAAGTTGAAGCACCTGCAGGACAATCACAGGCTAGATCTCAATCAGATGGTCTCCTTGGCTAGCGAGTTCGTGGCTGCCGATGACGATGCTCGTGGCTATTTGCTGGTAATTGCCATTCCAACCCAAGCCAAGAGGAACAATAGCACTAAGCGGAAGAGTCTGCCAGAAGAAAATCCAACCTCCAACTTGGTCACAATGATGTTTGTAGGAAGACGTGATGGTGCGCAGCGTGGCCGAGGACGGGGGGCTGGTCGTGGGCAGCAGCGTGGTAGTGAAACTACCCTAGCAACGCCTCACGTTCCCCAAACATATGAGGAATACCATGATATACCATGCCTTGTACACCTCAACGCCAATGAAAAAGCTACCCACACCAACCGCCATTGCAAGTTCTTCAACGATCTCAAAGAAGACCCGAAGTCCGGCTAAAAATGAAGCTAGAAGAACCGAACGCGAGGAAAGGGCAAAGTGAAGAAGAAGGAAGAGGAGTCCAAGGATTCAAGTGACATGGACGAGGACGTTGACCCCAAGCACGCCGACAAGGGCGAAGGCAAAGGAAAGAACCCCGTCGAGAAGAAGATCCCCATCTACCACACTTTCCTTGGCACCCCAACTTTCCGGGCACATAAAACCTCATTGAGGATACTGATGGCCACCCTACCCCCAGTTCCCCAATACATACGTTGGTCGGAAGTTCCAATCACTTGGGATATGAAGGATCACCCAGACCTCATTCCAACGGAGAACCAATATGCCATGGTCATCAACCCTTTGATTGACAGAAATGCGTTCACCAAGTGCATGGTGGACAGTGGAAGCAGCATCAATATCTTATACCTGGATACACTTCACAAGATGAACTTGACGAAGACCAACCTAAGTCGGACCAGCACCGTGTTCCATGGTGTAGTTCCTGGTCAGGAAGCTCCGTCCCTTGGGTGCATCACGCTTCCGGTCGCTTTTGGCGATGTCAGCAATTACCGCCAAGAATGCATGACCTTTGATGTGGTCCCCTTAAAGAGCGTGTACCACATCATATTCGGACGCAACATATTCCACTCCTTCATGGCCAAGCCATTATTCATCTACAACAAGCTCATGATACCCGGACCAAACGGTGTCATCACCATATCCGGAATCTTTTCAAAGGCAAGGGACTGTGAGATTGGAGAAGAAAACTTTGCAGAAGCTGTCCTCTACAATGAAGAATTCAAGGAGATCCAGAGCAAGGTCGACGCCTCGGAGATGCCGGCATCGAAGAAACAGATTTTTGACTCCGATCCCGATTTCAAGGCTGCCATCGAAATCAAGTCGGTGGAACTTATGGTAGGCGATGACTCCAAGACCACCGCCCGTTGTAACGAACCTAGACACTAAATAGGATAGCGCGCTCGTCGAGTTCCTCCGTGAGAATAGGGACATCTTTGCCTGGCAACCTATCGACATGAAAGGTGTACCTAGGGAACTTGCCGAGCACAACTTGAATATTGATCCAAAATGCAAACCGGTGAAACAACTTCTACATCGCTTCCGAGACGAGAAGAGACGCGCCATAGGCAAAGAGATAGCTAGGTTACTTAAGGCTAGTTTTATCCGAGAAGTCCTTCAAACCCGATGGGTGGCTAATCCTGTACTTGTCCCCAAAAAGGGAACCAAAAATTAAGAGTATGCGTTGATTACACTGGCTTGAACAAAGCGTGTACGAAGCATCCGTTTGCTTTTCCTCGCATTAACCAAGTCATTGACTCGACGGCTGGCTCGGAACATCTGTGTTTTATAGATGCATACTCGGGATACCACCAGATGATTATGAGGAAGTCGGACAAATTGGCCAGTTCGTTCACCACACCTTACGACATGTTTTGCTATGTCATAATGCCCTTTAGGCTCAAATATGCAGGTGCTACGTACCAGTGGAATATTAGTGTTGCCTACACGACCAAAATTGGTCGAAACGTTCATGCCTATGTGGATGACATTGCGGTGATTTCTAAAAAATCAAATGACTTAATCTCCGACTTAAAGGAAACCTTTGAAAATCTCCGGCAATACAACATGATGATTAACCACAAGAAGTGCGTCTCTGGGGTTCCAGCCGATAGATTGTTGGGCTTCATCGTTTCACAGCGTGGAATCGAGGTCAACCCGGAGAAGATCAAGGCCATCCTAAACATCAATCGTCTGACATGCCTGAAGGACATTCAACGGCTCACAGGCTGCATTATAGCAGTTAGCCGGTTCATCAACCGACTTGGAGAGAAGGCTCTACCGTTGTACAAGTTGCTGAATAAGGCAGACAAATTCACATGGATGGACAAGGCAGATGATGCGCTTAAGGAGCTGAAAAGATACTTTCTTCAGCACCTATACTCGCAGTGCCCGGGCCAATGGAGCCTATGTTAATTTACATGGCGACCAGAAACTAGGTTATCGGCATCGTTGTCGTGGTGGAGCGGAAAGAACCAACGCATGAGTACGGAGTACAACGACCAGTTTACTATGTAAGAGAGGTCTTGACAGAGTCCAAGCAGCAGTATTCGCACTACCTAAACCTAGCTTATGGAGCGCTCCTTGCTTCTCGGAAGCTAAGGCACTACTTCCAAGAGAACCCTATCACAGTAGTGAGCAAGGCTCCATTGTCCGACATCATCAAAAATAGTGACGCTACGGGATGGTTCGCGAAGTGGGTCATTGAGCTTGCCGCCTTCGAGATCACCTACAAGAGACGTGATGCTACCAAATCACAAGTCTTGGTGGATTTTATTGCATATTGGACGGAGATGCTAGATGCTACCCCTGTATTAGAGCCAGAATACTGGGTGATGCACTTTGATGGATCAAAGCTACTCAATGGCTCGGGGGATGGTGTGTAACTATAATCACCAATGGGGGAAAACTGCATTACGTTCTGCAGATCCACTTTGAGGCTACGAATAACATGGCGGAATATGAAGCACTCATTCACAGACATCAGGTAGCCAAGGATATTGGCATCAAACGCATAGTTTGTTGTGGAGATTCCGACATGGTTTCCTAGCAGGTGGCTGGCACTTGGAACGTGCGGAACCCTATGATGGCGGCATATCGAGACGAAGTGGACAAGATAGCCAAGTGCTTCAAAGGCTACAAAGTCAAGTATGTCAAAAGGGAGGAAAATAAGGCGGCTGATATGTTGTCAAAGCTTAGACTAGGGCACAAACCAATTCCGCATGGTGTTTTTTTGGAGCATCTACGGACCCCATCCGTGAAGGGAGCGGACCCTGAGAACCTAAATAGAGTCGACTCATTTGTTAACGCAGTAACAATAGTCCCTCCGGCTTGGACAAAATCGTGCATGGAATATCTCGTACACGGAACTTTGCCCATCGACGAAGTCGAAAGTCGGCAAATAGTACGTCGAGCAAAGGGCTATATCATAATAAATGGGCAGCTCTAGAAAAGAAGTACAACTGGTGTATACGTGAAGTGTGTCTCCCAGCAAGAAGGTATCGATATCCTTCATGAGATCCATCTTGGAGATTGCGGGTTTCACGCCGCTCCTTGATCATTGGTCTCCAAAGCCTTCCGGCAAGGATTCTACTAGCTGACCGCAAAGGCGGACGCTAACAAGCCGGTCGAGACATGCATGGGATGCTAGTATTATTCCCGGCAACCACATGTACCAGCTGAAGAACTGCGAACCATACCAATAACATGGCCATTTGCAGTCTGGGGGATTGACATGGTTGGTCCATTGTAGATGGCACCTTGTGGGTTTACGCATCTACTAGTAGCAGTTGATAAATTCACAAAATGGATAGAAGCTAAACCCATTAGAAAGCTTGATGGGGCAACTGCCCTTAGGTTTATCCGGGATCTAGTGGTGAGATTTGGTCTCCCACACAACATCATCACCGACAATGGCAACAACTTGTCACTGAACAGAGAAGTATAGGATTACTGTTGCGAGAAAGGCATCCACCTTGATTTAGCATCTGTGCCTCACCCAAAATATAATGGTAAATTTGAATGGGCCAATGGACTAATTCTGCAGGGAATAAAGCCACGTCTAGAAGAACTGCTACATAGTGCAGCTGGAGCCTAGGTGGAGGAATTGCCATATGTTTTGTGGAGTTTACGGACTACTCCCAACCGATCCACCGGCTACACCCCTTTCTTCAAGGTATATGGAGAAGAAGAAGTTCCATCTTCTGACATCCTCCATGATTCACCAAGAGTTGCCGCCTATGACAAGGATGACGCTGAAGAAACCAGACGCTTAGATGTGAACTTTCTCGAGGAGGTACGCATGCTGGAATGCCTGAGACCTGCCATCTACCAGTAGAAGCTACTCAGCTACCATAGTCGCTGCATTCAGCATCGCTCATTGAAAGAGGGGGATCTGGTGATCCGACTTAAGCAAAAAAAGCCATACAAATTATCCCCGCCATGGGAAGGACCTTTCATCATAAGCAAAGCGCTACTCAATGGTTCCTATTACCTCATTGATAATCGTGAGTTGGAAGATAAGCCAAACGAGGAACATAAGAGTAAGCGACATGACCCGGATGATGACTACCCGGAGCTTGACCGGCCATGGAACATAGCACAGCTACGTCCTTTTTACACCTAGCATATTTTATTATCTACTGTGTACCTCTTATATGATGAATGAAATAAAGCTTTTGGTTCACTCATATGACTGAGTCATTTACCTCCTTTAGTGTTCATTTTTGGATCATGTAAAACCTTTATACACAAGATTTCCATTTTCACTTGTGAAAATTCCGCCTACGGACATTAGCTTAAGTTATCTGGTCTACACGTTCTTTGTTGTTTTTATGTGGATTATAGAGTAGTGACTTTTAGCACTCAAAGTCGGCGATTTTGTGCTTAGGTTCTTGATGGTGCCATTAGGCATCATCACCGGAGCTCATGGTTCTGAGTGAGGGTCTTCTGACTCATGAAAGGTCAAGCATAAACACCAAAGTAATGGATAATCCAGCACTTGCTTAAAAATATATACAAATATACATGATGGAACTAGTTCTTGAGTAGCTAGAAGCTTATACCCAAGTTTTCTACCTTAAGTGAACCACATTGTTTTTCCGCATAAATAAATAGCCAGAAGAGACAAATATTACAAAATGATTTCATTCTTCTGGCGTAGAGGACTTTGAATATGTATGGTTGGTGATGGGAGAGCCATATCGTTATTCATCAAAGTCGGTGGTCTTTATGGACTCGGAGCCAGCCTAGTCAGCGTTAATAACCTCAAGAGGCATGAAGACATCCGCCTTGACTAATTGGGTGGCCATGGTGTCATAGTCGTTGAGGGAAGACCAGATTGCATCGTCATCGATTTTCTATCCGTCTTCGTCCATGTCAGGGAGATCAGAGGTCACCATGTCAATGTCGGCATCATCATAGTGGGCCCTGACCATGGCTAGGGCCATCGTAGCGCCATCCCAGGTACACGAAGCTTTCCAGCTTACGATATGCTCGGGGGCTCGGCGAAGGATCTCCGAGAACTTCATGATCGAGTCCACCGCCTTAATGTTGATGTCCAAGGGCTTGGCGATCTCCTTAGCTTGGGCGATCATGGTGTCTATGAAGTTGCCGACAAGAATCATGCACTCTTTTGGCGGAGGAGCGTTGTTGGCTAGGACAATAGGAGCTACATTTCCGACGAAAACATTTTAGGGCATAAGTTCACTAAATCAGATTAAAGTACGTGACTTATAGAAGTTCAAGACGGGTAAAGCTTACCAAAGACGCTGCTCTCGGCCTGCTGGAGAACCTCCGCCATGGAGTCATGTTCCTTATAGAGAGTGTTGTATGCCTCAAGGTTGCGAGCATTCTTCTCGTCGGCAACTTTCTTCTGCTCCTTGATAATGGAAATCTCATCCTTAAGGCGGTTCATCTCCGTGTTAGCAGATTCTTGCATGGAGGCTAGCGCTTCTTCATGCATCTTAAGGGTATCATCCCTTTCCTGCTTCAAGATTTTGTTTTTGCTATCTAGCTCTTGAATGTTCTTGGATTGCTTAACAATTTCTTTGGCCTTGGCGATAGCTTCTTCAAGTCAAAGAAATAACAAAGCATAATGAGTAATCGGAATATGAAGAAACAAGATCAAGTTGAGAATTAAACTGAGAAGAAACCAGACTCTTGCTATTGATGATCTGTTACTTCAAATAGGCAATTTTATCCTTTTAGCTTCAAGATCCTTGCGCATCTTGTGGAACTTATCATTGGCGGTTACCCTTCAAGAATTCTCATTATGTAGAAGCAAAGATACTTAGTCTACTTAGCCCATCTATCCAGAATTATTTGGTTCCACCTAGAGGCTCGGGGGCTACAGTACGAGTTTTTAAACTCAAAGCGATGCTTAGTCTTTCTTTAAGCATCTAGTCAGAACTACTATTGTTTCAACTAGAGGCTTGGGGTCTATAGTATTGAAAATTACAAACACTACGTATGCTACTCTAAAAGTATCTAGTCGGAATTATTTATTTAAACTACACACTTCGGGGCTACGGCACAAAGTTTCTTACTTAGTCACTCTTAGAGCATTGAGACCAAAATACCTATGGTTTTCCGTCTCAATACCAGGGGGATACAGTGGGAAATTATATGTGAAATGGAAAGGCATAGAAAACTTACATATGCGATGATCCTGATGTTGCTGGCGCTCTCAGTGAATAGTTTGGCAAAGGCAGCTGTGTTAACTCGGAGGAGTTCCGCCTGCTTGAGAAGCTCCTCAAGGTCGCATGTTGGAGAAGTCGGCGCTTCACCCGGAGCCGCGGTAGAGGTGCTCGGAGTAATCACTGTAAAGATGATCTTAGGGGCCTCCACCTTGCTCGTGGTCGTAGTAGATCCGCCTCCCACCATCCTATATGATAACTTCTCTATTCATGATATGACTCTACTAAAAAGGTAAAAAGATGAAATATAATGATGTGATACCGAGGCACTCCCCCAAGCTTGGAACAAACCAAGGGGATGCCAAAACCTGATGACGAATTACTCCTTCGGGGGTGGTGGTGTTCTCATGATGAGGAAACCCTCCAGCATCTTATGAAGCCTGTTATTCTCCTCTTGTAGTATATCCACCTTTCTTCTTAGGACTCGGTACTTATCAAAAAACTCATCAGTGCTCGAAGGGCTTCCACTGCCTCAGGGCAGGAACTAAGGTCTGGAATGGAGGTCATCATCCCCTGCATATTATGATAAAAAGCACGTCCAGTGTTAATTGCCCCTACAAAAGTAGGTTTTCTTGCCCTTGATCCCATGGCAATTTGTCCCTTCATGCCTACTGACATGTTCTTCAATTCCTCCGTGACGCTCTGATCCATGTCCTCGCGCCTAGCTGTGATCCTTTCTTCTTCCACCCATCCAATGAAAGTCCCATGCTCAAGATAGCGGTGGAGCTCGCGCCGACGTCGCAGCTCATAGTCCTCCTAGAGCGAACCCTGGAACGACATCTGAACATAACAGATCGAAATTAAAACAAGACGATAACACGATATACGTACCTTAGGGAATCTGGGTGGTTATATATTACGAAGTTTTACGACATAAGGAAGGTACTAGGCGAAAATGGGACGGAGACGGGCTCTGGGGTGGTCACACCCCCAGTGGCGCGGCTAGGTGGGGCCCGCACCACTGGGTGGTGTGGGCCACCCAGGTTCCGTTTCCTTCCCTCTTTCATCTTATAATCTTCCATATGGAATAAAAACTACAAAAATATAAATAGAAAAGTTTTCGCAAACCTTTTATTTCTAGCACTTTTACCTATTCGAAAACGGATAGTGCAGGTACCTGAGTTTGGTCTCTAATAAATTCTTCCGGAGTCACCATTTGAATAATATAAACATCTTCATTATAAGAATCTCCAGAAATATAATTTTTGAGCCTTTAACCATTCTTCATCTCCTTACGTCATTCTCTCCCGAAACGTAAAAATATCTTTCTTACAAAGCTTCACACAATATTCATTAGCAACATTAGTGTATGCAAGGTAAAAAACCTTTTGGGTTCAATTTCAACTGAAATCCATCAAAACATAAGCTACTATAGAAAATCCTTTCGAAAACCCCAAAAATAATTTAAAAGGAAATCGATTTAAGAGGCAAATGCAAATAATGGCAGAAATCTGTCAAAACAGACCAGCAGGTAAAGATTGATTTTTTGAAAATATTCTATTGCTCAAATAAAAAAGTGCAGAACTAAAGAAAGTTGGATAATAACTTTAAGCACAAGCACAAACAATTACAGATCCATCCGACGTACGGGGATTTTTCACGAATTTTAGAGTTAAGCACCAAAAATCTGTTCCGGGACAGCAACTTTCCACAACTCACCTACTTCTTAAAAGAGGCAAATATTGACACAAAAACCAACCAAAAAGGATAAGGAGAGGTTATTACAGAGGTAATAACTTCCAAGACTGAAAAAAATAAAAAACGAATGCAAACTAAAGTGGGTTGTCTCCCAAAAGCTCTTTCTTTATAGCCATTAAGATGGGCATGATAATTTCAATGATACTCTCATAGAATATATGGATTTGAAGTGAAAGAGAGCATCAAGAAGAAAATATCCAACACATTTAAGTCTAACACACTTCCTATGCAAGGGAGTTTTGTAAGAAAACAAATTATTAAAACAAAAGGCTACTAGCATAGGAAGACAAAACAAGTGCAACTTCAAAGATTTCAACATAAAGCGGGGAAACTTAATATTATTGAGATGCATAAAACCATGTTTCCCTCTCTCAAAATAACTTTCAATAGAACTATGAATAAAGTTAACAATATAACTGTCACAAGAAACATTGTTATCATCAGAATGAGCATACTTAAAATCATCAAAAAGAGGTTTAAGGTCAAAAATTGGATCAATAGAAGCAAGTTGTTCAACACTAAAATCCTCATTAGGCAATTCATTTTCATAAGTAGCTTTAGCAAATTTGAAAAAATTAAACTCATAAGATTCTCCATAGAACTTAGTTAAAATTTTCTCCTTCTTACAATCTATAATATCTCCACAAGTGTTCACGAAAGGTCTACCAAAAATGATAGGACAAGTTTTACTAGCTTCCTTACCAAGCACTAGAAAATCAGCATGATATTTAGTCTTACCACAAAGAACTTACACATCTCTTACAATACCAATGGGACATACGGTCTCTCTATTAGCAAGGTGAATAACCACATCAATGTCTTCAAGCTTGCAAGAACCAATTTCATGCATAATTTCTTTGTAAAGCTCATAAGGAATAGCGCTTGAACTTGCACCAATATCACATAAACCATAATAGCAATGATCACCAATTTTAACAGAAAGCACAGGGACACTAGCTCTCCTAGTTTTACTAGGATGAGAGACAATATTAGAAGCATCTTCACAAAAGATAATGTGCCCATCTTCAACATTTTTAGTGAGCAGGTCTTTCACAATGGCTACTACAGGTTCAATATTTATTTGTTCATCAGGTTGTACAACTATCTTTGTACTTTTTCTAACCAAATTAGCTATAATAGAATGTTCCTTTACCTTATCAAGGAAAGGTATTTTCTCAATATAAGATTCAGGAAAATGCGATCAACAGTACAAAGTTCCGTATTTCTAGCAGGAACATGATTAACAATATCTTTATAAGGTGCATGGTACTTGTTCCACTCCTTTTTGGGAATTTCAATATAAGAGGCAAAGGCCTTAAAACAATTTGCAATACTTTGAGAATCAAGACCATACTCGGTACTAATATTATGAAAGTCATTAGTTCCCATAAAAGGTTTAATGCATTCATAATCATAATTTATACTTGACTTTCTCCCTTTCTCATTCTCCCATGCTTCAGTATTTTCTTTAATACGGTCTAGAAGATCCCATTTAGCTTCTTCTTTCATACGTGTGAATGATCCAGCACAAGAAGCATCTAATAAATTTTTATCATGAAGATAAAGCCTTGCATAAAATTTATTAATAATAAAATTATTAGGGAGCTCATGAACAGGACATTTAAGCATTAGTAACTTCAATCTCCCCCAATCTTGGGCTGTACTCTCTCCATCACAAGGCCAAAAGTTATATATTTGGTTCATATCCTTATGGATATCACAAGGAGGATAGATTTTAGAATAAAAGAGAGGTACTATTTCCTCCCATTCCATAGATTGTCTATTCTTTAACATCTTATACCATTGTTCAGCTCTTCCTTTCAATTATATTGAGATTAACTTTTTCTTAACTTGTTCCGTTGTGATATCTACACACTTAAACAATCCGCATAATTCATGGATAAAAAGAAAGTGATCACCAGGATAGACAGCTCCATCCCCAAACTAATAGTTATCCATAACACGATCAACAATTTTTGTAGGTATCTTAAAAGGATCTATTTCAGCAGGTGGTGGTTCATCTACTACCCTAGCAGTGGTAGTAGCTTTCCCAAATAGGAAACCAAGTGGGTTATCCATATTGGAAACAAAGTAGCAATCAGAAATAAAATCAATACTCATAGTAGAGGTTTCCTTTACCAGTTCCACTCTTCAATAAAGCTTCACTCCCCGGCAATGGTGCCAGAAAATAGTCTTGATGACCCACAAGTATAGGGGGTGTATCGTAGTACTTTCGATAAATAGGAGTGTCGATCCCAACGAGGAGCAGAAGGTGTTGACTAGTGGTTTGGATCAGGAATTCTCTTTAAATACTTAGCAAACATATTTTTAGGGGTTTTTGATAATGCACAGAAATAAAGTGCAAGTAAATAAAAACAACAATAATAATTGCTGCGTGTGCCCCAATCCTTTCTTCAGCAAAGGACAAGCCGGTTGTATTACTTATGAGGACCAAACGTGTGACACCCCCGAGATCAGGGCTAAACAAATCCCAGACCTTCGTATGACATAAGCTTAACCTTGAGCTTGATAATATCCAGTGAACAATTGGTAGCACGACAGTGACCCTACGACACAAAATTTATTACAGCAAGCTTATAACTAAGCGAAGAACCAAATTATTACAAGCAGAGGTCACTGACCGCAAACATCAAGCAACGAAAGGAAAATTATGGTATTAAGTATAGCAAACTTAACAAATGGCCTAAGAGGCCTGAAGCATAACGATGACATCCCAGCCCATAGATTCCAGGCTGCCGGCCGGGAACCCCAAGCTACTCGCGATGTCGATGTAGCACCAAACTGATCTTCAGGGAACACTTACTCTGCCAAAAGTATCAACAAATCAAGGGTGAGTACAAGGTGTACTCCGCAAGACTTCTGGCTGGTGGAGTTATTTTGCATAAAGCCATCTTTGTTTATAAAACAAGAGAGAGGAGAAGCTCGTCTATTTAGAGTGTTTAAAAAGGGGGTACGAGAGCGACGTCTCCAAAGTATTGATCATCATCTCTTGATATCCACCGAATCATCATCATCTGAACCCTTTCTAGGATCACCCCCTCGTATCCATGAGGAAGCATCCTTAAACACATGTTCATCTGCCATGTTTTACGATTAGGTTCAAGTTCTCTATGATCATCACGTTCGTTCCCAAGTCGTTCATAACCGTGTTCACGGCCTTCCGAAAGATTATTACCCTAGAGGGGTGTACAACTTTACCCACACGTACTAACCTTCTCTTAATGCCACTTAATATTAGCCCTCTTCCTTGGAAGGCTGACAGAGTGTGGTTAGACACGACTTTTACCTTTCTTTCGCCGAGACCATGAGTCGTGCAATAAGTATGGTTCCGTCGTAACGGGTCAAATCCCGAAGCCGATACTTAAAGATGTGAGGCGAGGTTGGTTTACCAGGGGCGCTATCTACCCCAAGCAACACGGTCCACACTTCCCTACCTGTTATGAATGCATCTTCACCCAGAAAATCTTTCAAAAGGTTTTCTATGCATATGTCGAATGGAACGCCCAAACTATGTGACTCATGGAATCTACTAGGCAAGTTAGTCACTCGTGGGGTTTTCTAGGCCCCGTGTGGTTGTATGCTCGTCTTGGTACAAGAGGAAAGAACTCAGGTCCTAGTGGTGGCGAGTATGGGACTACAAAAACCACATCCCACTATGGCCCCCCATACAAGCCTTAGCATGTTTAATCTGATATCACTGATCTCATCTCATTTTGTTCTCCTACCATACTAGATTCTCTGCATCTGATACATCATCTAGATGAACCAGAACTGACAGCTATGCATGGCTAAGCAAACACAGATATAAGCTCTAGCAGTGCACACAAGCCAAACCTAGTGATGCTAGGAGCGGTGCATCAAGTAATATAAGCTCAAGGGAGTAATGCAACAGATATGATACTCTATCTATCGATATAAGACCACAGTAGAATCGCATGTGTCATGGCAGGAATTGAAATGCTTTCGAAATCATAGGATTATATCATGGTGGGGCTATGCTTGCCTTTGCCTGTTGATAACCAATAAGCAGATCTTCGGGAATCTTGTACTTTACTTGATTACAATTGGTCAAGTATTGTACGTCGATCTTTGATCTTCGACGGTCTTGATCTTGGTCTTCAACCTCGATCTCGATATCGTATTCTACCGGGAAGAAACAAACACCAAAAAGAGAGGCAAACAATAAACACATGGCATCGATGCAATGCTCAAGCAAGTATGATGATATGACAAGTTAAATTGTATTGAATTGAAACCCTAGAACATGCTCGACAGTTTAATCGGGGTTCCGAGGGGTGAAAACCCTAACTCGGGGAAACTCCGGATGTATATGAGAGGGGTTACTATGTTCTTCTAATTATACTTGTCATTTAAGTTGTTGAATAATGCATGATTATAGCTTAATTAGATAGTTCTCATTTTTCTAAACATTTTGATATATTATTTATATTTTTCTGACTTATAAATCAAAAGTTATTGATTTTACAAGTTTATATCAAATTCTGGAATTAATTAAATCAATTAAAAACCTTTACTGCGCAAGGCTGACGTCAGCTCGGGGCTTTAAACCTTTTACACAGAGGGTTGGGCTAGCCCTAGAGACAGACAGGTGGGGCCTGCGACACGTCAGCGAGCCACACAAGCAAATGGGACCGGGGCTGGTTTGACTAGGTCAGACCCTAACCTAAACTTTTTGCACTGCACAGGCATGTAGCCTTTGAGGCTGGCAAGTGGGACCTTGGCCACGCGTATGCCACCTTGGCGCAACGCAGAACTCGCCAGAGAACGGCCAGACGGTGGCGACAGACGGCGGAGGAGGGCGCAAGGGCTGCGCAACCTAGCCTACTCGAACCAGCGCAGCAAGGCAAACACAAAGGTGGCGGCGCCACTTGGAATAGGTCACCCGAGCAAGCTACATGGCGAGCGACGGCGGCAGCACATGACAGTGGTCGACGCGGGGAACAAACTAGAGAGAGGGGGAGGGTGGAGAGGCTCCTGAGAACCACCACATCACCAGGATGCTCAAGGGGACATCGTCGAGGCAGGGCGAAGCCGGATGTGCCCGGAATCGACGGGACAGCGATGGCCGGACTTCGGGAAGGAGGGCTTGATTCGACCGATTGAGGGCGCGCCAGCTTGCTTGGTTGGTCGGGGACGAACGAGGGTGGTGAGGCTGATCTCCTGGGACAGATGGCGAGGCTCAGGGCGGTCCAGAGTGACGGCGGCATGCGGTTACCGACGAGCTAGGGTTCGGTCGCCTGGCGGGGAAGAGAGAGGGAGGTCTCTAGAGAGGGGCAAATGGATGAGGGCGAAGGCGACGTCGTCGTGGATATCTTATCCACCCCTGAGCTCGACAAACGGCGGGATGGAGGCGGCGAGGATCGACGGCGCAGGTAGCGACAGCGAGCTGCTCGTCGTTGTCGAGGAAGATGACAGGGGAGGAGGGCAAAGCGGTACCGGGCCGCTGTGGGCTGCGCTGGGCTGGGGTGGGCTGCAGAGCTGCGCACGCGAGCGGCAGGAAGGGAGGGGAGAGAGATGGGCCGGCCTGGTTGGTCTGGACTTGATCATTTTGTTCAAAGAAACTGTTTTTCTATTTCTCTTTGCTTTTCTCTTTGTAATTTCATTTCAAATATTGTTTTAAACATTCCAAAAATAACAGGAGTTGGTATAAAGTATATAAAACATTGTGGGGCCCTTTTAACAAGTTGGGCTCCAATTATATTGGTATTTTCCAAAATATTCAAATCCTTTTGAATTGTTTTCAAATAGAGAAAGACGGATTAGGGTTTAGGTTTTTGCATATTTCTTTCTTACATTTTTAGAGGATGATGCCAATGAATGCACAATCAAAACCTAATTATTATTTAACTAGAACTGGGGTGTTACAGCTCTATCCCCCTTATGAGAATCTCGACCCGAGATTCCAAAGGTAGGAAAAGAGATAGAGAGAGAAAGAGACGGGGTCACTCTAAATATAAGAGGGAAACACACTAAACAACACAGAGTATCTCATGGTCAACTCATGAATAGAGTGTTTAAAAACAACTCTGAGATGACAAACATGAAATACGTCAAGGTAACGGAGGAAATAGGAGGAGAAGGTTTCAAGTTGTTAGATCGATGGTCTTCATAAGGATTGAGATCATGGAACTTACAGGAGGTTTTGAAGCTTCTGAAAAAGAAAGCTTCCAACAGAAAGATCAGAACCAAAAACTTCAAGAAATGAACCTCTACTAAACACCTTAAGTAGAGATTTTAGGTTGCAGAGATATGGATCAACAAAACCAAGCTGTTGAACTACTTTTGAAACAAAAGGGTCACTCTTTCATTCAACAGAAGGCGTAAGATAGACAGGTGTTTTGGTGGGGAGGACTCATAAGAGTCACAAAGAAACATGTAATCAAGAGGAACTACAGATTACCAAAATCATAGGCACTCTCAAAACATGGTTGAGAAAACAAAGGAAACTCTTTAGTCATCCAGGTATATCAAAATCTTTCACCAAAGATGATGATATCACTTTACACCACTAAATGAATAGGTAAGAAGATTCCTGATGACACGAGAATAAATAAACTTCATTCTAAGACTTCAATTACTTGGCACAACAAAATGATTGCCAACATAAAAGGGTCTGGAGGATCGACCGAGAGACATTCAACAACACTACTTTAAAGGTTCTCCTTGATGTTCGAGAAATCAAACATCAAGTAAAGGTTGGACTTCGGATGCAAAGGAAGCCATAAGCATAACTTCTATAATACATCATAGAAGAAGCCTCATGAGAAGTGGTTGCCATTGCTGAATCAAGAGAATATAACAAAATGTCTTTCTAGCTAAGTGTGTCAACCATTACATTATTCTTGCCAGATTTACAAAGAGACCTATGTCAAACCTTTGAAGAACACCAACCACCATTGCTGCTTGAGATTCAGCTTTGGTTAGGTGAGAGGATATTTCAGACTCAGCATGTCCGAATAGAAAGTTTGCAACATTTACCGTGAAGGTAAAGTTACTAGATTCTCAAGATATGGACTATAGTGTAAAACTCCAATAGACTGAGCTAGATTGCTAGAACCATGTATTTAGCATCTTGTCGAAAGACAACTGCATACGCATAAGTACCGACAATAAAACACACATATGTCCTTAAGGAAAGATAGATAAGTCTTCTTGAATCCACGACGACATCTTTCAACATTTGCACGTGAACCGGAGAAGGTTTCTTCTAACATTCAGAACACATACTTCTATATGACTCGAGGATGGTTCTCGAAATTTTCCAACATTAGTGCCAGATGTTCCAAATGAATCTTGTCTAGCATGGAGAAGATAAGAATGTCATTGATGGGCTCAATAACAAACTTATCAAGATAATCCATTAATATGGACTCATATGTTGCATGAACAAGGCAAGAATACTGGTTAGATTGAAGGACACGAAGATGTACTCAAGTGAAACATCACAAGTAGAAACAACATCAAGATAGTCCTTGGAATTGAGTTTGTTTTGACAATAGCCCAAATCAAATCAAATGTAGGGAAGATAACATATCCATGAAGGAGATACTATCTTTCTTCGACACGAAGGAAACTAGACATCCCTTTTTGGAGGAACTGGGTCGGATAGAACTTTTGTCTTACAACTCTCCAAGTTGTTGTTTTAAGCTCGACCAACTAGTTCAAGGGTATCCAGTACAAATACTTGGAGAAAGGAGCAGTTCAGAGAACTTGCTTGCTCAAGAACTGTACAACACGGTCATGTGGCAACATGGCGATACTTATAGTAGACATCTAAATATCACGAACCACTGATGTCTCACATAGTTCGAGAGGAAACTTGCTTTACAAGGCAAGAGGACACAGTCTTAGAGCTTCGGCAATAGCCTAACTCTTTGACTGAAGAGGTGCACCTGAATGACGGACTTGGTAACACAATCATCCTTTGCTTAGTGACAGGGTTAACCAATCATGCTAATAATGACACAAATGTCCTTGGAGTTCAAAACAATAACAATTGCTAAGAATCTCGAATAACCACATCATTACTCACACGCATCATTTACAAGCGCGAAGGCTCAAGGAAGGATGGGTAAACATGTGTGGAAGCATCACTGCATTAAGGGGTCATGAAACTCAGCACAACCTCTTAGTATAAAAGAGTGTGACACTTTAAGGTGGAACAGATAGAAGCTATCAATGCCTCTTGATCTGCAGATTTATAACACTTTGACCTGGTCCTAGATATGAGGAGGTACTCGAGTTTGTTTCTCCTAGACATCCTGAAATGGTTTGTCATGACGGACCACAAGAGTATCTTGCATCAGAAGACACCAATGCATATTTACTACTTGGCTACCAACTGGTAGACAAAGGTCGAAGAAGAACAAGGGAAAAAATACATGCTCAGGATGGAATCCCGAGATGTGGATGCATAAGTCAACAATCTTCTGAAAACCAATGCAGAGAAGGGGTAAGGTGGGGCAGAGTCATGAGTATAGATGCGAGACTCTCGAGGAGTACTCTTGTCGAGATCTATTTGGTTCCATTAAATAACATCTGCCATAACTGGTGGTTGGGGAAGTCCTTCATTGCCATAATTCAATCGTGTCAAAGACCACAATCTTGAAGGCTAGAATGGTAATACCAGCCATCCCGAGGTAATGTGTGAACATTTACAATAGGGGTCAAAAGAAGGATCTTGGGTTAAAGATCAGCTTCATGTACCGGATTCACAACACTAGAATCCAGCACAATCAGGGATCATCATTTCAAGTTCAAGGGTTAAAACCTGAGAAAGAAGTAACTACTACTTGAGTGACTTAGCGTACACTGCAAGGTAATAATCACAAGGTAGCTTACAAAATAAGAAACACCTTCTAAAGTACCCAAACAAATAAAAAGGAGGCACACAAGGCGAAAGGAATCCTCGAAGCCTAGAATAGAATATTGCAGATCCAACAATATAATATTGTGGGTCCAAAAGATAGATATATCATGATAGAAAGGACTCTCTCAGATGAAGCAGAGCAAGGGGTAACAAGGAATTCACAACACACACAACTCTAGAGAATTAAACACTAGGTCAACTGGCTGAGAAACGACATGCCAAGAGGGCACCTAAGCTTTGCAAGACTAGAATAGATATCAAAACTTTTCCAAAGTCCACACAGGATAAGATGACCCAGAGTTAGAGCGAAACTAGATACGGAGAAAAAGAAGCATACTAGAGTTTTCGCAAATAACTTTCAGCTTTTAAAATAATATTCATAAACACTAGACTCAACATCGACCAATAGAAAGGTTTTCCTACGGTCGGTACTTCTCTGATACCAAGACCTGTGACACCCCCGGGATCGGGGCTAAACAAATCCCAGACCTTCGTCTGACATGAGCTTAACCTTGAGCTCGAGAATATCCAGTGAAGAATCAATAGCACGACAGTGACCCTACGACACAAAATTTATTACAGCAAGCTCATAACTGAGCAAAGAACCAAATTATTACAGGAAGAGGTCACTGACCGCAAACATCAAGCAACAGAAGGCAAATTATGCTATTAAGTATAGCAAAGTTAACAAATGGCCTAAGAGGCCTAAAGCATAACGATGACGTCCCAGCCCATAGATTCCAGGCTGCCGGCCGGGAACCTCAAGCTACTTGTCGATGTCGATGTAGCACCAAACTGATCTTGAGGGAACACTTACTCTGCCAAAAGTATCAAAAAAGTAAGGGTGAGTACAAGGTGTACTCCGCAAGACTTCTGGCTGGTGGAGTTGTTTTGCATAAAGCCATCTTTGTTTATAAAACAAGAGAGAGGAGAAGCTCGTCTATTTAGAGTGTTTAAAAAGGGGGTAAGAGAGCGACATCTCCAAAGTATTGATCATCATCTCTTGATATCCATCGAATCATCATCATCTGAACCCTATCTAGGATCACCCCCTCGTACCCATAAGGAAGCATCCTTAAACACACATTGATCTGCCAAGTTTTATGATTAGGTTCAAGTTCTCTATGATCATCACGTCCGTTCCCAAGTTGTCCATAACCATGGACACGGCTTTCTCCGAAAGATTATTACCCTGCAGGGGTGTACAACTTTACCCACACGTACTAACCTTCTCTTAATGCCACTTAAGATTATCCCTCTTCCTTGGAAGGACGAAGAGGGTGGTTAGACACGACTTTACCTTGCTTTCGCCGAGACCATGAGTCATGCAATAAGTATGGTTCCGTCGTAACGGGTCAAATCCCGAAGCCGGTACTTAAATATGTGAGGCGAGGTTGGTTTACCAGGGGCGCTATCTACCCCAAGCAACCCGATCGATGCTTCCCTACCTGTTATGAATGCATCTTCACCCGGCAAATATTTCAAAAGGTTTTCTATTCATATGTCGAATGGAACACCCAAACTATGTGACTCATGGAATCTACTAGGAAAGTTAGTCACTCGTGGGGTTTTCCAGGCCCCGTGTGGTTGTACGCTCGTCTTGGTTCAAGAGGCAAGAACTCGGGTCCTAGTGGTGGCGAGCATGGGGCTACAAAAACCACATCCCACCATGGCCCCCCATAGAAGCCTTAGCATGTTTAATCTCATACCACTGATCTCATCTCATTTCGTTCTCCTACCATTCTAGATTCTCTGCATCTGATACATCATCTGGATGAACCAGAACTGACAGCTATGCATGGCTAAGCAAACACAGATATAATCTCTTGCAGTGCACACAAGTCAAACCTAGTTATGCTAGGAGCGGTGGATCAGGTAATATAAGCTCAAGGGAGTAATGCAACAGATATGATACTCTATCTATCGATAAAATACCACAGTAGAATCATATGCGTCATGGCAGGAATTGAAATGCTTTTGAAATCATAAGATTATATCATGGTGGGGCTATGCTTGCATTTTCCTGTTGATAACCAATAAGCAGATCTTCGGGAATCTTGTACTTGACCTTATTACAATTGGTCAAGTATTGTTCGTCGATCTTTGATATTCGACGGTCTTGATCTTGGTCTTCAATCTCGATCTCGATATCGTATTCTACCGGGAAGAACCAAATACCGGAAAGAGAGGGAAACAATCAACACATGGCATCGATGCAATGATCAAGCAAGTATTATGATATGCCAAGTTAAATTGTATTGAATTGAAACCCTAGAACATGCTCGACAGTTTAATCGGGGTTCCGAGGGGTCAAAACCCTAACTCAGGGAAACTCCGGAAGTATATGAGAGGGGTTACTATGTTCTTCTAATGATACTTGTCACTTAAGTTGTTGAACAATGCATGATTATAGCTTAATTAGATAGTTCTCATTTTTCTGAACATTTTGATATATTATTTATATTTTTCTGACTTATAAATCAAAAGTTATTGATTTTACAAGTTTATATCAAATTCTGGAATTAATTAAATCATTTAAAAACCTTTACTACGCAAGGCTGACGTCAGCTCAGGACTTTAAACCTTTTACACAAAGTGATGGTCTAGCCCTAGAGACAGACAGGTGGGGCCTGCGACATGTCAGCGAGCCACGCAAGCAAATAGGACCGGGGCTGGTTTGACTAGGTCAGACCCTAACCTAAACTTTTTGCACCGCACAGGAATCCAGCCTCTGAGGCTGGCAAGTGGGACCTTGGCCACACGGATGCCACCTTGGCGCCAGGCAGAACTTGCCAGAGAACGACCAGACGGTGGTGACAGACGGCGTAGGAGGGCGCAAGGGCTGCGCAACCTAGCCTACTCGAACCAACGCAGCAAGGCAGACACAAAGGTGGCGGGGTCTCTTGGAATAGGTCACCGGAGCGAGCTACATGGCGAGCGATGACGGTGGCACACGGCAGTGGTCGATGCGGGGAACAAACAGAGAGAGGGGGTGGAGAGGCTCCTAAGAACCACCAGCTCACCAGGATGCTCAAGGGGACGTCGTCGAGGCAGGGCGAGGCCAGATGTGGCCGGAATCGACAGGACAGCAGCGGCCGGACTTTGGGAAGGAGTGCTTGATTCGGCCGACTGAGGGCGCGCCATCTTGCTTGGTTGGTCGGGGATGAACGAGGGTGGCGAGGCGGATCTCCTGGGATAGACGGCGAGGCTCAGGGCGGTCTAGAGCGACGGCGGCATGCGGTTACCGGCGAGCTAGGGTTCGGTTGGCTGGTGGGGAAGAGAGAGGGAGGTCTCTAGAGAGGTGGCGAATGGATGAGGGCGAAGGCGACGTCATCGTGGAGATCTTATCCACCCCGGAGATCAGCGGACGGCGGGATGGAGGCGGCGAGGATCGACGATGCGAGCAGCAACAACGAGTTGCTCGCCGTTGTCGAGGAAGACGACAGGGGAGGAGGGCGAAGCTGTACCAGGACGCTGTGGGCTGCGCTAGGCTGGGGTGGGCTGCAGAGCTGCGCACGCGAGCGGCAGGAAGGGAAGGGAGAGAGATGGGTCGGCCTGGTTGGTCTGGACTTGCTCATTTTTTTCAAAGAAACTGTTTTTCTATTTCTCTTTGCAATTTCATTTCAAATATTGTTTTAAACATTCCAAAAATACCAGGAGTTTGTATAAAGTATATAAAACATTGTGGGGCCCTTTTAACAAGTTGGGATCCAATTATTTTGGTATTTTCCAAAATATTCAAATCCATTTGAATTGTTTTCAAATAGAGAGAGAGGGATTAGGGTTTAGGATTTTGCATATTTCTTTCTTGCATTTTTAGAGGATGATGCCGATGAATGAACAATCAAAGCCTAATTATTATTTAACTAGAACTGGGGTGTTACAAAACGTTCTCGAGGACACATGTGAATACTCTCAAGTGCTTTCGCTTCATATAGTTGATTAATCTTCTTTGGTTGGATAAGTGTTGTGTGGGTGAACCTGTGATAATGTACCGACCTTACTTGGACTAATACATACTTGTGATTAAACCCCTTGCAAACATCCGCAACTACAAGAAAGTAATTAAGATAACAACCTAACCACAGCATCAAACTCTTAGATCCTACACTCCCTTGTGCAAAGGTTTTCTAACAAGGGTTCAAGTTTTTGTCACTCCGGCAACCCCACAATTAGTACCTGAATACACAATGCATTCCCCTAGGACCATAAATGGTGAAGTATCATGTAGTTGATGTTCACATGACACCACTAGAAGAAGAGCAACACAACTTAAATTTCTAACCATTGAATATTACTTTAACACAATTCCACTACTAACAACATGACTTCTCCCATGTCCTCGAGAACTAAACGAACTAATCACGAGACATCATATGGATCAAGATCAGAGATGATATAATGATGAATAACAATCTGAACATAAACAATGATTCAAAGGTTCCACTCAAAAGCATCAACACCGGGAAAGATTCCCCTAAGAACTATGCAAGATTCAACCCAATTGTTATAGCGGGATGGAGTGGTGATGATGGTGCTGATGGAAATGTTGGTGAGGATGATGATGATGATCCCTATGAAGTCTAGCTTGATGACGGTGTTGATGGCGACGATCTCCCCTCTCCGGGAAGGAATTTCCCCAGCAGAAATCTGGAATAGGATTTTTCATACATTTTTTGGAATTTTCTGATCTTCGGGAATATTGCATCTAGACACCGCTTTTTCCATCAGATTCCTGACTCCAGCAGTTCATCCTCCAAAAGTCATCCAACATGCAAAAAATAGATGAAATAACATAAGTATTACCTCTTAATATGAAATATATCAATCAATAGCAGTAAATTATGACATAAAATAGTGATGCAAAATGGACGTATCACACGCTTGCGGTCCTTCACCTTGACTATGTCCTTGAGGCAGAGCTTGAAGGAGTCACTGGAAAAGTTATCCTCGGAAACACGGAGGCTATCTTTTCTTTCCTTGGTGTACTGGCAAATCAGCTTCTCGTAGTGTTGTAGAGGCTGGATCCGCCTGATGAACCAGCACATGGCCAGGTCCAAGCTGGTCAGACCCACCTCTACGAACCAGTCAATCCGCCTTACGGCGTGGCAGGCTTCATCGTCGGAGTGGACAATTTCTTGTGATCTCGATATCGGGGCTTCAATGGCGGTTCCATCGATTAAATCCGGGTACGATGCTTCAATCTACCTTAGTAAGTATGTATGCTCCCTATTGATTTAGGATTCATGTCCTACAATGTCGGGGAACCGGTGGTTAGGCCGGATCTTGAAGATAATGGTCCCATAGTTCCTGAGCTCCTCTCTTATCACTCTGGCTTCCCTCTTGACTGCGGTGACCCAGCATACCACTGCATGTGTAGTACACTATAGTCGTTGACATGACACCTACAGAACACCGTTCCGTAAATATCACATCCCTCAGAGTGGTACAACAGAAACATTGCGGGTCCATATTACAAACATTCACATGTTATTATTATTACAATACCATAAGTTCAAGACTTCAAAAGGTTTCAACTTACAAACCAAAATATAAAGTGTTTCAGCGTAAATTAAAAGTAGCAACTCTGGCTAGGAGTTGAGCTCAGCAGCTTATTCTATAGAGTTCATGGTGCTTGGCTCCATTAGTTACTACTGACTAGGATAATTAATTGGACTCATTATCTTCAACACCATAGCGGATTTCGTAATCCACTCCTTCAACACCTCCTGACAGGTCAGGCTCCTCGTAGAACACATCTTCTTGACATCCAGCTGCATACATTGGCACGTCTTCGGGATCCTCAAAGTCTAAGCAAGGGATCAATGGAAAGGATGGGTAATAGCGTTACCCAACAAGTTCATTATATGCAAGGTGGGAAGTTTGATGCTCTAACTACCACCTCGGACTATAAATCCTTGGCACTATGCAGTTTTTGTAAATCTTTCTTCAAAGATTTATTTTATTCAGAAATTCTATGACCATCAGCCTTCACAGGTTGACCAGAACTTTCATGGAGTTCCTTTCCTGCCACGTTCGTAGATCCTTCCCGGAACAGGGAGTAACAAGTTACAATTCTTACACTCTGCAGAGGTGCGTTACTTTACCCATGAGAGATCAACTCCTTGTTGCACAACCTGGCATACTTTCCCGTCCACAATTCCATGATGTGGGGCCCAGTAGTTGGTCCAAGCCAATCACTGCCCCCTTCGCGACCTCGCATGCCTCCTTGGTGTACACCATGCCCACATAATGAATACGACAATGGTTTGTACAAACCGTTAGATGCCAGAACTATCGTGGGACGATGAGGGGTCCCACCCATATGCTGCATATCCTCTATGAATTACCAATTAATATGCATGCTACGAGGATAACAGCCACGACCTGCACATCCGGCTTCATGCGAGAGGAAGAATATACAACTGACTTCTCTGTCCCATTCCAAATCTCATGGCTAACGCGTAATATACAACGCTAGAATCACTGATGTTAGGGGTTATTAAGTCCCTAATTGATCATCATTATTGCAATTAGAACTCTAAGTTCTATTGTTCCATTATATCATCACTTAGGATGATATCTAAGATTTCTTTATTTGTGAAAATAATTTTTTCTTTCTTTAGAGTATAGATGATAACACACCATTTGCAAATAATTTGATAAAGACTCTTCAAAGGATATGAGCAAGTGATGAACTTGCCTTGTGATGGCAAGGTAGTGAAGTCTGATGCTTGCACTGGACCTTGAGCTTCTATGTCTACAAAAAAATCATTATTGCCCGGTAAGGACAATATTTAAAGAAGCAAAATGATTATGCAAAGTAATGTAATGCATCATTTAACTTGATATGCATTCTCCCCATTATTATAAAAATTCTTTTTAATAATAAAGGATTTATAAATATTAATTTTTAATATTTATAATAGAATATTGTATTCTTTTATTTTATTTCGTTTTATTGGAATTTTATTGATTTAATAATTCCTTTAAGAATTATCACTTAAATATAAAAACAATTTATTAAATATTTGTTTAGTATTTTTCTAAAATACTACAACATTAATATATAATGAAAGTGATTTTTATTTATTTTTATCATCTTTCAATAATTTTGTAAAATTCCATAAGGAATATATAAATTAAAAAATTCTTAATAAAATTTATATGTCTAACATTTTATTTCTTAATTTATGTTGATAGTTTGGATTATTGTGAATCCAAAAATATTTTATTTATAATTTTTGGACTTTTATTTTATTTTCTAGAGTTTATTTAAGTTCAGGGGCATTTTGGTCTTTTCCTATTTATTAAAAATAAACTCTAAATGATTTGGGCTGGCCTTTTGGGTTTATTGGGCCCTTGTGGCCTAGTAGGGCAAAGGCAAAACAGCACCCCAAAGGGTCCCTGGCCCAACCCAGCCCATCACTCACTGTCTTCTCTCTCGAGCTCACCCTCTCCTTCTCCTTCCCCGACCCCGTGGTTAGTGGTGTCGCCACCGGCGATTCCCACTGTCATGGACTGGCCTGGCCGCCTCCATGGTGTAGGAAGAGGTTGTCGACCCTGCTCTTCCCTCCTGTCCAACTTGATTTGGACTTGGAGCCCTCCTACAACTAGATCGATGTCGTCCTGAACCCTAGGGTTTGGGGTTGGTGTTGATTCTAGCGCCACCACTGCTGTCGTGCGCCGTGGTGATTCACCTCGCCCCTATATGTGTCTATGGTCGCCGCCGTGGTGCTGTATGGGTCGTAGCACCCCCTTGGGGGTGCTCCCCGTGCCACCATGGTCGTTGGCCCCTCTGCTTCCTCTTCTATTCTACAGCGAGGACCTTCGGTAAGTCATTCCTCTCCCCTCGTGGTCTCTGTACTAGGCCATACTATGCTATATGTTGGTGGTGACCTTCCTAGTTACTGTCCTGTCCTGATTAGGGTTCTTGGTTCTGCTTAGGGTTCATACCCTGCTGTGGATTAGATACTGATGAATTGGATCATGTGTTGATGATCTCTAAATCTGTTAAGTGGTGATTAGCTATGACTTACTATTGATGATTAGCTTTGGTGATGCTAGTGGTTTACTGCTGATGATTCCATGGTTAAATTTCATATGATTCAGATGATATAGTTGCTCTGAAAATAATACTTGGTAAAGCTAGTGGTTTTGATAACTTACCACTATCATTACTTGGTTAATGACAGTGAGTATAGTGTGATGAAGTTACTATCTTAGTACTGTTGGCTTGAGAATTCATGTATAAATTGATATCAAATGGTCTCTTACGGCGAAGACATATATATATATATGAATATCTTGTTTATGATTCCTGTGTTTAAGAACAGGAAAGTGATTTATAATTGGTTGATTGTATCTATGAAGATTGGATGCTTAACCTGCTTAGTTTAGAACTGTTCTTGTGACACCATCCTTGTATGGCACACAAGACTAGATTCTTTTACTTGGTGTTGTTTTATTCAAGCTTAAGATTTGCCTTGGCATGATAGATAAGTGAAATCCTCTTTCCTTGTATCCCTAGAACCAGGGATGTTCGTCTGAGGTTTTAGGGATTTAGACCTCTATCTTGTTGATTCACAGGGATGGTTTCTGGTAGTGATACCAGCTACTGTTTCTTGAATCAAAGTTTGGGAAAAATGATTGTAAGCTTGATAACTTATATAGATCCATAAGATTAAATCCTAAGGTGCTACTCTAATTGTAGAGATGTTCCTAGAGTTTTAAATATTAGCTATGTTCATTCCTGAATTGAAATATAGCTTGATAACTAGATCAATGATGTTGTTCTGAGATTTATTTGGATCTTTATACCTTTTTAATTGCTTTTATAGTTTAAAACCTCAGTGATGGATTCACCCACTTGGGTGCTTTCTGAGAGTTTGAATAAGAGTCAGATCATGTATGTTTGTCTAATCTTAGACAGATAGATTATTTGATGGTCTATTTACTCACCACTGTGACTTGATGTTGTGGTTGATCTTGTGGTAGCTTGATCTGGTGCTCCCCTAGTATTTCCAGATCCTGGCTTGTCCTTGATCTAGCCCATCATCTCATGATCCTGATGGCTTGATCTTGGTCTTGCTATCCACCTAATCTACCCCCTCCTTATGTCACCATCTTGATGATGTGATCCTGGACTTTGGTTGGTTTGATCTAGCTTGGCTTTGGCTTGGTTTAGCTGTTGGCTGATGTGCTTGTGCGTAAGAGCAATGGAATGGTGGGGGGATTGGTCTCCCACGGCTGTGTTGATGGTTTTGTTTGGTTGTGCTGCTGCTATGGTGTTGACAGCACACACCATGCAGTTTGGTGTGTGTGCTGCTACATAGTTGTGGATATGTTCTGAATTTTGAAAGATACTTTCATCTGGTTACTTCTACTTGGCTGGTGAAACTTGCCCCTCCTTGCTGTTATTTGACTTATGGCTTAAAATTATGAAAGATACATTCTTTCATATTGGTGAAACTTGCCCCTTATATACTCAATGATGAAAAAGTGAACAGTGCACTTCACTATCAACTTCTGAGAGTAAAAATAATTCTAATCCTAACCTTCTTTTTCTTTTTAGTTTATTTTTATTTTGCAGGTACCAGATTTGAAGATCAAGACTTCAGTTTAGGTTTTTATTTTTCTTTATAGATTAGTCACTTGTAATAACTATCATATTCAATTGTAATCTTTAATTTATTCTTTTGTACTCTTTATTTTTATTCATTTGTAATAAAGATTGTACTATTATCAATAAAGAAATATTATTCTTTATTTATTTGCTATTGTAAAGATTGTGGATGATTCTCATAAGTTACTTTTTTGTAACTTATTTATTGAATAAAATTACGAATGGATATTCATATTCTTAATTGCACTCTTTATATAAAGTTTGAGTTATTATTGGTTAACTCTTAATTAAATCAAAGATTCAAACATCATTCAAAAATCCTTTGGAATTATAATTCAAACACTCAAGTTTTAAATTCAAATTTCATTTCCCAAAACACATAAGTCCACAAAGATCATATCAAAGTCTATAACAATCATCCTTCAAGACTATACCTAATCTCAAAGTATGAAAGAAACTTTGATCACTTTAGGTTTTTATTTGGCAAAAAATTTACCCACATTTTCACAGATGAATGCATGCAACATCTTAAATTCCTAAATCTACCCTTTGTTAGTTCCTAAATGCTGGGATGTTATAGACTTCCCCCCTTAAATTAAACTTCGTCCCGAAGTTTTTTGAGATGTACCTGAATTATTCTGGATAGGCTTTCCTTAAATCCTCTTGTTTCTCCCAAGTGGATTCCCTTTCAGGGTGATTTTCCCACTGTACTTTGCAGTACTTGATTGCTCTATTCCTCAGCCTTTTCCAGTTTTCCTCCAAAATTTTACAGGGCTTTTCAACATAGGTCAAGTCTGCTTGTAGTTCTATCTCCTGATGTGTGATTTCATCATCTGGAACTTTCAAACATTTACGAAGTTGTGACACATGGAAAACATTGTGCACTTGAGCCAATCTTGATGGTAATTCTAAAGCATAAGCTATAGTTCTGTTCTGACTCAATATCTTGAATGGTCCGATGTATCTTGGACTTAATTTTACTTTAACTCCGAACCTTTTCACCCCTTTCATTGGACTTACTTTCAAGTATACCATGTCTCCAACTTCTAGATGCCATGATCTTCAACTTTGATCATCATAACTTTTCTGCCTACTTTGGGATATTTTCAGTCTATCCCTAATCTTATCAATGATATCTTGTCTTTCCTTGATATAGTCTAGCGCAAATTCTTTGCTGCTACCAGGCTCATACCAACATATTGGTGATCTACACTTTCTTCCATACAGAACTTGGTATGGGGCTGCCTTCAGACTACTCTGATAGCTATTATTGTAGGAAAATTCTACCAATCGTAGATGATCTTCCCATGTACCTCCAAAATCTAATGCACAAGCCCTTAACATGTCTTCTAGTATTTGATTTGTTCTTTCTGTTTGACCTCCTATCTTAGGATGATAGGCTGTGCTGAAATATAACTTTGAACCAAGTGCTTCATGCAATTGCTTCCAAAATGCTGAAGTAAACACCGATCCCCTATCAGTTACGATCTTTTTGGGTACTCCATGCTTACTAACTATCTCTTTGACATAAACTTCAACTAACTTCTCGGCATTATCTTTCTGATTTACCGGAATAAAATGTGCACTCTTAGTGAGTCTGTCCATAATTACCCATATCATATCCTTCCGTTTAAGTGTCATGGGAAATCCTGTGATAAAGTCCATAACTATTTCTTCCCACTTCCATTCGGGAATTTCCAAAGGTTGTAATGGTCCTGCTGGACTTTGATGTTCAGCCTTAACCCTTTGGCAAGTATGACATTCTGATACATATTTAGCAATGTCCCTTTTCATGTTATTCCACCAGAATAGTTCTTTCAAATCCATATACATCTTAGTACTTCCTGGATGTATAGAGTACGGTGTTTCATGTGCTTCTCTGAGTATGACATTACGAATCTCAGTCACATCTGGAACACAAAGACGGTCTTGAAACCATAAGGACTCATAATCTCCAAGGAGAAAAACTGATTTTTGCCCTTGAGATATCCTCCGAATTTCCTCGGCAATAAAAGGATCTTCTGCTTGATGTCTAAAAATTTCGTGTTTAAGATCACTATCCTGCTCTGCAACTACCTGCATAGTAGCTAATCCTCCAAGAACCTTTGTTCTAATGAATTGAAGCTCTAATCTTTCCAAGTCCATTTGTAACTCTTTTGGTAGCTCCCAATTACTAGGCTGAATATCTGCACTCTTGTAAGATCCCTCCTTTATAAAGGAAAAGGATCCCTGTGATTGCAATGCTAGTCCCTGGATCAATGCTAGCATCCACAGTTTAAGATGATGTACACAGAAACAAAGGTCATTATTATAGTCATTCCAGAGACAAACATAGTCTTTACAACTCCAAGGCCATAGGCCTAGTACAAGAGTTTAAATAAGTAAATAGATAAAAGTCTTCATCTTCATGTGCCACTGGCAAACATGTTGAGTGTAGACTCATGACTCCTAATCCTCATCAGAGTAACCTGCAACATCACAAGTTACAGCCACAGTGGGTCAATACATTGGAATAGTATTGGCAAGTGATACCTTAGTATAATTTTGGGTGGACTAGATAATATATGCAATTTGGCTAAGTGTAGCTTAGGCTTGCTTTGCTCAAAATAGGTTTTGCCTATTAGTTAAAAATCACTAAGTTTTTCTTTGTCAAAACTTTTCCCAAGGAACCACCAATAGACATTGGGGTCCTTCACCCTTGTTCAACCACAAGTTTTACTTAGAAATTAGGATGATGAGATTCTTGATAGCTTCCATGTCTTGATGCTCAAGTTGTCCAATACCAGGAACATGGCTAAGTACTTAGATTCTTCCATCTGTAGAGGTTGTGCACTTTCCCCACAAGCCTTGATTTTCACCAAGACAGGACCTTTTAGAAGACTTCCCTTAGACCAAATGGACGCGTTCCAACCTATCATCCCACTACCACCAACTGTCCAAATGGCTATGTTCTAGCAACCTATGTGATCCAGGCAGAGCCCATATTGCCAAGTGGCTGCACTAGAAGCTTCTTAACATTTGGCCTCTAAAATCTCTTTGTTCCTGGGTGGCTTTCCACAAGTTAGATACACAAGGTAAACCATAGAAATGGGCCTTGTGTAACCACTCAACATAAACCATTCCCTCCATTCCACCCTGGTGATTCATTTACTTAGTTGTTTTATTAGGCAAAACACAAGTCCAAAGACTTAGAAATATTTTTATCATAGCACGTATATTTCACCACCCTTGGTTTCTACTAGCTAGGCTAAGCATGGCATAGATAAGCATCTTAACTTAGAAATTTCTAGCAATTCTACAACTACTAGGATTTCCCAAGCATAGCATATAAGCAAAATATATAACATGCAAGACTAGCAAAATATTTCTAATGCTTAGTAGAAAACATAGGGATAAAAATATCATGAAGCACCACTTGCCTTGGTAGTTTGGAGAGTAGCTACAATCCTCACAATCAGAATCACTATTGGCACCAAAATCTACACATAGAATCATAGCAACAAATCACAAACACATAAATACAAGAAAAAATATATGGATGCATGTAACATGATATGTGATGATTTTCTAAACTCAACAAGACAAGTGTACAGTACTGGTTCATAAACAAGTTCAAAACTTGCTAAACAACATTTATTTAAACACTAAAACATTTCTCAAATAATTTATATACACAAAATAGGCCTACACATGTTTCTGTAAATAAAACCATTTTAACAGAAGCAAAACATTAAACACATTGCATATTTAGAAAGGGCTTGTTCTCCTGATTCCATTGATATAAAATTTGTCAAATTTGAACATGGGAATCAAAAGTTATAGCTAAAACAATTTCAAACAACTAATAGATTCAAATCCTGTTTTTAAATCTAATCTCTAGCCACGCGTCACGCTCTGATTGGTGCGTACCGGTTCGCGTCGGATCACGCTCCTGAGCCACTGGATCTAACTTAATCGCGCGGCTCAGATTGAATCGTACCGCTTCGTCTAGGTTCTATCGTATCCGCAGGATCTAGATCTAACGATGCTCAGCACTCGACCATCCAGTGGCGGCGCTGGCGGCGACGACAGGCGGCGACGCCTCTGTCAGAACTGCTACCGGTGTTCTAGGTCGCGCGGGGGAGGGGGAAGGGGCTTACCAATCTCGCCGTGCGATGCTGATGCTCAAGTTGGCGATGGCTGGTCAAGGGGCGCGCTGTAGTGGCCGAGGGAGCTCGTCGGAGTTGCTAGCGGCGTCAGATGCTTGTTGTCGAAGATGTTGTCGAGGTTCTGCGTCGACCTAGAACGAGCCAGATGGTTTAGGAGATGCGCAAAGGCCTGGCGATCAAGACAGTATCAAAGGGGAGGCAAGGGGCGGTCTCGTTTTACCTGAATCGCACGTCGGAGTCGAGCGGCGGCTCGGGTGTTCACGGGTGTGGACGAGGACGTCGCTCTGGGTCACGAGAAAGCAAACAGAGGGCATCAGTGAACGCGCAAGGACATGATGGTTACGATGGTTTGAACCAGAGACAGGGGGGGCAGTCTATACTCACCGAGATTGGTCGCCGGAGTGCGTCTGTCTGCGGCGGCGCAAGGGCGATTGCGGGCAGCCTGGTGGCGGAGAGGTGGCGCTAGGTGAGGGGAAATGGCCGCGGTGCAGAGGGGGTTATGTAGGCATAAGGGGAGCGGCGATTAAGCGCAGAATCAATGGCAATTAAGCCCACAGTGACTGCGGCGAGGTAACGGCAGAGCGAGCGTCGCGGCCGCGCGTGATTGATGACGACGACGACGTGGTCGCAGGGTCCACTTGTCAGCGAGTGAAACAGTGAGGAGGTGGGGCCGTGTGGTCAGTGAAGTGGGTGGGTTTGTCTGCGAGCGAGAAAGAGAGAGGGGGAACCCGGGTGGGCTTAGTGGGCTGAATCCGTTGTTGGGCTAGATAGGTGGCGCTGGCCTTTTTCCATTTCTTTTCTCCTTTTCTTTTTCTGTTTTCAATTTTAGGAATGAAATTCAAATGATTTCTAAATCTATTTGAATTCAAATCTTTTCAGGATTTTTGCAGTGTGCAACAGTCACATTTCTGGGCATAAAACCAAGTGGTCACTTTGAATTGGCCTGGTTAGTTTGAACAAAATAAAATAAGCCATGACATAGCACTAGTTATAGGTTTTGAAATTGGTTTTCAAATTATATTTGCTTTGAAAACTTGGGTTTAAATTTTAGCAATCTAGAAATACATTTTGAAAGCAATAAGACACAAGGTTTGGTTCACCGAACACCTATCCCACATTGGAGATTTGTATTTTCTTTAAAAGCTGATCACATAAAATAATGAGCTCATATGCTCCTGTTTTTGAATTGATTTTTTTGAAATGAAATTCATATGATCATGGATGCATGGATGATATGCATGAGTTTGAAACATGATTTTAGGGATGTTACAAATCTAACCCCCTTAAGGTGAATCTCGCCCTCGAGATTCGGATTGGCTAGAAAATAGGTGAGGGTGGTCTTTCCGAAGATCATCTTCTCTTTCCCATGTTGCTTCCTCTTCGGAATGATGGTTCCACTGCACTTTGCAGAACTTGATAGTCTTAGTCTGTGTGACTCTTTCTGCAGTCTCAAGAATCTTGATAGGTTTCTCTTCATAAGTGAGATCACTTTCCAATTGAACCTCTTCCAAAGGTATAGTATCCCTCAAAGAAATTTCTTCCATTTCTGGATGAAAATTCTTAAGCTGACTCACATGAAACACATTATGAACAGCTGACAAAGATTCTGGCAATTCAATTTCATAAGCAACTTCTCCTTTACGACTCAGAATCTTGAATGGTCCAACATATCTTGGGGCCAACTTCCCTTTGACTCCAAACCTCTTCACTCCACGAAGTGGTGAAACTCTAAGATAAGCTCTATCACCAACTTCATAGGTGACCTCTCTACGCTTAGGATCTGCGTAGCTTTTCTGTCAGGACTGTGCTATCTTCAACCTGTCCTTAACCAACTTGACCTTCTCTTCGGCTTCTTTGATAAGTTCTGGTCCGAACAAACTTCTTTCTCCCACACCATTCCATAACAATGGGGTGGTACATTTTCTCCCGTAGAGAAACTCAAATGGTGCCATCTCAATGCTGGCTTGATAGCTGTTGTTATAAGAAAATTCTGCGTAAGGCAGACTTTCATCCCAACTGGATCCATAGTCTAGGGCACATGCCCTCAACATGTCTTCAAGAATCTGATTAGTCCTTTCTGTCTGTCCATCAGTTTGAGGATGAAAAGCAGTGCTGAATTCCAACCTCGTTCCCAATGACTCATGTAATTGCCTCCAAAAATGGGAAGTGAATTAGGTTCCTCTATCTGACACAATACTCTTGGGTACACCATGTAGACATACAATTCTACTCATATATATCTTGGCTAACTAAGCACTAGTGTAGGTTGTCTTCACGGGTATGAAATGAGCCACTTTAGTTAGGCGATCCACTACTACCCAAATAGAATCATATCCTGACCGGGTCCTTGGCAATCCGGTAATGAAATCCATACCAATCTTGTCCCACTTCCAATCAGGAATAGGTAGTGGTTGAAGCAAACCTGCTGGTTTCTGATGTTCCGCTTTCACTCTACTACACACATCACACAAAGAATATGTTCGGCGATGTCCTTCTTGAGATTATTCCACCAAAATCTTTCCTTCATATCCATGTACATTTTGGTGTTACCCGGATGAATGGAATATGGTGAGTTGTGTGCTTCTTGCAAAATCAGTTTCCGAAGCTCCAGATATTGTGGAACACAGATACGTTTCCCATGCCATAAAGTACCTTGTTCGTCTTCATGGAATCCTTTGGCTTTTCCTTTGCCAATCTTTTCCTTGATCTCTTCAATTTCTTTATCAGTCTTCTGGGCTTCCTTGATTTTGTCCAACAAAGTAGGTTGAACATCCAAAGACATGAGATGTCCTTCAGGCACAATCTCCAATCTGAGATCTCTAAATTAGGCACACAGATCATCTGGCAATTCTCCCTTAGTAAGGCCATTCACAAAACCTTATGGCTTAGAGCATCTGCTACAACATTTGCTTTACCGGGGTGGTATTGCAAACTTAAGTCATAGTCCTTGATGAGTTCTAGCCATCTTCTTTGTCTCATGTTAATTTCCTTCTGGGTGAAGATATACTTCAGACTCTTGTGATCTGTGAACACTTCACATCGCTTTCCCAAAAGATAGTGTCTCCATGTTTTGAGTGCATGGACAACAGAGGCTAACTCTAAATCATGAGTAGGATAGTTTACCTCATGAGTTTTGAGTTGTCTCGAGGCATAGGCCACAACTTTCCCTTCTTGCATAAGTACTGCACCCAATCCATGATGAGATGCATCACAATACACTTGGAAATCTTTTTCCAAATCTGGAAAACATAAGACTGGTGCTGTCACAAGTCTCTTCTTCAATTCCTGAAAGCTGAGTTCACATCCTTCAGACCAAGCAAATTTCTTGTCTTTCTTTAGCAATTCTGTCATAGGCTTAGCTACCTTGGAGAAATTCTCAATGAACCTTCTATAGTAACCTGCTAAACCAAGGAAACTACGAACTTCTTTCACTGACTTGGGAGATTCCCATTCAGTTACATCTGAAACTTTAGCAGGATCAACTGCTACACCATCTCCTGACACAACGTGTCCAAGAAATCCAACTTCATTTAGCCAAAATTCACATTTGCTGAATTTGGCATACAGTTTATGCTCTCTAAGCTTCTCAAGTATCAAACGCAAATGTCCTTCATTCTCTTCTTTGCTCTTGGAGTAGATTAAAATGTCATCGATGAAAACAACAACAAACTTATCAATAAATTCCATGAACACCTTGTTCATCATATTCATGAAGTATGCTGGTGCATTGGTCAAACCAAATGGCATCACGGTATACTCATACAATCCATACCTTGTGGTGAAAGCTGTCTTAGGTATGTCTTTCTCTCTTATTTTGAGTTGGAAATAACCTGACCGAAGATCAATCTTTGAGAACACACAAGCTCCTTCTAGCTGATCAAACAAGTCATTGATTCTAGGCAAAGGGTATTTGTTCTTGATAGTCACCTCATTGAGTGAACGGTAATCTATGCATAATCTTTGACTTCTATCTTTCTTTTCCACAAACAAAACTGGGGCTCCCCAAGATGAAGAGCTTGGTTGAATAAATCCTTTCTACAACTGTTCTCTAAGTTGTTTCTTGAGTTCTTTCAGTTCATCAACTGACATTTTGTATGGTCTCTTTGCTATTGGTCCAGATCCTGGTAGCAAATCAATAATAAACTCCACATCTCTATCTGGTGGCATTCCCGACAATTCTTCCGGAAACACATCCAGATATTCACTCACAATCGGCACACTGTCTATGCTAACCCCCTTAAGAGAATTTAGCATACCCCTTTTTGCTTCAAAGTTGGTCTTGAACCTGATCCTTTTATTTTCTGGAGTTGTGAGTGAGACAGTATGGTTGGCACAATCTATCATTCACTTGTGCTTAGTCATCTAGTCCATTCCCAAAATAACATCCAATCGTTGGGAATTTAGGATTATCAAGTTAACGGGAAACTTATACTTCCCAAACTCTATGACTAGATCATGACATCCTGAATTCACTATCATTTCTCCGCCATGAGAACTTACTTTTATAGGACACCCAATAGTTTCTACCGGCAGTTCATTTATTTCAACAAATGCTCTTGATATGAATAAATGAGATGCACCAGTATCAAAGAGAACAAATGCTGGAACGGAATTGAGTTTGAACTTACTAGCAACAACATCAGGCTCCTCATAGATTTCCTCCACATTGATGTGGTTCACTTGTCCCTTTTGAAAAGGGTTGGGCTTGTTGGGTCCCTCAACTTTCTTTTCTGGGCATTCATTAGCATAATGCCCCATCTTCTTGCACTTGAAACACTCAACCTGACTAATATCCTTCTTGACAGGCTGGCTTCCACTGCCACTTCCACTACCACTGTGGTGGCTCTTATATCCACCCTTGTGGTTCTTGTACTTGTCATTTTCATGACTACGGTGATGCTTGTTGTCATGATGACGGTTGTGGTTGTGGTGCTTGTTGAATTTCCCATGCTTGTGGGATCCTGAGATTCCACTATCATCATAATGGGAACGTTTGTGAAACGATCCCGAGTTGTGTTTGTCCGAGTGCTTTCTCTTCCTGCTCTCAACTTGCTTCATTTTGTTCTCCAAAATAGCAGCCTTGTCACAAAGAGACTGATAAGTGGGAACATAGGCCACTGATAGCTGCAAGTCCAGTTCATCATTCAGGCCCTCAAGGAACTTTTCCTTCCTCTTAGCATCAGTGTCAACTTCGTCCGGTGCATAACGCGCCAGATTGTTGAACTCCTCAATATATTCAGCCACACTGCGGTGGTGCTGTTTCAGATTATGGAATTCTTTCTTCTTCAGACTCATCACTCCAGATGAGATATGAGAAGTACGAAAGCCATCTTCAAATATAGCCCATGTCACATCTTCAATGGGAGTGGTGATCTGGAAGTTATCCCACCAAGTGGCGGCCGGTCCTTCCAACAAATGTGCTGCAAATCTGACTTTTTCTGCATCAGTACAGCCCACAGTTACCAAGTCCTTGTTCACAGAGCGTAGCCAATCACACCATAGGATCAGTTGTTCCTGAGAATTTTGCTGGCCTCAATCTCAAGAACCTGGTAAGCATGTCAAAACCCGGTGGGTTATTGTTGTTGTTGTTGTTGATGATGTTGTTGTTGTTGTTATTGTTGTTGTTGTTGTTGTTCTGGTTCTGGATGAATGTAGTCATCATTTGCATTAGCTGAGTCTGAGCTGTCATCATTTGTTGCATCCCAGTGGTGATATTGTTGTTGTTGTTGGGGTTGGGATTGGCACGACGGGGAGGCATCTGTGGTTTGTTCAATAGAGATAATAATGAGATACCCATAGATGCTATCATGCACAATACATCACATAAACAATCATCAAGCATGCATCATAATAATAATAGTTCAACAACAAAACGACAAGTTTGCAAAGTAAACACACCAATAACAAGCCATCCACATGTTGGATGGTCATTGCGACACAAATAAAGTATGATAAATAAATGATAAATGAGTAGTCATCACTACTCCTCGGCATCAACCTCCTCCTCAACAAAGGTAGGACCTGCATTCTCCATCGCGGTCTTGTATTCCTCGACATTGGTGGTCAAGGTCTCTCCTTTGGCTTTGAGAGCCCTCTTTTGAGAACGAAGCCTCTCAATCACAGTCTGCTGATGCTCGAGCTCGAAGTCCTTGGCCTACAGTTCTTCAGTCATGTCCCGAATCCTCTTGTTCCTATCTTGGACTCGCTTCTCTTGACTCTTGAACTTTCTGTCCTGGCTCTCGAACTTTGCCTCCATCTCCTTGACTATCTCATCTTGCTCCGCGAAGAGCTTGTCCTTCTCACGAAGCTGCACCTGGAGTTCGTCATTGCTAAGCATGACGTTGGTCCTATCAGTGTCCACGTGCCTAAGAAGAACCTCTAAGTCCTGGAGGTATAGGCAAATCGACTCTGTTGTCTCCCTCGAAGTGTCCTCGAAGTCGATGGCCTCTCCATCCTCATCACGTCTACCGAAGACGTGGAAGTGAGTACCTCTAACCTGTCGAGAGTGTCTCCCTAACAGTCGTCCAATCAAGTCCTGCATGACTACCTCTAGGCCTCTCTCCTTGTCATCGTGCATGAGATTGAAGATGATAGCCTCCGTGGTAGGCTCAGTCTGGCGTCCGGGCTGATTGACCTTGAAACCCCAAAGGTCTTTCCTCTCAAACTTGGTGAGGGGAAGCACCATGATGGTAGGAAGAGGGAGATTGATCAAACTAGTGAGCTCAATAATACGAGGACCAAAGCGAGTTCCCTGGAACTCCTCAACAGTGATGATGGTAACATTAGGCATCTATTTAATAAGATAGGAAAAGTTAGAAACAACACAATCTTATGATAAGCACAAGGCAAAGCATCACATGCATATCTTTGGAAATCAAAACACACAAGTCATGGCATACATGGGTCCATTACAATAACCAAGGTTTAACTTATTTTAAACAACTTTTGGGAAAATAAGGTGATAAGTGGTGGTCCAACTAACGAAGTTCGCTCACAATCCTATCTCACTAGATATATTGGCTAACACAATATTTCTAGAAGCAATCACTCTATCTTGAGCACATGACTCCATTACTAAGTCTATAATGTCTCCTCTTAAGGTTTGGTTGGTATCCTCCAACTCTTGGGTATGTTTCTTCTCTTCCTTTAGGTCATTTTGGATGTTGAGCATTCTGCACTTGACTCTATCAGCAAGTTCTTTGATGGTCTTCCAAGCTGCATCCCTTGCTGAATCAAAGAATGTAGTGTGCATCACTGAATTGGTGAACATGCAGAATCCTGACTCCTTGTGGTTGTCTTCCTTGTTTTTATACAAGTGAAGTTGCACCCACCAGTACTCAACTCCTTCATCCATCACAGGAAAACCTTTGTACACAGCTGCACCATGTATTTCCATTGCAACCATGAGGTCCTTGAGAGCCTTGGGAAATTCTGTCTCACACTCCAAAGTCATTGTCATGAGTGGTCCCTTCCTTACGGCTTCGTTGATGGAGTTCATCTACAAATAGAGATGAGAAAGAATATTAGAAAAGTTTACGAGAAGAATAGACAAGTGTAGAAGTTGTTAAAAAAATTCCTTAGTGGTTTCCAATCCTAGGGTCATAATCCTACAGGCAACACAGTGCTCTGATACCATCTGTAAGATCCCTCCTTTATAAAGGAAAAGGATCCCTGTGATTGCAATGCTAGTCCCTGGATCAATGCTAGCATCCACAGTTTAAGATGAAGTACAAAGAAACAAAGGTCATTATTACAGTCATTCCAGAGACAAACATAGTCTTTACAACTCCAAGGCCACAGGCCTAGTACAAGAGTTTAAATAAGTAAATATATAAAAGTCTTCATCTTCATGTGCCACAGGCAAACATGTTGAGTGTAGACTCATGACTCCTAATCCTCATCAGATTAACTTGCAACATCACAAGTTACAGCCACAGTGAGTCAATACATTGGAATAGTATTGGCAAGTGATACCTTAGTATAATTTTGGGTGGACTAGATACTATATGCAATTTGGCTAAGTGTAGCTTAGGCTTGCTTTGCTCAAAATAGGTTTTGCCTATTAGTTAAAAATCACTAAGTTTTTCTTTGTCAAAACTTTTCCCAAGGAACCACCAATAGACATTGGGGTCCTTCACCCTTGTTTAACCACAAGTTTTACTTAGAAATTAGGATGATGAGATTCTTGATAGCTTCCATGTCTTGATGCTCAAGTTGTCCAATACCAGGGACATGGCTAAGTACTTAGATTCTTCCATCTGTAGAGGTTGTGCACTTTCCCCACAAGCCTTGATTTTCACTAAGACAGGACCTTTTATAAGCCTTCCCTTAGACCAAATGGACGCATTCCAACCTATCATCCCACTACCACCAACTGTCCAAATGGCTATGTTCTAGCAACCTATGTGATCCAGGCAGAGCCCATATTGCCAAGTGGCTGCACTAGAAGCTTCTTAACATTTGGCCTCTAAAATATCTTTGTTCCTGGGTGGCTTTTCACAAGTTAGATACACAAGGTAAACCATAGAAATGGGCCTTGTGTAACCACTCAACATAAACCATTCCCTCCATTCCACCCAGGTGTTTCATTTACTTAGTTGTTTTATTAGGCAAAACACAAGTCCAAAGACTTAGAAATATTTTTATCATAGCATGTATATTTCACCACCCTTGGTTGCTACTAGCTAGGCTAAGCATGGCATAGATAAGCATCTTAACTTAGAAATTTCTAGAAATTCTACAACTACTAGGATTTCCCAAGCATAGCATATAAGCAAAATATATAACATGCAAGACTAGCAAAATATTTCTAATGCTTAGTAGAAAACATAGGGATAAAAATATCATGAAGCACCACTTGCCTTGGTAGTTTGGAGAGTAGCTACAATCCTCACAATCACAATCACTATTGGCACCAAAATCTACACATAGAATCATAGCAACAAATCACATACACATAAATACAAGCAAAAATATATGGATGCATGCAACATGATATGTGATGATTTTCTAAACTCAACAAGACAAGTGTATAGTACTGGTTCATAAACAAGTTCAAAACTTGCTAAACAACATTTATTTAAACACTAAAACATTTCTCAAATAATTTATATACACAAAATAGGCCTACACATGTTTCTGTAAATAAAACCATTTTAACAGAAGCAAAACATTAAACACATTGCATATTTATAAAGGGCTTGTTCTCCTGATTCCATTGATATAAAATTTGTCAAATTTGAACGTGGGAATCAAAAGTTATAGCTAAAACAATTTCAAACAACTAATAGATTCAAATCCTGTTTTTAAATATAATCTGTAGCCACGCGTCACGCTCTGATTGGCGCGTACCGGTTCGCGTCGGATCACGCTCCTGAGCCGCTGGATCTAACTTAATCGCTCGGCTCAGATTGAATCGTACCGCTTCGTCTAGGTTCTATCGTATCTGCGGGATCTAGATCTAACGGCGCTCAGCACTCGACCATCCAGTGGCGGCGGCGACAGGCGGCGACGTGTAACTACCTCGGTGAATTACGCTCTTAGTTACAAGCCTGGATGAGCGGAAATGGTTAAAATAGTACGGTGGGGCCAAATGCCACTCACAGGTAGACCTTTCGGCCGTCCTAACCATTTCCAAAACATCGGGACAAGAACGAGCGGCGTAATCGGCAGGCGAAGGGATCAACTACATACACAAATGAGTATGTATGCAAGCCACCATACAACAGTCCTCAGAGCCATTCCATCTAAAAGAAATAGAAATATTGCAACGCCATACGGCAAGATCCAAATATCCTAGATAGATATAATAGTTTAGGATATCTCCTCATACATCAAACATCAGAGTATCAGGCGGAAGCGGAAAACAAGATCCGAGTACGGATAAGAAGCAAATCGGCATAAGATGCCCCATAAATAAACACATCCCGCCCACAGATCTCACGGATCCCCGTTCCCGGAATCTCTACACCGAGTGGTCGTTGCCCACATCGTTCGTCTCCTCCACCCAGTATCCATCTTGCGAGTATACCTGTTCATCTGAATCAAACAATTTATCGTGTGAGACCCTAGGGGTACTCAGCAAGTCTTTATGCCTCAAAAGGGGACACAACCTGGGGTGACGCAATTGCAGCAAAATATAATACCTAACAATTCTAGGGATACTCGCTAACCATCCGCCTAACCAAAGATAGACGGATGTCCGTGAATTAATAACAACAGTTATAACAGTAATATTAACAGATCCATCCTCCTCCTCGCTTACCAACGAGGAAGCGGACGAACAGCCCCCATCCGTTGGCAGTTTTATTATCCATTCCATGAGTGTTGCACTATTTACTAGTCAGGTACTTAGTCAAATTAAAAGCGGTACTTTAGTTATACTTGTCTATGATCGAGAAACTGTGCTCCAAGTCGTCCATAACCGCGGACACGGCTTTCAGAAAGATTTACCCTGCAGGGGTGCACAAATAGCAACACACACTCGATCAACCTCGGAAAAACCAAATCAAAACCCAACGAGGCATTCACGACAAAGCGATCACAGGATTCAGAAATATTTCAGGGGGCCACCCCACTAAGCTACCCGCAACGAAGTTGGCCGGCTCCGAAACGGACCCAGGGTTTGGGTGGACGGCGGTAAACGACTGGGAACCCGAAAATGTGACTGGGCTTGTCGATACAGCGAAAACGTGTCACGGTCCTAAACAGTACAGGTGCTCCACGCACAATCTTAAATAAAGCAGTAAAGCATGGCATAAGTACAGGATAGTAATAAAGCCCCAAACTACTTTGTGGCCCCAAGAAATAAGAATGAATCAAGCTCTGGCTCAGGGGGGTTCATAAGCCTCCCGGATGTGGATAGCGCGAATATTCAAGGAACAGGAATCAAGTACTCGGGGTCCTACGGGACACAAGCGAGCATGAAGAACCAAATAGCAGATATTGCTCACCGGTGCCACTGTCATTAGTTATCCCAATACTACTCAGGTTAAATTGTTTAGGTACCTCGTTATCCATCAGACACTCACATACCCTACACATGTTGTTCTACGACCCGCATGGCTCAAACAACTCCTGTAGTAATGGCTCATGGGATGGAGGAACAAGCTTCGGTGGGGTTTAAAAGTAAAGGCTATGCAGTACTTAGGATTCAGTTAATGCAATCGTGACTCAATGATGCAAGAATAAGATAGAGGCAATAGGTACTATATGTATGCAAGCATGTGGTAGTGCTTGCCTGGCAGCTCAGTTGAAGCGAGGGACGGATCTGGGTAGTGCTCCTGGGTTTCTTGATATATCCCCTGCTCAGCGTCTATTCGAAGAAGAACCAAACAAACAAGGGCCAACATAAATAGAGTGCACAAGCATATGAATTAAAATGCGACAAGCAAACAATCATGCCATGATGAATGGTGCACAATTTGCATGGCAATAAAGTAGCATGGCATGGGTGAGGTGAGGACTACAAGAATAAAGCGTTTTATGGAGTTTTAGTCACCTTTTATCCTCAAATAAGTTGCTGTAACCTTTATATTTATATGATGCATGCTACAATTCAGAACATGGAATGCATAAACAGAAAGGTCTCGTCGAGCTGATCGATTTAGACATATTATTTGTCAAATTTGGAGTTATAAAACAAAAGTTATTAATTAATTAAGAAAAAGGGCATTTTATTGTAATTTTAATCATCTCGAAATTTTAAATTGTTCAAATAATATTTTGAATGGCATATTTGAAATCCTCACATTTTTCTGGTTTCAAAACATATATTACATGTTTTATTTGGAATTATATCCTAAAAGATATTTGAAAACAGATTTGAATTTGAATTTAAAACAAATTTGAAAAGTTTAAATTAAAACAGAAAAACAGAAATCCTTTTGCTACTCAGCCTGTTACAGACCCAGTCGCTGATGGGTGGGCCAGCTGCTGACTGGGACAACACGCGCACAGAAAAGGTTTTCTCACCGCGGCTGACCTAGACCAAGAGGCTGACAGGTGGGGCCGGCAGCCTCGCGGGTCCACGGCGCGCGCAGCCAGCCAGTGGGCGACACGTTGCGGATCCGGGGAGTGCGGGCTGAGGCAGTGGAACCTGGGGGGCTTATCTGCAAAACGGACGGAGAGGCTGACGGTGGGGCTCGGTGGTACCGCGGGTTAAGGAAAAACAAAAAGGGGGGCGAATTGAAAAGTTTCCACAGGCCCCTGTAGATCTTCCCTGCACCTGCGGACGGATCGGTGCTCGACCGACGCGGGGCGCGGCACGGGGATTCGAAGCCGCGACGCAGGGCGCACGCGCTAAGGGGAGGAACCAGCGCGGTAGGCTAACGGATGGTGACAGAGGGGCGGCGGGCGGCTGGATAAGGTTCTACGCGACGCGGGAGCGAGCCAACGCAGTGGCCGACGGCGCGCGCAGAGCGTTCGACGAAACTAACGGCGGAGCTAGACGGCGACAGCGAGAGTGTGGATGTCAGCGAGGAATAGGGGCTCACCGAGGAGAGGGTGGTGGTGTCAGATCAGCTTGGGGAGCAGCAGGGCGTCAACGAGGCAGGCGAACGGCGGGCTAGGGTTTCGTCGGGGCGTCTCGGTACTGTGGCGGAAGTGGAGCTCCTCCTCCTCGCTGGCGGGTACGGGGCGACGCAGGGGATCCCTCTCGGCCTACTTGATCGCCTCCACGTCGCGCACGCCGGCTGGAACGAGAAGTCTGTGGTGGTGCTGGCGGGTACGGCGGCCGGAGTTGGAGATGGAGGGGGAAGGGGCAAGGCCTGGGGTGGATCTGGCGAGGCGGAGACGTGGGGAGGGAGGAAAAAGGAGGGAGAGGGAGGAGGCCAGCTGTGGCAGGGTGGTAGATAAAGGTGGCTTCGGCCCTTTTTCTTCTTCTCCTCTCACGTGCTTGGGCTGGCTCGGTTTGAGCAGGGAAGGGGCAGGTAGGGTGGAGCTAATAGCCGGGCCAGGGAGCGTCCAAGGAGGGGTAGGCTCGGGTGGGCCATCCCCGGCTGTGAGAGAGAAAGAGAGAGGAGATGGGGGGCTCGGGTGAGCTAGGTGAGAAGGGTTTAGTAGCTCGGTTAGGGTTGGGGCTAGGGTTGGGGTAGGAAGGTAGCTAGGTGGGGCCTGCATGGCATAGAGGAAGGAAGAGAGGCCGAGAGAGAGGGTCGGGTAGCTAGGGTTAGCTAGAGAGGGGTGGCTCGGGTTAGCTAGGTGGAGGGCTTGGTTAGGGTTTAGGTTTCGAGAGGAGGTTAAGGATAGAGAGCCTAGGGGAGTGGTGGTGAGGTTGTTTAGGGTTTTACATCCTCACATGAGCAAGCAAGGAGGGGATGGGAGAGAGGTAGAGTAGGGTGTGATTGAGGTATAGGGTTTAACATGCCCAAAACTAGATCAAGCTAGAAAAGGTGTTGAGATGGAGATGGTGAGGTGATGAAAGAAGAAGGTGTGATCAACAAGAGATCAAGAACACATAGGATGGTGACACAAGACAAGACCCACTTTAAAACAAAGGCAAAACTCAAAGGAGAAGAGATGGTGGAGCTTTGCATGGCCCATGCATGTATTTAATGCCATGTGTTAATCTTGTGAAAACAAACTAAAATCTCATGGCATTTAGTTATGTGCATCCTCAAAAGATGGAGTAAGGGCCAAGCTAAGGAGTTATAGAATTAGATCCACCCAACCCACATGAGCTAGAATAAATATCAAAAGAAAAAGACTTACAAGCTCATGGGTTATTGGAATGGTGGAAGTATAAGGTGGTGACAAGGAAAGGTGATGGAGTTGAATAAAAGATATGCCCCCAACTCAACTTGGGCATTAAAAAATATATCAATAACCAAATACAATATCAAGAGGCAAATACAATTAATAATGCATATGAGAGAAGAACCAAAACAAAAAGGGTTTTATATGATGCTCAAATGCAAGGTGGCATGATGACATGAGCATGATTTAATTATGATGCAACAATTATATATAGGAAGTAGCATTTATATAGACTAGGCTAGTAGCATTGCAATTGTTAGACAATTGGGATGCTACAACTCTCCCCCACTAAACAAGAATCTCGCCCCGAGATTCCTAGGAAAAAGAAAACAACACAAGGAGAGGCGGGTGTTCGAACGAAGGTGACCCTCACATTCCCAAGTTGATGAACCATGGAATGGTGCGACCACTACACCTTGCAAAACTTGCTAGACTTGTTGCGAGTCTTGCGTTTTGCTTCAAGAACAACGGATTAGAAGAATTGTAGGATTGTCGTGAGACAAGAAGGATAGGATGGACATAGCTTCGGTTTCTCAAGAAACATGATAAGAGAAATAGAACCACTTGTGAAAGAAGGACAAGATGATGTATCATGGATAAAGAAAGGCACATCATTAAGATTAAAGATTTATCAATACTAGAGAGGATGAAAACTTTGTCTCGCCGGAATAAAAAGAGCTAGATTGGAGAGGTTTTGAACCACTAGGACAATAGCATTGTATCTTCTCTCGGATTTGAGAAATGAAGTTCGGAAACAATATTGCCTTCAAACAATAGAGTCCCTTGATATCCACGGAAGATTGAGTTAGACATCGTTGGATTAGATTCTTCTTGCGTCGGTAAGAACCAAAGGATCACGCAATTGAGGTGCGCGGATATACTTCCAGAGACCGATGTGAAGCCAGATCATGGTGGAATCCCGAGAAGCAAGAATATGGAGGATCTGAAGTTTATTGTAGAGATACTTATTGCTTTCTTTAGCCTTGAGGCTAACGCAATAGATTTGTGGCTAATGGCATCAACCATAATTGGCTTTACCACAGAAAAAGAATTGATGAAACAAAGAAAGATAGTTTCCTTTCATCTTGTTTGGGGATGCCGAGCATCGGTAGAATGACAAGGACAGAAAAGAGTTTGCGTTTGTTTCCACCAGATAATTGAAGATTTTGCTCCATCTAGAATAGACAGACCACCAACAAGAGATTATTGATTACTTTCTTCGAGAGAGCACTCCGGAAAAACAAGGACGGAAGTAAAAGTATCAAGGAGTAAAGGCCACTTCTAACTTCCGTGGAATTAGTTAATTTACATTAATTCCCCAATTCAATGTACAAGAGCGAATGATAAGAGTAGTGGTATGGTAGCTACTCCATCCCGCACTCAAAGAATTACTCCACACATGAATAAGAAAACCATGCAACCCAACTACCGAAACAGACTGAAGGTATAGACAAAAACTCATGGGACTACGCTAGAAAACAAGGATAGATGCAAACGATTCGCCGGATTCATAGATAGATAAAGATGATGATGTTGTCGTCATGTCTGAAGTACCAAGCCACCAGAAAGATATGAAGGAAGATTACAGAGAAGAACTGCAAGATTCAACAGCTACAGGAAAGATAGCACCAACTTGAACAGAAGGAATACAATATCTGGAAGGTCTTCATGGCCTCCGGTGGATTGAGCATAGACGATAGAGCGAGAGGGTTTCAAGAGATTACTTAATGAGATAGAGGTGAAAAGAACTCCATGTTGTTCTTGAAAAGATTGAGAGAGGTTTAGCGGTCTTGAGGAAAATCTTTAGCGGAACGACGATGATAACTTGCCAACAAGGAATAACTCCAGATTGGTTGAAGTTGGAGGATGCAATTAACAATGGACTTGCTGATTCCAGAATTGAAGCGATCTATTTAGCAGAAGGATGTGGCCGAGATAGGTGACTTCAAAAAGTCAGAATTCTCACTTTGAGACTTTGCACACGGCAGTGTTAACAAAGCTTGAGAGAAAGGGACACAGATGATCTTCCATGTTCTTCCATTGATATGGAATAGGCAAGCATATTATCAACATATACCACCATGGATTAACAAGATATTCCCAGAATACCAAGTTCAAAAGGCGAGAGAAACGAACAAATGCTCGAACACTTCCTGAGCTCAACGCTCTTAGAAAGATCAATATTAAGAGCACGGGTTCGTGTTGAAGAAGATGCACTGGAAGAATAGATTATCTGGTCCTTCGGAAGAAAAAAGATGTCACCTGGTTCACATTGTCGATTGGATCACCGGTTACTAAGATAAAGAGATCTTGGATAAAGAAACGATGATAGCTCATACCTCAAGCAAAGCTACCAGAGACGAAAAGATGCAATTCCCTCGTCTCAAAGAGAATTTTGCAGATATGGAGTTCAAAAAGATGTGCAGCATGATGAACAGATGATAGACCGTCGTAGTGCCTTGAGAAACTCCGGATTGCCAAAGATGCTCGAATATGCATAGATATGATCACGGTGTACTCAAAATCATAGGAGATAACCGTCACCATTTGGAGGATAGTGTTGATAGCATTTTCCATATTCCACTCATGATAAGTGTCCTATAGCTATGCTGAGAACCAAATTACAATCATCAACATCGGATCGACACATGTTATGTAATTAGCCCAAGAGAATTGGAGATGAAATGAAACTCTAGGATTAAGCGCCGGTGACAAAAGAATGAGTTAGCATGGACATGCTGATAAAAGGGAGATAGATGATGTTTCACACATGACTGAAAAGGAGTGTGGAAACACAGATGTATCAAAGAAAAATTTTCCGCATTTTTCGGCATTAAAATACCAATAGATGCGCAAAATCACTTATCAGGTAGAGATTAGCAACTCCACATTCTGTGAAAGCATGCTGGAAGGAAGAACACCCTTAAGAAGATGGCACCGGTTAACAAGGAGTCAGATAGATCGCGCCGGTTTTCAAAAGCCTGTCAGTATGGAATGTACCAACAGTTGATAACCAAAGGCAGATTGTGATAACAAATTGGATGCAACAGATAGACAAGGAATTACACACACACACACACTTTCTATGGTACTACGGAAACCCAGAACACGTGAATCCTAGTTTGAATTTTAAGAAGAGGATTGAAAACGTTACACTTCCTTACCAGAAAAGGGTGGGTGGGTGGGTAAGAAGAAAAGTGGAAGCAGTCCTACTCTCGTGTTTTGTTTTTCCCTAGTATACATAGCTACCAAAAATATTTGCTAGACTGACAACGACCATTTGGCTGAGACCCTGAAGGGCGGGATGGCTCTGATACCAATTGTAACTACCTCGGTGAATTACGCTCTTAGTTACAAGCCTGAATGAGCGGAAATGGTTAAAATAGTACGGTGGGGCCAAATGCCACTCACAGGTAGACCTTTCGGCCGTCCTAACCATTTCCAAAACATCGGGACAAGAACGAGCGGCGTAATCGGCAGGCGAAGGGATCAACTACATACACAAATGAGTATGTATGCAAGCCACCATACAACAGTCCTCAGAGCCATTCCATCTAAAAGAAATAGAAATATTGCAACGCCATACGGCAAGATCCAAATATCCTAGATAGATATAATAGTTTAGGATATCTCCTCATACATCAAACATCAGAGTATCAGGCGGAAGCGGAAAACAAGATCCGAGTACGGATAAGAAGCAAATCGGCATAAGATGCCCCATAAATAAACACATCCCGCCCACAGATCTCACGGATCCCCGTTCCCGGAATCTCTACACCGAGTGGTCGTTGCCCACATCGTTCGTCTCCTCCACCCAGTATCCATCTTGCGAGTATACCTGTTCATCTGAATCAAACAATTTATCGTGTGAGACCCTAGGGGTACTCAGCAAGTCTTTATGCCTCAAAAGGGGACACAACCTGGGGTGACGCAATTGCAGCAAAAGATAATACCTAACAATTCTAGGGATACTCGCTAACCATCCGCCTAACCAAAGATAGACGGATGTCCGTGAATTAATAACAACAGTTATAACAGTAATATTAACAGATCCATCCTCCTCCTCGCTTACCAACGAGGAAGCGGACGAACAGCCCCCATCCGTTGGCAGTTTTATTATCCATTCCATGAGTGTTGCACTATTTACTAGTCAGGTACTTAGTCAAATTAAAAGCGGTACTTTAGTTATACTTGTCTATGATCGAGAAACTGTGCTCCAAGTCGTCCATAACCGCGGACATGGCTTTCAGAAAGATTTACCCTGCAGGGGTGCACAAATAGCAACACACACTCGATCAACCTCGGAAAAACCAAATCAAAACCCAACGAGGCATTCACGACAAAGCAATCACAGGATTCAGAAATATTTCAGGGGGCCACCCCACTAAGCTACCCGCAACGAAGTTGGCCGGCTCCGAAACGGACCCAGGGTTTGTGTGGACGGCGGTAAACGACTAGGAACCCGAAAATGTGACTGGGCTTGTCGATACAGTGAAAACGTGTCACGGTCCTAAACAGTACAGGTGCTCCACGCACAATCTTAAATAAAGCAGTAAAGCATGGCATAAGTACAGGATAGTAATAAAGCCCCAAACTACTTTGTGGCCCCAAGAAATAAGAATGAATCAAGCTCTGGATCAGGGGGGTTCATAAGCCTCCCGGATGTGGATAGCGCGAATATTCAAGGAACAGGAATCAAGTACTCGGGGTCCTACGGGACACAAGCGAGCATGAAGAACCAAATAGCAGATATTGCTCACCGGTGCCACTATCATTAGTTATCCCAATACTACTCAGGTTAAGTTGTTTAGGTACCTCGTTATCCATCAGACACTCACATACCCTACACATGCTGTTCTACGACCCGCATGGCTCAAACAACTCCTGTAGTAATGGCTCATGGGATGGAGGAACAAGCTTCGGTGGGGTTTAAAAGTAAAGGCTATGCAGTAATTGGGATTCAGTTTAATGCAATCGCGACTCAATGATGCAAGAATAAGGTAGAGGCAATAGGTACTGTATGTATGCAAGCATGTGGTAGTGCTTGCCTGGCAGCTCAGTTGAAGCGAGGGACGGATCTGGGTAGTGCTCCTGGGTTTCTTGATATATCCCTTGCTCAGCGTCTATTCGAAGAAGAACCAAACAAACAAGGGCCAACATAAATAAAGTGCACAAGCATATGAATAAAATGCGACAAGCATATGAATAAAGTGCACAATTTGCATGGCGATAAAGTAGCATGGCATGGGTGAGGTGTGGAATACAAGAAATAAGCATTTTATGGAGTTTTAGTCACCTTTTATCCTCAAATAAGTTGCTGTAACCTTTATATTTATATGATGCATGCTGCAATTCAGAACATGGAATGCATAAACAGAAAGGTCTCGTCGAGCTGATCGATTTAGACATATTATTTGTCAAATTTGGAGTTATAAAACAAAAGTTATTAATTAATTAAGAAAAAGGGCATTTTATTGTAATTTTAATCATCTCGAAATTTTAAAGTGTTCAAATAATATTTTGAATGGCATATTTGAAATCCTCACATTTTTCTGGTTTCAAAACATATATTACATGTTTTATTTGGAATTATATCCTAAAAGATATTTGAAAACAGATTTGAATTTGAATTTAAAACAAATTTGAAAAGTTTAAATTAAAACAGAAAAACAGAAATCCTTTTGCTACTCAGCCTGTTACAGACCCAGTCGCTGATGGGTGGGCCAGCTGCTGACTGGGACAACACGCGCACAGAAAAGGTTTTCTCACCGCGGCTGACCTAGACCAAGAGGCTGACAGGTGTGGCCGGCAGCCTCGTGGGTCCACGGAGCGCGCAGCCAGCCAGTGGGCGACACGTTGCGGATCCGGGGAGTGCGGGCTGAGGCAGTGGAACCTGGGGGGCTTATCTGCAAAACGGACGGAGAGGCTGACGGTGGGGCTCGGTGGTACCGCGGGTTAAGGAAAAACAAAAAGGGGGGGCGAATTGAAAAGTTTCCACAGGCCCCTGTAGATCTTCCCTGCACCTGCGGACGGATCGGTGCTCGACCGACGCGGGGCGTGGCACGGGGATTCGAAGCCGCGATGCGGGGCGCACGCGCTAAGGGAGGAACCAGCGCGGTAGGCTAACGGATGGTGACAGAGGGGCGGCGGGCGGCTGGATAAGGTTCTACGCGACGCGGGAGCGAGCCAACGCAGTGGCCGACGGCGCGCGCAGAGCGTTCGACGAAACTAAGGGCGGAGCTAGACGGCGACAGCGAGAGTGAGGATGTCAGCGAGGAATAGGGGCTCACCGAGGAGAGGGTGGTGGTGTCAGATCAGCTTGGGGAGCAGCAGGGCGTCGACGAGGCAGGCGAACGGCGGGCTAGGGCTTCGTCGGGGCGTCTCGGTACTGTGGCGGAAGTGGAGCTCCTCCTCCTCGCTGGCGGGTACGGGGCGACGCAGGGGATCCCTCTCGGCCTACTTGATCGCCTCCACGTCGCGCACGCCGGCTGGAACGAGAAGTCTGTGGTGGTGCTGGCGGGTACGGCGGCCGGAGTTGGAGATGGAGGGGGAAGGGGCAAGGCCTGGGGTGGATCTGGCGAGGCGGAGACGTGGGGAGGGAGGAAAAAGGAGGGAGAGGGAGGAGGCCAGCTGTGGCAGGGGGTAGATAAAGGTGGCTTCAGCCCTTTTTCTTCTTCTCCTCTCACGTGCTCGGGCTGGCTCGGTTTGAGCAGGGAAGGGGCAGGTAGGGTGGAGCTAATAGCCGGGCCAGGGAGCGTCCAAGGAGGGGTAGGCTCGGGTGGGCCATCCCCGGCTGTGAGAGAGAAAGAGAGAGGAGATGGGGGGCTCGGGTGAGCTAGGTGAGAAGGGTTTAGTAGCTCGGTTAGGGCTGGGGCTAGGGTTGGGGTAGGAAGGTAGCTAGGTGGGGCCTGCATGGCATAGAGGAAGGAAGAGAGGCCGAGAGAGAGGGTCGGGTAGCTAGGGTTAGCTAGAGAGGGGTGGCTCGGGTTAGCTAGGTGGAGGGCTTGGTTAGGGTTTAGGTTTCGAGAGGAGGTTAAGGATATAGAGCCTAGGGGAGTGGTGGTGAGGTTGTTTAGGGTTTTACATCCTCACATGAGCAAGCAAGGAGGGGATGGGAGAGAGGTAGAGTAGGGTGTGATTGAGGTATAGGGTTTAACATGCCCAAAACTAGATCAAGCTAGAAAAGGTGTTGAGATGGAGATGGTGAGGTGATGAAAGAAGAAGGTGTGATCAACAAGAGATCAAGAACACATAGGATGGTGACACAAGACAAGACCCACTTTAAAACAAAGGCAAAACTCAAAGGAGAAGAGATGGTGGAGCTTTGCATGGCCCATGCATGTATTTAATGCCATGTGTTAATCTTGTGAAAACAAACTAAAATCTCATGGCATTTATTTATGTGCATCCTCAAAAGATGGAGTAAGGGCCAAGCTAAGGAGTTATAGAATTAGATCCACCCAACCCACATGAGCTAGAATAAATATCAAAAGAAAAAGACTTACAAGCTCATGGGTTATTGGAATGGTGGAAGTATAAGGTGGTGACAAGGAAAGGTGATGGAGTTGAATAAAAGATATGCCCCCAACTCAACTTGGGCATTAAACAATATATCAATAACCAAATACAATATCAAGAGGCAAATACAATTAATAATGCATATGAGAGAAGAACCAAAACAAAAAGGGTTTTATATGATGCTCAAATGCAAGGTGGCATGATGACATGAGCATGATTTAATTATGATGCAACAATTATATATAGGAAGTAGCATTTATATAGACTAGGCTAGTAGCATTGCAATTGTTAGATAATTGGGATGCTACACGACGCCTCTGTCAGAAATGCTACCGGCGTTCTAGGTCGCGCGGGGGAGGGGGAAGGGGCTTACCAAGCTCGCCGTGCGATGCTGATGCTCAAGGTGGCGATGGCTGGTCAAGGGGCGCGCTGTAGTGGCCGAGGGAGCTCGACGGAGTTGCTGGCGGCGTTAGATGCTTGCTGTCAAAGACGTTGTCGAGGTTCTGCGTCGACCTAGCACGATCCAGATGGTTTAGGAGATGCGCAAAGGCCTGGCGATCAAGACAGTATCAAAGGGGAGGCAAGGGGCGGTCTCGTTTTACATGAATCGCACGTCGGAGTCGAGCAGCGTCTCGGGTGTTCACGGGTGTGGACGAGGACGTCGCTCTGGGTCACAAGAAAGCAAACAAAGGGCATCAGTGAATGCGCAAGGACATGATGGTTATGATGGTTTGAACCAGAGACAGGGGGCGGTCTGTTCTCACCGAGATTGGTCGCCGGAGTGCGTCTGTCTACGGCGGCGCAAGGGTGATTGCGGGAAGCCTAGTGGCGGAGAGGTGGCGCTAGGTGAGGGTAAATGGCCGCGGTGCAGAGGGGGTTATGTAGGCAGAAGGGGAGCGGCGATTAAGCGCATAATCAATGGTAATTAAGCCCGCAGTGACTGCGGCGAGGTAACGGCGGAGCGAGCGTTGCGGCCGCACGTGATTAACGACGACGACGACGACGTGGTCGCAGTGTCCACTTGTCAGCGAGTGAAACAGTGAGGAGGTGGGGTCGTGTGGTCAGTGACGTGGGTGAGTTTGTCTGCGAGTGAGAAAGAGAGAGGGGGAACCCGGGTGGGCTTAGTGGGCTGAATCCATCGTTGGGCTAGATAGGTGACGCTAGCCTTTTTCCATTTCTTTTCTCCTTTTCTTTTTATGTTTTCAATTTCAGGAATCAAATTCAAATGATTTCAAAATCTATTTGAATTCAAATCTTTTCAGGATTTTTGCAGTGTGCAACAGTCACATTTCTAGGCATGAAACCAAGTGGTCACTTTGAATTGTCCTGGTTAGTTTGAACAAAATAAAATAATCCATGACATAGCACTAGTTGTAGGTTTTGAAATTGGTTTTCAAATTATATTTGCTTTGAAAACTTGGGTTTGAATTTTAGCAATGTAGCAATACATTTTGAAAGCAATAAGACACAAGGTTTGGTTCACTGAACACCTATCCCACATTGGAGATTTGTATTTGCTTTAAAAGCTGATCACATAAAATAATGAGCTCATATGCTCCTGTTTTTCAATTGATTTGTTTGAAATGAAATTCATATGATCATGGATGCATGGATGATATGCATGAGTTTGAAACATGACTTTAGGGATGTTACAACTCTTTCTACTTAAAGCATCAGCTACCACATTTACTTTCCCTGGGGTATAGTTGATTGTTAAATCATAATCTTTGATTAGTTCCAACCAACGCTTTTGTCTCATATTCAATTCCTTTTGAGTAAAGAAATATTTGAGACTTTTATGGTCAGTGTATAACTCACATCTGGCTCCATATAGAAAATGCCTCCATCCTTTTAGCGCAAAAACCACTGCTGCTAACTTTAAATCATGAGTTGGATAGTTGACTTCATGTGGATTTAGTTGTCTTTAACCATAAGCAATGACTTTCCGATCTTGCATTAATAGACAACCCAAACCTTCTTTAGATGCATCACAGTATACTGTGAAGTTCTTCCCTGTTTCAGGAACTGCTAAGATTGGAGCTGTGGTTAACATGGTCTTCAACTCCTGAAAACTTGCTCCACACTTATCATCCCAATTGAATGGTGTATTCTTTCTTAGCAATTTGGTCATTGGTCCAGCTATTTTGGAGAAACCTTCAATGAATCTCCGATAATAACCAACCATTCCTAATAAACCTCTAATTTGCTTCACATTGGTTGGTGCAGTCCACTCTAGTACTGACTGAACTTTAGATGGATTTATAGCAATTCCATCCTTACTGATCACATGGCCAAGGAATTCTACCTCATCTAGCCAAAGTTCACACTTACTAAACTTAGCATAGAGTTTATGTTCCCTTAGTGTCTGCAATGCTATTCTCAAATGATCAGCATGTTCTTCCTTATACATGGAACATATTAGAATATCATCAATAAAAACTATGACGAACTTATCCAAATATGGCATGAATATTTTGTTCATCAGATTCATGAATATTGCTGGTGCATTGGTCAAACCAAATGGTACTACCAGATACTCATGGTGTCCAGATCTTGAGACAAATGATGTCTTTGGAACATCTTCCGATTTGATTTTTATTTGATGGTATCCAGATCTTAAGTCGATCTTTGAGAATACTCTAGCTCCTTTCACTTGATCAAACAAATCTTGGATCCTTGGTAAAGGATACTTATTCTTGATAGTAACGTTGTTCATATTTCTATAATCTCCACACATCCTTCTTCCACCATCTCTCTTATCCACAAAGATTACTGGTGTTCCCCATGGAGATACACTTTCCTGAATAAATCCTTTTCTGGCTAACTCATCAATTTGCTCTTTGAGTTCTTTTAACTCTTTGGGTCCCATCTTATATGGTGCTTGAGCTATTGGTGCAGTACCAGGAATTAGGTCAATAGTGAACTCTATCTCTCGATCTGGTGGCATTCCCGGTAGTTCTGCTGGAAAAACATCTTGAAACTCATTTACTATAGGAATATATTCCAATTTGACCTCTTTCATGAAGTTCAACTGCAGATCCACCAAAATATGACTGTGCTTATTTGCTTGGTAAACTATCCTTGCTCCACTTGGAGTTTTGATTGAGACAGTCTTCTCCTCACAATTTATCTGAGCCCCATGCTCCATCATCCAGTCCATCCCCAGCACTACTGCAATTCCCTTCAAAGGAATCACATAAAGGTCTACAAAGTAGTTACAACCATAGATCGAGATAACCTGATCTTGTTTGATGTGGCGTACAGTCACATTTCCCCCTGCCGTAACTACGGTCATAGGGTTTTCTAATGTTGCCCTTCTAATCCCGAATTTATCACAGAATTATTCAGAAATGAATGAAGTAGTTGCACCAGTATCAAATAGAACTTTGCCGGGATTGGTAAGGATATTGAGCGTACCTATCACTGCATGATCCGAATTATCCACCTCCTCGAGGGTTGCATAGTTCAGTTTCCTGGTAGGTCTGTCCCTCTTGCCATTATTGTTCTTGCCATTATTTCCTCCTTTATTGGGCTTTCCATTTCCTCCACTGGTTTGTCCTCCTCCCTTGGTAGGACAACCTCCTGGTGGTTTGCTCGGACAATCGGGCTTGATATGCCCCTTCTGACCACAACCGTAACAGATCACTACATGCTTTTTGCATTCCCTCTGGAAATGCCCTGGAATTCCACAATTGTTACAAATAACATTCCTTCTCGGATTGGATTGATTTCCACCACTGCCCTTGTTATTTTTATTGTTATTGTTATTGTTGCCATAGTTCTTGTTCTGAGGTTTGAACTCCAGATTGGGTTTAGGTTTGCTTGCCTGAATTCTCTTGGTTTCCTTCTTGGCTCTCCTCCTCCTATCCTCTTGGACATTCTTATAATCATCTTCAAAAGTAATGTCTACATCCAGCAATTTCTGATAAGTTTTCTTATTAGCTAACCTTAGCTACATTTTCACAAATGGGTTTAACCCACGCAGAAAACGCTTCTTCCGCTTCTCTTCAGTGTTAACATCCTCCTCAACATAGCGAGACAGTTGACTAAACTCCCGGATATACTTCATGACACTGGTATATCCCTGCTGAAGCTCCTCAAATTCTCTCCGCTTCAACTCCATAACACTTCCTGAAACATAATATTCACGGAATCTCTGCTTGAACTCCTCCCAGGTGAATTCCCTTCCTGGTTGTTTGCATGGCCAACTGATTCTCCCACCATGATGCTGCAGGTCCAGTCAGAAGATGAGTTGCATACCTCAATTTATCCTCATCATTGCAACCTACAGTCTTCAATTTTCTTTCTGTATCTGCTAGCCAATCTTCTGCATCCATTGGTTCAGGGGCTGATGCAAAAGGTAACGGCCTTGCATTCTGGAAGTCAGATAAACTCACTCCTCCACCTTTAGGTGCCCTCTGATTTGCTCGTCCTAGCAGCTCTTCCATGAACTTGTTCTGGGTCTCTTGCATCATTTGCATCCACTGCATAAAGTTCTGCTCCATTAACGGCCTCATTGGTGGTGGTGGTGGCAATGCTCCCTGATTTGCTGCATCTGCATCGGCCTTCTCCTTGGCCTCTTGCTCCATCTGTTGCTTCTCAGTTTTGATTTCTACACCCATATCCATGACCCTCTAGTCCTGCAACATAAAGCGAATACTCATAATTACATCATGCACATGTGTTCTGAGCTCGACTTTACGCACAGAACTAGTCACACAATGAAGATCCAAAAAAATCCAAATATGCATTTCACATATTATACATAATATCATAATAATATAAAGTCATTACAACATATACCATATAGGTATAAGCACAACACTACCTTATTCATCTAACTATCTTATTTCTTGGAGTACAATACACGGTACTTGATACCTCTACATAGTTGCCTACTTCTAGTAGTAACTACGCTCATCATCCATGCCTGATATCCAACCGTGATGACATGTCGTTCGTCGCACAATTTGTGAAACAAATGGCCTTCCAGACGGAACATACTCAGTATCTTAAGTGTCAGGACTTGAGTCATTACTCAACCTGAGCGCATTGACTCCCTCCAGCTCAGCTAAAAAGTCTTCAGAAACATATTCAACATTATCTCCCACTTGCATATCCTGAGCTTCATTCCTTGAGTTGTCAACAGAATATGCAGATCCTGCTGATTCCCAAGTGATCCTCTGGGCAAGATAGTTAAACACTGGATAATGTATAATCCCTGGGTTTTGAGAAGATGTTGATGATTCAAACACTCTCTCCTCAGGATCTTCTTCTTCATCCTGATTGTCTATCAACATGGCATTTCTACTACTGTTACTAAGGTTAATTCTTGCACCCATCCAGCTAGATTGTCCAACATTTCTGTCAGAACCATCTGTGGACATCTGGTGTTCATAAGATCCTTCATATGATCCCCTTCTCCAACCATCAGAATTCTCAATAGGAAGTTCTGAATTAGAACCATTCTCTGAACCCTGTGGTAGTGCATACCTCATACCCATAGTAGGATCATGTATAGGTTCAGGTCTTGGTGAATAAGGATATGGTATAAAAGATTCAGGATGTATAGGTATATCCATAAAGATAGGTGTTGCACTACTAATTGCTCTTCTCTAACCGGAATGCTAGCTGCTTCCTCCTTTCCGGATCAATTAGATCCTCTAACATGTCATTTTTATCTTTGACAATCACTTGATGTGTCTTATAAAAAGAAACAACGAGTGTTCGTTATCTATCCATAAACTTGGAAGCTAACTTCGGATTCTTATTAACCAAAGTATGATGATCCGGTATAGGCTCCGAGTCTATAGAATCATGAGGTATCACAGAAAATGTGCTACCTTCTAACTCCTTGGTTTTATGCTCCCGGATATTAGCTATCGCCTCCACAACAGCAACATGATATGCTGCTAAGTGACTCCTACCTTCACCTATAGGTAGATCGTGATACAATCCAAGCTCCTCTGGAAGTTGTATACTCACACGATACTTGGATAACATTCGGCCATCAAGGTAAGTTATAGTATTCACTGGAATTCTAGTTGGACAACTAAAGATCTTTAAAAGTTAACGAAGTTGGTCTGTGAATGATCCTTGATAATCATCAAGAGTCTCCTCTTTCCTTACCAAAGTCTGTTTTGGAAACTTTGGTGTCATAGCTCTGTATATCAGAAAAATAGTTTTGATTAGTAACCAATAATATATTGCATCATAACAAAGAATTATCGCACTAAAACATATAACGGAATATTCGCATTTGAATACCCATTATATTACTTTTAGAGAATTCTTTATTGTTGCTAAACTTTCCTACAGGTAATACCCTTTACTAGGTTTCCAACCTAAGGTCAAAGCAATTTGCTCTGATACCAACTGCGGTGACCCAGCATACCACTGCATGTGTAGTACACTATAGTCATTGACACGACACCCACAGAACACCGTTCCGTAAAAATCACATCCCTCGGAGTGGTACAACAGAAACATTGCGGGTCCATATTACAAACATTCACATGTTATAATTATTACAATACTAGAAGTTCAAGATTTCAAAAGGTTTCAACTTACAAACCAAAAAATAAAGTGCTTTAGCGGAAATTAAAAGTAGAAACTCCGACTAGGAGTTGAGCTCAGCAGCTTATTCTATAGAGTTCATGCTGCTCGGCTCCATTAGTTACTACTGACTAGGATACTTAGTTGGACTCATTATCTTCAACACCATAGATGATTTCATAATCCACTCGTTCAACACCTCCTGACAGGTCAGGCTCCTCGTAGAACACATCTTCTTGACATTCAGCTATATACATTGGCATGTCTTCGGGATCCTCAGAGTCTAAGCAAGGGATCAAAGGAATTATGAGTAACAGCATTACCCAACAAGTTCATTATATGCAAGGTGGGAAGTATGATGCTCTAACTACCACCTCGGACTATAAATCCTTGGCACTATGCAATTTTTGTAAATCTTTCTTCAAAGATTTATTTTATTCAGAAATTCTATGACCATCATCCTTCACAGGTTGACCAGAACATTCATGGAGTTCCTTTCTTGCCACGTTCGTAGCTCCTTTCCGGAACAGGGAGTAACAAGTTACAATTCTTACACTCTGCAGAGGTGCGTTACTTTACCCATGAGAGATCAAATCCTTGTTGCACAACCGGGCGTACTTTCCCGTCCACAATTCCATGACGTGGGGCCCAGTAGTTGGTCCAAGCCAATCACTGCCCTTCACGGCCTCGCATGCGTCCTTGGTGTACACCATTCACACGTAATGAATTACGGCAATGGTGTGTACAAACCGCTAGATGCCAGAACTATCGTGGGACGATGAGGGTTCCCACCCATATAATGCATATCCTCTACGAATTACCAATTAATATGCATGCTACGAGGATAACATCCACGACCTGCACATCCGGCTTCATGCGAGAGGAAGAAGATACAGCTGACTTCTCTGTCCCATTCCAAATCTCATGGCTAATGCGTAATATACGGCGCTAGAATCACTGATGTCAGGGGTTATTAAGTACCTAATTGATCATCATTGTTGCAATTAGAACTTTAAGTTCTATTATTCCATTATATCATCACTTAGGATGATATCTAAGATTTCTTTATTTGTAAAAATAATATTTTCTTTCTTTAGAGTATAGATGATAACACACCATTTGCAAATACTTTGATAAATACTCTTCAAAGGATACAAGCAAGTGATGAACTTGCCTTGTGATGGCAAGGTAGTGAATTCTGATGCTTGCACTGGATCTTGAGATTCTATGTCTACAAAAACATCATTATTGCCCGGTAAGGCAATATTTAAAGAAGCAAAATGATTATGCAAAGTAATGTAATGCATCATTAACTTGATATGCATTCTCCCCATTATTATTAAAATTCTTTTTAATAATAAAGGATTTATAAATATTAATTTTTAATATTTATAATAGAATATTGTATTCTTTTACTTTATTTCCCTTTTATTGGAATTTTATTGATTTAATAATTCCTTTAAGAATTATCACTTAAATATAAAAAATTGTTATTAAATATTTGTTTAGTATTTTTCTAAAATACTACAACATTAATATATAATGAAAGTGATTTTTATTTATTTTTATCATCTTTCAATAATTTTGTAAAATTCCATAAGGAATATATAAATTACAAAATTCTTAAGAAAATTTATATGTCTAACATTTTATTTCTTAATTTATGTGGATAGTTTGGATTATTGTGAATCCAAAAATATATTATTTATAATTTTTGGACTTTTATTTTATTTTCTAGAGTTTATTTAAGTTCAAGGGCATTTTGGTCTTTTCCTATTTATTAAAAACAGACTCTAAATAATTTGGGCTGGCCTTTTGGGTTTATTGGGCCCTTGTGGCCCAGTAGTGCAAAGGAAAAACAGCACCCCGAAGGGTCCCTGGCCCAACCTAGCCCATCACTCACTGTCTTCTCTCTCGAGCTCACCCCTCTCCTCCTTCCTCGACCCTATGGTCAGTGGTGTCACCGCCGGCGATTTCCGCCGTCGTGAACCGTCCTGGCCACCGCCATGGTGCAGGAAGAGGTTGTCGACCCTGCTCTTCCGTCCTATCCAACTAGATTTGGACTTGGAGCCCTCCTGTGACTAGATCGATGTCGTCCCGAACCCTAGGGTTTGGGGTTGGCGTTGATCCTAGCGCCACATCTGCTGTCGTGCGCCGTGGTGATTCACCTCGCCCCTAGACGTGGCTTTGGTCTCCATCGTGGCAATGTGTGGGTCGCAGCGCCCCCTTGGGGGTGCTCCCCATGCCGCCATGGTCGTCGGCCCCTCTGCTTCCTCTTTTATTCTACAGCGAGGACCTTCGGTAAGTCATTCCTCTCCCCTCGTGCTCTCTGTACTAGGCCATCCTATGCTAGATGTTGGTGGTGACCTTCCTGATTATTGTCCTGTCCTAATTAGGGTTCTTGGTTCTGCTTAGGGCTCATACCCTGCTATGGATTAGATACTGATGAATTGGATCATGTGTTGATGATCTCTGAATCTGTTAAGTGGTGATTAGCTGTGACTTACTGCTGATGATTAGCTGTGTTGATGCTAGTGGTTTACTGCTGATGATTCCATGGTTAAATTTCATATGATTCAGATGATATAGTTGCTTTGTAAACAATACTTGGTAAAGCTAGTGGTTTTGATAACTTACCACTGTCATTACTTGGTTAATGATAGTGAGTATGGTGTGATGAAGTCACTGTCTTAGTACTGTTGGCTTGAGAATTCATGTATAAATTGATATCAAAATGGTCTCTTACAGTGAAGACATATATATATATATGAATATCTTGTTTATGATTCCTGTGTTTAAGAACAGGAAAGTGATTTATAATTGATTGATTGTATCTGTGAAGATTGGATGCTTAACCTGCTTAGTTTAGAACTATTCTTGTGACACCATCCTTGTATGGCACACAAGACTAGATTCTTTTACTTGGTGTGGTTTTATTCAAGCTTAAGATTTGGCTTGGCATGATAGATAAGTGAAATCCTCTTTCCTTGTATCCCTAGAACCAGTGATGTTGGTCTGAGGTTTTAGGGATTTAGACCTCTATCTTGTTGATTCACAGGGATGGTTTCTGGTAGTGATACCAGCTACTGTTTCTTGAATCAAAATTTGGGAAAAATGATTGTAAGCTTGATAACTTATATAGATCCATAAGATTAAATCCTAAGGTGTTACTCTAATTATAGAGATGTGCCTAGAGTTTTAAATCTTAGCTATGTTCATTCTTGAATTGAAATATAGCTTGATAACTAGATCAATGATGTTGTTCTGAGATTTAGTTGGATCTTTATACCTTTTTGATTGCTTTTATAGTTTAAAACCTCAGTGATGGATTCAACCCACTTGGGTGCTTTTTGAGAGTTTGAATAAGAGTCAGATCATGTATGTTTGTCTAATCTTAGACAGATAGATTATTTGCTGGTCTATTTACTCACCACTGTCACTTGATGTTGTGGTTGCTAGTGGTTGATCTTGTGTAGCTTGATCTGGTGCTCCCCTGGTATTTCCAGCTCCTGGCTTGTCCTTGATCTAGCCCATCATCTCCTGATCCTGATGGCTTGATCTTGGTCTTGCTATCCACCTGATCTACCCCCTTCTTATGTCACCATCTTGTTGATGTGATCCTGGGATTTGGTTGGTTTGATCTAGCTTGGCTTTGGCTTGGTTTAGCTGCTGGCTGCTGTGCTTGGTGTGTAAGAGCAATGGAATGCTGTGGGGATTGGTTTCCTACGGCAGTGTTGATGGTTTTGTTTGGTTGTGCTGCTGCTGTGGTGTTGATAGCACACACCATGCAGTTTGGTGTGTGTGCTGCTACACAGTTGTGGATATGTTCTGAATTTTGAAAGTTACTTTCATCTGGTTACTTCTACTTGGCTGGTGAAACTTGCCCCTCCTTGCTGTTATTTGACTTATGGCTTAAAATTATCAAATATACATTCTTTCATACTAGTGAAACTTGTCCCTTATATACTCAATGATGAAAAGTGAACAGTGCACTTCACTGTCAACTTCTGAGAGTAAAAATAATTCTAATCCTAACCTTCTTTTTCTTTTAAGTTTATTTTTATTTTGCAGGTACTAGATTTGAAGATCAAGACTTTAGTTTAGTTTTTTATTTTTCTTTATAGATTAGTACTTGTAATAACTATCATATTCAATTGTAATCTTTAATTTATTCTTTTGTACTCTTTATTTTTATTCTTTTGTAATAAAGATTGTACTATTATCAATAAAGAAATATTATTATTTATTTATTTGCTATTGTAAAGATTGTGGGTTATTCTCATAAGTTACATTTTTGTAACTTATTTATTGAATAAAATTATGAAATGGATATTCATATTCTTAATTGCTCTCTTTATATAAATTTTGAGTTATTATTGGTTGACTCTTAATTAAATCAAAGATTCAAACATCATTCAAAAATCCATTGGAATTATAATTCAAACACTCAAGTTTTAAATTCAAATTTCATTTCCCAAAACACATAAGTCCACAAAGATCATATCAAAGTCTATAACAATCATCCTTCAAGACTATACCTAATCTCAAAGTATGAAAGAAACTTTGATCACTTTAGGTTTTTATTTGGCGAAAAATTTACCCACATTTTCACAGATGAATGCATGCAACATCTTAAATTCCTAAATCTACCCTTCGTTAGTTCCTAAATGCTGGGATGTTACATTGAGGGTGAAGAAATATATGAACAGATCTAACCTAGGCCTAATACCTAGGTATCCCTTGCACAGAGCCGCATAATTTCTAAGTTCCAGGATGCTATTGGGGGACAGGTTTTGAGGTTGAACCCAGAAATGCTCGAGGACTTGGATACGGAAGTCGAACAACGGCAGGGAAACACCGTGTATGAATTGAGCTTTGAGGTATACCTTTTCTCTGGGTTGGGGAGAAGGGATGACCTCGCCGACCGATGCCGCCCGCCAGACCGGACCATCCGTTGCAGGGAGGTACCACTCGGCTATCATCTCCTTGATATCGCTATAGGAGATGTTCAAGCCATGCCATTCCCCCTTCTGGGGCCAGCTTCTTCCTCCAACGGCTATAGCGCCGCTGGAATATGGTCGACACCCATGGATTCAATCACCACGGAGCGCAGCACCACCACACCTTTCGGCGGGTCATGAACCGTGATGGACGTCTTGGCTGAAGCCTCGCTGGACGCCACCATCGATGGAATTCTCCCGCTGCTCTCCATTGTAATGGAGGAGGTGGACTGGAAGATGGGGAAAGGTTAGGGCTGGAGGAAGAAGTCGTTGTGGGAGCAAACGAGGTGAAAGGATAAATTGACCACCGTAGTTAAAATATATAGCTCCAGCGTGAAGATTCGTGCAGAATGATCTAACGGTCGACACATGGACAACGCATGCGAGAACATGTGAAGAGATTTCTCTATGTTCCCACTGCCGCCGCTCAACGTTTCGGATTTCTCGCGCAAGAAAATTTATATGATTATGTTTGCTGCATGTGTGAGTTATGAAGCGTCACTAACCTATGGTCTACATCATCTCACTGACATATGCAGACGAACAGTCCCATCTAAAGATTTCGGCATGGACGGATCTAGTCCGACTACGAGAAGGGTACGATGGAAGACTCAGTGATTCTCTGACTTACGTATTGAAGACGGAGATTGTTGCAGGGTTCTTTGGAGGACTACAAGATATTGTTTGACGGTTTGCCGACATCACCTAGACGGAGCATTCAATCTAAAGAGGCAAGACGGTGCAATATCTCGGAGTTCTCCGTGGGCTACTGTTGGGGATATTCTAAATGGGTACCACCATGGCATGTCTCTAATTCGGATAACCCGGGTGTCCCACAGTTTGTAGCAAGGCCCATGGTCTGTTGGGCAGCCCAGTTAGATGGATCCAGAAGGGAGGCCCATGCCGGATAAAGGAAGGCTACGATGTAGTCACCGACATACTCATAGCCTTGGAGTGCAAGACACGTAGACTAGTTGGATCTAGTATATGACTCTATAACCTGTACGGATACGACTCTTCCCTATAACCCTAGGATCTGGCGTCTTTATAAGCCGAACCTATCGAAGCCTTTAGGACAGAACAACTCATATCATCGCGCGCAGCAAACTAATCCCTGTAACTCGGTGTATTTCCCTTATAGTGATTTATAGCAGTATTAGGTTTCCGTCACCGTCGTTCAGCCTCAACCTGGGTAAGTTGTGTTACCTTGTACCCGCCAACTTACCGCTTCCCCCACGTCTCTAAACACGCACTGTGAGGACTCCTCCATGGCGTACTTGTCGCCAATACCATGATAGAGACCCCCCAAACCAACTTGGGGGGCAAGTTTGAGACCGGGGAGGACACCTCCCCCACACGGCCTCGCCCCGCCCCACCTCCTCCACCTGCCAGCCATAGGGGAGGCCCTAGTCGATTCGGCCAGGTCACCTACCCCATGGGCGCGTGTGGGACCAGTGGAACCATGTGTACCTTCGGCCCATGGGACTCACTGGGATATTAATAAATAATAAATTCTTATGTATTATTAATATAATAATTATTCTGAAGCTTTCCAAATTAACTTCCGGACACCTACGAATTAATTTCAAACCTTCCTATGTAACATCCCTAAATTCATGATTTCAAAGATTGCATATCATTCATGCATGCATATAGATTTGAGATCAATTTCAAACTCTTTTCAAGAAAACAGAAGCACATAGTGCTATCATTTTATGTGAGCCAACTTAAATCAGATGCCTATCCTCACTTGAGAGCTTAGTGCTTTAAAAACCAAGTTTGGTTGCTTCCATATTGTTTGGTTTGAGTGTGGAGTTAGAACAAAATTTTACAAAATAAAAAAATGGTTTCAAAAACCATTTTCAAACATTTGCAAATCAAGTACAAAGTCCCTGTTATTTTGTTTCTCCAAAAATGACCAAGCCTTTTCAAAGTAACCACATGGTTTTATACCTAGATTTGAGTATGTTGCACACTGCAAAAATCCCAAATAAATTTGAATTCAAATGGAGTTTGAATTCATTTGAAAACCATTCCTGAAAATCAAATTAGAAAAAGAAAAGAGAAAAGAATTGGAAAAGGGCCGGCGCCAGGAATTTGGCCCAGCATCAGACACGGCCCAGCTAGCCGACCCGGGCCACCTCACTCCCTCTCGCATGCGCAGACGCACCCACGCGGTCGCTGACACCCAGACCCCACTTCCTCTCTGCTTATTTCGCTGACGAGCGGGCCCTCTCCACGTCATCGTCGTCTTCCCCAAAATCTCGCGCACGAACTCCGCCGCTGCCGGTTGCTGCTTTGATTCCGCGAGGTAAATGGCATTGAATCCCTGGGCGTTTCTTGTCGAGCCTCTGGCTACTTAATCCCCTCTCTCTCGTGACCATTTCCCCTCAACCAATTCCCCCTTCACGCCACCAGGCTGCCCACAACTCGCTCGACGCCGCCACTGTTCCGACGACTGCGCCAACAAATTCCGGTGAGCTCCGTGTTCCCCTCTGCCCCTGATTCATGCTATCAAGCTCAGCAACTGCTTGCGCATCTACTGACACGCCCCGTTTGTTCTCGCATGGTCTGTAGCTTCGGCAACGACTTCGACCGAGCGCCGCCGCTCTCTGCACGAACTCCGGCGACCTCTCCCCGTAAGTACCAGTCGCCCCTTGCCCTCTGCCTGATACGCCTAGGACCCCCATCGTCTTGTGCATCTAACGGTGCCCTCCTTTTGACTTAGCGCGACGCAGAACCTCGCCAACGTCGACAGCAGCCGCACCCGACGCGTTCGCGAACTCCGGCGAGGAATCTCCGACGACCCCGTGCGCCCCTTCCCAAGCCATCGCCACCTTGAGCATCAGCAGCTCCCTGCGGTTCTGGTAAGCCTCTTCCCCCACTCCCGCGCGACCTAGAACGCCAGCACCGCCGCTGACAGACGTGCCGCCGCCAGTCGCCGCCGCTAGCGCCGCTCAGTTTTGGTCAGATGATTTGTAGCCGTCAGATCCAGATCCAGCGCGTAGGATTAGTTCACTTATCGAACCGTTAAGTTTAGATCTGAGCCGTGCGTGTTAGTTAGATCCAACGGTAGACGAGCGTGATCCGGTGCGAAGCGGTACGCGCCAGTAAGATTAAGACACGTGGCTAGGGTTTGAGTTTAAAACAGAATTTAAAACAGATTTAGATTCAAATTTGATTAGGCTATAACTTTTGATTCCCACGTTATATTTTTACAAATTTTATACCGTTGGAATCAGGGAGACAAGCCCTTTCTGTTTATGCAATGTGTTTAAAGTTTAGGTTCTGTTAAAATGGTTTCTTTTGCAGAAACTTGTTTAGGACTATTTTGAGTATAGAAATTGTTTAGAAAATTGTTTTAGTGTAACATAAACTTGGTTTAGCAAGTTTTTAACTTGGTTATGAATCAGTACTATGCACTTGCTTGGTGGAGTTTTAAAAAAATCATCACTTAGCATTCTTGCATGCATGCATATATATTTTTGTTTGTATATGACTTGTATGTGATTGTGGTTATATTCTTTGTGTAGACTTTGGTGCTAGTGTTTGTGATTGTGAAGAGTGCTAATCTCCCCACTACCAAGGCAAGTGGTACTTCATGAATATTTCCATCCCTATATTTTCTACAAGCATTAGAAATATTTTGCTAAGTCTTGCATGTTACTATTTTTGCCAAATGCCATGTTGGGAAATCCTAAGTAGATATAGAATTGCTAGGAAATTACTAAGTTAAGATACTATGCCATGCTTAGCCTAGCTAGTAGCAAACAAGGGTTGGTAAAGTATATACATGCTATGATGAAAATATTTCTAAGACTTTGGACTTATGTTTTTCTTAATAAAACAACTAAGTCAATGAATCACCTAGGTGGAAAGGGACTTGATTGGTGGTTTTGGTTGAGTGGTTACACAAGGCCCATGGACATGGTTTACCTTGTGTATCTCACTTGTGGTATGCCACCCAGGAACAAAGGGATTTTAGAGGCCAAGTGTTGAGAAGCTTATAGTGCAGCCACTTGGCAATATGGGCTCTGCCTGGACCACATAGGTTGCTAGAACTTAGTCATTTGGACAGTTGGTGGTAGTGGGATGATAGGTTGGAACGCGTCCATTTGGCTAAGGGAAGGCTTCTGAAAGGTCTTGTCTTGGGAAACCAAGTCTGGTGAGGAAAGTGCACAACCTCTGTAGATGGAAAATATAAGTACTTAGCCAAGTCCATGGCAATGGACAACTTGAGCATCAAGACATGGAAGCTATCAAGAATCTCATCACTCCAACTTCTAAGTAAAAACTTGTGGGTGAACAAGGGTGAAGGACCCCAATGTCTATTGGTGGTTTCTTGGGAAAAGTTTTGACAAAGAAAAACTTAGTGATTTCAACTAATAGGAAAAACCTATTTTGAGCAAAGCAAGCCAAGCTACACTTAGCCAAAATACATATAGTAATATAGTCCACTTAAAATTTACTAAGGTATCACTTGCCAATACTATTCCAAAGTATTGACCCACTGTGGGTGTAACTTGTGATGTTGCAGGTTATTCTGATGAGGATTAGGTGTCATGAGTCTACACTCAACATGTTTGCCTGTGGCACATGAAGATGAAGACTTATGTTTATTTATTTATTCCAAACTCTTGTATTAGGCCTACGGCCTTGAGTTGTAAAGACTATGTTTAATCTCTGGAATGGATGTAATAAATGACCTTTGTATCTGTGTACTTCATCTTAAACTGTGGATGCTAGCAATCATCCAGGGACTAGCATTGCAATCACAGGGATCCTTTTTCCTTTACAAAGGAGGGATCTTACATCCTAAAATATTTACTACGCCCTCTTTTAATGTCTAAAACCATTCCATCCACTCTCAGTGATATCCTAGACTCGTCCGAAATATTCCGAGAAAATCTAAAACATACTTTCAGAATTACTTCATTCAACTATCTCATTTGCACTCACATTCTAAAATGAAAAAAGTCTTAAGTGTGTGACCTGGTAGGTTCATATTTTTGCGCATATGCCCAAAACTCATTCTGTTGACAATGATTACTATCAGTGTCTTGATACAAGTAGCACCCCCCACAAATAACACAAATTTATTTATCATGTGTACCATAGTATTGAGTCTTATACATATCGTATTGATTTATCGATACTTTACATTGCCCGATATGAAACACTAAGTTATTCTTGTTTCCTGGCATGTACTCTTTACTCATCCCATACTATCAATGTTCCTATGTTCAATAACTTGATCACGTGTCCAGATAGACAATGACGGACATCATAGTACATGAGTGGGCCTAGAGTGTATCTCTCCATCATGAGGAGTATCAATTCCCACAAGAACAGCATGTGAATGATTGGAGAACCATCCGGTACGAACAAGCATCAACTTTATAATTACTCCGCTAATAGAAGCATTTGAAGAATCTTGCCACGTCCATATTGTACCGAAGTTCATATGTGTCTCGTAGTTAAACAATTTCTAGTAAAGGCAATACATTGTCTTATGAGATTAAACCGATAACTATATTTATGATGTTTTTCACAATATCTCATGTCTGGGTCTATCCATCGTCACTATTTTCAAACAACTCCGATCATATATGTCACTAGTAACACCACAATCATATTTTCACTTAGCCCATAGTTAAGAAACTAAAATTATCGTTGACATACATACTAGTCATAGAGTCATGACTAGGGATATATTAATATGGTGTTTATCATCCCACACATGTATTAGGGTTTTCCTCCAAATACACATTATTCAGCATAGAACGATAAACTTAATTATGAAACCGAAATATAAATAACAACACATTTATTATTGCCTCTAGGGAATATTTCCATCAGTCTCCCACTTGCACTAGAGTCAATAATCTAGTTTAAATTTAGCATTCTAACACCTATGGCATCCTGGTGATGGTCATGCTTTGCACGCATGAGTATCTTTGTCAATGGATCTGCCATATTCAAATCCGTATGAATTTTGCACATCTTGATTTCACCATCATACACGAACTGGCGTACGATATGAAATCGACATTGTACATGCTTGTTCTTCTGGTGGGACCATTGTTAATTTGCTTGAGCGATGGAACCATTGTTGTCACAATGAATCTCCATTGTCTCTAACACACTTGGAACCACACCAAGTTCTGAGATGAAGTTCTTCATCCAGAAACCCTCCTTTGCAGCATCTGATGCTCCTATGTACTCTGCCTCTATTGTAGAGTCCGCAAACGTATCTTGCTTAGAAAATTTCCAGCTCACCCCTCCCCCATTCAAGGTGAACACATAACCAGACTGAGATCTAAAACCATCACAGTTAGTGACAAATTTTGCATCGGTGTAAACCCTTGCAACGATCTCTTTGTCACCTCCATATAAAAGAAACATATCCTTAGTTCTTCTCAAGTATCTAAGTATATTTTTCACAATTGTCCAATGATTCACTCCTAGATCGCTTTGGTATCTACTCGTAACACTTAGAGCATATGATACATATCGTCTTGTACATATCATGGCATACATGATTGAACCAATTGTTGACGCATATGGGACTTCAATCATGTCATTCTACTCAGCATCTACCATAGGACATTTCTTATTGCTTAGTGGTTTGCCATGTTGTAATACCTCGGACACTATGCTCTAAGCAACAAGCCAGGAATGAACCAAAAGTGCATAAGGTGTCCTACCGAGGAGGCCCAAGGGAAACCCACATGTAGGTCCTGCCTGAGCGGAACAGGGCATGGAACCGTCCAACCACCCTATCTACTTTGCAAGAACATTGGGACAAGTGTGAACGGCGTAGTCGATAGGTATGCAAACAAACATACACAAGTGTGTATGTCCACGACATCCACAAGTAAATCAAAGGCATACCATCTAAAAGAAATAGGAATACTCAACACCATACGGTAAGATCCAAATATCCTAGATAGAGATATTATTTTAGGATACTACCTCATACATCACACATCAGAGTACGACGCGGAAGTGGAAAACAAGATCCGAATACGGATAAGAGGAAAATTGGCATAAGATGCCCTGAAAATAAGAACATCCTGCCCACATGATCTCAAGATCTCCATGCCCTGGAGTCTCTACACCTGACGGTCATTGCCACCATCATCGGTCTCCTTAACCTAGTAACCTTATTGCGGATATAGCTGTCAATCTAAACAACATTTATTGTGTGAGACCCTAGGGGGCTCAGCAAGTATTAATGCATATAAAGGGAACAACCCGAGGGTGACGCCATTGCATCAAAAATAAATCCTAGCAATTCTATAGAGACATGATACAACATCCGCCTAACCAATGATAGACGGACGCATGTTAAATAAACAAGAGTTAATTACCCAACATATATATCAACATAAATAAATATCGCTCGCCCTTCTTCCCGTTCCCGAACGAGAATGCGGAAGAACATCCCATCCATTGGCAATTTTATTAATCATTCCGTGAATATTGGACTATTACTAGACAACTTTTAGTCAAATTAAAAGCTGTACTTTATTTATGCTTGTCTATGATCAAGAAACTGTGCTCCAAATCGTCCACAACCGCTGTCACGGTTTTTAGAAATATTTACCGTGCAGGGGTGCACAGATAGCAAAAAACACGCAAGATCAACCTCAGAAAAACCAAATGAAAACCCAATGAGGTATCATGACAAATAATTTGCAAGAGTCATAGATGATTTCAGGGGGACACCCCGCTATGCTACCCGCTACAAATTTGGACGGCTCTACGACGGGCCGAGGGTTTGCGACAATGGTTGTAAACAACTGGAAACCTGAAACTGTGACTAGGCTTGTCGATACCACATAAACATTCCACACTTGTTCCAAAACCAGACAGTAGTAAATGCCCGTCGAGCAACAGTAGTAATTAAAGCAGTGTGACACCCCCGGGATTAAGGATAGACAAATCCCAGACCTCTATCTGACCTAAGCCTATCCTAAATCTCAAAAGCATATAGAGAGGGAATTGATAACACAACAGTTACCCTACGATACAAAATTTATTACAGCAAGATCATAACTGAGCGAAGAACCAAAATATTACAAGCAGAGGTCACTGACCACAAACATCAAAAAACAGAAGGAAAATTATGCTATTAAGTATAGCAAACTTAAAAAATGGCCTAAGAGGCCTGAAGCATAACGATGACGTCCAATCCATAGATCCCAGACTGTCGGCTAGGAACTCCAAACTACTTGTCGATGTCGATGCCGTGAAGAACTCATCTTCTATGGTAACACTTACTTAGCTGCAAAAGTATCAACAAAGCAAGGATGAGTACAGGGTGTATCCGCAAGACTTATGGCTGGGGCGTTTTGCATAAAGCCATCTTTGTTTTGTAAAACAAGAGGGACATGTATCTCGACTAATCAGAACATTTTAAAAGGGGATAAGGGAGCGATATCTCCAACTTTGATCATCTTTGATATCCACCGAATCATCATCAGCTGAACCTATCTAGGATCACCCCCTCGTACCCATGAGGAAGCATCCTTAAGCACACATTACTTAACTTTCCAAGTTTTATAATTAGGTTCAAGTTCTCTATGATCTTCACGTCCATTCCCAAGTTTGTCCATAACCGCGGACGTGGCTTTTCAAAAAGATTAATAACCCTGCAGGGGTGTACAACTTTACCCACACGCGCCAACCAATTCTTAATGCCAAGCTATAATCCCTCTTCCATGGAAGGCCGGCAGAGAGTGGTTAACCACGACCTTTACCTTGCTTTCGCCGAGACCATGAGTCACGCACTAGGGAGATGCCACCGTAACGGGTCGAGTCTCGAAGCCGGTCCCTAATGATGTGCTTAGGGTTCGAGATTATGGATGTCGGGCATCTCTTGTTCCCGGCCATGCTTACCTACCTATTATGAATGCACCTCCTTCACCTCCATTCAAGAACAACCAAGATGCGTATGTCGAATGGAAATCCCAAATTATGTGACTCATGGAATCTACTCGGCAAGTTAGTTGGTCGAGGGGGTTTCCAAGCCCCCGTGTGGCTGTACGCTCGTCTTGGTTCAAGAGGCAAGAACATCAGGTCCTAAGGGTGGAAAGTATGGAACTGCAAAAACCACAACCCACTGTGGCCTCCCATACAAGCCTTAGCATGTTTAACTTTCATCTCTGATCTTACCACGTCATCCTGTCATACTAGGTTCATTCGCAGCTCTGATTCATCAATCGGATGGACCAGTGGTAACAGCTAAGCATGGCTAAGCACAACAGATGTAATAGCTCTAGCAACGCTTCACAAGCCAAACCCTAGTTATGCTAGGAGCAGTGGATCAGGGAATATAGGCTATAAAGGTAACATGCATCAGATAGGATTACTCTATCTATCGATAAAAGACTTTGGAATCGTATGCACATGGCAAGAATGAAATACTTTGAAAGCATAGGAGTTATATGTATGTGTGGGGGCTTCGCTTGCCTTTGCCAGTTGATATCCAGAAAGCAGAGCTTCGGACATCTGGTACTTGACTTGATTACAGTTGGTAAAGTGTTGGTCTCCGAGCTTCGACGGTGTTGATCTCGGTCTGCAATCCCAATCTTGATTCTGATATCATATTCTACCGGAGAAGAACCAAATACCGGAAAGAGAGGGAAACAGTCAACACATGGCATCGATGCAATGCTCAAGTAAGGATGATGTTATGACAAGTTAAAAGTTGTTGAATTGTATCCCTAAACATGCTCGACCCATTTAAATAGGGTCCGAGAGGTGCAAACCCTAGAATAGGGGGATCCTCGGAATCACCTGTGGAGTTCATTCTGTTCTTCTAATTATACTTGTCATGAGAGTTGGTTAACAATGCATGATTATAGTTTAAATAGATAGAGTTCATTTTTTGAACATTTTGATATATTATTTGTATTTTTCTGATTTAAAATGAATTAGTTATGAATTTCTCCATTTTTACTTCATTTTAAATCATTTTTAGAATATTATAAAATAATTTTACATTTTAGAATTACTTTTAACATTTTATTTAACAGAAAACATTTCTGATAATGTTTATCTCACTTACAACAGGGGCCCACATGTCAGGTATATATTAATTACAAAAAACAATTTACAAAGCATTTAAATAAAAGAAAAAGGGGATTATTGCCTCATGGTGACGTCATGCTGATGTCAGCCATGGAGCATCTCCTAGATCGAGCGCGGGGCTGGCGCTGGAGACGTCGCGGGGATGCGGGGATGCGGGGCTAGGCGCGCTGGACTCGCGCGAGTGCGCTGAGACAAACGGTGGCGGCGCCGCTGCTGTTTGGTCGCCGGAGTTGCGTGTGCGACGGCGGCCGACGGCGAGTTTTGCGGGAGGTTGTGGCGGTGGTGACACACACACACACACAGACGAAACGAAGAGGTCCGTGAGGAACGTGGGATCACCACGAACGCGACGGTGATGTCGGAGAAGAGAAGCAAGCAAGAACGGCGACGAATCGACGACGGCGAGCTCCGTCGGTAGTGGAAAAGAAGATGCCATGGGGCTCGACTCAGAGAACCCTGGCTCGATTCCCTTGACAAGGAGCACCAGCAGGACAAGGTGGATCTCGTGGGAACCTTGGCTGGGCGAAGGGTGGTCGGCAACGACGGAGAGAAGCAATGGCCGGAGCTAGGTTTTCGGGGCCGAAGGGGAAAACTGCGAGAGAGGGCGAGAGATGACGAGATGGGTATGGGGAGACAGAGCACAACGCGGCAGTTCTTATCATCTCCCTCTCAAGCGGTGGTGTGCATCGCAGCGCCCGCGAGGATCGATGGCAACACGGCGGCCACGCAGGTGCTTGCCAGCCAGGAGGAAGACGATAGGAGGTGGGGTGAAGCATTATAGGGCCGGGGTGGGCTGCAGACGGGCCCAGTGGGCTGTGAGGGAAGGGAGCTGCGGCTGTGCGTGGGCGGCAGGGAGAGGAAGAGAGAAGAAATGGGCTCGGCCCAGTTTGGCTAGATGGATATTTTTTCTGAAAACCTTTTCTATTTCATGTTTTCTTTATTTCTTTTGTAAATTCATTTTAATTCTGTTTTGAATATTTCCAAAATACAAGAGCTTTGCAAACATTTCAAAAATACTTGAGGGGCCCTTGTAACAATTTGTGCTCCACACTTTTTGTGATGTTTCAATAATCAAAACCATTTGAGAGGTTTCAAAGAGAGGGGAAAATAGGGTTTAGGGTTTGATCTATTTGTTGCACCCATTTTAAATGATGATGATGCTAAATGAATGCACAAACATTTCCTAATTACTATTTGATTAAACTAGGGTTGTTACAAGCAGTAAAGCATGTCATAAGTATATGATAGTAATAATGCCCAAAACTACTTGTGGCCCCAAGAAATTAAATGCGACTCAAGCTAAGACTAAAGGGATTCATGGTCCCACATGTAGATAGTGTGATATTCAAGGAACAGGTATCAAGTACTTAGGGTCCTACGGGACACAAGTGAGCATAAAGAACCAAATAGCATATATTTCCCACCGGTGCCACTTTTATTACTTATCCCATTACTAATTAATTCAAACCTCATTATTCAGAGACACTCACAAACCCTACACATGAACTTCTATGACTCGCATGGCTCAAACAACTCCTGTAGTAATGGCTTAGAGGATTAAGGGAACACGTTTCGGTGGAGTTTCAAAGTAAAGGCTATCCAATACTTGGGATTCAATTTAATTCGGATCGCAACATATGATGCAAGAATAAGATAGATGCAATAGGTTTTATGTGCAGTCAGGGGAATTGCTTGCCTAGAAGCTTAGTTGCAGAATAGGAAGGATCCGGGTAATACTCCTGTGGCTCCTGATATTATCCTTTCTCAACGTCTATCCGAATAAAAAGCAAACACATAAGGGAACAAAATAAATACATTGCATAATCATATAAAGCATATGCAACAAGGAAACAAGGTATGCCATGATAGAATGATGCACAATTACATGGTATAACATAGCATGGCATGGGTGAGGTGTGTGGTACAAGAATAAAGCATTTTATTAAGTTTTTAGTCATGTTTTGCTTGTATAAATATTTCTGGCCATATAATATTTATATGATGCACTCTTCCATTCATATCATGGAATTCATAGTTAGAACAGGCTCGTCGTGCTAATCTATTTAGACATATCATTTTTCGAATTTGGAGTTATGGAATTAAAGTTATGCAATTATCATCAAATGGTATTTAAGTGACATTTAATAATTCGACAATTTTAATTGCTCAATTGATATTTTAAATAAAATATTCAGATGCCTCATGTTTTTCTGATCAAAAATAATATATCGTTTACATTGTTTCGAGATATTTTTTAAAAAGTTGAGATTTAGTAGTTATTAAAACATTTACTAATACTCATAAATCATTTATTATTTTCCAATATTTTAAAAAGTAAAAAAGAGGACATGTTCATATTTGGAATTCAAAAACAAACAAGTTTCATGTTTTGATTTTTGTCAAATTCGAATTTATTTGAAAGTTTTGACTTTAGTTGACAATTGACTTAGGTTTGACTGGATTTGGAAAGTCGAGGGGCTCAGTTTAGATGAAAGGGGCAGCGCACGGGTTTTAAAGCGCCTAGGGGACCGTGGGTTGGTTTCTGGAAAATTCAGGGGGCTCGAGAACATTTGCCACGTGCAGGGGATAAGCATAATTAACAGACAGAACACAGGGACCATATTGCAAATATGCGAGATCTGGATTTGGGAGGGTTTTCTCACCGTGGTAATGTCTAGTCCGTGAGGGTGATAGGAGGGCCATGCTGAAAAGCCTGAAGAGGTCGCCACTGAGCTGGCTCTATGGTGGACATCTAACTTCGCCAGAGTTGGGCGTTGACCGCGGCGGGACAGTGATGCTTTGTAGCACTGGAGGCACGCGTGGCTCGAAAGAGAACAACAGAAGGAGTGTCGCGTCACGCGGTACCAGAAACGGGTGGTGCCCACTCGTCTTAGTCATTGGAAGCTCACCAGAAACATGGTTCTGCGGTGCTGCATTGTAGGTCGGGGACGAACGGGAGATCCAGATAGAGGGGAAGACGATGACGAGGCTTCGGATAAGCGCATGCTCACCTATAAGCTCGAGGAGGGTTTAGATAGGTTGGAGGAGAAGCAACGGCGCCGGAATTCGGTGCTGAAGGGCGCCGGCTATCGAAAGGAACTTGATCGGTTCATCGATTGAAGGCGCGCGGAGGAAAACCTGGGATGCAGGAAGGTCCATAGGGCCGAGACGCATCTTCTGGTACCTCTTAGCTGGAACGAGGCATCGGGTAGAGGAGGCGCCATGCGTGTCTGCGAGGTGGTTGCAGTCACAAGAAAGAGGAGGAAGGGAAGGAAGGAGGTGGACCATGCGTCTTGGGTTTCTCGAGGTGAAGGAGATAAGGGCACAGTGCACACGCTCGGCGTGGCCTGCTGACGAGGATCACGGGGACGGTGGTAGTGACGGCCACCTGCTTCACTTCACAGAGAGGAAGGAAAGGAGAGTATGATGAACAACGGTGACATCATCAGTGGCAAAGGGGTATCGGGCCAGGTGGGCCAGGCCAGGGGAAAGGACAAGGAGAGGTTGCTAGTTAGGCTGCTGCGGGTGGTTTGTTGGGCTGCGGCCAGGGTGGTCTAGGTAAGTTTTTTTATTTGTTGTTTCTTTTTTTCAGTTTTCATTTCAAAAACTTTTTTAAACAATGTTTGAACTTGTTTGAGGTAATTGATTTTGAATTAGGGAGATAGAATTGGGGAAGAGGTGGATAGATAAGAAGTTCGGTTTTATTCCCCTTATTATTTTTTTTGGTTTGTTTAAAGCAAGCCAGAAGTAAGATCCCAAAAGAAACAACAAGAGGGCAAAATCCAATAAGAACATACATGAGTGAATGTAGATGATCTATCTATGCCTCAAGTGGTTTTGATCACCTGTTTGAAATTATCCTTGCAAGATTCTCAGAAAACCAAAAGAGAGCAAAAAAAGAAGAAAGATGGTGAAAAGATGGCAAGCTTGCATGGACCATGCATGGATAATAAATGCGCACTTTTATACTTGTGAAAACAACTATAAATACACATGGGAATTTATTCCATACATGCATTCCGATTGAATAGGGCCACACACAAAGAAGGTGGGCTTGCTTATCATATGAGGATAACCAACATATATGAATTTATGAATCCAATTGGCCAAATAGTGTGTATTTTCCCACTAGAATATCTTGTACCCAGGCACACGATGTGAATGACTGGAGAACCATCCGGTACGAACAAGCATCAACTTTATAATTAGTCCGTTAAGAGCAACATTTGGAGAATCTTGCCACGTCCATATTGTACCCAAGTTCATATGTGTCTCGTGGTCAAACAATATCTAGTAAAGGAACTACATTGTATTATGAGATTAAACCAATAACTACATTGATGATGCGTTTCACGGTATCTCATGTTTAGGTCTAACCATCATCATTGTTCTCCAACAACACCGATCATATGTGTCACTAGTAACACCACAATCATATTGTCACTTAGCCCATAGTTAAGAAAATGAAACTATCATTGACATACATACTAGTGACAGAGGCATGACTAGGGATATCTTAATGTGGTATTTATCATCCCACACGTCTATTAGGGTTTTCCTCTAAATACACATTATTCGGAAGTAATACAATAGTATCATAGAACGATAAAGTTAATTATGAAACCGAAATATAAATAACAACACATTTATTATTGCTTCTAGGGCATACTTCCATCAGTCTCCCACTTCCACTAGAGTGAATAAAGTGACATCAGAATCAGTGAGATCTAAAATCATCAGAATCAGTGACAAAGCTTGCACATAACCGGACTGAGATCTAAAATCATCAGAATCAGTGACAAAGCTTGCATCGGTGTAACCCCTTGAAACGACATCTTTGTCACCTCCATATAAGAGAAACATATCCTTAGTTCTTCTCAAGTATCTAAGTATATATTTAATTGTTGTCCAATGATTCACTCCTGGATCACTTCGGTATCTTCTAGTAACATTTAGATCATATAATACATCTGGTATTGTACATATCATGAAATACATGGTTGAACCAATTGCTAACACGACTTCACTCATGTCATTCCACTAAGCATTTGTCATAGGAAATTTCTTCTTGCTTAGTGCTTTGTCATGTTGTAATACCTCGGACACTGCACTCTTAGAAAAAAGCTAGGAACGAACCCAAAGTGCATAAGGTTTTCTACCAAGGAGGCCTAAGGGACACCCACGTGTAGGTCCCGTCTGAGCGGAACAGAGCACGGTATCGGCCAACCATCCTATCCACTTTGCAAGAACATCGTGACAAGTGCGAGCGGCGTAGTCGACAGGTATGCGAGCAAACATACACAAGTGTGTTTGTCCACGACATACAAAAGTACATCACAGACATACCAGCTAAAAGAAATAGGAATACTCAACACCATATGGCAAGATCCAAATATCCTAGATAGAGATAATATTTTAGGTCACATCCTCATACATAACACATCAGAGTAACAAGCGGAAGCGGAAAACAAGATCCGAGTACAGATAAAAGGCAAATTGGAATAATATGCCATGTAAATAAGCACATCCCGCCCACATGATCTCAAGATCTCCATGCCCTGGAATCTCTACACCTGACGGTCGTTGCCACCATCATCGGTCTCCTAGACCCAGTAACCTTCTTGCGGATATACCTGTCCATCTAAACAATATTTATCGTGTGAGACCCTAGGGGCCTCAGCAAGTCTTTATGCATCTAAAGGGAACAGCCTGAGGGTGATGCCATTGCAGCCAAAATAAAGCCTAGCAGTTCTATAGATACACGCTACAACATCCTCCTAACCAATGATAGACGGACACTCATTAAATAAACAATAGAATAACCGAACCGATATATCAACATAAAGAAACATCGCTTGCTCTCCTTCTCTTTTCAAAACGAGAGTGCGTAAACATCCCATCTGTTGGCAATTTTATTAATCACTAGACCCGGTGCGCCGTTGGCGCCAAGGCCAGATGCAAAACCGAAAGTTATCCAATAAAGTTTTACCATCATGTGGTCGTGATAATTTAAATGGAAATGACAAAGATACTGTAGTGGCACTTTGCAAGCTTAGCTTCATGCTTTGTAAGCTCACTCAGATTATTTTCTATAAAGATAATGCTTGCCTTCTATTTTAGTCATAAGTTTTATCCATTATTTATATTCATTAACCCTGGAAATCTTGATGTATTAACACATGGACTAATAACATGTTAGGCTTCGCCCTTTTTTGCGAATAGCAAGTGAATTGACCTAATGCAAAATAGTATATTTCAGTTTCGTTGAAAACAAGATTTGTTACTGCAGTCTTGAACTGGTTATATATTTGAACTAAATGGGTCTCTTACTATCATGGGTCTTACCCTGGCGCAAATGCTCCGTATCTGAATTTATATTTGAATGAAGGTTTAGATTTTTGTATCCATAGTTGTTTATGTTCATTTTAGCAAACATAGGTTACTCATGTATGAAAATTTGACCTGTTTTAGGATCAGATGATATTTGTTAACTTAGCCAGGAATTTAACCTATTTTGTGATCATCCTTAAGCACCTTTAAAATGTCAATGCATTTCATTACACATATTGACATCTGCAAGCCTGTCTTCCATCATACACCAGTGTAAAACGCATTAGGTGGGAGCGGTGAAAACAAAAATAGAAAACTATCCAAATGACCAACAGAAACAGAACGGATTGAGCCTTTGAGAGACTGACTATGAAGCTTGTAAGTATAATCTTTTTAGTAAAATTAAAGTATAATAGGCTATGGATAGCCAAGAGAGACCAATAATTGGGACACTATTGGCAAGAGGAGACGGAGTCAAATATGCTAACTTTATAAATATAATATATAGATCCACCACACTTTAAAAGAGATGTGTATCCAAGGCCGAAAGAGATACGGTATTTTAGGATTTTATAGGCATATATTTAATCATCTAAAACTACTAAACCGCATTGCGGCTTTTATGTCATCCATTGTTTTACTGATTATTGATTGAAATTCCTTGTTTGGGGAATCAATGTGTGGTGCTATTTTTTTGTGAGAACTATCTTGTGTATCCGAACGAGAACTTTCTTCTGTATCAGAACTGCTTGGCTATGTTATACTACCGCCGTTCTGTAAAAGGAGGTGTATAATATTCCTAAAGTCAAATAACGTGAAGTTATAAAAAGTTCTCACATGGGGTGAGACATGATTGAAATTAAACATAAGAGAGTTCATTTTTTATCCCAGCATGATTGAAACCTATTGTTGCTCTCTTAGACTTTTTGTACATTTGACTACCAGGGAGAGAATCCAAAGAAATCCGGGGCACCAAATGTTCTTAGGTTCATTTATATGGAACCTATGGTATATGCTCTATCTAAAGGAAACAAATGAGATCCATTAACCATAAGGTACACTCATGACGGCTACTGATGTCAACAACCCAGAGTTAATTGGTCATGGTATTCCAATGATCGAAGCAGGAAAATATTGAAGCCATAAGATTTACCTTTGGAACCGCAGCAAGACAATATTGAAGTCATAAGATTTACCTTAGAGACCGCAAAGTATTAAATTAGGAGACACCAAATTATATTATTGATCCAATGAAAGATTTCTGCTATTACGATGTCTTTATGTGCTTTTGTTTCCTTTGTTGTCAAGTTGCTCGAGTGCAAATTGGATGATTATCCATTAGTTTATCATATCAATGAAATAATACATTGTTAGTATATTCAGAAATAAAGCATAAAAAGGTGGCCTAGCTGTACAGAAAGCACCACCAAAAGAAGGGTAAAGTTGTAGGAATAAGATGGCCTAGAGAAGTTCCAAAGCATTGATTAAGCATCTCGAGACAACAGGTTTTATTGGTAGCTCCTCAATATTAAGCTCTAAGATTATTTTATATAAATGAGATCAACACCTATGTTATACCATTCCATCACTATGAATGGCAGAATATCACCTTGCTCTGGATACATCATGCTTTCAAAAAACACTGGTAATACATACATGAATAACCGAAGGAACACTCCTTTTTTTGGCCAATCCATACAACACTCCTATACTTCTTAATGTCTGCTGATGTTCATGGATGATAACTATTTGTGTCAAACATACCGAAAGGGCTAAGCAGATCTTGGTGCAAATAGGGCTTTACGTGTATTTTTATCAGCATTCTGAATCTCCCTGTTGTTTTACAAGACAACGGTCATTTATATATCAAGACTGTTCGACAAATCTGTAAATAAGAACGGAAATTTTACCTTAAGGATGCCTCTTCAAGTTTATTTGGTGTTTCCCAAGCATGGAGATACATCTGAAGTTTCCTAATTGACTTTAATTTGGTGTTGGCAAGCATGGAGATACATCTGGAGTTTCCTAACTGGAGATACAATATGCACATAAGTTGTAAAATGTATTAGTACGCACAACAATGGTGTAGTAACTCATTGCATGTTAAGGTTTGGAGTTTATCTAACCTTTTTCATAATATCTTTTAATATCAGGGGAGCATCAGATACAGATTTTTCGAACAACCAGTGTATTAAAGAAGGAGCAAATATATTATCAGTAGTGTTGCTAAACAACCCACTATGCAGAATTACAAGCCTTTTTATAGACAACTGTGAACATTGTAAATTTGTAACCATAATCATGTGGAAAGTAAATAATGAAATATGTGCTAAATACAGAATCTCTAGTCGGAGCAACACGGTACCAGACAAAGAGTGTAATCCTAATACATCATATTACTCATAACACACTACTTCAGGTTTGTGCATAGCCAAAGCGGATACACAAACGCAATGCATAAGAATGTCCCCTTAAACTTCAGTTTAAAGGTAATTATAAAATCAGTTTATCAATTATGAAAGAAATATAGTTCTTCATGTTTTGTATATTTTTATGTAATGGTGCGCGAGGATATGACAGAAAAAGGTTTTCCCTCAACACCACTAAATCCAAGAAAATTAACATGTGAAAAACTACAGAGTAATTCTAGAAGTAGAGATGCAAAGAAGCCATATCTGCATAAAGAAAGATGCTCATCTGACAAGCATATTCACATGCAGCTAACCTCCAAATGCCAGCAGCTCACATGGACCAGCTAGTAGCTAACCTCCAAAACCATGCAGCAGCCAAAGCCATCAGCTACAATAATAGAGGCATAGCAGCACCACGGGTATACAGAACAGAGTAAAGAGCCATGAGCATTTAGAAACAGAAGTAGAGAGGGCAGAGAGAAGATATTCGATGGGGGAAGAGAGAGGAGCCATGCATTGTGCCCTGCTGAGAGAGGGCTGCGCCAGAGGAGGAGAAGCTTGTCCAGAGAGGAAGAGGTTGGCAAGGGAGACATAGTTGGCGCATGAGAGTGCTGTTGCAGGTCTGGCGGAGGAGCCAGCTAGCTGCTACCTGAGGAGAGTGCTAGTGGAGGAGAGTGCTGGTGAAGGTCTCCATCGGTTTCTGTGGAATGGTTTGCTCCTTTCTCTCTCCCTCCTCTCTCATTTCCTTACTCTGTGCGTCAATTCCCTAGTATAGCAAACAGAAAAACCAATGAGGGGTGAAGGAAGTTGATGTGCAGTCTGGGGAGGATCAGAAGAAGTGCTTGAAGACCTCAACTCGGAGAAGGTATATGTTCATGCACCTTTGTTTCATTTCTACCTAGATCTGTAGAAAATAAGCCTACAGTGGCTTTGATTTAGTTTCTAACTTCCATGATCAAAGGCCTGAACCTAATTTGTAGGGTAATACATGTGCAGCTATACAAATACGCGTTAACCAATCACATTTCCCCTCTCATATCATAATTATTAATTCATTACTATCCTCTCTACACTTAGACACCAAAACTCAATACATTTGCATTAGTTTTAAGTAACACAGGCTCATATATAGTGAATTTGTTGCCAGCACGGATATAGAAAAGCACATGAGATTTAATCCCCAATAAATATTACAAGCTATGTAGCCCAGGGCACCGATTGTTCAGAGAAACACAAAATTTAACAGACTAACGTAGAGCACAACGAATATGGTCGTGCAGCAAAAAAAGCATGGGAGAAAAGTTAGGTAATGTTGAAGCCAAATAAGCACTATAGACACACTGCCCTGTAAACAAAAGAAACCCATGGCCAACTGCCCAACAAATGAACCAACATAGTGAATCAACGTGGTAACAACAAACAGTAAAGAGTACCTGGGGGATTAGATAGTCACCATCTCATGATCTGAATGCATGTCACCTCTTTTATAGTTGAGCACATCCACATCCACGCGCAACATAGTTAGGCATCTATGAATAATATTGCACAAAAAGGAAAAATAATATAGCAGATTAGATCGAACTTTAGCTAGGGGAAGGATATGTAAAGCATAGCGGGCATCAACATTCCTAAAATACGTGGAAAAACGAATTAAAATCATTATATTTTAGCAAAGTAGGTGCAGGCCTAAAAATTTCTTACTTCTCAAAACTAAAATAACCAATTCAGTGGTAGCAGCTCTGTAGGACAACACTGTTTATAAGTGAAGACTGGAAGAACCCAAACATCCCTCGAGATATTAATCTAGTTTTTTTAGTTAAATAATAGAGGGCCTAAATAGTCTGACTTTCATGTTTCCGCATTTTCTTTATGGTTATCCGCAAACCTATGTGACTCTAGGATCTGGTTGTTATTATAACTTCCATTCCTTTCTTCTTTCTCATTTCCAGAACCATACTCTTCTCTCAAATCTAGCGGACAATCTTTCCATGAAAAATAATTCCCTCTCCACCACTAAGGAAGTGATTCAGGAGGTAAAGGTATCCATACTTCTAGAACTGCAGTTAAATAATAGAGAGCCTAAATTATATTAGTTTGTTTAACTAACTCAACCGTTTCATCCTAATTATAGGAAAGCGGATATAAGAGTTCACAAAATTCCACTTTCAGATAGAACTACAGTTACCATATCAGCTAGGTACCATAATGCACAGACATGTAAACACCAATTCTAATGTTACCTACATATATATTCTCTAGGTGTTATTTTTTACTATTTGGCATGTATGCAGTTACCCCATAAGCTCAGGAACACCAAAGTAAAGAAAACTTAATCCTTGGAAGTTGGAAACGAGCAAATATAAGTGACTGGCCAAACTATGACCCTTTTAAGTTCACAAAAATATAATCCTGACATGCTTTTTAGCACCCTGGTTTTAGGTAATTTTTAAATAATTCAGCAACCTGAGGACCAGCATAGTAGCTTCTAGCCTCCTACATCAATCTCTTTGGTAGGGAATTACACGGTAATGTAGATGAAGTGTAATGACGCTGAGGCCAAAAACAAGACAATATGTTAGACATAAGTTATAACTACTAATGTAGGAGATCTCAATTGGAAACAATCCTATTATAATCTTAAATGAAACCATATTGAGTAACATGAATGTAACCTACATAGACAACTATCGGAAGCGAGATAATATTATAGTCATCAATTTTATACATGGTTGACATTCATTTATCTTGCGTTGACAAATATCTTAAAATTAGAGGCATCACGATTCAAAAATATCAGACCCATCTCTAGTTAAAGGTACCAGGAAAGAATCCTAAGCTAAGAAAACATAAGATTTTGTAGATAAACGCAAATGATCTGGATTGGTAAGTTTTCAATTTAGTATTTTTTTTGTGTGTCCTATGATCCATAAAAGTGCAGTAATAAATGAGTGATTGAGATAAAAAGGGGTGAAATTAACCAGGTTATTTCCCTATACGAAGCTCACATGTAAATCATGATTCATAAAGTTCACCGGCTTAAGTTAATAATTACAGGGGAAATGGTCGGCCATCGATACCGAATATTATGCAGGGAACAACGCCGTAATTTGCAAAGCTTTGATCTGTGCCATTTCGACTACACCGGATGGAAAAAACAACAACCATCTATATTAATTGGTAGTAGCAACATCTAAACACGGCAAAGGCTTAGAAGCATGAAGTCAGCAGGCGCCAAAAGCTAAGTGAAAATAAGCAGTCATCAGTGTAACGACCACTTCAGATATCCTGCTCGATGTTCTGAAACCCATCCAAAGTAAATAACTAACCTTGTGTGAATCTCTATAGCAAATTAGGTTGAGTAACATAATTAGGGAAAAAGCATACCTGCTTTAGATTGAGAAGATTGCAGGTTGCGGCATTGGTGCAATGGGCAGAATGAAGACATGATTTAAGCCTTGAGTTTTATCTTGTTTACAATCCATGTATGATATAATAAGTGGGCCAATAATATCAAGACATGAGCAATAACAAAGGATTGAATCATCTCAATCAAGTGCACTAACAAATCCACCAACTATGAAATCATGATGAACATTTATATTCTTGAGAATATCTACAGAAATAACAAAATATAGATTTGATTTAGTTCTGGTAGACTATGTAAAAAAATTTAAACAAGATCTATAAGCATATCACAAATTTCAGGAGGTATTGTTACAAGATTCTAGCCCTTGTTGCTGTGTTCTGCTAGATGAGAGGACTCGATCTTTCGTCCATCCAACCAGAATCAGTAAAGAAGGAATGCAACTAACACCTACAAGACACAAAGCAATCCAAAACTAAGAGATGATTCAGAGAATGACCACATTTGTTCTTTAATTATAAAATTGGCACCGGAAGAGAAATGAAAATATGGTATATTATCATTTGCTAGCAACAATGGTAAAGAAGCTGGCCTATGAATATTAACTCATATTATCATTTGAGAGAACAACCAATAGGTACAAACAGGTGCATGAATGATAGGTTGTAGGGCGGCGTCAATCAATTGCCGAATAACACAATAGTAAATTGTATCTACAGTATGCATAATTTATGTCATTATCAATCCACGGACGACTACCCTGTCCAGTTTTGTGCCCTGACAAGCCACTCCCAAGTCCACAAGGCAGAATATCTGAACCCGGTGAAAGTCTATTCAGAAAACTTTGTTTGAGCAGCAAACTACAAGCATTACATGAAAGGGATCAAGCACAATATACATATTATTTTCAACCTGAAGGTACAAACAAATCAAACCTAGACAAGAAAGAATTAGGACATGGGTAATGAACCAGCAGACATTGCAAAACCTAGAAGAGAGGGATCAGGGGCGGATGCGATGGACCAGGAGATGCTCACCTTGGTGTTACAGGAATTAGCCGATCTCACCCTCAAACGAGCGCACGAGGTCTCTTCCAGCACGTGCTGCTCCGCGTTCATGTTCCCAACATCGTGGTGTCTGGGTTTTTAGGTAACTAACTACTCACAGTAGATGCACATATGTATAGAATGATGTGACCTGTTTTTTTACTAAAACAAATGTAGGCAAAACAACAAAAAACACATGGAGAAAAACTGGTGCAAGAATCATAATTAGCCATGGCAATGATAAAAAAATAGAGGTTCCTAGGCACCAAGAGCAGCTGCGAGATTATATGAATAATTCAGCATGGTACCCTTCGGAAACTTACCATGTAAAAAATAAGAATATATCAATTGAATGGGATGTCAACCAGCTATAAGATCAATAACAGTCCTCTCCTGTAAGAAACACTCCAGCTTAGCAAGTTTCCTGGAAGGCACAAAAAGGTCATGCTCTAAACCTCCATGTAGCCCAAGCAGAAAACTGTTGTATATCTTGCAGAAAGTTGTACTGCTCATGTAAATGACCGGAACACTATCAAATTGTACACATGTCCTATTTATTTTACTACTCATGTATTTTACTCAGTTTTTCAAGGATATGTGCCAAAGTTGGACTGCTGCCAGCGCATAAGGAGTTAGCATGCATATTTCAGACCAGTACATATATAATCTCCCAAGTTAACTGAAGAGAAACAAACAATTACCTGCCCAAAACATTAGCTTCTGGTCCATATTTCTTGCACATCACTGAAAACACCAAGGAATCTGCATTGATGGACACCACAACACTGAAAACATCCATGACAGTTCTTTGTCCGAGTGAACATTCCATTATGCACTCTATAAAGCTCCGTCCTAACAAGAAAATGACATGCCACAGAACTAAATTTACTTTCTAATTTTTTGCTTCTGAAACATTAACTGTAAAAATCAATCATTATGTCATATTCTAGTATGAAAACTTTGGCTTAAAAGCCTGAAGATAACACACTTCTAGGCCATTTACTGATAGCAGATTGCAAAACATGGAAAAATCGTTTACTGATAGCAGACTACAGCAATCTTGCAAATTAGTTGAAGGACCTGACAGTTTTTTGTTGTTTTTATTATGGTTGTGAAATTGCATGATTGATAAGCTGGGAAGTACATTATAAATAAGGTACATATACTTGCAACTATTAGAAATTGCATGGCCGAATCTTTTGGTAACTCTGCCAGTGGATTTAGTTGTTACCACCTATCACCAATTATAAAATCAAATTACATAATGAAAAAAATGCATAATCTAAGTACTGCAGTAATGGTTACGCAACTACGCCAACAATAAAACCTACAAACTCCAGGTCCACTTAAGCAATAGAAGCGAGCCTACTGCTGAACAGCTGAAGTGTGAGTGCGGTATGAGAAAGGCTTGTGGGAAGTGGGCACTCAAATTGAAGAATATAAATACCTGTTGAACCAGCATTTTAGGACAAGAAAAATATTCATTGACTTGCAGTTATACCCATGGATGTGAATAATTTTGAAAATTTGGGACGTGATCATCAGCCATGTCAAACTAACTGGACATGCCATGGCTGTGAATAATTTTGACAAAGGACATGACTATGATACCTGGCTGCAAAATTACAAGTAGAATATATTAGGAGAAGCAAGTTGTAAGAAAGAATACCTGGCTTACTTGACAAGGAGGAAATTACTAAGCACCTAAACAAACGTAGCTATAGTGCACAAAAAATTATTACTATAGCATTGTAGGGCAAATTCCAATAAAGCACTAGGATCAGGTGTAAATTTACCTGATAGAAGGAAGTCAGGTTTACCTGATAAAAAAAAACCAGGATTAGGTGTAAATTTTAAAATTTACATACACTGATAAAAACCTCAAGTTGGCAGACCGTATAGCTTTTTTGCGGGTAAGCAGACCCTGTAGCTTTAATATTTAATGAGTACACATTACCGACCTGCAGTTTCATGGAAACATATGAGTGTGACCTAATGATAATTAATGATGACTAATGATAGATCATAGGGTTTGTTTCTTCACAAACCCAATATACAGAGATGACACCAAAATACAGCTAGTCGTTGAGTGATTTAACAAACATCAAGGTAACCAATTGTGTATTTTGCAAAAAAGATATTGAGAGGAGCACATATCTGCATACAGCTGACTTAAAACCAACTGGATAATTCTTTTGGACGGGACCAACATGATAATAATTTCATATAGTGGAATTAGTAACATATAAGAGTGAAGAACAACTTTCCTCCTAGGCGATCAGCTACAGGTCCAACAAACCAAACCTCCAACCTTATCAACCACAAGCACATCTGAATATGGTCCAACATTTTCCATAGACAACAAGAGAGAAAGTGCATCAACTCGCATAAACCTGGAAGCCCATCAAAGGCCTCATAACAAAAATAAGGGTTATATTTTTACACATCTCTTGCTTTGATGCAACAACACAAATACTGAATGAATATCAGTACGATGATGATGTCAAAAAGAGGCGGACGATCAAAAGAAACGAAAGAAAAGTTTTTACCCAGTTATATCTGCATCTTTCTTTGAATATATCTCACAAATTCTGCAGTATAAAACGGAGAAAAAAGGTCAGATATTTCAGTGTACTACATAAATATTTGGTTTGGTGGATAGGTTGCTTTGCCAACATATGATAGCTTGATTTGCCAACATAAATGGATAAAGGTGGCATGGAAACAAAAAAACATTAAAAAAGCAAGGCTTCTTTTCCATGCCGTCCTACACTCTTTACTCTAGAACAATATTGGATTACCAAGATAATTCAGATAGGCTGGCCAATTATGTCACGCATGGGATCTTACATGGAAAGTGAAATCAGTAGTCAGATCATCTCACGCACGATGAAGCGAAGACGTGAAATTTAAGACTTTGACATAACACAATAATTTCAATTGCGACATAGGAGCTCGAGGAAAATATACCTTGATTCTTTGCATTTTGGATCCAGCTACTAGTCATGGCCTTTGTCAAGAGTAGATTTTCTCTGTTGATGGAGTTGCACTTCTTATATAACCCATCACTAAACCGGTACTATCACCCCCGTCTAAACCACCAGGAAATCAAATAACCAACTCCTAAAGAACCATGCATTACAGAGAAGAGAGAACCCACTGAAAAGGCAATGGCCTACACATTCTGTAGAAGATCAATTGGTTGTACAGAATCAGCCCAGGGAAAGCGAGATGGAAATAAAGGAAATACATCTGTATCACCTGACATATACCAAGTAACTTAAGATCCCCATTCAAAGAACAAAGAAACCTAAGATCCCCGTGCAGTTGCATTAGGAAACAAACATGTATTAGCAATTTAAATCGCATGTATATGTTCAGTAGCTCAATACAGTTACATGCCAACGCAGGAAGCAACTTTCTACCTTTATTTTGTCAAATAAAATCATTTCATACAGGGTTTTATATGATTAAAATGCTAGGGAAATAACTGCATAATCATCTAGGCTACCAAAACCAGGCAAACTTGTTGACTTATCTGCTCCTTTCTAACTCCTACAATGAGGAAAAAATAAATGCAGGAAGAGTTAATTCCATAAAAAAGTAAATGCAGGTAGAGCTATTATTTCAGGATGATATCAGCATGATATTTCTCTTACATTGACCATTATCCGGTCCAAACAGTCTTATTTATCATTAAGCTGCAAAGGGAGAAAATAGCCGTGGTATAATTAATACAGCTATAAATAAAGATTACCAATGCTTATAGAGCCAAGAACCGGTCCAAACAGTCCCGCTAATTAGTAGGATTCAAGCATGGTTTTAAACATACAGTAATAGATTTTCAGGGCTAGCGTTCGACAATGACAAAAGGTAGCATGACCATGACACTAAATTTTGATTTCATACAATGGAAAATATAAAATGTTGTCATGGTACTAAACTACAAGATAAACGCATAGCACAAAAATAAGAATGGAAACCTAATTTACCATTTATTCTCTCCATGGAGCCATCGAGAAGACGACCCTGAGTATGAGTTACTCACCAGCTTCTTAGAAGATTGGATCCATTTCAGAAGCCATTCTGATATCAAACAAAAAGCAGAAACTATAGTGAGCTAGAGGGTACATCTGTTTTGCTGATATAAATATTCAAGAAACAAACAAATAAATTTACTGAAGCGTAAGACTTGCGAACTGTCTCGTTATATTTCAAAACTCTTATCCAATCAACCCTAAATTCTAGAAGTCACATGTATCATATGAATCATGAATTGGAACGCTGACATACACACCTCTCCTCCCGCTCTCTTATGGTCACCACCAGGTCTAGCACCACCACCGGGTTCTGCAAATCAGACCATCAATCAGTAGTCCATAAACCTTTCAATATAAGTGCGAAATAGGAAAACGTGAAACAGTGAACTGGCCGTTAGCTTGGTACAGAGAACATGAGATCCGGTGAAGACAAGCTAGCAGAATCAGAAATTGTTGAAACAATGAAATAAGAGAGCAAGAGCAGACCCGAAATTGTACTTTAGACCTAGGAGGCTATGGGCGACCGACGACTGGCCGTCCCCGCCTGCTCGCCATAGTCCTCAGGGATGTGGCCCTGCAGCGGTTGCTCCCTCCCACCACCATGGATGTCTTAGTCGGCTCGCCGCGGTCCACTAAGATGTTCTTAGCAGTTTTAGTGAGTCATGGTCGCCTCCCTCTCCAAAGAACCTTCCCGTGACTTTTCTCTCCTTGATCAAATCCATATCAAAGCTGCAAAAACAGAAGCAAACAATCATAAACATCAGTTTCAACGAGCTGAATAACAGGCTGACCAAATCGATTAAGAACTCCAAGGTCTGGAAATCACCCACAGGTTTCATCTGCTCCTGTTCCGTATTTAACCTAGCCAAAACCAACAAGATCCACTGCTCGTCTCCCCCTTCTCCAGTATCTGTAGCCCTAGGTTGAGAGCACGCACATCTCCTCCCTGCCGCTGCAACTCCAGGCCAAGAGTAAAGCAGGCAGTGGTTTGGCGGAGCAGCGGGTCGGGAGATGGCGGCCGTACGGGAGGAGATCTTAAACCTGAGGCGGCTGTGTGCGACCATGTGGAGAAGATGTGCCATGCCGATGTCAGGGTTTCCACTCACGTCGCCGCCACCTCGTGCCACCGCCCTCCTCTGTGCATGCTCCAGCAGCGCCTCGTCCATCCCGCCACCGCGGCCATCCTGTGCCGCTCCATCCGCTTTCCGCTTGCCCTTCGTGCTCCTGCATCGATTTGGGGATGAGAGGGAGGAGATGAGGTGGAGATTGGAGTAAGAAGAGGATGCAGGGATTGGAAGGAAAGGGGCTGGCGGCGCCAGAGGAAGAAGAGGTTGAGAGAGGAGGGATGCGGGGCTGGAGGGGATTGGGAGATCGAGGATGGGAGGGAGGGGATTGGGCGCTTGGTTGGTGGGCTACGCTTTTACCTCGTCATCTGTGTCTACCAAATCAGCAAGACCCTTTTACCTAGACGAAACAAGTAACAACTGCATGGACCTTTGGTAGACACAGATCACGGGCCCTGTTACCTAGACGAAACAAGTAACAACTGCATGGACCCTTTTACCTAGACCAAATCACGGGCTGCACTCTTTTGGTCCCATTTGCCATGGACCTTTTTACCTAGACGAAACAAGTAACAACTGCATCAACGGTTGGAGTGAAAAGCGGGGGCGGAACGGGACGGTCGTGGGTAAATCGGACGGATGACGAACGCGCACGCGCCGGGACGGTCCGAGGAGGCTGGTTGGCGGGAAAAAAACACAGAATTAACCTAATGACAAAAAGAAAACATAAAATAACCTTTTTTTGAAAAAATTCATAATTCAACCTATTTTATTGACGCCCTACCAGACGGCTCCATGGTCACTAGGACGACGTCGTTCAAAACGGCGCCATGGTGACCATGACGCTCCAGTCAATGGCGCCATATATCAGTCCGACGTGGCGGTCATCGTGAGGCTCAGACCCACCTCGATAGGATGGCTCCATGGTAGACGGCGTCATGCTATCAAGCATGGCTCCTCATCCGACGGCGCCATACCACTTTGCATTCGATCCACCCATCCATGATCTAGTACTACTTTGCACATATTTCCTGGAACGGACTACGGCAGTTTGCTTTGCACTACTGTACGTACATACCAAGGTCTCGCCCTAGCTCTGTCATGAACGCTGAGATGACCGATCGACCTCATATTAATCTACTCCCTCTGTTTTAAAATATAAGATGTTTTAGATTATGAAGGAAATATATTTAGACCAAAGAGGTCTAGATATACTTCCTTTACAAACTAAACCATCTTATATTTTAAGTAGCTTCGAGGTGCAGATACCATACATGTAAAGTCGTAGATGTGGCAACATATAAATAACCGTAACTGTATTAGACGGATCGCAGTATGTTATTATAGTACTCTCTGGTTTCATTTAAAAATAACTAATCTGGGTTTGTCTAGATTTGAATGTATCTAAACGTATATTAATATAGAGATACATTCAAAAATATGGATTAAAGTTCAAGTGACCCTCTCGTAACCCTCCTATGGCGACCCCTAGGCGTCGTCGGAGGGCCCCAGATTCCGCCGCCTCCGACCTCCCTCCTCTAGATCCCATCCCTCCGCCATTGCCGATGGCGTAGGCCGCGCTGGCGGCGTCCCCCTAGTACCTAAGGTTCTAGGGGTGGCGGCCGTGGAGGTCTTCTTTGAATGGCCATCTACGGCGGTGCCGATGGAGCGGGTAGGGGACGGAGGTCGGGGGTGGCGACCTCGGCCAGGCGGCGACTGGTGCTCCTGCAGTTTCTTCAGGCGGCATCATCATGCCGTGGGCCTAGGGCGTCCTCCTAGGCCCATCATCTTCTGGGTGGCGCGGATCGAGGTCTTGGGGCGAAGGAGGTGTCGTGGTGGCAGCATTAGAGGCGATCTTGCGAGGACTTCCTCGGCGGCGCTAACGTGCGGCTGCGATGGCGGGTGGCGGTTGCATCGGGTCTACCCGGATCCGGTCTGGACCTCTGGCTGCGGAGGCAACTGCACGCTTCGGTGGCATGCTGGACTGTCTTCTCCTCTACCTCCGGCTGGTGGCGAGGGGGCTGGTGGCTCGGATTGAATAAAGAGTGTGGTCCTAGGGTTCATATCACGCCAATACAAAGACCTGTTTGATGTTGTCGTGTTTTGAAAGGCTCCGCCGACGAACTCTGATGCCAACATGGACTTTCTTCAGGTGACAGAGTGACAGAGTGACCGAGTGATGTGCAACGTATTAATCAAGAATTGCATTCTATTTCATATTGATGGATCGCACCATGTGATTCATGCATAGAGCATAGTACCATACGCATGCATGCATCTCATCCGTCGGACAAGGCTTGAGTTGGTTCTACAGTGATCCTAAGTAAGCGAGTAGTATAGATACGGTGGTTCCGTGTGAGACTCTGCCGCATGGTTTAATAGAATTGATAGTATACTTATACCAATAAGTTCTAACTTTTTTTCGAAAGCTTATCTAAAAAGAACTCTGAGTTTAAGCATACTTAGTCTAGAGTAATTTAAGGATGACTCACCGACCGGAAAGTGGATACCGGATCCACACGAGTAAGGACAAAGTGCGCATAAAAACTAATGTTGGTTTGTGGAGTTAGTCTAGAGATCCTATTGAGTTACAGGAGTGACAGCCGCTGGTGCGGAGATGCTGGATTGTTACATTTTGTTCATGTAGTCACAGCCCCATATATAGGTGAGTATGCACCGAAATAGGATCAGAATACACTAATATCGACGAGGATAATAATGTGATACATGCATGGCTGGGTCGAATGCAAAGTGGTATGGCGCCATCGGCCGAGGAGCCATGCTTGATAGCATGGCGCCGTCTACCATGGAGCCATCCTATCGACGCGGGCCTGAGCCTCACGACGACCGCCACGTTGGATCGATATATGACGTCGTTGACTGAAGCGTCATGGGCACCATGGCGCCGTTTCAGACGGCGTCATCCTACTGACCATGGAGCCATCTGGTAGGGCGCCAAGAAAATAGGTTAGATTATGAAATCTTTCTAAAAGCAGGTTATTTTGTGGTTATTTTGTGTTTTCTTTTCGTTATTAGGTTAATTCTGTGTTTTTTGCCCGGGTTGGCTAGGGCCGATTATAGGTAGTAATTCCATGAATATTGCACTATTACTAGACAAGTTTTAGTCAAATTAAAAGAGGTATTTTAGTTATACTTGTCTATGATCGAGAAACTGTGTTCCAAGTCATACATAACCACGAACACGACTTTGATAAAGATTTACCCTACAGGGGTGCATAATTAGCAACACATGCACGATCAACCTTAGAAAAAACAAATGAAAACCCAACGTGGCATCACGGCAAAGAATTCGCAAGATTCATAGATGATTGATTTCAAGGGGTCACCCCACTAAGCTACTCGCTACAAAGTTGGTCGGCTCTGCGATGGACCAAGGGGTTTGCGACAATGGTTGTAAATGACTGAGAACCTGAAAGTCTGACTGGGCTTTTCAATACCGCGTAAACATTCCGCATTTGTTCCATAACTAGACAATAGTAAACGATCCTCGAGCAAAAGTAGTAATTAAAGTAGAAAAGCATGGCATAAGCATATGATAGTAATAATGCCCCAAACTACATGTGGCCTCACCAAATTAAATGCGACTCAAGCTAATACTAAGGGGATTCATGGTCCCATATGCGGATAGTGCTATAGTCAACGAACATGTATCAAGTACTCGGGGTCCTACGGGACACAAGTGATCATAAAGAACTAAATAGCAGATATTGTCCACTGATGCCACTTTCATTAGTTATACCATTACTACTTAATTCAGTTGTTTAGGAACCTTATTATTCAGAGACACTCACAATCCCTTCACATGCACTTCTATGACTCGCATGGCTCAAACAACTCATTTAGTAATTTCTCATAGGATTAAGGGACCAAGCTTCGATGGGGGTTTAAAAGTAAAACCTATGCAATTCTTGTGATTCAATTTAATTTGGATCGCGAATATGATGCAAGAATAAGATACATACAATAGGTGCTATATGTAGTGCAAGCATGGGGAATTTCTTGCCTGGAAGCTCAGTTGCAGAATAGGAAGGATTTGGGTAATACTCATGTGGCTCCTGATATTATCCTTGCTCAGCGTCTATCCAGATAAAAACCAGTCATATAAAGCACATTCAACAAGCAAACAAGGTATGTCATGATGAAATGATGCACAATTACATGGTATAACATATCATGGCATGGGTGAGGTGTGGGGTACAAGAATAAAGCATTTTATTAAGTTTTTAGTCATGTTTTGCTTGTATAAACATTGCAGGACATTTAATATTTATATGATGCATTCTTCAGTTCATATCATGGAATTCATAGTTAGAATGGGCTCGTCACTCTGATCAATTTAGACATATCATTTGTCGAATTCGAAGTTACAGAATTAAAGTTATGCAATTATCAAGAAATGGTATTTAAGTGGCATTTAATAATTCGAAAATGTTAATTGTCCAATTGATATTTTAAATATCATATCCAAATTCCTCATGTTTTTTTGATCAAGAATCGTATATCATTTGCATTTTTTGAGATATTATAAAAAAGTTGACATATAATAATTATTAAAACATTTACTAATACTCATAAAATTATTTATTATTTTCCGATATTTGAAAAATTAAACAAATAAGTTTAATGTTTTGATTTTTGTCAAATTCGAATTTATTTGAAAATTTTGACTTTAGTTGACAATTGACTTAGGTTTGACGGAATTTGAAAAGTACAGGGGCTCAGTTTAGATGAAAGGGTGAGCGCACGATTTTTAAAGCGCCTAGGGGACCGTGGGTTGGTTTTTGGAAAAGGCAGGGGGCTCGGGAACATTTGCCATGCATGTAGGAGCTAAAGCATAATTAACAAACGGAACACAGGGATCGTGTTGGAAATATGCGAGAGCTAGATCTGGGAGGGTTTTCTAACCGTGGTGATGTCTAGTCCGTGAGGCTGACATGCGGGCCATGCTGACAAGCCTAAGGAGGTCGCTGTTGTGCTGGCTCCATGATGGACGTCTGACTTTGCCGGAGTTGGGCGTTGACTTCGATGGGATGGTGATGTTGTACAGCGCTAGAGGAACGCCCGACTCGGAGAAGAACAACAGAAGGGAGCTCGCGTTACGTGGTACCAGAAATGGGTGGTGCCTCTCGTCTTGGTCAACAAAAGCTCGCCGGAAAGATGGTGCTGCGGAGTGCATTGCGGGTCAGGGATGAAAGGGTGATCCAGAGAGAGGGGAAGACAATAACGAGGCTCCGGAGAAGCGCATGCTCACCTAGAAGCTTGTGGGAGGGTTTGGAGAGGTCAGAGCAGAAGCAGTGGTGCCAGAATTTGGGGATGAAGGGAGACGTCTATCGGAGAGGAACTCGATCAGGTCATCGATTGAAGACGCGCGGAGGAAAACCAGGGACGCATGGAGGTCCATAGGGCCGAGGCGCATCTTCTGTTACCTCCTACCTCGGATGGGGCATCGTGTAGCGGCGGCGCCATGCGCATCTGTGAGGGGGCGGCACTCAGAAGAAAGAGGAGGAAGGAAGGAAGGAGGTGGATGATGCGACTAGGGTTTCTCGAGGTGATGGAGATAAGGGCGCGGTAAATGTGCTCAACGTGACCCGCGGACAAGGATAATGGGGACGGTGGTAGCCACGGCCATCTGCTGCACTTCACAAAGAGGAAGGATAGGAGAGGAAGATGACCAACCGTGACGACGTCGGTGGTGAAGCTGTATTGGGCCAGGTGGGCCGTCCCATAGGAAAGGAGGAGGAGAGGTTGCTAGCTAGGTGTGACACCCCCGGGATTAGGGCTAAACAAATCCTAGACCTCCATCTGAGGAATCGATAACACAACAGTGACCCTATGATACAAAAATTATTACAGCAAGCTCATAACTGAGTAAAGAATAAAATTATTACAAGCAGAGGTCACTGACCACAAACATCAAACAACGGAAGGAAAATTATGCTATTAAGTATAGAAAACTTAACAAATGGCCTGAGAGGCCTAAAGCATAACGATGACGTTCCAGCCAATAGATTCCAGGCTGCCGGCCGGGAACCCCAAGCTACTCGTCGGTGTCGATGTAGTATGGAACTCCTCTTCTAGGGAGCACGTACTCTGCTACAAAAGTATCAACAAATCAAGGGTGAGTACAGGGTGTACTCTGCAAGACTTATGGCTGGTGGAGTTGTTTTGCATAACGACGTCTTTGTTTATAAAACAAGAGGGAGAAGAAGCTCGTCTAGTTGGAATATTTTAGAAGGGGATAAGAGAGCGAGAGCTCCAATGTATTGATCATCCCTTTTGATATCCACCAAGTTATCATCATCGACCTCATCTAGGATCACCCCCTCGTACCCATGAGGAAGCATCCTTAAGCACATGTTGATCTACCAAGTTTTACAATTAGGTTCATGTTCTCTATGATCATCATGGTCGTTTCCAAGTCGTTCATAACCGTGAACACGGCTTTAAAAAAATATTATTACCCTATAGGGGTGTCCAAATTTACCCACATGACTAACCTTCTCTTAATGCCACTTAAGATTTGCCCTCTTCCTTGGAAGGCCGACAAAGGGTGGTTCGACACGACCCTTACCTTTCTTTCGCTGAGAACATGATTCACGCCCTAAGGATGGTTCCGCTGTAACGGGTCAAGTCCCAAGTCGGTCCCTAGAGATGTGAGGCGAAATTGGTTCACCAGGGGCTCCATTGACCCCAAGCAACGCGGTCAACGCTTCCTTACCTGTTATGAATGCACCTCCTTCACCGCCTTCGAGAATATCCAGAATGCATGTCGAATGGAACGCCCGAACTATGTGACTCATGGAATCTACTAGGCAAGTTAGTTGATCGTGAGGTTGTTCAGGCCCCGTGTGGTTGTACGCTCGTCTTGGTTCAAGAGGAAAGAACTCAGGTCCTTGTGGTGTCGAGCATGGGACTACAAAAACCACATCCCACTGTGGCCTCCCATACAAGCCTTAACATGTTTAACTCATATCACCTCTGATATTATCTCATCACGTTCTCCTGTCATACTAGATTATCTGCATCTGATACATCATTTGGATGAACCAGCACTGACAACTATGCATGGGTAAGAAGACACAGATAAAATCTCTAACAGTACACACAAGCCAAACCTAGTTATGCTAGGAGCAGTGCATCAGGTAATAGAAGCTCAAAGGGAGTAATGCAACAGATAGGATAATCTATCTATCGGTAAAAGACCACAGTAGAATCGCATGCATCATGGCAAGAATTGAAATACTTTCGAAATCATAGGATTATATCATGGTCGGGCTATGCTTTCCTTTTCCTGTTGATAACCAGAAAGAAGAGCTTTGAACATCTGGTACTTGACTTGATTATAGTTGGCCAAGTATTGTTCTTTGAGCTTCGACGGTGTTAATCTCGGTCTTCGATCTTGATCTCGATATCGTATTCTACCGGGAAGAACCAAACACCAAAAATAAATGGAAACAATCAACATATGGCATCGATGCAATGCTTAAGCAAAGATAATGATATGGAAACCCTAAAACATGCTCAACAAATCGGGGTTCCGAGGGGTGTAAACCCTAATTCGGGAAAACCTCTAAGTCACCTATGAGGGGTTACTATGTTCTTCTATCTCAACTTGTCATGGAAGTTGTTGAACAATGCATGATTATAGCTCTAATAGATAAATCTCATTCTTCTAAACATTTTGGTATATTATTTGTATTTTTATGACTTAAAATGAATTAGTTATTGAATTTAAAAGTTTATATTAATTTTTTAAATTATTTAAACCATTGGTTAAACTTTTTACACCACGAACATAGCTAGCCGCAGTGGCTGACAGAGGGGCCCAGGGCCACCTCAGGTGCCACGCGAGCAAGGTAGGGCCCAGCTGGGTTTGACCAGCGCTGACCATGCGCGTGCTGGAGTCATGGTGACGTCAACGCGACGTCACGCCGGCAGTGGCATCCCAGGTGGACGGTGGGGACGACGGAGCATAGTGAACGGGGCAGCACAGAGGGGTGCATTCGAATGATCTTGACGGGGCATACCTAAACATGGCCACGCCACCCTATTTGGGTCATCGAAGCTTCATCGGCAACCACGTCCAGCGGCGGCGCATGACAAGCTATGATGTGAGCGCGACACAGAGCAAGAAAGAGATGGAGGAGGGGTCCAGGAGGACCAGAGGCTCACCGAGAACGCGGTGGTAGGGTCGATGGAGCGAGGGGAGGTTAGGCGGCATCGGCAACATCGACCAAAGTGGTGGCCGGAGCTCGGGAAGATGCGGTGGCTGCTGATGATTTGGGGCTCCTGGGCTTGATTCCGTCGACAAGGAGACGCGGTGCAGCATGGCGGAGCTCCTGGCCACTTCAGCTTGTCTTGGGGCGACTCAAAACAACAACGTGAGACGGTGTCCGACGAGCTAGGGTTTCGGCTTGCGAGAGAATACGCGAGAGGGAGGTCGGTAGAGAGAGGGGAAGTGGATAGGGAGAGTGAGGGCATCATCGTGGCGACCTTATCCTCCTCCAGGGCGCGATGAACGGTGGAGAGGGAGTGGCGCGGATCGACGGCGGAGGAGGTGACAGGGAGCTACTCGCCTGCCTGCAGGAAGATGACGAAAAGGAGGGCAAAGCGGTACCTAGATGGAGCGGGCCACTACTGGTCCACGGGCTGCGCTAACTGATGCGCGTGTGTGGGAAGAAGAGAGGGAAAGGTAGCTGGGCTGTAGCCCAGTTAGGTTAGAAAACATGTTTTAATTTTTGAAATCCTTTTCTTTTTCTGTTTTCAATTTCTGTTTTGTATTTTCATTTCAAATTCTGTTTTGAATAATTCAAATATACTAGAGGATTTTATTAAGTATATAAAACACTTAGGGGCCCTTTTAGTCCATTTGGGCTCCAAAAGTTTTGGTAGCTTTCAAAATACTCAAAACATTTTGAGTTTCTTGAGAGAGAGAGAGGTAATTAGGGTTCTAGGGTTTTGAACTTATTTTCTTTGCATGCATTTTAAAGATGATGCACATGAATGCGCAAACACACCCTAATTATAGATGTACTAAAACAGGGGTGTTACAGGTCTATCCCCCTTACGAGAATCTCGACCCGAGATTCCTAAGGTAAGAAGAGAGACAAAGAGAGAAAGAAACAGGGACACTTCTTAGGATAAGATGGAACACTCTAAACAACACTTAGAGCATCTCATGGTCAACTCATGAATGGAGTGTTCAGAAATAACTCTGAGATGACAACACGAAACACGTCATGGTAGCGGAGGGAACAAGAGGAGAAGGTTTCAAGTTGTTAGGCAGATGGTCCTCATAAGGATGGAGACCATGAAGCTTACAGGAGGTTTTGAGGCTTCTGAAGAGGAAAGCTTCCAATAGAAAGAACATGACTACAGACTTCGATATGGAACCTCTACTAAACGGCTTAATTAGATATTTCAGGTTGTAGATATATGGGTGAATAAAACCAAGCTGTTGAATTACTTCTGAAATAGAAGGGTCACCTTTTTCATTGAACAGAAGGCTTAAGACAGAAAGATGTTTTGTGGAGAGGACTCATAAGAGTCACAAAGAACATGTAACAAGTGAAACTACAGATTACTAAAATCATAGTCACACTTCGAACATGGTTGAGAAAACGAAGGAAACTCTTTATTCATCCAGGACTATCCGAATCTTTGTCAAAGATCATGATATCACTTTACACCACTAGACGAATTGGTAAGAAGATTCTTGATGACACGAGAAGAAAGAATCTTCATTCTCAGACTTCAGTTACTTGGCATAACAAGACAATTGCCAATATAAAAGGGTTTGGATGATCGATAGAGATACATTTAGCAACACTACTTTAAATGTTCTCCTTGATGTTTAAGATAATAGACATCAAGTGAAGGTCAGACTTCGGATACAAAGTAAACCATAAGCACAACTCCTATAATAAGAAGAAGCCTCATGAAGAGTGGTTGTTATTGCTGAATCAAGAGAATATGACAAAGGATCTTTCCAGCTAATTGTGCCAACCATCTTGCCAGATTTACAAAGATACCTATGTCAAAACCTTGAGGAACACCAACCATCATTGTTGCTTGAGATTCAACTTTGTTTAGGTGAGATGACATTTTAGACTCAGCGTGTCCGAATAGAAAGTCTGCAACATTTACCGCAAAGGTAAAGTTACTAGATTCTCAAGGTATGGACTATAGTGTGGAATTCGAAAAGATGAGCTAGATTGCTAGACCCATGTATTTGCAACTTGTCGAGGGACAATTGCACACACATAAGGTACTAACAATAAAACACACATGTGTCCTTAAGGAAAGAAACATAACTCTTCTTGAATCCACGGCGACATCTTTCAACAATTGCTCGTGAATCTGAGAAGGTTACTTCTAACATCCAGAACACATACTTCAAGATGACTCAAGGATGGTTCTAGAAAGTTTCCAACATTAATGCTAATTGTTCCATATGAATCCAATCTAACATGGAGAAGGTAAGGATATTGTCGATGAGCTCAACAACAAACTTATCGAGACACTCCAAGAAGATGGACTCATATGTTTCCTGAACGACGCAAACATATTGGTCAACCAAAGGACATGAAGATGTACTCAAGTGAAACATCACAAGAAGACACATCATAAAGATAATCCTTGGAACCGAGTTTGATTCGATGATAACCCAAATCAAATCAAAGGTGGGGGAAGATAATATATCCACAAAGGAAATACTATCTTTCTTCAGCACAAACAAAACTAGACATCCCTTTTATAAAGAACGTAGTTGGATATAACTTTTGTCTTTCAACTCTCCAAGTTGTTGTTTAAGCTCAAACAACTATGAAAGAACATGTGGGCCCCCATGTGTGGTTTTGGTAATTAATGAAAAATTTATGGCCTAACGTGTGTATTAAGTTATACTTGTAGGATTTGTCCATTGACATCGCTTGGAGCATGTGATGGCTTCAAGGTCGATGAAATGAGAAGAAGATGTGATGTGCAAGCTCAAAATGCGCCATATATAGAAGATCTCATGTTTGATGCTTGCCATCCCCGTTGATCATGGATCGATGATGAGAAATCAAGAAAGGCGTTCCATCTTGAGAAGGTCAAGTTCGTCTACATCAAGATCAAGTGGAACGCTCAAGGCAAAGGTATAGTCTTGATAGGTTTTCCCTTTTGCCGGTCTCATGTTGTGTGTGGGAGACCGGGTTTAGGATAGATAACCGTACTATCAATAGGGGCTCTCGAATAAGTAACTCAGTCACATCGTTCGGAGAGAGATCAATCCTTTGCATATTTGCATCATCATATTTGGTTGTTATTTGGTCTAATCCATGTGAGGATATAGAGCTTGTGGTAATCTCCATAACAAGCTCTTGTTCATCAAAATCGGATCTTCCGTTTGTATCTTGTTGTGATTTTGATCTTGGCAGCTTTTCGGTTTCTCACCAAGTGAGGTATCACACATTATTATATGTGATACATTCTCACTTGGTGATAACGAATATTTTCACCTCTTATAGGGTCGCTCATGTCGTCCTCTTTTCAACGCAATTGGAATCGGGTCGATCGGAGTTACCAATCAAAAGTTATAGCGGTTTGAAATTTCCTAGTTATCGCATTTTAGTACCTAGTGCGGCAGTAGGTTTTGACAAGTTGCCAAAAGCCACTGCCGGGCTAGGTACCAAAAAGCGGTAGTACCGCATTTTAGTACCTAGTGCGGCAGAAGGTTTTTGACTTAGTCATTTGGATCTATCCTCCCTTGATGGACTATGATGTTTCTTTGCATGATCGTGTAGAGGTTGTTGTCCTCTTCGAAACGAGCCCAAGATCATCGAAATCGGAGTCCGAATGCAGAAGTTATGGTTGTTTTCGTTCTGTGATGACCGGTAGTACCGGACCAGGATCCGGTAGTACCGGGGTCCGGTATTACCGCATTTTGGTACCGAGGAGCACAGAGAAAAATGCGTCTGGTAGTGCCGGGAAAGTCCGGTAGTACCGGAAAAAAGTCCGGTAGTACCGGGAATCGCGTTTTTGGGCTGCAACAATTGGATTTTGGAGGGACCTATATAGGGTGCCTTCTTCCCCAATGGTTCCTTAACCATTCTTGCAAGTTTTCCCCTCCATTGTTGACCTTCTTGAGCTTTGTTTCTCTCAATCCCTCTGATGATTCTTGCATATTCTTGAGGGGTTTGAAAGAGGAGATCTAGATCTATAATCCCACCAATCAATCTCTCCTCTAAGTGAGGGGAACATATTGGGATCTAGATCTTGGAGTCTTTTGTGGATTTCCTCCATTGTTCTTCCTCTCTTATTCCCCCATAAGATTTTGTAGCTTTGGTGGAATTTGGGAGAGAAGGATTTGAACACCTTTGTGGTGTTCTTGCCATTTGCATTTGGTGCATCGGTTTGTGTTCTCCTCGGAGGATTTGGTTTGAGTTACTCATTGGAGCTTGTCCTTCTTGGGTTCTTGGAACCCTAGACGGTTTTGTGGCCTTGGTGGCATTGTGGACTTTTGTGGCATTTGTTGGGAGCCTCCAATTAAGTTGTGGAGAAGTGCCCCAACCTTGTGAGAGGTTCCGGTTGCCACCGACAAGTGCACCGATAGTGGAAGCGTGGATCGATCCCGTTGGGGTGAGATTCACCGGAGAATAAGGGAGGCCTTTTGTGGCGTTGGTGGTTTGATACCACCCCCTCTACAAACGAGACGTACTCGATGTTGGGAGGAACTCGGTAAAATATAGGTGTCCCCACGTGCCTCGGTTATCTCTATACCCGAGCCCTTTACTTATGCACTTTACATTGTGATAGCCTTCGTGCTTGAAGTAATATATATCTTGCTATCACTTTGTTGCTTGTATTGCTTAGCATAAGTTGTTGGTGCACATAGGTGAACCTTAGTTGTTCTAGGTTGTGCTTAACAAAGTAAACACTAGTTTTATTCCGTCTTTGTTGAGCCACTCTATAAAAAGTTTTAATCGCCTATGCACCCCCCTCTAGGCGACATCTGTATCCTTTCAATTGGTATCAGAGCCCGGTCTCTCGTTTTAGGATTCACCGCCTTGAGAGTAAAGATGTCGGCTAGGGGATTAGTGCACAATGACATGTTCATATTCGATGGCACAAACTATGATATTTGGAAAACTAATATGCTTATTCATTTTCGGGACATGGACCCAAATTTGGAGCATATTGTAGATATAGGTTTTTCTCCTCCTATGGATTTCAAAAATCTATCTTGTGAGGATGAGAAAAACTTATATCTCGATGCTCAAGCTTCTAATGTGCTTGTTAATGCTTTGAGCTATGTAGTTACATCTTCAATCATTCCTTTTTGGAGCGCTCATGAGTTATGGACAAAACTTCAAGATAAATATGTTGTGTCCAACATTACTGAGGATGATTGTGTTGCTTCCACTTCTGGTCGAGATGAGTTCTCATCCTCTACCGCTTCACCAACATGTGATTTTTCACAAGGTAATGATATTGTGAGTGGTGATAGAAATTGCAATTTGGATAGTGTGCTTACTATGTATGATCCTTCATCTTTATCAAGTTGCAATGATCTATCTTTGGACCTTAACACTTCTAGCACTCAAAACTCCTTACATGCTTGTGTTAATAGTCCTTGCATATCATGTAGAAATGACTTGAATAAATCTCATGATGATATGCTTGTGTTGTCTTGTTGCCATGATAAAAATGCTTCCATTTCCTCTAGTTCTTGTGTTGCTAACCATGTAGAGGAAACCGAAGATTCTATGGGCCAAGACATGGTTTTGAATGAAGCCACAAATGCAATCTCATCTTCACCTTCTTCCGGTACCCACCTATGCCTTATGGATAAGGATTCTAAGGTAACCCCTACTTTGGAACCCATTACCTCTTGTTATGAGGAGGATGTGGATAATGTGGAAGAAGAGCTTGATATTGATGATTTATATCAAAAGGGTGAGCTTGTTTATCTGTCACATCCCAAGATTTTCCAAATCTTGTAATGTGAAAAATAAATAAACAAAATAATTTTTTTGTTGAAAATTAGGGTGAAAAGAAACTTTGTTTCCAAATGGAAACTTAAAAATCCCATCTTGAACAAACTTTAATTAAAGTTTGAATTCAACAAAATCCAAATCAAAAGAAATGCATTCCTCATAAAATGCATCTGGAAATTTAAACACTTGGAAAATAAATCCAAACCCTAAACCCTAATGGAAGAAAATCATTTCCAAGTTATCTCCAAACCTATGGATTTGATCCATATAAAAATTGGTCAAACAAACATTTACAAATGATCAAGAAAGACAAATAGAAATATTATAAGACCATAGAAATTGGTTTCACTTGATTTGGAGCCATAAATAAAATTTTATGAATATAATAAAGATAAGGAAATTAAATTTCCAAAGCTAATAAAGAACCTATCTACAAATCCATACCAAATGGTGAGCAAATAAACCTAAAGACATTTAAAAAGATAAACAAATATTAACAAGATTTTACAAATTGGAAACACCAAGTTTGGATCTCTAAATAAAAAGATAAGGATTTTATAAGATGAAGGAAGAAATATTAAATAAGGACTATTTAAAGACCAAATAAAAATCTTGGCCAAATCCATAAGCAAATGGAATGAATATAATCCCAATCTAAATAAAATAAAGGGATAAAGAATACTCAAAATAAAAAATAAAATGACTTTGACCAAATCCTATTTTATTAGAATAAAGATAAAAATCCCTATTAGTAATAATTGACTAAATCATGGGAAAATAGTATTTTGGAATTTACCCAAGTGGAATAAAAGTGAATCAATTGACCTAAATAAGATCAAAGAAAAGTTCCAAATAAAATTTAGGGAAGTAAAACTATATTAAATTCCTTTGGAATTAAAACAAATACCCAATTCAAATGATTTATGAATCATATCAAATACTTTCCAAATAATTCAAGTTGAATTGGTTGACACCCTATTAAACAAATAAAAACCTACTGAAAAGAATTGGAGGGTTTTTAGAAACTTAAATGGTGTTTGCAAATATTATTAAATCTTAATTGATTTAAAACAAGGGCCTAATTAAATAATTAGAAGACCCCAAAAAGAATAAAATTTTATTCCAAAATTTACTTCAGAATATATACTATTCAATATTTAAACCTACACAAATTTTGGCAAAGTTTCGAATTCAAACGGATGCTTGAATTGATTAAATGAAATCAAAACAGAAAAATCAAATTGGAAAAAGAAAAATAACAGGAGAAGAAAAAAATAAGAAACAAAGCAACCCAACTAGCCTAGCCCAACTAAGCCCAGTCCAGCCCATCTTCCCTCTCCCCCCGCAGCGATTCGTTTCTCACTCAGAAGCAGACCCGCGCAGTCGCTGACTACTGGACCCCACTTTCTTTTTCTCTCTCTCGCTAACAACGCAGCCCCACTGCCCCGTCATCATCGTCAACCCCGCGACTTGTTCGTCCCCAAACTTCGCTGCTGTTTCTGCCATGAATGCGCGCCTTCAATTCGCGTTAAGGGCCGATTAATCCTGCACTGCAACGACACCCTCTTAATCGCCTGCGTCTTCCCTCCCGTTCCCCCTCAGTTCCCCACCCTAGTACGCCCCAGGCTGCTTAATTTCATCCATACTCTGCCACTGCTCCGACGACTTCCCCGGCCGATTCTGGCAGCCCCTCGTCGCCCCTCGCCTCTTCGAGCACCCGAACAAACTCCCAGACCCTGGTGAACCTCCCCGTAGCATCAGCTCCCTCGCGCGTGCCCTGTATCATCGACTCCGACTTCGTCTAAACGTCGCCCCCGTCCGCTCCAACTCCGACGAGCTCCACAGGTAGTATCTGACCGCACCACCCTCTCTCTTTGATGCTCCCATGCTCCCTACTTTCCCACACGTCTAATAGCATCATCTTTTCCCTCTCCCGTTGTAACTACCTCGGTGAATTACGCTCCTAGTTACAAGCCTGGATGAGCGGAAATGGTTAAAATAGTACGGTGGGGCCCAAATGCCACTCACAGGTAGACCTTTCGGCCGTCCTAACCATTTCCAAACATCGGGACAAGAACGGGCGGCGTAATCGGCAGGCGAAGGGATCAACTACATACACAAATGAGTATGTATGCAAGCCACCATACAATAGTTCTCAGAGCCATTCCATCTAAAAGAAATAGAAATATTGCATCGCCATACGGCAAGATCCAAATATCCTAGATAGATAGTTTAGGATATCTCCTCATACATCAAACATCAGAGTATCAGGCAGAAGCGGAAAACAAGATCCGAGTACGGATAAGAAGCAAATCGGCATAAGATGCCCCATAAATAAACACATCCCGCCCACAGATCTCACGGATCCCTGTTCCCGGAATCTCTACACCAAATGATCGTTGCCCACATCGTCCGTCTCCTCCACCCAGTATCCATCTTGCAAGTTTACCTGTTCATCTGAATCAAACAATTTATTGTGTGAGACCCTAGGGGTACTCAGCAAGTCTTTATGCCTCTAAAGGGGACACAACCTGGGGTGACGCAATTGCAGCAAAAGAAAAACCCTAACAATTCTATAGATACTCGCTAACCATCCGCCTAACCAGAGATAGACGGATGTCCATGAATTATTAACAACAGTTATAACGGTAATATAACATATCCATCCTCCTCCTCGCTTACCGACGAGGAAGCGGACGAACAACCCCCCATCCGTTGGCAGTTTTATTATCCATTCCATGAGTGTTGCACTATTACTAGTCAGGTACTTAGTCAAATTAAAAGCGGTACTTTAGTTATACTTGTTTATGATCGAGAAACTGTGCTCCAAGTCGTCCATAACCGCGGACACGGCTTTCAGAAAGTTTTTACCCTGCAGGGGTGCACAAATAGCAACACACACTCGATCAACCTCGAAAAAACCAAATCAAAACCCAACAAGGCAGTCACGACAAAGCGATCACAGGATTCAGAAATATTTCAGGGGGCCACCCGATTAAGCTACCCGCGACGAAGTTGGCCGACTCCGAGACGGACTCAAGGTTTGTGTGGACGGCGGTAAACGACTGGGAACCCGAAAGTGTGACTGGGCTTATCGATACAGCGAAAACGTGTCACGGACCTAAACAGTACAGGTGCATCCTCGCACAATCTTAAATTAAGCAGTAAAACATGGCATAAGTACGGGATAGTAATAAAGCCCCAAACTAATTGTGGCCCCAAGAAATAAGAATGAATCAAGCTCTGGCTCAGAGGGGTTCATAAGCCTCCCGGATGTGGATAGCGCGAATATTCAAGGAACATGAATCAAGTACTCGGGGTCCTACGGGACACAAGTGAGCATGAAAAACCAAATAACAAATATTGCTCACCGGTGCCACTTTCATTAGTTATCCCATTACTACTCAGGTTAAGTTGTTTAGGTACCTCGTTATCCATCAGACACTCACATACCCTACACATGCTGTTCTACGACTCGCATGGCTCAAACAACTCCTGTAGTAATGGCTCATGGGATGGAGGAACAAGCTTCGGTGGGGTTTAAAGTAAAGGCTATGCAGTACTTGGGATTCAATTTAATGCAATCGCGACTCAATGATGCAAGAATAAGATAGAGGCAATAGGTACTATATGTATGCAAGCATGTGGTAGTGCTTGCCTGGCAGCTTAGTTGAAGCGAGAGAAGGATCTGGGTAGTGCTCCTGGGTTTCTTGATATATCCCCTGCTCAGCGTTTATTCGAGAAGAACCAAACAAACAAGGGCCGACATAAATAAAGTGCACAAGCATATGATTAAAATGCGACAAGCAAACAATCATGCCATGATGAATGATGCACAATTTGCATGGCAATAATGTAGCATGGCATGGGTGAGGTGTGGAATTCAAGAATAAATCATTTTATTGAGTTTTAATCATGTTTTAACCTCCATTAAGTTGCTGTATACCTTATATTTACGTGATGCTTGCTGCAATTCAGATAAAGGAATGCATAAACAGAAAGGTCTCGTCGAGCTAATCATTTTAGACATATCATTTGTTAAATTTGGAGTTATAAAACAAAAGTTATTAATTAATTAAGAAAAAGGGCATTTTATTGTAATTTTAATCATCTCGAAATTTAAAGTGTTCAAAATATATTTTGAAGGCTATATTTGAATTCCTCACATTTTTCTGATTTCAAAACATATATTATTTGTATTATTTGGAATTATAATTTAAAAGTTATTTGTAAACAGATTTGAAATTTGAATTTAATTTAATTTGAAAAAGTTTGAATTAAAACAGAAATACGGAAATACTTTTCTCACTCACTCAGATCCAGCCACAGTCAATGACATGTGGGGCCTGGCTGACTGGACGCCACAGCGCTCAGAAAACCCTCTGTCACCGCGAGCACGCCCAGCCACAGTGGATGACAGGTGGGGTCCGAGGCTTTGCTGACCCACACGCCAGTGGGCGGATGCGAGGCTGCCACGCGGCACAGCGGGGGATTGCGGGTTGAGGCGGTGTAAAACCCAGGCGCCTAACTGCAAAGTGGTACTACGGCTGACAGGTGGGCTCGGGCGGACCGCGGGTTAGGAGTAAAAAGCTGGGGGGGGGGGGGGGGTTGTGCAAAAAGGCGACGCGGCACTGTGCTTCTTCTCTGAATCTCTGACGACAAAACGGTGTTTGACAGGCGGGGCTCGATGCAGGGGTCGATCCCGCGACCTCGCGTGCGCGCGCGGCGGCGGTTACCGCTGCGGTAGGCTAGGGGAGTTGATAGGAGAGGGCGCCGCGGCTAGGTAAGGTTCTCGGTGGCGTAGGGAACTGGCTGACACCGACGAGCCCGACGCACTGACGGCGCTCGACGAAAGGAACGGCGGCGCTAGACGGTGGTGATGACACGGAGGATGTCAGGAAGAAGGAGATGCTCACCGCGGAGTGATCGGTGTGGTCGGATCGGCTAGGGAAGCAGCGGATCGTCGGCGAAGCAGAGGCCGGCGGAGCTAGGGTTTGGCGTCGGTGGCGGCGATGTTCTTCGGCTCCAGCCCTTCTCCTCCTCGACGGCGGGTACAGGGTGAAGCAGAGGAGCGTCCTCGAACTCCCAGGCCGCTCCACGGACGCGCTGCACGGCTGGTTCGACGGGATGCGGTGGAGGCCGACGGTGGCCGGCGATGGTGTAGCCGGTGGTGGAGAGGAAGGAGAGGAGAGGGCAAGGCCCTAGGCGGATCTGGGAGAGGCAGAGGGGTTGTGGGGCGGAGGCAAAGCAGAGAGGGAGAGGAAGATGCCGTGGGGAGGTGGTGAAGGGAAAAAGGTGGCTCGGGTGCCACCTTTCCCTCTCCTCTTCACGTGCTCGAGCTGGGCTCGTCTAGGGCAGGTAGGCAGCTAGCAGGTGGGGCAAGGTGAGGCTAGGGAGGGTAGGCTCGGTGTGGGGCATGCACGGCAGAGAGAGAGCTAGAGGGAGAGAGGGGTAGGCTCGGGTAGATGCTAGGGTTTGGAGAGAGGGGGGGGTATGGCTCGGGTTAGGGCTTGGTGTGGTGGTAGCTAGGTGGGTCCAGGGTGGTCAGGTGGGGCCTGCAGGGCAGAGAGGGGAGAGAGGCCGAGAGAGGCATGTGGGTAGCTAGGGTAGCTAGGAAAGAAGCTCGGGTTAGGTTAGAGAGGGACTAGGGTTTAGGAGAGAGGAGAGATGAGGGAGGGGACTTAGGGTTTAGAGAGAGAGATTAGGTGGAGTGGTTTTTCTTTTGACAAGTTCAAGCAAGAACATGCCAAGCTCAAACAAGATCTAGACAAGAAAAAGAGAGGGTGAGATGAGGTGGTGAGGGTTTAAGCAAGATCAAATAAGACCAAGCCAAAAGGAGGAAGAGAGAGATGAGAGATGAGATGGTTCACCCAAAAATCCAAATAAAAACAAGGAGGACCAAAGGTGGAAATGGTTGCATGGCCCATGCAAAAATAATTAATGCCATGTTTTAACCTTGTGAAAACAATAATATTTACATGGCATTATTCCTATGCATTCCCGAAAGTGGGTTTAAGCCAAGCAAAAGAATTTAAAGGAAAGTTCCAGATGGAGTAGATGGAGATGATCACATTTGATTATAATTGGGACTTACTAGTGTGTTTATTCCACTAGATGTTTAATAGTCCCAAAAATACCCCAACATGAGCATAAATCCATGATAATCCATATGAAATCTAGGGAAAAGGGCACTACTCATAATGCATGCAAAGGTGGCTCCACATATCAATAATGTGAAAACAACATGATGCTAAGATGAGAGCATGTGGAAAAAGAATTGGATCCATCCCAACCCACATGAGCTAGAGGTAAAACCCATAAAGTGCAAAGCTCATAATTAGTTGGATGGTGGAATTATAAGGTGGTGATAGAAAGGTGGTGGAGTTAAATAAAATATATGCCCCCAACTCAACTTGGGCATTAAACAATATATCAAGAACCAAATACAATATCAAGAGGCAAATACAATTTACAATGCATATGAGAGAAGAACCAAAACAAAAAGGGTTTTATATGATGCTCAAATGCAAGGTGGCTTGATGACATGAGCATGATGTAATTATGATGCAACAATTATATATATGAAGTAGCCATTATATTACTAGACCAAGTAGCATTAAAATTGTTAGACAATTGGGATGCTACACCCGTGCTCTACAGCGATGTCCCCGACGATGACAGCGCGTGCCCGTCGCCAGACACCTCTCCGGCGAGCAATCCCTGCAACTCTAGCGCGCCCCTCGACAAGAAGAAGGCACCTTGAGCTTCCCCACGCCACAACGAACTTGGTGAGCCACTCCTTTCTCTCACTCGCTTCCTGTAACCGCCGCGACGCCGTAGCCAGAGCCCGCGCCGCCACCTGCCGCCGCCAGCGCCGCCACTAGTTGGCAAGTGTGCTGCGCGCCGTTGGATTTTGATCCAAAGGACGCGATAGAACCTTAGCCCGAAGGGGTATCGATCGATCTGCGCCGTGCGATGTCAGTTAAATCTTACGGTATGAATTGCTGATCCAACCGAAACGGTACGGGCGAATAAGAACTAGCCATGTGTCCCTGTTCGTTTGATTTAAAACAAATTTGATCTATTAGATGCTAGATTTTGTAAAATCTATAACTTTTAATCTACACGTCCAAATTTTGCAATCTTTATATCAATAGATTCAGCAAGACAAGCCCTAGCCAACCATGCACTTTGTTTAGTAAATTGCTTCTGTTAAATTGATTGTTTTTGCAGAAACTTGTGTATGCATGTTTAGAATATAAAAATTGTTCTAAAATGATTTTTGAGACAAAATCTTTGGAAAATGGTTTGTGTTGAACCTACTGACCCTAGAAATCAATTGGTGCTTTCAAAAATGTATTTGGTGATGCAAAAGAATAAAACCTTGAATTAAAACATTTCTAGCCAAATAAAAATATGGTTTAATTGTTAAAAATTATTTTGGAGGAAAACCTTTGGGAAATGTTTTGATTTAAACTCTCTGACCCCAAACACCAAGTTTTATGATTTGAAAATGTATTTGGTGAACCCTATAAAACTATTACTTTGCTAAGGACATTTTCAACCACATAAAATAATGACTTAGTTTAAAAATGGTTAATGAAGTAAAACCTTTTGCAAATGATTTTGCCACTTTATAAAATGACCATTAGGTGTTTTCAAATGTTTATGAACCATTAGAAACCAATTTTACAAATAAAACAATCTCTTGCATGCTTGCATGCATTGTTTTGTTTCTATAATTTTATGTGATGAATTGCTTGAATGGTAGATTGAAATATTGTTTGCTTGATTGAATTGTAGTGATTTGAAGTGAGTGAACATTGCAAAGATCAAGGAGTGAACTTATACTATCTACCAAAAAGGCAAGTGATGCTTCATACTTTTGTCCCATTATTTTCACTATGCATTAGTGATATTTCTAAGTAGGACTTGCATGGAATTTTTGCTAAGTATAAACTATGCCATGGGAAATCCTAGTAGATGAAACCTTACTAGAATTTCCTAAGTTAAGATTCCTACTACTATCATTCTTAGCTTAGCTAGTAGAAAACAAGGGTGGAATATATATTCATGCTATGGAAAAATTTCTAAGTCAAGGACTTATGTTTTGTTAATAAAACAACTAAGTGAATGAATCACCTGGGTGGAATGGAAGGAATGGTTTGTGTTGAGTGGTTACTCAAGGCCCATTTCAATGGACTACCCTGGTGTATCACAATGTCAAATGTTGAGAAGCTTCAAGTGCAGCCACTTGGCATTATGGGCTCTGCCAGGATCATATAAGTTGCAAGAACTTAGCCAAATGGACAGTTGGTGGTAGGGGTTTGATAGGTTGGAGCGCGTCCATTCTGGTCTAAGGGAAGGCTTCTGAAAGATCTTGTCTTGGTGAAACCAAGTCTTGTGGGGAAAGTGCACCACCTCTGCAGAGTGTAAAATCTAAGTACTTAGCCATGTCCCTGGCAAAGGACAAATTTGAGCACCAAGACATGGAAGCTATCAAGAATCTCATCATCCTAATTTCTAAGTTAAAAACTTGTGGTTGAACAAGGGTTGAATGATCACCAATTTCTATTGGGAGATGCCTTGGGAAAGATTTTGTCAAGCAAAAACTTAGTGTTTTCAAATGATAAGGAACATCTATTTTGAGCAAAGCAAGCCTAAGCTCCACTTAGCCAAATGCATATAGATGATAGACTCCACTATACTACCATAGTATCACTTGCCAATACAATTCAAATGTATTGACCCTTGTGGCTGTAACTTGTTATGTTGCAGGTTTGATTGTTATTAGTGAAGTTTAATGATTAGGATTACAAGTCTACAACCAACATGTCTTCCTGTGGCACTTTGAAGATGAAGGACCCCATGCTATTGTTATATTCTGCTGCATTGTAATGAGATAGCCAAATGAGTTATGTAAGATGTAATTAATTATTTTATTCCTGGTTATAAAGTTGTATTATGACCTTTGTTTCATGATATTACATCTTAACTGTGGATGCTAGCTATTGATCCAGGGACTAGCATTGTAAACACAGGGATCTCTACCTTATTAAAGGTTGGGAACCTTACATTATCGTGCCCTTGTTAATAAGGATATTGCTTGCTCTAACTTTGTTGAAGTCTTGGACTTTGCTATTAAGAGCAAAGAACATATTGATAAGTTAGAAACACAAATTAAGGTGCATGATAACAACGTTGATAAAATGTGTAGTCTTGAGCATGAGTATGCTAATATAATTGCAAACCTAAATAAAGCTCTTGAAGAGGAACAAACCACTAAGGAGTCTCTTGAGGAGACCTTTGCTTTAGAGCTATCTAGAGTAAAGGAATCTCATGATAGAGATCTTGAGGTGGCAAGTGATCTCAAAAGTAAAAATGATGAGACTCAAGTTGCTTATGCTAAACTCCTTGAGGATTTTGAGCACCTAAAAAATGGCTCTAGGGTCATAAAGGGTGAGCTCATTAAACTCACCGAGTCACATGAGCAACTTAAAGTTTCATATTCAAAAGAGCTTGCCAAGTTGCCCTCACCTCTTGCTAATAATGATGATGCTTGTGCTACTAACTCTATTTCTTGTGAAGCATCTATTTTGAAGGAGAATGTTGAGCTAAAGACTCAACTTGCTTTGCTAACTAGTAACTATGGGAAATTAGAAGAAAGTCATGTTAATATCTCAAGCTCGCATGAGGATCTTCTAGTCTCCCATGGTAGGCTAAAGTTAGCCCATGAGGCCATCGTGTCAAAGGTAACATGTAGTAGGCCTCATGTGTACATTAGCACTATATCTACTCCAAATGTTATATTGCCATGTGCTAGTCCTTGTAATTCATCCCCTCATAACCATGCTATATCTCGTGATGAATTACATTCCTTGCCTTGTTGCTCTAACAATTTAGCATCTACTTCCTCTAGTACTTTTGTTGAAACTAACCATATATAGGAAATCAAAGAGCTTAAGGCTCAAGTCACTTCTTTGAAGAATGACTTGAAAAAGGGTCATCAAGGGAAGGTCGCACTCAACAAAATCTTGAGTGTGCAAAAATCCTCCAATGACAAGAGTGGGCTTGGATTCAACTCCAATGTCAATAACAAGTCCACTATCAAGTTGAAGCACAAGGACAACAAGAAGAATGGCCAAGATCAAGTCAAGAATCCTGCCAACATTGTTTGCTTCAAGTGCAAGGAAGAAGGGCACCATGTTAGATCTTGCCCATTGAAGAAAAAACCTCTTAGTGTGAAGCAACAAGGGAAGCGGCCTCAAGATCCACCTAAAGTCATTAATGGGCCTCTTCCTAAGAGGACTACTCGAGCTCTTCCTCTAGCTGTGGCTTCACCTAAGAAGAAAGATGGCAAGAGTAGAACTTGCTACATATATCATGAGAAGGGGCACATTTCTTCCGCATGCACTATTGGTAACTCCTCATCCCATTCTATCTTGATTGATGATTCTTATTCTCTTTGTAAGGATGAGGTTGGCAATGTGTTTGCCAAATTTGTTGGTGCTCAATGTGGTGTCAAGAAAAGAACCATTTGGGTTGCCAAGCCTATTGTGACTAACCTCTTAGGACCCAACTTGGTTGGGGACCAACAAGCCAAAACTTGATCAATAGGTGTGTTTGTTGGAGGGTATTGGAGTCTTGGCTACATTATGAGGAATTGAGGAATCTTCATCAATTATTATTGTTGTCAAGCCAAGCCATTTGGATTATCATGATTATATTATATTCCCAATGTTCCTCCTTGCGGTAACATATGCTAAACTCTTTACATTGAAAGTTACTCGCCCCTTTGTGCATGTGTTGGTTTTGTATCTTCCATGCTTTTGTACATGTTGTGCTTTCCACTTAATTATCTTGAGGTATCAAGCATATTTGTGTATGATTAGGTGGCACTCCATGTATGTGTGTTTCTTGTGGTTGAGCCTTTCTTGATTATATTTGATATCTTATTTGGCTCTTGTGAGAAATTAATGGATTATCCCATTTTGGGGGAGTGTTATGCTTGGGCATTCCACAATCCTAAAATTGTGTGTACATGAGTAATACCACCTAGTATTTATATTGGATTATTGTCTAGTCTCTATGTGGTATAATTCTCATGACAAATTTAAGTTTTATAATGTCCATTAATTATCTCTATTTGTATCCTTTTGCCTCGTGTTGGTTTTATGGTAGTATCACATTATGGGGGAGTCATACGCTTAGTGCATATTACAATCCTAGAAAATGTGAATATTCGAGGTTGTGTCACTTAGAATTGATATTGATAATTATCTAGCGCCTATGTGACACATTTGCTCATACAAGTTCCAATTTGCTTGAATGCCTTTATTGATCATATTTTGGATCTTGTATATGAGAGTGTTTCTTGGTATGTGTTTCCTCATATTTAGATCTCTATATCATCATGGAAACCATTTGCTTCAAGTTACTCTAATCACTAGTGATTATGTGACTATTGGAAGCTACCAAGAATCTTGTTCGAAGTATCATTCTTAATTCTTGTATTTTGTTATATGCTTCTTGTTGTGACTATGATCCTGGATATCCATGCAAGCTACCTTGGGAAAATTATTTCCAATATTTCTTGTCCTTGGACAATGAGTACTCAAGTTATGGTAGAATTTATTGATCATATTCACTTTGGCCTTTGCTTAATCTTGTCCTATACTTGGCCAAGTAAATGTTTGTGTGCTCCCATGTATTCCTTGCTACTTTTGGATCTTATTATTTTATTGGTATCCTCTTATGTTTTATTCAATGTAGGTAGTAGTGATGATCTCATTTGTGTGCATTTTGCATTTAAAATCAAAATTCTATACAATGTACTACTTATGGGTGAGCTCTCCAATATTATTTAGAACACTCGTATTTATGCTTCTTTGTTTGATCCATATCAAGTTTTATGTGCTTGGAACCTCAATCTTTTCGTTTTGGTATTTTGTGCCATCATGAGAAGTTTGGGGAGTTTGGTTTCTTATTGGAACCTTGCTCTTTTTGTGAGATTGGTTTTGTCTCATTCCTTGTTTCATGTTTTGTCCAATTTTAGAATGAGATAAATCCTTGAGCATTTTTATTTTTATCTATCTTTTGCTCTTTTGGCTTTTGCCTAGTTCATTTGTTGAACTTGTGATCTTTCATGTGTTGAATTGATTCTTTGATACAATTTGGACATCGTTTGTCATGTCACACTCTTGTGTGTGCAATCTCGATTTACTTGGTGCTTTTGTTCAAATTGTATCTCTTTTTGGTTCTTGAAAGCTTTATGCATGCATATTTACTATATGTTTATATTATGGAATGCTTGCTTTATTTGATCCAATATATAAGGGAAACTCCACCAAATCCCATCGGCTAAGTTGTGCATGAAATTCAATTTCATATCAATATGCACATATTTATGTGGAGTCTCTCCTATGTATTGTAGTTGCACTAACTACGTTGGACCCAATATGTTTGGGGACCATTTTGTACTTAATTGTGTTTTAGGTGCATTGGAGCTATATTGGATGCTTGTCTCTCAAGTTTGAAAAAGTGGTGCATACATGAAAATTTGAGGCAAGCTATAGGATGATCAATGAATTCATATCCTCTACATCCTACCAATTATATCTCGGTAACAAGTATCTCTTTCTCATGATCATATATATTGATTCCAACCGTTTGTCTGTTGCCTTCTGGCATGAATTCATGTATTTGTAATTGTTGTATCTCTAGCCATGGTATTAAGAGAACTCTCTATTGTATACGTGTATAAGTTGAGATGAGTATATATAATTGGGACTATACAAAATCATACATATGATCCTCCAATCCCAAATATGTCAATCTAGCAATTTTATTGCCTATCTTTTCCTCAACTTCTCTCATGTGCAATAGTGAGATTTTGCTAGTTAATTTTTTCTTGTGATACTTGTTTCCTTTCTCCATATATTCCAACTTTCTCCTCTTCCCTTGGTGAAAGTTGTAATATATGTAGTGTGTTGGTGTTTGAAGTCCATTAATGTACAATAAGACATATGTGAGCCTTTGGCCATGCTTTGAAGCAAAAATCTTATTGATATATGTTATGACTTCATTTTTTCCTTTCATGTGCTTTCTTGTATAATCTTCTTTATGTGTGCATATTTTTTTGGCAGATTTCTTTGTGATGTTTTCCATTTAGAGACATATACACATATGAGGAGATAATTTTAGTTGATTTTTAATCCTTGGAGACCACCTTTCTATTTCTTTTGATTCTTCGGTGGCTTCCAAATTTAATTGCCTATGAGTGCTTGTTCCTCTTGTTTGCATCTTTGGGCACTCATATTTGTTCTCTCATGCCTTGTATTGTTAAATGAACTTGGATGAGTGAGGATTACATGATTATGCACCTTGTTCCCAAATGCAAGTATCATAATTGGTGCATTATCTTTGGGGAGCTCATCTAATTCATTTAATAATGTTCATTTTTCTTTTTTCTCATTTATTGCGTCTTAAATGTTTATGTGGAATTGAGGATTCCATATTTGTGAATTTTTGTATTGAAATACAATGATTCTAAAGTGCACACCAATCTTGGGGAGCTTCTCTATTTTATTTAAGCATTTATTTGATCTCTCATTTATTGTGCTTGAAATGCTTATGGGGGGAGCAAGGATTCCATATTTGTGCAATATGTATTCTAATGCATTTATGTTGAATAGTGCACAAATCTTGGGGAGCTTCTCTATTTGTTATTTAAAGCACTCTCTTGCTCATATCATAATATCTTGTAGTTTCCATTTGAACTCATTTGTTGTTTTCAATTGGTTTGTGGGACCTTGTAATTGCTTGCATCATTTGACTTTATTTATTTTGGCAATCTTTGGGTCCTCGATATAGTTCTACTCCCTCCCAAGTATTCATCATTGGATATGTGCGAAGGCACACCTTTGGAGTAATTATTATTATATTTGCCTTCTAGAACTTGTCACCCATTTCGGAAATCGATGCCAAGGGGGGAGAAGTTTTAGAGGGTTTAAGGGAAGTTGGTTTATGCATTGAGTTTGTTCTTGTGCATTTGCCTCTCATGCTCTTGCATCTTTGTCGTTGCTTAGCATGTGGTATATATAGTGGAAACTCCACCAATGAGAATGACTGGCAATATATGCAATGAAATTCAAGTTCATCACACAAGCATAGATTGTGGGGGAGTTTGCTCTATATATGGTGGTACCAATATCACATAATTACATAGTATTTGATATTGGTGTTACCAGTTTGTTCATAAAAATTCCTTATATAAACCCTCTTAAAGGGATTGTCATCAATTACCAAAATGGGGGAGATTGAAAGAACATGTGGGCCCCCATGTGTGGTTTTGGTAATTAATGACAATCTTTATGGACTAATGTGTGTATTAAGTTATACTTGTAGGATTTGTCCATTGGCATCGCTTGGAGCATGTGTTGGCTTCAAGGTCGATGAAATGAGAAGAAGATGTGATGTGCAAGCTTAAAATGCGCCATCTATAGAAGATCTCATGTTTGATGCTTGCCATCCCCGGTGATCATGGATCGATGATGAGAAATCAAGAAAGGCGTTCCATCTTGAGAAGGTCAAGTTCGTCTACATCGAGCTTAAGTGGAACGCTCAAGGCAAAGGTATAGTCTTGATAGGTTTTCCCTTTTGCCGGTCTCATGTTGTGTGTGGGAGACCGGGTTTAGGATAGATAACCGTACTATCAAGAGGGGCTCTCGAATAAGTAACTCATTCACATCGTTCGGAGAGAGCTCAATCCTTTGCATATTTGCATCATCATATTTGGTTGTTATTTGGTCTTATCCATGTGAGGATATAGATCTTGTGGTAATCTCCATAACAAGCTCTTGTTCATAAAAATCGGATCTTCCGTTTGTATCTTGTTGTGACTTTGATCTTGGCGGCTTTTCAGTTTCTCACCAAGTGAGGTATCTCACATTATTATACATGATACATTCTCACTTGGTGATAACCAATATTTTCACCTCTTATAGGGTAGCTCATGTCGTCCTCTTTCCAACGCAATTGGAATCGGGTCGATCGGAGTTACCAATCAGAAGTTATAGCGGTTTGAATTTTCCTAGGTACTAAAATGCGGTAGCGCGGCAGTAGGTTTTGACAAGTTGCCAAAAGCCACTACCGGGCTAGGTACCAAAAAGCGGTAGTACCGCATTTTAGTACCTAGCACGACAGAAGGTTTTTGACTTCGTCATTTGGATCCATCCTCCCTTGATGGACTATGATGTTTCTTTGCATGATCTTGTAGAGGTTGTTGTCCTCTTCGAAACGAGCCCAGGATCATCGAAATCGGAGTCCGGATGCAAAAGTTATGGTTGTTTTCGTTCTGTGATGACCGGTAGTACTGGACCAGGATCTGGTAGTACCGCATTTTGGTACCGGGGAGCACAGATAAAAATGCGTCTGGCACCCCAGGAATCCCAGGGAATGTCCGGTAGTGCCGGGAAAGTCCGGTAGTTGCGGGAAAAAGTCCGATAGTACCGGGAATCACGTTTTTGGGCTGCAACGGTTGGATTTTGGAGGGACCTATATAAGGGAGCTTCTTCCCCAATGGTTCCTTAACCATTCTTGCAAGTTTTCCCCTCCATTGTTGACCTTCTTGAGCTTGATTTATCTCAATCCCTCCGATGATTCTTGCATATTCTTGAGGGGTTTGAAAGAGGAGATCTAGATCTACAATCCCACCAATCAATCTCTCCTCTAAGTGAGGGGAACATATTGGGATCTAGATCTTGGAGTCTTTTGTGGATTTCCTCCATTGTTCTTCCTCTCTTATTACCCCATAAGCTTTTGTAGCTTTGGTGGAATTTGGGAGAGAAGGATTTGAACACCTTTGTGGTGTTCTTGCCATTTGCATTTGGTGCATCGGTTTGTGTTGTCCTCAGAGGATTTGGTTTGAGTTACTCATTGGAGCTTGTCCCTCTTTGGTTCTTGGAACCCTAGACGGTTTTGTGGCCTTGGTGGCATTGTGGCCTTTTGTGGTGTTGGGAGCCTCCAATTAAGTTGTGGAGAAGTGCCCCAACCTTGTGAGAGGTTCCGGTTGCCACCGACAAGTGCACCGATAGTGGAAGCGTGGATCGATCCCGTGAAGGGTTTCGCAGCATAGTAAATCAAAAAATTTCTACGGATGCGAACGGGAAAGCCAAGATCTAATCTAGGAGATGCAAACAACGAGGGGGATTAGATGAGATCTTCATACCCTTGAAGATTCGCACAGCGGAACGTTCGACGGAACGTGGGTGATGTAGTCGTACTCGCTTCTCCTCCTCGCGATCCGATCCGATCTAACACCGCAAGTGGCGATGCCTCCGAGAGGTGCACACGTGCGGCACCTCGACGTCTCCTCCTTCCTCGGTCCAGCAAGTATGGTGGAGATACGGATTGGATCTACAATGCGACGGCGCGGTGCAAGTGGTGGAGAGTTTCTGCAGCAGGGCTTCGCCTACATGCAGTCGGGAGGGAGAGAGAGGAGGGCAGCAGGGCGGCTAGGGCTTGAGGAGGAGGTGTGGGAGGGGGTGCGCCCCCATCCCTCTTTATATAGAGGGGTGGGCGGCCAGCCCTTGCCCCTCCCCCAAGCCCTAGGGCCGGCGGCCAAGGAGGGAGGAGTGGGGGCAAGTTCCCCCCTTCTAGAAGCTCCCCTAGGGTTTTCCCTTGGTTTGGCCGGCTGGGCCCTATGGGGCCTTGTTTCCTTGGCCCAATGCGGCCAGGGCACTCCCTCATAGGCCCATGCCCCCTCCCGGCAGGTGGGGCCACGTTGGTCCCCCTCCGGAAGGTTCTAGAAGCTTCCGGTACAATACCGATTAACCCGAAACAATTCTGAACTCCAAAAACTGCATGTCCTTATATGAATCTTATTCTACGGACCATTCCGGAACCTCTCGTGATGTCCCGGATCACATCCGAGACTCCGAACAAAAACACATAAACCAATTATCCAATCTATCCTAGCGTCGAGACACGTTAAGTGTGTGACCCTTCGGGTTCGAGAACATGCAGACATGATCTTATATCAATAATCAACAGCAGGGTCTGGAAACCCATATTGACTCCCACACATTCATCGATGATCATATCGGATGAACCACGATGCCAGGATTCAATAAATCCCATATATATATTCCCTTCGTCTCGCGATATTTTACTTGCCCGATATTTGATCATCGGTACCATCATACCTAGTTCAATCTTGTTCACAGCAAGTACTTTACTCGTTCCGTAATCCGATATCACTTTGTGATTAACTCCTTAACCACATGCTTGCAAGCGGTGTTGATATCGATTACCGAGTGGGCCGAAGTATATATCTCCGACTTGGGAGGGACAAATCCCATCTCGATACATACAACCCAACAGGTACTTTCCGATCACCTGAGAGACACCTTTATGATCACCCTCTCATAGGATGACGTTTGATGACCTCAAAGCTTTCTTCCGATACCAGGGAGTTGTATTATCTCATGGTCTAAGGAATACAATATTTTACATAAGAAAAGCTTTGCAAAGATGAACACGATGACACGATCTAATTGCTCGGCTTTGTTTGGGTTTGTCCATCATATCATTCTCCCAATGATATGATCTCATTATTAATCGACAACTCATGTCTATGGTTAGGAAACCTTAACCATCATTAATCAATGAGCTAGTCCATAGAGGCATACTAGGGACACGGTGTTGTTCACAAACCACACAAGTATTAAAGTTTCCGCTTAATACAATTCTAGCATGGAATATAAACTTTATCATGAACAAGAATTATAATAATAACATCTTTATTATTGCCTCTAGGGCATAATTCCAACAGTCTCCCACTTGCACTAGAGTCAATAATCTAGTTTACATTTGGCAACAATCTCACACCCATGGCACTAAGGTGCTGATCATGTTTTACACGTGGAAGAGGTTTAGTCAATGGATCTGCGACATTCAGATCTGTATGTACTTTGCTAATCTACAGATCTCCATCTGCTATATAATCTCGTATTATATGAAACTTGCGGTTGATATGCTTGGTCTTTGGATGATATCTTGGTTCCTTAGCGAGTGCTATGGCGCCAGTGTTGTCACACAATATCTCAAGTGGGTCCAATGCACTTGGAACCACGCCAAGCTCAGTGATGAAGTTCCTGATCCAAACTCCTTCACTTGACGCTTCTGCAGCAGCCATGTATTCCGCTTCTACTATAGATCCCGCGATCACGCTTTGCTTGCAACTTCTCTAGCTCATAGCTCCTCCATTCAAAATATAAACGTATCCTGTCTGAGATTTAGAATCATCCTTGTCGGTGTCGAAACTAGCATCGACGTAACCTTTTACGACGAGCTGTTCATCACCTCCATAGACTAAGAACATTTCTTTAGTCCTATTTAGGTACTTTAGGATGTTCTTCACGGCTGTCCAGTGTTCCACTCCTGGATCACTTTGATATCTGCTCGTCAAACTAAGAGCATTGGACACATCCTGTCTAGTACACAGCATGGCATACATGATGGAACCTATGGCCGAGGCATAAGGCACTTTGCTCATAGCTTCTCTATCATTCACCGTAGCTGGACACTGAGCCTTGCTCAATATCTTACCTGACAACATAGGCACTGAACCTTTCTTTGCCTTATCCATTCTGAACCTTTTCAGAACTTTGTCTAGGTATGTACTTTGGCTTAAAGCTATCAGGCGTCTTTGTCTATATCTATAGATTTTGATGCCCAATATATAAGCAGCTTCACCTAGGTCTTTCATTGAAAAACACTTGTTCAAATAACTCTTCACATCGTTAAGCATGTTAATGTCATTTCCAATAATCAATATGTCATCCACATATAGTACCAGAAATGTCACCGAGCTCCCACTCACTTTCTTGTAGATACAAGATTCGTAGCAATTTGGAACAAATCCAAAGCTCTTGATCACTTGACCAAAACGAAGGTTACAACTCCGAGATGCTTGCTTCAGTCCATAAATGGAAAGCTGAAGTTTGCATACTTTATCAGCATCCTTAGGATCAACAAAACCTTCGGGTTGCATCATATACAACTTTTCATCAATGTTGCCATTGAGGAACGCAGTCTTGACATCCATCTGCCATATTTCATAATCATGAAACGCAGCAATTGCTAATAAAATCCAAATAGACTTAAACATCGCTACGGGACAGAAAGTCTCATCGTAGTCAACACCTTGAACTTGTCGAAAACCTTTTGCGACAAGTCGTGCTTTATAGACGGTAACATTACCATCGGCGTCCATTTTCTTCTTGAAAATCCATTTGCACTCAACGGCCTTTCGGTCGCTAGGAGGGTCCACCAAAGTCCATACTTGGTTTTCGCTCATGGATCCCAATTCGGATTTCATGGCCTCTAGCCATTTCTCAGAGTCTGGGCTCATCATCGCTTCCTCATAGTTCGTAGGTTCACTGTCTTCTACCAACAAGACAGTCAAAACAGGGTTGTCGTACCACTCAGGAGGGGCACGCGACCTTGTTGACCTGCGACGTTCAGTAGCAGCATCGTCCGAAGCTTCATGATCCTTGTCATTAGCTTCCTCTATTGTTGGTGCAGGCGGCACTGGAACAATTTCAGGTGCTGTGCTACTCTCCAATTCAAGAGAAGGTTCAACAACCTCGTCTAGCTCTACTTTCCTCCCACTCACTTCTTTCGAGAGAAACTCCTTCTCAAGAAAGGAACCGTTCTTTGCGACAAACACTTTGCCTTCGGTTCTGTGATAGAAGGTATACCCAATAGTTTCCTTAGGGTATCCTATGAAGACACATTTCTCCTCTTTGGGTTCAAGCTTGTCCGGCATCAACTTCTTGACGTAAGCTTCGCATCCCCAAACTTTAAGAAACGACAACTTAGGTTTAGCACCAAACCACAGTTCATACGGTGTCGTCTCAACGGATTTAGATGGTGCCCTATTTAAAGTGAATGCAGCGGTTTCTAATGCATAACCCCAAAATGATAATGGCAAATCAGTAAGAGACATCATCGATCGAACCATATCTAATAGAGTTCAATTCCGGCGTTCTGACACACCATTGCGCTGTGGTGTTCCGGGTGGCGTGAGTTGCGAAACGATTCCGCTTGCTTTAAGATGCGTGAGAAAATCATAACTCAAATATTCACCTCCACGATCGGATCGTAGAAACTTAATTTTTCTGTTATGATGGTTCTCCACTTCATTCTGAAATTCCTTGAACTTTTCAAATGTTTCAGATTTATGTTTCATTAAATAGATATACTCATATCTACTTAAGTCATCGGTAAAAGTGAGAAAATAGCGATATCCACCGCGCGTCGAAACACTCATCGGTCCGCATACATCGGTATGTATGATTTCCAACAAGTCCGTTGCTCGCTCCATCATTCCGGAGAACGGGGTTTTGATCATCTTGCCCATGAGGCATGGTTCGCATGTGTCAAATGATTCAAAATCAAGAGACTCCAAAAGTCCATCAGAATGGAGTTTCTTCATGCGCTTTACACCAATATGACCTAGACGACAGTGCCACAAATAAGTAGTATTATCACTATCTACTTTGCATCTCTTAGCCTCAATGTTATGGATGTGTGTTTCATCCATTTCGAGATTCAGAAGAAATAAACCATTCATAGCAGGTGCATGACCATAAAAGATGTTACTCATATAAATAGAACAACCATTATTATCCGATTTAAATGAATAACCGTCTTGCAATAAACATGATCCAGAAATGATGTTCATGCTCAACGCAGGCACATAATAACATTTACTGAGGTTTAAAACTAACCCCGAAGGTAAAACTAAGGAGAGCGTGCCGACGTCCATCACATCGACTCTTGATCCGTTGCCAACGCGCATCGTCACCTTATCCCTTGCAAGCCGCCGTCTATTCCGTAGCTCCTGTTTCGAGTTACAAATATTAGCAACTGAACCAGTATCAAATACCTAGGCACTACAACGAGGGCTAGTAAGGAAAACATCAATAACATGTATATCAAATATACCTTTGATGGTGCCAGCCTTCTTGTCCGCTAAGTACTTCGGACAGTTGCGCTTCCAGTGACCCTTGTCCTTGCAATAGAAGCACTCAGTGTCCGGCTTGGGTCCAGACTTGAGCTTCTTCTCAGCAGGGGCAACGCGCTTGCCGCCGCCTTTCTTGAAGGGCTTCTTTGCACCGTTACCTTTCTTGAAGGTGGGGGGCTTGTTGACCATCAACACATGATTATCCTTTTTGATGTCCACCTCCGCAGCCTTCAGCTTTGCGAAGAGCTCGGTGATCGTATCAGTGGAACCAATCTGATTATGAGTCACTACAAAACTTTTGTAGCTCGGAGGGAGTGATTGCAGAACCCTGTCAATCTTGAGCTCCTCTGGAATCTTGCAGTCCAGTTGCTCAAGGCGTTGAGTGTAGCCCGACATCTTTATGGCGTGCTCACTAACGGAACTCCCTTCCTCCATCTTGCAGTTAAAGAATTTCTCAGAGATCTCATATCTCTTAGAACGGGCCTGAGTCTGAAACATAGTTTTCAGCTCCTCAAGAATCTCAAAGGGCCCGGGATAGTCTTCAAAACGATTTTGAAGGTCCGATTCCATAGCAAACAACATGGTGCTCTTAATCACACCATAATCATCTTTGCGCGACTAATAGACAGCTTTCTCATCAGCTGGCGCATCTACAGCAGGGGCGTCACCTAACGCATTTTCAAGGACATAGTCCTTTTGACCGCCAGAGAGAATGATTCTCAGATTGCGGAACCAGTTGGTGAAGTTAGACCCATTGTTTCTAATCTTTTCCTTATCAGCAAAAACGTTGAAGTTGAAGTTGGACTTAGCCATTTGATCTACAATATTTGCAAGTACAAATTAGACTATGTTCATGATAACTAGTTCAACTTAATCAAATTACTAGGTGAACTCCCACTAAATTCAACATCCCTCAAGTTGTTTAGTGAACATGATCCAAATTCACCACACCTAATCCGATCTTCACGAGAAGAGATGTGGTTTTAATGGTGGACAACAAAGTGTCGATCATATCATTCATATGACTCATGCTTAACCTTTCGGTTCATGTGTTCCGAGGCCATGTCTGTACATGCTAGGCTCATCAAGTCAAACCCAAATATTTCCGCGTGTGCAAAACTGGCTTGCACCCGTTGTATGTGAACGTAGAGTCTATAGCACCCGATCATCACGTGATGCTTGGACACGACGAACTTTCGCAACGGTGCATACATGGGGAGAACACAGTTTTATCTTGATTTTTAAGTGAGGAATCATCTTATAATGCTACCGTTGCAATCTAAGCATAATACGATACATAAAAGGATAAACATCACATGCATATAACTTTATGTGACATGGTATAGCCAATCTTCGCGCAATGATCTCCATCTTGTGCATGCCGGCATGATCTCCATCACTCCACCATGATTGCCTCCACCACGAATAGCAACTACAACTATTGCTAACTACTTAGCGATAAAGTGAAACTATTACATGGCGTATAAGAAGTTGACACACAGGTCATACACAATTATAAAGACAACCATATGGCTCCTGCCGGTTGTGTACTCATCGGCATGCAAGTCGTGAAACATTACAAAACATGATCATTGCATACAACATACACATCACATCTTGGGACATACCATATCACAGAAAACACTCCCTGCAAAAACAAGTTAGACGCCTCTACTTTGTTGTTGCATGTTTTACATGGCTTATGGGAGTAGCAAGCTAAGAACGATTCTTACCTACGAAAAGCCACAACGGTGATATTATGGTTGCCAAACTCCGGTGTAAATCCCATGACAACTATATTGAGAGAAACTGGCATCCATCAGCCGCATGTGTGGAACAAGCCACACGTCAGGTGCTGAGCCGGTCTCGCGAACGACGTCGCGTAAGGTTGGCCTGACCGCTTCAATATCACTATCCCGCGTCATAAGAAGAACACAAACAAGAGGTTTGCAACAGAAAACATCAACGCCCACAACAACCATGTTGTGTTCTATTCTTGAAACACATCTACGCATAGATCTAGCTCTGATACCACTGAAGGGTTTCGCAGCATAGTAAATCAAAAAATTTCTACGGATGCGAACGGGAAAGCCAAGATCTAATCTAGGAGATGCAAACAACGAGGGGGATTAGATGAGATCTTCATACCCTTGAAGATTCGCACAGCGGAACGTTCGACGGAACGTGGGTGATGTAGTCGTACTCGCTTCTCCTCCTCGCGATCCGATCTGATCTAACACCGCAAGTGGCGATGCCTCCGAGAGATGCACACGTGCGGCACCTCGACGTCTACTCCCTCCTCGGTCCAGCAAGTATGGTGGAGAGACGGATTGGATCTATAACGCGACGGCGCGGTGCAAGTGGTGGAGAGTTTCTGCAGCAGGGCTTCGCCTACATGCAGTCAGGAGGGACAGAGAGAGAGGAGGGCAGCAGGGCGGCAAGGGCTTGAGCAGGAGGTGTGGGAGGGGGTGCCCCAGCCCTCTTTATATAGAGGGGTGGGCGGCCAGCCCTTGCCCCTCCCCCAAGCCCTAGGGCCGACGGCCAAGGAGGGAGGAGTGGCGGGCAAGTTTCCCCCCTTCTAGAAGCTCCCCTAGGGTTTCCCCTTGGTTTGGCTGGCTGGGCCCTATGGGGCCTTGTGACCCTGGCCCAATGCGGCCAGGGCACTCCCTCATAGGCCCATGCCCCCTCCCGGCAGGTGGGGCCACGTTGGTCCCCCTCCGGAAGGTTCTAGAAGCTTCCGGTACAATACCGATTAACCCGAAACAATTCTGAACTCCAAAAACTGCATTGCCTTATATGAATCTTATTCTCCGGACCATTCCGGAACCTCTCGTGATGTCCCGGATCACATCCGAGACTCCAAACAAAAACTCATAAACCAATTATCCAATCTATCCTAGCGTCGAGACACGTTAAGTGTGTGACCCTTCGGGTTCGAGAACATGCAGACATGATCTTATATCAATAATCAACAGCGGGGTCTAGAAACCCATATTGACTCCCAACATTCATCGATGATCATATCGGATGAACCACGATGCCAGGATTCAATCAATCCCATATATATATTCCCTTCATCTCGCGATATTTTACTTGCCCGAGATTTGATCGTCGGTACCGTCATACCTAGTTCAATCTCGTTCACAGCAAGTACTTTACTCTTTCCGTAATCCGATATCACTTTGTGATTAACTCCTTAACCACATGCTTGCAAGAGGTGTTGATATCAATTACCGAGTTAGCCTGAAGTATATCTCTCCGACTTGGGAGGGACAAATCCCATCTCAATACATACAGCCCAACAGGTACTTTCCGATCACCTGAGAGACACCTTTATGATCACCCTCTCATAGGATGACGTTTGATGACCTCAAAGCTTTCTTCCGATACCAGGGAGTTGTATTATCTCATGGTCTAAGGAATACAATATTTGACATAAGAAAAGCTTCGCAAAGATGAACACGATGACACGATGACACGATCTAATTGCTCCGCTTAGTTTGGGTCTGTCCATCATATCATTCTCCCAATGATATGATCTCATTATTAATCGACAACTCATGTCTATGGTTAGGAAACCTTAACAATCATTAATCAATGAGCTAGTCCATAGAGGCATACTAGGGACACGGTGTTGTTCACAAAACACACAAGTATTAAAGTTTCCGCTGAATACAATTCTTGCATGGAATATAAACTTTATCATGAACAAGAATTATAATAATAACATCTTTATTATTGCCTCTAGGGCATAATTCCAACATCCCGTTGGGGTGAGATTCACCGGAGAATAAGGGAGGCCTTTTGTGGCGTTGGTGGTTTGATAGCACCCCCTCTACAAATGAGACGTAGTCCATGTTGGGAGGGACTCGGTAAAATATCGGTGTCCCCTCGTGCCTCGGTTATCTCTATACCCGAGCCCTTTACTTATGCACTTTACATTGTGATAGCCTTCGTGCTTGAAGTAATATATATCTTGCTATCACTTTGTTGCTTGTATTGCTTAGCATAAGTTGTTGGTGCACATAGGTGAACCTTAGTTGTTCTAGGTTGTGCTTAACAAAGTAAACACTAGTTTTATTCCACCTTTGTTGAGCCACTCTAGGAAAAGTTTTAATCGCCTATTCACCCCCTCTAAGCGACATCCATATCCTTTCAAACTATTTCAAGGGTATCCAGTACGGATCCTTGGAGAAAAGAGCAATTTAGAGAACTTACTTGGTCAAGAACTTGACAACATGGTCATGTGGCGACATGGCGATACTTCTAGAAAGACGTCCAGAATATCTCGAACCACCGATATGTCACATAGTTCGAGAGGAAACTTACTTTGTAAGGCAAGAAGACACAGTATCGAAGCTTTGGCATAGGCCTAACTCTTTGACCGAGGAGAGTGCACCATAATAACAGACTTGGTAGCACAATCATTCTTCGCTTAGTGATAGGATTAACCAATAACGCTAAAAATGACTCAAATGTCCTTTGAGTTTTAAGCAATGAAAATTGCTAAGAATCTTAGATTGCCACATCATTACGCACACGCATCATTCTTGAGCACGAAAGCTCAGAAAAGGGTGGGTAACGATGTGTAAAAGCATCACTTCATTAAGCGTCATGGAACTTTGCACGACCTCTTAGTATAAAAGGGTGTGATACTTTAAGGTAGATCAGATAGAAGCTAGTCATTGCCTCTAGATCTGCGGATTACAACACTTTGACCTGGTACTAGAAATGACTAGGTACTAGAGTTTGTTTCTCCTAACATCCAGAAATGGTTTGTCATGACAAACTAAAAGAGTATCTTGCATCGGAAGACACCAGTGCACATGTACTACTTGGCTACCAACTGGTAGACAAAGGTCAGAAAACACCAAGGGAGAAATAACATGCTCAGAATAGAATCCCGAGACGTGGATGCATAAGTCGACAATCTTCCGAAAAAATTCAGAGAAGGGGTAAGGTGTGGCAGATTCACGAGTATAGATGCGATACTCTCAAGGAGTACTCTTGTCGTGATCTATTTGGTTCCATTAAAGAACATCTGCCATAGCATGTGGTAGGGGAAGTCTTTCATTGTCAGAATTCAATCGTGACAAATACCACAAGCTTGAAGGCCAGAGTTGTAATACCAGCCATCCTGAGGTAATGTATGAACATTAACGACAAGGGTCAAAGGATTGGATCTTGGGTTAAAGGTCAGCTTCATGTACAAGATTCACAACATCGGAATCTAGCACAATCAGGGATCTTAGCTTCAAGTCCAAGGGTGAAAACCCAAGAAAGGAATAACTACTACTTGAGTGACACATCACACAATGCAAGGTAGTAATCACGTGGTAGCTTCCAAAAGAAGTAACACCTTCAAAGTATCGAACAAACAAAAAGGAGGCACACGAGATGAAAGGAAACCTCGAAGCCTAGAACAGAACACTATGGATAATAATATATAATATTGTGGGTCCAAAGGATAGAGAGATCATGATAGAAAGGAATCTCTCAGTAGAACAAGAGCAAAGGGTAATAAGAAATTCATAACACACACAACTCTAGAGAATTCAATACTAGGTCAACTGGCATAGAAACGACATGACCAAAAGGCACCTAAGCTTTGAAAAAATAGAAAAGGTAGCAATTTTTTTCCAAATAAACACAAGACAAGATGAACCCAGAGTTAGAGCGAAACTGGATAAGGAGTAAAAGAAGCATACTAGAGTTTTCGAAAATACTTTTCAGCTTTAAAGTAGTTTTCACAAGAACTAGACTAAACATCGACCAATAGCAAGGTTTTCCTATGGTCGGTACTGCTCTGATACCAAAACCTGTGACACCCCCGGGATCAGGGATAAACAAATCCTGGACCTCCGTCTGACATAAGCTTAACCTTGAGCTCAAGTATATCTAGTGAGGAATCGATAACACAACAGTGACCCTATGATACAAAATTTATTACAGCAAGATCATAACTGAGAAAAGAACCAAATTATTACAAGTAGAGGTCACTGACCACAAGCATCAAACAAAGGAAGGCAAATTATGCTATTAAGTATAGCAAACTTAACAAATGGCCTAAGAGGCCTGAAGCATAATGATGACGTCCTAGCCCATAGATTCCAGGCTGCTGGCCGGGGACACCAAGTTACTTGTCGGTGTCGATGTAGTACGGAACTCATCTTAAAGGGAGCACTTACTCTCCTACAAAACAATCAACAAAGCAAGGGTGAGTATAGGGTGTACTCTGCAAGACTTATGGCTGGTGGAGTTGTTTATAAAACAAGAGGGAGAAGAAGCTCGTCTAGTTGGAATATTTTAAAAGTGGATAACAGAGCGACATCTACAAAGTATGGATCATCTATTTTGATATCCACCAAGTTATCATCATTGAACCTCATCTAGGATCACCCCTCGTACCCATGAGGAAGTATCCTTAGGCACACATTGATCTACCAAGTTTTACAATTAGGTTCATGTTCTCTATGATAATCACGTCCGTTGGATCACCCCTCATACCCATGAGGAAGTATCCTTAGGCACACGTTGATCTACCAAGTTTTACAATTAGGTTCATGTTCTCTATGATAATCACGTCCGTTCCCAAGTCGTTCATGACCGTGAACACGGCTTTTCGAAAAGATTATTACCCTGCAGTGGTGTACAACTTTACCCACAAGTACTAACCTTCTCTTAATCTCACTTAAGATATGCCCTCTTCCTTGGAAGGCCGGAAGAGGGTGGTTAGACACGACCTTTACCTTGCATTCGTCGAGACCATGAGTCACACACTAAGGATGGTTCTTCCGTAACGGGTCAAGTCCCGAAGCCGGTCCCTAGAGATGTGAGGCAAGGTTGGTTCACCAGGGACTCCATTGACCCCAAGCAACTTGGTCCATGCTTCGCTACCTGTTATGAATGCACCTCCTTCACCGCCTTCGAGAAGATCCAGAATACATGTCGAATGGAACGCCTGAATTATGTGACTCATGGAATCTACTAGGCAAGTTAGTTGCTCGTGAGGTTGTCCAGGCCCCATGTGGTTGTACGCTCGTCTTGGTTCAAGAGGAAAGAACTCATGTCCTAGTGGTGGCGAGCATGGGACTACAAAAACCACATCCCACTGTGGCCTCCCATACAAGCCTTAGCATGTTTAACTTATATCACCTATGATATTATCTCATCACGTTCTCCTCTCATACTAGATTATCTACAGCTGATACATCATCTGGATGAACCAGCACTGACAGTTATGCATGGCTAAGTAGACACGGATAAAAGCTCTAACAGTACACATAAGCCAAACCTAGTTATGCTAGGAGTAGTGGATGAGGTAATATAAGCTCAAAGGGAGGAATGCAACAAATAGGATACTCTATCTATCAGTAAAATACCACAGTAGAATCGTATGCATCATGGCAAGAATTGAAATACTTTTGAAATCAGAGGATTATATCATGTTGGGGCTATGATTGCCTTTTCCTATTGATAACCAGAATGCAGATCTTCGAACATCTAGTACTTGACTTGATTATAGTTGGCCAAGTATTGTTGTTCGAGCTTTGAGGGTGTTGATCTCGGTCTTCGATCTTGATCTCGATATCGTATTCTACCGGGAAGAACCAAACACCTAAAAGAAAAGAGAAGCAATCAACATATGGCATCGATGCAATGCTCAAGCAAAGATGATATGTCAAGTTAATAGTATTGAAATGTAATCCTAAAACATGCTCGACAGCTTAATGGGGTTCCGAGGGGTGTAAACCCTAATTCGGGGAAACCTCGAAGTCACCTATGAGGGGTTACTATGTTCTTATATTTAAACTTGTCATGGAAGTTGTGGAATGATGCATGAGTATAGATCTAATAGATAGATCTCTTTTTTCTGAACATTTTGATATATTATTTGTATTTTTATGACTTAAAATGAATTAGTTATTGAATTTACAAGTTTATATTAATTTTTGAAATTATTTAGACCATTGGTTAAACTTTTTACACCGCAAACACAGCTAGCTGCAGTGGTTGACAGAGGGGCCTAGGGCCACCTCAGGTGCCATGCGAGCAAGGCAGGGTCCAGCTGGGTTTGACCAGCGCTGACCATGCGCGTGCTGGCGTCATGGTGACGTCACCGTGACGTCACGCAGGCGGTGTCCTCCCAGATGGATGGTGGATCACAGTGAATGGGGTAGCGCGGAGGGGTCAGTTCGAACGAGCTCGACAGGGCGGACCTAAACATGGCGACACCTCCCTATTTGGGTCATCGGAGCTTTGTCGGCAACCACGTACAGCAGTGGCGCACGACAAGCTCCGACACGAGCACGACACAGAGCAATAAACAGAGGGAGGAGGGTTTCAGGAGGGCCATCGGATCACTGAGAGCGTGGTGGTAGGGTGGATGGTGCGAGGGGAGGTTGGATGGCTTCGGCGACATCGACCAAAGCGGTGGCCGGAGCTCAGGAAGATGCGGTGGTTGCGGACGATTTGGGGCTCCTGGGCTTGATTCCATCGACGAGGAGATGCGGTGCAGCATGGCGGAGCTCGTGGCCACTTCGGCTTGGCTTGGGGCGACTCAAAACGGCGGCACGAGACGGGGTCCGGCGAGCTAGGTTTTCGTATAGTGAGAGAATATGTCAGAGGAAGGTCGGGAGAGAGAGGGAAATGGATAGGGAGAGCGAGGGCGTCGTCGTGGCGACCTTATCCTCCTCCAGGGCGCGATGAATGGCGGGAGGGAGCGGCGCGGATCGACGGCGGAGGAGGCGACAGGGATCTGCTCGCCTGCCTGGAGGAAGACGGTGGAAAGGAGGGCGAAGCGGTACTGGGCTGGAGCGTGCCGCGGGCTGCGCTGACTGTTGCGCGCGTGCGGCGAGAAGAGAGGGAAAGGGAGCTGGGCTTCGCCCCAGTTAGGTTAGAAAACCTGTTTTATTTTCTGAAAACCTTATCTTTTTCTGGTTTCAATTTCTATTTTGTATTTTCATTTCAAATTCTGTTTTGAATAATTCAAAAATACTAGAGTCTTTTATAAAGTATATATAATACTCAGGGGTCCTTTTAGTCCATTTGGGCTCCAAACATTTTGGTAGCTTTAAAAATACTCAAAACATTTTGTGTTGCTTGAGAGAGAGAGGTAATTAGGGTTCTAGGGTTTTGACTTTATTTTCTTTGCATGCATTTTAAAGATGATGCACATTAATGCGCAAACACACCCTAATTATATATTTACTAAAACAGGGGTGTTACACTGGGCTCCTGCGGGTGGTTTGTTGTGCTATGGCCAGGGTGGTCTAGGTAAGTTTTTTAATTCGTTGTTTCTTTCTCTTTTTCTGTTTTTATTTCAAAAATGTTTTTAAACAATGTTTGAAATTGTTTGAGGTAATTTCTTTTGAATCAGGGAGATAGATTTAGGGTAGAGATGGATAGATAAGGAGTTTGGTTTTATTCCCCTTATTATTGTTTTTGGTTTGTTTAAAGCAATCCAAAAGTAAGATCCCAAAAGAAACAACAAGAGGGCAAAATCCAATAAGAATATAGATGAGTGAATGTAGATGATTATGTCTCAACTGGTTTTGATCACCTATTTGAATTTATCTTTGCAAGATTCTCACAAAACCAAAAGATAAAAAAAGAAGAAGGAAGATGGTGAAAAGATGGCAAGCTTGCATGAACCATGCATGGAAAATAAATGCCCACTTTTATAATTGTGGAAACAACTAGAAATACACATGGGCATTTATTCCATACATGCATTCAAATTGTAAAGGGCCACACACAAATAAGGTGGGCTTGCTTATCATATGACGATAACCAACATATATACATGTATGAATCCAATTGGCCAAATAGTGTGTATTTTTCCACTAGATCATCTTGTAGTCAAATTAGAAACACACATAGAATATAGTGAATAAAACCATATGGAAGATTTATAGAGGGGATTCTACCCACATCACATGCAAATGTGGTCATGAGGCCCCACATACTTATTATTGTGAAAAAAATAAGAACATATATGGGAGCATGTATGGTTGGAAGTGGATCCATCTTATTGCATATGAGCTAGACAAATACCAAGAGAAATGCAATTACTAATATATACTTTGGATGGTGGAACTATAAGGTGGTAACAAGAAAGGTGGTGGAGTTAGAAGAGATATTCCTTCAACTCAACTTGGGCATAGAGAAATATATCAAGACCAACTACAATTCATCAAGAATAAAATACAAGTAATACAATATAAGGCATATGAGATAAGAACAAAATAAGAGGGGTTTTTATATGATGCTCAAATGCAAGATGGACTGGTGACATGATCATGATATAATGATGATGCAATAATGACATGTAGGAAGTAGCAATATAGAATAGGAAAGTAGCAGTGTAATTGTTAGCCAATTGGGATGCTACAGATGTACCATTGGAAGTGATCCCTTCTTAGATTCTTCTGTTTTGAACCTCTTCAAAAATTTGTCTAGATATGTATCTTGACTAAGCCCTATCAGGCACCGCGATATACCTCTATAGATCCTTATGCCCAATATGTATGCTGCTTCATCCAATTATTTGATCAAAAAACTTTTCTTCAATGATTCCTTTATAGTGTTAAGAAATGTTATATTGTTCACAATCAACAATATGTCATCCACATATAGTGTTAGAAACAATATCGTGCTCCACTTCCCTTCTTGTATACACAAGACTCTTGTCCATTCATGATGAAGCCAAAACTCTTTACCACTTCATCAAAACAAAGATTCCAACTCTGAGATTCTTGCTTCAGTCCATAGATGGATCTCTGAAGTTTGCACACTTTTCCAGCATATTTAGGATCGACAAAACCCTCAAGTTATACCATGTACACATCCTCGGTTAGATTCCCATTTAGGAACGCGGTTTTGACATCCATCTTCAATATTTCGTAACCGTAATATGCATCTATTGCTAGAAGTATCCAAGTATACTTAAGCACGCTACGGGAGAGGAAGTCTATTTGTAGTGAACTCATTGAATTTTTCAAAACCTCTTTGCGACAAGTCATGTTTTATGGACAGTAATGTTACCATCTGGGTATATTTTCTTCTTATAGATCCATTTACTTTCTATAGGCTTTACTCCTTTAGGAGGGTCCATGCAGTTCAAAAATTGATTTTCGTACATGGATTCTATCTCGGATTTCATGGATTCTTACCATTTGACGGAGTAAGGGCCCATGACAGCTTCTTTATATGTAGTCGGTTCATCGTTGTATAACAAAAATAATTCATCTACAAATCTTACGATCGAAATACGAACTATACCATATCTACGTGGTTCAATAGGAGCATTAATTTCCGGGACTACAACACTTGTAGGTGTGGCAGCATCTGATGGTTCCATTGGCCTTTCTAGAATGGTTTCTGGTACTGCACTAATCTGCCCATCTTGCTCTTGTTCAATAACCTCATTAAGCTCTATATTCCTCCCACACAAACTTTTAGCGAGAAATTCCTTTTAAAGAAATTTTCCTCCTCGTGTGACAAATATCTTGCCTTTAGTCTTGTGGTAGAAGGAATATCCTATATTTTCGTTAGGGTAACCTACAAATATGCAATAGTCCGACTTCAGATCAAACTTATTTGGCTATAAACGTTTTACATAAGCTTCACAACCCCAAATTTGAAGAAATGACAAGTTGGGTTTCTTACTAAACCACAAGTCATATGGTGTCGTTTCAGTAGACTTTGATAACGCTCTATTAAGTGTAAAAGCCATAGTCTCTAAAGCATATCCCTAAAATGACAAAAAGAGATCGGTCAAAGACATCATAGATCTCACCATGTCCAACGAGGTTCGATTGTGCCATTCCGAAACATCATTACATTGAGGTGTTCCCGAAGGCATAAGCTGTGAAACGATTGCACGATCTCTAATATGTTAGCTAAACTCATGATCAAATATTCACCTCCACTATTTGACCACATAAACTTTATTTTCTTTCCATTTTCATTCTCTACTTCGTTCTAAAATTCTTTGAACTTTTAAAATAATTCACACTTATGCTTTATAATATAAATATAACCATATCGACTCAAGTCATTGGTAAAGGTTATAAAGTAGAGGAAACCACCACGTCCAGGTATACGCATTAGACCGCATACATCAGTATGTATTATTTCTAGTAAGTCACTTGTCCATTCAACATATCCGTTAAACGGTGACCTGGCCATCTTTCCCATCAAACATGCTTCACATGTATCAAAAGATCCAAAACCTAGTGAACTCAAAATTCCATCAATATGGAGCTTCTTCATACCTTTATGTCCAATGTGACCCAATTTGTAGTGCCATAGATATGTTGTATTCAATTCATTTGTATTTTGATGTTTAGCCTCAGTGTTATGGATGTGTGTATCACAGTCAAGATCAATCATAAATATCCCACTCTTCATTGGAGTGTGTGCATAGAAGAAATTATTCATGTAATTCGGACAACCGTTATTCTCTAATTTAAATGAATAACAATCTTGAACGAATAACAATATCATGGTATTATATTCTTACATAATGCAGGCAGAAAGTAACGATTACTAATTTCTAATATTAATCCTGCTGGTAGATATAGAGGTCTTGTGCTGAAGGTAACCACTGCAACGCTTGCTCCATTCCCGATGCGCATCATCACCTCGTTCTTGTGATGCTTCCTATGATTCCGTATCTCCTATATCGAATGCAAATATTAGCAACCGATCCGGTATCAAATACACAAGAGTTTCTCTTAGGACCTTGCAAGTAAACATCAATAACATCTATAGCAGATATACCTGAGATGGACGATCTAGTCTTCTTTTTCTTCGCTAAGTACTTTGGATAGTTCCTCTTTTAGTGACCCTTCCCCTTGCAGAAGAAACACTCAACATCTAGGGATGGACCTGGCTTAGGCGCTTTGCCTTTGTTAGAGGAATCACGCACATAATCCTTCTTCTTGTCGGCACCAGACTTCGTCTTCTTGAAGCGAGTGGTTTTCCTCAGAATCATCACATGATTGGTGTTCTTCTATATGTCCTTTTTAGCCACCTTCCACATCGCGAATAGTTCGGCCAATTGTTTGATCATCCCATGCATGTTGAAGTTCATGACAAACCCATCAAAGCAAGGTGGGAGTCATTTCAGGGTTATGTCGGTTCCTAGTTCAGAATGAAAGGGAACGCCAGTGCTTCCAACCTTTGAACGTACCCGTGCAACTTGATTACATGGGCACTAACCGAACCTCCTTCCTCCATCTTGCAATCCAGAAGATCTTGAGAGATCTTATATCTTTCTGCTCAGGATTTCTTATCAAACATGCCCCTTAATTCCATAATTGTTACATATGGTCCCCAGGTTTCAAACCTCCTTTGAAGATCTAGTTCCATGGATGCAAGTATAGCACATTAGACAGCGATGTATCCATCACTACTTTGATGGAAGACATCTTCCCCAGTCTAAGTTGCATTATCACCTGGAGCATCACTAAGAGTTGCTTCTAAGACATAGTCTTTCTTAGCACCTTTCAGTACTATTCTTATGTTGCAGAACCAATCTACAAAATTTGTACCAGATTCATGCAGTTTTCTTTCTCTAATATGCCAACTAAAGGGAAGTTGTTGTTGCATGCCATTGATCTAGGAACAACTGAAAATTCATTTATAAATTGAATCCTAATTAATTAACTACATAATATTAACAACTTTTATCCAGAGTTTAGCTCCCACCAAAATCAATATCTCTCATGATTGATACTTAGCAATTCAAGATCCATGAACTTATTTTATCAGCACCAATGTTACATCGCACACCAGAAAATAAGACGAATAGGTAATCATACCAAACATATCACCATATGACTCTTGTTAGTCTTTCGATTCTTGTGTTCCATACTCTATACGTTCTAGGTAGTATGTCATGTGAACCTTAATTTATCAGCAGTGCGACAGTTTCACACCCACATTATGAACATCGCTAGGTGCACCCATGTTACATGACCCACACCAGTTTGAAGCCCATGTTATGCGATGCCTAACTTAAGAGGAACACATTCTTTACTTGATAATTTTAAGTGAGTATCATCCTATTTATTATGACTACCAGGCAACAAATAAAGTGCATAAATGGATTAACATCACATGCAATTCATATAGTGATATGGTATAGTAGTTTGTGTCAATGATCTCCATCATTGACGTCTTCTGGTGCCATGTACTCCTCCACGCGCCTTGGGCACAACATCGAGGTCCATTGTTTCTTGATTGTCATCGCCAATCCTTGATTTTATAAATTTCTACTCTATCTAATTAAGTAAAAAAAGTATGGATATTACAATAATATTATAATAATCATTGCGGCTCCTACCACTCATGCCCTACGAGATTACAATATAACACATCTCATACATCACATTTTAAGCATCACATTGCTATGCCAAATCACTTCCCTGCAAAAACAAGTTAGACGCCTCTAATATGCTTTACTTACTTACGAGGCTCTATGTTTATAAAGAGATCTGTTCATTACCTACATGGTAAGAAAGCATCATCATTGATCGACTTGCTTTTTAACTTTGTCTGGGGTGTGTCCCCAGTGCACTATAAATAATATAATAGATTCACTAGACTTTTCAATACACGTGACCCTCATGTGAACTTTCATCAAATTCACAAAATCCCAATGTGCAAAATTTCTCTCGACTATTGCAGAAAAAATAGGCACCCAACAAAGTAGCTTTGTGTATCCGAAGTACACCAAACTAGTCTCGATCCAAAGATCATAAATTTGGCTCGGTTTGCTAATCACACAATACTTCCAAGATCAAAATTGCAACAATTGGGTAGCAAGAATGAGATTAATATTGTCGGAATTCAATGATTCCTTAATCCTTACATGTGCCTACGCATAGACCGCTCTGATACCACTATTTGAGAACACTACTAGGAAATAGCTCACCCGCGGCGCACCAAATATGGCCATCCTTAGGACACTGAAGGTGTGCCACAAGGCGTGCGTTTCGGGTAGCGCACTCTCTAGAGCGCTACGGGTGCTCGAATATACCAGTAGTGCACGAGCCTATGCGCCACGCGGGGGATAGCGAGTGCGCCTCCACTATGATTCCTGTGGTGCAGCATGTAGTGCGCCACGCATCTGCGCATGGTGCACTGCAGATGTAGTGCACAACGACGAAAACATGATGTGCACCACAACTTTTTGTTTTTTTAAATACGCTATCATCGCATATACAGATATACATGTGTAAAATACATATATGAATAGAAAGTTTACAAAACAAGATATAAATGAATACATGAATACACATAGATAAGTTACATTGCTTCTATTAACTTACAAACGAAGTAGTAGATGCTGACATTAATACATGTGTGTCAACGAAGTTAAATCTCGCAAGCTCACCTAGACATCTAAAGTAGGAACACACGAGACAAAAAAACAAGCATGATAAGCATCATCACGACGAAGGTGTAGGCCTTCATCCGGTCCGTCTTCCTAACTCCCGCTAGATAGCATGCGTATATACCTTTCGCCATAATGTTGTACCCTTTGTAGCTATTGCTACTGAAATGGTGCACCTGTATCTGACAGTCTTCCCAATCGTCATAGACTCCGGGAACCCGTACCATGTACACGATGTACTATGTAATCTACAAGATGAATAACATTAGACAATGAAAAGGTATATAGAGTTCACATGTTTGCAATAATAATTAATTAGTGGGTAAAAAAACTAAAAGTCACATATAAAGATACACTTATCAAATAGGGACAACTCAAAAAACATACCTCATATAGTTAGGTTGTTGGACACAAGAATATGCTATGATGGAACTGTAAGACAAGTAGGATGCACAAGACATTGACTTGTGCAGAGCACAAGGCTTACGATCCCATCATAGCACATTCACATATATAGTGTGCATTTTAATCATCGGTATTCTTGAAAAAGACCAAAGTAACTCGGTTTTGTGCCTCATTCTCGTAAAAAAAGGACCAATGTATGCAAAAAAAGACCAAAAAAAGTAAGCATATAAAGATACACTTATCAAATATGGCTAACTCAAAAATCATGCCTCATATATACCTAAGTTATGGGACACAGAAATATGCTATGATGGAACTATCAGCCAAGTAGGATGGACAAGACTTGGACTTGTGCAAAGCACAAGGCTGACAATCCCATCATAGCACATTCACATATATAGTGTGCCTCGACATTTTAATCATCGACATTCTCGAAAGAGACCAAAGTAACTCGGATTTATGTCTCATTCTCGTAAAAAGGGACCAAAAAGTAAGCATATAAAGATACGCTTATCAAATAGGGCCAACTCAAAAAGCATGCCTCATATACTTAGGTTGTTTGACACAGGAGTATGCTATGATGGAACATAAGCCAAGTAGGATGCACAAGACTTGGACTTGTGCATGGCACAAGGCTTACCATCCCATCAGAGCACATTCACATATAGAGTGTGCCATGCCATTTCAATCATCCACATTCTTGAAAAATACCAAAGTAAGAAAAGGACCAAAGTAAGCAAAAAAACGACCAAAGAGTAAGCAAAATAACTAAGCGTTAATTAATATATAAACCTAATAAGCAAAATAATTAAGCGTTGATTCATAACCCTAATAAGTAGCATCTATCTGAATTAAGTTCAACGACTGTCAACACACAAGTACCTGGGGGGACAAAGTTTACGTCACACAAGCTCATCGATAGTTCAGAACTACAACTAGGCAACCATCAATACTTCTAGCTCATCTCAGGGAACGGGAGGACGCCTTGTTTCATCATGAATGCCCTGAAGTAACCCAAAATATTTAGGTGATCTACTATGTCACGGTTATTCGGTGAAATGCCTACATAGAAGATCCCCCGAAGTCATGACGTTAGAAAATATGACTGCTCCAAACTTCTGCTAGATGCGATACATCTCCGCTCTATTATCTGAATCAAGGATCTTTGCATTGGCTTCGGCCCACTTTTGAGATGAGCTGGTAGCATAGAATTCTGTTGGTCTAGTAGGAACGCCCTCATGTGATGGAGTGCATCGTAGGATTCCTTCCGACTTCCTTCCGAGTGCTTCACACAGGGGAATTCCGTTATGTGGGTGAACATGTGCCGGCCAAACATGACCTTCTTATGCACAAAGGTGGTGCCTTCCGCTGAGGCATAACTAGTGAAATCATTATCCAGAACTTCCTTGATTTTGTCGTAGTTTTTCTTATTTTATGCACTCCCCGAGTCGGAATACGTGGCTTGTGAATGTTTTGGCGATAAGGAGATGAGTGTGAAGTGTTCATCTCTGCCCAAAACAATTCAAACAAAATGTGTTGGAAAAGAATGATGAAAATGTAATAAAGCATGTTATGGAGGTGAGTGAATGACATACTCGGGGAAGTAAGGCACGGGAATGTATTCCTTTGTCTTGTTCGCCACCATGATGTCATGGACGTATGAGGCCACAAATCGTCATTCAATGGGGCTTGCCAAAAAGAATTCACTCATGCAGTGTGGGTCCACTATCGTGATACCCAGGGTGTTCTCTCTAATGATCTGCATGGTCATACTAAGAAAAAACTAGGCGTACTATGGTATAGTGTAGCGGGTATAGGTGGAACATATTGAAGATGTCATAAAACAGCATTAAGAACAGATCTACAGGGACATTATTGATGAATACCAAGCCTTTTGGAACCTTAACCATGAATATCGGTTCTGTGGGATCTTTCTCTCGAAGCAGGCGTTTCTCTATCTTCAGCATACCGTCATGCACACTCTTCATTTCTGACTAGAGAGCTTGTACAATTTCTTATTTAGCATCGGCTCACCTGCCACATGAAGGGTTTCGCAGCATAGTAAATCAAAATTTTCTACGGAAGCAAACAGAGGGAAAGCCAAGATCTAATCTAGGAGATGCAAACAACAAGAGAGATTGGATTAGATCTTCATACCCTTGAAGATTCGCACAGCGGAACGTTCGTCGGAACGTGGGTGATGTAGTCGTACTCGCTTCTCCTCCTCGCGATCCGATCCGATCTAGCACCACAAGTGGCGGTGCCTCCGTGAGATGCACACGTGCAGCACCTCGATGTCTCCTCCTTCCTCGGACCAGCAAGTAGGGTGGAGAGATAGATTGGATCTACAACACGACAGCGTGGTGTATATGGTGGAGAATTTCTGCAGCAGGGCTTCGCCTACAAACAGTCGGGAGGGAGAGAGGAGGGCAGCAGGGCAACTAGGGTTTGGAGGAAGGTGTGTCCAGGGAGGGGGCGCCCTAGCCCTCTATATATAGAGGGGGAGGAGGCGGCCAGCCCTAGCCTCTCCTCCAAGCCTTGGGCCGACGGCCAAGGGATAAGGAGGAGTGGGGGAGGGCTAGGACTCTATCTCTAGTTTAAACGATTTAAACTTTCCCTTATCTAGAAACCCTATCTCTAGTTTAAACGAGTTTAAACTTATCTAGGATCGGCTGGGCCCTATGGGGCCTTGTGCCCCTGGCCCAATGCGGCCAGGACTTCCCTCATAGGCCCATGCCCCCTCCCGGAAGGTGGGGCCACGTTGGTCCCCTTCCGGAAGGTTCTAGAAGCTTCCAGTACAATACCGATTAATCCGGAACAATTCCGAACTCCAAAAACTGCACTGCCTTATATGAATCTTATTCTCCGGACCACTCCGGAACCTCTCGTGATGTCCCGGATCCCATCCGAGACTCCGAACAAAAATTCATAAACCAAGTATCCAATCTATCCTAGCGTCGAGACACGTTAAGTGTGTGACCCTGCGGGTTCGAGAATATGCAGACATGATCTTCTATCAATAATCAACAGCGGAGTCTGGGCACCCATATTGACTCCCACACATTCATCGATGATCATATCGGATGAACCACGATGCCAGGATTCAATCAATCCCATATATATTCCCTTCGTCTCGCGATATTTTACTTGCCCGAGATTCGATCGTCGGTACCGTCATACCTAGTTCAATCTCGTTCACAGCAAGTACTTTACTCGTTCCGTAATCCGATATCACTTTGTGATTAACTCCTTAACCACATGCTTGCAAGCGGTGTTGATATCGATTACCGAGTGGGCCCGAAGTATATCTCTCCGACTTGGGAGGGACAAATCCCATCTCGATACATACAACCCAACAGATACTTTCCGACCACCTGTGAGACACCTTTATGATCACCCTCTCATAGGATGACGTTTGATGACCTCAAAGCTTTCTTCCGATACCAGGGAGTTGTATTATCTCATGGTCTAAGGAATACAATATTTGACATAAAAAAACTTCGCAAAGACGAACACGATGACACGATCTAATTGCTTCGCTTAGTTTGGGTCTATCCACCATATCATTCTCCCAATGATATGATCTCATTATCAATTGACAACTCATGTCTATGGTTAGGAAACCTTAACCATCATTGATCAATGAGCTAGTCCATAGAGGCGTACTAGGGACTCGGCGTTGTTCACAAACCACACAAGTATTAATGTTTCCGCTTAATACAATTCTAGCATGGAATATAAACTTTATCATGAACAAGAATTATAATAATAACATCTTTATTATTGCCTCTAGGGCATAATTCCAATAGTCTCCCACTTGCACTAGAGTCAATAATCTAGTTTACATTTGGCAACAATCTCACACCCATGGCACTGAGGTGCTGATCATGTTTTACACGTGGAAGAGGTTTAGTCAATGGATCTGCGACATTCAGATCTGTACGTACTTTGCTAATCTTCAGATCTCCATCTGCTATGTAATCTCGGATTACATGAAACTTGCGGTTGATATGCTTGGTCTTTGGATGATATCTTGGTTCCTTAGCGAGTGCTATGGCGCCAGTGTTGTCACACAATATATCCAGTGGGTCCAATGCACTTGGAACCACGCCAAGCTCAGTGATGAAGTTTCTGATCCAAACTCCTTCACTTGACGCTTCTGCAGCAGCCATGTATTCCGCTTCTACTGTAGATCCCGCGATCACGCTTTGCTTGCAGCTTCTCCAGCTCACAGCTCCTCCATTCAAAATATACACGTATCCTGTCTGAGATTTAGAATCATCCTTGTCGGTGTCGAAACTAGCATCGACGTAACCTTTTACGACGAGCTGTTCATCACCCCCATAGACTAAGAACATTTCTTTAGTCCTATTTAGGTACCTTAGGATGTTCTTCACGGCTGTCCAGTGTTCCACTCCTGGATCACTTTGATATCTGCTCGTCAAACTAAGAGCATTGGACACATCCGGTCTAGTACACAGCATGGCATACATGATGGAACCTATGGCCGAGGCATAAGGCACTTTGCTCATAGCTTCCCTATCATTTACCGTAGCTGGACACTGAGCCTTGCTCAATATCTTACCTGACAACATAGGTACTGAACCTTTCAATGCCTTATCCATTCTGAACCTTTTCAGAACTTTGTCTAGGTATGTACTCTGGCTTAAAGCTATCAGGCGTCTTTGTCTATCTCTATAGATTTTGATGCCCAATATATAAGCAGCTTCACCTAGGTCTTTCATTGAAAAACACTTGTTCAAATAACTCTTCACATCGTTAAGCATGTTGATGTCATTTCCAATAATCAATATGTCATCCACATATAGTACCAGAAATGTCACCGAGCTCCCACTCACTTTCTTGTAGATGCAAGCTTCGTAGCAATTTGGAACAAATCCAAAGCTCTTGATCACTTGATCAAAACGAAGGTTCCAACTCCGAGATGCTTGCTTCAGTCCATAAATGGAACGCTGAAGTTTGCATACTTTATCAGCATCCTTAGGATCGACAAAACCTTCGGGTTGCATCATATACAACTCTTCATCAATGTTGCCATTGAGGAAAGCAGTCTTGACATCCATCTGCCATATTTCATAATCATGAAACGCAGCAATTGCTAATAAAATCCGAATGGACTTAAACATCGCTACGGGAGAGAAAGTCTCATCGTAGTCAACACCTTGAACTTGTCGAAAACCTTTCGCCACAAGCCGTCTTTATAGACGGTAACATTACCATCCGCGTCCGTTTTCTTCTTGAAGATCCATTTTCACTCAACGGCCTTTCGGTCGCTAGGAGGGTCCACCAAAGTCCATACTTGGTTTTTGCTCATGGATCCCAATTCGGATTTCATGGCTTCTAGCCATTTCTCAGAGTCTGGGCTCATCATCGCTTCCTCATAGTTCGTAGGTTCACTGTCTTCTACTAACAAGACTGTCAAGACAGGGTTGCCGTACCACTCAGGAGGGGCACGCGACCTTGTCGACCTGCGACGTTCAGTAGCAGCATCGTCCGAATCTTCATGATCCTTGTCATTAGCTTCCTCTATGGTTGGTGCAGGCGGCACTGGAACAATTTCAGGTGCTGCGCTACTCTCCAATTCAAGAGAAGGTTCAATAACCTCTTCTAGCTCTACTTTCCTCCCACTCACTTCTTTCGAGAGAAACTCCTTCTTAAGAAAGGAACCGTTCTTTGCGGCAAACACTTTGCCTTCGGTTCTGTGATAGAAGGTATACCCAATAGTTTCCTTAGGGTATCCTATGAAGACGCATTTCTCCGCTTTGGGTTCGAGCTTGTCCGGCATCAACTTCTTGACGTAAGCTTCGCATCCCCAAACTTTAAGAAACGACAACTTAGGTTTAGCACCAAACCATAGTTCATACGGTGTCGTCTCAACGGATTTAGATGGAGCCCTATTTAAAGTGAATGCAGCGGTTTCTAATGCATAACCCCAAAATGATAACGGCAAATCAGTAAGAGACATCATCGATCGGACCATATCTAATAGGGTTCGATTCCGGCGTTCAGACACACCATTGCGCTGTGGTGTTCCGGGTGGCGTGAGTTGTGAAACGATTCCACTTGCTTTGAGATGCGTGAGAAAATCATAACTCAAATATTCGCCCCCACGATCGGATCGTAGAAACTTAATCTTTCTGTTACGATGGTTCTCCACTTCATTCTGAAATTCTTTAAACTTTTCAAACGTTTCAGATTTATGTTTCATTAAATAGATATACCCATATCTACTTAAGTCATCGGTAAAAGTGAGAAAATAGCGATATCCACCGCACGTCGAAACACTCATCGGTCCGCATACATCGGTATGTATGATTTCCAACAAGTCCGTTGCTCGCTCCATCATACCGGAGAACGGGGTTTTGATCATCTTGCCCATGAGGCATGGTTCGCATGTGTCAAATGATTCAAAATCAAGAGACTCCAAAAGTCCATCAGAATGGAGTTTCTTCATGCGATTTACACCAAAATGACCTAGACGACAGTGCCACAAATAAGTAGTATTATCACTATCTACTTTGCATATCTTAGCCTCAATGTTATGGATGTGTGTTTCATCCTTTTCGAGATTTAGAAGAAATAAACCATTCACAAGAGGTGCATGACCATAAAAGATGTTACTCATATAAATAGAACAACCATTATTCTCCGATTTAAATGAATAACCGTCTTGCAATAAACAAGATCCAGAAATAATGTTCATGCTGAACGCAGGCACATAATAACATTTATTAAGGTTTAAAACTAATCCTGAAGGTAAAACTAAGGAGAGCGTGCCGACGGCCATCACATCAACTCTTGATCCGTTGCCAACGCGCATCGTCACCTCATCCCTCGCAAGCCGCCGTCTATTCCGTAGCTCCTGTTTCGAGTTACAAATGTTAGCAACTGAACCGGTATCAAATACCCAGGCACTACAACGAGGGCTAGTAAGGAAAACATCAATAACATGTATATCAAATATACCTTTGATGGTGCCAGCCTTCTTGTCCGCTAAGTACTTCGGACAGTTGCGCTTCCAGTGACCCTTGTCCTTGCAATAGAAGCACTCAGTTTCCGGCTTGGGTCCAGACTTGAGCTTCTTCTCAGCAGGGGCAACGCGCTTGCCACCGCTTTTCTTGAAGGGCTTCTTTGCACCCTTACCTTTCTTAAAGGAGGGCTTGTTGACCATCAACACATGATTATCCTTATTGATGTCCACCTCCGCAGCCTTAAGCTTTGCGAAGAGCTCGATGATCGTATCAGTGGAACCAATCTGATTATGAGTCACTACAAAACTTTTGTAGCTGGGAGGGAGTGATTGCAGAACCCTGTCAATCTTGAGCTCCTCTGGAATCTTGCAGTCCAGTTGCTCAAGGCGTTGAGTGTAGCCCGACATCTTAATGGCGTGCTCACTAACGGAACTCCCTTCCTCCATCTTGCAGTTAAAGAACTTCTCGGAGATCTCATATCTCTCAGAACGGGCCTGAGTCTGAAACATGGTTTTCAGCTCTTCGAGAATCTCAAAGGGCCCGGGATAGTTTTCAAAACGATTTTGAAGTTCCGGTTCCATAGAAAACAACATGGTGCTCTTAATCACACCATAATCATCTTTGCGCGACTGATAGACAGCTTTCTCATCAGCCGGCGCAGTTGCAGCAGGGGGGTCACCTAACGCTTTCCCAAGGACATAGTCCTTTTGTCCGCCAGACAGAATGATTCTTAGATTGCGGAACCAGTTGGTGAAGTTAGACCCATTGTTTCTAAGCTTTTCTTTCTCAGCAAAAACGTTGAAGTTGAAGTTGGACTTGGCCATGTGATCTACAGTATTTGCAAGTACAATTTAGACTATGTTCATGATAAATAGTTCAACTTAATCAAATTACTAGATGAACTCCCACTAAATTCAACATCCCTCAAGTTGTTTAGTGAACACGATCCAAATTCACCACACCTAATCCGATCATCACGAGAAGAGATGTGGTTTCAATGGTGGACAACGGAGTGTCGATCATATCATTCATATGACTCATGCTTAACCTTTCGGTTCTTGTGTTTCGAGGCCATGTCTGTACATGCTAGGCTCGTCAAGTAAAACCCAAGTATTTCCGCGTGTGCAAAACTGGCTTGCACCCGTTGTATGTGAGCGTAGAGTCTATAGCACCCGATCATCACGTGATGCTTGGACACGACGAACTTTCGCAACGGTGCATACTTGGGGAGAACACAGTTTTATCTTGATCTTTAAGTGAGGAATCATCTTATAATGCTACCGTCGCGATCTAAGCATAATAAGATACATAAAAGGATAAACATCACATGCATATAACTTTATGTGACATGGTATAGCCAATCTTCGCGCAACGATCTCCATCTTGTGCGTTCCGGCATGATCTCCATCACTCCACCATGATTGCCTCCACCACGAATAGCAACTACAACTATTGCTAACTACTTAGCGATAAAGTAAAGCTATTACATGGCGTATAAGAAGTTGACTCGCAGGTCATACACAATTATAAAGACAACCATATGGCTCCTGCCGGTTGTGTACTCATCGACATGCAAGTCGTGAAACATAACAAAACATGATCATCGCATACAATATACACATCACATCTTGGGCCATACCATATCACAGAAAACACTCCCTGCAAAAACAAGTTAGACGCCTCTACTTTGTTGTTGCATGTTTTACGTGGCTTATGGGAGTAGATGCTAAGGACGATTCTTACCTACGAAAAGCCACAACGGTGATATTATGGTTGCCAAACTCCGGTGTTAATCCCATGACAACTATAGTGAGAGAAACTGACATCCACCAGCCGCATGTATGGTACAAGCCACACGTCAAGTGCGGAGCTGGTCTCGCGAACGACGTCGCGTAAGGTTGGCCTGGACCGCTTCAATCTCACTATCCCGCGCCATAAGAAGAACACAAACAAGAGGCTTGCAACAGAAAACATCAACGCCCGCAACAACCATGTTGCGTTCTACTCGTGAAACACATCTACGCATAGATCTAGCGCTGATACCACTGAAGGGTTTCGCAGCATAGTAAATCAAAATTTTCTACGGAAGCGAACAGAGGGAAAGCCAAGATCTAATCTAGGAGATGCAAACAACGAGAGAGATTGGATTAGATCTTCATACCCTTGAAGATTCGCACAGCGGAACGTTCGTCGGAACGTGGGTGATGTAGTCGTACTCGCTTCTCCTCCTCGCGATCCGATCCGATCTAGCACCACAAGTGGCGGTGCCTCCGTGAGATGCACACGTGCAACACCTCGACGTCTCCTCCTTCCTCGGACCAGCAAGTAGGGTGGAGAGATAGATTGGATCTACAACACGACGGCGTGGTGTATATGGTGGAGAATGTCTGCAGCAGGGCTTCGCCTACAAACAGTCGGGAGGGAGAGAGGAGGGCAGCAGGGCAACTAGGGTTTGGAGGAAGGTGTGTCCAGGGAGGGGGCGCCCTAGCCCTCTATATATAGAGGGGGAGGAGGCGGCCAGCCCTAGCCTCTCCTCCAAGCCTTGGGCCGACGGCCAAGGGATAAGGAGGAGTGGGGGGGGGCTAGGACTCTATCTCTAGTTTAAACGATTTAAACTTTCCCTTATCTAGAAACCCTATCTCTAGTTTAAACGAGTTTAAACTTATCTAGGATCGGCTGGGCCCTATGGGGCCTTGTGCCCCTGGCCCAATGCGGCCAGGACTTCCCTCATAGGCCCATGCCCCCTCCCGGAAGGTGGGGCCACGTTGGTCCCCTTCCGGAAGGTTCTAGAAGCTTCCGGTACAATACCGATTAATCCGGAACAATTCCGAACTCCAAAAACTGCACTGCCTTATATGAATCTTATTCTCCGGACCACTCCGGAACCTCTCGTGATGTCCCGGATCCTATCCGAGACTCCGAACAAAAATTCATAAACCAAGTATCCAATCTATCCTAGCGTCGAGACACGTTAAGTGTGTGACCCTGCGGGTTCGAGAATATGCAGACATGATCTTCTATCAATAATCAACAACGGGGTCTGGGCACCCATATTGACTCCCACACATTCATCGATGATCATATCGGATGAACCACGATGCCAGGATTCAATCAATCCCATATATATATTCCCTTCGTCTCGCGATATTTTACTTGCCCGAGATTCGATCGTCGGTACCGTCATACCTAGTTCAATCTCATTCACAGCAAGTACTTTACTCGTTCCGTAATCCGATATCACTTTGTGATTAACTCCTTAACCACATGCTTGCAAGCGGTGTTGATATCGATTACCGAGTGGGCCCGAAGTATATCTCTCCGACTTGGGAGGGACAAATCCCATCTCGATACATACAACCCAACAGATACTTTCCGACCACCTGAGAGACACCTTTATGATCACCCTCTCATAGGATGACGTTTGATGACCTCAAAGCTTTCTTCCGATACCAGGGAGTTGTATTATCTCATGGTCTAAGGAATACAATATTTGACATAAAAAAACTTCGCAAAGACGAACACGATGACACGATCTAATTGCTTCGCTTAGTTTGGGTCTATCCACCATATCATTCTCCCAATGATATGATCTCATTATCAATCGACAACTCATGTCTATGGTTAGGAAACCTTAACCATCATTGATCAATGAGCTAGTCCATAGAGGCGTACTAGGGACACGGCGTTGTTCACAAACCACACAAGTATTAATGTTTCCGCTTAATACAATTCTAGCATGGAATATAAACTTTATCATGAACAAGAATTATAATAATAACATCTTTATTATTGCCTCTAGGGCATAATTCCAACACCACATGCATCCTCCACATAATACCCTCTGGTCTTGGTGGCCCGTCCTGAGCCCGAATCGGATTCTCAGTAGACGCAACTAGATGGCTTGAGCTATATTTTCTTTTCCGTCCCTTCTTGCCATTTAGAGAGCAGGGAGGGACCAGAATCTATGCACTGCCCGTCCTATGTAGTGTGTCGGGGCTTAAAATAAAGTGTCGGTTAGATGTATTAGGCTCGGTGTAGGCGTAAGATGGAGGCATCTCCTAAGAACCAAACAGATGCTTGTTGCAAGTGGGTTTCTCTACGGGGCCACCAGCTGGGTCTTCATCATTACCAGGACCATTCATAGACGTGTCAACACAAAACTGACTGTTGATGTACTGATCGATGTCATCTTCATTATCCTCGTTCGTATCCTGCTCCATGGGCATGTCAAAATCAACCAAGCCATCGTGTGGAGGTGATGGCGGTAGCGGTGTGCGGGTCTTGCTATGGCTTGGCGCTGGTACGACAGGCGATGTTATTTTCTATGGGTGCTAGCCCCAACCTTTCCCAAATGAATATGCTCTTTGGCCATAGCATGAATAAACAAAAGCAATTTCTAAGGATAGACGGCTCATCTTCATCCGCTCCCGAGGGTTGAATGGGATGTTCAACATTGTCGGAGACCCGTAGCACCGGAATAATTTAAACCTATGCATGGTATCTAACATCGACTTTGAGAGGAATGTGCGGTGCAAGGGTTGAAGGATGGTACCCTTGGAAACATCCCTCAACTCGTTGTTCACGTAGTTTAAGAGAGTGCATTGAACATCCATCTGCGAAAAACATGTACGACGACAGAAATGCCATTAGAGTAATAAATGGCAAGGAGGTAAAGTCGTAGGTTTACCGTGATGGCGTCGAGCTCTCATAATGTTGAGGCACCGCATATGATGACGGGCATGCTAGAGATGGAGGGGCTTCTTGATGGAGCGGTGCTGGCTGCCAATGTATTAAGCTCTGGTGCCGCCGGGATTACGGGTGGAGTCACCAACATGTCCGGCGCTGCAGTGATGGTACGGGGAGTCACCAACGCGTCCGACACCGCAATGTTACCGGGTGGAGTCATGAACACATAATTCACCGGATTCGTTGGTGTTAGGCCCTTGTCGACCACCTCCATTCCAATTCGCTATTAACTCCACCAAGTTAGGCAGGATGGAGGTGAGGGTAATTGCCAAGTTGTCCTGGACAATCTACAGAATCCGCTCTACTTGTGCCTTTAGTTCTTGAACCTCATAGTTTTCATCGTCGCTCCTTCCCTCCACACATGTCTTCGGCAGTGGAGCATAATGATCCACCCAATTCTTAGCCTCGAAGCCGGCCAGACGGCCAACCGACAATGACTTCTTCATAACCGCCATGATTTCATTATCCCAATTCATCGCCCTGTTAAAAGGGTTGTCCCACTGGGTGGCCACCATCGACCCATAGGATGAGGAACCCTGGGCTCCCGCACTAGCAATTTCCTCCTCATGCAGAAGAAGTAAGTTGAACAATCTAGAAATTTGACTTCATCGATTAGAATGCAATTAACTTGATCTATAGTAATTAAATTCCTTACCAAAAGAACCTCGAAGTCCTTCACGTTAGGATCTGTGGTGAGTTCTTTGGTTATTGGGTCCACATATAAGGGTACCTGATAAAGTTTTGAAGCTGCCTGCTTTTGAATTTCGCGAAGGGGTTAGGTGGCCCCTTAGTTCTATACTCGTCGTCCTCCTTATCCCATCTGGGCTCTGTAGCTCTATAACTACCAAATCCGAGATGGTGGTGACCTATATTCATCCTCTACAACTCCCTCCCCCGCCTACTTGAGGCCGCGGCTGCTTCGGATTCGCACCTGTCCTTAAACTCCCGGAATTGATCTTCGGTGATCTGCGGGTTAGTCTTCTGAATCTCCTCTAGACTTTTCTCTTCTTTAAAGATCTTCTTCTTTATTCAGGCTCTCCGGCTTTCCAGGGCAGTGCTCATCTTCATGAGGGAGGATTTGTTTACTTCATTCCCATTATAACTTGTGTTCCAGTACTCACTAGGGAACTTGTATCGTGCGTGCAACTTCTAGAAGAGGAGTTTGCACAAATGGCCATTATCTTAATGTCGGAGATTCTCGGTGTTGATGGAGATAGTGGTCCGGGTAATGCCGCCAGTTGAAGACCGTACCCTTTGACGACTTGGTTGGCCGCCAAAGGAACCCGTCTCTCTTCGGTAATTTCCTCTCTGACTCTACCGACCGTGTTTGGGCACCGTTCCTTCGACTTCTTCTTCTTAGATGGATTGCTACCATCTGTTGTGCCCTTGAATCCCTCAGTGGTTTCATCTCGGCGTCCACCATCTCCTCGTCAGCATTTATTTCTTCCTCCGTGTCGTCCATATCATCGTCTTCTCTCTCGGAAGGCTGGTATTCTTCATCCCCTATGGCCCTTCTTTCCATCCACTCAGTCTCCCCCAGAATGAAAAGTTCTTTTGAGATCTTACTTCTTCTTCAATGTTGATGTGCTTAGAAGATCCAGCCTTATCATTGTTCAACATGTTTGCACTAAAAATTTAATAATGATTAGAAAAATCTACGGGAAAATTCGGCATGATCTCTGCTATTTTTCTTGACCTAGGAGTGTCCGATTTCTGCCAAAATGGAAGTTAATCCACATTTTGGGAAAATCGGGACTCATTTTAAATACACCTGCATACATGATATAAACAAGTTATTCATACAAGAACAAGCACAATTTCAAGGTGTCGTTGTCCCATTACATGTAGTAGTAGCAGCACAGATAGCTATTGTCCCAGGTAGCAGAAGTAGCACAAGTAGCATAGTAGCAACACTAACAGAAGTAGCACATATACATATCATACACTAACAGAAGTAGAACAAGTAGCACAGATAGAAGAAGTAGCACAAGTATCATAGTAGAAGAACTAGGATGGATAAAATTTAGATGGCAATACTAGTAGCATAAGTAGCATAGTAGTAGCAGCATAGATAGCTATTGTCCTAGTCAAGAATCTATTCTAAAATTATATAAAATGATCAATGACAACCTATAGTAGAAAATTATTACTTGCTACTACTAACTGCTAACTACTACAGCTAACCTACTTTCTAAACTACTACTTGCTCACTAATACAAATTCGTTACTTGTTACTTAGAGACCGTGCACTTAAACGGTTTTCCCCAAGTACGAAAAAACCCACCTCTGTTTGTACCCCTTAGCCCGTTGTTACAAGACGACCGCCTCTAATGGTCTCCGAAGCGGTTGTTTACAGTAGCAGAATGAAAAAATGGACCCCTGGGAGCCGAATAATAAAACAAACGCCTAAGTATATGACCTTAGGTGGTCGGAAAATTCAAATGTCTCTAATACTCAGAGAGGTAAGTCGGCTATTATTATAAGCCACCGCAATTTGGTTGTGTGACACGTACAGTTACGATACCCCGTCACGAGCAGCCCCCGCGGGTGCACCTCAGATTGAATTTGCGGTTAGGGTTTTAAAGCCGCCTCCTAGATCTACACTCAGGGCAAACTAAATTTGCGCACATACTCAACAGTCATTTCTAGAGGCAGAGTACGGAGGAACTCCCGCCTGCAGGTTCTCCTTCCTCTATAATCTTCTTTCTATTTGATTAATTTCTTTCACTAGATGTAGTCTAACAATACGCAGATGGTTGTTCATACACACAACTCAAGTTACACAGATTGTTCAGACGCTTCTTTATATCTGTACAAATGAGATTTTCTTGATCTATGTTTTCTCTACTATGTCCTCTATAAATGGGGTTTTCAGTTTGTTCTGAATCTTTTCTTCGATCTTTTTTTCAGTGCACAGAACCAAGCTACGATAATGGAAATATGTCATGTATGCATCCAGCCAACGCATAATTGTGGCTGTTCCAGAAGTACTTCAGAGTCCTTCACCATCGTTCTGAACCAGCATACCTTTTGAGAAGCCGTGGTCAGTAATTTTAGTCTCAATCTATCTACAAAGTCCTTCACTATCAGTTAATTAGCATGCCTACGTGTGAATTAAATTATTGTTCATGTGCTTGGTAATTAGCAATTTGAGTTTTTGTTGTTTGAGGAATTAGAAACATCAATGTGCATACCTTGGAAAGTTTCCTTTAGATTTTAGGAGTAATAAGCCATATATGCATCTCTGTTTCCTTTGAAATTTGTTAGAGAAACATTAATCAATTGTTTTCTGTTTCTGCTATATATGCATCTGTTTAGATCTGATATAAACCACACATGAGTACATGCATTTATGTTTTTTATATAGGTTGTAGTAAATCTTCCTACTGTTATATATATGTGTGATCTAACATAATCATATTTATTTGGTTAGTATTAAATTTTCCTACTGGAAAATCATTGTACCATGTGTATGTTACAAATGCATTTTTGTTTTTCATACTATTATATATATTTGATTAGTAGCTTTCTGATTATTTTAGGATTACTACTTTCTTAGTTAATAGTAAATTCTTCCTACTATTATATGTATGATCAACATCACATATTTATTTGGTTTTTTCTCAGACTGTTCTTAACACTTCAAGTAAAAACTCAACAAGTATGTCGGTAAGTTCTTACTAGCTTGGCTGGAGGGTGTAGGTTTAAGATTTTCCTGCATAAAAGGGAAGTTGATACATCCATAAGAGGGGCATTTTGGTTATCTTTCTTGAGGACACACAATGTTGCTCTCCATGATGTGGTGACCTTTAGCTTAATCACAGAAGATGATGATGAATAATATGAACGAGATGATCAGTCTGTGTTTAGTATGGAAGTACATGGCCCTAATGGTGACATTAAGGTATAATAGACTATTATGGTATGTGTTTTTTCTCCATCAAATGTATGTATATTAATATTTCCATTTGTGGATCCCTATATTATTTCTCCTTTTAATTTTAATTTAATTTTACAGGATTTAGGGTGCCATTTGTGGATCCCATCATTAGAGGTGTTTTATACAGGAGTGTTTTCACACATATGTATGCCATTACTATGGAAGACATGTATGCCATTACATTGAGACGCTGAACGATGTAATCAGAATATGCCAGCTGCATAAAGATGATGATTTTTTTTCCATCTCTCTGATATGCAATACTATGTTACAAGTTTCAGTGCACTTAATCTAGCTAACAACAACTTTGTGAGTTATTGTACCTAATAAGGGTATTCTTTCAATTTTACTTATGTGTTTATAATTACTAATGTGTTTTAATTATTTCATAATTTCATGTCATGCCATCAAGCTTTACACTTGGTTACAACATTCCAAAGAATGGCACAACTTTGTTTCATGGTTATGGCATGGATGACACAGTTACTGTTAAGTACACTATCTCCAATGGTTGGAACATCTTCTGTAACATGAACCAACATCAAGGTGGTTCACTAATTTCTTTGATGGTCGAAATGAGGTAACACAGCATTGGCTTGTTCATAATTTAAATTCGCTGAATCCTCCAAGGAAGACCCTAGATCGTTATTTTGTTTAGTTAGATCTCACATGGGAACTATGTTAGAAGTATTAGATGTTGTGAACAACTATGTTTAAAGTATTCGATGTTGTGAACAACTATGTTTGTAATATATTCACCTCCCTTGCCTTTTGGTCCTGAATATAATTCGCAAGTTTTACGATTATCAAAATATGGAGTGCCCGAATATATCTGGAGTTACAACCATATGGATTCATGCAAAATAGTTTAAATTGGTAAAAAAACGTTTAAAGTGATGATAAATTCATATTTGCATAACCAAATGATCTCATAACATGAATAAACATTGAAATTAGTCAATTTCTAGACACTTTCACCTTATTGCTGTGGAGCAAGCACATGCACAATAGGAGTTATCATACCTTTCAGGATAAGATCCAAGGTTTGTACTACACCATATATTTTCTTCAACGCATGAACCTAATTCAGTCTTAGGACTTAATTTAGCACTAGTACGCATGTATAACCACCTTTATTTGCCTTTTCAATCTCAACAATTCTCAAATATTACGATCACCAAAATCTGGAGGATCCAAATATATGTGGAAAACTCGAATATTTTGTTAAGGTGGAGATGGTTATTTTTATGGGACACCTCCTACAGAATTCCCCCTTCCATTTAATATCGAGAAATCCCCCACAGTCCGGCTTCCTTTCTTCGAGATCCAGTGCTCCCCCCGCCGCCCTTAAGTTGTAACACTACAGTACTAAAAATACTATAGCTTCTATGCAACTTGCCAATCCCTGGATCGGTTCATTGGCTTACATAGAACTTAGATGAATAACAAAGTAAAATATCTGTGTATCATAAATAACGAAGATCCATAGTACACATTTATTACAATAAATCTTAGCTCAAAGGCTAGCTCAAACTTATAAAGTATCAAACGTAAATAAATAACTCCTTCAATCTCCAAATTACCCACAAGCGAACAAGTGCAGAGTGAAGTACCGCAACCTAGCTGATCAATCAGAGTCGGAATATCCTGCAACATAAAACGTAGCAGCCCCGAAGGGTCAATACATGGAATGTATGTCAAGTAGCGCTAAATAGGGAGACAATACACTAGCAATTACATGCTTATTTGGCTGGTGGAGCTGTGGCTAGCTTGCATTTTTCAAACACTTTGTCCTACTTTATTAAACCAATTTGATTCATAACAATCCATTATGTTCACGCATAAAGTTTTAGAAATCACGAAATAAGTATGAGCGAGAGTATGTCATAGTATCAATATTAGGCAACTCATTTGTCCATAACCGGGGCACGGCTAAGCACTTAGTTTATACACCCTACAGGGGTTAGTACACTTTACCCATGTGACTTGGACAACCCAACTCGTACCACCACACGCATATTGTGTGACGATAGGGAGAAGCCCAAGAAAAGACCGTTCGGGAAGTAGATCCCCAAATCCCACCGCGCACCGGTACCAACCTACCATTTACTACATCTCTGGCTACGATGGGTTCGGGTCACCACGACCTACTGAGTCCAACCAGCCACCCATTCTCACTGGCACATGGTTGCACACGTAAGCTACTAGAATAAAGACAACTAATCCTTCTCAGTACCCTGGGCGACATTCCCCACCATTATTCACACTTTGATGACTAATCCAGCCACTCCACCCAGGTAGTTCATTGACATTATGTTGTTTTAGTGGAACAAAACCCTTACTTTACCAAAGAATAATCCCTTCCTCATATCTACAGCAATGCTAAGCACATCTACCATATGTAAGCTCAACTATAAAGAATTTCCCTACAACAATACATAGGACATAGCATAGCATAGTAATACCTACACATGTAGCTACAAAATTACACTACAAATGCACAAGATAAAATAGTAGGACAAATTCATGATCAAAATAGCATCTACTTGCCTTGACGGTAGGAGTCGAGAGTACAGTCCTCACAGAAGCAAACGTTGCACTCGTCACAATCTACACGATACACAATTGCAACACATAAAACAATCATATAAAAATATAACAATGCAAGATGCATGCATGGCAAATTGAACAAGGCTTCAGTAGCATCCTATAACCTTTTACAGTATACCTACTGTATGCATGCATAGGAAACATTTTAAAATCATTTAAAACAAAACATGCAATTTTAAATAGCCAAATAATGGAGCTCCAGTCCAATTATTAAGCCACTGCTGTCAACTAGTTTCTATAATCTTGGAAAAATAACTGTTGTGTAGATAACCTAAAATAGCACCAGTACCAACTGGAATCACTCAAAAAGGGGTTACAGAACTTTTTATACAACTAAAATACTCTAAAAAGCCTTTTAATTGTTTCCGCAACTTCCAGTACCATAAGGTTACCTTTTTAATTAACAAACAGAATCTACTTGTTCTACTGATTCCAGGGACACCTCATTTGTAATTTTCTGAGTTGTAGAATTTTTCCTATGAATTTATTAATTTAATTAGGCCATTAAAGTACGAAGAAATTGTACAGCCATATTCTACGTGAAAAACTGAATCCATCAGTATCTTATTTGCAATTTTTGGCCCAGTAGTTTAATTCCTATGGATTTTACAAGTTTCTTCTAAATTCTGCAAATTTTTAAAAACTATCCCAGTCAGCTGTTGAATAGTCAAAGTTGACCATCTGATGCACGGGCCCAGTGCCACGTGGCGACCCACGATTGGGCAGTACCGCTCCGGCCTGGGACTAATCCTGGCCGCCCGATTTAGATCGCACGGTGCCTGGTGCTCACCGAGGTTGGCGACGGCGGCGGTGGCTGCTGACGGCGACGGTTGCCGGCGGTTTTAGCGAGGCGAGGTGGGACTGAGGTGCGGCAGGGCGTGGAGAAACTTCTCGTGCCTTCGATTCCTCTCCTCCTCGCTCCGGTGGTCCCTGTCAGCTTCTACTTCCTCCTCTTCGGCGAGAAGATCAGTGAGAAATTCCCGGCGGTGGACTGCAAGGCAGAGGGAGCAAAGTAGGTGAGGCAACATTGTCGAGCGCGGGGTAGGTATGGAGGTCTATGGAGTGCGATGGGCGGCCGTCTTTGGTGAGGCTGAGCTCTTACCGAGTGTAAATGGTTGCGGCGGCGGGACGAGCTAGCTCGATGGCGGGCTAGGGTTCGAGGGGATGAAAAAGAAGGGGGTTTCGATGCGGGAGGGGATGAATGAAAAGGGGAAAGGAGGAATCGGCGTCCAGCAGAAGAATCGGAACCGAATTTCAGAAAATCGCTGTGTCAGCCGTGTCGGGGACGAACTCGTCGCTGGGGAGATGCTGACGTGTGGGGCCCGCCTAGAAGTGGCACAGGGGAGAGTGGCCGACGCTTTGCTATCGGCTGCACGCGCGGTTGCGTGCTGCTGCTGCCGCTGGCTGCAACGCTAGCCGGGTGGGCCACGGCTGGCACGCTGTGGCGCGCGATTTCCCCTTTTTTGCCAATTCCTTTTCTTTTTCCTGGGGCTTTTCTTAACTGAAAACTCTGTTTGAAACTGTCCAGATTTTTACCAAAAAAATCAGTCCTCTATAACTTTTGAACCATAGCTCCGATTGAGGCGATTCAAAGTGCTACGGGATCATGTCGGAACCCACTATGCACCTGTGCCTTCCAAACAACTAAACTAATTATTTCTAGAAGATTCAAGGTAGAAACCGAGCAATCAAGTGTATGTGATAAAGGCATGCAATATTTTGACAAAAAGTTTGAAACTGATTTTTTTGCAATGATGCTCATGATGCAATGACATGTATGCTATGTGTAGCATACCAATTGTCTAACAATTTTAATGCTACTTGGTCTAGTAATATAATGGCTACTTCAAATATATAATTGTTGCATCATCATTATATCATGCTCATGTCATCATGCCACCTTGCATTTGAGCATCATACAAAACCCTTTTTGATTTGGTTCTTCTCTCATATGCATTGTAAATTGTATTTGCCTCTTGATATTGTATTTGGTTCTTGATATATTGTTTAATGCCCAAGTTGAGTTGGGGGCATATCTTTTATTAACTCCACCATCTTTTTCTTTCACCACCTTATAATTCCACCATCTAACTAAATATGAGCTGGGCATTTAATAGTTTACTTCTAGCTCATGTGGGTTGGGATGGATCCAATTCTTTTACCACATGCTCTCATCTTAGCATCATGTTGTTTTCACAATATTGGTTTATGAGAGCCACATGGCCACCTTTGCCTGCCTTGTGAGTGGGACCCTTTCTCCTAGCTTCCATTTGGATTATCATGGAATTATGCCCATGTTGGAATATTTTGTGGGCTTATTAACTACCTAGTGGAATATACACACTAGTAATTCCCAATTATACTCCAATGTGATCATCTCCACCTACTCCACTTGGAATTCCTTCTAAATTCTATTGCTTGGCTTTTACTCCAATTTTGGGAATGCATAATAATAATGCCATGTAATAACATTGACTTCACAAGAATCAACATGGCATTAATTATTTGCATGGGCCATGCAAGTACCACCTTTTTGCTTGTCTTTTGGTTTTTACTTGTTTGAGGGGAGCATCTCTATCTTCCCTTCTCTTGGTGGGATCTAGTGTGACCTTGCTTAATCCTCACCCTCTCTTCTCCTTGTCTAGTTCTTGCTTGCTCTTTGCTTGATCTTGCTTGAGCTTGACAAAACAATAAACCTCACCCCTCATCTCTCTCTCATCTAAACCTACTCCATCATCACCATATCCATACCCCATCTAAACCTAAACCCTAATCTACACCTAATCCACACCAAACCCTAAGTACCCTCTCTCCTCTCCCCTCCTTGCTGGGCCCACCTAGCTGCCACCCCAACCAAACCCTAGCTACACCCGAGCCACACCCCCTCTCTAACCGAGCCTAGCTCCAAACCCTAACCCAACCCGAGCCTCACCTCTCTCTCCCTAGCTCTCTCTCTCTCTCTCTCTGCCCTAGGGGCCCCAGCCCGAACCACCCCGACCCTGGCCTCACCTTGCCCACCTGCCAGCTGCCCCTGCCTGCCCCTGCCCCGCCGAACACGTGAGAGGAGGAGAAGGGAAAGGTGGCCGAGCCACCTTTATCATCTACCCCCGCCCCCACACGGCACCTCCCTCCCTCTCTGCTACCTACCACCTCTCCCACCTCTCTGCCTCGCCCTGCTACCCCCAGATCTACCCCAGACCGCCCCCTCTCTCCCTGCCTTCCCCCGCCACCGGCTACACCATCGCCGGCCACCGTCTGTCCACCACCGATCCCCCGAACCAGCAAACCAGCGTGGCGTGGAGGTGATCGAGGAGAACGAGGAGACTCCGGGGAGGCCGCCTGTACACGCCGTCGAGGAGGAGAAGCCCAGGAGCGCCGGTACCAGCGCGAGACCGACGCGAAACCCTAGACCGGCCGGTCTCTGCCTCGTCGACGATCGACTACTCCTCTGCTCGCTCCGTCCACGCCAACGCCATCTCGGTGAGCTCCCTGACCTCCTGGACATGGTCCGCCTCACTGCCGTCGCCTGTGCTCGCTGGTCAAGTCGTCGAACGGCCTCTGTGCGCCGGCGTCACGTTCGCTTCTCCTCGCCGTAGCATCGCAGAAGCCTACCTAGGCCACGCCCACGTCTCTGACAGCAACCCCGCCCTAGCGCAGTGGCTCCGCCCTCTGACCGCGCGTCCAGGTCGCGTGTTCGATTCCCCGCGCCGCGCGCTCGGTCGCGAGCACCGATCTGTCCACGCCAGCAGAGAAGAACAACAGTAGCAGTGGCTACTTCGCACAAACCCCCCCTTTTTCTTTTCCGCAACCCGCGATCCCTCCAGCCCCACCTGTCTGCCTCGTTGCCGTTTTGCAGAGAGGCCCCTCTGTTTCTCCGGCCTTAACCCGCGCTACCACGGATGCCCCACGTGTCACGCCCCGGCTGGCGCGCCCGCGAGTGGGTCCGCATGTGCCGTGGCCCTACCTGTCAATCGCTTAGGCTAGGTTTGCTGCGGTGAGAAAAGGTTTTCTGCGTGCGTGTGTTGCTGAGTCAGCTGCTGGCCCCACCGGTCATTGGCTGTGGCTAGCTGTGAGGGAGTAACAAAAGTTTTTCCCTGAATCTGTTTAAATTCAAATCTTTTTAAAATTATTTCAAATTCAAATTAAATTCTGTTTTTAAATATCTTTTCAAATATTAATCCAAATAATACAAATAATATATGTTTTCAAATCAGAAAAATGTGAGGAATTCAATTATGGCCTCTAAAATATATTTTGCACACTTTAAAATTCCAAGTTGGTTTAATTACAATAAAATGCCCTTTTGACTTAATAAATTAATAACTTTTGTTTTATAAATCCAAATTTAACAAATGATATGTCTAAAATGATTAGCTCGATGAGACCTTTCTGTTTATGCATTTCATGGTTTGTTTTGAAGCATGCATCATATAAATATAAAGTATACAGCAACTAATATGAAGTTAAAATGTGGTTAAAACTCAATAAAATGATTTAATCTTGTATTCCACACCTCACCCATGCCATGCTACCTCATTGCCGTGCAATTGTGCATCATTCATCATGGCATGATTGTTTGCTTGATGCACTTTATTCATATGCTTGTGCACTTTATTTATGTTGGCCCTTGTTTGTTTGGTTCTTTTTTCGAATAGACGCTGAGCAGGGGATATACCAAGAGAACAAGGAGCACTACCCAGATCCATCCCTTGCTTCAACTGAGCTGCCAGGCAAGCACTACCACATGCTTGCATACATATAGTACCTATTGCCTCTATCTTATTCTTGCATCATTGAGTCGCGGTTGCATTAAATTGAATCCCAAGTATTGCATCGCCTTTACTTTTAAACCCCACCGAAGCTTGTTTCCCCATCCCATGAGCCATTACTACAGGAGTTGTTTGAGCCATGCGAGTCGTAGAACAGCATGTGTAGGGTATGTGAGTGTCTGATCGATAACGAGGTACCTAAACAACTTAACCTGAGTAGTAATGGGATAACTAATGAAAGTGGCATCGGTGAGCCATATTCGCTATTTGGTTTTTAGGCTCACTTGTGTCCCGTAGGACCCCGAGTACTTGATTCCTGTTCCTTGAATATTCGCGCTATCCACATCCGGGAGGCTTATGAACCCCCCTGAGCTAGAGCTTGATTCATTCTTATTTCTTGGGGCCACAAACTAGTTTGAGGTTTTATTTACTATCCTGTACCTATGCCATGCTTTACTGCTTTATTTAAATTGTGCGAGGTACTGCACACTGTACTGTTTAGGGAAGCGGAGTGTTTTCGCGGTGTCGACAAGCCCAGTCACATTTTCGGGTTCCCAGTCGTTCACAGCCATTGGCGCAAACCTTGAGTCCGTCTCGGAGTCGGCCAACTTCGTCGCGGGTAGCTTAATGGGGTGGCCCCCTGAAATATTTCTGAATCCTGTGATTGCTTTGTCATGACTGCCTCGTTGGGTTTTGATTTGGTTTTTCCGAGGCATATCGAGTGTGTGTTGCTATTCGTGCACCCCTGCAGGGTAAAACTTTCTGAAAGCCGTGTCCGCGGTTATGGACGACTTGGAGCACAGTTTCTCGATCATAGACAAGCATAACTAAAGTACCGCTTTTAATCTGACTAGACTAGGTACCTGACTAGTAAATAGTGCAATACTCACGGAATGGATAATAAAACTGCCAACGGATGGGGGGTTGTTCGTCCGCTTCCTCGTCGGTAAGCGAGGAGGAGGATGGATCTGTGGATATTACCGTTATTACCGTTATAACTGTTATAACTGTTGTTATTAATTCACGGACATCCGTCTATCTCTGGTTAGGCGGATGGTTAGCGAGTTTCTATAGAATTGCTAGGGTTTATCTTTTGCTGCAATTGCGTCACCCCAGGTTGTGTCCCCTTTAGAGGCATAAAGACTTGCTGAGTACCCCTAGGGTCTCACACGATAAATTATTGGTTCAGATGAACAGGTACACTCGCAAGATGGATACTGGGTGGAAGAGACGGACGATGTGGGCAACGATCATTCGGTGTAGAGATTCCGGGAACGGGGATCCGTGAGATCTGTGGGCGGGATGTGCTTATTTATGGGGCATCTTATGCCGATTTGCTTCTTATCCGTACTCGGATTTTGTCTTCCGCTTCCGCTTGATACTCTGTTGATTGATGTATGAGGAGATATCCTACACTATTATATCTATCTAGGATATTTGGATCTTGCCGTATGGCATTGCTATATTTCCTTTCTTTTTAGATGGAATGGCTCTGATGTACTATTGTATGGTGGCTTGCATACATACTCATTTGTGTATGTAGTTGATCCCTTCGCCTGCCGATTACGCCGCCCGTTCTTGTCCCGATGTTTGGAAATGGTTGGGACGGCCGAAAGGTCTACCTGTGAGTGGCATTTGGGCCCCACCGTACTATTTCAACCATTTCTGATCATCCAGGCTGGTACTAGGAGCGTAATTCACCAAGGTAGTTACAATTGGTATCAGAGCCATCCCGACCTTCAGGGTCTCAGCCAAATGGTCGTTGTCTGTCTAGCAAATATTTTTGGTAGCTATGTATACTAGGGAAAAACAAAACGCGAGAGTAGGACTGCTTCCACTTTTCTTCTTACCCACCCACCCACCCTTTTCTGGTAAGGAAGTGTAACGTTTTCAATCCTCTTCTTAAATTCAAACTAGGATTCACGTGTTCTAGGTTTCCGTAGTACCATAGGTTGTGTATCTGTGTGTGTGAGTGTGTGTGTGTGTAATTCCTTGTCTATCTGTTGCATCCAAGTTGTAATCTTTATCGGCCTTTTGGTTATCAACTGTTGGTACATTCCATACCAACAGGCTTTTGCAAACCGACGCGATCTATCTGATTCGTTGTATACCGACGCGATCTGTCTTACTCTTTGTTATCCGACGTTATCTTCTTTAGGGTGTTCGTTTCCGTAGTCGCTAATCTTTAGGTTATCGTGAGAAGCAGGTGTTGAGATATGTGTTTTACTTATTCATGTGCGGAGTAATGATTTGAGTGCGGGATGGAGTCGCGACCATACCACTACTTTTATTATTGCTCTTGTATATTGAGTTGGTAGAGTCACTAATCTTGGTTCGTTAAGTGATTTTGCGCATCTATTGGCATTTTAATGCCGAAATTTGTGGAAAATTTTTCTTTGATATATTTGTGTACCACACTCCTTTTCAGTCGTGTGCGATATGCTTAATATCTTCTAGGTGCTTTGAACTTCGTTGATATTTTAATATTATCTTAGTAAATTGTATCCTTTAATCTTGATTAATTCCATTTTGGTACTATTTTGGATTATCATTATTCTCCATCATAGTACTGACTTGTGTTTTATATCAATCACAGGATGGCACCACCACGCCGTTCTGAGGAGGACATACAACCTGAACTGGGGGCAGCGTTGTCAAGCATCGCCAATGCCTTGGCAGCAATGCAGCAGAACCAGCAGCGCTTTGAGGAAAGTGTTAGGAGGAACGAGTTTGTGCCGCTACCTCCACCTCCCAAGCGAGGAGACATCAAGAGCTTCCTGAAGTTCAACCCTCGTCAGTTTGATGTTTCTGATCAACCACTTGATGCTGATGATTGGTTGCGTGAGATGTCAAGGTTACTGGCAACTGCTGATGTTCCCGAGCAAGAATGGGTAAAGTGTGCTACTCACCTTCTGAAGGGAGATGCAGCTCTCTGGTGGGAGAATTACCTGAAGGCAAACTGCACTGGTTTTCAGCCTACTTGGGGACAGTTCACTGGAGCTTTCAAAGAGCAGTACCTGTCAGAAATTGTCATGGAGAGGATGAAGGAAGTGTTTCTCAACCTCAAGCAGGGCAATGATAATGTCAACACCTACATCAGGAACTTCATGAACCTGTCTCGTTATGGTGGAGATGAGATCTCTGATGACAAGAAGAAGCAAAAGAGGTTCAGGCAAGGGCTCAATGCATCGATTAAGTATGCAATCACACATGCAAGGCCGGCGACTTTTCTGGAACTTCAGCATACAGCTCTGCAGGAAGAGGCAAGTAGGCAAGTGTTTGAGGAGTCAAAGAAACACAGCCGTGATGCAGCAAGCTCTTCAGCTATGTCAGCTCCTTCTAAGCGTCGTGTCTGGGTTCCTAACACCCCACCGTCGCTCCCGGCTCCACCAAGACCTTCAAGCTACACGGCAAGGCCACCAAACTTCCTCACTGCTGCTCCCAGGGGCTACAACCACCACTACCCTGGAGCGCCTGGCGGAGTCCCTGGCTACGTTGCTCCACGTCCACCTGGTGCTTGTTTCACTTGTGGAGACACTGGGCATCAGTACTGGAACTATCCGATGAAGAACAAGGCTCTTCCTCCACCACCTCCAAGATCTGCGGCAAGCTCTCCTTTGGTTCGTGCACCACCACCTCGGGCTCTCAACATCAACACCAAGCCCGGGTCTACTGTTGCTCGTGCCAACTGTGTCAACGCTGCTCAAGCTGAGCATGCACCTGGAGTTGTGATGGGTATGCTATCCGTTAACTCAGTCCCTGCACGAGTTTTGTTTGATTCTGGTGCATCACATTCTTTTGTGTCAACCAAGTTTGCAGATGAGAATGGGTTAGCTATGGATCCTCTCCTTAAGCGGTTAATGGTCCTTTCTCCTGGAGCAACAATGGCAGCTTCTAAAATCAGCCATGGCAATCAAATTGAGATTGGTGGCTCTTCGTTCTCGGCTTCCTTAATCATTCTGGGCAATTCTGACATTGATGTCATCTTGGGCATGGATTGGTTGACAGCAAATGCAGCTGTGATTGATTGTGCTGAACGCTCGGTTTCTCTGAAGATTCCTGAAGGCCATATAGTCTATTCTCCAAGTCTGACTCCTGCTATCCAGCTTTTCTCTTTGGCGGCTCTGAATGTTGATGCTATGGAAGCTATTCAGAGTGTTCCGGTGGTCTGTGAGTTCCCAGATGTCTTTCCTGAAGAGTTGCCAGGTATGCCTCCGAATCGTGAGGTTGAGTTTGTTATTGAGCTTGAACCTGGTACCGCTCCTATCTCCAAGCGGCCTTATAAGATGGGTCCTGCTGAGTTGGCTGAACTTAAACGACAGCTTGATGAACAAGAGAAGTTGGGTTTCATTCAGCACAGTACTTCTTCTTGGGTAGCCCAACTCTCTTTGTGAAGAAGCGAGACCAGACTGATAGACTTTGTGTTGACTATCGGGCTCTCAATGCTAAAACCATCAAGAATAAATATCCCCTTTCCCGGATTAATGATCTCTTTGATCAGCTAGCTGGAGCTGTGGTTTTCTCTAAGCTTGACTTGAGAAGTGGTTATCACCAAATCAAGATTCGCAAGGAAGATGTTCCGAAGACAGCTTTCACCACCCGCTATGGCCTGTATGAGTACACGGTCATGTCTTTCGGTCTCACCAACGCACCTGCCACCTTCTCGAGGCTCATGAACTCGGTTTTCATGGAGTATCTTGACAAGTTCGTTGTGGTCTACCTAGATGACATCTTAGTCTACTCTAAGTCGAAGGAAGAGCATGAAGAACACCTTCGGTGTGTCCTAAGCAAGCTTCGTGAGAACCGCTTGTATGCAAAGTTCTCCAAGTGTGAGTTTTGGCTGCCTCAAGTAACCTATCTTGGTCATGTCATCTCTGCCAAGGGCATTGCAGTCAATCCGGAAACTGTGAAGACAATTGTTGAATGGCTTCCTCCTGTTAATGTCAAAGAAGTGCGGAGTTTCCTTGGTTTGGCTAGTTATTGCCGTCGCTTCGTTCAGAACTTTTCGAAGATAGCGAAGCCTCTTACCGATCTCCTCAAGAAAGGCAAGAAATATCTTTGGACTCCTGCATGTCAAGCAAGCTTTGAGACACTCAAAGAGAAGCTCACTTCCACACCAGTCTTGGTTCCTCCGGATACATCCAAGCCGTTTCAGATATTCTGTGACGCCTCTTTGCATGGATTGGGTGCGGTCCTTATGCAAGAAAAACAAGTTGTTGCTTATGCCTCTCGACAGTTGAAGACGCATGAGATCAACTATCCTACACATGACCTCGAGCTCGCAGCAGTTGTCTTTGCTTTGAAAGTATGGAGGCACTACTTGCTTGGCAACCGTTGTGAGATCTTTTCTGATCACAAGAGTCTAAAGTATATCTTTACTCAGCCTGATCTCAACCTTCGGCAAAGGAGATGGATTGAAGCAATCAATGACTTCGATTTGACCATCAACTACACTCCGGGCAAAGCTAATGTTATGGCAGATGCTCTCAGCTGCAAAGCTTATGTCAACAACCTCATGATGGAAGAACAACAGCCTCTCTTGTGCGAGGAATTCCGTCAGCTCAACCTTGAAATTGTGGAACAAGGGTATCTCCTGAACCTTCTGGCTACTCCTCTCTTGGAAGAAAAGGTTCGCTCCTATCAGCCTGGTGATCCGTACACAAGAAAGATCATCTCCAGGATTCAGCTACCGAAGTATGAGTCCTTCCACGTCGATGATCAAGGCACGCTTTTCTTTGAACACCGGATGTTTGTTCCGAACTACCCGGGTTTGAGAGAGCAAGTTCTCAAGGAGGCGCATGTTTCTGTTCTTTGTATCCACCCTGGCAGCACAAAGATGTACATGGACTTGAAAACACAATATTGGTGGCCTGGTTTAAAAAGGTATTGTGCCAAGTATGTCTCGGAGTGTGATGTCTGCCGCAGAGTGAAAGCTGTTCATCAGAAACCTTCCGGTCTTCTACAGCCATTGAAACCTCCGGAATGGAAATGGGAGAAAGTAGAGATGGACTTCATCGCTGGTTTTCCTAGGTCGCAGAAGGGCAACAATGCAATTTTTGTTGTCATTGACAGGCTATCTAAAGTGGCTCACTTCCTCCCCGTCAAGGAAACCATTTCTGCAATTCAGTTGGATGAGCTCTATATCAACAGAATCGTCTCTCTGTATGGGGTTCCGCTTGAGATCAGTTCAGACCGTGGAAGCATCTTCACTTCCAAGTTCTGGGAAAGTTTCCAAAACGCTTTGGGAACAAAGTTGAACTTCAACACAGCTTACCACCCTCAGTCGCAAGGACAAGTTGAAAGGATCAATCAGATTCTGGAGGATATGCTTCGTGCTTGCGTCATCTCGTTCGGCATGAAGTGGGAAGAATGCCTTCCTTATGCTGAATTCTCGTACAACAACAGCTTCCAGAAAAGTCTAAAGATGGCACCATTTGAGGCTCTCTATGGTCGCAAATGCAGAACTCCGATTGGTTGGTCGGGTGCAGGTGAAAGGATTTTGTTTGGCCCTGACATTGTGACTCAAGCGGAGGAGAAGGTTCACATCATTCTTGAAAACCTGAGGATTGCTCAAAGTCGCTAGAAGAGCAATTATGACAGGAAGCACACGGACATGGAGTATGTCCCGGGTGATCTCGTTTACCTTCGTGTCACTCCCATGAGAGGCACGCACCGTTTTGGTAGCAAAGGGAAGCTGGCTCCTAGATACATCGGTACCTTCAAAGTTCGTGGAAGAAGAGGAGAAGTTGCTTATGCTCTTGAGCTCCCGGAAAAACTCAAGGTCCATGATGTTTTCCACATCTCTCAGCTCAAGAAGTGCTTCAAGGATCCCGGCAGGACCGTGGATCATGAGCTTATCAATCTCCAAGAAGACCTGTCTTATCAAGAACACCCCACAAAAATCCTTGAAGTCGCAGAAAGAAGGACTCGCAACAAGTCCATCAAGTTCTGCAAGGTGCAGTGGTCGCACCATTCCGTTGATGAAGCCACTTGGGAACGTGAAGATGAGCTCCGTGCCAAGTATCCTACCCTCTTTGTGTCTTCTTCATCCTAGAATCTCGGGGCGAGATTCCTGTTTAGTGGGGGAGAGTTGTAGCATCCCAATTGTCTAACAATTGTAATGCTACTTGGTCTAGTAATATAATGGCTACTTCAAATATATAATTGTTGCATCATCATTATATCATGCTCATGTCATCATGCCACCTTGCATTTGAGCATCATACAAAACCCTTTTTGATTTGGTTCTTCTCTCATATGCATTGTAAATTGTATTTGCCTCTTGATATTGTATTTGGTTCTTGATATATTGTTTAATGCCCAAGTTGAGTTGGGGGCATATCTTTTATTAACTCCACCATCTTTTTCTTTCACCACCTTATAATTCCACCATCTAACTAAATATGAGCTGGGCATTTAATAGTTTACTTCTAGCTCATGTGGGTTGGGATGGATCCAATTCTTTTACCACATGCTCTCATCTTAGCATCATGTTGTTTTCACAATATTGGTTTATGAGAGCCACATGGCCACCTTTGCCTGCCTTGTGAGTGGGACCCTTTCTCCTAGCTTCCATTTGGATTATCATGGAATTATGCCCATGTTGGAATATTTTGTGGGCTTATTAACTACCTAGTGGAATATACACACTAGTAATTCCCAATTATACTCCAATGTGATCATCTCCACCTACTCCACTTGGAATTCCTTCTAAATTCTATTGCTTGGCTTTTACTCCAATTTTGGGAATGCATAATAATAATGCCATGTAATAACATTGACTTCACAAGAATCAACATGGCATTAATTATTTGCTTGGGCCATGCAAGTACCACCTTTTTGCTTGTCTTTTGGTTTTTACTTGTTTGAGGGGAGCATCTCTATCTTCCCTTCTCTTGGTGGGATCTAGTGTGACCTTGCTTAATCCTCACCCTCTCTTCTCCTTGTCTAGTTCTTGCTTGCTCTTTGCTTGATCTTGCTTGAGCTTGACAAAACAATAAACCTCACCCCTCATCTCTCTCTCATCTAAACCTACTCCATCATCACCATATCCATACCCCATCTAAACCTAAACCCTAATCTACACCTAATCCACACCAAACCCTAAGTACCCTCTCTCCTCTCCCCTCCTTGCTGGGCCCACCTAGCTGCCACCCCAACCAAACCCTAGCTACACCCGAGCCACACCCCCTCTCTAACCGAGCCTAGCTCCAAACCCTAACCCAACCCGAGCCTCACCTCTCTCTCCCTAGCTCTCTCTCTCTCTCTGCCCTAGGGGCCCCAGCCCGAACCACCCCGACCCTGGCCTCACCTTGCCCACCTGCCAGCTGCCCCTGCCTGCCCCTGCCCCGCCGAACACGTGAGAGGAGGAGAAGGGAAAGGTGGCCGAGCCACCTTTATCATCTACCCCCGCCCCCACACGGCACCTCCCTCCCTCTCTGCTACCTCCCACCTCTCTGCCTCGCCCTGCTACCCCCAGATCTACCCCAGACCGCCCCCTCTCTCCCTGCCTTCCCCCGCCACCGGCTACACCATCGCCGGCCACCGTCTGTCCACCACCGATCCCCCGAACCAGCAAACCAGCATGGCGTGGAGGTGATCGAGGAGAACGAGGAGACTCCGGGGAGGCCGCCTGTACACGCCGTCGAGGAGGAGAAGCCCAGGAGCGCCGGTACCAGCGCGAGACCGACGCGAAACCCTAGACCGGCCGGTCTCTGCCTCGTCGACGATCGACTACTCCTCTGCTCGCTCCGTCCACGCCAACGCCATCTCGGTGAGCTCCCTGACCTCCTGGACATGGTCCGCCTCGCTGCCGTCGCTTGTGCTTGCTGGTCAAGTCGTCGAACGGCCTCTGTGCGCCGGCGTCACGTTCGCTTCTCCTCGCCGTAGCGTCGCAGAAGCCTACCTAGGCCACGCCCACGTCTCTGACAGCAACCCCGCCCTAGCGCAGTGGCTCCGCCCTCTGACCGCGCGTCCAGGTCGCGTGTTCGATTCCCCGCGCCGCGCGCTCGGTCGCGAGCACCGATCTGTCCACGCCAGCAGAGAAGAACAACAGTAGCAGTGGCTACTTCGCACAAACCCCCCCTTTTTCTTTTCTGCAACCCGCGATCCCTCCAGCCCCACCTGTCTGCCTCGTTGCCGTTTTGCAGAGAGGCCCCTCTGTTTCTCCGGCCTTAACCCGCGCTACCACGGATGCCCCACGTGTCACGCCCCGGCTGGCGCGCCCGCGAGTGGGTCCGCATGTGCCGTGGCCCTACCTGTCAATCGCTTAGGCTAGGTTTGCTGCGGTGAGAAAAGGTTTCCTGCGTGCGTGTGTTGCTGAGTCAGCTACTGGCCCCACCGGTCATTGGTTGTGGCTAGCTGTGAGGGAGTAACAAAAGTTTTTCCCTGAATCTGTTTAAATTCAAATCTTTTTAAAATTATTTCAAATTCAAATTAAATTCTGTTTTTAAATATCTTTTCAAATATTAATCCAAATAATACAAATAATATATGTTTTCAAATCAGAAAAATGTGAGGAATTCAATTATGGCCTATAAAATATATTTTGCACACTTTAAAATTCCAAGTTGGTTTAATTACAATAAAATGCCCTTTTGACTTAATAAATTAATAACTTTTGTTTTATAAATCCAAATTTAACAAATGATATGTCTAAAATGATTAGCTCGACGAGACCTTTCTGTTTATGCATTTCATGGTTTGTTTTGAAGCATGCATCATATAAATATAAAGTATACAGCAACTAATATGAAGTTAAAATGTGGTTAAAACTCAATAAAATGATTTAATCTTGTATTCCACACCTCACCCATGCCATGCTACCTCATTGCCGTGCAATTGTGCATCATTCATCATGGCATGATTGTTTGCTTGATGCACTTTATTCATATGCTTGTGCACTTTATTTATGTTGGCCCTTGTTTGTTTGGTTCTTTTTTCGAATAGACGCTGAGCAGGGGATATACCAAGAGAACCAGGAGCACTACCCAGATCCATCCCTTGCTTCAACTGAGCTGCCAGGCAAGCACTACCACATGCTTGCATACATATAGTACCTATTGCCTCTATCTTATTCTTGCATCATTGAGTCGCGGTTGCATTAAATTGAATCCCAAGTATTGCATCGCCTTTACTTTTAAACCCCACCGAAGCTTGTTTCCCCATCCCATGAGCCATTACTACAGGAGTTGTTTGAGCCATGCGAGTCGTAGAACAGCATGTGTAGGGTATGTGAGTGTCTGATCGATAACGAGGTACCTAAACAACTTAACCTGAGTAGTAATGGGATAACTAATGAAAGTGGCATCGGTGAGCCATATTCGCTATTTGGTTTTTAGGCTCACTTGTGTCCTGTAGGACCCCGAGTACTTGATTCCTGTTCCTTGAATATTCGCGCTATCCACATCCGGGAGGCTTATGAACCCCCCTAGCCAGAGCTTGATTCATTCTTATTTCTTGGGGCCACAAACTAGTTTGAGGTTTTATTTACTATCCTGTACCTATGCCATGCTTTACTGCTTTATTTAAATTGTGCGAGGTACTGCACACTGTACTGTTTAGGGAAGCGGAGTGTTTTCGCGGTGTCGACAATCCCAGTCACATTTTCGGGTTCCCAGTCGTTCACAGCCATTGGCGCAAACCTTGAGTCCGTCTCGGAGTCGGCCAACTTCGTCGCGGGTAGCTTAATGGGGTGGCCCCCTGAAATATTTCTGAATCCTGTGATTGCTTTGTCGTGACTGCCTCGTTGGGTTTTGATTTGGTTTTTCCGAGGCATATCGAGTGTGTGTTGCTATTCGTGCACCCCTGCAGGGTAAAACTTTCTGAAAGCCGTGTCCGCGGTTATGGACGACTTGGAGCACAGTTTCTCGATCATAGACAAGCATAACTAAAGTACCGCTTTTAATCTGACTAGACTAGGTACCTGACTAGTAAATAGTGCAATACTCACGGAATGGATAATAAAACTGCCAACGGATGGGGGGTTGTTCGTCCGCTTCCTCGTCGGTAAGCGAGGAGGAGGATGGATCTGTGGATATTACCGTTATTACCGTTATAACTGTTATAACTGTTGTTATTAATTCACGGACATCCGTCTATCTCTGGTTAGGCGGATGGTTAGCGAGTTTCTATAGAATTGCTAGGGTTTATCTTTTGCTGCAATTGCGTCACCCCAGGTTGTGTCCCCTTTAGAGGCATAAAGACTTGCTGAGTACCCCTAGGGTCTCACACGATAAATTATTGGTTCAGATGAACAGGTACACTCGCAAGATGGATACTGGGTGGAAGAGACGGACGATGTGGGCAACGATCATTCGGTGTAGAGATTCCGGGAACGGGGATCCGTGAGATCTGTGGGCGGGATGTGCTTATTTATGGGGCATCTTATGCCGATTTGCTTCTTATCCGTACTCGGATTTTGTCTTCCGCTTCCGCTTGATACTCTGTTGATTGATGTATGAGGAGATATCCTACACTATTATATCTATCTAGGATATTTGGATCTTGCCGTATGGCATTGCTATATTTCCTTTCTTTTTAGATGGAATGGCTCTGATGTACTATTGTATGGTGGCTTGCATACATACTCATTTGTGTATGTAGTTGATCCCTTCGCCTGCCGATTACGCCGCCCGTTCTTGTCCCGATGTTTGGAAATGGTTGGGACGGCCGAAAGGTCTACCTGTGAGTGGCATTTGGGCCCCACCGTACTATTTCAACCATTTCTGATCATCCAGGCTGGTACTAGGAGCGTAATTCACCGAGGTAGTTACACTATGCAACACCAAATCTAAAATTTGGGATGTGACAAGACTAACCCCCTTAGGATGAATCTAGTCCTTGAGATTCAACGTGGCTAGCAAATAGGTGTGGATGGTTCTCTCGGAGGTCGTCCTCTCGCTCCCAAGTCGCTTATTATACCGTGTGGTGGCTCCATTGCACCTTGCAAAACCTGATCGTCTTGGTACGGGTGAACCTCTCTGCTGTCTCTAGTATCTTGACCGTCTTCTCCTCATATGTCAAGTCACTCTCCAGCCGAACCTCCTCTAGCGGCACAGTGTCTCTCAACGGTGTATCCACCATCTACGTATGGCACTTCTTCAGCTAGGACACGTGGAACATGTCATGAACAACGGATAGAGCCTCTGGCAACTCCAACTGATATGCAACCTCTCCCTTGCGTGTTATGACCCGGTATGGTCCTATGAACCGAGGTGCCATCTTACCCTTGATTCCAAATCTCTTAATTCCACGCAGTGGCGATTCTCGGAGGTACGCTCGATCTCCGATATCATACACCGCTTCCTTGCGCTTGGCATCAGGGTAGCTCTTCTGCCTTGATTGTGCTACCTTCAGCCTGTCTCAAATCAAACTAACCTTCTCCTCGGCATCCTTGATCAAATCTTGCCCAAACAGTTGACGATCACCTACACCATCCCATAGCAATGGTGTTCTGCATCTTTTACCATACAACACATCGAACAGTGACGTCTTGATGCTGGATTGGTAGCTGTTGTTGTAGGAAAACTCAGCATAGGGAAAATTCTCATCCCAACTAGAGCCATGAGACAGAGCGCAAGCTCTCAACATATCCTCCAAAATCAGATTCACCCTCTCTGTCTGTCCATCTGTCTGAGGGTGGAATGCTATGCTAAATTCCAATCTGGTTCCCAATGACTCATGCAGCTGGCGCCAAAAGTGAGAGGTAAATTGAGTACCTCTATCTGACAAAATGCTCTTGGGCACACCGTGCAAACACACAATCCTGTTCATATAGATCATGGCTAGCTTGGCACTGGTATAAGTGGTCTTCACAGGTATAAAGTGAGCTACCTTGGTCAAATGATCCACCACTACCCATATAGAATAATGACCAGACCTGGTCCTGGGCAGCCCTGTGATAAAATCCATCCCCACTTTATCCCACTTCCAATCCGGCACTGACAATGGCTGTAGTAATCCCGCTGGCTTATGATGTTCAGCCTTCACTCTACTACACACATCACATAAGGCAATATGCTCGGCGATATCCACCTTCATATTGTTCCACCAGAATCTTTCCTTTAAATCCATATACATTTTGGTATTTCTTGGATGTATCGAGTATGGCGAGTCATGGGCTTCCTAGAGAATCAACTTCCTTATTTTTGGATCGTCGGGCACACACAAACGATCACCATACCACAGGGTTCCTTGATCATCCTCGCTAAAACCCTCCGCCTTGCCCTTGGGTATGTTTTCCTTTATCCTCTTCAGCTCACTATCCTCCTTCTGAGCTTGACCAATCTTTTCCTAAAGTGTTGGCTTAATCTCCATTGCTGCCAAATATCCCTCGAACACTACCTCTAATCTAAGATCCTTGAATTTCTCGCACAAATCCCTCGGCAAATTTCCCACGCTTAGTCCATTTGCATAAACCTTGTGGCTTAGTGCATCTGCCACTACATTGCCTTTCTTGAGTGATATCGCAAACACATGTCATAATCCTTTATGAGTTCCAACCATCTTATTTGCCTCATGTTCAGCTCCTTGTGGGTGAATATGTACTTCAAGCTCTTGTGGTCTGTGAATACATCGTAGTGCTTTCCAATCAGATAGTGTCTCCATACCTTTAGTGCATGCACGACCGATGCTAATTCCAAATCATGTGTGGGGTAGTTCCTCTCGTGGTGCTTTAGCTGGCGCGAGGCATATGACACCACTCTTCCATCTTGCATCAACACACTGCCCAGACCTTGTCGAGATGCGTGATAGTATACATGGAAGTCCTTCTGTAGATCAGGCAAGCACAAAATAGGTGCGATCACTAGGCGATGCTTCAGTTCCTAGAAACTAGCTTCACATTCCTCAGTCCATTCAAACTTCTTCTCCTTCTTCAAAAATTCCGTCATTGGCTTCGCAATCTTGGAGAAATTCTCTATGAACCTTCTGTAATATCCCGCAAGTCCCAAGAAGCTCTGAATATCGCCCACATTTTTGGGCACCTCCCATTCTGTAATCGATGATACCTTGCTTGGATCAACTGCGACCCCTTCTCCCGACACTACATGTCCTAGAAATCCAACAGTGTTCAACCACAACTCGCACTTGCTGAATTTGGCATATAGCTTGTGTTCCCTCAGCTTTTCCATTATCATCCGCAAGTGCTTCTCATGCTCCTCATCATTTATGGAGTATATCAATATATCGTCGATGAACACTACCACGAACTTGTCCAAGTACTCCATGAATACCTTGTTCATCATGGTCATGAAATATGCTGAAGCATTCGTTAGTCAAAAAGACATAACCGTATACACATATAAACCATACCCATTGGTGAAAGTAGTTTTTGGTATGTCCCCCTCCCGGATCTTCAGTTGAAAATATCCTGATCTTAGGTCAATCTTGGAAAACACGTTTGCTCATTCAAACTGATCGAACAAATCATTTATATTGGGAGAGGGTATTTATTCTTGATAGCCACTTCATTTAGCGAACGATATTCCACTACAAACCTCTTGCTATTGTCCTTCTTCTCCACAAACAGAACATGCGCACCCCATGATGACGAGCTGGGCTGAATAAATCCCTTGTACAATTGCTCTCTCAATTGCTTCTTCAACTCGTTCAGTTCATCCACATCCATCTTGTATGGCCTCTTGGCTATTGGTCCAGTCCCTGGCATTAAGTCAATAAGAAACTCCACATCAGGGTCCGGTGGCATCCCTGGTAGCTCCTATGGAAACACGTTGGGGTATTCTCTAACTACAGGTATTGGGTCCATGCTAACCACCTTAAGAGAATTCACCTCGGCCCTCCTAAGACGTGCTTATGATTTAAACTTAATCCTTGTGCACTGTGGAGTTCTGAGTGAAATTGCTTTCCGTGCATAATCCACTTGGCCATCGTGCGTGGACAACCAATCCATACCTAGTATCACATCTAGTCCCTGTGACTCCAAAACAACTACGTGTGCTGGAAAATTGTGCGCTTCAATTCCCAGGGTCAAATCACGACAACCCACACTAGCTAACATTTCTCCTCCCGGTGTGCTCACTCTAATTGTCCCTTTCAGTGCCGCAGTGGGTAACTTATGTCTATCCACAAATGCCCTTGATATGAATGAATGCGATGCTCCAGTATCAAATAAAACAAGTGCAATATGGGAATCGACTGGGAACTTACCAATCACGAGGTCTGACTCATCACGGATCTCTTCCACATCCACATGGTTCACATTAGCCTTCTTGTTGGTGCCAATCTTGGGTCCAACTACTGGAATCTTCTCCGGGTAGGTGATCGCATAGTGACCCAGCTTCTTGCACTTGTAGCACTCCACATTGCTGAGGTCCTTCTTGCTCACAGAGCTGTGTCCATTGTTCCTCCTAGAGCTGCCATTGTGGTTCTTGTGACCATTGTGGTGGCGGTCGTTCCCTCCACGGTGGTGGCTGCTGCTCCTGTGTCCATCATGGCGATGTCCATTACCTCCATGGTGGTCGCGGTCATCACCTCCATGCCTGGAGTGTCCAGAGTGTCCATCATAGGAGGTGCGAGCACGGTGGTGTGATCTAGAAGAGTGACTGTTGTTCTTCCTCTTGCGCTTTTCCACTTGCTGTTGCTTTCCTTCCAGGATCCGAGCCTTATCCATCAGTTCCTGAAATGTTGGGCAATAAACCACTAACAGCTACACTGAGAGCTCATCACTTAGACCATCCAGGAACCTCTCTCTCCTCTTGGAGTTAGTGTCCACATCCTCTGGAGCATAACGTGACAGATTGTTGAACTCCTCTATGTATTCTGCCACAGTGCGGTTGGTCTGACGCTAGTTGCGGAACTCCTTCCTCTTTAGGCTCAGAACACCTGAAGAGACATGGTTGGTTTTGAAACGTTCCTCAAACATGGCCCAGGTAACGGTATCCAGTGGGTGGGTAATCTGGAAAGTATCCCACCAAGAAGTAGCTGGTCCCTCCAGTAGGTGAGCAGCTAACCTCACCTTTTCAGCATTTGTGCATCCAACAGTTACCAGATCCTTGTTCACCGGACGCAACCAGTCGACAACAATCATTGTTTTAGGTGCAGTAGAGAACTTTGCTGGCCTCAGCCTCAGAAACCTTGCAAGTGCATCACCTTGGGGCTGGTTGTTCCCTTTGTTATTGTTGTTGTTGTTGTTGTTGTTGTTATTCTAGGCAGCCATAAACTGAGTCATCACCTGCGCTAGCTGCGCCTGGGCTGCCATCAGCTGATCCATCTTAGTGGGTTGACAATGAAGCAGCATCTGCGATTCAGCACAGGTAAGTTTAGAAAGAGCATTTACGATAATAAAATTATACCCATGTATTATGATCATACAACAACAAAACAAGCACCATCAACCACACACAAGCATCACATCAGCAAATTAGCAAGCAAGCACTATTCTAAGGGTTATCATAACAGTATACAGCTATTGAAATAGTTTTAGAGGTGTTAGCAACAATTACAACCATAAACAGGCCAACAAAAGCACAAAACAGAAATCTGGCAGAACAGTCCAACATTGTTCAAGAATTTTTACGCCTGACTTAAGCTCGTCATAATTTTTTTCTGATTTTTTTACATATAGTAAAGGAAGTTTCGCAACAACTCCTATTTTTTCAGATTTTTCCCAGTTACCAATAAAACATGAAAATTTGTACAGTACAGAAGGGTCAGCAGAAAACTGCAGCAGGAAAATCACGAATTTGAACCAAAAGTTTGCCATAACTCAATTATAAATTCGCACAAATAATCCTAAAACTTTAGAGTACACAATAAAGCATCCTAAACACTTTAAACTAACAAAAACTAAGTTTTATATTGATCGAGGCCTTAAACTAACGATGTATCCTAATGAAGACTACTTCATGAAGAGGTTGCAGTAGGTCCTTGCACTCATGCGTTGACGCCTCGCTCCACGAAGCATCCATGGTGACATATACACCTCCCCTGAATCCTTGTTGGAGACATCAAAATCCACCTCTTCAGGATCATCTTCTTCCTCATCTTCTGCTGGTTCAACAACTGCTTCATCTCCTCCACCATCATTGCCTCCGTCCTCATCATCATCATCATCATCTTCGTTCTCATCATCATCATTGTTCCCTCCATCATCATCATCATTATTTCCATCATCTACATTGTTGTCATCATCAGGTGGTGGATTCAACTGAGCTTGGAGAGCGTCAATGTAAGCTGCCATATCTACAATGGTCTGATCCCTTTCCTGGATGGTCCCTTGCAGCTGCTCTATGGATTGATTATTCGCCTGGACGGTCCCATTCAGCTGTGCTATGGTCTCATACTTCTCTTGGGTGGCTCCATTCAGCTTTCCTATGGTCGCATACCTGCCAATAAGTAAATGCTCCAGGACATCCACAACTTCGTGTAAGGTATAAATCTCATCTCCTTGGACCACTAGACCGTTGCTGGCAAAATCAGCTATCTCCTTTACCATCATCACCTTCTCAGCTAGAGCTCCATTCTCCATCTCCATATCCTCTATGTGCCTCCGACGGGGCGGCATGTTGTTCCTGTTGCACGAGGTAACCACAACGTTCCCATTCTCATCACACCTTCCGTAGTCACGGTAACGGGAGCATCCTGGTAGCAGGTGTCGAACAAGATGGCACTAGCGTGACAGGGCTTCATGTAGGGCCAAGTTTATTCCAAGCTCCCAGTTGCAATACCGCTTGGTGTAGACCAGATACATAGGGTTTGGAAAGGAAAAATCCCTGAAGATGATAGTGGTGATCTCCTAGACGTCCTCGCCATATCCATAGGTATATAGCCTTCTTCCCTTGAACATGGGCAGCGACAAGCCTAATGACCATGAGAGTTATCCCAACTGTCTTGCAAATGGGCTTGGCGACTCGATCCCAGCATACTCAGTCCTGACTTCTCCCATATATCAATTAAAAGAGGGAAGTGTGAGAATAACAAATGATAAAGATTTACGAGAATGAAAGGCATAAGATGAAAGACAGACTTAATATAAGCTTTAGTAATTCTATGGCTTCCTATTCCAACCTAGGTCACGATCCTACAATCGACACACGGGCTCTGATACCATCTGTAACACTACATTACTGAAAAGACTGTAGCTTCTATGCAACTTATCAATCCCTGGACCGGTTCATTGGCTTACATAGAACTTAGATGAATAACAAAGTAAAATATCCGTGTATCATATATAACGAAGATCCGGAGTACACATTTATTACAATAAAGCTTAGCTTGAAGGCTAACTCAAACCTATTAAAGTATCAAACAAAAATAAATAACTCCTTCAATCTCCAAATTGCCCACAAGCGAACAAGTGAAGAGTGAAGTACCGCAACCTAGATGACCAATCAGAGTCGGAATATCCTGCAACATAAAACGCAGCAGCCCCGAAGGGTCAATACATGGAATGTATGGCAAGTAGCGCTAAATAGGGAGACAATACACTAGCAACTACATGCTTATTTGGCTAGTGGAGCTGTGGATAGCTTGTATTTTTTAAACACTGTGTCCTACTTTATTTAACCAATTTGATTCAAAACAACCCATTAAGTTCACCCATCAAGTTTTAGAAATCACGAAATAAGAATGAGCGAGAATATGTCATAGTATCAATATCAGGAAACTCATTTGTTCGTAACCAGGAACACGGCTAAGCACTTAGTTTATACACCCTGCAAGGGTTAGTACACTTTGGACAGCCCAACTCATACCACCACAAGCATATTGTGTGAAAATAGGGATAAGCCCAAGAAGAGGCCGTTCGGGAAGTAGATCCCCAAACCCCACTGCTCACCGGTACCAACGTACCATTCACTACATCTCTGGCTACGCTGGGTTCGGGTCACCATGACCTACTGAGTCCAACCAACCACCCATTCTCACTGGCACATGGTTGCACACGTAAGCTACTAGAATAAAGACAACTAATCCTTCTCAGTACCCTGGGCGGCATTCCCCACCATTATTCACACTTCGATGATAAATCCAGCCACTCCGCCTAGTTAGTTCATTGACATTATGTTGTTTTAGTGGAACAAAACCCTTACTTTACCAAAGCATGATCCTTCCTCATATCTATAGCAATTCTAAGCACATATACCATACGGAAGCTCAACTATAAAGGATTTCCCTACCACAATACAGAGGACATAGCATAGCATAGTAATACCTACACATGTAACTACAAAAATACACTATAAATGAAAAAGGGGAAATAGTAGGACAAATTCATGATCAAAATAGCATCTACTTTCCTTGATGATAGGAGTCAAGAGTACAGTCCTCACAGAAGCAAGCGTTGCACTCGTCACAATCTACACGATACATAATTGCAACACATAAACAATCATATACAAACATAACAATGCAATATGCATGCTTGACAAATTGACCAATGCTTAAGTAGCATTCTATAACCTTTGTTCAGTATACCTACTGTATGCATGCATGGGAATCATTTTAAAAGCATTGAAAACAAAGCATGTAATAGAGCTCTAGTCCAATTATTAAGCCACTGCTGCCAACTAGTCTCTAAAATCTTGGAAAAATAATTATTGTGTAGGAAACCTAAAATAGAACCAGTACCAACTGGAATCACTCAAAAAGGAGTTACAGAACATTATATACAATTAAAATACTCCAGAAAGCCTTTTAATTGTTTATGCAACTTCTAGTACAATAAGGTTACCTTTTCCATTCACAAATAGAATCTAATTGTTCTACTGATTCCAGGGACACCTCATTTGTAATTTTCTGAGTTGTAGAATTTTTCCTATGAATTTATTACTTTAATTAGGCCATTAAACTATTTAATTAATCGCGGAAAAACCTTGCTGCAAAAGTATGAAGCAATCATACAGCAATATTCTACGTGGAAAACTGAATCCATCAGTATCTTATTTGCAATTTTTGGCCCAGTAGTTTAATTTCTATTGATTTTACAAGTTTCTGCTAAATTCTGCAAATTTTTAAAAACTATCCCATTCAGCTATTGAATAGTCAAAGTTGACCATCTGACCGCACGGGCCCAGTGCCACGCGGCGACCCGCGGTTAGGCAGTACCGCTCTGGCCTGGGATTAATCCTGGCCGCCCGATTTAGATCGCACGGTGCCTGGTGCTCACCGGGGTTGGCAACGGCGGCGGCGGTGGCTGCTGGCGGTGACGGTGGCGATGGTTGCCGGTGGTTTTAGTGAGGCGAGGTAGGGATGAGGTGCAGCAGGGAGTGGAGAAACTTCTCGTGCCTTCTATTCCTCTCCTCCTTGCTCCTGTGGTCCCGGTCAGCTTCTCCTTGCTCCTCTCTGGCGAGGAGTTCGACGAGAAATTCTCGGTGGTGGACTGCAAGGTAGAGGGGGCAAAGTAGGTCAGACGACGTTGTCGAGTGCAGGGAAGGTACGGAGGTCGACGCGACAGGACGGGCTAGCTCGATGGCAGGCTAGGGTTCGAGGGGGTGAAAAAGAAGGGGGTTTCGATGCGGGAGGGCATGAATTAAAAGGGAAAAGGAGGAATCGGCGTCCAGCGGAAGAATCCGAACCGAATTTCGGCAAATCGCTGCGTTCGGCCGTCTCGGGGACGAACTCGCCGCTGGGGAGATGCTGACGTGCGGGGCCTGCCTGGCAGTAGCATAGGGGAGAGTGGGCGACGCTTTGCTATCCGCTGCACGCACGGTTGCGCGCTGCTGCTGCGGCTGGCTGCAACGCTAGCAGGTCCCGGGTGGGCCGGACGGGTGGGCCGCGGCTGGCGCGCACTGCGGCGCGCGGTTTCCCTTTTTTCCAATTCCTTTTCTTTTTCCTGGGGCTTTTCTTAGCTGAAAACTCTGTCTGAAACTGTCCAGATTTTTACCAAAAAAATCAGTCCTCTATAACTTTTGAATCGTAGCTTCGATTGAGGCGATTCAAAGTGCTACAGGTTCGTGTCGGAACCCTCTAGGCACCTATGCATTACAAACAACTAAACTAATTCTTTCTAGCAGATGCAAGGTAGAAACCAAGCAATCAAGTGTATGTGACAAAGGCATGCAAGTGGGATTTTGACAAAAAGTTTGAAACTGATTTTTTTTGCAGTGATGCTCATGATGCAACGACATGTATGATATGCAGTACCAAATCTAAAATTTAGGATGTGACATAAGTCTAGAATGATGCCGCCACCATGCATTGACGTCGACTGGCTCGACGACGATCGCATCAATGACGCCGGCACCCCCACCCCCACCCCCTCCCCCGCGACAATATATATGGAAACATGCCATCTTTGCAAGACTAACTACAAGGAATGAATCTTGTCAACTGTCTCACTGTTCAGTGTTCATCTCGTACTTGGTTATTTCGAAAAATCAGTGGTATATTCTCCATACTCATACAATTTAAATTCATCACATACTTGTCAGCAAATTAAAATAGGTAATTTATTGTGTGATTTTTGTGCATAGATTGTTCCATGCAATGCAAGGGAACATTTCAATGAGATCACAAGAGATACGGTGCAATTCCTAGATTGCGGGCGGACATCCACGGTTGAAGTGCAAAATGGGCCATCTAGGACTTGATTGGGAGGTGAAGGGTGGCATCGGTTCGTTGCTGATAACCATCTCACCAAAGATGGTTTTTTGGTGTGCTATTCCTTGCAAGAAGACATACCAAGGATAACTGTCATATATCTACACAATGGTGGTGAAGAGGAAGAAGATGAGGAACCGCCTATGGACCAGTTATCAACAATTATCTCCCAAAGATGCAAACTTACTAACGGTGAGAAAGATCACCTCCGACAAATCATCCCTCCAAGTAATTCCATCATTGGGGTGCCATTTGTCACCTACTTGACGAAGACTAATGTCTAGAGGTGCCTTATGGTAAGTATATCATGTCAACAAAGCTATACATATCGATCTACTTGTGATAATGGTCGCATGTAACATCGAGTCATATTACCTTTGCATCGTATAAATTACCTAAGGACATGGTTTATCACTTTAATAAACCTAAAGATGGCTTGGTTGGAGTACTAGTTGGAGCACGAGGTGGCATCAGAATCGTCGAGTACAAGATGAATTTTTATGGCCGCATCTCCTTCACCTCTGATGGATGGGCTAACCTCCTCCAAACTGAGGATCTCCATATTGGGAAATACATACTCATCACTGCGAGGTTGCCACGACATGTAGGGACCTGCATATGTTTTTTTCATCAACATCATCAATGATTTGGCATCCCTTCTCGACTCGAACTCCTAGGAGTGATAATCGAAGGATTACGCAGTGTGACCTTAATAATATTGTTTGTTAGATTATTGTCTGAACCAACTTTGTTAATAGCTAGGTAGTTTCATCTCTATGTTTTGCACATCTAATATTAATTAGCCATTTAACGCCGTATGACAAGTGCTCTAGGCCACCAATCTCATCTTCCAAATCTTTCTATCTAATGGGCCTCTTCTCTTCCTTATTACTTCCTTTGTGAAGATATAACGAACAAAGTTTCCCATAGGAAATGAAATTACAATTAGTCCTTTTAAAATATGAGACGGTTGTAATTTCTAGCCGCCCGAGGGAAGTACTTGACAGAAAAATATGAATTTTGGATATTGTTAGAGATGTTTTCCGTTCGCAACCGTTTGAGATTAGTACTTGGTGGCCAAGGTATGAAAATATTTGGACAAATATTTCGATCCGTGCCACGTTTTTCGTTCCCCGCCCGCTGAGGTTAGTACTTGACCCCCACTATCCACCGCTGCCGGCGCCCTCCACCATCGCCGGCTCTGGTCCCCTACCTCTCCTCCCTGCCGCTTCAGGTCCCTTGTAGTGCGGATGCTCTCCCTTGGCTCCAAGGACACCTTCGTCGTCCAGGTAGGTATGCAATAAAACCAAACCCCCAAATCCTAATGTAGGGCTTCAATTTAGGAATGTTGGCATGGAATTTTCCATTTTGCTTGTCGAATTTAGGGTTCAAGGTATCCGAGCTATAGAGACACAATGACAGCGTCAGGAGAGCCTCCCTCAGCAATCCCACCTCTTTTACCCTTGTATACATCTCAAAATATACAATATTTTATTGATTCCTCATTGTTCCTTGCCCTTCTTGCAATATGGATTTAATTGTCACTTCATTAGTCTTCTTGCATCATGTTTATTGGATGAATTTCAATTCTTTAGCTGTGTATGCTTTTTATTAATATACAATAACAAGAACTGTGTTTTAGTCTAATTCATTGTTATATTTGATTGTATTAAAATGTTCAATGTGTGTATCTATTTAACAGATGGGAACATGTAGTGATATTGCAATAGTGCTCTGTACCGATAACTGTGTTGCCATTATCTCTGGAAGTTTTAAATTCCAGTCATCAGAAGATCCCACTAAGAAGCTTGAGCTTAGAGGTATCAAAGAACATCAAAATTCCAGTCATCAGTTTTAAAATTTTATGTGTTTAGAATATAGACGCATGAATATTCCACCACATTGAAATTTGTATGTGTTATTGCATTAGGGCCTCAACACAAGGGGAACACTGATTTTGATAAGCATAGACATTTTGGAAATGACATTATTTGAAAGATGATCTTGTAGACTTCCATTTAGACTAGCGTGAACCCAAATTTCCACCAAAAATCAAGTACTACGTCTATAGGTTGCCATATTCATCTCTCATGCAAAAAGAAGTGCAAGATGTTAAGATGATATATTCTTGAACACATGATCAACAAGCTACCCAATGATATTTGAAGTTTGCACAGACTTTTGGAGGTGAGTTCACAAGAAAGTATCTAAATAATTTCCTTGATGAACCAATGGATGTCCATGTTTAGAAAATGAAGAGAAGGAAGCCAAAGATGGTTATGATGAAGATGGGAGCTGGTGGGTCAAATGCAATCTTGATGACTGGATGGGAAAGGGTTGTGAGAAGCTTCAACTTAAAGAAGGATAGCATTGTCCTGTTTAGCTTTGATGAAATTGGAGTGGTATATATTCTGGTTCATAAACTTCCACCGGGTGGCCATTACTACTCGAGTACTAATTATGCTTATTCAATGTATGGACTCCACATTCTATGCACTGCCATAATGTAATTGTTCAACATGTATGCATTCCACCAACTATTGGGTTAATGTTAATTGTTAATATAATGGTCTTCTTTTGACTGCCTGCTATAAGTTCTTGAGTTAGTATGTCTGTCTGGCCGCTAAATCATGATTATGTGTCATGCTAACTATGATCAAGTTTCAATTAGCATACTACTATTTAAAATAGTCTACACACACTGGAGACGGTCACTTTAAAAAGGAGCTCCGAGGCACCCTAGTTCTGGAGACGGTCTTTGTTAGAATCCTACTCAGGTCGCCTTACTATTGGAGATGGTCCATAGTATATGACGTCTAAGGTTGAAGAGTTCTTGCAAGCGGTGAGAATTGCCCGTCTTTAGCTCGTAGATGTTAGAGGAATTTTCCTTTTTGCACCGTATGGGGTCGCGTATCTTAGAGGCGCAAAGAAAAACCGACTCTGATAGTGTGCTCTTAGAAGCTATGCGCTTGAGCCGGAACAAGAAACCGTCCGAGGCCTCTGGAAAATTGACGTCTCTAAGTAGCAAGTTTGTACTAGTTGCCACTACTAACCTACTACTAACCTACTGCTTGTTAACTACTACGAATAACCTACTACTAACTACAACTACTGCTACTAACCTACTACTACTGCTAATAAACTACTACTACTGCTAATAACCAATTACTTCTACTAACCTACCACTACTACTACTACTACTTCTAATAACCTACTACTTCTCATAACCTAATGCTAATAACCTACTGCTAACTACTACTGCTAATATCCATGTAACAATGTAATGGCCAATAGCTAACAAGACAACTTGCATGAGTAAGTAAGCCTTTCGGCCACCAAGATAAAATGGTTGATATATTTTCCTGGTACTTTGAGAATGTAACACCCTCGCCTGATAAGGCTGAGTTCATGTGTATAGTGCCAATCCCTGGATCGGTTCACTGGCACACACAGTACAAAATGAATATCAAATATAGCTGTGCATCATAAATACAATGAATATGATCCAGAATTTATATTATATTACACAAGTACACAGCGGAAAGCAACATGGTAGATCTCCATCTTTCAAAAGTGCCACAGGCGAACAATCGTTGAGTGGAGTCTCGCGACCTATAACGATCACTTATAAACGATGTAACCTGCAACATGAAAGGTTGCAGCCACGAATGGTCAATACTTTGAATGTATTGGCAAGTGTCACTAGTGTGTGGATATAAAATGGAACCTATCAATTACATGCATATTTGGCTAAGTGGAGTTTCAGGCTCATTTGCATAAAGCAATAGTTTTATCCTAACATTTCTAAATAGTTTTAATCTTTTCTGAAAATTGTCTGAACACATTGGTCAACACCAAGTGCTCATAATCCCTTGCTCAAACCAACAATTTTTATTAAGAAATTGGAATGTCGAGATTATCCATAAGCTTCAAGCCTTAGTTGCTCAATATTGTCCATAACCGGGGACACGGCTAATCGATTAGATTTATATCTTCTGCAGAAGTTGTACACTTTACCCACACGACAGAATCTCGCCTTGACGCCACCAGTGGCCGCTGGTTTAGTACACACCAATTGGTATACCGGCAGATCGAGAATGTGACGAAGCCTTTCCATAGAAGTCCTCCCAATACACAATGCTAGCACATCTAACAGGCACCAATGCAAGGATATAACCTCCAATACACAATTCTAGTTAACCTGAAGATATACCAATGTAAAGGGTCTTCTGCTATGTAATTAACTAAGCTAGAGCCCATATTAGCATGTGGTTGTACTAGAAGCTACTGTACGAGAAACATGTCAATCTCTTATGATGCCTAGGTGGTCTTCTTCCAGTGCACACACGAGAGAGGTAGCCAAAGATACGGTCCCCTTCGTTGCCACTTCTTCCTAACTCAACAACAACAATATTCCACCCAGGTGATTCATTAGGTACTTGTTTTATTATATAAAACATAGCTTTTCCAATACTCACAATAGTCATAACATGATATTCCATCCCGAATCTATAGCAGGGATAAGCATACTTCAACTACGATGTTTCCACTAAGCAAGATACAAAAGGATATCTTAAATAGGACATAGCATAGCATAGCACATAGTGCAAAATATTCCTACACATGCAACTCTACTAAAAACAACTATAATGCATAGGGAAAATAAGTAGGACATTTATGATAGTGCCACTTGCCTTTTAGTTGATATAGTCGTTCAAACAATCCTCACAATTGCAATCGTTGCACTCGTCAAAACCACAAACGTTGCGCTCCTCGCAATCTAACGATTAAAACAAAGCACAACAAACACACCAATCAAAATAATGCAAGTATGCACGATACAACAAAACAATGATGAACAAATACATGCATGTTGATTTAATAAGTCATAATGGTTGTAATTAGTTCTCTGAACATTACTACATCACATGATGCTTGCAGGAGATCATTTAACGCAATAGGATATTTATTATTAATACTTGATTGCCAATCTAGGGGTTTCAATAGTTCTGTTGGAACTTCTGTACTAATTGCCATATTAAATTTGGGTCTAGGGTGTAATGGATAGAGGACATTATTACTAACCAGTAGCAATTGGATTCAGCCTAACCGGAGTTATAAATCTTTTTCTATGATTTATTTACTATTTAATAGGGTTTACATCATTTAAATATTTTAAGTTGTCTAAAATTCAAACTAAATACATATCTGTAATCTACACGATAATGTGATTCCAGGGACATATTATTCATATTTTTCTGAGTTATAAATTATTTACTATGAATTTAATACTCTAAAAGTCCATTAAAACTATTTAAATCTCTACAGCAATTATACACTGCAAAATTTGGATCTAACAGAATATTAATGTTTTATATGAAATTATGAATCCATAGACACTTTATTTGTATTTTTATGATATAGAGATAATTTTCTATGATTTATTTAGTCCAAAATGTCCATTAAAGTATTTAATTCATTACAGTAAATATGTACTGTAAAAGTTAGATATAATCTCGTATTAATGTTCTAAACAATTTTATGAATCCAACCATATATAATTTGTATCTTTCTGATCAATATTCAATTTTATATGAATTTTACAAGTTCTGCATATGTTCTGGCTATTTAAAAAAAATCGATTTACACAATCAGCAGACAGCACGACACATGGCCCGCTCTGATTGGCTGCGCGTGCTGAGTGGGCGCTGACGCGGCATCGCTGATGCAGACAGCCAAGTGGCTCGCTGTGAGTGGCTGGTACCGGTTCAGGGAGGAGCTTCTAATCTGGGCCGTCAAAGGAAAATCGCACGGTGGACGAGAGATCTGTCCTGGAGCTCACCGGTGGGCGGCGACGGGCGGCGGCTTCGGGTGGCGACAGTGGCGGCGGTATGGCGGTCTCCGGCGAGGTTGAGGTGGTCCACGGGATGCGGAGGGGTGCGGTGGTTCTCCAGGTACTCTTCACGGAGATTCTCGCTTCCTAGAATAGCAGCACGCTGCGGCTGGAGATGAGGGGCGACGGTGATGCTCCGGCGAGCAATTGCCAATGTTTTGGTACTCCTGCGAGGGGGAAATAGGGGTCAGTCGACGCGGTCGAGGACAGGGAAGAGAATGAGGGAAAGGAGAGGGCTCGGGGGCGACGAGAACCGGGACTTCGAGATCGATCTGGAGGATTCTAGCAGCGGCGAGATTGGAAGCTTTCGGGTTTGGTTAGATTTCGCGAAAAAGGAAAACAGACGGAGAGATGGGGAGTGCGCCGTTTATATGATGCTCGAATACGTGGATAAGGGGAAACAAATCAAACGTATTCGGTCAATTTTGCAGGATTCCCGTTCGGTTAGGAACGAACCGCGCTCGGGCTGGTCTCCGTCGGGAGGAAGGAGAAGGAGGCATGGGCCCCGATGGTTAGTGGGACAGAAAGGAGTGAGGCCGAGCGGAAGCTGGGCGGTAGTTGGGCCGGCCCTATTGGATGCGGCTGCTACGCGCTACGCGGCTGATGGCGAGCGGCGGATAGTGCGCGGCGAGGTGGGCTGGGCTGGCCGGCTCGCGGGTAGGTTAGGTTTAGTTTAGTTTTTTTCCTGTTTCTCTTATTTTTTTGCTGTTTTGTATTTCTTTTGCAGATTTTGATTTGTAGATCCAAATGGAGTGATTCCAACTTCTAATTTTTTGTAAAATCATCCTGATCATTTTAAAATATTAACTACATTATTTCTTGTTCATCTCAAATTTACCAACCCATAAATATTTAGTTTGGCCAAAAGGGCATTATATTTCTTATCATATGAAATTCATATCTTTTCCATTTTATATTCAAATCCACCAAACCAAATTCTTTGGTTTTTATAAAATGGGTATCTGTAAATATATATCATTTATGAATTCTATTTCTTAATTATTACTATGGACAAAGCCATAGATCAAGGGGTGTACTTAGAATGGGGAAATCCCATTTAAGGTTTTTTTAGGTATTCTTTTGGACAATGGAAATATTTCCTTGAGGTTTATTGCAATGACCTTATGCATGCAACATGATTTTGTATTTTTTGCAAACTTGCACTCCAATTCTACAATTCATAATCAATCCATGCCCTTTTTCCTATATGGCTACTTAGGTCATAACAAAATAATATAAGGTTTTGAAATCAAGATTGAGAGGATTTTCTATTCAAAAGTTTCTTCTCTTTGTGAATTTTCAACAAAGTCAAACAATCAATCAAGCTTATTTTATTTATTTCACATTCCAAAATTAGAAGAATTTTGGGTTGTGACAGAGAATAACCTTACCTAGCATTAGTTTTGCACTAAGCAAAAAAACTGAAATTCATAGATGGTAGCATCCAGTTGTGAAACCATAATTGATACACTACAAGGAATCTGCTGATACATGACGCTCCAGTTTTGTCACTGAATCGTCACTGTGTACAATATATGACGATCTTATGATAAAAACATATAGTCAAAAACTGAGCGTTAGTAATTGCACACAATGACGTTTTGCACCAGATCGTGATAACCGTCTGTGATGATAATGCATCGTCATAAACTCTATGACAATCCAGTATCGTCACGGGCTGTCGAGCCTCACCACACGTCAGTTCCTACGTGGCAGAGCCTACGTGGCAAAATTGTGACGATATTAGATCGTCGTATTCAAAATCAGCCTGGTCCATTCTGGTTGTTTATATGGGTTGAGATCGATCACGCTCTTGGGTCGTGGCCATTTTACGGCCCACATTTGTTTTGGGCAAAGGGCCTATTTCGGTATCTTTTTTTCCTATTTTAGAATTCCAGACAATATAATATGGGCCATGGGCTTTTTGGATCCCATATATATTTGGCCTGATCCACCTTTCGGCCATTTTAATTACATCTTTTTATTTTTTAATTGTAGTTTGTATATTGGATTCAAGCATTGTTGGACCAGGCCGTGGCCTTTTTCAGTCATCTGGGCCGTGGTATTTTTCTAGTCATCTGGGCTGAATAAGAGTCCATTTTGTTGCCTTTACTTCAGGACAATTTTTGAATAACCAGTCAACTTGGACAAATTGCAAGATAACAATAACATGAATTTGAATAACCAGACAAATTTTGAATTCACAGACAACATTATAAATTCCACATCCAAGTTTACATAACTTATCGAACCTAAGTTCATAGCCAAGTTCACAGTCAAAAGATACATCTAAGTTCATAGCCAAAATATACATGCAAGTTCACAGCCACAGTTCACACCCAAGTTCACAGCCATAGCACCAAGTGCACTGCAAAATAGCACCAATCTGCTAACAAGTTCACTACCAAAATAGCACCAAGTGCACTGGACAACACTAGTTCCCTGTAGGTTTACCTGAAAGCAGCGCCAACAGCTGAGCATACCTCGCATCATTCTCTTCGGACCTTTTGAGAAGCAAGGCCCGTGCAGCTTCAGCTTCTTCGGCCTTCTTCTTCATGGCAGCCATCTCTGCGCGCATGGCTTTGGTTTGGTGCTCCGAACTCATCAGCTTCTCTTCAAGATCAAGAACATGAGCAGTAACAGCAGCATTCGACTTGCTGGTCTTGTTAGTAGAGCTTGACTACATACCGACATTCTTCAGGAATGTGCTTTTCTTGGTCAAAACCTCGGTAACAACCTCTACATCATATTTGGGCGATTCGCCTTCTGGTACAGGAGCAGCCATCTTCTTTTCCATTTCAATATGACACAATATCATATAGTTTATCAGAAAGTACAAGAATAGCAGCCATACATTGACATAAAGGATAAAAACTATGCTCCAGATTACATTACATAAAGGCAACACTTCATCAAAGAATTGAGTTCAGATTTCATCTTGGAATACAACTAAATTTGCAAACACAGCTAAAACTGAATAAATGGCTGTTTCATTAAAGATTTGAGATATGGCAGCAGGTTTTTAGGAGCAAATCACAAGAATTATGTAATAACTACAGTAACCACATTTCTAGCGTTTGGTGCACACATACACAGACACCAACACAGACTCTTACCACCTCCTATGTATTCAAAATCTTACAAAACATTTTCATCAGACGATTACCACCTACTATGTAGTAATTAACAAAACCATAAACATACTGAAAGTGTGACTTACTATGGCAATCTTAGCCTCCTCTGAAAAGCCATCCTTGGTGTTGTTGTGGGTTACCTTGAACATCTCAACAACAGACAGCTTATCAACCTTTCTTTCCTCCTTCTGAAAATGTTTCAGCAAGAATCAAACCATAAGATTTTGCGAGGAAGTTACTAATGTGTGAAGGGAAAAAATAGAGGAAAACAGCAATGTGGATCTTACAATTGCATGCACATGAGCTAGATAGCAGCGTGGACCAGTTTTTTGCCCAAACTTGACTTTTGTTCTATTATCCTTGTTCTTCCTATAGGTGTCCTATAGATTGGTACATCCCATCAACAAATAAGACAGGTGGCATGCACATGGTAAAGCAAGGTACTAACATAACTTGTGTCTTGGACTTGACCACAGATCAACCAGCTTTTTCCATTCAGAATCCGTTATGTATGCAACGAGCGATTTGATGCTGAGCTAGCTTGCTTAGACTTTATCAAAATATTACTTCTTCACATAATGACGTCTGTTCTTGGACACATTCTTTAGGATATCATTGCACGCGTCCTGAACGTCAGTTGAATCGATGTCTTTAACATCCCTAAAACCATGTTTTCAAAGTTTGCATATCATCCATGCATTCATAATCATTTTAGGATCATTTTCAAAGTCATTGCAAAAACAGAAGCATTTGAATGCTTATTATTTTATGTGAGCAAAGCATTGGCTCAATGCTACTCTTTAATATAAGATTGATTGTTTAAAACCAGATATGTCTGATCCTATGGTTGATTGTTGTATTCCAAAGCTTGGACAAAAATTTCAAAAACAAAATATGATTTTAAAACCATTTTCATATCTTTATTAAAACTTTGGTAAAGGCACTGTTTTATTTTAAAACTCCAAAGGACCAAGTAGGTTTGGTGAAACAACATGGTTTTATACCTAAATATGTGCAGGTTTCACTTTATAAAAATCCAGAAATAATTTGAAATCAAACACATTTGGAATCATTTGAAAATGTTTCCTGAAAATCAAAATAGAAATAGAAAAAGAATAAAGAAAGCAGAAAAGGCCGGCGCTGCCAATTTGGCCCAACACATAACCCAGCCCACTAAGCCCACCCGGGCCATTTCCCTCTGCTCCTTCGCTCACCCGTGCAGAACCTACCCCCGCAGCCACTGATCGATGGGCCCTCTCCATGTCATCGTCATCTTCGCCAAATCCCGTAGAAGAACACGTCGTCGCTGGCCGTTTCCTCCTCTTCGCTGCCGTGATCAATTGCATTGATGTAGCGCGTAATGTTCGCCCCTGATCTGGCTATTTAATCACCACCTCGACGCGGTCCTTTCCTCCCAAACACCCACACCCAGTCGCCCCCAGGCTGCGTGTATTTGAGCTCACTCCGCCGCTGCACAGACGAACTCCGGCGGTGAATTCCGGTGAGCACACACCGCCCCTTGCCTATTGGTCTTGCCAGTGTGATCTCTGCAACCTTGCACATCGTTTAACCCCACTGGTGCATGCTAGGACCATCTAGAGCCTCGCCAACGTCATTACCAGAGCGCCACCGACGACCACGTCCACTCCGGCGAGTTCTCCCCGTAAGCCCCGACCGCTCCCTTCTCTCTTTTTGTTGCTCACGTGTTCGCCAGACTTGTGCGCGTCTAAAGACACCATAATTTTGGCTAGGCGCGACCTGTATCTTCGCCAACAACGACGAGCGACCGTAACCGATGGCTATAGGTTCTCCGACGAGCAATAGCGGCTGTGTCCGTGCGCCCCTCAACAAGCTACTGCCACGTTGAGCTCCAGCACATCTCTGCGAGTCTGGTGAGCCTCCCCATTATCTTCCTCGCTGCCAGTAGCCGCCGCAATGCCGTAGACCGAGCGCGCCGCCGCTCACCATCACCGCGCGCCGCCAGTTGTTGGTCGTTTGATCAACGGCCGTAGGATCTTGATCCAGTGGCTACGATAGAACATAACCCGAAGGGGTATCTTTTGATCTGATCCGTGCGATCCACTTTAGATCCAATGCACTGCATTGGACGATCCGTGCGAAGCGGTATGGACGAATCTGGACGTGACGTGTGGCCTGTTATTCGTTTTAAAAATCTGAATTAGATCTATTAGTGATTCAAACTTGCAAAATTCATAACTTTTGATCCACATGTTCAAATTTTGCAAATTTTATATCATTGGAATCAGGAGAAAGAATTCTATCCATTTATGCAATGTTTTTAATGTTTTGCTTCTATAAAATTGATTATTTATGCAGAGACATTTTTAGGCTTAGTTTCAATATAGAAATTATTTAGAAAATGATTTAGAGACTAAATAAAGTTTGTTTAGTGTGTTTTTGTCTTGTTTATGATTCAGTACAGTTTCACTTGTCTTGTTTGATTTGGAAAAATCATCACATAGCATTTGCATGTATTCATATATTTTTTCTTGTATATTTTGATATGTGAATTTGGTGCCATTATTTTATGTGTAGATTTTGGTGCTAATAGTGATTGTGGTTGTGAAGATTGTTGCTACTCCCCAAACTACCAAGGCAAGTGGTGCTTCATATTCTTATCCCTATATTTTTACCTATGCATTAGAAATATTTTGTATAGGACTTGCATGATTATTTTGCTAAGTATCTATATGCTATGCTTGGGAAATCCTACTAGTTGTAATAATGTTAGAATTTCCTCTAAGTTAAGATACTTGCTATTGCCATGCTTAGCCTAGCTAGTAGAAACCAAGGGTGGATTGTATATTCATGCTATGAGAAATGTTTCTAAGTCTTTGACTTATGTTTTGCTTAATAAAACAACTAAGTAAATCAAACACCTGGGTGGAATGGAAAGAATGGTTTGTGTTGAGTGGTTACACAAGGCCCATTTCTATGGTTTACCTTGTGTATCTCACTTGTGGAAATCCACCCAGGAACAAAGGGATTTGAGATGCCAAATGTTAAGAAGCTTCTAGTGCAGCCACATGGTATTATGGGCTCTACCTGGATCACATAGGTTGCAATAACTTAGCCATTTGGACAGTTGGTGGTATTGGGATAATAGGTTGGAACGCGTCCATTTGGTCTAAGGGAAGGCTTCTGAAGGGTCCTGTCTTGGTGAAAATCAAGTCTTGTGGGGAAAGTGCACAACCTCTGTAGATGGAAGAATCTAAGTACTTAGACATGTCCCTGGTATTGGACAATTTGAGCATCAATACATGGAAGCTATCAAGAATCTCCTCATCCCAATTTTCTAAGTTAAAACTTGTGGTTGAACAAGGGTGAAGGTTCACCAATTTCTATTGGTGGTTCCTTGGGAAAGTTTTTTCAAAGAAAAACTTAGTGTTTTCAACTAATAGGTAAAACCTATTTTGAGCAAAGCAAGCCTAAGCTACACTTAGCCAAATTCATGTAGTGACTAGATGCTAATATTTCACTAAGGTATCACTTTCCAATACTATTCCAATGTATTTACCCACTCTGGTTGTACCTTGAGATGTTGCAGGTTACTCTGATGATAATTAGGGGTTATGAGTCTACACTCGACATGCTTGCCTGTGGAACATGAAGATGAAGACTTTATTTATATTGTTATGCTTAAACTCTTGTATTAGGCCTATGGCCATGGATTTGTAAAAGACTATGTTATCTCTAGAATAACGATGTAATAATGACCTTTGTTTTTGTGTACTTCATCTTAAACTGTGGATGCTAGCATTTGATCCAGGGACTAGCATTGCAATCACAGGGATCTTTACCTTTATAAAGGTGAGATCTTACAGATGGTATCAGAGCACTGTGTTGCCTGTAGGATTATGACCCTAGGATTGGATTAGAAACCACTAAGGAAGAATTTCAACACTTTGAAAATTTTCTACACTTGTCTTTTCTTCTCGTAAACTTTTCTAATCTTCTTTCTCATCTCTATTTGTAGATGAACTCCATCAATGAAGCCGTAAGGAAGGGACCACTCATGACCATGACTTTGGAGTGTGAAACTGAATTTCCAAAAGCCCTCAAGAACCTTATGGTTACCATGGGGATACATGGAGCAGCTGTGTACAAAGGTTTCCCTGTGATGGATGAAGGAGAGGAGTATTGGTGGGTGCAACTTCACTTGTACAAAAACAAGGAAGACAACCACAAGGAATCAGGATTCTGCATGGTCACCAACTCAGTAATGCACACCACATTCTTTGACTCTGCAAGAGATGCAGCTTGGAAGGCCATGAAGGAGCTTGGTGATAGACTCAAGTGCAGAATGCTTAACACCCAAAATGACCTTAGGAAGAAAAGAAGCATACCCGAGAGTTGGAGACTACCAACCAACAACTAAGGGAAGACATTATAGACTTGATTTGGGAATCTTGTGAACAAGTGTAAGATCCCTCCTTTATAAAGGAAAAGGATCCCCGTGATTGCAATGCTAGTCCCTGGATCATTGCTAGCATCCACAGTTTAAGATGAAGTACACAGATACAAAGGTCATTTATTACATCCATTCCAGAGATAACCATAGTCTTTAACTCCAAGGCCACATGCCTAATACAAGAGTTTGAATAAGTAAATAAATAAAAGTCTTCATCTTCATGTGCCACAGGCAAACATGTTGAGGGTAGACTCATGACACCTCATCCTCATCAGAGTAACCTGCAACATCACAAGTTACAGCCACAGTGGGTCAATACTTTGGAATAGTATTGGCAAGTGATACCTTAGTAAAATTTTAAGTGGACTAGATACTATATGCAATTTGGCTAAGTGTAGCTTGGCTTGCTTTGCTCAAAATAGGTTTTGCCTATTAGTTGAAATCACTAAGTTTTTCTTTTGACAAAACTTTTCCCAAGGAACCACCAATAGACATTGAGGTCCTTCACCCTTGTTCACCCACAAATTTTTAATTAGAAATTGGGATGAGGAGATTCTTGATAGCTTCCATGTCTTGATGCTCAAGTTGTCCATTTCCATGGACTTGGCTAAGTACTTAGATTTTTCCATCTGCAGAGGTTGTGCACTTTCCCCACTAGACTTGGTTTCACCAAGACAGGACCTTTCAGAAGCCTTCCCTTAGACCAAATGGACGCGTTCCAACCTAACATCCCACTACCACCAACTGTCCAAATGGCTAAGTTCTAGCAACTTATGTGATCCAGGCAGAGCCCATATTGCCAAGTGGCTGCACTAGAAGCTTCTTAACACTTGGCCTCTAAAATCTCTTTGTTCCTGGGTGGATTACCACAAGTGAGATACACAAGGTAAACCATATAAATGGGCCTTGTGTAACCACTCAACATAAACCTTTCCTTCCATTCCACCCAGGTGTTTCATTAACTTAGTTGTTTTATTAGGTAAAACACAAGTCCAAAGACATAGAAATATTTTCATCATAGCATGTATATTTCACTAACCCTTGTTTGCTACTAGCTAGGCTAAGCATGGCATAGATAGTAACTTAACTGAGAAATTCCCTAGCATTTCTACAACTACTAGGATTTCCCAACATGGTATATAAGCAAAATATAGCATGCAAGTCTAACAAAACATTTCTAATGCTTAGTAGAAAACATAGGAATGATAATATTCATGAAGTACCACTTGCCTTGGTAGTTGGGAGAGTAGCACTCCTCACAATCACAATCACTAGCACCAAAATCTACACAAAGATTGGTAGCAACAAATTACACACAAAACATATACAACCAAAAATATATGCATGCATGCAAGATTATCTATGATGATTTTTAAACTTCAACCAAGCAAGTAAACAGTACTCATTCACTAACAAGTTAAAAACTTGCCAAACAACAATTATTTGGACCCTAAATCAATTCCTAAACATTTCCTAATCTCTAATTAGTCCTACACAAGTTTCTGCAAATAAAACCTTTTTAACAGAAGCTAAACATCAAACACATTGCATAATCTGAAAGAGCTTGCTCTCCTGATTCCAACGGTATAAAATTTGTCAAATTCTAACGTGGGGATCAAAAGTTATAGCCAAATCAAATTTGAACATAAATCAGATTCAAAATCCAGTTTTAAACCTAACCCTAGCCACACGTCACGCTCTGATTGGCGCGTACCGTTTCGCGTCGGATCACGCTTCTGAGCCGCTGGATCTAACTTAATCGCGCGGCTCAGATCTAATCTTACCGCTTCGCTCGCGTTCTATCCTATCCGCACAATCTGGATCTAACGATCCTGAGCAGCCTGACCATCTAGTGGCGGCGCTAGCGGCGGCGACAGGCGGTGGCGCCTCTGTCAGTGGCAGAGCTGGCGTTATAGGTCGCGCGGGAGAGGGAGAAGGGGTTTACCGGAATCGCAGAGGGCTGATGCTCAAGGTGGCGGTGGTTCGGCAAGGGGCGCTCTAGAGTGGCCGAGGGAGCTCGTCGGAGTTGCGGGCGGTGTCGGGTTGGAGTGGACGGCGATGTTGGCGACGTTCCTGGTCTCCCTAGCACAAACCAATGGCATCAGATGATGCACAAGACAGTGGCGAGCCTAGTCGTATGCGAGAGAGGTCAAGTGGCGCTCAGTGCTTACCGCAATTGATCGCCGGAGTTGAGCGGCGGCTCAGTCGTTTGAAGAAACGAACGAGGACGGCGTCCTGGGTCACAAGCAGGCAAGCAAATGGTATCAGAAGGTGCACGAGGTCATGCTGGTTACACTCGTTTGAACCAGAGGCACAGGGGCGGTCAGGACTCACCGGAATTTGCTGCCGGAGATGCTCAGTACCGCGGTGGCGCAAATTTGATGACAGCCTAGCGGCGCTTTGCGGTTGGTGAGTGAGGGGAATGGAGCGGAGTGGGGAGAGGATCTTATAGCCGGAGCAGGGGAGGAGATTACGCACGCATTCATTGCCTATTAAGAGGATTAAAAACGCGGCAGAGGCGGGAAGAAACGGGCGGCGACGGCGTCCGTGCGCGAGATTTGGGGAAGAAGGAGTCGACGTGGACGGGGCCCAGTTGTCTGCGAGAGAAACAGAGAGGGGGTGGGGTCCGGGCGTCAGCGTCTCTGTGGGTGCGTCTGCGAGTGAAAGAGAGAGAGGGGGAACCCGGGTGGGCTAAATGGGCTGGTTTCACTGTTGGGCTAGAAGTCTGGCGACGGCCCTTTTCTATTTCCCTTCTCTTTTTCTTTTTCTGTTTTGATTTTCTGGAATGATTTTCAAATGAATTCAAAAGCTATTTGAATTCAAATCTTTTCTGGATTTTTGTAGAATGTAACATTCACACTTCTGGGCATAAAATCAAGTGGTCACTTTGAATTGGCTTGGTCATTTGGAATAAAATAAAATAACAGTGACATAGCACTTGTTTTATATTGGTTTTGAAATTGGTTTTCAAATTGTATTTGCTTTGAAATTTTGGTTTAAACCTTGGCAATCTAGCAAAACAACATGAGAGCAATAATACATCTAAGTTTTGTTTCATGAACAACAATCTCTATTGGAGAGTAGCATTTGTTTCCAATGCTGATCACATAAAATAATGAGCTCATATGCTCCTGTTTTGAAATGGTTTTTTTTGAAAATGAAACCCTAAATGATTATGGATGCATGGATCATATGCATGAGTTTGAAACCTGATTTTGAGGATGTTACAACAAGATAGACAGATGGCTACTAAGGATGCTTTGATAGCCATTTTGTCTAGTGAGTGAGAGTTGTAACGTACTACGTTAGTTGGACCACCACACTTATCGTTTTATTTCCAATTTTTTTGTCTAACATATGTTGAACCTTGGATGCTTGTAATGGATTTATGTATGCCATGTCTTATGTGTTTCATTGCAAAAGATATGCATGTGATGCTTTGTCTCGTGATTTTATTTTCTATTGATTGTGAATTCTAACTTTTCTCTATCTTATAAAATAGATGCCTAATGTTACTATCAGCACGGCTGAAGAGTTCAAGGGAACTTGTTTTGGCACTCGTCTTATTGAGCTCACTAGTGTGCTAAATCTTCCGCTTCCTAGCATCATGATGCTTCCCCTCACCAAGTTTGAGAGGAAGGACCTTTGGGGCTTCAAAGTTACCCAGCCAGGACGCCAGACTGAGCCAGCCATGGAGGCTATCACTTTCAAGCTAATGCATGATGATAAGGAGAGAGGCTTAGAGGTAGTCATGCAGAATTTACTTGGGCGTCTGTTAGGGAGGCACTCCAGGGAGCTTAGAGGTACTCACTTTCACTCCTTCGGCAGACGTGACGAGGAGGGTGAGGCTATTGAGTTCGAGGATGCTTCTAGAGAGACGACAGAGCCGATTCGTTTGTACCTCCAGGACCTAGAGGTTCTACTTAGGCACCTAGATACTAATAGGACCAACGTCATGCTTAGCAATGACGAGCTCCAGGTGCAGCTTCGTGAGAAGGACAAGCTCTTCGCGGAGCAAGACGAGATAGTCAAGGAAATGGAGGCCAAGTTTGAGCGCTAGGACAAGAAGTTCAAGAGCCAAGAGAAAAGAGTCCAAGAGCCAAGGACTTCGAGCTCGAGCATCAGCAGGGTGTGATTGAGAGACTTCGTTCACAGAAGAGGGTGCTCAAAGCCAAGATAGAGGCCTTGACTACCAATGTTGGGGAATACAAGACCGCTATGGAGAATGCAGGTCTTACACTTGTTGATAAGGAGGTTGATGCAGAGGAGTAGTGATGACTACTCATTTATCTTTCATTTACCATGCTTATGATTATTGAGTCGCAATGACCATCCAACATGTGGATGGCTTGCTATGGAGTGTTTTCTTTTCAAACTTGTTGTTTATGCCATTGAACTTTATGTTGTTTTGATGCTTGTTTTGGTGATTGTCTATGTGATGTATTGTGCATGTTAAGCATCTATGGGTATCTCATTCTTATCCTTATTGAAAACCACAGATGCCTCCTCGACGTGCCAACCCCAACCCGAACAACAACAATTTCACCCCCGAGATGCAGCAGCTGATGACAGCACATGCACAGCTGATGCAAATGATGACCACTTTCATGCAGAATCAGAATAAGAACAACAACAACAATAACAACAACAACAATCAGAACAATCCACCCGGATTTGACATGCTCACTAGATTCCTAATACTGAGGCCTGCAAAGTTCTCACGAACCACTGATCCCATGGTGGCAAATGATTGGCTACGCTCGGTGAACAAGTATTTGGTAACTGTAGGCTGTACCGACGAGGAGAAAGTCAGGTTTGCAGCACACCTGTTGGAAGGACCAGCAACTACTTGGTGGGATAACTTCCAGATCACCACTCCCATCGAGGATGTGACATGGGATATCTTTGAAGATGGTTTTCGTATAGCTCACATCTCATCCAGAGTGATGAATTTGAAGAAGGAGTTTCATAACCTGAAGCAGCGCCACCGCAGCGTGGCTGAATATATTGAGGAGTTCAACAATCTGGCGCATTATGCACCGGATGAAGTTGATACCGATGCCAAGAGGAAAGAGAAGTTCCTCGAAGGACTGAATGATGAACTGAACCCGCAGTTATCTGTGGCCTATTTCCCCACCTATCAATCCCTTTGTGACAAGGCTACCATCTTAGAGAATACTATGAAATAGGTTGAAAGAAGAAAGAGGAAGCACAACTCTGACAAGCACAACTCAGGATCGTCTCACAAGCGTTCCCATTATGATGATAGTGGGAGTTCCGGATCCCACAAGCATGGAAAGTACAACAACCACCATAACCACCATCATGACAACAAGCATCACCGTAGTTATGATAATGACAAGTACAAGAACCACAAAGGTGGACACAAGAGTCACCACAGTGGAAGTGGAAGTGGTAGTGGAAGCCAGCCTGGCAAGAAGAATCTCAGTCAGGTTGAATGCTTCAAGTGTAAGAAGATGGGGCATTGTGCAAATGAGTGCCCAGAAAATAAATTTGAAGGACCCAACAAGCCCAACCCTTTCCAGAAGGGACAGGTGAACCACATTAATGTGGAAGAGATCTATGAGGAACCTGATGCTGTGGCTGGTAAGTTCAAACTCAATTCTGTTCCAGCACTTGTTCTTTTTGATACTGGCGCATCGCATTCATTCATATTAAGAGCATTTGTTGAAAGAAATGAACTTCCAGTTGAAACTATTGGGTGTCCTATAAAAGTAAGTTCTCCTGGTGGAGAAATGATAGTGAACTCAGGATGTCATGACCTAGTCATAGAGTTTGGGAAGTATAAGTTTCCCGTTAATCTGATAATCCTAAATTCCCAAGGATTGGATGTCATTTTGGGAATTGACTGGATGACTAAGTACAAGGGAGTGCTAGATTGCGCCAACCATACTGTCACACTCACAAACCCAGATAATAAAAGGATTAGATTCAAGACTAACTTTGAATCAAAAGGGAGTAAGCTAAATTCTCTTAAGGGGGTTAGCATAGACAGTGTGCCAATTGTGAGAGAATATCCGGATGTGTTTCTGGAAGAATTACCGGGAATGCCACCAGATAGAGATGTGGAATTTCTGATTGACTTGCTACCAGGATCATGACCAATAGCAAAGAGACCTTACAAGATGTCAGTTGATGAGTTGAAGGAACTCAAGAAACAACTTGGAGAACAGTTGCAGAAAGGATTTATTCAACCAAGTTCTTCATCCCGGGGAGCACCAGTCTTGTTTGTGGAAAAGAAAGATAGAAGTCAAAGGTTATGCATAGATTATCGTTCACTTAATGAGGTGACTATCAAGAACAAATATCCTTTGCCCAGAATTAACGACTTGTTTGATCAGCTAGAAGGAGCCTATGTGTTCTCAAAGATTGATCTCCGGTCAGGTTATTTTCAACTTAAGATAAGGTAACAATACATACCCCAGACAGCTTTCAATACTAGGTATGGATTGTATGAGTATACAGTAATGCCATTTGGTTTGACCAATGCACCAGCCTACTTCATGAATATGATGAACAAGGTGTTGATGGAGTTCCTTGGCAAGTTTTTTGTCGTTTTCATCGATGATATTTTGATCTACTCCAAGAGCAAAGAGGAGCATGAAGGACATTTGTGTCTGATACTTGAGAAGCTTAGAGAGCATAAGCTGTATGCCAAATTCAGCAAGTGTGAATTCTGGTTGAATGAAGTTGGATTTCTTGGACATGTTGTGTCAGGATATGGTGTAGAAGTTGATCCCGCAAAAGTGTCAGCTGTAACTGAATGGAAGTCTCCTAAGTCAGTGAAGGAAGTTCGTAGTTTCCTTGGCTTGGCAGGATACTACAGAAGATTCATTGAGAATTTATCCAAGGTAGCCAAGCCAATGACGGAGTTACTAAAGAAAGACAAGAAATTTGCTTGGACTGAAGGGTGTGAACTCAGTTTCCAAGAGTTGAAAAAGAGACTAGTGACAGCACCAGTCCTATGTCTGCCAGATTTGGAGAAAGATTTCCAAGTGTATTGTGATGCATCTCATCATGGATTAGGTGCAGTTCTAATGCAAGAAGGGAAAGTTGTGGCATATGCCTCGAGACAACTCAAAAAACATGAGGTAAATTACCATACTCTTGATTTGGAGTTAGCCTCTGTTGTCCATGCACTCAAAACATGGAGACATTATCTTTTGGGAAAACGATGTGAAGTGTTCACAGATCACAAAAGTTTGAAGTATATCTTCACTCAGAAAGAAATCAACATGAGACAAAGAAGATGGCTAGAACTCATCAAGGACTATGACTTGAGTTTGCAATACCACCCCGGTAAAGCAAATGTTGTAGCAGATGCTCTAAGCCGTAAGGTATTTGTGAATGGCCTTACTAAGGGAGAGTTGCCAGATGATCTGTGTGCCCAATTTAGAGACCTTAGATTGGAGATTGTGCTTGAGGGACATCTCATGTCATTGGATGTTCAACCCACATTGTTGGACAAGATCAAGGAATCCCAAAAGACGGACAAGGAAATAGAAGAGATTAAGGAAAAGATTGGCAAGGGAAAATCTAAAGGATTCCATGAAGACGAACATGGTACTTTATGGTATGGAAAACGTATCTGCGTTCCGCAAGATCCAGAGCTTCGGAAAATGATTTTACAGGAAGCACACAACTCACCATATTCCATTCATCCGGGTAACACCAAAATGTACATGGACATGAAGGAAAGATTTTGGTGGAATAATCTCAAGAAAGACATCGCCGAACATATTGCATTGTGTGATGTGTGTAGTAGAGTGAAAGCGGAACATCAGAAACCGGAAGGATTGCTACAACCACTACCTATTCCTGATTGGAAGTGGGACAAGATTGGCATGGATTTCATTACAGGATTGCCAAGGACTAGGTCAGGATATGATTCTATTTGGGTAGTAGTGGATCGTCTAACTAAGGTGGCTCATTTCATACCCGTGAAGACAACCTACACAAGTGCTAAGTTGGCCAAGATCTATATGAATAGGATTGTATGTATGCATGGAGTACCCAAGAGTATTGTGTCTGATAGGGGAACTCAGTTCACTTCTCATTTTTGGAGGCAACTGCATGAGTCATCAGGAACGAGATTGGAATTCAGCACTGCTTTTCATCCTCAGACTGATGGACAGACAGAAAGGACCAACCAGATTCTAGAAGATATGTTGAGGGCATGTGCCCTGGACTATGGAGCTAGTTGGGATGAAAGTCTGCCTTATGCAGAATTCTCTTACAATAACAGCTATCAAGCTAGTATTGAGATGGCATCGTTTGAGTTTCTCTATGGGAGAAAGTGTACTACCCCATTGCTATGGAATGGTGTGGGAGAAAGGAACTTGTTCGGGCCAGAACTAATCAAAGAGGCTGAAGAGAAAGTCAAACTAGTAAAAGACAGATTGAAGATAGCACAGTCCCGACAGAAGAGCTACGCAGATCCTAAGCGTAGAGAAGGCACCTATGAAGTGGGTGATAGAGCTTATCTTAGAGTGTCACCACTTCGTGGAGTGAAGAGATTTGGAGTCAAAGGAAAATTGTCCCCAAGGTATGTTGGACCATTTAAGATTCTGAGTCGTAAAGGAGAAGTGGCTTATGAAATTGAATTGCTAGAATCATTGTCTGTAGTTCACAATGTGTTTCATGTGAGTCAGGTAAAGAAATGCCATCCAGAGATGGAGGAGACTTCTTTGAAGGATATTATACCTTTGGAGGAGGTCTAATTGGAAAGTGATCTCACTTATGAGGAAAAACCCATCAAGATTCTTGAGACTGCTGAAAGAGTTACTCGGACTAAGACTATCAAATTCTGCAAAGTTCAATGGAACCATTATTCCGAAGAAGAAACAACATGGGAAAGAGAAGATGATCTTCGGAAAGACCACCCTCACCTATTTGCTAGCCAATACGAATCTCGAGGGCGAGATTCACCTTAAGGGGGTTAGATTTGTAACATCCCTAAAACCATGTTTTCAAAGTTCGCATATCATCCATGCATTCATAATCATTTTAGGATCATTTTCAAAGTCATTGCAAAAACAGAAGCATTTGAATGCTTATTATTTTATGTGAGCAAAGCATTGGCTCAATGCTACTCTTTAATATAAGATTGATTGTTTAAAACCATATATGTCTAATCCTATGGTTGATTGTTGTATTCCAAAGCTTGGACAAAAATTTCAAAAACAAAATATGAATTTAAAACCATTTTCATATCTTTATTAAAACTTTGGTAAAGGCACTGTTTTCTTTTAAAACTCCAAAGGACCAAGCAGGTTTGGTGAAACAACATGGTTTTATACCTAAATATGTGCAGGTTTCACTTTATAAAAATCCAGAAAGAATTTGAAATCAAACACATTTGAAATCATTTGAAAATGTTTCCTGAAAATCAAAACAGAAATAGAAAAAGAATAAAGAAAGCAGAAAAGGCCGGCGCTGCCAATTTGGCCCAGCACAGAACCCAGCCCACTAAGCCCACCTGGGCCATTTCCCTCTACTCCTTCTCTCACCCGCGCAGAACCTACCCCCGCAGCCACTGATCGATGGGCCCTCTCTACGTCATCGTCATCTTCCCCAAATCCCGCGCAAGAACACGTCATCGCCGGCCGTTTCCCCCCAAACACCCACACCCAGTCGCCCCTGCTCTGATCAATTGCATTGATGCAGGGCGTAATATTCGCCCCTGCTCTGGCTATTTAAACACCACCTCGCCGCGGTCCTTTCCCCCCAAACACCCACACCCAGTCGCCCCCAGGCTGCGCGTATTTGAGCTCACTCCACCGCTGCACAGACGAACTCCAGCGGTGAATTCCGTTGAGAACACTCCGCCCCTTGCCTATTGGTCTTTCCAGTGTGATCTTTGCAACCTTGCGCATCGTTTAACCCCACTGGTGCATGCTAGGACCATCCAGAGCCTCGCCAATGTCATTACCAAAGCGCCACCGACGACCACGTCCACTCCGACGAGTTCTCCCCATAAGCCCCGACCGGCCCCTTCTCTCTTTTTGTTGCTCACGTGTTCGCCAGACTTGTGCGCGTCTAACGACACCATCCTTTTGGCTAGGCACGACCTGTATCTTCGCCAACAACGATGACCGACCGTAACCGATGGCTGTAGGTTCTCCGACGAGCAATAGCGGTTGTGTCCGTGCGCCCCTCGACAAGCTACTGCCATGTTGAGCTCGAGCAATAGCCCGATGGGGTATCTTTTGATCTGATCCGTGCGATCCACTTTAGATCCAACGCACCGCATCAGCCGATCCGTGCGAAGCGGTATGGACGAATCAGGATGTGACGCGTGGCCTGTTATTCGTTTTAAAAATCTGAATTAGATCTATTAGTGATTCAAACATGCAAAATTCATAACTTTTGACCCACACGTTCAAATTTTGCAAATTTTATATCATTGGAATCAGGAGAAAGAATTATATCCATTTATGCAATGTGTTTAATGTTTTGCTTCTATAAAATTGATTATTTATGCAGAGACATTTTTAGGCTTAGTTTGAGTATAGAAATTATTTGTAAAATGATTTGGAGACTAAATAAAGTTTGTTTAGTGTGTTTTTGTCTTGTTTATGATTCAGTATAGTTTCACTTGTCTTGTTTGATTTGGAAAAATCATCACATAGCATTTGCATGCATTCATATATTTTTGCTTGTATATTTTGATATGTGAATGCCATTATTTTATGTGTAGATTTTGGTGCAAATAGTGATTGTGGTTGTGAAGATTGTTGCTACTCCCCAAACTACCAAGGCAAGTGGTGCTTCATATTCTTATCCCTATATTTTTACCTATGCATTAGAAATATTTTGTATAGGACTTGCATGATTATTTTGCTAAGTATCTATATGATATGCTTGGGAAATCCTAGTAGTTGTAGTAATCTTAGAATTTACTCTAAGTTAAGATACTTGCTATTGACATGCTTAGCCTAGCTAGTAGCAACCAAGGGTGGATTATATATTCATGCTATGAGAAATGTTTCTAAGTCTTTGACTTATGTTTTGCTTAATAAAACAACTAAGTGAACCAAACACCTGGGTGGAATGGAAAGAATGGTTTGTGTTGAGTGGTTACACAAGGCCCATTTCTATGGTTTACCTTGTGTATCTCACTTGTGGAAAGCCACCCAGGAACAAAGGGATTTGAGATGCCAAATGTTAAGAAGCTTCTAGTGTATCCACATGGCATTATGGGCTATGCCTGGATCACATAGTTTCTTTTTCTTATTTTTTGCCTCTTTTTATCAAAAACTCAAACAAATTTAGTCTAGTTTGCTTTGCTTTCCCTATTCAAAAACACAAAAAAATTAGTTCCTACTCTAGTTGATGGTCTGTCATTGCCTTGCGTTGTCATGCTTTCTATGAATGGATGGTGTCTTTGAAACTAGTTCTTATTGGCAAGGTGGGTTAACAGAAGAAGAAAAGAATTATTATAAGGAACACCGTTTGTCAGAAAAAGGGAAACACCTATGGGAACAAATTGAGAAATTGAATACTATTGCTAGAGAGGTGTGCTCTACTTATAATGTTACTTATTTCTTTGATAAAGCTTGTTGCTGTAGGAGGTATAAACACCCCCCTTTTCAATGTGAGTATAATGATAATGTTACCATATCCTCTTATGTTAAAGGAAATTATGACTTTGATGATGTGGAAAAAATTGAAGAATTATTTCCTTCAACGGTGCATTTGAACTTGCCAGTTTGCTTGAAAATACTAATGATGCACCTTATGAATATGAGGTTTATGAGATACTTAAATTTTGCTTTAATAATTACAAGGAATAAAATGGCTATATTCTTGAATATTTTAATAGATGCTTTCCACAAATGGAAGAGACTAATGCCTTGCAGGAGCCTATGGAAGAAGAAATTGTTGAAACTGGAAGCTCATTAGATGAAAAAGAGGAGGAGAGTGATGAAAAAAAGGAGGAAGAATGGATCTACCCATGCCTACCTTCTAATTAAAGTAACTCTTTACCTCTTATATTATTTGATTGTCCCCCATGCTTACCAAAGGAGGATGAATGTTATGTTCCTATGGATCCTTTTGAAATATCTACTTTGGGTAAAACCTGTGAAGGTTTTAATCCCACTATTTTTGAGCTTGATAGAAATTATGTGTTTGCAGATCATGAAAAGCATGCTTTATGTGGTAGCTATATTTTTTAGTTTATTCATGATGCTACTGAAAATTATTATGAGAGAGGAAAGTATGGTTGTATAATTTTTCATGATACTGAAACACCTCTCTATGTGCTGAAAGTTTTGAAGTTACTCTTGTTTTATCTTCCTATGCTTGTCACTTTGTTCTTTGTGAACTTATTTGTGTACAAGATTCTTATGCATAGGAAGTGGGTTAGACTTAAATGTGTTTTGAATTTGCTTCTTGATAATCTCTTTTACTTCAATTCATATTTCTTATGTGAGCATCTTCTCAAACTATCAAGCCTAACTTTAAGGCGTTAAATAAAAGTACTTGTTGGGAGATAACCCAAGAGTTTCCTTGAGTCTTGGAAGTTATTACTTCAGTAATGACCTCTCCTTATCCTTTTTGTTTGCTTTTTGAACCAAGAATGACCTCTAATGAGAGGGAAGTAAGATTTGGGGAGTTGCTATCCCAAAATAGATTTTTGTCCTCCACCATAAAAATTCTTGAGGAGTATATATAAGTCGGATTGAGCTAAAAATTTGCAAATAAATCCCCCATTATGTTAGATAACTTTCGTTAGTTAAACACTTTTTTAATTGAGCAACACGAGATTTTCGAAAAAATCGGTTTCTACCTGCTGGTCTGTTTTGACAGATTTCTACCACTATTTGCATTTGCTTCATATTGATTCCTTTTTGGGTTCTTTTTGGGGAAATCGAGCTTTTTGAAGGTGTTGCTACAGTATATTGTGTTTTTAGTGAAAAGGTTTGTTGTTCTAAAGCTAAACCCAAGGGTCTATTATCTTTTGAATACAGTAATGTTGCTAATGAAGATTGTATGAAGTTTTGTATGAAGGAAAATTTCAGGTGTAGAGAGAAAATGATGTAATGACATGAAGAATGGACACAAGATCAATTTTGGGGATGCCAGCCCGGTGTCACCCCAAGAAATATCCAAGAGGTACAAGCGTCAAAGCTTGGGGATGCCCAAGGCATCCCCTTCTTCATCAATAAAAAGCTCAGGTCTATTTAGACACTTCATTTTTATTGTTTCATGCATTGTTGTGTTGTTGTTGGAGCGTCTTAGTTTTAGTTTGTTTGCTTAGTTTGTTTAGTTTGCTTGAATAAAGTAGTTTGGACCCCCGGTCTCTCTGTGTTGTTTCAAAAAAGTTGATTGGTGTTGGAAAGGAGTAGGAAGTTCTTGCTTGGAAGTGCAAGAGAAGCTTGCATTGACTATGACTTAGACTTTAGCATGACATGCTAGGTGTTGTTTTGACCTTATACTTAGTGATTATTGATGTAGCATGTCTTGTTCCAAACAATTGGGATTGCTTAGTGTGCCTTGAAAGAATTATGCGTTGTTTTAGCATGCAAAAGCATAGTATTGTGGTATTCTCCTTTGATGATTTGTTTGGGTTGACTTGGCACATGCTCACACCATGTTATGACTATGAACAAGTCGCCATAGCCTCTATGATAATTTAGTCCTTGACTTGTAGTACCACTCTATGCTTTGATTAGTAATGTTTTGTTGCTCTGCATGATTATGGCCATTATTGCTCTCTTAGTTGGTTTCTCCCTGTCTTCTGCTAGCTTCCACTTGTATGAGTAAGCTCTACTCATGCTTCGAACTCCAAAGAAACCAAGTTATTCCAAAGTGTCCACTATAAATTCCTATGCATGGCGTGTTATACCATTCTAAGTATGTTCTTGTTTTCAGCTATCTTCTAATTTAAAAAGTATTTTGTTATGTGAAAACTTAGTGATTAAATCCCTCGCGAACTTGATGGCACACTTTATATTCTTTGCCCCTAATAAACTTGAACCATTGTGTCATCTAAGTTGTATATGCTTGCACTTATACATTGGAATTAGCAAAACCATGCTGTCATGGGGAACGTTTTCAACATTGCACGTGTACTTTGTACACATTTGATATCATGCTCTTTTGTCTACGGATGTCATCGATGTGAAATAAAGAGGGAGCTTGTAAGTCCATGGAGTTATGTATTTTGTGTTAGAGAAACGCCTGGGCCGCTAGCCTAAGCCATGCCTAATCATGGTGGAAACTTGCAGCATCACCATAATGACCTATCTGTGAAGCATCCTCAATAAAAAAGCTATGCACATAGTAAATAAAAATATCGCTGAGATGATCATTGTCTGCTTGCCTTGTCATTTTATTTATGGGATGGCTCCTGTACCATGTGCAAGGGGTACCCCGTTGGCGGTTCTCTATGATACGCATGTACTTACTATGACAAGAACTTATAGGTGACTGAAGTTGAGTAGCATGAGGTGTGGCCCTCGTATTCAAGGGACTTGAGATTGCCAACTTATACTTTGTTAAGCATATACTCCATAGTTTGTTCACTTTAACCTTAATCACTTCAAGATGCTTATGATAGGGGCAATGCGGGCTGAAAGCTAACAAGTACCATAATTTTCAGAAGCTCTTTTTGAAACTTGAAATCCCTTCTTCCCTTTGTGAAGGGCCCTTCTTCCACTATTATATTGAGTCTCCACCTTCTACCTTTAGGCACCATTAAGAGAGCATAGTTGTCATTCTTAGTTCTATGTGCAATGTCCCAAAACTTATTGATTGATGCATATTGTGATATTGCTTGTTCTTGTGCTACTTGTATCTAGTCACTCTTATGAACTTTGAAGGTGTCCTATGCATCTATTTGCTACTCCATGAGGGACAAGTTGAATGCCACTATTCCATGTTTTTTGTATGTGAAAGGAACAAACGTTTTTCAATGCATGTTATTCATGCCACTATCCCAGCTTTCAATGCTTGCAAATGGTTTGATCTTGGTGTTGATGGTGCATGTCACCTCAAAAATTATTCTTTTATCACTTACCTACTCGAGGACGAGCAGGAGTTAAGCTTGGGGATGCTTGATACGTCGAAAACGTATCTATAATTTTTGATGTTCCATGCTTGTTTAGTATCTACTTTGCTTTGCTTTGTCTACACTTTGAGGTGTTTTTATATCTTTTATGGAACTAACCTATTAACAAGTTGCCACAGTGCCAGTTGCCTGTTTTTTTCTGTTTTGTGGTTCCAGAAAGGCAGAAAATCAATATTCTCGGAATTGGATGGGACAAAAGCCAAAGTCAATATTTTACTATGGGCGACACGAAGCCAGAAGACGAGACGGAGGGGCGCCACAGGGCGGCCAGACCCCCCTAGGAACGGGTGGTCCCACCTCGTGCCTGGGCAGGGTGTGGCCCCCTGGCTCGCCCCTTCGCCTATAAGAAGCCCCTGATGCAGAAACACTAGGAACCCAATCAAAACTCCATGAAACCGTCTGTAGTCGCCGCCACCATTGTCCCTAGATCGGGGGGATCTGAAGTTCTTCCCAGCACCCTGCTGGAGGGGATATCATCCCGGAGGCCTTCTTCTTCATCATGCCAGCCTCCGGTATGAAGCGTGAGTAGTTCCACCTTGGACTACGGGTCCATGTAGTATCTAGATGGTTGTATCTCCTACTTGTGCTTTCATGTATAGATCTTGTGAGCTCTGTTCATGATCAAGATCTAATCTATTTGTAATCATGCATGTTGTGTTTGCGGGGATCCGATGGATATTGAGATTACTATGTCAGATTGATTAATGGTTTTGTCTATTTGATTATATCATGTCTGTGTCTTTTGTGATCTTGCATGCTCTCCGTTGTTAGTAGCTATCTTGGCCAAGTAGTTCCTAGTGACTCCAAGAGGGGGTATTTATGCTCGATAGTGGGTTCGTGCCTCTAGTTTCCAACAGAAGTGATAGAAATCTCTTCGGTTGTAGATGTGTTGTTGCCACTAGGGAGAAAACAACGGTCTCTTGTTCATGGACAAGTGGATTGTTTATTGCCCAATCAAATCTATGTATATTGTTGTATTGCCCAATCGAATCTCATAGGATATTTTTGTCTAGTACTGCATTGTTATGCCTTGCTCAGTTCCTGTCAATTGCCCTGCTGTAATTTGTTTACCCTTCATGCCATGTTGTTTATCTAAGGAGAGCACCTCTAGTGAACTATGGACTCCGATCAAATGTGCAGGTCTCCACGTTTCTTGCAGCACCATTGGGACGTTTCCTTCCTCCTACTGGTTCAATAACCTCGGTTTCATACTGAGGGAAACTTGCCTGCTGTACTTCATCATACCTTCCGCTTGGGGTCTCCCAACAAAGTGCTTCTGCACTCATCAGAAGGTGGAAGGTCTTTTGGCGTTCGCCAACGGCGCTGCTCCCCACCAGAATTCAAGGGACACGGAGGCGCTGAAGATGTTGGATATCTTGATCTTCGCCAAGAGGAGGATTGAGTTTTTGATAAAGCATGAGGCCTCCGTGGATCTGACTTGATCCACTGCTGGCTGGAGCGCCTGATTTAGCCTCTCTAGCACCATGGAGATCGTCTCATGCACCAGATCATGAGAGACAAGAAGGACAAGATGCGGGTCAGTTCGATCCAGATTCCGGTGAAGGACTACAGGACCCTGATGCAATATTTGTTCAAGTAAGAAGTGGAGTGAAAGGTTCCAGAAGTCTCCTTGAAGATGTATAAGTCCAACCATACTCTGACTCCGGTAAATATTTCGACTCTGCTTTTGCGATTTGTCATTGTTTTCTGTTCTTTCTCCGACTCTATTTTTATCGATGCCCTTTGACTTTGTTAGCTCGACAAACTCTCTGAGTCTGAGCTAGCTCCACTAGAGGGCTATCCTTCAGACGATCCGGAGGCGTCAAAGGATGATGAGGTGCAAGAAGTTGCCGCCCCCGCCTCTAAGAAGCGTAAGGCGAAGGAATTTTTTGTTACTGCTAGTAGCCAAGTGCTGCCAGTAGTTAAAAAGTAAGCACACTGTCTTTTATTTTTAGTACTTTTGTACCTTTATTTCTTTCCAACCAGATATTTAGGATTTTCGTGTTCTAGAGCTAAATCAGCTTTGATGAGTAAGATCTAGCCGGACAACAAGTCGGGAAAGCAGATGCTTCAGCAAAAGCTTGTTATCTCCCTACCATGCCACAACCAACTCCATTTAGTACTCCATCAGCACAGGAAGCTTCTGCCTCTCCTGATGCTGGTGACATCTGGAAAGCCCTGGTCATCATTTATGACTAGGCAACTAACAAGGGTGAACCCGTCAAGCGTAATGATCCCATGGTAACATCTATAGGAACGATGGATAAAGTGGCTGAAGAGGAAAGAAAAGGAAGAGATCCTTAGGCTGGCTCAATCCAGCCTTGAGAAGCAAACCCTGACCCAGAGGCAGCGATCCAGGAGGAGGAGGAGGTCAAGCTAGTCAGCCTCCTGGACCAAATTTTGGTCCGGGATGCTAAAGATTAATCTGGTGAACTTCCAGCGACGGATGTTCCTTCCCTCACCCTTACCGAGAAGGTGTTTCATAGCACCAATCTTGGATTTGAAAAGTCGCACCTGGAACACATTGTAAGTTTCCGATTCTTATTTGCATTTATTATCATATCCTCTAGCCCCAAAGCATAAAGCCAGATAAACATCGTTAGATCCGAGTTGATGCTTTTAGGTTGCAAAAGAACGATGTAAGGTAGCCACCAAGGCTCGTGTTATAATTTTACTTAGTTAAATTTGCAGCCCAAGTCTTAGTAGCCGTCTGATGGTATTCCGTCTCTAAACTTACAGAAAATTGCATCTTCCAACCAGGAATTGCTCAAGAAAATTTGCAATAAACGCAAAGAAATCAAAGCTTTGCGCCTTGATAATTCGAAGTTGAAAATTGAGAAAGATGAAGCAGAAGGTAAATTTTTTCGACTTCCTCTTTGTTAGTTAAATTTTTGTCTTAGTCAAACTTGTTTTGTCCGACTAATATTTTTTCCTTTGCAGAACTATTTTGCCAGTCCAGCAAGATGGTGAAGCAATCTGAGAACATCAAGGTCTTGGAAATAGAGAATTCTGAGCTTCGGGAGAAGCTTGAGAAACTAACTATAGAATCAGAGAAATTCGTAGCTGCTGTCCTGGAGTCAAGCAACCATGAGACCATGAGGCTCTAAAATCTAATAGACCTCTGAGATAAATAACTAGCTAATCTCATGAAGGACTTGGATATTCACAGGGATCTTGCCCAGGCCACATCTAGTGAACTGAACAGCCTCCGCAAGGAGCATGCTCAATGGAATCACTCTCTACTAGGTAAGATTTCTGAATTTTTCTTTTTGCTGATTTTTCGACTTCCTTTTTAGTTAAATTTTGAATTTTTGGCTCTTTTCTAGCCTCCCTGAATCTTTCCGACTCTCCTACCTTTGAACCTTTCCTCGAGCGCATTAAGCTTGTCGGAGATATCTTGTACGACTTCCGCCAAACTCTTGAAGAGGCTGGCGAGTTCGTCAAGCTTTCCGACTTGCACACAATGTCAGTGCACGAGCTGAGGGACAAGGTCAAGGAAATTCCGAAGCTTATCGAATACTGGAAGGTCTCCTACAGGACATCAATGACATCCAAGAGTCTTGTGCAGGTTATGCTTGTCGTGTGGCGGAGATGACCAACTATATGAAGTCGTTCTTCGAATCCATCGCCGCGCCTCCCTCGCCCCAAGATCCAGAAGCCAGCATTGCTTCCGAGTCTGAGATCGAGGGCGACAATGCCGTCGACTCCAGCGCTCCATTTGCTTCATCACCACCGCCTGATTCTACAACATAAACATTTTTTATTTTTTATTATCAATTTCTGGCAATGTAATCATGGAAAGAATATTTTATCTATGCTGGTCTGGTAAAAACTAATGCTTTTACTATCATAACACTTTATGCTTATATATTTTTACGCATATGCTTGAAAATTTCTGAAGCACTTTGGTTTTTTATGCCTGTACTTGTCATTTTATCTGGCTCTCTGCATTGTCCCTTTCATGGGTCGGCCAACCTTTAGCACGAAAACTTTGCCGAGCAACGGAGCGCAAATGCTAAACCAGTTTAAACTCGGAAACAAAGCCGTATTCTAGTACCAACAACTCATTACTCGGAAAATACGCGCGTCTACGCAATCAGATAAAAAACCAAAGTATAGACAATAAATTAAATTTTGTACCCTAAGGTAACATTTTTTAGATATTCAAAAATCATAACCAGAACGAACATGAGCATAAAGTACTTTCAAGCATTCTGGGATTTTTGAAAAATTGACATGCTTTTTTTGAAATAAGATGGCAAAAAACTTCTCAAAGATAACATATGAGGAAACCAATACTTTATTTCACTTTGAACATGTACATATATGATTTCAAGAAAATATAGCTAAAAATAGAAAGGACGTAGCTGTGAAATATTACATGGACGGTATATTTCATTCGGGTATGTGCTGCCACCAGCTTTCTTTCTCTTCCGAGTATCAGGTCTTTCCTTGACTTGTCCCATATCGGTTAAATAATATGACCCATTATGAAGAACTCTACTAACCATAAAAGGTCCTTCCCAAATTAGGGAAAGTTTGTGCTTTATTTTTTGCACAAGTCGGAGAATCAAATCGCTTATTCTGGAAGAACGGTTTTACACTCACTAACTATGATACTTGCGCAACTTCTATTGGTAGGCTGTAGATCTCCTCTCAGAAACGACACGTACTTCTTCGATTATATCAAGGTCATCTTGTCGAGAAACTTCTGCATATTATTCGATATACGCTTTGACTCGTGGAGACTGATGAATTAGATCACTTGGAAGAACTGCTTCTGCACTATAGACCAAGAAAAAAGGAGTATAGCCGGTTGATCTGTTAGGAGTTGTACGTAAGATCCATATCACAGACGGTAATTCTTCCGCCCAAGCCCCTGCGGCTTGATGAAGCGGTGCCTCGAGGCGAGGTCGGATTCCTTGTAAAATAAGGTTATTAGTTCTTTTGACTTTTCCATTAGCTTGTGGATGTGCGACTGATGCAATATCGAGTCGGATCCATTGTTCTTTGCAGAATTAATCAAGTTCACCCATGGAAAAATTGCTCCCATTTTCAGTAATTATATTGTGCGGATATTCAAATCGTATGATTACATCTTCGACGGACTTTCTTCCAGTGGCTCCATCGCAACTTGTTACGGGTTTAGCATCAATCCATTTTGTAAATTTATCCACCATCACTAGTAGGTGAGTAAATCCACATTTTTCCATGCGAAACGGCCTACCATATCAATCCCATAGACCGCGAACGGCCATGTAATAGGGATTGTTTGCAGCTGTTCAATCATAACATGTGCCTAATGAGCGTACTTTTGGTAGCCTCTGCATGTTTTGAATAGTTTATCAGCATCTATCTTAGCTATAAGCCAAAAGAATCCATGTCGATAATCTTTTGCCACTAAGGATCTGGCTGCAGCATGATGACCACACTCGCCTTCATGGATTTCTCTAAAGATTTCCACTCCTTCTTCCAAAGAAATACATAGCTGAAACATGTCAGAAACACTTCGTTTATAGAGCTCACCATTTATTATAGTGTAGGCTTTTGCTCGTCGGACAATCTGCCGGCTCAAGACTTCGTCTTCGGGTAGTTTTCCGTCTATCAGGAAATCTAGATAGGGTTTTGTCCAGCTGGGAATTACAGCTAGAACTGCTATTAAAGGCGATCCGGATTTCGTAGGATAGTCCTCATGAACTCCAACTATGGAGGGGACCCTTAAATGCTCTAAGAAAGCGCCATCCGGTACTTGTTTTTGTGCAGAACCTTCCATGATAGAGCATCTGCTCCCTCATTTTCTGCTCGAGGGATGTGCTGAACCTCAAAACCCTCGAACGATTTAGATAGTTCATCCACAATAGCTTTCTATGATTCCATGTTCTTGTTTGCCTTGCAGATATCGGATACTTGCCGAGCAGATAAATCCGAGTCTCCATAACACATGGGTCTTGATATGCCAATGTTTTTGGCCATGCGTATTCCATGTAGTAGTGCTTCATACTCGACAATGTTGTTGGTTGCCGTGAAGTGTATATTTAACACATAGAATAGCTTATCTCCTTGGGGTGATTTGAGCACCACGCCAGCCCCCGAACCTCCTCGTGCTTTTGATCCGTCAAAGTGAAGGGTCCAAAATTCCGAGTCTTTAGGGCCAGTGTTTTCTGCTGTCTCTGTCCAATCAACAAAAAAGTCGGCAAGTATTTGGGACTTGATTGTTGTACGTGGTTTGTACTCAATATCAAAAGCTGCAATCTCTATTCCCCACTTTGCGATACGTTGTAAGATCCCTCCTTTATAAAGGAAAAAGGATCTCTATGATTGCAATGCTAGTCCCTGGATCAATGCTAGCATCCACAGTTTAAGATGAAGTACACAGAAACAAAGGTCATTATTACAGTCATTCCAGAGACAAACATAGTCTTTTACAACTCTATGGCCACAGGCCTAGTACAAGAGTTTAAATGAGTAAATAAATAAATAAGTCTTCATCTTCATGTGCCACAGGCAAGCATGTTGAGTTTAGACTCATGACTCCTAATCATCATCAGAATAACCTGCAACATCACAAGTTACAACCACAGTGGGTCAATACATTGGAATAGTATTGGCAGGTGATACCTTAGTAGAATATTGGTGGACTAGATACTATATGCATTTTAGCTAAGTGTAGCTTAGGCTTTCTTTGCTCAAAATAGGCTTTGCCTATTAGTTGAAAACACTAAGTTTTTCATTGTCAAAAACTTTACCCAAGGAACCACCAATAGACATTGGGGTCCTTCACCCTTGTTCAACCACAAGTTTTACTTAGAAATTGGGATGAGGAGATTCTTGATAGCTTCCATGTCTTGATGCTCAAGTTGTCCTTTTCCAGGGACATGGCTAAGTACTTAGATTCTTCCATCTGCAGAGGTTGTGCACTTTCCCCACAAGACTTGATTTTCACCAAGACAGGACCTTTCAGAAGCCTTCCCTTAGACCAAATAGATGCGCTCCAACCTATCAATCCCACTACCACCAACTGTCCAAATGGCTAAGTTATTGCAACCTATATGATCCAGGCAAAGCCCATATTGCCAAGTGGCTGCACTAGAAGCTTCTTAACATTTGGCCTCTCAAATCCCTTTGTTCCTGGGTGGCTTTCCACAAGTGAGATACACAAGGTAAACCATAGAAATGGGCCTTGTGTAACCACTCAACATAAACCATTCCTTCCATTCCACCCAGGTGTTTCATTCAGTTAGTTGTTTTATTAAGAAAAAAAACATAGTCCAAAGACTTAGAAATATTTATTCATAGCATGAACATATAACCACCTTTGGTTGCTACTAGCTAGGCTAAGCATGCCATAGATAAGCATCTTAACTTAGAAATTTCTAGCAATTCTACAACTACTAGGATTTCCCAAGCATAGCATATAAAGACCAAAATTTATCCATGCAAGTCTAGAAAAATATTTCTAATGCATATTTGAAAACATAGGAATAAAATCATGAAGCACCACTTGCCTTGGTAGTTTGGAGAGTAGCTACAATCCTCACAATCACAATCACTATTTGCACCAAAATCTACACATAAAATGATAGCACCAAATCACATACAAAATAAATACAAGAAAAAATATATGGATGCATGCAATATGATATGTGATGATTTTCTATACTCAACAAGACAAGTGCACAATACTGGTTCATAAACAAGTTCAAAACTTTCCAAACAATCTTTATTTGAACATTAAAACATTTCTGAAATAATTAGTATACATAAAATAGGCCTACACATGTTTCTGTAAAAATAATCATTTTAACAGAAACAAAACATTAAACACATTGCATATATGAAAAGGGCTTTCTCTCCTGATTCCATTGATATAAAATTTGTCAAATTTGGACGTGGGAATCAAAAGTTATGATTAAAACAAGTTTAAACATCTAATAGATTCAAATTATGATTTTAAATATAAACCCTAGCCACGCGGCGTGTTCCTATTGGTTGGTACCGGTTCGGGCGGATCGATCAACGAGAGCCACACGATCTAAATGAAGATGCATGGCCAGATCTAACGCGTACCTCTTCGGCACAGATCTAATCTTACTCGTTATATCTAAATCCTACGGCCCTAATCTAATTGACCACAGACGGGCAGCGCTAGCAGCGGCGACTGGCGGCGGCGTCTCTGTCAGGGCTGCTACCGGTGTTCTAGGTCGCGCGGGAGAGGGAGAAGGGGCTTACCATGCTCGCCGTGTGCTGCTGATGCTCAAGGTGGGCTTCGTTGGCGAAGGGGCGCGCAGAGGTGGTCGCTGGAGCTCGTCAGAGTTGTGCACGGCGTTGGATGCTCACTGATGGAGTCGAAGAAGACGTTCTGGGGCACGAGGATCCAAAAAAAAGGCGTTAGTAGGTGCGCTAGATGCAGGCGAACACGTCCGTGTGATTCAGAAATGGAGGGGGACATGAGGCTCACCGAATTTAGTCGCCGGAGTTGGAGACGGCGTCGGGAACTTGCGGTGTTCGATGGAGTCGACGACCTGGGGTAGTACAAGACGAACCAAAGATGTCAGAAGGAGCGCAAGAAGGTTGCGAAGCAGTTCGCGTGAACTAGAGAGGAAGGCGCGCACAGAGCTCACCGGGATTGGTCGCCGGAGTGGGTTCTGTCTGCGGCGGTGTACTGGCAAATACCGGCAGCCTGGTGGCGCTTTGTGCTCGGGGTCTAGGGGAAATGGAGAGGGGTCAGAGGGGGTTTAAATAGCAAGGTCGCGAGCATGATCCACTCGAGCATTGATCGTGAATTGAAGCCGCAAATCAATCCAGAAACGGCCGAGTGATTTGGGGGAGGAACTCGTCGCCGGGGTGGAGAAGAAGACCATTGTGTGGGCCGCGTTGTCAGTGAGAGAAACAGAGGGGAGGTGGGGACATGCGGTCAGTCACTCGGTGGGTTTGTTTGTGAGTAAAGAAAAATGGTTCGCGGGAGGGGTTGCTGGGCTAGCTGGGCCGGGTTGGGCCAGATTAGGCTGTTTGCTTATTTTTTTCTCTTTATTCCTTTTCTTTTTCTGTTTGATTTTCTAAAATGATTTTCAAACCTCATTTCAAATCAGTTTGTTTTCAAACTTTCTCTGGTCTTTTGTACAGTGATCTTTGTACTCAATTATGTGTCAAACACATCTGTTCACTCAAACCTACTTGGGCCATTTGAAAAATAAAAAGAAATCAAGCCTTTGGAAGATATAATAAAAGGCATAAACTTTGGTTTTATTTCATACTTGTTTTGAAACTTGGCTCAAGCCTTTGGAGTCACTTAAGTTAGGAATCTAAACAATACTGAGTGAATATTAGTAACTTTCTCAAAAGCAAGTAGCACAAAGGCTAGAGCATTCATACATGAAATAATGAGCACACATGCTCCTGTTTTGAAATGATTTTTGAGATGAAATCCTACATGATCATGGATGCATGGATGATATGCATGAGTTTTTGAAACATTATTTTAGGGATGTTACAAATCTAACCCCCTTAAGGTGAATCTCCCCCTCGAGATTCGGATTGGCTAGCAAATAGGTGAGGGTGGTCTTTCCGAAGATCATCTTCTCTTTCCCATGTTGCTTCCTCTTCGGTATGATGGTTCCACTGAACTTTGCAGAACTTGATAGTCTTAGTCCGAGTAACTCTTTCTGCAGTCTCAAGAATCTTGATAGGTTTCTCTTCATATGTGAGGTCACTTTACAATTGAACCTCCTCTAAAGTTATAGTATCCTTCAAAGAAGTTTCTTCCATTTCCGGATGACATTTCTTAAGCTGACTCACATGAAACACATTATGAACTGCTGACAAGGACTCTGGCAATTCAATCTCATAAGCGACTTCTCCTTTACGAGTCAGAATTTTGAATGGTCCAACATATCTTGGGGCCAACTTTCCTTTAACTCCAAACCTCTTCACTCCACGAAGTGGTGACACTCTAAGATAAGCTATGTCACCTACTTCATAGGTGACTTCTCTACGCTTAGGATCTGCGTAGCTCTTCTCTCGGGACTGTGCTATCTTCAATCTGTCCTTAACCAGTTTGACTTTCTCTTCAGCCTCTTTGATGAGTTCTGGTCCGAACAAGCTTCTTTCTCCCACACCATTCCATAGCAATGGGGTGGTACACTTTCTCCCATAGAGAAACTCAAATGGTGCCATCTCAATACTGGCTTGATAGCTATTATTATAAGAGAATTCTGCATAGGGCATACTTTCATCCCAACTGGCTCCATAGTCTAGGGCACATGCCCTCAACATATCTTCAAGAATCTGATTTGTCCTTTCTGTCTGTGCATCAGTCTGAGGATGAAAAGCGGTACTGAATTCCAACCTCGTTCCCAATGACTCATGTAGTTGCCTCCAAAAATGAGAAGTGAATTGAGTTCCCCTATCAGACACAATACTCTTGGGTACTCCATGTAGACATACAATTCTGCTCATATAGATATTGGCTAACTTAGCACTTGTATAAGTTGTCTTTACGGGTATGAAATGAGCCACTTTACGCGATCCACTACTACCCAAATAGAATCATATCCTGACCTGGTCCTTGGCAGTAATGAAATCCATACCAATCTTGTCCCACTTCCAATCAGGAATAGGTAGTGGTTGAAGCAATCCTGCTGGTTTCTGGTGTTCCGCCTTCACTCTACTACATACATCACACAAAGCAATATGTTCGGCGATGTCCTTCTTGAGATTATTCCACCAAAATATTTCCTTCATATCCATGTACATTCTTGTAAAATCAGTTTCCGAAGCTCCGAATCTTGTGGAACACAGATACGTTTTCCATGCCATAAAGTACCCTGTTCATCTTCATGGAATCCTTTGGCTTTTCCTTTGCCAATCTTTTCCTTAATCTCTTCAATTTCCTTATCAGACTTCTGGCTTCTTTGATCTTGTCCAACAAAGTAGGTTGAACATCCAAAGACATGAGATGTCCTTCAGGCACAATCTCCAATCTGAGATCTCTAAATTGGGCACACAGATCATCTGGCAATTCTCCCTTTGTAAGGCCATTCACAAAAACCTTACGGCTTAGAGCATCCGCTATAACATTTGCTTTACCTGGGTGGTATTGCAAACTCAAGTCATAGTCCTTGATGAGTTCTAGCCATCTTCTTTGTCTCATGTTAATTTCTTTCTGGGTGAAGATATACTTCAAACTTTTGTGATATGTGAACACTTCACATCGCTTTCCCAAAAGATAGTGTCTCCATGTTTTGAGTGCATGGACAACAGAGGCTAACTCTAAATCATGAGTAGGGTAGTTTACTTCATGAGTTTTGAGTTTTCTCGAGGCATAAGCCACAACTTTCCCTTCTTGCATAAGTACTGCACCTAAACCATGATGAGATGCATCACAATATACTTGGAAATCTTTTTTCCAAATCTGGCAAACACAAGACTGGTGCTGTCACTAGCCTCTTCTTCAATTCTTGAAAGCTGATTTCACAACCTTCAGACCAAGCAAATTTCTTGTCTTTCTTTAGCAATTCTGTCATAGGTTTTGCTACCTTGGAGAAATTCTCAATAAACCTTCTGTAGTATCCTGCCAATCCAAGGAAACTACAAACTTCTTTTACTGACTAAGGTGATTCCCATTCAGTCACAGCTGAAACTTTAGCAGGATCAACTGCTACACCATCTCCTGACACAACGTGTCCAAGAAATCCAACTTCATTCAACCAAAACTCACATTTGCTGAATTTGGCATATAGCTTATGCTCTCTAAGCTTCTCTAGTATCAAACGTAGATGTCCTTCATGCTCTTCCTTACTCTTGGAGTAGATCAAAATGTCATCGATGAAAACGACAACAAACTTATCAAGAAATTCCATGAACACCTTGTTCATCATATTCATGAAGTATGCTGGTGCATTGGTCAATCCAAATGGAATCACGGTATACTCATACAATCCATACCTTGTGGTGAAAGTTGTCTTAGGTATGTCTTGTTCTCTTATCTTGAGCTGGAAATAACCTGGCCGAAGATCAATCTTTGAAAACACACAAGCTGCTTCTAACTGATCAAACAAGTCATTGATTCTAGGCAAAGGATACTTGTTCTTGATAGTCACCTCATTGAGTGAACGGTAGTCTGTGAATAATCTTTGACTTCTATCTTTCTTCTCCACAAACAAAACTGGTGCTCCCCAAGATGAGGAACTTGGTTGGATAAAACCTTTCTGCAACTGTTCTCCAAGCTGCTTCTTGAGTTCTTTCAACTCATCAACTGACATCTTGTATGGTCTTTTTGCTATTGGTCCAGATCCTGGTAGCAAATCAATAAGAAACTCCACATCTCTATCTGGTGGCATTCCCGGCAATTCTTCTGGAAACACACCTGGATACTCACTCAAAATAGGCACGCTGTCTATGCTAACCCCCTTAAGAGAATTTAGCTTACTCTCTTTTGATTCAAAGTTAGACTTGAATCTAATCCGTTTCTTTTCCAGGGTTGTGAGTGCAACAGTACGATTAGCACAATCTAGTACTCCTTCATACTTAGCCATCCAATCCATTCCCAATATTACATCCAGTCCTTGAGAATCTAGGATTATCAGACTCACTGGAAACTTATGCTTTCCAAACTCTATCACTAGATCCCGGCATCCGAGACTTACTATCATGTCTCCACCTGGAGAACTAACTTTTATTGGACACCCAATGTTTTCAGTTGGAAACCCATTTCTATCAACAAATGCTTTTGATATGAATGAATGCGATGCTCCAGTATCAAAAAGAACAAGTGCTGGAATAGAATTGAGTTTGAACTTACCAGCAACAGCATTTGGCTCCTCATAGATTTCCTCCACATTGATGTGGTTCACTTGTCCCTTCTGAAAAGGGTTGGGCTTGTTGGGCCCTTCAACTTTCTTTTCTGGGCATTCATTTTCATAATGCCCCATCTTCTTGCACTTGAAACACTCAACCTGACTAAGATCCTTCTTGAAAGGCTGGCTTCCACTGCCACTTCCACTACCATTGTGGTGGCTCTTATATCCACCCTTGTTATTCTTGTACTTGTCGTTGTCATGACTACGGTGACTCTTGTTGTCATGATGACGGTTGTGGTTGTGGTGCTTGTTGAATTTCCCATGCTTGTGGGATCCTGAACTCCCACTATCATCATAATGGGAACGCTTGTGAGACGATCCCGAGCTGTGCTTGTCAGAGTGCTTTCTCTTCCTACTTTCAACTTGCTTCATCTTGTTCTCCAAAATAGCAGTCTTGTCACAAAGAGACTGGTATGTGGGAACATAGGCCACAACTAACTGCAGGTTCAATTCATCATTTAACCCTTCAAGGAACTTTTCGTTCCTCTTAGCATTAGTTTCAACTTCATCCGGTGCATAACGCGCCAGATTGTTGAACTCTTCAATATATTCAGCCACGCTGCGGTGACGTTGCTTCAGGTTATGGAACTCTTTCTTCTTCAAACTCATCACTCCGGATCAGATGTGAGCAGTACGGAAACCTTCTTCAAAGATAGCCCATGTCACATCTGCAATGGGAGTGGTGATTTGGAAGTTATCCCACCAAGTAGCTGCTGGTCCTTCCAACAAATGAGCTGCAAATCTGACTTTCTCCTCATCAGTACAGCCAACTGTTACCAAGTCCTTGTTCACAGAGCGTAGCCAATCATTGGACACCATAGGATCAGTTGTTCCTAAGAATTTTGTTGGCCTCAATCTCAAGAACCTGGTAAGCATGTCAAAACCCGGTGGGTTGTTCTGATTGTTGTTGTTGTTATTGTTATTGTTATTGTTGTTGTTGTTGTTATTGTTGTTCTGATTCTGGATGAACGTAGTCATCATCTGCATCAGCTGAGTCTGAGCTGTCATCATTTGCTGCATCTCAGGGGGTGATGTTGTTGTTGTTGGGGTTGGAATTGGCACGACGGGGAGGCATCTGTGGTTTGTTCAATAGAGATAAGAATGAGATACCCATAGATGCTAACATGCACAATACATCACATAATCAATCACCAAACATGTAACATAATAGTAATAGTTCAACAACATAAACGACAAGTTTGCAAAGTAAACACACCAATAGCAAGCCATCCACATGTTGGATGGTCATTGCGACTCAATAAAAAGCATGATAAATAAATGATAAATGAGTAGTCATCACTACTCCTCGGCATCAACCTCCTCCTCAACAAATGTAAGACCTGCATTCTCCATAGCGGTCTTGTATTCCTCGACATTGGTGGTCAAAGTCTCTACTTTGGCTTTGAGATCCCTCTTCTGAGAACGAAGCCTCTCAATCACAGTCTGCTGATGCTCGAGCTCGAAGTCCTTGGCCTCCAGTTCTGCAGTCATGTATCGAATCCTCTTGTTCCTATCTTGGACTCGCTTCTCTTGACTCTTGAACTTTCTGTCCTGACTCTCGAACTTGGCCTCCATCTCCTTGACTATCTCATCTTGCTCCGCGAAGAGCTTGTCCTTCTCACGAAGCTGCACCTGGAGTTCGTCATTGCTGAGCATGACGTTGGTCCTATCAGTGTCCACGTGCCTAAGAAGAACCTCTAAGTCCTGGAGGTATAGACGAATCGGCTCTGCTGTCTCCCTCGAAGTGTCCTCAAAGTCGATGGCCTCACCATCCTCATCACGTCTACCGAAGGCGTGGAAGTGAGTACCTCTAACCTATCGAGAGTGTCTCCCTAACAGACATCCAATCAAGTCCTGCATGACTACCTCTAGACCTCTCTCCTTGTCATCGTGCATGAGCTTGAAGATGATGGCCTCCGTGGCTAGATCAGTCTGGCGTCCTGGCTGATTGACCTTGAAGCCCCAAAGGTCTTTCCTCTCAAACTTGGTGAGGGGAAGTACCATGATAGTAGGAAGAGGGAGATTGAGCAAACTAGTGAGCTCAATAATACGAGGGCCAAAACGAGTTCCCTAGAACTCTTCAACAGTGCTGATGGTAACATTAGGCATCTATTTAATAAGATAGGAAAAGTTAGAATTAACACAATTTAAGACAATTCACAAGACAAGGCATCACATGCATAACTTTGGAAATCAATACACACAAGTCATGGCATACATGGATCCATTACAAAACAACCAAGGTTCAACTCATTTTAAACAACATTCTAGAAAATAAAATGATAAGTGTGGTGGTCCAACTAACGAAGTACGCTTACAATCCTAACTCACTTGCCAAGTTGGCTAACAGGATATTCCTAGAAGCAATCTGTCTATCTAGAGTACATGACTCCATTACTAAGTCTATAATGTCTCCTCTTAAGGTTTGGTTGGTAGCCTCCAACTCTTGGGTATGTTTCTTTTCTTCCCTACGATCATTCTGGGTGTTGAGCATTCTGCACTTGACTCTATCACCAAGTTCTTTGATGGCCTTCCAAGCTGCATCCCATGCTGAATCAAAGAATGTGGTGTGCATCACTGAATTGGTGACCATGCAGAATCCTAATTCTTTGTGGTTGTCTTCCTTGTTTTTATACAAGTGAAGTTGCACCCACCAGTACTCAACTCCTTCATCCATCAAAGGAAAACCTTTATACCCAGCTGCACCATGTATTCCCATTGCAACCATGAGGTCCTTGAGAGCCTTAGGGAATTCTGTCTCACATTCCAAAGTCATTGTCATGAGTGGTCCCTTCCTTACGGCTTCGTTGATGGAGTTCATCTACAAATAGAGATGAGAAATAAGTTTAGAAAAGTTTACGAGAAGAAAAGACAAGTGTGGAAGTTGTTGAAAATTTTTCCTTAGTGGTTTCCAATCCTAGGGTCATAATCCTACAGGCAACACAGTGCTCTGATACCATCTGTAAGATCCCTCCTTTATAAAGGAAAAAGGATCCTTATGATTGCAATGCTAGTCCCTGGATCATGCTAGCATCCACAGTTTAAGATGAAGTACACAGAAACAAAGGTCATTATTACAGTCATTCCAGAGACAAACATAGTATTTTACAACTCCATGGCCACAGGCCTAGTACAAGAGTTTAAATGAGTAAATAAATAAGTCTTCATCTTCATGTGCCACAGGCAAGCATGTTGAGTGTAGACTCATGACTCCTAATCATCATCAGAATAACCTGCAACATCACAAGTTACAACCACAATGGGTCAATACATTGGAATAGTATTGGCAAGTGATACCTTAGTAGAATATTGGTGGACTAGATACTATATGCAATTTGGCTAAGTGTAGCTTAGGCTTGCTTTGCTCAAAATAGGCTTTGCCTATTAGTTGAAAACACTAAGTTTTTCTTTGTCAAAAACTTTACCCAAGGAACCACCAATAGACATTGGGGTCCTTCACCCTTGTTCAACCACAAGTTTTACTTAGAAATTGGGATGAGGAGATTCTTGATAGCTTTCATGTCTTGATGCTCAAGTTGTCCTTTTCCAGGGACATGGCTAAGTACTTAGATTCTTCCATCTGCAGAGGTTGTGCACTTTCCCCACAAGACTTGATTTTCACCAAGACAGGACCTTCAGAAGCCTTCCCTTAGACCAAATGGACGCGCTCCAACCTATCAATCCCACTACCACCAACTGTCCAAATGGCTAAGTTATTGCAACCTATATGATCCAGGCAGAGCCCATATTGCCAAGTGGCTGCACTAGAAGCTTCTTAACATTTGGCCTCTCAAATCCCTTTGTTCCTGGGTGGCTTTCCACAAGTGAGATACACAAGGTAAACCATAGAAATGGGCCTTGTGTAACCACTCAACATAAACCATTCCTTCCATTCCACCCAGGTGTTTCATTCACTTAGTTGTTTTATTAAGAAAAAAAACATAGTCTAAAGACTTAGAAATATTTATTCATAGCATGAACATATAACCACCCTTGGTTGCTACTAGCTAGGCTAAGCATGGCATAGATAAGCATCTTAACTTAGAAATTTCTAGCAATTCTACAACTACTAGGATTTCCCAAGCATAGCATATAAAGACCAAAATTTATCCATGCAAGTCTAGCAAAATATTTCTAATGAGTATTTGAAAACATAGGAATAAAATCATGAAGCACCACTTTCCTTGGTAGTTTGGAGAGTAGCTACAATCCTCACAATCACAATCACTATTTGCACCAAAATCTACACATAAAATTATAGCACCAAATCACATACAAAATAAATACAAGCAAAAATATATGGATGCATGCAATATGATATGTGATGATTTTCTATACTCAACAAGACAAGTGCACAATACTGGTTCATAAACAAGTTCAAAACTTGCCAAACAATCTTTATTTGAACATTAAAACATTTCTAAAATAATTAGTATACATAACATAGGCCTACACATGTTTCTATAAAAATAATCATTTTAACAGAAACAAAACATTAAACACATTGCATATATGAAAAGGGCTTTCTCTCCTGATTCCATTGATATAAAATTTGTCAAATTTGGACATGGGAATTAAAAGTTATGATTAAAACAAGTTTAAACATCTAATAGATTCAAATTCTGATTTTAAATCTAAACCCTAGCCACGCGGCGTGTTCCTATTGGTTGGTACCGGTTCGGGCGGATCGATCAATGAGAGCCACACAATCTAAATGAAGATGCACGGCCAGATCTAACGCGTACCTCTTCGACACATATCTAATCTTACTCGTTAGATCTAAATCCTACGGCTCTAATCTAATTAACCACAGACGGGCGGTGCTAGCGGCGGCCACTGGCGGCGGCGTATCTGTCAGGCTGCTACCGGTGTTCTAGGTCGCGCGGGAGAGGGAGAAGGGGCTTACCAAGCTCGTCGTGTGCTGCTGATGCTCAAGGTGGGCTTCGTTGGCGAAGGGGCGCGCAGAGGTGGTCGCTGGAGCTCGTCGGAGTTGTGCACGGCGTCGGATGCTCACCGATGGAGTCGAAGACGACGTTCTGGGGCACGAGGATCCAAACAAAAGGCGTTAGCAGGTGTGCTAGTTGCAGGCGAACATGTCCGTGTGATTTAGAAACGGAGAGGGACACGAGGCTCACCGAATTTAGTCGCCGGAGTTGGAGACGGCATCGGGAACTTGCGGTGTTCGATGGAGTCGATGACCTGGGGTAGTACAGGACGAACCAAAGATGTCAGAAGGAGCGCAAGGAGGTTGCGAAGCAATTCGCGTGAACTAGAGAGGAAGGCGCGCACGGAGCTCACCTGGATTGGTCGCCGGAGTGGGTTCTGTCTGCGGCGGTGTACTGGCAAATACCGGCAGCCTGGTGGCGCTTTGTGCTCGGGGTCTGGGGGAAAATGGAGAGGGGGCAGAGGGGGTTTAAGTAGCAAGGTCGCGAGCGTGATTCACTCCAGCATTGATCGTGAATTGAAGCCGCAAATCAATCCAGAAACGGCCGAGTGATTTGGGGGAGGAACTCGTCGCCGGGGTGGAGAAGAAGACCGTTGCGTGGGCCGCGTTGTTAGTGAGAGAAACAGAGGGGAGGTGGGGACAGGAGGTCAGTCACTCGGTGGGTTCGTTTGCGAGTAAAGAAAAATGGTTCGCGGGAGGGGTTGCTGGGCTAGCTGGGCCGGGTTGGGCCAGATTAGGCTGTTTGCTTATTTTTTTCTCTTTATTCCTTTTCTTTTTCTGTTTGATTTTCTAAAATGATTTTCAAACCTCATTTCAAATCAGTTTGATTTCAAACTTTCTCTGGTCTTTTGTACAGTGAACTTTGTACTCAATTATGTGTCAAACACATCTGTTCACTCAAACCTACTTGGGCCATTTGAAAAATAAAAAGAAATCAAGCCTTTGGAAGATATAATAAAAGGCATAAACTTTGGTTTTACTTCATACTTGTTTTGAAACTTGGCTCAAGCCTTTGGAGTCACTTAAGTTAGGAATCTAAACAATACTGAGTGAATATTAGTACCTTTCTCAAAAGCAAGTGGTACAAAGGCTAGAGCATTCATACATGAAATAATGAGCACACATGCTCCTGTTTTGAAATGATTTTTGAGATGAAATCCTACATGATCATGGATGCATGGATGATATGCATGAGTTTTTGAAAAATGATTTTAGGTATGGTACACACGTCTTGTGGCATCATGGTTATTCATTATATCTCGCAGGGGAGCGGTGCTTACCAATATGATCTTGTGCTCTTGAAAATAGTGGCGTAGATTTATGGATGCAAAGAACACTCCATAGGCTAGCTTTTGATGGTGTGGATACCGTTGTTTTGATTCTTTCAGGACCTCACTTAGGTAATAAGTTGGCCGCTGCACCTTATGCCCTTGGTCTTATTCCTTTTGCTTGACTACTATTACCACACTTATGACCTTGTTGGTCACTGCAATGTAGAGTAGCATAGGTTCTGAGGTTCTAGCGCTGCGAGAACTGGTGGGTTTGAGAGTAGATCTTTCAAACTTTGTAGGGCACTTCCGGCTTCCTGGGTCTAGACAAATTTGTTGGTTTTCTTCAAGAGTTTGTATAAAGGTGTGGCTCTTTTGCCAAGCCGGCTGACGAATCGACTCACCGCTACAATGCAACCAGTGAGACGTTGTACGTCCTTCAGGCGAGTCGGCCTGGTAATGTTTAGAATAGCCTTGATTTTGTCCTAGTTCACCTCTATGCCTCGCTCAAAGAGGATGAAACCTAACAATTTTTCCACTGGAATTTCAAAGAAACACTTCTTTGGATTTAGAATCATGTTGAATTTTCATAGACTACCAAATGTTTCATCCAAGTCAGAAATTAAAGTTTACTTTTTTTGGACATAACTACTATGTCGTCTACGTATATGTGAAAGTTGCGTCTGATTTGGTCATTGAGACAATGTTGCATAGTACGTTGATATGTAGCTCCTGCGTTCTTTAAGCCAAAAGGCAAAGTTTTGTAGCAGAAGGTTCCAAAAGGAGTGACGAAAGACGTCTTAATTTGATCCGACTTTTTCATCGGTATTTGGTGATATCTGGAATATGTGCCGAGAAAGCAGAGTAGTTCCGACCCTGCCGTTAAGTCGATAACTGGATCGATTCTTGGCAAAGGAAATAGATCTTTTGGGCATGCCTTGTTCAAAGCGGTATAATCAACACACATCCTTAAATCAATGGTGTCCTTTTTAGGGACGAGTACATGATTTTCCACCCAATCTGTATGGATGACCTCTGTTATAAAATCCGCTAATTCTAGTCGGGCTAAATCCTTGGCTATTGCTTTGCGTTTTTCATCACCAAACCGTCATGGTACACATTAAGAGAGTGCTCGGCAAGTTCCCTAGGTACTTCGGTCATGTAAGAAGGCTGCCATGCGAAGATATCACTATTACCTTTCAGGAACTCAATGAGCACACTTTCCTATGCGTGGCCTAAGTGTACCCCTATGTTCGTCGTCTTGGAGGGATCATCTTCCTTCAGCAACGTTTTCTTTGTCTCTTCTGACGCCTTGAACTGCAAACTTGGCTTCAGCACCTCGTTCTTTGTAGCGGGCATCTCGGACGTATTGATGGTCTTCTTGATATCCTGGTACTTCTAGGCATGGAGCACGGCTTCGGCGAATGCAACAGATCCTTCGTCGCACTCTCGCGCCTTCCTCGGATTTCCCCGTACGGTGATTACGCCCTTTGGACCTGGAAGTTTAATCATGTTGTAGATGTAGCAGGGATGAGCCATGAACACCCAGTAAGCCGGACATCCAAAGATGGCGTGGTAAGCACTTTTGAATGGTACCACCACAAAAGAGAGTGGGTCAGTCCGATAATTGTCTCGGGTTCCGAATGTTATGTCTAGAGTAATCTCACCCAAGGAATCCGTCTGTCTCCCTGGTACAATGCCATGGAAAGTTACACTGTTGTAACTCAACTAGCTCTCGTGTAGCTTCATGCGGTGGAGCGTGTCGATGTAGAGGATGTTAATGATGTTTCCATTGTCCATGAGTGTTTTAGAGAACTCATAGCCATCAATAAGAGCAATTACAACCAGAGGGTACTTTCCCCGATGATGTGTTTTCCTCGAGTGATCTGAGCGATCAAAGGTGATGGTTACCTCTGACCTGTCCAGAAACTTTGGGATAGCCAGAACTGTGGCATTGAGCTCACGAAGAACCACCTTCTTGTCTTTAGCAGGTTGGGATCCAAGGAAGCAGACGTATGAGTCTTTCTTACTTCGAAAATTCTTCTTTCCATCCGACTTGGTCTCTATAGCGGCTTCCGCTTCTTCCATGTCGGAATCTTCCTTGGGCCCCTTTCCATTCTTGGAATTTTTCTTTCCTTTTTCGTCGCTTGGCCCTGTAGCCAGCGGATTCGTCTTTCTTGATGTCGTCATTGAAACGACACTCAGCATTTGTGTGGGTAGATCCTCCGTTACTATCCAAGTGGTGGACATAGGGTTTATTGGCAATGTTGGTCTAGGTATAGGTTCTTCCGGCTTGCTGATCTCCTCTGCCCTGGATTCTGGAAGCTCCACGGCCTCTACCCCAGCTGCCTCCGCGCCCTCCTCGTCCTCCAGATCCAAACGTTGCGTTGACAGCTGCGTTGTCCGGAGCTGGTTTATCTTCCGATGTATTCTTGCGCTTCTGAGCTTGTTTTGGCTGTTTGGTCGCATTGGGATTGGCCAGAATATTTAGCAGCCCTTCTGAATCATCATCGACATCAGCATACTTGCTTGTCGTTTCTATAATTTCTCCCAAATTTGTGACGTAGTCACGCTTCAGTCTGTGTGGTAAAAATCCGACTGGAAGTCCTGCAATAAAAGCTTCTATCGCAGTTTGCCCGTTTACTCCTTCGCATGAGTTTTTCGTGTTGATCCATCGTCCGAGGTAATCCCGGCAGGTTTCTCTGGGTCTTTGTGTGCAACGCTACAAGTCTCCGACTGTGCAGGGCCTCCTGTATGTTCCCTCGAAGTTTGAAAAGAACGCACTTTGCATATCATACTAGTTGTGAATAGAATTCTCTGGCAGTTCGTTGAGCCATGATCGAGCCGTCTTCCTCAGCATGAGCGGGAGATATCGGACTGCAACCAGGCTGTTTCCTCATTTGGCAATGCTGTAGGCCTGGAAAAAATTCAACAGCCAGGTATCTGGCCGAGCTGCGCCACCATAGGGTTGAATGTGTTTGTCAATACCTAAGTCAACCGGAAATTTGGTCTAACGTATGTGTGGTCCAAAACTTTTGGGTACCACATACACGTCTTCTTCCTCGTACGGCCGTGCTTCTATATTTGATTCAGTACGATGGCGAGCGTCGTTTGGTGAGAGAGATCTGCTCCTTGGAGGCTCACGGCTCCTATGTGGCAGAGTCGGATTTCAGCTTCTCCTTTCACCATTGCCTCCACCACCCCTGCGGCTTCCATGGCTATGTCGGGATCCTTCATGGTCGTTGGTAGGAGGTGATGGTGGCCCTGGTGGATTATTTCCAGCTGGATTACGCGGTGGTGGCGGTGGAGCCTCGTTATGTTGACTCTGATGCCTATTTCTTCGGGCATCGTCCCTACTTGATTCAGGGCGATGCGGATCATCTCTTCGTTCGGCATTGCCAGCCGGACGACTCGGTGGTGGCATCCTTAGCCGATCTTGCTCCCCTCGCTGGCGGCGTGTTTCTGGGTCTTCTCTATAGTGGTTGTTTTGCCGACGATGGTCCTGATGAGGAACCATTGCCTTGATGGCGTCTTCGGACGCAGCCAGAATAACTCTTTCTCGATCATGTTCCGGCCGGCAGGAGTGGTTGTTTGAGCCAGTTCTTGAATTCTCTTCTTCTCCATGCGGACGATAGCGTTGAGTCGTGTCCCTACAAAGCCTTATGTCATCTCTTTGGTCAGCGCCATTGTGGCAAAACTCGGACTTTGAGGCCAGCTTGCCACTAAATGATGTGGCCATTTTCTGCTGCTTTAATCCTTTGTCCAGCAACACGACGCACTGCTAGACCTGCTGCGGAGATGGATTGTTGGCGATGATGGCTCGAGCTACAACAGCGTTTTCCAACGGCATGCTATAGACTCGGATCTTCTCTCCATCTTTTTCGTCGAATAGATCTTTGTGGATATCCGGGTTCTTGTTAGAAAGAAATGGACCTTCCCTTGTCTTGTTTGGGTGTCGCTTGAAATCTGACTGATATTTGGCAGGATTACTGTCTAACTGCTGTCTCATTTCGACGATGTGCGTGGCCTCTTCGAGCAGAAACAGACGGTACCTTTCCAGGTCTTCAGCCCTTTTCTCCAGTGCCTCTAGTGTGAGATCCGAAGCCGTTAGGATTGGAATCGTGAGAGAATCTCTGTAAATTTCACGTGCACCCTTGGTGAGGACGTGTCCATCCATAGGAGGGTCGATCGAGGTGGTATTAATTTGATATGCGTCTTGATTCTCCATCTCGATCTCTTCATCAACTTTTTCTTCGTTGGTTTCCTCGACATCCGGCTCTGCCGGTGTCAGATTTTTGTTCTTCTTCTTCTTATTTGACCGCCCAGTAGCCTTAACGTGTGTACCAGTGGCAAAGACAACTTTCAGTACGGTACCGGGGGATAAACTTCCGTCGGTACTTTCTGTTATGGTTGGCTTGTGGACCTCGAAGGAATATTCCGTATCCATATCATCCTGCGAGGTGTAGCTTTTATCCATGCTATCATATGGACTAGGAGAATTTTCCGGATCACCTTGCATTTGCTTGGAGACGTGCTCTTCTTCATACTCCTCCATCTCTTTGTCGAGTCCTCGAAGTTCCTGCGATGTGATTGATTCCTGAGGGGAGCCAAGTAAGTCGGTGTTTTCTTTGATTGCGTCTAGGACGGAATCGCTACCAGCTCCAGCATCGACAGAGTCGGATCTAGTTCTTATGTGGTACACGAATCAGTGCTTCTTCTTGCTCATGTTATTGAAGTAGTGGCACAGCTGGGTTTCCACCTCCTCCATCTCAGAGTTCTCCTTGATGTTGGCGATTGCTTCGTAATCGATGTAGGGCATTTCATCATCTCCTTTATCATGTGATTTAAACGAAGTTTTTCTGGTACGACGTCCGGTAGGATGGAGCCGTAGCGGATATATTCCTCATCCGTGTCTCTGATCTCATCAGGGAGATCAGATCCGGATTTTTCTTCCACCACTTCTTCCACTACGGGAGTGGGCTGGGTGGGTTTGATATTCTCCGGGACCTTGAAATCTTCTTCCTCTGTGGATAGAGTAGATCCAAATTTTTCTTCTGCCATGGTCATCACCTCAAGGGTGGGTTGGGCGGGTTCAACAAAACCGAGATAGATATCGATCCACTGGGTAGGTCGTCATGGGTTTCGAAACCGGAATCCAGGTCTCGTCGAGAAGGACGAGAGGGACATCACTGGTGTATACCACGCGACCCATGGCGCTAGTTTTGCTGATTGCGTAGATTGCGCCTGGAACGATGCTCCAAAGGTCACCTGCCCCATGGTGGGCGCCAACTGTCATCGGATTGTTGACAAGTACGCCATAGGGGGTCCTAGTGGCATTGGAAAGATGGGGTGTGAGACGTTGGATGTTCCAGGAGAGGTGAGCACAAGTTTACCCAGGTTTAGATCCGACTACGGTGATCGGATCCTACTCCTGCTAGCAACCCAGTAATATATCGGTGTAAGCCGGATGTTACAACAGATTACAAGAGAGGTTCCCCTGTGCGAGTTGATTGTGGTGGTTGTTGCGTTATGCCCTAAAGGCTCCCATAGGGCTGGTTTATATAGTTACCGGGGCCTAGGGTTACAGGACAGACCTATCTGGCTACGTTACAAAGCCGGTAACTAGATACAGCTTGGACTACAAGTAATACTATAGGCCTAAGTCGGTAACTCTTATGGGCCTTGGCATAGTCGGAACTGGCTCCTCCTCTTTCTTTGACTAGGCCGCCTGTGTAGCAAAGCTCTAACCGTAGGTGGGCCACCATGGTCAGCGAGTCCTGTGGGCCACCCTGGGGAAATTATATCCCCAACACCGTTGGCGCCGCTCCTAGGGTTACTGCCCTGGCGCCTGGTCGCGAGGGGGAAGAAGCGGCCTTAGCCATCGATGGCCCTCCTAATCGGACCGCCAGGAGGCCTCCATACTCCTTCGCCCCTCTTGGGCTGCTGACAGCCAGGCCCGTGACGCCGGATTCAAACCGGCTCCCGCCGCGCATGGTGTTGCACGGGTGGGCCGTTTCTCCGTAGCGCGGCCCATGACCCTCAGATCTGGCCTGGTCTGCTCCTGCCCTTTTTATTTTCTGTTTTAAATCCAAATCTAGAGGTTACTTGTTTGGATTAATTAAAAACAAAAATGGAAATTGAATCAAATTGCCCAGATCTAATATTTCAGTGATGCACTCATGTTTTCCCTAACATGTGGAGGCATTATTTAGCCCTGTTGATGCTTAGTTTAATTATGATAAATCAATTTCCTAAATTCCCCCTTTTAGATAATAAATACTTTCTGTAAGTTTCACATCCCCAAATGAGGAAAACCTTATTTTTACAGAAAGGCTTAAGTGTTGCCTTTCATGTCACCCTGGCCCCATACCCATTTGCTTCCTAGATTAAGGACAACAAAAATAACAAATTCAGCCTTTATCTACCTTTAGAAATTTCTCTATGTAAAACCAAACGAGGTAATGACCTAATTCAACTCTCATTAGACTTAGATAACAACATACATCAAACCTAGGAGCCCAAGATTTATTGAGATTGTCTTGATTTTTGGTGAATTAATCCTTTCCGTGCATGGTTATTTCACCAATAAAATCACCACTTGAGTTCTGAAACTCCAAAAAGGGTGATTCCAATTTCTAGAGAAAGGTATTCAAAGTACCTAACATGTGTCCTTAGAATCACATAAAAGCCCCTTATAAATTTAATCTGGTGAAAAAGACAAATATCATCCAGTACTGACTTTGGGAATTTCTTGAGGGCATTATGGTAATTGTTTTAAGGTGATTACAACTCTCAGTGAACCAGTCCATCAAATACTATCCAATCACCCAAGGAAATAATTTTTGGAACTCCAGAAATATTCCGGTGAATTATTTCCTAAAACTAGAGTTTTATTTTCTATAAAAATCAATATAAATCAATGGTATTTGATAAAATAGTGAAACCACTTTTGTTGGTTTCATTTTGTCAATATATATCTGAGGATATCATTTTGATACAATTATATCCTACTGATTATGTCCTTAGAAAAAAGTCCTCTCTTAGATAGTTCCTAAACTATAAATAAAAAGGAATCTTTTCCAATGCCTCGAAATCCTCTACCAATCTAATCAAATCAATCATCCCACACCCTACTGACGTGTACATGATTATCCTTTGCTTGCTGTATGTATTGGTGCTTGTATGCCTTGTATTTACGGTGTTGTTGTTTGCTTGCATGTTTGCTCGATAACGGCGATAGTGCGTTTGTGTGACGATGAGAAGAAGGAAGCCTCGGGTGATTCATATTATTATTGCTATCGGTATTCTGGTTTTCTAAAAAAGTTAAGAGACATCTCGCTGGTCACAGGAAAGCCACCTTCTTGCTCATGATCCCTTGTCCTACTACTCTACTTATGCATGTTTTACCTACTTTTTATGAAACTACATTGTTTTACTTAGGATGATTTTATATCTGGTAGTGGCTTGGCTCCTCCGGCTAATACCATTGTACTATTAAGTACAATCCCTTTGATGGCACATACTTGCCCTAGTATAGTAGATGGTGTATTAAACCATAACCCCTTGGAGACTCTGTTTTAGCCAAAGCAAAACTATGGGATGGGAAGACCCCCGGAAAAAGGGTCACAAATATGTTTTATGGGAAAAGCTTGATGAGGCTTGGCCTACCAAGTGGATTGGAAACTGACAGGTTTTGGTTTTACAAAATGGTTAGACAAAAGATGGAGGAAAATATTTATGAAAAGGCACCCAGTGCTTTGCAGTTTTGCTAGAAACAATTAACCTGTGCAACCACATTACTCTGGAATGGGACGGGGCTGGGATAGGTGCCTCACACTACTATAGGGGCAAATAATCCCTAGAGGAAGGGCCTTCTCTATCCAACGATCCATCCGTGGCATCGACCGGGAGGAGGAAAAAATGGACTGCGGGCCTCCACGCGATACTATGAGCCCCTCATTGAAAGCGCACACTAGTTGAGGTGCAAAATGCGCTCCGGTTGGCTTGGTTAACTATATAGGGCGTCCCGGTTTTGAGGGGATTAACTTCATAGGGTAGGCACTTATATCGGAGTGGGCATCAGGAAGGTATTGACCGGTTATTCGACCCACGATCGGTGTAGATCAGGGACGGGTAATCGGATGGTGTGGGTAAAGTGCACAAACTCTGTAGTGTGTAAATCTATTCGAATAGACATGTCCACGGTCATGGACGGTTGGGAAGGTTGCTGTAGAGTGTTGCTAGTTTTGATTTCAAAAATGTCTTCGGAAAATAAATGGCTTGGAAATGTTTTGACCATGAGATGGTCGGGAAAAAGGAGGAAGGAGTTTGGTCATGGGATGACCGGAAGGAAAAACAAATGGTTGAACCAGTCCTGGTGTTCTCTTAATACTTTTCGCAAAGGTTATCAAACTGTTTTACAAAAGTTCTTCAACAAAGATATAGAGATATGCTATATCTACAAGAGAAACTAATTTATAAAAGAACCTCTTATGGAGCCATCCTACCACATCCATATTGCATATCCTTTATCATTGTTCTCTTAAGGTGGTTTGCGAGTACATTCAAAGTACTCACCGGCATTGTCCCTAGCTATTTACTTGGCCAGACTATGAGATGATCGAGAGAAACGATGGAGGTTCTAGCGTATATGCGAGCTAGGCCGTCTTCCCAGTCAGTTGCTTGTAGGTTAAGGCATGGCATGAGCTCTGCGCTGGAAGACTTCCGCTATTTGTGTTGTAATCACCATAACGACCACATTGTATGTTTTGTAATCGTTACTTTCTGGATGATGTAATGATACTGGTCGGTTATTCTCACGGCTCACTGATCATGGGAACGTGAGTTGTATGCATAATAGGTATTCTCGGACCGTAAATCCAGGGTGCCACAAATGTTTTCCCAAAAGATAGTGTCTCCATGTTTTGAGGGCATGGACAACAGAGGCCAATTCCAAGTCATGTGTAGGATAGTTTACTTCATGATTCTTGAGTTGTCTCGAGGCATAAGATACCACTTTTCCTTCCTGCATTAATACTCCACCCAAACCTTGGTGAGATGCATCACAATATACTTGAAAATCTTTCTCTAGATCTGGCAAGCATAACAATGGTGCTGACACTAATCTTTTCTTCAACTCTTGAAAACTAGTCTCACATCCTTTAGTCCATTCAGACTTCTTTTCTTTCTTTAGTAGCCCCGTCATCAGCTTAGCTACTTTCTAGAAATTCTCGATAAACCTTCTATAGCATAGTATCGTGCCAAGCCTAGGAAACTACAGACTTCTTTAACTTTTTTGGGAGATTCCCACTCTGTTACAGCTGATACCTTTGCTGGATTGACAACTATACCATTCCCAGACACAATATGTCCAAGAAATCCAACTTCATTCAACAAAAATTCACATTTACTGAACTTGGCATACAACTTATGTTCTCTGAGTTTCTCAAGAATCAAAGCAAATGTTCTTCATGTTCTTCATTGCTCTTGGAATAAATCAATATGTCATCAATGAATACCACAACAAACTTGTCAAGAAACTCCATGAACACCTTGTTCATCATGTTCATGAAATAAGCTGGTGCATTTTTTAATCCAAACGGCATCACTATATACTCATACAATCCATATCTAGTGGTAAAATCAGTCTTTGGTATATCTTGTTCTCTAATCTTTAGCTGAAAGTAACCAGATCGAAGATCAATTTTTGAGAACACACGAGATCCTTCTAGCTTACAAAAGAGATCATTGATTCTGGGTAGGGCATACTTGTTCTTTATGGTTACTTCGTTGAGTGATCGATAGTCTATGCATAGTCTCTGACTTCTATCTTTCTTCTCAACAAACAAAACTGGTGCACCCCAAGACGAAGAACTCGGTTGGATAAATCCTTTCTTCAACTGGTATCCAAGCTGTTTCTTGATCTCTTTTAAATCATCCACTGACATCTTGTAGCGTCTCTTTGCTATGGTCCAGATCCTGGTAGTAAGTCAATCAGAAACTCCACATCCCTATCTGGTGGCATTCCTGGCAATTCCTCCAGAAACACATCAGGGTAATCCTTCACTACTGGTACACTATCTAGGCTAAACCCCTTAAGAGAATTCAACTTACTCCCTTTGGGTTCAAAGTTATACTTGAACCTAATCCGTTTCTTTTTTGGGGTTGTGAGTGTAACATTTCATCTGGCACAGTCTATTACTCCCTTGTAACGGGTCATCCAATCCATGCCTAATATTACATCCAATCCTTGGGATTCTAGGATTATCATACTAACTGGAAACTTGTACTTTCCAAACTCTAGAACTAGTTGGTGACATCCAATATTTACTATCATCTCTCCACCCGAGGAGCTTACTTTAATAGGACATCCAATTGTTTTATTTGGGAGTCTATTTTTTCTACAAATGCTCTTCAAATGAATGAATGCGATGTGCCGGTATAAAAAAGGATAAGTGCTAGAAATGAATTAATCTTGAACTTACCAGCCATAGCATCAGACTCCTCTTGGATTTCCTCCACATTGATGTGATTCACATGTCCCTTCTGAAAAGGATTTGGCTTGTTAGCCCCATCAGTCTTCTTTTCTAGGCATTCATTGGCATAGTTCCCTGTTTTCTTGCACTTGAAACATTCAACTTGACTGATGTCTCTCTTTGCTGGCTGATTTCCATTGCCATGTCCATTATGGTAACTCTTGTAACCACTCTTGTTGTTTTGGTGATCCCCATTGTTGTGTCCACGATGTTAATTGCTATCGTGGTGACGCTTACTGTTGTTATGGTTGTTATGATTCCAGTGCTTGTGGGATCCAGAACCTCCACTACCTTCACCATAAGAACGCTTGTGAGATGATCCTGATCCATGCTTATCAAAATGGAGTTTCCTCTTCCTATTATCCACTTGCTTCATCTTGCTTTCCAAGATGGTAGATTTGTCACATAGAGATTGATAATTTGGAACATAAGCAATAGATAGTTGCATGCACATCTCATCATTCCGCCCTTCAAGGAACTTCTCCTTCCTCTTTGCATTAGTGTCAACATCGTGTGGTGCATAACATGACAAATTGTTGAACTCTTCAATATATTCTGCAACACTGCGATGGTGCTGTTTAAGGTTGTGAAATTCCTTCTTCTTGAACCCCATCACTCCTGAAGAAATATGAGTAGTGCAGAATCCATCCTCAAACATAGCCCAAGTCACTTCTTCAATAGGGTTAGTGAGTTGAAAGTTATCCCACCAAGTACCTGCTGGTCCTTCCAGTAAGTGTGTTGCAAATGTGACATTATCCGCATCAGTGCAGCCAACTATGACCAAGTCCTTGTTTACGAAACTTAGCCAATCATTTGCTACCATGGGATCAGTTGTACCAGAAAAATTAGCAGGCCTCAATCTTAGAAACCTTGTGAGCATATCAAAAGCTGCTGGGTTGTTCTGGTTGTTGTTATTGTTATTATCATTGCTGTTGTTGTTGTTCTGATTCTGATTTTGCCATAAACCGAGCCATCATTTGCATTAGTTGTGTCTGTGCAGTCATCAACTATTGCATCTCATTGCCATTGTTGTTATTGTTGGGATTGTCACGACAAGGAGGCATTTGTGGTTTCAATAAGGATAGGTAAGGATAAATAACCCCACAGATCCTATCATGCACAATACAACATATTAGAATAATCACAAACAAGCAAGCACAAGATAAACTTTTAGTGTTCAAAACATCACGAACAACAAGTTTGCAATGACAAAACACACTAGCATAGTCATCCACAAGTTTGATGATCAATGCGACTCGATAATAAAATGATAATATAGATAAGTAGATAGATAGGCATCTCTACTCCTCCATGTCAACTTCCTCCTCCACTAGAGCAAGTCCTGCTGCGTTGAATCCTGCCTTGTATTCCTCCAAGATTGTATTCAAAGCCTCAACCTTCTCCTGTAGCCTTCGCAGCCTCTCTATCACCTCATGATCTGCATCAAGCTCAAGATCCTCAAGATCCAACTTAGTCTCCATGTCCTTGATCTTCTTGTTCCTATCCTGGATCCTCTTCTCTTGGCTCTTGAACTTCTTCTCCCGCCTTTCAAACTTCTTCTCCATCTCCTTGATGTGTGATACGTTGGAAATGTATCTATAATTTTTGATGCTCCATGCTTGTTTAGTATCTACTTTGCTTTACTTGTCCACACTTTGAGGTGCTTTTTACATGTTTTCTGGTACTAACCTATTAACAAGTTGCAACAATGCCAGATGCCTGTTTTCTGCTGTTTTTTGGTTTTAGAAAAGTTAGGAAAGAAATATCCTCGGAATTGGACATGATAAACGTCAAAGTCAATTACTTTCCGTGGGGAACAAGAAGTCTAGAGGAGAGTCGGAGGGGCTAGCCAGGGGGGCAGACCCACCCCAGGAGCGGGGCAGGTGGGCCCACGCCTGGCTAGGGTTTGGTGGCCCTGGCCGCCTCCCGGTCTCGCCACTTCGCCTATAAGAAGCACCCGATGCAGAAACCCCGAGTACCCAATCAGAAATCCACGAAACCGTCTGTAGCCGCCGCCACCATCATCCCTAGATCGGGGGGGATCTGAAGTTCTTCTCGGCACCTTGCCGGAGGGGAGATCATCCCGGAGGCCTTCTCTCTGGTATGGGTCCATGTAGTAGCTAGATAGTTGTATCTCCTCCTTTGTGATTTCATGTATAGATCTTGTGAGCTCCGTTCATGATCAAGATGTAATCTATTTGTAATCATGCATGTTGTGTTTGTGGGGATCCGATGGATATTGAGATTATTATGTTGGTTTGATTAATGGTTTTTATCTTTATGATTATATCATGTCTGTGTTGTTTGTGATCTTGCATACTCTCTGTTGCTAGTGGTTATCTTGGCCAAGTAGTTGCTAGTGACTGCAAGAGGGGGTGTTTATGCTCGATAGTGGGTTCATGCCTCTAGTTTCCAAGGGAAGTGATAGAAATCTCTTCGGTTGTAGATGTGATGTTGGTACTAGGGAGAAAACAACGGTCTCTTGTTCATGGAACATGTAGACTATTTACCTTACACACTTTGCTTAAAGCAGTTGTCTGTTGCTTGCAACTTAATACTGGATGGGGTTCGGATGATAACCTGAAGGTGGACCTCTAGTCATAGATGTAGTTGGATGACGGTCTATGTATATTGTTGTATTGCCCAATAAATCTCATAGGATCTTTCTGGCTAGTAATTGTATTGTTATGCCTTGCTCAGTTCCTGTCAATTGCCCCGCTGTAATTTGTTTACCCTTCATGCCATGTTGTTTATCTAAGGAGAGCACCTCTAGTGAACTATGGACCCCGGTCCAACCTTTACCATTGGTACATATTCCACTGTTACTTGTTTACTTGCTGCAAACCATTACCTTCCACACCATACGTATAATCCTTTGTTACAGCAAACCGGTGAGCTTGACAACCTCACTGATTCGTTGGGGCAAAGTCTTGAGTTTGTGTTGTGCAGGTCTCCGCGTTGCTTGCAACACCTGTGTGATGTTTCCTTCCTCCTTCTGGTTCGATAACCTCGGTCTCAAATAAGGGAAGACTTGCTGCTGTGCTCTTCACACCTTGCTATTGGGGTTCCCAACAAGACTCCACATCAAGCACCAAGTTCTCTGGCGCCATCAAGGAGTCATCAATGCCCTCCTCTTGCTCCTCGAAGGCCTTGTCCTTGTCCCTAAGATGGACACGTAGCTCATCATTTCCAAGCATCACATTGGTCCTATCAGCATCAAGGTGCCTAATGATAGTCTCTAAGTCCTGAAGGTAGTGTCGCATAGGCTTGATGGTCTCCTTAGTAGCCTCGTCCAACACAATAGCCTCTCCGTCCTCATCACGTCTCCCAAAGAAATGGAAGTAGTGGTCCTTGAGCTCGGCAGAGTGATGTCCACAAAGGCGTCCTATCAGCTCCTGCATGGCGACGTCGAGGCCTCTCTTGATCATGGAGTATCTTGAAGGAAATCTCCTCCATTGGAGGGTCTGTCTGGCATCATGGCTGAGTAACCCTGAGTACCCATAAGTCCTTCCTCTCAAACTTCTTGAGTTGAATCCCCTTGATGGTAGGGATTGAGAGAAAGAGTACATTGACAATCTGCAAAATGCGAGTCCCAAAGAGAGTTCCCTTGAACTCCTCGGCAGTGCTATAAAAAATCTAGGCATCTACGCATAGGATGGAGAAAAATTATAAACAACACAAGTAAAGAGAAAAACATAAAGTAGAAAAACAAAAGCCAATAACATTCATCCAAAACATTAATCCACACAAGTCATAGCATACTTTACTCAATCAAGGTTCAATCACAACTTAGACAAATTTTGCCATACCACATAGGTCGGTATGATCAAATTTTTAACGCGAGAAAACGCCAAGTGTGGTGGTCCAACTATAGGATACGTCGTGTCCTTCACTCACTAGTCAAGGTAGCTATCTGGGCATCCTTGGAGGCAATCTGTTTGTCTTGATCACAATACTCACATGCTAAGTCTATAATATCTCTCCTTAGCCGTTTTATGGTGGTCTCTAAGTCTTGAATATATTTCCTCTCCTCTCTAAGATCATTCTGAGTGTTGAGAATTCTACACTTAAGTCTTTCTCCGAGTTCTTCAATGGCATTCCAAGATGCATTCCTTGCAGATTCCAAGAATGACATATGCATTTCAGAATTGGTGACCATGCAGAACCCTAACTCATTATGGTTATCCTCCTTATTTTTATATAAATGGACTTGCACCCACAAATACTCTTCTCCTTCATCCATCACCGAAAATCCCTTGTACATGACTTCACCATTTATCCCCAAGCTAACCATGAGGTTCTTGAGTGCCTTGGGAAACTCCATCTCACATTCTAGGGTCATAGTCATCGGTGGTCCTTTCCTGACGGATTCGTGGATGGAGGCCATCTACAAATAGAGATGAGAAAGAAGATTGGGAGAGGTTTATGAGAAGAAAATAAAAAAAGTGTAAAATTCTTAGTGGTGTTGAATTTTCTTAGTGGTTTTCTTAATCTAATCCATCTTAGGGTCACAAACCTATAGGTAACACAGTGCTCTGATACCATCTGTAAGATCTCACCCATTAAGGTAGAGATCCCTGTGATTGTAGTGCTAGTCCATGTATCAAATTGCTAGCATCCACAGTTTAAGATGAAGTACACAGATACAAAGGTCATTATTACATTGAAATTCCAGGAGTACAATAGTTCTTACAACTCACTTAGCCCAAGGCTAACTTATTGAGAGTTCTCAATACAAAGAATAATCATAAAGTCTTCATCTTCATGTGCCACAGGCAAACATGTTGAGTGTATACTCATAACCCTACTCACCATCAGAGTAACCTACAACATGATGTTACATCCACAAAGGGGTCAATACAGTTGGAATTGTATTGACAAGTGATACCATAATTGTATATTAAAATCTAACAACAACATGAATTTGGCTAAGTGTGTCTCAGGCTGGCTTTTCTCAAAGTAAGGTTTATCCTACTAGTTTGAAAATACTAAGTTTTGTTTTTACAAAACACCAAGGAACCACCATTATACATTGGTGAACCTCTAGCCTTGTTCACCCACAAATTTTAACTTAGAGAAATTGGGATGAGGAGATTCTTGAACCATTTCAATGTCTTTGATTATCAACATTTTCCATAACACGAGACACGGCTAAGTACTTAGGTTTACCCTCTTGAGAGGTAGTGCTCCTTCCCCACAAGACTCGACATGCATCGAGATGAGAATTTTCAGAAGCAGTCCCTCAGACCACCATGGACATGTTCCATCCTATCAACACTACCACCATCTGTCCATCTGGCTAAGTTCTTGCAACTTATTTGGTCAAGGCAGAGCCGATATGCCATGTGGTTGCACTAGAATCTTCGCAACACAAAACATCTCAAATCTCTTTGTTCCTGGGTGGCCAACCACAAGTGTGATACTAGGGTAAACCATAGAAATGGTCCCTGAGTAACCACTCAACACAATCCATACAAGTCCCATTCCACCAAGGTGTTTCATTAAACAGGTTGTTTTCTTAGTCAAAAACACATAGGCATAATATTTCCATAATATAATAACATGAATTTCCCACAAATTATAATAGCAAGACTAAGCATTCTAGAATAAAATGTCTCCTAACTTAGGAAAATTATACCAAGATATAATCTATAGGATTTCCATAGCATAGCTTTATACTTGAAAAACTATCATGCAAGTCCTACTAAAATATCACTAATGCAATAAGTAAAAATAATAGGACATAATATGAAATATCACTTTCCTTGGTAGATAGGAGAATAGGTACAATACTCAAAATCACACACTTCACAATCCACAAAATCTACACAACAAAATCAACAACAAAATATATACAAATCAATATAGCACTCAAAAATAATATGAATGCATGCAAAAATTCAATCATATGTAATACACATTTTTTAAAAACCAAACTCTACAGTACAAAAGATAAAATAAACATTCTAAAGTCCAAAGATCACAAAAACCACCTAAAAATAATATACAAAATAAATTTTATAGTCAAAATAGCCCTACAATTGTCTCTGCACAAAAATCTAACTTTACAGAAACAAATGACTAAAATAAGGCTATAGAAATAAAGTTCATATTTTTCTGAATCTAGACACCTAATTTGTATTTTTCTGAAATACAGATCAAAAGTTATGAATTTTACAAATTTGAACAAATAACAAATCAAATCTGGATTTTAAAACAAATTCACAGCCACATGGCACCATCTGATTGTCCCTTACCGATTCGTGCGGATCACGCGCACGCACCGTCATATCTAAGTGAGATCGGTTGGCTCAGATTTGCCTCTACCGCTTCGTGCTGGCATCTAATCTAAGCAGCTAGATCTAGATCTAGCGGATCTAATCTCTCTGACCAAAGATGGGCGGCTCGAATGGGGAGCGCGGCGGCGACGTGTCAGATGACGGTGCTCCGGTGAGGCCATTGGGTAAGGGAGGGGCACAGGGGTGTTACCGTGTCGCCGTGATGACGTGGAGGCAGTGGTGGTCGCGAATGAAGGAGGGGCGTACAGACTTGGCCGGAATCGCTTGTTGGAGTTGCTCCTGGCGTCGGGTGCTTGCAGAGGTTGACAAGGGAGATCCTACGGGCCACAATAAAGTGAATGGTGAGTATCATAAGAAGCGCAAGATGATGGTGAACCAGATAGCATGAACCAGAGGGCAAAGGGCACATGGGGCTCGTCGGAAATCGTCGACGAAGCTCGTCGGAGTTGCGGCAGTGCGAGGTGAAATACGCGGAGCCTGGCGGCGCTCAGGGGTTGTAGTGTGGGGGAAATGGAGAGGGGGCCAAGGGGGTTAAGTAGCAGGGCTCGGAAGTGCTGTCACGCCGGCAATCAAACGCAGTAAAGAGAATTGAAAGGGGAGAAAGAACAGCGATGGAGCGGGTCAGCGCGGCGCTGATTGTGGACGAAGGTGTGACATGGAGGTGCGGTCCATCTGTCAGCGGGTGGGTTCGGTCACGCGCGGTGAGAAACATAGGGGGAGAGGGGGAAGCCGTGTGGGCTAATTGGGCCGGGGTGTTGCGCTGTGCCAGTTTGCTGGTTTGCTTCTCTTTTTTTCTCCCACCCTTTTTCTTTTTTGTTTTGATTTTCTAAATAAGATTAGAACTATCAAATCAGATCCAAATCATGCCAAAATTTCACCAAAATTTGTGGAACGATTCTAGTGTTTAAAAGTGTTTTAAACACAACAAACCACTCCAAAACATTTTGGGGTACTAAAATAAAATAAAAACAAAATCTCTACCCTTTCATATAAAAGGGTTTTAAAACTAGGGTTTTTCTAGGTTTTAAAGTTTGAATTTTTTTGTGCAATACACCCATGCTATTATGATATGAATGCAATGATGAAGTTTTTGATTTGATGAAAATTGGGATGTTACAAATCGAACCCCCTTAAGATGAATCTTGCCCTCGAGATTCGGATTGGCTAGCAAATGGGTGAGGGTGATCTTTCCGAAGTTGCTTCTTCCTCAGTATGATGGTTCCACTGTACTTTGCATAACGTGATTGTCTTAGTACGAGTGACTCTTTCTTCTATCTGAAGAATTTTGATAGGTTTCTCTTCATAAGTGAAATCATTCTCTAGCTGAACTTCTTCTAGTTTTTGATTTGATGAAACTTGGGATGTTACAAAGACCCTCCTAAAAGATGGAAAAACTTATTGGTCATACTTGGATCTATAAAGAAACAGACATGGATGTTTCACATCTATGAAATAGTCGACATGTAGGTAAAGTTTTTACGACAATGTTCAAGGAGTTGACTATGACAAGACTAGATCTTTCATAGTGATATTTAGTCTGGACGGATTAATGTAGAAACCACTACATATAATTATGTATATAGTAGTTGAACAAACAAAAAAATTTCTTCTAATAGAATGGTTACCTAAGATGTGTACATGGAACGGTCCAAAGGATTTTGTTAATTCAAAGGATGGTAAAAAGGGAATGCAAACTTCAATGGTTGAAGTAAGCATCATGGAGTTGGATTCTACACCATGATGAAACTGTTAAAGAAGATTAATTTCATCGGACACGATGAAGATGGTTGCGTTTGCAAGAAATTAAGTGGGAGTGCAGAGACACATTTCTAATACATTATGTGGAGGACATATTGTTTATTGGAAATGATGTATCTTTTATTGACACGGGTTAAGAATTTCATTTCGATCAAAGACTTAGGAAAAATGCAAATATTAGGCATGAATGTCTATATGGGTATATTATGACTCTAATATGGTTATGCCACGTACATATATGAGATATTGAAGGAGTTCAATATGGAAACAACGAGAAAAAGTTCTTGCCACATGGAAAAGAACTGAATCAAGATTCAAGTGTATTGAAACTTGATAAGTGAAACAAGATTCAAGTGCTTTGACACTTGGTGAGTGAATCACAAAAATGTTTTGATCAATCATACCGTGATATGTACACATCCAAACATGTCCTATGGTCTAAATGTTATGAGCATATACCAGAATGAAACATAAGATGATCACTGGAAAATTGTGAGGATATTCTTTGATCTTTTGGAAGAACTAAGAATATATTTGTGTAAATGTGACAAACAATTACAAATAGTTTATTTTAAAGTGTTACATTGATACAAGTCTTGTCACAAGATACAAATTAAGTTTATCTCAATTTAAACTATGGGTGGCACGATGTAATGGAAAGAAGTTTCCATGACTGATTTGGATGAATTCTAAAGTTAAGACATTGTGAAGGATACTACAACAAAAGGCTAGGTATATGACTGCTATTATATCAGCAAAGGAGGGCATTTGTGTCAACTAGTTTGTTATCAGTCTAAGGTGTGGTTCACAGTGGGATAATACTATAAAGATATATTGTACGAAAATAGTATCGACATGTTTTAACGCTAAGGAAATAAAGGTCCCACCAAAATACCAAATTCATACAATGCCATCACATTAGAGAATGAGTGATGCATAAAGACGCAAAGACATGCAAATACAAACGGACCTGAAAGTGTCAAATTTGGAGATTATGTTAACCACTAGCAATTGTGTATATGCAACACCAGAAAGCCCTAGGTGTTCAATACGCAAAGTTTTAAAACTAGATTATTGACTCTAGTGCAAGTGGGAGACTGAAGGGAATATGCCCTAAGAGGCAATAATAAAGTTGTTATTATGTATATTCCAAGTTTATGATAAATGTTTATTTTGCATTCTGTAATTGTATTAATATGGAAACGTTAATATATGTGTGTTTAATAAACAAACAGAAAGTTCCTAGTTATGCCTCTCTTATAAACTAGCTCGTTGATTAACAAGATGATCAAAGGTTTCCTTATCATTGACATTGGATGTTGTTAATAACAAGGTCACAACATTGTTGGAATGATGTGTTGAACATTCATCCGAAGTATAGCATTACAATCAAAGTCGTTGTGTTTATATTTCTATAACATCATACGAAGTAATCCTAGTCCTTATACCATTATATCATGTCAATCACTAACACCAGAGGAGTATCTTGATAACATCAAACATCACATCGTAACAGGGTGACTATAAAGTTGGGTTCAGTACTACGAAGGTGTTATGTAGAGTCTAATGGATCAAGAGTGGAATTTTTCCATCCCGATGACTAATAGATATACTCTGGGCCCTCTCTATGATATCACGTTAATTAGCTTGTAAGCAAGTGATGAGATCACTAGAATGTTGTATCACGGGAACGAGAAAATAGTACATGTCTATAAATAGATCAAACTAGGTATGGAGATATCGATGATCTTATCTCGGACATGTAATATATCGCGAGACAAAGGGATTAAGTTACATGCATATAAGGTTCACACAATCATAAAATTCATCGCTGAATGTGTGGGAGTCAGTACGGATCTCGAGGTCCCGCTGCTGATTATTGATCAGAGAGGGGTCTCGATCATGTCTGCATTATTCGTTAACCGTAGGGTGACACACTTAAGGGATACTGACACCATTTGGAGCAAATAATATTCCAGAGAAAGAATTACAAAGCGCAAGAAATTATTTCACTAGACACCGGAATTTTTTCGGGTGAAATTGTTGAAATTGTTTCTGCGTGTGAAATTGAATAATAACAAGGGGTTTTATGTGAATGTTTGTTGATTAATGTAATTGAAAAAATTCTGAATCAATAAATAAAAGGAGTTTTATTTAAAGAGATATTACATTAAATTTGGTGGAAATTTAATGGGAATATGAGAGGGTTTTTGAGTGGAGAAATGAAGGGGCAAATTGTGAGTGGGAGCTCCACCCACATAATGGAGGAAGGGATAGGGGAAGCCTCCTTGGCCACCGGCCACACCCCTTGGGGTTCCCCCTCCTCCCATATAAAGCCCCCCTCTTCCTCTCTCATACTTACACCTCCTCGCAAAGGATCTCTCTTCGCCTTTTAGAATTTATCCATGGTCTCGGATCAGCGAGATACATGTTCCCAATTGATTTTTCTGGAAGGATTTTTTGCTTCGCTACTCCTCTGGAGCGAGGGCATGGAGATTGTCAGGATACGCGAACGTGTGTGCGATCACGGATGCACCACTGCTTTGCAGTGCTGGACTGGTTGGACCAGATGGACCTCACCACGATCTTGAGATCAGCAAGAGATCGACTACATCACCAACAAGTTCATAGTTTAGAAAGCTTTCGGTCTTCGAGGGTATTTATTCTATGGATGTATATCCATCCGTTGCTTGTATCTAGATAGATGGATCTTGGTGCACATAGTTCCCATCGTAGGAAAAAAATTCTATGTTGCGAACTCTACAGTACGCCGTCGCCATGGCACCCGTCTCTGATCCTTCTCACAACTGGCCATCACGCATGTAGTAGGGATCCACTATCGTGATGTAGGGGGTTTGCATTGCCAGATTGAGAGCGAATAGGAGGACTAGGTTATAGTTCAGCCGTTTCGAGATAAATAGCTTGAAGACGTCCTCGTGAGCATTGAAGAACACGTCCGCGGGGGCTTCATGGATGAAGTCCACGTCCGATGGAAGTTTGACATTGAAAACCGTGTAATTTGGATCTATGTATTTAAAAAGCATGCCCTCTAGTATCTTGATACCATCGCTCAAAGTGAGCATATGTCAACGAGGAAGGCCAAGCAGCTCCGGCATCAATATCGCTTCACCGGCTACATGCATTCAGGGCTAGCCATCCTCGCGGGCTGGTACACCGTCATCCTTAGCCCGGATCCTCTTCGGAGTAGGTTGGTTCTCGGCTTTCTTACCTGTCTTCCCGTGCTTCTTCGTCTTCTGAGTAGGCTCCTCCACTAGGGATGCTAAGTGCTCAATGGCCGCCTTTTAGAGTGTGTCAGGGCTAAAGACGAATCCAGCAGGTTTCTCCTGTGGATTGGCGGAAGGAGGCATCTCTTGAGAATTACCACGGAAGACCAGGCATTGCGCGCATTTAGTGGGACGTCCACCTTGACTATCGCGAGCGAAGAAGAGTTCTTCATCCATAGAAGGCATGCACAATCCTTTGTCGATGCTGGTGTGGATGAAGTCGTCGATGTTGAAAGATTCTTCATCATCTTCTTTGTTGTCATCATGTGGTGATGGTGGTGGTGGGGCGACGACGGTTGTGGTGCGACGGCTTCGCCTTGGGGCGGCCCACACGCTCCCAACAGTTGTTGGTGGCGATTGGTGGGGGTGACGATGATGGCTGGTTTCCGAGGTGGTGCCTGACAATCGAGGTGGAGCCGGTGCGCCCCACAAGACGAATATGGGTCTTCAGCCATGTCAAGGGCCAGCCGTGGCATTCTAGAAGGGTTTTGTGTTCGTCCGCTCCCTGAGGTTGAAAGGGGGGTCCATGTTGTCGCACCCTGGCAACACTCGAGCAATCCAGACCCTCATTGTGACATCGTCCATTGGATTGTTATGCGTTGTGCGGTTCGCCGGTTGTATGATAGTGCCCTTGGCAACATCCTTCAACTCGCTGCCAGCAACTTTGTGGAGTAGTATGCAAGTAGCGTCATGAGTCAAAACATATATGTTGGGCATCATGAGGTGGTAGTCATCAAATGCGCATAAAGGAGATGAAGTGGAGTAACTAATTAGTTACCTTGGTGAGGGAATTGAGATCGGATAATGGCGAGACACGGCTAGGGCAGGTGGTAGGCCTATCATCAACATTCTCCCGTGATGGTGCCACCGCCAGCTGTGGCTTGATATTTTTGGCGAAAGCTGCAGGGGGAAGTTGTGCAACCAGCTCTTGCGGCTGCGCCATGGCGATGGTGGCCGGCGGGGTCACCAAGTTCGGCGACGCGTTAACGTTGATGCTCAAGTTGCTGCCGCTGAAGCTAGCCAGCTGTATCAGCCCCTATCGACCTACCGCATTCCTAGAAGCTAGCCCCTCGAACAACCCGGGGGGATGATCGCGTGGAGCTCCTCTTCCACTAACATGTCCAATGTTTTCTCGTCCAATTTTTCCTATAATTTCTTCACCTTCAAATTCAGCTCTTCAACCTCGGCTTTATCTTGAGGCGCCGACTGGTTCTTTCTCTTCATTTTCTTCTTTGCATCCTCATTGTAGTACTCAACAAACTTCATGATCGTACCAAAGCCATACACACGACCAGCTGAGGACGGCGGCAATTTCTTGTCCCTCTTCTTGTCACCATTCGTCGCCCTGTTGAAAACCGTGTCCCACGGCTCCGCCATCAAATCCTGGGACGACAAGTCACCAGTAGCATCCAATTCCTTATCCTGCAGAGAGACAACAAGAGGTGAACCCATGCATTTAGATTCTTGGCTTCATTATATTAGTTAGAAACTCTTGAGAGATCCGCAGCAAATTCCTTACCATCTCGTCCTCAAAGGCCTTCACCTCTGGATTGTCGGTGATAAACTCCCATGTATTCGGGTCCAGGTAGTAGCGGCCCGGACAAAGTTCCTTAGCTACGGGTCCGTGATTTTATGCCATAGGTTCTCTTTACCCAGGCGTTCAAGATCGGCATCCTCCTTGTCCCAAATGGGCTGTCTCCCTCTGTATCCACCGCTTCCAATCCTGTGGCACCCTAGATTTACGGTCCGAGAATACCCGTTATGCATACAAATTCACGTTCCCATGATCAATGAGCCGTGAGCATAACCGACTAGTATCATTACAAAATCCATATAGTAACGAGTACAAAACTTACAGAATGGCCATTATGGCGATTACAACACAAGTAGCGGAAGTCTTCAAGCGCAGAGCCCATGTCATGCCTTAACCTATAGGCAACTGACTGGGAAGACGGCCTAGCTCGCATAGACGTCATCACCTTCATCACTTCTTAACATATGCAATCTGACCAAGTAAATAGCCACGAACAATGTCGGTGAGTACTTTGAATGTACTCCTAAACCACCGATACAAGGTAACATGGTAATGCATATTTGGGCTGTGGCGAGATAGCTCTACACTATAGTTGTTTCTGAAAAAGTCTAACCATGGCATCTCTATATCCTTGTTGAAAAAGACTTTTTGGAGAACATGTCTCCTATTTGAAAGTTCAGATATCCCCATAACCTTGTTAAGAACTTTTAAAATAGTTTTGTAGTAAAACCCTTTAAAACATCTTTGACCATCTCTGGTCAAAACCAAAACTTGTTCTTATCTTTCCTCCTGACCAAGTCACATCCTTTTTATTCATCTCAAACATACCCCAAGGATACGCCTAGCAATCACCTTTCCAAACGTCCTTGACAATGGACACGGTTATTTGAATAGATTAGACTCTGCTAAGTTTGTGCACTTTACCCACAAGAATCAATACATCCGCCGGGATACAACCACGACCCTCTACACATGGTAGACGGGGGTTCAGATAATCAAACCTAACTTTTCATTTGTCCATCCCTAGCAAAGGCGGCTTTTCCTTTTGGGTTGTTCTCTCTGGTACGAGTATGTGGCACGACGGCCATAGTCCTTCCTCCCGTATTGGCCCCTACCCCCAAACCGTAGTTTGGCAGATAGCAAATTTTGACTCCACTTCCATCCGTACTTACCTTAAGTCATACCTTCCGCGAGTGACCCAATTGTTGCACTGGTACCTTGTCAAAGATAATCTTGATTTCAGGGGATTTCTCCCCTTTAGCGAGTACGACCAGCCCCGGCTAAAGATCACAAACTACGAGTTAAGCCCCAGCGACAGGGGTAATGTGGTTGCACGGATAAATTGTTCCGGTAAGCGTAGAACATCACTTCTCTTTCTCTTGCTTGACTTTCTCTTCATCCTCCTCATGTATTCTTTAGTAAAACCTAAACTTGTAAACGATGCCTCTTTCCAAGGGTTTTATTTTGAAAGCTTTGTGGTAGGGTAATACCCAAATTAGTTTTATCATTGAAAATCTGTGGGCTCCAAGAGGGAAGATGCTACGCATATTAGCCTCAATCTAAGGGGTTAAAAATGGGTGTCAATAGGGTAGGTGTCCTAATTGACACTCATCCATAACTTGGAGGAGCCAAGTTACTCACGCCTTTTATTAGAAACAAACCATGCAATTTAATCGCGCAGTTCATAAACGAGATATAAAACAATTGATAAAAAGGAGTAGGTTAATATAGGAGTTCAGGAATGGTAGCTTGCCTGTGACCAGCGAGATGTCTCTTGACGGCGTTAGATAACGAAAATACCAAGTATAATAAGAGAAACCCGATGCTTCCACTACAAGGAATTTGGTCTATTGCAACAATAATTATTGCAACAAACAGTTTTCATTGCAATAGAATGCAATATTACCACGAAATTCCCGTTTGTAGCAATAGCCTCCACATATTGCCACAATCTATTTTCGTCGCGACAACTACCTTTTTTGTTGCAATAAAGGACGTGTATTGCAACAAAACACCTTGGCGTTGTAATATAGTGGTCCTATTGCGTCAATTTTGTGTTGTCGCAAGAACTTGTCACCTTGTTGCAATAGAGACTAGCTAATGCAACGAAAGCAAAAGATCGTGGTAATATTTGGAAAGATATTGCAACATTTTCCCATGTTGCGCTAAGTATTCATATTGTTGCAAAATACTAGCTTGTATTGCAACAAAATACTTATTTGTTGTAATAGCAGTTTTTTGCCTCAACCTCACTGTGTTGCAATAATTATTGCATATTGCGACAAGTTTTTTTTCCGGGTATCCATGGTAATATGTATAAGATATTGCAACAAGTTTAGATTTATACTAATACTAGATGGACTTCCTGCGCTTTGCCACGTCGACTTATCCATTTATTGTTTTAAACCAGGTGCTGATTTTTTATATAGTAATAAATAAGTTTTTCTTGTATATTGTATATTGCTCTAAGAAACTGAATATATCTTGACGCAAACTCATTTTAATAGCAAAATAACTTGGATTCTTGTGACGTATATTATTACTTTTAGAACTATTTTTAAATTAAATGGTAGGGGAGGTCCTCCTGCTCCATTTGAGATATAGTAGTACAAAAGGAGAGAAAAAAGATAGGTCCAGCTAGTTCAGCATCCCAAAATCTAATTTAGTCCCTATATGTCATGACAGTCGACCTCCATCCAGGCCTCACTTTAGTCCGGACCAATTTTGTGGTAGCATAACTGAAGAACCATTGCCAACTTCAATACGTGCTAGAAAAAAATTCAATGAAAGAAATTCAATATGTCGGACCAAAATTCATTTCCTAAAAAGAGCAAGTTAACTGGATCGGATAACTTGGAGGAACTCATTGTGGTCGTCCCGGACGTTCGGTCCGTTCGGTTTGATGGTCCCGTCTTTTCGGTCTTTATAAATTTCGACCATCCAGAAATGCTATCCATATTACCTTCGGTCTTTTCAGTCTTTCAGTATTCGATCTTTGCTCTTTTCGGTCCGGTCTTCGGTCATGACCATATAGACCGAACTGAGAAAATGCAACTGGTTTCATTTTTTTCTAGAGTACAAATAGCAGAAGTATATACAAAATTATAGCAGCATATGATGATCATTTAAAGAACTTCAATTTGCCAGACAAGCAGCGAAAAACCAAACAATTTACTATAACTAGTAGCACAAAAACGAGCAGCACAACTGCAAACACTATTTGCCTTGCTTTGTACAAACGAGCAGCACAATTAGACAGTCTAGCAGATCATAGATATAATAGCACAATGAGGCACCTGCTGTCATTAGAATTGTTTGAACTAAAGAAATTATGAATGAATAAATAAGGAGGGTGCTGCCCGTTGTCTCAAAAAAATCTGACGGAACTAATTTACAAGCATTAACTTGACAAATCACAACGTCCACTCTTCTTCTGCATTTGCAAGGTCAAGTTCATGAACATCCTCGTTCAGCACATCCTTATGTACATATTGGTTACCCATATTTGCATCTTCAGATTTAGATGCCATCTATAAAAAGAACAGCAAAAAGATCTTTTATTCTGTGATGCACACGCCATTCTCAATAGAAACCCATCTACAAAATTTATCAATCTCAATTCTAAATAGAAAATACGTCTCTAATCTGACCAAATAAAGCTAACTATCATACAAAATGCATCTGTATCTCAAGAAATCTAGCTAGAAATTTACAACATATATAACATAAAGGTTTTAGTATGTCGGAGCTAAATGTTCTTGTCAAGATATTAGAAACTGGAAGCTAGAAATTCTTACCAAGATATTAGAAACTACACAAAGAACCCGTGGTCATCATCCAACTCTTCTTGTCCCAATGGAGCAACATGGCCATCATTTATGTAATCCTCATCATCATCCATATCATCATCAGATTCAAAAAGAACATCTTCAAACTCAATCAGTTTTATATTTTTGATGACAGTAGCATCAAAGTTGGATCCTTCATCACCGTTTCTGCACCAACTAGTGATCTCTTCAGGTATATTAGTTTCTGGCACCATAATTTCTGTATCGACGACATCCAGTACGTCTGCATCACCTCCTTCATCGGCTTCAGCAGCTTCATCAAGGCCTACACCATTTAAAGCAGAAGGAGCAAACAAATTTCATGGATTCATTTTAAGAACACTTGCCCAATGAGGGTTCTTCACATCTATCACATAGAAGACCTGTTCATCCTGGAGCCCTAAAATATAAGGTTCTCCCTTGAATCGGTGTAGAGTAATGTCAAGGTCAATAATTCCATATCTATCCTTCTTATACCCCTTACTCTGAGTTTTTTCGGCAGCAGGCACATCAAACCAGTCACACTGGAATAGAGCAACCTCCTTATCAGGAGGAAATTCAAAAACTATGATTTTCTTGATCACCCCATAATAATCAATATTGCCTGTGGTTTCATCGCCCTTGACTATGACACCACTATTTTGGGTACTCAAGTCCTGCTCTATGTACGAATTCCGAAAGTAATATCCATTTAGAACTGTACGGTTATAAACACGAGCTAGGTGATCAGGTCCTTTAGCTAGTGAATATATAATATTGCTGACCTTCCCATCCTTGTGGAGGTCTATGATCTGTTTCATGGAATAATACATATGTGAGGGAAATGTACAACGCCGGTATGTGAAAGAAACTTACCCGTCTCTCGAACCAACCAACAAACTCTTGCTCGTGTTGCTTATCAGGATTATGAGAATTGTTCCTTTTGATCTCCTGGAGATGTTCCCTATAACAAGAAATGATTGTTAATTCAACATGACATTATTAATGCACATAATGATGTGAAATAAATACATAGGTATCCTTACTCAGCCCATGGCGCAGTGTCCTCGCAGTTTGTTATTATGAAGTGCCTCATGTCATTAACCTCGGCCAAAGAGAGTAGTTCACGAGCAAAACCTTTCTTGGAGTTATCAGTTGTACTCATTATGGTAATCCCCGTTGGTGGTTGATCTGCACCTCCATCTTCATGGCGTTTAGACTGACTTATTTTTGTAGGCATGCCATCAACGAATCGATTGCAAAAAGTCATGCACTCTTCGAGTATGTACCCTCTGCAATAGATCCTTCTGGGTGAGCCTTGTTACGCACATATCCTTTCAGCATACGCAAGTACCGCTCAATTGGATACATCCATCTATACAAGACAGGCCTGACCAATAGGGCCTCTTCGGCGAGATGAATTGGGAGATGCATCATAATATCAAAGAATGCTGGTGGAAAGATCATTTCGAGCTGACATAGAGTTTCTGGAATTGTTTTGCTCAACCTCTCCAAATCCTCATCCATTAACTCCTTGGAGCATAAATCAGAAAAGAACTTACTCAGCTGAAGTAATGGGTTAAGAACATTCTCTGGCAGAAGCTTGCGCAATGCAATAGGAAGAAGTTTCTGAAATATAACATGGCAGTCATGAGTTTTGAGTCCAGTAATCTTGCACTGATCGAGGAGCACACATCGCTTAATGTGTGAATAATATCCATCAGGCATCTTAATGCTCTGTAGAAACTTGAGGAGCAATATCTTATCTTCCTTCTTTAAAGCATAGCAACCTTTCTTTATTTCATACTTATGCTTACCGGGCTTTGGATGCTGGTCCTTCCTAATTTTCAAGTCCTCCAAATCAAGACGAGTCTTCACACCATCCTTTGATTTCCCATCTATCTCAAGCAAAGTCCCAGAGCGCTGTCACATATGTCCTTCTCAATGTGCATAACATCCAAATTGTGCCTAACCAGCAAGTGCTTCTAATATGGGAGTTGGAAAAATACACTTTTCTTCCACCAGTTATGCCAGCTATTAGTTTCCGGTCGCTTTCTCTTATTTGATCGCCCAAATGGTGCATGTTGAATGCTATCAAGTTGCTGCACAACTTCTTCACCAGTAAGTGCCACTAGAGCATCTCTATTTTCTGCCCGGTTGTTGAACAAGCACTTGTTTCGACGCCATTTGTGGTTCTTGGGCAGAAAACGCCGGTGTCCCATATAGCAATGCTTTCTACCATACTTGAGCCATAGAAAATCTGTATGTCTGTGGCAATGAAGGCATGCTAGCTTGCCTTTCGTACTCCAACCACTCAGCATTGCGAAAGCTGGGTAGTCATTGATGGTCCACAACAAGCATGCGTATAGCTGGAAATTTTCTTTGGTTGCGGCATCATATTTGTAAGCTCCTTTATCCCATAGAACATTCAGTTCATCAACCAACGACTGCAAGTACACATCTATGTTATTTCCTGCTGACTTTGGTCCTGGAATAATCATTGACATGATCCAATTTTGTTGTTTCATACACATCCAAGGTGGCAAGTTATAAGGGATAATAATGACAGGCCATGTAGTGTGTGATATACTCATGAGCCCAAAGGGGTTGAATCCATCCGAAGCAAGGCCAAGCCGAACACTGCGAGCATCCTTTGAGAACTTTTTACGATATTTCTTATCAACATGTTTCCATGCCTTCGAATCTGCAGGGTGCCTCATTACGCCATCATCCACACGACCCTCCTTATGCCATTTCATATGTGATGACATAGCTTCTATCATGTAGAGCCTTTGCAGTCTTGGAATGAGTGGGAAATACCATAAAACTTTCTGTGGCACTGGCTTCTTTGATTTATTGCTTGATGCATTGTCTTTGTCGCAGCTAGGAGTAGATTTCCACCGAGAAAGGGCATTCTTCTGCATTAGCATGATCACCACGGAAAAGCACACAATCATTAGCACACGCGTGTATCTTCTTGTAGTCCAGCTCAAGATCTCGAATCACCTTCCTTACTTTTGCGAGATTAGTAGAAATGCAGTGACCCTTCGACAGCAGCTGCGTGAACATCTGCAGAATTAAGTCACATGCTCTATTGGTCATCCCAGTCACGCACTTGATTTGGTAAAGCTTCACAATGAAAGATAACTTCTTGGCATCCTCACAACCTGGGTACAACTCTTTTTTTGTCTCTTTCAATAGCTCGAAAAACACCTTGGCTGTTGCATTTGGCTCCTGGTTCATTCCTTCACCGCTGGAATCATCCACATGAGTGTCTCCTGCACCTTCATCATGATCTGCATTACTTCCCATATTTGTGCCCCTAATGAGAGTATTGAGCATGTCACACAACCCAGCACCATCATCTACAGCGTCTTCATCATCAGAATCATCAGAAATGTTGCCCTCATCTGGTTTCTCACCATGGTATATCCAATTAGTGTAGGTCGGATCCATCCCATGGTGCAGCAAGTGACTATGAACATCCCTCTTTTTTCTCTGAGCATTATTCAGACATTTCCTACATGGGCATGGGACATATGAGTTTGGATGAGCACCAGCAAAAGAAAAATTCAAGAAATCCTTCAAGCCAGTTTGCCACTCAGCAGAATCTCTTTCCTTATCCATCCAGCTCTTATCTCGCGTCATTTTGCCTTATGTTCGTAAAGTCAGTCCTGTTAAAAACATAGCAACTGCATTAGTTTTGAAGTCAGATTTACCACAACTGAGACATCGCGGCGAGAGGTTAAATGGTTTGATAAAACCTTGTTGGTTTCATGCCCCTGTAGATCTAAATGAGCCTAAGTGGATATAAACCTGGAGCACAGATTAAGTCTTTCAGGAATTAATATAAACTGAAACTTTACAAAGCACAAATTATAGAACCAAAGCAAGACAACTATTGTGGATGTATCTAGTGGCGAAGCCAGGATTTGAGGAAGCCGGGCCAAAAATCGACGGCTTGCAAATATTTCAATAGCCCACCTCCAACCCAGCAAGGACCCGAAAGTCCTGGCTATGCCAGGGGCAGATCTCCCATGGGCCCAAGATCGGCCCAAGGTCAACAGCCGACCTAGCCCAACCGCGATGGCCAGGAATCTCGCACGCGTTGGGAATCGCCCCTCCAAAATGGGCCGCCGCCGCTATGGGAGCAGCGCGGCCGTCGGCGCCGGTATGGGGCTGTTCCTTGGCTGATTCTTGGGCCCATCTCCTCCGATGCCATCACCCCTACAGATTCCCTAGACCCGACGTGTGTTTGCCGGTGTCAAGAAGCGTGGCGGCGCCGAACCCCGTGCTGGCGGGCTAGGGTCCTTCCTTCGCCATCGTGGAGAAGTTCACGGGGACCTGACCACGTGTGCCGCCAGGAAGAAGTCCGCTATTGTCATCGGAAGCGGCGATGAGTAGCAGTGCTCCAACTCCGCGGCCTCCACCTCCGCTTCCTCCTCTTCATCGGTCACGTCCGCCTAGAGCCGGCCCCAAAGGTCGCCTGAGCTCCTAGCAGACATGTACGACGGCGAGGTGGTAGCAGGTGGCGTCAGCATCCGACGGTTCGAGGTCGGGCACGACGAAGCGGCCGCACTGTCCCAAGCTCCCGATTCAGCGTCAATGGGTCCTCGGGGTCATCCAAGGCAAGGGCTCCGGGGAGCCCAGCGGCAACCATCCCTCCCGATTACGGCGAGGCGGAGAGGGGGTGGTGGCGGCACACTCTAGCCTCAAATCCATGAACCTTTTACATGGTTATTCATGATTGCTCATTCTTACCAAGTGGTATGTGAAATAGTTCAAAACTGGCCTAAAGTTTATTGAATATGGTTATATTTTGATCATTTTAAAATTTTGGAGTCATACTTGTAGATAAAGTTTTATTACGATTATTCACAAAACATCCTCTAAACATATAATGCCCTACATTATTGGTCATGGCCAATTTATACCAACCATACATATACACTAAAATAACCGCGGAAAATGTATAAGTAGGAAATATACAAATATACGTGCCTTCAATTTTTTCCAATTTATTTTACCATTTTGTACTTGCCCTCCAAAAATATATTGTACCCCCTCCGACCTATAATAGTTGACTTGAAATTGTCAAAATTTGGATAAACCTATATACTAATCTAGATTCATCCAAATCTAGACAAATCTAAGTCAACTAATATAGGTGATAGGAAGTATTTAATTTCCCACCAAATAATGTTGCTTTTGTGCCATACTTTTTACATCCCGCTAAACGCCACGCGTACCCTCCAAATTTTTTCGTTTCCACCAAAATTAGCGCCTATTTAACCTTACCTCTAACTAATATCGATTAGTAGGCTAAACCAAATCACGGCGTCATCACGCGTGATTGGATCTGAGCTCTCGTACCAGGTTTCTCCTTGCTCACGGCGTCATGACGGCGTCTACGAATCGAATCACGCTGGAGTCAATGGCACGACGAGTGTCTCAGGTAATTCATTCTCTTGATCTCTTCCTTCCAATCTCCACATAGCCGATTCTAACCCAGCCAACGAGAGTTGCCTCCTGCTGCTCATGTCTATCCTCTCGCCCCTTGCATCTCTGGCTGTCTTCCAACTCCCCGACGCCTCCTCTCTCTTCTTCCTCCGCCGGCTTGTCCGGTTGTAGAAGGGAGGGAGAGGGGCTCGGCGTCGCCTTCCACTCTGTAGATCCCTTGCTCGTGGTTGTGTCCCGGTGTTGCGGCCTCGCGGCCTCGCGTCTCCACATTGCCTGCCTCCTTTTCTCCTTTCAATTCCCCTCTTAATTTCCCTTCCCGAATCAGCGAGGAGACTCAACGATTCCTGGCCGTTCGGCCTGAATTTATTTAGGAGGAAATCCAATCTATTGGTTCTCTACAAATTACTCATCAGTTTACAATGGTAAGTAATTCTCCTTTGATAGATAAATCTCTCAGATTTGATTTTCTGCATTGAGTTTGATACATCTAGTGCTCAAGTAATCCTATCCCTGGATTATCCAAAGGATCACGTTTCCCGTGAACTTCATTGCCTGCAACATCACGAGCTCACTGCAGATTGATGGTGGCGAAGGGCAAGTCAACTTCATTCCCTGGATTATACAACTAGGCTGGCCAAGGGCAAGTCGATAAGGGGATTGATAGTGGCGTTAGACTGCTTTTATTCCCGTGGGAACATCACGAGCTCACTGCAGGCAGCAAGCCACCAGATTTCTGAATTTAATTTTCTAAACTTAGTTTTCTGAATTTAGTTTTCTGAATTTTGCTTCAGTTAGCACTACTGAACGTACATGTCCTGAACGTCAGATCACAAAAACATTTTAGTCTCTTTAGATGCTAGACTTTTGCTTGTGTGTACATAGTTGCTCAGATTTTGATCATTTTATAACGGTAAACAAGATCAGTAAAACAACTCCGTTACAACCTGATGAATTTATAGTGAAAAGTGAAAGTGGGCTTTCACTGATGGTCCTAGATCAAAGTAATATGCTGCCCATAAGAGACGACTAGTGCTATTAATTCTTGATGCTTCTTTGTTTACAAATCTAAGTACTAGTTCTTAGTATTAAGTTCATCATATTAATCTGAGTTCTATGCATAGGAGTTGATTCAACATCCATAACTTGAGTTTAAAAAACTCAAATGTTGGGAAACCAGAAGTCTCTATGTTAATAAATATATTAGAAATAAATTTGAAGGTAAGAGAGATAATGGGGTTCCTTACTGTATGGGATCTTTCTATAAGATCGTTGTATTTCTCGGATTTCCATTTATTTATTTGGTTTTGCTTATGTGAGAGAAACAATTCTGAAAGTGGAAGCCACTATTTTGAACAAGCAAGGGCCATCTACCTTATTAAGAAGTGTATCATTCTTAACTGTGCATGTTCATTTTGTCAGCTGTAACTATAAAATTTATTTCTGCTAAATTTGTAATTTGATTTTATTAAACAAGAATGAGAACTCCATATGTCCAAAAATCTGGAGATCTAATTTACTATAATTTGTTTGTTGTAGTCTGAAACATGAATAACTTTGATTAATTGTTGTATGTCGTGGAGTCTGAAATTTTAATATCTTCGTAAATATGACGATGTTGTTCTGCTTTGCATAATGCTCATAAATACTTTAGTTTGTGTAAGAAAACACAACCAATCGCGTTGGTCTCCTGGCTTGGATATGTGTTGTGTCTTACCGATCAGAGCTAGGGGTGCGAGCTGGGGCCATGTCTCCCCCTATGCTAGAATTTTTTCTAAAATACCGCTTAAAAAGCACGTGGATTAACCCCTAATTTTTCTAGAAATTTCTTGTATGGCCCCCTCTAAGGTCATGATTTATTTATAACTGAAGCATTATGGTCTAAGTTGTCAACTACTTGCTGTAAGATATAAAGTAATATGGATTAGTTAGCAAAAGACATCTTCATGTTCTACTTTTTTAACTAAGTGAGATGTCGTAGAATCTGAAACTGTACCAGTTTGTGTCATCATCTTTATCCTCATCAATTTGTTGTAAACTTATTTGATTTTATGACTGATTTACGTTTTGTGTTTTTATGAAATTGACACAAATTATGGTATTACCTACACAAGGGCATAATGAAAGGCTCTGTTCGATACACACGGATGGAAAGTATAACAGCATACACAAACGAACGTGGACAACCCAGAACTGGTAAATTCTTTATGTCATTTTAGCTGTCTCTAGCATTTGCTACAACGCATAAAATCCCTGTATATGTTAAGTTGCTAAATCTTCAATACTCCTAAATCTTGTATAGGTACCGAAGGACAATCTGACGCTCCAGTGTCTGCTAATGACATGTGTGTCCTAGATGAATGGCCATCCCATGCTCGCCGCAACCGCGCGCTACTAGAGGATGGTACTTTCTTTCCTTTTTATTTGTGTCCTCCTTCCTTCCAATCTAATAACCAAGTAATGCAATACTATTTTGTATGATTTGGGGTGTAGAAGATGATGGACAGAAGAAGAAGAAGAAAGGGCGAGGTGTCCTGAAAGGTGTTAAAGCATCTATGAAGCGTTTTGCCAATGGATCTGCGAAGCTAGATATTTCATTCTCTAAAACATTGGGTGGTACAGTAGGAATGAATAATCGCTCATTCAAGGATGACGTGGTAGTCATAATGAAAAGAAAGTTACCACTCATTGGAGTAAGGAGGTGGTCGGACATTCACCCTAGTGTCCATGGACTCATCGTTGCAGATATGATAGTGTGTACAACCCTTTTCATATTTGTTATGTTATTTTACCATTGATAATGGACTACTTATGTATATTCATTTGTTGTACGCTTTACAGGACAGATGGAACCTGGAAGATACACCAGGAATGGAAGAAAAAGTTCTCAAAATTGCGATGGAGCGATATAGAGGCTGGCGAGCAAATCTAAGATCCACTTATAAGGCATACAAAACAGATGAGGCTATATTGGCAAATGTGCCGAAAGATTTACAACTAGAAGAGTGGGAATGGATGATCGACTACTTTGGAAATGATGCAAAATTTCAGGTTATCTCTAAGCTCACTGTTTGTCTTATTGTGTGTTTGGATGAAGTGGCTTGTCTTACTGTTTATATTTGGTTTCAATGACTGGATAGGAACACAACCAAAAAAACTCCGATAACCGTAAGAAACAGAAGACAAAACATAGAGTGGGATAAAAATCATACTCGCAACTAAGTTTTGAGAAGGTATGACTAACTAAATATGTATGCCTTGCTGCTACCTATGGTTTCATGCTTCAAGCATCTCATTGTTGTATTTACTTGTAGAGAGACGTGGAAACTGGAGAAGAGCCGGATTGTATTGCTCTGTGGGAACTCACCCACACAAAGAATGGAACATGGTCTAACAAAGAGTCCCAGGACGTTTATGTGTGTACTGATAGGTTCTGTCATTATTCTTTCATCTTTTATAGGTCAATATTGATGAATTAGCTATAATTGTTCTTTTCGTTCTTAGGACAAAGCACGTGAAGCGGTTGAAACCAAAGAAACTGAAACTCATGGTCCACTCTCAAGTGAGCATATAAACAATATTTTCCAGACTACATACAAAGACACTCTGCTATGCAAGTCATCGCAGCCTCGTGGGTACGGATACATGGCCAAACCTAAAACTGGTTTTGAAAGGTTTCGGATGCAAATTGAGGAGCAAGCTCGTGCTACAGCGAAAACCCAACAACAAAACTCTGAGCTCAGCCAGCAGGTCAACGAATTACAAGATCAACTAGAAGTTGAACGTGCAGACATGCAAGGGTGGCTTAACTTGAAGCATGCTGAGAGAGAACAACTTGAGGAGAGGTTACAACAAGAGCATGCTGAAAGGGAAAGATTATTGGAAGAGGAGCGAAGATCAAGACTAGAATTTGAAAAAGCCATGATGACAAAGTTCAACCAACAGATGGCTAAACTCAGCCAACAGATGGGAAGCCAACAACAGCAGGTGATTATAGTCATATGCTTGTCACCTTGTAAGATTTATTTTGCTTAGCTGAAAATGCACTTCCATTTGCAGGTTCTTAAGAAGAGGACCGACAAAGAAAATAGTAATCCGAACTTTCAAAACGCTCTTTTACAAAGCTCCAGTCCTAGTAGGAATCGAGGAGCAAGTAGCAAGGCCAACTGTGATTTCTTCAAATCAGCTCATACAGAATTGTCGAATGTATAAAGCAATGGTAAGTCACAACTTTCTTTGACATCATGTCCACATGCATTTTGTAGGTCATTTTCCTTCATATTTGGAATGTTGTTGTGTGCTCTGTCCTTGAACCATGCTGGTCACTACTACATGTACTATACATGTGATATCTAGGGATATGAACTTAACTGAAACTATACGAACCTGTTTGAAATGAAGGATAGAAAAAACAGGATATGAAAATGAAAAACACAGGAACATGAAAAACACAGGAATTGAGATGACATATCTCTGGAATCCTATGGAATCCAAAAACACATGAATTGAGAAGAGTTGCCATTTGAATCATAGGATAGCAAACGTATAGAAAAGTTTGAGTTCTAAACCATAAGATCATCTTATTGTTACATATTAATTAGTGGATTGTGTGCCATGCAAGAATACCCATGATAAAATGTCTACTCAAACATACCGTGCACATCAAAAAATATGACCTAATAAAATTATGCAATTGAATCTCCGTACTTATAAATATAAATACAAACCAAATCTTATTAGTCATGGAGAAACAGAACAAGCTTCTCGATGGTTGCCGCATGCTGCCATCTCGAAGAGGAAATTGCGCAAACCAGTAACTCTTTAGGCAGAAGTTGCACATACCAGCAAGTCAAAAAAATTGCTGCACAGACCAGCAACTTCAGAAATCTAGCGGTTACAACGAGATTTGATGATCATATTGACATCGTATTAGACAATTGGGGCCCACCTAATGGGTTGACATGGCAGCCATCGTAACTTGGCATGTGTGCCCGCTGAGCCTAAACGGGCTAGGAAAACGGTGTTTTTTTCACAAATCTGTCCTGTTTGGATAACTAATGCCGGGTCTGACCCCTCCCGAAAACTATTTCGGAATCTGACCCCTTGACTCTGGGCCGTTTCAAAAGGCGCCAAACAGTGGCGGAGCGTGGACAAAACACAAGAGGGGGCAAGTTCCATAGAAAACAAAAAATATGCACTAAAAACGGCCAAGTTATACAACAGATAAGAATGGATAATTGGTGGTAATTTTATGATAAGATTATTTTTTTGTTCATGCAAAAATCAGGGGATATATGTTTCTCCAAAGAAAAGAACTTTGCTAATGTCCAAAAGACAAATGAACAGGACCAATAACTAGCTAGAGACATGCTCTTTGGCCCATTCAGATTTTATATTAGGAGTGCATCTTCATACCTAATTTTGGAATCGATTATGACAGGTTTGTTTGGCTGTTGGTCTTCTTCATTGGTAGAATTTGCATCCGTATATCGAAATTTCGGAATTACCTAATCTGGGCGGAGGCATCAAGTACATCCCAGTCGTTATGAAATAATTAGATCCTAGCCTCGATAGAGGCAAGCACTGCCATGCAAGTCACCCGGTCGAGCAGTTCGGCACCTGCCCTGCATGGCACCGACACGAACAGATTTAGCACGTGCAAACAAGCAAATTTTTTTGAATTAGATAGGACAGCATGTTTATTTTCCTGTGAAAACTAAAGGATAAGAAACATGTCCTGTGAACTACCATGTCCTATTCCTTCATTCCAAGGCACATAGGAAAAAAATTCTGTAACTTCCAATCCTGTAAAATTCCTACACCAAACCTGCGTTCCAAACTTTCTATCACAACTTAAATTGTTCTGATCTGTTATATGCTTGCTGACACGATTTTGTCCAGTTAGTCTAACAATAGTTCTTTTTAGCAATAGGGCTGGAATAATTGTCTCATGCTAGTTCTTTTTAATTATAGCTAAATTTTTTATTTCTTGATTGCAGGATCAAAAGAAGTAGCTGGATTGGAGTCTACATCATGGACATTTTAGTCTTGGCAGTTAATTAGGATGGCTACATTTTATTTGAGTTTCATTTGATGGATATTTTCTATGAGAATTATTATTTGTATATATACGTATTATTTTGAATTTTGTAATTGAATGGTTGTATTTTTTTTATAGTTGCGATAGGCTATTGCCACAATTCACTTTCAGTTGCCATTGCTTAGCACCACGAAAATTATAATATTGTGACAAATATCAGTCGCCACGCATACATGCTTTGTTGTGCTAGGATGTAGCAACTAAGAACTTTATATTGTTGCAATAACTTGTCACCGCAATTTTTCTGCATGCTGCGATAACTTCTTGGCACCACCAAATAAAGCTTTGTTGAAATAGAGTATCGCCACAAACACTTTAAATTGTTGTAGTAGCCTCTTGCTAAAATATTCTGGCTGTTGCGATAAGTATTTGCCGCCACAGAACTGAATTTGTTGAAATAGAGTATTACCATGAAAACTTACATTGTTGCGGTAGCTTGTTGCTACAAACACTTTTCCTGCTGCGATAAGTATTTGGCGCCATGGAACTGTTTTTTTTTGTTGAAATAGAGTATCGCCACAAAAAGTTTAAATTGTTGCAATACCTTCTCGCCACAAAAATGACTGTTGCGGTAACCATTTATCGGCACGAGTGAAATGTTTGTTGCAATAAGTTAATGCCACGAGCCTAGCGGTCTGTGGCAAAATGGCTAATGGTACAAAATAAGATATGTTGCCATAGGTTATTGCCACGATTGGTTATTGCCATGAAAGAGCATGCGCAACGAAACATGCGCCGTTGCCATTGATTATTGCCACAAATGTCTATCGCCACAAACTAGTAATCGCCACGTTTTATTCGTGCATTGCCTTAAGTTATCTCCACAAACAAAATTATGGTGATAAGTGGGTGTTGCCAAGGGGGAAAATGTGGCAACTGGCTACATTGTTGTTGTAATAGAACACTTTACTGCCACAATTGCTATTTTGTTGCGATAGCCTATTACCATGTGTTTAATTGCAACGCTTGCCAACGAACGACATTTCGTGGCAATAGGTACATATTTTCACAAATTGGCACATATTGCGACAACTAATTTTGTTGCAATAGACCCAAATCCTTGTAGTTTCCTTCTTCTCGGCGTCCCACAATCGCAACTATCGCAATTATTAATCATACATGCAAACAAACAACACCACAATCAATACAAGACATACAAGCATCAAACCATACAAAAAGAAAAGGATAAATACATGATATACATCAGTGGGATGTTGGATGATTATTTGATAAGATTATCAAAGTATTTGGAGGCATTAGCGCAAAAGCTCCCTTTGTATTTATAGTCTAGGAACTATCTAAGAGAGGGTTTTTGACCAAGATCTTGATCTGTATGATACCATTGTATAAATATTATACCATCAGATAGGTATTGATAAAATGAATCCAATAAAAGTGGTTTCACTAATTTATCAATTTTCTAGGATTTATAATGGATTTTATAGTGATTAAAACTCTAATTTTAGGAAATAATTCACCAGAACTGTTCTGGAATTCCAAAAATTATTTCCTTGGGTGATTAAGTAGTATTTAGTGGACTGGTTCAAGAAGTGTTGGAATCACCTCAAAACAATTAACAGAATGCCCTTGAGAAATTCCCAAAGGCAGTACTTGTTGAGATTTGTCTTTTTCATCATTTTTAATATACAGAAGCTTTTGATGTGATTCCAAAGACACTTGTTAGGTACTAAGAATACCTTTCTGTAGCAATTGGAATCAACCCTTTGGAGTTACATAGCTACTATGGTGATTTTATTAGTGAATAAACCATGCACAGAATAGTTTAATTCACCAAAATTCAGTAGTTGCTCAATAAATCTTGGGCTCCTGGGGTTTGATAGGTGGGGTAGTATACGGGTACTGAGAGTTGGAATCAAAACCTCACTTGGTTTGCCCTAGCCAATTTTCTTAACTCATAAAGGATCTACTTTTGTTATTTTTGCTACCAGCAATCTAGGGAGAAAATGCTTATGGGGACAGTGGGACATGCAAGGTATGGTCAGTAACTTCCAAAACAAAGTGGTTTCAGGTCAATTGGATTATGAAAACTTTCTGGAGATATTTATTAGTAAACTGGATAGATCTGGGTAGATGATTTATCCTATTAATTTTAAACATCACTTTAGTCCAGCACCAAGTCTACATGTTGGAAAAGAGGCTTGAGTACCTCGGAAAAATACTATCTAAATTTCTTTGGGTTATTTACATTTTTGCTTGCATTTAAACTAAACAGACAGTTTTCAGATCTGGAAAAAGGAAAAAGCAAGGCAGGGGTTCTGGGCCAGATCTGGGAAGCAGATGGGCCGCACAGAGTCAGGAAGGCCCAACGGCAACGGGCGTGCGCTGGCGGCGCGTAACCAGCTGCGGCCCAACAACTTTCCCGCCAGGCGAAGGGTTATGAGCGCGGGGTGACCATCGGATTAGAGGGGATCCGACTGCGCCCACTCGTCTTCCTCACGAGGCTGTCTGGGCGGGGAGGAAATCCTAGGAGGGCGTGGGGGAGGACCGGGGAAGCTCACCAGGGGCTCGAGGGAGGTCGTGAGGGCAATGAGGCGAAGCGGTGAGGTGCAGGGGTCCCGGGGATGGGAGGCAGTGAGGGTTCCTGCCACCGTAGCATGCTCGCGCGTGGGTGGCCAAGGAGGGCTCTCTAGAGCTCGTCGGTGCGGCTTCAGTAGCTGCTGCGTGTCAACAAAAAGGGGCCCATTAGCTTCAGTAGGAAGAGGGGAGTGTGGCTAGGTAACATGCATAGGGAGAGGAGGGATGAGGGAGGAGCCTAGCTCAAAGATAGGGAGGAGGCCGAGAGCTTCTTGTTCTTCTTCTCACGGACAAGGCAGATCTAGGGAGGGGGAGAGGGATCTCTGGGGTGTGTGTGAGGCCAGTTGGGGGCAAATGAGGGCAGAGGGGTGAGCTGGGGGTGGACTTGGGCTTATAAACCGAAGGGACAAGGGTACATGGTGGACATGGCCTAGGGAGGAGAAGGGAGGGGTGCTGCTTGTCCATTGGTTGTTTGGTGTGGTGCTGGGTAGTGGTGGGACCAGCAACTCGACCAGGGAGGGCAGGGGAGAGCTAGGTGGAGATATTTTTCTAGTTTGTAATAACAAGCCCTCTCATTCTCTCTTCCAACCACTAAAGACAAGGGAGGGGTTTGCTACAGTAGCTAGGGCTACAGTGCACGACCAGGAGGGAGTGGTGTAGTGTTGTGCAAGCTTGGCTTGATCCTTTGGAGATGGTTTGGTTTTTATTTAGTTCAAGTTTGATTGTTTTGCAAAATTTTATCAGATGGATGCTTGTGAAGGAAGTTGAATAATTTGCCTTGGTCAAAGTGTGGAAATTGTACTGGTGGATAGAGGAGGTCAAATAATCTCTTCATGATTTAAATGGGATTTTTCTAAATATTATAACCCCATTTAAGTGCACTTATTCACAATGTGCAGAAGTATATTATGGATGCTAATATGATATTTTTACATTGTACAAGCTTGGTTTTTGATGTTATATGGTCCTAAATACCATATTACACATTGGACAATTTATTTGGAATTTATTGAGATGGAAAATTATTTTTAGGGAATTATTTCTTGTTTCTGCCATTTAAGAAAAAGGGCAAAAAGAAATAATAAAGAATCTCAAAAATAATTATTTTTGATATTGGAAGGTGGGGTATGATATATATAACTCAAATTTGTATTGAGTTGGCAAAGTAATTTGGAGAAAAACAAACTTGCCTTTATAGACTGAGGTTTTAGGGTTTTGCTAGAAAAAGAATTTAAATAGTTTTAGGATCCAAATAATTATGGGATTTATTTAGGGAAATATCTTAAGCAAGGTATATGATGCAAGCTTGATGTATACATATTTGTCCACTTGGGTTTTGAAGGATTTTGGTGAAATGGGAAGAAACTAGATTTTTGGGAATCTAGGGTTTTGTTATTTTCATGCCACCAAAACATGGTTGGATCAGGGAGCTCAGAGCTCACCTTGATACAAGGGGTAGATGGATGGGTAGACAAGGTTATATAGATGATTATGGAAGCAATATTTGAGCTTGGTTGGATTTGAGGTGGTCTAGAAGATATGGCAACTTTGTTGAAAATAAGGCTGCCATAGAAGATACATCACGTAGCCTCCTAAACCATGTGGGTTTAAGAAGCACAAAGCTCCAATGGAAGCAAGTGAAGTGGGGTTTGATAGGCCATGGTTAGTAGATCATAACCATGCAAATATTTGGTCAAGGGGAGGTAACATATAGATGCGAGCTTCTTCCATAGTAGGGAAGATGATAAGATTTGCAGAAAAGATTATTATCTTGACTACAAAACCATCAGGGATGAGTGGGAATTAGAATGGCTTAGCCAAGGGTAAGAGTAGGCCTTGGTAGTAATAAAGATGTACTACAAGATTATTCATGTAAATTCTCAAGAATGCACATAGGTTGGAAAAGGTAGAGCTCCCAAGATTGAATCTAGATAAGAAATCCAGATAGCCATTTTGGCAGATTTGGTGATTTTACTAGTATGCATGAGGGAAACATTTGAGAGAGTGGCAAGGGTTTATCCTTCTCATTAAATGTGTTGATTATGGGGTATATATGGAATTTAGGAGACCCAAACCTGGATTGGTTCTTCACTAGGTTGGAAACCATCAAGAGGGATTATCCTAGGATTGATCTGATCAGGAGATGAGATGGTTACTTTAGTGGCTTAGGATAGATCCAGATTTGGATTATTTGTCGTTGTATTTTCGACAAGTACACCATAGGGGGTCCTAGTGGCGTTGGAAGGATGGGGTGTGAGACGTCGGATGTTTCAGGAGCGGTGAGCACAAGTTTACCCAGGATCAGATCCGACTGCGGTGATCGGATACTACTCGTACTAGCAACCCGGTAATATATCGGCTTAAGCTGGATGTTACAATGGATTTCAAGAGAGGTTTGCCTGTGCGAGTTGGTTGTGGTTGTGTATCGAGTTTTTTCCCTAAAGGCTCCCATAGGGCCGGTTTATATAGTCACCGGGGCCTAGGGTTATAGGGAGAGACCTATCCGGCTATGTTACAGAGTCGGTAACTATGTACATCTTGGACTACAAGTAATACTACAGGCCTAAGTCGGTAACTCTTCTAGGCTTTGTCGTAGCCGAAACTGGCTCCTCCTCTTTCTCTGACTGGGCCGCCCGTGAAGCAAAGCTCTAACCCATTAGTGGGCCACCCTGGTCAGCGAGTCCTGTGGGTATACCAAGAAAGTATATCCCCAACAGTAGCCCCCGAAAGTCTCCAAGATCTGAAGTAGGATAAATCGTCTAGCTTGATGGTTTCTTTGTCTTGATAATCTTGAAGGGTTCCCGAAAACTTCTTTCATTGATGTAGGGTTCCGAGTCAGTCGAGTCGACTATATTCTCCTCTGACCTTAATCTTTTCCCTGCTTGATTTGAAACATAAGCCGAATTTTATAGCGGCGTGCTGACTGAAAACTTTACAGGCCTGGTCCCATCACTGACAGGATTTCCATCGGCACGACCGTTGGTGGGTCCGTTCCTTACAGAACACAGTTTCAATGCCTGCGCGAAAATCAATGGGACGGAAGAGTCGCGAGGAAGCTAACTCCCCTATCCTATATGCGTGGTGATAATCGCGCGTCTTACCGCACGAATCTTGATATAGAGACAAATAAAGAGGAGAGAAAACCCTTCTTATCAGATTCATCTCTTTGTCGATTCATTCATTGCTTCCTCGTACTCCTCGAGCTTTCCGCACCAGTTCCAATATGCACACTGTTGAGAAAAAATATATCCTTCCCCCACCAACCCTTCTCCAAGAACTATGGCATCTTCCTCGTCCTCAGGAGCGGCGGCGGACGAGATGAAGATGCAGGGTCTTTGGATCCCCAACGCCATGGATACTGCGGAGATCCAAGTTATGGAGGATGAGGGGTTCATTGGCGCCAGCGCGTGGCAGAGCGCTTCAGGACACGCCATCCCCGCGCCAAAAGACGATGAGAGGGTGATGTTTGGCACTCACGTCGACGGTGGCCTCAGCATACCACCATCGGACTTCTTCGTCGAGGTCCTCAACCATTACGGTGTGCAACTCCATAACCTTCCTCCCAACTCTCTGCTCGAGCTTAGTTCTCATGCAGCTCTATGCGAGGGGTTTCTTGGCATTAGGCCAAGTCTCACCCTTTTCTGGTACTACTATGGTACTCAGAAGAATTCCATCAGTGGCGGTGTCCCATATGTCACTAGCACTCTTAGGTTAGTTGTAACATCCCAAAAATCATAGTTTATAAAGTTGCATATCATTCATGCATCCTTATGCATTTGGGTTATTTTCAAACAAGTTTCAAATAAGAAGCCATTTGCTTTGCCTATTTCATGTAATAAAGGGCATGGCTTTATTTTCATTTCCAAAATAAGAGAATACTTTGATTTAACCAGAAAATTTTAAAGGATGAATTCAAAGCTTGCACAAAGTTTCAAAACAAGAATCTAAATGAAAACCATTTATATGCCCATTATATATATTTAAATAGGGCATGGTTTTATTTTATTTTCAATGCGACAAAGTATTTTTTGACTAAACAGAAGTGTTTTATACACAAATATGTGCATAGATCACTTTACAAAAATCCATAAATGTTTTGAATTCAAACTCATTTGAATAACATTTGAAAATGGATTCAGAAAATCAAATAAGAATTAGAAAAGGAGAAAAGAAATGGAAAAGGGCCAGGACCACCATTCCAGCCCAACAGTAGAAACGGCCCAAACACCATCCCACCCGGGTTTCCCTCTCCCCTCTATTTCTCAACCACTCTCGGAGCCCCCCTCACTGACGCCTTGGCCCCACACGCCAAGTCATCATCGTCCCCAAATCTCGCCCGTGACCAGCTCCATCGCGGCCGTTTCTTCCCGTTGATTCCGCGCTTGATTACGAGTGACTATAGGCGTAATTCCTTCTCTCGCCCAGTCTACTTAATCCCCCTCCTTCCGCTCATTTCCCCTCAAGCCACACCCACAAAGAGACACTAGGATCCTCACATTCGAGCTCACTCCGCCGCGGTACCAAGCCTCTCCGGAGGCCAATTCCGGTGAGAACTCCCCACCCCTTGCCTCCTGGTCTTGCTGTCGTGTTCTCCATACCTCCGCGCATCTAACCCAGCTCACAGTTTTCATTCTGGTGACCTGCAGCTTCGTCATCGTCAACGACAACGCGTGCCCGATGAAGTGCTTTACTCCGACGAGCACATACGGTAAACCTAGACTTCCCCTTCCTCTCTGGTTCATGCTCACACACTCGCAGCTTCAGTGCGCGTCTAACGCCGCCCTCCTTTTTATTTCCCATGCCTTGTAGCGCCACCAACGTCGACGACCGAGCGCACCCGAAGCCGCTCGCAACTCCTACGAGGAATCAACGCCGTGTCCGTGCGCCCCGACCCCGTCCACCTGCACGTTGAGCTTCGCCGTGTCTCCATGACCTCGGTAAGCGCCAGAACCCTCATATTTGCCCTCTGGTCTCGCCGGAACATCACCGGTAGAGGCGAAGCCGCCGTGGTGGCAATTTGTGCCGCCCGCGAATGGTAAAAGCAACGTGATCCGCTGGATCTGGATCTAGCAGTTGCGATTAGATTTTCTAGCGAAGGGGTACGCGAGGTTTTGGACCGTAGAGACATTTTAGGTCTATTTTGTGTATAAAAATTATTTGGAAAATGTTTTAAAAGCCAAATTAAGTTTATTTAATGTATAATTGTTTAGTTTAGTGATTCAGTACTATTTTACTTGTCTTGATTAGTTTTAAAAAATCATCACATGGCATTTGCATGCATTCATACATTTTTGCTTGATTATTTGAAATATGAATTTGGTGCTATCATTTTATGTGTAGATTTTGGTGCTAGTGGTGATTGTGATTATGAGGATTGTTGCTACACCCCCAACTACCAAGGCAAGTGGTGCTTCATATTTTTGTCCCAATATTCTGACTATGCATTAGTGGTATTTTGTATAGGGCTTGCATGATAATTTTTGCTAAGTATCTATATGCTATTCTTGGGAAATCCTAGTAGTTGTAGAATTGTTAGAATTTTCTCTAAGTTAATATACTTGCTTTTGCCATGCTTAGCCTAGATAACAGCAAACAAGGGTGGAATATATTCATGCTATGGAAACTTTGCTAAGTCTTTTGACTTGTGTTTTTGCTTAATAAAACAACCAAGTGAATGAATCACCTGGGTGGAACGTTTGATGGTTTGTGTTGAGTGGTTACACAAGGCCCATATCTATGGTTTACCTTGTGTATCACACTTTTGGAAAGCCACCCAGGAACAAAGGGATTTGAGATGCCAAATGTTAAAAAGCTTCTAGTGCATCCACATGGCAATATGGACTTTGCCTGGATCATATAGGTTGCAATAACTTAGCCAAATGGACAGTTGGTGGTAGGGGGTGATAGGTTTGGGAACGCATCCATTTTGGTCTAAGGGAAGGCTTCTGAAAGGTCTTGTCTCGATGCATGTCGAGTCTTGTGGGGAAAGTGCACAACCACTCGAGAAAGAAGAATCTAAGTACTTAGCCGTGTCCCCGAAAATGGACAATTTGAGCATCAAGACATGGAAGCTATCAAGGATCTCCTCATCCCAATTTCTAAGTTAAAAACTTGTGGTTGAACAAGGGTAAAGGTTCACCAATGTCTATTGGTGGTTCCTTGGGAGTTTTTGTCAAACAAAAACTTAGTGTTTTCAACTGATGGGCAAAACCTATTTTGAGCAAAGCAAGCCTAAGCTACAGTTAGCAAAATTCATATAGAAGCTAGAAACTATTATACTACTAAGGATCACTTGCCAATACTATTCAAATGCATTGACCCACTATGGCTGTAACTTGTGATGTTGCAGCTTACTCTAATGAGGATTAGTGTTGTGAGTCTACACTAAACATGTTTGCCTGTGGCACATGAAGATGAAGACTTTATTTTATTTTGTTCAGTTAAACTCTTGCTCTAGACTTTGGCTATGGAGTTGTAAAAGACTATGTTATCTCTGGAATGACGATGTAATAATGACCTTTGTTTCTGTGTGCTTCATTTTAAACTGTGGATGCTAGCATTTGATCCAGGGACTAGCATTGCAATCACAGGGACCTTTAACCTTATAAAGGTGGGGTCTTACAGATGGTATCAGAGCAATGTGTTGCCTGTAGGATTATGACCCTAGGTTGGATTAGACTAAGAAACCACTAAGGAAAATTTTCAACACTTTGAAAAATTCCCACACTTGTCTTTTCCTCTCGTAAACTTTTCTAATCTCCTTTCTCATCCCCATTTGTAGATGGCCTCCATCAACGAAGCCGTCAAGAAAGGACCACTCATGACCATGACTTTAGAATGTGAGACGGAGTTTACCAAAGCACTAAAGACCCTTATGGTTAGCTTGGGAATACATGGTGAGGACTTGTACAAAGGTTTTCAAGTAATGGATGAAGGAGAAGAATATTGGTGGGTGCAAATTCACTTGTACAAAAACAAGGGAGACAACCACAAAGAGTCGGGATTCTACATGGGCACCAACTCAGAAATCTATACAATATTCTTTGACTCTGCAAGAAATGCAGCTTGGAATGCTATCAAGGAGCTTGGTGAAAGACTCAAGTGTAGAATGATCAATACTAAGAATGACCTTGAAGAGGAGAAGAAGTATACCCAAGACTTAGAGACCGCCATAAAACGTCTAAGAAAAGATATCATAGACTTAGCATATGAGTGAGGATTGTAACATACTCCGTTAGTTGGACCACCACACTTGTCGTCTATTTTTACTCCAAAAATTTTCCTAAGTTATGTTGAACCTTGATGTTGTAATGGATTTGTGTATGCCTTGACTTGTGAGTTTGTTTCTAAAAGATGTGCTTGAGATATTTTGTCTTGTGATTTTTTCTCTACTTGTGTTGGTTCTAAATTTTCTCTATATTATAAAAATAGATGCATAATGTTGTTATCATCACTGCCTAGTATCACGACACTTCAGCTCACCAAGTTTGACAGGAAGGACCTTTGGGGCTTCAGAGTCACACAGCCGGGACACCAGGCAGAGCCACCCATGGAGGCTATCACTTTCAAGCTAATGCATGATGACAAGGAGAGAGAGGCTTAGATGTAGTCATGCGGGAGTTACTTGGACGCCTGGTAGGGAGGCCCTCCACCGAGCTTAGAGGTCTCTACTTTCACCCGTTCGGGAGACACCGAGCAGGGTGAGGCTATAGAGTACGATGATGCTACTAGAGAGACGATGGAGCCGATTCGTCTGTACCTTCAGGACCTACAGGGTCTTATTAGACACCTTGATACTGATAGGACCAATGTCATTCTTAGCAATGAAGAGCTCCAGGTTCAGCTACGGGAGAAGGATAAGCTCTTCGCGGAGCAAGACGGGATCGTCAAAGAGATGGAGGCCAGATTTGAGAGCCAGGACAAGAAATTCAAGAGCTAGGAGAAAAAGAGTCCAAGACAGGAACAAGAAGATTAGATAGATGAAGGATGAGTTAGAGGCCAAAGACTTCGAGCTTGAGCACCAGCAGGGAGTGTTTGAGAGGCTTCGCTCAAAGAAGAAGGCCCTCAGGGCCAAGATTGAGACCTTGACCACTAGTGTTGAGGAGTACAAGACCGCCATGGAGAATGCAGGTCTTACCCTTGTTGATGTGGAGGTCTACATGGAGGAGTAGTATAGACTACTCGATTATCTTTTATCTAACATACTTTGATTATTGAGTCGCAATGACATCCAACATGTGGATGGCTTGCTATGGTGTGTTTGCATTTTCAAAACCTGTTGTTTATGTCTTTAAAACTCTATGTTATTTTCAGCTTGGTTATCGTGATTATTTTCTGTGTGATGTATTGTGCATGTTAAGCATCTATGGGTATCTCATTCTTATCCTTATTGAAACCACAAATGCCTCCCCGTCGTGCCAACCCCAACCAAAACAACAACGTCACTCCCGAGATGCAGCAGTTGATGACAGCACAAGCTCAACTGATGCAGATGATGACGTAGTTCATGCAGAACCAGAAAGAGAATAACAATAACAATAACAATAACAATAACAATAACAATAACAATAACAACAACAACAATCAGAATAATCCTCCGGGGTTTGACATGCTCCCAGATTTCTGAGACTAAGGCCTGCAAAGTTCTCGGGAACCACTAATCCAATGGTAGACAATGACTGGTTACGCTCAGTGAAAAAGGAGTTAGCGACTGTTGGCTGCACCGACGAGGAAAAGGTCAGATTCGTAGCACATCTTCTTGAAGGGCCAGTAGCAACGTGGTGGGATAACTTCCAGATCACCACTCCCCTTGAGGATGTGACATGGGCTATCTTTGAGGATGGATTCCGTACAGCTCACATCTCATCCGGAGTGATGAATTTGAAGAAGAAAGAGTTCCACAATCTGAAGCAACGTCACCGAAGTTTGGCTGAGTACATTGAGGAATTCAACAATCTGGCGTGTTATGCACCGGATGAAGTTGATACTGATGCTAAGAGGAAGGAGAAATTCCTCGAAGGACTTAATGACGAGTTGAACCTGCAGTTGTCAGTTGCCTATGTCCCAACCTACCAATCCCTTTGTGACAAGGCTACCATCTTGTAAAACAAGATGAAACAGGTTGAGGGCAGAAAGAGAAAGCACAGCTTTGATAAGGACAGCTCGGGATCGTCTCACAAACGTTCTCATCATGATGATAGTGGGAGTTCTGGATCCCACAAATATGGGAAGTACAACAACCACCACAACCACAACCGTCACCATGACAACAAGCATCATCGTAGTCATGATAATGACAAGTACAAGAACCACAAGAGTGGAAAAAAGAGCACCACAGTGGAAGGGGAAGTCAACCTGTAAAGAAAGATCTCAGTCAGGTTGAATGCTTCAAGTGTAAGAAGATGGGGAACTATGCTAATGAGTGCCCAGAAAATAAAGTTGAAGGTGCCAACAAGCCCAATCCCTTCCAAAAGAGACAAGTGAACCACATCAATGTGGAAGAAATTTATGAAGAATCTGATGCTGTGGCTGGTAAGTTCAAACTCAATTTTGTTCCAACACTTATTCTTTTTGTACTAGCGCATCGCATTCATTCATATCAAGATCATTTGTTCATTGAAATGGACTTCCAGTTGAAACTATTGGGTGTCCTATAAAAGTAAGTTCTCCTGGTGGGGAAATGATAGTGAACTCAGGATGTCACGATCTAGTGATAAAATTTGGAAAATATAAGTTCCCACTTAGTTTGATAATCCTAGATTCTCAAGGTCTAGATGTCATTCTGGGAATGGATTGGATGAACAAATATGAAGGAGTACTATATTGTGCCAATCATACTGTCACACTCACAACCCCGGATAATAAAAGGATTAGATTCAAGTCTAACTTTGAATCAAAAGGGAGTAGGCTAAATTCTCTTAAGGGGGTTAGCATAGACAGTGTGCTAATTGTGAGAGAGTATCCGGATGTGTTTTCAGAGGAGTTACCTGGAATGCCACCAGATAGAGATGTTGAGTTTCTTATAGACTTGCTGCCAGGATCTGGATCAATAGCAAAGAGACCCTACAAGATGTTAGTTGATGAGTTTAAAGAACTCAAGAAACAACTTGGAGAGCAGTTGCAGAAAGGATTTATTCAACCAAGTTCTTCATCTTGGGGTGCACCATTTTTGTTTGTTGAGAAGAAGGATAGAAGTCAAAGGCTATGCATAGATTACCGTTCACTCAATGAGGTAACTATCAAGAACAAATACCCTTTGCCAATAATCAATGATTTGTTTGATCAGTTAGAAGGAGCCCGTGTGTTCTCAAAAATTGATCTTCGATCAGGCTACTTTCAGCTAAAGACAAGGGAACAAGACATACCCAAGACTGCTTTCACCACTAGGTATGGATTGTATGAGTACACCGTGATGCCATTTGGTTTGACAAATGCACCATCCTACTTCATGAATATGATGAACAAGGTGTTCATGGAATTCCTTGGAAAATTCGTTATCGTTTTCATCAATGACATTTTGATCTATTCCAAGAGCAATGAAGAGCATGAAGAACATTTGCGATTGATACTTGAGAAGCTTAGGGAGCATAAGCTATATGCTAAATTTAGCAAGTGTGAATTCTGGCTGAATGAGGTCGGATTTCTCGGACATATTGTGTCAGGAGATGGTGTAACAGTTGGTCCCGCAAAAGTGTCAGCTGTAACCGAGTGGGAATCTCCTAAGTCAGTGAAAGAAGTGCGTAGCTTCCTTGGCTTGGCAGGATACTATAGAGGATTCATTGACAATTTCTCAAAGGTAGCTAAGCCAATGACAGAGTTACTTAAGAAAGACAAGAAATTTGATTGGACTGAAGGATGTGAACTCAGTTTCCAAGAGTTGAAGAAGAGGACTAGTGATAGCACCAGTCTTATGTCTGCCAGATTTGGAGAAGGATTTTCAAGTGTATTGTGATGCATCTCACCAAGGATTAGGAGTAGTTTTGATGCAAGAATGGAAAGTTGTGGCTTATGCCTCGAGACAACTCAAAACTCATGAAGTGAATTATCCTACTCATGATTTGGAGTTAGCCTCTGTTGTCCATGCACTCAAAACATGGAGACATTATCTTTTGGGAAAATGATGTGAAGTGTTCACAGATCAAAAAAGTCTGAAATATATTTTCACTCAGAAAGAAATCAACATGAGACAAAGAAGATGGATAGAACTCATCAAGGACTATGACTTGAGTTTGCAATACCACCCCGGTAAAGCAAATGTTGTAGCGGATGCATTAAGCTGTAAAGTTTATGTGAAGGGCCTCACTAAGGGAGATTGCCAGATGATCTATGTGCCCAATTCAAAGATCTCAGATTGGAGATAGTGCCCGAAGGACATCTCATGTCATTAGATGTTCAACCCACCTTGTTGGACAAAATCAAGGAAGCCCAAAAGATAGACAAGGAAATTGAAGAGATTAAGGGAAAAAATATCAAAGGGAAGGCCAAAGGATTCCATGAAGACGAACATGGTACTTTATGGTATGGAAAATGTATCTGTATTCCTTAAGATCCAGAACTTCGGAAACTGATTCTACAAGAAGATCACAACTCACCATATTCCATTCATTCGGGTAATACCAAAATTTACATGGATATGAAGGAAAGATTTTGGTGGAACAATCTCAAGAAAGACATCGGCGAACATATTGCTTTGTGTGATGTATGTAGTAGAGTGAAAGCGGAACATAAGAAACCAGCAGGACTGTTACAACCACTACCTATACCTGATTGGAAGTGGGACAAGATTGGCATGGATTTCATCACCGGAATAACAAGGACTAGATCAGGATATGATTCTATTTGGGTCGTGGTAGATCGCCTAACTAAAGTGGCTCATTTCATACCCATGAAGACAACCTATACAAGTGCTAAATTAGCCAAGATTTATATGAATAGGATTGTGTGCCTGCATGAAGTACCTAAGAGTATTGTGTCTGATAGAGGAACTCAGTTCACTTCACATTTTTGGAGGCAATTGCATGAGTCATTGGGAACAAGACTAGAATTCAGCACGGCTTTTCATCCTCAAACTGATGGACAGGCAGAAAGGACCAACCGGATTCTATAGGATATGTTGAGGGCATGTGCCCTCGACTATGGTGCTAGTTGGAATGAAAGTCTGCCTTACGTAGAATTCTCTTACAACAACAACTATCAAGCCAGTATTGAGATGGCACCGTTTGAATTTATCTATGGAAGAAAGTGTACTACACCACTGCTATGGAACGGTGTTGGAGAAAGAAATTTGTGCGGGACAGAACTAATCAAGGAAGTTGTCAACACCCGGATTTTTCAATCCTAGATGCCTGTTATGCCATACATCGCAATCCCAGGATTACCATTTTTGCGAGACATAACAGAATTGGATACCATAGTACTTCATCCATTACAAACTATACATAAGTTCTTACACGAATAGGGATCTCATGATCCAGTTCTCAATACACATCAAGAAGCGGAATACATAATAATAACGGTAGCGTAGGCGAAGCTCCATCTTCGGGGTCACAGGCAATGATGACGATGGGAGATGATCCTAGTTGTCGTAACCTTCCTGGGGTCCATCTTCCAGGTACTCCTCTTCATAGTCTGGCCATGGGAATAGCCAGGGACAAAGCCATGAGTACTCTTTAAGTACTCGCAAACTAATACTAACAAGTAAGGGTTTTTTTGGATAATAGGACACTAGGCTCTAGGGTTATTTTGCAAAAAGCCAGGTTTATCTCTACTAAGTTCCAAAGCTGGTCACAATTTTATAACTCCTAAATGGGATCTTGTAATTCAGGTCACAACTCTGTTGTGGTCAAGTCAAAGTCTCAATTTGTTTCTCAAGTCATTTTGAAAAGTCTGACGGGGGAACAGTATGGCCACTCCAACTGTCCATAACCGCGGACGCGGATATTCGAATAGTTTGACACTCTGCAGAGATTGTACACTTTCACCACAACATTCGATACATCCGTCAGGAACAAATCCTGAATTCACCATACTCAGTATGCGGATAATCAATCCTAACCTTTCGATTACACGCCCTAGTATAAGCACCTCTCCTGTGAGTTTGGCCTCCCAACCATGACCACTGTCATCTTGGGTACTGCACAGGTGGACAATCTTCACAAGGTAGCCTCAGCTCAGACCTTGGCCGGGAGGGAACTAATACTAAGGTATATAACTTTCTAGTCAAGCCCTACCCAATCTTCGGGTATTATGGTTGTACGATAAAATTGGAATGGTATCGCATCCAGACAACCATCAGTTTTATAAAGGGGCTAAGGCTCATGCATCAACATTTTTATCACCAAAATCATCAAGTGTTTGGAAACACATGTCCAAAACATTTCAATAGAATGATCCATCATTCCAAGGTTTTCATAACCATTTTTCCACCAAGTATTCCCATCTAAAAGTTTATCAAGTTTTATGCTTAGCACTAGCATCTACAGGTGAGGGTAGTACTAATGAGGGGTGGTAACTAGTGGAGTTTCACTAAGTCCAACATTATATCTTAGGCTGATATCAAGGTTTCTAGCTTAGGCCACATTTTATGCTCTTTATGCAACCTTCAGCACAACTGTCTGGTATCTACCAAACTCTTAGGTAGACTCTAAGTAAGCTTTGATAAAGAAATAAAGTAAGAAGCTTGCACATAAAACTAGGATTGGTTTATCAAGTGGGTATGATCACATATGCTTAAGGCATATAGTAGTCATATCACAAGTATGGGTTTGTGGCAACAGTAGGGTATCTGGCAAGGGTTAGCTTGCACCAATATGAGTATAAGCTTGCGTAGGTATAGTATCTTGAAAGTGTTAGCTTGCATATTCACTAGTAGTATTAGGCTTGCCTTGTGCAGAGCAGTGGTTGAAGTTCTCCTCGGCTTCCTCTTCGTAGTATCCTCCTTCCTCCTCGTATCCTTGGTCGGTACTAGCGTCTATGAATAAATACGAGGTACACAATCACCAAACAATACTTAACTACTTGCAATCATCACACACAAGGGTCCTATAGATGATCTAGCATCATCTCTAACATTACAAGGTTAAAGCTTGGTTTAAACCTTTTATTTATTTTTAGAAAAGTAATTTCTACTCATCGAAAACTACTTAAGATTTAATATTCTCCAAACCAAATATGGGATCATGTTGACACATGTCATCACCACATATTGTAGTCCATGGGAATGTGATTTAAAGTGGTGTCACATTTTAATAAGGTTTTACCCTTTTATTTTAATTAATTAAAGTGGCTAGAAATGCTTATGAAGCATTCTTTTATTACTTGAACATTATTTCTGCAAGTAAACCTATATATTTTTATATATTCTGAAAGGTATGGTTAAATGTGATTTTTGAGAGTTGGAATCAACTCAAAAGCTTTTATGGTTTAAATTTGAAAAATGTTTGAATGCAGAAAAGCTTCTGCCTTGTTATTTTTTCTATGGATGATCTACAGATCCAAATGACTTGAATCCAACAGGCTTGGATTAAGCATTCACAGTCCTTTCCAACAAAATTGGTTTCATCCAATTTCGTGCACTGAATCGATCTGGGTTGATTTTTGAAGTGGGGTGCTGAAGTGTGTTTGAATTTAAAAAGAAAAGGTTTAATTTGAATTGCTGGGCTGCGCGGGAAATTCTAACGGGCCGGCCTGCTAAGCACAGGGCTCCTGCGGGCTGCTTAAGTGGGTGTCCCCACTCGTCAGTGACACGGGGCTGGGCGAAGCGGTATGGGGCAACGTGGATCGTTCGATCTAGTTCTAATCTAACGACTGAGGGTCATCGTCGATGCGAGACAGCTCCGGTGAGAACGAAACCTAGCACGGCCAGTGGGGGGTGCTGGGGGCTCACCGGGGTACGGGCGAGGGTCGGCGAGGCGGGCAAACGACAAAGTCGATGACAGTGAACCTCCTGGTACCGGTTGCTTCTCCTAGGGCGGCTCCAATCGCTGGCTCCCTTCTTCTCCGGCAGCGGCAGGCTCCAGTGAAATTCCGGCGAGGTGGTGCTCGCCTTTCTCTGAGAATGGTGTGGCACGGTCAGTGAGGAGAGGGGAGTGAGATGGTGTGAAGAAATCGTGCGTGGGTGGCCTCTATTTATATTCGAGCGAGGGGACCGTCGGGGCGCACGGTGAGCTCGTCGGGGTCGACGTTACAGGCAGCTAATGGCATGGGCAAGGGTAGGGGACGGTGCTGTGTCTCCTGGCGATGCTCAACGACATGGTCGCGAGGCATGGGGCGGTGTGGTTTGGTCTGGAACGGCCGGTGCTCTGCACGGCAGAGGCGGCGTCTTCGACGGCGGGCGGTGGCTGTATGGCACGGGGCTGCTAATGGGGATGTCTGGCGGTCTCCTGGGTCGGTGGTGATCGTGTGTGCGCGCGGTGAGGGCGGCGCGCGGTCTGTGGATGCTGGTCGAGGTTGGCGCTCTGGCGCACGCTCGGCATGGTCTGGGCGCGGCTTGTGCGCGTGGTCCAGGGATTGGCAACGCTCGCGGCTGGGACAGTGAGTGGCGGTGGACGGTGGGTTGCCTCCCAGACAAGGTTGGCACGGCTAGTTCTTCCTCTAGCCTGCTGTCGACTATGGGGTGGCATTGAGGTGCTCGGCTGTTCACCATTAATGGCAATGGCAAGCTCACAGGGGTGCTAGTGTTGGGCTAATCTTTCTAGATGATCTACTGGGTTGTGTGTGAGCTAACTAGGGAACAAGTTAGGCAAGAATCACTGCACACTATAGTGTTTGATGTTTTGTTTGATTTGTGTCTGCAACCTGTTTGATGAAATGGCCGCATGAAGTCAAGTTTTGAATTTTAAATGAATTTTGGTGGGTTTGCTAGATTGGTGCTGGTGAGTCTGCAGATGCTTGGGTTTTGAAAGTTGAGCTTGTTTGAGTGGTTTTTTGAAAAAGTGGGATCTTCCCATATGAGGAAGATTCAATTTTGAATTGTCATTTAAACTATGCATTTGAAAGTTTCTGGATGATCACAAAGTGGGCCTTGATACTTTTTTATGACTACATTCAAGGGGTGCAAAGATCCAGAAAAGTTTCTGTTAGGTTTTGAAAGTTTGAGACAGCCAAAGTAGGCATGGGAGTTAAATTGGTCAAAATGACCATTCACTTAATATATGTGTTTTGATTTACTTGTCTTTAGTAAAAGTGTGGGAAATGTTTTAGATGATGTTCTTTTCACCTAAGAAACATTTTACAAGCAATGGATCACACAAACAAGGTGGTTTTTAAAGAAATTAAAAATCCATGCATTCACATATGCATGCATTCATGGGTTTACTTAGAAAAGTTTTTGTTAACCCTAAACTTGATGATTAGTGTTTTGATGATCTAAGTTTGATATTTTTGGGATGTTACAAACCTTCCCCCCTTAAACAAAATCTCGTCCCGAGATTTGGAAAAGGACGAAAAGATTACCTAGGATTTGAAGAGATCTGGAAACTCCGTCCTGATGTGATCTTCGCGTTCCCAGGTAGCTTCCTCTTCTGTGTGGTTGCTCCACTGAATCTTGAGAAACTTGATGCTTCGGGTTCTGGTGGTTCGAAAGGCTTCTTCCAATATACGGATGGGTACTTCGGGATAGGTTAGGTCATCGTTGATCTCTATGGTCCGGTGATCGATATTCTTGAACACTTCGGTCTTCTCGGGGACTTCGAGACACTTGCGAAGTAACGAGATATGGAACACATTGTGCACAGCTGACATCTCTTCAGGTAGTTCCAGTTGATAAGATACTTCTCCTCGACGGTTCAAAATTTTGAAAGGTCCGATATATCTGGGGGCTAACTTTCCTTTGAGTTGGAAACGCTGCATTCCCTTCAATGGCGACACTTTCAGATAAACAAAATCTCCGATGTTGAAGGCGAGGTCTCGACGTCTCTTGTCGGCGTAACTCTTTTGTCGGGATTGGGCTATCTTGAGGTGCTCACGAATCTTGTGAACCTTCTCTTCTGCCTCTTGTAGGATGTCGGGTCCGAAAATCTGACTCTCTCCTACTTCCGACCAGTTCAAAGGGGTGCGGCACTTTATTCCGTACATGAATTCAAATGGGGCCATTTGCAAACTGGCTTGGTAACTGTTGTTGTATGAAAATTCTGCAAACGGCAGACAGTCTTCCCACTTGGATCCATATTCTAACACACATGCTCTCAGCATATCTTCGAGTATTTGGTTTACTCGCTCCATTTGTCCATCGGTCTGAGGGTGATACGCGGTACTGAAATCTAGGCGAGTTCCTAAACCTTCTTGGACTTTCTTCCAGAATCTCGAGGTAAACTGAGTTCCTCGATCCGATACAATGTTCTTGGGGACTCCGTGCAAACTAATGATTCTAGCGATGTACAACTCTGCTAGCTTCGAACTCTGATAGGTGGTTTTGACCGGCAAGAAATGGGCGACTTTGGACAATCTGTCCACTATGACCCAAATAGAGTCATTTCCCCTACTAGAAGTAGGTAGTCCAGTGATAAAGTCCATTCCTACAGAATCCCATTTCCATTCCGGAATTTGCAAAGGTTGCAACAATCCAGCGGGTCTTTGATGTCCTGCCTTGACTCGCTGACATATATCACACTTGGCGATATAGCTTCCGATTTCTCTCTTCATCTTATGCCACCAAAATTGCTCTTTAAAATCTTGATACATCTTAGTTCCTCCGGGATGGATAGAATAAAGAGTATCATGAGCCTCCTTCAAGATAACTTCTTTCAACTCAGAATCTGATGGTACACAAAGGCGTCCTTTGTACCACGAAACTCCTTCTTCGTCCTCGGTGAATCCGGGTACTTTGCCTGTACCGATACGACGCTTGATTCCGTCGATACTAGCATTTCCTTTCTGCGCCTCTTTAATCTGACTGATCAAAGTGGGCTGAAGTTCTATGCTAGACAAAAATCCTTCACTTACTAATTCCATTCGAAAATCTTCCATCTCTTTGTGCAAACTTGGTTGCTCCTTCAAAATCATGGAGTTCAAGCGGCACAGCAATCTGCTAAGGGCATCTGCTACCACATTGGCTTTACCAGGGTGATAGTGAATGTCCAGGTCGTAATCCTTGATTAGCTCAATCCATCTTCTCTGCCTCATATTCAGCTCCTTCTGAGTGAATGTATACTTTAGGCTCTTGTGATCCGAATAAATCTCACAACGATTTCCCATCAGGTAATGTCTCCATGTCTTTAGGGCTAGAACTACGGCTGCGAGTTCGAGGTCATGGGTTGGGTAGTTGTGCTCATGTTGCTTCAATTGTCGCGAGAGATAAGATATAACTTTTCCTTCTTGCATTAACACACATCCGAGACCAATCTTGGATGCGTCACAATACACATCGAAGGGCTTCGTAATATCCGGCATGATCAAGATTGGGGCTGAAATCAATCTCCTTTTGAGTTCTTGAAAACTCGCTTCACATTTGTCGGTCCATTCAAACTTCTAGTCCTTCTTCAGCAATTGGGTCATGGGTCTGGCGATACTAGAGAATCCTTCTACAAATTTGCGGTAATATCCCGCCAATCCGAGAAAAGCACGAACTTGGGTTTGAGTGGTTGGGGCTTGCCAATCTTCTACATCTTTCACTTTGGCAGGGTCAACGGCAATTCCTCCGGCTGATACAATGTGACCGAGGAATCCTACTTCATGTAACCAGAATTCACATTTGCTAAATTTTGCATACAGCTGATGCTCTCTAAGGGTTCCAAGAATGGTCCTTAGGTGTAGCTCATGTTCTTCTTCTGATTTGGAACAAATCAGAATGTCATCAATGAAAACAACGACAAACTTATCCAGGAAGTCCATAAAAATCTTATTCATGAGATTCATGAAATAAGCGGGGGCATTGGTTAATCCAAAAGACATGACTGTATACTCATACAATCCATATCTAGTGGTAAAGGCAGTCTTTGGGATATCCTCTGCACGAATCTTGAGTTGATGATAGCCAGTCCTAAGATCAATCTTAGAAAACACCTGGGCACCGGTCAACTGATCAAACAAATCTTCTATCTTAGGCAAGGGGTACTTGTTCTTGATGGTGACATCATTCAACTTTCGATAATCCGTACACAAACGGTTACCTCCATCCTTCTTGTCCACAAACAAGACAGGTGATCTCCATGGGGACGCACTTGGTTGAATCAATCCGATTTCCAACATGGAATCCAGTTGCTTCTTCAGCTCTTCTAGTTCTGACGGGTTCATACTATAGGGTCTCTGGGCTATGGGTCCTGTTCTGGGGATTAGTTCGATGATAAACTCGATATCCTGATCTGGGGGCATACCGGGCAAAACATCTGGAAATACATCGGGGTATTCGCAGACTATCCGAACTTGGTCAATGGTAGGTTGGGCTAGACTCTTGTTACACTTGAATTGGCGAGGTAAGGTTTCAGATATATGTTCGACTGATATTCCGGTGGTACTGGTCCTGGTGATGGCTTTCTTGGCACAGTCAATCAATCCTTTATGTTTGGACATCCAATCCATTCCTAGTACTACTTCCAAACCTTTAGTTCCGAGTACTATTAGATTAGCATAAAAATCTATGCCATGGATTCGGATAGGGACGGCCTTGCAAATTTGCCTAGCCTTGGTGGTTGATCCGGGAATATGTACAATCATCACATGCTTCAATTTGGTTGGTTGGATTTTACTAGTGCAGGCAAATTCTTCGGTGACAAATGAATGTGATGCACCAGAATCAAACAACACTCTTGCAAGTACTGAATTAACAGAAAACATACCCAGCACGACGTCTGGCGCTTCCTGAGCTTCTTCAGCATGCATGAGAAAAAGACGGCCATTGCGGTTGAGTGAATTCCCTGGGGCAAATCTTCTCCCTGGCTGGACACGACGCAGCTGCTGAGCTGGGGCATTGGCATTAGGGGCTGTAGCATTCTTCTTGTTGGGGCACTCGTTAGAATAGTGGCCTTTATTTCCACAGTCATAACAGGTCACTTGTGACTTGTCCTTAGCTACGACAGGCACAGCATTGCTTCTAGTCCTCGGGGCAGTGTTAGGGTTGGCGGTAGCATTGTTGGTGTTGAACTTGGGTGGGGCACGGGTGAAATTGTTAGAGTTGCCGAGGTTGTTGTGATTTCCTCCGGGTCTAGGGTTTCCACGGTTGGGATAGTTTGGACGGGTCATAGGGGGTCTGTTGGTTCTTGGGGCAAATCCTGGAGATGGGTTGGGGCAATACTTTGGGGTCGGCTGGGTTCCTGGTTGATGCATCATGCGACGCTTGCGGTTCTCATTGGCCTAGTTGATCTTTCCTTCCATCTGGATAGCAGAGTCGACAAGGGCTTCAATATCAACAAAGGGGATATTGACTAATACTGTCTGCATCTCGTCATGCAGACCATTCAGGAATCTTTCTTTCTTCTTGGCTTCGGTGTCTATCTCGTCCGGGGCATACCTAGCTAATGACAAAAATTTGTCACGGTATTCCACTACAGTCATCCTTCCTTGCTTCAACTCTCTGAACTCGTCTCTCATTCTCTTGATCAAACCTGGCGGCACATGGGTTATGCTAAACTTGACCTTGAATTCCTCCCAGGTCATCATCTGGCCTCCGGTCATTGCACGAACACTGTTCCAGCATGCCCTGGCATCTCCGGCTAGATAATGGGTGGCGAATAGGACTTTCTCGTTGGCTTCGACTCCGGCTACTTCTAAGTTATTTTCCATGGTTTGCAACCAATCATCGGCGTGTAGGGGTTCTTCTGACTTGGTGAAAACGGGTGGGTTGGCATTCTGGAAATTCTTGAGCTTAGATCCATGGTGGTCCTGATTTCCATGGCCTTGGTTGTTATGGGCTAGTTGGGCTATCTGTTGCAGAGTGGCTAGGTTGGCTTGACGTTCCGCTCTTTCAGCTTCGCGGTCAGAAGTCAAAATTTGCAGGATCTGCAACATCGGGTCCGGGGCTAAACCACTTCCTCCACGTGGCATCTGAAGATTGATATAGATTATGAGAAAAGAAGGAAATTTCTAAGGTTTTGGGTTTTTGAAAAGTTTTTAGAGTTTGACTCAGGTTTTTCTGGCAACTTGCTCTTTCATTCATTCATAGCACACAGTACAACACACACCATAACAAGGAAAAACAGATGGTTTTAAGAACCATTCTGGAAACTACGATACAGTGGGACTGACTACTACGCACTACGCTAGTGCTCAGTGCTACTACTCCTCGGAATTTGTGGCTTCATCATCTTCAGGATCATCGATGAAGGCGAAATCATCCTCATCGGTGAAGAAGTCCATGGACCGATCCTCCAGAAAATCATCGTCATCGCTGAGATAGGAGTAAGGGTCTCCACGAAGATCCTCTCCTGCATTCTCCCTTTCCTCTAACTGCATGTCTCTCTCGTGGATGGTCTCTTCCAGAGATGAGATGCGGTGGCGAAGACGGGCAATAATGCGCTCCTTCTTGTCAAGCTGACGGCGGCGAGACTTGCGATCCTTTGCTAGCATGGCTATGGTCTGGTCCTTCGTCTTGATGATGGCAGACTTGTGGTTGCAATAGTCACGGCAGTTGTCCAACTCCTGCTGACGATCATACATCATGAAGCTAAGGTGGTCCAATTGAGTCTTCAGCTCGGGGTGGTATGGGGCTTCCAGTGGTTGGCCATTCGCATCACGTCTTGGGAAAAACTCAAAGCGAGTACCCTTGATCTGATTGATGCTCTGCCCACACAGACGGGAAAGAGCTTCATGCATTGCTCTGGCAAGTCCATCGAGCCAGTTGTTTTCCCTCAAGGTAAACTGAATTCCCTCCGTAGTGGGAGGTTCAATCTTTCCTCGGAGACTTGCAACAATTAGCCACTGCAGATCTTCTCCTCCTTGATCATTGAGCTGAGCTCCGAAGAACTCGGGGTGTGGACGCTCCAGAAGTTCCGAAAGCTGATCCAGATCCCTCTCAAAGATAAGGTCTCCTCCATTCCCCAACTGATAAAACTTGCTGTACTTCACGTCCATCTATAAAAATAGAGGATGAGTAGATTAGCAGAGTGATCAAGTGTGTCAAAATTTTATCTATTTTGCAAGAGTTTTTGAGGAACATGAAGTTTTATTAAGGAATTAAAAGAGGTAAGAATGAGAATAAGTTTTCGTAAATATTTTTATTATTTGGTTTTGAAACTAAGTTTTTGGTTCAACGTCCAATCTAACTGGGGTCTCCTATGGTCAGGATGGCTCTGATACCAACTTGACAACACCCGGATTTTTCAATCCTAGATGCCTGTTATGCCATACATTGCAATCCCAGGATTACCATTTTTGCGAGACATAACAGAATTGGATACCATAGTACTTCATCCATTACAAACGATACATAAGTTCTTACACGAATAGGGATCTCATGATCCAGTTCTCAATACACATCAAGCAGCGGAATACGTAATAATAACGGTAGCGTAGGCGAAGCTCCATCTTCGGGGTCACAGGCAATGCTGACGATGGGAGATGATCCTAGTTGTCGTAACCTTCCTGGGGTCCATCTTCCAGGTACTCCTCTTCATAGTCTGGCCATGGGAATAGCCAGGGACAAAGCCATGAGTACTCTTTAAGTACTCGCAAACTAATACTAACAAGTAAGGGGTTTTTTGTATAATAGGACACTAGGCTCTAGGGTTGTTTTGCAAAAAGCCAGGTTTATCTCTACTAAGTTCCAAAGCTGGTCACAATTTTATAACTCCTAAATGGGATCTTGTAATTCAGGTCACAACTCTGTTGTGGTCAAGTCAAAGTCTCAATTCGTTTCTCAAGTCATTTTGAAAAGTCTGACGGGGGAACAGTATGGCCACTCCAACTGTCCATAACCGCGGACGCGGCTATTCGAATAGTTTGACACTCTGCAGAGATTGTACACTTTCACCACAACATTCGATACATCCGTCAGGAACAAATCCTGAATTCACCATACTCAGTATGCGGATAATCAATCCTAACCTTTCGATTACACGCCCTAGTATAAGCACCTCTCCTGAGAGTTTGGCCTCCCAACCATGACCACTGTCATCTTGGGTACTGCACAGGTGGACAATCTTCACAAGGTAGCCTCAGCTCAGACCTTGGCCGGGAGGGAACTAATACTAAGGTATATAAGTTTCCAGTCAAGCCCTACCCAATCTTCGGGTATTGTGGTTGTACGATAAAATTGGAATGGTATTGCATCCAGACAACCATCAGTTTTATAAAGGGGCTAAGGCTCATGCGTCAACATTTTTATCACCAAAATCATCAAGTGTTTGGAAACACATGTCCAAAACATTTCAATAGAATGATCCATCATTCCAAGGTTTTCATAACCATTTTTCCACCAAGTATTCCCATCTAAAAGTTTATCAAGTTTTATGCTTAGCACTAGCATCTACAGGTGAGGGTAGTACTAATGAGGGGTGGTAACTAGTGGAGTTTCACTAAGTCCAACATTATATCTTAGGCTGATATCAAGGTTTCTAGCTTAGGCCACATTTTATGCTCTTTATGCAACCTTCAGCACAACTGTCTGGTATCTACCAAACTCTTAGGTAGACTCTAAGTAAGCTTTGATAAAGAAATAAAGTAAGAAGCTTGCACATAAAACTAGGATTGGTTTATCAAGTGGGTATGATCACATATGCTTAAGGCATATAGTAGTCATATCACAAGTATGGGTTTGTGGCAACAGTAGGGTATCTGGCAAGGGTTAGCTTGCACCAATATGAGTATAAGCTTGCGTAGGTATAGTATCTTGAAAGTGTTAGCTTGCATATTCACTAGTAGTATTAGGCTTGCCTTGTGCAGAGCAGTGGTTGAAGTTCTCCTCGGCTTCCTCTTCGTAGTATCCTCCTTCCTCCTCGTATCCTTGGTCGGTACTAGCGTCTATGAATAAATACGAGGTACACAATCACCAAACAATACTTAACTACTTGCAATCATCACACACAAGGGTCCTATAGATGATCTAGCATCATCTCTAACATTACAAGGTTAAAGCTTGGTTTAAACCTTTTATTTATTTTTAGAAAAGTAATTTCTACTCATTGAAAACTACTTAAGATTTAATATTCTCCAAACCAAATATGGGATCATGTTGACACATGTCATCACCACATATTGTAGTCCATGGGAATGTGATTTAAAGTGGTGTCACATTTTAATAAGGTTTTACCCTTTTATTTTAATTAATTAAAGTGGCTAGAAATGCTTATGAAGCATTCTTTTATTACTTGAACATTATTTCTGCAAGTAAACCTATATATTTTTATATATTCTGAAAGGTATGGTTAAATGTGATTTTTGAGAGTTGGAATCAACTCAAAAGCTTTTATGGTTTAAATTTGAAAAATGTTTGAATGCAGAAAAGCTTCTGCATTGTTATTTTTGCTATGGATGATCTACAGATCCAAATGACTTGAATCCAACGGGCTTGGATTAAGCATTCACAGACCTTTCCAACAAAATTGGTTTCATCCAATTTGGTGCACTGAATCGATCTGGGTTGATTTTTGAAGTTGGGTGCTGAAGTGTCTTTGAATTTAAAAAGAAAAGGTTTAATTTGAATTGCTGGGCTGCGCGGGAAATTCTAACGGGCCGGCCTGCTAAGCACAGGGATCCCGCGGGCTTCTTAAGTGGGTGTCCCCACTCGTCAGTGACACGGGGCTGGGCGAAGCGGTATGGGGCAACGTGGATCATTCGATCTAGTTCTAATCTAACGGCTGAGGGTCATCATCGACGCGAGACAGCTCCGGGGAGAACGAAACCTAGCACGACCAGTGGGGGGTGCTGGGGGCTCACCGGGGTACGGGCGAGGGTCGGCGAGGCAGGCGAACGACGAAGTCGACAACGGCGAACCTCCTGGTACCGGTGGCTTCTCCTGGGCGGCTCCAATCGCTGGCTCCCTTCTTCTTCGGCAGCGGCAGGCTCCAGTGAAATTCCGGCGAGATGGTGCTCGCCTTGCTCTGAGAATGGTGTGGCACGGTCAGTGAGGAGAGGGGAGTGAGATGGTGTGAAGAAATCATGCGGGGGTGGCCTCTATTTATAGCCGAGCGAGGGGACCGTCGGGGCGCACGGTGAGCTCGTCAGGGGCGACGTTACAGGCAGCTAATGGGTAGGGGACGGTGCTGTGTCTCCTAGCGATGCTCAACGACATGGTCGCGAGGCATGGGGCGGTGTGGTTTGGTCTGGAACGGCCGGTGCTCTGCGCGGCAGAGGCGACGTCTTCGACGGCGAGCGGTGGCTGTATGGCACGGGGCTGCTAATGGGGATGTCTGGCGGTCTCCTGGGTTGGTGGTGATCGTGTGTGCGCGCGGTGAGGGCGGCGCGCGGTCTGTGGATGCTGGTCGAGGTTGGCGCTCTGGCGCACGCTCGGCATGGTCTGGGCGCGGCTTGTGCGCGTGGTCCATGGCTTGGCAACGCTCGCGGCTGGGACAGTGAGTGGCGGTGGACGGTGGGCTGCCTCCCAGACAAGGTTAGCACGGCTAGTTCTTCCTCTAGCCTGCTGTCGACTATGGGATGGCATTGAGGTGCTTGGCTGTTCACCATCAATGGCAATGGCAAGCTCACAGGGGTGCTAGTGTTGGGCTAATCTTTCTAGATGATCTACTGGGTTGTATGTGAGCTAACTAGGGAACAAGTTAGGCAAGAATCACTGCACACTATAGTGTTTGATGTTTTGTTTGATTTGTGTCTGCAACCTGTTTGATGAAATGGCCGCATGAAGTCAAGTTTTGAATTTTGAAATGAATTTTGGTGGGTTTGCTAGATTGGTGCTGGTGAGTCTGCAGATGCTTGGGTTTTGAAAGTTGAGCTTGTTTGAGTGGTTTTTTGAAAAAGTGGGATCTTCCCATATGAAGAAGATTCAATTTTGAATTGTCATTTAAACTATGCATTTGAAAGTTTCTGGATGATCACAAAGTGGGCCTTGATACTTTGTTATGAGTACATTCAAGGGATGCAAAGATCCAGAAAAGTTTCTGTTAGGTTTTGAAAGTTTGAGACAGCCAAAGTAGGCATGGGAGTTAAATTGGTCAAAATGACCATTCACTTAATATATGTGTTTTGATTTACTTTTCTTTAGGAAAAGTGTGGAAAATGTTTTAGATGATGTTCTTTTCACCTAAGAAACATTTTACAAGCAATAGATCACACAAACAAGGTGGTTTTTAAAGAAATTAAAAATCCATGCATTCACATATGCATGCATTCATGGGTTTACTTAGAAAAGTTTTTGTTAGCCCTAAACTTGATGATTAGTGTTTTGATGATCTAAGTTTGATATTTTTGGGATGTTACAGAAGCTGAAGAGAAAGTCAAGTTGGTAAAGGACAGATTGAAGATAGCACACTCCCGACAGAAGAGCTACGCAGAACCAAAATGCAGAGAAGTCACCTATGAGGTGGGTGATAGATCTTATCTTAGAGTATCACCACTTCGTGGAGTGAAGAGGTTTGGAGTCAAAGTAAAATTGGCACCAAGGTATGTTGGACCATTCAAGATTCTGAGTCGCAAAGAAGAATTAGCTTATGAGATTGAGTTTCCTGAATCACTGTCTACCGTTCACAATGTGTTTCACGTGAGTCAACTGAAGAAATGCCATCTGGAGATGGAAGAGACTTCTTTGAAGGATACTATACCTTTGGAAGAGGTCTAGTTGGAAAGTGATATCACCTATGAGGAGAAACCTATCAAGATTCTTGAGACTGCAAAAAGAGTTACTCGGACTAAGACTGTCAAATTATGCAAGGTTCAGTGGAACCACCATTCCGAAGAAGAAGCAACGTGGGAAAGAGAAGATGATCTTCGGAAAGACCACCCTCACCTATTTGCTAGCCAACCCGAATCTCGAGGGCGACATTCACCTTAAGGGGGTTAGATTTGTAACATCCCAAAAATCATAGTTTATAAAGTTGCATATCATTCATGCATCCTTATGCATTTGGGTTATTTTCAAACATGTTTCAAATAAGAAGCCATTTGCTTTGCCTATTTCATGTAAGAAAGGCCATGTCTTTATTTTCACTTCCAAAATATGAGAATACTTTGATTTAACCAGAAAAGTTTAACGGATTAATTCAAAGGTTGCACAAAGTTTCAAAACAAGACTCTAAATTAAAACCATTTATATGTCCATTATATATATTCAAATAGGGCATGGTTTTATTTTATTTTCAATGGGCGAAAGTATTTTTGAGTAAACAACAGTGTTTTATACACATATATGTGCATAGATCACTTTACAAAAATCTAGAGAAGTTTTGAATTCAAACTCATTTGAATAACATTTGAAACTGGATTGAGAAAATCAAATAAGAATTAGAAAAGGAGAAAAGAAATGGAAAAGGGCCAACGCCACCATTCCAGCCCAATAGCAGAAACGGCCCAAACACCAGCCCACCCGGGTTCCCCTCTCCCCTATGTTTCTCACCCACTCTCGCACCCCCCTCACTGACGCCTTGGCCCCACACACCAAGTCATCATCGTCCCGAAATGTCGCCCGCGACCAGCTCCGCCGTGGCCTTGATTACGAGTTATTGCAGGCGTAATTCCTTCTCTCGCTCCGGCTACTTAATCCCCCTCCTTCCGCTCATTTCCAATCAAGCCACACCCACAAAGAGCCACCAGGCTGCTCACATTCGAGCTCACTCTGCCACGGTACCGAGCCTCTCTGGCGGCCAATTCCGGTGAGAACTCCCCACCCCTTGCCTCCTGGTCATGTTGTCGTGTTCGCCATACCTCCGCGCGTCTAACCCAGCTCACAGTTTTCCTTCTAGTGACCTACAACTTCGTCATCGTCAATGACAACGCGTGCCTGACAAAGTGCTTTCCTCCGACGAGCACGTACGGTAAACCTAGCCTTCCACTTCCTCTCTGGTTCACGCTCGCACACTCGCAGCTTTAGTGCGCGTCTAACGCCGCCCTGATTTTTCTTTCCCATGCCTTGTAGCGCCACCAACATTGACTATCGAGCGCACCCGAAGCCGCCGACAACTCCGACGAGGAATCAAAGTCTTGTCTGTGCGCCCCGACCCCGTCCACCTGCACGTTGAGCTTCGTCGTGTCTCCACGACCTCGGTAAGCGCAGGAACCCTCACCTTTGCCCTCTGGTCTCGCCGGAACGTCACCGGCAGACGCGCAGCCTCCGCGGTGGCCATTTGTGTCGCCCGCAAATGTTCAAAGGAACGTGATCCACTGGATCTGGATCCAGCGGTTGCGATTAGATTTTCTAGCGAAGGGGTACGCGAGGTTTTGGACCGTAGATCTTGGATCTTGCGGTATAGGTTAGATTAGATGTGAAAGGGTAAGATTTGATCTGGTGAGTTGTTATATCAAGCGGTGCGGAAGCGCAATCCTTCCCGAAGCGGTACTGACCAATCAGGAAGTGCCGCGTGTCAGGGATTTTCTTTTAAAATCTAAATTTGATTTAATTAGATGAATAAACTTGTAAATTCAATAACTTTTGTTATGTTTATCCAAAAAATACAAATAATATACCATTGGAATCACAAAAATAAATCCTACACATCTGTAGGCTTAGTTTTGTGATTTGCTTCTGTTAAAGTAGAATTTTATGCAGAGACATTTGTAGGCCTATTTTGTGTATAAAAATTATTTGGGAAATGTTTTAAAAGCCAACCTAAGTTTATTTAATGGATAATTGTTTATTTTAGTGATTCAGTACTGTTTTACTTGTCTTGATTAGTTTAAAAAAATCATCACATGGCATTTGCATGCATTCATACATTTTTTCTTGATTATTTGAAATATGAATTTTGTGCTATCATTTTATGTGTAGATTTTGGTGGTAGTGGTGATTGTGATTGTGAGGATTATTGCTACTCCCCCAACTACCAAGGCAAGTGGTGCTTCATATTTTTGTCCCAATATTTTGACTATGCATTAGTGGTTTTTTGTATAGGGCTTGCATGATAATTTTTGCTAAGTATCTATATGCTATGCTTGGGAAATCCTAGTAGTTGTAGAGTTGTTAGAATTTTATCTAAGTTAAGATACTTGCTTTTTCCATGCTTAGCCTAGCTAATAGCAAACAAGGTTGGAATATATTCATGCTATGGAAACATTGCTAAGTATTTTGACTTGTGTTTTGCTTAATAAAACAACCAAGTGAATGAATCACCTGGGTGGAATGGTTTGATGGTTTGTGTTGAGTGGTTACACAAGGACCATATCTATGGTTTACCTTGTGTATCACACTTATGGAAAGCCACCCAGGAACAAAGGGATTTGAGATGCCAAATGTTAAGAAGCTTCTAGTGCAGCCACATGGCAATATGGGCTCTGCCTAGATCATATAGGTTGCAATAACTTAGCCAAATGGACAGTTGGTGGTAGGGGTGATAGGTTTGGGAACACGTCCATTTTGGTCTAAGGGAAGGCTTCTGAAAGGTCTTGTCTCGATGCATGTTGAGTCTTGTGGGGAAAGTGCACCTCCTCTCGAGAAGGAAGAATCTAAGTACTTAGCCGTGTCCCTGGCAATGGACAATTTGAGCATCAAGACATGGAAGCTATCAAGGATATCCTCATCCCAATTTCTAAGTTAAAAACTTGTGGTTGAACAAGGGTAAAGGTTCACCAATGTCTATTGGTGGTTCCTTGGGAGTTTTTGTCAAACAAAAACTTAGTGTTTTCAACTGATAGGCAAAACCTATTTTTAGTAAAGCAATCCTAAGCTACACTTAGCCAAATTCATATAGAAGCTAGAAACTATTATACTACTAAGGATCACTTGCCAATACTATTCCAATGTATTGACCCACTGTGGTTGTAACTTGTGATGTTGTAGGTTACTCTGATGAGGATTAGGGTTGTGAGTCTACACTCAACATGTTTGGCTGTGGCACATGAAGATGAATACTTTATTTTATTTTGTTCAGTTAAACTCTTGCTCTAGCCTTTGGCTATGGAGTTGTAAAAGACTATGTTATCTCTAGAATGACGATGTAATAATGACCTTTGTTTCGGTGTACTTCATCTTAAACTGTGGATGCTAGCATTTGATCCAGGGACTAGCATTGCAATCACAAGGATATTCCGGCTCCGGGTAAGGCGGAAGGTCTTCCGGCATTCGCCAGTGGCGCCGCTCCCCCCCAAGATTCATGGGACACGGAGGCGCCAGGTATGTCGGATGTTTTGATTCTCGCTAAGAGGCGGATCAAATTTTTGATGAAGGACGAGGGGCTTCGTGGATACGACTTGATCCACTACTGGCTGGAGCGCCCGATTCAGCCTCTCCAGCACCACGAAGACCGCCTCATGCACCAAATCATCGACGATAAGAAGGACAACATGAAGATCAGCCCGAACTCGCTTTCGCCGAAGGACTATAGGACCCTCATGCAATATTTGGTCAAGGAAAGAGTGGAACGAAAAGTTCCCGAAGTTTCCATGAAGATGTATACGTCCAACCATCCTCTGACTCTGGTAAATATTTCGACTCTGCTTTTTGCGTTTCGTCGTTCTTTTCGGTTCATTCTTCGACTTTATGTCCATCGATGCTTTTTCGACTCTGTTAGCTCGAGAAACTCTCCGAGTATGAGCTAGCTCCACTAGAGGGCTATGACTCAGATGACCCGGAGGCGACAGAGGATGATGAGGTGCAAGAAATTGCTGCCTCCGCCTCCAAGAAGCGTAAGGCGAAGGAAGTTGTCGCTGCTGGTAGCCAAGTGCTGCCAGTAGTTAAAAAGTAAGCACCTCACCTTTCTTCTTTAGTACTCCTGTACCTTTATTTCTTTCCAGAACACACCTCATATTTAGGATGTTCGTGTTCTAGAGTTAAATCAGTGTTGAAGAGGAAGATAAAGCCGGACAGCAAGTCGGGCAAGATAATGCGTCAGCAGAAGCTTGTTATCTCCCCTGATGTGCCGCCGTCGACCCCATCCACTACTCCGTCCGCATAGGGAGCTTCTGCATCCCCTGATGCTGGCAACATCTCGAAAGCCCTAGTCAACGTTGATGACCAGGCAACTAACAAGGGTGAACCCGTAAAGGGTAATGATCCCATGGTAATGACCACAGGTATTGTGGATAAGGTGGTTGACTCTGTTGTTCCTAGGCTCAAGAGGAAGGAGAAGGAAGAGATCCTCAAACTGGCTTAGTCCAGTCTTGAGAAGCAAGTCTTGATCCTAGAAGCAGCGAGCCGAGAGGAGGAAGATGTCAAGCTGGTCAGCCTCGTGGACCATATTTTGGTCCGGGATGCTAAAATCGCATCTGGCGAAGTTCCAGCGATGGATGTTCTGTCCCTCACCCTTACCGAGAAGGTGTTTCACAGCACCAAACTCGGATTGGAAAAGTTGCACCTGGAACACATTGTAAGTTTTCGATTCTTATTTGCAATTATTATCACAGCCCCCAAGCATAAAGTCGGAAAATCATCGTTGGATTCCGAGTTGATGCTTTTAGGTTGCAAAAGAACGATGTAGTGTAGCCCCCAAGGCTCGTGCTATAATTTTACTTAGTTAAATTTGTAGCCGAGTCTTAGTAGCCGTCTGACGGTATTCCGTCTCGAAACTTATGAAAAATTGCATCTTCCAACCAGGAATTGCTCAGGAATATTTCCAATAAGTGCAAAGAAATCAAAGCTTTGCGCTTTGACAATTCAAAGTTGAAAGTCGAAAAAGATGAAGCAGAAGGTAAACTTTTCCGTCTTCCTCTTTATCAATTAAATATTTTGTCATAGTCGAATTTGCTTTATCCGACTGATATTTTTGTCTTTGCAGAATTGTTATGTCAATCCAGCAAGATGGTGGAGCAGGCCGAAAATTTCAAGGTCTTACAAGCAGAGAGTGCTGAACTCCGGGAAAAGCTTGAGACGCTAACTGTGGAATCGGAGAAATCCGTAGCCGCTGTCCTGGAGTCAAGCAACCACGAGACCGTGAGGCTCGAGAAGCTCCTAGCCCTCCAAGATAAGTAACTTGTCGATCTTAGGAAGGATTTTTATATCCAGAAGGATCTTGCCCAAGCCTCTGCAAGGTAACTAGACAGCCTCCGCAAGGAGCATGCTGAATGGAATCACTCCATGCTTGGTAAGATTTCTGAATCTTTACTTTGTGTTGTTCATTTTTCAATTTTTGTTTTAGCCGGAATTTGACTTTTTGGTTCTTTCCCAGTCCCCTGAATCTTTCCGACTCTTCCACTTCTGAACCTCGCCTCGAGCGCATTAAGATCGTCGGATATGTCTTGTTCGACTTCCACCAAACTCTAGAAGAGGCTGGCGAAGCCGTCAAGCTTTCCGACTTGCACACAATGTCAGTGCATGAGGTGAGGGACAAAGTTAAGGAGATTCCGAAGTTGATCGAGGACTGGAAGATATCCTATGCTCGGTCTGTTGTGCAAACAGCTTTGACAATGGTGATGAGACACTATAGCGAGATGGAAATCTGGCACGTCACCAAGGGCATTGTCGAGGAGGATGATGAGGGTAACCCGCAAGATATCAAGGCCATCCAAGAATCTTGTGCAGGTTACGCTTGTCGAGTGGCGGATATGACCAACTACACGACGCCATTCTTAGAATCCGACGCCGCGCCTCCTTCGCCTCAAGAGCCAGAAATCAGCAACGCTTCTGAGTCTGAGATCGAGGGCGACACTGCTATTGATTCTAGTGTTCCACTTGCTTCATCACCATCGCCTACAACATAAACAATTTCTATGCATTATTTTAAACTTATGGCAATGTAATGATGGCTACAATATTTATTTTGTGCTGGTATGTAAAAACTAATGCTTTTACTATCTTAGCACTTTTGTTTATATATTTTCATGCTTTTTGCTTGAAAGTTTCTGAAGCACTTTCTTTATGCTTATACTTATCGGTTTATCTGGCTATCTGCCTCGTCCCTTTCATGGGTCGGCCAACCTTTAGCACGAAAACTTTGCTGAGCAACGGAGTGCAATTGCTAAACCAGTTTAAACTCGGAAACAAAGCCGACTTCTAGTACCAACAACTCATTACTCGGAAAATACCCGCGTCTAAGCAATCAGATAAAGAATAAAAGTATAGACAATAATTTAAACTTTGTACCCTAAGGTAACATTTTTAGATTGTTTCAAAACTCGTAACCAGAACGAACATGAGCATAAAGTACTTTCAAGCATTCTGGGATTTTTGAAAAAATTATATGCTCTTTTTGGAAATAAGATGGCAAAAACATCTCAAAAATAACAATATGAGGAAACTAATACTTTATTTCACTTTGAACATGTACATATATGATTACAAGGAAATATAACTAAGAATAGAAGGGACGTAGCTGTGCAATATTCCATGGACGGTCTATTTCATCCGGGTCTGTGCTGCCACCAGCTCTCTTCCTTTTCCGAGTGTTAGGTATTTTCTTGACTGGTCTCATGTCGGTTAAATAATATGACCCATTATGCAGAACTCTGCTAACCATAAAAGGTCCTTCCCAAATTGGGGAAAGTTTGTGCTTTCTCTTTTGCACATGTCAGAGTACTAAATCGCCTTTTCTGAAAGAACGGTTTTGCACTCTCTGACTATGATACTTGCGTAACTTCTTCTGATAGGTTGTGGATCTCTACTCGGCAACGACGCGTAATTCTTCGATTATATCGAGATCATCTTGCCGAGAAACTTCTACATCTTCTTCGATATACGCTTTGAATTGTGGAGCCTATTGACCTATTAGGAGTTGTACGCAAGCTCCATATCACAGACGATAATTCTTCCGCCCAAGCCCCCGCAGCCCGCCGAAGTGGTGCCTCGAGAATGAGGCCATTAGTTCTTTCTACTTGTCCATTGGCTTGTGGATGTGCGACTGATGCAATATCAAGTCGGATCCCTTGTTCTTTGCAGAATTTGGCTAGTTCACCCATGGAAAAGTTGCTCCCGTTGTCAGTAATTATACTATGCGAATATCCACATCTGATGATTACGTCCTCGATGAATCTTCTGGCTGTGGCTCCATCGCAACTTGTTACGGGTTTAGCCTCAATCCATTTTGTGAATTTATTCACCATCATTAGTAGGTGAGTAAATCCACATTTTGCCGTGCAAAACGGCCCTACCATATCAAGCCCACATACCACGAACGGCCATATAATAGGGATTGTTCGCAGCTGTTCAGCCGGAACATGTGCCTGATGAGCGTACTTTTGGCAGCCCTTGCACGTTTTGACCAGTTTATCGGCATCTACCTTAGCTGTAAGCCAAAATAATATGTGCTGAAAATCTTTTGCCAGAAGGATCTGGCTGCAGCATGGTGACCACACACGCCTTCGTGGATATCTCTTAAGATTTCCACTCCTTCTTCCGAAGAAATACATCTCTAAAACATGCCAGAAACATTCCGCTTATAGACCTCACCATTTATTATAGTATAGGATTTTGCTCGTCGGACAAACTGCCGGCTCAAGACTTCGTCTTCGGGTAATTTTTCGTCTATCAGGAAATCCACATAGGGTTTTGTCCAGCTGGGAATTACAGCCAGAACTGCTATTAAAGGTGAGTCGGATTTCATCGGATAGTCCTCATCAACTTCGACTACGGAGGGGACCCTTAAATGCTCTATAAAAGCTCCATCCGGTACTTGTTTTCGTGCAAAGCCTATCCTTGATAGAGCATCTGCTTCCTCGTTTTCTGCTCAAGGGATGTGTTGAATCTCAAAACCCTCGAATGATTTAGATAATTCATCCACAATAGCTTTGTATGCTGCCATGTGCTTTTTTGCGTTGCAGATGTCGGATACTTGCTGACCAACTAAATCCGAGTCTCCATAACACATGAGTCTTGATATGACAATGTTTTTGGCCATGCGTATTCCATGTAGCAGTGCTTCGTACTCGGCAATATTATTGGTTGCCATGAAGTGTATTTGTAACACATAGAACAGCTTATCTCTTTGGGGTGATTTGAGCACCACGCCAGCTCCCGAGCCTCCTCATGCTTTTGATCCGTCAAAGTGAAGGGTCCAAAATTCCGAGTCTGGAGGACCTGAGTTTTCTGCCGTTTCTGTCTAATCAACAACAAAGTCGGCGAGAATTTGGGATTTGATTGATGTACGTGGTTTGTACTCAATGTCAAAAGCTGCAAGCTCTATTCCCCACTTTGCGACACGTCCTATGGCATCGCGATTGTTGATTATATCTCGCAGAGGAGCTGTGCTCACTACTGTGATCTTGTGCTCTTGAAAATAGTGACGTAGCTTTCTGGATGCGAAGAACACTCCATAGGCTAGCTTTTGATCATGTGAATATTGTTGCTTTGATTCTGTCAGGACCTAACTTAGATAATAAGTTGGCCGCTGCACCTTATGCTCGTGGCCTTCTTCCTCGCGCTCAACTACTGTTACCACGCTTATGACCTTGTTGGTCGCTACAATGAAGAGTAACATTGGTTCCTGAGGTTCTGTCCCTGCGAGAACTGGTGGATTTGAAAGATCTTTTTAACTTTGCAGGGCAGTTTCGGCTTCTGGGGTCCAGACAAATTTGTCGGTTTTCTTCAAGAGTTTGTATAAAGGTGCGGCTCTTTTACCGAGCCGGCTAACGAACCGACTCATTGCCGCAATGCAACTAGTGAGGCGATGTACGTCCTTTAGGCGAGTCATCCTGGTAATGTCTAGAATAGCCTTGATTTTGTCGCGGTTCACCTCTATGCCTCGCTCGGAGACGATGAAACCTAACAATTTTCCGGCTGGAATTTCAAAGAAACACTTCTTTGGATTTAGCATCATGTTGAATTTTCGTAGACTAGCAAACGTTTCATCTAAGTCAGAAATCAAAGTTTGCTTCTTTTTGGACATAACTGTTATGTCGTCTACGTATACATGGACGTTGCGTCCGATTTGATCGTTGAGACAACGTTGCATGGTACGTTGATATCTTGCTCCTGCATTATTGAAGCCAAAGGGCATAGTTTTGTAGAAGAAAGTTCTGAAAGGAGTGACGAAAGACGTCTTAATTTGATCCGACTTTTTCATCGGTATTTGGTGATATCCGAAATATGCGTCGAGAAAACAGAGTAATTCTGAACCTGTCGTTGAGTCGATAGCTTGATCGATTCTTGGCAAAGGAAACGGATCTTTTGGGCATGTCTTGTTCAAAGCGGTATAATCAACACACATCCTTAAATCAATGGTGTCCTTTTTAGGGACGAGTACAGGATTTGCCACCCAATCTATATGGATGACCTCTGTTATGAAATCCTCTTGCTCTAAGCGGGCTAATTCCTTGGCTATTACTTCGTGCTTTTCATCACCAAACCATTGTAAGGACTATTTGACGGGTTTAGCGTCTGGGTACATATTAAGAGAGTGCTCAGCAAGTTCCCTTGGTACTCCGGTCATGTCAGATGGCTGCCATGTGAAGATATCACTATTAGCTTTGAGGAACTTGACGAGCATGCTTTCCTATGCGTGGCCTAAGACTACCCCTATGTTCGTCGTCTTGGAGGTATCATCTTCCTTTAGTGACGTCTTCTTCGTCTCTTCCGACGCCTTGAACTGCAAACTTGACTTTAGCACCTCATTCTTCATAGCGGGCATCTCGAACAGATTGATGGTCTTCTTGATCTACTAGTACTCCTGGGCGTGTAGCACGACTTCAGCGAAGGTAGCAGATCCTTCGTCACACTCTCACGGTTTTCTCGGATTTCCTCGTACTGTGATTACGCCCTTGGGACCTAGAAGTTTAATCATGTTGTAGATGTAACAGGGACGGGCCATGAACGCACAGTAAGTAGGACGTCCGAAGATGGCGTGGTAAGCACTTTTGAACGGTACCACCTCGAAGGAGGGTGGATTGTTCCGGTAATTATCTCGGGTTCCGAATGTCACGTCCAGAGTAATCTCACCTAGTGAATCCGCCTGTCTTCCTGGTACAATGCCATGGAAAGTTACACTGCTGTAACTCAATTGTCTCTCGTGTAGATTCATGCGGTGGAGAGTCTCGATGTAGAGGATGGAGATGATGCTCCCACCGTCCATCAGTGTTTAGAGAACTCATAGCCATCAATAAGAGGATTGACGACCAGAGGGTACTTTCCCCGACGATGTGTTTTCCTCGGGTGATCTGAACGATCAAAGGTGATGGTCACCTCTAGCCAGTCCAGGAATTGGGGGACAGCCGAAACTGTGGCATTGAACTCACGAAGAACCGCCTTTTGTCCTTAGCTGGTTGGGATCCAAGGAAGAATACGTATGTGTCTTTCTTAGTCGGAAAAGTTTTCTTTCCATCCGGCTTGGGTTCTGTGGCGGCTTCCGCCTCTTTGATGTCAGAATCGTCCTTGGGCTCCTTTCCTTTCTCGGAATTTTTCTTTCCTTTTTGTCGCTTGGCTCTGTAGCCAGTGGATTTGTCTTTCTTGATGTCATCATTGAAATGACACTCAGTATTTTGTATGGGTAGATACTCCATTGATATCCAAGTGGTGGACACAGGGATTATTGGCAATGTCATCCCAGGTATAGGTTCTTTCGTGTTGTTAGTCTCCTCCGCCCTGGATTCGGGAAGTTCCTCGGCCTCTACCACGGCCGCCTCTGCGCCCTCCTCGTCCTCCAGAACCGAACCTTGCGTTGACAACTGCATTGTCCGGGGTCTGTTTTCCGTCTGAGGTGTTCTTGCGCTTCTGAGTTTTCTTTGGCTATTTGGCCGCATTGGGATTAGCCATAATATTTAGCAGCCTTTCAGAATCATCATCGGCGTCAGCGTATTTGCTTGCCGTCTCTATCATTTCTCCCAAATCTATGACGTGGTCACGCATCAGCCTGTGATGTAAAAGCCCGACTGGCAGTCCTGCAATAAAAGCTTCTATCGCAGTTTGCTCATTTACTCCTTCGCAGGAGTTCTTCGTATGGATCCATCGTCCGACATAATCCTGACATGTTTCTCCAGGTCTTTGGGGGCAACACTGCAAGTTTCCGACTATGCAGGGCCTCCTATATGTTCCCTCAAAGTCTAAAAAGAACGCACTTTGCATATCATACTAGTTATGAATTGAATTCTCTGGCAGTTCATTGAGCCATGATCGAGCCGTCTTCCTCAGCATCAGTGGGTGATATCGGACTGCAACCAGGCTGCTTCCTCCTTTGGCGATGTAGCAAGCCTGGAAAAAATCCTAGAGCCAAGTATCTGGCCGAGCTGCGCCGTTATAGGGATGAATGTGTTTGGCTATGCCAAAGTCGACCGGAAATTTTGTCTAACGTATACGCGGTCCAAATCATTTGGGTCCTACGTACACATCTTACTCCTCGTACCGCCGTGCTTCTATGTTTGATTCGATGTGATGGCGAGCGTTGTTTGGCGAGAGAGATCTGCGCTTTGGAGTCTCGCGACTTCTGCACGTTGGAGTAGGATTTCCTCTTCTTCTCTAACCATTGACGCCTCCACCCATGTGGCTTCCGTGGCTACAACGTGATCCTTCATGGTCGCTGCTGGGAGGCGATGGTGGCCCCGGTGTATTATTTCCAGCTGGGTTTCTTGGTGGTGGCAGTGGAGCCTCATTATGCCGACTCTGATGCCTGTTTCTTCGGGAATCGTCCCTACTAGATTCAGGACGAACCAGATCATCCCTTCGTCCAGCATTGTCAGCCGGACGGCTTGGTGGTGGCATCCTTAGCCGATCTTGGTCCTCTTGCTGGCGACGTGTTTCCGGGTATTCTCTATAGCGATTGTTTTGCCGACGATGGTCCTGATGAGGAACCATTGCCCTGCTGGGGTCTTTGGCCGTAGCCGGAGTAACTCTTGCCCAGTCACATGCCGGTCGGCGAGAGTGGCTGTTGGATCCGGTCCTGGAATTTTATTCTTCTCCACATGGATGATAATGCTGAGCCGTATCCCTGCGGAGCCTTACATCAACGCTTTGGTCAGCACTAGTGTAGAAAAACTCGGATTTTGAGTCCAGCTTCCCACTAAATGACGCGGCCGTTACCTGCTGCTTTAATACTTTGTCCAGCAATGCGACGCACTGCTGGACCTGCTGCGGAGACAGATTGTTGGCGAGGATGGCTTGAGCTGCAATAGCGTTTTCGACCGGCGTGCTATAGACTCGGCTCTTCTCTCCATCTTTTCCGTCGAACAGATCTTTGTGGATATCCGAATTCTTGTTTGCAAGAAACGGACCTCTCCTTGTTTTGTTTGGATGTCTCTTGAAATCTGACTGATATCTGGCAGGATCACTGTCTAACTGCTGTCTCATCTCGACGAGGCGTGCGGCCTCTTCAAGCAGAAACAGGCGGTGCTTTTCCAGGTCCTCAGACCTTTTCTTCAGTGCCTCCGGCGTAAGATCCGAAGCCGTTGGGATTGGAATTGTGAGAGCATCTCCGTAAATTTCACGTGCACCCTTGGTGAAAACGTGTCCATCTACATGAGGATCGATCGGGGTGGGATTAATCGGATCTCCATCTCGATCTCTTCATCAACTTTTTCTTTGTTGGTTTCCTCGACGTCCGGTTCTGCCGAAGCCGGATTCTTGTTCTTCTTCTTCTTCTTTGACCGCCCAGTAGCCTTAACATGCGTACCAGTGGCAAAGACGGATCTTGGTCCGGTATCGGGGGATAAACTTCCGTCGGTACTTTCCGTCATGGTTGGCTTGTAGACCTCGGAGGAATCTCCGGTGTCCATTGGATCCTGCGAGGTGTAGATTTCATCCATGCTATCATATGGAATAGGAGGAGTTTCCGTCTCACGTCGCGTTTGTCTGGAGACGTTCTCTTGCTCGTACTCCTCTATCTCTTTCTCGAAGTCTCGAAGTTCCTGCGACGTGATTGACTCCGCTGGGAGCTAGGTAAGTCGGTGTTTTCTTCGATTGCATCTAGGACCGAATCGCTACCAGCTCCAGCATCGACAAAGTCGGATCCAGTGCTTATGTGGTATACGAAACAGTGCTTCTTCTTGTTCATGTTCTTGAGGTATTTGTATAACTTGGTTTCCGCTTCAACGTTAGCAAAGATGGATCCGTAGCGGATGTACTCCTCGTCTGTGTATCCGATCTCGCTAGAGATATCGGATCTGACTTCTTCTTCCACCTCTTATTCCACTGTGGGAGTGGGCTGGGTGGGTTTGATTTTCTCCGAGACCCTAAAATCTTCCACCTCTGCGGACAAAGTATATCCGGATTTTTCTGCCGCCATGGTCATCACCTCTAGGGTGTGTTGGGCGGGATCAGCAAAACCGAGATAAATATCGATCTAGCCGATTGACATGATTGTATAGGTCGTCACTGGTTTTGAAGCCGGAATCCAAGTCTCATCGAGGAGGACGAGAGGGACATCACTAGAATAGACCACGCGACCCATGGCGATTGTTTTGCCGATTCCTGCACGTGCAGATTCCGCTTGGAATGATGCTCCAAAGGTCACCTGCCCCACGGTGGGCGCCAACTGTCGTCGTATTGTCGAAAAGTAAGCCATAGGGGGGTGCTAGTGGTGTTGGAAGGATGGGGTGTGAGACGTCGGATGTTCCAGGAGCAGTGAGCACAAGTTTACCCAGGTTCACATCTGACTACGGTGATCGGATCCTACTCCTGCTAGCAACCCAGTAATATATTGGCGTAAGATGGATGTTACAATGGATTACAAGAGAGGTTCGCCTGTGCGAGTTGGTTGTGGTTGTGTATCAAGTTGTTGCCCTAAAGGCTCCCATAGGGCCGGTTTATATAGTCACCGAGGCCTAGGGTTACAAGGAGATACCTATCAGGCTACGTTACAGATTCGGTAACTATGTATAGCTTGGACTACAAGTAATACTACAGGTCTAAGTCGGTAACTGTTCTGGGCCTTGCCGTAGCCGGAACTTGCTCCTCCTCTTTCTCTGGCTGGGCCGCCCGTGAAGCAAAGCTCTAACCCGTTAGTGGGCCACCCTGGTCAGCAAGTCCTGTGGGTATACCCGAAAAGTATATCCCCAACATGCTTGGTTTGAGGTTGATGATCACAAGAATATACTGGGTCCTAAAAGATGAGATAATAGATTAGCTCACTCTAGCTCCTAAGCAGACGAGGCAGTCAGGAGATCAAGGAAATTCATCAAATAGCAGATCAATGCAATTCATCAAACAGCATATCAAGGCAATTCATCTTATCACTTAACCAACTACCACTAGGGTTACCATCAGGCCTAGCTTGAGGTAAGGGTGGGTATTTTGAGTTGGGTGTATTTTGAAGTAAGATAAGGACCATCTTGGTATTTTTACCAAGTTTGGAATGAAAAGGTTTTAATGAGGTTTTGGAAACCTTAGGGGTAAGAGTAGCTGGGAGTTCTGTCTTGAAAACATAAGGAGATTATATATAGGTCTCCATAGTTTTGTTAATAGAAACTAGTAAAGTATCTTGTTGTGTCAAGGTCATCTGGGCTCAGGTTTTGAATTGTCACTACATTTGAGAATATGGAAGATGAGCCAAGACATCTCTTTTGTAAAATAGCTTTTTGTAAACCAGTGTTGAGATGAGGAGTACATCACTAATACACCAACAGTTGCAAGAACACCAGCAAACAATTAAGCAAGCATTGCAACAGATAACAAGAAAAAGTTTTAGTTCCCCCTAATTTTTGCCTTTTGGATAGTTAATCAGGGTTGCTGAAATTGGGATTTGCAAAGCCGGTGGTTACCTATGTTCCCACACAGTCCATGCTTTAGATCAGCGGTAGCTAACTCTGCCTTAAATATCTTGAACTCTTCTTCGTCGAGCATCGGATTTTTCCTACTTATAATCGTCTAGCTTTCACCTATCTCAATGTTGTTCTTTACATGGGTGTTCCAGTTTGTCAAGGCATTGATCATCTTTGTCACTGCTAGTTTTTTCACCAGGTTATTCCTCTCTAGGTTTCTGAACTGCTCTGGGAATGTGTATCATTTGTGAATCTTCTTAAGGATGTTCTCAACCAAAGCTCAGTTGGCAGCACTTCGGATGTACTTCGTGTTGATCGACATGCTTTCCCGGATGATGCACCCGATTTGCATGCCATACCCGCTGGAAATAGATGCACGTGCAATGGGTTAGACACTTTCAGTGATCTCAGTGAACTCATCACAGACAGTTAGTAAGCACTTGCGGTTTCCGATCCTTAATATCCTTCTTCTTCTTATGTATAGCGTCCGGGTTGCCTCTACCGCCATCCGTGCGCTCGCCTCCATCGGTGGTGGTGTCACCCTACTGCCGCCTTCACTATTTCCGTCATAGTCGTCATCGCCCCCCTCGTAATCTGGATCTCCCTCGTTTTCCCCAGCACCTCCGACGGCGGTCGCTGGTGGTGGTGTCATTATCATCTCCTCCTCCGCCTCCTCATGCTCTTCGGATGCCCCCTATAATGACTTGTTGGCCTCTCGGGCTTGATTCTCGAGGATCATGGGCTTAGAAGGGTCGGCCTCGTTGATGGCCAACATGTTTACACTTTATTAAAAAAAGAGGCAAAAATTTAGCACATATATCGACCAAAAAATTTGTCATGACCTTTGCTAATTTTTGGACCTACGAGTGCCCATTTCTCAACCGAAACGGAAGTGAATCGACACTTCAGGAGACACGGGAAACTCAATTGAAATCCCTGCAATAAAAAACAGCCCCACAGCCCCATTGACAACCCCATTGACCCCATCCATCATTCACACACAAAGAAAATAGCCCCATCCATCATCGCCGCCTCTGTTTCTATCATCAATCATTCACACAACAGTATATAACAAATACATCATTCACACAACAGTAACAGATACATAACAAGGGAGGTGTATTCATAGTAGAAGCATAGCATGCATAATTAGTGGTGAATAGTACGAGCACCATTTCATTCACAGTTGAAGCACTATTTCACAATAAAGCGACAGCAGCAGAATAATTATACTTGTCACTTATACTTTTCATGTAACAAAGCTACATCAGTAGAATAGGTACAACAGAAGAATAGTTACAAAGGAACACACCACTCTAGTATAAAGTAACACACCACCACAGGAATTTATACTTGTCACTAACCTAGGTGGGGGAAATGGTAAGCAAGACTAGGTTCTACTAAGTACTGACCCAATGATCTATAGATATAACCCAGGTAGACAAGTTGCTGAAAACTTGCAGTGAACCATATTGTAAGAAAGATCATTAAAGACAAATAAAAAATATTTTATCATTAAACTTGCAGTGAACTCTACACAGTTGGAAATAATAATGTTGGGAATATAGTAGTCAAGTTTTTTTGCATACATACTCAAAGCAGAGCAACCACTTTTATGTGCTTTATATTTTTCCGAATTTAATTCACCACAGTAACCATTAAAATCTACTAAGCTTTGGTGAATGATATCCAACTTCATTCTGGAATATTTTATCATCCAGTAGATGTGTTTTAAAATGATTCCTCACAGTAGTGATTTTTCCACTCTAAAGATGTGTTGTAAGTTAAACCTCCGATTCTTTGTGTGCAAGTGGCTGAGTGGATGAAATAAGATGGCATACAGTTTCTCTTATGCTAGTTCTAAGAAACTAAAAAAGGGATAGCAAGTGGCCACCGAGAATGTGAGATGCCAATTATCGTGTCGCAAAAAGTGCATGTTGAGATGGAAAATGAGCAGCTTGAAAATGATGCAGAAGCAGCATGCTTGCATCATCATGTTGAAAAGCTCCAGCAAACATACAGACATATGAACATATGAAACATGCTTTTTTTGGGAAAGAAGAATCACAATAAGCTAAATGAAACAATATCTAACATTGCAGTTAAGCATATCTAACAATATATGAATCTCAGCAGTGATACCAGTTTCAGCAGTGATAGCAGATATGGCAGTGATAGCAGTTTCAACAGTGATAGCAGTCATATTATTCAAAGAGTGAATCATGTGTTACTGCATAAAAAACCGCATTAATAATTCGTTCTTATACCACAGATTAATTTGATGGTAATAATCGTTTGCGCTGTTGTCCCAAATGGCCCTTTAATTTGCCTACCTTCCTATGAAACATGCACACTATATGCTAAGCATGAAATAAAACCACAAGTCTAAAGTTACATTATTAGTGTCTCAGTACTTAGCACTAAGGGTTTTCTACAAGCTGCAAACTTGGATAAACTCCATGCTAGGCGTCCTGAGTGATATATCCAGTGTCTGAATATATGTGACATGCATTTGTCATCTAAATAATCATCATTTTCATTAGTGTAGCGGAATGTTGTCACCAAAAATAGTTCCTGTATATCATCTTTTTATAGAAGTATCTACATCAGTAATATGGTTCTACTATAAGATGGGTGGTCACTCGCTACTATGCAGACACCCCCAAAAATTACATAGAGTTGGCTTCTTCTAATTACTAAACCTGAACCTAAGAATGTACAAGAAATGTTCTTCTAATATCTTGAACCTAAACCTGAACCAGAGGTGGTCACACAACACAAGGCGAGTATCCAGGTAGGCTAGGGGAAGGATGCAGCGATTATGTAGGGACGATGGACGGCAGACAGCGAGGTGGCTACTGGTGGCGGATGGTGAGGTGGCTTCTGGTGGCGGTGGCAAGCAACGACTACCGTGCACTGCCCTTCACACGGCTCCTGCTTTGGACCGGCTGCGGTGGATCTTCCTCCTCCTCAGGCTCCAGCGTCTCCTCTGTAGGGGTTCATAGCATGGAAAACTAAAAATTTACTAGATTGTAGCAACGAGCCGATAGAATACTAACCCTAGAAGATCCAAAGTGGTTAACGAGAGCATATTCTCGTGGGTGATGTAGTTGTTCACTTGCCGATCTCAAGATCGCATAGACGATCCTTCTGGCGCCGCATTCCGGCCGCTCTCCCGCAGTCGGTCACATATACGGTACTCGATGAAGACCTTCCTCACCCTTGTTCCGGTACGCATCGGAGGTTGTAGCTCTCTCCTCGCGATTCCGGCAGCATGCCTCGTGGTGTCAGAAGTAGAGGGGAGATCCCATAGGGCTTTGCCTAAGCCAGAGCGAGTATCATGGAGTAGAAGCGGCGAGCTAGGTTTTAGATGCCGATGAAAGAGGGAATTCGGCGTCTAGGGATTAGGCTAGACGACAGCGGCGGTTTAGAGGGTATTGGGTGTAGCGGCGGCCTAGGGATTGGGTCTTTGGTGCCTAGGGCAAGGTGAATACCTTGGGGTGCGCCTCCACCCCTCCTTATATAGGTGGAGGGGCGTCCAAGGGTGCTCCCAGCCCAGGTGGAAACCCTCCCTAACTCGGAAACCATGTTGGGATTTGACTTTTTCAAACTGCTTTTTTGAATTTCAAATTAGAGTTTCATTTCTCTCTTCCAAGTGCCCAGTCAAGTGACCTAGGACATGATGCAACCATTCCACTTTGTGATGACAAATCCATGTACCCTTCCGCTTCCAGTTCGGTGGACCTTCTAGACCCTTCTAGAACATTCCGGTGAAAACACTGAAACCATTCCCGAACTCCAGAATTGGACATTACTTATATGAATCTTATTATGTGGACCATTCCAGATCTCCTCGTGATATCCCGTATCTCATCCGAGACACCGAACAACATTTGATCTTCTTACTCACATTCCATATCTGCTAAACAACATCGAATCCTTAAGTGTCTCTCCCTACGATTCGTGAAATATGTAGACATGACCAAGACTCGTCACCGATCAATAACCAAAAGAGGAATATGGAAATCATATGGCTCCCACATATTTCTACGATTACTTCATGGTCGAATGAACCATTTACATATGATACCAATTTCCCTTTGTCTCGCGATACTTTATTTATCCGAGGTTTGATCGTCGGTATCTCTGCATACCTAGTTCAACCTCATTACCGATAAGTACTCTTTACTCGTTCCTGTGATATGTAATACCTTGTGAGCCAGTCACATGCTTGCAAGCCAATTGGATGGCATTCCAACGAGAGGGCCCAGAGTATATCTATATGTCATATGGATGGACAAATCCCACTCTTGATCCATGTGCCTCAACACATACTTTCCGAACACTCAATGCCAACTTTATAACCACCCAGTTACGAAGTGGTGTTTGATGTCATCGAATCATCCATCCGGTGATGGTGATTAACATGATCTCATGGTAGAAGGATTTAGGTTACTATGTATTTGAAAGCATATAGCAAGTGAACTATTTAAATGACTTGATCTTATGCTATGCTTAACTGTAGGAGTATGTCCATCACATCATTGTCCTAATGATACGACCTTGTTGTTAATAACATCTCAATGTTAATGATCAGGAAACCATGATCATATATTAACCAACAAGCTAGTTTAACAAGAGGCTTTATTAGGGACTCTTTTATGTTTATAAACCACACAAGTATTAATGTTTCCGGTTAATACAATTATTGCATGGTATGTAAACATTTATCATAAGTATCAAGATATGATAATAACCACTTTATTATTGCCTCTTGGGCATATCTCCAACATCCTGCTCGATGGGCTCCGGCGGCTCCTCCTCCTCCTCCACGGGTTCTGGCAGCAGGGGCGATCGAGAGCTAGGGTTCGTCGTCGGACACGAGCATTTGGGGAGAAATTATAAATGGGAAGGGGAAAGGGGAAGGGGTGAACCAGTTAATTATTTGGCTAAGTGCCAAACTTTTGTCGCGCATATCTGGAGGATGAGCCACAGAATTGCAAGACTTATGTGGCGCATCCCACGTATATGCGCCAAAAAATGTTGATAATATTGTCGTACAATATATATTCATAGTACTATCCCACTGTGAACCACGACTAGTTTGATAACAAACTACTTAACACAAATACCCTCTTTTGATGCTATAATAGGAATCATATACTTAGCCTTTTGTTGTAGTATATGTCACAATGTCTTAACTTTGGAACTCATCCAAATCCATTATGGAACTTACTTTCCATTATATTGTGTCACCCTTAATTTAGATTGAGATAAACTTAATTTGTACTTTGTGACAAAACTAGTATCAATGTAGTACTTTTACAATGAACTAACCATCTATTTGTCACCTCTACAAATATATTCTTAGTTCTTCCAAAAGATCATAAGAATATCTTTACTAACATACAATGATCATCTTATGAATCATTCTGGTATACGCTCACAACATTTAGACCATAGGACATATCTGATGTGTACATATCACAATATGATTAATATGCTCTTTGTGATTTTATTCATGAAGTATAAAAAATACTCGAATCTTTGTTTCACTTATCAAGCGTCGATACACTTGAATTTCTATTTAATACTTTCTGTGTGGCAAGAACCTTTCTTGAACGCTTTCAATATCTCATCTATGTACATTTGGCACAACCATATTAGCGCCTCAATCTATCCTTATATACATTGATGCCTAATATTGGGGTTTTGCCTAAGTCTTTCATCGAGATGAAATTCTTAACATGTCTCAATAAAAGATACATCATTTCCAACCAACAATATGTCTACCACATAATGTATTAGAAATATGTCTTAGCGCTCCCACTTAATTTCTTGTAAAGGCAAGCATTGTTTCTGATGAAATTAAACTCTTTAACAATTTCATTACGGTGAAGATTCCAACTCCTCGATGCTTATTTCAACCATTGAAGTTTGCATACACCTTTAGCATCCTTTTGAATTAACAAAACCCTTTGGATCATGTTATGTACATGTCCTAGGTAACAATTCTATTAAATGAACTTTGTTTTGTTTGTTTAACTACCATATAACAGAATTATATGTAGTAGTTGCTACATTAATCTGTCTAGACTAAATATCACTATGAAAGATCAAAACGTGTCATAGTCAACCTTTGAAGATTGTTGTGAACTCTTTTCCAACATGTCAACTATTTCATAGATGTGAAACATCCATGTATATTTATTTATAGATCCAAACACGACTGTAAGGTCTTGCACCTTTCCAAAGGGTCTTTCAAGTTCAAAGCTTGATTTCTTGTGTATGGAACTATCACGGATTTTATGACTTCAAGCCATTTGACGGAGTCAGGACCCATCATTGCTTCTTTGCATCTAGTCGGCTCATTATTGTCAAATAATGATTCAGCCCTCAAATCTTGGTATTTGATTATTTACCCGACCTACTTGGTTCAATAGGAACTTAGACCTCTGTGACCACAACCTTTGAGGCACATGAGCCATGAGCATTGTTGTTGCCTCCGGAACACTTTTTGGCGCTGCACAACTTTGCACATATAGATAAGGTTCGTTTAACCTTATCAAAGTTCTATTGTCCTCCCACTTAACTTTTCACGGAAATTTCCTTCTCAAAGATACTTGACGTTCTAAGCGACAAACATTTTTGTCTTCAGTGTTATGGAGGAATACTCAACGATTATTCAAAATAACATACAAAGACATGTTCATCCGACTTTGGTAGTAAACATCTCACTTATGCATAGCATACCAATGTTTAAGAAATGATCACTTGGGTTTTATCCCAAACCATAACTTTATATGTGTCATTTGAATGAATCATGACGAAGCTCTTTTCAGTGAAAAAGCGGTAGTCTCTAAAGCTTTTAATCTTTAATTGTAGTTTTATGAATTGCACCTTTGATCTTACCATGTCAAACAAGGTTTCATTGCATATCTCGATTATTCCATACTCATATGGTGTTTCAGGAAACACAAATCCATGGAATGATTCCTCAAATCTTAGGTGTTATGATAAACTTGTAACTCCAATATTTTTCTTTATGATCCTATCATAAATTATTTATTTTCTTGTTATATTGATTTTGCACTTCATCTTGAAAGTCTTTGAACTTTTCAAAAGTTTCACACTTCATCCTCATTAAGTAAATATTCATATATTCACTCAAATTTTCGAAGAAAGCATATGAAGTTTGAAATCCATCGCTCTTGACTACACATAATGGGCTTCATACATCTATATGTATTAGTTCCAATAAGCTAGTCATTCATTCACTTTTGGCCTATGAATGGAGTTTTAATTATCTCTAAGAAAGTTTCACAAGCATCATTTGATCAAAATCAAAGACTCCAAAATTCCATCCACATGGAGTTTCTTCATGTTTTCTTTCCAATATAATTGAAATGGCGATGTCACTTCCTAAGTGATCTTTCAATCAATTTGTCGTTTGACATTTTTAGCACTAGTTTTATGGATATGATATCCCCAATGAGATTTGTAAATCATCCATCTTTTATGGATTATGGCAATTATTTGAACAACCCTTTTGTTCTCATAATACCTGATCAAAATAACAATTATTGAAACAAATCTTGAAGGTAAGTTTTGTTTTCAACGAGAAACATAATAACTCTTTATTTTGTTTTCTATGAATATCATCACATATTATTTTGCTAGTTACTTAGGCCATTGTAGTTCATGAATTGTGTTGTTTCGTATGACGATTCATACCAACAAATTCAGTATCAAATACTTAAGAACCACATTGTTTAACAAGCAAAGAATATAGCCATAACATGTATATCATCTATATACCTAAGCTGAACAGTTCTAGTCTTTTCTCTTCTGCCAAATATTTCTTAGATTTCTCTTTCAATATTTCTTTACCCTTTCAAAAGAATCTATCAACATCAATAGTGGCGCCATACGCATGACACATAGTCCAAAGCGTGTATAGTTAAATACCAATGTCTTTGGACTTGCACTTTGATATAGATCACCATCATAAAATGTTTGGTGTTCTTTCAAATTCCATTCTTTAGTAATCTTTTAGTGTAGTGAACATTTTACCTACATCAAATATTCATCCTTATCATGGAACTATTCATGATCAAGATACTTTAGCTTATAACTGTGAATCATGAGTATAATGTCGTTCTCAAATACCCTTTTGTGGATTAGGACAACTAGTGTCTCCAACCTTTTGTAAATTTTCATCAAATATGAGAACATAAATTTTGTCATATTACACTCCATCAAGTTGCAACCAAAACTTTGTTTCAAATATCGCAATATCTTCCACACATGATGGTTTCTGAAACAATTCTTTTAGCTCCCTGATAACCTTGATATTAAAACAATCTTTTTAATATCAAGAATCATGGAGACAAAGATGATACTTATATACTAACATTGGAATTGTTAATCTTGATTTAATACCAATTATTAAACTTCACGGAGTAACCAGAACTTAATGAAAGTTTGCAATAAGACTTTTAAACTTTAGATTAACACTTCAAAACAATACGATACCAGTTCATAAAGTAACTAACCAGAATTCTATAGTTCTATTATCTCAATTATAACTAAGGGCAAGGTGGTAAACGGATGCCAATGACTACAACAACTATGCAAATTCACTTTGATTTAATTTATGATAAATAGTGTTCAACTTTTAATCATATTACTGTTGAACTCCCACTCAAAACAATATCCTCACATTGTTTTAGTGATCACACGAACCAAATCCACTACACCAAGTCTGATCATCACGTGACATGATGTAGTTTCAAAGGCGAACAATCATCATGTTCATCATATCATCTATATGACTCATGCTTTACCTTTCGGTAATCCGTGTTCCGAGACCATGTTTGTACATGCTAGGCTCATCAAGATGTAACCTTAGTTTCCACATGAGCAAATCTGGCTTGCTCCCGTTGTATACACTCGCAGAATCTAACAAAACCGATCATCATGTGGTGCTTCGAAACAATGAGCTTTGGCAACGGTGCCTACTAAGGACGAACACTGTATAAATTGATATTTTGTGAGAGGGATCATCTTATAATGCTACCGTCGCAATCTAAGCAATACAAGATGCATAAAAGGATTAACATCACATGCAATTCATAATATGTGATATGATATGGGCTTTCTTCTTGTGCTTCCAATCTCCATCTTCGAGCATGAACATGATCTCCATCATCACCGGCGTGGCGTCAAGGTCAATGGCACCGCTCCATGGTTGTCGTCCACCAGCATCAACTATTACAACTACTTTGAATAATAGACACGCATGTCTTAACAAAATTAAAAGACAACCATAAGGCTCCTGCCGGTGGTCGACTTACAATAAGGATCATTGCATACATCACATATAATCACAATCATGGCCATATCACATCACAGCACACCCCTACAAAACAAAGTTAGACGCCTCTAATTTTCTTTGCATAATTTACGTGGTTTGGGGCTTTCAATAAGTACCGTTCTAACTTACGAACAAGAACCACAACGTTGATGCTTGAACTATAAAGTGCCCGTTGTAAATTGAATCTTTACTATGATGGGAGAGACAGACACCCGCAAATTCAATTATGCAATACAAGTTGCATGTTGAGGGTGGAGCAAGTCACACGAACGATGCCATGTAAGGTTATCCCGGGCCGCTTCATCCCACCATAATGCAAGATGCAAAGTACACAAGAAGCAATTGATAATAAAAGCACCACCGCCCATAATGACCATTGTATTCTACTCGTGCAACAGATTTACATATAGACACGGCTCTGATACCACTGTAGGGGTTCGTAGCATGGAAAAAAAAATAATTCTATCGCGTGAACACACACAAGACAAGACCTATCTACTAGATTGTAGCAACGAGTCGATAGAGTACTAACCCTCGAAGATCCAAAGCGGTTAACGAGAGCAGATTCTTGTGGGTGATGTAGTTGTTCACTTGCCGATCTCAAGATCACGTAGACGATCCTTCCGACACTGCGTTCCGGTAGCGCTCCCGCAGTCGGTCACACGTACAGTACTCGATGAAGATCTTCCTCTCCCTTGTTCCAGCAGGTAGAGGAGGTTGTAGCTCTCTCCTCGCGATTCCTGCAGTATGGCGGCGTGGTGTCGGAAGTAGAGGGGAGATCCCGCAGGGCTTCGCCTAAGCCAGAGCGAGTATGGTGGAGTATAAGCGTCGATCTAGGTTTTAGATGCTGACATAAGAGGGCAGCCGGTGGCTAGGCTTTATGCTAGATGACAACAATGGATTAGCGGGGATATAGGGTGCCAGCGGCCTAGGGATTGGATCTTGGGCGCCTAGGGCAAGGGGGATACCTTGGGGTGTGCCCCCACCCCTCCTTATATAGGTGGGGGCGTCCAAGGGTGTTCCCAGCCCAGGTGGAAACCCACCCTAACTCAGAAACCCTCCCTAAATCGGAAACCATGTTGGGATTTTACTTTTCAAACTGCGTTTTTGACTTTAAAATTACAATTTGATTTCTCTCTTCAAAGTATCCAGCCAAGTGACCTAGGACATGATGCAACCATTCCACCTTGTCATGAAACATACATGTACCCTTCACCTTCCGGTTCAGTGGACCTTCTAGAGCCTTCTAGAACATTCCGGTGAAAACACTGAAACCATTCCCGAACTCCGAAATTGGACTTTAATTATATGAATATTATTCTCCGGACCATTCTGGATCTCCTCGTGATATCCCGGATCTCATATGAGACTCCGAACAACATTCGGTCTTTTTACTTACATTCCATAACTACTAAACAACATCGAATCCTTAAATATGTCTCCTTATGGTTCGTGAATTATGCAGACATGACCAAGACTCTTCTCTGATCAATAACCAATAGACAAATCTAGAAATTCATATGGCTCCCAAATATTTCTACGATAACTTCATGATTGAATGAACCATTTACATACGATAACAATTTCCCTTTGTCTCGCGATACTTTACTTATCCATGGTTTGATCATCAGTATCTCGGCATACCTAGTTCAACCTCATTACCGATAAGTACTCTTTACTCGTTCCTGTGATATGTGATCCCTTGTGAGCCATTCACATTCTTGCAAGCCAATTGGATGACATTCCACCAAGAGGGTCCAAAGTATTATCTATCTGTTATATGGATGGACAAATCCCACTCTTGATCCATGTGCCTCAACACATACTTTCCGAACACTCAATGCCACCTTTATAACCACCCAGTTACGTAGTGGTGTTTGATGTCATCAAAGCATCCATCCGGTGATGGTGATTAACATGATCTCATGGTTGAAGGATTTAGGTTACTTTGTATTTGAAAGCTTATAGCAAGTGAACTATTTAAATGACTTGATCATATGCTACTCTTAACTATAGGAGTATGTCCATCACATCATTCTCCTAATGATATGACCTTGTTATTAATAACATCTCAATTTTGATGATCAGAAAACCATGATCATATATTAACCAACAAGCTAGTTTAACAAGAGGCTTTACTAGGGACTCTTTTATGTTTACAAACGACAAAAGTATTAATATTTCCGGTTAATGCAATTATAGCATGGTATATAAACTTTTACCATATGTACGAAGATATGATAGTAACCACTTTATTATTGCCTCTTGGGCATATATCCAACATCCTCCTCCATGGGCTCCGGCGGCTCCTCCTCCTTGGGCTCCGGTGGCTCCTCCTCCTCCTCCATGGGCTCTGGCAGCAGGGGCGATCGAGAGCTAGGGTTCATTGTTGGCACGAGCGGTTGGGGATAAATTAGAAATGGGAAGGGGAAAGGGAAGGGTTGAACCTGTTAATTATTTGGCTAAGTGCCAAACTTTCGTGGCGCATATCTGGAGTATGCACCATAGAATGGCAAGACTTCTTTGGCGTATCCCACGTATATGCGCCACAGAAGTTTGGCACTTAGTCAAATAAAAGTTGCGCCCTAGCTATGAGACAGAATGTTTGTTACCCTAGTGGTATTGTGTAATTTGCTAGTTGGTTGTCTTCGTGGGGAAACTAGGTTCAAATCATGGTTGTCTCCTAATTTTTATTTTTAAAAGTAATTTTAATTATGTTAAATCATGCAAGAAATATACACATTATTATATTATTCTCAAAACCCCCAATCATATACATCAATATTTGTATTCATATACATAATTATATTATTCTCAAAAACCCCTGAACCATATACATTAATATAATTTTAGTCAAGCTATCCTCTCTTCACAATCTTCTTGCCCTTTTTCTTCGCATTTGAATACTTTAGCCCGGGCACTTTGAGATTTCTTCTCGTGAACGGACAACCTTTAGTAGGTAGTGTGGTCTTCCTTCTTACTGTAGTAGTAGTAGGCATGTTGTAGTACTTGTCGAATTCCTCTTCGATCTTCGGATCACCGTTCTTGTCGGAATCTTGCTTGTTGGAGGATCCTTCCATTCCAATGATGCTCCTCTTGCCCCTCCTTAGTACAACACGACTGGGCTTTGACGGGTCAATAATAAAGAAACATTGGTCAACTTGGATACCGAGTATCCATGGCTCACTTTTTGTGGAGGTGTTATTTGCCGACTTGGCATCGGGTATAACGCAGGTGGTGAAATATAGACCTTCTTTTTTGACGTTCTTGGCCCATCTAACATGAAACATCAGTACTGTCTCTCCATAGTAGTTGAGCTCCCATATCTCCTCGATCCTTCTATAGAATCTTTCCATAACAGTAGTCTCTTCATCAGCGAAGGACATCATAGTTACTCCTGAGTTTTGATATTCACTATTCATGTCCTTTTCCTCGGTGTGGAATCTGTAATCATTGATGTATTACGACTGATAGGTCTTTACGTTATGCGCTAGGCCCTGTGACAAGAAGAATATGAGTTGTTGATCTTCCATAGAAGGCGTCTCTGGGGGATTGTCCAGTAGCCTTTTCTTGAACCAACCCTTGAAGTTGGAGTTGTGCTCTCTTGTTATGTCTCCTTTCTTCCTCGGGTGGGCCCGGTCCACATACTCCTGCTCGATCAAGCTTTTGTGCTCTTCCAGCCAAGGGATTACCAATTCAATGTGTTGTAGTGCGACTCGGTGTGCCTAGCCAAAGTCGTTGCATCGATTAGCAATGCCGACATGCAGTGAGCGGTGGCCCTCGCGGTGACCATACCCAGCGAGCCTACCAAGGTGCTTCTTGGTGTCTATTCCAACATCCTCGTTCTTGGTGGTTAGATAGTTCTGGCATAAGGAGATGCACTCGTGGATCAGAAAGCCCTTGGCTATGCTTCAATCTGGACGGGACATGTTGCGAACGAACCCTTTGATGACAATATTCAGCCTTTCAAACGGCATCATGTTGTGCAGGAATGTCGGCCCAAGCTGGATGATTTCATCCACGACATGGACAAGCAGATTGACCATGATGTTGAAGAATGCAGGCGGGAAGTAAATCTCGAGCTCACATATTATCACCACGATCTATTCCTATAGCCTATCGAGCTGCTTCATGCCGATCGACTTCCTAGAGATGACGTCGAAAAAGTTGCATAGGCCAAATAGCGTCTCACGGACGTGCTCGTCCATTATCCCTCGTATGGAAACTAGAAGTATCTGTGTCATCATCATGTGATAGTCGTGGGACTTCATACCACTGAACCTCTTCTTCGCTACGTCGATACATCTGCTTATCTTTCCTGAGTAACCGTGAGGAATTTTGACTCCTAGGAGGCACCTGAAAAACTGCTTGATCTCCTCCTAACATAGAGTGAAGCAAGCAGCGCGAAGCACAACCACCTCATTCTTCTTAAACCTCTTGCGGCAACCTTGAGTCCCTTCTGTTTGATCGTCATCATTATCACTATCAGGGTACTGAAGCTCCTTCTTGATGACAGGCAATTTCAGGTCGTTTCTTGCTTTTGGCCCATCCTTGGTCCTCTTCGGCATGTTGACCAGAGTGCCCAGCAGACTCTCGTTAACGTTCTTCGTGATGTGCATTACATTGAGGCTATGGGGCATGTGGAGGACCTTCTAGTACGACATGTCCTATAAAATAGAGCTTGCTTTCCATACACCCAGAAGTGGCTTTGTCCCCGGTCGCTTCTTTCCTGGCGCAGGGTACTCTTCCAAATTATTCAAAAGCTCCTCGATTTCTTCTCCGCACCTTGTACGCAGGGCTCTTTCGAGCTCGTCTTTACCATTGAACAGGTTACCAGGTTTTCTCCACGGGTGATCCAGCGAAGCCACTTTCGAGTCCCTTGGAACACGGTTTTCAAAGACCCCGAGATCCTTTGGTAGCTGGAGATGCGGGGTCTTATCCATGCACTTGACACATGCATTCTGTCTGTGGTTCACCTGGGCCGATACATATGCGTAACCAGGATAATCCTGCACCGTCGTGACCAACACGTCTCTCAGAGGGAAATATTCTTTAGTGTAGGCGTCCCATGTACGGGCCGGCGTCTCCCACAATGTGGCTAACTCCTCTTTCAACAGCCCGAGATAAAGATGCATATCGATACCTGGCTATTTCGGCCCCTGAATAAGAATGCTCATGTGTACGTACCTTTGCTGTGTCCAGAGCCATGGGGAGATGTTGTACGGCCATACAAACATGGGCTAGGTGCTATGCGTGCTACTCTGGTTGACAAAAGGATTGAGTCCATCGATTCTCATACCTAGCCTAACATTCCTTGCATCACCCCCGAACTCTTCGAACTCGATGTCCAATGCATTCCACTGGCTAGCGTCTGAAGGGTGTGTCAGGATCTTGCCCTTCTCCGGATCATCTTCGGGTTTCTCCCTTTCCGCGTACCATTGCATTCGTTTTGCTTCCTTCGGACCTACGAAATATCGCTGTAGACGGGGAGTGATAGGATAGTACCATACCACTTTTCGAGGAACTTTCTTGTTCCCTCTCTTGTACCGTCCATGGCAGCACACCGGACATGTTATTCTCTCCGCGTACTCGTTACGATAAAGTGCGCAATCATTGATGCATGTGTGGTATTTAACTTGCGGTAGGTCGAGAGGGCACACGATTTTCTTGGCCTCCTCTATACTTTTTGGAAATGTGTCCCCCCGAGGAAGACGATCGCCCCAAAATTCCATGTTAGAATTTAACCTCACGTCGGTCCATTTGTGTTCCGCCTTCATCTCTAGAGCCTTGAGCGTTACTCTCAGGCGTGTATGCTCGGGCCGACACCCATGATACAATAGAGTGATCCTGTCTATCTCCATTTGCGCCATCTTGGCTTTCTGTCACACCCCAAAAATATTAATGAGGATCATTCCCTAATTAATCAAGATTAGGGTTAAAAAAGCATTTATTAATTAAATTCAAATCTTTATGCTTGTGTGTATGAATGCTTACAATGCCATGTTTGATTGTTGTATGAGAAATGGTTTAAATATCAAAAACATATCATCTAGGTCACTACAAAATCAAATAAAACCAAAAGAAAATGAAAATATAAAGCATATGACCAAATGGTCATTTCTGGCAAAGTTAACCACTAGCTCACTTTGAGCATCTCTAGCAACTAATCTCAAACATAAACATTCCCATTTATTTTCTCCCCTTGCTAGACCTAGTGACACTGAACCCAATGGAACTTTCCAACCTTGCAGAAACCTTTTAAAACTCTTTTGAGAGGCAATTCAAATTTGAATCTATCTTAGGTATCAAGATAGCCATTTTTGGAAAACCACTTAAACCTTCACCACTTGGCAAACCGTTGCACCCAGAGACTACCAAGATTAGTATTAGAACACTCACCAAAAATGTTTGAATTTGGTGATGATTCATTTCATGCGGCCATTTGATCGAACACCTGGTGATCACAGTACAACTACCTACTATCTACTATTTGTGATCAATCAATTGCTCAGCAATTGTACTCCAATTCTTTTCCCTAGATCACCCACGATCACCCCGAGTACCCAAACGTGCAATTCAGCCACTCATCTTCACTATCTTGATCAATGCTAGTGGTACCCAAGCTCACCATGTCACTCGAACATGGACAGCACGCCACCGGCCGCCCCTCACTCGCCCATGATGTCTAGCTGATAGTCGTGACCTCACTGCCTTTCTCTGTCCACCCCTCGACCAACGGCAAGACACGGAGACGCTAGAACGGCCACCGCCATTTAAGACACAGACATGCCGAGAGCACAACGGAGCGCTGCAGCCGCCTCACGTAGCCATGCCGTGACTCGACCTCTCTGCTCATACCCGCACCCGTGGCGTCACCAGCCACTGGCCAGACATGCCCATTGGTCACTGCGCGCCCCCTTGACCACCGTACTCGCTGACGAACACCGCTGTACCCGCACAGAGCGCTGACATCGCCCGACCGACTAAGACTGCCCCTTGTTGCGCCACCACTCGCATGACGATCGCCACACCCAGCAGCGTCGACCCATGCCCTTCTCCATGCCACAAGCCGCACTAGCGTCAACCTGTAGAAACGTCATCGACGAGCCCTTGCCATGCCGCAATGCCTCACCCGCGGGAGAATAAATAGAACCCTCCCACAGCCTCAAACTTCACACCATTCCACTCCTCTCTCACTCAGAAACACCCCTGACCTGTTCTCGGAGCAAGGCGAGAACCCTGTCGCCGGAATTTGATCGGAGTCCGCCGCTACCGTAAGGGAAAGGCGTCGTCGATTGGAGCCACCCTAGGAGCTGTCGTGACCGCCATTCGACTCGCCTCGTCGACTCGTTCATTTGCCCACATCTCCAACCCTAACTATATCCATGGTAAGCCCCCATCCACCCTCACCGTGCCGCTATGTCAAAATCTTGCCGGAGCCTCGCAACATAGATGATGAACCTCGACCGTAGATCGTGTTGTAATCGTAGGGCCAGCAGTGATCGATTCCGATTCGCGTTAGATGACCCGCTGACACGTGGGACTAGCATGCGTGCTGTGCAGTTGGGCCAGCCCAGTAGTGTTTCCCGCGCGAGCCCGGTAATTCAAACCTAGTCTTTTTCTTTTTATTCAGAAACCTTTTCTATAGTGAACTTTTAAAATCAATCCAGAGAGATTAACTACACCAAATTGAATGCATCCAATTTTGTTTAAAAGTAGATGAAAATCACTAATCACTCCTGTTGGATTCAAAAAGTTTGAATCTATGGATCACCTTCAGTAAAAATAAGTGATTTTGATTTGATTCCATAAGTGATTTTTCTAAAATCAACCATTTTTGCAACCATAAGTGATTTTGATTTGATTCCATAAGTGGTTTTTGCAACCATTTTTGCAACCATAAGTGATTTGATTCCATAAGTGAAAATCAACCATTTTTGCAACCATAAAAATAGCTTTTGAAACTTCGAACATTTTTTCTAAAATCAACCATAAGTGATTTTGATTTGATTCCAACTCTCAAAAATCACATTTGACAAGACCTTTCTGAATATGTAAAAATCTACATACTTACATATAGTAGTCCTGGACCAAAACTAAAAGAATGACTTTCTAGTCATTTTTAGCCACATAAATATTATTAATTAATAATGTTAAACTTTATAAATTAGGCCAACCTTTTTAAATCACATTCCCAAGTATTAGAGTATGTGGTGATGACATGTGTCAATGTGATCCCATATTTTTAATTTAGAGAATATTAAATCATAAGCAACTTTTTAATGAGTAGAAATTACTTTCCTAAAAATAAGATAAATAAAATCTTATCACCCTTTATTTTGATGATAGAGATGATGCTAGATCATCTAGTGTGACCCTTATGTGATAAATAGAAGTAGTTAAGTATTGTTTGGTGATTGTGTACCTCGTATTTATTTATAGACGCTAGAATCAATCCGGGCTACGACGAGGAGGAATTCTACGAAGACGAGGAAGAGAACTTTGACCACCTTTCCAACCAAGGAAATCTAAGCTAAACCATGCAAGTCCTACTTTCAAGCTATACTGGGAATGTTGGACCATGCAAGCCTTATTATTCATAGCCTTGTGATACCCTTTTGAGTATACCAAATCCCAGTTTACTTACAAGCTTTACTTTTCACAAAGTTGTTCAGTAGATAATTAATTGGACGATTAGTGGAAAGGAAGGAAAGTGCCATCAAGAGCTTGGAAATTGATGAAGATAGATACACCATCTTAGTACCGTACAACTAGCGAAACACACCCCCATTTGATAGATGCTAGTGCTAAATTAAAATTGATCACTAGATGGGAACAAATGATTATGAAAACCTTGCAATGATGAGTCATTCTATTGAAATGTTTTGACATGTGTTATGGATACAATGACTTGATGATGAGGGTGAAGGAAGTACGTGACTTGACTTTGATAAAAACTAATGGTTGGGTTCGGATGCGATACCATTCCAACATTTACCGTACAACCACAATACCCGAATTTGGGTAGGGCTTAACTGGTATATGTCTTAGTATGGGTTCCCTAGTGGAACGAGGTGAGCGGAGGCTACCTTGTGAATGTGACTGTCCACCTATACAGTGCCCATGATGACAGATGGTCATGGTTGGGAGGCCAAACTCATAAGGGATGTGCCTATACTAGGTTGTGTAATTGAAAGGTTAGGATTGATTATCCGCATACTAAGTATGATGATTCAGGATTGTTCCTGACGGATGTATCGAATGTTGTGGTGAAAGTGTACCACCTCGGTAGAGTGTCAAACTATTCGAATAGCCACGTCTACGGTTATGGACAGTTGGATGGCCATACTGTTCCGTTGTCAGATAATTTCCAAAATGACCCGTGACTTGAAAGATGACTTTGACTTGACCCCACAAGTTGTGGAGATGAATATAGGTTCCCACCTAGGTAACTTAGACAACTAAAATTAGGCTTTTATTAATAGATACTGGTGGAAATAAAATTTCCTTGTGGCAAACAAACCTAGAGCTTAGGATTCCTATTAGAATGGCCTTACTGCTTTAGTGAAAGTTTGCGAGTACCTGAACATACTCATGGATTTGTCCCTGGCTATTCCCATGGCTAGAATATGAAAGAGACTATGAGGAAGATGGACAGTAGGAGGCTTACGATAACTAGGATCATCTCCCATCGTCAGCATTGCCTGTGACCCTGAAGATGGAGCCCCGACCATGCTACCTTTATTATATATTCCACTGCTTTGATTGTAATCAGACTTGATCATCAGATCAACTATTTGTAAGACTATTATGGTTTGTAATGAATGATGAACTATGGTACCAATATGTTATGTCTCGCAAAAATGGTAATTCTAGGATTATGATGTACGGTAAAACAGACATCTGGGATTAAAAATCCGGGTGTTGACACTTTCTCTCTAACTGCAGCTTTGGCATTGCTCGTCTCCTTGAGAAGCAGTTCTTGAACATGAGGGTCCCGCAACGCCGAAGTTAGTACTGTCTGGGTGTTCGCGCCTTCTCCTTCTTCGTCATGATGATCATGCCCAGCGGTATATTCTTAGTCATGATGACCATGCCTACTGGGAGACTCTTTGTCTTCTCACCCGCCCACGTCTTCATGATGACCACCAACATTTGCTGTCAGCTCCTCATCGAAGTTGCGCATGAAACCGCGCCTGACCAGGTGATACTCCAATTGTCCAGAATCAGGGTCGAACCAGCGCTGGAGTTTGCATGTTCGACATGGACATCTTATCTGGGTCTTGTTGTTCCTAATCATGTCTGCCTTCGAGTCTTTCTTATACCTAGTAACTCGACCTTCGCTCATCCTGAAGACCATGGTTGCCTCTGCGGTATGCATGTATAGAGCAAAAGAGAGAGTAGGTTAATTAGAAACCACACATTATACACACACAAACACACATGCATGGTCGCCGAAAAAATCGACATGTCCTTTCCTAAAAGTAGGACATACGGGTGGTACAAAATTTTTGGCAAACATCCATGCACCACACCGGGGGTAGACAAGCAATAACAAGAAACTTCTTCCCATGCAAACATTCATGAACCACACAAGCTTCATTTACAAACGTTATCTTGGCGCCACCGCATGTACACACCGCCCGCGGGACAAGCTTCACACCTACAAAACATGCATATTCATGGCCAATTACTCACCTAGTAGATTGAATACCAAGTCGAGACCGCAATGTGAGAGAGTGAGTACCAATCGATCTATGGAGAGATAGTGGTACACAAATAGGGATGTGGAGGAGAAAAGTAAGTGTGTTTTAGATCTACAAGTTGGAGAAAAGCTTTCCCTAACCAATCTATCAACTATAGTAGGTTTAAATACAACAAATTGAGAAAATTATGGGAACAATGGGGTAGGAAAGAGGAGGAGGACGAGCTAGGAGGAAGCGGGAAGAAGGATGTGAAGTGGGTGGTGGATAGAGGGTTGGAAGCTACCACCTTTTATGCAGATCTGGACGCAGGGTTCTGCGGCGCATATGGCAGATATGCGCCACAGAAGTGTGATCTTCTATGGCGCATAACACCATATGCGCCACAGAAGATTGGTCATAGGTGGTCAAACAAGCCAGACTATGGGGCCCATATCCATGTTCTGTGGCGCATATCAGGACATGCGCCACATAAGACATAAACTTTTGTGGCGCATATCACCATATGTGCCATAGAAGGTTTGTCAGACCCAGTCAAAGCAAGCCTGTTGTGGGTCCCACCTGCTGCTTCTGTGGCACATGTGGTAATATGCGCCATATAAGTGTGAACTTATGTGGCGCATATTCCCAAATGCACCACAGAAGTTTCGTAGCCCAACCCCGGGTGTGGGTCCCACCTTACTTCTGTGGCACACTGTTAAAGTGCATGCGCCACAGAAGATTGAAGGTTCTGTGGCGCATTGCACCATATGCGTCACTAGACTTCTTTTGGGGTGCATGGTCAGCCTCATGCGCCAGAGAAGTTCTGTTTATCTATAGCTATTTCCTAGTAGTGCGTAGCCGCCACCTCTCTTCTCTCTCGTCCATCGCCCTACTCTGGCTTAGGAGAAGCCCTATAGAAATCTCTCCTCCTCCAACACCACCACCACAACGTCATGTTGTTGGGATTCCGAGGAGATCTACTACCTCCGCTGCCATGCTGGAACAAGGTAGTGAAAAGTCTTCATCGACTACCATACGTGTGACCGACTGCGGAAGCGCTGCCAGAAGGATCGTCTACACGATCTTGAGATCGGCAAGTGATCGACTACATCAACCATGAGAATTGTAACACCCTCGGAATCGGCCCTATGCAAGTTTTAGCGATCCCCGCCAAACCCGCATAGAAACGATTCAGAGGTGCCCACCAGGCACTTGCGTGCGGGTGGAAAACCAAGTAATACCATTACACAATAGTCCACGATGGAACCCACAGAATAGATATATACGACAACGACTCCATGAGTCAAGAATATAGATATACAGTACAAAGATCCAAATCACCTTGAAAACGATACAGCGTCCGAGTACGGACAAGATGCAAATTGAGTTAAGAGCCCTGAAGAATAACCAATGGCGTCCATAACCCTGCCCAGGACAAGCCGAAAGGGTAACCCTGCTAACGACGTCGATCTCAAAACCTGCTTAAACAAAAGGGGTGCTGACAAAGGGTAAAGGAAAAAGAGAGCGGTCAGTACTGAGGCCAGTACACGGCGAGACTAGAATTCGGCGGTCCTCGCCTAGATAGGTATCGTGGACTGAAGCGGCAGCGCAACATGCACTAAACAACCTATAGAGACTCAATACAACTGGCGGCTATCAGATAGGGATAAGAAGGACCTATTCGGATCAAACCTAAAACTAACACCAAGCATAACCATCCTGGTATTTCCCCCTCGAGACCAAATGAGGAAGTCAACCGAGGAACTCACACAGTTGGCAGTTTTATTTATTCGGTTATCGTTGCAACAATTACTAGTCAGGTATGGATAGTTATCATGATATTATAAACAGTGGGCAATTTTAGTTAACCATTCCGTTGTAGTTGCAATACTTACTAGTAAGATACATATAGCATGAGGCATCCCAAAACCCAGCAGTTGTTGGTATTTTTATTTAGCCATTCCATTGTAGTTGCAATACTTACTAGTCAGATACAATGGTAACAGGTGACAACCCAAACCAGCAATTGTTGGAACTTTTATTTAGCCATTCCATTATAGTAAAGCTGATTACTAGTCATTACAAAGTCAAATTTATAGCACTACTTTAGTTATAGTTGTCTATGATCGAGATACTGTGCTCCAAGTCGTCCATAACCGCGGACACGACTTTCAGAAAGTTTTACCCTGCAGGGGGGCACAAATAGCAACACACGCACGATCAACCTCGGGAAAAACCAAATAAAAACCCAACGAGGCATCACGACAGAGCAATTGCAAGATTCATATAAATTTCAGGGGGACACCCCACTAAGCTACCCGCGACGAAGTTGGCCGGCTCCGAGACGGACCCAGAGGTTTGTGTCAATGGCTGTAAACGACTGGGAACCCGAAAGTGTGACTGGGCTTGTCGATACCGTGGAAACATTCCACATTTGTTCCTAAACAGTACAGGCGCTCCATGTGCAATCGTAAATAAGTAGTAAAGCATGGCATAAGTACATGATAGTAATAAAGCCCCAAACTACTTTGTGGCCCCAAGAAATAAATATGACTCAAGCTCTGGCTAGGGGGATTCATGGTCGCACATGCGGATAGTGCAAATATTCAAAGAACAGGTATCAAGTACTCGGGGTCCTACGGGACACAAGTGGACGGTTAAAAACCAAATAACATCTATTGCCCACCTGTGCCTCTGCATTATTTACCTACTTCAATTTTAGTTATTAAACGATAATTAAAGCCATGATCATCTCCAACATAAAAGCATAAGGCATTTCTCCAATAATTGTGGTACTTGACAACACACAACAGCACTGGAGCAAGCGACTGCGACACGCAAGTCCAACTATCTACCAAAGAACAGGTAATAGGATGTGTCCAAGGCAATATAAGGCTGCAAGGGATATCACGGGTACGAAAACTAGAGCATCGCATCACCGATAGCAATAGATCAACATGAGGAAATAAAGACTAGAAAGGTAAAATAGGTAGAAAGGGGGAGAATGCTTGCCTGAAAACATTGCCGAAGGTTTATTCGAAGATCGGATCGACACTCGCATCAACTCATCGGCCTAATCCGTGAAGAAGCAAAGCACTAAAAGAAACATCGGATGCACTATTTAATACTACGGTAGAAGATCGGGCATGATGCATGTATGATGTATGTCATGGCAAAGATGCGATGCAATTAGGCAAAATTAAGCGAAACCGGGGTCCCGACAATTAAATAGATGGTTCGTGTTGTTTAGATACCCCGCAATTTAAATGTTACATTAACAAGACAAAAAGATAGCACCGGTTCGCTACACAAATTTAAATGGGACCAATATAAGACTAGATTTTCCCGCATATGGACCCCAGATTTAATTATGAGGTGAATCGGCATAATGCCCCCAAACCACAAACATGTATGCAACATAAACATTTCATATGCAACAAGTATATTATATATATTATAAAAATAATGGTCTCGAAGAAGAGGTCACACACGGGGTTCGACGATCTTGGGCTTCCGAGGGATTCGACGGGGTTCGGGGCTCCGAATGCCGGGAAAGGGCTTTGGAATCCAGGAAGAAGGTCTTGGGCGTGCCGCGAGGAAGATATTGGATGCCGACAATCTTTGGTTCCTTGTCGGTGGGCGAACGTGGGTCCATGTCGGAGGCCTTGCCAAATGCGCGAGTGCACAGTTCCTTGAAAGAAGACGGTGCCGGCTTATACGGCGCTAGAGTAGTCGCATCCTCCATGTTACCACACTCCACCACACACCATATCCACCACAGGTTACATATCACACCATCACCTCTAAAACAGAAAAACGGCCCATCGGCAACATCAAACACCTCCAGGAAATGGCACATGGGCAACCCGATGGTGGCGATGAGGTACACGTGACGAAGACGGAGGTCGAGCTTGCGCTGTGCAGGGCGGCACAACCGGCAAGCGGACACGCGCGCGCCAGGGCTCGCAGGGGACTCAGCATGGCGTAGGACTCGCCCGCGGGGAGGGCAGCAACGCAGAGGCGAGGCGGCAGCGCTCTGCGGGGCTGCAGATAGAGGCGGGGAGGAGGGCCACGAGGAAGGGTCGGCAAGGTGAGTAGGCGGAGGAGGAGTCGGCGAGGGGAAGCGCGGGAGGACGCCGGGGGTGCACAGGGCGATGGCGGAGGAAGGGCGAGCTTGGCGGCGGCTCAAAGAGGACAGCAGAAGGGTGTTGCGGGCGGCCGACAGAGAGGAGAGGGAGCGCCAGCGATGTGAACGAGGTGGCGTCCAGGGGCGGCGCCGGGGATGCAGGGAGGGGATCTGGCGGCGGCTGCGCTCGCAGGTAGCAGAGGTGAGATCGAGCGGGGTGGGGTTCGGGCGGCGCGGCAGGAAGAAGGCCTCGCGAGCTATCTTGAAGACGACGGTGGTGAGCGCGCGGCGTGTGGGGATCCCTGGTGACAGCTGCCGGCCGACTCGCAGGAGGAACGAATCGCGAAGGAGGAGGGCGGCCGATAGGGCAAGCCAAGGAGGAGGAGAGCCCGGGCGGCTGAACCGAGGCACGGGGACCCGGGCGGCATGGCCAGGCTCGAAGAGAGGAGGCAGAGAAGGTCCGTGGCGGCCTGGCGCGGGTCTGGTGAAGCAGAGGACAGCGGGGTGAGGGCATGGCAGAGGAGGCCCAGGGGAGACGGAGGCCGGACGTAGGGGCACGGTCGGAGATCAACCGAGAGGCACGGCCGGCGAGGTTCGGCGGCGCTTGGGGCGCTGTGAGGTTAGGTTTAGATAGTATTAGGGTTAGGGTTTGGCTGATCTGGGTTGGGTGTAGCTGATCGGGGTGGTAGGTGGCATGTCTTTCGGGCCGGGCTGCCTCCCCCGATCAAAACAGTTTTGTTAAAAAATGTTTGTTTTAATTTAGTAAAAGATTTTGTAATTAGTTTTAGACAAACAAAATATCCAGAAACATCCGGGGTTTGATATGAAGTAAGACGAGGATTATTTGAAAAACAAAGAGAGACTTTGATGAAATAATTTTTAGCAAATAATATGCATAATGATATGATGATGATGAACAAAGATAAAATCAAGCGATTCTAGTAGTGGTTTTACCCGGGGTGCTACAATTCGACACCATTAACAATGAATCTCGCCCTCGAGATCCGCCTCATCATACATGGAAGAAGGTCGACTGCCGGAATCTTCTCGCTTCATGTAGATCCTCGCGACACCACTAACAAGGGTTCTTCTCTGTCTTGAAATCGGCGACACCACCAACAAGGGTTGTTTCTCATGCTCGTCGAGACAACACTCCGGAGAAACAATGGACGAAGGCAGAGGTATCAAAAGATAAAACCACCTCTAACTTCGGTGGAAGGAGTAAAATTGCTTGATCCACCGATTCAATGTACAAGAGCGAATGATAACAGTAGTCAGATGGTGATCAGTCCATCGCGCACCCAAATCATTACTCTGCACATGAATAGGCAATTTATGCAACCAACTCTTGGAATTTAGACTGAAGATCTCGACAAGCAAGGTTTGGAAACAAAGGAGGGATGGAGATTCTCATCAGACCTGATGTAGATGACTTCATCGTATCGGAAAACACCGGAGGATAGAAAGAAAAATTTAGTGAATTTTCGGTCCACTGAAAAGGCACAACAGATGAAAGATTCATCAGATAGCATGAATGCCGGATGTTGAAGCACCGTTACAAGAGGATGGAAGCGAAACCCTGAAGGTACGACGGAAACCCAACCGCGAGAATTCCTGGACTCGAAGAAAAGATAAGAGAGCAGATTCAAAGCACGCAGCGGTAAGAGGAGAATAGCAAAGGGTAAGGAGTAAAAGCAGACCTAATCAGATCTATCTAATCGATTTTTGAAATAGTTTTGACACACTACAACAGCCGTTAGCTAGGTTATCCTACAGGCTGGACTAGTGAGGTATCGCAACTGCGATGCTCTGATACCACTCTGTAACACCCTCGGAATTGGACCTATGCAAGTTTTAGCGATCCCCGCCAAACCCGCATAGAAACAATTCAGAGGTGCCCACCAGGCACTTGCGTGCGGGTGGAAAACGAAGTAATACCATTACACAATAGTCCACGATGGAACCCACAGAACAGATATATACGACAACGACTCCATGAGTCAAGAATATAGATATACAGTAAAAAGATCCAAATCACCTTGAAAACGATACAGCGTCCGAGTACGGACAGGATGCAAATTGAGCTAAGAGCCCTGAAGAATAACCAATGGTGTCCATAACCCTGCCCAGGCCAAGCCGGAAGGATAACCCTGCTAACGACGTCGATCTCAAAACCTGCTTAAACAAAAGGGGTGCCGACAAAGGGCAAAGGAAAAAGAGAGCGGTCAGTACTGAGCCCAGTACACGGCGAGACTAGAATTCGGCGGTCCTCGCCAACATAGGTATGGTGGACTGAAGCGGCAGCGCAACATGCACTAAACAAACTATAGAGACTCAATACAACTGGCGGCTATCAGATAGGGATAAGAAGGACCTATTCAGATCCAACCTAAAACTAACACCAAGCATACCCATCCTGGTATTTCCCCCTCGAGACCAAACAAGGAAGTCAACCGAGGAACTCACACAGTTGGCAGTTTTATTTATTCGGTTATCATTGCAACAATTACTAGTCAGGTATGGATAGTTATCCTGATATTATAAACAGTGGGCAATTTTAGTTAACCATTCCGTTGTAGTTGCAATACTTACTAGTTAGATACATATAGCATGAGGCATCCCAAAACCCAGCAGTTGTTGGTACTTTTATTTAGCCATTCCATTGTAGTTGCAAAACTTACTAGTCAGATACAATGGTAACAGGTGACAACCCAAACCAACAATTGTTGGCACTTTTATTTAGCCATTCCATTATAGTAAAGTTGATTACTAGTCATTATAAAGTCAAATTTATAGCACTACTTTAGTTATAGTTGTCTATGATCGAGATACTGTGCTCCAAGTCGTCCATAACCGCGGACACGGCTTTCAGAAAGTTTTACCCTGCAGGGGGGCACAAATAGCAACACACGCACGATCAACCTCGGGAAAAACCAAATAAAAACCCAACAAGGCATCACGGCAGAGCAATTGCAAGATTCATATAAATTTCAGGGGGCCACCCCACTAAGCTACCCGCAACGAAGTTGGCCGGCTCCGAGACGGACCTAGAGGTTTGTGTCAATGGCTGTAAACGACTGGGAACCCGAAAGTGTGACTGGGCTTGTCGATACCGCGGAAATATTCCACATTTGTTCCTAAATAGTACAGGCGCTCCACGCGCAATCGTAAATAAGCAGTAAAGCATGGCATAAGTACATGATAGTAATAAAGCCCCAAACTACTTTGTGGCCCTAAGAAATAAATATGACTCAAGCTCTGGCTAGGGGGATTCATGGTCCCACATGCGGATAGTGCGAATATTCAAAGAATAGGTATCAAGTACTCGGGGTCCTACGGGACACAAGTGGACGGTTAAAAACCAAATAACATCTATTGCCCACCTGTGCCTCTGCATTATTTACCTACTTCGATTTTAGTTATTAAAGGATAATTAAAGCCATGATCATCTCCAACATAAAAGCATAAGGCATTTCTCCAACAATTGTGGTACTTGACAACACGCAACAGCACTGGAGCAAGCGACTGCGACACGCAAGTCCAACTATCTACCAAACAACATGTAGTAGGATGTGTCCAAGGCAACATAAGGCTGCAAGGGATATCACGGGTACGAAAACTAGAGCATCGCATCACAGATAGCAATAGATCACTAGGAGGAAATAAAGACTAGAAAGGTAAAATAGGTAGAAAGGGGGAGAATGTTCGCCTAAAAACATTGCCGAAGGTTCATTCGAAGATTGGATCGACACTCGCATCAACTCATCGGCCTAATCCGTGAAGAAGCAAAGCACTAGAAGAAACACCGGATGCACTATTTAATACTACGGTAGAAGATCGGGCATGATGCATGTATGATGTATGTCATGGCAAAGATGAGATGCAATTAGGCAAAATTAAGCGAAACTGGGGTCCCGACAATTAAATAGATGGTTCATGTTGTTTAGATACCCCGCAATTTAAATGTTGCATTAACAAGACAAAAAGATAGCACCGGTTCGCTACACAAATTTAAATGGGACCAATATAAGACTAGATTTGCCCGCATATGGACCCCAGATTTAATTATGAGGTGAATCGGCATAATGCCCCCAAACCACAAACATGTATGCAACATAAACATTTTATATGCAACAAGTATATTATATATATTATAAAAATAATGGTCTCGAAGAAGAGGTCACACACGGGGTTTGACGATCTTGGGCTTCCGAGGGGTTCGACGGGGTTCAGGGCTCCGAACACCGGGAAAGGGCTTTGGAATCCAGGAAGAAGGTCTTGGGCGTGCCGTGAGGAAGATCTTGGATGCCGACAATCATTGGTTCCTTGTCGGTGGGCGAACATGGGTCCATGTCGGAGGCCTTGCCGGATGCGCGAGTGCACGGTTCCTTGAAAGAAGACGGTGCCGGCTTATACGGCGCTAGAGTAGTCGCATCCTCCATGTTACCACACTCCACCACACACCATATCCACCATAGGTTACACATCACACCATCACCTCTAAAACAGAAAAACGGCCCATCGGCAACATCAAACACCTCCAGGAAATGGAACATGGGCAACCCGATGGTGGCGATGAGGTACACGTGACGAAGACGGAGGTCGAGCTTGCGCTTTGCAGGGTGGCACAACCGGCAAGCGGACACGCGCGCGCCAGGGCTCGTAGGGGACTTAGCATGGCGTAGGACTCGCACGCGGGGAGGGCAGCAACGTAGAGGCGAGGCAGCAGCGCTCTGCGGGGCTGCAGACACGGGCGAGGAGGAGGGCCACGAGGAAGGGTCGGCAAGGCGAGTAGGCGGAGGAGGAGTCGGCGAGGGGAAGCGCGGGAGGACGCCAGGGGTGCACGGGGCGACGGCGGAGGAAGGGCGATCTTGGCGGCGGCTCAAAGAGGACAGCGGAAGGGTGTTGCGGGCGGCCGACGGAGAGGAGAGGGAGCGCCAGCGATACGGACGAGGTGGCGGCCAGGGGCGGTGCCGGGGATGCAGGGAGGGGATCTGGCGGCAGCTGCGCTCGCAGGTAGCAGAGGTGAGATCGAGCGGGGTGGGGTTCGGGCGGCACGGCAGGAATAAGTCCTCGTGAGCTATCTTGAAGACGACGGTGGTGAGCGCGCGCGGCGTGCAGGGATCCCTGGGTGACAGCTGCCGGCCGACTCGCAGGAGGAACGGGGCGCGAAGGAGGGGGGCGGCCGACAGGGCAAGCCTAGGAGGAGGAGAGCCCGGGCGGCTGAACCGAGGCAGGGGGACCCGGGCGACATGGCCAGGCTCGAAGAGAGGAGGTAGAGAAGGTCCGCGGCGGCCTGGCGCGGGTCTGGTGAAGCAGAGGACGGAGGGGTGAGGGCATGGCAGAGGAGGCCCAGGGGCGACGGAGGCCGGGCGCAGGGCACGGTCGGAGATCACCCGAGAGGTGCGGCCGGCGAGGTTCGACGACGCTCGGGGGCGCTGGGAGGTTAGGGTTAGATGGTATTAGGGTTAGGGTTTGGCTGATCTGGGTTGGGTTTAGCCGATCGGGGTGGTAGGTGGCATGGCTTTCGGGCCGGGCTGCCTCCCCCGATCAAAACAGTTTTATTAAAAAATGTTTGTTTTAATTTAGTAAAAGATTTTGTAATTAGTTTTAGACAAACAAAATATCCGGAAAGATCCGGGGTTTGATTTGAAATAAAGACGAGGATTATTTTTTTAAAAAAGAGACTTTGATGAAATATTTTTTTAGCAAATAATATGCATAATGATATGATGATGATGAACAAAGATAAAATCAAGCGATTCTAGCAGTGGTTTTACCCGGGGTGCTACAAGAATCTGATCTCATCAAACACTTTGGATCTACAAGGGTTAGTTCTCTTCAATCTCATTGCACCGATCTCGTGGATTAGATCTTGGCTTTTTCATAGATTGGATCTTGGTTTTATGTGTTCTTGTGATAGAAATTGTTTGTTTTCATGCAATGGACCCTATAGTGGTATCAGAGCCGACTCTATGCATAGATATGTTGCACGAGTAGAACATAATGGTTTGTGGGCATTGATGCTTTTGTTGTAGCTTGCTTTTAGTGTACTTTGCATCTTGCGGTATGGTGGGACGAAGCGGCCCGGGCTAACCTTACATGTCATCGCACATAAGACTTGCTCCACGCTCAACGTGCAACTTGTATTGCACAAGTGGCTTTGAGGGTGTCTGTCTCTCCCACCATAGTTAAGATTCAATTCACAATAGGCACGTAACAACACTTGTATCAACATTGTGGTTCTTGTTCGTAGGTAAGAACGGTTCTTATTCGAAAGCCCCAAGCCACGTAAAATATGCAAAGAAAATTAGAGGCGTCTAACTTGTTTTTGCAGGGAATCTGAGGTGATGTGATATGATCATGATGTGATTGTGATTATCTTTGATGTATGCAATGATTCTTAATGTAAGTTGGAAACTGGCAGGAGCCTAATGGTTGTCTTTAAATTTGTTAAGACCTGCGTGTCTATTCATCATGTAATCGCTTTATTCCAAGTGGTTGTAATAGTTCCTGTTGGTGATGGACAATCATGGAGCGGCGCCATTGACCTTGACGCCACACTGGTGATGATGAATATCATGTTCGTGCTTTGGAGATGAAGATCAAAGGCTGTAGTGGTCCCAACCTTTAATAAGGTAGAGATCCCTGTGTTTACAATGCTAGTCCCTGGATCAATAGCTAGCATCCACAGTTAAGATGTAATATCAAGAAACAAAGGTCATAATACAAATTTTTAACCAGGAATCAAGTAATTCATTACATCTTACATAGCTCATTTGGCTATCACATTACAATGCAGCAGAATATCTATATAGCATGGAGTCCTTCATCTTCAAAGTGCCACAGGCAGTCATGTTGGTTGTAGAGTTGTAATCCTATTTAACACACTTCACTAACATCAAACAAACCTGCAACATAATAAGTTGCAGCCACAAGGGTCAATACATTTGAATTGTATTGGCAAGTTTCACTACTATGTAGAAATAAGTGGATCCTATCATTACATGCATATTTGGCTAAGTAGGGTTTAGGCTCCTTTGCATAAAGCAATATAGTTTTATCCTATCTTTTCAAAATAGTTTTGATCTTTTTACAAATCTTTCTGAACTCCTTGGAAAACTCCAAGTGCTTCTAATCCCTTGTTGTCACCATCAGGTTTTACTTTGAGAAATTGGAATGTCGAGATCTTCCATAGCTTCAGGCCTTAGTTGCTCAGTATTGTCCATAACCGGGCACACGGCTAAGTACTTAGAATTTTTGATCTTCTGCAGAAGTTGTACACTTTACCCACATGACACAATCTCATCTTGATGCCACCAGTGGTCGCTGGATAAATACTCACCAAGATGGAGTACTGGCAGATTGAGAATGTGACAAAGTCTTTCCATAGGAGTCCTCCCAATACACAATGCTAGCTTATCAACCAGGCACCAATGTAGGGATAAAATTTCCCTTACACAATTCTAGTTAACCTGAAGATGCCAATGCATGGGTCTTCCACTATGTAGTTGACTAAGCCAGAGCCCATTTAGCATGTGGCTGTACACGGAAGCCACTGTACGAGAAACATGTTCAATCTCTAAGTTCCTGGGTGGTTTTCTTCTAGTGCACACACAAAAAGATAGCCATATAAACATGGTTCCCTTCGTTGCCACCTTGTCCAATCTTGAGTATCCTTGTCCACCCAAGAGGTTCATCGAGTACTTGTTTTATTAAATATAAAACATATATCTTTTCAACTCTTCATATAATCATATCATGTATCCCATCCCAAATATATAGCAGGGCTAATCATACTACAACTACAATGTTTTCACTAAGGAATATATAAGGGTATCCTAATAGGATATAGCATAGCATAGAAATATAGTAGCCCTATCATGCATACTACAAAAATACCACTAAGTGTAGTGAAAATAGTAGGACATGGATGATAGTGCCACTTGCCTTTTTAGTAGAGAATGTTGGTTCACTTCTTGATCTTGCAAATATCACACTCTTCTAATTTCACTACAATTCAATGAAGCAAACACATTTTCAAACCAATATTCAAACAATTTGTCACACATAAAATAATAGAAACTAGGCAATGCATGCAAGCATGCAAAAGATAGTTTTATTTGCAAAAGTGGTTTATACTAGGCTCTAAACATTATAAAGTTCAAAAGTGGTCATTTACTAAAGTGGTAAAACCATTTGCAAAAGGTTTTATCTATAAACCATTTCTAAATCAAATCAATATTTTATGTGGTTGAAAATGCTTTTAGTAAAGCAATATTCTTTAAAGAGTTCACCAAATATATTTTAATTCTCAAAACTTGGTGTTTAGGGTCAGAAGGTTTGAATCAAATCATTTCCCAAAGGTTTCACTAAAAAATCATTTCTAAATCAAAAACAATATTTTTATTTGACTAGAAATGCTCTCACTCTAATATTTATTCCTTAACTTCACAAAATACATTTTTAAATCCATAAGTTGGTTCCTAGGGTCAGTAGGTTCACAACAAAATCATTTTGCAAAGATTTCATATTAAAAATATATCTAGAACAATTTTTATATTCAAAATAAGCCTGCACATGTTTCTGCAAATTCAACCAATTTTCCAGAAGCAAAACATTAAACAAAATGCATGGTTGCAAAGTACTTGTTCTGCTGAATCCATTGATATAAAATTTGCAAAATTTGGATGTGTAGAATTAAAGTTATGAATTTTACAAGTTTGCAATTCAAACAGATTCTAATTTCTATTTTAAACAAAACCTTGTCCACGTGGCTCAATCTTATTGGCCGGTACCGCTTCGTGCGGATCAGCCTCTCTGGACTGTAGGATTTCACTTAAATCGCACGGCGCTGATCAACTCGTACCCCTTCGTCTGATTCTAATCCTAGCCGTAAGATCACGATCTAACGGGCACAGTTGCTTGGTCAAAAACTGGCGGCGCTGCGCGGCGGCGAGCGGCGGAGCACGCTCTGGCGGTGGCGTCGCAGCGATTACAGGAAGCAAGGGAAGGAGGGAAGTAGCTCACCGTGATCAGGGGATCGTGGCGATGCTCAACATGGTCGTGAGGTGGCAAGGGGCGCTCAGATGCGACGACGATTGCTCACCGGAGCCAACGTCAGCGTCGGGCGGCTCTGTTTGATGACGGGGGCGAGGCTGCACATCACCCAGGGAACTTCGTCGGAGACGAGACAGACGGTGGCGGCGTGTTGAGGTCGTCCTTGCCGACGCTAGGGGACGCGCACGGGCAAGTGGAGCACACGGCCAGGTGCGCCTGGTGCTGGCGAGCAAGGTTGCGTGCTCTGGGAGGAGAGGGGCGGCTGTGGTTCGCCGGAATTGGCCGGGGACGCCGTCAGAGACAGTGGGTTTGAGCTCGTGATTGACGCAGCCTGGTGGCAGAGGGAAGGCGCTGTTTGGGGGGAAAGAGAGAGGAGTAGTGGGCGTTTAAGGGGGCGTGGTCACGGCGAGGATTAAGTCAGCCATTTACTCGAATTTAACGAGATTAACTCGCGACAGAATGGTGACGAGCAAGGGGGAAACGGCCGGCGCGGGGTTGATGACGATGACGAGGCAGTGGGGCCGTGCTGACAGTGAGAGAGAGAGAGAGTGGGCACGGGGTCCACTTGTCTGCGTCTCTGCGGGTTCTATTCTGGGTGGAAAACGTTTCACTGCGGGGTGAGTTAGTTGGGCTGGCTACTGGGCTGGGTTGGGCCTTGCTTAGTGAGTTGAGTCTGTTTCATTTTTTATACTGATTGCCTTTTCTTTTTTCCAATTTGAATTTATATTTTGATTTTCAAACAAATAATTCAAACACCAATTCAAATCAAATCACCACCAAACTTTGTATTGATTTTAGTTCTCTTTAACAACATAATCCAATGTCCAAAAATAAAATAATTTTTATTCCTTTTAGGATCCATTAATAATTATAATAAAAAGACTTTAGTCTTTATTTTCAAATAGGGTTTCATTTATTTTAAATCTCTATTTGAAATCTAAATTAATACCAAAATCAAATTCAGTAGGCTTTATTTGAAAACATAAAACACTTGGAAATCTTATTTAAAATAAATTAACAAGTTTTAGTGTTTATTTAAAATGGAAAAGTTTTTACTTTAATAAAATTGGACAATAATAAATCCTCATTATTTTATTCAAATAATCCTTTACTCTTTTTATCAAATAGAAATATCTTATTTCAAAAGCTTGGCCAAGATTTAATTTGGCTCTATAAAATAATCTTTATTTATAATTCTACCTTTGCTTTTGAAAATCAAATCTTTTTTATTAAAAGATCTAAAAATAGTAATTCCAACTATTATAATTTTATTTATTATTTCTTTATCTTTTTAAATCCCTTTAGGATTTTAATTGATCAAAATAGGTTTGGATGTTTCCAATTGGATTCAAAAAGTTTCTTCTCACCCTAAAAATCAACAATTGTTTATTTGTTTATTTATTTTTCACATTTCAAAATTTGGAAAATTTTGGGATGTGACAGGATACCACCCTTAAAATAAATCTCGTCCCGAGATTTGGGAAGGCTAGGGTTACAAGTTGGCTTCAAGGCAACTAGGGTACTACCACCCTTAAAATAAAGTCTCATAGGGTTACATTGATGGTTCACTTCACTATGGGTTCAACACTTGATATCCAGACAAGGAATCCTTATTTGACTCTTCTGAGTTAACTAGTTTCTGACATCCACTTCTTCTATATCTTCAAAGTTTCCATCCATGTCAATGTGGTTCACATGTCCTTCTGGGTCACATTGGAGTCATTTCCATTGGCTCTTCTAGCATCCTTCTTCTTTTTCTTCTCAGGACAGTCTGATGCATAGTGTCCAAGTTCCTTGCAATTATAGCACGGCAACTGGGTAATATCTTTCTTCCTGAAAGTGTCATGTTGGTTCTGACCAGGGTCATCTCCATTGTCAGTATCATTTCCATTATTATCACTTCCATTGTTGTGGTGATACTGATGTGGTTCAGAATCTTCATTGCTCTTTTTGAATGAATGCCTCTTTTTTGATGGTCCTGAGTGATACTTGAGTTTATGCTTCCTCTTTCTGTTCTCAACTTGATTCATCTTGTTTTCCAATATAGTGGCTTTGTCACAGAGTGATTGATAAGTTGGGACATAGGCAACGACTAGCTGCAGGTTCAACTCATCATTGAGTCCTTCAAGAAATTATTCTTTTCTCTTAGCATCTGTATCAACTTCATCCGGTGCATATCGTGCCAGATTGTTGAATTCTTCAATATACTCAGCCACACTGAGGTGACGCTATTTCAGATTGTGAAATTCCTTTTTCTTCAAGTACATCACTCTAGGTGAGATGTGAGTTATACGAAAACCATCCTCAAAAATAGCCCAAGTCACATCTTCAAGGGGAGTGGTGATCTGAAAGTTGTCCCACCATGTTGCTGCTGGTCCTTCGAGCAGATATGTTGCAAACCTAACTTTTTCCTCGTCGGTGCAGCCAACAGTCACTAAGTCCTTATTCACCGAACATAACCAGTCATTGGCTACCATTGGATCAGTTGTTCCAGAGAACCTTGAAGGCCTAAGTTTCAGAAACTTGGTGAGCATATCAAGTGCTGGAGGATTATTCTGATTGTTGTTGTTGTTGTTGTTGTTGTTGTTGTTGTTGTTGTTGTTGTTCTGATTCTGTATGAATGTGGTCATCTCCTGCATCAGTTGTGTCTGAGCTGTCAACATCTGCTGCATCTCAGGAGTGATGTTGTTGTTGTTTTGGTTGGGGTTGGCACAACGAGGAGGCATCTGTTGGATTGATAGGGATAAGTAATGATGGATAGGTTTTAAGAAGTTCTAACACACAACTCAAAACCAACCAAGTTCAGTCAAACAATCAAGCAATCAATAAGCAGCTATTCACATAACAACTTATGATCTTAACTCATGAGTTGAAGGAAACAACAAGTTTTCTTGAAATAATTAACTTAGTATAGTCATAACTCATAGGTCAATATGATCCATACTCTAACTTGAAAGGAATGTCTTTGGTAGGCAATCTAATGTCTCTTGGTTCTCACTTGTAGTCCTTAGTGATGTCTAAGTTGAAGTCCTTGGTGAAACTAGAGTTAAAGTCATTGGTCATGGTGAAGGCTTTGTCCATCAAGTTGAAAAGGAAGAGGTGTAGAATAAAAACCACAAGGTTGAGGAAAGAGTTTACAAGATTGTTTGTAAATAACTTTTGGAACAATAACAACTCCTATTTTTCTAAGGGGTTTTGTCCAATCCTAGGGTTACAATCCTATAGGCAACAGAGTGCTCTGATACCATCTGTAGTGGTCCCAACCTTTAATAAGGTAGAGATCCCTGTGTTTACAATGCTAGTCCCTGGATCAATAGCTAGCATCCACAGTTAAGATGTAATATCAAGAAACAAAGGTCATAATACAAATTTTTAACCAGGAATAAAATAATTCATTACATCTTACATAGCTCATTTGGCTATCACATTACAATGCAACAGAATATCTATATAGCATGGAGTCCTTCATCTTCAAAGTGCCACAGGCAGTCATGTTGGTTGTAGACTTGTAATCCTATTTAACACACTTCACTAACATCAAACAAACCTGCAACATAATAAGTTGCAGCCACAAGGGTCAATACATTTGAATTGTATTGGAAAGTTTCACTACTATGTAGAAATAAGTGGATCCTATCATTACATGCATATTTGGCTAAGTAGGGTTTAGGCTCCTTTGCATAAAGCAATATAGTTTTATCCTATCTTTTCAAAATAGTTTTGATCTTTTTACAAATCTTTCTGAACTCCTTGGAAAACTCCAAGTGCTTCTAATCCCTTGTTGTCACCATCAGGTTTTACTTTGAGAAATTGGAATGTCGAGATCTTCCATAGCTTCAGGCCTTAGTTGCTCAGTATTGTCCATAACCGGGCACACGGCTAAGTACTTAGAATTTTTGATCTTCTGCAGAAGTTGTACACTTTACCCACATGACACAATCTCATCTTGATGCCACCAGTGGTCGCTGGATAAATACTCACCAAGATGGAGTACTGGCAGATTGAGAATGTGACAAAGTCTTTCCATAGGAGTCCTCCCAATACACAATGCTAGCTTATCAACCAGGCACCAATGTAGGGATAAAATTTCCCTTACACAATTCTAGTTAACCTGAAGATGCCAATGCATGGGTCTTCCACTATGTAGTTGACTAAGCCAGAGCCCATTTAGCATGTGGCTGTACACGGAAGCCACTGTACGAGAAACATGTTCAATCTCTAAGTTCCTGGGTGGTTTTCTTCTAGTGCACACACAAAAAGATAGCCATATAAACATGGTTCCCTTTGTTGCCACCTTGTCCAATCTTGAGTATCCTTGTCCACCCAAGAGGTTCATTGAGTACTTGTTTTATTAAATATAAAACATATATCTTTTCAACTCTTCATATAATCATATCATGTATCCCATCCCAAATATATAGCAGGGCTAATCATACTACAACTACAATGTTTTCACTAAGGAATATATAAGGGTATCCTAATAGGATATAGCATAGCATAGAAATATAGTAGCCCTATCATGCATACTACAAAAATACCACTAAGTGTAGTGAAAATAGTAGGACATGGATGATAGTGCCACTTGCCTTTTTAGTAGAGAATGTTGGTTCACTTCTTGATCTTGCAAATATCACACTCTTCTAATTTCACTACAATTCAATGAAGCAAACACATTTTCAAACCAATATTCAAACAATTTGTCACACATAAAATAATAGAAACTAGGCAATGCATGCAAGCATGCAAAAGATAGTTTTATTTGCAAAAGTGGTTTATACTAGGCTCTAAACATTATAAAGTTCAAAAGTGGTCATTTACTAAAGTGGTAAAACCATTTGCAAAAGGTTTTATCTATAAACCATTTCTAAATCAAATCAATATTTTATGTGGTTGAAAATGCTTTTAGTAAAGCAATATTCTTTAAAGAGTTCACCAAATATATTTTAATTCTCAAAACTTGGTGTTTAGGGTCAGAAGGTTTGAATCAAATCATTTCCCAAAGGTTTCACTAAAAAATCATTTCTAAATCAAAAACAATATTTTTATTTGACTAGAAATGCTCTCACTCTAATATTTATTCCTTAACTTCACAAAATACATTTTTAAATCCATAAGTTGGTTCCTAGGGTCAGTAGGTTCACAACAAAATCATTTTGCAAAGATTTCATATTAAAAATATATCTAGAACAATTTTTATATTCAAAATAAGCCTACACATGTTTCTGCAAATTCAACCAATTTTCCAGAAGCAAAACATTAAATAAAATGCATGGTTGCAAAGTACTTGTTCTTCTGAATCCATTGATATAAAATTTGCAAAATTTGGATGTGTAGAATTAAAGTTATGAATTTTACAAGTTTGCAATTCAAACAGATTCTAATTTCTATTTTAAACAAAACCTTGTCCACGTGGCTCAATCTTATTGGCCGGTACCGCTTCGTGCGGATCAGCCTCTCTCGACTGTAGGATTTCACTTAAATCGCACGGCGCTGATCAACTCGTACCCCTTCGTCTGATTCTAATCCTAGCCGTAAGATCACGATCTAACGGGCACAGTTGCTTGGTCAAAAACTGGCGGCGCTGCGCGGCGGCGAGCGGCGGAGCACGCTCTGGCGGTGGCGTCGCAGCGATTACAGGAAGCAAGGGAAGGAGGGAAGTAGCTCACCGTGATCAGGGGATCGTGGCGATGCTCAACATGGTCGTGAGGTGGCAAGGGGCGCTCAGATGCGACGACGATTGCTCACCGGAGCCGACGTCGGCGTCGGGCGGCTCTGTTTGATGACAGGGGCGAGGCTGCACATCACCCAGGGAACTTCGTCGGAGACGAGACAGACGGTGGCGGCGTGTTGAGGTCGTCCTTGCCGACGCTAGGGGATGCGCGCGGGCAAGTGGAGCACACGGCCAGGTGCGCCTGGTGCTGGCGAGCAAGGTTGCGTGCTCTGGGAGGAGAGGGGCGGCTGTGGTTCGCCGGAATTGGCCGGGGACGCCGTCAGAGACAGTGGGTTTGAGCTCGTGATTGACGCAGCCTGGTGGCAGAGGGAAGGCGCTGTTTGGGGGGAAAGAGAGAGGAGTAGTGGGCGTTTAAGGGGGCGTGGTCACGGCGAGGATTAAGTCAGCCATTTACTCGAATTTAACGAGATTAACTCGCGACATAATGGTGACGAGCAAGGGGAAACGGCCGGCGCAGGGTTGATGACGATGACGAGGCAGTGGGGCCATGCTGACAGTGAGAGAGAGAGAGAGAGTGGGCACGGGGTCCACTTGTCTGCGTCTCTGCGGGTTCTATTCTGGGTGGAAAACGTTTCACTGCGGGGTGAGTTAGTTGGGCTGGCTACTGGGCTGGGTTGGGCCTTGCTTAGTGAGTTGAGTCTGTTTCATTTTTTATACTGATTGCCTTTTCTTTTTTCCAATTTGAATTTATTTTTTGATTTTCAAACAAATAATTCAAACACCAATTCAAATCAAATCACCACCAAACTTTGTATTGATTTTAGTTCTCTTTAACAACATAATCCAATGTCCAAAAATAAAATAATTTTTATTCCTTTTAGGATCCATTAATAATTATAATAAAAAGACTTTAGTCTTTATTTTCAAATAGGGTTTCATTTATTTTAAATCTCTATTTGAAATCTAAATTAATACCAAAATCAAATTCAGTAGGCTTTATTTGAAAACATAAAACACTTGGAAATCTTATTTAAAATAAATTAACAAGTTTTAGTGTTTATTTAAAATGGAAAAGTTTTTACTTTAATAAAATTGGACAATAATAAATCCTCATTATTTTATTCAAATAATCCTTTACTCTTTTTATCAAATAGAAATATCTTATTTCAAAAGCTTGGCCAAGATTTAATTTGGCTCTATAAAATAATCTTTATTTATAATTCTACCTTTGCTTTTGAAAATCAAATCTTTTTTATTAAAAGATCTAAAAATAGTAATTCCAACTATTATAATTTTATTTATTATTTCTTTATCTTTTTAAATCCCTTTAGGATTTTAATTGATCAAAATAGGTTTTGATGTTTCCAATTGGATTCAAAAAGTTTCTTCTCACCCTAAAAATCAACAATTGTTTATTTGTTTATTTATTTTTCACATTTCAAAATTTGGAAAATTTTGGGATGTGACAGGATACCACCCTTAAAATAAATCTCGTCCCGAGATTTGGGAAGGCTAGGGTTACAAGTTGGCTTCAAGGCAACTAGGGTACTACCACCCTTAAAATAAAGTCTCATAGGGTTACATTGATGGTTCACTTCACTATGGGTTCAACACTTGATATCCAGACAAGGAATCCTTATTTGACTCTTCTGAGTTAACTAGTTTCTGACATCCACTTCTTCTATATCTTCAAAGTTTCCATCCATGTCAATGTGGTTCACATGTCCTTCTGGGTCACATTGGAGTCATTTCCATTGGCTCTTCTAGCATCCTTCTTCTTTTTCTTCTCACGACAGTCTGATGCATAGTGTCCAAGTTCCTTGCAATTATAGCACGGCAACTGGGTAATATCTTTCTTCCTGAAAGTGTCATGTTGGTTCTGACCAGGGTCATCTCCATTGTCAGTATCATTTCCATTATTATCACTTCCATTGTTGTGGTGATACTGATGTGGTTCAGAATCTTCATTGCTCTTTTTGAATGAATGCCTCTTTTTTGATGGTCCTGAGTGATACTTGAGTTTATGCTTCCTCTTTCTGTTCTCAACTTGATTCATCTTGTTTTCCAATATAGTGGCTTTGTCACAGAGTGATTGATAAGTTGGGACATAGGCAACGACTAGCTGCAGGTTCAACTCATCATTGAGTCCTTCAAGAAATTATTCTTTTCTCTTAGCATCTGTATCAACTTCATCCGGTGCATATCGTGCCAGATTGTTGAATTCTTCAATATACTCAGCCACACTGAGGTGACGCTATTTCAGATTGTGAAACTCCTTTTTCTTCAAGTACATCACTCTAGGTGAGATGTGAGTTATACGGAAACCATCCTCAAAAATAGCCCAAGTCACATCTTCAAGGGGAGTGGTGATCTGAAAGTTGTCCCACCATGTTGCTGCTGGTCCTTCGAGCAGATATGTTGCAAACCTAACTTTTTCCTCGTCGGTGCAGCCAACAGTCACTAAGTCCTTATTCACCGAACATAACCAGTCATTGGCTACCATTGGATCAGTTGTTCCAGAGAACCTTGCAGGCCTAAGTTTCAGAAACTTGGTGAGCATATCAAGTGCTGGAGGATTATTCTGATTGTTGTTGTTGTTGTTGTTGTTGTTGTTGTTGCTCTGATTCTGTATGAATGTGGTCATCTCCTGCATCAGTTGTGTCTGAGCTGTCAACATCTGCTGCATCTCAGGAGTGATGTTGTTGTTGTTTTGGTTGGGGTTGGCACAACGAGGAGGCATCTGTTGGTTTGATAGGGATAAGTAATGATGGATAGGTTTTAAGAAGTTCTAACACACAACTCAAAACCAACCAAGTTCAGTCAAACAATCAAGCAATCAATAAGCAGCTATTCACTTAACAACTTATGATCTTAACTCATGAGTTGAAGGAAACAACAAATTTTCTTGAAATAATTAACTTAGTATAGTCATAACTCATAGGTCAATATGATCCATACTCTAACTTGATATGAATGTCTTTGGTAGGCAATCTAATGTCTCTTGGTTCTCACTTGTAGTCCTTAGTGATGTCTAAGTTGAAGTCCTTGGTGAAACTAGAGTTAAAGTCATTGGTCATGGTGAAGGCTTTGTCCATCAAGTTGAAAAGGAAGAGGTGTAGAATAAAAACCAAAAGGTTGAGGAAAGAGTTTACAAGATTGTTTGTAAATAAGTTTTGGAACAATAACAACTCCTATTTTTCTAAGGGGTTTTGTCCAATCCTAGGGTTACAATCCTATAGGCAACACAGTGCTCTGATACCATCTGTAGTGGTCCCAACCTTTAATAAGGTAGAGATCCCTGTGTTTACAATGCTAGTCCCTGGATCAATAGCTAGCATCCACAGTTAAGATGTAATATCAAGAAACAAAGGTCATAATACAAATTTTTAACCAGGAATAAAATAATTCATTACATCTTACATAGCTCATTTGGCTATCACATTACAATGTAGCAGAATATCTATATAGCATGGAGTCCTTCATCTTCAAAGTGCCACAGGCAGTCATGTTGGTTGTAGACTTGTAATCCTATTTAACACACTTCACTAACATCAAACAAACCTGCAACATAATAAGTTGCAGCCACAAGGGTCAATACATTTGAATTGTATTGGCAAGTTTCACTACTATGTAGAAATAAGTGGATCCTATCATTACATGCATATTTGGCTAAGTAGGGTTTAGGCTCCTTTGCATAAAGCAATATAGTTTTATCCTATCTTTTCAAAATAGTTTTGATCTTTTTACAAATCTTTCTGAACTCCTTGGAAAACCCCAAGTTCTTCTAATCCCTTGTTGTCACCATCAGGTTTTACTTTGAGAAATTGGAATGTCGAGATCTTCCATAGCTTCAGGCCTTAGTTGCTCAGTATTGTCCATAACCGGGCACACGGCTAAGTACTTAGAATTTTTGATCTTCTGCAGAAGTTGTACACTTTACCCACATGACACAATCTCATCTTGATTCCACCAGTGGCCGCTGGATAAATACTCACCAAGATGGAGTACTGGCAGATTGAGAATGTGACAAAGTCTTTCAATAGGAGTCCTCCCAATACACAATGCTAGCTTATCAACCAGGCACCAATGTAGGGATAAAATTTCCCTTACACAATTCTAGTTAACCTGAAGATGCCAATGCATGGGTCTTCCACTATGTAGTTGACTAAGCCAGAGCCCATTTAGCATGTGGCTGTACACGGAAGCCACTGTACGAGAAACATGTTCAATCTCTAAGTTCCTGGGTGGTTTTCTTCTAGTGCACACACAAAAAGATAGCCATATAAACATGGTTCCCTTTGTTGCCACCTTGTCCAATCTTGAGTATCCTTGTCCACCCAAGAGGTTCATTGAGTACTTGTTTTATTAAATATAAAACATATATCTTTTCAACTCTTCATATAATCATATCATGTATCCCATCCCAAATATATAGCAGGGCTAATCATACTACAACTACAATGTTTTCACTAAGGAATATATAAGGGTATCCTAATAGGATATAGGATAGCATAGAAATATAGTAGCCCTATCATGCATACTACAAAAATACCACTAAGTGTAGTGAAAATAGTAGGACATGGATGATAGTGCCACTTGCCTTTTTAGTAGAGAATGTTGGTTCACTTCTTGATCTTGCAAATATCACACTCTTCTAATTTCACTACAATTCAATGAAGCAAACACATTTTCAAACCAATATTCAAACAATTTGTCACACATAAAATAATAGAAACTAGGCAATGCATGCAAGCATGCAAAAGATAGTTTTATTTGCAAAAGTGGTTTATACTAGGCTCTAAACATTATGAAGTTCAAAAGTGGTCATTTACTAAAGTGGTAAAACCATTTGCAAAAGGTTTTATCTATAAACCATTTCTAAATCAAATCAATATTTTATGTGGTTGAAAATGCTTTTAGTAAAGCAATATTCTTTAAAGAGTTCACCAAATATATTTTAATTCTCAAAACTTGGTGTTTAGGGTCAGAAGGTTTGAATCAAATCATTTCCCAAAGGTTTCACTAAAAAATCATTTCTAAATCAAAAACAATATTTTTATTTGACTAGAAATGCTCTCACTCTAATATTTATTCCTTAACTTCACAAAATACATTTTTAAATCCATAAGTTGGTTCCTAGGGTCAGTAGGTTCACAACAAAATCATTTTGCAAAGATTCATATTAAAAATATATCTAGAACAATTTTTATATTCAAAATAAGCCTACACATGTTTCTGCAAATTCAACCAATTTTCTAGAAGCAAAACATTAAACACAATGCATGGTTGCAAAGTACTTGTTCTGCTGAATCCATTGACATAAAATTTGCAAAATTTGGACGTGTAGAATTAAAGTTATGAATTTTACAAGTTTGCAATTCAAACAGATTCTAATTTCTATTTGAAACAAAACCTTGTCCACGTGGCTCAATCTTATTGGCCGGTACCGCTTCGTGCGGATCAGCCTCTCTGGACCGAAGGAGTTCACTTAAATCGCACGGCGCTGATCAACTCGTACCCCTTCGTATGATTCTAATCCTAGCCGTAAGATCACGATCTAACGGGCACAGTTGCTTGGTCAAAAACTGGCGGCGCTGCGCGGCGGCGAGCGGCGGAGCATGCTCTGGCGGTGGCGTCGCGGCGATTACAGGAAGCAAGGGAAGGAGGGAAGTAGCTCACCGTGATCAGGGGATCGTGGCGATGCTCAACGTGGTTGCGAGGAGGCAAGGGGCGCTCAGATGCGACGACGATTGCTCACCGGAGACGATGTCGGCGTCGGGCGGCTCTGTTTGATGACGGGGGCGAGGCTACAGATCGCCCAGGGAACTTCGTCGGAGACGAGACAGATGGCGGCGGCGTGTTGAGGTCGTCCTTGCCGACGCTAGGGGACGCGCGCGGGCGAGTGGAGCACACGGCCAGGTGCGCCTGGTGCTGGCGAGCAAGGTTGCGTGCTGGGAGGAGAGGGGTGGCTGTGGTTCGACGGAATTGGCCGGGGACGCCGTCAGAGACAGTGGGTTCGAGCTCGCGATTGACGCAGCCTGGTGGCAGAGGGAAGGCGCTGTTTGGGGGGAAAGAGAGAGAGGAGTCGTGGGCGTTTAAGGGGGCGTGGTCACGGCGAGGATTAAGTCAGCCATTTACTCGAATTTAACGGGATTAACTCGTGGCAGAACGGCGAAGAGCAAGGGGGAAACGGCTGGCGCGGGGTTGATGATGATGACGAGGCAGTGGGGCCGTGCTGATAGTGAGAGAGAGAGGGGGCACGGGGTCCACTTGTCTGCGTCTCTGCGGGTTCTATTCTGGGTGGAAAACGTTTCACTGCGGGGTGAGTTAGTTGGGCTAGCTACTGGGCTGGGTTGGGCCTTGCTTAGTGGGTTGAGTCTGTTTCATTTGATTTTAGTTATGTTTAACAACATAATCCAATGTCCAAAAATAAAATAATTTTTATTCCTTTTAGGATCCATTAATAATTAAAATAAAAATACTTTAGTCTTTATTTTCAAATAGGGTTTAATTTATTTTAAATCTCTATTTGAAATCTAAATTAATACCAAAATCAAATTCAGTAGGCTTTATTTGGAAACATAAAACACTTGGAAATCTTATTTAAAATAAATTAACAAGTTTTAGTATTTATTTAAAATGGAAAAGCTTTTACTTTAATAAAATTGGATAATAATAAATCCTCATTATTTTATTGAAATAAACCTTTACTCTTTTTATCAAATAGAAATATCTTATTTCAAAAGCTTGGCCAAGATTTAATTTGTCTCTATAAAATAATCTTTATTTATAATTCTACCTTTGCTTTTGAAAATCAAATCTTTTTTATTAAAAGATCTAAAAATAGTAATTCCAACTATTATAACTTTATTTATTATTTGTTTATCTTTTTAAATCCCTTTAGGATTTTAATTGATCAAAATAGTTTTTGATGTTTCCAATTGGAATCAAAAAGTTTCTTCTCACCCTAAAAATCAACAATTGTTTATTTGTTTATTTATTTTTCACATTTCAAAATTTGGAAAATTTTGGGATGTGACAAAGTGTAACATCCCAAAAATACTAAGCTTGGATCATCAAATTCTAATCATGAAATTTAGGGTTAACAAAAACTTTTCTAAATGAAATCATGAATGCATGCATATGTGTATGCATGGATTTTGAAATCCTTTAAAACCACCTTGTTTGTTTGTTCCATTGCTTGTAAAATGTTTCTTAGGTGAAATAAACATCATCTAAAACATTTCCCACACCTTTCCTAAAGACAAGTAAATCAAAACACATATATGAAATGAATGGTCATTTTGGCCAATTTAACTGCCATGCCTACTTTGGCTGTCTCAAACTTTCAGAACCTAATAGAAACTTTTTTGGATCTTTGCACCCCTTGAATGTACTCATAACAAGGTATCAAGGCCCACTTTGTGGTCATCTAGAAACTTTCAAATGCATAGTTTAAATGACAATTCAAAATTGAATCCTTATCATATAGGAAGATCCCACTTTTTCAAAAACTACTCAAACAAGCTCAACTTTCAAAACCCAAGCATCTGCAGACTCACCAGCACCAATCTAGAAAACCCACCAAAAATCATTTCAAAATTAAAAACTTGATTTCATGCGGCCATTTCATCAAACAGGTTGCAGACACAAATCAAACAAACATCAAACACTATTGTGAGCAGTGATTCTTACCTAACTGGTTCCCCATTTAGCTCACACACAACTCAGTAGATCATCTAGGAAGTTTAGCCAGGCACTAGCACCACTGTGAGCTTGCCATTGTCATCAATGGTGAATAGCCGAGCACCCTCTTGCCACCCCATAGTCGACAGCAAGCTAGGAGCAGCAGCAAGCCTAGCCAGCATGTCTGGGAGGCAGCCCACCGTCCACCACCACTCACTGTCCCAGCCGCGAGCGTTGCCAAGCCCTGGACCACGCGCACAAACCGCGCCCAGACCATGCCGAGCGTGCGCCAGAGCGCCACCCTCGACCATCACCCACAGACCGCGCGCCGCCCTCGCCGCGTGCATACACAATCCCCACCGACACAGGAGACCGCCAGACATCCCCGTTTGCCGCCCCGTGCCACACAGCCACCGCCCGCCCTCGAAGACGCCGCCTCTGCCGTGCAGAGCACCGCTCGTTCCAGATCAAACCACACAGCCCCATGCCTCGAGACCATGTCATTGAGCATCGCCAGGAGACACTGCATCGTCCCCTACCCCTGCCCATGCCTTTAGCTGCCTGTAACCTCGCCCCCGATGATCTCACCGTGCACCCCGACGGTCCCCTTGCTCGACTATAAATAGAGGCCACCCCCGCACGATTTCTTCACACCATCTCACTCCCCTCTCCTCACTGATCGTGCCACACCATTCTCAGAGTATGGAAAGCACCACCTCGCCGGAATTTCACTAGAGCCTGCCGCTGCCGGAGAAGAAGGGAGCCAGCGATTGGAGCCACCCCAGGAGCTGCCGCGACAACCCCTGAGTTTGCCGTCGTCGACTTCGTCGTTCGCCCGCCTCGCCGACCCTCGCCAGCACCCCGGTGAGCCCTCAGCGAACCTCACTGGCCGCGCTAGGTTTCGTTCTCGCCGGAGTTGTCTCGTGTCGACGATGACTCCCAGCCGTTAGATTAGAACTAGATCGAACGATCCACGTCGCCCCATACCGCTTCGCCCAGCCCCGTGTCACTGACGAGTGGGGACACCCACTTAAGCAGCCCGTGGGAGCACTGTGCTTAGCAGGCTGGCCCAGTAACTTTTCCCGCGCAGCCCAGTTATTCAAATTAAACCTTTTTCTATTTCAATTCAAACACACTTCTGTACCCAACTTCAAAAATCAACCCAGATCGATTCAGTGCACCAAATTGAATGAAACCAATTTTGTTGGAAAGGTCTGTGAATGCTGAATCCAAGACCGTTGGATTCAAGTCATTTGGATCTATAGATCACCAATGGTAAAAATAACAAGGCAGAAGCTTTTCTGCATTCAAACATTTTTCAAATTTAAACCACAATAGATTTTGAGTTGATTCCAACTCTCAAAAATCACATTTAACCATACCTTTCAGAATATATAAAAATATATAGGTTTACTCGCAAAAATAATGTTCAAGTAATAAAAGAATGCTACATAAGCATTTCTAGCCACTTTAATTAATTAAAATAAAAGGGTAAAACCTTATTAAATTGTGACACCACTTTAAATCACATTCCCATGGACTACAATATGTGGTGATGACATGTGTCAACATGATCCCATGTTGGGTTTGGAGAATATAAAATCTTAAGTAGTTTTTCAATGAGTAGAAATTACTTTTCTAAAAATAAAAGGATTTAAATCAAGACCTAACCTTGTAATATTAGGGATGATGCTAGATCATCCATAGGACCCTTGTGTGTGATGATTGCAAGTAGTTAAGTATTGTTTGGTGATTGTGTACCTCGTATTTATTCATAGACGCTAGTACCGACCAAAGATACGAGGAGGAAGGAGGATACTACGAAGAAGAAGTCGAGGAGAACTTCAACCACTGCTCTGCACAAGGCAAGCTAAAACTTGCAAGACACTCTACTTTAGCAAGCTTATACTGATATTGATGCAAGATGATACTATACCTATGCAAGCCTTACTAGTCAAGTTGACCAATGCAAGCTAACCCTTGCAAGATACCCTACTGATGCAACAAACCCATACTTGTTCTATGACTACTATATGCCTTAAGCATATGTGATCATACCCACTTGATAAACCAATCCTAGTTTTATGTGCAAGTTCCTTACGCTATTTCTTTATCAAAGCTTACTTAGAGTTTACTTATGTGACTGGTAGATTTTGGAAAGATGCTGAAGGTTGCATAAAGAGCATAGAATTTGGCCTAAGTTAGAAACCTTGACATCAGCCTGAAACATGAGGTTGTACTTAGTTGAAACTCCACTAGTTACCACCCCTCATTAATACTACCCCCACATGAAGATGCTAGTGCTAAGTATAAAAACTTGATCAACTTTTAGATGGGAATACTTGGTGGAAAAATGGTTATGAAAACCTTGGAATGATGGATCATTCTATTGAAATGTTTTGGGCATGTGTTTCCAAACACTTGAGAATTTTGGTGATAAAAATGTTGAGGCATGAGCCTTAGCCCTTTATAAAACTGATGGTTCTCTGGATGCGATACCATTCCAATTTTATCGTACAACCACAATACCCGAATATTGGGTAGGGCTTGACTGGAAACTTATATTCCTTAGTATTAGTTCCCTCACGGCCAAGGTCTGAGCTAAGGCTACCTTGTGAAGATTGTCCACCTGTGCAGTACCCAAGATGACAGTTGGTCATGGTTGGGAGGCCAAACTCACAGGAGAGGTGCTTATACTAGGGCGTGTAATCGAAAGGTTAGGATTGATTATCCGCATACTGAGTATGGTGAATTCAGGATTTGTTCCTGACGGATGTATCGAATGTTGTGGTGAAAGTGTACAATCTCTGCAGAGTGTCAAACTATTCGAATAGCCGCGTCTGCGGTTATGGACAGTTGGAGTGGCCATACTGTTCCCCCGTCAGACTTTTCAAAATGACCTTTGAAATGAACTAAGACTTTGACTTGACCACAACAGAGTTGTGATATGAAATACAAGTTCCCGCTTAGGAATTATAAAATTGTGACTAGCTTTGGAGCTTAGTAGAGATAAATCTGGCTTTGCAAAACAACCCTAGAGCCTAGTGTCCTATTATCCAAAAACCCCCTTTTACCTATTAGTATTAGTTTTCGAGTGCTTAAAGAGTACTCATGGCTTTGTCCCTGGCTATTCCCATGGCCAGACTATGAAGAGGAGTACCTGGAAGTTGGACCCCAGGAAGGTTACGACAACTAGGATCATCTCCCATCGTCAGCATTGCCTGTGACCCCGAAGATGGAGCTTCGCCTATGCTACCGTTATTATTACATATTCCGCTGCTTGATGCTGTATTAAGAACTGGATCATGAGATCCCTATTTGTGTAAGAACTTATGTATCGTTTGTAATGGATGATGTACTATGGTATCCAATTATGTTATGTCTCCCAAAAATGGTAATCCTGGGATTGCGATGTATGGCATAACAGGCATCTAGGATTGAAAAATCCGGGTGTTGACAAGTTGGTATCAGAGCCATCCTGACCATAGGAGACCCTACTCAGACTGGACATTTGAATCAAAAACTTAGTTTCAAAACCAAAGAAAACAAATATTTACAAAAACTTATTCTCATTCTTTTCTCTTTGATTCTTTCATAAAAATTCATGTTCCTCAAAAACTCTTGCAAAATACATAAAATTTTGACACACTTGATCACTCTGCTAATCTACTCATCCTCTATTTTTATAGATGGACGTGAAGTACAACAAGTTTTACCAACTTGGGAATGGGGGAGACCTTATCTTTGAGAGGGATCTGGATCAGCTTTCGGAACTTCTGGAGCATCCGCACCCCGAGTTCTTTGGAGCCCAGCTCAATGATCAAGGAGGAGAAGATCTGCAGTGGCTAATTGTTGCAACTCTCCGAGGAAAGATTGAACCTCCCACTGCGGAGGGAATTCAGTTTACCTTGAGGGAAAACAACTAGCTCGATGGACTTGCCAGAGCAATGCAGGAAGCTCTTTCCCGTCTGTGTGGGCAGAGCATCAATTAGATCAAGGGTACTCGCTTTGAGTTTTGCCCAAGGCGTGATGCAAATGGACAACCACTGGAAGCGCCATACCACCCCGAGCTGAAGACTCAATTGGACCACCTTAGCTTCATGATGTATGATCGTCAGCAGGAGTTGGACAACTGCCGTGACTATTGCAACCACAAGTCTGCCATCATCAAGACGAAGGATCAGACCATCGCCATGCTAGCAAAGGATCGCAAGTCTCGCCGCCGTCAGCTCGACAAAAAGGAGCACATTATTGCCCGACTTCGCCACCGCATTTCATCTCTGGAGGAGACCATCCACGAGAGAGACATGCAGTTGGAGGAAAGGGAGAATGCCGGAGAGGATCTTCGTGGAGACCCTTACTCCTATCTCAGCGATGACGATGATTTTCTGGAGGATCAGGCCATGGACTTCTTCACCGATGAGGATGATTTCTCCTTCATCGATGATGCTGAACATGATGAAGCCACAGACTCCGAGGAGTAGTAGCACTGAGCACTAGCATAGTGAGTAGTAGTCGGTCCCACTGTATCGTAATTTCCAGAATGGTTCTTAAAACCATCTGTTTTTCTTTGTTGTGGTGTGTGTTGTACTGTGTGCTATGAGTGAATGAATGAAAAATCAAGTTGCCAGAAAAATCTGAGTCAAACATTTAAAACTTTTCAAAGACCCAAGACCTTAGAAATTTCCCTCTTTTCTCATGATCTATATCAATCTTCAGATGCCACGTGGAGGAAGTGGTTCAGCCCCGGACCTGATGTTGCAGATCCTGCAAATGTTGACTTCTGACCGCGAAGCTGAAAGAGCGGAACGTCAAGCCAACCTAGGCACTCTGCAACAGATAGCCCATCTAGCCCACAACAACCAAGGCCACGGAAATCAGGACAATCATGGATCTAAGCTCAAGAATTTCCAGAATACTAACCCACCCGTTTTCACCAAGTCAGAAGAACCCCCTAGATGCCGATGATTGGCTGCAAACCATGGAAAACAACCTAGAAGTCGCCGGAGTGGAAGCCAACGAGAAAGTCCTATTCTCCACCCATTATCTAGCCGGAGATGCCAGGGCATGGTGGAACAGTGTTCGTGCAATGACCGGAGGCCAGATGATGACCTGGGAGGAATTCAAGGTCAAGTTTAGCAGAACCCATGTGCCACCAGGTTTGATCAAGAGAATGAGAGACGAGTTCAGAGAGCTGAAGCAAGGAAGGATGACTGTAGTGGAATACCGTGACACATTTTTGTCATTAGCTAGGTATGCCCCGGACGAGATAGACACCGAAGCCAAGAAGAAAGAAAGATTCCTGAATGGTGTGCATGACGAGATGCAGATGGTGTTAGTCAATATCCCCTTTGCTGATATTGAAGCCCTTGTCGACTCTGCCATCCAGATGGAAGGAAAGATCAACCAAGACAATGAGAACCGCAAGCGTCGCATGATGCATCAACCATGAACCCATCAGACCCCAAAGTATCGCCCCAACCCATCTCCAGGATTTGCCCCAAGAACCAACAGACCCCCTATGACCCGTCCGACCTACCCCAACCGTGGAAACCCTAGACCCGGAGGAAATCACAACAACCCCGGCAACTCTAGCAATTTCACCCGTGCCCCACCCAAGTTCAACACCAACAATGCTACCGCCAACACCAACACTGCCCCGAGGACTCGAAGCAATGTTGTGCCTGTCGCAGCCAAGGACAAGTCACAAGTGACCTGTTATGACTGTGGGAATAAAGGCCACTATTCCAACGAGTGCCCCAACAAGAGGAACGCTACAGCCCCTAATGCCAATGCCCCAGCTCAGCAGCAGCGTCGTGTCCAGCCAGGAAGATGATTTGCCCCAGGGAATTCACTCAACCGCAATGGCCGTCTTTTTCTCATGCATGCTGAAGAAGCTCAGGAAGTGCCAGACGTCGTGCTGGGTATGTTTTTTGTTAATTCAGTACTTGCAAGAGTGTTGTTTGACTCTGGTGCCTCGCATTTATTTTTCACCGAAGAATTTGCCTGCACTAGTAAAATTCAACCAACCAAATTGAAGCATGTTATGATTGTGCAAATTCCCGGATCAACCACCAAGGCTAGGCAAATTTGCAAAGCCGTCCCTATCCGAATCCATGGCATAGATTTTTATGCTAATCTAATAGTACTCGGAACTAAAGGTTTGGAAGTAGTACTAGGAATGGATTGGATGTCCAAACATAAGGGATTGATTGACTGTGCTAAGAAAGCCATCACCATGACCAGTACCGCCGGAATAACAGTCGAGCATATCTCTGAAACCTTACCTCGCCAATTCAAGTGTAACAAGAGTCTAGCCCAACCTACCATTGACCAAGTCCGGATAGTCTGTGAATACCCCGATGTATTTCCTGATGTTTTGCCTAGTATGCCCCCAGATCGGGATATCGAGTTTATCATCGAGCTAATCCCCGGAACAGGACCCATAGCCCAGAGACCCTATAGTATGAACCCGTCGGAACTAGCAGAACTGAAGAAGCAACTGGATTCCATGCTAGAAATTGGATTGATTCAACCAAGTGCGTCACCATGGAGATCACCTGTCTTATTTGTGGACAAGAAAGATGGAGGTAACCGTTTGTGTACGGATTATCGGAAATTGAATGATGTCACCATCAAGAACAAGTACCCCTTGCCCAAGATAGAAGATTTGTTTGATCAGTTGACCGGTGCCCAAGTGTTTTCTAAGATTGATCTTAGAACTGGCTATCATCAACTCAAAATTCGTGCAGAGGATATTCCAAAGACTGCCTTTACCACCAGATATAGATTGTACGAGTATACAGTCATGTCTTTTGGATTAACCAATGCCCCCGCTTATTTCATGAACCTCATGAATAAGATTTTTATGGACTTCCTGGATAAGTTTGTCGTTGTTTTCATCGATGACATTCTGATTTATTCCAAATCAGAAGAAGAACATGAGCGACACCTAAGGACCATTCTTGGAACCCTTAGAGAGCATCAGCTGTATGCAAAGTTTAGCAAATGTGAATTCTGGTTACAGGAGGTAGGATTCCTCGGTCACATTGTATCATCCGGAGGAATTGCCGTTGACCCTGCCAAAGTGAAAGATGTAGAAGATTGGCAAGCCCCAACCACTCAAACCCAAGTTCGTGCTTTTCTCGGATTGGCGGGATATTACCGCAAGTTCGTAGAAGGATTCTCGAGTATCGCCCGACCCATGACCCAATTGCTAAAGAAGGACAAGAAGTTTGAATGGACAGACAAGTGTGAAGCGAGTTTTCAAGAACTCAAGAGGAGATTGATATCAGCCCCAATCTTAATCATGCCGGATATCACGAAGCCCTTCGATGTGTATTGTGACGCATCCAAGATTGGTCTCGGATGTGTGCTAATGCAAGAAGGCAAGGTTATATCTTATCTATCTCGACAATTGAAGCAACATGAGAAAAACTATCCAACCCATGACCTCGAACTAGCAGCAGTAGTCCTAGCCCTGAAGACATGGAGACATTACCTAATGGGAAACCGTTGTGAGATTTATTCGGATCACAAGAGCCTAAAGTATATATTCACTCAGAAGGAGTTGAATATGAGGCAGAGAAGATGGATTGAGCTAATCAAAGATTACGACCTGGACATTCACTATCACCCTGGTAAAGCCAACGTGGTAGCCGATGACCTTAGCAGATTGCCGTGCCGCTTGAACTCCATGAATTTGAAGGAGCAACCAAGTTTGCACAAGGAGATGGAAGATTTTCGAATGGAATTAGTAAGTGAAGGATTTTTGGCTAGCATAGAACTTCAGCCCACTTTGATTAGTCAGATTAAAGAGGCGTAGAAGGGAAATGCCAGTATCGACGGAATCAAGCGTCGTATCGGTACGGGCAAAGTACCCGGATTCACCGAGGACGAAGAAGGAGTTATGTGGTACAAAGGACGCCTTTGTGTACCAACAGATTCGGAGTTGAAAGAAGTTATCTTGAAGGAGGCTCATGATACTCTTTATTCTATCCCTCCAGGAGGAACTAAGATGTATCAAGATTTGAAAGAGAAATTTTGGTGGCATAAGATGAAGAGAGAAATCGGAAGCTATATCGCCAAGTGTGATATATGTCAGCGAGTCAAGGCAGGACATCAAAGACCCGCTGGATTGTTGCAACCTTTGCAAATTCCGGAATGGAAATGGGATTCTGTAGGAATGGACTTTATCACTGGACTACCTACTTCTAGTAGGGGAAATGACTCTATCTGGGTCATAGTGGAAAGATTGTCCAAAGTCGCCCATTTCTTGCCCATCAAAACCACCTATCAGAGTTCGAAGCTAGCAGAGTTATACATCGCTAGAACCGTCAGTTTGCACGGAGTCCCCAAGAATATAGTATCGGATCGAGGAACTCAGTTTACCTCGAGATTCTGGAAGAAAGTCCAAGAAGGTTTAGGAACCCGCCTAGATTTCAGTACCGCGTATCACCCTCAGAACGATGGACAAACGGAGCGAGTAAATCAAATACTCGAAGATATGCTTAGAGCATGTGTGCTAGAATATGGATCCAAATGGGAAGACAGTCTGCCGTTTGCAGAATTTTCCTACAACAATAGTTACCAAGCCAGTTTGCAAATGGCCCCATTTTAATTCATGTACGGAAGAAAGTGTCGCACCCCTTTGAACTGGTCGGAAGTAGGAGAGAGTCAGATTTTCGGACCCGACATCCTCCGAGAAGCAGAAGAGAAGGTTCAAAAGATTCGTGAGCACCTCAAGACCGCCCAATCCCGATAGAAGAGTTATGCCGACAAGAGACGTCGAGACCTCGTCTTCAATATAGGAGATTTTTTTTATATGAAAGTGTCGCCATTGAAGGGAATGCAGCGTTTCCAACTCAAAGGAAAGTTAGCCCCCAGATATATCGGACCTTTCAAAATTCTGAACCGTCGAGGAGAAGTATCGTATCAATTGGGACTACCTGAAGAGATGTCAGCTGTGCACAATGTGTTCCATATCTCGTTACTTCGCAAATGTCTCGAAGTCCCCGAGAAGACCGAAGTGTTCAAGAATATCGATCACCAGACCATAGAGATCAACGATGACCTGACCTATCCCGAAGTACCCATCCGCATTTTGGAAGAAGCTTTTCGTACTACCCGAACCCGAAGCATCAAGTTTCTCAAGATTCAGTGGAGCAACCACACAGAAGAGGAAGCTACCTGGGAGCGCGAAGATCACATCAGGACGGAGTTTCCCGATCTCTTCAAATCCTAGGTAATCTTTTCGTCCTTTTTCAAATCTCGGGACGAGATTTTGTTTAAGGGGGGAAGGTTTGTAACATCCCAAAAATACTAAGCTTGGATCATCAAATTCTAATCATCAAAATTAGGGTTAACAAAAACTTTTCTAAATGAAATCATGAATGCATGCATATGTGTATGCATGGATTTTGAAATCCTTTAAAACCACCTTGTTTGTTTGTTCCATTGCTTGTAAAATGTTTCTTAGGTGAAATAAACATCATCTAAAACATTTCCCACACCTTTCCTAAAGACAAGTAAATCAAAACACATATATGAAATGAATGGTCATTTTGGCCAATTTAACTCCCATGCCTACTTTGGCTGTCTCAAACTTTCGGAACCTAACAGAAACTTTTCTGGATCTTTGCACCCCTTGAATGTACTCATAACAAGGTATCAAGGCCCACTTTGTGATCATCCAGAAACTATCAAATGCATAGTTTAAATGACAATTCAAAATTGAACCCTTATCATATGGGAAGATCCCACTTTTTCAAAAACTACTCAAACAAGCTCAACTTTCAAAACCCAAGCATCTGCAGACTCACCAGCACCAATCTAGCAAACCCACCAAAAATCATTTCAAAATTAAAAACTTGATTTCATGCGGCCATTTCATCAAACAGGTTGCAGACACAAATCAAACAAACATCAAACACTATTGTGAGCAGTGATTCTTGCCTAACTGGTTCCCCATTTAGCTCACACACAACTCAGTAGATCATCTAGGAAGTTTAGCCAGGCACTAGCACCACTGTGAGCTTGCCATTGTCATCAATGGTGAATAGCCGAGCACCCTCTTGCCACACCATAGTCGACAGCAAGCTAGGAGCAGCAGCAAGCCTAGCCAGCATGTCCGAGAGGCAGCCCACCGTCCACCGCCACTCACTATCCCAGCCGCGAGCGTTGCCAAGCCCTGGACCACGCGCACAAGCCGCGCCCAGAACATGCCGAGCGTGCGCCAGAGCGCCACCCTCGACCATCACCCACAGACCGCGCGCCGCCCTCACCGCGTGCATACACAATCCCCACCGACCCAGGAGACCGCCAGACATCCCCGTTTGCCGCCCTATGCCGCACAGCCACCGCCCGCCGTCGAAGACGCCGCCTCTGCCGCGCAGAGCACCGCTCGTTCCAGACCAAACCACACCGCCCCATGCCTCGAGACCATGTCGTTGAGCATCGCCAGGAGACACCGCACCGTCCCCTACCCTTGCCCATGCCTTTAGCCGCCTGTAACCTCGCCCCCGACGAGCTCACCGTGCGCCCCGACGGTCCCCTCGCTCGACTATAAATAGAGTCCACCCCCGCACGATTTCTTCACACCATCTCACTCCCCTCTCCTCACTGATCGTGCCACACCATTCTCAGATCAAGGCAAGCACCACCTCACCGGAATTTCACTGGGGCCTGCCGCTGCCAGAGAAGAAGGGAGCCAACGATTGGAGCCGCCCCAGGAGCTGTCGCGACCACCCCTGAGTTCGTCGTCGTCGACTTCGTCGTTCGCCTGCCTCGCCGACCCTCGCCAGCACCCCGGTGAGCCCCCAGCGACCCTCACTAGCCGCGCTAGGTTTCGTTCTCGCCGGAGTTTTCTCGCGTCGACGATGACTCCTAGCCGTTAGATTAGAACTAGATCGAACGATCCACGTCGCCCCATACCGCTTCGCCCAACCCCGTGTCACTGACGAGTGGGGACACCCACTTAAGCAGCCCGCGGGAGCACTGCGCTTAGCAGGCCGGCCCAGTAACTTTTCCCGCGTAGCCCAGTTATTCAAATTAAACCTTTTTCTATTTCAATTCAAACACACTTCTGTACCCAACTTCAAAAATCAACCCAGATCGATTCAGTGCATCAAATTGAATGAAACCAATTTTGTTGGAAAGGTCTGTGAATGCTGAATCCAAGCCTGTTGGATTCAAGTCATTTGGATCTATAGATCACCCATGGTAAAAATAACAAGGCAAAAGTTTTTCTGCATTCAAACATTTTTAAAATTTAAACCACAATAGCTTTTGAGTTGATTCCAACTCTCAAAAATCACATTTAACCATACCTTTCAGAATATATAAAAACATATAGGTTTAATTGCAGAAATAATGTTCAAGTAATAAAAGAATGCTATATAAGCATTTCTAGCCACTTTAATTAATTAAAATAAAAGGGTAAAACCTTATTAAACTGTGACACGACTTTAAATCACATTCCCATGGACTACAATATGTGGTGATGACATGTGTCAACATGATACCATGTTGGGTTTGGAGAATATAAAATCTTAAGTAGTTTTTCAATGAGTAGAAATTACTTTTCTAAAAATAAAAGGATTTAAATCAAGACCTAACCATGTAATATTAGGGATGATGCTAGATCATCCATAGGACCCTTGTGTGTGATGATTGCAAGTAGTTAAGTATTGTTTGGTGATTGTGTACCTCGTATTTATTCATAGACGCTAGTACCGGCCAAGGATACGAGGAGGAAGGAGGATACTACGAAGAAGAAGCCGAGGATAACTTTAACCACTGCTCTGCACATGGCAAGCTAAAACTTGCAAGACACTCTACTTTAGCAAGCTTATACTAATATTGATGCAAGCTGATACTATACCTATGCAAGCCTTACTAGTCAAGTTGACCTATGCAAGCTAACCCTTGCAAGATACCCTACTGATGCAACAAACTCATACTTGTTCTATAAGTACTATATGCCTTAAGCATATGTGATCATACCCACTTGATAAACCAATCCTAGTTTTATGTGCAAGCTCCTTACGCTATTTCTTTATCAAAGCTTACTTAGAGTTTACTTAAGTGACTGGTAGATTTTGGAAAGATGCTGAAGGTTGCATAAAGAGCATAAAATTTGGCCCAAGTTAGAAACCTTGACATCATCCTGAGACATGAGGTTGTACTTAGTTGAAACTCCACTAGTTACCACCCCTCATTAATACTATCCCCACCTGTAGATGCTAGTGCTAAGCATAAAAACTTGATCAACTTTTAGATGGGAATACTTGGTGGAAAAATGGTTATGAAAACCTTGGAATGATGGATCATTCTATTGAAATGTTTTGGACATGTGTTTCCAAACACTTGAGAATTTTGGTGATAAAAATGTTGAGGCATGAGCCTTAGCCCTTTATAAAACTGATGGTTGTCTGGATGCGATACCATTCCAATTTTATCGTACAACCACAATACCCGAATATTGGGTAGGGCTTGACTGGAAACTTATATTCCTTAGTATTAGTTCCCTCATGGCCAAGGTCTGAGCTGTGGCTACCTTGTGAAGATTGTCCACCTGTGCAGTACCCAAGATGACAGTTGGTCATGGTTGGGAGGCCAAACTCGCAGGTGAGGTGCTTATACTAGGGCGTGTAATCGAAAGGTTAGGATTGATTATCCGCATACTGAGTATGGTGAATTCAGGATTTGTTCCTGACGGATGTATCGAATGTTGTGGTGAAAGTGTACAATCTCTGCAGAGTGTCAAACTATTCGAATAGCCACATCTGCGGTTATGGACAGTTGGAGTGGCCATATTGTTCCTCCGTCAGACTTTTCAAAATGACCTGTGAAATGAACTAAGACTTTGACTTGACCACAACAGAGTTGTGATATGAAATACAAGTTCCCGCTTAGGAATTATAAAATTGTGACTAGCTTTGCAAAACAACCCTAGAGCCTAGTGTCCTATTATCCAAAACCCCCCTTTTACCTATTAGTATTAGTTTGCGAGTACTTAAAGAGTACTCATGGCTTTGTCCCTGGCTATTCCCATGGCCAGACTATGAAGAGGAGTACCTGGAAGATGGACCCCAAGAAGGTTACGACAACTAGGATCATCTCCCATCGTCAGCATTGCCTGTGACCCCGAATATGGAGCTTCACCTACGCTACCGTTATTATTACGTATTCCGCTGCTTGATGTTGTATTAAGAACTGGATCATGAGATCCCTATTTGTGTAAGAACTTATGTATCGTTTGTAATGGATGATGTACTATGGTATCCAATTCTGTTATGTCTCGCAAAAATGGTAATCCTGGGATTGCGATGTATGGCATAACAGGCATCTAGGATTGAAAAATCCGGGTGTTGACACAAAGGCACAAGAAGAAAGGCCATATCATATCATATATTATGAATTACATGTGATGGTAATGCTTTTTATGCATATTGTATTGCTTAGATCATGGCGGTAGCACTATAAGATGATCCCTCTCACTAAATATCAAGTAATAAAATTTTCGTCCTTAGTAGGAACAATTTCTAAGACTCGTTGTTTTGAAGCATCACGTGATGATCGGGTGTGATAGATTCTACATATCCATACAACGGGTGCAAGCCAGATTTCCACATGCAGACACTAAGGTTAACCTTGACGAGCCTATCATGTACAAACATGTCCTCGGAACACGGAATACAGAAAGGTAAAGCACGAGCGATATGGATGATATAATGAACATGTTGATTGTTTGACCTTGAAGCTACATCATCACTCGTGATGATCGAACTTGGTGTAGTGGATTTGGTTCATGTAATCACCAAAACAACTTGAGGTATGTTTTTTGAGTGGGAATTCAAAAAGTAATATGATTAAAGTTGAACACAATTTATCTTAAATTAAATCAAAGTGAATTTGCATAATTATTATAGTCATTGGAATCCGTTCACCACCTTATGCTTAGTTATAATTGAGATTATAGAACTATAGAATTCTAGATAGTTACTTTACAAACTGGTATCGTATTGATTTGAGTGTCAATCTAAAGTTTAGAAGTCCTATTCCCAACTTTCAGAAAAATCCGTTTACTCCATAAAGTTTAATAATTGGTATTGAATCAAGAGTAACAATTCCATTGTTAGTATCTAAATATCATGTTTGCCTCCATGATTCTTGATATTCAAAAGATTTTTTTAAATATCGATGTTATCTAGGAGCTGAAATAATTGTTTTAGAAACCATCATATGTGGAAGATATTGCGATATCTCAAACAATGTTTTGGTTACAACATGATATAGTATAATTTGGCAAAATTTATGTTCCTATATTTGATAAGAATTTGCGAAGGTTGGAGATGCTAGACATCCTAATCCTCCAAAAGGTTTTGGAAAGCAACTTTATACTCACGATTCATCTTTACAAGATATAGTAACTTGATTATGAAAATTGTCATGATAAGGATGAATAAAAGATGTAGGTAAAATGTTTAATACACTAAAAGATTACTAAAGAATGGATTTTGAAAGAACGCCAAACATTTGATGATGGTGATCTAGTTCAAAGTGCAAGTCCAAAGGTATTAGTATTTGACTATACAGGCTTTGGACTATGTGTCATATGTATGGCGCCACTATTGATGTTGATAGATTCTTTTAAAAAGAAAAAGGAAATGCTGAAAGAGAATCTCAAAAATATTTGGCAGAAAAAGAAAAGAATGGAATTGTCCAGCTTAAGTATATAGATGATATACATGTTATGAATGCATTCTTTCCTTATTAAACAATGTGGTTTTTGGGTATTGGATACCGAAATGGTTGGTATGAAATGTCATGTAGGACAACACAATTCATGAACAACAATGGCCTAAGTAACCAGCAAGAGAATATGTGATGATGTTCATCAAAAACAAACAAAGTGTTGTTGTGTCTCTGATTGAAATCAAATCTTACGTTCAAGATTTGTTTCAATAATTGTTATTTCGATCAGGTATTATGAGAAAAATAGGTTGTTCAAATAATTACCGTATTCCATAAAAGATGGATGATTTACAAATCTAGTTGGAGAAATCACATCCATAAAACTAAATGCTAAATTTTTTGAAAGACCAATGATTGAAAGATCATTTAATAAGTCATATCGCCGTTTAAATTATATTGGAAAGAAAAAATGTAGAAACTCCATGTTGATGGAATTTTGGAGTATTTTGATTTTTTTATCAAATGATGCTTGTGAGACTTTCCTAGAGATAATTGAAACATTGTTCAAAGGCCGATGAAGAATGAATGACTAACTTATTGGATTTTGTACATATTGATGTATGTAGTACATTATGTGTAGTCGTGAGGGATGGATTTCAACTTCATAGGCTTTCTCCGGAAATTTGAGTGAATATATGTGTATATTTACTTAATGAGGAAGAACTGTGAAATATTTGAAATTTTTCAAAGACTTTCAAGATGAAGTAGAAAATCATTGTAACAAGAAAATCAAGAGTTTATGGTTGGATCATAAAGGAAGATATTTGAGTTACAAGTTTAGCATAACACCTAAGATTTGAGGAATCGTTACATGGATTTTCATTTCCTGAAACACCATAGGAGTATGGAGTGTTCGAGATATGTAGTGAAACCTTGTTTTTCATGGTGAGATTAGAGGTGTGAGTTATAAAACTGCCATTGTATTTTAAACATTAAAGCTTTAGTGAGTACCGCTTTTACACTAAAAAGAGTACCATCATGATCCATTGAGATGACACCATATAAGTTATGTTCTAGGATAAAACCCAAGTTGTCATTTCTTAAATTTTGGTATGCTAGGCATAAGTAAAATGTTTATAACTAAAGTTAGATGCGCATGTCTTTGTATGTTATTTTGAATAACCGTTGGATATTCCTTGACATAAGTAAAAGTGTTTGTCGCTTAGAACGTCAAGTTTCTTTAGAAGGAATTTTTCGTGAGAAGTTAAGTGGGATGACAATAGAACTTTGATAAGGTTATTGAACTTTGGCTAAATGTGATGAGTTGCGCAATGCTGAAAAGTGTCCCGGAGGCAGCAACAATGTTCATAGCTCATGTGCCTCAAACGTTCTGGTCACGAGGGACTAAGTTCCTATTGAACAAACTAGGTCAGTTAAAACAATCAAGTACTAGTATTTTAGAGTAAATCATTATTGTTTGACAATGATGAACCAGCTACATACAAAGAATCGATGATGGGCCCTAACTCTGTTAAATGGCTTGAAGCCATAGAATTCGTGATAGTTCCATACACGAGAAATCAAGTTTTTGAAATTGGAAGACCCTCTAGAAAGGTGTAAAAACCTATCGGTCGTATTTGGGTCTATAAACAAATAGACATGGATGTGTCACATCTATGAAATAGTCGACATGTCGGGAAAGATTTTACGACAATGTTCAAGGAGTTGACTATGACAAGATTTGATCTTTCATAGCGATATTTAGTCTAGATGGATTAATGTAGCAACCACTACATATAATTTTGGTATATGGTAATTGAACAAACAAAACAAAGTTCTTCAAATAAAATGGTTACCTAGAAAGTGTACATGACACGATCCAAAGGGGTTTGTTAATTCAAAGGATGCTAAAAGCGTATGCAAACTTCAATGGTTGAAGTAAGCATCGAGAAGTTGGAATCTTCACCATGATAAAACTGTTAAAAGATTTTAATTTCATCAAAGACGATGAAGTTGCTTGCATTTGCAAGAATTTAAGTGGTATCGCTAAGACATATTTCTAATGCATTATGTGAAAGACATATTGTTGATTGGAAATGATGTATCTTTTATTGACAAAGGGTAATAATTCCATTTTGATGAAAGACTTAGGAAAAACCTGAATATTAGGCAGCAATGTTGTAACATCCCAAAAATACTAAACATGGATCATCAAACTCTAATCATCAAACTTAGGGTTAACAAAAAAATTTATAAAAAATTTTATGGAAGCATGCATGTGAGTATGCATTTCATTTTGAATTCTTTTGAACCAACTTGTTTGTGTGTTCCTTTGCTTGTAAATGGATGCTTAGGTGAAATAAACATCATCTAAACAATTCCCACACTTTTCCCAAAGACAAATAAATCAAAACAAATAAAATAAGGGAATGGTCATTTTGACCAATTTAACTCCCATGCCTACTTTGGTTGTCTCAAACTTTTAGAACTTAACAGAAACCTTTCTGGATCTTTGCACCCCTTGATTGTACTCATAACAAAGTATCAAGGACCACTTTGTGATCATCCAGAAACTTTCAAATGTATGGTTTAAAGGACAGTTCAAAATTGAATCTTTATCATATGGGAAGATCCCACTTTTTCAAAAAGCACTCAAACAAGCTCAACTTTCAAAACCGAAGCATCTGCAGACTCACTAGCACCAACCTAGCACACCCACCAAAAATCTTTTCAAAATTCAAAACTTGAATTCTTGCGGCCATTTCATCAAACACTTTGGAGACACAAATCAAACAAAATCCAAACACTATTGTCAGCAGTGATTCTTGCCTAACTTGTTCCCTCTCTGGACGCAACTAGGCTTTAGTAGATCATCTAGCTCAATTGCAAACCTCTAGCATCACTGTAAGCTTGGCAATGCCATCAATGGTGAGCAGGCCGAGTGCACCCTTGTCACCCCCATGTCGACAACAAGCTAGGAGAAGAAACAAGCCTAGCCAACATGTCTGGGAGCAAGCCAACACCCCACCGCCACTCCTTGTCCAACGCTTGAACCGTGCCAGCCCCTGGACCACACGCACGGACCATGCCAAGCTCGCCAGCAACCATGCCGAGAGCGCGCCCCGTGCGCCACGCTCGACCGACGCCCACAGACCGCGTGCCGCCTCCGCCGCGTGCATACGTGATCACCATCGTCCCAGCAACCCCGCAGACACGCTCGTTCACCGCCGCGCGGACCACACACGTTGTGCACCATTAAAACTTCCGTCGGGCACGCGCAGAGCACCGCCGCATTCCGACCAAACCGCACCGCCCCATGCCTCGCCACCACGTCGTCGAGCATCACCAGGGAGCATCGCACCGCCCTACCATCGCCCATGCTTCTAGCCCTCTGTGCCGTCGACCACGACGAGCTCACCTTGGGCCCCATCGGTTCCCTCTCGCCACTATAATTAGAGGCCACCCCCAGCCAAATTGAGCACACCATCTCACTCCCCTCTCCTCACTAATCGTGCCACCCCGTTCCCGGAGCAAGGCGAGCAGCACTTCGCCGGAATTTCACCGGAGCCCGCTGCTGCTGAAGAAGAAGGGGGCCAGCGATTGGAGCCACCCCAGAAGAAGCTGCCGGTACCAGGAGGTTCGCCATCGTCGACTTCGTCGTTCGCCCGCCTCGCCGACCCTCGCCTGAGCCCCGGTGAGCCCCCAACGACCCCCATCTGCCGCGCTAGGTTTCTGTCTCGCCGGCGTTGCCTAATGTCGACGATGACCCTTAGTCGTTGGATTAGAACCAGATCGAACGCACCACATCGCCCCATACCTCTTCGCACCCCCACGTCTCACTGACGCGTGGGGACAACCACTTAACCAGCCCGCGTAAGCGCTGCGCTTAGCAGGCCGGCCCAGTATCGCTTCCCGCGCAGCCCAGTTGTTTGAATTTAACCTTTTCCATTTTATTTCAAACACACTTCTGTACCGAGTTTAACATCATCAGGAGCCAAGCTGCGGTCGCTAACCTAAAGCCCATGGGTGAAGGTGCAATCCAGATCAAGTATGCCCAGGCCCTGCTCTCCAAAGCTGTCGAACGACAGATCGAAGGCCACGACTCGTAGGGACGAGTCTACTCCCACTCCACCAACAGCAGGGCGGGCATCGTCCAATCGCCCAGGCGATCGGATGGTCGCAAACATCAACAATTGTTTGCCTCACGAACCTCGGCAGCATCTGTTGGGGTTCCGGTGTAGAAAACAAAAATTTTACAATGCGTGAAACCCTAATTTCCCAAGATCCATCTATTAGTAATGCAATAATGAAGGAAGACATTAGTAACGTACCCTTGAAGATCGAGAGAGCATTACACTCATGCAGAAGCGTGGATGATGTAGTCGTGCTCGTCCGACCTCAAGGTCGGGAAGCTCCTCGCACGTCACCCTTGTACAGGTCCTCACACGATGGCCTAGGTAGCTCCAAGTGTAGCCCCACCAAGTTGCCACACACATACAGTGCAAGATAACGACTCCCGAGCTTGGATCCCGCCGAGGTTGCAGAAGTAGACCTCCTAGCTTGTATCCCGACAACACAACGGCGTGCCCTAGAGGTGAAGGACTTGCGTGTACAGTCTGAACGTGGGACCACGCACTAGCAAACGCAACTTTAGAAAGAGAGAGGGATATTCTAACAAAAGATAATATATGAATTGGTGTATCTAATTCCACCCATGGGCACTCCTTTATATAGAGGAAGGGAGGTGTGCCCTCCCCCTTAGGTGAGCCATGTGGTACTAAAAATAACATAAAATAGGGAAACAGAACCTCCCATCAGATGGGCTACCACAATAGCCCATCAGCCAGCCGGGTGTGCCAACCATGCGCTTACCATGGCCTAGAGAGCTGACGGTAGTAGAAACTGCTACAGCGTCCCTAGCGGGCTAGCCAGGAGCCAGTGGCCCAGCCCGCCCCATGCGAAGGCGGTGACCAGGCACTCATCCCGGTTGGGCCAGCTAGCCATCGCTCGCAGCCCACTAAGCGGTGCCCAGCGTGCGGAAGCCAGGCGACCCGGGTGGGCCGACACCGACCGCCCGTGGCCCACCTAAGGCGGCAGCCTTCCGGTGATGTAGGAAATGAGTTGCCTCGAGCGGCAGCTGTTATCCGCCGCCCACGTGGGTTTGGGATGGTCAAACCAGCCATATTGGTTGTTTTTTTCTATCTTTTCTGGAGCTTTTCTCCTCGATCAATTAGCTCCGGGATTTTGGCCTAATGATAAAGTTGCTTCATAAACTTAAATTTAAATATTTATTTAGAATATATTAATTCACAATTAACATATAATAAATTCATCATTAAATTTCCATTTATCTGAAACTCCTTTTAGTCCCTTTTCCTTCTTTATTTCTCGGAACAACTTCGGATCTCTAGAACGATTCCAGTTTCTCTCTCTTTTCATAAATCCTTCTTACAGGTAGATCTCTAAGCGTCATAATGCCCTTAAGAGTGTGTCCCTACGGTTCAGGAATATCATAGACACGATCTCTATCAATGATCAACATTGGGACCAGGATGCCCATATTGACCCCTATGCACTCCATGAGTCACCATTGTGTCAAACCTTAAACAATGTGTCATATAACTTTGTCACTGCGATACTTGCATTGTTTGATATTGTAACACCCCAGTTTTAGTAAATCATTATTTAGGGTTTAATTGTGCATTCATTAGAATCATCTCTTAAAAGTGCATGCAAAGAGAAAAAATGCAAACCCTAACTCTAGCTTTTCCCTCTCTCTTTGAAAGCAATTCAAAATAGTTTTGAATTTTGAAATGACAAAAATAATGGAACCAAATTGAATATAAGGGCTCTTGATTACTTTATATATTTCACAAAATCCCTCTGGTATTTTTGAAATGCTTTAAACAGATTTGAAAAATACAAAGAGGAAATACAAAATAGAAAAAGAAAAAACAAGTCTGCAAAAAAATAGAGCCAACAACAAACCAGGCCGCAACCCAGGCCGGCCCAGTCCCTTCCCTCTCCCCTTCCTGCCGCCCAGTGCAGCAGCCCGCAGCTAACGGCGGCCCAACTAGGCCCAGTACACCTTCGCTGTCGTCTTCCCCGCTGAGCCAAGCAGCTGCCTAGCGCAGCCTCCGCCGCTCGCCGCCGCGATGCACGCAAGCGCTGCGATGCGCGCCACCGACGCCCGCGAGGATTAGACCATCCGCGACGTGCTCCTCTTCCCCTGTGCTTCTCTCCCCCCCCCCCGCCGTACTCTCTCCCTCTCTATTCCAAGCGAGCCCGAACCCTAGAGGAGGTTGCCTATGAATCGCCACCGTCTCTGAGGCTTCTTTAAGGTCACCGTGGGCCTCGTCTTATCCTCTTCAACCTTCCTGTGAAGCCACGCGAGCCGGGATGATTGGAATCGCCGGAATCGAGGTCGTCTTCCTCAAGACTGATGACCACCGCCGCCATCTGTGCCGTCGTTTCCGTGCACACCTCTCCTCGCCAACCCCTCCGTTAGCCTCACGGTGAGCACCCGGTGTTAAAGCACCACTCCGCGTCTCCCCTACCTCTCTGGTTCATCCTCACTTCGAGGTCCGCCGCCGTGCGCTGTTAGTCACCGCCGCAGCAGCTTCTTCGGTGACCTAAACAGTACGCCCTCCTCCACCGTCTCCAGCGACCACCCGACGGTGGCTGTCGCGTGACGTCATGCCGACGCGGTCCTGACGTGAGCCGTGGACCCGCTAGCTGCCAGCGAGGCCCCTGACATGGCCTGGTCCCAAAAGTCAGTGACTAGGGCTAGGTAGAGCCCAGTGAAAAATGCCCCCACCCCTGTGATGAAAACATAATGATATAGTAATCATTTTAAAATGGTTTAATAATTCCAAAAAAATGATTTAAATATTGTAAGTTCAATAAGTAATTATTTATAAGTCAGAAAAATATGAATGAAATATCAAAATGTTCAGAACAATGAGCTCTATATATTTAAGCTATCATCATGCATTGTTTAACAACTTATATGACAAGTTTAATTAGAAGAACATAGTAACCCCTCACAGGTGATTCCGTAGTTTCCCTTAGGTTTTGCACCCCTCGAAACCCCGATTAAACTGCCGAGCATGCCTTAGGGTTCCTTTTCAATACAATTTAAGTTGTCATATCATCATCCTTGCTTTGAGCATTGTATCGATGCCATTGTTGATTGTTTCCCTTTCTTTCCAGTGTTTGGTTCTTCCCGGTAGAATACGATATCAAGATCGAGATCGGGATCGAAGCCAGAGATCAACACCATCGAAACTAGAAGACAAATACTTGACCAACTGTAACCAATTCAAGTACAAGGCTTCCGAAGATCTATTTATCCGCTATCAACAGGCAAAGGCAAGCATAGCACCACCATGATATAATAATATGATTTCAAAAGCATTTCTATTCTTGCCATGTTGCATATGATTCTACTTTGGTTTCTTATCGATAGATAGAGTATCCTATCTATTGCATTATTCCCTTTGAGCTTATATTACCTGATCCACTGCTCCTAGCATAACTAAGTTTGGCTTGTGTGCACTGCTAAATCTTATGTGTGTCTTGCTTAACAAAGCATAGCTGTCAGTGCTGGTCCATCCAGATAATCTATCAGATGCATAGAATATAGTATGAAAGGAGAACGTGATGAGATGAGATCAATGGTGATATGAGATTAAATATGCTAAGGCTTGTATCGGAGGGCACGGTGGGATGTGGTTTTTCTAGTCCCATGCTCGCCACCCCTAGGACCTGAGTTCTTGCCTCTTGAACCAAGACGAGCGTACAACCACACGGGGTTTATGGGGACCCCCTGATTGACTAACTTGCCTAGTAGATTCCATGAGTCACATAGTTCAGGTGTTCCATTCGGCATACCCATTGAAAACATTTTCGAAAGAGGAGGTGAAGGAGGTACATTCATAAAAGGTAGGGAAGCGTGGACCGGGTTGCTTGGGGTTGATGGCACCCCTGGTAAACCAACCTCGCCCCACATCTTTAAGGACCGGCTTCGGGATTTGACCCGTTACGACGGAACCATCCTTATTGCGTGACTCATGGTCTCGGTGAAAGCAAGGTAAAGGTCGTGGCCAACCACCGTCTGCCAGCCTTCCAAGGAAGAGGGCTAATAGCTTGGCATTAAGAGTCAGTTGGTACGTGTGGGTAAAGTTGTACACCCCTGTAGGGTAATAATCTTTTCGAAAATCCGTGTTCACGGTTAAGAACGCTTGGTGACCAGATTCTAAGATCATAGAGAACTATAACCTAATCGTAAAACTTGGCAGATCAACGTGTGATTAAGGATGCTTCCTCATGGGTACGAGGGGGTGATCCTAGTTAGAGTTTAGATGATGATTTGGTGGATATTAAAAGATGATGATCAATATTTTGGAGATGTCGCTCTTTTATCCCCTTTTAAAATATTCTGATTGGACGAGCTTCTTCTCCCTCTTGTCTTACAAAACAAAGATGTCTTTATGCAAAACAACTCCACCAGCCATAAGTCTTACGGAGTACACCCTGTACTCACACTTTCTTTGTTGATACTTTTGTAGCAGATTAAGTGCTCCCTTGAAGATGAGTTTGGTACTACATCGACACCGACGAGTAGCTTGGGGTTCCCGGCCGACAACCTGGAATCTATGGGATGGGACGTCATCGTTATGCTTCAGGCCTCTTAGGCCATTTGTTAAGTTTTCTATACTTAATAGCATAATTTGCCTTCCGTTGTTTGATGTTTGTGGTCAGTGACCTCTGCTTGTAATAATTTGGTTCTTTGCTCAGTTATGAGCTTGCTGTAATAATTTTTGTGTCGTAGGGTCACTATTGTGTTACCGATTCTTCACTGGATATCCTTGATCTCAAGGTTAAGCTTATGTCAGACGGTGGTCTGGGATTTGTTTAGCCCTGATCCTGGGGGTGTCACAGATATTTGATCATCGACAACACCATGTCGGGTTCAACCGTGTTACCAACAAATGCTACTTTACTCTACCGATAAGTGATATCCCCATGACCTAGTCACACGTTGCGCAACATTTAGATATAACTTATCCGAGTGGGCTCAGAGTATCTTCCATCCGCGGATGTTCACATCCCTCTCTTGTCACATATGCTTCAACCTGCCCCTCTGAGTACTTGATCACACATTTATAATCACCATTTCACGGAGTGAAGTTTGATGCTCTCTAAGCACTCTCGAGTGACAGTGATTAAAAAAGGTCTCACGGCCTGAGGAACAAGTCACTATGTTTTTGACAATTGCAACTATGAATTTTGTGATATGATAGTGTTGCAACAATCATCTATGGAATTGTCCACCATCTCATTTTCCAATAAGATGGCTCCATTGTCAATAGGTGCCTAAGAACCAACATGATTAGTAAATCTTGACCATCTGTTGACCAATGAACTAGTTGAATAGAGGCTACTAGGGACCTCATTTTGTTTACATATAACACCTAGATCAATGTTTCCACTTGATATAGTTATAAAATGATATAAAAATATGATGAACTAATGAAATATGATAAAAAACTCCTTTATTATTTGCCTATAGGGCACATTTCCTTCAGCATCAACCACTGGTCGCCAACTGCGTGAACTCCACCAATGAGTCGTGGCTGGTGTACAACGCGGTTGTCGCCAATGGCTAGCCAGTTGATGCGAGAGGCCATATCATCAACATCCAGGCATGGCGAGCTTGCTAGCCATATGATATCCGCCACAAGCTCTCCAACCGCGGCAACTGAGTCGAGTCGGTCCGAGGCAATGGAGATCGCGGGTCACACCGACCTACTCACCGCTCGCTACCTCCCGTGATGATGGAGGCATAGACCCGCAAATGGATCAACACCCTCCCAAAGAACAACATTGACTCGTGGGAGGAGATGCGCGATGCCTTCATCAAGCACTTCGAGGGATCCTACACGCGCGCCACCATGATCAAGGATCTAGAGCGATGCATCCAGGACCCCAACGAGTCGATCTGTCACTGGTTCCAGCGCTGGCAAGATTTGTGGATAAACGTTGCGGGCATCCACCCGGACAGGGCGATCCACTGCTTCAAGAACAGGTGTCGGTATGAAACCCTGGTCACCAAGATCAAGAGGGTCTACCGAACGCTTGACAACATCCCTGACCTCTTCGAAATCACCAAGAGCTACTCGGAGGAAGACCCAAATCAAGATTCAGATGATGAGTCTGGGCGACACTGCACTAGCGTCTACAACAGCGGTCGTAACCACTAGCTCCGATATAGCAACATGAGCCAAACTTGAAAGTACCGCAATGACGGCCAACCCGACTTTGTTGCCAACGCCAGCTATGGCCCGCGTGACCCCAAGAACTTCCACCGCAACTAGAGCAGCCCCTGCGGAAATTCTACGGCAAATCCAAGATTCAACCTCGCAGCCCTCCTGAACCAACACCATGTGTACCATAGCAGGGAGGGAAAACCCACCACTCACACGACCGCGACTGCCACTCTATTAAGGAGATCGAAAAGGCACAGTGCACAAGGGAAGGACCATGCTCCGATCAACAACGTCAACACCGGTGCGTTCGGCAATGCAGCCGGCTTACTCCACATGTTCACCGGCATGGTTACCAAGCAATAGAAGAAATTCCTCGCCCATTCCATTGCCGTTAATGCAATCCAACAAGTGGATATCCCATGATGGCTCAACTATTCCGAGTAGAGCATTACCTAGAGTCACGAGGACCACGCTCCTAGGATCGAGTACACAGGGTGACTCGCCCTGGTCGTCAGACCCAAATTAGCCGATTATTGGCTACCAAAGACCCTAATGGATGGAGGGAGCTTCACCAACATTAAGTATGTTGATACATTCAAGCGGCTGCAACTCCCACAGTCAATGATTGAGTTGACTCTCTGCACCTTCCATGACATTATCCCAGGTCAGAACGTTTACCTGATTGGAAGGTGACGCTCCTAGTCACCTTCGACACAATTGAAAACTTTCACATGGAGCGGATCGTCTTCGAGATGGTAAATTTCCGGAGCCTGTACCACCACGTACTCGGGCGATAGGCGTTTGCCAAATTTTTTTTGAGGGTAAAACAGTAGGGCAAAAAACCCCACTGCAACTTTTATAGATTATATAGAGTTACAAAAGAAAATTTACAACCATATTCCACCTCAAAAAAGAGGGATAACATGCTAATCAACTATGTCCTGTCTAAATTGGTTTCAATCCAAATCTTAAGGCCCTGATAATACTTCTTCTTAATTCTATAAAGGACCCATCTTAATTCCTGGGCTACAATAGCCTTCCAGGTCTCCATCGATGCATGCTGATTGTTGAAAATTTCATTATTTCTGCAAATCCAGATGCTCCAAGTTCCAATAATCAGAATTTCCATTGCAAAAGGGACCTTGAGATCTTTTTTAATACTGTCTAAAACTGTAAAGATGCTTTGATCAGCCGAATTGACCTGTGAAATTTCAGCCCAGCAGGCTCTTGCAAAGGGGCATTCCCAAAACAAATGTAAACTGGTTTCTTCACTATTGCAGCACTGGAAGACACAATCATAAGATGCCAGAGAAAAACATTTCCTTTTCAGAAGATTTCTTGTGTTGAGTCTATCAAGCAGTAAGAGCCAGAAGAAGAATTTGTGCTTTTGTTGACAAGAAGATTTCCATATCCAAGAGAAATGTGGCTGCACTGGTTGGTAACCGACTAAAGAGCAGTAAGCCTTTTTGACCGAAAAATTACTGCCCCAAATGTAAGACCAACAATCAGATTCCCCTTCCCTGCCAGAATTGAGAATTTGATCAAGACTTTGGTATTCCTGATAAGCTTGTTGGGACAAAGGAAGATAAAAGAGATCCTGAGTATTTGCAGTATGCAGGAACTCACTGACAGAGATGTGAGGGTCTTTTGCATATGAAAGGAGGTGAGGAAGCTTATGTTGGAGGCAACTATCATTCCACATATCAGTCCAGAATAGTGTGGATTTCCCATTTCCAACCAAGCACTTTGCAAGTCCTTTAAAAATGTCAATCAGTTTTAGATGAGCTTTCCACCAAAAGGATCCCTCAAGCCTTCTTCCAGGTAGCTTATCATTGCAATAGTAAGTATTCCAAATCAAGTGAACCCAAGGAATATCCTTATGATTATAAAACTTATCCAAATTCTTCAAAAGAAGAGCAGAATTTTGAACATTAAGATCAAGAACTCCTAATCCTCCCTGGCTTTTGGGTCTACAAACTTTCTTCCATGCAACAAGAGCAGTACCTCTAGCTTGAACATCAGAAGTTTTCTTTCTCCACAAGCATTGCCTCATATATTTAATCAACTGCTCCTTGATAGTGACAGGGAGATCAAAACAACTCATGTAATATATGGGAAGGGAAGATAGCACAGATTTAACTAACTGCAATTTCCCCCCATAATTCAAGAAGTCAACTATTCCACACAACCTTCTTTCAACTCTCTGAACAATAGGCAAGAAGTGTTCCACAGCAGGTTTATTCAAGCTCAGGGGCAAACCAAGGTACGTAAAAGGCAAGGAACCAGTGAGGCAAGAAAAGGTATTGGCAAAATGCACAATCCTCTCTGAATCCATATTAATTGGCATCATGCTGGACTTAGAATAATTGACTTTGAGTCCAGTGGAAAGAGCAAAAGTATGAAGGATTGCCTTAAGACACAAGAGTTTCTCAGAATCGGCCTTAAGGATTACTACAGTGTCATCTGCATACTGAACCACAGGGAAGTCAGGACAGAAAACATTCTCAGTGGGCAAAGAAAGAAGACCCAGGTTCATTGCCTTATTGAGGATACTTTGAAGGAGATCAGCAGCCAGAACAAACAATAAAGGAGACAAAGGATCTCCTTGCCTGACACCCGTTTGCCAAATTCATGGCAGCCACCCATTAGGCCTATAACATGATGAAGCTCCTGGGCCTGTGCGACATCATCACCGTGCACGGCGACCTCGACATGGCCGTGGAATGTGAGGACAAGAGCGCCCAGCTCGGCGATGCTGTCATCGCCGAGAAAAACAACCATGCGAACAAACTCGCGAAGTACATGAACATGATTGACAAAGATGACCCCTCCGGCCTGAAGAAGCCAACCACGGCAAGCTATGCACCGGACACCTTCTAGGCTTCCACGCACACTCGCCAGGTTGAGCTCGTCATGAGAGAGTCGAACCAACAGGGCACCGTAGGGACCAACCTCACTCCCTCATAGGAAGGCGCGCTCATCGAGTTCCTACGTGAGAATCATTACATCTTTGCCTGGAAACCTCTGACATGTCTGGTGTCCCGAGGGAACTCGCTGAGCACAAACTCAATACCGACCCGAAGGTGTGACCTATCAAGCAACCCTGGCAACCCTTCAATGAAGAGCGTCGCCGCGCAATTATAGAAGAGGTGCAGTGGCTACTCACCGCTGGGTTCATTTAACAAATCAAGTACTCCATGTGGCTGGCAAATCTGTCCTGGTGATCACGAAGAACAACAACTGGAGGATGTGTATCGACTACACCAACCTCAACAGCGCCTGCCCAACGAGGAATCCGTACTACCCCGCATCGACCAAATCATCGACTCGACCACGGAGTCTAAGTCGCTCTATTTCCTTGATTCCTACTCTAGGTATAACCAGATCAAAATGGCGACTAAGGATAAGGACAAGACAACATTCATCACGTCATTCGAAGCTTTTTGCTACACCTCCATGAAATTCGGCCTCAATAACACCGGGGCGACTTACCAACAATGCAGGCAAGAGTGCTTGGCAAGCCAAATTACCCGCAACATCCATTTCTACATCGATGACGTGGTGGTGAAGTTGATTCTGCAGGCACAAGATAAAGCTCAATCCGAAGAAATTCACATTCGGCATGACGATCGGCCATCTGTTGGGATACGTAGTCTCCAAATGAGGAATTGATCCAAATCCCTCCAAGATCAACAATATCGCGCGAATCGGCAAACTCGAGTTCCTGTGCGATGTCCATAAGCTGGTATGGCGAGTCGCAGCTCTTAGACGCTTCATCCCCAAACTCGACGAGAAGGCAATGCCCCTCTACTGCCTGATGCACAACAACCCCACATTTGAGTGGGATAGCGAGGATGACACCATGCTCGCCATGTTGAAATAAGCGCTACTCGCGACACCCTACCTTGCTACACCTGTCGACAAAGAGCCCATGCTCTTATATGTTGTTTCCTCCAATCGAGTCACCAACTCTGTCATGGTTGTCGAATGACTAGAGGAATGCAAGGAACGCCCCGATCAGCGACCGGTGTACTACCTCAGTGAGGTTCTCATCGACTTGAAGGAGCACTACCTCTAGTACCAAAAACTGGTCTACGCGATATTCCGAACACAACAGAGGCTACCCCACTACTTCCAGGAACACCAAATCACGGTCGTCTCCTTTGCTCCGTTATAGTACATCATACACAATTTCGACGAGACTGGATGGGTTGCCAAGTGTGACATCGAAACCGGTGTCCACAACATCAAGTATGAGTCCCACAAGACCATCAAGTCACCAGCCCTAGCATACTTCCTTGTCGACTGGGAGGAGGTGCAACAACCACCACTGCCGCACAACTACTATTGGACCATATACTTTGACGGGGTCCAAGAATGCAGACGGGGCGGCATCAGAAATCATGCTCACCTCTCCAAAGGGTGATAAGCTTCGCTACATGCTACAACTCGACTTCACCCCTGCACCAACAACATGGATGAGTACGAGGCCATACTGCACGATATCCGTGCCGCCAAGGATATGAGCGTCAACCGACTCAAATGCTACTGCGACTCTAATCTTGTTGTCAGTTAAGTCACTAGAACCTACGACACTGTCGCCCCCAACATGGTGGCATACTGCCAGGCTGTGGACTAGCTGATAGGCTACTTCACATGCCATTCTGTTTAATGGGTTGACCGTAGGAAGAACAAAGAGGCAGACATGCTCTCAATCATCGGTTCAGCTCGCCAAGCACCGCCACCTAGCGTCTTCGTCGATCTCATCAAGGCTCCCTCGGTCTCTTCTCCAAAGGATATCGACCTCGAAATAACTATGGAGCCTGACTCCACCTTGGTGACCATGATGACCCCGTCGAGCGACTAGACTAAGCCCTATGTCTCCTTCCTCGAACACAAGGTCCTGCCCAAAGATGAAGCCGAGGCATGAATGATCATATGGCACTGCAAGTCTTTCGCCCTCATTAATGACGAACTCCAGAAGCATAGGATGAATGGCGTCTTGTAGCACTGCATAAAAATAGAGGAGGGACGCAAGATTCTACCGGGCATCCATGTTGGCGTCTACGGCCACCCTGCTAGCTCTCAGTCGCTAGTTGCCAAGGCAATGTGCCACAGCTTCTACTGGTTGACATCCCACGCCGATCCAGTCGACATTGTCCAATGATGCGTCAAGTGCCAAAAGTATGCCAACCAGACGCATCTGCCCGAATTGGCGCTGAAAACCATACCCATCACATGGCCATTCGCCGTATGGGGCATAGACATGGTGGGCCGCTTCAAAACGGCAGCTTCTGGCTTCACCCACATATTGGTCGTAGTCGACAAATTCACCAAGTGGGTCGAAGCAAAGCCTATCAAGAAATGCGATGGCAAGACCGCCATCAAGTTCCTCCACGATCTCATCTACTGGTATGGCTACCCACATAGCATAATCATTGATAACGGCACGAAATTCACCAAGGGATCCATGGCCGAATTCTATCAAGAACATGGGATCCGACTCGACCTCGCCTCAGTCGCGCATCCCGAGTCAAATGGCCAAGCAGAGTGAGCCAATCAAAGCTTCCTCCACATCCTCAAGCCACGACTACATGTACCCCTCGAGCGCACCCCGGGATGCTGGGTCGAAGAACTCCCGTCAGTGCTTTGGGGGCATCCGCACCTCCGTCAATAGATTGACGGGGTTTACACCTTTTTTCATGGTCTATGGCACCAAGGCGGTCATGCCCACCGACCTTGAACACGACTCACCACAGGTCATCAACTAAGTGGAGGAGGATAAAAAATCTACCATCAAAATGGGATTAACCTACTTGACGAGGCGCGCGACCTTGCTCGCTCCTGCACCGCCATCTACCAGCAAGGTCTACGCCGCTACCACAGCCGATGAGTCCATACTCGCACCTTCCAGGAAGGCGACCTCGTGGTATGACTCGTCCAGGACAGGAAGGGCATGCACAAGGTATCCCCCATGGGAGGGGCCATTTGCCATAGGTCGAGTGTTAGGCAACGACGCCTACTACTTAGTCGATGTACGTGGCAACGACAAGCTAGATGTCGAGCGACCGTGGAACATCAACCTCTTGTGAAAGTTCTACACTTAGCTCCCTGACTTGTGCACCCCTATGCTATCAATGAATAAACAGAATCATGCTACAAATTGTGTATTCACGCCATTCCTTGTGCCAATCTCACTAGTAATAAACAGCAGAATTGCTAAACCCACCAGTCGTCAACCCTTGGGAGTGTGACTCGGTAGAGCCAAGTAGTGCAGTCAAAGGGCACCGAGATTATTCGGGCCTTATGTTGTTGTAATACCCTAGAATCGGCCCTATGCAAGTTTTAGCGATTCCTGCCAAACCCTCATAGAAACAATTCAAAGATACCCACCAGGCACTTGCGTGCGGGTGGAAAACAAAGTAATACCATTAGACAATAGTCCATGATGGAACCCACATAACATATGTACAAAAATGACTCAACGAGTCAAGAATAAAGATATACAATACAAAGATACAAATCACCTTGAAAATTATACACATCCGAGTACGGATAAGAGGGAAATTGAGCTAAGAGTCCTGAACAATAACCAATGGTGTCCATAACCCTGCCTAGGCCAAGACAGAAGGGTAACCCTGCTAACGACGTCGATATCAGACCTGCTAAAACAAAAGGGGTGCCGACAAAGGGCAAAGGAAAAAGAGACCAGCTAGTACTGAAGCCAGTACACGGCAAGACTTAGAATTCGGCGGCTCTCACTTACATATTATGGTGGACTGAAGCAGCAATACAACATGCACTAAACAACCTATAGAGATTTGATACAACTGTCAGCTATCAGAGAGAGATAAGAAATACCTATATGGAACCAACCTGATACCAGACATACCCATCCTAGTATTTCCCTCTCGAGACCAAACGAGAAAGTCCTACCTAGGAAAATCACACGATTGGAAATTTTATTCATTCTTTCCATAGTGGTTATCCAAATTACTAGTCATATCAAATACAACTCAAATTATAATAGTAAACTTTAGTTATAGTTGTCTATGATCGAGAAACTGTGCTCCAAGTCATCCATAACCACAGACACGACTTTTTGAAAACATTTAACCTTGCAAGGGTGCACCAATCACACGCACTTCAACCCGTTTTTTAAGATCAATTAACATACACCCATCGGTATGTCGGCGGGGCCTCGGACACAATGGTTTCCCAGACACAAAGCAAGTATATGGGGGCCACCCTACTAAGTTAACCGTAACGAAGTCGGCCGACTCCAAAGACGGACCTAGAGGTTGCAAGATCGGCTAAGAGATCAGAGGCCATAGGTATACTCCTCAACATAATGACCCACATCATAAATAGTACAGTAGTAAACGCTCATCGAGCAACAGATAATAAATATGGCATAACATGGCATGAAAACTTCAAATTAGTTTGTGGCTTTCGAGGGAGTTGTGACAAAACAGGTAAGAACGTTAGTTATCCGCGATGTTTTTACTGCGCCTCATAAAAGAAACGTCATGGACCGCCTAGATTCTTATAGTGTCCTACGCCTATGCAACAGTAATAAACGCTCATCGAGCAACATATAAATAAACATCTCATACATGGCATACATGGCATAAGTATAATAGGTATTGTATAAATCCCGAACTAGTTTGTGGCCCTCAGAACAGTACTTTTAAATCAGGTACTAAGCTGATAGGGGTGTCCATACACCCCACATGTGGTTAGCACGCTCTGTCTCAGAATAGGTGACAAGAACTCGGATCCTATATGAACACAGGGGAGCGGGATAATAACCAAATCTCAACAACATTAGTTATCTACTTTCAACATTTAATTAACAAGTTATAATTAGAACCATGATCATCTGCACCGTTAAGAATATGCCTATCCCAACATCGATGGAACATCAACGACGCGAAGCAACACCTGAGCAAGGAACTACGACTCGCCAGGCCGACTATCTACCAATCAACTTGTAATCGGAGGTGTCCAAGACAATATAGAGGTTGCAAGGAATATAATGGTGTACGGAAACTCAAACAATGCGACACAGATAGTAATAGATCAACATGAGGAAGTAAAGACTATAAATACAAAATAGGTAGAAGGGGGAGAATGCTCATCTAAAAAACACTGCCGAAGGTTCATCCGAAGAACGGGTTGAAGCTCGCATCAACTCAACGGCCTACTCCATGAAAAAACAAAGCACTAAAAGAAAATAGCGGATGCACTATTTAATACTACCGCGGGCATGATGCATGACAGGCAAAGCTGCGATACGACTAGGCATTATTAAGCGGAATCGGGGTCCCGATAATTAATTAGATGATTCGTTTTGTTTAGGTACCCCGAAAAATTAAATGTTATAAAGCATATCAAAACATGGCATGAGTGAGCTACATAGAATTAAATGGAATAGGGCAATATATAAATTACCCCCTCACATTTTCCATATGTTACTTTATAGGTGAACTTTAAACTACCACCAACCCACACTATACACGATGCAAACATGGATATAGATGGCATATTTAAGTTCAATGCATTTCTGAGCAAAATTCAGATACATCAGTTTTCAAATAGTGCTAAGGTTAGAAAGATATGCAATTAAATATAAACAACATAAAGAAAAAAACAAACAAATTTGTTCAAAATGGGAGAATATGGTCGGAACAGAGGTTTGCACAGAAGGGAACGATCTTAATGTCTCCTGAAGGACTCTAAAAGGCCAAGCGAATCTGCAACACAAAGGATTTGGTCTTAGCTACACGAAGTGGAGACGCCATGAATCAAATACAGCAACTAGCTTCATTTGTTGACACATGAAAGGATGCAACGTACTATGAGTAGACCAAAAGAGTGGTGGGTTAGCTTGCTAGCTAGTTCAAGCTAGCTAGGCCGGAATGGATACATGCGCTGGCATGTGCGCGCGCGCAAGCGGTGACGCAGCTGAAGAAAACTCATTTGTGAAGTGCTGTTACATGCTATTGAACTTCGGCTGTTAAGTTCAATGCATATCTGAGCAATATTCATATACAGCAATTTTCAAATAGTTCTAAGGTTAGAAAGATATGCAATTAAATATGAACTGCATAAAGAAAAAAGCAAACAAATTTGTTCAAAATCGGAGAGCGGTTGGAACAGAGGTTTGCACAGGAGGGAACGATCTTGGTATCTTCCGAAGGAGTATAAACGGCCAAGCGAATCTACAACACAAAGGATTTGGTCTTAGCTACACCAAGTGGAGATGCCATGAATCAAATAGAGCAACTAGCTTCATTTGTTAACACATGAAAGGATGCAACGTACTATGAGTAGACCAAAAGAGCCGTGGGTTAGCTTGCTAGCTAGTTCAAGCTAGCTAGGCCGGAATGACGCAGCTGAAGAAAACTCATGCGTGAGGTGCTGTTACGTGCTACTGAACTTCGGCTGTCCGTCACAGGTGAAAAACAGTGAAAAAAACAAGAAGAAAACAAGAGCGTCCAAGCTTGATCTTGCGTGTTGAAGGAGTTGATCTACTCATGGTACCACCGGCTCTTAATGTGTATGATGAACGAAGACAGCGACCACTGTAATTAAAATCAACGTGCTCGGGAAAATGCAGAAAAAACAACGGCGCTGAACCTGCATTTTCTGAAGAAACCATAGTGCGCGACAGCTGAAAATGACGATCTTCTGATGACGATTCCGAGCGCGTCCGGTCTCGAAACCGAGCGCCGTTTCGTATGCTGGAAAGCTGGTTCAACCGAGAATAAAGGAGAGTGAATATCTGCTATAGAGATAAACTATGCAAGACGAGAGATTGTGAGGAGCAGAGGAACAAGAGAGGCGACGCGTGCGTGTGGTGAAAATATACAACATCGAGCACCTTCTGCCAGAAGCGACAGAGGACTCCAGTTCGAGCTTGTTAAATAAATGGAGAGCTTGGAAACGACCGAGGCGAGGATACGGTGCACGAACTCGAAGGAGGAGCAGGGGAATGGAAACATGATTCTCACCACGTTCTCCCTGTGCAGACGACGGCGACAGAGAAGGCTTGGCGGCGGCAAATTCGTCGAGAAAACGCCGGTGGCCGGAGGAAGAAGAAGCAGAATGTGCCATTGATCACGGAAGCCTTGGGCCAATTCCTCTCATGGGGTCGACGAGGATGACGGGGCGCATCATCTGGTAGGTTCCTCTTGGCGCTAGGGGCTCCATGACGACGGCTCGTCGACGGTGCTGTAGGTGACCTTCGGTTGCCTGCGAGAGTAGTGGAAGACGAGAGGGTGGCGGAGCCGGCAGGCACAAGAGGAACGTTAGGGTTTTACGGGGTCTGGTTGGGCGGGGATAAGCAAGAAGAGGCAGACATCGACTGGTGAAGGCGCGGTGGTTGAAAAGGGTCGAGGGGCTCACCGGAGCTTGGCATGCTCTGTACGGAGAAGATAACAGTGAGCTTGTCCAGCTGGGTCAAAAACTGTTTTAGGTTCAGAAAAAAATGAAGATTTGCTCGGGTTGAAAAATATTAGAATTTAAACTTTGTTTGAATTAGAAACAGATGCTGGGTTTAGATAGGTGGATCAAACATGACGGGTATCGGAAGGTTTAGTTAGAACAAAGGGTTGAAGCAAAGTTTAGCTAGTTATGATGGTTTGATTTTAGCTAGCTCCAAAGGGTGCTCACGTCTAAGATTAGATGTAGACGGTTTAGGTAGTGGTGGATTGCATGGAAGCATGTATGTGGCATGATCACACGTGTAATGAAATAAGGTAGAAAGGAGAGGGTGAAATCTAAAGATCACCAAGATTGAGTAAGAGGAAGATTCAACCACCAAAAGAAAATAGATAGACTAAAGGGAATAAAGATATGGATAAGGGAAAGAAGGATGAAACCCAAACCAAAGAATTAGATAGCTTAAGAACAAGTTGACAAAAGAGAATAGAGTAGAGAGAAGATGGTCACATGAAGATAACTATATCCACACAAGGACATATGGGCATGATTTAAAATCCACATGTCAAAATAAATAGAACCCATCTATCCAATATGTGGTATAGTTAGATAAGATCAAATGGACAAGATGGAGGCCATAAATTAGATAGAGGGAGTAGAATCAAGAGATGATGTCCCCAACTCAATTTGGGCATTTTCACAAATAGAAAATAACAAGACTCAAGAATATAATTTAGATATTATGGTTCCATAATAAATGGCACCAACTAGAGATAGAATAGAGGGAGGGTAAGATAGAGAGAGGGAAAATACAAATGTCAAATACAATTTAGAAAGAACCAAATACAAGTGAAACAATTTAAATGAAATAATCTTAATTATGTGTTCCATGCAATATGGTATGATGAACATGATGATGCCACGATGATGTAGAAATTAAAAAAATAACAAACAACTTTCTAGTTAGGGATTCTTGGGATGCTATAGTGGTCCATGAAAAACGCCACGCGAATAGACACCATCGGAGTCGCCCCGCTCGACTGGCTTTCCGAGCCAAGACAACCGGCCATGCTTCTCACAACACCCGGTCTTCCTCATGCTTCGACGTGTCAACTCGAACGGTTAAGGTCCACAGTCGGGGACTCATCCACATGAACCCTCAAGCGCTCTGGGTAAACACCACGTATGAGAGCACACCTTGGAGTCGCCAAGCGGCTGGCTCCCCGAGTCAAGCGGAGGAACGCGCTACACACCCATAGTGCAATTTGTCCTTCCCCACCTTAGGACCAACGACTCGAACGGTTCAGTACCATGCTCATGAACTCGTCACGCATGAAACTCTTACGCGTCTTAGGAAAACACCAAGTACATTGCGACCTTTTGAGTCGCCTCGCGACTGGTTCCACGAACCACAGGAACAAGACGCGTAAAACAGCCATAGCAAAATACACAATTAAAACGTCACACATGACTGAACAAAAACGCTCGGAGACTAGCTACCCCCGACGTGACTGAATGCACAAAACAAATCAACTACAAACAATTAAGTCGGACGCGACTAGCAAAATTGCAAAACAAATCATTCATTCAAACATTGCACCAAAAATGTTTTTTACAATTTGCCACTTCACCCTAACCCTCTATTACAGAGACACTAATCATTCCATAGGCTTTGAAGAGGACTTCTATTCCGACTCCCTGACCCGAGCAAAGGGCTTCCACGGGTTGGCTGGATAAGTCGTCAGCGACTTCGCAATCGCGGACTAAAATGGCCGCTCCGACGGAAGGTGGCGATGCGTCGGCTCGGTGTCGCCGGGGGCCACTCGTGTCTCCTGGTATGGCAGGAGGTCGCCCATTTCTATTACACGCTCCGCATAAGGAGAGGCCATCTCATTCAGTGCTAGGACTTCTGCGATCTCTACCTTGCCGGTCGCCGAAGGATACCCGCTGGTGACATCGTCGAGCTAGAAGTCTTCGGGGAAGTGCGCGAGCCCAAGGCTTAGCGCCATGGTGGCTCCACGACGGAATGTTGAGGGCATCATACACTCCACGACTGCTGGCACTTCCTCGAGGTAGCTCCACACCTCCGTGAGCCCCCCAGGTAGCACCTCGGTGTGTGTAATGCCCTGCAACATAGCGCGCACGCACATCGCAGAGGCCGTGGCCGCGTTCGGCACTGCTCGACGCTGAGGTCCTGCACTGTCGGGTCGCAATGACCTATAATATCTACAAGTGTTAGCAATAAGATCTCAGATCCCAATACGCTTGGGGACTCTACTCCCCTGGGTCTCCGTTCTAAAAAGTAATCAAAGAGCAACTTACCAAGAAGCTTGCGGCAATTGCTGGTGACAAAATTCTCTAGAGAAGAGAACTTGTCCTAAAGACCAGCTATCACCGATTCGGAGGCCTTGCGGTCCCCCTCTGCCGCGGACGCCGCCGTCCTCACCTTCTCCTTTGAATGGGCCAGTCCGGCCTTAACCGACTGAAGCTTGGCAGTCAGCACCTTCATCTTGTCCTTCCTCGCAGTCGCCGTAGACCTTGCAGCTTCAAGGTTCGCCTTCTGACATACCCATCACGGTACTTTGGAAGCACGGAGGCGTGGTTGTATGCACAACGAAATACAAGGTCAAATTCAAAAGCGACACATTTGCGAGATATAAATTTGAAGACAATCACTCACCAGCGGCAGTTTGGAGTTTGTGAACCGCCTACTAGGGGACCTTCAAATCCTACTCCAGTCGATCCAGCTCCACTCTACTGTCGTCCAACTCACGCAGCAGTATAGATAAATATGTTAGCAACATAAGGCTCAACTCGCTACTACTTAGTGACTCGACCCTCGGGGACTGGGGAATATCGAAAATTAAAGACTCTAGCCACTAAAATTTACTGACTAGACCCTCAGGGACTGGATATACCTGGATGGCTTGGCCAAGCAATCGGTGCAGTTCGATTGATTCCATCGATGGAAACAGAAACGCCACGTCTCTAGGCCTTTGCGCCATTGAACCAACATTTCCGTCAATCACCTCCTTGATGGTCGGCGACTGTGCTGCCACACTCGCCGTCGTTGCCTTTGCGAAGAATCGTGGAATGTGGCAGAAGTCGCAACTGGAGAATTGATCGGTGGTGGGGAGACTTCCCCTTCTGGTGCCCTCTCCACGGGCGCGTCACCCTTTGCTGGAGCCTCCTTCACGGGATCGTCTTCCTCCTCCAGCAACATTTTGCCTCTGGAGGGACTGACGACCGCGATGTCCTTGATGACCTTTGCTCCCTTCATGAGGGAGTTGTTCTTCTTATTCTTCACGTCAGGGGTAGCCTCCTCGGCTTTGTTCACCGTCCACTTTGTTAGTATCGTCTATTGGGAATATGCCCTAGAGGCAATCATGTATGATGAGATTTCCCATTGTATTCATAAAGATATTAAGTAGTCCTTGTATAATCATCTGATGTGTATCATTGAATATGTGATTCGGTTGTGGAACTATACATTTATATTGTTTGTACTAAATGTCCTTGGTCATTGAGGTTGTGCTGGACACACAACTTACACCAATGTGAAAGTTGGCTTGATGACTCGGTTCCACTTGTCATGGGCATGGAGATGCTATTCCAACTTACACAGATTCGGCTAAATACTTTAGCGAGTCGGGTGGACCCATATTGAGGTACAACGAACAAGTTGTCATTTGTATATCTCAATCAATGTAATCCTTAGACCTGAGGTTGTTGCATAGTCCGAGTTGAGGATCACCGACTTAGGTTCTGTCAAACGTTGATCCATAACTGGTCAGTTATAAAGGCAGAGTTCAGGTCGACTGAGAATCAAGCTGCGTGATGTGAATAACCAAGATGGGATTTTGCCCCTCCACTCGGAGAGATATTCTATGGGCCCTCTCGTGAGATATGATTCGAAAAGCATGGCCATGCACGACTCGGTTAAGTGTTAACCGAGGCGATCGACTAAGAGTTAGTTGGGTGAAACACTTATCTCGGATCGAGAAGAGAGTCGGACTATTTAAGGGATGACAATTATTCGCCTATAGTCTCAAAAGGTATATCGTGAGGCAAAAGGGACTCGGACATAAGTCGCATTGGAAAGGCAAGTCGTCATGACTCTTTGGTACTTGGGAGTCGGCACGTTCTGCTAGGAGCCGCTACCGACTGATCGATTGAGAGTCGGACTCCAATTGTGTCCAAGTAGCCATGAGCCTGCGGGATCACACACTTAAGAGAGGGAGCAAGTTCGGATTGGATCTGAACCTGTAATCTGGTTGGATTGGACCTAAACCGGATTAGGACTGAGTTAGTGAGTTGGACTCATGGTGACTAGTGTTATATGGGCTTTAGTGAATGGGTCGCGAGAGCAGAGCCTATGTTCACTCCCTATATATAGTGGAGCACCGTAACCCAGAAAGGTTAATCGTTGTTCGGTTAGGTCATTCCATGTGTTGGAAACCCAAGCTCCATAGTAGTCCAGCCATCGTTACGAACCTAGCAGTTCGCCGACGGCGCTCCTCCTTGTACGTGTGGATACCAGCGGAGGTGTTGTATGATCAGCACCAGGACGATCGGATCGCAAAGGACTGCACTGCATCAACTGACGTGCTTCATCAGTAATCCGCAACTGCGCGTCTAGTGGTAAACCTCGTGGCCTTCTACCTCAGCTGGATCTTGGGATCACCATGTTAGAGGAAATTTTTTGTTTTATCTCCACGTGGCCCAACAGTGGTATCAGAGCGATAGCTCCTAGTTTTAGGCTCGAGATCTCGCATATGTGATATGCGGTTGGCTGTAGATGAGATCTATGTGCTGTTTTGGTGGTCGATCTATGAGATAGATCGGTTTTGTACGAGGTTGATTGGATCAACTATACTCAGGGAATGGTAAATATGATTTTCGTGATCATACAGCTAAGGTCGTGGAACGACAAACCCCTACCGGTCGGCTTCCGCCATCGGGGTAGACTGTGACACGTAAATCCAGATGCGATGATCGAAGATCAAAAAGTTTGATCGAAGATCAAAAAGTTTGATCGAAGATCAAAAAGTTTGATCGAATCAGAACAATGGTCAGAATCCATGTCCGGATCAGGACCGCTGGCTTCGCCCTGTCGTAGCGCCTTAGATGTCGTTGCGGGTTTCACAATGCCGGTAGATATTGTATCTATGCATAAATTGTTTTTGCAGGAAGTTGTGAATGGTATGGTTCATGTGCATGTGATGTATGTGTGTAATCCATACGTGATCTACGAATCACGGTTTTTGTCAGCCGGCTGGAGCCTAGGTGCTGTCATTTTATTGTATAACGACCTGCGTGTCGGATTCTCCATGTAATTTACTTTACTAAGCTAGTGTAGTTGTTTGGAGAACCCAGAAGGCATGCAAGGCGTTGTACATGTCGGCGACATGGAGTAAGACGGCAAGTGACAAGATTTGGCACGAGTCGGATTACAGGCTTTGTGGAGATGGAGATCGCCATGAAGAGAGCCATACCATTTCACATTATAATTGCTTTATTTTGTGTTATTGTTATGTCTCTGTTTTACCTCTATTAGATAGTCGGTAAAATTTAATCCCTCAAAGAAGGTCTAGTCGGTTTTCCCGCCAATGTTTGCACCATCACAAGTCGGACATTTTTGGTAGTGGGCTCATAAAATTGAGGTGCTGCCAATTCTTTCCGACTAGGTGGGTTCGAGTCAGACTCTTACTGCGGAAACACTCGGTAAGCTAGATGGGTGTATCACAACGGTTGTGGGGCTCGGGGAAAAGTCGGATGGGAGCCGGGGCATGTGATGCCACCCGTCCAATAGGAGTCGCATGAGATGCGATTGACAAGGAGTTGTCTACCTAGATCACTTGGCGGCTAGCGGTGATGCTAAAGCTCACTAGCCAATTGCTTATTTAGGATCCTGAATCACTAAGCAACCATCGGAGGGGTGTTGGTTCTAGTGGGAGCATAAAATATTAAAATGTTTAATATGCTTGCTCTTTTATGAATACATGTCTTAAGTGTTTTGCATATTTTCTGTTGTAGATCATGGCACCAAGTAGCAGTCAATCTCAGATATCCGGTTTTGCGTTGAGAACCATTCTTGAGAAAGATAAACTGAACGACACTAATTTTACCAACTGGTATCGAAATCTGGGAATTGTTCTCAAACAAGAAAAGAAGGACCATGTCCTAGACAACCCACTTCCAGATGAGCCGAATGAGAATGCGACTGTGGCTGCCACCAATGCCTACCGTCGGGCTAAGGATGAGTCCACGGATATTAGCTGTCTTATGCTTGCTCACATGGAACCGGACTTGCAAAAGCAGTTCGAGCATGTTGAGGCCTATGATATGATCGAAAGCCTCAAAATTATGTTCCAGGCTCAGGCGAATACTGAGAGGTATCAAGTCTCTCAAGATTTGCTGAGTTGCAAGCTTAAGGATGGTGATCCACTGAGTCCGCATGTGATCAAAATGGTTGGTTACGTGAAGTCTCTGGAAAGGCTTGGCTTCCCCATTAGCGAAGAGTTCGCTACGGATATAATTCTGAACTCTCTTCCTAGTGCATATGGGCAGTTCATTTCGAACTACCACATGCATGGTATGGATAAGAAGCTCACTGAATTGCATGGGATGCTCAAGCAGGCAGAGGCGGATCTCAAGAAGGGCGCTAGTCAAGTGTTGATGGTGCAGAATAAGGCTAAGTTCAAGAAGTGTTCTTGGACTAATAAGAAGGTTAAGTCAGGAGGAAAGCAGGATCAGGACCCGGTCCCAAGCACTTCCTCAGGGACTAAGCCATCTCCTTCAGCCGGATCCACTTGCTTCTACTGCAAGGCGTGTGGCCACTGGAAGAGGAACTGCAACAAGTACTTGGCCGACAAAGCCAAGAGTGGAGGTATGACTTCCGACTCAGGTACACTTGTTTGCAATGTTATAGACATATATCTTGCTGATGCACCTAATAGTTCTTGGGTATATGATCCGGATCAGTTATTCACATCTGCAACTCGTTGCAGGGACTGGTAAGAACTAGGAGCCTAGCAAGAGGCGAGGTTGATATTCGAGTCGGCAACAAAGCAAGAGTTGCTGCATTGGAAGTCGGCACGATGCAACTTCATTTACCTTCCCGATTCATTATGGAACTGAATAATTGTTATTATGTTCCAGTGCTCAGTCGAAACATTATTTATGCTTCATGTTTGATGAGGCAAGGCTATGAGTCGAATATCAAGAATAATGGTTATTCTTTGTATTTGAATGATATGTTTCACGGCTTTGCACCCGTCTAGGACGGGTTATTTATTTTGAATCTTGATGGTGAGTCGGTTTATAACATAAATGTTAAAAGGTTGAAACCAAATGATCTGAATATGACTTACTTTTGGCACTGTCGGCTTGTTCATATAAGTTGGAAACGCATGCAGAAGCTCCATGATGATGGACTCCTAACTTCGTTCGACTTGGAGTCGTTTGAGACATGCGAATCTTGCCTTCTCGGCAAAATGACCAAGACACCTTTTGCAAAGAGTTGCGAAAGGGCGTCCGACTTGTTGGGACTAGTACATAGTGATGTATGCGGACCAATGAGCACGACAGCTAGGGGTGGTTATGAGTACTTCATTACCTTCACTGATGATTTTAGTAGGTATGGATATATCTACTTGATGAAACATAAGTCGGAAGCCTTTGAAAAGTTCAAAGAATTCCAGAATGAAGCACGGAATCAACTCGGCAAGAAAATAAAGTTTATTTGGTCGGACCGAGGAGGCGAGTACATGAGCCATGAGTTTGATGACCATCTGAAAAGTTGTGGAATAGTTCCTCAACTTACTCCGCCAGGAACATCAGAAAGGAATGGTGTTTCGGAAAGGCGGAATCGGACCTTGTTGGACATGGTGCGGTCAATGATGAGTCGGACATATCTGCCTTTATCATTTTGGGGTTATTGTCTAGAAACAGCGGCGTTCACACTAAACAGAGTACCATCAAAATCGGTAGAGAAGACACCACATGAGATGTGGACAGGCAAAAAGCCAAGTTTGTATTTTCTTAAGATTTGGGGTTGTGAAGCATTTGTTAAGCGACTTCAGTCGGACAAGCTTACAGCCATGTCGGATAAGTGTATTTTCGTGGGGTATCCAAGGGAAACCTTGGGTTACTACTTCTACAACCGAGAAGAGGGCAAAGTGTTTGTCGCTCGGAACGGTGTCTTCCTTGAGAAAGAGTTTATCAGTCGAGGAGTAAGTGGGAGCACGGTGCAGCTCGAAGAAATTCGAGAGGAACCGGCTAGTAGAGAGTCGGCAAAAACCTTGGAGGTTGAGTCGGTCGTGGCAGCTGAGCCGGCAGCAACACCTGTACTATGAAGATCGGCAAGATTACGAAGTGTTCGTGATGTGTTACTGTTAGAAAGTGATGAGCCGGCAAATTATTCGGAAGCGATGGTGGGATCTGATTCCGAGTCATGGATTGGAGCCATGAGATCCGAGTTAATGTCCATGGATGAAAATCAAGTTTGGAACTTGGTTGATCTGCCATGAGATCCGAGTGCAAATGGGTCTTTAAGAAGAGAACTGATATGGATGGAAATGTTTCCGTCTATAAAGCACGCCTTGTCGCGAAGGGGTTCCGACAAGTTCAAGGAGTTGATTACGATGAGACTTTCTCGCCTGTAGCGATGCTTAAATCAGTTCGGATCATGTTAGCTATAGCAGCCTATTTCGACTATGAGATATGGCAGATGGATGTCAAAACGGCTTTCCTTAACGGAAATTTAACCGAGGACGTGTATATGATACAGCCTGAGGGTTTTGTCGATCCGGCTAATGCTGACAAGGTATGCAAATTTCAGAAATCCATTTATGGGTTGAAGCAAGCATCTCGGAGTTGAATATTCGCTTTGATGAGGTAGTTAAATCGTTTGGCTTCATCAAGAGTGATCATGATTCTTGTTTATACAATAAGTTTAGTGGGAACAAAGTAAACTTTCTAATCTTATATGTGGATGACATATTACTGATTAGAAATTATGTCCAGATGTTGCAAGAAACCAAGGGATCATTGCAAAGGAGTTTCTCAAGGAAAGACTTGGGTGAGGCAACATACATCCTTGGAATCCGGATCTATAGAGATAGATCAAGGAGGCTCATTGGATTGAGTCAGAGTACTTATTTGGACAAAGTGTTGAAGAAGTTCAACATGGAATCGTCTAAGAAGGGGTTCTTACCGATGTCCCATGGTGTAAAACTTAGCAAGACTCAGTGTCCTTCGACAACTGATGAGCGAAGTCGGATGAGTGCGATTACATATGCTTCTGCAGTCGGATCCATCATGTATGCCATGATTTGTACTAGGTCGGATGTTTCCTATGCTCTAAGTGTTGTGAGCAGATACCAGGCTGATCCTGGAGAGATCCACTGGACAACGGCTAAAAATATCCTAAAGTACTTGAGAAGGACTAAGGATATGTTCTTAGTTTATGGTGGTGAAGATGAACTCAGTGTAAAGGGTTACACAAATGCGAGTTATCTTACCGACTCTGATCATTATCGTTCGCAATCCGGATACGTGTTTATTAAAAATGGAGGTGCTGTGAGCTGGAAGAGTTCCAAGCAAGAGACTGTGTCTGCGTCTACAACAGAGGCTGAGTATATTAACGCATTGGAGGCAGCAAAGGAAGCTGCTTGGATGAGGAATTTCCTCATGGATCTTGGTGTGGTTCAAGGCTCGTCCAATCCGTTAGACGTGTACTGTGACAACAATGGTGCTATTGCACAAGCCAAGGAACCTAGACAACACCAGAAGAACAAGCACATACTCATGTGCTACCACCTGATTCGCCAGTTCGTGGATCAGGGTGATATCAAGTTATGCAAGGTACACACGGATGCAAATATTGCGGATCCGTTGACAAAGCCGTTACCACAGTCGAAGCATGAGGCGCACCTGAGAGCCATGGGCATTAGATGCCTAGACATGTGATGTCGGAAGATTGACTCTAGTGCAAGTGGGAGACTGTTGGCAATATGCCCTAGAGGCAATCATGTATGATGAGATTTCCCATTGTATTCATAAATATATTAAGTAGTCCTTGTATAAACATCTGATGTGTATCATTGAATATGTGATTCGGTTATGGAACTATACATTTATATTGTTTGTACTAAATGTCCTTGGTCATTGAGGTTGTGTTGGACACACAACTTAGACCAATGTGAAAGTTGGCTTGATGACTCGGTTCCACTTGTCATGGGCATGGAGATGCTATTTCAACTTGCACAGATTCCGCTAAAGAGTTTAGCGAGTCGGATGGACCCATATTGAGGTACAACGAACAAGTTGTCATTTGTATATCTCAATCAATGTAATCCTTAGACCTGAGTTTGTTGTATAGTCCGAGTTGAGGATCACCGACTTAGGTTCTGTCAAACGCTGATCCGTAACTGGTTAGTTATAAAGGCAGAGTTTGGGTCAACTGAGAATCAAGCTGCGTGATGTGAATAACTAAGATGGGATTTTGCCCCTCCACTCGGAGAGATATTCTCTGGGCCCTCTCGTGAGATATGATTCAGAAAGCATGGCCATGCACGACTCGGTTAAGTGTTAACCGAGGAGATCGACTAAGAGTTAGTCGGGTGAATCACTTATCTCGGATCGAGAAGAGAGTTGGACTATTTAAGGGATGACAATTATTCGCCTATAGTCTGACAAGGTATATCGTGAGGCAAAAGGGACTCAGACGTAAGTCGCATTGGAAAGGCAAGTCGTCATGACTCGTTGGTACTTGGGAGTCGGCATGTTCTGCTAGGAGTCGCTACCGACTGATCGATTGAGAGTCGGACTCCAATTGTGTCCAAGTAGCCATGAGCCTGCAGGGTCACACACTTAAGAGCGGGAGCAAGTTTGGACTGGATCTAAACCTGTAATCTGGTTGGGTTGGACCTAAACCGGATTAGGACTGAGTTAGTGAGTTGGACTCACGATGACTAGTATTATATGGGCTTTAGTGAATGGGTCACGCGAGCAGAGCCCACGTTCACTCCCTATATATAGTGGAGCACCGTAACCCAAAAAGGTTAATCATTGTTCGGTTAGGTCATTCCATGTGTTGGAAATCCTAGCTCCACAGTAGTCCAACCGTCATTACGAACCTAGCAGTTCGCCGCCGGCGCTCCTCCTTGTACGTGTGGATACTAGCGGAGGTGTTGTACGATCAGCACCAGGACGATCGGATCGCAAAGGACTACACTGCATCAACTGACGTGCTTCATCAGTAATCCGCAACTGTGCATCTAGTGGTAAACCTCGTGGCCTTCTACCTCAGCTGGATCTTGGGATCACCACGTTAGAGGAAATTTTTTGTTTTATCTCCGCGTGGCCCAACATCATCACCCTCGGGATCACTATGACTCATAGGCACCTTCACTATGGTGGCCCACTTGATCTTCTTCACACCACCCCTGAAGACATACACCAATGTGAGACTAGGAAATTTTACAACAAACAATGCAAGTCAAAGCACTCGCAGATAGAAAAGGAAATTTACTTGGAGAGTGGGATGGCGAATAGCTCAGTGCTGATGTGCGTCGGCTTGTCTAGATATGACACAATTGGATGGGATAGACCCACTTTGAACAAGCCCGCTTGTCGCGGACGATTTGCAAGCATGGGCGCCACGACAATTCACTTGTACGAGGTAGAAACTTGCTTCGATCTATCCTCTTCAAGGACCTCAAGGTCATCATTATACTCCTCGAGGCTGCGGCTGGCCTCCTCTTCACAACGCTTTTGGCCGCATGTCTTCCAGCTCGCCGAGGCTGGCTCCGGATCCTTCTCGGCCTCCTCTGCTCCCTCCTTGAAAGGATATAGAGGCCGCCTGGAGGAGGGGGAGTGAATAGGCGGTTAAAAACGTTTCCGAGAGTGGCTCAACAAAGGCAGAATTAAACTATCGTTTACTTTGTCAAGCACAACACCTAGAACAACTAAGGTTCACCTATGAGCACCAACAACTTATGCTAAGCAAGACAAGTAACTATGTGATAACAAGATATATACTTAAAGCATGAAGGCTATCACAAAGTAATATGCATAAGTAAGAGCTCTGGTATAGAGATAACCGAGGCAAGCGGAGATGATGATATTTTACCGAGTTCCTTCCAACATGGAGTACGTCTTGTTTGGAGAGGGGGTGGTATCAAACCACCAACACCACAAAAGGCCTCCTTTATTCTCTTGTGAATCTCACCCCAACGGGATCGATCCATGCTTCCACTATCGGTGCACTTGTCGGTGTCAATCCAGAGCCTCTCACAAGGTTGGGGCACTTCTACACAACTCAATTGGAGGCTCCCAGTAAAAAAGCTTGGGGAAAGCTCCACAACTTAATTGGAGGCCCCAAGTATTCCAAGAACCTGCAAAACCACCAAACCGTCTAGGGTTCCAAGAACCCAAGAGTAAAAAGCTTCTCACCTTTCAATCAATTGAATCCTCACCGAGAACTCAAACCGATGCACGAAATGTAATGGCAAGAACACAAGAAGTGCTCAAATCCTTCTCTCCCAAATTCCACCAAAGCTACAAAAGCTTACGGGGGAATAAGAGAGGAAGAACAATGGAGGAAATCCACAAAAGACTCCAATATCTAGATCCCAAGATGTTCCCCTCACTTAGAGGAGATATTGATTGGTGGGATTGTAGATCTAGATCTCCACTTTCAAAACCCTAAAGTATATGCAAGAATCAAGGGAGGGATTGAAGGGGAGAAAGATCAAGAGGGTTAAGAATGGAGGAGAAGACTTGCAAAACTCGAGCAGTGTCCATTGGGGAAGAAGGGCCCTTTATATAGGCCAACATATTTCTGACCATTTCCTGACTATTGGGGAAGTGTCAGACCGGAGACTCCGGACAGCAGTCCGGAGAATCCGGCCAATATCTGGACTGAGCTCCGAACCACCATTCTGAATGACCCAACGGCCCTAAGAAAATCTCCTCCGGAAACTCTTCAAAGACTCTGGACCCTGTACACCGGAGACTCCAGTCTAGCCACACCGGAGACTCCGGCCCGATGCTTGCACCGAAGACTCTGGTCCATCTCTGGTTGATCACCGAACCCCCATGCAGTGCATCCTGGGAAAATTTCTAGACGCCCCTCCAGAGATCCTTGGGGAAACTCCTGTCCACACCGGAGACTCCGGTGTTTGCACACCGGAGATTCTGGTCTGCACCAAACAAGAGGCAAACTTCAAATGGCGATATCTTGAGTTTGGAAACTCCGATTGACCCGAAACCAATTTTGTTGGAAAGGGGACGACAAGAGCTACCAAAGTGAGAACATTTCGTGTATTATAATGTGAGATATATCGCTTGGTGGGAAACCGGAAAACCTCAAGGATCAAAAACGTAATAAGATATAAAAGGGAAATACGTTTTTGATGAACTAGAGCTTGTTATGAATATTACCACAAGCTGTAGAACCTCACATGGATAAGAACCAAATAACAACCAAGAAAGGATGATGCTAAGTATGCAATGGTTTGAGCTCTCTCAGAAAGATATGATCGAGTTACTCAACTGAGAGCCCCTCTTGATAGTACATTTATCTATCCTATAAACCGGTCTCCCCAACTAACACCACGAGACCGGTAATAAGGAAACCCTATCAAGATCATACCTTTTCCTTGCGCATATTCCAGTTGGTCTTGATGTAGACGGTCTTGTCCTTCTCAATATGGAACACCTTTCTTGATTGCTCTTGTATGCACTCGCTTGATGAAGACTTGCAAGTTACTCCCCCATACAACATGGGAAAACCTTTACTTTGACCATGTCTTCATCGATCCATGATCACCAAGGATGGAAAGCTTCAAGCATGATATCTTCTAGATATGGAACATCTTTAGCTTGTACATCATTTCTTCTTTTCTTCATTATGTTGATGCCTTGAAGGTACACCAGAGATATTACTCCATCTTATTCTTCAAGACATACTTTCCATAGGTTCAACTCTCCCATGACCAATCGCCCGATCATTCCTTGATCAACACTTGATCTTCTTCACTTTCTTCTACCTTGAAGCCAACACATGCTCCAAGCATTGCCTATGGACAATTCCTACAAGTATAACTTGATACAAGCATTAGTCCATAGAGATTGTCATTAATTACCAAAACCACACATGGGGTCCCACATGTTCTTTCACTCCTCCTCCTCCTCCTTAGAGGCATCGCCCTCTTCATCATCGAGGAGCTCCTCGGGTACCTCCTCATCAAGAAGAGGTAACCAGTGTTGCAGTAACTGGATGGTCTGCAAGCAAGAAGAACGAATGATTCGTAGATGCGACTGCAAAAAGATGACTACGAATGAAAGAGGAACTTACTGTGGGGGCTGGCCTCTTGTTCGGCCTAAATGGAGTAAGACCCACATGAAGATCGGTGAGGGGCATGCCCGTAATCTTATTCAGAGCCACAACGTAATCCTCCATGGCCCATTATGCCTGAATTTCCTGGGAGCAGTCGGACGGTCCGGTGTACTCGTACATCCAATGTGCTTATGTTGCGAGAGGAACCAGTCGCCGCCCGAGCCAACAGTTGAAAAGGTTGATCGTATTCAACCCTTCATCACCCTCTGTGACGATCGAGGAGCTCCTTGATGATGAAGATGGGTGAGCCGCCGCTACGAGCACCCTCTGCGACAGAGGGAGCTTCTTCGCTGATAGACGTCGCGGATTGCTCCACTCTGTTGTATATGCAGGAATCGCCACCTCTCCAGCCGGAGTGGTTTCCTTGGTGTAGAACCAGAACGTTTTCCACTCACTAGCTGCCTTCGTCAGCAGTATAAACTTGAATAATTTGGCACCGGGTTTCACCTCTAGTAGGTGACGCCGCCCGTCGCCAGCAAGGACCCTCCTTTACCCTCACGACTGGCTCGACCGTGGAACAGCTCGAGATAGAGCGGGAAATACAGGCGACACCCAAGATAGCACTCACAGAAGGCGATAAAAACCGCCAACTGCGTGACACGATGTGGCCCTAAATTGTAGGGTTTGATTTTGTAGAAATGAAGGAAACTCCTAAATAAAATGGAGGTAGGAAACCCTAAGCCGCGCTCTACGTGGTTGATGAAGGATATGAACTCCCCTGATCAAGGTTGGGGCTTGCTCTTGCCCACTGGCGGAGCTCGCTAGTTCCCCTTGACTAGGATGCCCGCGTCCAGGAAGGATTGCAACAGGCGGTGGTGTACTCGGACTTGGTCCATGTGGGCGCCATAGACGCGAACTCACAGGATCTGAGAAGCTTGGATCGGAAGAAAATGCAGGCAAAGAAAACATGGAAGAAATAGGGAGAACAGGTGAGATCCGCACATCTCTCTGTTTCTCGCCTTATATAGAGGCCCCACCCAGTAATCGTGGGATTAGCCATTGCTTCGCGGTAATTCCAGCGAGGTTACCATTATAAATTAACTAACAAGTAGTTTGACCTTGCTAACGGTCCAACTTCGACCAAATTGGTCACTCTCTTACTCCACTCTCTCATTCCAATCGTCCGATCGAGGTGACTCAGAGATTGTTTGACTCGCCAAATATACGATTCAAACAAAGAGACTTCTCCCTTCATTGGAGGAGTTTGCAACCGATTCGACTGGGCATCCACTCGGACTTGCCTACTCTGACTGCCAAGCAATGACCTTTGTCGAACTTGTTTTTCACCTCCTATACGATATGTTTTTCAAGTTTTGTATCTCCATCTACTTGTTTTACCTTGATTGAATCTTTGTCTGTTTACCTTGACTGAATCTCTGCTTCTCATCTCTCTCTCCCTCTTTGTGTCTCTGGGGAAGATACTTTTACGTCGGTAGCACAACCGGTGGCCTCCTTGTGCTTGTACAGAGGGTGCAGCCATACAAGACACGGTTGTACAACCCCTTCTCGGGCGCTATCAAGCGCCTGAGTGTGGAGATACCGACCGAGCAGGTGGCTTCTATCGTTGTGACGATGTTCCCGTCGTTGATGGTGTTTACATCAAATCTTCAGAACACCATCATTCGGTAGGCGGATGGGGGACGGAGGAAGGCAGTCGCCTGGTTTTTGGTAAAGGGCGGTACATGCCGAATGACTTCGCGGAACTCCAGAGCATGACTTCTTACGCCGGTGATGTTTTCGTCGCAGACAGATACGGGTCTGTCCTCTCGACTATGCCTGGTACTTCTCATGGAGATGTCCAGATGCAGCGCTCCGCATGGACCCTGAAGATGCATGCCACCGTCGAAGTCCCTGTTTTGGGATGCCGGTACCCGGAGAATTGTTTTTACCACGTCGAGTACGTTTTCGTTTTGAGTGGACCGGTCTACGGCGGCAAGCCCGTTTTTTACCGGGTTGATACACAAAACCGTTTTCTTTAGCCGGTTAGAGGCATCGGCAGCCATGCTCTCTTCATTGATGACAATCGATGCATCTGCGTCGACAGCGCTAGGGTACCCACGGTGCAGGCTGGCAACATCTACTATCTGGACCTATCCCAAATTAGATCTTACAACTTTTAGGCTCTTGCGTGGGAAGAGGAGGATTATGGAGTAGGAGGATTATGGATTAATGACCGTCCTTTCGAACTCGATCGATACTTGGCAGAGTATTGTAGAATCGTCGAGCATTCTGAACTGCAGATGGTGCCGCCTTATGGCAAATATGGTGCCACCCACTATGATTACTACGACGGCTACTCGTCATATTAGATTGATGGATCATGTTGGTCTGGTCCTGTTGTATTCGCTGTCTATGAATTATATGCAAGTGCAAGTTGTATGGTGTGCCTATAATACTATGGATGCTCTATGTTTCAAAAAGATCATGTGTTGTACCTCTTTCAATTTCGTTGTTTTTCTATGTACATATAGTAATTCTGATACATGAGAAATTGAATGCAAATACGCGAAGAGAAGCTAAATCCATGTCATAAATTATTAATAGGTGGCACATTCCAGTGATGCGTTAAAATACGTACACATTCATAACAATAACACTGTCGGCAGTATTGCCAACTTGAAACTGCAATTAACATGTAGTGGTTGTTATCGAGAGAAAAATGTCTGGTATACACATGACGCTTGTATGTTCTATGCTGCAATTCGGCTGTTGTGGGCAGGGAAAGAAATGATGGGCTTCACTGAATATTATGCAGTTAGACATAACTTAGTCTTACAAACATAGTCTTAACTTGTTCTTACACAAATAATCAAAGTAGTCTTACGCCACCGGAACTTCCGGCGAGCCAACCGGCGAAACGGCCTCCGAAGCTGGTGGCATCGTCGGAACGAACCAGTGTGCTGCATTTCGCCGTCTCTCATTTTCTATCAAATTGTACGACCCCACTGATGAGCCAATGGAAGGCCCCCTCCCCACGACGTGGATTCGGCTCTAGGTCGGATCTGGAGTGTCAACATAATAAACGCGTGAGTGCGCATCAAACAGACAGTCTGCTATCAACAGTGGAAGTGCAGGCACCTCAGCAACAACATCACCATGTTCTCCCTGGACTCCAGCAGCAGCCTTAGCCGGTATCTCCTTAGCTTCACCTATAGCAACATCAGCTAGTATTTCGTCAGCTTCACCAGCAACATCATTAGCGAGTATTTCGCCAGCTTCACTAGGCGCAGCAGCAACTAGTTCTTCTTTAGCTCCACCACCACCACCAGCAGCATCATCAGGAGCCGGGGCTACCTGAGAAATTATAGGTTCAACAGCTTCAGGGGCTCCGAGGAAGAAAGGGTGGTTGATCCTTCAGATTTTCGACTCTGCCCCAGACCTGGTCTACTGGGTCTTTTGATGGACACGCGGACCTCGAGAAAACTTGACACCGCAGTGATGGGTATGAAGAAAGTTGTGTCCCCATATGTTCTATTGTATCACCAACGCTGTTTAGTGCACTCCTGATATGAATCCACACGAGTTTAGCACCCTAGTTGACATCGTCTCTGAGAGGTGCAAGGAACCAGTGCCGTGATACATGATTAGCATCCACTACTACATCTTCGATCACTGGAGCTGGAATGACGCGTGGGGCTACGTGTGTACCTGCGTGTTACCTTCAGTCAGTAAGCAAAATTTTGAATGGGATATACATGCTATATGGCACCATGACTCACCCCAGGTGAACGACTCCCAAACACGGACGTCACCGCTAGGTTCAGTGACCTCATAAATGTGTTATGGTGTGTCGTCATACATGCTGGAGGTGAAGATGGTGTCGACATACTTCTCCGGCCGCAGATGGTCGACGCGCAAGACTGTCCATTCATTGTCATCTGGGCATCTAATGAATGTGATTTCCTTGTCGAGCACCGCTAATAGGTTGTAGTGCCAAGTCTTCCACATCAGGAGAGGCTTCTGTGGGAGCTGTACCTTCAGGAACTCATGTTCTGCCATGTTGAACCTATAAGAGAATTTAGATTTTGGCGGCGTCCACCCATGGTTGAATGCAGTAATGCCGACATCCACTACAGATGGTGGTGTAAGTCTCAACGATCTGTAGACATTTTTTAGAGTCCAAGTACTCTCGTCCTAGGATAAAAGGACCAGCCACTCGCCATTGCCACCCACCCAGTTCTGCTCATCATCCATTTCTGCCTCCTCTGTCTCCATGATATTCACCATTACTGATTGCGACCACTTGTCCAGCAGCATCAGTTTTGCATGAACATTCTGCAAAAGTTTTTTATTAGTTGGTAGAATCACCTAGCATGGATTCCATTGCAAATACAATTTGCCACAAATGCGCTCAGATTAAATTATTATATACGACTGTCTCCTCATCTCTCGCCTAAATTGTGCCTGTGTCACTATGAAAATACCCAATATATCAAGTAGGAGCAGAGGTTCCCCCAAACAAACTCCTAAAGGTGATCATAAACAACTAGGGACATAACAATCTTAAATCGTCTAGTTTGTTATTTTTTTTTGAAAATAGAATATCACCTAGCAGGCATTCCATTGCAAATCCAAATTGACACCTCATCTATCACCTAAATTAAGACTATATCACTACCATAATACCAGAATATCAAGTGCAAGCAGAGCTTCCTCTGTACAGAATAGTCTTAAATGGTTCAATTTGTTCAAATTGTGCGTGCACACAAAACGTTCGACGGAAGGAACATAGGATTCCGGTGAAAGTTCAGCACATATGAATGAACGGTATGACTGAGTCAACAAGCAAGATACTGGAACTTAAGTGGCCATCGCGGTCGTTTGGCCATATGCTGGTATCGGGGTAAAGAAGGCCCGGCGTGCCAAATAGTTGTTCTTCCATTTCCCTCATCAGCGGGCGGAAGCCAGGGATGCATCGACCGAGGCGACCGGCGGTGACAATGTCCAAGTCCTTGGAGACCCTGTACACGTTCGCATGGCTGAGGTTCGGCCATCCCCAATCCTCGCGGTGGCACTCGCCATGGCCAGTCGTGTCGTCGTCTGCCTTACTCTTCAACGTGCGGCAGTGCCAGCCCCACGGTTTACCCATGGTGGAAAATGGAGGCTGTAATCAGGCAGATTAATCGATGCATGGTGATCCGGAGGGAGATGGATTCGTGAGGGGATGGAATTAGGGAGGGAAGCAGTTGTTCGAGTAGAGAGTGAGGAACCGCTGCCGCTGGTCTCATCCGCGTGGAATATCAGTAGGGGGTGTGGTGGGTGTAATTAGTGAGGGTGGGCACGAGGACCGTCTAAAGGGGGTGCAAAAATAAATCGTGAGGGGAAATTTATGGTCCTACCTATTGGAGAGGGAAGGTCAACACGCTCAAACATGAGTACGCTTTGACTTGGATCGTGTATGGCGGACCTTGATTCCACTGCATGCAAGTGGCACGGAACCAATTCCATCCAGCGCTTGGGTCGCCATGTAGAGAGCATCACTAGCAATGCAGCTGCCACATGGAAATATGGAATGATGCACCAGTGTGATAGAAGTAGCATCACCACATCCACTTGAGTGTGTGTGTTCATGTGGATCATTTTGGATTGGTAAAAACACATGTAATGAATCTATGGAGTCCATGTGTCAAACCATGGTCATAAATCGCCAGAAAGCCACTATGAGGCAGCTGCCACATAAGATGCATCACAACATCCACTTGAGTGTGTGTGGTTATGTGGATCATTGTGGTTTGGTAAAAGCATCTGAAAATTACATTTGATCTTTTGTGATCCCAATGTGATGTAAAACCACACAAGCATGCAACTAGAAGGTTTCAAATTGTAGTTTTGGTACTTGCTTCACAAATGAAAGCCCTTTTTGACTTTGAGGGTGAAAGTTTCAAACCAAAATGGCTAGATATAATGCTACCATCATTAGGAATGGGGTGATACCCCTTGTTCCAAATTTGAGTCAATTTGAAGAACGATAGATGAAAACATGGTACACAAGTTGTTCTTTCGAGTAGTCGGACATGATCATTGACCTAACTACCCCCACATTATAGAGTGGACTGCTAGGGGGACATTTTTTCAGAAGTTTGTCATTTGTATTCAATGTATTTGCCACACAATGAACAAATTTGAAGGTTTCCAGGAGAATTTCTCAATTTATTATGAAATTTACAAGGCTTGGTCAACCCAGGGTTTACCAAAGTCCTTCGAGAGATTGTGAAAGCATCTGAACAGTACAAGTGATGTTATGTGGTCCCAATGTGGTGTAGAATCACACAAGCATGTGAAGCTTACAAATTTTAGTTTTGGTACTTGCTTGACAAATGAAACCATGTTTATGAGTTTGAGGGTGATTTTTTAAAAATTTTGAAACCATAATGGCTAGATAGAATACTAGCATTAGTGACATGGTGATACACCCTTGTGCCAAATTTGGGTCCATTTGAAGAAAGGTAGATGAAAAAATGGTACACAAGTGGTTGTATCGAGTAGTCGGACATGATCGTTGAGCTAACTAGCCCACATTTGATAGTGGATCGCTAGGGGGAATGTTTTTCCAATTTTGACATTTTTCTTGCAAAGTATTTGCCACACAATGACCAAATTTTAAGGTTTCACAAGAATTTGAGAATTTATAATTTTATTATGAAATTTACAAGGTTTGGTCAAAATAGGGCACAAATGTGATGTACGACCACACAAGCATGCATCTAGAAGGATTCAAATTGTAGTGTCTATACTTGCTTCACAAATTAAATCCAGTTTTTGAGTTTGAGGGTGAAATTTATAAAATTTCCAAAACAACATGGCAAGATAGAATGCATGCTATCATCATTACGTACCGTGGCGCAAACACAGGTATATAATTATACAATAAGTCATGATGATTACCATACATATTAAACATGGTTTGTACACTAATAATTACACATAACCAACAAAAGTTCTTGACAAGCTACCAGACATATACAGAAACATAACTGAAAGTAGTAAAATTTAATTCACTCCTCATCAGACCACTTTATGGGCTTTCCATCTTTCCTAGGAGACCAACGGACATCATTCCATCTGTTGCTTGTGTTATTGGCCTCCCACTGTTGACGACCTAAAAGTTCGTCCCACCTGTAAGGCGCCTTGGCTTTCCTATCTTCAGCTGCAGCCTCTCTGTTTGCCGCATCAGCTGCAGCCTCTCTGGTTGCGGCTTCGGATCCAGTCTCTCTCTTTGCAGTTTCAGCGTCACGCTCAGCTATTCTGCATTTCCGACATAGTCCTCCCCTTTGCTTGTCTTCCCTCTTGCAACTGGGGCAAAACACGAGGAAAGTTTGAAAGAAATGGATTTGAGCATGCAGCCGGTAGGTCACGTAAGCATCTATGGCTGCATACTTCCGGTTTATATCAGACAACGGCGTCTCCTCCCAAAAAACGTGCCCATCTTCAGGGAAAACTTCCTTCATTTTGGTGTACGACGGATCGATGATTCTAGACACGAGACTAGTCATTCCATATCGATCAACTTGTGCTCAGGAATTTTGATTCCCGCATGAGAAAACTTGACAGAATCAGATCTTTTGTCGACAGTGCAGAAAACAATTCCTTTATGCACAAGGAATTGGCGTAGTGCCGGACACTTCTTGTCAGTCCTGAAAGTATGTAGTTTGTCATCATAAAATGCATGGCCAAAACAATGAAAAAATGAGTAACTACAAATGTTGTCCATGCAAGATCATCATATATGAATATATTTTAAATGTACAAAAGTCTAGTAAATGCAAAATCAAGACTCTCAAGTATGGCTTGTCATAAATATTTTTGGTCCTAATAAAATTCAGTAGTTGCAACATGACCAAGTGGATAGATTCCATATGCAATAAACTTCACTAGTTGCAAAAGTGCGGTACTTGCAAGATCTCCACTATAATAAAATTTGGGACTACGACTATTTAGACAATGAAATACCACATCCTGAATAAAAATTGAAACTACAAAATTTAGTAAATCCAAGGTGAACACTCTGATAGTTATATAGTCATAATTCATTTGTTACTACAAAATTTAGTAAATTCAATATGAGCATATGGAAAGATTGCAGTATTTGCGAGAACAACATTTGAGCAAATTTAGGACTAAGACTGTTTAGTAAAGGCAAGATCAACTGATTAAAATCATAAAGTTACCATTAAAAGTAAGAAAACCCTGAAAGTGGTAGACTAAAGAGATCAGATCTACAAACCAGGAGTAGTGGTAGACGAGGACGTGTTGCCTTATTGCCAGTTCAACTGCGACGGCCTATTTATCGTCGTATTCCTCCTCCTTGGTGTACTAGAGATCCAATCCGATAAACTTGTCCTCGTCCTTCTCAAGACATTCCTCGTACATCCTCAGGACTCGCACAACTGTATCCTCCTCATTGGTGTAGATGACATGTATCTCTGTATTGCCATAGGAAGTGAACTTTGTCTCTCGTGTATAACCTTCCATGGCAGCAAGGAATAGACAGAAAGAACAACAGATGGGATGCAGAAGATAGAGGACATGAGTAAGAAGAAGGCTTTTAGAAAAACAAAGGGAGGGCTGGAACCATCATGACGATTCAGACGTCCTTGTGGAGAAGCATGGTGGCGGCAAAGAGAAGATAGAAAGAACAACAGATGGGAAGGAGAAGATAGAGGATAGGAGGAAGAAGAAGAGGGATTTCTTCGAAACATGGGATATGCTGGAACCATCGTTGTGATTCAGATGTACTTGTGGAGACGCGTGGCGGCGGCCATTCCATCTTCTAAGTAAAAAAATAATTAAAAGGAGCCCTCATTAAAAAGAATAATAAGGAGGATATATGCGTCTTGTGCTGTCACGTGAATTCAAGCTATCGGTCGTTTAGTCCTGTCCATTGCGTCACCTATAGCTCATGTGCTCTACATCACTACTTATCACGTGTCAAATCCTAGCATGCAATTTAATTGCGCATACATAGGTCTCGTCTGTGTGGAAGGAAAGGAAGGGGGCCGTAATTAGTGAGGGTGAGCACGGGGACCGTCTAACGTGAGCACGTTTGACTGCATGCAAGTGGCGCATAACCAATTTCATGCAAGAAAGTGAAAAAATTAATATTGGGGGAAACGTGGGGACCCACCTGTCAGCGAGTGAATGCACGCGCAGATTACATTTTACTTGGATCGTGCATGGCGGACCTCGATTCCACTGCATGCAGCTGGCGCGGAACCAATTTCATCCAGCGCTCCCGCCTTTCTTTCCAGCCACTTCCTGCGAATTCTCGGCATTTCCCGCCGCGTCCAGGCGCAACCATAAAAGTGGGAGTTCGTTGAGCTATCTTCGACCATACCCGCACAACCAACAACACAAAAAACCATCATGCCTGGCTGCCGGCGTCGACACGACGAGCTCCATGGCAACCCCGATGCTAGCAGAGAAGAGGTGCCCGAGCGGCCGCTGCCGTCGTGGTGGACGAATCCGCCAGAGTTGCCGGACGTGCTGCCTCCTCCGATTCCGGGACGCCCACGGATTTACAGGATGGGCACATCGCCGGGTCGCCCTTTATACAACCATCATGAGACCACCGGCGAGCCTTTCACGATGGCAGTGGAGGAACACGTCTTTCTACCGGAATACCGGCGATTGGAGCAGCTCGGATTGGTGTGTGGCGACCTTTGGGAAGCGGTGCGGGCCAATCCTGATGGTGCTTCCCTGCGTGCCTGCCTCGACCGAGCTGAAGAGGAGGTGCAGACGCAACGAGCGCTCATCAATTCTCTGAATGAGGAATGGTGTATCTGACCCGCCATAGCCGCCACCCCCAGCAGGGGCGGCCGCGTGTAGTCTTAGGTCGTAACGATGTTTTAGGGCGGCGTGAGTGTAACGATGTTTTAGGGCTTGAATAAAGATTTTCATTTCAAATGTCCAATGCCTACATTCATACATCATACATGGAGCGCGCACATCTTAGCCTACCCGTCGGAGTTAGAGGAGTCAGAGTGGTAGCAGTGGCACATGGTGTGGTTGAAGACACTTATGTTAAACTTTCCTTTGCCGTCATACTTTAAGAAGACGATATTGCCCGCTTTGATCTGGTGCTAGCGGGCAAAGCACTCCTAGCCGTTCCCGAGGTACATCTGGCCGAGGTGGTTGGACTGCAGGTCGACTGGGTACCTGCCTATCCTGAAGTCGTTTGCTCGCAGCATGGCGAGCGGGGGCAGCTCATCGCCGATCAGCGTCACGAACCTGCGGGGCAGGAGCAGCCTGTCACGCGGCATGCCATGGTGGATGGCCACGGTGAACTGGGTGCCTGGGTCGAAATCTTCGGTCGACGACGGCATTGAGGGAGAGCGTGGTGTCGCAGTGAGTTGGCCACATCCTCCATGCCTCCCTCGGTGTCCATGGCCTGCACGGCCAGCACGGCCTCCCCTCGACCCAGCGCCGCCGGCCATGGCTAGATGCAAGTAGTGGAGAAGGAAAAGGGGAAGGAGGAGAGGGATTGTGTTCCGTTCTATGTGGGAGAAGATGGTCACGGGTGGTCGGTTAAAAGGGGCGGCATCGGATGCCGGCGTGGAGGCCGAAGAGGGACATTGAAGTGTCCAGTCAGTAGGGCAGGCATCGGGCGGTGCCTACAGCGGCGGTGGAGAGCATGTCGTCCAGTAAGTCAGCGTGCCGCCGCGTCGTCATTGATGGCATAGGCTACCGCCGGTCAGCCATCTTCCAGTGCCTCTAAGTCGCCTCACCGGTTCACCGACTGGTTCGGTTTTTAAAACTATATATGCTGGTATGCGACTGCCAAATGTAGGGTCCCACATGTCAAAGAGTGAAGGTCGGAACGCGACTAAGTTTGACATAGATCGTGCATGGCAGACCTTGAATCCACTGCATGCTAGTGGCGCGGAACCAATTTTAGGCAGTGCTAGCGTCACCTCGTAGAACCGCCGTTTTCCTCCTCTTCCACCCCACTACGAACAGTCATGCACCATTCCACATACTAGGAAGGGCGGTTGAAATCTTGCAATAGGTAGTTTCGCTCTTCTCCATCTCCTTTCCTCCTCCATGGCCTCATCATCTTCCACCTCCACGGCCCCATCCATTTCCACTGCCACGACATCAGCCTCTTCCTCCGTGTCCTTTCCCTCTTGCATGTAGTCATGGACGCGTGGGATGTCAGAAACGACGGCCTGATAGGGACCGCGTACTTCGACATAGAAGTCCATGGCGGGAAGAAGCTCAGTGTCGTCTACACCACCGACCCTGAGATGGTGAACCGCACTATTGCCAAGTACAAGAATTGGCTAATCGGGTTCAGGTTCATGGGTCTCGACCTCGAGTACAACCGAGATCGCCGTAGGATCGCCGTGCTGCAACTCTCCATGGGGAGCACGTCCTCGTTTACCAGACTTTTTGTGAGAAGGGGGGGGGGGGTGATGGGAACATGTACATGTTGCTGCCATTCTGTTCTTGAGCCGTTTGTTTACAAAAGTTCTTGCTACATTATTTGTCTGAATCCATTTTCATGCAGGTGGGGCGAAAGAATTAGGTCTCTCTTTGGTGACTTTCTCGTGAACCACCAGATAACATTTAGTAGTGTTGACACCAGGTCTGAAAATGGCCTCCTTAACAACCCGACTATCAGAATTTTCATCCTGAGGAGTACAAAGTGGACATCCAGGATATTTACTGGATCCAAGGAACGAGAGGCAGTAGGACTAGTATGGCCGATCTTGCCTCCGATCTCATCAACCCGTGGTACGCTGACATGAAGGAAAAACTCCCGAGATGTAGGTGGAGGCGTTTAGGGCACGATTACTGGGAGGATAAGCCGCTTTCTAAACCTAACCTGAAGTATGCTGCTATTGACGGGTATGTCAGCCACGAGTTGTACCGCCAGATCAAAGTGTTCCGTTCCAAGAAACGCGCCCTTCAACCACCACAAAGGAAAGTGGGTTACTACAGATACCATGATGGAGAGGAATCTAATAGCTGGGGCAAGCTCCCGAAGACATCCTAGGATCGCTCGCCTTCTCCGCCAATCAATCCAACAGGATGGGATGCCCTTTTTTAATGCATGATTGTTGTGTTTGTATGGGGCTTGTTATGTTTACGAAAATATGTTCTTTCACAAGTACAATGTTTGATAGCTATGTGTGAGCACTTACGAACTATTGTGTATTACCTTTTCGAACTATAATCTGGGTGTGTTTATGACTATAACCTTCATTATAACAATAATTATGTCTGTTCTACTACTGCCAAGCACGATGTGTGGAGTTTTATAGCATATTATATTATGAATGCGTCCTTAGATTGTGCCTGTTCGTGGACAATGGCATCTGATATTTTGGATCCCACCATAATCTCAGGTATTTATATTTAGTAATACTTCCTCTCTCCCAATTTAGGATGCGTATAGTTTTTGACACGCATACCAATAGACTGCATGCAAGGTTGTGGAGGAAAATCCTGGACTAAAATAACCATTTCCCGATTTACTCATTACTACTCATGCATGCCACCGTGTGGAGCCTCCCCATTAAAACTCATGCATGCATTGGTTAGTCATCATTGTGCGAAGGGAAACATATAATAACTTAATTGCATGCAGTATTTAATCAGGGGCAAAAGAGTCAGGTTAGCACTAGGCTTCCATGCACAATGCGCATCCTAATTTGAGAAATCTTGAAAAAATTATGCGCATCCTAAACTAGGAGGGAGGGAGTACTCCCTCCATCCCAAGGCTTAAGGAATTTTTTTTGAGTGGTCAAGCCACGGAAAGGTTTGGCCAAACTTTTAGAAAATTCAAGACACGAAAAGTAAACCCAGGCACTACATGGCAGTTCTGGATGCTGCCGCATGCAAATGGCACCGATAGAATTTGCACAGCGCAGAGCTGCGGGGCCGGGAGGCCCTTCATTAAAAGCGGAGGGCGAGGAGGAGGGCCGGGAAGATCGTATTTACCACCACTACGGTATTTACCTACTATGAAGAAAGTTTGACCGGTCGAGCACCATCGGTTTCAACATCGCAGGGATATGATTGCGTGGTCGTGCTGGGCAGGAAGGGTGTGCGTGCGATTTGGTGATGGCATGGGGATCGAGAGGGCGGCGACACGGATGCAACACACACACACACACACACACACACGAAGACATTGCGTCCGATCCAACACACCACATATAGTCTCATGTTCTAGAAATGACAAAAACAACTTAAATTTATTAGGTGCAATAGGAGGCAACAAGGTCACTTCTTGGCCAGCTTGGAGCAGCGGATCTTGCCGATCCCGAAGGATGGGGATACACGGCCAGTCCTGACGTACTCCGTCAGGAATTTGCCATATGCAGCGTGCTTAGCCTTGGTCGCTGGCTTGAGTGAAGCATTGGGGATTTTTGTAACATCCTAGCATTTAGGAAATAACGAAGGTTAGATTTAGGAATTTAAGATGTTACATGCATTCATCTGTGAAAATGTGGGTAAATTTTTCGCCAAATAAAAACCTAAAGTGATCAAAGTTTCTTTCATACTTTGAGATTAGGTATAGTCTTGAAGGATATTATTATAGACTTTGATATGATCTTTGTGGACTTATGTGTTTTGGGAAATGAAATTTGAATTTAAAACTTGAGTGTTTGAATTATAATTCAAAATGATTTTTGAATGATGTTTGAATCTTTGATTTAATTATGAGTTAACCAATAATAACTCAAACTTTATATAAAGAGAGCAATTAAGGATATGAATATCCATTTCATAATTGTATTCAATAAATAAGTTACAAAAATGTAACTTATTAGAATCATCCACAATCTTTACAATAGCAAATAAATAAAGAATAATATTTCTTTTAGTAATAATAGTACAATGTTTATTACAAAAGAATAAAAATAAAGAATACAAAAGAATAAATTAAAGATTACAATTGAATATGATAGTTATTACAAGTGACTAATCTATAAAGAAAAATAAAAACCTAAACTAAAGTCTTGATCTTCAAATCTGGTACCTGCAAAATAAAAATAACTTAAAAGAAAAAGAAGGTTAGGATTAGAATTATTTTTACTCTCATAAGTTGATAGTGAAGTGCATTGTTAACTTTTTCATCATTGAGTATATAAGGGGCAAGTTTCACCAATATGAAATAATGTATCTTTCATAATTTTAAGCCATAAGTCAAATAACAGCAAGGAGGGGCAAGTTTTACCAGCCAAGTAGAAGTAACTAGATGAAAGTAACTTTCAAAATTCAAAACATATCCACAACTGTGTAGCAGGCACACAAGCAGCACACACACCAAACTGCATGGTGCGTGCTGTCAACACCACAACAGCAGCACAACCAAACAAAACCATCGACACAGCCATGGGAAACCAATCCCCACACCATTCCATTGCTCTTACACACCAAGCACAGCAGCCAGCAGCTAAACGAAGCCAAAGCCAAGATAGATCAAACCAACCAAAGCCCAGGATCACATCACCAAGATGGTGACATAAGGAGGGGGTAGATCAGGTGGATAGCAAGACCAAGATCAAGCCATCAGGATCAGGATATGATGGGCTAGATCATGGACAAGCCAGGAGCTGGAAATACTAGGGGAGCACCAGATCAAGCTACCACAAGATCAACCACTAGAAACCACAACATCAAGTGATAGTGGTGAGTAAATAAACCATCAAATAATCTATCTGTCTAAGATTAGACAAACATACATGATCTAACTCTTATTCAAATTCGCAGAAAGCACCCAAGTGGGGTGAATCCATCCCTGAGGTTTTAAACTATAAAAGCAATCAAAAAGGTATAAAGATCCAACTAAGTCTCAGAACAACATCATTGATCTAGTTATCAAGCTATATTTCAATTCAAGAATGAACATAGCTAAGATTTAAAACTCTAGGCACATCTCTACAATTAGAGTAGAACCTTAGGATTTAATCTTATGGATCTATATAAGTTATCAAGCTTACAATCATTTTTCCCAAACTTTGATTCAAGAAACAATAGCTGGTATCACTACCAGAAACCATCCATGTGAATCAACAAGATAGAGGTCTAAATCCCTAAAACCTCATACCAACATCACTGGTTCTAGGGATACAAGGAAAGAGGATTTCACTTATCTATCATGCCAAGCCAAATCTTAAGCTTGAATAAAACCACACCAAGTAAAAGAATCTAGTCTTGTGTGCCATACAAGTATGATGTCGCAAGAACAGTTCTAAATTAAGCAGGTTAAGCATCCAATCTTCACAGATACAATCAACCAATTATCAATCACTTTCCTGTTCTTAAACACAGGAATCATAAACAAGATATTCATATATATATATATGTCTTCATTGTAAGAGACCATTTTGATCTCATTTTATACATGAATTCTCAAGCCAACAGTACTAAGACAGTGACTTCATCACACCATACTCACTGTCATTAACCAAGTAATGACAGTGGTAAGTTATCAAAACAACTAGCTTTACCAAGTATTGTTTTCAAAGAAACTGTATCATCTGAATCATATGAAAGTTAACCATGGAATCATCAGCAGTAAATCGCTAGCATCACCACAGCTAATCCTTAGCAGTAAGTCATAGCTAATCACCACATAACAGATTCAGAGATCATCAATACATGATCTAGTTCATTAGTATCTAATCCACATCAGTGTATGAACCCTAAGCAGAACCAAGAACCCTAATCAGGACAGGATAGTAACCAAGAAGGTCACCACCAACATCTAGCATAGGGCCTAGTACAGAGAGCACGAGGGGAGAGGAATGACTTACCGAACGTCCTCGCTGTAGAATAGAAGAGGAAGTAGAGGGGCCGACGACCATGGCGTCATGGGGAGCACCCCCAAGGGGGCGCTGCGACCCATAAAGCGACACTGTGGTGACCATAGCCACGCCTAGGGGCGAGGTGAATCACCACGGCGCACGACAGCAGCGGTGGCGCCAGGATCAACGCCAACCCCAAACCCTAGGGTTCGGGACAACATCGATCTGGTCGCAGGAGGGCTCCAAGTCCAAATCTAGTTGGACAGGAGGGAAGAGCGGGGTCGACAACCTCTTCCTGCACCACGACGGTGGCCAGGACGGTCCACGACAGCGGGAATCGCTGGCGGCGACACCACTGACCACGGGGTCGGGGAAGGAGAAGGAGAGGGGTGAGCTCGAGAGAGAAGACAGTGATTGATGGGCTGGGTTGGGCTAGGGATCCTTCGGGGTGCTGTTTTGCCTTTGCCCTACTGGGCCACAAGGGCCCAATAAACCCAGAAGGCCAGCCCAAATCATTTAGAGTCTGTTTTTAATAAATAGGAAAAGACCAAAATGCCCCTGAACTTAAATAAACTCTAGAAAATAAAATAAAAGTCCAAAAATTATAAATAAAATATTTTTGGATTCACAATAATCCAAACTATCCACATAAATTAAGAACTAAAATTTTGGACATATAAATTTTATTAAGAATTTTGTAATTTATATATTCCTTATGGAATTTTACAAAATTATTGAACAATGATAAAAATAAATAAAAATAAGTTTTATTATATATTAATGTTGTAGTATTTTAGAAAAATACTAAACAAATATTTAATACCAATTTTTGATATTTAAGTGATAATTCTTAAAGGAATTATTAAAACAATAAAATTCCAATAAAAGGGAAATAAAATAAAAGAATACAATATTCTAGTATAAATATTAAAAATTAATATTTATAAATCCTTTACTATTAAAAACATTTTTTATAATAATGGGGAGAATGCATAACAAGTTAAATGATGCATTGCATTACTTTGCATAATCATTTTGCTTCTTTAAATATTGTCCTTACCGGGCAATAATGATGTTTTTGTAGACATAGAAGCTCAAGGTCCAGTGCAAGCATTAGACTTAACTACCTTGCCATCACAAGGCAAGTTCATCACTTGCTCATATCCTTTGAAGAGTCTTTATCAAAGTATTTGCAAATGGTGTGTTATCGTATATACTCTAAAGAAAGAAAATATTATTTTCACAAATAAAGAAATATTAGATATCATCCTAAGTGATGATATAATGGAACAATATAACTTAGAGTTCTAGTTGCAATAATGATGATCAATTAGGGACTTAATAACCCCTGACATCAGTGATTCTAGCGCCGTATATTATGCGTTAGCCATGAGATTTGGAATGGGACAGAGAAGTCAGATGTATCTTCTTCCTCTTGCATGAAGACGGATGTGCAGGTCGTGGCCGTTATCCTTGTAGCGTGCATATTAATTGGTAATTCATAGAGGATATGCAGCATATGGGTGGGAACCCTCATCGTCCCATGATAGTTCTGGCATCTAACGGTTTGTACAAACCATTGCCGTAATTCATTATGTGGGCATGGTGTACACCAAGGAGGCATGCGAGGTCGCGAAGGGGGCAGTGATTGGCTTGGACCAAGTACTAGGCCCCACATCATGGAATTGTGGATGGGAAAGTACGCCCGGTTGTGCATAAAGGAGTTGATCTCTCATGGGTAAAGTAACGCACCTCTGCAGAGTGTAAGAATTGTAACTTGTTACTCCCTGTTCCGGGAAGGAGCTACGAACGCGGCAGGAAAGGAACTCCATGAAAGTTCTGGTCAACCTATGAAGGCTGATGGTCATAGAATTTCTGAATAAAATAAATCCTTGAAGAAAGATTTACAAAAACTTCACAGTGCCAAGGATTTATAGTCTAAGGTGGTAGTTAGAGCATCAAACTTCCCACCTTGCATATAATGAACTTGTTGGGTAACGCTGTTACTCATCCTTTCCTTTGATCCCTTGCTTAGACTCTGAGGATCCCGAAGATGTGCCAATGTATGCAACTGAATATCAAGAAGATGTGTTCTACGAGGAGCCTGACCTGTCAGGAGGTGTTGAAGGAGTGGATTACGAAATCCGCTATGGTGTTGAAGATAATGAGTCCAACTAAGTATCCTAGTCAGTAGTAACTAATGGATCCGAGTAGCATGAACTCTATAGAATAAGCTGCTGAGCTCAACTCCTAGTCAGAGTTGCTACTTTTAATTTCCGCTGAAACACTTTATATCTTGGTTTGTAAGTTGAAACCTTTTGAAGTCTTGAACTTCTGGTATTGTAATAATAATAACGTGTGAATGTTTGTAATATGGACCCGCAATGTTTCTGTTGTACCACTCTGAGGGTTGTGATATTTATGGAACGGTGTTCTGTGGGTGTCATGTCAACGACTATAGTGTACTACACATGCAGTGGTATACTGGGTCACCACAGTCGGTATCAGAGCAAATTGCTTTGACCTTAGGTTGGAAACCTAGTAAAGGTTATTACCTGTAGGAAATTTTAGCAACGATAAAGAATTCTCTAAAAGTAATATAATGGGTATTCAAATGAGAATATTCCGTTATATGTTTTAGTGCGATAATTCTTTGTTATGATGCAATATATTATTGGTTACTAATCACAACTATATTTCGGATATACAGAGCTATGGCACCAAAGTTTCCAATATAGACTTTGGTAAGGAAAGAGGAGACTCTTGATGATTATCAAGGATCATTCACAGACCAACTTCGTCAACTTTTAAAGATCTTTAGTTGTCCAACTAGAATTCCAGTGAATACTATAACTTACCTTGATGGCTGGATGTTATCCAAGTATCATGTGAGTATCCAACTTCCAGAGGAGCTTGGATTGTATCATGATCTACCTATAGGTGAAGGTAGGAGTCACTTAGCAGCATATCATGTTGCTGTTGTGGAGGCGATGGCTAATATCCGGGAGCATAAAGCCAAGGAGTTATAAGGTAGCACATTTTCTGTGATACCTCATGATTCTATAGACTCGGAGCCTATACCGGATCATCTTACTTTGGTTAAGAAGCATCCGAAGTTAGCTTCCAAGTTTATGGATAGATACCGAACACTCGCTGCGTATTTTTATAAGACACATCAAGTGATTGTAGAAGATAAAAATGACATGTTAGAGGATCTAACTGATCCGGAAAGGAGGAAGCAGTTAGCATTCCGGTTAGAGAAGGAAGAAAGTAGTAGTGAAACACCTATCTTTAAGGATATACATATAGATCCTGAATCTTTTATACCATATCCTTATTCACCAAGACCTGAACCTATACATGATCCTACTATGGATATGAGGTATGCAGTACCACAGGGTTCAGAGGATTGTTCTGATTCAGAACTTCCTATTGAGAATTCTGATGGTTGGAGAAGGGGATCATATGAAGGATCTCATGAACAACAGATGTCCACAGATGGTTCTGACAGAAATGTTGGACAATCTAGCTGGATGGGTGCAAGAATTAACCTTAGTAATAGTAGTAGAAATGCCATGTCGATAGACAATCAGGATGAAGAAGAAGATCCTGAGGAGAGAGTGTTTGAATCATCAACATCTTCTCAAAACCCAGGGAATATACAATATCCAGTGTTTAACTATCTTGCCCAGAGGAGCACCTGGGAATCAGCAGGATCTGCGTATTCTGTTGACAACTCAAGGAATGAAGCTCAGGATATGCAAGTGGGAGATAATGTTGAATATGTTTCTGAAGACTTTTCAGCTGAGCTGGAGGGAGTCAATGCGCTCAGGTTGAGTAATGACTCAAGTCCTGACACTTGATATACTGAGTATGTTCCGTCTGGAAGGCCATTTGTTTCACAAACTGTGTGACGAACGACACGTCACGGTTGGACATCAGGCATGTATGATGAGGGTAGTTACTACTAGAAGTAGGCAACTATGTAGAGGTATCAAGTATCGTGTATTGTACTCCAAGAAATAAGTTAGATGAATAAGGTAGTGTTGTGATTATACCTATATGGTATATGTTGTAATGACTTTGCATTATTATGATATTATGTATAATATGTGAAATGCATATTTGGATTTTTTTGGATCTTCATTGTGTGACTAGTTATGTGCGTAAAGTCGAGCTCAGAACACATGTGCATGATGCAATTATTAGTATTCGCTTTATGTTGCAGGACTAGAGGGTCATGGATACGGGTGTAGAAATCGAAACTGAGCAGCAGCGGATGGAGCAAGAGGCCAAGGAGAAGGCCGATGCAGATGGAGCAAATCAGGGAGCATTGCCACCACCACCACCAATGAGGCTGTTAATGGAGCAGAACTTTATGTAGTGTATGCAAATGATGCAAGAGACCCAGAACAAGTTCATGGAAGAGCTGATGGGACGAGCAAATCAGAGGGCACCTGAAGGTGGAGGAGTGAGTCTATCTGACTTCCAGAATGCAAGGCCGTTACCTTTTGCATCAGCCCCTAAACCAATGGATGCAGAAGATTGGATAGCAGATACAAAAAGAAAATTGAAGAATGTAGGTTGCAATGATGAGGAGAAATTGAGGTATGCAACTCATCTTCTGACTGGACCTGTAGCGTCATGGTGGGAGAATCAATTGGACATGCAACAACCAAGAAGGGAGTTCACCTGGGACGAGTTCAAGTAGAGATTCCGTGAATATCATGTTCTGGAAAGTGTTATGGAGTTGAAGCAGAGAGAATTTGAGGAGGTTCAGTAGGGATATACTAGTGTCATGAAGTATACCCAGGAGTTTAGTCAACTGTCTCGCTATGCTGAAGAGCATTTTAACACTGGAGAGAAGCAGAAGAAGCGTTTTCTGTGTGGGTTAAACCCATTTGTGAAAATGCAGCTAAGGTTAGCTAATAAGCAAAATTATCAACAGTTGCTCGATGCAGCCATTACTTTCGAAGATGATTATAAGAATGTCCAATAGGATAGGAGGAAGAGAGCCAAGAAGGAAACCAAGATAATTCAGGCAAGCAAACCTAAACACAATCTGGAGTTCAAACCTCGGAACAAGAACTATGGCAACAATAATTATAACAATAACAAGGGCAGTGGTGGAAATCAATCCAATCCGAGAAGGAATGTTATTTGTAATAATTGTGGAATTCCAGGGCATTTCCAGAGGGAATGCAAAAAGCCTGTGGTGATCTATTACGGTTGTGGTCAGAAGGGGCATATCAAGCCCGATTGTCCGAGCAAACCACCAGGAGGTTGGCCTACCAAGGGAGGAGGACAAACTAGTGGAGGAAATGGACAACCCAATAAAGGAGGAAATAATGGCAAGAACAATAATGGCAAGAGGAACAGACCTACCGGGAAACTGCACTGTGCTACCCTCGAGGAGGTGGATAATTCGGAGCATGCAGTGATAGGTACGCTCAATATCCTTACCAATCTCGGCAAAGTTCTATTTGATATTGGTGCAACTACTTCATACATTTCCGAAGAATTATATGATAAATTCGGGATTAGAAGGGCAACGTTAGAAAACCCTATGACCGTAGTTACGGTAGGGTAAATGTGACTGTACGCCACATCAAACAAGATCAGGTTGTATCGATCTGTGGTTGTACCTACTTTGCAAACCTTTATGTGATTCCTTTGATGGGAATTGCAGTAGTGCTGGGATGGACTAGATGATGGAGCATGGGGCTCAGATAAATTGTGAGGAGAAAACTGTCGCAATCAAAACTCCAAGTGGAGCAAGGATAGTTTACCAAGCAGATAAGCACAATCATATTATGGTGGATCTGCAGTTGAACTCGATGAAAGAGGTCGAATTGGAAGATATTCCTATAGTAAATGAGTTTCAAGATGTTTTTCTAGAAGAGCAACCGGGAATGCCACCAGACTGGGAGATAGAGTTCACTATTGACCTAATTCCTGGTACTGCACCAATAGCTCAAGAACCATATAAGATGGGACCCAAAGAGTTAAAAGAACTCAAAGAGCAAATTGATGACTTAGCCAGAAAAGGATTTATTCAGGAAAGTGTATCTCCATGGGGAACACCAGTAATATTTGTGGATAAGAGAGATGGTGGAAGAAGGATGTGTGGAGATTATAGAAATCTAAACAACGTTACTATCAAGAATAAGTATCCTTTAACAAGGATCCAAGATTTGTTTGATCAAGTGAAAGGAGATGGAGTATTCTCAAAGATTGACTTAAGATATGGATACCATAAAATAAAAATCAAACCGGAAGATGTTCCAAAGACAACATTTGTCTCAAGATATGGACACCATGAGTATCTGATAGTACCATTTGGTTTGACCAATGCACCAGCAATATTCATGAATCGGATGAACAAAATCTTCATGCCATATTTGGATAAGTTCGTCATAGTTTTTATTGATGATATTCTAATATATTCCAAGGATAAGGAAGAACATGCTGATCATTTCAGAATAGAATTGCAGACACTAAGGGAACATAAACTCTATGCTAAGTTCAGTAAGTGTGAATTTTGGCTAGATGAGGTAGAATTCCTTGGCCATGTGATCAGTAAGGATGGAATTGCTGTAAATCCATCTAAAGTTCAGTCAGTACTAGAGTGGACTGCACCAACCAATGTGAAGCAAATTAGAGGTTTCTTAGGAATGGCTGGTTATTATCGGAGATTCATTGAAGGTTTCTCCAAAATAGCTGGACCAATGACCAAATTGTTAAGAAACAATACACCATTCAATTGGGATGAGAAGCGTGAAGCAAGTTTTCAGGAGTTGAAGACCAGGTTAACCATAGCTCCAATCTTAGCAGTTCCTGAAATAGGGAAGGACTTCACAGTATACTGTGATGCATCTAAAGAAGGTTTGGGTTGTGTATTAATGCAAGATCGGAAAGTCATTGCTTATGGTTCAAGAAAACTAAACCCACATGAAGTCAACTATCCAACTCATGATTTAGAGTTAGCAGCAATGGTCTTTGCGCTAAAAGGATGGAGGAATTTTCTATATGGAGCCAGATGTGAGTTATACAGTGACCATAAAAGTCTCCAATATTTCTTTACTCAAAAGGAATTGAATATGAGACAAAAGCGTTGGTTGGAACTAATCAAAGATTATGATTTAACAATCAACTATACCCCAGGGAAAGCAAATGTGGTAGCTGATGCTTTAAGCAGAAAGAGTGCATATATTCAGCATAGCAATCAGGAGCTACCAAAAGAGTTCCAAATGGACTTGGAAAGATTAGAGCTTCAATTCATTAGAACAAAGGTTCTTGGAGGATTAGCTACTATGCAGGTAGTTGTAGAGCAGGACAGTGATCTTAAGCATGAAATTTTTAGACATCAAGCAGAAGATCCTTTTATCGCCGAGGAAATTCGGAGGATATCTCAAGGGCAAAAATCAGTTTTTTTCCTTGGAGATGTGACTGAGATTCGTAATGTCATACTCAGAGAAGCACATGAAACACCGTACTCTATACATCCAGGAAGTACTAAGATGTATATGGATTTGAAAGAACTATTTTGGTGGAATAACATGAAAAGGGACATTGCTAAATATGTATCAGAATGTCATACTTGCCAAAGGGTTAAGGCTAAACATCAAAGTCTAGAAGGACCATTACAACCTTTGGAAATTCCCGAATGGAAGTGGGAAGAAATAGGTATGGACTTTCTCACATGATTGCCCATGACACCTAAACGGAAGGATATGATATGGGTAATTGTGGACTGACTCACTAAGAGTGCACATTTTATTCCGGTAAATCAGAAAGATAATGTCGATAAGTTAGTTGAAGTTTACGTCAAAGAGATAGTAAGTAAGCATGGAGTACCCAAAAAGATCATAACTGATAGGGGATCAGTGTTTACTTCAGCATTTTGGAAGCAATTGCATGAAGCACTTGGTTCAAAGTTAGATTTCAGCACATCCTATCATCCTGAGACAGGAGGTCAAACAAAAAGAACAAATCAAATACTACAAGACATGTTAAGGGCTTGTGCATTAGATTTTGGAGGTACATGGGAAGATCATCTACCATTGGCAGAATTTTCCTACAATAATAGCTATCAGAGTAGTCTGAAGGCAGCCCCATACCAAGTTCTGTATAGAAGAAAGTGTAGATCACCAATATGTTGGTATGAGCCTGGTAGCAGCAAATAATTTGCACCAGACTATATCAAGGAAAGACAATATATCATTGATAAGATCAGGGACAGACTGAAAATAGCCCAAAGTAGGCAAAAAAGTTATGCTGATCAAAGTCGAAGATCATGGCATCCAGAAGTGGGAGACATGGTATACTTGAAAGTAAGTCCAATGAAAGGGGTGCAAAGGTTTGGAGTTAAAGGAAAATTAAGTCCAAGATACATCGGACCATTCAAGATATTGAGTCAGAACAGAACTATAGCTTATGCTTTAGAGTTACCATCAAGATTGGCTCAAGTGCACAATGGTTTCCATGTGTCACAACTTCGTAAATGTTTGAAAGTTCCAGATGATGCAATCACACATCAAGAGATAGAACGACAAGAAGACTTGACCTATGTTGAAAAGCCCTGTAAAATTTTGGAGGAAAACTGGAAAAGGTTGAGGAATAGAGCAATCAAGTACTGCAAAGTACAGTGGGAACATCACCCTGAAAGGGAAGCCACTTGGGAGAAAGAAGAGGATTTAAGGAAAGCCTATCCAGAACTATTCAGGTACATCTCAACAAAATTCAGGACGAAGTTTAATTTAAGAGGGGAAGTCTGTAACATCCCAGCATTTAGGAACTAACGAAGGGTAGATTTAGGAATTTAAGATGTTGCATGCATTCATCTGTGAAAATGTGGGTAAATTTTTTGCCAAATAAAAACCTAAAGTGATCAACGTTTCTTTCATACTTTGATATTAGGTATTGTCTTGAAGGATGATTGTTATAGACTTTGATATGATCTTTGTGGACTTATGTGTTTTGGGAAATGAAATTTGAATTTAAAACTTGAGTGTTTGAATTATAATTCAAAAGGAATTTTGAATGATGTTTGAATCTTTGATTTAATTAAGAGTTAACCAATAATAACTCAAACTTTGTATAAAGAGAGCAATTAAGAATATGAATATCCATTTCATAATTTTATTCAATAAATAAGTTACAAAAATGTAACTTATGAGAATGATCCACAATCTTTACAATAGCAAATAAATAAAGAATAATATTTCTTTATTGATAACAGTATTATCTGTATTACAAAACAATAAAATTAAAGAGTACAAAAGAATAAATTAAAGATTACAATTGAATATGATAGTTATTACAAGTGACTAATCTATAAAGAAAAATAAAAAACTAAACTAAAGTGTTGATCTTCAAATCTGGTACCTGCAAAATTAAATAAACTTAAAAGAAAAATAAGGTTAGGATTAGAATTATTTTTACTCTTAGAAGTTGACAGTGAAGTGCACTGTTCACTTTTTCATCATTGAGTATATAAGGGGAAAGTTTCACCAATATGAAAGAATGTATCTTTCATAATTTTAAGCCATAAGTCAAATAACGGCAAGGAGGGGCAAGTTTTACCAGCCAAGTAGAAGTAACCAGATGAAAGTAACTTTCAAAATTCAGAACATATCCACAACTGTGTAGCAGGCACATAAGAAGCACACACACCAAACTGCATGGTGTGTGCTGTTAACACCACCGCAGCAACACAACCAAACAAAAACATCAACACAACCATGGGAAACCAATCCCCACACCATTCCATTGCTCTTACACACCAAGCACAACAGCCAGCAGCTAAACCAAGCCAAATCCAAGCTAGATCAAACCAACCAAAGCCCAGGATCACATCACCAAGATGGTGACATAAGGAGGGGGTAGATCAGGTGGATAGCAAGACCAAGATCAAGCCATCAGGATCAGGAGATGATGGGCTAGATCAAGGACAAGCCAGGAGCTGGAAATACCAGGGGAGCACCATATCAAGCTACCACAAGATCAACCACTAGCAACCACAACATCAAGTGACAGTGGTGAGTAAATAGACCATCAAATAATCTATGTATCTAAGATTAGACAAACATACATGATCTGACTCGTATTCAAACTCTTAGAAAGCACCCAAGTGGGGTGAATCCATCACTGAGGTTTTAAACTATTAAAGCAATAAAAAAGGTATAAAGATCTATCTAAATCTCAGAACAACATCATTGATCTAGTTATCAAGCTATATTTCAATTCAAGAATGAACATAGCTAAGTTTTAAAACTCTAGGCACATCTCTACAATTAGAGTAGCACCTTAGGATTTAATCTTATGGATTTATAGAAGTTATCAAGCTTACAATCATTTTTCCCAAACTTTGATTCAAGAAACAGTAGCTGGTATCACTACCAGAAACCATCCCTATGAATCAACAAGATAGAGGTCTAAATCCCTAAAACCTCAAACCAACATCACTGGTTCTAGGGATACAATGAAAGAGGATTTCACTTATCTATCATGCCAAGCCAAATCTTAAGCTTGAATAAAACCACACCAAGTAAAATAATCTAGTCTTGTGTGCCATACAAGTATGATGTCGCAAGAACAATTCTATACTAAGCAGTTTAAGCATCCAATCTTCACAGATAAAATCAACCAATTATAAATCACTTTCCTATTCTTAAACACAGGAATCATAAACAAGATATTCATATATATATATGTCTTCATTGTAAGAGACCATTTTAATCTCAATTTATACATGAATACTCAAGCCAATAGTACTAAGATAGTGACTTCATCACACCATACTCACTGTCATTAACCAAGTAATGACAGTTGTAAGTTATCAAAACCACTAGCTTTACCAAGGATTGTTTTCAGAGCAACTGTATCATGTGAATCATATGAAATTTAACCATGGAATCATCAGAAGTAAACCACTAGCATCACCACAGCTAATCCTCAGGAGTAAGTCACATCTAATCACCACTTAATAGATTCAGAGATCATCAACACATGATCTAATTCATCAGTATCTAATCCACAGCAGGGTATGAACCCTAAGGAGAACCAAGAACCCTAATCAGGACATGACAGTAACCAAGAAGGTCACCACCAACATCTAGCATAGGATGGCCTAGTACAGAGAGCACGAGGGGAGACGAATGACTTACCGGAGGCACGGGGAGCACCCCCAAGGGGGCGCTGCAACCCATGCAGTGCCACAACGGCGACCATAGCCACGCCTAGGGGCGAGGTGAATCACCATTGCGCACGACAGCAGCGGCGGCGCCAGGATCAACGCTAACCCCAAACCCTATGGTTTGGGACGGCATCGATCTGGTCGCAGGAGGGCTCCAAGTACAAATCCAGTTGGACAGGAGGGAAGAGCGGGGTCGACAACCTCTTCCTGCACCACGGTGGCGTCCAGGACGGTCCACGACGGCTGGAATCATCGGCGGCGACAGCACTAACCACGAGGTCGGGGAAGGAGAAGGAGAGGGGTGAGCTCGAGTGAGAAGACAGTGAGTGATGGGCTGGGTTGGGCCAGGGACCCTTCGGGGTGATGTTTTGCCTTTGCCCTACTAGGCCACAAGGGCCCAATAAACACAAAAGGCTAGCCCAAATCATTTAGAGTCTGTTTTTAATAAATAGGAAAAGACCAAAATGCCCCTGAAATTAAATAAACTCTAGAAAATAAAATAAAAGTCCAAAATTTATAAATAAAATATTTTTGGATTCACAATAATCCAAACTATCAACATAAATTAAGAAATAAAATTTTAGACATATAAAATTTATTAATAATTTTGTAATTTATATATTCCTTATGGAATTTTACAAAATTATTGAAAGATGATAAAAATAAATAAAAATCCCGTTCATTATATATTAATGTTGTATTATTTTAGAAAAATACTAAACAAATATTTAATAAATTGTTTTGATATTTAAGTGATAATTCTTAAAGGAATTATTAAATCAATAAAATTCCAATAAAATGGAAATAAAATAAATGAATACAATATTATATTATAAATATTAAAAATTAATATTTATAAATCCTTTATTATTAAAAAGAATTTTTATAATAATGGGGAGAATGCATATCAAGTTAAATGATGCATTACATTACTTTGCATAATCCTTTTGCTTCTTTAAATATTGTCCTTACCGGGCAATAATGATGTTTTTGTAGATATAGAAGCTCAAGGTCCTGTGCAAGCATCATACTTCACTACCTTGCCGTCACAAGGCAAGTTCATCAGTTGCTCATATCCGTTGAAGCGTATTTATCAAAGTATTTGCAAATGGTGTGTTATCATATATACTCTAAAGAAAGAAAATATTATTTTCACAAATAAAGAAATCTTAGATATCAACCTAAGTGATGATATAATGGACCAATAGAACTTAGAGTTCTAATTGCAATAATGATAATCAATTAGGGACTTAATAACCCCTAACATTAGTGATTCTAGTGCCATATATTACACGTTAGCCATGAGATTTGGAATGGGAGAGAGAAGTCAGCTGTATCTTCTTCCTCTCGCATGAAGCCGGATGTGCAGGTCGTTCCTGTTATCCTCGTAGCGTGCATACTAATTGGTAATTCGTAGAGGATATGAAGCATATGGGTGGGAACCCTCATCATCCCACGATAGTTCTGGCATCTAACGGTGTGTACAAACCATTGCCGTAATTCATTATGTGGGCATGGTGTACACCAAGGAGGCATGCGAGGTCACTAAGGGGGCAGTGATTGGCTTGGACCAACTACTATGCCCCACATCATGGAATTGTGGACGGGATAGTATGCCCGGTTGTGCAACAAGGAGTTGATCTCTCATGGGTAAAGTAACGCACCTCTGCAGAGTGTAAGAATTGTAACTTGTTACTCCCTGTTCCGGGAAGGAGCTACGAACACGGCAAGAAAGGAACTCCATGAAAGTTCTGGTCAAACTGTGAGGGCTCATGGTCATAGAATTTCTGAATAAAATAAATCTTTGAAGAAAGATTTACAAAAAATGCATAGTGCCAAGGATTTATAGTCCGAGGTGGTAATAGACAACTTGTTGGGTAACGCTGTTACTCATCCTTTCCTTTGATCCCTTGCTTAGACTCTTAGGATCCCGAAGACGTGCCAATGTATGCAGCTTAATGCCAAGAAGATGTGTTCTACGAGGAGCCTGACCTGTCAGGAGGTGTTGAAGGAGTGGATTACGAAATCCGCTATGGTGTTGAAGATAATGCGTCCAACTAAGTATCCTAGTCAGTAGTAACTAATGGAGCCGAGCAACATGAACTCTATAGAATAAGCTATTGAGCTCAACTCCTAGTCAGAGTTGCTACTTTTAATTTCCACTGAAACACTTTATATTTTGGTTTTTAAGTTGAAACCTTTAGACGTCTTGAACTTCTGGTATTGTAATAATAATAACCCGTGAATGTTTGTAATATGGACCCGCAATGTTTATGTTGTACCACTCTGAGGGATGTGATATTTACGGAACAGTGTTCTGTGGGTGTCATGTCAACGACTATAGTGTACTACACATGTAGTGGTATGCTGGGTCACCGCAATTTTACCGATGTCAACCGCATGCTAAATCATGCTGTCCATCCTTGGGTTGAGTCTTTTTCTACAGAAGGGGAAACTGAGCTCTCCACTTAGAGTGCAGAAAGGGACATTCCCACTCTTGATACTCTTTAAGACGTGGCGACTCTTTTCGTCCGTGTACTGCTTGTCAGAGCCCACCTCACTTGAATCATCCTATAATGTGCAAAAAATGCAAAAGAAATGAGTAAAACAAATTTACTTACCGGTCATGCATAGAATTTCGAACAACCATTTCAAGTTAGTTTGAATACCACAACACAATTTTACAGGTTTATTACGACTGTCTTCATAGCTTGCTCCTAAATGTAGAATGTGGAGTAATTCAGAACAAACTAAATCTCTACATCCAGTGGGTTGTATGGTGCATCTGAACATGATCGGTAGAATACCAACCACTTGAACAGATTCGATACTAGTACATCTATAGCCCGACCATAAAATATGAATATTAAACTAGAAAGATCGAGAAATAAAAGTACCTCTGGGTACACAAGCTGAACGTGCTCGTCGAACTCCTCGCCCTCATCGGGGGCTCCAGAGTCTTCTGCACCCGCGAGCACATAGTCCTCATAAGGATCTAACTGGACATCCTCCTTGCCATGGGCTGCATGCATCTCCTCCAGATCTGCGGCGGGAGGCATCGCATCGCCCGTGGCAGCGCGGACAGCCCGGCGGCAACACCCGAAGACTCACCTACAAGCATTCGCTTCATGGCATCGGAAGGGAGAAGGTGGCTGTTCGACCTTGAGGTGTACGGTGAGGTTTATGGGTTTTGCTAGATCGGGGAGAATTGGTTAATGCGTGGGAAGGAGATGATGCAGAGTAGGTTTTAAAGACGGGGCATTATTATGTCTCCTCCTGGGGCCCTCCGCTTCGAGGCTCATCAGTTGGGTGCCCTGGTAGGTCTTCTGGCTGATGCATGGACGGTTCATGCCATATGCCCCAGCTAGAAGTGAGATTGCAGGCGCGGTACTGTGAGGCCCATTCCCGTTTGTAGTTGGAGCAGTAGTAGGCTATTCATAGGCGTGGCATGACCACTCGGTAGATTATTTAATCTACGCCTCGATCGTTTGCTTCTTATTAAAGGGTTGAAACGAGGGACGCCTAAAAACACAACGGTTAAAGCATGGCTAGCCAGACCCTGTGCATTGTCACGCTCTAATGTTAAGGGTACAGAGGGGGCAGAGGATGCACCGTTCGACCCCCGCTGACAAGACATTACAGTGCACCATACTTGTGCCATGGTGGACGTGTTGCAACCGGCTAGACGAGCGTGCCGCCGCGTTTCCCCCTCGCTGCACTAGAAAATACACACATTTTTTATATTTTTATATACCCTCGTGTATATAAATCCAAATAGTTTATAATTTTCAGAGAATAAAAGGAAATGCATAGACACACATATATGAAAATTATACGCCTTTGTACAATTTCCTTCTAGATTATGGAAGTAAAGTATCGGTGGAAAAATCATTATTTCGCGTGGATAGAAAGGTCCGTCGAGAGAGAGAGAGATAGAGAGAGATAGAGAGAGAGAGAGAGAGAGAGAGAGAGGGAGAGAGAGAGAGAGAGAGGGAGAGAGAGAGAGAGAGAGAGAGGGACGGAGGGGAGGAGGGGGGGCTATCTTGCCCGTTAGATCACAGAGGATCAATGTTGGGTGGGAACGATCCGCGTGACAACCGTCTCGACCAATTAGGGTGTACCAACCAAAGTGAGGACGAGTTATCATGCGAGGGGGAAAACTGAGTACAACCATTTTCACATCAACCCTAGACATAACACACACACGAACACACAATGGGAAATTCATCAAAAATCAAAAAAATATATGAACCCAGCTCGAGTTGCCCCTGTGTGTCACCCACTACCAGCATAAAATCATAAACAGGACAAACCGGGACTTTTGGCACACGGCGCACCTACCGGATGGCTATCGAGTAGGAGTTAATATGGCTTTCAACCCTAGACCTCCCTCTCACTGCCCAGAACATGGATCCACTACGCGGATTGAGCCCAAACCCGGCACCTAGCTCCCTCTCTGCATTCTAAGCAACTTCTCCAGCTAGAGATTCTAGGGTTCCATGGAGAAATCCAAAGTTTCCATTTACCGACTCCGTAAAACTGGCGATTATGCAAAGGAGGTGCGATAATTGAGCGCGTCCTAGGGCTCGAGGCAATTTACACGCATGCTACACCGTGGCGGACCGCCATCCCCGGGAGGTTGTTGCCCATCTCATGGTGCAAGCATATACTATTTTTTTTCTTGACTCACGCCCCAGTAATTGTGGTTTCTAACTGTAGGTACCCTAGAAATTCCCTTGTATTTTCTGGAAAAAATGTTTTGGGGTGCCCCATGGGGTACCTAGGCTGGGAAAGTGCCTAGGTTCAAGGTTGCAATGGACCTCGCGTGCTTGAGCGTGCCGGTGGGTTTGCCGATTTTGCCCACCCCCCGAACCCCGACAATCGGAAATTCATCAAAAATCAAGAAAATATGAAACCAGCATGAGTAGCCCATGTGTGTCACCCACTACCAACATAAAATCATAAACAGGTCAAACCAGGACTTTTGGCACACAGCGCACCCCCCGGATGGCTATCGAGTAGGATTTGACATGGCTTTCAACCCTAGACCTCCCCCTCACTGCCTAGAACATGGATCCACTATACGGATTGAGCCGAAACCCGGCACCTAGATCCCTCTCGGCATTCTAAGCAACTTCTCCAACTAGAGATTCCAGGGTTCCATGCAGAAATCTAGAGTTTCTATATCATAACCCTAACGACTAATAGCAGCCGTCGGATCGTAACCCTAGTGGCCAAAGGAGACCGTTAGATCGTCTATTCTAGAAGACCCGGCTCGCTTCCCACTTCCCGGGGCGCTGGTTCCACATGCCGATGGTTACAAACCGTTCGATCGGGCCACGTGGACGCTAGGATGCTTCTTTGTAAGGCCGATCCGCGAGTAGGCTGTTCTACGACATGATTCGCCGCTCTTGTAATATTCAAATATATATATTACTATATGCACCTCCCTCTGCCCTATATCAATAGGAGCTCGTGATTGAGCACATCTCTTTCACACCCCTTCTCCACCCCATCTGTTGTGCTGGATGACGCCACCGGCTTTCGCGCTGTTCCCCGACAACAGTAACTGACTCGAACATTAAGGTAGGAAATCATTCGACTAGCGTTTGAATTTATCTTACAAATTCCTACTGTCGGCTTAACTAACTGTACATCTATTCTCTGATTTCTCGACGATCTTCATATGTGGGAGCCACGCATCAAGTAGTACTCAGATTTCTAGCCCTTGAATCTGGAGGAGATCCTCATGCGCAACATCCTGGCGACGTACGGGATCGAGTGCTCCCACCATGGATGCTCTCGCCGTTACCGCTACCACGTGCTCCAGGGCACGATCTCGCGTGCCGGCACGGCGCGTGCGACTGCATGGAGCCCGGTAGACAGGGAGTTGTAGAACTTATGCTGTGCTTAAATGTAAGCCGTAATCAATACTAGTCCGGTGTGAAGAGCATACTTTTTAGACTAATGTATGTTAGTCGCAGTTCTGTAATAATACTCCTTGGTGTAATACATGTTGTTATATTTATCTAAAAAATTGGTCAAATTTGATAAAGTTTGACTTAAGAAAAAGCTAGAAGTGCGCTTATTTGCGGACAGAGGTAGTATTCCTTAATAATCGTGCGTGATCCACCTGCCAGTGTCATGCTTTCCATGTGCCGTGGACATACGACGTTAGATGTGTTCGTGTCATAATGGCCTTTGGATTTTGTTGGTAGGGTTGGTGTTCTTCAATTCTCCCCCTTCCCCTCGAAGCCACTGTCCTCACTCCATCCCTTAGCCGCTAGCAGGCGGCACGCCACCCCACCAGCGACCTCTCCATCCGCCATCCCGCTCCTCCACCTCCTTCTCGTCATGGCTTCGCGGGGAGACAGCCAAGAAATGCGTGAAGATCACATAGACGGTGAAAGCGAGTGAGTCGTCTCATACCTTACATTTTATGGGGATTTATTTATTTTGAGCTAGATCTACTCTAATTACTTATGTACGTCTGGTGTGCTAGGCTGTCGTGACTTTGTACGACTCCGATTATCACGATTTAGTGGAGGGAGAGAGTCCTCCCCGTTGTAAAAAACATGATCTTGTGTCTCCGATTATCACGGTTTAGTGTAGGGAGAGAGTCCTCCCCGTTGTAAAAAACATGATCATGTCACTACTAGGAAAACGGCTATAGGTAATCCACACATCCGTGGCGCACGTGTTAGTGGTGCCCCACGGGTAAAATAGGCGTGGCGCACTGCCCACAGGTGCCCTACGGCTAACTGCCGTAAGCGTGGCGCACATGACCATAGTGCGCCACAGATATGTGTGGGCCAGGGCCCTGTTGGCCGCACGCCAAACATCCGTAGCGCACATAGGGTAGGTGCGCTACGGTTGTTAGTGTCAACCGTGGCGCACATGGAGGGGGTGCGCTACGCCTAAGCCCCTCTCTGCTGTGAAACGACCAGACACATCTGTGGCGCACTATGTCATGTGCGCCACGGATGTATAAACTTAGTAGTAGGGCACCTTGCCCTAGTTACCTACGCCTAACTATCCTGCACCAACTCCACCCCCCCCGTGGATCGCCTTTTTAGACTTTGCAAAAAATAAAAGAAAATGATAAACACTTCAAAAAATTAAATCCTTTCATATTTAGGTAGGTAATGTGGTATAGCTTCTAGTAAAATAAACAAACATGAGTTTCGACTTTATTTGCAAAAAAAAGTCATGCCACGGTAAAAAGGCCGTAACTTTTGCATATGATGTTGAAAAAAACGTATAATATACCAAAATGACCAGAACGAGATTCCAGATCTGCTTGCAACGCCTCTAGGTCGTTTAGCGATTTTTTAGAATCTCAAAATTCGAAAAGAGTAAAAAGTTATGGCAAAAACAAGATTTTTTGCTGCAGAAAATAATTGAGGCAACTTACCCGTAGCGCACCACCACCTAGTGCGCCATGAGTAAGTTGGGCGAGATTCGAAATTCGAATCACCACCCCGCCCACCTACCTCCCTCTCTCCCTCTCTTCCTTCCTCTTCGATGTCTTCCTTCCTCTGTTCTTCTCTTCCTCTTCTCTTCCTCCCTCTGTTCTTATCTTCCTTCCTCTTCTCTTCCTTCCTCCCTCTCTTCTTTCTTCCTCTTCTCCTCCTTCCTCCATCTCTTCTTCTCTTCCTCTTCTCTTCCTCCCTCTTCTCCTTCTGCTCACTTCGGCCTCCTCCGACCAAGGACGACCACGGGTAACCAGCTCCTTCAGAAGTCGCCGTCGCCTCCTCCGACCACACGTCCTCCAGCCGCCGTCGCCGCCACCACCTCCTCCGACCGTACCTCCGTCCACCTTCGACGCACCTCCGGCTGTCTCCTCCGACCACACCTCCTCCTACTGCCTCGACGCCGACGAGAACTAGCACGACCACGGCCTCCCGCACATCCCTGCGGTGGTAGGTCGTGGCCACGGCCACTGCTCCGGCGAGGCGACGCGACGGCAGCGATTTCTGGACCCGATTGCTTTTGCAATTCAAAACGAGGGTGTTTTTTGCATTTTTTTATTTTTGAAAAAAACATCCGTGGCGCACCAGTACCCCTACCCGTGGCGCACCTGGTAGTGCAACACACCTATCTCGATATAACCGTGGCGCACCATGTAGTGCGCCACGGCTACGAGATAGCCGTAGCGCGAGGCCCGTGGCGCACTGCTAGTGCGCCATGGAAGGCCTTTTCAGGTGCGCCACGAATATGCGTTTTTCTAGTAGTGTGTGGCAGCTAAATTTGTAGACCATTAGATCACATAGAATGCTGAGATGAAAGAATCCTTAGTTAGCGCACTTCTTGAGAGTGATGAGATGAAGTTAATGGCCCTTGATGATGCACCAACCCTTCGCCAAGAAATTCGTAGGTTGGAAGACAAGGTTAGCAAAGTCAGGAAGGATAGGGACGTGGCGATGGCCCTGAAGGCTAAAGCAGACAAAGACCTGACTGCATCAAGGATTGAACTGCACAAGAAGAAAGTCCACGATATCACAACTACCAATATGCACAGGTTCCCGAGGATCAAGGCAGAGAAAGAACTGACAAAGTGCAAGTAGGATGCTGAAAAGATGGTGCTAACAATTCAAACCCTAGAGTGGAAGAATGAAGGGCATCGTGCTAAGGTTAGGAAGATAATGTATATGTGTGAAAACGAGGTTTGTTCAGATTGAGATCCCTACTATTAATTGTAATAGACTTTGTCGACCAAGTAGTCTGAAGTCTGAACTAGTAGGAGCCCAAGATGAAGCTTGTCGGTGGATTTTAAGTTGTGTGTGGGAATGCTCGAAACAAAATGTAATAGTATTTGTCGACCAAGTGGTCTGAAGTCTGAACTAGTAGTGTCTGCTCGGAACAAATTGGGCGTCTGTTCGTCTATCTTATGCCTTTCCTTGTTCATTTTGTCCGATGGTGGTAATATGACTTTGCTGGTTTGTTTAAGTGTAATCTACGTGGATTCTGCCGCATGCAAAGGGCATATACACAATTTCTATTGTGGAAGCACGAGCACCTGTTATTGCATTGAACACAGCTATCGATAATTCCCATTGAAGCCTGCCAAACCCATCACAATAATTGTACTCGCATTAAACAGAACCGAAATTGCAACCAGCCTAAACAACATCTAGACCCAGATCACAACACTGTCAGAGTCCACCTCGATTGGTGACCCCTCCACGCCCTTCCTAGGGACATCCACTCCCGCCCGTGGCTTTCCCTTCGCAAAGGAAGCTTCAATGGCGTTCTACATTGCTTCTTCGCCGTCCTCATCCTTGTCGGAATCAACAATGATGAAGGGGACAGGGGTGGCAATGATCGAGCCCCTTCGCACCTGGTGGCTCCTACTCAAGCTCGACGCCGCAGCAGTGTGTCTGCAGATAGGAGGGGCCGAGCTCGGAGACGCAGCGTAGCCGTTCGGTAAGGGTTAGCGGTTGAGGGTTTAGTGTTTTAGGGTTTAGGGGTATAGGGATTAAGGTTTAGGTTTAGGGGGTAGGGTTTAGTGGATTTTGAATCATGTTCGAGCTATGCCTATATTCGTGAAATAGAAATGCTTTATCACAATTTAATGAAAGTATCTCAAATTTTGATCTATAAATGCATAATACCTAGCCTGCTTGGTCAGGATTTAGGGTTTACGGTTAAAGGGTTTATGTTTTAGGGGTTCAAGGTTTAGGTTTTATGGAATTTTCAATAATGTTCAAGATTTATGCTTTGATTCGTGGAAAGGAATGGCTTTAGGAAAATTTAATAAAATTATATCTCAAATGCTGATCTATAAGTGGATGATATATACCTGCTTGGTCAGGGTCATTTAGGGGTTTAGGGTTATAGGACTTAAGGTATAGGTTTTAGGGCATTTTAAATAATGTTCAAGATTCATGCTTATATTCTTGGAATGGAATGGCGTTAGAGTAATTTAGTGAAAGTATATCTCAAATGTTGATCTATAAGTGGATGATATACCTTCTTCGTCAGGGTCATTTAAGGGATTAGGGTTTAGGCAATTTTCAATAATGTTCAAGCTTTATTCTTATATTTATGGAACAGAATGGCGTTACCACAATTTAATGAAAGTATCTCAAATTTTGATCTATAAGTGCATGATACCTACTTGGTTAGGTTTGAGGGGTTTAGAGTTTGGTTATTTATTATTTAGGGGTTTAGGGTTTAGGTTTTAGGGGTTATTTAGGGTTTAGGGAATTTTCAATAATGTTCAAGCTTTATGCATATATTCGTCAAATAGAATGGTGTTTCCCAATTTAATGAAAGTAACTCAAATTTGATCTACATGTGCAAGATACCTGCTTGGTCAGGATTTAGGGGTTTATTAGTGTTTAGGTTTTAGGTTTTATGGGTTTATTAGTGTTTAGGTTTTAGGATTTAGAGGTTTATTAGTGTGCAAGATACCTGCTTGTTTCGGGAATTTTCAATAATGTTCAAACTTTATGGTTATATTCGTGGAATACAATGGCGTTACCAATTTTATCACCGCACCAATCTTATGGTTCAAAGTCCTATCACACCAATTTTATCACAAAGTATGAATTATTTCACAAATAATGCCCAAGTTTCATAAAGTTTTCAAGTTTCTTAGCCAGTTTCGCCGAGTCTAATGAGATTATATCGGTTTAGAAAAAAAATTGAATTTTGAACTACAAATGATGGGAATCTCTACTTCCCGTAATTCTAGGTCATTGATATGAGGTTCACTTGCACTATGGGTCCACAAAGTGAGTGCAACGCCGGAGTAGGCAGGCAGGTAAATACTTATTGAAGAATGACAGGGAACCACGTTGATAGGGTGATGCGCGTGGGAGAATGCAAAATTATCACCTATATCCCTCTATTATTACAGTGCTCCCCGAGTTCTTCTTTCCAGAGTAGGGATAAAGAGGAAATTTGCATTCTAAAAGAAAGTGAAGTATGTTTGAATGGATGTTTGCGATGTTTGGGGACCATAACCAAATGTTGAGGTTGATAATTATAACACGTTTTTATTGTGAAGCAATGACAAAGATGATGGCTCAAAATGCCACTGCCCCGTGTTGGGGGGATGACCCCAGGTCGGGTCAAGGTAAGTAAAAAGAGATGGGAATTTTCATGATCACGGCCGAATCTAGATATGATCCGGCTGAGTCATGTAGTAGTCGGTCGAAAAAGGTCCGACTTGGCCCGATTCAAGTGATCAAGACTTGACTCGACTGACATAAGACGTATGTCGGCATAACACTGTAATGCCTTTTGAGTACAGGTTAAGGTCAAGCCGAGTCATGCGAGGCGAGGTCGGATCAAGGGAAGCTTGTCCAAGAAGGTGGAGACAAAACCCAAAGCCAACAAAAGCCAGAATCTCTCTTTGGAAATTGTATAGTGCCAAGCACTATAGACAAGAAGCAGAGCGGCACAGGAGCAGAGGAAGGTCACGGAGGTGACAGTCCTCAGGCCCGAGACTCACATGTGAACGGTTTTGTGTCTTTGCCACTAATAGAAGGGGGACACGGAAAGGAGCACACAGAGTTAACGCTTTGGGACAAGCATATTCCACGAATATGCTTGTCCACGTCAGCCCTAGAAGCAAGGAAAAAAATAGCGCGCTATTTATTTTAGCGCCGCCCCTCTCTAGACGCTACGCAAGTTATAGCGTGCTAATAACGTGCTATTTTTCAAAATAGCGTTTTGCAAAAAAATAAATTTTTTGATAGGTATAGTCTATATACTAAGGATTTCAATAGCTAAAAAATTGTCCAAAGTAATACATGCATAGCCAATTAACCAGTGATGACCAAATGGTGAATAAATGATAGAGTACGGATCAAAATGATCGGCAAATTCAAAATGAAGGACATATTTTTCAGACAGTCACATCAACAGCCAACAAGGCACCCAAGCAACAACATAGGAGAAACTGCTTATTCAGAATCGGTGGGGATGAATCCGACTTGTTTGGAGAGAGGCAGACATCGTGACTGTTCTAAGACTTCCAGTGCTCTCCAAGATGGAGGAGAAGTGGAGAATCAGTGGGGATGAAGCTAGGCATGGCGTTGGTTGCTGTTGTGGGAGATCCTTGGTCGCAGCGTTGCTAGCTGCACTCCTTTTGGTTAGGGATGTGCCGGATGGAGGCGGGCGGCCGGCTGGAGATGGAGGAGATGGAGGAGCCTAGAGCCGCCACCACTATCGCGTGGTGGAGAATGGGATGCGACGTGGGGCTAGGAGTTGGTTTAGCTAGGTTTGTTGAGTCGTGCGGGCTGAATGGGCCCGATAGACGGCCGATAAGATTTTGTAGCGCCGCTATAACGATATAACGTATAGCGTGTTTAACGTCATTTAGCGCCGCTAAAACGCGATTAGTGTCATAGTGAGCATTTTATGCATAACGTAGCGTCTGACTTTCGAAAATGCTATAGCGACGGTATAGCAAAGAAATAGCGCGCTATTTTTTCGTTGCCTAGAAGGCATGAGGCCACTCCTTTATAAGGAGGGACTGAGCGTCTAGAGAGGGGGATCGATTCATTTTCTCACATAGCACTAGTGGTAGCTTCTTCTTCCTCTCGCTCATACAGCTCGAGGAGCAAGTGTAGCTCCATTGGTGTTAAATAAAGATTGAGTTCTAGCATTCAAAGTGTAGAAATCACTACATCTTCCCTCCTTGGATCCCACTAGCATTCATTAGCCCCCAACTTAAGCATACCCATGGCATCTGTTGTGCCAACAACACGACAGTTGGCGCCCACCATGGGGCCAGCAACGGTGCTAGCTGGAGTCAAGATCTGGATGGGAAACTTCATCGACATAGGCGAGCGCGTCGTCTCCGGCTTAGTCCAGAGATTCGATATCTGGGACTACGTCAGCGACAACGCTGGGAGCTTCGGAGCAAGGCCACCCCCACGCAACGGTGTCTTCATCAACTTGGGCGCTCACAAGATCTACTTTGGCATCGACACGGCTCGCATCTACCCGAGCCGAGTCTTCCTCGTGGGAGACCCTCCCCTCAGCGATGCGAGCAGTCAGCATAACGCTCGCCCCGTGGGCAGTGTTGAGGTGATGATGACGGCGCCGACGCCAGCCTCAGGAGAAGGCGCCGGACCAAGCACGAACCTGGCGACAGTTGGCCAGGCAGCAGCAGGTCCATCAGTAGATAAAGCACCTGAGGTGGAAGAGGTAACCCCCAAGGCACCAAGGGTAAGATGGCCACCTCTAGAGAGGCCGTAGAATATCTTGCAAGCAGCCATAGATAACCTAACAACACTTGTAGCACCAATAGTCAACCCGGCAAATGCACTGGCTGAACTAGAACAGACTAGGTTGAGAATGTTAGAAGAGGCCAAAAAAGTATCTGCGCTGCAGGAATCCTTCAATAGGACCTTGAGACAGTATGCTAGGGAAAACAAGCTAGATACGGCTCCCACACAAATATATGATGTAAGGATGAAAGGAGAGAACCTCCTTAGAGATATTAACAAGGAACATGAGTCTCAACAGGGAGATTCGGCTGACCCTGGGCTGCCGAGGTATAGCACACCAGCAAAGAACCTCAGGGCTACAAATGCAGCAACCTCAGAGTTGGAGGGATTAACCGGGGAAGCCCGACAGAGGCAGCAAGAAAGAGTAAATGAGCTGGTACGCATCGCGAACCAGCAAAATGAGGAAATACTCAGAGCTAACCCGGCAAAGCCAGGGGGTTCACTGTAGCGGTCCCAACCTGATAAGGTAGAGATCCTTGTGTTTACAGTGCTAGTCCCTGGATCGAATAGCTAGCACCCACAGTTTAAGATGTAATATCAAGAAACAAAGGTCATATTACAACTTATAACCAGGAATAAAATAATTTCATTAAAACTTACATAGCTCATATGGCTATCTTATTACAATGCAGGAGATATAACTATATAGAATGGAGTCCTTCATCTTCATATGTCATAGGCAATCATGTTGGTTGTAGACTTGTAATCCCTACTCAACAAACTTCACTAACATCAAACAAACCTGCAACATGATAAGTTACAGCCACAAGGGTACATACATTTGAATTGTATTGGCAAGTGATATCATATTGATATGGAGAATCTAACATCCACATGAATATATGGCTAAGTGGAGTTTTGGCTGGCCTTTGCATAAAACAAGTTTTTCCTATCCTTTTGTCACATCCTAAAATTTTCCAAATTTTGAAATGTGAAAAATAAATAAACAAAATAAAATTTTGTTGAAATTGAGGGTGAGAAGAAACTTTTAGAATCCAATTGGAAACATCAAAACCTATTTTGATCAAATAAAACCCTAAAGGGATTTAAAAAGATAAACAATTAATAATAAAGTTATAATAGTTGGAATCACTATTTTTGGATCTTTTAATAAAAAGATATGGTTTTCAAAAGCAAAGGTAGAAATATAAATAAGGATTATTTTATAGAACCAAATTAAATCTTGGCCAAGCTTTTTGAAATAAAATTTTTTTGTTTGATAAAAATAGTAAAGGTTTATTTAAATAAAATAATGAGGTTTTATTAATATCCAAATTTATTAAAGTAAAGGCTTTTCCATTTTAAATAAATACTAAAACTTGTTAATTTATTTTAAATAAGATTTCCAAGTGTTTTTGTTTTTCAAATAAAACCTACTGAAAAGGTTTTGGTATTATTTAGATTTCAAATAGAGTTTTTAAATAAATTAAACCCTATTTGAAATAAAGACTAAGGTCTTTTTATTTTAATTAATAATAGATCCTAAAAGAATAAAAGTATTATTTTATTTTGGACATTGGAATATGTTGTTAGACAGAATTAAAACCAATACAAAGTTTGGTGGTGGTTTGAATTGATTTGTTGTTTGAATTATTTGTTTGAAAATCAAAACAGAAATTCAAATAGAAAAAGAAAAACGTTCTGTATAAAAAAAATGAAACAAACTCAGCCCATCTGGCCAGCCCAGCAGCGAAGCCCACCAGCTCTCACCCGCGGTGAACCGTTTTTCACTGAGTAATCAACCCGCGAAGTCACAGACATGTGGACCCCGCGCCCTCTCTTTCTCTCTCACTGTCAGCACGGCCCCACCGCCAGCGCGTCGTCTTCAACCCCGCGACCACGTCCCCTTGCCGTTTCTGCCATTAACTCCGGCGTTGAATTCGCTTAATTGGCCGGCTTAATTCCTCCTGTGACCACGCGTACATAAACGACCATGCCTCCTCTCTCTTTCCCCCCAAACATCGCCTCCCCACTGCCACCGGGCTCCACGAATTGCACGCTCACACCTTCTCTGCTCCGATGAGGTTTTCCGTCGATTCCGGCGCCGACCAACCACCCCTTGCCTCCTCAACCACACTAGCATGCTCCCCATTCCCTGACGCTTCTCTCTGCACCCACAGCTTGCCTGCGCGACCACCATAGCGTCGGCAACCTCGACACCGAGCGCCACCGTCTTCTGCCGTTTCTCCAGCGAGCTCCCCCTGGTAAGCTCAGACTGCCCCAGCACCTCCCGATGATGCTCATGTACTCCCCACACTCTCCCGAGTCTAACCGTATGCTCCGCTTGCCTTAGGGTGACCTGCAGCTTCGTCCCCGTCGACATCCAGAGCCGCCCGACGCCGCTGCAAGCTCCGGCGAGCAATCCATGCAGCTCCAGTGCGCCCTCGCCAAGCCGACCACACCTCGAGCTTCACCACGACCACACGAACACGGTGAGCTACTTCCCTCCTTCCCTTGCGTCCTGTATCGCCGGATCCGCCGTAGCCAGAGCGTGCGCTGCTGCCAGCCGCCGCTAGCGCCACCAGGCAATGGTCAAACACACTGCGTCCGTTAGATATTGATCCAGTGGCTGTGATTAGAACTTAGACGAAGGGGTATCACTCGATCTGCGCCGTGCAATCTAAATAAGATCCTGCGGTCAGAACATCTCGATCCACGCGAAGCGGTACCGTCCAATAGAAACACGCCGCGTGGCACTGGTTTTGATTTAAAAACAGAAAATGTTCTATTAGAATTATAAACTTGTAAAATTCATAACTTTAGTTCTACACGCCCAAATTTTGCAAATTTTATATCAATGGAATCAGAAAGAGAAATCCTACCCAACCATGCATTTTGTTTAATGTTTTGCTTCTGGAAAATTGGTTGAAATTGCAGAAACATGTGTAGGCTTATTTTGAATATAAAAATTGTTCTAGATATATTTTTAATAAGAAATCTTTGCAAAATGGTTTGTTGTGAACCTACTGACCATAGGAACCAACTTATGGATTTAAAAATGTATTTTGTGAAGATAAAGAATAAATAATTGAATTAGCTCATTTCTAGTCAAATAAAAATATTGATTATGATTTAGAAATGATTTTTGAGTGAAAACTTTGGGAAATGATTTGATTCAAACCTTATGACCCTAAACACCAAGTTTTGAGAATTAAAATATATTTGGTGAACACTTTAAAGAATATTTCTTTGCTAAAAGCATTTTCAACCACATAAAATATGGATTTGATTTTAAACTGGTTTATAGATAAAACCTTTTGCAAATGGTTTTACCACCTTTTTAAATGACAAATGTGAGCTTGAACATGTTTAGAGCCTAATAAAAACCACTTTTTTTAAAAAAAAACTATCTTTTGCATGCTTGCATGCATGACCTTGTTTCTATTATTTTATGTGTCATAAATTGTTTGAATGCTAGTTTAAATATATGTTTGCTTGATTGAATTGTAGTGAAGTTAGAAGAGTGTGATATTTGCAAGATCAAGAAGTGAACCAACATTCTCTACTAAAAAGGCAAGTGACACTATCATCCAAGTCCTACTATTTTCAATACACTTAGTGGATTTTGTAACATGCATGGAAAGGACTACTATATTTTATGCTATGCTAAATCCTAATAGGATACCCTTATATCTCCCTTAGTGGAAACATTGTAGTTGCAGTAAGCTTAGCCCTGCTATATATTGGGATGGGATTCATGATTTGAATATATGAAGTGTTGGAAAGATATATGTTTTATATAATAAAACAAGTACTCAATGAACCACCTGGGTGGACAAGGATACTCAAGATTGGACAAGGTGGCAACAAAAGGAACCATGTTTATATGGCCATCTCTTTTTGTATGTGCACTAGAAGAAACCACCCAGGGACTCAGAGATTGAACATGTTTGTCGTAAAGTGGCTTCCGTGTACAGCCACATGCTAAATGGGCTCTGGCTTAGTCAACTACATAGTGGAAGACCCATGCATTGGCATCTTCAGGTTAACTAGAATTGTGTAAGGGAAAATTTATCCCTACATTGGTGCCTGGATGACAAGCTAGCATTGTGTATTGGGAGGACTTCTATGGAAAGACTTTGTCACATTCTCGATCTGCCAGTACTCCATTTTGGTGAGTACTTATCCAGCGGCCACTAGTGGCGTCAAGACGAGATTGTGTCATGTGGGTAAAGTGTACAACTTCTGCAGAAGATCAAATTCTAAGTACTTAGCCGTGTACCCGGTTATGGACAATACTGATCAACTAAGGCCTGAAGCTATGGAAGATCTCAACATTCCAATTTCTCAAAGTAAAACTTGATGGTGACAACAAGGGATTTGAAGCACTTGGAGTTTTCCAAGAAGTTTAGAAAGATTTTGACAAAAGATCAAAACTATTTTTGAAAAGATAGGACAAAACTATATTGCTTTCTGCAAATGAGCCTAAACCCTACTTAGCCAAAAATGCAAGTAATGATAGGATCCACTTATTTCTAGATAGCAGTGAAATTTGCCAATACAATTCAAATGTATTGACCCTTGTGGCTGCAACTTATTATGTTGCAGGTTTGTTTGATGTTAGTGAAGTGTGTTGAATAGGATTACAAGTCTACAACCAACATGATTGCCTGTGGCACTTTGAAGATGAAGGACCCCATGCTATTGTTATATTCTGCTGCATTGTAATGTGATAGCCAAATGAGCTATGTAAGATGTAATGAATTATTTTATTCCTGGTTATAAAGTTGCATTATGACCTTTGTATCTTGATATTACATCTTAACTGTGGATGCTAGCTATTGATCCAGGGACTAGCATTGTCAACACAGGGATCTCTACCTTATTAAAGGTTGGGAACCTTACAGATGGTATCAGAGCACTGTGTAGCCTATTGGATTGTAACCCTAGGATTGGATAAAACCCCTTAGAAAAGTAGGAGTTGTATTTGTTCCAAAACTTATTTACAAACATTCTTGTAAATTCTTTCCCTAAAGTTTTGGTTTTGATTCTACATCTCTTCCTTTTCAACTTGATGGACAAAGCCTTCACCATGACCAATGACTTCCACATTAGTTCCACCAAATATTTCAATTTAGACATCACAAAGGACTACAAGTGAGAACCAAGAGACATTAGATTGCCTACCAAAGACATTGATGTCAAGTTAGAGTATGGATCATATTGACCTACGAGGCATGACTATACTAGGTTGACTATTTCAAGAAACTTGTTGTTTCCTTCAACTCATGAGTTAAGCTCATAAGTTGTTAAGTGGATAGTTGCTTGTTGATTGATTGATTGTTTGATTGAAATTGGATGTTTTGAGTTGTGTGTTAGAACTTCTTAAAAACCTATCCATCATTACTCATCCCTATCCAACCAACAGATGCCTCCCTATCGTGCCAACCCTAACCAAAACAACAACATCACTCCTGAGATGCAGCAGATGATGACAGCTCAAACACAACTGATGCAGGAGATGACCACATTCATACAGAATCAGAACAACAACAACAACAACAACAATCAGAATAATCCTCCAGCACATGATATGCTCACTAAGTTTCTGAAACTAAGGCATGCAAGATTCTCTAGAACAACTGACCCAATGGTAGCCGATGATTGGTTACGTTCGGTGAATAAGGACTTAGTGACTGTTGGCTGCACCGACGAGGGAAAAGTAAGGTTTGCAGCATTTCTGCTTGAAGGACCAGCAACAACATGGTGGGACAACTTTCAGATCACCACTCCCCTTGAAGATGTAACTTGGGATATTTTTGAGGATGGATTCAGAACAACTCACATCTCACCTGGAGTGATGTACTTGAAGAAAAAGGAGTTTCACAATCTGAAACAGCGTCACCTCAGTGTGGCTGAGTATATTAAAGAATTCAACAATCTGGCACGATATGCACCGGATGAAGTTGATATAGATGCTAAGAGAAAGGAGAAATTTCTTGAAGGACTTAATGATGAGTTGAACCTGCAACTAGTTGTTGCCTATGTCCCAACTTATCAATCACTCTGTGACAAATCCACCATTTTGGAAAACAAGATGAATCAAGTTGAGAACAGAAAGAGGAAGCATGAACTCAAGAATCACTCAGGATCATCACAAAAGAAGCATTCATTCAAAAAGAGCAAGGAAGATTCTGAACCACATCAGTATCACCACAACAACAATGGAAGTGATAATAATAGAAATGATACTAACAATGGAGATGACCTTGGTCAGAGCCAACATGACACTTTCAGGAAGAAAGACATTAGCCAGTTGCAGTGCTATAATTGCAAGGAACTTGGACACTATGCATCAGCCTGTCCTGAGAAGAAAAAGAAAAAGAAAAAGGATGCTAGAAGAGCCAATGGAAGTGACTCCAATGTGACCCAGAAAGGACATGTGAACCACATTGAGATGGATGGAAACTTTGAAGAGATAGAAGAAGTGGATGTCAGGAACTAGTTAACTTAGAAGAATCAAATAAGGATTCCTTGTCTGGATATTAAGTGTTGAACCCATAGTCAAGTGAACCATCAATGTAACCCTATGAGACTTTCTTTTAAGGGTGGTAGTACCCTAGTTGCCTTGAAGCCAACTTGTAACCTCTAGCCTTCCCAAATCTCGGGACGAGATTTCTTTTAAGGGTGGTAGCCTGTCACATCCCAAAATTTTCCAAATTTTGAAATGTGAAAAATAAATAAACAAAATAAAATTTTGTTGAAATTTAGGGTGAGAAGAAACTTTTAGAATCCAATTGGAAACATCAAAACCTATTTTGATCAAATAAAACCCTAAAGGGATTTAAAAATATAAACAATTAATAAATAAAGTTATAATAGTTGGAATCACTATTTTTGGATCTTTTAATAAAAAGATATGGTTTTCAAAAGCAAAGGTAGAAATATAAATAAGGATTATTTTATAGAACCAAATTAAATCTTGGCCAAGCTTTTTGAAATAAAATATTTTTGTTTGATAAAAATAGTAAAGGTTCATTTAAATAAAATAATGAGGATTTATTAATATCCAAATTTATTAAAGTAAAGGCTTTTCCATTTTAAATAAACACTAAAACTTGTTAATTTATTTTAAATAAGATTTCCAAGTTTTTTTGTTTTTCAAATAAAACCTACTGAAAAGGTTTTGGTATTATTTAGATTTCAAATAGAGTTTTTAAATAAATTAAACCCTATTTGAAATAAAGACTAAGGTCTTTTTATTTTAATTAATAATAGATCCTAAAAGAATCAAAGTATTATTTTATTTTGGACATTGGAATATGTTGTTAAACAGAATTAAAATCAATACAAAGTTTGGTGGTGGTTTGAATTGATTTGTTGTTTGAATTATTTGTTTGAAAATCAAAACAGAAATTCAAATAGAAAAAGAAAAATCTTTCTGTATAAAAAAAATGAAAAAAACTCAGCCCATTTGGCCAGCCCAGCAGCGCAGCCCACCAGCTCTCACCCGCGGTGAACTGTTTTTCACTGAGTAATCAACCCGCGAAGTCACAGACAAGTGGACCCCGTGCCCTCTCTCTCTCACACTGTCAGCACGGCCCCACCGCCAGCGCGTCGTCTTCAACCCCGCGACCACGTCCCCTTGCCGTTTCTATCATTAACTCCGGTGTTGAATTCGCTTAATTGGCTGGCTTAATTCCTCCTGTGACCACGCGTACATAAACACCCACGCCTCCTCTCTCTTTCCCCCCAAACATCGCCTCCCCACTGCCACCGGGCTGCACGAATTACACGCTCACACCTTCTCTGCTCCGACGAGGTTTTCCGTCGATTCCGGCGCCGACCAACCACCCCTCGCCTCCTCAACCACACTAGCATGCTCCCCATTCACTGCCGCTTCTCTCTGCACCCACAGCTTGTCTGTGCGAGCACCATAGCGTCGGCAACCTCGACACCGAGCGCCACCGTCTTTTGCCGTTTCTCCGGCGAGCTCCCCCTAGTAAGCTCAAACCGCCCCAGCACCTACCGATGATGCTCCTGTACTCCCCACGCTCGCCCGAGTCTAACCGTATGCTCCGCTTGCCTTAGGGTGACCTGCAGCTCCATCCCCGACGACATCCAGAGCCGCCCGACGCCGCTGCAAGCTCCGGCGAGCAATCCATGCAACTCCAGTGCGCCCTCGCCAAGCCGACCACACCTCGAGCTTCACCACGACCACACGAACACGGTGAGCTACTTCCCACCTTCCCTTGCGTCATGTATCGCCGGCTCCGCCGTAGCCAGAGCGTGCGCCGTTGCCAGCCGCCGCTAGCGCCGCCAAGCAATGGTCAAACGCACTGCGTCCGTTAGATATTGATCTAGTGGCTGTGATTAGAACTTAGACGAAGGGGTGTCACTCGATCTGCGCCGTGCAATCTAAATAAGATCCTGTGGTCAGAACAGCTCGATCCACCCGAAGCGGTACCGTCCAATAGAAACACGCCGCGTGGCACTAGTTTCGATTTAAAAACAGAAAATGTTCTATTTGAATTACAAACTTGTAAAATTCATAACTTTAGTTCTACACGTCCAAATTTTGCAAATTTTATATCAATGGAATCAACAAGACAAATCCTACCCAACCATGCATTTTGTTTAATGTTTTGCTTCTGGAAAATTGGTTGAAATTGCAGAAACATGTGTAGGCTTATTTTTAATAAGAAATCTTTGCAAAATGGTTTGTTGTGAACCTACTGACCATAGGAACCAACTTATGGATTTAAAAATGTATTTTGTGAATATATGGAATAAATAATTGAATTAGCTCATTTCTAGTCAAATAAAAATATTGATTATGATTTAGAAATGATTTTTGAGTGAAACCTTTGGGAAATGATTTGATTCAAACCTTCTGACCCTAAACACCAAGTTTTGAGAATTAAAATATATTTGGTGAACCCTTTAAAGAATATTTCTTTGCTAAAAGCATTTTCAACCACATAAAATATGGATTTGATTTAAAAATGGTTTATAGATAAAACCTTTTGCAAATGGTTTTACCACCTTTGTAAATGACCAATGTGAGCTTGAAAATGTTTAGAGCCTAATAAAAACCACTTTTTTAAATAAAACTATCTTTTGCATGCTTGCATGCATGACCTTGTTTCTATTATTTTATGTGTGATAAATTGTTTGAATGCTAGTTGAAATATATGTTTGCTTGATTGAATTGTAGTGAAGTTAGAAGAGTGTGATATTTGCAATATTAATAAGTGAACCAACATTCTCTACTAAAAAGGCAAGTGACACTATCATCCAAGTCCTACTATTTTCAATACACTTAGTGGATTTTGTAACATGCATGGAAAGGACTACTATATTTTATGCTATGCTAAATCCTAATAGGATACCCTTATATCTCCCTTAGTGGAAACATTGTAGTTGTAGTAAGCTTAGCCCTGCTATATATTGGTATGGGATTCATGATTTGAATATATGAAGTGTTGGAAAGATATATGTTTTATATAATAAAACAAGTACTCAATGAACCACCTGGGTGGACAAGGATACTCAAGATTGGACAAGGTGGCAAAAAAACGAACCATGTTTATATGGCCATCTCTTTTTGTATGTGCACTAGAAGAAACCACCTAGGGACTTAGAGATTGAGCATGTTTCTCGTACAGTGGCTTCCGTGTACAGCCACATGCTAAATGGGCTCTAGCTTAGTCAACTACATAGTGGAAGACCCATGCATTGGCATCTTCAGGTTAACTAGAGTTGTGTAAGGGAAAATTTATCCCTACATTGGTGCCTGGTTGACAAGCTTGCATTGTGTATTGGGAGGACTTCTATGGAAAGACTTTGTCACATTCTCGATCTGCCAGTACTCCATTTTGGTGAGTACTTATCCAGCGACCACTGGTGGCGTCAAATTCTAAGTACTTAGCCGTGTCCCCGATTATGGACAATACTGAGCAACTAAGGCCTGAAGCTATGGAAGATCTCGACATTCCAATTTCTCAAAGTAAAACTTGATGGTGACAACAAGGGATTTGAAGCAGTTGGAGTTTTCCAAGAAGTTCAGAAAGATTTTGACAAAAGATCAAAACTATTTTTGAAAAGATACGACAAAACTATATTGCTTTCTGCAAATGAGCCTAAACCCTACTTAGCCAAAAATGCATGTAATGATAGGATCCACTTATTTCTACATAGCAGTGAAACTTGCCAATACAATTCAAATGTATTGACCCAAGTGTGTTGAATAGGATTAAAAGTCTACAACCAACATGATCGTTTGTGGCACTTTGAAGATGAAGGACCCCATGCTATTGTTATATTCTTCTGCATTGTAATGTGATAGCCAAATGAGCCATGTAAGATGTAATGAATTATTTTATTCCTGGTTATAAAGTTGTATTATGACCTTTGTATCTTGATATTACATCTTAACTGTGGATGCTAGCTAATGATCCAGGGACTAGCATTGTAAACACAGGGATCTCTACCTTAGTAAAGGTTGGGAACCTTACACCTTTGTAAAATAGTTTTCTCTTTTCAAAACACTTTATCAAACAATGGCACACTGGAGTCACACCAGGTGCTTCCCTGGTTCACCCACAAGTTTTAAACTTAGAGAAATTGGGATGAGGAGATCCTTGATCATTTCAATGTCTGTGATGCTCAAAAATGTCCATTACCGGGGACATGGCTAAGTACTTAGTTTATACCCTCTCGAGAGGTGGTGCACTTTCCCCACAAGACTCGACATGCATCGAGACGAGACTTGTCAGAAACAATCCCTCAGATCAGCACAGACGCGTTCCATCCTATCATCACTACCACAAACTGTCTTTCCGTCTGAGTACTTGCAACCTAGTTGGTCAAGGGAGAGCCCATATGCCATGTGGCTGCACTAGAAGCTTCTCAACACAAAACATCTCAAATATCTTTGTTCCTAGGTGGCCATCCACAAGTGTGATACAAAAGGTAAACCATAAACATGGGCCTTGTGTTACCACTCAACTCAAACCAATCTCTCCATTCCACTCAGGTGATTCATTCACATAGTTGTTTTATTAATCAGAAACATAGTCATAGACTTTGCATAACATCATAGAATGAATATTCCACCCTTGAGTTCTATTAGCTCGACTAAGCATACTAGCACAACATGTCTCTTAAATTAGAAAGTGTCCTAACAAGATATATTTTATAGGATCTACTATAGCATAGCCATATATAAAAAATAGTCCTATCATGCATACTACAAAAATATCACTAATGCAATATTGAAAATATAGGACTTTTGATGACCAAATTATCACTTGCCTTTTTGTAGAAAATCTACGTACTCTCCTTGATCTTGAAATTGTCACACTTCTCAAGGTTCACTACATACAATCAAGCAAAGCACCCATTCAAAACTAGCACTCAATCAAATAACAAAACAAAACAATAAAACAAAGAAATGCATGCAACCATGTAAAAAGTTTGTTTAATTGAAAAGGGGTTTATAACAAGGTTATAAACATTTCAAAACACCTACTGGTCATTTATAAAAGTGCAAATTCCATTGGGACCAAGTTAGTGAAATTTGGTTATTTAAATCATTTTTGTTTTACTAGAAATGCTTTTATATTCAAAGGAATAATTTCTAGTGTTAAAAAATATATTTTTAAATTCTAAAGTTAGTTTTTATGGTCATAGGGTTGAAAACAAACCATTTGCAAAAGGTCTCACTCAAAAATCATTTTTAGAACAATTTTTATACTAAAAATAGTCCTACAAATGTTTCTCCAGAAAACTCTAAATTTTCAGAAGCAAATGACCAAACCAGGGCTATAAGTGAAAATTACACATTTCTCTGAATCCATATACACTAAATTTGCAATTTTTGGACATACAGATCAAAAGTTATGGATTTTACAAATTCAAACATCTAATAGAACAAATTCTGGTTTTTAAAGCAAAAGCTTGGCCACGTGTCTTAATATTACTGCCTGATATCATTTCGTGTGGATCGAGCATCGTGAGCCATAGGATCTAACTAACATCGCATAGCACCGATCAAGTCGTACCCCTTCGTTTAAGTGATCCGTTTTATCCCTTGGATCTAGATCTAACGGTTCACGAGGTTCTGACCAAAACAGGTCGGCGCAAACGACGGTGCGCAGCGGAGGCGCATCTGTCGATGGCGGTCCGGCGACTCTAGGGGGAAAGAGAGAGGGCACAGGGAATTAACATAGTCGTCATGGCGAGGGGGTGGTCAAGGTGGTCTCCGTTGACGAAGGGGCGCACGGGCTCGGTCAAAATCGCTCGCCGGAGTTGCTGCCACCGTCGGGAGCGTGCAGACGCTGATGGAGGCGAGCCTACAGATCACGAGCGAGGAAACAACGAGCATCCGGAGACTCAAAGGACAAAGGCGAAAAAGACAGCAAGAGTTAGGGGTCGAGGCGCGTACGGGGCGAGGTTTGCACACTCCGTCAGTGGTTGTAGAGGTTGACGGGGCGAGGCTCTAGTGCATGCAAAAGCAAATGGGAAGGGTCAGCAGGTGCGCAAGAGGATGGCGAATGTCGCAGTGCAAGGAAGAGGGTGAGGGGCAGTTGAGGCTCACCGGAATTCTCGTCGGAGCCCGTCGGGTACTACAGTGGTGCAGGTCAAATTGGGGGTAGCCTGGGGGCTCACTAGACGCGGCGACTGAGGGGAAATAGAGAGGAGAGGGAGGCGTTTAAGTGAGCGTGGTCACGGGAGGAAATCACTATGCCAGTTATACGTATTGATTCAAATAAATAAGAGAAGAAACAATGGAGGAAAGGGGAAGAACTGGTCCGCGTGGGGTTGAAGATGATTACGTGGCGGTGGGGCTTGTTCGTCAGTGAGAGGGTGCGGGAAGGGGTGCGGTGAGAAAAGCTCTGCGGGGAGAGAGGGGGAGTGCCGGGTGGGATGAGTTGGGCTGGGGTGCTGGGTTGGGTAGGTTAGTTCCTTTTTTTTCTTCAAAACCTTTTTCTTTTTCTGTTTTCTGTTCAATTCAATTTGATTTCAACCCAATTTGAATTTAGATAAAATCCAAATCTTTTCATTAGGTTTTATTCATGATATGTGTTGATTTAATTTGTCCACTTTGGAATAATCCAAATATTTTTCTTGTGATTTTAATATTTATTAAGTGAGGCATTTTGTCTTTATTTAAATAAAATTGAATATGGTTCAAACCCATATAATTTTATTCAAATAATCTTTTATTCTTTTATTTTATTTCATTTACTTTTATTCCATTTGCTTAGGGATTTGGCCAATGGTTTAAATTGTCTTTTAAATATTTCTTATTTATTTATTTCTTTCTTTGTCTTATAAAATCCATATCTTTTTATTTATAGTTCAAAAATTAGTTATTCCAATTTGTATAATTTTATTTAATATTTATTTATCTTTTCAAATCCTTTTAGTATTACTTTGGTCACAATTTAGTGTTGATTTTTGTTAGGAGCTTTATTAGCCTTGGAAATTACTTTCTTTCATCTTATTAAAGTCATAAGTTTTTATCCCTGGCTCCAAATTAAGTGAAACCAATTTCCATGGTTTTGTAATATTTTATTTACCATTTTTGGTCATTTAGAAATGTTTGTGCTAAATTATTATATTTTACAAAGCCATAGTCTTGGAGTGATCTTGGAAATGATTTCTTTCATTAGGGTTTAGGGTTTTGGTTCAACTTTTCCAAATGCTGAAAATTCAAGTTACATTCCATGCACGAATGCATTTCATCTTTGGAATATTTGTTTGTTGCTTTCTTATTCAAATTTTGTTCAAGTAGGGTTTTGATGTTTCCATTTAGAAGCGAAAAGTTTCTTTTCACCCTAAATTTAAACAATTATTTCTTTTGTTTGATTATTTTTCACATTTCAAAATTTGTAGAATTTTGGGATGTGACATTCACGCATGGTTCACTCGGCTGGGGCTGCCCAGCGCTATCAGCTGCCGCGACATCCTCACCGGGAAATGTATTGCGAAAAGATAAAGCAGTAACCTCAGGAAAAAGGAACAAACAAATTGTTCCATATGACCCGGCGATGGTGGGAAAAGTAAATGAAAATAAAATAAATGGAAGCCTAGGTAACAGCGGTGAAAGAAACCTCGGTCACGGCAATAGAGATCATGGGAATCTCGAAAGAGGGTACCCCAAGAATAATAACCCGGCTAAAGGAAGACGGTACCACCCGCAAGATCATCAGCCGAGGCACGAACCTTGGCAGGGGAGAAATGTAGGACATGTTTCGCATAACCCGTCCCATGACAGATACAATGATGTTTATTCGGAAATGGAAAATGTCGGGTATGTTGGGCAAAACCACTATGGGGTGGAAGAAAGAGTTGTGTACAGAAATTTGCCATCGAATGACGCAAGGTTAAAGCTTGATAGACTATATCGGTCCAAGTTATTGTAAGAGCAAGGCCCTCCTGGTCCGGCGTGTTTTGGACCCCGGATATGGGCGAGCCGCCTGTCCCAAACTTCCAATTGGCAAGAGGCACAAAAAAATATAATGGAAGTACTAAGCCACAAGATTGGTTGATTGACTATGCCAATGCAGTGAAGATAGAAAGAGGAAACTTGAGATGGCTCTGAGATATGTCCCCCGATGTTGGAAGGGCCAGCTAGGGTCTGGCTGAATAACTTACCAGCCGACAGTATCAATTGCTGGTTGGAATTCGAGGAGATGTTCGTTAGTAACTTCACCAGTACTTACAAGAGGCCAAACAGGCCCCAACAGCTGGCCATGTGCAAGCAGAAACCGAATGAGACCGATAGAGAATTCTTGACACGATGGTGCAACCTCAGAAACTCTTGCGAAGGAGTAATTGAATCACAAGCTATTTCTTGGTTTGCACAAGGGTGTAGATATGGAAGTGTGTTGTGGCAAAGGCTACAAAGAGATATGCCAACTACGTTGGCAGATTCAATCAGAATATCTGATTCGTATGCACTGGGTGACCCGACTCAACCTGAGCTTATGTCGGCAGAACATCATAAGCAGCATGATCATTACGCTCGTGATGGCATCGGATCATCCCGGCGGAATGAATTATGAGGTAGAAGAAGAGATAAAAGTCCAGATTACAGATACAGCTCAAGTCAGGTTGCTACAGTTACTTAGGACCAGCCGGGTATGGGAGGTAATCAGTGCCAGAAAAATGGTCCTCGGCAATGGGCGCCGAGGAATGATGGGAAGAAACAATGGCAGGAGAGGCCGAAGTACATGTTTGAATCAATGTTGGATCTACCGTGTAAGTTCCACACACACCTAACCCGGCAAAACCTGCCAACCACACAACTCGTCAGTGTGCATGGATGAAGAGCCCAATGGGAAACCCGGCAGCAGTGCAGGTGCCACAGCATCCACACCACCCACAATAGACACAACTTACGGGAGGGAATGCACAACAATTGATGTTACCTCCACCACCTCCGAGGTATGAGAATCAGGACCGAAGGGATGCAGTTCATCATGTGTTAAATCAAAGTCAAGATGGCAGAGGAAACCCCGGAAATAATGGACGCAATGATTACAGGGAACACCACCAATCTTATTGTGTATTCACCACTGAACAGCAAGACAGGCAGAGCGTACAGCGCCGGCACATGGAAGTAAATGCAGTTATGCCAGCAATTCCGAGGTATATGCCATGGTCAGATCAAGATATAACTTGGGGCATTAGAGATCATCCCAAGGTCATACCGAACCCCAGGTCATATGCCCTGTTGCTAGACCCAACATTTGTCGGGCCTAGTATCAACATGAAATTCTCAAAGGTGCTGATAGATAATGGAAGAAGCATCAACATTATGTACAAGGATACAATGCATAAGCTTGGCATATCTCCGAATATGCTGCAGTCGACCAAGACAACCTTTCATGGAATAGTGCCAAGACTGTCCTGTGAGCCCATTGGGAAGGTCTGAGTAGACGTCTTATTCGGCACAAGGGAAAATTGCAGGGCAGAGAATTTGGAATTTGAGGTGGTGGATCTAGAAATCTGCTATCATGCATTACTCGGACGGCCGGCATTGGCTAAGTTTATGAGCAGATGTCACATTGGTTATTCGAAAATGAAGATGCCAGAACAACAGGGGGTGATAACAATAGCAGGAGAATAAATGAAATCAATAGAATGTTCTTTAGCCGGATCAAATCTGACCGACTCCTTGGTGATTGCAAGGGGAGAAAAGGAGAATTCTGGAGGTCGCAAGTTTAGCTCAGTCGGCACAACTTAACATGCCGACACTTGCTAACCCGCAAGGAAGTGTGTCCTTCCAGCTGGCTAAGGAGACAGAAAATTCATATTGATGATCAGTTCCCAGAGGACACCATCACCATTTGTGCCGGCCTGAATGATAAATAGGAAAGCGAGCTCACCAACTTCCTCCGTGAGAGTCGTGATATCTTTGCATGGTCCTCGCAAGACCTGCAAGGAGTACCAAGGGAGTTGGCTAAGCACTCTTTGCATGTAAGGCCAGGGTCAAGGCCGGTGAAACAACCTCTCCGCCGCTTCACCAAAGACACGAGAAAAATCATAGGGGATGAGATAGCTCGGCTCCTTGCGGCCAGGTTTATTATGGAAGTACTTCATCCAGACTGGCTGTGTAACCCGGTGTTAGTAGAGAAGAAAAAGGATGAACCAAACGTAGCCGTCATTTGGCGCATGTGCATCGATTACATGAACATGAACAAGGCGTGTCCCAAAGATCCTTTTCCCTTACCTAGGATAAACCAGGTTATTGATTCAACCATAGGTTGTGAACTGTTATCATTTGTAGACGCGTATTGTGGTTTCCACCAGATACCGTTAAACCCGGCCGATCAAATAAAACTACATTTATCACCCCGTATAGGGCTTATTGTTATTGCACCATGCCATACGGCCTGCGCAATGCAGGAGCCATGTACCAAAGGTGTATGCAAAAATGTTTGCATGATAAGATTGGGAAAATTTTCCAAGTATATGTTGATGATGGGGTTATAAAGACCAAGTAGAGCCATACGCTCCTTGAAGATATCCGACAAACGTTTGCGAATCTGAGAAGATTCCGATTGAAGCATAACCCGAAAAGATGCACCTTCCGTGTACCAGCCGGAAAATTACTCGGTTTCCTTGTATTTAGACGAGGTATAGAGGAAAATCCGACTAAAATTCGTGCAATTGAAAGGAGGGAACTTCCGAAATTCCTCAACAATGTTTAGAAATTTACAGGATGCCTTGCATCCTTAACTCGGTACGTGAGTTGGCTAGGATAAAAAGCATTGCCTTTGTATCAGTTGATGAAAAAATCCGATAAGTTCACTTGGACACCTCAGGCTGATAACGCTTTTCATGAGTTAAAAAATATGCTGGCCACAGCGCCAATTTTAGCCTCGCCACTATCAAAAGAACCCATGCTGCTCTATGTAGCAGCAACGAACTAAGTTGTGAGCGCTGTGATAGTTGTAGAGCGTAATGATGAGGGTAAGTCGGTACAAAGGCTGGTTTACTACCTAAGAGAGGTATTATCGGAATCAAAACAAAACTATCCACACTACCAAAAAATGGATTATGGAGTGTATATGTCGGTAAAAAATCTCAAGCATTATTTTGAGGAACACCCCATAAAGGTGATTTGCGAGGAACCAATAACCGAGATAATGAGGAACATAGATGCAAGCGTACGAATAGCAAAATGGGCAATTGAGCTATCCCCTTATGCCCCACAATTTGATAGACGAGACGCAATCAAATCTCAGGCAGTGGCCGACTTTTTTGTCAATTGGGCTAAGATACAGTATGAACCCCCATTACCTTATCCGAACTATTGGACGATGCATTTTAATGGATCCAAATTAAGGAATGGGTTAGGAGGAGGAATAGTATTAACCTCTCCAAAGAAGGATCAACTGAAATATGTATTGCAGATACACTTTTCTGCATAAAACAATGTAGCCGAGTATGCGACACTTGTCCATGGCCTAAAGATGGCAAAAGAGATCAGCATACGTCGGATTCCATGTTTTGGAGATTTGGACCTTGTAGTGCAGCAAGTATCAGGAAATTGGGATGCATTGGATGCAAACATGGACTTATATCGGTTTCATGTAAAAAAAATAGTGGCTATTTCGACGGGTGTGAATTTCATCACATACCTCAGGTGGAAAACGACGCTGCAGATACCCTATCAAAGCTCAAATCGACCAGACAGTAGATTCCACCTGGTATCGCTTTAGAACACCTGAGAAATCCATCAATCATACCTTCCACGAAATCCGAATCAATTTTCCTCTCATTAGATTAGAATACTGAATGAGTCCCAATGGAAATTGATAAGGGATATGTGTCGAATAACCCGGGGACTGATTTAGTGAACCGGAGTGATGATCGTGAAAGTTTGGCGAACATTACGTTGGAAGAATTAATGGATATTGATGAAACAGTCACCCCGGAGAAGAACATACCGGAATGGGCACAACCAATATTCTTATTCCTCAAAAATGAGACTCTTCCGGATAATGAGGTCCTTTCCAAGAAGACAATAAGAAGGGCGAAAGCTTACACAATAATACATAATGAGCTTTATAAGAGAAGCGTAACAAACAAGTTGCAACGATGTGTTAAACCGGCAAAAGGACGAGAGATCCTCTTGGACATACATCAAGGAGAATGTAGGCACCATGCCTCGTCCAGAGCCCTTGTGGCCAAAGCATTCAGACACGGGTTTTATTAGCCAAGCGCGCTAAAGGAAGCAAAATAATTGGTAGCAAGGTGCAATGGCTGCTAGATATATGACAAAAAAATACATATGCCTTCATCCGAGTTAAAAACAATACCAATCACTTGGCCATTCTCAGTATGGTGACTGGATATGGTATGTCCATTTAAGCCGGCTCGCGGAGGCATGACTCAAATTTTGGTCATGGTGGACAAGTTCACAAAAAGGATAGAGGTATAGCCAATAGGAAAATGTAACGGGCCCACAGAAGTAAAGTTTCTCAATGATATCATTCTGAGATATGATTACCCACATAGTATCATTACGGATAATGGCACCAATTTTTCTAAAGGAGTCTTTGCTGGATTCTGCCAAGAAAAGCACATAAGACTCGATGTAGCTTCAGTAGCACACCCGACATCAAATGGGCAAGTGGAAATATCGAATGGACTCGTGTTATCCGGAATAAAACCTCGGCTGATAGAACCACTCCAGAGGTCGGCAGGTTGTTGGATTAAGGAACTCCTAGCAGTGCTATGGAGTTTAAGAACTACCCCGAATAGATCATCGGGGTACACACCATTCTTTCTCGTATATGGGGCAGAAGCTATGCTCCCAGCCGATATAGTGCATGATTCGCCTAGAGTCACCCAATACACGAACCCCGAGGTAAATGAAATATCTCGGCAAGATGATGTGGATCTACTAGAGGAAGCAAGAGAATTAGCATTTTCCAGGTCAACTGTTTATCAACAAGACCTCAGAAGCTACCATAGCAAGAAGGTAAATCCCAGAGTATTCAAGGAAGGGGATCTGGTCCTTCGGCTAGTGCAACGCACGCCGATATGCATAAGCTATCGCCCCCATGGGAAGGACCATTCATCGTGAGCAAAGCACTGCACAATGATGCATATTACCTCATAGATGCTCAAGCACCAGAAAGGAACAAGACGGATAAATCCAGAAACGAGTCAAAAAGACCATGGAATGTAGCATTACTTCGTCCATTTTACACTTAGAGGAAGTGTACTGTATCCAGTATTATTATGTATCAGTTTATTGTGTCAAGAATGAATTAATGAAACCTCGGCAACTCGAGCGGTGACTCGGGGACTGCCTCGCATTGTTTATCACTATGATTATGTATTTGATATGAATGAGACTTTGGCAACTCGAGTAGTGACTCGGGGACTGCCCCATGTTGTTTATCACTATGATTATGTATTTGGTATGAATGAGACTTAGGCAACTCGAGCGGTGACTTGGGGACTGCCCCATGTTAATTATGTATTTGATTTATTGAAAATAAATCAGCAAATGAAACCTTAGCAACATGAGCGTTAACTCGGGGACTGCCCCGTGTATCTATCCTACTATTTATATTTGATATGATGGATAATTTATATGTCCATCAATTCGAATTAGTAACATATGGGCATCGGAAGCAACGTCCCTAGCGTGTCATGGTCTGAAGAGAGATCTTATGGTAAATAGGACAAGATCCAACCAAGAATCAAACACACGAAAAACGACTAAGGAATGAACTATACAGAAGTCGGTGCACGTTATATTATCTTTCTTATGACCGTTGTGGTATGCTAACCAAAGAGCGCGTCTTCAAGCATAGCTCATAATCTCTAAGAAAGCACATGAATGATCAAACATGTTCGATTAGAACTTACGGATTGAAGTCCATGAATGATAACACACGAAGAATAACTCAACCAACACGGTAACAACTTAGCGATTACCACAACATATGAAAAATTCGGAACTTATACAGATTAAACAGTACCAAAAGAGGCATATTGTCTTAAAACAACATATGCCCGGCATACGGGGACTTAGCAAATAAAAGTTTTATAGCTCAAGCATTAACCGTAGCCGAATCATCGAAAGGAGGGGCAATGGTAGTGGCAGGGGTTTCTGAAGTAGGTACCTCTGCTACCACCGAAGGCACCTCGGTTTCTGTAGAAGCAATAGTTTCCGGAGCAGGAATATTTGAAGTCGCCTGAGCCTCCGCGGAAGCTACCTCGGCATCGACCGAAGTAACTGGAGCATCTTGAGCATTGGCCATTTGACGCGAAGTTACACCTTGGGCATGGGAAACTTCAGTCCCCTTGGAGGAAGACCGGGCTTCAGCATTTCTTCCCGAACTGCCACTTGACTCATCAGAACTTCCAGATTCTACATCCGAATCATGGTCATCACCAGAATCCTCGTCAAACTCATCGTCATCAATGGCCTCAACATTCTCTTCAGCCTCGTCTGGGAGAAAACTCGGCCCCTCATTCCATTGATGCACATTTGCATACTCGATGAGTTGATAGGCACGGGCTTGGCGGCGAGCAACAAAATTCAGATTCTCGACCCAAGGAGAGATGGTGTGCAAATTCATTAATGTGTCGAGGGAGATGTACTCGTACCATGATAGAATGGTAGTAAGCATCATGTCAGCCCCGGCTCGCCCGGCGGATTCTCTCCAGAGGTTCAACTGAGTTTCAGAATCCATTAATTTCGCCACAAGTACCTCCACCTTGCTAATTTTTGGTTCATTCGGCCATAGCACATTGAAGGCTCCAATTGCCGCTTTCACCAAATCTCTCCCCATGATGTTCATCGGCTCAATGGAAGCAGCGATAGAAACCAAGAGATCCTTAATAGAATATTCTTAATCCGGGAGATTGGGTACACCTCGGCGGGCACGGACATCAACCACGGCTTCAGTACTCATGGGATCATCTTCCGGAATGTGATATGTAAAGCAAAACATCATATAAATCAAGAGGAGCAACGAGAAAAGAATGACTCGGCTTGTGATGAAGAAGAAAAACCCGGCAAATAAGCTTACTATGGATATATCGCAACATCTTCTAAAGATCCATGGCCCAGCTAACCCGTTTCTTCTCAAACCGAGTAATCTCCTCAGTCATCCTCTGATTTTTTAGGTCGGACGCATCAAGGACTTCCTTGTCCTTCTGAAGCTGGAGACTTAGCCGATTATTTTCCTCGGAAAATTCTTGGCCAATTTTCTCCAGCTCGGACTTCTGAGATGATTTCAAGGACTCAACCTCGGCACGGAGCCGAGATATCTCGTCATCCTTCTCCTTCAGCTGCGCCGAGTGAGTCCCTGCTTGCTCTAAAAAATGCAGAATCATATCAAACATGGGTATGCACTCTTGATGCGATGCTTCAAATCTTTGCAATTTGGCTGACCCGAAGATGGAGGACTATAAGATACTCGGAATTTATATAGAAGAGAAATAGACGAGTACAGAGAGGATGGACGACTAACCTTCAAGACTGGCAATCTTTTTCATCAGCAGAGTATTTTGATTGTTAATGTTTGCTGAGTAAGGACAAATAGCAAACTAATTAGGAATCAAAGGCTTGAACGGAGTACTTGAGTGAAAACACCGAATAATTTACCTGCCTTATTTAAAATGGGAACCATCTTGTCATACTTGACCTGAAGCTTCCTGTGCGAAAAGAGCAGCTTTTGAAATTCGGATGTACGACGATTGTGAGAAACCTAAAATAACAGTGAAAAACTTAACTCTAGGTTATACAGGGAAAAATATTCAAAAGATCAGAATCAAGCAAAACTTGACTCGGATCTAGGTGGCTAGATATTCAAAGCTAAACTTAAAAGATCCGAATCAAGAAAACCTTAACTCGGATCTAGGTGGCTGGATATGCAAAGCTAAAACTTAAAAGATCCGAATCAAGCAAAACTTGCCTCAGATCTAGGTGGCTGGATATTCAAAGCTAAAACTTAAAAAGATCCAAATCAAGCAAAGCTTGCCTCGGATCTAGGTGGATGGATATTCAAAGTTAAAACTTATAAAGATCTGAATCAAGCAAAACTTGCCTCGGATCTAGGTGGCTTGATATTGAAAGCTAAAACTTAAAATGATCTGAATCAAGCAAAGCTTGCCTCGGATCTAGGTGGCTGGATATTCACATTAGTTCGCTTCGGAACATGCTGGGAGGATCTCTTAGTTCGCTTCTTGGGACCCTCATCCGAAGGATCGTTCGAAGCAGCACGCTTCTTAGACGGAGCAGGAGCTTCGAAAGCGAGGGGATCGACCCCATGCACCTGGCCAGCCGGGTTAGCTGGGAAAGAAGGAGCCGAAAATGCGTAGCAGATAGGCACCGTGGCAACTACGTCAAGAATTTGGACGTCGTTCGAATCACCTTCATCAGCGCGGTCAAAGGATTTACCCCGAGTACGGGCAGGAGCAGCCTCGGGTTTGGGGATAAACTCCTCCAGGTCTGGTTCCCCATTGTCCGAGGTAATGCGGTCGTCACTCCAAGGAAGAGCGAGCACCTCGACATCTTCCAAAACTTGTTCATCGAATTTCTGCAGAAAGAGTAGACGAGAATTAGCGAAATAATCAATGAGAAATAACTCAGATAGAGCAATTCACATTATAGTTACCTGAGGAGGAGGTTATTGCGTGAGAAGGGCTTCATTCCCCACGTCCAATCCTCGGGCATCTCGGTTTTTAAGATAGCTCGGACACGTTTCTGAATATGAACGTCGTCAAGCTCAACCATAGAGACTCGGTTGGGATCCAAATGATCGCTCATGTATCAAAGCTTATGAGAGAGGAGTTGAAAAGGGCAGATCCGGCTACTGATGAACGCGGCCATCAAATCTTCGCTGTGAAGCCCCGCCCGAATTAACTCCTTCAGTGGAAGGTCGAACACTTTGGCAAGAGCATTAGTCTTCTTAGGATTGTAAATCCAATTCTGCTTAGAAGGAGGACCAATAGAGAAGGCAGGGAGTCGAATATTATCCTCCTTTCTAGTGTTCTTGACATAAAAAATGACATATGCCACTTCTTGCAGGACTCTAGGCCTGTGACTCGGGGGAACAAAGAATTCTTCCGAGGTGTGATAGAGGCGGCCCCACACTGAGTCAAAGATTTTTCGAAGGGATGAAGAGATTTATCCGGCACAATGTTGGCTCGGATCTAGAAAACTTCAACCAAACTACTATAGAAGGCCAAAGGCCGAAGTATCCCTCTGAGGCCGAGATAAAAGCCGATAGAGAAGCGATGGCGTTAGCCGGCATGATGAGGCTGGAGGCCAAAGAATTCAAGGAAGTCCTTGTCAAAATAGCTAAGAGGGAGACCGAATCCTCTGCAGAAATGCGACATGAAAACTACATACTCGCCATCCTCAACTATGGGAGAAGACTCTTTACCGGGTAAGCGACACTTTACCTTAGCAGGAACTGGGCGAGTCTTGCATATCCACTAGATCTATCGCCGGGTGATCGTAGACCCTTGCCACGAACCACGTTGTGGACCCGCCATAAGGTCTTCTTCCCCAACGATGGTGCCACTATGCGATCTCGACATGGGCTCGTCGGAGGAGCCAGCAGAGGAGGAATCACTAGCGACAGGGAGCGGCCTTGAAATCCAAGGCCCCGTCGCAATGACGATGAGCACGGTGACGGCGGAAGAAGAGAACCACCACAGAGGCCTGATTCGGATGCGAAGCACGTTGAGGAAGGACCAAACAACGGCGACACGTCGTGTGAGGAGGAGGGCGGCAGCGTGGTCACGGGAACAGAAGCACAACGGAGGTGGCGCAGAAAGGAAGACAAGGAGGGTGAAAATGGGAAAGTAAATCAACCCCTTTCCCAATCCCCCTATTTATAAGCGCGCATGGTGAGAGTTAGTGGGATCGTGAGTGCGCCGCGGTAACCGCAAAAAGGCATGTATTGTGTGTTCTTGATCAGTGATTGGAGAAACAATGAGGATCACACGGCATAGGAGGAAATCCGACCGCCATGACTATTGCGGTGATCAAAGATTCAGTACGCCGATAACATTGCCGCAGTAATTACTGTAGCAATGTCAGGATACACTGTAGCGGTACAAAAAATGAGATGAAAGGCAATGATTGATACACGTAGGATGAAGCTTACCAGATAAGATAAGAGGATACCTCGGACAGATTTGAATGAATCGTAAAATGAGTCACACCACAGAAAAAGAGGGTGAGAAAAAGGAGATAAAACGAGAAAGGTGCCGACTAAACAATAAGTCGAAGAGAAAACAGTAAAAACTAAGTATCTAGAAACTGCTGTGGTCTGGCCGAATGAAGTAGGCTAGACCGCATTAGCTTCGGGGACTAATGTTGGGGGGATGACCCTAGGTAGGGTCAAGGTAAGTAAAAAGAAATGGGAATATTCATGATCACGGCCGAATCTAGATATGATCCGGCCGAGTCAGGTAGGAGTCGGCCGAATAAGGTCTGACTTGGCGCGAGTTAAGTGATCAATGCTTGACTCGATCGACATAAGAGGTATGTCGGCGTAACACAGTAATGCCTTTTGAGTACAGGGTAAGGTCAAGCCGAGTCATGCGACGCGAGGTTGGATCAAGGGAAGCTAGTCCAAGAAGGAGGAGACAAACCCCAAAGTCAATACTAGCCAAAATCTCTCTTTGGAATCTGTAAAGTGCCAAGCGCTACAGACAAGAAGCAGAGCGGTAGAGGAGCAGAGGAAGGTCACAGCCCGAGGCTCACATGTGAAGGGTTGTGTGTCTTTGCCACCGATAGAAGGGGGCACGAAAAGGAGCACACCGAGTTACTGCTTCGGGACAAGCATATTCCACGAATATTCTTGTCCACGTCAGCCCTAGAAGGCATTAGGCCATTCCTTTATAAGGAGGGACTGGGCATCTGGAGAAGGGGATCGATTCATTTTCTCACATAGCACTAGTGGTAGCTTCTTCTTCCTCTCGGTCATACAACTCGAGGAGCAAGTGTATCTCCATTGGTTTTGAATAAAGATTGAGTTCTAGCATTCAGAGTGTAGAAATCACTACATCTTCCCTCCCTAGATCCCACTAGCATCCATTGGCCCCCAACTTAAGCCTACCCATGGCATCTGCCGTGCCACCACCACGACAACGCCATTTCAACCTTTCGGGATAAATTCATGCAATAAATTGATTTTTGGGGCTGGTTGTTTGAATGAATGGGCGGGGTGTTTGAATGAATGTATACACCCTTTCAAGATTCAACCCACATGGGGATGTAATCTTTGTCAGATAGACCCAAATGCATGTATGCTTTCGAGCATTTAATGAGTTGATAGACATCTACCGTCTTTCAAACAAGATGACCAAGGTCACAACCATATTTTCTTTTTTTGACTTGCACAACCATAGTTGTTGATACCATGTCCATGTTGTACTCCATACATCGGATGCATCTTGGCAATCAAACTTTGCTTAAAAAGGGAAAATCCAATTTTTTTTTTCATTTTTAAAAGTGACAACATTATTTTTGGTTATGAAGCAACTTCAAAGATTATGGCTCAATATGACATTGTGCCAATTGTCACACAAAGTAACCTGTTTAATGGATAAACCCATTCAACCTTACTGGCTAAATTCTTGCAATAAATTGACAATATGACAATTTACCAAAAACATGTCAATTTTGGTAACACAGTCTAGAGAAATGATGGAGAAGAATCTAGAATGATGGAGAAGTGTGTTTTGAGGTTTGTGCATAGAAATTATTGTGCTAAAGACTATGTAAATAGTATCTTCTAGCATCAGATGATAATAGAATGTAAAATAAGATCCGACGGCTAGCAATGTTGGTATTCACGAGTCTTGATCCAACGGGCAATATTCAAAGTTATTTGTACACTATATAGTGGTAAAATAAGATAAGATCGGGTATTATGGTTTAGGTTTTAGGGGTTTAGGCTTTAGTTAATTTTAAATAATGTTTAAGCTTTGTTCTTATATTCGTGGAATAGAATAGCGCTACTGCAATTTAATGAAAGTATCTCAAATTTGGATCTATAAGTGCATGATACATGCTTGGTTAGGGTGTATGTGGGTTGAAGGTTTAAGTTTTAGGGGTTGTTTAGGGTTGAGGGTTTAGGGAATTTTCAATAATGTTCATGCTTTATGCGTATGTTCGTCAAATAGAATGTCATTATCCAAACTAATAAAAGTATATGAATTTTTTTATCTATAAGTGTGCATATGATAGCTTCTTGGTCAGGGTTTAGGGGTTTAGTGTTTTGGTTTTAGGGTTTAGGGCTTTTGTGTTTCGGGTTTTAGGGTTTAGATAGGTTTTAGTGATTTAGGGGTTTAGGGTTTCGGGAATTTTCAATAAATTTCGAGCTTTATGCTTATATTCGTGGAATAGTGACTTAGCAACAATTTAACAATGAAAGTACCTCAAATTTTGATCTATGAGTGCATCCTACCTGCTTGGTTAGGGTTAGGGTTTGAGGGTTTAGGGGGATAGTGCTTAGGGTTTAGGGTTTAGTGAATTTTCAATAATGTTCGAGCTATATGCCTATATTCATTTAATATAAATGAATTAGTGAAATTTAATGGAAGTATCTCAAATTTTGATCTATAAATGGACGATACCTTCTTGGTCAGGCTTGTTTAGGGGTTAGGGTAATAGGTGTAGGATCTATGCCCTAGAGGAAAATAATGAAGTGTTTTTATTTGATGTATGTCTTGTAAGTTCATAATACGTTTCTTACCATGCTATAATTGTATTAATTTGAAATGTTAATACACATGTGGTATGTAAACAACCAGGTCTCTTGTTACCTCTAGTACACTAGCTCATTGGGCAAGTGATGATCTTATGGTTTCGAGATCATGGTGCTAGTGCTGATTGACAATGATGTCACATTATTGGAGAATATTTTGATAGACAAACACCCAAAGTTAATCACAATGAGATCTGGTTACTTAATGTTCATCATTGATGATAACATAGAAACATCGTGTCCTATATCCTTTGAATGTGAGATAATGCATAATCACTATTTTAGAAGGAGACTTTGATGATATCAAGTATCAAGCCTTGAAAGGGCAATCATAAATGTATCATTGGGTTTCCCAAAGAAATGGGTTGAGGAGTTTTTATCAAGACTAGGATTTGCCAGTCCAAGTAACGGATACATACACGTGGCTAACTCGGTGACAATGCATTAACGAAGCTTGCAAGCATGTGACCAGGTCATGGAATGCAACGACACGGGAACGAGTAAACAAGATCATCAGAAATGAGATCGAACACAAGTATGGAGATGCTTGAGATCAAATCTCAGATGACCTAGGTATCATATGGCAAAGGGAATAGGACTATGTAGTTAAGGTTCAAGCTATGAGATTCGTGAATGCACGGGTGGTCATTATGGGCATCCAGGCCCGACTGATGATCACTGATGCAAGACGGGTCTTGGTCATGTCCGGAGCATCTCCGAGCCAAAGGGTGGCACACTTAAGGGTGGGAATGCATTGGGATCGAACTGACACCACAGGAGAAATGAGAGAGAGAGGGAGAAACCGGAAAGGGTCTGGGTAACATTCGATGTTGATTGGAGGGATCCGGAAGGATTTCTGGAGTATGAAATAGGATATATATGTGTTTTATATTAATTAGTTGAATTTATATTAAAACATGTTTTATTATTTATATTTATGGGCAACTATTTCTTATTGGGCCATTCCTGGGTGGAAGGGCCCATAGGCATACGCGCCAAAGGGGAAAGGTGAGAGGGTGCCCGACCGAAGCCCTAGGGATTCCCCTAGGGCCAGTGGTAGATGCCCTGTGGAGGCGGCATGGGGTCCCTCCCCCATTGGCCCTATGGTTTTCCCCTCCCCCTCCCCGTGTAAATAGAGGAGCCCCCTCCCCTCTGTTTACACAAAAAGTTCTCTCCTCTCTCCCTTTGTTCCCTAGAGCTCTTTCCATCTAGATTGGATCAAGCTATTTGGTATTAGATCTCCACCTCCGCGCTACCGTCGTGCGCAGTACAGTCTAGCTTCCATCTTCTTCTGCTGCTCGGCTGGATCGAAGCCCGGGAGACGTTCCTACACCAAGCGTGTGTAGAGATTTGAGGCGCAACACTTGGGTCGCTTGTCTTCATTGCTATATGCCTGCCTTCATAAGGCGTGCCACGGTCTTCAAGGGTATGAATTCTATCCTCCCTCACGTTACTTATGTCTATAAAGAATAGATCTTGGTTGTCGTATTCGTGTAGCTAGAATTTTTTTGTTTCCTGCTGCGAACTCCAACAGTGGTATCAGAGCCAGATCTATGGGTAGACATGTCATATGGATAGAACACATAGCAATATGTTGGCGTTTATTCTCTAGTTCCGACCCTCTTTCGTGTTCTTGTTATATCGCGGGATTTATTGATGAAGCGTCCCGGACCGACCTTATGCATAAGCTTACACGAGACTAGTTCCACGCTTGACATACGGCTTGTTCCATATAAGTGGCTGGCGGGTGTCTCTCTCTTTCAATAGTTGATATGAATTTTACACCGGAGGGCCCTAAAAAGGGAGAAAATAGGCTATCAATGAATCAACATTGTGGCTGAACGTTCATAGGTGGGAACGGGTTCGGCCACGACACCCCTAAAGCCTCGTAAAACTTGCAAAAGGATAAAGTAGAGGCGTCTAACTTTTTTTGCAGGGTCGAGTGTCATGACATGGCAATGTTAAGTTTATGAAACGTATTTTCCATTGGATCTCTCGATGGTGATCAAGGTGCTGCAGCCATGTCATGACACCATATTTTTGAAGTATTTATAAGCACATCTTGTTTGGCATAGTATATCAGATATAAAACGGTAGCTAAATAGGATGATCCCTCTCAATTCCAATGATAGTGTTCCCCTTGTGTGTGCACCACCAAGAAAGTTCTTTGGTATGAGGTAGGCCATGACGATCGGGTGTCATACATACCTATGTTCCCATACATTGGTTGCAAGGGTTGTACTGCAATACACACAAGTTTGAGTTAGTGATCCTAGCATGTGTAGACATGGCCTTAGAGCACAAGTGACCGAAAGGTCGAGCATGAATCACATGTTGATGTGATCGACATCAGAATGTCTACCTTTGGTGCTATATCATCGGCCGTGACGATCGGGGATGATATAGTAACATAGGATTATGTGATCACTAAAATGAATTGAGGGATGTTCGGTTTGAGTGGGATCCCTATTACTTTTAGTTTACGAGTAAACTTAAAACTTGAGCTCAGTGTATTATGAACATGGTTTAAACTCTTTGCAAATCCATTGCAGATGTATCGCCCACCCACCTTCAACCTTACCTCATTCCTACAGAACAACAAGCTGAAAACCAATGGCTCCAACTTCACCGCCTAGTACCATACCCTGAGAATCCTCCTCGCCCCTACAAGCTCAACTATGTCTTGGAGGAAGAACTGCCCGCCAAACCTGCTGATACCGCCACCGAGGAAGAAAAGAATGTATGGAAGTCCATGGCGGACGAGTCCTCCCTCATCCAGAGTGCAATGCTCTATGCCATGGAGCTAGAACTTCAAAAGTGTTTGGAGAAGACGGCTACATTTGCAATCCTTGAGGATCTCAAGGCCATCTTTGTTGGGCCACGCGGAGATAAAACAAAAAAATTCCTCTAACGTGGTGATCCCAAGATCTAGCTGAGGTAGAAGGCCACGAGGTTTACCACTAGACGCGCAGTTGCGGATTACTGATGAAGCGTGTTAGTTGATGCAGTGCAGTCCTCACGATCCGATTGTCCTGGTGCTGATCGCACAACACCTCTTCTGGTATCCACACGTACAAGGAGGAGCACCGGCGGCGAACTGCTAGGTTCGTAACGACGGCTGGACTGCTGTGGAGCTAGGGTTTCCAACACATGGAATGACCTAACCGAACAACGATTAACCTTTCTGGGTTACATTGCTTCACTATATATAGGGAGTGAACGTGGGCTCTGCTCGCGCGACCCATTCACTAAAGCCCATATATCACTAGTCACCGTGAGTCCAACTCACTAACTCAGTCCTAATCCGGTTTAGGTCCAACCCAACCAGATTACAGGTTCAGATCCAATCTGAACTTTCTCCCGCTCTTAAGTGTGTGACCCCGCAGGCTCATGGCTACTTGGACACTCAATCAATCAGTCGGTAGCGGCTCCTAGTAGAACGTGTCGACTCCCATGTACCAAAGAGTCATGACGACTTGCCTTTCCAATGCGACTTTCGTCCGAGTCCCTTTTGCCTCATGATATACCTTGTCAGACTATAGGCGAATATATGTCATCCCTTAAATAGTCTGACTCTCTTCTCGATCCGAGATAAGTGATTCACCCGACTAACTCTTAGTCGATCGCCTCGGTTAACACTTAACCGAGCCGTGCATGGCCATGCTTTCCTAATCATATCTCACGAGAGGGCCCAGAGAATATCTCTCCAAGTGGAGGGGCAAAATCCCATCTTGGTTATTCACATCGCGCAGCTTGATTCTCAGTCGACCCGAACCCTGCCTTTATAACTGCCCAGTTACGGATCAGCGTTTGACAGAACCTAAGTCGGTGATCTTCAACTCGGACTATGCAATAACCTCAGGTCTAAGGATTACATTGATTGAGATATACAAATGAAAACTTGTTCGTTGTACCTCAATATGGGTCAATTCGACTCGCTAAACTCTTTAGCCGAATCTGTGTAAGTTGGAATAGCATCTCCATGCCCATGACAAGTGGAACCGAGTCATCAAGCCAACTTTCACATTGGTCTAAGTTGTGTGTCCAGCACAACCTCAATGACCAAGGATATTTAGTACAAACAACATGAATGCATAGTTCCACAACCGAATCACATATTCAATGATACACATCAGATGTTTATACAAGGACTACTTAATATCTTTATGAATACAATGGGAAATATCATCATACATGATTGCCTCTAGGGCATATTCCAACAATCTTTGCTCCGCAAGCTCGGGAAGAGAGGTAAGAAGCTTCTGAGCTCTTCTTCTCTACCAAGATGGAAGAGCATAGTAGTGTTACCGAGCATGTAGTCAAAATGTCTGGCTACGTTCAACATCTGAACGCCCTGGATTGCAAAATCCTGGATGATCTTGCGATTAATAGGGTATTGCACTCGTTGACCCCTAGCTACAAATATTTCATGATGAACTACAATATGTAGGGGATGGTTAAGACCCTTGTTGAGTTGTTCTCCATTCTCAACACTTCTGAGGTGGAAATCAAGGAGGAGCACACAGTGTTGATGGTCAATAAGACCACCAACTTTAAGAAGTCGGTGCATAATAAGGGAAAGAAGCCTAAGAAGGATGACAAGTCAGTTGTCAGTTCTTCTAAGGCTCCTAGACCCAAGCCCGACATCACATGCTACTACCGTAGAGGAGGCGAGCACTAGAAGTGCAAGTACTCCAAGTACCCCGAAGACATGAAATCCGGCAAGTTTTCTACAAAAGACAAAAGTATATATGATATACATGTTATTGATGTGTTCCTTACAAGAACCAGGAGAAACACCTAGGTATTTGATACCAGTTCTGTAGCTAACATTTGTAACTCCCCGTAGGAGTTGCGGAAAAAACCATGCCTAGGGAAGGACAAGGTGACGATGCGCGTCGGCGAAGGATCGAAAGTCGATGTCAAGGCTGTCGGCGATCTATCTCTATGTCTACCTTCGGGGTTAATTTTAGTTTTGAATAAGTTCTACATTTTACCCCCCTTAAGCATGTATATTGTTAGTGGATCTTGCTTGTTGCAAGATCTTTATTCGTTTAAATCTGGAACAAGTGGTTGTTCTATTTATATGGATGATGTCTTTTATGTTCATGCGCATGTATGCAAAGGTTTATTCTTGCTAGATCTTGATAGTACTACACACATCCATAACATTGATTCCAAGTGTTGCAAGAATAATGACAATAATACCATGTACCTATGGCATTATCGTCTTGGTCATATTGGCGTAAAGTGCATGAAGAAACTCTGTTCTGATGGACTTATGGAATAACTAGATTTTGAATCTCTTGATACGTGCGAGCCTTGTCTCATGCGCAATATGACCAGGACACCCTTCTCCAACACTATGGAGTGGGTTGTAGAACTATTGTGAATCATACATACAGATGTGTGTGGACCAATGAGTGTCTTGACACGCAATGAGTATCATTATTTTGTTACCTTTACTGATGATTTGATTAGATATGGGTATATCTATTTGATGAAACATAATTCTGAAACATTTGAAAAGTTCAAAGAATTTCAGAAAGAGGTAGAGAATCAACTCAACAAGAAGATTAAGCACCTCTGTTTAGATCGGGGAGGCGAATACTTTAGTTATGATTTTGGGATACACTTGAAGGACTAAGGTATTCTACCATAGCTTACTCCAGCCAGAGTGCCACAACGTAATGGTGTGTCGAAATGGTGTAACCGTACCATATTGGATAGTGTTCGGTCCAAGATGTCTTTAACGGATTTGTATGCGTCTTTTTGGTTCTATGCATTAGAAACCGCCGCTTTTATTTTAAATAGAGAACTATCAAAATCCGTGGAGACAACACCATATGAGATATGGCATGGCAAGAAGCTAACGTTGTCGTTCTTGAAAGTTTGGGGATGTGAGGCTTACATTAAGAAACTATAGCCTGACAAACTCGAGCCTAAAGTTAAAAAGTATATCTTTGTGGGATACCGAAGGGAAACTATTGGGTATATCTTCTACAACAAAGCCGAAGGAAAAATGTTTGTCATGAAGGATGACACCTTTCTAGATAAAGAGTTTCTCACGAAAGGAGTTAGTGTAAGGAAGATAGATCTTGATGATTTCATTGACCCTTCTCTCCAAATACCGAGTAGCGCAACAGAAACTGTTCCTGAACCTCCCTCTACAGTGGAGGAAGAAACAAATTATACATATCATAACACTAGAGCTCCTACGGTTCGGAGATCATCAAGAATATGTACCGTCCCAAATTGGGACAATAGCCTTGTGATGTCAATCTTGTTAGATGAACAAGAGGAACCTAAGAACTACAAAGAAGCAATGGAGAGTGTCAACTTAGAGAAATTGCTAGAACCATGAAATCCGAAATATGATCCATGTATGAAAACCAAGTTTGGAACTTGGTAGATCTCCCTGAAGGTTGAAAGACCGTGGAGAATAAATGGATGGCAATGTGATTGTCCATAAGGAACGACTTGTCGCAAAGGGTTTTCAACAAGTGGAAGGAATTCACTACATCAAGACTTTCTCCCCTGTAGGAATGTTGAGATCTGTTTGGATTTTGCTAGGAATTTCTGCATATTATGATTATAAGATATGGAAGATGGATGTCAATACCTCCTTCCTCAATGGTCACATTGATGAAAAGTTGTATATGATGCAATAAGAGGGGTTTATCAATCCTAAGGATGTCGAAAAGGTATGCAAGCTTGAACGATCCATTTATGCACTAAATCAAGCATCTAGGAGTTGGAACAAGCAATTTGATCAAGTGATCAAGAGTTTTGGATTTGTCCAAAATAATCAAGAAGCTTGTGCTTACAAGAAAGCGAGTGGGAGCTCGGTGGCATTTCTGGTAGTATATGTGGATGACATATTACACATTGGGAATGATGTGAGATTATTAGGGAGCATAAAGGAATATCCGAGTAGTCAGTTTTCCATGAAGGACCTAGGTCAATCAGCCTACATATTAGGTTTCAGGGCACTTTCAAATATTCAAGCTTTATGCTTAGATTCGTCGAATGGAATGGATTTAGTATAATTTAATGAAAGTATATATCAAATGTTCATCTATAAGTGGATGATATATACCTGCTTGGTCAGGGTCGTCTAGAGGTTTAGGGTAATAGGGTTTAAGGTTTAGGTTTTAGGGCATTTTCAGTAATGTTCAAGCTTTATGCTTAGATTCATGGAATGGAATGGCGTTAGCGTAATTTAATGAAAGCATGTCTCAAATGTTGATCTAAAAGTGGATGATATTCCTCCTTAGTCAGGGTCATTTAGGGGATTAAGGTTTATGCTTTTAGTGTTAGGGAATTTTCAATAATGTTCAATTTTATGCTTATATTTGTGGAACAAAATGGCGTTACTGCAATTTAATGACTGTATATCAAATTTGGATCTATAAGCGCATGATACTTACTTGGTTATTGTTTTGAGTGGTTTAGGGTTTAGTATTTATGGGTTGAGAGTTTAGGTTTTGGGGATTGTTTAGGGTTTAGGGAATTTTCACTAATGTTCAAGATATATGCATATATTTGTCGAATAGAATGGCATTGCCCAATGTAATGGAAGTATCTCAAATTTGATCTACAAGTGCATGATACCTGTTTGGTTAGGGTTTAGGTGTTTATTAGTGTATAGGGTTTTAGGGTTTAGGTGTTTAGTGTTTTGGGAGTTTTCAATAATGTTGAAACTTGATGGCTATATTAGTGGAATACAATGGCGCTACCAATTTTATCACCACACCAATTTATGGTTCAAATACTATATATTGTTGAAAGTCTCACCGCACCAATTTTATCATAGAGTATGAATTATTTGATGAATAATTCCCAAGTTTCAGAAAATTTTCACGTTTCCGAGCCAGTTTTACCGAGTCTTACGAGTTTATCTCGGTTTATTGAAAAATGTTCGAATTTTGAACTACAAACGATGGGAATCTCTACTTCCGTAATTCTGGTTCAGTGACATGCATGTCACTTGGACTGTGGGTCCACAAAGTTAGTGTAAGGCTAAAGTGGGCGGGCATGTAAATTCTTATTGAAGAACGACAGGGAACCACGTCGATTGGGTGATGCATGTGGGAGAACGCAAAATAAACACCTATATCCATCTATTATTGCAGTGCTACTTGGGTTCTTGTTTCCGGAGCAGGGATAGAATAGGAATTTTGCATTCCAAAATAGGTGATGTATGTCTGAATGGATGCGTGCGATGTTTGGGCACCGTACCCAAATTTTGAGGTCGAAGCTTCTAGCGTGTTTTTATTGTGAAGCAATAACAAAGATGATGGCTCAAAATTCCACTGCCCCCTTTTTACACACAAAGTATAACCTTTTAATATATACACCCTTTCAATCTTCCAAGCTAAACTCGTACAATAAATTCATTTTTGGGGCTGTATATTTGAATGGGCGAGTGTTTGAATGGATGGACGGGATATTTTTGCGCTCTCTCGAAATTTGGAAGTTGAATATTCTAAGGTACGCTACTCCCACTCCCACCTGGGGATGTTTTCCCCGTCAGATAGACCCAGACGCCTGTATGCTTTCGAGCATTTAATGAGTTGATAGACATATGCCATATTTCAAACAAGATGACCAATGTCACAACCATATTATTTTATTTTTTTTACTTGCACAACCATAGTTGCTGATACCGTGTCCATGTTTTCTATTCCGTATATTGGATGCATCTTGGCCAATCAACTTTGCTTGCAAAGGGAAAATCCAAATATGCATTTTTAAAAATTTTCCAAGTGTCAAAATTCAAAGATTATGGCTCAATATGACATCGTGCCAATTGTCACAGAAAGTAACCCGTTTAATGGATAAATCCATTTAATCTTAATGGCTAAATTCTTATAATAAATTAACAATATGGAAAATTACAAAAAACATGTCAGTTTTGGTAACATGGTCTAGAGAAATGATGGAGAAGACTCTAGAACAAGGGAGAAGTGTGTTTCGAGGTTTGTGCATAGCGTTTATTCTACTAAATACTATATCAATAGTATCTTCTAGCATTAGATGCTAATAGAATGGAAAAGAAGATCCAACGGCTGTCAATGTTAGGATTCACGAGTCTTGATCCAACGGTTAATATTCAAAGTGGTAAGATAAGATAAGGTATGGCTCAAGATGGCACCTTCCATAATTTCAGACAATTAATACATATATTTAACGGACAATGCACAAGTTCCATGAATTTTCAAGTTTTCGTGATGATTTCGCCACTTTAACTAGTTCATATCGATTTAGCAAAAATGGGTCAATTTTGATCTATGGTCACTGACAGGGGGGCACATATATGGTGGTGCCCAAAGAAGGGTAGGTCAGAATTTTCAAAGGTATCCCTCCGCACCCTTAGCGTTGTGTTAAAATCCACCCTCCAATGCCTAGACCCTCACCCCTTGCCCACAAAACAGAAGCACTCACTGCCGCTCGTCATCTCACCACCGTGCGCCCGAAGAAGCTTTCCTTACCCGTCGGTGTTCTTGAGACACACCGGTGGACACGTTGATCCTGCGGTAGTCCTTCTATCCCTATCTCGTTTTTGTTGGCAGTTTATTTCCATTTCACCTGATCTGCCTCCTCAAATATGTAGATTAATTTCTCTTCAGTCTGCATGGTCATAGTTGATACTAGGCTTGATCTATGTCCTTAAGTACCTTCGCCGATTTTTTCTGTCAATATGTTTGCCGAAATGCATGGATATATATAGTTTTTGTACTCCATCTATATGTTTCCTTCTTTTGTTTTAGTTATTAAGAACGAATCTTGTATGTCATAATTAAACATATGGAGATATTTGGGATGCAGGTTGCTCCATTAGGCTGCCCTAAACATATCTTTGGTGTTGTATGATTTATTGAGTCTGTTAGAGCTCATTGTGACAACTCAAGTACATTTCCCCTGCCGCTTGTGTGTGAATCAGAGGGTGCTGCCTTTCAGTAAGTGAAAGACCACATTTATATGTTTGTGATGCTAAGCACATATGTTAGATGGTTATTTCATGGTGAAGAATATGAACCGGGGGAAGAACATCTTTATCATCCGGATCAAGTAGGGGAAGAATATGTTGATTATCTAGATCAACTGATAGAGGCAACTCCTGAATATCTAGATCAACTTGTAGAAGGGGGAGGAGAAAAAGTGTAAGCTTCTTGAAACGGGTTTCATTTCAGGTACTTACGCTATGCCAGATGACAAGGTACTATTTCTATTGAACGGGAAATTTCCAGGTTGTGTCTTTGATGTTTCTCTTTAAATGTATCTGTTAATCTACTAATCGTAGAAGCAGACTATCGAAGATGACTTTGATGGTAATGACGATGACCTGTTCCTTGATGAGCCTACACCCCGAGGCTGTGGATCGAATACACTACTTCTAGCTGGAGTTGATGTAGGGATAATGACCATAAGGGGTGTATTTTTGGTGTCGTATGTGCAGTCTCATGACCACTAGCCCAGCTGCAAAATTCTTAGGGTGCACCTATAATCGCTGTAAGTATATTTAGATCTATCCCATGATTGCTCTACTATTGTCATAGTACTATAATATGGAGCTACCTTATGATTTTTAGTCCTATGTTAAAAGATCTGTAACTTGAAACTATTTCATGTATTAATAGTATACATGTGTGTCGGCATGTTTCTAGTCTGAAATCCTAGCTTATGCTTTTGTGGCTTCACAACAGGCTTTTGAGGCGTCAAGATGGTTCCCTATGCTACAACAAACGCCATCTAGCAATAATTCTTTACGGAGAGGCTGACATGGTGGACCCGCCAGCCTACAGCGTCCCTCTTAATTTTCTTCTAGTAAAATTGCTTTACGGAGAAGCTGACACATTGGACCAACTACCTACATCGTTTGTCTTAGTTTTCTTCTAGCAATATTTCATTATGAAGAGGTTGACATGGAAAATCCACCAACCTGTAGTATCCCTCTTAATGCGTGGGTTTGAAAAAAAGAAGTTAAGTACATGTACAGAGAGGCTGGCATCAGGGACCCACAAGCTAGGACATATCAGAGAGGCTGACATGTAGGCCCAAGCAGCAAGACCATACATGACTGCTACATCGAGCTACGTTGCAAAGGTCAAAACAACAGACGTAGCCAAAAATATTCCATCATACACATGTTTCATTTATAGAGATATTGACATGTCATTTAAAAAATATTGACATGTGAGACCCACTAGCGAGACCTTATACACGTACTGCCACATCGAGCAACGTTGCCAAGTTCCAAAGATGGAGTAGCGAGCGAGAAAAAAGTCCAGCATGCACACATTTCTTCTAATCAGAGGCCGAAATGAGGGACCCACCATCCTGTATAAACGGCTGCCACATCAAGCAATGTTGCCAAGTTCGAAATAAGGAGGAGTGAGTGAGAAAAAAGTACAACGTGCACATGTTCTTATAATGAGAGGCTGACATGGCGTACCACGAGCATGTATTAACAACTGATGCATCGTGCAACGTTGCCAAGTTCGAAACATGGAGGCACGAGCAAAGAAAAAATTCTAGCATGCATAATATTCTTCGACTAAGAGGCTGGCATATGGGACCAAGCAGCGTGGCCAAATGGCAGATTCGTTGAGCAATGCTATGTAGTTCGGAACAGGGTAGCGCTAGGGAAGACAAAATTAAATAATACACATGATTCTTATAATGTGAGCAACGCTATGTGACATAAGGGACCCACAAGCTTGAATAAACGACTGATACCGCGAGAAACACTATGTTGTTCGGAATAGGGTAGCGCTACAGAAGAAAAAATCAATCAGACACATGTTTCTTCTAATGAGAGGATGACATGTGGGGCCCAGCTGTGTGATTAAACGGTAGATGCATCTATCAGCGCTATCAAGTTTGTAATAGGGCAGTGGAAGCAAAGGAAAAAATTCCATCATACATACGATTATTCTAATGAGAGGCTGACATGTGGGACCCAACAGCTTGATTAAATGACACATAGATCGAGCAATGTTATGGAGTCCAAATCTGAGAGGCACGAGCCAAGGAAAAAATCCATCACGCCAACGTTTCTTCTAGTGTGAGGATGAGACGTGGAACCTAGTAGCCTGATTAAATGGCAGATGCATCTAGCAACGCTATCAAGTTTAACAGGGAAGGAAAAAGTTTCATCAAACACATGATTCTTATAATGAGAGACACACATGTAGGACCCAGCAGCCTGACTAAACGGAAGAGGCATCGAACAACATTATCGAGTTCAAATCAGGGAGGTTCGAAAGAAAATTATGGTCCGCTAGAGTCACTAACGTCCAGGACACACATACCTAAAAAATACTTCGAAGAGTCAACATCGCCCGAGGAACTGGAATTCTTTCTTCTATCACGCGCCCATCGAGATCCGTTCATGTTTTTCGCAGTTTCATTTTAGTAGAGGGGCACGAAACCTAAAAAAAGTTTTCCATTGGCCACAGTCGATCTGAGAATTTCGTCATAGAAGACGCGCCTTGTACGACGACCGACGGGCCAAGCTGTTGCAGAAGGAAACATTTCTTGCCGTCCGAGGGAGGAGGTCTCCACCTCCTTTTATAAGGGAGAGGGGGTTAATCCCCCCTTCTTGGCCTGTGCCATGGGGTGCCCCCTCCCCTCCTCTCATTCATGTGGGTGGACTCTCCACTCACATAAATCCCAATTCCACTTTCTCCCATTTATTCTCCACTAAAAAAACCAAAGGACTTTCCATTAAAGTACTTTAATTCCCTTGTTTTAATGCAACTAAATTTAATGAACACTTCATTTAATGAGTAGTTCATTTAATGAACACATTAACATTTTGATCCCTTGCTTTGTTTTGATAGCCCGAAACTATTATGGTAGATTCAAGAGAACAATTTTCTGCGATGCCCATCAACTTCCCCTGTGTTCCCTATCAGCTTAAATGCGTCGACTAACCTTAAGTGTGTCTCCCTACAGGTTTGATAACTATGTATACATGATCTAGACTCTCTCCAATCAATAATCATTAGCTAGACCTGGAGGTCCATAATAACTCCCACTAGTTCCACGAATATCTCATGATTGTCCAAACATCTTTCACTATAATCAAATTCCTTTTATCTCGCGATATATTACTTTTCCAAGATCCAATAACTCAGTATCATCCATACCTTGTTTTATCTCATTCCCGACAAGTACTCGTTACTTGTTCCCGTGATATGACATTCACTGATCAAATCCATTGCTTGCAAGCTATGTCAATGTGATATCACCGAGAGGGCCCTGAGTATATATCTCCGTCATTCGGATGGACAAATCCCACTCTTGATCCATGATCCTCAACTAAAACTTTCCAACTACCTGACGACACATTTATAATCACCCTGTTATGGTGTGATGTTTGATGGAATAAAAGTACTCTTCCGGTGAATGTGATTGACGTGATCTCATGGTCTAAGGACATTGAGTTACTACGAATGTGTTAGCAATATAAATTTGAGGACATGATCGTATTGCTACATCTATTTCAGGTGACTATTCATCATATCATTCTCCAATTATATGACCATGATATTAACAACATCCAATGATCATGATCAGGACTAGTATAAACAGAGGGTTTCCTAGGAACCTTTATCTGTTTATAAATCATACATGTATTAGCGTTTCCTATTAATATAATTATAGCATGAAAAATAAACATCTATTATAAACCTGCAATAACATAATAACCACTTTATTATTGCATTTCGGGAATATTCCTTTTGGATCCATCATTCGAGATAGTCTCGGCAAGTTTCCCTGAGTTGCTGGACACAACATTGCAAGTCTGAAAGTGCAGGGCCTCCTGTTAGTCCCCTCCAAATTCATAAAGAACGCACTTTGCATATCATACTAGTTGTTAATTGATTTTTCTGGTAGCTCATTGAGCCATGATCTAGCCGTCTTCCGCAGCACGACTAGGAGATATCGGACTGACATGGTTATACCCCACGGTTACATGATCTTAGCATACCTGGTCCAGCCCAAGGAAGGCCCACGGCAACTATACGCGGGCCCATGAAGATTTTCGGGTGGCCAAGGCCCATGACGCTTTCAGATCCTTGGAGAGCAAGACTAGAGTAGATAGGAAATTCAAAGGGGTAAAACCCTAGAACCTGTAACCGTCTAGGTCTATGCCCGGGACCTGCCTGAGTCTATATAAAGGCTAGGAGGGCACGACCTAGATCTCTCTCTCTCTCATACTTTCGCATACACACCTCCACGCCAGATTGCATCTGCGCACCCCTGTAACGTTCGGTTCCGTCATAATCAAGAGCAGACAAAAAGGAGTAGGGTTTTCCCTCCGGGGGCCTGAACCTGGGTAAACCTTGTGTCCCCGTGTTTCTTGTTTGCTAACCGTTCCACGATCTCCAGCATCCCCATCTTCTCCAAACCCAAGTCCATAACAATGGGCATTGATGAGATCAAACCTCGTCAATTGGCGCCGTCTGTGGGAAACGGGGACGCTGATTGTGCGATCGTGACGGTCCCAACCCGATCGATCTACAACTCTGCGGCGACGGAGAGTCACCTCCTCTTCGGCGCTTTCGACTTCACCGCCCACTCACCAGCCACCATGAAGGACTTCGAGCCCGTAGGCGACGGACTCGAAATCCTGTTCGGGAGCTTCTGCTTCCAGGTGGGGCAAACTGGCACCCTCCGCCTCCCTGAGCGGGTGCCCCTACCATCAATCAGGCCCGCTTCATGGACCCCATACCCCGTTCTATGCACAACATCATCAACAGATGATTCCTATGATAGCAACAGCTGCAACTCTGATCTGTGCGATCCGCCATCGGATGAAGGGACCTACGGTTCCGGATCTAAAAGCTGCGGTAGCAGCGGACCAATCTACGAGCACTACCAATGTGTTGTAGTCATACAGGCTGACGGGGATCAGCAAACACCCAACCCGCCGCTCAACCCGCCACCTAACCCGCCAGATCGAAACGGCGGGAATAGAAGAAGCCAGTCCCCCCCACCCGAAGGGGAAAACAACGGCCATGTCATCCGCCTTAGCAAAGAAGGATGGGCCTAGGCACGCAACGCCGTGGTAGGCAACATAGTCCTGCCTGCAGACTCCTCCCGGGATCTGCTGATGGCCTACCACCTGCTCCTGATCGAGGAGCACAAGAAGCAGGTCAAGATGCAGGAGGTGCTTGACAAACGCAAGCAAGCAGCCTTAGAGTCCAGCGCGCGACGAGCTGCGGCTCTCCGCCATGGGCATCGGCTCCAGCTCGAACGCCAACCAAGGCAACAAGCACCGCTCTCAGATGGAGAACATGGATCCCAAGGAGCGCTGTGAGGTGACCCGAACCCTCCACACATCCTTCATGGAGATGGATGCTGACGGCAACGTCATCCCGAAAACGCCGTAGGCTGCGATCATGGCAGCCACTGCGTACCTCGCAGCCCACCCACCTCCAGAGGGGTACCCGAAGAGGGCCATGCACAAGTCCGCACTTACCGGACTCTGACTCGTCGGAGCTGCGCTCCACCAGGAAGCTCCCACGGAGCCAAATAAGAAAGCTCCGGTCAGGTTCGACCGCAGCCCCACCCCTTCATCAGAAGAAGAGGAACATGACCTTCCTCGAAGGAAGAAGAGTTCGCGCCACCGCAACCGCGACTACGACGCCAGAGACGCGCTCACACGGTGCAAAATCAACAAAGCGCGAGCCAAGCGCGCATGCTCGTCTGAATTCGAGATGGACGAAGACGAAGGAGAACTCTGTGGAGCCTGATGCTTCAGCAGATCTGTTCGGCGAACAAAGATGCCCCGCAATTTCAAGCTTCCTTCGGATACTCAGAAGTTAGACGACACACAAGACCCAAAGGCATGGCTCAACGACCACCTATCGTCCGTCAAATTGCACGGCGGAAACAAGGAAACCGCCATGTAATGCCTTCAGCTGCAGCTGACAGGAGCGGCCCGGATCTGGCTCAGCAGCCTATCTTCAGGGTCCATCCGAAGTTGGGATGAGCTAGCTTACAGCTTCATCCGAAACTTCAAGGGCACCAGAAAGAGTCCCGCCTCAATCGAAGAGTTGCGAGCCTGCTCTCAACGGACGGGCGAATCCATTCGCTCGTACATACTACGCTGGTCCAACACAAAGAACTCCACAACACACATCTCCGAAGAGAGGGCCATAAACGCCTTCAGGGACGGCCTCAAGCGCCAAGACTTCAAGGAGGAACCCGGGCACGTCAAGCCCAAAACACTCGACCACCTCATGGACATCGCCAACAGGTGGGCTGACGGTGAAGATTCCATTCACCGAGCACAATCGGAAGAAGAGGACGACTACGTTCGACGGCGAGAGCGCCGAAGAAAGAGAAGATCGCGCGTCTACAATGATCGCGATGGACCCGACATGGTCGCGGCCGGCTACGCCGATCGCCGCAACGACGCCAACCGCAACAACGGAGGATACCGCGGAGGAAACTTCCGCGACGGAGGACGCCTAGCACAGTCGTGGCAGCGCCGCGACCGCGATAACGGACCCTCAGCATACGAAAAACTTTCGGGTCCATGCACCATCCACTTCTACATTGACACGTAGGATGGCAAAAAGAAGGCAAGCCACATGCTCAAGGACTGCCGCGAGTTCCAGAAACTCAGCGAAAGCATGGTCCAGATGAGGCAGCAAGCTCCACTTCCTAGATTCGGGAATGCACCCGCGCCAAGTGAGATAGCGCGTGGAGCTCCTCCACCGCCACCTATAGGAGGCCCGAACCAACCAGTTGCACCAGCACAGAACAACGCTGGGAACGGGTATCCCCTGCCGAATGGAGCACTGATGATCCATAAGGGGCGCCACACGAATAGGGTGCAGAAGAAAATCACCCGACAGATTGTAAGATCCCTCCTTTATAAAGGAAAAGGATCCCTGTGATTGCAATGCTAGTCCTTGGATCATTGCTAGCATCCACAGTTTAAGATGAAGTACGCAGATACAAAGGTCTTTATTACAGTCATTCCAGAGATAAACATAGTCTTTACAACTCCAAGGCCACAGGCCTAGTACAAGAGTTTGAATAAGTAAATAAATAAAAGTCTTCATCTTCATGTGCCATAGGCAAACATGTTGAGTGTAGACTCATGACACCTAATCCTCATCAGAGTAACCTGCAACATCAAAAGTTACAACCATAGTGGGTCAATACTTTGGAATAGTATTGGCAAGTGATACCTTAGTAAAATTTTAAGTGGACTAGATACTATATGCAATTTGGCTAAGTGTAGCTTGGCTTGGTTTGCTCAAAATAGATTTTGCCTATTAGTTGAAATCACTAAGTTTTTCTTTGTTAGAACTTTTCCCATGGAACCACCAATAGACATTGAGGTCCTTCACCCTTGTTCACCCACAAATTTTACTTATAAATTGGGATGAGGAGATTCTTGATAGCTTCCATGTCTTGATGCTCAAGTTGTCCATTACCATGGACTTGGCTAAGTACTTAGTTATTTCCATCTGTAGAGGTTATGCACTTTCCCCACCAGACTTGGTTTCACCAAGACAAGATCTTTCAGAAGCCTTCCCTTAGACCAAATGGACGCGCTCCAACCTATCACTCCCACTACCACCATCTGTCCAAATGGCTAAGTTCTAGCAACTTATGTGATCCAGGCAGAGCCCATATTGCCAAGTGGTTGCACTAGAAGCTTCTTAACACTTGGCCTCTAAAATCTCTTTGTTCCTGGGTGGCTTACCACAAGTGAGATACACAAGGTAAACCATATAAATGGGCCTTGTGTAAACACTCAACATAAACCAATCCTTCCATTCCACCCAGGTGTTTCATTAACTTAGTTGTTTTAACTTAGGTGTTTTCATCATAGCATGTATATTTCACCAACCCTTGTTTGCTACTAGCTAGGCTAAGCATGGCATAGATAGTAACTTAACTTAGAAATTCCCTAGCAATTCTACAACTACTACGATTTCCCAACAAGGCATATAAGCAAAATAATAACATGCAGGACTTAGAAAAATATCTCTAATGCTTAGTATAAAACATGGGATAAAAATATTCATGAAGTACCACTTGCCTTGGTAGTTTGGAGAGTAGTTACACTCTTCACAATCACAATCACTAGCACCAAAATCTACACAAAGAATTGTAGCAACAAATTACACACAAAACATATACAACCAAAAATATATGCATGCATGCAAGATGATATGTGATGATTTTTGAAAACTCAACAAAGCAAGAATAAAGTACTGATTCAATAACAAGTTAAAAAATTGCCAAACAACCATTATTTAAACCCTAAATTATTTCCTAAACATTTCATATACTCAATTTAATCCTACACAAGTTTCTGCAAATAAAACCTTTTTAACTGATGCAAAACAATAAACACATTGCATATTGAGAAAGAGCTTGCTCTCCTGATTCCAACTATATAAAATTTGTCAAATTCTAACGTGGGGATCAAAAGTTATAGCCAAAACAATTTTGAATATCTAATAGATTCAAATTCTGTCTTTTAAATCTAACTACTGCCACGCGTCTATTTCTAATTGGACCATACCGTTTCGCGTTGGATCGCGCTTCTGGGCCGTTGGATCTACTTAACCCGCACGGCTCAGATCTATTCGTAACGGTTCGTTAAGTGAACTAATCCTACGCGCTGGATCTAGATATGACGGCTACGAATCAAGCGACCAAAACTGAGCGGCGCTAACGGCGGCTACTGGCGGCGGCGAGCTCTGCCTACGGCGGCGCGGCACTATAGGTCGTCCTAGGGTCGTCGGAGGGGCTTACCAGAACCGTGGCGACGTGCTGATGCTCAACCTGGCGGTGGCTTGGCAAGGGGCGCACGGAGTGGGCTGCTGGAGCTCGCCGGAGTTGCGGGTGGCGTCGGGTTCGAGTAGACGGCGACGTTGGCGATGCTCCTGGTCTCCCTAGCACAAACAAGCGGCACCAGATGATGCACAAGACAGTGGCGAACAACTTCGTGTGAGTCAGAGGCGAAGGGGCGCAAAGGGCTTACGGAATTTGGTCACCGGAGTCGAGGTTGTCGTCGGGAGCTTGCGGTGTTGAACGGAATCGACGACCTGGGGCAGTATAAAGGGAACCAACGGTGTCAGTAGTTGCGCAAGAAAGTGGCGAGGCTGTCTGCAAGAACCAGAGGGCGAGGGGCGCACGGGACTCACCGGAATCGGTCGCCGGAGTGCTCTCTGACTGCGGTGGTGCGAGGTTGAATGCGGGCAGCCTGGGGGCGCTTTGTGCTTGGAGTTTGGGGGGGAATGGAGAGGGGGCAAAGGGGGTTTAAGTAGCATGGTCACGAGCGAGATTTACTCTAGCATTCAACGTGAATTGACGCCGCGAATCAATACAGGGAACGCCTGCATGATTTGGGGATGAACCAGTCGCTGGGTGGAGACGACGATGGTCATGTGGGCCGTGGCTGTCAGCGAGAGGAAAGGAGAGGGAGTGGGTCCTGCCTGTCAGTCACTCAGCGGGTGCGGAGGTGAGTGAAAGAAAACGGTTCGCGGGGTGGGGTGTTGGGCTTAACTGGGATGGTTGGGCCAGATTCGGCTGAGTGATTTTTTTTCTCTCTTTAAGATTTTTCTTTTTCTGTTTGTTTTTCTGAAATGGTTTTCAAACCTCAATTCAAATCTGTTTGAATCCAAAGCTTTTCAGGACTTTTGTACAGACAAACTTGTGCTCAAATAAGTGTCAAACACGTGTTCACTCAAACACACTTGGGTCTTTTGAAAATAAAAATAAAACCATGCCTTTATGAGGTGTGATAATAGGCATAGATTTGGTTTTATTTCATATTTTGCTTTGAGACTTTGCTCAAGTTTTTGAAATCATTTGAGTTGGGATTCTAAACAATACTGAATGGTTAACAGTACTTTTCTCAAAAAAATTAGCACAAGGCTTGAGTAAACTTTACATAAAATAATAAGCACAAATGCTTCTATTTTGAATTGATTTGTTTGAAATGAAAATCATATGCTCATGGATGCATGGATGCTATGCATAAGTTTAAAACATGATTTTGAGGATGTTAAAAATCTAACCCCCTTAAGGTGAATCTCGCCCTCGAGATTCGGATTGGCTAGCAAATAGGTGAGGGTGGTCTTTCCGAAGATCATCTTCTCTTTCCCATGTTGCTTCTTCTTCGGAATGATGGTTCCACTGGACTTTACAAAACTTGATAGTCTTGGTCCGTGTGACTCTTTCTGCAGTCTCAAGAATCTTGATAGGTTTCTCTTCATAGGCGAGATCACTCTCCAACTGAACCTCCTCCAAAGGTATAGTATCCTTCAAAGAAGTTTCTTCCATTTCTGGATGACATTTCTTAAGTTGACTCGCATGAAACACATTATGGACAGCTGACAGAGATTCTGGCAGTTCAATTTCATAGGCAACTTCTCCTTTACGACTCAGAATCTTGAATGGTCCAACATATCTTGGTGCCAATTTTCCTTTGACTCCGAACCTCTTCACTCCACGAAGTGGTGACACTCTAAGATAAGCTCTATCACCAACTTCGTAGGTGACTTCTCTACGCTTAGGATCCGCTTAAATTTTCTGTCGGGACTGTGCTATCTTCAATCTGTCCTTAACCAACTTGACCTTCTCTTCGGCTTCTTTGATAAGTTCTGGTCCGAACAAACTTCTTTCTCCCACACCATTCCATAACAATGGGGTGGTACACTTCCTTCCGTAGAGAAACTCAAATGGTGACATCTCAATGCTGGCTTGATAACTGTTGTTATAAGAAAATTCTGCGTAGGGCAGACTTTCATTCCAACTGGCTCCATAGCCTAGGGCACATGCCCTCAACATGTCTTCGAGAATCTGATTAGTTCTTTTGGTTTGTCCATCAGTTTGAGGATGAAAAGCAGTACTGAATTCCATCCTCATTCCCAATGACTCATGTAGCTGTCTCCAAAAATGAGAAGTGAATTGAGTTCCCCTATCAGACACAATACTCTTGGGCACTCCATGTAGACATACAATTCTACTCATGTATATTTTGGTCAACTTAGCACTTGTATAGGTTGGCTTCACGGGTATGAAATGAGCCACTTTAGTTAGGCGATCCACTACTACCCAAATGGAATCGTATCCTGACTGGGTCCTTGGTAATCCGGTAATGAAATCCATACCAATCTTGTCCCACTTCCAATCAGGAATAGGTAGTGGTTGAAGCAAACCTGCTGGTTTCTGATGTTCTGCTTTCACTCTACTACACACATCACACAAAGCAATATGTTCGGCGATGTCCTTCTTGAGATTATTCCACCAAAATCTTTCTTTCATGTTCATGTACATTTTGGTGTTACCCGGATGAATGGAATACGGTGAGTTGTGTGCTTCTTGCAAAATCAGTTTCCGAAGCTCCGGATCTTGTGGAACACAGATACGTTTCCCATGCCATAAAGTACCCTGTTCGTCTTCACGGAACCCTTTGGCTTTTCCTTTGCCAATCTTTTCTTTAATCTCTTCGATTTCTTTATCAATCTTCTGAGCTTCTTTGATCTTGTCCAACAAAGTGGGTTGAACATCCAAAGACATGAGATGTCCTTCAGACACAATCTCCAATCTGAGTTCTCTAAATTGGGCACACAAATCATCTGGCATTTCTCCTTTGGTAAGGCCATTCACAAAAACCTTACGGCTTAGGGCATCTGCTACAACATTTGCTTTACCGGGGTGGTATTGCAAACTTAAGTCATAGTCCTTGATGAGTTCTAGCCATCTTCTTTGTCTCATATTAATTTCCTTCTGGGTGAAGATATACTTCGAATTCTTGTGATCTGTGAACACTTCACAACGCTTCCCCAAAAGATAGTGCCTCCATGTTTTGAGTGCATGGACGACAGAGGCTAACTCTAAATCATGAGTAGGATAGTTCACTTCATGAGTTTTGAGTTGTCTCGAGGCATACGCCACAACTTTTCCTTCTTGCATAAGTACTGCACCCAAACCATGATGAGATGCATCACAATATACTTGGAAATCTTTTTCCAAGTCTGGCAAACACAAGACTGGTGCTGTCACAAGTCTCTTCTTCAATTCCTGAAAGCTGAGTTCACAACCTTCCGTCCAAGCAAATTTCTTGTCTTTCTTTAGCAATTCAGTCATAGGCTTAGCTACCTTGGAGAAATTTTTAATGAACCTTCTGTAGTAACCTGCTAAGCCAAGGAAACTACGAACTTCCTTTACTGACTTGGGAGATTCCCATTCTGTTACAGCTGAAACTTTAGCAGGATCAACTGCTACACCATACTTTGTCATAACATGTCCAAGAAATCCAACTTCATTCAACCAGAATTCACACTTGCTGAATTTGGCATAAAGTTTATGCTCTCTTAACTTTTCAAGTATTAAACGTAAATGTCCTTCATGCTCTTCTTTGCTCTTGGAGTTGACTAAAATGTCATGGATGAAAACGACAACAAACTTGTCCAGGAATTCCATGAACACCTTGTTCATCATATTCATGAAGTATGCTGGAGCATTGGTCAAACCAAATGGCATCACGATATACTCATATAATCCATACCTTGTGGTGAAAGCGGTCTTAGGTATGTCTTGTTCTCTTATCTTGAGTTGAAAATAACCTGACCGGAGATCAATCTTTGAGAACACACAAGCTCCTTCTAGCTGATCAAACAAGTCATTGATTCTAGGCAAAGGATATTTGTTCTTAATAGTCACCTCATTAAGTGAACGGTAATCACATGCATAACCTTTGACTTCTATCTTTATTTTCCACGAACAAAACTGGGGCTCCCCAAGATGAAGAACTTGGTTGAATAAATCCTTTCTGCAACTGTTCTCCAAGTTGTTTCTTGAGTTCTTTCAGTTCATCCACTGACATCTTGCATGGTCTCTTTGCTATTGGTCCAGATCCTGGTACCAAATCTATAAGAAACTCCACATCTCTATCTGGTGGCATTCCTGATAATTCTTCCGGAAACACATCCGGATACTCACTCACAATTGGCACACTGTCTATGCTAACCCCCTTAAGAGAATTTAGCTTACTCCCTTTTGGCTCAAAGTTAGACTTGAATTTAATCCATTTTCTTTCCGGGGTTGTGAGTGCAACAGTACGATTAGCACAATCTAGTACTCCTTCATACTTAGCCATCCAATCCATTCCCAAATTACGTTCAGTCCTTGGGAATCTAGGATTATCAGACTCATTGGAAATTTATGCTTTCCAAACTCTATTACTAGATCTCGGCATCCAAGACTTACTATCATATCTCCACCCGGAGAACTAACTTTTATTGGACACCCAATGTTTTCAGTTGGAAACCCATTTCTATCAACAAATGCTTTTGATATGAATGAATGCGATGCTCTAGTATCAAAAAGAACAAATGCTGGAATAGAATTGAGTCGGAACTTACCAGCAACAGCATCAGGCTCCTCATAGACTTCCTCCACATTGATGTGGTTAACCTGTCCCTTCTGAAAAGGGTTGGGCTTGTTGGGTCCTTCAACTTTCTTTTCTGGGCATTCATTTGCATAATGCCCCATCTTCTTGCACTTGAAGCATTCAACCTGACTAATGTCCTTCTTGACAGGCTGATTTCCACTTCCACTTCCATTACCACTGTGGTGGCTCTTGTATCCACCCTTGTGGTTCTTCTACTTGTCATTGCCATGACTACGGTGATGCTTGTTGTCATGACGGTTGTGGTTGTGGTGCTTGTTGAATTTCCCATGCTTGTGTGATCCTGAGCTTCCACTGTCATCATAATGGGATCGTTTGTGTGACGATCCCGAGCTGTGCTTGTCAGAGTGCTTCCTCTTCTTGCTTTCAACTTGCTTTATTTTGTTCTCCAAAATAGCAGCCTTGTCACAGAGAGACTGATAAGTGGGAACATAGGCCAGAGCCAACTGCAGATTTAGCTCATCATTCAACCCTTCGAGGAACTTTTCTTTCCTCTTAGCATCAGTGTCAACTTCATCCGGTGCATATCGCGCCAGATTGTTGAACTCCTCAATATATTCAGCCACGCTGCGGTGGCGCTGCTTCAGGTTATGAAACTCCTTCTTTTTCAGACTCATCACTCCAGATGAGATATGAGCAGTACGAAAGCCATCCTCAAAGATAGCCCATGTCACATCTTCTATGGGAGTGGTGATCTGGAAGTTATCCCACCAAGTGGCGGCTGGTCCTTCCAGCAAATGTGCTGCAAATCTGACCTTTTCAGCATCCGTACAGCCCACGGTTACCAAGTCCTTGTTCACAGAGCGTAGCCAATCATTGGCCACCATGGGATCAGTCGTCCCTGAGAACTTTGCTGGCCTCAATCTCAAGAACCTGGTAAGCATGTCAAAACCCGGTGCGTTGTTGTTGTTGTTGTTATTGTTATTGTTGTTATTATTGTTGTTTTGGTTCTGGATGAACGTCGCCATCATCTGCATCAGCTGAGTTTGAGCGGTCATCATTTGCTACATTTCTGGAGTGATGTTGTTGTTGTTGTTGGGGTTGGGGTTTGCACGACGGGGAGGCATCTATGGTTTGTTCAATAGAGATAAGAATGAGATACCCATAGATGCTATCATGCACAATACATCACATAACAACACAAAGCATGCAACAATAAGGATAAAGGTTCAACAACAAGATAACAAATTTGCAAAGTAACACACAAGTAGCAAGCCATCCACATGTCGGATGGTCAAATAACAAGTTCTCAAGCAACAAGTACGATAAATAAATGATGAATGAGTAGTCAAATCTACTCCTCGGCATCAACCTCCTCCTCGACAAAGGTAAGACCTGCGTTATCCATTGCGCTCTTGTATTCCTCGACACTAGTGGTCAAGGTCTCTATCTTGGCTTTGAGAGCCCTCTTCTGGGAACGAAGCCTCTCAATCACCGTCTGTTGATGCTCGAGCTCGAAGTCCTTGGCCTGCAGTTCTTCAGTCATGTCCCGGATCTTCTTGTTCCTATCCTGGAATCGCTTCTCCTGACTCTTGAACTTCTTGTCCTGGCTCTCGAACTTCGCCTCCATCTCCTTGACTATCTCATCTTGCTCCGCGAAGAGCTTGTCCTTGTCGCGAAGCTGCACCTGGAGTTCGTCATTGTTGAGCATGACGTTGGTCCTATCAGTGTCCACGTGCCTAATGAGAGACTCTAAGTCCTAGAGGTATAGACGAATCGGCTCTGATGTGTCCCTCGAATCGTCCTCGAAGTCGATGGACTCTCCATGCTCATCACGTCTACCGAAGACGTGGAAGTGAGTACCTCTAACCTATCGGGAGTGTCTCCCTAGCAGACGTCCTATCAGATCCTGCATAACTACCTCAAGGCCTCTCTCCTTGTCATCATGCATGAGCTTGAAGACTATGGCCTCCGTGGTAGGCTCTGTCTGGCGTCCGGGATGGTTGACCTTGAAGCCCCAAAGGTCTTTCCTCTCAAACTTGGTGAGGGTAAGCACCATGATGGTAGGAAGAGGGAGATTGAGCAAAGTAGTAAGCTCAACAATACGAGGTCCAAAGCGAGTTCCTTGGAACTCCTCAACAGTGCTAAAGGTAACAGTAGGCATCTATTTATAAGATAGAAAAAGTTAGAACTACACAATTCAAGATAAAATACAAGGCAAAACATCACATATAAATCCTTGGAATTCAAAACACACAAGTCATGGCACACATGGATCCATTACAACAACCAAGGTTCAACTTATTTTAAAGCAACATTTGGAAAATAAGGTGATAAGTGGTGGTCCAACTAACGAAGTACGCTTACAATCCTATCTCACTGGATCTGTTGGCTAACACAATGTTTCTAGAAGCAATCAGCCTATCTTGCTCACATGACTCCATCACTAAGTCTATAATGTCTCCTCTTAAGGTTTGGTTGGTAGCTTCCATCTCTTGGGTATGTTTCTTCTCTTCCTTTAGATCATTTTGGAGGTTGAGCATTCTGCACTTGACTCTATCACCAAGTTCTTTGATGGTCTTCCAAGATGCATCCCTTGCTGAGTCAAAGAATGTAGTGTGCACCACTAAATTGGTGAACATGCAGAATACTTTTTCCTGGTGGTTGTCTTCCTTGTTTTTATACAAGTGAAGTTGCACCCACCAGTATTCCACTCCTTCATCCATCATAGGAAAAACTTTGTACACAGCTGCACCTTGTATCTCTAATGCAACTATGAGGTCCTTGAGAGCCTTGGGGAATTCTGTCTCACACTCCAAAGTCATTGTCATGAGTGGTCCTTTCCTTATGGCTTCGTTGATGGAGTTCATCTACAAATAGAGATGAGGAAGAAGATTAGAAAAAATTACGAGAAGAATAGACAAGTGTATAAGTTGCTGAAATTTTTTCCTTAGTGGTTTCCAATCCTAGGGTCATAATCCTACAGGCAACACAGTGCTCTGATACCATCTGTAAGATCCCTCCTTTATAAAGGAAAAGGATCCCTGTGATTGCAATGCTAGTCCCTGGATCATTGCTAGCATCCACAGTTTAAGATGAAGTACACAGATACAAAGGACTTTATTACAGTCATTCCAGAGATAAACATAGTCTTTACAACTCCAAGGCCACAGGCCTAGTACAAGAGTTTGAATAAGTACATAAATAAAAGTCTTCATCTTCATGTGCCACAGGCAAACATGTTGAGTGTAGACTCATGACACGTAATCCTCATAAGAGTAACCTGCAACATCACAAGTTATAGCCACAGTGGGTCAATACTTTGGAATAGTATTGGCAAGTGATACCTTAGTAAAATTTTAAGTGGACTAGATACTATATGCAATTTGGCTAAGTGTAGCTTAGCTTGCTTTGCTCAAAATAGATTTTGCCTATTAGTTGAAATCACTAAGTTTTTCTTTGTCAAAACTTTTCCCAAGGAACCACCAATAGACATTGAGGTCCTTCACCCTTGTTCACCCACAAATTTTACTTAGAAATTGGGATGAGGAGATTCTTGACAGCTTCCATGTCTTGATGCTCAAGTTGTCCATTACCATGGACTTGGCTAAGTACTTAGTTATTTCCATCTGCAGAGGTTGTGCACTTTCCCCACCAGACTTGGTTTCACCAAGACAAGACCTTTCAGAAGCCTTCCCTTAGACCAAATGGACGCGCTCCAACCTATCACTCCCACTACCACCAACTGTCCAAATGGCTAAGTTCTAGCAACTTATGTGATCCAGGAAGAGTCCATATTGCCAAGTGGCTGCACTAGAAGCTTCTTAACACTTGGCCTCTAAAATCTCTTTGTTCCTGGGTGGCTTACCACAAGTGAGATACACAAGGTAAACCATAGAAATGGGCCTTGTGTAAACACTCAACATAAACCAATCCTTCCATTCCACCCAGGTGTTTCATTAACTTAGTTGTTTTAACTTAGGTGTGTTCATCATAGCATGTATATTTCACCAACCCTTGTTTGCTACTAGCTAGGCTAAGCATGGCATAGATAGTAACTTAACTTAGAAATTCCCTAGCAATTCTACAACTACTACGATTTCCCAACAAGGCATATAAGCAAAATAATAACATGCAGGACTTAGCAAAATATCTCTAATGCTTAGTATAAAACATGGGATAAATATATTCATGAAGTACCACTTGCCTTGGTAGTTTGGAGAGTAGTTACACTCTTCACAATCACTAGCACCAAAATCTACACAAAGAATTGTAGCAACAAATTACACACAAAACATATACAATCAAAAATATATGCATGCATGCAAGATGATATGTGATGATTTTCTAAAACTCAACAAAGCAAGAATACAGTACTGATTCAATAACAAGTTAAAAACTTGCCAAACAACCATTATTTAAACCCTAAATTATTTCCTAAACATTTCATATACTCAATTTAGTCCTACACAAGTTTCTGCAAATAAAACCTTTTTAACTGAAGGAAAACATTAAACACATTGCATATTTAGAAAGATCTTTCTCTCCTGATTCCAACGATATAAAATTTGTCAAATTCTAACGTGGGGATCAAAAGTTATAGCCAAAACAATTTTGAATATCTAATAGATTCAAATTCTGTCTTTTAAATCTAACTGCTACCACGCGTCTGTTTCTAATTGGCCCATACCGTTTCGCGTTGGATCGCGCTTCTGGGCCGGTGGATCTACTTAACCCGCACGGCTCAGATCTATTCGTAACGGTTCGTTAAGTGAACTAATCCTACGCGCTGGATCTAGATCTGACGACTACGAATCAAGCGACCAAAACTGAGCGGCGCTAACGGCGGCTACTGGCGGCGGCGAGCTCTGCCTACGGCGGCGCGGCGCTATAGGTCGTCCTAGGGTCATCGGAGGGGCTTACCAGAACCGTGGCGACGTGCTGATGCTCAACCTGGCGGCGGCTTGGCAAGGGGCGCACGGAGTGGGCTGCTGGAGCTCGTCGGAGTTGTGGGCGGCGTCGGGTTCGAGTAGACGGTGACGTTGGCGACGCTCCTGGTCTCCCTAGCACAAACAAGCGGCACCAGATGATGCACAAGACAGTGGCGAACAACTTCCTGTGAGTCAGAGGCGAAGGGGCGCAAAGGGCTTACGGAATTTGGTCGCCAGAGTCGAGGTTGTCGTCGGGAGCTTGCGGTGTTGAACGGAATCGACGACCTGGGGCAGTATAAAGGGAACCAGCGGTGTCAGTTGTTGCGCAAGAAAGTGGCGAGGCTGTCTGCAAGAACCAGATGGCGAGGGGCGCACGGGACTCACCGGAATCGGTCGCCGGAGTGCTCTCTGACTGCGGTGGTGCGAGGTTGAATGCGGGCAGCCTGGGCGCGCTTTGTGCTCGGAGTTTGGGGGGAAATGGAGAGGGGGCACAGGGGTTTTAAGTAGCATGGTCGCGAGCGAGATTTACTCCAGCATTCAACATGAATTGACGCCGTGAATCAATACAGGGAACCCCTGCGTGATTTGGGTTTGAACCAGTCGCTGGGTGGAGACGACGATGGTCGTGTGGGCCGTGGCTGTAAGCGAGAGGAAAGGAGAGGGAGTGGGTCCTGCCTGTCAGTCACTCAGCGGGTGCGGAGGTGAGTGAAATAAAACGGTTCGCGGGGTGGGGTGTTGGGCTTAACTGGGCTGGTTGGGCCAGATTCGGCTGACTGATATTTTTTTCTCTCTTTAAGCTTTTTCTTTTTCTGTTTGTTTTTCTGAAATGGTTTTCAAACCTCAATTCAAATCTGTTTGAATCCAAAGCTTTTTAGGACTTTTGTACAGACAAACTTGTGCTCAAATAAGTGTCAAACACATGTGTTCACTCAAACACACTTGGGTCTTTTGAAAATAAAAATAAAACCATGCCTTTATGAGGTGTGATAATAGGAATAGATTTGGTTTTATTTCATATTTTGCTTTGAGACTTTGCTCAAGTTTTTGAAATCATTTGAGTTGGGATTCTATACAATACTAAATGGTTAACAGTACTTTTCTCAAAACAAGTAGCACAAGGGTTGAGTAAACTTTACATAAAATAATAAGCACAAATGCTTCTGTTTTGAATTGATTTGTTTGAAATGAAAATCATATGCTCATGGATGCATGGATGCTATGCATAAGTTTAAAACATGATTTTGAGGATGTTACACAGATCAACCTGGCCGTGGCAACTCCACCCGCCATCCCTGAGTACCTCAGCGGATCAGAGTCCTCCATCACGTTCAGTCGTGCGGATCACCCTTGTCAGATCCCTCGCCGAGGTCATGATACCCTGGTGCTAGAGGCGCAGATCGGAGGTTTCGAGATGAGTCGCGTCTTCATGGACGGCGACAGCGGCATCAATCTGATGTTTGCAAGTACTCTGGCAGCAATGCGGATCCCACAGTGCAGCCTGGAACAGTCAGATACAACGTTCCGCGGCATTGTCGCAGGAAAGGGCATATTCGCCCTGGGCAAAATATGGCTCGACGTCATCTTCGGCAAGCCGGACAATTTTCGACTGGAATGGCTCGAATTCGAAGTGGTGGACTGGCCATCACAGTACCACGCCATCCTCGGGCGTGTAGTGTTCACAAGGTTCTTGGCTGTCCCACACTACGCATACCTGCTACTCAAGATGCCAGGGCCGAAGGGCGTCATCACAATCCACGGGAGCTTCACCCGATCGGACCAATGCGACAGGGATTTCAACAGAATCTCCCAATCATTCGGCATGCAGGAGGAACTCGTAAGGCTCCGCGACGTGACGGACAATGGGGCACCCCCAGTCGCACGACAAAACGCACCCGACATGTCCTTCAACTCCACCGTCAACACAAAGAAGGTGCAGGTCCATCCGACGGATGCCTCCAAGACGGCGCTGGTCGCCAACGACCTCAGCCCCGCATAGGAAAGTGCGCTCGTCGAATTCCTCCGTGAGCACTGGAAAATCTTCGCCTGGTGTCCTGCGGACATGCCAGGAGTTCCCAGGGAATTCGCCGAGCACGCACTCAACATCTTTCCAGACACCAAGCCCGTCAAGCAGTCCATCCAGAGACTGTCCGAGCCACGGGCCGAAGCCATCGGGAAGGAAATAAACAGGTTACTCGCCGCAGACTTCATCAGGGAGATCAAAGAAAGCGAGTGGCTCGCAAATAAAGTGATGGTCCCCAAGAAGGACACGGATATCCTGCGGATGTGCGTAGACTTCACGTCGCTGAACAAGCACTGCCCAAAGGACCACTTCCCTCTTCCTCGGATCGACCAGATCATCGATTCGACCACAGGATGTGAGAAACTCTCATTCCTTGATGCCTACTCAGGCTACAACCAGATTCGGCTCAAGGTCGAAGATCAAGAGAAAACGGCGTTTATCACACCGTTCGGAGTGTTCTGCTACAACACAATGCCCTTCGGGCTAAAGAACGCAGGTGCCACGTACCAGCGATGCATGTAGGCATGCCTCAAGGACCAGATCGGTCGCAACGTTCAAGTCTATGTCGACGACATAGTCATCAAAACCAGGGAGGCAAGAACACTCATCGACGATCTCCGCGAGAGGTTCGACAACCTCGATCGCTACAGGATCAAGCTCAACCCTGAAAAGTGCGCCTTCGGCATCCCATCGGGCCAGCTGCTTGGGTACTTCATCTCTCAGCGAGGGATTGAGGCGAACCCGAAGAAAATCAGGGCCATCATGGCGATGGAGAAGCCGAAAAACCTCAAGGGCGTCCAGCAGCTCGCAGAAAGAATAGCGGTGTTGAGCAGATTCATCAGCCGCATGGGCGAGAAGGCCTTGCCATTCTACCAGCTGCGACGCAAGGAAGATAAATTCGAGTGGACGCCCGAAGCCGACGACGCGTTCGAAAGCCTCAAACGGCTACTCTCCACCTCGCCCGTCCTGGTCACGCCAAAGGAGCGCGAGCCTCTGCTGCTGTACATAGCAGCCACACACCAAGTGGTCAGCACCGTGCTAGTGGTAGAACGACCCGCAGAAGGCAATACCCACGGGGTCCAACGCCCAATCTACTACCTCAGCAAGGTACTGACGCCAACAAAGCAGAGGTACCCTCACTACCAGAAACTCGCCTACGGCATGTTCATGACGGCTCGACGGCTGAGCCATTACTTCCAGGAGCACCAGGTGATGGTCGTCAACGAGGCACCCCTGAACAGCATCCTGAATAACCCAGAGGCCACAGGACGCGTGGCCCTGTGGGGCATCAAACTGTCACCCCTGGATATCGTCTACGAGAAGCGACTCGCAATCAAATCTCAAGTCCTCCCGGACTTCCTTGTACATTGGATGGAGCTGCAGCTGCTAGACACCCTAGACATGTCGCAGTCATGGACGATGCACTTCGACGGCTCCAAGCGTGAAGCTGGAGCAGGAGCCGGGATCATACTGACCTCCCCGCAGGGCGACCAGATGAAGTACGTCCTCCGGATGAAATTCCGAGCTTCCAACAACGAGGCCGAATACGAAGCCCTCATCCACGGCATGAGGATGGCAAAGATCTGTGGCGCAACGCACCTGGTCATCTACGGTGACTCCAACCTCGTCGTCCAGCAGACGATGAACGAGTGTGACGCACACGCCAAAAACATGATCGCGTACCGCGCACTCTACAACGCACTCGAAGGAGAATTTGACGGCTACGAGCTTTGGCACGTCGGAAGAGAAAGCAACGAGGAAGCCGACAGACTCGCCAACTTCGGCTCCACCTGCACAAAGGTGCCACCAGGTGTGTTCCTCGAACAGATCTGGGTGCTATCCATCAAGCGGAAATTCCCCAAGGGATCACCCGAAGAAGCAGAACACTCGGGGGCTACGCTTCCCGAAGGACACGAAGGACCCGAGAAACTGGACACAGAGGTCGCTATGGTCAACCTGATGCAGGTCATGGCAGTCGAAGAAACTTGGACACGACCATACCTCCAGTTCTTGATAAACGGAGAACTGCCTGACAGCCCGATGAATGCCCGACGCATATCTCGTCGGTCAAAAGCCTTCACCATCATCAATGGCGAGCTGTACAAGCGCAATATTACGGGTGTACTACAAAGGTGCGTCACCATCGGTGACGGGAAAGCCATCCTCCAAGCCATCCACGAGGGCATCTGCGGCCATCACGCAGGCAGCCGCTCCCTTGTCGCCAAAGCTCTATGAGCTGGATTCTACTGGCCAACGGCCATGAGCGATGCAAAGGACATCGTCCGAAGATGCAATGGGTGCCAACGGTTCGCCGACAAACCGCACGCACCCGGGTCAGAGCTCAGACCCATACCTATAGCCTGGCCCTTTGCTCAATGGGGCCTCGACATGATCGGCAAACTGCCAAAGTCCTCGAAAGGGGGGCACGTTTACCTCTTGGTCGCAGTCGATAAATTCACCAAGTGGGTCGAAGCCATGCCAGTTACCAACCAAAAGGGCAAGACCGCCGTCAAGTTCTTCGTATCCATTGTCTACAGGTTCAGCGTACCGCATAACATCATTACCGACAATGTATCGAACTTCATCTCCAAAGAATTCCAAGACTTCTACGAAGGCCTCGGGATCAACATCACATATGCCTTAGTGGCTCACCAGCAAACGAATGGGCAGGTCGAAAAGGCCAACGGCCTAATCGGCGCTGGCATCAAGAAGCACCTCATGAGCCCACTCGAACGAAAGGCCGGATCCTGGACGAAAGAGCTGCCATCCGTCCTATGGAGTTTGCGTACCATGCCAAACAGCTCCACCGGCTACACACCGTTCTTCATGGTGCATGGAGCCGAAGCCGTACTACCAGCCGAAGTACGCCACCAGCCCCCCCGGGTCGTCGCTTATAGCGAGGCTGAATCCACGGCTGCACTCGAAGACGCCGTCGACACACTCGACAAGGCAAGAGACGTGGTAGCAACTCGATCAGCGGTGTACCAGTAGAGTCTCCGCAACTACCACAACCGCCGGCTGCGCCCAAGGTCCTTCGTCGAAGGAGACCTTGTCCTACGACTCAAGCAAGAGCGACCGAAGAAATTCGAGTCACCATGGGAAGGGCCCTACATCATCACCGAAGTCGTCCCAGGTGGCGCCTATCGCCTCAAGCACGTGGAGTCTGGAGTCGCATACTCCAACCCATGGAACATCGCACACTTGCGACGATTCTACCCCTAGCTACCTACCACTTTACTTTCAATAAGGCTTTTCAGCCAAGGCTATTCAGCCGAACAATGTACTTCCTCCATTTTGATATAAATAAAGCTAAGTGTCTCACCCCAAAACTTCGTTCACTATTTGCAAACTTTACTTTATGCTACAAACGCACTCGGGGGCTCCCCCCACCTCATGATTTCATCGACCGAGGATCACACGTGTACACCTGAGTAGCTGACAACGTCAGGCAAATGAAAAGGACACGTACTCAAACACAGCACTGCGTGTTCAAACCACAAACAAACCTTTATAACACAGGGCACAACACGCCCAGTCAAAATATACAAATTTACATCTATCTCTTTTACAGGTACTACCTATTCTGGAGAATAACTTGAGCACGCTGCTCAAACAAATCTACGACTTGTTCGGCATACTGCCTTACAGCCGCATAATGCGGACGCATATCCCACTCGCCACCATCCGGGCGAAGAGGTGGCCCAGCTGCTACAACAGACAGATCTACATCAGGACGATGCAGCCTAACAAGGGACAATGCAGCCTTCACCCCTACGACGAGCTGCTGCCTCACCAATTCCTGGATACGGGTCATGCTACGAAATCTAGACAGAAGACCGGACAGGGTTGTTGGCACAGCATCCAGGGGAAACATCACATGCAGAACCGACAAGAGCGAAGTCTGCACTTGGCGAAGCACCCGCGATACTTGGCGAACGCGATCCTGCACCGTTGCCAGAGCCATGGCACGGTCGCGATCCATCCAGAAGAACCCGCCAGCTTCCATGTCCTGCTAAGTCAAACAATTGACCCGAACAGCAACACGCTCCTTCTCCTCCCTTGGAGCAATGTTAGCACCTGCGATACTCGCACAAAAGTAAGCTGCCAGGCCAGCATACGCATCTGAAGAAATAAGCAGCAGCTCGAAAAAACTTACACTGAAGCTGCTCAGACAGTCGAAGCAATTCCGCCATCAAGTACTCCTCTCTGGCTGCACCGCGATCTGCCTTGAACTTCCAAACATCGGCGTGACCACGCACCCCAAGCAACTCCTTCTCAATACTACGAACACGGTCTCGAAGAAAAGCAAGTTGTGACGAATCATCCAAAGATGGCCGTTGAAGTGCTGCAGGCGGGGTGTCAACGGGATCAGCACCCGAAGGAACCTAGAGCAGCAGAAAAGAAAAGGACATAAACACTTAGACAGCGAAGAACACAACTCAGCAAAATTCATTAAGTGGATAAACGCCACTACGTGGACAGGGATTTTGTCTCTTCAACATAATTACAGCAAAAGAAAATTACAAACTATCCTACAGCTACAACGCCTAAGACGCGGCGCCCTGAGTCGCCTCGGCGCCGGATTGCCTCGCTTTGGCTTCCCCCTGCTGCCGTAGCGCGTACTCGGGCAGCAGATCAATCAGCTTGGGTCCATATCACTTGCAGCGAGCAGAATAGGTAGCGAAGGATACCTCGGATCCATCCGTGGTCGTCGGCATCCGGGAGGTGATCTGGGGAAGGTACAGCTCCGCTCCAGCCGCCAAGGCCATCGCCAGCCCGACAGACGCGCCGATGCCCTTCTGCTTGCGCTTGTACACCGTAGGCGCTTCGGCTGACAATGCCTCCGCCAAAGCGTCAACATCATCAAGAGCCGTGCCCTTGGGGACAAGCTCGTTGTAGAAGCGGCCAAGGACCTCCTTGGCCTTGGCAAGTGAGCCGACGACGATGCTGCAGCGATCTTCGACCGCTGCAGTAGCATCATCTAGATCACTCCCGTGCTCCAGAGCGCTGAGGTCAAACTCGATGCCTGCGGCATCAGAGATAATAAAGAAAAGGAATGAAGAAAACACCCAGAAGAAAGACAAGAAAAATAAAAGGGGCAAAAGAAGATACTCACCCGAAACAGCCTTGGCAGCATCCATGAGCTTACCAGCCACTTCTCTCTCATGCGCAGCCGCAGCAGTGGCAAGCTGCTCCTCGCGGTCCGTGGCCTCCTGCTGCAGGCGCTCCTTAGCCTCAGCCGTAGTAGCTAGCTCCAGCTCAAGGCGCTCCTTCGCACCAACGGCAACCTCGGCCTTTTTCTCCGCTTGACCAAGGCTCTTTTTGAGAGCATCGATCTCACGAAGGGAGGTGTTATGCTCCTCTGCATCCAAAAAGTACAGGTGTCAGATAACAGGACAAGAATATACGAAGAAGCAAACATCAAAGGCATAATAGTACCTTGAAGCTGTTTGAGGCTGGCCTCCAGCACCAGGTGCTCCTGCACCAGTCGCTTGGCATCCTGCACAAAAGGCTGCAGGAAGAAGACCTACCAGTCAGAAAAAGGACTCGGGGGCTACGCCCACCAGAAAAGAACAGAAGAAAGATACACACACGAAAACGCTCGGGGGTTCCCCCCGAGACTCTAAGAACAAAACAAGAAAACTCTTTTACAAACGCTCGGGGGCTCCCCCCGTGGCAGGAGTCTTACATGATCCAATGGCCACGTCGAAGGTCCGCTGGCGAAATTCTGAGGCGCAACCACCTGCACCTCCGGCGGAGGAGGGTTCGGAGCAGCGCCCTCAAAAGTTGCCACCGTCTGAGGAGGAGGAGACGCGACTTTCGACTCCCCCATCATCTCCCGAGCACCGTCGCTAGAGGAGTCGTTGGAAGAGTGTCTGTACACGAACAAGTTAGTACAAGAACAAACCAAAAAGAAAAGAAAGTGCAGTACAGAGGAAACTTACGAGTCAAGCTCGCTAAGGTTGAAGGCAGGAGGGGTCCTTCTGACCCTCTTCTCCTCTTTCTTCTCTTCCTTCTTCTCTTCCTTCTTTTCTTCCTTTTTCCGCTTCGCTGGCGGGTGCGGCGCTACAGCCCGCACGGGAAGAGCAGGAATATGGGAGCAAGAGCCTCCATGCCCATCACTATGGCGCTCAAGACACAGAGGATTCCCAGGAGTCGGAGGAGTCGAAGCATCCAAAGACTCGCTAGAGCTCCATGATCGTTTGCGAGTGTGGTCCTCGCTCGACTCGTTGGCATCTTCAGCCGGAGATCGCGCCGATGGCAGCTCGGACATGCAATCCACCAAATCATTGTCCGGAGCATCCGGATATACTTCGGGTAATGGAGGCGACATACCCAGCAATTTGAAGCTCTGCACAAGAGAAGACAATTTGTTAGCAAACAAATACAAAACAATGCAGTCGAAAAATAGCGCTACGTGCATGGATCTACACCTGTGGAACAGGAAGCGAAGAAGAAAAGGGAGGAGTCAGCGACTTCCCCGGGATTTCCTCTCCGGCCTTGAACTTCAGCAGCAAGCGAAGGGCCCTGTCAAGATCTCCCTGGGAGATTTTCTCAGGCGAAACCCTCGTCGGATCACGCCGGCCAGCATAAAGGAACATTGGGTGCACCCTAGCCTGGAGTGGCTACACCCGACGCTCGAGAAAGGTACGGATGATATCCACACCGTTCACTTCCTTCTCCGGAATCAACTAGAGATCCTCCACCCGACGATATAGAGCCTCTATCTCCGCCACCTCGCCATCCAAGATCTTTTCGACTCAATCTCCTGGGAGGGGTCGAAAGGAACAAGACCAAAATCTTTCCCAGGCACTACGGAGTCGCGGATATAAAACCATCGCCTCCGCCAGTACTGGACAAATTCAGATATGGAAAAAGAAAAGAAAAGCAGATTGGGCCCGAGGGAGATGATGCAACCCCCAATGGGATAAACACCATCCGAACCAGATTGCCTCTTCACGGAATAAAGTTTCCGGAAGAGGCCAAAATGCGGCTCAATACCGAGCCAACACTCGCAGAAAGTGATAAAACAAGCAATGTGAAGAAGAGAATTGGGGGAAAGATGGTGCAATTGGACACCGTATAGAAAAAGCAGTCCACGAAGGAAGTCATGGACTGGGAAGGAAAATCCACGCAAGACAAAGGCAAGGAACATAACCCGATACCCAACGAGGGCACGAGGGATTACCTCATTGCCTGGGAGTTTAACGGCCTCCCTATCCTGTGGGATCAGGCCCCGCTCGCGAAGCCTGCAGAGATCACACTCCCGCGTCTCCGATCGCCGCCAGCCACCGTTGGTGACACGGGTAGCGGCGGCACTTTTCTAACCTCCGGCGGCGCTGGTGCCAACCGCAGACGACGACTTCTTCGGCTTCCCCATCGCGGTACGGCGCTGTCGGCGGCGAGAGCGCAGGATGGAAGAAGGAAATGTGAAAGAATATTCCAGCGCGCAACAAGAGCTCTCAGAACACAAGGAAGCAGTGGAAGCAAGAATCGATGCGGTGAAAACAAACTGAAGTTTTCCTGAATGATTATAAAGACGAAGACAATGCACGACAACCGTCCATCGAGAAGACCTAATGCCAACGACACATCTGGCCATACACGTGTGAGCATCACAACGAACCGTCGCTAACACGCCGTCCACTACGCGCGGAAATCGAGGCGACGCCGTAATTATCTCCACGCCGCACGTGACCGGTCAATTCAAGGTCAGACAGTGGGACCAATGTTCGTCCAGTCAAGTCATCTCTGGCGCAGCAGACGCTTGAGGTCATCGATCGTCAGCACTGACGTCATTAAAAGCTACATTAGCAACAACTACAATTTCTTCGGCTTCAAAGCTAAGAGTACTCACTCGAATCTATGATTCGATCAATTACTCGGGGGCTACTCCTATCAGGAGCGCTAGCGCGCACCCGAAAGATGAATAGAAGCGAACTGTTACTTCGAGTCCCTCGTCGAGTCTACGACTCCACTATGCACTCTGGGGCTACTCCCAGAGGGAAGACGGATTTAATCATCCGAAAATTTTTGTGTCCTACAGACCTGAAGCGGAACAACGGCTGAATAAAAGTCTCAGCTCGAGTCTACGACTCGAACAGACACTCGGGGGCTACTCCCATAGGGAGCGCTGATCGCGCACCCTATAAATTCTTCAACTGCGATCCTTTAGATCAACATGCAGAGCTTTTCGACAACTTTGCCCCAATTAAATGATAAGTGAGTAACATCCTCCTTGGCCACCCGAAACACCTCAGCGGTGATAAACATTCGGATGTTGTGTCTGCGACACAAAGATAAGACCTACAGATACCATCTGATGGCCTGACAACGTACACGACTGCGCTCTGCTAGTAAAAACCCGTGCTAACAGGTGCGATGAAAAATCCCAACGGACGCGTTGGGCACATCAGTTAAATTCACTGGAATTCCACTCCTGTAAGTCCTCCGCAGCCTGAGTCGAATTACGCCAGCATATGTTCCAGGTTCAAGTTGACGGATTCGAACCTGAAGAAGATCGTGTTGTTTCGTCCTAAGACAGTTAACTGACCCTGATCCGTCGGGTGAGTCAGGCACACGCATCAACAATCCCTACACATGAACTATTGAAATACATAGTTGCACCCGAAAGATTGCAGAGTCCTCAGCCGAATCTATGATTCGACTGAACACTCGGGGGCTACTGACATGGTTATACCCCACGGGTACATGATCTCAACATACCTTGTCCAGCCCAAGGAAGGCCCACGGCAACTATACGCCGACCCATGAAGATTTTCGGGTGGCCAAGGCCCATGACGCTTTCGGATCCTTGGAGAGCAAGACTAGAGTAGATAGGAAATTCAAAGGGGTAAAACCCTAGAACCTGTAACCGAATAGGTCTATGCCCGGGACCTGCCTGAGTCTATATAAAGGCTAGGAGGGCACGACCTAGATCTCTCTCTCATACTTTCGCACGCACACCTCCACGCCAGATTGCATCTGCGCACCCCTGTAACCTTCGGTTCCGCCGTAATCAAGAGCAGATAAGCAGGAGTAGGGTTTTCCCTCTGGGGGCCTGAACCTGGGTAAACCTTGTGTCCCCGTGTTGCTTGTTTGCTAACCGTTCCACGATCTCTAGCATCCCCATCTTCTCCAAAACCCAAGTCCATAACAATGGGCATTGATGAGATCAAACCTCATCACGGACTATGACCAAACTATTTCCTCCTTTGGGGATGCACCAGGCCTGGAAAAAATCCTGAAGCCAAGTATCTGGCCTAGCCGCATAGTCATAGGTTTGTATATGCTTCACGATCTCGAAGTTAATCGGAAACGTAATTCTGCGACATCATGGACCAAAACATTTTGGTCACACATACACAACATACTCCTCATAGCACCACACTTTGATGTTAGATTTGTAGTTTTATTGAGCATCGTTTGGCGAGAGTAATCATTGCCTCGAATAATCGTTTTGCATGTGGCGCGACGGAGTCAGACCTCTTCTTCTTCTCCTAACATCACCTCCTCTGCCTCGACGGCTACCTCGGGTATGATGAGAACCTGTGGTCACTACCTAGTGGGGACGGTGGTTCTGGTGGGTTATTGCCTGCTGATCGGTGGCGTCCTTCCAGAGCCTCGTTGCACTGGCTTCGAGGTGGATCTTCGTGACATCGGCCGCCATGCAGGCAAGATCCGACGTGGTCTTCATCATACATTCGTATAGTTTTATCATCATTCTGACGAGGCTCAGCCGGACGGCTTGTATGTCTGGGTAGCAAAATTTGCTGCTGGGGTTGGTGGGGGGCTAGTTCCTTCATAGTGTCAGGTGACGCAGCGGGAAGAACTTCTGCACAACCTCGCGTTGTCCTTTGATGATGGCCTAAAGAGCTAGTTCTTGAGTGTCTATAATCCCTAGGGTTAGTGCGGTAGTGCAGTTCAGGTTCCCTATGTGGTCTTGTGTCAACCTTTCTATCCACATCAGCAGGGCACTATTCCGATTTCAAAGCTAGTTTTCCGCTAAAAGATATGGCTGTTTATTGTTTGTCCAAGCCTTTATCGAGCAATGCAACACACTTATAGACCTTTTCTGGAGACAGATTGTTGGCGACGATAGATCGAGTAGGGATAGAGTTTTCAACCGATGTGTCTCAAACCCGGTTCTAGACCTTACTAAAAGATACGGCTGGTTATTGTTGCTACAAGCCTTTGTGGAGCAATGCAACGCACTTCTACACCTTACTATCGAGCCGGAACTGCCCTCCAACCTTTCCGTCAAAAATATTATGTCGGGCCTTGTAAACCGGGGTGCCATGTCCCGACGGTTGATAGGTCTAGTGTTAGGGCCGTTGCACCCTCAAAAGGATAGAGTGCCTCCGGAGGCGGCCCCGCTGAGTGATCCCTCGCGGGGAGATAGCCTCCAGAGGATGTGTCCGTGAGAAGGGACCCTTCATGGCACCCCACTATGATACCGGGCTTTGGATGCCTTGGAGCGTACCAAGGTCCTCTTTGGTAATCTCATCAGGCAGATGTCATGTAGAGCGTACCAAGGAGCACAGCTACCTGGCGCTTCTGGTTTGCATCGGTAAAGGAAGGTATGGTCTACCTTCTTTTCTATAAGGGCTGGAAAGACGACCTCGGCGTGGCTGGCGCCCACCTTTGCCGTTTTTGTGCAAGGAAGAAAAGCAAGGAGCTCCATACGAATCCAAATAGAGCTAAAGAGGGAAATTTTATAGGAGAACGGAGGAAGACCCGACGACGAAGACCTAGTCCCCAAAAGTAGTCTTGTAGAATCGATCTCTTGGAGCGGCATTGTGGTAGCCCTTAGCGCCCAAGAATTGTTGGAAGAGGCCCGACACCGCTATATAAGAGACCCTCCTCCTACCTTAGAACAGGTCGATCCCTGAGATAAAAAATCCTAGACATTCATCTGCCATTGTACCCTCGTGAAGCACGCGAGAAATATAACAAAGTAGGAGTAGGGGCTTTACCTCGTCATGAGGGACCCGAACCTAGGGAAAAAACCCTTGTGTCACCTCTCTATCATGTGTTTTCTCCACCTCCGCCACCGTCGCTGAGGCTCCTTGGAACGGTGTGTTTATCCCCCTCGCGAACCAAGGGATTATTGGACCCTAGTTTCCTCTACGAGACAAATCTTAGACATTTGGCACGGTAGGTAGGGGCTGAGGTGCGCTTTCAAGACCATCATCAACCTCGACGCAATGGTGGCTCGCAATGGGACCCACTCCAAGCATGCTCTACGCCTCGCGGCGAGCAACGCTCAGGCAGAGCCGGATCCATGGCGCAACGCCTCTGAGCAGACCCCAAGGAGGGAGGACGAGGGGGGCTCCTCCTACTGCCCGTCGTGGGAACCCCCATCCTCCTCGCGAGGCGCCTCGTCGCTCTCCCACACCACGTCCTCACATGGCCACACCGAGCGCCTCACACAGGAAGCCGCCAAGCGCATGGTGTACGCGCTCTTGGACCAACCGTCAGCCGAGCTAGGCAAAGGGAGGTGGTGTGACCGGCTCGCTGAGCTCTTCGACATCTCCACCCTCTCCTCGGCCGAGAAGGAGGCTCGAGCCGAGGACAAGGCGCTGGGGCTAGGGATCACATCCGGATCCATGCCACGACGGTGTCCCAAGCACCCAAAATGACACTCTTGCACCAGCCTATTGGAATTATGCCCTAGAGGCAATAATAAAGATGTTATTATTATAATTCTTGTTCATGATAATGTTTATATTCCATGCTAGAATTGTATTAAGCGGAAACTTTAATACTTGTGTGGTTTGTGAACAACACCGTGCCCCTAGTACTCCTCTATGGACTAGCTCATTGATTAATGATGGTTAAGGTTTCCTAACCGTGGACATGAGTTGTCGATTAATAATGAGATCATATCATTGGAGAATGATATGGTGGACAGACCCAAACTAAGCGAAGCAATTAGATCGTGTCATCGTGTTCGTCTTTGCGAAGCTTTTCTTATGTCAAATATTGTATTCCTTAGACCATGAGATAATACAACTCCCTGGTATCAGAAGAAATCTTTGAGGTCATCAAACGTCATCCTATGAGAGGGTGATCATAAAGGTGTCTCTCAGGTGATCGGAAAGTATCTGTTGGGTTGTATGTATCGAGATGGGATTTGTCCCTCCCAAGTCGGAGAGATATACTTCGGGCCCACTCGGTAATCGATATCAACACCGCTTGCAAGCATGTGGTTAAGGAGTTAATCACAAAGTGATATCGGATTACGGAACGAGTAAAGTACTTGCTATGAACGAGATTGAACTAGGTATGACGGTACCGACGATCAAATCTCGGGCAAGTAAAATATCGCGAGACGAAGGGAATATATATATGGGATTGATTGAATCCTGGCATCGTGGTTCATCGGATATGATCATCGATGAATGTGTGGGAGTCAATATGGGTTTCCAGGCCCCGATGTTGATTATTGATAGAAGATCATGTCTGCATATTCTCGAACCCGCAGGGTCACACACTTAACGTGTCTCGATGCTAGGATAGATTGGATAATTGGTTTATGAGTTTTTGTTCGGAGTCTCGGATGGGATCCGGGATATCACGATAGGTTCCGGAGTGGTCCGGAGAATAAGATTCATATAAGGCAGTGCAGTTTTTGGAGTTCGGTATTGTTCCGGGTTAATCGGTATTGTACCGGAAGCTTCTAGAACCTTCCGGAAGGGGACCAACATGGCCCCACCTTCCGGGAGGGGGCATGGGCCTATGAGGGAGTGCCCTGGCCGCATTGGGCCAGGGGCACAAGGCCCCATAGGGCCCAGCCGGACAAGAGAGGTTTAAACTCGAGATACAGCTTCTAGAAGGGGGGGTTTCCGTGCCCCCCACTCCTTCTCCTTGGGGCCGCCGGCCTTGGCTTGGGGGAGGGGCTAGGGCTGAGCCCACCCCTCTATATATAGAGGGCTGGGGGCGCACCACCCCCCTACACCTTCCCCTCCAACCCTAGCTGCCCTGCTGCCCTTCCTCTCTCCCTCCCGACTGTTTGTAGGCGAAGCCCTGCTGCAGAAATTCTCCACCATATACAGCACGCCGTCGTGTTGTAGATCCAATCCGTCTCTCCACCATACTTGCTGGTCCGAGGAAGGAGGAGACATCGAGGTGATGCACGTGTGCATCTCACGGAGGCACCGCCACTTGTGGTGCTAGATCGAATCGGATCGCGAGAAGGAGAAGCGAGTACGACTACATCACCCACGTTCCGACGAACGTTCCGCTGTGCGAATCTTCAAGGGTATGAAGATCTAATCCAATCTCTCTTGTTGTTTGAATATCCTAGATTAGATCTTGGCTTCCCCTCTGTTCGCATCCATAGAAAATTTTGATTTACTATGCCGCGAATCCCTTCAGTGGTATCAGAGCTAGATCTATGCGTAGATGTGTTTCACGAGTCACTACTAGGAAAATGGCCTTTAGTGGCGCACCTGGAAACATCATCCGTGGCGCACTAGCAGTGCGCCACGGGCCCTGCGCTACGGCTATCTCTCAGCCGTGGCGCACTGCCTAGTGCGCCACGGTTGTGTAGAGACAGGCGTAGCGCACCTGCTAGTGCGCCACAGATGTTTGGGCTGGTGCGCTACGCCTGGGATCTTCTGTGGCACACTACCTAGTGCGCCACTAAGCTTCCATAGTGCGCTTTAGGTGTAGTGCCCCACAGAAGGTAGACCATGTGCGCCACAGATGTATTTTTTGTTTTTTAATTTCCGAGCCAGATTATATGCAATACAGATTATATACAATATTACAGCTGATATACACACACAGATACAAGATATACAATTATATATATAAATACTCAATATGAAAAACAAGATTGAAACAAATACATATAGATAAGTCTCATACATGAATACACAGTCTAAGTTACATTGTTTTGATCATGTTACAAAGTAGTAGTTGGTGACATGCGAATACATGTGTCGATCGAACAAGTTAGAGCTCGGAAGCTCGCCTAGACATCTAAACTAGCTAGCTAGACACAAACGCGGGATAAATAACCAAAGAAGATAAGCATGATCACCGCCGCGACGAAGGTGTAGGTCTTCATCCGGTTCCTTGTCCTAACTCCCGCTAGATAGCGCGTGTATCTAGCTTCCGCCTCCACCATAGTGTTGTACCCTTTGTAGCTATTGCCGCTGAAACGGTGCACCTGTCTCCGGCAGTCTTCCCAATCATCGTAGACTCCGGGAACCCGTCCCTTGTACACGACGTACCACGTCATCTATAAGTTGACAATAATAATTAACCGATTATTGAAAAAAAACATATATAATTAAAGTCGCATATGAAGATACACTTATAGAAAGTACTCCTAAATCAAAAAGACCAAACCCAAAAAGCATGCCTCATATATAACTAGGTTGTTCGACACAGGAATATGCTACGATGGAACTGTCCGCCAAGTAGGATGCACAACACCTGGACCTATGCATAGCACAAGGCGGACAATCCCATCGCAGCACATTCACATATAGTGTGCCACGACATTTCAATCATCGGCATTTTTCTCGAAAAAGACCAAAGTAACTCAGAAAGCATGCCTCATATATAACTAGGTTGTTCGACACATGAATATGCTACGATGGAACTGTTCGCCAAGTAGGATGCACAACACCTGGACCTGTGCATAGCACAAGGCGAACAATCCCATCGCAGCACATTCACATATAGTGTGCCACAACATTTCAATCATCGGCATTATTCTCGAAAAAGACCAAAGTAACTCAAAAAGCATGCCTCATATATATACATAGGTCGTTGGATAGAGGAATATGCTACGATGGAACCATTCGCCAAGTAGGATGCACAACACCTGGACCTGTGCATAGCACAAGACGAACAATCCCATCGTAGCACATTCACATATGTAGTGTGCCACGACATTTCAATCATCGGCACTATTCTCGAAGAAGACCAAAGTAGCTCGAAAAGAATGCCTCATATATAACTAGCTAGGTCGTTGGACACAGGAATATGCTACGATGGAACTGTACGCCAAGTAGGATGCACAACACCTGGACTTGTGCATAGCACAAGGCGTACAATCCCATCGTAGCACATTCACATATATAGTGTGCCACGACATTTCAATCATCGGCACTATTCTCGAAAAAGACCAAAGTACCTCGAAAAGAATGCCTCATATATAACTAGCTAGGTCGTTGGACACAGGAATATGCTATGATGGAACCGTGAGCCAAGTAGGATGCATAAGACCTGGACTTGTGCATATCACAAGGCTCACAATCCCATCATAGCACATTCACATATACATTGTGCCACGACATTTCAATCATCGGCATTATTCTCGAAAAAGACAAAAATAACTCGAAAAGAATGCCTCATATATATACATAGGTCGTTGGACACAGGAATATGCTATGATGGAACGGTGAGCCAAGTAGGATGCACAAGACCTGGACTTGTGCATATGACAAGGCTCACAGTCCCATCGTAGCACATTCACATATATAGTGTGCCACAACATTTCAATCATCGGCATTATTCTCGAAAAAAGAGTAAGGAAAAAAAGAAGGACCAAATTGAGCAAAGGACCAAAGAGTAAGCAAAAAAACCAAGCATTGATTGATATATAATAATAATAAGCAAAATAAGTAAGCGATGATTCATAAACCTAATAAGATAAGTACACTTGTCCACACACACACACAAAGGTCATCTATAGTTTGTAACTACAACTAGGCCAACATCAAGCCTTCTGGCTCGGCTTAGGGAACGGGAGGACGCCCTGTCTTGTCATGAACTTCCTATAGTCACCTTGCATCTCTAGGCGATCTTCTATGTCACGGTTATTCGGGATATTTCCTCCGTAGAAGATCCCCCCCGAAGTCATGACATCATGAAAGATGATTGCCCCAAACTGCTGCTGGATGCGATACATCTCTTGTCTAATATCTGAATCATTGATCTTGGCCTTTGCTTCGGCCCACTGTTTGAGATGATCTGGCAGCGTTGAATTTTGCTGGTCAAGTAGGAACGCCCTCATGTGATGGAGTGCGTAGTAGGCTTCCTTCTTACTATTTTTCGGCTGCTTCACGCAGGGGAACTCTGTTACGTGGTTGAAGACGTGCCTGCCGAACTTGACCTTCGTACGCACGAAGGTGGTGCCTTCCGTCGAGGCAAAGCCAGTGAGAGCATCATCCAGAACTTCCTTGAACTTGTCGTAGTTTTTCTTCTTTTCTAGACTCCCCGAGTCGAAATACGTGGCGTGGGAATGCTTCAGCGATAAGGAGATGAGCGTGCAGTGTTCATCTCTGCGCAAAAAATTCAAATGGAATGTGTTGGAAAAAGAATGATGATGATCTAATAAAGCCAATCGACGGTGGCGAGTGAATAACGACTTACTCGGGAAAGTAAGGCACGAGAATGTATTCCTTTGTCTTGTTCACCACGAGGATTCTTTTTAGGTACGAGGCCACGATACGTCGTTCGACGGGGGAACCCAAGCAGCCGTCACGCATGTAGTAGGGGTCCACTATAGCGATGCCCGGTGTGTTCTCTCTAATGATCTGCATGGCCAGGCTGAGAGAAAACAGACGGACCATGGTATAGTGCAGAAGGTATAGGTGGAACATATTGAAGATGTCGTCAAACCGCAGGAAGAACAGATCCGCAGGGGCATTGTCGACGAAGCCCAAGCCTGGTGGCACCTTAACCACGAATACCGGGTGCGAGGGATCTTTCTCCGATAGAAGGCGTCTCTCTATCGTCAGCACGCCGTCATGCACACTCTGCAGTTCCGAACTGGCGAGCTTCCGCAAATTCTTAGGTAGCATGGGCTCACCCGCCAGATGAATCCTCCACATAATTCCCTCGGGTCTTGGTGGCCCGTCCTGAAACCTGATTGGATTTGTAGTTGTTGATGCCACCAGCTGGCTCGAGCTGCTAGATTTTCTTTTCCTGCCCTTTTTTCCATTTGGAGAGCGGGCAGGCACCGCAATCTGAGCACCGGCCTCCCTATGTAGTGTGTCAGTGCTTAGAATAAAGGGTCGGTTGGTTTTATCAGCTGGCTCTATAAAGGCGCAAGCTGGAGGCGTCTCCTGAGAACCAAACAGACGCTTGGTGATAGTGGCTTTCTCTGTGGGGCCACCAGCTAGGTCTTCTTCGTTGCCAAACTGAGTGCTGAAGAAGTGATCATTCCAGTCTTCGTCGTCCTTGGCCGGATCCTGCACCATGTGCATATCATCAACATGATCATCCGACCCACGCGTGGAGGTGACGGCAAGGGCGGTAAGGGGGCCTTGCCACCGCTTGTCGCCGGCACGACAGGCGGTGCTGTTGTCTGTGGCGTGATGGCCCCCGCCATCCCCAAACGGATCATGCTCTTTGGCCATAGCAAGAATAAGCCGAAGCAACTTCTGAGGACAGACGACTCTTCTTCATCCGCTCCTGGGGGTTGAATGGGAGGTTCCAGGTCGTCGCAGCCCCTTAGCACCCGACTAATTTTAACCCTGTGCACGCTATCTGGCATCGGCTTTGAGTGGAACATGCGCTGCAAGGGTTGAACGATGGTACCCTTGGCAACATCCCTCAGCTCGTTGTTCACGTAGCATAAGAGAGTGCAAGGAACATCCGTCTGCGGAAAACATGTACGGCGTCGTCAGAGCGAGATGCCATAAGAGTAATAGATGGCATGAAAGCCGGTAATTAAAGCAATTTGTTTACCGTGATGGCGTCGAGATCGGCTAATGTCGACGCACCGCATACGGCGACGGGCGTGCAAGAGACGGAAGGGCTGCTTGATGGCGTGGTGCTGGCCGCCGGTGTATTCTCCCTACCGACGGGTGCTTGGAGCTCCGGTGCCGCTGCGATGATGGCAGGGGGGCACCAACATGTACTCCGGCGCCGCGGTGATGGCATGGGGAGTCACCAACACTTGCGGCGCCGTGGTGCTAGCGGGCGGAGTCACGAACACGTAGTTCGCCTGATTCGTTGGCGCCGCGTTGTTCGAGTGGCTGCTGACCATGCTTGGAATCGGGCACGGCCCTACTTGACCACCCACACTCCAGTTCGCTATTGACTCCACCAAGGTAGGCAGGAAGGACGTGAGGGTGATTGCCAGGTTGTCTTGGACGATCTGCGGGATCCGCACCACTTGTGCCTTAAGTTCTTGAACCTCTCGGTTTTCCTCCTCGCTCCTTCCCGACGGCGCCACATGCGTCCTCGGCGGTGGACCAAAATGATCCACCCAATTCTTACCCCCGAGGCCGGCCAGACGGCCAGCCAACGACGGCTTCTTCGTAACCGGCTCTATTTTCTTGGCCCGGTTCATCGCCCTGTTAAAAGGGTTATCCCACCGGGTGGCCGCCGTCGACCCCTGGGATGAGGAACCCTGGGATCCATGACTAGCAACAATTTCCTCCTCCTGCAGAAGAAGTAACAGTGAATCATTTAGATCATCGATTAGATTGCAATCGTGTTGATCTGCGGTAATTAGATTATACTTACCACAATTTCCTCGAATTCCTTCACCGCACGATCAGCGCTGAGTTGTTTGGTTTTTGGGTCCACATGGTAATGGGCCCTGATGAAGTTTCGAACCTGCCCGGGTTCGAATTTAGCAAAGGGGTTTTCTATCCCCTTGGATCTATACTCTTCGTCCTCCTTATTCCATTTGGCCTCCGCGGTTCTGTATCCACCAGATCCGAGATGGTGATGACCTATATTCATCGCCTGCAGCACCTTTCCCCGATTACTATTGGCCAGGGCTCTTTCGGATTCACACCTCTCCTTGAACTCCCAGAACTGATCTTCGGTGATCTGCGGGTTAATCTTCTGGATCTCCTCGAGACTTTTGCCTTCTTTATAGATCTTCTTCTTTATCCGGGTTCTCCAGCTGGCCAGGGCGGTGCTCATCTTTGTGAGGGCGGATTTGTTTACTTTGTTCCCATGATAATTTGTGTTCTGATACTTAGCGGGGAACTTGTATCTTGCGTGCAGCTTCTCGAAGAGGAGTGTGCGCAAGTGGCCATTATCTTTATGCCGGAGATTCTCGATGTTGATCGAGATGGTTGTCCGGGTGATCGCCGCCACTTGCCCACCGTACCATTTGACGAAAAGGGCGGGCTCCAAAGGAATCCCTGATGGGCTCACTTCGGTAATTTCCTCCCTGACCGTGCCGACCGCGTTCGGGCGCCGGTCCTTCGGCTTCTTCTTCTTCTTCTTCTTAGGAGGGTTGCTACCACTCCCTGTGCCCTCGCCGCCATCAGTGGTTTCATCGTCCGCCGTTCCTTCGGCTTCTTCCTCCGCGTCTTCCATCTCATCATCCTCGCTCTCCTGGGGATGGTATTCTTCATCGTCTTCTAGCCGCTGGGCCGCCTCCCAGAATGTCAATTGTTTATTCGGAGGTCTGAGTTCTCCTTCAGCGCTGATGCGCTTAGAACATCCAGCCTTGTCGTTGTCACACATCTCTGCACTAATAAAAAACAAATAGTTGGTTAAATGCACGGATAAATCCGGCATGACCTTTGCTAATTTTCTTAAACTAGGAGTGCCCGATTTCTGCCGAAACGGAAGTTAATCAACATTCCTGCAAAAATCGTGACTCGTTTCATACAAGAACCTGCATACACGACATAATAAAGTGCTTCATACAAGCACAAGCACAAACATTGTAATAGCTATTGATGCTAGTTGAGATCTAATGTTAGGATGCTGGTTAAGAAACAACCCAGCACAAACTCTTGCTTGATAATCTCCATTAAGGGTTATTGGTTGTTAAAGCAGCTCCTGTATATCACATCAATCAAGAAATACTTCTGCAAATGCTGGACAAGGTACCGTAAATTCACTTTGGTTCTAGATTTATAAATGCCTTTATAACTGAGTTTGGCAAAGTTTACAATTAGTCAACACTTGCACATTCTTGTCATTTTACTAGAGCCATTGATTTACTAGAGCCAAGCTTGTCATTTGGCAAAGTTTTACAATTAGTCAGCACTAGCACATTCTTGTGTCTGAATTTAACTTTAGGTACTGGTACTTCTGTGTCTGAATTTAACTTATGTGTCTGAATTTAACTTCTGAAACTGGTACTTTTGTGTCTGAATTTAACTCATTTAACTTATGTGTCTGAATTTGTAGAGGTATTCTCACGGATGATGCAATTATTTTCTCATGTGTGCATTCTTATGGAAGTAATGGGAAGCTGCTCCCCTACACAATGATCCTGCCATAATCCAGGTACTACTGTGATACAAAGACCTGGAACTTGCACCATATGAGCTACTTAGCTCTTAATTACCCTGCTAGCATGTTTGTTGATTGTGGCATTTGGAGAACTGTCTTCTTGTTCAGCATTGCTTGTTATAGAAGGGGTTTCAGTTTGGTTTTGCACTTAGTTTGTCTTGCATTAGTTTAAATAGGGGTTGAGCAGGAGTCGACAATTTGGGTTAATCTAAACCTTTTTTAGACCAAACAAACAACTGCTTAATCTGAACCCTTTTTAGCTTTTGCAGATGGGTGACTGCTAACTGAATTGCTATTTGTTGTTTGTGGAAATTATCATGAGAACAAGCAGATGGGTGACTGCTAACTGAATCTTGAAGGACCATCAAATCATTGTTCAGACCTAGCAACCTAGCAACCTAGCAATGTAGCAACCTAGCAATCTGGTTAATTGTTCACTAGCAATCTGGTTAATTGTTCACTAGCAAATGCACTAGTTAATTGTTCACTGGGGCCAGAATTTTGATTTTTTCCCCTTTCAACCTAGCAATCTGGCTTGGTTCAGACCTTGGTTCAACCTAGCAATCTTGGGAGAGAGGGAGAGAGGGAGAGAGGGAGAGACAGGGGAGGGAGAGAGGGAGAGAGGGAGAGACAGGGGAGGGGCTACCTCTGACGGGCGGACGACGGGCGGACGACGACGGGCGGCGGCGCGATCCTCCTCCTCCACAAGCAGCGGGCCTCCTCCTCCTCCACGGATCGGCAGCGGCCTCCTCCCCCACAAGCGCGGGCCTCCTCCTCCTTGAGAGCGCAGCGCGGTGGTGGGCCTCCTCCTCCTCGAGAGCGCAGTGCAGCGTGGCGGTGGCGGCGGCGGCGGTGCGTCCTCGAGAGCAGATTGTGAGATGCAGCGGCGCGGTGCGTGTGATGTCTGTGAAATGGAGCGGCGCGGTTGACTAGCGTCCAACACACATAGGCGTAGCGCACCCTGGCCAGGGTGCGCTATGCCTATGTGTGTTGGACTACCAATAAGAGGGCGGCCACCCCTTCTGTTAGCACTAGTACTGTCATAGCCCACTGGTTCTGCCCCTTAGCTCTATTCTAAACTATGAGCACCCAGGTTCGAATCCTGGTGCTCCACTTTTTTATTTTTATTTTAAAAATACTTTTAAATGTTCCAAAAAATGTCCAGAATTGGTGATTTATGCCATACAAGTTTTGTTTTGTTTTTAAAATACTTTTAAATATTCCAAAAATGCCCAAAAGTAGTGATATATGTCATAAAAGTGTTACAAATATGATTCAAAGTATAACTAAATTTCATAATACTTTGTCCATGAATATTACAATCTTTTTTGACCACGCGTTTTACAATATTTTTTGAGCTAGCGTTTTACAATCTTTTTGCCCTTCTTTGTCGCGGTTGAATAATTTAGCCCCGGCACTTTAATGTTTCTTCTTTCGAACGGGCTACCTTTTTTGGGTAGGGTTGTCCTTTTTCTTCTTGTGATGTATGTTGCTGCATCGTAGTCGTCGTCATCTTCAATCTTTGGATCGCCGTACTGGTCGAAGTCTTGCTCGTTGGCGACTCCATCCATTCCAATGATGTTTCTTTTTCCTCTCCTCACGACAACACGGCTAGGCTTTGTCAGGTCGGTAATGAAAAAACATTGGTCCACTTTGGTAGCCAGTACCCACGGTTCATTTTTCGCGGCCACGTTTGCACCGGCGGCCTTGGATTTGGCTGCTTCGGGTATAACCATGGTTGTGAAATACCGGTCTTCTCTTTTGACGCTCTTTGCCCATCTGACACGGAACATCGGCACCTTTTCTCCACAGTAGTCGAGCTCCCAGATCTCCTCGATTCTTCCGTAGAATCTTTCCTTCATGTTGTCATCGGTGTAGAATTCCGACGTTACGCCTGAGTTCTGATAATCACACTTGTTGTCCTTTTCCTCCGTGTAGAATGTGTAGCCGTTGATATCATACGCCTGATAGGTCACCAGGTTTTGCATCGGTCCTTACGACAAGGTGAATATGATTTTTCCGTGTCAGAAGAATGCGAGCGCGGGGGATTATCAAGGAGCGTCTGCCTAAACCAACGCGTGAAATCTGAGTTGTGCTCTTTGATTATTTCTCCCTGCGTCCTCTGTATGCCCCGGTCACTGTACTTCTTCTCGATTAACCTTTTGTGCTTCTGTACCCAAGTACATACACGGTTTTCGATGACCCTGGATCTTACTCTAGTTGGAGATAGCTTGTGTTATCCATGCACCTAACGCATGCACAGAATCCTTGGATAACCTGCCCCGAGATATACCCGCAACCTAGATAGTCTTGCACCGTAGTGACCAACGCGGCTCTCATAGTGAAATAATCTTGTGCGACGGCGTCGTAAGTATTGGCTCCAGATTCCCATAACGTGGCTAGATCCTCTTTCAACAGCCCGAGATACAGATTGATGTCGGTACCAGGTTGTTTCGGCCCTTGAATTAGCATACTCATTTGTATGTACTTCTTCTTCATGCACAACCATGGAGGGAGGTTGTACATCCATACAAACACGGGCCAAGTGCTGTGCGTGCTGCTCTGGCTACCGAACGTATTGAGTCCATCGGTGCTCGCACCAAGCCTGATGTTCCTCGAATCTCCACCGAATTCTGGGAATTCGAGGTCCAATGCTTTCCACTGGCTAGCATCTGAAGGGTGCGTCAGCAGCTCATCCTTTTCGGGGTCATCATCATCTCCTGGCTTCTTCCTTTCCGCATGCCATCGCATGAGCTTCGCTTCCTTAGGGTCCGCGAAATAGCGCTACAGACGAGGAGTGATAGGAAAGTACCATACCACTTTTCGAGGTGCTTTCTTCCCTTTCTTTTATCGACTCACGCCGCACACCGGACATATGGTTTTCTCTGTGTCCTCGCCCCGATAAATGATGCAATCGTTGATGCATACGTGATATCTAACGTGCGGCAGATCGAGAGGACAGACGATTTTCTTGGCATCCTCGATACTAGTTGGACATGTGTTCCCCTCCAGGAGACGATCGTGCCAGAATGCCATCATATCGTCGAAGCTTGCGTCGCTCAATTTGTGTTTTGCCTTCATCTCCATAGCCTTGAGCGTTACATTCAACCGGGTATCATCGGGCCTGCATCCTTCATACAATGGAGTAACCGCGTCTTTCTCAAGTTGCGCAAGCTTGGCTTTCTCTCTAGCGGCAGCCCTGGCGTTACTCGTCTGCTTGAGAAGCAGCTCTTGCACATAAGGGTCCCGCACGCAGCCTGACGTTGTTCCATCGTTGTCTGCTCCTCCTGCATCTAGATCATCATCATCCCGGTCTGCTTCCGCACCTTCACCATCTCCAGGAGACTCTTCATCATCTCGCCCGTTCTCGCCGTGATGATGATCATCGTCATGTTGGCCACCTTCACCGTCTCCATCATCTACGTCATCGCTTATCCAACGAGTGTATCCATCCATGAAACCATGGCGGAGCAGGTGCGCCTGCAGATTCCTGGCATCTGGGTCGATCACCCAGTTGAGTTTGCATCTTCTGCACGGACATCTTATATCTGTCTTGTTATTTCGTATCATGTCGGCCATCGCACATTTCAAAAATCTAGCCACAATGCCTTCGCTCATTATGCGGACCATTTTTGCCTGCACGGTGTACACGGTACAATTTTGAAGTCTATTAGAACCACATAATGAATGCATGCATGCAATGGTCGATAGAAAATTTCGGCATGACCTATCCTAAAATTAGGACCTTTGCGAAATGCCAAAGTCTTGCCAAAATGGAAATGAATCAACATTTTGGCAAAACAAATGGCAACTTGTTCACATACAAACACAAGAGAGAGATAGAGAGAGACCGATCCATACACACATGAACATATCATTATCCTCTCCATACGCACATGCATGAGCATCATCGATACTCTCCATATACACACACATATGACCATCCTCTCCACATATACACATCATGAGCATCGATCATCTACATACATATGAGCACATCATCCATATACACATGAACACATCCTTACATGGACAACTTACCAAGATGAGAGACCGATCGCGAGAAAGATGGAAAGGAGAGGTGCGCGCGTCGACCGGAGAAGGAGATCAGAGACTGGAGACCTCCTCTATTACTTATGTAACATCCAAAGCAAGTTTTACATGCTAAAAATGGTGAATGGGTGGAGAAATTGAGGTGGGAAGGAGAAGATCCCGACTAGATCTAAGGAGGAAGAAGAAGGGGAAAGTGAAGTGTGGGGTGGTGGATGTGTGGTCACACATGTGCACATAAAGTGCTGTCCTTAAAAAATCGACACATCCGTGGTGCACACAGCCCTAGTGCGCCACAGGGAGTAGAAACAACCGTGGCGCACTAGGCCATGTGCGCCACAGATGTTCCTACTCCCTGTGGCGCACTAGGCCGAGTGCGCCACAGAAGTTTGTGGACGTTTCACAACAGAGGGGGGCATGCGCTTAGGCGTAGCGCACCCCCCACATGTGCGCCACGGTTGACACTAACATCCGTGGCGCACATGACTCTAGTGCACTACAGATGTTTGGCGTGCGGCCAACAGGCCCCTGGCCCACACACATCTGTGGCGCATTATAGTCATGTGCGCCACGGTTGTTCTAGTTACTAGTAGGGCACTGCCCACTGGTGAGCCACGCCTGTTGTAGCCGTGGGGCACTTCAACCATGTGAGCCACGGATGTGCTGATTACCTATAGCCGTTTTCCTGGTAGTGAGTAGAACGCAACATAGTTGTTACGGGCGTTGATGTTTTCTGTTGCAAGCCTCTTGTTTGTGTTCTTCTTATGACGCGGGATAGTGAGATTGAAGCGGTCCAGGCCAACCTTACGCGGCGTCATTCGCGAGACCGGCTCCGCACTTGACGTGTGGCTTGTTCCACACATGCGGCTGGTGGATGTCAGTTTCTCTCACTATAGTTGTCATGGGATTAACACCGTAGTTTGGCAACCATAATATCACCGTTGTGGCTTTCCGTAGGTAAGAATCGTTCTTAGCATCTACTCCCATAAGCCACGTAAAACATGCAACAACAAAGTAGAGGCGTCTAACTTGTTTTTGCAGGGAGTGTTTTTTGTGATATGGTATGGCCCAAGATGTGATGTGTATAATGTATGCGATGATCATGTTTTGTAATGTTTCACGACTTGCATGTCGATGAGTACACAACCGGCAGGAGCCATATGGTTGTCTTTATAATTGTGTATGACCTGTGTGTCAACTTCTTATGCGCCATGTAATAGTTTCACTTTATCGCTAAGTAGTTAGCAATAGTTGTAGTTGCTATTCGTGGTGGATGCAATCATGGTGGAGTGATGGAGATCATGCCGGAACGCACAAGATGGAGATCATTGCGCGAGGATTGGCTATACCATGTCACATGAAGTTATATGCATGTGATGTTTATCCTTTTATGTATCATATCATGCTTAGATCGCGACGGTAGCATTATAAGATGATTCCTCACTTAAAGATCAAGATAAAACTATGTTCTCCCCAAGTATGCACCGTTGCGAAAGTTCGTCGTGTCCAAGCATCACGTGATGATCGGGTGCTATAGACTCTACGCTCACATACAACGGGTGCAAGCCAGTTTTGCACACGCAGAAATACTTGGGTTTTACTTGACGAGCCTAGCATGTACAGACATGGCCTCGGAACACATAAACCGAAAGGTTAAGCATGATTCATATGAATGATATGATCGACACTTCGTTGTCCCCCATTGAAACCACATCTCTTCTCGTGAAGATCGGATTAGGTGTGGTGAATTTGGATCTTGTTCACTAAACAACTTGAGGGATGTTGAATTTAGTGGGAGTTCATCTAGTAATTTGATTAAAAGTTGAACTAGTTATCATGAACATAGTCTAATTTGTACTTGCAAATATTGTAGATCACATGGCTAAGTCCAACTTCAACTTCAACGTTTTTGCTGAGAAAGAAAAGCTTAAGAACAATGGGTCTAACTTCACCAATTGGTTCCGTAATCTAAGAATCATTCTCTCTGGCGGTCAAAAGGACTATGTCCTTGGGAAAGCGTTAGGTGACCCCCCTGCTGCAACTGCGCCGGCTGATGAGAAAGCTGTCTATCAGTCGCGCAAAGATGATTATGGTGTGATTAAGAGCACCATGTTGTTTGCTATGGAACCGGAACTTCAAAATCGTTTTGAAGACTATCCCGGGCCCTTTGAGATTCTTGAAGAACTGAAAACCATGTTTCAGACTCGGGCCCGTTCTGAGAGATATGAGATCTCTGAGAAGTTCTTTAACTGCAAGATGGAGGAAGGGAGTTCCGTTAGTGAGCACGCCATTAAAATGACGGGCTACACTCAACGCCTTGAGCAACTGGAATGCACGATTCCAGAGGAACTCAAGATTGACAGGGTTCTGCAATCACTCCCTCCCAGCTACAAAAGTTTTGTAGTGACTCATAATCAGATTGGTTCCACTGATACGATCACCGAGCTCTTCGCAAAGCTGAAGGCTGCGGAGGTGGACATCAAGAAGGATAATCATGTGTTGATGGTCAATAGTCCCTCCTTTAAGAAAGGTAAGGGTGCAAAGAAGCCCTTCAAGAAAGGCGGCGGCAAGCGCGTTGCCCCTGCTGAGAAGAAGCTCAAGTCTGGTCCTAAGCCGGACACTGAGTGCTTCTATTGCAAGGACAAGGGTCACTAAAAGCGCAACTGTCTGAAGTACTTAGCGGACAAGAAGGCTGGCACCAACAAAGGTATATTTGATATACATGTTATTGATGTTTTCCTTACTAGCCCTCGTTGTAGTGCCTGGGTATTTGATACCGGTTCAGTTGCTAATATTTGTAACTCGAAACAGGAGCTACAGAATAGACGGCGGCTTGCGAGGGATGAGGTGACGATGCGCGTTGGCAACGGATCAAGAGTTGATGTGATGGTCGTCGGCACGCTCTCCTTAGTTTTACCTTCGGGATTAGTTTTAAACCTTAATAAGTGTTATTATGTGCCTGCGTTGAGCATGAAAGACGGTTATTCATTTAAATCGGAGAATAATGGTTGTTCTATTTATATGAGTAACATCTTTTATGGTCATGCACCTCTTATGAATGGTTTATTTCTTCTAAATCTCGAAAGGGATGAAACACACATCCATAACATTGAGGCTAAGAGATGCAAAGTAGATAGTGATAATACTACTTATTTGTGGCACTGTCGTCTAGGTCATATTGGTGTAAAGCGCATGAAGAAACTCCATTCTGATGGACTTTTGGAGTCTCTTGATTTTGAATCATTTGACACATGCGAACCATGCCTCATGGGCAAGATGATCAAAACCCCGTTCTCCGGTATGATGGAGCGAGCAACGGACTTGTTGGAAATCATACATACCGATGTATGCAGACCGATGAGTGTTTCGACGCGCGGTGGATATCGCTACTTTCTCACTTTTACCGATGACTTAAGTAGATATGGGTATATCTATTTAATGAAACATAAATCTGAAACGTTTGAAAAGTTCAAAGAATTTCAGAATGAAGTGGAGAACCATCGTAACAGAAAGATTAAGTTTCTACGATCCGATCGTGGGGGCGAATATTTGAGTTATGATTTTCTCACGCATCTTAAAGCAAGCGGAATTGTTTCGCAACTCACGCCACCCAGAACACCACAGCGCAATGGTGTGTCTGAACGCCGGAATCGAACCTTATTAGATATGGTCCGATCAATGATGTCTCTTACTGATTTGCCGTTATCCTTTTGGGGTTATGCATTAGAAACCGCTGCATTCACTTTAAATAGGGCACCATCTAAATCCGTTGAGACGACACCGTATGAACTTTGGTTTGGTGCTAAACCTAAGTTGTCGTTTCTTAAAGTTTGGGGATGCGAAGCTTACGTCAAGAAGTTGATGTCGGACAAGGTCGAACCCAAAGCGGAGAAATGCGTCTTCATAGGATACCCTAAGGAAACTATTGGGTATACCTTCTATCACAGAACCGAAGGCAAAGTGTTTGTCGCAAAGAACGGTTCCTTTCTTGAGAAGGAGTTTCTCTCGAAAGAAGTGAGTGGGAGGAAAGTAGAGCTAGACGAGGTTATTGAACCTTCTCTTGAGTTGGAGAGTAGCGCAGCACCTGAAATTGTTCCAGTGCCGCCTGCACCAACAATAGAGGAAGCTAATGACAAGGATCATGAAGCTTCGGACGATGCTGCTACTGAACATCGCAGGTCAACAAGGTCGCGTGCCCCTCCTGAGTGGTATGGCAACCCTGTCTTGACTGTCTTGTTAGTAGAAGACAGTGAACCTACGAACTATGAGGAAGCGATGATGAGCCCAGACTCTGAGAAATGGCTAGAAGCCATGAAATCCGAATTGGGATCCATGAGCGAAAACCAAGTATGGACTTTGGTGGACCCTCCTAGCGAACGAAAGGCCGTTGAGTGCAAACAGATCTTCAAGAAGAAAACGGACGCGGATGGTAATGTTACCGTCTATAAAGCACGACTTGTCGCAAAAGGTTTTCGACAAGTTCAAGGTGTTGACTACGATGAGACTTTCTCTCGCGTAGCGATGTTTAAGTCCATTCCGATTTTATTAGCAATTGCTGCGTTTCATGATTATGAAATATGGCAGATGGATGTCAAGACTGCTTTCCTCAATGGCAACATTGATGAAGAGTTGTATATGATGCAACCCGAAGGTTTTGTCGATCCTAAGGATGCTGATAAAGTATGCAAACTTCAGTGTTCCATTTATGGACTGAAGCAAGCATCTCGGAGTTGGAACCTTTGTTTTGATCAAGTGATCAAGAGCTTTGGATTTGTTCCAAATTGCTACGAAGCTTGCATCTACAAGAAAGTGAGTGGGATATCGGTGACGTTTATGGTACTATATGTGGATGACATATTGATTATCGGAAATGACATCAACATGCTTAACGATGTGAAGAGTTATTTGAACAAGTGTTTTTCAATGAAAGACCTAGGTGAAGTTGCTTATATATTGGGCATCAAGATCTATAGAGATAGACAAAGACGCCTGATAGCTTTAAGCCAGAGTACATACCTGGACAAAGTTCTGAAAAGGTTCAGAATGGATAAGGCAAAGAAAGGTTCGGTGCCTGTGTTATCAGGTAAGATATTGAGCAAGGCTCAGTGTCCAGCTATGGTAAATGATAGGGAAGCTATGAGAAAAGTGCCTTATGCCTCGGCCATAGGTTCTATCATGTATGCCATGTTGTGTACTAGACTGGATGTGTCCAATGCTCTTAGTTTGACGAGCAGATATCAAAGTGATCCAGGAGTGGAACACTGTACAGCCGTGAAGAACATCCTAAAGTACCTAAATAGGACTAAAGAAATGTTCTTAGTCTATGGGGGTGATGAACAGCTCGTCGTAAAAGGTTACGTCGATGCTAGTTTCGACACCGACAAGGATGATTCTAAATCTCAGACAGGATACGTGTATATTTTGAATGGAGGAGCTGTGAGCTGGAGAAGCTGCAAGCAAAGCGTGATCGCGGGATCTACAGTAGAAGCGGAATACATGGCTGCTGCAGAAGCGTCAAGTGAAGGAGTTTGGATCAGGAACTTCATCACTGAGCTTGGCGTGGTTCCAAGTGCGTTGGACGCACTGGAGATATTGTGTGACAACACTGGCCCCATAGCACTTGCCAAGGAACCAAGATATCATCCAAAGACCAAGCATATCAACCGCAAGTTTCATATAATCCGAGATTATATAGCAGATGGAGATCTGAAGATTAGCAAAGTACATACAGATCTGAATGTCGCAGATCCATTGACTAAACCTCTTCCACGTGTAAAACATGATCAGCACCTCAGTGCCATGGGTGTGAGATTGTTGCCAGATGTAAACTAGATTATTGACTCTAGTGCAAATGGGAGACTGTTGGAATTATGCCCTAGAGGCAATAATAAAGATGTTATTATTATAATTCTTGTTCATGATAATGTTTATATTCCATGCTAGAATTGTATTAAGCGGAAACTTTAATACTTGTGTGGTTTGTGAACAACACCGTGTCCCTAGTACGCCTCTATGGACTAGCTCATTGATTAATGATGGTTAAGGTTTCCTAACCATGGACATGAGTTGTCGATTAATAATGAGATCATATCATTGGAGAATGATATGGTGGACAGACCCAAACTAAGCGAAGCAATTAGATCGTGTCATCGTGTTCGTCTTTGCGAAGCTTTTCTTATGTCAAATATTGTATTCCTTAGACCATGAGATAATACAACTCCCTGGTATCGGAAGAAAGCTTTGAGGTCATCAAACGTCATCCTATGAGAGGGTGATCATAAAGGTGTCTCTCAGGTGATCGGAAAGTATCTGTTGGGTTGTATGTATCGAGATGGGATTTATCCCTCCCAAGTCGGAGAGATATACTTCGGGCCCACTCGGTAATCGATATCAACACCGCTTGCAAGCATGTGGTTAAGGAGTTAGTCACAAAGTGATATTGGATTACGGAACGAGTAAAGTACTTGCTATGAACGAGATTGAACTAGGTATGACGGTACCGACGATCAAATCTCGGGCAAGTAAAATATCGCGAGACGAAGGGAATATATATGGGATTGACTGAATCCTGGCATCGTGGTTCATCCGATATGATCATCGATGAATGTGTGGGAGTCAATATGGGTTTCCAGGCCCCGCTGTTGATTATTGATAGAAGATCATGTCTGCATATTCTCGAACCCGCAGGGTCACACACTTAACGTGTCTCGACGCTAGGATAGATTGGATAATTGGTTTATGATTTTTTGTTCGGAGTCTCAGATGGGATCCGGGATATCACGAGAGGTTCCGGAGTGGTCCGGAGAATAAGATTCATATAAGGCAGTGCAGTTTTTGGAGTTCGGAATTGTTCCGGGTTAATCGGTATTGTACCGGAAGCTTCTAGAACCTTCCGGAAGGGGACCAACGTGGCCCCACCTTCCGGGAGGGGCATGGGCCTATGAGGGAGTGCCCTGGCCGCATTGGGCCAGGGGCACAAGGCCCCATAGGGCCCAGCCGGCCAAGAGAGGTTTAAACTCGAGATAGAGCTTCTAGAAGGGGGTTTCCTTGCCCCCCACTCCTTCTCCTTGGGGCCGCTGCCCTTGGCTTGGGGGAGGGGCTAGGGCTGCGCCCACCCCTCTATATATAGAGGGATGGGGGCGCACCACCCCCTACACCTTCCCCTCCAACCCTAGCTTCCCTGCTTCCCTTCCTCTCTCCCTCCCGACTGTTTGTAGGCGAAGCCCTGCTGCAGAAATTCTCCACCATATACACCACGCCGTCGTGTTGTAGAGCCAATCCGTCTCTCCACCATAATTGCTGGTCCAAGGAAGGAGGAGACGTCGAGGTGCTGCACGTGTGCATCTCACGGAGGCACCGCCACTTGTGGTGCTAGATCGGATCGGATCACGAGAAGGAGAAGCAAGTACGACTACATCACCCACGTTCCGACGAACGTTCCTCTGTGCGAATCTTCAAGGGTATGAAGATCTAATCCAATCTCTCTCGTTGTTTGCATCTCCTAGATTAGATCTTGGCTTCCCCTCTGTTCGCATCTGTAGAAAATTTTGATTTACTATGCCGCGAATCCCTTCACAGCCAACAGCTGCCAAATCGTTTCTCCCCCCGTAGCCATTACGTCGCCGGGCAGGCACGGGAACTGCCTCATCAACGAAATCGCTGCCGCGGGTCAGCAGAACCGTGTGGCGCTTGCCAACGGCAAGGAGGTTCAGGCCAACGGATATCTTTCCTTCACCAAGGAACTCCGCCACATGGTCTAGCCGCAAACATTCCGCACTGAGGTGCCTTCACGCTATGAAAGAATGACCAACCCATGCGAGTTCCTATAGCTCTACACCACGGGCATCGAGGCTGCAGGAGATGACGACTGCGTCATGGTGAACTAGTTCCCCTTATGCTTGAAGAACATGGCTATCACATGGGTGATGAATATCCCTATGGAATCCATCGGTTCCTGGTCGAACCTCTGCTCCCTCTTCATCGCCAATTTCAATGGAACCTATGAGCGCCCATCGCCTACTACGACCTCTGCCAGGTATGCAGCAGCCTAGACAGATCCTCTTCAAGTTTAGAGGTCCAGCCAAGTCCGCAACAAGATCCCAAAGATCTCGGACTCCAACATCATCACTTCTTTCTCTGAGGGTGTCACAGACGACAATATGAGGGAGAAGATCAACATCCGAGGTGAAAACGTCACCACGGCTATCGAACTCTTCGTTATGGCTGAAAAGTGTGCCAAAGCGGAGTCGGGGCGGATGTTCGGCCTCCCTGAGGCAGAAACCACTCCCAAGGCCTCAAGCTCCTCCAAGAGCAAGGACAAGGACCCTAAGTGCAAGACCGACATTGTCCTCGCTGTGGAGCCGCCCAGGAAGAACCCTCGCAAGGGGAACAACGATAGCGAGAGGGACGTCCACTCGTACTACCTCCTCCACAAGAAGCATGGCCACTCGAGAAATGACTGCTACGAGATCAAGAAGCTCCGTGACATGCGTAACAACCAGAGGTGGGGGAGACATGGTGGAGAGCAAAGCGGCTCACGAGGTGGATACCAAGGGGTCGAACGCTAGGACAACAACTCTGGCAGCCGTGACATCCCCCATGAAGGTCACCAGGCCAACGTCATACAATAGAATCCTCACCCTTAGGAGAAACGTCGTGCGGAGGATACAGGGGGCTACCACGAGCCAAAGGGCGCGATAGCCTGCATCGTCAGCGGCTCCCAGGCCCTGGCTTCTAGACGGCACTTCAATTTGCTCACTCACGAGGTAGCCGCTGCCAGACCAGGGGTTCTGTCCCCAAAGCTCAGGTGGTCGTAGTGTGCCACCACCTTCGACTCTAGCGAGCATCCCACTTCCACCAGGCCCATGGCACTCTACCCATGATCTGCACTCCAACCATCAATAACATCGCAATCGCGAAGACCGTCATTGACGGAGGTGTAGGCCTAAACGTGATTTCCATCGAGACATTCGCCAAGATGTAGGTGCCATATGATAGGCTGATGCCAACCATGTTGTTCTCAGGTGTGACCAACGAGACCACCATACCCATCGGGCAGGTGCTCCTCTCTGTCACGTTCAAGAAACATGACAACTACCACACCGAGCTCATTGAATTTGACATGGCGCACATAGGTCTCCCGTACAACATCATGCTCGGCTACCCTATGCTGGCCAAGTTCATTACGGCCACCCACCACGCCTACATCATTGTCAAGATGCCTGGTGGTAGCGGTGGAGTCATCACGGTCCGCTATGACGAGGTGGAAGCCTTGCGCTCCCTCGATAACACCTACAAGACTGCAGCTGCTACCTACCCGGAACATGTGGATGCCCTAGACTATGTTGGGGGCTCCACATGGAGGAAGAAAATGGTGGCCTAGGAAAATTCCATGGAAAAAATGGCGACATCCGCTTTCTTCCTACCCTGTGAGGAGTAGAGCGTGATCGACAACCACACCCTCACGAGGGACTCGGGGCCACCGCCACCTACCCTCATGAACGTTGAAGAGGCTCCCATGAATTGGATCAACCTGGGGATCCGGACTTCTCGGTGGACTGCACTCAACGTGTGTATGACTTTGACCGCCTTCCCGACAGCGTCTAAGCTACCGGCTGAGAAGGAGGATTAGGCTGCTGGAAGGTGAACAAACCTCTCCGTACGATGCACCTGACTCATCGACTTTTGAAGGTGAACCACCAAACTCTCATCCCTTACAACTTTATCTCTTTTAACACCCCATGTGAGCCACAGCGGCATTGTCATAAGCTTGGAATTTTGGCAGTTTTTTGATCTTGTGCTCTGCGCACGTCTTGCTATTTGACTTTCCCTCAGAAAAGCATTTCTCAAAAACCGTTCCCGCTTGAGTTCCCCCGCATACATCACACGAGTGTGGGGCTAGGCATGGTCCTCATCACTGGGTCACTTTCCGTCAACATTAGAGCCTAAAGTGTCGAGCTCTGAACTTACGGACTAGTTCCGTCCATAAGTCACCTCACCCACGGTTTTTGTGCTTGAGACCCTCTCGTGGAGCATGTATCGAGCCCCAGCGGTACGTGTATTATCTATATGGCCCTCTCCTCGTAAGGTCTACGGGGCGGCTCCTGATGCACATTCCTCAGATAGCCAAAAAAGTACTGGACCTAAAGTGTCGAGCTCTGAACTTACGGAATGGGTTCAACGATGAGTCACCTCACCCACGGTTCCTAGCTTGTCATATGCACAGGGTTTCACTGGTGCACGTTATTTCCCTTAGGGACGGCTCATGAGGCACTGCCCCTCCAGCGACCCAAGATCTTAGGACCTAAAGTGCCGAGCTCTGAACTTGCTAACCAGATTCGGCAGTAGGTCACATCACCCACGGTTCGTGATATTTAAAAAATACATCGCCGTGACGGATCATGAGGAACTGCCCCTCCACGGCCCAAGCTCCGAAGACCTAGAGTTTCGAGCTGACCTTGCCGACCGGTTTCGACGGTAAGTCACCTCACCCATGGTTCCTGATATTTAAAAAAATCCTCATGCTAAACCTACAACCCCTCTATCAGGTGCCAAAAGGACAAGCATTTTCCCTACGGGATTCGCCTCGAGAGGTTTACAAGGCAGCTCGTGAGGCACACCCCCTCCAGTAGCCAAAACTCTACAGGGCCCAAGGTGTTGAGCTCTAAACTTATGGTCCGATTTTGGTAGTAAGTCACCTTACCCACGATTACCGATGCTCACCCATGGTTCTTGAATGCATGGTTCCTGAGTGCATTTCAATTCCACCTCGGCACATGCATTTTCTCCATAGTCATCTCCTCGAGAGGCTCTACGATGTGTCTTGTAGCAAAGCCCCCTGGTGGCGCAATTGAAAGACCTATTGTCCAAAAGGGACCAGTGGCAAGCCACCTTATTCACGGTAAGGTAGCTTCCCTAAAGTACTCCCCTCTGGAGGCTTTCAGGACGGTTCACGAGACAAAGCCTCATCACTATCCCAAACGCTGGAAACGCCAATAGACGTAGCAAGCTCCAGAACTCGCACCCCTTTCCTCGAGTGGAGGCCCATGAAGTAAGGACACGCGCACGCCTTGTGAGGTTAGGCCGATCGAACAGCTGGGCCTAGAGACCAGTATAAGGTCCGCTCATGAGAGAAAATGCTAGAATAACTTATGGCTGAAAGACCCAAAACCCTTCACGAGGGCAGGGAGATGTATCCTAGAAACATGCAGAAGCTCCTCATGAGCCAGTGCATGGAGCCCATTTCATGACGATCAAGGCCATTGGCTAGAAGATCTCCATGCAAGCGGTGTCACCCCGACGCCACCTTCAAGATCCACTTAATCGGGCGTAGTATCCACGAGCCTCCCCTCGCGAGGATGTCGTCCCAGGGCACTCCACGTCTCGGCAGGCACACAGGGGGCTCGCGAGGCCTGCCTCCTAGAAATACCATACAGGAAGCCGCCGCCAGCTCCATCGAGCCGGCATCGCGCCATGGCCACACACAAAATTCAACCATTACAACAAGAACATTCAAAAAGTGAAGCAACAACTATCGAGATCTGCTTAGAGACATCCATGAAAGTTTCCACTTACAACATTTTTCACAAGAAAGGAAACTAAAGGGACACTACATCCCCATGGCTACGTTAACAAAAGACCTGGCAACGGACGTGGCAAGGACCCTTCTCCAGCACCCACAGAGGGCCGACGGGTAATTGGCCTGACATAACAGAGTGTCGAACACCAAGACAGAAAAGTTCCCTCTGCTGGTGTAGTGGAACCCCATCACGAAACCACGTCGGATGCAGTGGGCGATGAAGAAACGGTCCCAGCTGTTGCAGAGATACATCTCGTCAGGCAGAAGGGTCTCGACGCTCGCCCTCCATCTCTCGTTCTCGTCGGAGTGCCGTAGCTCCATCTCCTGAGGAAGGTCCATCATTACCCCAAGGGAAAATAGCTAGGGAAGCCTTACCCTGGTGAACCAGTCAGAGTTACTGAGGATTACGATGAAGTCGATCACCTGGGTGGGCTCAGAATCATCATATATCTTGATTACAATGGGTAGGGGAGCAGCGGACGTGGGTAATCCAGGACCCGTCTCGACGCTGGATCTTCCGCCATGCCCCCTGTGGCGGCCTCTATAGCTTCTGCGGGGGCGGCCGCAATCGCCTAGATGGAGCCTCGTCAGTAACCGCTTCCTCTCCAGAGGCCGTGGCAACGACAAGGGCGTCACCACGACCCCACCCGGGCCATATCCGCCTTGACCGTGGCGCCCTCGGCGGTCTCGACGAGGGAAAGGTGTGGGGAAGCCATCGAGGAAGATGAAGCTTTGGCTAGGATGCACAAGGAGGAAGAAGGGTACTAGTGGAATGAAGTGAGAAGATCATGCGCCCACACCACGATATAAAATGAGAGTTGAAAAGACGTATCGCCGCTCCATGCACACGGTACTGAATACAGGGCCCCACATGCTGTCACGTCATGGGAACAAGTCCTAGAGCAGCAGCAGCATGCCCGAGATCTATGGTTAAGGGCATGCGACCGCTTCGACTCCACGGCCAGGATAGGGCATAGAAGACCCATGTTGACCAAACAGGCATCAGGACCCATCAACCGTCCTAGGCTGCTTGCCCCTTCAAGTCCATCAAAGGACATGTGCGAGCCAAACGTTTGACAGGTCTAGCGTCAGGGCCATTGTGCCCTCGTGAGGCCAGAGTGCCTCTAGAGGGGGCCTGACCGAGTTATCCCTCGCGAGGAGACAACCTCTAGATGATGCGTCTTTGAGACGGACCCCTCTGCGGTGCCCCACTGTGCTATCAGGATTTGGATGCCATGGAGCGGGCCAAGGTCCTGTTTGTTAATCTCACCGGGCAGCCGGCATGCTGGCCGGATCCCAACAAGGAGTGCAGCGACCTTGCACTTCTGGTTTGCCTCAGTAAAGGAAGGTCCAGTCCGTCTCCTTTTCTGTAAGGGGAGGAAGTACTTCCTCAACTTGGCAGGAAACCAAATTTTTCATCTTGGTGCAAGGAAGAAAACTAGGGAGCGCCGAATGAAGACAAACGGAGCTAAAGAGGGAAACTTTATAGGAGGAAAGAGGAGCACCCGGCATCCAAGACCTAGTCCACCAAAAGTAGTCTTGTAGACCAGGATCCCGAGGAGCGGCAGTATGGTATCCCATCCCGCCCATGAATTGGGGGAAGAGGCCCGACGCCGCTATATAAGAGACCCTCCTCCTACCTTAGAATGGGTCAATCCCTGAGATCTAAAACCCTAGACTTTCATCTACCATTGTACCCTCGCGAAGAACGCGAGCAATACAATAAAGCAGGAGTAGCGGCTTTACTTCCTCACAAGGGCCCCGAACCTGGGTAATAAAACCCCTATGTCACCTCCTCTATCATGTGTTTTCTCTGCTACCGCCACCATCACCGAGGCTCCTTGGAACCGCGTGTTCAGCACCTTCATGGACTAAGGGATCGTTGGGCCCTAGTTTCCTTCGCATGACAAATATCTGATAGATTCTTGTAGACATCCAGATTCCTGTTAGCCAGAATCGACCCACCTCTAGTTTTATCATGTGGTAGTTGGTTGAAATCTTACTTTTACTAGGCAGGATCACTGATGCCCTTCTTGACCTTAACAATATGAGCAGCTTATCCATCAGGAGAAAATGTTGCTTCTCTAGTTCCTCAGCCCTTTTCTCTAGCTCCTTCAGCGTAAGATCAAAAGCAATTGTGATTGGTGTTGTTAATACTTCTCCGTAGATCTCACAAACTCCTTAAGTGAACACATGACCATCAATCGGAGGGACCTTTGATTTGGGACTGGCAAGACTTCCATCTGGATTCTCCAGATCAAGCCCTGCTTCAAATTTTGCTTCGACTCCTTCCTCTACCGGCTTAACCGGTGTTGGAGTTTTCTTGTTCTTCTTTTTCCTTGCCCACCCAGTATGTTTTACCTGCATAACGGTGGCAACAAAGACTTTAGGTCCATTACTTGGAGATAGGTTTCCATCAGTACTTTCATCTAGTATCGGCTCGGAAGCTTGGACCTTGAAATAATCTCTGGTATCCATATCATCATGCGAGGTGAAGTTGTCTTCATTGAAATTCTCGTCCATGTTATCGTATTAACTTGGAGGTGCACCTTTTCCACCTTGTGCAGCTTTGGAGGTGTATTACTTAACATACGCCTCCATATCCTTATCGAATTCTTGAAGTTCTTCTGACGTTATTGAATCCTAGGGGAAACGTGTCGATCGTTGTTTTCTCCGATGGCATCAAGGACTGTGTCGTTTTCGGATCTAGCATCGGTAGAGCCGGATTTGAAATAGGCACGGCTCTCAGCATCAGCTCCTCAAAACTCTGGATTTCCTTAGAGATTTCTCAGAAATTGACATATGGGCGATTCATCATCTAGTTTAGCCTATGCATAAGTAGAAATTTTCCTGCTCCAGCGTAGGCCAAGACGGATATAGAGCTGATGTAAGTCTTCTAGGCCTTCTCGTATCCAGAAGTGGCTCCATATTCTTTCCCTGACTAAGCCGCCCGTGGAGAAAATATATAACCCTTGGTGGGCCACCCTGGTTAGCGAGTACCTGTGGGTATACCCAGAAAGTATATCCCCAACATTGCGGGTGATTGTGGTGGTGATGGCGGGAGGGTGGGGGTAGTCTTATTTCTTTTTATGACTTGGGAGCCACTATGCATATCATGGTTTCTTGGTGTACATAGAGCTTCTTGATGGTTGTTTGTCCTTCGTTCTTCATTGGCACTGTGCTCTCCGTCATAGTGCCTTTGCTGCGCTTCGTTATCGCATATGACGATGCCACCCTATGGGTGTCTCAGAGGGGCCATTCTGGTGCAGAAACGAGGCTGCGGTTCCTCATGATATCGGGAATGCCAGGGAGGTGGTGGCGAGCGACAAGGTTGAGCCCTCCCTCTGTGGTCTCAGGATATGGGGATAGCATTAGTTCGGTTGCGCTCATACCTCCTCCTATGATCCATGGAATCTATGCAATATCTGACATCTTGAGATAGATCTTTGATTTGTTGAGCTAGAGATCTAGCCCGGTGTTGGTTGTGAGCGCTAAACTATCAAAGATCCTGATTGATCTCGAGCCTTTGAGAGGGGGCCTTTTTGATGGAAATATGCCCTAGAGGCAATAATTAATGTTTTATTATTCATATTTCTGTTTCATAATTATGTTTATAGTTCTATTCTATAAATGTATTAGTTCTGAATAATGTGTATTTGGAGGAAAACCCTAATACATGTGTGGAAACACATATTAAGATATCTTTAGTCATACCTCTGTGACTAGTATTTATGTCAACAATAGTTTCGTTTTCCTCACTATGGGAAAAGTGACAATATGATTATGGTGTTTCCGGTGACATATATGATTGGACTCGTTGGAGAACAACAATTATGGATATACCCAAACATGAGATACTGTGAAACACATCGTCAATATATTTATCGCTTTAATCTCATAAGACATTGTATTGCCTTTATTAGAAATCGTTTTAACACGAGACACATATGAACTTGGGTACAATGGGAAGATTCTCCAAACATTGATCTTAATGGAGTAATTATAAAGTTGATGCTTGTTCGTACTGGATGGTTCGCAAGTCTTTCACATGGTGTGCTTGTGGGCATTGATACTCCTGACGATCGAGAGATACACTCTAGGACTGCTCATGTACTAGGATGTTCGTCTTCGTCTGGACGGACACGTGATCAAGTTGTTGAACACAGGAACTTTGATAGTATGGGATGAGTAAAGAGTACATGCTAGGAAACAAGAATAACCTAGTGTTTCATCTCGGGCAATGTAAAGTATCGACAAATCAATACAATATGTATGAGACTCAATACTAAGTTTCACAAGATAAAGAACTTCGTGTTATTTTCGGGGGTTGCTACTTGTATCAAGATACTGATAGTAATCATTGTCAACAGAAATAGTTCTGGGCATGTCCGCAAATATCCGAATCGACCGATTCACACACTTAAGATGTTTTCAGCATTTTAGAATGTGACTGCGAATGAGATAGTTGGATGAAGTAATTCTGAAGGATGTTTCAAAGCATCTCGGGATATTCCGAAGGAGTCCGGGATATCACCGAGAGTGGACGGAATGGTTCCAAACATTAAAAGAGGTCGTCGGGAATATTTTTGGAATGTTTGTAATTAATTCGAAGGTGTCTAGATTTAATTCGAAAAGCTTTAGAATAAATATTTATATTAATAATAAATAAGAAATTATTATTTAATAATATCCCTATGGTCCCATCAACGAAGGGCCTCATGGGCCCATTGGGCCCACACGCGCACGGGAGGGGGAAGAGACCCTGGCTGAATCGGCCAGGGCCTCCCCTATGGCCGGCATGTGGAGAAGGAGCAAGGCCGTGAAGGGGGAGCAGTTCTCCCGGTCTCAAACTTGCCCCCTAAGTTGGTTTTGGGGAGGACTCCATATTTTATGTGCCCTTCGTATAAGATACAGACTTCCTCTCTCTCATATTGGTGGAAGAAAGGAAAAGGAGGAGTCTTTGTAGGATATGAATCGTAATCCAAGTATTCTCTATGGAGGAGGGAATCCGCCTATATATCAAGGTTTGATGGCAAATGGAAAGACACAACAATCCATGCCTAGCCCGATCCACTGCCACCAACGCCATGTCTTGCCGCTGCCCGCAGCGGCCACCTCGGCCTCCGGTCCCGTTCCTCTTTCCTTGTGTTGTTGTAATTGTCGCATGGGGGATATCTTCACCAACACCCGCTGATGACTGCAAGTGCACATATCGTTTGTAGCTAGTTTTGAAATAAAGAAATTGATCCCATAGGGAGCAGTTGGCGAAAGACTAAAAATCGTTTTAATTAAACTAAACAAAGTACTTGCGAAATAATTATACGATGCAAGAAAAGTAGAATTGTTTTTGGGTTTTTTATTGGGAAAAACAGTAAAGTAAACTAAAACTTAATGCAGAAAATAGTAATCGCCTGTGTAAGAAAGCTTGGAACTACAATAGGGAAAAAGACGTTCTCGGGGAGTGATGGATACACCGCTAGCAATTTAGACTGAGTACTCAAGATTATTATAACAAATATTCTCATGACATGTATGTATGTGGGAGGAGCTCCATATATGGACGAATAGGCAGATACCACTGCTCACATCATCCTTCATAATGACAAATAATAGATAAATGACATCAATCGTATTATCATGCTATTAAGGGATTTCTCCCGCGGCATGGACATGGCTTAATGAGTTCTCCTTATTTCCCCAAGTTAGTACGTAAAGGATGACAATGACTTTATAGTCACAGTAAGTGCTATCATACCTTCGTCTACCAACAAGTAATTCCCTTCATCAAGTCCCCATAATAGGCAAATATTAAAGAGGTGCACAACTCTCAGCATCAAGATGAAGACAATTAACACATACACATAATGATGTACAACATAATAATCTGTATCTCATCTCAATCATATACTAGGGTTTCTCCATCTCCCTAAGAACTAATGATCTACTCAGACATGAAGGCAAACAACATCAAGGAAATGGTAATGAAGACAATTATAGATGAATACTCCTTGTATAAATCCACAACTAGTACTAGAATTATAACAATATCTAGATGGGAAGGATGGAGATGATGGAGAGGATCGTGATGCAGCGATTGATGAAGATGGAGATTGATGCCTTGGCCTGCCAGATCTTCTTAGGGCAAATATGGATCACTAGGGCAAGTTCCCCCTCCAGATCCCTTCAAGAGGTGAGGTTTTCGGCGATTTCTAGGTGTTCGGTATGTCGTCTCTTCGATCTAGTTGCATGGGATGAAACTATTTGAGGAGGCGGTGTCGGCGCCAACTATACGACGGGAACTATACGGCCGGAAAAGTTCCTGACACCGTATAGTTGGTCGTTAAACCTTATGTGTCTCCAATCACTTCGGGTTTTGTTCTGTTTTTATTGATATTTCACAATTTAGCAATTTACGCTATTTTTGAGTCTTTTTCATTCCAGTACAACTGGTCAAAGAGTTGTATACATTGTATCCATCATCTATCCTGATCCTGGTGAAAATAAACATAAAAGGTGCGTGCGAATGCCGTAAAATACCAAGATCCTACCACTACAGTGCACAATAATAATATAAAACATGATGCAAATATGCACTCATGAACTTCCACAATCTTAGACTCTTGCTCGTCCCGAGCAAGGATGATTTAATGGATGTGATCCTCATATTCATGAAGCTGAGTTGATAAAATAAATGAGGCAGTTGCAGCATATGTTTATCATATAATATATATAGGAATGAGTTCATGAATAGTACCTTACTCAAACCATCTGAATAATATTAGCAGGCTTCCACACCTTAGTGATCAATATTTCACAAAAGATGAATCTCGATATGATGTAAAGTGTTTCGGTTCGACCGATGAGTTAGCGAGGTAGTCCCATGTAAGACCCCACCTTTATAAAAGGAAAAGGTCCATGTGATTGCAATGCTAGTCCCTGGATTAAATGCTAGCATCCACAGTTTAAGATGAAGTACACAGAAACAAAGGTCATTATTACATGGTCATTCCGGAGATAACATAGTCTTTTACAACTCCATAGCCATAGGCTAGTACAAGAGTTTAACTTAACAACATAAATAAAAGTCTTCATCTTCATGTGCCACAGGCAAACATGTTGAGTGTAGACTCACAACCCTAATCCTCATCAGAGTAACCTGCAACATCACAAGTTACAGCCACAGTGGGTCAATACATTGGAATATTATTGGCAAGTGATACCTTAGTAGAATAATAGTTTCTACCTTCTACATGAACTTGGCTAAGTGTAGCTTAGGCTTTCTTTGCTCAAAATAGGTTTTACCTATCAGTTGAAAACACTAAGTTTTTATTTGGCAAAAACTCCCAAGGAACCACCAATAGACATTGGTGAACCTTTACCCTTGTTCAACCACAAGTTTTTAACTTAGAAATTGGGATGAGGAGATTCTTGATAGCTTCCATGTCTTGATGCTCAAATTGTCCATTGTCGGGGACAAGGCTAAGTACTTAGATTCTTCCTTCTCGAGAGGTGGTGCACTTTCCCCACAAGAGTCGACATGCATCGAGACAAGACCTTTCAGAAGCCTTCCCTTAGACCAAAATGGACGCGCTCCAAACATATCACCCCTACCACCAACTGCCCATTTGGCTAAGTTATTGCAACCTATATGATCCAGGTAGAGCCCATATTGCCATGTGGCTGCACTAGAAGCTTATTAACATATGGCATCTCAAATCCCTTTGTTCCTGGGTGGATTTCCACAAGTGTGATACACAAGGTAGACCATAGATATGGGCCTTGCGTAACCACTCAACATAACCCAAACATACCATTCCACCCAGGTGTTTCATTCACTTAGTTGTTTTATTAAGCAAAACACAAGTCAAAGGCTTAGCAATATTTTTACATAGGATGTATATATTCCACCCTTTGTTGCTACTAGCTAGACTAAGCATGGCAATAGCAAGTATCCTAACTTAGATAAAATTCTAACAATTCTACAACTACTAGGATTTCCCAAGCATAACATATATATACTTAGCAAAAATTATCATGCAAGCCCTATACAAAATACCACTAATGCATAGTCAAAATATTGGGACAAAAATATGAAGCACCACTTGCCTTGGTAGTTGGGGGAGTAGGCACAATCCTCACAATCACAATCACCACTAGCACCAAAATCTACACATAAAATGATAGAACCAAATTCACATTTCAAATAATCAAGAAAAAATATATGAATGCATGCAAATGCCATGTGATGAATTTTTCTAAACTAAACAAGACAAGTAAACAGTACCGAATCACTAGACTAAACAATTTCACACTAATAAACTTAAGCTGGCTTTTAAAACATTTTTCAAATAATTTTTATAAACAAAATGGGCCTACAAATTTCTCTACATAAAACTCTATTTTAATAGAGGAAAATTACAAAACCAAGCCTACAGATTTGTAGGATTTATTTTTTTGATTCCATTTCTATATTATTTGCATTTTTTGGATAAACAGAACAAAAGTTATTGAATTTACAAGTTTGAATAACTAATAGATTCAAAAACAGATTTTAATTTAAAAACCCAGACACGTGGGCGTATTTGATTGGCCCGTACCGGTTCGGCTAGATCGATCAATGAGAGCCGCAGGATTTAAATGAAATCGCATGGGCCAGATCCAACCATACCCCTTCGGTAAGTGATCTAATCTAGCGAGCTAGATCTAGATCTAACGGCCCACGACGGCTTGGCCAAGAACTAGCGGCGCGCGTGGTTGCAGCGGCGGCGCTGCTACTGGCGGCGATAGTCCGACGAATACAGAGGGGGTTGGGGGTTGCGGTGTGGCTTACCAGACTCGCAAGAACACGAGAAAGCTCAACGTGCTGGTGGCATGGACAGGGGCGGGCTTTAGCAGGGGCTAGTGGTCGTCAGAGTTGCGGGCGGCGTCAGGTTCATGCGGACAACAACGTTGACGATGTTCTAGATCGCCCTAGCACAAGCCACGAGCATTAGTGCATGCACAAAGATCACGCGAACACGATAGGGTCAGGAAGAAGGCAAGGGGCGCTCGGGTTTTACCTAGATTACTCACCGGAGTTGAGCGGCGGCTCGGTCGTTTGCAGGGGTGGATGGGGACGGCGACCTGGGTCACGAGCAGGCAAACCAGAAGCGTCAGAAGGTGCACAAGGACACGAGGGTCACGCTCGTTTCAACCAGAAGCAAAGGGGTGGTCGGAGCTCACCGTAATCGCTTGCCGGAGCTTGTCGGGCAGCGGCGGTGCGGTTCGAAATACTGGCAGCCTGGTGGCGGAGCGAGTGTGTTGTGTGGGGGGAAATGACCGTGGCAGCAAGGTGGTTAAGTAGCCAGGAGGGGCGAGGGAATTACTGCGTGCTTCAATGCCAATTAAGCGAGAAATCAAATGCGGCGTTTCTAGAAGAAGATGCTGACCTGGCTTGGGCCTAGTGGCAGCGTCAGCGGGGCAGAGTGGGTGCGGGTGAGAGAGAGAGAAGGTCTACCCCGGGTGGGCTTAATGGGCTGGTTCTGGAACTGGGCCAAAATGGCAGCGCTGGCCCTTTTCTATTTCTTTTCTCCTTTTCTTTTTCTGATTTAATTTTCTGAATTATCAAATGATATTCAAATGAGTTTGAATTCAAACTATTTCTAGATTTTTGTAAAATAATCCAAGCAAATATTTGTGTATAAAACAATGTTGTTTGAGCACAAATACTTTGGTCCATTGAAAATAGAATTAAAACCATGCCTTATTTAAATATTTATATTAGGCATACAAATGGTTTTAAATTTAGATTTTTGTTTTGAAACTTTGAGCAAGCTTTGAAATCAACATTCAACCCTATTCTGGTTGAAACAAAGTATTCTCATGATTTGAAAAGGAAATAAATCCATTGCCTTCCTTACATAAAATAATAGGTAAACAATTTGGCTTCTGTTTTGCAATCTTATTTAAAAATGCATGAATGATGTGCAAAATTTATAAATCATGATTTTTGGGATGTTACAACTATAACCCCCTTAAGGTGAATCTCTCCCTCGATATTCGGATTGGCTAGCAAATAGGTGAGGGTGGTCTTTCCGAAGATAATCTTCTCTTTTCCAAGTTGCTTCCTCTTCAGAATGGTGGTTCCACTGAACTTTGCAAAACTTGATATTCTTAGTCCGAGTAAATCTTTCTGCAATCTCAAGTATCTTGATGAGTTTCTCTTCATAAGTGAGATCACTTTCCAACTGGACCTCTTCCAACGGTATAGTATCTTTCAAAGAAGTATCTTCCATCTCTGGATGGCATTTCTTCAACTGACTCACGTGAAACACATTGTGAACTGTAGACAATGATTCAGACAATTCAATCGCATATGCCACTTCTTCATTGCGACTCAGAATCTTGAATGGTCCAACATATCTTGGTGCCAATTTTCCTTTGACTCCAAATCTCTTCACTCCATGAAGTGGTGATACTCTAAGATAAGCTCTATCACCCACCTCATAGGTGACTTCTCTATGCTTTGGATCTACGTAGCTCTTTTGTCGGGACTGTGCTATCTTCAATCTATCCTTTACCAACTTGACTTTCTCTTCAGCTTCCTTGATTAGTTCTGGTCCGAACAAGTTTCTTTCTCCAACACCAATCCATAACAATGGTGTAGTATATTTTCTCCCATAGAGAAATTCAAACGGTTCCATCTCAATAATGGCTTGATAGATGTTGTTGTAAGACAATTCTACATAAGGCAGACTTTCATCCCAACTAGCACCATAATCTAGGGCACATGCCCTCAACATATCCTCTAGAATCTTGTTGGTCCTTTCTGTCTGTCTATCAGTCTGGGGATGAAAAGCAGTGCTGAATTCCAATCTCGTTCCCGAAGACTCATGCAGTTGTCTCCAAAAATGGGAAGTGAATTGTGTTCCCCTATCAGACACAATTCTCTTGGGTACTCCATGCAGACACACAATCCTATTCATATAAATCTTGGCTAACTTAGTACTTGTATAGGTTGTCTTCACGGGTATGAAATGAGCCACTTTAGTTAGGCGATCTACCACTACCCAAATAGAATCATATCCTGATCTAGTCCTTGGCAGTCCGGTGATGAAGTTCATGCCAATCTTGTCCCACTTCCAATCAGGAATAGGTAGTGGTTGTAACAATCCTGATGGTTTGTGATGTTCCGCTTTCACTTTACTGCATACATCACACAAAGCAATATGTTCGGCGATGTCCTTCTTGAGCTTATTCCACCAAAATCTTTCCTTCACATCCATGTACATTTTGGTGTTACCCGGATGAATGGAATATGGTTAGTTGTGTGCTTCTATTAAAATCAGTTTCCGAATCTCCGGATCTTGCGAAATGCAGATACGTTTCCCATACCATAAAGTACCCTATTCATATTCATGCAATCCTTTGGCTTTCCCCTTGCTAATTTTTTCCTTAATCTCTTCAATTTCCTTGTCCGTCTTTTGGTCTTCCTTGATCCCGTCCAACAAGGTGGGTTGAACATTCAATGTCATTCAGGCACTATCTCCAATCTAAGATCTTTGAATTGGGCACACAGATCATCTAGAAATTCTCCCTTAGTAAGGCCATTCACATAAACCTTATGGCTTAATGCATCCGCTACAACATTTTCTTTACCGGGGTGGTATTGCAAACTCAAGTCATAGTCCATGATGAGTTTAACCATCTTCTTTGCCTCATATTGATTTCTCTCTGAGTGAAGATATACTTCAAAGTTTTGTGATCTGTGAACACCTCGCAACGCTTTCCCAAAAGATAATGTCTCCATGTTTTGAGTGCATGGACAACAGAGGCTAACTCTAAATCATGGGTAGGATAATTCACTTCATGAGTTTTGAGTTTTATCGAAGCATAAGCCACAACTTTCCCTTCTTGCATCAAAACCGCACCTAATCCTTGGTGAGATACATCACAATATACTTCGAAATCCTTCTCCAAATCTGGCAAACATAAGACTGGTGCTGTCACTAGTCTCTTCTTCAACTCTTGAAAACTGAGTTCACATCCTTCAGTCCAATCAAATTTCTTGTCTTTCTTAAGTAATTCCGTCATTGGCTTAGCTACCTTTGAGAAATTCTCAATGAATCTTCTATAGTATCATGCCAAGCCAAGGAAACTACGAACCTCTTTTACTGAATTAGGAGATTCCCACTCAGTTATAGCTGACACTTTTGCGGGATCAACTGCTACACCATCTCCTAATACAATATGTCCGAGAAAGCCGACTTCATTCAGCCAGAATTCACACTTGTTGAATTTGGCATGCATCTTATGCTCTCTAAGCTTCTCAAGTATCAATCGCAAATGTTCTTCATGCTCTTCATTGCTCTTGGAATAGATCAAAATATCATTGATGAAAACAACATCGAATTTGTCAAGAAATTCCATGAACACCTTGTTCATCATATTCATGAAGTAGGCTGATGCATTTGTCAAACCAAATGGCATCACGGTGTACTCATACAATCCATAACTAGTGGTGAAAGCAGTCTTAGGTATGTCTTGTTCCCTTATATTTAGCTGAAAATAGCCTGATCGAAGATCAATCTTTGAGAACACACGGGCTCCTTCTAACTGATCAAACAAATCATTGATTCTTGGCAAAGGGTATTTATTCTTGATAGTTACTTCATTGAGTGAACGGGAATCTATGCATAACCTTTTACTTCTATCTTTCTTTTCAACAAACAAAACTGGTGCACCCCAAGATGAAGAACTTGGTTGAATAAATCCTTTCTGCAACTGTTCTCCATTCTGTTTCTTGAGTTCCTTCAACTCATCAACTGACATATTGTAAGGTCTCTTTGCTATTAGTCATGATCTTGGCAGCAAGTCAATCAGAAACTCAACATCTCTGTCTAGTGGCATTCCAAGTAGTTCCTCCAGAAACACATCCGGGTACTCTCTCACAATTAGCACACTGTCTATGCTAACCCCCTTAAGAGAATTTAGCTTACTCCCTTTTGATTCAAAGTTAGACCTGAATGTAATCCTTTTATTGTCCGTGGTTGTGAGTGTGACAATACGGTTGGAACAATCTAGTACTCCTTCATACTTGGTCATCCAATCCATTCCCAAAAAAACATCCAATCCTTGGGAATCTTGGATTATCAAACTAACTGGAAACTTATGCTTTCCAAATTCTATTACTAGATCACGACATCCAAGACTTACTATCATATCTCCACCGGGAGAACTTACTTTTATAGGACACCCAATATTTTTAGTTGGAAATCCATTTTTATCAACAAATGCTCTTGATATGAATGAATGTGATGCCCCAGTATCGAAAAGAACAAGTGCTGAAATAGAATTGAGTTTGAACTTACCAGCCACAACATCAAATTCCTCATATATTTCTTCCACATTGATGTGGTTCACTTGTCCCTTTTGGAAGGGATTGGGCTTGTTGGCACCTTCAACTTTCTTTTCTAGGAACTCATTAGCATAGTGTCCCATCTTCTTACACTTGAAACATTCAACCTGACTGACATCTTTCTTTACAGGCTGACTTCCACTTCCACCTCCACTGTGGTGGCTCTTGTGCCCACTTTTGTGGTTCTTGTACTTGTCATTATCATGACTATGATGATGCTTGTTTTCATGATGACCGTTGTGGTTGTGGTGGTTGTTGTACTTTCCATGTTTGTGGGATCCAGAACTCCCACTATCATCATGATGGGAATGCTTGTGAGACGATCCCGAGCTGTGCTTGTCAAAGCTATGCTTCCTCTTTCTGCTCTCAACCTGTTTCATCTTGTTTTCCAAGATGGTAGCCTTGTGTAACACCCTCAGAATCGGCCCTATGCAAGTTTTAGCGATTCCCGCCAAACCCGCATAGAAACGATTCAAAGGTGCCCACCAGGCACTTGCGTGCGGGTGGAAAAATGAAGTAATACCATTACACAATAGTCCACGATGGAACCCACAGAACAGATATATACAACAACGACTCCATGAGTCAAGAATACAGATATACAGTACAAAGATCCAAATCACCTTGAAAACGGTAGAGCGTCCGACTACGGACAAGATGCAAATGGGGCTAAGAGCCCTGAAGAATAACCATGGGCGTCCATAACCCTGCCCAGGCCAAGCCGGAAGGGTAACCCTGCTAACGACGGCGATCTCAAACCTGCTAGAACAAAAGGGGTGCCGACAAAGGGCAAAGGAAAAAGAGGAGCGTCAGTACTGAGGCCAGTACACGGCGAGACTAGAATTCGGCGGTCCTCGCCTACATAGGTATGGTAGACTGAAGCGGCAGCGCAGCATGCACTAAACAACCTATAGAGACTCAAGATGACTGTCGGCTATCAGAGAGGGATAAGCAAGACCTATTCGGAACCAACCTCATTCTACCACCAAACATACCCATCCTGGTATTTCCCCCTCGAGACCAAACGAGGAAGTCAACCGAGGAACTCACACAGTTGGCAATTTTATTTATTCAGTTATCGTCGCAGCAATTACTAGTCAGGTATAGATAGTCATCCTGATATAATAAGCAGTGGGCACTTTTAGTTAACCATTCCATTGTAGTTGCAACACTTACTAGTCAGATACGATTAGCATGAGATATCCCAAACCCAGCAGTTGTTGGTACTTTTATTTAGCCATTCCGTTGCAGTGGAGCTGATTACTAGTCACATCGGATACAAGTCAATTTATAACAGTAAACTTTAGTTATAGTTGTCTATGATCAAGAACTGTGCTCCAAGTCGTCCATAACCGCGGACACGGCTTTTCGAAAAGATTTAACCCTGCAGGGGTGCACCAAAGTATCCACACGCACTTCGACCCTTTTTGCCAGATTAGTTAACATACACCCATCGGTATGTCGGCGGGGCCTAAGTCATGACGTTTCCCAGACCCAAAGCAAGTACATGGGGGCCACCCCACTAAGTCTACCCGCAACGAAGTCGGCCGGTCTCCGAGACGGACTCAGGGTTTGGGTGGACGGCTGTAAACGACTGGGAACCCGAAAAGATGACTGGGCTTGTCGATACAGCGAAAACGTGTCCCGATCCTAAACAGTACAGTGTGCAGTACCTCGCACAGTTTAAATAAAACAGTAAAGCGTGGCATAAGTACAGGATAGTAAATAAAACCTCAAACTAGTTGTGGCCCCCAGTACAATACTTTGAAATCAGGTACTAATCGATGGGGTGCCCACACATCCCACATGTGGTTAGCACGCTCGATCTCGGAACAGGTGTCAAGAACTCGGGGTCCTACGGGACACCAGTGAGCGGTCGGAAACCAAATATTGTCTATCACCCACCGGTGCCTCTGCATTACCTACTTCAATTTTAGTTATTAAACAGTAATTAAAGTCTTGATCAACTCCAACATTAAACATGCGGCAACACTCCAACAACTGTGGTACTGGACGAGGCGCAACAGCACTAGAGCAAGCGACTACGACGCGCAAGTCCAATTATCTACCAATAACAGGTAATAGGATGTGTCCAAGGCAATATAAGGCTGCAAGGGATATCACGGGTACGAAAACTATAGCATCGCAACACATATAGCAATAGATCAACAGGAGGAAATAAAGACTATAAAAGTAAGATAGGTAGAAAGGGGGAGGTGCTCGCCTGAAAACACTGCCGAAGGTTCATCCGAAGATCAGGTCGACACTCGCATCAACTCATCAGCCTAATCCGTGAAGAAGCAAAGCACTAGCAAAAACACCGGGTGCAATATTTAATACTACGGCAGAAGATCCGGCATGATTATGCTATGATGCAGATGCGGTGCAATTAGGCAATATTAAGCAGAACCGAGGTCCCGACAATTAATTAATAGGTTTGAGTTGTTTATCTACCCCGCAAATTAAGTGTTGGATTAACAGGGCGAAACATGGCATCGGTTCGCTACACCAATTTAAATGGAGTCCAGAACAAGACAACGATATCCCGCAGATGGACTCCATATTTAATTATGAGATGAATTGGCATAATGCCCCCAAACCACAGACAAGTATGCATGCATGAACCATTTAGTATGCATCAGTTGATAATGTCATATTATAAAAATAATGGGGTCTCGGATAGGGAATCACATTAGGGTTCGACGAACTTGGGCTCCGAGGGGTTCGGGGTCGGTCTCATGGTCCGGATCTGGGGTTCGGTCTCGGCGGGATCGTTCTCGGATAACAGAGTAGATCTTGGCGTTCCGCGAAGAAGGACTTGGTTCGGCGTCGGGGGCACATCGGATCCGCCCTGGTCGGTGTCGATCTTGTCGTCGCGAAGATCTTGTCGAATCCGCGGTCGTCGGGCCATGTCATCGGTCTTGTCGTCCGGGATGAAGATCTTGGCGTCCTCGAGGATGTACTTGGCGGATCCGTGTCGACGATCTTGGCGTCCAGGTTCTCTGGCATCGGCCCCGGGAAGAAGTACTTGTCACATCCGTGGCCTCGGTGTCCTCGGATCCGAGAGGAAGAACTTGGCGTGTCGGGTACGGCCTCGGCAAGATCGGTCTTTGGTTTCCCATGTTGGCGCCCCCCGAGGTTCTCGGCGATCTGGTCGGTCTTGGTTCCATTGTCGATGGCGAACTTGAATTAGGCATCGACCTTGTGCGGATCTTCGGGGCCATCTTGTTGTACTGGTTCACGGTAGATCTTGAATAGCCATACCATCATCATCGCATCGGTGCACTACCCAGCAGTTCTTGGGAAGCCACTTAACACAAAAGGGTAAGTCTGCTACATCACCGTCTCTTTAGCATCACAGAGACAGAGTGCAACAAAAGGGGCATCACCGGTTGCTTGGGCTCGCAGGCCTAGGCAGAGATGCTGCCCGACAAGCAGAGATGAAGGCCGGGGTGGTGCTCAGGGCGAGGAACTCGCTGGCGCGGGAAGGCCCAGGAGGTGAGCGGTGACTGGAGCTGCGCGGCAGCAGAGGCCAATGACGGCCAGAGAGGCTCTTCTGCGTCGACGAGGACGGGCACTAGGCTCGGGGAAGGGCGGGGGCAGCCGGCGGTGGTCGCAGAGGATGGCTTGGGGAGACGGTGACGCGGAGAGGGGCAACAGTGCTCGTAAGGACGGGCGGCAACACTTGAACAGAGGGCGGTGGAGGAGCTTGGGCGGTGAGGCCGAGCCGACGAGGGTTGTGGGTGGAGCGCAGGGTACCCTCGCGGGGTTCCTGGGGGAAGGGCGATGGGCGACGAGGAGGGGGTACGGAGGCGCGGGCGACGACCGACGATGAGGGAGACCAGCGGCGGAGGCGACCTGAGGTGGACGAGGTCGCCACGGAGGGAGGGAGGCGAGGCGGCTCCGTCGATGGGGCCTAGCGGGGCCGGGCGCGGAGCTCTAGGCGGCGGAGCGAGCGCGAGCGACGGAGGGCGGAACGAGGGCGGAGCGAGGGCGGAGCAAGGGCGGCCGGAGGAGCTCCGGGTCCAGCGGAGGGAGACCTGCGGCGGCGGCGGCGAGGGCGTCCCTGGTGGCGGCTGAGGCTCGGGTCGAGGGCGGTGGGGACGACGCAGGGCCGGGCACGGAGCTCCGGGCAGCGGAGCGGGCGTGGGGGCGGCGGCGTTGGGGGCCGGTTCGCTCGGGCGGCCAGAGAGGTGGCAGGGGAACGCCGATCAGGCGGCGGCTGGCGAGCAGAGAGAGACGGACGAGCGGGGAGGGAGAGAGGAGCAGGGCGAGCGCGGGGTCAGGCGGTGGTGGGGCCAGGCGTGGGGCCAGGGCGTGACCAGGTGGGGTGGAGGGACGTGCAGGGGGAGTGGGTCGGCCAGCGGTTGGGGATTGGGGTTGTAGTGGGGTAGGTGGACCTGGGGAAGGCGTGGCGATCGGTGCCAGGGGGAGGTGGGGATCTGGGCTGGTCGGGTGGTGGGGCCAGGGGGATGAGGTGGCCTGATGGGATTGGCTGGAGTGATGTGGCGGCTGGCCAGGGTGGCGGCGGTGGAGGCTGGTGGGCGGGAGATGGTGTGGTGGCTGGCGCGGGGTGGAGGGAAAAAGGGGTAGGTGGGGGTGGTGGTGGCTGGGTAGGTGGGCTAGGTTTTGAGATAGATAGGATAGGCTTTAGTTTAGGGCTTGGAGGTGGCCGGACGGGCTTTCGGGCCTGGCGGCTGCCTCCTAAAAAAATAATAAATATTTTAATATTTAAATCGGGGCTTTTGAAATCCATTGGTAGACGAAATAAAGTAATCCGGAGACCCGGGTTTTGGATTTGAAATAACGGCGGGGTATTTAGAAAACTAAAATATGTTCTTCGAAAATAGTTTCAGACAAACAAATGCACGATGATGACGATGCTCAAAAGCAATGTGGCATGACGACATGAGCATGCGGTCATGATGATGCAATGTACAAAACAACGCGATTTTCTAGAAGTGGTTTTGCGGGGTGCCACACCTTGTCACAAAGTGATTTATAGGTTGGAACATAGGCAATAGAAAACTGCAGGTTCAACTCATCATTAAGTCCTTCGATGAGTTTCTCCTTCCTCTTTGCATCAGTATCAACTTCATCCGGTGCGTAACGCGCCAGATTGTTGAATTCCTCAATGTACTCTGCCGCACTACGGTGACGCTGCTTCATATTGTGGAACTCCTTCTTCAAATTCATCACTCCGGATGAGATGTGAGCTGTACGGAATCCATCCTCAAAGATAGCCCAAGTCACATCCTCAACGGGAGTGGTGATCTGGAAGTTATCCCACCATGTTGCTGCTGGCCCTTCAAGCAGATGTGCTGCGAATCTGACCTTTTCCTCATCGGTGTAGCCAACAGTCAGTAAGTCCTTGTTCACTGAACGTAACCAGTCATTGGCTATCATTGGATCAGTGGTTCCCGAGAACTTTGCAGGCCTCAGTCTCAGAAATCTGGTGAGCATGTCAAATCCTGGAGGATTATTATGATTGTTGTTGTTATTGTTGTTGTTGTTGTTGTTGTTGTTGTTGTTATTCTGGTTCTGGTTCTGCATGAACCGTGTCATCATTTGCATCAGTTGAGCTTGTGCTGTCATCAACTGCTGCATCTCGGGAGTGACGTTGTTGTTGTTGTTTTGGTTGGGGTTGGCACATCGGGGATGCATCTGTGGTTTTAATAAGGATAAGAATGAGATACCCATAGATGCTTAACATGCACAATACATCACATAGAACAATCACAATAACCAAGCATGAAATAACATAGAGTTTGAACGACATAAACAACAAGTTTTGAAAATGCAAACACAACATAGCAAGCCATCCACATGTTGGATGGTCATTGCGACTCAATAATCAAAGTATGATAGATGAAAGATAGTCGAGTAGTCTACACTACTCCTCCGCATCGATCTCCACATCAACAAGGGTCCTGCATTCTCCATGGCGGCCTTGTACTCATCAACACTAGTGGTCAAGGCCTCAATCTTGGCCCTAAGAGCCCTCTTCTATGAGCGAAGCCTCTCGATCACTCCCTGCTGGTGCTCAAGCTCGAAGTCCTTGGCCTCTAACTCTTCCTTCATCTCCCTGATCTTCTTGTTCCTGTCTTGGACACTTTTCTCCTGGCTCTTAAATTTCTTGTCCTGGCTCTCAAATTTGGCCTCCATCTCTTTGACGGTCTCGTCTTGCTCCGCGAAGAGCTTGTCCTTCTCCTGTAGCTGAACCTGGAGCTCATCATTGCTAAGCATGATGTTGGTCCTATCAGTATCAAGGTGTCTAATAAGACCCTCTAGGTCCTGAAGGTACAGACGAATCGGTTCCATCATATCTCTAGTAGCATCATCGTACTCTATAGCCTCACCCTCCTCATTGCGTCTCCCGAACGGGTGAAAGTAAAGACCTTTAAGCTCAGTGGAGTGCCTCCCTACCAGGCGTCCAAGTAACTTCTGCATGACTACCTCTAAGCCTCTCTCCTTGTCATCATGCATCAGCTTCAAAGTGATAGCCTCCATGTGTGGATCTGCCTGGCATCCCGGCTGTGTGACTGTGAAGCCCCATAGGTCCTTCCTCTCAAACTTGGTGAGCTGAAGTGTCGTGATGCTAGGTAGTGGAAGGTTGAGCACACTAGTGAGCTCAATGAGACGAGTACCAAAACAAGTTCCCTTGAACTCCTCGGCCGTGCTGATAACAACGTTAGGCATATATTTTTATAACATAGAGAAAAGTTAGAACCAACACAAGTAGAGAAAATTCACAAGACAAAATATCACAAGCACATCTTTTAGCAACAAACACACAAGTCATGGCATACACAAATCCATTACAAACACCAAAGGTTCAACATAACTTAGACAATTTTTTTGAAGCAAAAACGATAAGTGTGGTGGTCCAACTAACGAAGTACGTTACAATTCTCACTCACTATACAAAATAGCTATCAGGGCATCCTTAGTGGCAATTTGTCTATCTTGTTCACAGGACTCCCATATTAAGTCTATGATGTCTCCCCTTAGTTGCTGGTTGGTAGTCTCTAATTCTTGGGTATGCTTCTTTTCTTCTCTATGCTCATTTTGAGTGTTGAGCATTCTACACTTGAGTCTATCACCAAGCTCCTTGATGGCATTCCAAGCTACATTTCTTGCAGAGTCAAAGAATGTTGTGTGCATTTCAGAGTTGGTGACCATGCAGAATCCTGACTCCTTGTGGTTGTCTTCCTTGTTTTTGTACAAGTGAAGTTGCACCCACCAATACTCTTCTCCTTCATCCATCACAGGGAATCCCTTTTACACAGCTGCACCATGTATCCCCATGGTAACCATAAGGTTCTTGAGTTCTTTGGGAAATTCAGTCTCACACTCCAAGGTCATGGTCATGAGTAGTCCCTTCTTGATGGCTTCGTTGATGGAGTTCATCTACAAATAGAGATGAGAAAGAAGATTAGAAAATTTTATGAGAAGAAAAAGACAAGTGTGAAATTTTTCAAAGTGTTGAATTTTTTTTCCTTAGTGGTTTCTTAGTCTAATCCAATCCTAGGGTCATAATCCTATAGGCAACACAGTGCTCAGATACCATCTATAAGACCCCACCTTTATAAAGGTAAAGGTCCCTGTGATTGCAATGCTAGTCCCTAGATCAAATGCTAGCATCCACAGTTTAAGATGAAGTACACAAAAACAAAGGTCATTATTACAACGTCATTCCAGAGATAACATTGTCTTTTACAAGTCCATAGCCATAGGCTAGTACAAGAGTTTAACTTAACAACATAAATAAAAGTCTTCATCTTCATGTGCCACAGGCAAACATGTTGAGTGTAGACTCACAACCCTAATCCTCATCAGAGTAACCTGCAACATCACAAGTTACAGCCACAGTGGGTCAATACATTGGAATAGTATTGGCAAGTGATACCTTAGTAGAATAATAGTTTCTAGCTTCTACATGAACTTGGCTAAGTGTATCTTAGGCCTGCTTTGCTAAAAATAGGTTTTACCTATTAGTTGAAAACACTAAGTTTTTATTTCGCAAAAACTCCCAAGGAACCACCAATAGACATTGGTGTACCTTTACCCTTGTTCAACCACAATTTTTTTAACTTAGAAATTGGGATGAGGATTCTTGATAGCTTCCATGTCTTGATGCTCCAATTGTCCATTGTCGGGGACACGGCTAAGTACTTAGATTCTTCCTTCTCGAGAGGTGGTGCACTTTCCCCACAAGACTCGACATGCATCGAGACAAGACCTTTCAGAAGCCTTCCCTTAGACCAAAATGGACGCGCTCCAAACCTTTCAACCCCTACCACCAACTGTCCATTTGGCTAAGTTATTGCAACCTATATGATCCAGGCAGAGCCCATATTGCCATGTGGCTGCACTAGAAGTTTCTTAACATATGGCATCTCAAATCCCTTTGTTCCTGGGTGGCTTTCCACAAGTGTGATACACAAGGTAGACCATAGATATAGGCCTTGTGTAACCACTCAACATAACCCAAACATACCATTCCACCTAGGTGTTTCATTCATTTAGTTGTTTTATTAAGAAAAACACAAGTCAAAGACTTAGCAATATTTTTCCATAGCATGTATATATTCCACCCTTGGTTGCTACTAGCTAGACTAAGCATGGCAATAGCAAGTATCCTAACTTAGAGAAAATTCTAACAATTCTACAACTACTAGGATTTCCCAAGCATATCATATAGATACTTAGTAAAAATTATCATGCAAGCCCTATACAAAATACAAATAATGCATAGTTAAAATATTGGGACAAAAATATGAAGCACCACTTGCCTTAGTAGTTGGGGGAGTACCAACAATCCTCACAATCAAAATCACCAATAGCACCAAAATATACACATAAAACGATAGCACCAAATTCACATTTCAAATAATCAAGCAAAAATATATGAATGCATGCAAATGCCATGTGATGAATTTTTCTAAACTAAAAAAGATAAGTAAACAGTACTGAATCACTAAACTAAACAATTACACACTAATAAACTTAAGTTGGCTTTTAAAACATTTTCCAAATATTTTTTATACACGAAATGGGCCTACAAATGTCTCTGCATAAAAATCTATTTTAATAGAGGAAAATTACAAAACCAAGCTTAGAGATGTGTAGGATTTTTTGTGATTCCATTGATATATTATTTGCATTTTTTGGATAAACAGAACAGAAGTTATTGAATTTACAAGTTTGAATAACTAATAGATTCAAAAACAGATTTTAATTTCAAAAACCCAGACACATGGGCGTATCTGATTGGCCCGTACTGGTTCGGCTGGGTTGATCAACGAGAGCCGCGGGATTTAAATGAAATCGCACGAGCTAGATCTAACCATACCCCTTTGATAAGTGATCTAATCTGGCGCGCTAGATCTAGATCTAACGGCCCACGACGGCCTGTCCAAGAACTGGCGGCGTGCGTGGTTGCAGCGGCGGCGGCGCTACTGGCGATGATGGTCCGGCGAATACAGAGGGGGTTGGGGGTTGCGGTGTGGCTTACCAGACTCGCAAGAACACGAGGAAGCTCAACATGCTGCTGGCGTGGACAGGGGCGGGCTGTAGAAGTGGCGCGCGCTCGTCGGAGTTGCGGGCATCGTCGGGTTCATGCAGACGGCGATGTTGACGATGTTCTGGATCGCCCTAGCACAAGCCAAGAGCATCATTTCGTGCACAAAGATCAGGCGAACACGATAGGGTTAGGAAGAAGGCAAGGGGCGCTCGGGTTTTACGTACATTCCTCACCGGAGTTGAGTGGCGGCTCGGTCGTTTGCAGGGGTGGACAGGGACAACAACCTGGGTAACGAGCAGGCAAACCAGAAGCGTCAGAAGGTGAACAAGGACACGAGGGTCACGCTCGTTTGAACCAGAAGAAAAGGGGTGGTCGGAGCTCACCGTAATCGCTTGCCGGAGCTCGTCGGGCAGCGGCCGTCCGGTTCGAAATACTAGCAGCCTGGTGGCGGAGCGAGTGTGTTGTGTGGGGGGAAATGACCATGGTGGCGAGGTGGTTAAGTAGCCAAGAGGGGCGAGGGAATTACGTGGTGTTCAATGCCAATTAAGCGAGAAATCAAATGCGGCGTTTCTCAGGAAACGGCGGTGGCGACGGCGTCTGCGCGCGGGGTGGGGAAGAAGATGCTGACCTGGCTTGGGCCTAGTGGCAGCGTCTGCGGGGCAGAGCAGGTGCGGGTGAGAGAGAGAGAAGGGCTACCTCCGGTGGGCTTAATGGGCTGGTTCTGGAACTGGGCCAAAATGGCAGCGCTGGCCCTTTTCTATTTCTTTTCTCCTTTTCTTTTTCTGATTTGATTTTCTGAATCCATTTTCAAATGATATTCAAATGAGTTTGAATTCAAAATATTTCTAGATTTTTTTAAAATAATCCAAGCATATATTTGTGTATAAAACAATGTTGTTTGATCACAAATACTTTGGTCCATTGAAAATAGAATTAAAACCATGCCTTATTTAAATATTTATATTAGGCATACAAATGGTTTTAAATTTAGATTTTTGTTTTGAAACTTTGAGAAAGGTTTGAAATCAACATTCAACCGTATTCTGGTTGAAACAAAGTATTCTCATGAGTTGAAAAGGAAATAAAGCCATTTCCTTCCTTACATAAAATAATAGGCAAACAATTTGGCTTCTTTTTGCAATCTTATTTAAAAATGCATGAGGATGCATGAATGATGTGTAAACTTTATAAATCATGATTTTTGGGATGTTGCATCCCAAGTGTTTTAGGATTAACATATTTACTTGGGATTCGGAATGTCAAATGTTCCTTTATCTTACACAAGAAAATGGTGTATGCCTACTTTCTCTTTGAACATTCATTGTTTTCTTCTTTATCTTTTTCTTTCTTTATATATATGCTCACACTTTTGTTTAAGTGTTGTGCAAAGGAGGTAGCCATATATTCCACTTCATGTAGGGATTCAAAGTTTAACGATCTCAATTACCAAATTCCAATTTTAGATGAAGCATGTTTATGGGTTGAACACTATACCTCAACTTAGTCTCACTCTCATTTGATAGCACTTTAATTTTCCTTTATTCAAGATTTCTTTCTCAACTTGACTGACTAGATTATTTTTCTTTTTTGTAAATCAAACCATCAAATTACAACATATTGACAAAATTATCTTAATATGTTCCATTAATACTAATGGTGTGGAAGACTCCTATTGCTATCATAAAGTGCAAGTAAAATTATACTCAAGCCATTCATATATCCAATAAGACAAGCATAAACTCAATAATTCTCCATATATAATAATAAACTCGGAATTTCATAAATGGGATCGACTATTCCTTAAGGGAATTCTAATAATGCAATCTTTATTTCTAAACTCGAACTAATGCTAAACTAAAATAGTAATATAAAACTTATAAGATAGATTACAAGGTCTTAAAGATCTCACCAAGCATAGAATCAAGCTAGGAGGGATCAAATAACTCCTTGTTGGTACCTATTCCTCCTCCTAGGTAGGAAGAGTATTGCCTCCTTCCCCTGTATTACAAACTTTAGCTATTCTTGCGAGGCGAATGCTGAGCTCGGCCATGTCGTATTGAAGCATCAAAATTTTCTTCTAGAGGAATTTCTTCTCATCTATCAACTAAAAAACAGTTTTAATCAAGAAACCAACTATAGCATCAATGTAATTGACCTTTTTCTCAAGGTCTTTGCTCATCATCCAGTAGTTGTCAATCCCTTCTCCAATAGTTTCAACACATTCCTTTGATGCTTTTTCCAATTGATAGATCTTATCATGAATATCATCTTGCCGCACCTTCTTAGGTTTAAGAGGTGACAGACCGAGAGGAGGTTTATAATAAGATCCTATGTTGTGACGATAAGGATTAGGGAGACACTCATCCTTGCTCCTTTGATCCGCTTGCCTCATGATCTCCATCCTTTGCAGGAACATGTCCTCCCAATTTGGGAGAGGCTTGATCTCTGAGTTGGTTGACGATGATGGTTATTTTGGTTCTGCTTCCTCGATCCTCTTCATGGGCTTGTCTTCTTTGTTCCTCCTAATATTATTTACATGGAAAGGTTGCATGGCTTCGCTGCACGAATATTGTTAGAAGGGGCTTGTATGGAGATGGCGGTGATTTTTCGAGGCTGGAGGCTGTAGCTATGTGAAAACTTAATGAAAAAGGTTAGATGCGATCATATTTAAAAGGGGAGGTCAAATCCCTAGCCACCGTCCGTAATGAGCAACTATACGGCCGCAGTTCGTATAGGTCCTGCCGTATAGTTATGAACCGACCAATATTTATTTTTCCTTTTATTGTTGTACTAACTATACGACCGCAACTATATAGCCAGGAATTTTCTTCCCGTCATATAGTTTGTCTATCCTTGTGTAAAAATTTAGCGATGGGGTGGATAACTAGACGACCGCAACTATACGGCTAGAAATTTTTAAAAGCAGTACGATATGCCCAAAGAGTCTCATTTAACTTGTATGACCAATATTTTCTTGATTTGTCCATCGTCTTTTCGAGTATGGTCTTTAATTCTCTATTGGAGATTTCTACTTGACCTCGTTTGAGGTTGATACGTTTAAGCAACTCAATGAGTTACTCCATATTTATAGAGGATTTTCCTGAAAGTTCCTTTCATTAAATGAGAATCACCGTCAGTAATTAAAAATCTAGGAACTCCAAACCTAGGGAATATGACATCCTTGATCATCTTTACTAAAGTAGCCGCATCTGCATGGCTTGTTGGAATAGCTTCAACCCATTTAGTGACATAATCGACAACAACAAGAATGTGAGTGTAACCATTTGATTCTATAAAAGGTCTCATATAATCCATTAGCCATATATCAAATGGTTCAATTATAAGACTATAATTCATTGCCATATCTCGTCTTCTACCTATATTACTCCTTTTCTGACAAGCCTCACAATGTTCTACATACCTGTGTGCGTCCTTCAACAAGGTGGGCCAATAGAATTCGGATTGATGTACTTATACTGCAGTTCGCTTACCTGCATGATGTCCTCCATATGGGTTGTCATGGCAAGCTTGCAAAATTGCATTCATTTCATGGTTAGGAACACACTTACGAATCATTCCATCAGGTCCATGATGATATAAATACAGATCATCCCAAAAGTAATATTTAAGATCATTAAAGAATTTCATTCTTTTATTTCTTGTCATACCAGGAGGTATAAATTTTACTGCAAGATTGTTAGCATAATCTTCATACCAGGGATCAGCGATTTCAACACTTGCTAAATATTCTCTCGGAAATGACTAATTTATAGGTACGGGATCAGTAATTATTCCCTCCATCCTAGAGAGATGAACTTCTACCGGATTATCCTTACCCCTCCTATCTACGATCTACAAATCATATGATTGTAGAAATTAAAACCCACCTAATCAACCTGGGCTTTGCAACCTTTTTAACTAGAAGGTGACGCAAAGCTTGGTGATCTATATGAACTATTACCTTAGAATTAATGATATAGAAACTCCTATTCTATAGTAGCATAATTTTTCTGAATCTTATTAAGAGTTCTACTAGCATAATGAATAACATTTAAATTCTTTCTGTCTTGTTGTCCTAACACAGCTCCTCAAGTATTGTCACTAGCATCACACATAATTTTGAAAGGTTCGTCCCATTTTGGAGGTTGAATGATAGGCGCTCAAACTAGTTTATTTTTAAGGTTTTCAAAGGCTGCAATACAATCATGATCTAAATAGAATAGAGTTTCTTTCTTAAGAAGGTTAGTGAGAGGCATAGCTATTTTTGCAAAATATTTTATAAATCGCTTGTAAAAACCTTCATGTCCCAAAAACATTTGTAAGTTTTTTATGTCTTGAGGTATTGGAAGATTTTACATAGAATTTATATTAGTCTTATCTATTTCTATACCCTTTTCTGAAACCTTATGTCCAAAAACTTTACCTTCTCTTTCCATGAATCGACATTGCTCCCAGTTAAATTTGATTGCCTACATCTCTGCAAAACTTTGGTAAATTGTAAAGACAATTATCAAATGTTGTTCCACAAATAACGAAATCATTTCTTAGAACTTCCATAGTCTTCTCAACATGATCATAAAATATTTTTATAATTATTGAAAAGTTGCAGCCGTATTACATAAGCCAAACAGAATTAATCTATAAGCATATGTTCCATAAGGACAAGTGAAAGTTGTTTGTCTTGATCTTCGGGTTGTATAGAAATTTGGGAATAACAGGAATAACCATCAAGAAAACAAAAATAAGAATCGAGACCATGCAATATCCAAACAAAAATAAGAAAACAAAAATAGCCATCTAAAATTTTATCCATGAACGGTATAGGTTTATGATTTTTCTATGTCCCGCGGTTTAGTTTTCTAAAATTAATGCACATGCGATATCCAATAGTAGGCCTTATAGGAAATAGCTCACCATCCTCATCATGGAAGCATCAAGACCCCCTTGTCTTGGTATGCATTGAGCTAGGCTAAGCCATTTACTATCAGAAATAGGATATATTATGCTGGCATATAATAATCGTATAAGTTCTTTTCTTACTACTTCCTTCATTTTCTGATTAAGCCTTCTCTGTGTGTCAACTACAGGTATAGCATCTTTAGGCATGGTAACCTTATGTTTCACAATAGATGGATCTATTCCTTCAATATCACCTAGAGTATATCCAAATGCTTCATGATGCTTGATCAATATTGAAATGAGTTTATTTATTTAATTTTCAGATAAATTTTTACTAATAATAACAAGACATTTATTTTCATTATCTAAAAATTCAATTGGTGGAGGTTCTTTGTCTCCTTTTCTTACCAACTATTCATAGTAATGTGGATTTTGTGCTTCTGGAATGGAATCAAGGTAATCATCCATGTTTGCGGTTTGGTTATGGAGACAAGGTAATCATTGAAATAGTCTCCCTTGCAGAATGAAATAGTCTCCTTCTTATTATCAATTTGAGCTTTGGTTATGGAGACAAAAGCCCTGCCTAAAAGAATAGGACAAAAGGCATCTCGAGGCATATAAACAATATGAAAATCAAGGGGGTACATGAGTGATCCAATAAAGACATATATATTTCTAATAAATCCTTTAGGTTTTATATTAGATAATTTAATAGTAGTGTCTATTGTTTCCACATCTGGATTCTTTAAATTGTAGTGAAGTTCCTCATAAAGTGTGAAGGCATAATATTTATAGTGGAAATCGGTTCTCAAATTCCGTATAAAAAAGTTTCTTCACAATATATAGGAGTCATAGCATAACCACTTCATTCTCCATGATTCGTGCTTCCATAAGATCCTTAAATATAACAATATTTGCATTGGTAGCTTCGGGGTTCTTTTCTGGTTTCTTCAATCTTCTCCTTATGTGTTCTTCCTCCCTACACTTTTTCTTGATATTTTCCTGACTAGGTTCAGAGGAAAACACTACCATTGGTGCGCTCTCTCTTGCACGATTCTTTTCTTCGAGGGGTTTAGAGGGTTTACATTCTGTAGGTACCTGTAGATTCCCTCCATAATGCACAATAATTTCTTTACTAAGTAAGAATCAATACCGAGGGTTTTAATCATCGCACAAGTCCTTTCATCTGCAAGAAAATCATTAACACAAGCATGTCCAGAAGAACTATTCATAATGTTATCCTCATATTTAATATTTTTTGTTGTCTCCGTCATTTTCATTATTATTTTCTAGGCTTCATCATAAGTATAAGATAGAAAACTACCATTAGAAGTGGTATCTAGGGTCGTTCTATTTTTATATTAAGCCCTCCATAAAAAGTATGAGTGATTAACCAATCAAGCAAACGGTGATGAGGGCAATTATCTAGATAGCTTTTATACCTTAGATAGCCTTCATATAAACTCTCATCAGGACTATTTTTAAACTACTAATAATACCTCCCATCCTGTGAGCTTTGCTTTTCGAGTAATAGTTCGATAGGAAATTGGTTATCAATTCCATCCAAGTCCTTGGTGCTTCTTCACAAAAAGATCTAAACCAGTTGTAAACATTATTAGAGAGAGTTTGTCTAAACAACTAGATTTTAATCTTATCAAGGTCATAGTCATCAAATATAAAGGAACCAAAAACATCTTCAATGAATTCTAAGTGTCCATATGGACTCTCTTCGTTGGTTCCTGCAAATTTCTTAGAGTTGAGTAATTAAAATAATAAGGGATGGATCTCAATACCATCGGGGTTTATGCTTTTATTGACAGTTATAAAACCGTCCATCGGCGAACCCATTTTCCTCACTGCCTCAAGCTGGATTAAATACCGAGTGTTGTCCATTATTATCGTCCTGCAACTCAAATAAAAAATTAGTACAACAAAAGTAAATAACTAAAATTAAAGTGACTTATAGCACTAAGATCCCCGGTAACTGCGCCAGAAAATATCTTGATGATTGCAAGTGCACAAATCGTTTGTAGCTAGTTTCGAAATAAAGATATCGATCCCAGCGGGAGTAGTTGGCGAAAGACTAAAATGCTTTTAAGTAAAACTAAATGATGTACTTAAAAAATAATTATAAGATGCAAGAAAAGTAGAATTGTTTTTGGGTTTTTGATTGAGCAAAATAGTAAAGTAAAATAAAACTTAATGTAGAAAATAGTAATGCGTGTGTAAGAAAGCTTGGAACTATAATAGGGGAAAATACCTTCTCGGGGAGTGGTGCACACACCGCTAGCAATTTAGACCGAGTAATCAAGATTATTACAATGAATATTCTCATGACATGTATGTATGTGGGAGGAGCTCTATATATGGACGAATAGGCAGTAACCACTGCTCACATCATTCTTCATAACCACAGCTGACAGATAAACGACATCAATCGGATTATCCCGCTATTAAGGGATTTCTCCCGTGGCATGGACATAGCTTAGTGAGTTCTCCTTACTTCCCCAGGTTAGTACGTAAAGTATGACAATGACTTTATAGTCCCTCCGTCTATGAACAAGTAATCCCCTTCATCAAGTCCCCATAAGAGGAAAATATTAAAGAGGTTCACAACTCTCAGCATCAAGATGAAGACAATTAACACATACACATAATAATGTATAACATAATAATCTCTATCTCATATCAATCATATACTAGGATTTCTCCATCTCCCTAAGAACTAATGATCTACTCAGACATGGAGGCAAAGAACATCATGGAAATTGTAACGGAGACAATTATAGATGAATAGTTCTTTTATAAATGTACAACTAGTGCTAGAATTACAACAAGATCTAGATGGGATGGATGGATATGATGGAGAGGATGGTGATGTAGTGGTTGATGAATATGGAGGTTGATGCCATGGCCTCCCAGATCTTCTTAGGGCGAAGATGGATCCCTAGGTCAAGTTCCCCCTCTACATCCCTTGCATAGGTGAGGTTTGGGCCATTTTTGGGTGTTCTGTATGTCGTCTCTCCGATCCAGTTGCACGGGGTGAAACTATTTGAGGAGGCGATGTCGGCACCAACTATATGCTGGGAACTATACGGCCGAAAAAGTTCCTCCCGCCGTATAGTCGGTCGTTAAACCTTCCGTGTCCTCCAATCGCTTTGGATTTTCTTCTGGTGTTATTGATATTTACCAATTTAGCAATTTTCACTGTTTTTGACTCCTTTCCGCTCTAGTACAACTGGTCCAAGATTTGTGTCCATTGTATCCATCATCTGTCCTGATCCTGGTGAAAATAAACATAAAAGGTGCATGTGAACGCCGTCAAATACCAAGATCCTACCACTACAGTGCAAAACAATTATATAAAACATCATTCAAATATGCACTCACCACCCGAAGTAGCTCCTCTTCTACCCCGCCTGGGTCTAATATTGACGGGCGATGGAGTGCGGCGGATCATCATCGTCACGTTCCCTCTTTGTCCGCGAGTTCTTGATCTCTCCTCAAGGTGGTGCCATTCTTGTTGCATGTGGGGATACCGGTGGAGGTGCAACATTTGGATCACTAGATCTTTAGAGCCGTCCGTGGGATAATACATCTCCTCATGAATCGCTAAGGCTTATTGAAGGGATCGACGCACGATCAATCTGATCATCGAGAAACTTCTGCTAGTTTGATCTACGACGGTATGTTCCGTTACCTCACCCTTGCAATGGGTTTGGTTATGCGCTAGATATTTTTTGTTTTCTGTAGCACGTTTCATACTAGGAAAACATCTATAGGTAATCCACGTAGATGTGGTGCACATGGTTGGTAGTTACTCATGGGTAAATAGTTGTGGAGCAGGGCTTCGAAGTGTCCTATGGCTAAGTCGCGTATCCATGGCGCACATGCCTCAGGTGCACCACCACTATGTGTGGGACAAGGCATGGGTGGCCGTAGACCACTTAGTCGTATCGCACCATCATCTACTGCGCTATGGGTGTTAGAGGTAGCGTAGTGCACCCTGACCCAGTGCGCTACTAGGAAGTAGTGTACGATCTACTATGGAGATGGGAAAACTTACCCATGGCGCAATGCTGGCATGTGCGCCACGGCTAAGTTTTATAGCCGTGGTGCACTAGAGGCATGTGCGCCACGACTAACCTGTTACCAACTTTTTGGCAGCAGTTTTTACACATGGCTATCCACTACCTCACCTCCCACATCACTTTCCCCTCCTTCTTCCTCATTGGATATGGTCGCCCTCCTCCTCCTTCACACGTCAGTTTTTCCACTCTTTCAGCATTTGTAGCTTATAAAACATACCTTGGATGCTACATACATAAGAGAGGAAAGCTCTCCTTGCATCCACTTAGTCTCTCACCTCTCCTTCCATCTTCTCGGTATCTCATCTCGCTAAGTTGTCCATGTAAGAGGATGTGTTCATGTGTATGGAGGGTGTGCACTTTAATGGAGGATATGCTCATGTGTATGGAGAATCTATGATAATGTGTTTGCAGGATTCTCGTTTGTTTGGAGTATGCTCTCAAGTGTTTGTGTGTGAACGAGTTGACATTGTTTTGCCAAAATTTTAATTCATTTCCATTTTGGCAAAACATTTGCATTCTACAAATGTCCTAATTTTAGGATAGGTCATGCATATATTTTCTATCGACCATTGCATGCATGTATTGGTTGTGTGGTTCTAAACTTCTAATTCTACTATGTACCACGTAGGTAAGCATGCTCCGTATAATGAGCGAAGGCATTGTGGCTAGATTTTTGAAATGCACAAACGCTGAAATGATATGAAATAACATGACAGAGATAAGTTGTTTATGCAAAAGATGCAAACTCAATTGATTGATGGACCCTGATTCCGGGCATCTGTAGGCGCACCTGCTCTGTCATGATTTAATGGATGGCTACACTCGGTTAGCAAGACGATGAGGACGTCAATGCGGCGGCAGGAAATGAGGAAGGTGGGAAACAGGATAATCACGATGAGGACGGGCGAGATGAAGAAGAGTCGCCTGGATATGATGAAGATGTGGAAGCAGACCAGGATAATCTAGATTTCAGAGCATACAATGGAAAAACGTCAGATTCGGTGCAGACCCTTATGTTCAAGAACTTCTTCTCAAGAAGACGAGTAACTCCAGAGCTGCCGGTAGAGACAAAGACAAGCTTGTGAAAGTTGAGAAATATGCGGTTACTCCATTGTATGAAGGATGCAAGAGCGATGATACCCGGTTGAATATAATGCTCAAGACTATGGACATGAAGGAAAAACAAAAATGGAACGACACAAGCTTCAACGATATGATGACATTCTGGTACCTGTCCAACTAGTATCGAGGAGCCCATGAAAATCGTGTGCCCTCTCGGTCTACCGCATGTTAGATACCACATCTGCATCAAAGATTGCATCAATTATCGGGGCGAGGATGCACAGAAAACCACATGTCTGCTGTGCGGTGTTAGTCGATACCAGAAAGGGAAGAAAACTCCTCGAAAAGTGGTATGGTACTTTCCTATCGTTCATCATCTGCAGCTTGATGCACTCAGATCACTGTAGAGCTTCGTTGGGAGACCCCAAGAGGAAGGTATGATGAGCACATCAACAAGTATTCCCTCAAAAAGAAACCAAGGTTATCGAACCAGTAGGAGGAAGGAAACAACCCAAAGGTGTTGCTAGCAACTTGGAAACCTGCACAACAAAAACTCAAGACTTTGCGCCAACGAATAGTCAGGTTGTCAATCTCACCGGTTTGCTGAAAACAAAGGATTAACTGTATGGTGTGGAAGGTAATGGTGGTTTGCATAAAGTAAACAATAACAATGGAAGATGTATCAATAGTAAAGATTGGATCAGGGTCCATAGTTCACTAGAGGTGTTCTCCTTAAGATAAACAAACATGGCATGCTGGGTAAACAAATTACAGCGGGGCAATTGACAAGACAGAGAAAGGCATAACAATGCAATACTAGACATTCATGATCGTATGATATTTGATTGGGCAATACAACAAGATACATCTACCGCCATCCAACTGCATCTATGGCTAGTAATACACCTTCAGGTTATCATCTGAACGCCCTCTAGTATTAAGTTGCAAGCAACGGATAACTGCTTTACGCAAAGTGTGCATGGTAAATAATCCACTTGTTCCATGAACAAGAGATCGTTGTTTTCCCCTAGTAGCAACAGAACATATACAACCTTAGAGATTTCTATCACTTCCCCAGATTAAATAGAGGCATGAACCCACTATCGAGCATAAATACTCGCGCTTGGAGTCACTAGCATCTACTTGGCCAAGATAGCTACTAGAAACAGAGAGGATGCAAGATCACAAACAACACAGGCACGATAGAATCAATAAGATAGAACCATTAATTAATCTGACATAGTAATCTCAATATTCATCGGATCCCTACAAACACAACATGCATGATTACAAATAGATGATCTTGATCATGAACGGAGCTCACAAGATCTAAACATGGTAGCCAAAAGGAGGAGAGACAACCATCTAGCTACTACATTGACACATAGTCGAAGGTGGAACTACTCACGCTTCATGCCGGAGGCTGGCATGATGATGAAGAAGGCCTACAGGATGATCTCCCCTCTGGAAGGGTGCCGGGAAGAGCTTCAGATCCCCCCGATCTACGGACGATGGTGGCGGCGGCTACGACTATTTCGTGGAAGATTGATCGAGTATTGAGGGTTTTGGTATCGGGGGATTCTTATAGGTGAAGAGGTGAGGCAGGGGGGAACCCAGGGTGGCCGTACCCCCCAGGCGTGAGCCAGGCCAGGCTGCGTGGCTAGGGGGCGTGGCCCCCTGTTGGATCCCCTCCGTCTCGTATTCTGGCTCCGTGTTCCCCACAGTAAAATATTGACTTTCGCTTTTGTCCCGTTCAATTCCGAGAATATTGATTTTCTGCCTTTTCTGGAATCAAAAACAGAAGAAAACAGGCAACTAGCACTGTCGCATCTTGTTAATAGGCTAGTCCCAGAAAACATATAAAAATACCTCAAAGTATAGACAGATAAAAGAAAAGTAGATACTAAACAAGCATTGAACATCAAAAATTATAGATACGTTTACGACGTATCACAGCGCTATTTTGCGGACCTATGGAAGCAAATCTCATGCGCTGGCATGCAGAAAGAAAAAAGCCAGGAGATGACGATGACCCGGAAAAGGATGAGTTGGTTATGCACCCTTCAGATGCTAGCCAGTGGAAATAATTAGACCTAGAGTTCCCAGTATTCGGAGGGGATATTCAAGGAATATCAGGCTAGGTGCAAGCACCGATGGACTCAATCTGTTCGGTAGTTAGAGTAGCACGCACATCACTTCGCTCGTGTTTGTATGGATGTACAACCTCCCTCCCTGGTTCTGCATGAAGAAGAAATACATAAAAATGAGTAAGCTAATTTAAGGGCCAAAACAACCTGGTACTGACATCAATCTGTATCTCGGACTATTGAAAGAGGATCTAGCCACATTATGGGAATCCGGAGCCTATATGTATGACGTTGTCGCACAGGATTATTTCATTATGAGATCCGCGTTGGTCACTACGATGAAAGACTATCCCGGTTGTGGATATTTCTTGGGGAAAGTTATCCAAGGATTCTCCACATGCGTTAGGTGCATGAATAACATAACCTATATCCAACTAGAGAAAGATCCAGGGTCTTCGAAAACCGTGTTCATGGGGCACCGGAGGTGGCTTGGCAAGAATGATGCATGGAGAAAACATGAAGATCTATTCGATCGGAAATCCCAGAGAGGAGGAGTGGTGAATAAATCAATGAATTGCTAAAAAAACCTTAAAGAGTGCCCTAAGTCGGGAAATAAGAAAAAGAGGGAACAAGATAAGACGTTGCTGAAGGTATGGAAAACAAGGTCTATTTTCTAGGAGTTGCCATACTGGAGGTTCCTCCACACGCCTCATAGATTTCACATCATGCATATCATGAGGAACGTGTGCGAGAGACTGGTCACCACCCTAATCAACATGCCAGATAGGACAAAAGATGGTCCAAAAGCAAGGCACGACTTGATATTCACGGGAATTAGGAAGGATCTTCATGGAGGACACACTACTTTTGATGATTAGGAAGATGACAATGATCAGTCGGAGGCGACACAAGTTCGTCGAAAGGGTAAAAGGTCAATAAGAACAAATATTACTATCCCCCTTCATGCTTCACTCTAAGACAGGATGAGATCAAATAGTTTTTCAAGTGACTTCTAGGAGTCAAATTTCCATACAGCTATGCGGGAAAGATAAGCAGATACCTAGATGAGGCAAAGAAGAGGTTCAGTTGGATGAAGTCTCACAACTGTTGTATGCTAATGACGCAGATACTTCTAGTGCACTACGAGGGATAATGCGTGAGCAGGTCCGTAAAATGTTGTTTGGGCTCTGCAAATTTTTCGACGTCATCTCTTGAAAGTCGGTTGTCATGTATTAGCTCAGGAGGCTATGGGAGGAGATCGTGGTGATACTATGCAAGCTCGAGATCTACTTCATGCCTGCATTGTTTGACAGTATGGTGCATCTCCTAGTCCATATCATGGAGGATATCATCCAATTCGGGCTGTTGTTCCTCCGCAGCATGATGTTGTCCGAAAGGATGAACGAACACAGTAAAGGATACGTTCACAATAGGTCACGTCCATATGGAAGAATTGCAAGGGCTTTCTGGCCAAAGAGTGCATCTATTTCTGAATGAATTATCTAGATATCTAGAACCCTGTCGGTCTTCCTGTTAACATGCACCTTGGCAAGCTCGATGGATCGGGTCACCAAGAGGGTCGCCGCGTATTGCATGCAGACTTTCATGGTCGACGCGCAGACTTTGATAGAGCAAACCTAGTCGCACTAAAACATATAGAACTAGTCGATCCTTGGGTACAAAATCACAAAAGGTTTATTTATAAAAAGTATAGTGATCGAGGCCAGTAGAGGACAACAGGAAAAATAATCAAAGAGCACAACTTCAATTTCACGAGTTGGTTTAGGGAGATGCTCCTAGTGTTGGGAATATGCCCTAGACACAATAATGTATGATGAAACTCCCACTATATTCGTAAAGATATTAAGGTGTCCTTGTATAAACATCTGATGTGTATCATTGAATATGTGATTCAGTTGTGGATCTATACATTCATGTTGTTTTTACTAAACATCCTTGGTCATTGAGGTTGTGTTGGACAAACAACTTAGACTAATGGGAAAGTCTGTAGATGACTCGGTTCAACTTGTCATGGGCATGGTGATGCTATTTCGATTTACATATATTCGGCTAAAGAGTTTAGCGAGTCGGATTGACCCATATTGAGATACAACAAACAAGTCATTGTTTTTATGTCTCAATCAATGTAATCCTTAGACCTGATATTATTGCATAATCAGATTTGATGACCACCGACTTAGGTTCTGTCAAATGTCGATCCGTAACTAGGCAGTTATAAAGGCAGAGTTCGGGTTGATTGAGAATCCAGCTGCGTGATGTGAATAAGCAAGATGGGATTTTCCCCCTCCATCTAGAGAGATATTCTCTAGGCCCTCTCGGATGATATGATTCGGAAAGCATGGCCATGCACGACTAGGTTAACTGTTAACCAAGGCGATCGACTAAGAGTTAGTCGGATGAATCACTTATCTCCAATCGAGATGAGAGTCATACTATTTAAGAGATGACAATTACTCGCTTATAGTATGACAAGGTATATCGTGAGGCAAAAGGGACTAGTATGTAAGTCGCATTGGAAAGGCATGTCCTCATGACTCTGGTACTTGGGAATCGACACGTTCTTCTAGGAGCCTCAACCGATTTATCGATTGAGAGTCGGACTCCAATCGTGTCCAAGTTCCCATGAGCCTGCAGGGTCACAAACTTAAGAGAGGGAGCAAGTTCGGATTGGATCTGAACCGGAAATCTGTTAGGGTTGGACCTGAACCGGATTTGGGCTGAGTCAGTGAGTCGAACATATAGTGACTAATAATGGATGAGCTTTAGTGAATGGGCCACAAGTGAGTGGAGCCCACTTTCACTCCCTATATATAGTGGGGCATAGAAACCCAGGAGGGTTGATGGTTAGGTCATTCCATACGTTGGAAACCCTAGATCCAAAGTAGTCATGCCGCCGTAATGAACCTAGCAATTCACCACCGGTGCTCCTCCTCGTACATGTGGACAGTAGTAGAGGCGCTGCCCGATCAACGCTTGGACGATCATTGTTGGATCAAGATTGTGAGAATTTCACTACATCAACAGACGTGCTACATCAATAGTCCGCAAATGCGCGTCTAATGGTAATCCTCATGGCCTTCTAACTCAGCTAGATCTTGGGATAACAGCGTAGGGCAAAAAGTTTTGTTTTTATCCTCGCGGCCCAACAATGGTATCAGAGCGATAGCTTCTAGTTTAAGGCTAGATATCTCGCATATATGATATGTGGTTGGTTGTAGATTGGATCTATGTGATGTTTTGGTCATCGATCTATGAAATATATTGGTTTTTTACAAGGTTGATTGTATTAACTATACTCAGGGAATGGAAGATCTGATTTCTGTGATCATACGACTGAGGTCGTGAAACGACATACCCCAATCTGTCAGTTTCCGCCATCGGGGTAGACGGTGAAATGTAAATCCAGAAGCGGTGATCGAAGATCTAAAAAGTTTGATTGAATTATAACAATGGTTGGAATCCATGTCCGGATTGTAGGTGAGATCTATGTTTTCGTAAAAATCATCGGGCGCTGCCCGCACCCGCGAGGGGCGCTGCCTCTTTGATCCCCGCCTGATTCCCCCTGTCGTAGCGCCTTAGATGTCATTGCGGAAAAAATCGGTATGCTAGACGGCCCTATCACAATGGTTGTGAGACTTGGGAAAAAGTCGGACAGGAGCCGGGGCATGTTATGCCACCCGAACAACATGAGTCGTATGAGATGCGATTGACAAGGAGTTGTCTACCTAGATCACTTGGCGGCTAGTGGTGATGCTTAAGCTCACTAGCTGACTTGCTTATCTAGTATCCCGAATCACTTAGAAACCATCGGAGGGGTGTTGGTTCTATTGGGAGCATAAGTATTAAAATGTTTAATATGCTTTCTCTTTTATGAATACATGTCTTAACTGTTTTGCATATCCTCTATTGTAGATCATGGCACCAAGTAACAGTCACCCTCAGATATCCGATTTTGCTTTGAGAACCATACTTGAGAAAGATAAATTGAATGACACTAATTTCACCAACTGGTATCGTAATTTTAGAATTGTTCTCAAATAAGAAAAGAAGGACCATGTCCTAGACAACCCACTTCTAGATGAGCTAGATGAGAATGCGACTGTCGATGCCACCAATGCCTACCGTCGTACTAAGGACGAGTCCATGGAAATTAGTTGTCTTATTCTTTCTCACATGGAACCGGACTTGCTGCAGCAGTTCTAGAATGTTGAGGCCGACGATATGATCGAATGCCTAAAAAGTATGTTCCAGGCTCAGACTAAGACTAAGAGGTATCAGGTATCTCATACTTTGCTGAGTTGCAAGCTTAAGGATGTTGATCCACTGAGTCCGCATGTGATCAAGATGGTTGGTTACATGCAGTCTCTAGAAAGGCTTGGCTACCCCATTAGCAAAAAGTTTGCAACAGACATAATTTTGAACTCTCTTCCTAGTGCGTATGGTTAGTTCATATCGAACTACCCCATGCATGGTATGGATAAGAATCTCACTGAATTACATGGGATGCTCAAGCAGGCAGAGGCGTATCTCAAGAAGGGAGCCAGTAAAGAGTTGATGGTGCGGAATAAGGCTAAGTTCAAGAAAAGTTCTTGGACTAAGAAGAAGGCTAAGTCGGGAGGCAAGGCTCAAGACCCGGTCCCAAGCGCTTCCTCAGGGATTAAGCCATCTATTCCAGCCGGATCAACTTGCTTCTACTGCAAAGAGGATGGCCACTTGAAGAGGAACTGCAACAAGTATTTGGCCGACAAACCCAAGATTGGATGTATGAATTTTGACTCAGGTATATTTGTTTGTAATGTTATAGACATTTATCTTGCTGATGCACCTAATAGTTCTTGGGTATATGATACCGGATCAGTTATTCACATCTGCAACTCATTGCACCTAATAGGTTGATATCCGAGTCAGCAATAAAGCGAGAGTCGCTGCGTTGGATGTCGGCATGATGCAACTCCATTTATCTTTCGGATTCATTATGGAATAGAATAATTGTTATTATGTTCCAGTTCTCAGTAGAAACATTATTTCTGCTTCATGTTTGATGAGGCAAGGCTATGAGTCAAATATTAAGAATACTGGTTATTCTTTATATTTGAATGATATGTTTTTCACCGCTTTCCACCTGTCCAGGACGGGTTATTATTTTTAATCTTAACGGTGAGTCGGTTTATAACATAAATGATAAAAGGTTGAAACCAAATGATCTAAATATTACTTACTTTTGGCATTGTCGGCTTGGTCATATAAGTTGGAAACACCTAAAGAAACTCCATGATGATGGACTCCTAACTTCATTCGACTTGGAGTCGTTCGAGACTTACGAATCTTGCCTACTCGGCAAAATGACCAAGATACCTTTTGCAAGAGTTGCGAAAGGGCGTCCGACTTGTTGGGACTAGTACATAGTGATGTATGTGGACCAATGAGCACGACAACCAGGGGTGGTTATGAGTATTCATTACCATCACTAATGATTTTACGGTATGGATATATCTACTTGATGAAACATAAGTCATAAGCCTTTGAAAATTTCAAAGAATTCCAAAATGAAGTACATAATTAACTCGGTAAGAAAAGAAAGTTTCTTAGGGGGCGAATACATGAGCCATGAGTTTGATGACCATCTGAAGAGTTGCGGAATAGTTGCTCAACTCACTCTGCCGGGAACACCGCAGAGGAACGGTGTGTCGGAAAGGCAGAACTAGACCTTTTTGGACATGGTACGATCAATGATGAGTCGGAAAGATTTTCCATTATCATTTTTGGGTTATTGTCTAGAAACAATGGCATTCACACTAAGCAGAGTACCATCTAAGTCGGTAGAGAAGACACCGCATGAGATGCAGACAGGCAAGAAGCCAAGTTTGTATTTTCTTAAGATTTGGGGTTGTGATGCATTTGTCAAGCGACTTTAGTCGAACAATCTTACGACCAAGTCGGATAAGTGTATTTTCGTGGGGTATCCGAGGGAAACCTTGGGATACTACTTATACAACCGAGAAGAGGGAAAAGTGTTTGTTGCTCGTAGTGGTGTCTTCCTTGAGAAAGAGTTTCTCAGTCGGGGAGTGAGTGGGAGCACGGTGCATCTCGAATAAATTCGAGAGGAACCGGCTAGTAGCAAGTCGGTAAAAACCTTTGAGGTTAAGTAGATCGTGGTAGATTAGGAAGTGTTCGTGAGGTGTTACTATTAGATTGTGATGACCCAACAAATTATTCAGAAGCGATGGTGGGATCTGATTCCGAGTCATGGATTGGAGCATGAGATCCGAGTTAAAGTCAATGGATGAAAATCAAGTTTGGAACTTGGTTGATCTTCTAGGCAGTACAAGACCCATCGAATGATAATGGGTCTTTAAGAAGAATACTGATATGGATCGAAATGTTTCCATATATAAAGCACATCTTGTCGCGAAGGGGTTCCAACAAGTTCAAGGAGTTGACTAAAATGATACTTTCTCGCTTGTAGCGATGCTTCAATTAGTTCGGATCATGTTATCTACAGCAGCCTATTTCGACTATGAGATTTGGCATGTAACATCCCAATTTCAGTAACCCTGATTCTTTTGTCAAAAAGGAAAAAAATGAGGGGACAAAAACTTTTTCTTATTAAGTTTGCACTGTTTGCTTACTTGTTTTCTTGTGTTCATACAATTTTTGCGTATTAGATACTATACTCTTTACCCCAACCTTAGTTGACAAAAACTATTTTGCAAAAGAGATGTCTTGGCTCATCTTTCATTTTCTCAAATGTTCTGACAATTCAAACTTGAGCCAAGATGGATTTTCCACAACAAAATATTTTACTAGTTCTATTAAAAAAACTATGGAGACCTATATATAATCTCCCTATGTTTTCAAGATAGAACTTCAACCATTCTTACCTCTAGGTTTTTCCAAAACCTTTCCTAAAACCTTTTTCACTACAACCTTGGTAGAAATACCAAGAGGAACTTATCTTACTTCAAAGACCAACCAATTAAAAATACCCATCCTTACCTCAAGGTAGGCTTGATGGTAACCTAAGTAGTAGTTGTATAAGTTTGATTAGATGAATTGCCTTGATCTGTTGTCTGATGAGTTGCCCAGATCTGCTGATTTCCTTGTTTTCTTAGGAACTAGAGTGAGCTAATCTAGTAGCTCATCCATTAGGACCCAATCTATGTTTGTGATCCTCAATCTCAAACCAAGAATCCAAATCTGTATCTACCATAAGCCACTAAAGTGGCCATCTCATCTCCTAATCAGATCAATCCAGGGATAATCCCTTTTGATAGTTTCCTACACAGGCAAGACCCTAGCCAAGCATGTATTCCCTCTATTCAATCTATGCCTCAACATCAACCACTTGATGGGAAGGATAAACCATTGCCACTCTCTAAATTTGTTTCCCTCTTGTAATCTAGTCTAAAACCCTAAATCTGCCGAAAAGTCTAATCTAGACATCCTATCTAGATTAAATCTTTGGATATCTACCTACTTCAACCTATGTGCATTCTTGAGAATGTAATTGAACTATCTTGTAGTACATCATTAGTACTACCAAAGACAACTCTCTCCCTTGGCTAATCCATTTTGGTTCCCACTCATCCAGGATGGTTTTGTAGTCAAGATAATAATCTTTTCTACAAATCTTATCATCTTTCCTACTTTGGAAGAATCTAATATCTATATTCTACCTCCCCTTGACCAAATCTTTGCTTGGTTATGATCTACTAACCAGGGCCTATCAATCCCCACTTCACTTGTTTCCATTGGAGCTTTGTGCTTCTTAATCCCCCATGGTTTATGAGGCATCATGACAACTCTGTTATGGCATCCTTATTTTCAACAAAGTTTGTCATCACTCCTAAACCACCTCAAATCCAACCAAGTCCAAATCTTGGCATCATGAACATATATACCACTTGGTCTATCCATCCATCTATCCCTTGTACCAAGGTGATCTCTGAGCTCACTAATCCAACCATGTTTAGGTGGTATGACAATAACAAAACCTTAGATCCTCTAATCATTTTTCTTTTCCAAAACCAACTCCTTTTTGCAATAACCAAGGTTGGTTATGATAGATACTCCAAGTTTGCATCCTCCACATTTGTCACACCCTCGGGATCAGGGTTAAACAAACCCCAGACCTCCATCTGACATAAGCTTAACCTTGAGCTCGAGAATATCCAATGAAGAATCGGTAACACAACAGTGACCCTATGACACAAAATTTATTACAACAAGCTCATAACTGAGTAGAGAACCAAATTATTACAGGCAGAGGTCACTAACCAAAAACATCAAACAACGGAAGGCAATTTATGCTATTAAATATAGCAAACTTAACAAATGGCCTAAGAGGCCTGAAGCATAACGATGACGTCCCAGCCCATAGATTCCAAGCAGCCGGCTGGGAACCCCAAGCTACTCGTCGGTGTCGATGTAGTACCAAACTTATGTTCAGGGAACACTTCCTCTGCCAAAAGTATCAACAAAACAAGGGTGAGTACAGGGTGTACTCCGCAAGACTTATGGCTGGTGGAGTTGTTTTGCATAAAGCCATCTTTGTTTATAAAACAAGAGAGATAAGAAGCTCGTCTAATCAGAGTATATTAAAAGGGGATAAGAGAGCGACATCTCCGAAGTATTGATCATCATCTTTTGATACCCACCAAATCATCATCACCTAAACTAGGATCACCCCCTCATACCCATGAGGAAGCATCCTTAAACACACGTTGATTTGCCAAGTTTTACGATTAGGTTATTGTTCTCTATGATCTTGAGTCCGGTCCAATTCATAACCGTGAACATGTCTTTTCGAAAAGATTATTACCCTGCAGGGGTGTACAACTTTACCCACACATACCAACCGACTCTTAATGCCACTTGACACACTTCCTTGGTGTGCTGGCAGAGGGTGTGGTTGGACACGACCTTTACCTTGCTTTCGCCGAGACCATGAGTCACACAATAAGTATGGTTCCACCGTAATGGGTCAAATCCCGAAGCCGGTACTTAAAGATGTGAGGCGAGGTTGGTTCACCAGGGGATCCATCGACCCCAAGCAACCACGGCCACGCTTACCTACCTGTTATGAATGCACCTCCTTCACCTCCTTCGAGAAGATCCAGAATGCATGTCGAATGGAACACCCGAACTATGTGACTCATGGAATCTACTAGGCAAGTTAGCTAGTCATGAGGTTGTCCAGGCCCCATGTGGTTGTACGCTCGTCTTGGTTCCAAATGAAAGAACTCAGTTCCTAGTGGTGGCGAGGATGGGACTAGAAAAACCACATCCCACTATGGCCTCCCATACCCTTAACATGTGTAAACTCATATCACCTCTGATCTTATCTCATCACGTTCTACTGTCATACTAGATTCTCTGCATCTGATACATCATCTGGATGAACCATCACTGACAGCTATGCATGTCTAAGCAAACACAAATATAAGCTCTAGCAGTGCACACAAGACAAACCTAGTTATGCTAGGAGCAGTGGATCAGGTAACATAAGCTCAAAGGATGCAATAGATAGGTTACTCTATCTATCGATAAAAGACCACAATAGAATCGTATGCAACATGGCAGGAATTGAAATGCTTTCGAAATCACAGGATTATATCATGGTGGGGCTATGCTTGCCTTTTCCTGTTGATAACCCATAAGCAGATCTTCGGAATCCTTGTACTTGACTTGATTACAGTTGGTCAAGTATTGATCTTCGAACTTCGACGGTGTTGATATCGGTCTTCGATCTCGATCTCAATATCATATTCTACCGAGAAGAACCAAACACCGGAAATAAAGGGGAAACAATCAACACATGGCATCGATGCAATGCTCAAGCAAGGATGATGATATGACAAGTTAAATTGTACTAAAAAGTAACCCTTAGACATGCTCGACAATTTTATCGGGGTTCCAAGGGGTGCAAACCCTAGCTCGAGGAAACTCAAGAAACACCTGTGAGGGGTTTCTATGTTGTTGTAATTAAACTTGTCATGAAAGTTAATTAGCAATGCATGATTATAGCTCTAAAAGATAGTTCTCATTTTTCTGAACATTTTGATATATTATACATATTTTTCTAACTTATAAATAATTAGTTATTGAATTTAAAAGTTTTATCCTTTTTCTGAAATTATTTAAATCATTTAAAATGATTTAATGCGTCACTTTGAAATCAACACATGGGGTGGGCATTTCTTACTAGGTGTGAGGCTACCCCCAGTCACTGACAACTAGGGCTCATGGGGTATTTTATATTTCTAGAAAAGAATTACATAAATGATTTTAAATAAAACAAAAGGGCTTATTGCATCACTGTGATGTCACTATGACGTCATCCATGGTGAAGCTCACATATCGTATGCGGGGCTAACGACTGAGGTCACGCGGTCAAGCGGGAGTGGACCTATTTGACACAACGCTTCGCGCTGGACGGAATAGGGGCGACGCCACTGGAAATAGGTCAAGGGAGGCGTGGCGGCGATGGCGTTCGACGGTGGTGCACAGCACGGGCATGGTAGAGGGCGAGAAGAAGAGAATGGAGAGGTTCCTGAGAACCAATATCTCACCATGGTTGCACAGGCAGGGTCAGATAGGCCAGGCGATCTCGAATGCGACTGGAATCGACGGGGACAGCGGTGGCCGGACTTTGAGAAGAAGCTCTCGATTGGCGTGATTGACGCATCTCCAGATTGCGTGAGTTGGGGAAGGAGAACATGGAGATCACGGGAAGCATGAGGGTGCTCTTAGGCGGGAAAGAGGTGGACGAGAACGACGGGGCACGACACAGCCCGAGGGCTAGGGTTCGACCGGAGGAGAAATTGGGGGAGAAGGAAGAGGATAGGGTTCGTCCGGCGGCGTAGGCATACTTATAGACGACAAACAGTGGTTTCGAGTACCACGGCGAAGACATGCATCGCAGCGCACGGAAACGGTCACTGCAGCGCCAGCGAGATGCTTCCGGAATCGACCGACGAGGAGGAAGACGATGATAGAAGGGCTGAACCGGTACTGGGCCTAGTTGGGCCGGCTGCGGGCAGGTGCTGGCTGCTAAGTGCCACGCGTGGGCGACAGAGAGAGAGGAAAGAGAGATGGGCTGTCCTGGCTGGCTAGTGCTGCCTATTTTTTCTTCGGAAATCTTTTTGTATTTTCTATTTTCTCTTTTCCATTTATAAAACCATTTCAAATCTGTTTTATATTAACTCAAAAATACCAGAAGGTGTATAAAATATTTGAGACACTATAGGGCCCTTATAATCCATTTGGGCTCCAACATTTTTGTACTTTTCAAATTATTCGAAACCCTTTTGAATAGATTTGCAAATAGAAAGAGAGGGATTAGGGTTTAGGCTTTTGCATTTCTATTTTATTTAATGCATTTTTAAGAGATGATGCTTATGCAATGCACAATCAAAACCCTAATATATAAGATTAACTAAAACTGGGGTGTTACAACATTGGATATAAACTTTTGCCAAATAATTCCCATAATTATTTGGAGCCTAAAACTATTTAATTTCCCACTTTTGGCAAAACCCTAAAATCTTTGTCTGTAAAGGCAAGTTTGTTTTTCCAGAAATTCCTTTGCCAAATCAATGAACATTTGAGTTCCCTACCTCATACCGTATCTTTCAAACTCATAAATATTTTTGAGATTCTTTTTTATTTCTTCTTCTTCCCCTTTTTCTTAAATGACAGAAACAAGAAATAATGCCTTAAAAATACTTTTCCTTCTAAATAAATTCCAAGAAAAATTTCCAATGTGTGAGATGGTATTTATGACCATATCATATCAAAACCACACATGTCCAATGTAAAAATATCAAATGACCTTCCTGAAACTACATCTGCACTTTTTGAATAAATCACAATAAATGCATCTAAAAGATTCTGAAAAATCCCAAATAAATCTTGGACATGTGGAATGACCATATTCATCTAACAGTGCCATTTTATTTACCTTGTCCAATGCAATATTTTTGACTTTCTTCATAACCTACCTTATGGCAGATTTGACCATATTACAGAAACCACTAGTAAACCACCATCAAATCACATCCAATCTTACCAAGCAATGTTCCACCGCATCCACCCCTTCTCTGGTCGAAATGCACAGTAGAAAATCCTCTCCTTTGTCCTATTCCCCTTGGAAGCAAAGAGAGAGAGAGGGATACCAAATATCTCAAAACTCTTGCTTATTTAGAGGCAGTAGCCACATGACCCCTTCCACAGTTGCCTGCTCGAGCCTAAGCCCTACCCTACTCTCCATCGCCCCTGAGGCCCAACCCTCGAGAAGCATGCCTCCTTCATGCTCAAAATGGATCTAGTCCATCAAACACCACCCCTCTTCGGTTTATAAGCCCACATGCTCCCCCAGCACCCCTTCCTAGCTCATTTCCCCCCTCTCCTCCTTACCCACCTCCTAGAGCTCCCTCCCCCTCTCCCCTGTCATTCCTTGCCCGTGAGAAGAGGAACAAGAAGCTTCGTCCTCCTGCCTCCTTTCTACCCTAGCACCTCCACCCCTCCATTTCCTCCTCTGCATGTCACCTCTCTGAAATCCCCTTCTCTTGCTGATACTGATGGTCCCCTTTTGTTTGGCACGCAGGAACTCCAGCAGCGATTCCTAAGAACTCCAACGAGCTCCTCCTCGGCAACCCTCGCATGAGGAAGCTCCCGTGGCAGGAACCCCTACTACCGCCCATCGTCGGGCTCGGCGTGGAACAACCGCGTCACCCTGCAGCCTCGGCTCCCCTCCCCGTGCCCCCATGTGAGATACCAAGCATTTGGCCATTGCCCAGGGTTCCGACGAGGTGGCTCCGCTGCAGAGGATGACGACGCATCACGGCCGTCGGATCCCCTTCTACCCAACGACCAGGATCTTTGCATACCGGTTCGGCCGGTGTTGGGGGGATCACCCCCGGGTAGGCTAACCGGAAAAGATGGAGGATCTGCAACCTACTAGCTGACTGTGGCAGACGGATGCGTAAACTCAAAGATAGATCAAAAAGAAGTCCAGACAAAGACCAAACTGGCAAACCAGTTAGCCGGATAAAAATCATTCCCAAAGGCACGTAGTCGGCTAGACCATGCCAGTCGGATAAGGCCAGATAGGTCAAGAGCGAGCTGGCAGAACCGTACCAACAGCCGGATGAGATGAGAAAAGGCAGAAGCCTAGGAACCAACCACCAGGCAAAGACGAATCAGCCACTCAAGACAGGCAAGGTACAAGATGACTTAGAGCAAAGTGCGCAATATGTGCAGGACGATGGACAAGACAGAAAGGAGACTCAGACACACGTCCCATACCAACGACTTTACCAATGACGGTTGTAACAGTGGACAGTAGGTGGTACTATGCATAACTACCCGCACGGTGGCCACTGTAGACTGTGTGGCTCGGCATGGGCTTAATTGTGGGTACACGCCCTCCATGCCGGCCATTGTAGATGACCTAGTCGGCTGGGGCCCGCCTGTGGGACCCGCATGTCGGCCGTTGCCCATGCCACCTCGGCCTATATAAGGGGCAACAAGGGTAACATCGCAAGGGTTGGTCTCTCATTCTCCACTAGATAGGACAGATACAGCTCGAGGAGGACTTGTAGTTCATCGTGTTCATTCAGATAATCAGTTAGGCAGGAGTAGGGGTGTTACCTCACCACGAGGGCCCCGAACCTGGGTACTTCTTGTGTCTCCGACGCTTGCTTGTGCCCAATCCCGCATGTGGACGCCATCGCTCGCTTCCCTGCTCGCTCTCACACCTCTATCCAGCCTTCTTAGGCACTGCCATTTCCATAACAACGAAAGTTGGTGCCCACTGTGGGGGAGAGATGGCGGCGACCGGAGTGACGTTCCGCACTTCGTCTAGCGAGCGCGTGGCTTTCGGCCTCGTGCTCACGCTAGGCAAATTCGACTGTGTTATCGACAATGCTTGCTGCTTCACCGACTCCAGCTTCCCGACAGGTGGCTCCGTCCTGCTGTTCGGTGACCTGCCCGTCTAAGTCGCCACTGTGCCGGAGAGTTTCCCTCGGGAGATCGTCTGCTTCACCGAGTTGTTCCCCTCAGCCGGCAGCGCGCTCGTCGCGGCCCGCATTGTGGATGTGATGATGGCCAGCTCCAGCCATGGCCTCCTTCCCCCTCTCGAGCGCGGCAGCGACTTAGGCGGCCCTTCCACTCCACTGTGCGAGAAAGGCGTAGTGGATGAGGTTATCGAGGAACTCCTCGAGCCGGTCAACCTCGGGGAGAACCCGGAAGAGGCCATGGCCAAGATCGAGGCGGCGCGAGAGCGTCTGCTTCAGGAGGCTCAGGGCTTAGCTTCGACCAAGTACCGGATGGAGAGCAACATCCGTGAGTATTAGCGCACCCACGGCCTCACCCCGGCTAATCAAGATCCTAGCCAGCTAGGTTCCATGCATCGCCGTGGAGGAGAGCTGGGCGCCCGTTTCGAGCAGGATGTCGATCAGGGATCCCGCATGTACTTCCCACTGCCCGTGTATGACACCGCGATCAAGAACGTCCGCTACGCATAGCTAACGAGCAGGCCGAGGCCACTCGGATCGTGTTCGAGGTAGGAGCCGAGTCCAGAGGGAACCGCCCGGGTGGAAACAGGAGGGGAGGACCTCGCCAGACCGAGTACTCCGTGTCTCTGGGCCGGCAACCCCCTCGCTCCAAGCGTCGCCTGTCCGGTAGCAGTCAACCTCTCGGCGAGCAAGGTGCCACGAGACATCCGCCTCTGGCTGTCCAGAACCCCCCTCCACCCCTCCCACATCCCGCCTCACTGGACGGGTGGCAACGCCTAATCCGGTTAAGCCGGATGCGCGCAACCATATCGACCTCCTGATGGAAGCCCGCCTCACATAAGAGGAGGATGAAACCGACCCAGTGTGCTTCGAGTCGCGCATCTAGACGGAGCCCTTCCCCGATAAGTTCTCCCTGCCATGGGATACCCCCAAGTCCGACAACAACATGAAGCTAGAGGACTGGCTGGCCGACTACATCACCGTAGTCGGAATCGCCCACGGCAACAAGCACGTGGCGGTTCGCTACGTCCACCTCATGCTGACTGGCTCGGCAAGAACTTGGCTCAACATCCTCGCACCCAACATCAATGCCTGGCCCAACTTCTAGAAGGTCTTCATCCGGAACTTCAACGGCACCAACAAGCGTCCAGACAGGCCCCACAACCTTACTCTATGCGTCTAGGGAGACCTTGAGTCGGATCATGCGTACCTCGCCCGTTGGACCGAGCTACGCTCCTATGAATGGGTGGTGGAGAACCAGGCGATCGGTTTCTTCATAGAAGGGTGCCGAGAGGGCACAATGCTGCGCCACCGGCTGCTGTGCGATGAGCCCAAGACCATGGCGGAGCTGATGACCGTCGCTGACTAGTACGCCACCATGGACGCGGCAATGAAGAAACCCTCCGGGTAAAAGCAGAAGGATGGATGGTTCCCAACGAGACGGCTCGAGAGAAGCATGTCGGGCAAGGTGGAGATGCCGGATCATCCAGGAAGCCCGACAGCGACAACCGCTACCAGGGCGAACATCCGGTGGATCAGCAAAGCCTGTTCTACCACCAGAGGCAGGTCAATGCGGTGCAAGGCACGCCGGCTCACAAGGACAAGAGGCAGAGGAATGCCTTCACCTTCGAGCAGATGTTTGACAGACTGTGCAAGTATCATAGCGGCGCCAAGACGGCTACACACACCACTCGGCAGTGCAGCTGGACCCGGCAGATCAAGGAGCAGTCTGGCTTGCCTCCTCTCCCCCACCCCCTCCTGGCGGACCCCCACCACCGGCTAGGGCAGCCGGCAACAACCGCGGCAACGGAGGCTACCCACAGCAGCACGAGAACTACCACATCTTCGAGGACGAGCCATTTGACAACCGCGGCCAGAAGCAGCGCAATGCAGAGGTGAACGCTGTCGTTCCCCCGACCCCCTGTGCCTCAACTGTTCCGACTCCGATCACCTGGAGTCAGGCGGATCAGCCGGATCTCCTCCCGAATCTCGGGGTCTACGCGATGGTTCTAGACCCTCTTGTCATCTCCGCCGTGCGCACCTGCCGATTCTCGCGCGTGCTAGTAGACGGTGGGAGCAGCCTCAACCTGATCTACCGGTCCTCCATGGAGAAGCTGGGCATCCAGGAGTGCGACCTGCAGCCCTCGACCACTGTGTTCCACAGCGTCACGCCTGGGCCACCGTGCGTCCCGCTAGGCAACATCCGGATGTATGTCATATTCGGTTCGTAGGAGAACTTCCGGTGCGAGCAAATCTGGTTCAAGGTGTTCAACTTCTCAAACACCTAGCATGTCCTGCTTGGGCGTCCTGCCCTCGCAAAGTTCATGGCGGTCCCCCACTATGCATACCTCAAGATGAAGTTGCCGAGGCCGAATGGTGTGATCACTATGGTTGGCTGCTACAGGCGGTCCATGGCTTGCCCGAAGGAGGGCGCAAAGATAGCGGAGGCCCTGCTCATCGCTGAAGAGAAGCGCGAGATGATGCACAATGTTGCCATGCGGAAACAAGAGGTGCCGGCTGGTTGAGGCAGATCCTGCTTGACCCGGCTGGGGACATGACGTTCCAGCTGTCCAAGGACACAAGGCAGATCCCGCTTGACCCGGCTGACCCCTACAAGTGCGTCACCATTGGTGCAGGCTTGGAAAGCCAATAGGAAAGCGCACTCTTCGACTTCCTCCGTGAGAATCGGGACATCTTCGCATGGTCTCCCAAAGACATGCCGAGTGTGCGAGGGAGTTCTCCGAGCATTCGCTTCATGTGCGTCCTGACGCCAAGCTGGTCAAGCAGCCCCTCTGTCGCTTCGCGGAGGACAAGAGGAAGTTCATCGGCGACGAGATCGCCCGGCTACTCACTGCCGGCTTCATCATGGAAGTGTACCACCTGGACTGGCTGGCCAACCCAGTCCTGGTGCTGAAGAACAAGACTTGGTGCATTTGTATCGACTACACGAGCTTGAACAAGGCCTGCCCGAAAAACCCTTTCGCCCTATCCCGTATTGATCAAGTGATTGACTCTACAGCCGGCTGCGATCTGCTCTCCTTTCTTGATTGTTATTCCTGCTATAATCAGATCTAGATGAATCCGGCTGATCAATTGAAAACATCGTTCATCACCCCGTACGGGGCTTACTGCTATGTAACCATGCCATTCGGCCTAAAGAATGCAGGTGCTACCTATCAACGTTGCATGCAGAAATGCTTGTACTTGCAGATCGGCTGGAATGTGCACGCATACGTGGATGATGTCATCATAAAGACGAAGGAGAAGCAGACCCTGCTGGAGGACCTTGGCGAGACGTTCGCGAATCTTCGTCGGTACCAGATGAAGCTGAACCCGGAGAAGTGCGTGTTCGGTGTGCCAGCCGGGCAGCTCCTTTATTTCCTCGTGTCGAGCCGAGGGATCGAGTCCAATCCAGAGAAGGTCGCAACCATCGAGAGGATGCAACCGCCGAAGAGCTTGCTCGGTGTCTAAAAGTTCACTAGCTGCTTGGCTCCCCTCAGCCGATTCGTCAGCCGGCTTGGGGAGAAGTCCCTTCCACTGTACCAACTAATGAACAAGACGGACAAGTTCACCTGGATCGCGCAGGCAGATGCCGCGTTCCACGACCTCAAGAGCATGCTATCCACAGTGCCGGTTCTGGCCACACCGGCTAAGAAGGAGCCCATGTTGCTCTATATAGCCGCCACCAACCGGTTCGTCAGCGTCGTCCTGTTGGTGGAGCGTCACAAGGAAGGGAAGGCCCAGCCGGTTCAGCGACCCGTCTACTACCTCAGCGAGGTGCTCTCCCTCTCCAAGCAGAACTACCCCCACTAACAGAATATGTGCTACGATGTGTACCTGGCCTGCAATAAGCTCAAGCACTACTTCCAGGAGCATCCGCTCACCATGGTGTCCACTACGCCGTTGGGAGAGATCTTCGGCAACAAGGACTCCATGGGCCGGGTAGCCAAGTGGGACATTGAGCTAGTCGCTTATTGTATTCGGTACGAGCCTCGGATCACCATAAAGTCCCAGGCGGTGGCGGACTTGTTTGTCGACTGGGCGGAAAATCAGTACCTACCACCGGTTCCAGATTCCGACTACTGGAAGCTGCACTTCGACAGCTCGAAGATATGAAGGAGCTTGGGAGCCGGCATCGTTCTCACCTCGCCCAAGGGAGACCGGCTAGAGTACGTGCTACAGATCCACTTCACCGCATCGAAAAACATTGTTGAGCTTGGGCTTCGGCTCGCTAAAGACATCGGCATCCGCCGGATCCTTTGCTTCGGAGATTTGGATCTGGTGGCGCAGCAAGTATCCGCGAGTGGGACGCTCTGGACGCCAACATGGACCTGTACCGATTCCATGTCTAGATGCTCAGTGCTGGCTTCGAGGGATGTGAATTCCATCACGTTCCTCGTGCCAACAATGAGGCGGCCGACGCGCTCGTGGGAATCGGATCCACCAGAGCGGCTATCCCGCAAGAAGTATCCTTGGAGCATCTTTGCAAGACCAGCATCACCCTCTCTCCGGAATCAGATTTTATTATCTGGGTAGCAGATTCGGGGGCTACCGGCACGAAAGAGTCGGGCCCTGCTATTGTGCCCTCCGGCTCAAAAGACCCAGGGGCTTCCTCCTCCTCAGGCAAGCCGTCATCAAGCAAGGAAAAAGGCCCGGGGGATGCCGACTCGGGCATCCCGCCCAGCCGACCCTCGGATGAGCTCCAGATCGTGCCGGCTAGCGTCTTCGCCATCGAAGAAGTTCCATCCTGGGCCCAACCCTTCATGAACTACCTCCTCAACGATGAGCTCCCGGATGATGAGGTGGAGGAAAGGTAGATCCGGTGCCGCGCGCACACGTACACTATCATCAACAATGAACTATACAATCGCACTACCGCAGGTGTCTTCCAGCAGTGCGTCGATGCGGATACCGGCTACCAGCTGCTGAAGGAAATCCACCAGGGGGAATGCGGTCACCATGCCTCATATCATGCCCTGGTGTCGAAGGCGATGCACCATAGATTCTACTAGCCCACTGCCTCGGAGGACGCGGACCAGCTGGTTCACGCGTGCAATGGGTGCCAGCGGTTCGGCCGGCTAAGGCACATGCCGACTTCCGTGCTCAAGACCATACCGATCACGTGTCCCTTTGCCGTTTGGGGGCTAGACATGGTTGGTCCCTTCAAGCGAGCTCGAGCCGGCATGACTCACGTGCTGGTGGCGGTGGACAAGTTCACCAAGTGGATCGAGGCGAAGCCGATCCAGAAGCTGGACGGTGCCACCATCATCACATTCTTGCACGACATCATCATCCGGTTCAGCTACCCCCACAACATCATCACCGACAAGGGCACGAATTTCTCTAAGGGGGCCTTCGCCCGGTTCTGCCACAACAAAGGGATCCGATTGGACCTCGCGTCTGTCCCGCATCCACTGTCCAATGGGCAGGTGCTAGCCGGAATCAAGCCCTGGCTGATCGAGCCGCTAGAGCAATCGCCCGGCTGTACTGTGGAGCCTCCGCAATGCTCCAAACAGATCAACCGGCTTCATCCCGTTATTCCTCACCTACGTCTCAGAAGCGGTCCTCGCGGCGGACATCGAGTTCGACTCACCCCGCAAGCTCCTTTACATGAAGAAGGAGAACCAGGAGGCGATGGAGGATAGCGTGGACCTCCTCGAGGAGGCCCGCGAGCTGGCTTTGTCCAGGTCGGCCATCTACCAGCATGGGTTGCGCCGGTATCACTCCAACCGCATTCGACACGTCACGTTCCAGGAGGGCGACCTGGTGATCCGTCTGATACAAGACACAAAGGGCATGCACAAGCTGTCCCCCCCATGGGAGGGCCCCTTCATTTCAGCAAGGCGCTGCACAACAACTCCTACTACCTCATCGACGCGCAGCAGCCGCGCAAGAATAAGATGGACAAGTTGGATGAGGATACGGAGCGGCCGTGGAACGCAGACCTGCTCCGACCGTTTTACACTTAGTCGCGAAAATCAGTGTATGTATCCAGAACCCTGAATGAATGAAAGATATGGAACCCCGGCTGACGCTTGGGGGCTCCTTGCAACACATTTTGTTGTTATTCATTTTCGATTAAACCCTGCAACGTATTTTTCGGCTTCCGGCGACCCCAATCGCGGGGGCTCGCCGGTTGGCCCCCCTGCCAATTATGTAAATCGACCGAGTAGTGTGCGATGATGCTAGAGGCCCACTCTTCATCTTAGCTACAGACCGCAACCCGGCTGTCCGGCTAGCAAGAGCAAAAGCCCGAGGGCATCCCACACAAAAATAGTGAAAGATGCATCAGATCAGACATTCCGGCCATGCGCCTAGTTGGTATTTTCCGGCTACTAAGCCTCTAGTACAGTGCGGAAATGTATTGTCAGCTCCCTTCGGTTCCTGCTCCAGACCGCAACCCGACAGTCCGGCAAGGTGCAGCATAAACAACATTGCGCATGAGAAAAAGTAACTAAGTGTTCAGAAAAGCATGAGCTAGTTTTCAAAAAAGAGAAATTCTGGTCGGATAGTAAGATAACGTGTAACATGACAACATGTTGATTAGAAATCTTTTTTTTGCACAAACCGCACCAAGACGGAAATCAAAGACAGAGAAGATTCGAAGCACCTATCTTTGATAGCCACTCCTAATCTCGCGGGATACTCCCAGTGGGTGCACTGGTGCGCCCCCGCTAGAAGCATGCAGAGTCCGGCTGAAGGGTGCACCAGCCAGACGGAGAAAGACGGAGCCAGATAGAAAGCAAGGAAGCAAGACCCTTTACGGCAAGGGCACAACCCCTCCCATCCGTCTAGGAAGATTTAGCCGGCCAAGAAAAGAAGGAAAGAGCGAAAGATAGAAAGATAGAAAGATGGAAAGAAGAAAGAAAGAGAGAAAGACGGAAAGAGAAAAGAAAGAAAGAGATACGATAAGGAAAGTAATCGAGAAAAAGGTCCATGGTACGACCGGATACGTATAGCCAGATTGCGGTGCATCTTCCCCGATCTGGCAAGAAGGTAGCACCCGGAAAGGCAAGGTGAAAGGGAAAGAGTTTTTTGAAGATTCGGAACACCTCGCTACTCCAGCTATTCCGAATCTCGGGGGGATACACCTAGTGGGTGCACCGGCGCGCCCCTACTGGAAGAGTTTTGTTTCCCAGCCAGCTGATGTGCCAACCGGCCAGAAAATTCGGCAGATCGTCTCCAGGTCAGAAGAAGTAGAAAAACGCAAGTGAAGAGGCTCACAAAAAGTGCAAGTCAAAAATCAAGAAAACGCCGGCTGCAGCGGACCAGTCGGACAAGTTAGTCAGACAAGGCGTAAATATAATGGGTGCACGAAGGCAAACCTAGCCAGACGATTAATTAAACAGCAGGGGACGAAGCCCCCGCATATCCAGATTGTTCAAAATACAAGTTCCAAAAGCTAAAAGATATCTATAGTTACACCCGGCATCCCGGGGTCTTCTTCTTCAAGCAGCCGGGCCCTTGCCATGGGGCTGGCCGAGCCGGCACCGCCCAGCTAGGAGGACTCCTCCGCGTCACCATCCGCTCCCGCACTTACCTCGCTCTCCGTCAGCACTTCATCGATGTCGGCGTAGCTGGAAATCGTGATGGCGGCGTGTAACTACCTCGGTGAATTACGCTCCTAGTTACAAGCCTGGATGAGCGGAAATGGTTAAAATAGTACGGTGGGGCCCAAATGCCATTCACAGGTAGACCTTTCGGCCGTCCTAACCATTTCCAATCATCGGGACAAGAACGGGCGGCATAATCGGCAGGTGAAGGGATCAACTACATACACAAATGAGTATGTATGCAAGCCACCATACAACAGTACATCAGAGCCATTCCATCTAAAAAGAAAGGAAATATAGCAACGCCATACGGCAAGATCCAAATATCCTCGATAGATATAATAGTTTAGGATATCTCCTCATACATCAAACATCAGAGTATCAGGCGGAAGCGGAAGACAAAATCCGAGTACGGATAAGAAGCAAATCGGCATAAGATGCCCCATAAATAAACACATCCCGCCCACAGATCTCACGGATCCCCGTTCCCGGAATCTCTACACCGAATGATCGTTGCCCACATCGTCCGTCTCTTCCACCCAGTATCCATCTTGCGAGTATACCTGTTCATCTGAACCAATAATTTATCGTGTGAGACCCTAGGGGTACTCAGCAAGTCTTTATGCCGCTAAAGGGGACACAACCTGGGGTGACGCAATTGCAGCAAAAGATAAACCCTAGCAATTCTATAGATACTCGCTAACCATCCGCCTAACCAAAGATAGACGGACGTCCATGAATTAATAACAACAGTTGTAACAGTTATAACGGTAATCTTACCAGATCCATCCTCCTCCTCGCTTACCGACGAGGAAGCGGACGAACAACCCCCCCCCATCCGTTGGCAGTTTTGTTATCCATTCCATGAGTGTTGCACTATTTACTAGTCAGGTACTTAGTCAAATTAAAGCGGTACTTTAGTTATTCTTGTCTATGATCGAGAAACTGTGCTCCAAGTCGTCCATAACCACGGACACGGCTTTCAGAAAGTTTTACCCTGTAGGGGTGCACAAATAGCAACACGCACTCGATATGCCTCGGAAAAACCAAATCAAAACCCAACGATGCAGTCACGACAAAGCGATCACAGGATTCAGAAATATTTCAAGGGGCCACCCCATTAAGCTACCCGCAACGAAGCTGGCCGGCTACGAGACGGACTCAAGGTTTGTGTGGCCGGCTGTAAACGACTGGGAACCTGAAAGTGTGACTGGGCTTGTCGATACAGCGAAAACGGGTCATGGTCCTAAACAGTACAGTGTGCAGTACCTCGCACAATTTAAATAAAGCAGTAAAGCATGGCATAAGTACAGGATAGGAAATAAAACCTCAAACTAGTTTGTGGCCCCAAGAAATAAGAATGAATCAAGCTCTGGCTCAGGGGGGTTCATAAGCCTCCCGGATGTGGATAGCACGAATATTCAAGGAACAGGAATCAAGTACTCGGGGTCCTACGGGACACAAGTGAGCCTGAAAAACCAAATAGCAATTATGGCTCACCGATGCCACTTTCATTAGTTATCCCATTACTACTCAGGTTAAGTTGTTTAGGTACCTCGTTATCCATCAGACACTCACATACCCTACACATGCTGTTCTACGACTCGCATGGCTCAAGCAACTCCTGTAGTAAGGGCTCATGGAATGGAGGAACAAGCTTCGATGGGGTTTAAAAGTAAAGGCTATGCAATACTTGGGATTCAATTTAATGCAATCGCGACTCAATGATGCAAGAATAAGATAGAGGCAATAGGTACTATATGTGTGCAAGCATGTGGTAGTGCTTGCCTGGCAGCTCAGTTGAAGCAAGGGATGGATTTGGGTAGTGCTCCTGGTTCTCTTGATATATCCCCTGCTCAGCGTCTATTCGAAGAAGAACCAAACAAACAAGGGCCAACATAAATAAAGTGCACAAGCATATGAATAAAATGCATCAAGCAAACAATCATGCCATGATGAATGATGCACAAATTGCATGGCATTAAAGTAGCATGGCATGGGTGAGGTGTGGAATACAAGAATAAATCATTTAATTGAGTTTTGACCACATTTTAACCTCAAAATAGTTGCTGTACCCATTATATTTATATGATGTATGCTGCAAAACAGATGATGGAATGCATAAACAGAAAGGTCTCGTCGAGCTAATCATTTTAGACATATCATTTGTTAAATTTGGAGTTATAAAACAAAAGTTATTAATTAATTAAGGAAAAAGGGCATTTATTTGTAATTTTAATTAACTTGAAAAAAATAAAGTGTCCAAAATATATTTTGGATGGCATATTTGATTTCCTCACATTTTTCTGATTTCAAAACATATATTATTTGTATTATTTGGATTTATATTTTAAAAGTTATTTAAAAACAGAATTAAATTTGAATTTGAATTAATTTTGAAAAAGTTTGAATTAAAACAGATATGCAGAAAATACTTTTCTCACACACTCAGAACTAGCCACAGTCAATGACCAGTGGGTCCACTAGCTGACTCAGCGCAGTGAGCTGGCGATGAAGGGGTGGGGGTCTTCTCTGGATTTTCTCACCGAGGGGAATCCCAGCCACCGAAGCTGACGTGCGGGCCCAGAGGTTGGCGGGGCCACAGCGCGCGCGACCCAGCCAGGGCGTGACACGTGGGCTATCCCAGGCGCGGGGAGGGACTGGTCTGTGATGGCCATGTTCTTTCAGGGGGTTTCCTGGCAGAAGGGGGCCGAGGCCGACAGGTGGGGCACTAGGGAGCTCGGTTTGAGGCGGGAAAAACTATAGGGGGTTTTCTGGAAAAGCGTCGCCGACACCGGCTATCTGCTGAACGCCGTCTGTAGAAAACAGGGGAACAGGCCGGAGTTTCGACGACGATGGCGACTAAACGACGGCGTATCTCGCCACGTCGCAAAAAGGAAAGACGCAGAGGGGACATCGGGCTACGAGTTTCGTGCAGGGAGCGACTACGGGGGTGGGCTGTAGCGCGTGGGGCAGGGCGAGGAACAGGGCGGTCGGTACTGCGTTTGCTGCAGTCTGCCAGCGCGCGACGCGCGGCGCGCGCGCAGAGCGCTCGACGGAAGGCGGCGGCGATGCAAGGTGAGAGGGGGCGGGAGACGATGTCTAGGGGGTCGATGTGCTCACCAGGGACTCGTCGGTGTGGTCGCCGGAGCTGGAGGTGGCTCAGGTCGGAGCAGAGGCAGGGGCTCTGCGAGCTTCGGCTCCGGTGGCTGCGGCGTGTCCGGGGAGCTTCGGAGGGCTTCGGGGAGACGTGGCCGGGGCAGGGCGATGTGGAGGAGACAGAGGGGGGTCCTGGTGCTCCTGGATCGCCTTGGGGAGCAGCAGGCTGCGCAGATCGAGATCAAGGCCGAAGTAGCTAGGGTTTAGGGCATGATGGAAAGCTTGCATGGCATGGGGAGGAAGAAGGGAGGTAGAGGAGGACCTGGGCGCCTCCCAGATCCGACCTGAGAGGGATAAGGTGAGCTGGGGTGGTTGGGGAGATAAGGGAGAGAGGAGAGAGGCACATGGGGTGGTGGTGGCTTTGGCAAAAAGGGAGGAGGGTGATCGGGGCTCCCTCTTTCTCCTCTTTGTCTTGTAGCCAAAGAAAGGGGGAGGGCAGAGAGGCTGCCAGGTGGGGCCAGGTGGTCAGGTGGGGCCAGCAAAGAAGAGAGAAGAGAGAGGCCGAGAGAGAGGGGGTATAGATAGCATGGGCTCGGTCTAGGGTTAGAGAGGACTCGGGTTAGGGTTGGAGGGATAGGGTAGATCATGGGTTAGGTTTAGGGTTTAGCTAGGTTTAGAGAGAGAGGTTAGAAAAAGGGGTGGAGAGGTGGTTTTGTAGATGAGCACAAGGTGGTGGTAAGGAGACCACAAAGAGAGAGAGAGAGAGGGGGGATGGTGATGATGGGGTAGGTGATATGAGTGGCATGGTTTAGGGTTTTAGGGAGAGATAGATGGAGTGGCTTTCTTTTGACAAGACCAAGCTAGAACATGACAAGCTCCAACAAGATCAAGGCAAGAAAAAGAGAGGGATGTGGTGATAGGGTTTAAGCAAGATCGAAATAGATCAAGCCAAAAGAAGGGATAGAGATAGAGATGATCCACTCAAAATTCAAATAAAATCCAAATGACAAACAAAAGGTGGTACTTGCATGGCCCATGCAAAATATTTATTGCCATGTTGATTCTTGTGGAAACAATATTATTACATGGCATTATTATTTTGCATTCCCAAAAATTGGAATATAGCCAAGAAAAAAGGATTAAAAGGATGCCCCATGTGGAGTAGATGGAGATGACCATATTTGAATAAAAATGGGACATGCTAGTGTGTATGTGCCACTAGGTATTTAGTAAGCCCAAAAATATCCAAGCATGATAATAACCCCAAAACAACACATATGGAAGCTAGGAAAAGGTTCCACTCACAAGGCATGCAAAAGTGGCCATGTGGCTCCCATATATCAATAATGTGAAAACAATATGATGCTAAGATGAGAGCATGTGGAAAAGAATTGGATCCATCCCAACCCACATGAGCTAGAGGTAAGACCCAAATAAAGTGCAAAGCTCACATTTAGTTAGATGGTGGAATTATATGGGGTGGTGACAAGAAAGGTGATGGAGTTTGAATAAAAGATATGCCCCCAACTCAACTTGGGCATTTAAACAATATATCAATAACCAAATACAATATCAAGAGGCAAATACAATTAATAATGCATATGAGAGAAGAACCACATCAAAAGGGTTTTATATGATGCTCAAATGCAAGGAGGCATGATGACATGAGCATGATATAATGATGATGCAACTAATTATATATTTGAAGTAGCCATTATATTACTAGACCAAGTAGCATTGCAATTGTTAGACAATTGGGATGCTACAACTCTCCCCCACTAAACAGGAATCTCGCCCCGATATTCTAGGAAAAAGAAAACAACACCAGGAGAGGCGGGTGTTCGAACGAAGGTGACCCTCACGTTCCCAAGATGATGAAGAACGGAATGATGCGACCACTACACCATGCAAAACTTGCTAGACTTGTTGCGAGTCTTGCGTTTTGCTTGAGAAACAACGGTTAGAAGAGTTGAAGGATTGTCGTGAGACAAGAAGGATAGGATGGACATAGCTCCGGTTTTCTTAAGAAACATGATAAAAGAAAAAGAACCACTTGTGAAAGAAAGGACAAGATGATGTATCATGGATAAAGAAAGACACGCTGTTAAGATTAAAGATTTACTGGTACTAGAGAGGATGGATCTTTGTCTCGCCGGAAGGAAAGAGCTAGATTGGAGAGGTTTGAACCGCTATGACAATAGCATCGTATCTTCTCTCGGATTGAGAAATGAAGTTCGGAAACAATATGGCCTTCAAACAATAGAGTCCCTTGATATCAACAGAAAGATTTAGTTAGACATCGTCGGATTAGATTCTTCTTGCGCCGGTAAGAACCCAAAGGATCACGCAATTGAGGTGCGCGGATATAACTTCCAGAGACGGATGTGAAGCCAGATCATGGTGGAATCCCGAGAAGCAAAGAATATGGAGGATCTGGAGTTTATCATAGAGATACTTATTGTTTTCTTTAGCCTTGAGGCTAACGCAATAGATTTGCGGCTGATGGCCTCAACCATAATTGGCTTTACCATAGCAAATAATTGATGAAACAAAGAGAGAGATAGTTTCCTTTCATCTTGTTTGGGGATGTAGAGCACCGGTAGAATGACGAGGACAGAAAAGATTTTGCGTTTGTTTCCACCAGATACTTGAAGATTTTGCTCCGTGTAGGAAAAGACGAGATCACCAACAAGAGATTATTGATTACTTTCTTCGAGAGAGCACTCCGGAGAACAAGGACGGAAGTAAAAGTATCGAGGGATAAAGGCCACTTCTAACTTCCATGGAATGAGTGAAATCACATTAATTCACCAATTCAATGTACAAGAGCGAATGATAAGAGTAGTGGTATGGTAGCTACTCCATCCCGCACTCAAAGCATTACTCCGCACATGAATAAGAAAACCATGCAACCCAACTACCGAAACAGACTGAAGGTATTGACAAAAACTCATGGAACTTCGTTAGAAAACAAGGATAGATGCAAACGATTCGCCGGATTCATAGATAGATAAAGATGATGATGTTGTCATCATGTCTGAAGTACCAAGCCACCGGAAAGATATGAAGGAAGATTACGGAGAACAACTGCTAGATTCAACAGCTACAGAAAAGATAGCACCAACTTGAACAGAAGGAATACAAGATCTGGAAGGTCTTCATGGCCTCCGGTGGATTGAGCATAGATGATAGAGCGAGAGGGTTTCAAAGATTACTTGACGAGAACGAGGTGAAAAGGACTCCATGTTGTTCTTGAAATGATTGATAAAGATTTAGCAGTCTTGAGGAAAACTTTAGCGGAACGACGATGATAACTTGCCAACAAGGAACAACTCTGGATTGGTTGAAGATGGAGGATGGAATTAACAATGGATTGCCAATTCCAGAATTGAAGCAATGTATTTAGCAGAAGGATGTGGTCGAGATAGGTGACTTCAAAAAGCCAGAATTCACGCTTTGAGAACTTTGCACACAGGCAGTGTTCTCGAAGCTTGAGAGGAAAAGACATCGATGATCTTCCATGTTCTTCCACTGATATCGAATAGGCAAGCATATTATCAACATATACCACCATGGATTAACATGATATTCCCAGAATATCAAGTTCAAAAGGCGAGAGAAACGAACAAATGCTCGAGCACTTCCTGAGCTCAACGCTCTTAGAAAGATCAAGATTAAGAGCACGGGTTCGTGTTGAAGAAAAAGCACTGGAAGAATAGATTATCTGGTCCTTCGGAAGAAAAAGAGATGTCACCTGGTTCACATTGTCGATCGGATCACCGGTTACAAAGATAAGGAGATCTTGGATAAAGAAAAGATGATAGCTCATACCTCAAGCAAAGCTACCAGAGACGAAAAGATGCAATTCCCTCGGCTCAAAGAGAATTTTGCAGATATGGAGTTCAAAAAGATGTGCAGCATGATGGACAGATGATAGACCACCGTAGTGCTTTGAGAAACTCCGGATTGCCAAAGATGCTGAATATGCATAGATATGATCACGGTGTACTCAAAATCACAAGAGATAACCGTCACCATTTGGAAGATAGAGTTGGTAGCATTTTCCATATTTCAATCGACACTTATCATGAGTGGAATATAGCTATGCCGAGAGCCAAATTACAATCATCAGTATCGGATCGACACATGTTATGTAATTAGCCCAAGAGAATTGGAGATGAAATGAAACTCCAGGATTAAGCGCCGGTGACAAAAGAATGAGTTAGCATGGACATCCTGATAAAAGGAAGATAGATAATGTTTCACACACGACTGGAAAGGAGTGTGGAAACACAGATGTATCAAAGAAAAATTTTCCGCATTTTTCGGCATTAAAATACCAATAGATGCGCAAAATCACTTATCAGGTAGATATTAGCAACAGATGCTTACACAGAATGTGGAGTTGCTAGAAGGAAGGACACCCTTAAGAAGATGGCACCGGTTAACAAGGAGTCAGAGAGATCGCGCCGGTTTTCACAAGCCTGTCAGTATGGAATGTACCAACAGTTGATAATCAAAGGCAGATTGTGATAACAACTTGGATGCAACAGATAGACAAGGAATTACACACACACACACACACACTTTCTATGGTACTACGGAAACCCAGAACACGTGAATCCTAGTTTGAACTTTTAAGAAGAGGATTGAAAACGTTACACTTCCTTACCAGAAAAGGGTGGTGGGTGGGTAAGAAGAAAAATGGAAGCAGTCCTACTCTCGCGTTTTCTTTTTCCCTAGTATACATAACTATCAAAATATTTGCTAGACAGACAACGACCATTTGGCTGAGACCCTGAAGGGCGGGATGGCTCTGATACCAATTGTAACTACCTCGGTGAATTACGCTCCTAGTTACAAGCCTGGATGAGCGGAAATGGTTAAAATAGTACGGTGGGGCCCAAATGCCATTCACAGGTAGACCTTTCGGCCGTCCTAACCATTTCCAATCATCGGGACAAGAACGGGCGGCGTAATCGGCAGGCGAAGGGATCAACTACATACACAAATGAGTATGTATGCAAGCCACCATACAACAGTACATCAGAGCCATTCCATCTAAAAAGAAGGAAATATAGCAACGCCATACGGCAAGATCCAAATATCCTAGATAGATATAATAGTTTAGGATATCTCCTCATACATCAAACATCAGAGTATCAGGCGGAAGCGGAAGACAAAATCCGAGTACGGATAAGAAGCAAATCGGCATAAGATGCCCCATAAATAAACACATCCCGCCCACAGATCTCACGGATCCCCGTTCCCGGAATCTCTACACCGAATGATCGTTGCCCACATCGTCCGTCTCTTCCACCCAGTATCCATCTTGCGAGTGTACCTGTTCATCTGAACCAATAATTTATCGTGTGAGACCCTAGGGGTACTCAGCAAGTCTTTATGCCGCTAAAGGGGACACAACCTGGGGTGACGCAATTGCAGCAAAAGATAAACCCTAGCAATTCTATAGATACTCGCTAACCATCCGCCTAACCAAAGATAGACGGACGTCCGTGAATTAATAACAATAGTTGTAACAGTTATAACGGTAATCTTACCAGATCCATCCTCCTCCTCGCTTACCGACGAGGAAGCGGACGAACAACCCCCCCCCATCCGTTGGCAGTTTTGTTATCCATTCCATGAGTGTTGCACTATTTACTAGTCAGGTACTTAGTCAAATTAAAGCGGTACTTTAGTTATTCTTGTCTATGATCGAGAAACAGTGCTCCAAGTCGTCCATAACCACGGACACGGCTTTCAGAAAGTTTTACCCTGTAGGGGTGCACAAATAGCAACACGCACTCGATATGCCTCGGAAAAACCAAATCAAAACCCAACGATGCAGTCACGACAAAGCGATCACAGGATTCAGAAATATTTCAAGGGGCCACCCCATTAAGCTACCCGCAACGAAGCTGGCCGGCTACGAGACGGACTCAAGGTTTGTGTGGCCGGCTGTAAATGACTGGGAACCTGAAAGTGTGACTGGGCTTGTCGATACAGCGAAAACGGGTCATGGTCCTAAACAGTACAGTGTGCAGTACCTCGCACAATTTAAATAAAGCAGTAAAGCATGGCATAAGTACAGGATAGGAAATAAAACCTCAAACTAGTTTGTGGCCCCAAGAAATAAGAATGAATCAAGCTCTGGCTCAGGGGGGTTCATAAGCCTCCCGGACGTGGATAGCACGAATATTCAAGGAACAGGAATCAAGTACTCGGGGTCCTACGGGACACAAGTGAGCCTGAAAAACCAAATAGCAATTATGGCTCACCGATGCCACTTTCATTAGTTATCCCATTACTACTCAGGTTAAGTTGTTTAGGTACCTCGTTATCCATCAGACACTCACATACCCTACACATGCTGTTCTACGACTCGCATGGCTCAAGCAACTCCTGTAGTAAGGGCTCATGGAATGGAGGAACAAGCTTCGATGGGGTTTAAAAGTAAAGGCTATGCAATACTTGGGATTCAATTTAATGCAATCGCGACTCAATGATGCAAGAATAAGATAGAGGCAATAGGTACTATATGTGTGCAAGCATGTGGTAGTGCTTGCCTGGCAGCTCAGTTGAAGCAAGGGATGGATTTGGGTAGTGCTCCTGGTTCTCTTGATATATCCCCTGCTCAGCGTCTATTCGAAGAAGAACCAAACAAACAAGGGCCAACATAAATAAAGTGCACAAGCATATGAATAAAATGCATCAAGCAAACAATCATGCCATGATGAATGATGCACAAATTGCATGGCATTAAAGTAGCATGGCATGGGTGAGGTGTGGAATACAAGAATAAATCATTTAATTGAGTTTTGATCATATTTTAACCTCAAAATAGTTTCTGTACCCATTATATTTATATGATGCATGCTGCAAAACAGATGATGGAATGCATAAACAGAAAGGTCTCGTCGAGCTAATCATTTTAGACATATCATTTGTTAAATTTGGAGTTATAAAACAAAAGTTATTAATTAATTAAGGAAAAAGGGCATTTATTTGTAATTTTAATTAACTTGAAAAAAATAAAGTGTCCAAAATATATTTTGGATGGCATATTTGATTTCCTCACATTTTTCTGATTTCAAAACATATATTATTTGTATTATTTGGATTTATATTTTAAAAGTTATTTAAAAACAGAATTAAATTTGAATTTGAATTAATTTTGAAAAAGTTTGAATTAAAACAGATATGCAGAAAATACTTTTCTCACACACTCAGAACTAGCCACAGTCAATGACTAGTGGGTCCACTGGCTGACTCAGCGCAGTGAGCTGGCGATGAAGGGGTGGGGGTCTTCTCTGGATTTTCTCACCGAGGGGAATCCCAGCCACCGAGGCTGACGTGCGGGCCCAGAGGTTGGCGGGACCACAGCGCGCGCGACCCAGCCAGGGCGTGACACGTGGGCGATCCCAGGCGCGGGGAGGGACTGGTCTGTGATGGCCATGTTCTTTCAGGGGGTTTCCTGGCAGAAGGGGGCCGAGGCCGACAGGTGGGGCACTAGGGAGCTCGGTTTGAGGCAGGAAAAACTACAGGGGGTTTTCTGGAAAAGCGTCGCCGACGCCGGCTGTCTGCTGCACGCAGTCTGCAGAAAACAGGGGAACAGGCCGGAGTTTCAACGACGATGGCGACTAAACGACGGCGTATCTCGCCACGCCGCAAAAAGGAAAGACGCAGAGGGGACATCGGGCTACGAGTTTCGTGCAGGGAGCGACTACGGGGGTGGGCTGTAGCGCGCGGGGCAGGGCAAGGAACAGGGCGATCGGTGCTGCGTTTGCAGCAGTCTGCCAGCGCGCGACGCACGGCGCGCGCAGAGCGCTCGACGGAAGGCGGCGGCGATGCAAGGTGAGAGGGGGCGGGAGACGATGTCTAGGGGGTCGATGTGCTCACCAGGGACTCGTCGGTGTGGTCGCCGGAGCTGGAGGTGGCTCAGGTCGGAGCAGAGGCAGGGGCTCTGCGAGCTTCGGCTCCGGTGGCTGCGGCGTGTCCGGGGAGCTTCGGAGGGCTTCGGGGAGACGTGGCCGGGGTAGGGCGATGTGGAGGAGACAGAGGGGGGTCCTGGTGCTCCTGGATCGCCTTGGGGAGCAGCAGGCTGCGCAGATCGAGATCAAGGCCGAAGTAGCTAGGGTTTAGGGCATGATGGAAAGCTTGCATGGCTTGGGGAGGAAGAAGGGAGGTAGAGGAGGACCTGGGCGCCTCCCAGATCCGACCTGAGAGGGATAAGGTGAGCTGGGGTGGTTGGGGAGATAAGGGAGAGAGGAGAGAGGCACATGGGGTGGTGGTGTCTTTGGCAAAAAGGGAGGAGGGTGATCGGGGCTCCCTCTTTCTCCTCTTTGTCTTGTAGCCAAAGAAAGGGGGAGGGCAGAGAGGCTGCCAGGTGTGGCCAGGTGGTCAGGTGGGGCCAGCAAAGAAGAGAGAAGAGAGAGGCCGAGAGAGAGGGGGTATAGATAGCATGGGCTCGGTCTAGGGTTAGAGAGGACTCGGGTTAGGGTTGGAGGGATAGGGTAGATCATGGGTTAGGTTTAGGGTTTAGCTAGGTTTAGAGATAGAGGTTAGAAAAAGGGGTGGAGAGGTGGTTTTGTAGATGAGCACAAGGTGGTGGTAAGGAGACCACAAAGAGAGAGAGAGAGGGGGGATGGTGATGATGGGGTAGGTGAGATGAGTGGCATGGTTTAGGGTTTTAGGGAGAGATAGATGGAGTGGCTTTCTTTTGACAAGACCAAGCTAGAACATGACAAGCTCCAACAAGATCAAGGCAAGAAAAAGAGAGGGATGTGGTGATAGGGTTTAAGCAAGATCGAAATAGATCAAGCCAAAAGAAGGGATAGAGATAGAGATGATCCACTGAAAATTCAAATAAAATCCAAATGACAAGCAAAAGGTGGTACTTGCATGGCCCATGCAAAATATTTATTGCCATGTTGATTCTTGTGGAAACAATATTATTACATGGCATTATTATTTTGCATTCCCAAAAATTGGAATATAGCCAAGCAAAAAGGATTAAAAGGATGCCCCATGTGGAGTAGATGGAGATGACCATATTTGAATAAAAATGGGACATGCTAGTGTGTATGTGCCACTAGGTATTTAGTAAGCCCAAAAATATCCAAGCATGATAATAACCCCAAAACAACACACATGGAAGCTAGGAAAAGGTTCCACTCACAAGGCATGCAAAAGTGGCCATGTGGCTCCCATATATCAATAATGTGAAAACAATATGATGCTAAGATGAGAGCATGTGGAAAAGAATTGGATCCATCCCAACCCACATGAGCTAGAGGTAAGACCCAAATAAAGTGCAAAGCTCACATTTAGTTGGATGGTGGAATTATATGGGGTGGTGACAAGAAAGGTGATGGAGTTTGAATAAAAGATATGCCCCCAACTCAACTTGGGCATTTAAACAATATATCAATAACCAAATACAATATCAAGAGGCAAATACAATTAATAATGCATATGAGAGAAGAACCAAATCAAAAGGGTTTTATATGATGCTCAAATGCAAGGAGGCATGATGACATGAGCATGATATAATGATGATGCAACTAATTATATATTTGAAGTAGCCATTATATTACTAGACCAAGTAGCATTGCAATTGTTAGACAATTGGGATGCTACACGGCGGAGTGGAGTCCGGGGTTGGCCTCGCGCATGATGGGAATGTCCGCGTCGGCCCAGAAGCCGTCCACCAGCTTGTCGATCCGGGCATCCTTGTACGATGAAAGCATCAGGGCCAGGGCCATCCCGGAGTCGGCGCGTTCCATGAGGTCACGGAGCCGATCGAAGTCGCGTCGCCTTGCTTGATGGCCAGAGCCCCCATGGTCTCCGGCAGGAGCTCTCCCGGGAATATCACGTCGTGGATTCCGGCCCTAGCCTTGCGCAGGTTGGTGGCATCTTCTCCCAACCGTGCCACCAAGTCCCAGACGGCGGCCTTATCACCCGGCGCAACCTGTTGCACCCGGTCGTAGGCAAGGGCATCTACTTGGGGGTAGAATCCTTGTGATCATAAGGGGCAAGTCAAAAGAGCAATCCGGCAAAAGGCAGTCGGACGGAATGGAAGGAAAGAGATAGAGAACTTACCCTTGGGAACGTGGCCGATCTTCATCAACTTGTCATCTAGGAAATTGGAATGCTCCTTCAGCCGGGTTGCCTCCTTATCCAGGAGGTCGAAGTCGGTGGCCCGGCTGGCGAGGGCCTACAGCTGGTTTACCCGGGAGTTCCACTCCTTATTACGTAGCCGGAGAGTGGAGTTGTCCTGGTAACCCACCCGTTAGAGATCTTCAGCCGGTCAATCTCGCGCTGGGCACAGACGAGAATGCCTGTGACGAAGAAGAATAAAAAAAGGCAAGTAAGAATGTAGCCAGACACAAAAAAATGCAAGATAGGAGACTTACTCCTCGCGGTCCCCCGCGCCGTCGCTAGCTGCGTCACCACAGACTCATTGGCGTCGGCCAGCGTTGCTTGAAGATGCCGACATTCCTTGAGTCCCGCCTCGAAGTTCACCTCGAGGGCTTGCAGTGAAGACCCGGTCTCTGCGGGCAGCGGCGCCAGGGAACCAGCTAGGGCGGCGGGTGCATCGCGGGTTGCCAACTGCCACTGCACCATCGCCTCGTCGTCGGAGTCGACGTCTTCCACCACCACCATCTCCTTGCCGGCGTGCGAGCCTCCTGCACTGGTTGATGAGCCCCCACCCGGGCTGGGAATAGCGTCCGGCTGACTCACCGCGCACTCGGGCGCGGCGGGAGTAGTCTCGACCACGACCGCCGGCTCTGGCGAGGGCATGGACTCAGTCGTGGGAGGCGGCGCAGCCGTCGAAGGGGCATTCGGCTGGGCTGGGGGATCGCGAGGAGGTGAGGCGGAAGGTGCGCAGCGATCCGGGCTCACAGCAAAAGAAAGAAGAGACCTTCAAAAGAAGAACAAGTCAAGAAAAGGAAAGAACGAAATCAGGCGCAAGAAAAGGCAAATGCAAGAAAACCTACCCCTGCACCACAGGTGCGGATCTCTTCCAGCCACGCGTAGCCTAACCGGGGCATGGAGGAACCCCCACCCGGCTGCGCTTTGCAGTCGGATCTTCGGCGGCAGCAGCGCTACTCGATGACCCCTCGCCGTCATGCTTCCGTGCAGGCTCGGGCAGCACGGTGCTGTCGCTCTCCTCCAGCGCGGGCCCGTGCGAGTCCTCCACCGCCTCGTCAGTCTGGCTGGGGAAGAAGCCCTCCTCGCCGTTTGAGCCCTCGCTGCCGGTCCAGCGCGGGTGCGGCTCGGAGAGGTCGACAGTGAAGACCTGGAGGGGCTCCTCACCCTCATCCTGGATGATGCAAGGGAAAGTCTGCGAAAGAGGAAACGAGTAAGAGCCGGATCAAGCGGTGATGTCGGGAAAAGGAAGAATGAAAGAAAAGTAAGAAAAGGGGCAAGTGACACTTACCCGAGGAGCGCGATTCTCGCGCGTGTAAGGAGCCAAACCAAAGCGCCAGTTGGCCTTGATATTCTCCTTGGTGATCATCCACACCCATTCGTAAAGGTTGGCAAAGGGCGGATCGCGGCGGGAGAGCAGGGTCGGGTCGAGCCGCCCGGAGTAGTAGCACATCTTGTGCGCTCGCTGCTGGAGAGGCATCATCAGCCGGCTAGCCCAGCTCAGCTTCACGTCGACACCAGTCCGGCCGGCTGTGACCAACGACCTCATCCGCTGCAGCAGCGCATCCGACTCTGGCTTCGAGCTGGAGATCTTCTCCTCCCAGTGCACCCGGCTAGACTCCACGTCTTTGAAGGACGGAAGGTTGAGGCGGTCGTTAGACCCCATGTTCCGTACATAAAAGTATGTCTGCTGGCACAGTTTGATTGTGTCATGGGGTTTGAACTTGGGGTAGCCGGTCTAGGCGCGGGAGTAGATGGAGGAGCCGCCACAGGGCACGAGCGGGCCCTTGGTGTACTGGAGTTGTGGCCGGATGAGGAAGAGCCGGCAGAAGAGCCCGAGATCCGACTGGATCCTGAGGTAGCATTCACAAAATGCTACAAAGTAGGCCATAATGCCAATTGCATTCGGGCCGAGATGATGGAGGCGGAGATCGAAATGGGCGAGGAAAGAAAGGAAAAAGACGCTGGCCGGAAAGGCCAGGCCACACGCTAGATGCACAAGAAAAACGAAGCGCTTGCCGGTGTGCGGAGCCATCGAGACTTCACCAGTCGGGGCGAGGCGCACCCTGACCTCACCGGTGGTCGGCAAGAGGCGCGACTGCCGGTACTTTTTAACCTGCGCCTCGTTGATGGAGGAGCCGCACCAGGCGTCGCGGCTTTCAGCCATACCGACGGTGGCGGCACGAGCCGGAGAAGAGGGAAGAGGCGGAGAAGGAGAAAGGGGAGTGGCGGAAGAGTGATGGTGAACCATCGCTCTGACAGGAAACAGGCAGGCAGCACCAACGAAGCGGAGGCGGCACGATCTCGGCATAACTACCCACACGGCGGCCACTATAGACTATGTGGCTCGGCATGGGCTTGACTATGGGTACATGCCCTCCATGCCGGCCACTGTAGATGATCTAGCTGGCTAGGTCCCTCCTGTGGGACCCTCCAGTCGGCCAGGCCGTTTCCCACGCTGCCTCGGCCGATATAAGGTGCGGCAGGGTAAAACATCGCAAGGGTTGGTCTCTCATTCTCTACTAGCTAGTACAGATATAGCTCGAGGAGCCCTTTTAGTTCATCATGTTCATCCAGATAGTCAGTTAGGCAGGAGTAGGGGTGTTACCTCACCACAAGGGCCCCGAACCTGGGTACTTCTTGTCTCTCCGACGCTTTCTTGTGCCCAATCCCGCCTGCGGACGCCGTCGCTCGCTTCTCTGCTCGCTCTCATGCCTCTATCCAGCCTTCTTAGGCACTGCCGTTTGCATAACAACGACAACCGGCATCCCTCGCTGATGAGAGGCCCCCGCTGCGGCCCGTTTGAATTCTCGCTCCCGCGCACTGCACCGGCCCGGGTGGGCCAAATCCACTAAGCGACCCAGTTACCTCGCGGATCCAGCCTGTGTGCTTGTTAGCCCTCTTTCTTTTTATTTAAATACCAGTTCTGTAATTAGGCATCCCAGTGTAAATCATTATAAAAATGAAAAATGACTAATTATGGCCAGATCTGAATATTTAATTATCCCCACATCTTTTGTGCAACATTCAGAGCTGGTCCTTGCCCAAAAAGAAATTTAATTATTTATTAGTATTTAATCTTCTAAGATGTATCCTTGTAATAAATAAATTCCTCAGGGATCTACACTTACCCAAATGGAATAAATCCAATTTCCAATGGTAGGTATCTCTAGTACCTATCTCATGACCTTGGCCTCAAACTCATTTGCTTCATATTTTACCTGTAACAAAAATAACAAAAACAGGTAAATTATTCCTTGAGAATTTTCCCTAGGCCAAACCAAAAGTGGTTTCAACCTAATCCAAACTCCCAGTACACTTGTATACCGACATCTAGCAAACCCCAGAACCCCATTATTTATTGAGCTTTTCTTGAATTTTGGTGAATTAAACATTTCTGTGCATAGCTTATCCAAAAAGGGTGATTCGAATTTCTATATAAAGGTATTTTAAATACCTAGCATGTTTCCTCGGAATCACATCAAAATCCCTTATAGATTTAATCTGGTGAAAAAGACAAATAGCATCCCGTACTGCCTTTGGGATTTTCCTGAGGGCATTCTGGTAATTATCTTAAGTTGATTCCAACTCCTCTTGAATCAGTCCATCAAATCCTACCTAACCACCCAAGGAAATAAATTTTGCAACTCCATAACTATTCTGGTGAATTATTCCTTAAAATTGAGATTTATTCACTATAAAAATCATTATAAATCAATGGTAATTCATAAAATAGTGAAACCAACTTTTTTTGGCTACATTTTATCAATACCTATCTGATGGTATCATTTTTACACAATGTTGCCATAAATACCTTGACCTTGATCTAAAACCCCTTAGCTATGTGGTTTTTGACTATAAATTTTAAATAGAAAACCCACAAATGCAACTAAAGCACTTCCCTTGTGTCCACAACATAATCCTCAACACCTACTGGTTTATAAACTTGTATTGTCCATTTCTTACTGTATGTTTTGATGATTTAATGACTTGTTTTGAATGTGGGTTGTTTGTTTGCATGTATGCTCGATAACAGCGATAGTGGCGATTATGTGCATACCGAGAAGAAGGAGCACCGGAGTATTTTTGGGGTACCATTTATATTGGTATTTTGGTTCCTAACGAAGTCACGGGACATCTCTCTGGTCACAGGCAAGCCACCTTCTTTCTCATACGCCCTGTCTTACTATTTTACTTATGCATGCTTTACCTACTATTTATCGAAACTACATTGTTTTATCATACGATGAGTTGTGTATGATAGTGCCTTGTCTCCTCCATGTAATTACATATGTGTACTACTAGTACAAGACCTTGATGACACCTACTTGTCCCTAGTATGGTAGATGGTCCTTTAACACCATAACCCCTTGGAGACCCTGTTTTAGCCTAAGAAAATGTTTAGAAATTTTTTTATGAGAAAACCTTGGTGAGGTTTGACCTACCAAGAGAATTTTTAGAAATGAAAAAAAGGTTCTATTTTACAAAAAGGATGGAAGAAAAAGGTTTACGAAAACACACTGGGCTGTGCAGTTTTGCCAGAACAATTAACCCTTGCAACCACATTACTCTGAAATGGGACAGGGCTAGGCTAGAAGTTTTTCTATTCTAGTATAGGTTCCTCACAACTACTACAAGAGATGTAAATCTCTAGAGGCTAGGTCTTCTCTTGCAATGGTCCACGAAGCGTCGACCAGGAGAAGATACGAACGATATGCGGGCCGCCAGGCAATCCTATGAGCCCCTCATTAAAAGCGCCCACTTTGTGCAGTGTAAAATGTGCTCCGGTTGGCTTGGGAACAATATAGGGCATCCCGCTATTCAGGGGAAACACTCATAGGGCAAGCACTTATATTAGAATGGGCATTTTGAAGGTCTTTACCGTCTACTCGACCCACGATCGGTGTAGATCAGGGCAGGGTACTGGGATGCTGTAGGTAAAGTGTACAACCTATGCCGAGTGTAAATCTATTCGAATAGCCGAGTCCTCAGTCATGGACGGTTGGGAAGGTTGCTATACGGCGGTGCTGATTTTGATTTCAAAAAGTACTTCATAAAAGCAATGGCTTGAAAGTGTTTTGACCATGGGATGGTCGGAAAAAGGAGGAAGGAGTTTGGTCATGGGATGACAGGAAGGAGAACCAAATGGGTGACCAAATCCTAGTGTTTTACAAAAAAATTCAAAAAGGTTCCCAAAATGTTCTAAAAAAGTTTTTCAACAAAGATATAGGCATATGCTATATCTATAAGAGAAACTAGTTTACAAAAAACCTCTTATGGATCCATCCTACCATAGCCATATTTCATATCGTTTATTTTTGTTCTCTTAAGGTGGTTTGCGAGTACATTCAAAGTACTCACCGACATTGTCCCTAGCTATTTACTTTGCAAGATTTTCAGAAGATCGAGAAACGATGAAGAAGCTGTCGTCTATGTGAGCTAGGTCGTCTTCCCAGTCAGTCGTATGTAGTTTAAGGCGTGACATGGGCTCTGCGCTTGAAGACTTCCGCTAGTTGTGTTGTAATCTCCATATTGGCAATACTGTAAGTTTTGTAATCAGTAAATTATGTATGTTGTAATGATACTGGTCGGTTATGCTCACGTCGCACTGATCATGGGAACATGACTTGTATGCATAACAGGACACTTGGACCATAAATCTGGGGTGCTACAGACTTGGTATCAGAGCCATCCTGACTGTAGGAGACCTTAGTTAGCATGGACGTTAGATAGGACAACCCCTATTTATGAAAACACCGGCTTTCGAAAACTAATTTCTCAAAATTATTTCGTAAGATTCCTTATCTCACCTTCTCTGACTTAAACTATTTAAAAATGGAATACTCCATATATCGTCTACTTGAAATGTTTCGTTTTCCAAAAACAAAGTCTGACTTGGAGACTATGAAGACGGAGATCCCAAAATGAAGAGACACCAAGACAAGTAAATCAAATAAGCTACCAACAACGAAAGATACTACAAGATCGCCCTACCAACGGAGTCCTTCAATGCCTTAAATGGATCAAGTATGACACCGATGACACCAGATGGCAAGACAGAAGCCAAGACACCCGTATCGTCCATACTTAGGATAAATAACCCCAAGATAGGATTCCCCAACAGCGCGTAGTCATTCCTTGGTATTCATGGTACGCCGTGTTTGCTTGTCATGTGCTTGTATGATGCTTGGAATGTGTTGTTTGTCTGCCTCGGATCACTCAATCCTATTGTATGACCACCTTGTTGGTGTATTCCGACGCTAACACTCGTATCCCCAGAGCTGGAAACATCTCCTCAGAAGGATCACCGCATAAAGAAATCTACGACCACCCCTACTCGTGCCTTAGTTCTAATTGCCCCAAAGGAGCAACGACCCTATTCAACTCTCTGCCGAATCAATGGTAAGTCCTCGCCATAAAACAAATACCCCAAGAATCCTAAATACAAGCATGCCCGAAGATAAAGAGTCTACTCCGTCATAGTTTCAAAGAAATACAAAGAGTTCGAATTAGGACCACCCCTCTGAAGCTAACATGCATGAACCCCGAGGAAGGACCAAGAAGAAGCATCGCTAACCCCTAAAACAACCCCGACTTAACCCTTACGGTTGCGTTAGGTAACCACCATAGCAAGGTAGTCGCAATAAGGCGTCACTCGAAGACCTCAATTCAAGCGTGATGCCTTTGCTCCAAGACGAAGGATCTACCCTAACATCGACGACCTCAAGTAAAGCGTCACTACATCTTTCCACTCAAATCCAGAAGACTGCCTACGAAAAGATAATCCAGGAAGATCTCCAATCCAAGAACTTGCCTCAAGCATCACCTCAAGAGGCGTCAGAGGAACAGAAAAATAGACCTCATCAACAATCTTTGGAAGTATGCCTGATCTTCCCAGTAACTGCAAAGCTCAGAATGAAGACGCCAAGACTACCCGACGCCACCAATTTTATCCTCCAAAGAAAACAACCCAAAGAATCGAGATTCTATGAAGATGTCACAAAGCCCCTTCCCTGCTATCTCTGCTAAGACACACCCAAAAAGGGCTTCGACTCTGCTAACCCCAGGACTGAAACTTGAAGAATCGTCCTTCTATGGGTATTAACCCATCCTTCGGTCACCAACATCGGAAGATATGTCGTCGAAGCAGCCATCAGAGAAGGCAAAACCCTCACTTCCACTGTTGAAGAGCTGGATATCCCTCGTACCCCCCGAGGAACGACAGTAACCAAAGTGAGTACCCAATCCTACCACGGCTACAAGATTCAAGGAGCACTCTCTACATAGTCCTTCGTACCCTACCAACTCACTCTTCCAACCTCTAGCAAGTGATGGATCGCCTCGAAACCTATTCAGTAAGGAATCAAGTACCTCGCCATTGGCCAGCACAAATCTGCTAAATTCTAAATGAACCTTGTTGGATGATATGCAAGTATAATGCCCTTCTTTCCGTGTTTTATCCATGACGTTGCATCAGACTCAACTCATAATGACCTCCTCCTATAAGACCGCCTCTCTAGACCAGAACTAACTACCAGGAAGCTAGTTAAATGCCCTTCCCACTATGACTACTATCCCAAGAAGTGATATCGACACCTCTCACGAAGCTTCTTATACAAGGTCGATAGAAGATAGCTACCTCCGGACGAAAGGTGCAGCGTCCTCCCCCAACATCATCATACGACTCCAATAAAGAAGGTCTACGACTCCATCAAGCACCCCTAGTGTGGATCTATGGGGGAAAGACTGTGTCTTTCCTGCCAAAAACCCCATAAAACCCTAGAGTCAAACCCTAGTCATTGCTAGGTGACAAGCAGCCTCTAAATCAAAATCGTAGATCTTGCCTGAAGTATAATAATCGACATTACTCCAACATCAGAAGATACTTTGGGAAGTTCTCCATCGCAGAGTCGACCGTCCAGTCAGCACTTCCGGCGTTTCAAGACCAAGTAGGGATAGAAAACGACTTCAACAACAATGAATCAAAGAAGGCTCAACGTGTCATCTCTCCTCAGCAGAAGGATTGGAGTCTACACTACCCCGACCTAGAATTATCCTAAGGGGAAAAGACTGCGTATTTTCCATTTGTTTAAATCTAAACAGCTCAATCAAAATCCACTTAGCTCTGACCCATAACTGACCATGCTTGTTTCTTGTAAAACCTGTTAGCAGCTTATAATTCCACAGCTGAAATTGTTAAGTGGATGTTCTCACCCAACCCTACTCCTCCCTAATCTCGGGACGAGATTATTTTAAGGGGGAAAGGTCTGCAACATCCCAACTTCAGCAACCCTAATTCTTTTGTCAAAAAGGCAAAAAAGAGGGGAACAAAAACTTCATCTTATTAAGTTTGCAATGTTTGCTTACTTTTTTTCTTGTGTTCATACAATTGTTGTGTATTAGATACTATACTCCTTACCCCAACCTCAGTTGACAAAAACTATTTTGTAAAAGAGATGTCTTGGCTCATCTTTCATTTTCTCAAATGTTCTGACAATTCAAACTTGAGACAAGATGGCTTTTCCACAAAAAAATATTTTACTAGTTCTATTAAAAACTATGGAGACCTATATATATTCTCCTTATGTTTTCAAGACAGAACTTCAACTATTCTTACCTCTAGGTTTTTCCAAAACCTTTCCTAAAACCTTTTTCACTCCAACCTTGGTAGAAATACCAATATGTACTTATCCTACTTCAAATCCCAACCAATTCAAAATACCATCCTTACCTCAAGCTAGTCTTGATGGTAACCTTAGTAGTTGTTGGATAATTTTGACTAGATGAATTGCCTTGATCTATTGTCTGATATGTTGCCTTGATCTGCTGATTGCCTTGTTTGCTTAGGAAATAGAGTGAGCTAATCTAGTAGCTCATCCCTTAGATCCAAATCTATGTTTGTGATCCTTGATATCAAAGCAAGCATCCAAATCTGGATCTACCCTAAGCCACTAAAGTGGCCATCTCATCTCCTAATCAGATTAATCCAGGGATAATCCATTTTGATAGTTTTCTACTCAATGAAGAACCCATCCAAACATGTATTCCCTATATTCAATCTATACCTCAACATCAACCACTTTATGGGAAGGATAAACCATTGCCACTCTCTCAATTTGTTTCCCTCTTGTAATCTAGTCTAAAACCCTAAATCTGCCAAAATGGCTAAGTCTGGAAATCCTATCTAGATTCAATCTTTGGAGCTCTACCTATTCCAACCTATGTGCATTCTTGAGAATGTACTTGAACCATCTTGTAGTACATCATTAGTACTACCAAATACCACTCTCTCCTTTGGCTAATCCATTTTGGTTCCCACTAATCAATGATGGTTTTGTAGTCAAAATAATAATCTTTTATACAAATCTTATCATCTTGGCTACTTTGGAAGAAGCTAATATCTATATGATACCTCCCCTTGAACAAATCTTTTCTTGGTTATGATCTACTAACCAGGGCCTATCAATCCCCACTTAACTTGTTTCCATTGGATTTTTGTGCTTCTTAAACCCCCATGGTTTATGAGGCATCATGACAACTCTGTTATGGAAGCCTTATTTTCAACAAACTTTCCCATCACTCATAAACCATCTCAAATCTAACCAAGCCCAGCTCTTGGAATCATTAACATATAAACCACTTGGTATATCCATCCATCTATCCCTTGTACCAAGGTGATGCTGAACTCACTAATCCAACCATGTTTAGGTGGTATGACAATAACAAAACCCTAGATCCTATAATCATTGTTATTTTCCAAAACCAACTCCCTTTTTGCAATAACCAAGGTTGGTTATGATGGATACGCCAAGTTGACATCTTCCACCTTGGATATAATTTTTTTCCAAATAATTCCCATAATTATTTGGAGCATAAAACTATTTAATTTCCCAGTTCTTGCAAAACCCTAAAATCTTTGCCTATAAAGGAAAGTTTGTTGTTCTCCAAATACCTATGCCAAATTAATGCACATTTGAGGTCCCTATGTAACATCCCAATTTCAGCAACCCTGATTAATTGTCCAAAAGGCAAAAATCAGGGGGAACAAAATTTTTTTCCTGCAATGTGTGCTTACTTGTTTGCTTGTGCTCAAGCAACTATTTGGGTATTAGTTGTGTACTCCTCATCTCAACACTAGTTTACAAAAACTATTTTACAAAAAGAGATGTCGTGGCTCATCTTTCATATTCTCAAATCTTCTAGCATTTCAAAAACCTGAGCCGGGATGACTTTGACACAACCAAATACTTTACTAGCTTCTAATGCCAAAACTATGGAGACATATATATACTCTCCTTATGTTTTCAAGACATAACCTTCAACTACCCTAATCTCTAAGTTTTCCAAAAACCTTTATTAAAACCCTTTTAATCTCAATCTTGGTAGAGATACCAAGATGGTACTTATCTCACTTTGAAGAAAAAACCCTTTCAACATACCCATCCTTACGTCAATCTAGGCTTGATGGTAAACCTAGTAATAGTTGGATAAGTGATAAGATGAATTTCCTTGACCTGCTGGTGGATGAATTTCCTTGATATGTTGTTTTCCTTGTTTTCTTAGGAACAAGAGTGAGCTAATCTAGTAGCTCATCCCTTAGGACCCAAACCTTGCTTGTGATCATCAAGCCCCAATCAAGCATCCAAGTCTGGATCTATCCTAAGCCACTCAAGTGATTATCTCATCTCATGTTTATATCAATCTAGGGATAATCCCTCTTGATGGTTTCCAACTCAGTGGAGACCCCATCCAAGAATGAATCCTATCCACTTAGTTAGTACCTCAACATCATATCCTTGATCATGAGTTGGGAACCTCGCATCCTCTCAAAAGCTTCTACACTTTCACTCTAGTCTAAAACCCTAAATCTGGCAAAATGACTAAGTGTGGATTTCTTATCTAGATTCAATCTTTGGAGCTCTACCTTTTCCAACAAATGTGCATTCTTGAAAATGTAACTGAACCATCTGGTAGTACATCTTTAGTAGTACCAAAGACCAACTCTTGTTTCCATGATCATCTACATGACATGGTCTATCCATCCCTATACCCCTAGTACCAAGGTGAGCTCTGAGCTCCCTAATCCAACACTATTTAGGTGGCATCAGAATGACTAAACCCAGATCCTCCAGAATCTAGTTTCCATTCTTTTCACCACTTTTCTTCAAAAACCAAGGTTGACCTTGATTCATACATCAAGTTACATCATCTACCTTGGATATAAGCATCCTAAAATAATTCCCACAATTATTTGGATTATTAAACTATTTTATTTCCTTCACTTATTAATTTCTCAACAACCTTGTCTCTAAAGGCAAGTTTGTTTTTCTACAAATAAATTTTCCAACCCAATTCATATTTTAGTTCTCAATCTAATATCCCATCTTCCCAACTCAAAAATAAATATTTTTGAGATCTTTTATTATTTCTATTTTCCCTTTTTCTTAAAAGGCAGAAACAAGAAATAATTCTCCAAAAATACTTTTCCACCTCAATAAATCACAATAAAATTATCCAATGTGTGTTATGGTATTTAGGACCATATCACATAAAAAACCGAGCTTGTCCAATATAAAAATATCATCTTAGCTTCCATAATCTACTTTATCACTTTTTGAAGAAGTGCATTTAAATGGGATTATAATCATCAGAAAAATCCCATTTAAATCATGGAGAGATTAATTGACCTAATCTACCCACCAGTACCATTTCCACCCTTTGTCCCATGCAAATTTATTAAACTCCTTAACAAGCCTTCTTTTGATCAGATTTGCAAAATCAACCAAACTTGATTCAAATCAACTCCAAACACCACCAAACCTGGTCAAGTACTACACCACAGCACCCACTACTCTCTCTGGTTGTGTGCCACAGTACCACTTATTGTAGCTTCTCACCTATTTTTCCCCCAGTGCTTGTAAGAGGAAGGGAGAGAAAATCTCTTGGCATATCTTGTGTATTGAAAGCTTGGCAGCAACTACCACCCATCCTATCACCTCTGGTCATCTACAATACCCCCACACACCACTCCATGAGCCAATGGTTGCACCCTAGCCTCCCTATCCCTCCCCTCTCCTCCATTTCTGATTCCCTTGACCAAACAAAGAGAAGGGAGGAACCTTGAAGCAGACGACTCACCAACCCTTCTCTGCCCATCTGTGACCTCACCACACCTCTCCACACCCCACTCGACCACTCCCTGGCTGCCTCCCTCTCCCCATCATCCCCATGGTCGAGGTTCACCATGAACCAACCCCTCTCGGTTTATAATACCCCAGGGCCACCCAACACCCTCCCCTTCAGCTCATTTGCTCCCCTTTCTTCCCCACTCACCTCCCAGAGCACCCCTTCCCTCTCCCCCTGCTCTACCTTGCTCCGGAGAAAAGAAGCTGAGAGCTTCGGCCTCCTCCCAAAAGTCGAGCACACCACCTCCCCCTTGCACTCTCCCTCACTGCATGTCACTCTCTAGAGCTTGCTTGCTCTCACTAATGCTAATGGTGCTCTTATTGCTGACATGCAGGGACCCCCAAAGCATCTCCAGCAAGCTCCCGAGAGCACTCCCTCAGTCGCTTTCGGGCGAGCAAGGTCCCGACGTCAACCCTGCCTCGCCGCCCCTCTCTAGACTCGCCGCAGCCTGCCGCCTTGCCCTGGACCTTCCCTGACACTCCTCCATGCCCCTGGTGAGCATCCCACGCCTCCCGAGCCCTATCTAGGGTTTCCACCTCCCTTCTCGCGTCAGAGGAAGGATAATAAGCCCCGCCGTCAGATCCTTTTTGGCCGGACGACCAGGATCCCCTGATACCCCTCCACTCCCCCTTATTCCGCTGGTGGGCCAGCCCAGCTAGGCCGGCAGCTACTCCTCCTCATGCATGGACGTAGTGCCGGGTGGGCCGGGAGCCCTCAATGGCCCATTGCCTATTTGGATCTGGCCTGAGATCCCCTCTCCCTTTTCTTTTATTTATGTTTGCCAGATCTAAAAACTACCAACTCAGTTTAAATCCAAAGAAAATTGTAAAACACCATCTCTTGGCCAGATCTAAATTTTCACACATGCATGCTCCTTTTTTCTAACCTGCAGACTCAGATCTGGACCAAAATGTTGTCCAAAATAATTATGATAATTCATCTACTAGGATCTGTCCAGAACACTAATGAATTTCTCCAGTATGTTTGGTAGATCCAAATGACCTAAATATAACTGGTATTGAAAGTTATAAGCCATACCTTTCCGATACCACTGGCCCCGCCCTGTTGTGCTTCCTATTTTGCCCCTGGTAAAAACAATAAAAATAGTCCTTTTATCCCTTTAGCAATTTCCCTAGGTCAAACCACATGAGGTTTTGACCCAAATCCAACTCCCCTTAAACACACATAACCATATCTTACATAATCTAGCAGCCCATAAATTTATGAGCATCTTCTTAATTTTAGTGAATTAAACTCTTCTATGCATAGTTTATTCACTATTAAATTCACTACAGTAGCTATGCAACTCAAAGTTTATTGATTCCAATTTCTACAGAAAGGTATTCTTAGTACCTAACTTGTGTCCTTGGAATCAACTAAATATATGATGTAGATTAAATCTGATGAAAAAGACAAATCCCATCCAGTACTTCCTTTGGGATTTTCTCAAGGGCATTCCGATAATTGTTTTGAGGTGATTCCAACTCCTCTTCATTCAGTCCACCAACCCCTACCTAATAACCCAAGGAAATAATTTTTGGAGCACCAGAGAAGTTCTGGTGAATTATTTCCTAAAACTAGAGTTTTACCCACTATAAAATCCCTTATAAATCCATGGAAATTCATAAAGTAGTGAAACCACTTTTGCTTTCTCCATTTTATCAATACCTATCTAATGGTATCATTTGTATAAACTTTTATCATACATATTAGGTCCTTAATCAAAAACCTCTGTTTTAGGTAGTTCCTAGACTATAAATCCAAAGGGATCACTCACCTGATATCTCCAAATCTTCCTTCCATCCAACCAATCCTCCAACACCCTACTGATGTATATCTTGTGATTATACTTCTTTGTTGTATGGTTGATGCTTGCATGCCTTGTATTGATGGGTGTATTGCTTGTTTGCATGTATGCTCGATAACGGAGATAGTTGTGATCGTGTGACGCCGAGAAGAAGGAAGCATCAGGGTTATCCTTATTATTGTTATTATCGGTATTCTGGTTATCTAACGCAGTCGAAGGATTTCTCACTGGTCACAGGAAAGCCACCATTCCTGAACTCCTATATTAACCTACTCCTATTTATCAATTTTTCTATATCTCGTTTATAAACTAGACGATTAAATTGCATGTTTTATTTCAAATGAAAGTGCGTGAGTAACTTGGCTCCTCCAAGTTATGAATGAGTGTCCATTAGGACACCTCCCCTATTTTACACCTACTTTTACCCCTTTAGATCGAGGCTAAGATGACTAACATCTTTCCTCTTGGAACCCATGGATTTTCAATACTAAAACTATTTTGGGTTTTACCCTACAACAAAGTTTTCAAAATAAAACCGTTGGAAAGAGGCATCGTCCCGAGTGGAGGTTTTCACTAAAGGAGATATGAGGAAGATGAAGATAAAGACGAGCAAGAGAAAGAAAAGAGAAGGGGTACTCAAGTATTTTACCGGAACAACTTTTATCAGTGCAACCACATTACCCTTGGTGGTGTTGGAGATATGCCCAAGAGGCAATAATAAAGTGGTTATTATCATGTCTTCACACTTATGATAAATGTTTACATACCATGCTATAATTGTATTAACCGGAAACATTAATACTTGTGTGATTTGTAAACTAAAATAAGAGTCCCTAGTAAAGCCTCTTGTTAAACTAGCTTGTTGGTTAATATATGATCATGGTTTCCTGATCATGAACATAGAGATGTTATTAACAACAGGATCATATCATTAGGAGAATGATGTGATGGACATACTCCTATAGATAAGCGTAGCATAAAGATCAAGTCATTTCAATAGTTCAATTGCTATATGCTTTATGATACATAGTAACCTAATTCCTTCGACCATGAGATCATGCATATTGCCTTTACTGGATGGATGCTTTGATGTCATCAAACACCACACCGTAACAGGGTGGCTATAAAAGTGGCATTGGGTGTTCAGAAAGTATTGGTTGAAACACATGGATCAAGAGTGGGATTTGTCCATCCACATGACGGATAGATATTCTCTGGGCCCTCTCGGTGAAATGTCATCCAATTAGCTTGCAAGCATGTGACTTGGTCACAAGGGATCACATATCACGGGAACGAGAAAAGAGTACTTATCAGTAACGAGGTTGAACTAGGTATACAGAGATACCGACGATCATAACCTCGGATAAGTAACATATCGTGAGACAAAGGGAAATTGGTATCGTATGTAAGTGGTTCATTCGATCGCAAAGTAATCGTAGAAATATGTGGGAGCCATATGAATTTCCAGATTCCTCTATTGGTTATTGTTCGGAGAAGTGTCTCGATCATGTCCGCATAATTCACGAACCGTAGGGAGACACACTTAAGGATTCGACGTTGTTTGAGTAGTTATGGTATTATGAGAAAGAGACCGAATGTTGTTCGGAGTCTCGGATGGGGTCCGGGATATCACGAGGTGATCCGGAATGGTCCGGAGAATAAGATTCATATAAGGAAAGTCCCGTTTCGGAGTTCGGGAATGATTCCGGTGTTTCCATCGGGAACATTCTAGAAGGTCCCGGAATGTCCGGCACTCCGGAGGGGAAGGGGTACATGAATGTGTCATTGCATGTTGGAATGATTGCATCATGTACTAAGTGTTCTTGCTGTCCCAAATAAAGGATTAAATTGAATCCTAAATTGAAAAAGTCAAACGGCTAGTTTGAAAGTCAAACGGCAGTTTTTGGGAAGTGGGAGGAGAGGAGGAAACCGAATTGGGGGAGGAGTCCTCCTCCCCAAGCCGGCGGCCAGCCCTAGGCCGAGTTGGGGAGGGACTCCCTCCCTCCCCTAGCGCGCCAGCCCTCCCACCTATAAAGGGAGGGGCAGGGCTCCCCTCCCAACACAACACAAGACACACAAGTTCCTATCCTCTAAACTAGAAACTAGACCTAGACCCCGGTTTAGAGCTGTTTCGGTTTAGAGCCTTCTAATTGGTTTAGAGCCCTCTAATTGGTGTGTCTAATTACTAGACCACTAATAGCCTCTCTCATAAGCTCCACCATACTCGCACTGGCTTAAGGCGAAGCCCTGCGGGATCTCCCCTCTACCTCCGGTACCACGCCGTTGTGCTGTCGGAATCGCGAGGAGAGTGCTACAACCTCCGCTGCCTGCTGGAACAAGGGAGAGGAAGGTCTTCGTCGAGTACCGAACGTGTGACCGACTGCGGAAGCGCTGCGGGAACGCGGCGCTGGAAGGATCGTCTACGCGATCTTGAGATCGGAAAAAGTACGACTACATCACCCACGAGAATCTGCTCTCGTTAACCGCTTTGGAATCTTCGAGGGTGAGTTCCACTATCGACTCGTTGCTGCAATCTAGTAGATAGATCTTGGCTTGTTTGTTTGTATGCGATAGAAAATTTTTGTTTTCCATGCTACGAACCCCTACAGTGGTATCAGAGCCGTGTCTATATGTAGATCTGTTGCACGAGTAGAACACAATGGTCATTGTGGGCGTTGATGCTTTTATTGTCGATTGCTTTTTGTACTTTGCATCTTGCGGTATGTTGGGATGAAGCGGCCCGGGCTAACCTTACATGACATCGTTCATGAGACTTGCTCCACGCTTAACATGCAACTTGTATTGCATAAGTGGCTTTGCGGGTGCCTGTTTCTCCTAGCATAGTAAAGATCCAATTTACAACGGGTGATCAACAATGCTAGTATCAATGTTGTGGTTCTTGTTCGTAAGTTAGAACGACACTTATTGAAAGCCCCAAACCACGTAAAATATGCAAAGAAAGTAGAGGCGTCTAACTTTGTTTTGCAGGGGTGTGCAGTGATGTGATATGGCCATGATTGTGATTATATTTGATGTATGCAATGTTCCTTATTGTAAGTTGGCAACCGGCAGGAGCCATATGGTTGTCTTTAATTTCTGTTAAGACCTGCGTGTCTATTCAAAATAGTTGTAATAGTTGAAGCTGGTGGACGACAACCATGAAGAAGCGTCATTGACCTTGATGCTATGCCGGTGATGATGGAGATCATGTTCGTGCTTGAAGATGGAGATCGGAAGCACAAAGAAGAAAGGCCATATCATATCACATATTATGAATTGCATGTGATGTTAATCCTTTATGCATCTTGTATTGCTTAGTAGACAACGGTAGCATTATAAGATGATCCCTCATACACATAAATTTCAAGTTCTAAAGTGTTCACCCTTAGTATGCACCGTTGCCAAAGCTTGCTGCTTCGAAACACCACGTGATGATCGGGTGTCTTTGATTCCGCGGGTGACTACAACGTAAGCAAGCCAGATTTGCTTATGCGGAAGCTAAGGTTTGTCTTGACGAGCCTAGCATGTACAGACATGGCCTCAGGAACACGGATCGCCGAAAGGTAAAGCATGAATCATATAGTAGATATGATGAACATGTCGATTGTTCGCCATTGAAACTATATCAACTCTCGTGATGATCGGTTTTGATGTGGTGGATTTGGTTCGTGTGATCACTAAAACAATGTGAGGGATATTGTTTTGAGTGGGAGTTCACCTAGATTAATTTAATTATTAATTAGAACTCAATTTATCATAAACTAAATCAAAGTGAATTTGCATAGTTGTTGTAGTCATTGGCATCCGTTTACCACCTTGCGCTTAGTTATAATTGAGATAATAGAACTATAGAATTCTGGTTAGTTACTTTACGAACTGGTATCGTATTGTTTTAAGTGTTAATCTAAAAGTTTAAAAGTCCTATTGCAAACTTTCAGTAAGTTCCGGTTACTCCATGAAGTTTAATAATTAGTATTAAATCAAGAGTAACAATTCCAAGTGTTAGTATATAAGTATCATGTTTGTATCCATGATTCTTGATATTCAAAGGATTCCCTTAATATCAAGGTTATCTAGGATCTGAAAGAGTTGTTTCAGAAACCATGATGTGTGGAAGATATTGTGATATCTGAAACGAAGTTTTGGTTGCAACATGATAGAGTATAATATGGCAAAAGTCATGTTCTCATATTTGATGAGAATTTGCAAAAAGGTTGGAGACACTTGTTGTCCTAATCCTCCAAAAGGTTTTGGATAGCAACATTATACTCATAATTCATCGTTATAAGCTAAAAGTAGCTTGATCATGGACGATTCCATGATAAGGGTGAATATTTGATGTAGGTAAAATGTTTACTACACCAAGAGATTACTAATGAAAGGAATTTGAAAGAACACCAAACATTTGATGATGGTGATCTACTTCAAAGTGCAAGTCCAAAGACATTGGTATTTAATTATACACGCTTTGGACTATATGTCATATGTATGACTCCACTATTGATGTTAATAGATTCTTTCAAACTGAAAAGGAAATACTGAAAGGGAATCTCATAAATATATGGCAGAAAAGAAAAAAAACTAGAATTGTTCAGTTTAAGTATATAGATGATGTACATGTTGTGGCTATATTCTTTGCTTATTAAAATGTGGTTCTTAAGTATTTGATACTGAATTTGTTGGTATGAATCGTCATACGAAACAACAGAATTCATGAACTACAATGGCCTAAGTAACTAGCAAAAGAATATGTGATGATGTTCATCGAGAACAAATAAAGGGTTATTATGTTGCTCGTTAAAACATCAAAGCTTGCCTTCAAGATTTGTTTTATCAGGTATTATGAGAACAAAAGGGTTGTTCAAATAATTGCCGTAATCCATAAAAGATGGATGATTCGCAAATCTCGTTAGAGAAATCACATCCATAAAACTAGTGCTAAAATGTCAAAAGACAAATTGATTGAAAGATCACTTAGGAAGTGACATCGCTGTTTGAATTATATTGGAAAGAAAACATGAAGAAACTCCATGTTGATGGAATTTTGGAGTCTTCTGATTTTTGATCATATGACGCTTGTGAAACTTTCCTAGAGATAATTAAAACTTCGTTCATAGGCCAAAAGGGAACGAATGACTAGCTTATTGGAACTTGTACATATTGTTGTACGAAGTCCGTTATGTGTAGTCAAGAGCGATGGATTTCAACTTCATATGCTTTCTCCAAAAATTTGAGTGAATATATGAATATTTACTTAATAAGGATGAAGTATGAAACATTTGAAAAGTTCAAAGACTTTCAAGATGAAGTGCAAAATCATTGTAACAAGAATATAAACAGTTTATGATAAAGATCATAAAGGAAGATATTTGAGTTACAAGTTTAGCATAATACCTAAGATTTAAAGAATCGTTCCGTGGATTTGCATTTCCCGAAACACCATAAGAGTATGGAGCGTTCGAGATATGTAATTAAACCTTGTTTGACATGGTAAGATCGAAAGGTGTAATTCATAAAACTGCCATTGCATTTTAAAGATTAAAAGCTTTAGAGATTACCGTTTTTCCACTGAAAAGAGCTCCATCATAATCCGTTGAAATGACACCATATAAGGTTATGGTTTGGGATAAAACCCAAGTTGTCATTTCTTAAACATTGGTATACTATGCATAAGAAAGATGTTTGCAACCAAAGTCGGATGAACCTGTCTTTGTATGTTATTTCGAATAACTGTTAAATACTCCTCCATAACATCGGAGACAAAAGTGTTTGTCACTTAAAACGTCAAGTTTCTTTGAGAAGGAATTTTTCGTGAAAAGTTAAGTGGGAGGACAATAGAACTTTGATAAGGTTAAGAACCTTAGCTGTATGTGCAAAGTTGCGCAGCGCCGAAAAGTGTTTCGGAGGCAGCAACAATACTCATGGTTCACGTACCTCAAAAAGGTTGTGGTCACGGAGATCCAAGTTCCTATTGAAACAAGTAGGTCGGATGAACAATCAAATACCAAGATTTGAGGGTTGAATCATTATTTGAGAATAATGAACCGACTACATGCAGAGAAGCGATGATGGGCCCTGACTCCGTAAAATGGCTTGAAGCCATAAAATCCATGATAGTTCCATACACGAGAAATCAAGTTTTGAACTTGAAGGACCCTCGAGAAAGGTGTAAGACCTTACAGTTGTGTCTGGATCTATAAAGAAATAGACATGGATGTTTTACATCTATGAAATAGTCGACATGTTGGGAAAGAGTTCACAACAATGTTCAAAGGTTGACTATGACAAGATTTGATCTATCATAGTGATATTTAGTCTAGACGGATTAATGAAAGCAACCACTACATATAATTTGTTATATGGTAGTTGAATAAACAAAACAAGTTCTTCTAATAGAATCGTTACCTAGGACATGTGCATAAACACGGTCCATAGGGTTTTGTTAATTCAAAAGGATGCTAAAAGTATATGCAAACTTCAATGGTTAAAGTGAGCATCGCGGAGTTGGAATCTTCACTGTGATGAAACTGTTAAAGGAGTTTAAAAGTTCATCAGAGACAATGAAGATGCTTGCGTTTGCAAGAAATTAAGTGGGAGCGCTAAGACATGTTTCTAATACATTATGTGGAAGACATATTGTTGATTGGAAATAATGTATCTTTTATTAACACATATTAAGAATTTCATCCCGATGAAAGACTTAGGCAAAACCCAAGTATTTTGGCATCAATAGACGCTAATATGGTTGTGCCAGAAGTACATAGACAAGATATTGAATGAGTTCAATATAGGGACTACAAGAAAGGTTCTTGTTGCACAGAAAGGATTGAATAAGTTCAATGTTGATGATATATTCAAGTGTATTGACATTTGGTAAAGTGAAACAAATAATCAAGTATAGATTGATACTTGATGTATGAAATCACAAAGAGTATTTATATCAATCATACTGTGATATGTACAAATCCAGATATGTCCTATGCTCTAAATGTTGTGAGCATATACCAGAATGATTTGTAAGATGATCATTGGACAATAGTAAGGATATTCTTATGATCTTTTGGAAGAACTAAGAGTATATTATTTGTAGAAGTGACAAATAGATGGTTAGTTCATTGTAAAAGTACTACATTGATACTAGCTTTGTCACAAAGTACAGATTAAGTTTATCTCAATCTAAACTAAGGGTGGCACAATATAATGGAAAGTGAGTTCCATAATGGATTTGGATGATTTCCAAAGTTAAGACATTGTGACAGATACTACAACAAAAGGCTAAGTATATGACTGCTATTATAGCAGCAAAAGAGGGCATTTGTGTCAAGTAGTTTGTTATCAAACTAGGTGTAGTTCACAGCGGGATAATACTATGAAGATATATTGTACGACAATATTGTCAACATGTTTTAACCCTAAAGAACTAAAGGTCACACCGAAAGACCAAATTTATACAAAGCCATCTCATTAGAGAATGAGTGATGCGTAGAGACGCAAAGACATGCAATTACACACGGACCTGGAAGTGTCAGATCCGGAGATCAGTTGACCACTAGCAATCATGTACATACAACACCGGAAAGCCATAGGTGTTGAATACACAAAGGTTCGAAACTAGATTATTGACTCTAGTGCAAGTGGGAGACTGTTGGAGATATGCCCAAGAGGCAATAATAAAGTGGTTATTATCATGTCTTCACACTTATGATAAATGTTTACATACCATGCTATAATTGTATTAACCGGAAACATTAATACTTGTGTGATTTGTAAACTAAAATAAGAGTCCCTAGTAAAGCCTCTTGTTAAACTAGCTTGTTGGTTAATATATGATCATGGTTTCCTGATCATGAACATAGAGATGTTATTAACAACAGGATCATATCATTAGGAGAATGATGTGATGGACATACTCCTATAGATAAGCGTAGCATAAAGATCAAGTCATTTCAATAGTTCAATTGCTATATGCTTTATGATACATAGTAACCTAATTCCTTCGACCATGAGATCATGCATATTGCCTTTACTGGATGGATGCTTTGATGTCATCAAACACCACACCGTAACAGGGTGGCTATAAAAGTGGCATTGGGTGTTCAGAAAGTATTGGTTGAAACACATGGATCAAGAGTGGGATTTGTCCATCCACATGACGGATAGATATTCTCTGGGCCCTCTCGGTGAAATGTCATCCAATTAGCTTGCAAGCATGTGACTTGGTCACAAGGGATCACATATCACGGGAACGAGAAAAGAGTACTTATCAGTAACGAGGTTGAACTAGGTATACAGAGATACCGACGATCATAACCTCGGATAAGTAACATATCGTGAGACAAAGGGAAATTGGTATCGTATGTAAGTGGTTCATTCGATCGCAAAGTAATCGTAGAAATATGTGGGAGCCATATGAATTTCCAGATTCCTCTATTGGTTATTGTTCGGAGAAGTGTCTCGATCATGTCCGCATAATTCACGAACCGTAGGGAGACACACTTAAGGATTCGACGTTGTTTGAGTAGTTATGGTATTATGAGAAAGAGACCGAATGTTGTTCGGAGTCTCGGATGGGGTCCGGGATATCACGAGGTGATCCGGAATGGTCCGGAGAATAAGATTCATATAAGGAAAGTCCCGTTTCGGAGTTCGGGAATGATTCCGGTGTTTCCATCGGGAACATTCTAGAAGGTCCCGGAATGTCCGGCACTCCGGAGGGGAAGGGGTACATGAATGTGTCATTGCATGTTGGAATGATTGCATCATGTACTAAGTGTTCTTGCTGTCCCAAATAAAGGATTAAATTGAATCCTAAATTGAAAAAGTCAAACGGCTAGTTTGAAAGTCAAACGGCAGTTTTTGGGAAGTGGGAGGAGAGGAGGAAACCGAATTGGGGGAGGAGTCCTCCTCCCCAAGCCGGCGGCCAGCCCTAGGCCGAGTTGGGGAGGGACTCCCTCCCTCCCCTAGCGCGCCAGCCCTCCCACCTATAAAGGGAGGGGCAGGGCTCCCCTCCCAACACAACACAAGACACACAAGTTCCTATCCTCTAAACTAGAAACTAGACCTAGACCCCGGTTTAGAGCTGTTTCGGTTTAGAGCCTTCTAATTGGTTTAGAGCCCTCTAATTGGTGTGTCTAATTACTAGACCACTAATAGCCTCTCTCATAAGCTCCACCATACTCGCACTGGCTTAAGGCGAAGCCCTGCGGGATCTCCCCTCTACCTCCGGTACCACGCCGTTGTGCTGTCGGAATCGCGAGGAGAGTGCTACAACCTCCGCTGCCTGCTGGAACAAGGGAGAGGAAGGTCTTCGTCGAGTACCGAACGTGTGACCGACTGCGGAAGCGCTGCGGGAACGCGGCGCTGGAAGGATCGTCTACGCGATCTTGAGATCGGAAAAAGTACGACTACATCACCCACGAGAATCTGCTCTCGTTAACCGCTTTGGAATCTTCGAGGGTGAGTTCCACTATCGACTCGTTGCTGCAATCTAGTAGATAGATCTTGGCTTGTTTGTTTGTATGCGATAGAAAATTTTTGTTTTCCATGCTACGAACCCCTACAGGTGGGACTCAGGGCTAGCTCGTAGTTTGTCCTCCTTGGTATGGGCAACGCCATAACGCATAGAAAGGGAGGTTAAGGCAGTATGGCTGGAAGTGGATAAAGGATGCGTAGGAAGGGAGATTCGGACTTGGGAAGTCAGGTACACGTCCTGGGGGAACTAAGAAACCATAGGGAAAGTACCTATACTAGGGACAACAAATGAAAAGTTAGGTTTGATTATCCGGACCCCTGACTACAGTGTGTAGAGGGATGTGGTTGTATCCCAGCGGATGTATTGATTCCTGTGGGTAAGCTGCACAAACTCTGCAGAGTCTAATCTATTCGAATAGCCGTGTCCACGGTCAAGGATGGTTGGAAAGGTGATTGCTATGAGTACCGGGAGATATATTGAGATGAATAATAAAGGATGTGACTTGGTCACGAGGAAAGAAAAGAAAGAGTTTAGTTTTGACCAGTGATGGTCGAAGTTGTTAAAAAGGGTTTTACTACAAAACCGTTTTAAATATTTTTAACGAGGATGTGGAGATGTCCGGCTTTTCTAAAAGGAGGCATACCTTTCCAAAAATTCTTTTTCAACAAAGATATAGAGATGCCAATGTTAGGTCTTTCAGAAAACAACTTAGTGTAGAGCTATCTCGCCACAGCTAAATATGCATTATCTTTGTTACCTTGTCTCGGTGGTTTGCGAGTACATTCAAAGTACTCATCGACATTGTCCCTGGCTATTTACTTGGCCAGATTGCAGATGTTAAGAAGTGACGAAGGTGCTGACGTCTATGCGAGCTAGGCCGTGTTTCCAGTCAGTTGCCTATAGGTTAAGGCACGGGCTCTGCGCTGAAGACTTCCGGACCATAAATCCGGGGTGCCACACCCTACATCATACCCTATATTTCAAACTCAAAAATAAATATTTTTGAGATCCTTTATTATTTCTTCTTCCCCTTTTTCTTAAATGGCAGAAAAAAGAAATAATGCCTTAAAATAATTTTCCTTCTAAATAAATTCCAAGAAAAATCTACAATGTGTGAGATGGTATTTATGACCATATCACATCAAAAACCACACATATCCAAAGTAAAAATATGAAATGACCTTCTAGAAACTACTTCTGCACTTTTTGAATAAATGACAATTAATGCATCTAAAAGATTCTGAAAAATCCCAAATAAAACTCGGAAAAGTCAATGACCATTTTCATCTACCAGTGCCATTTTATATACCTTGTCCAATGCAATATTTTGGAATTTCTTCATCACCTACCTTCATGGTAGATTTGACCATATTACAAAAACAACTACCCCCATCAAACACATCCAATCTTGCCAATCAATGTTCCACCACACCCACCCCTTCTCTAGTCGAAATGCACAGTAGAAAACCCTCTCGTTTTTCCTATTCCCCTTGGAAGCAAAAACAGAGAGGGATACCAAATATATCAAAAGTCTTGCTTGTTTAGAGGCAGTAGCCACACCACCCCTTCCACCATTCCCTGCTCGAGCCAGAGCCTCACCCCCTCTCTCCACCACCCCTGAGGCCAAACCCTTGAGAAGCACCCCTCCTTCATTCTCAAAATGGACCTAGTCCATCAAACACCACCCCTCTTTAGTTTATAAGCCCACATTCCACCCCCCCATTACCCCTTCCTGGCTCATTTTCCCCTGTCCTCCTCACCCACCTCCCCGGAGCTCCCTCCACCTCTCCCTATCTTGCCTTGCCTGTGAGAAGAGGAATAAGAAGCTTCATCCTCCTCCCTCCTTTCAACCCTAGCTCATCCACCCCTCCATTTCCTCCTCTGCATGTCACCTCTCTGAAATCCCCTCTTCTTGCTGATAATAATGATCCCTTTTGTTTGGCATGCTGCAGCTCCAGCAGTGACTCCCTGGAACTCTGACAAGCTCCTCCTCAACCACCCTCGCGCGACCAAGCTCCTGTGGCAAGAACCCCTACTGCCGCCCATCGTCGGGCTCGGCATGGAACACCACGTCGCCCTGCAGCCTCAGCTCCCCTACCTGTGCCCCCATGTGAGATAACAAGCCTTTCCACCACGGCCCAGGGTTCCAACGAGGTGGCTCTGTGGCAGAGGTTGACGACGCACCACAGTCGTCGGATCCCCTTCTACCCAACGACCAGGATCTATTCATACCGGTTCAGACGGCATCCCTTGTTGACGATTGGGCCCTAATGCGGCCCGTTCGAATTGTTGCTACCGTGCGCTGCACTAGCCCAGGTGGGCCGAATCCGCGGTGCGGCCCAGTTCCCTCGCGTATCTAGCCTTTGTGCCCCTTACCCCTTTTTCCTTTTTATTTAAATACCAGTTCTGTAATTAGGCATCCCTGTTTAAATCATTATAAAAATGAAAAATGACTAATTATGCCCAAATCTAAATATTTACTTATTCCCACATCTTTTTTGCAACTTCAGAGTTGTTCCTTGTCCAAAACTAAGTTTAGTTGTTTATTAGTATTTAATCTTCTAATATGTATCCTTGGCAATAAATAAATTCCTCAGGGAGCTACACTTACCCAAATGGAATAAATCCAATTTCCAATGGTAGGTATCTCTAGTACCTATCTCATGACCTTGGCCTCAAACTCATTTGCTTCCTATTTTACCTATAACAAAAATAACAAAACAGGTAAATTCTCCCTTGAGAATTTTCCCTAGTCCAAACCAAAAGTGGTTTTGACCTAATCCCAACTCCCAGTACCCTTGTATACCAACATATAGCAAACGCCATAACCCCATTATTTATTGAGCTTTTATTGAATTTTGGTGAATTAAAAATTTCTGTGCATAGCTTATTCACTAATAAATTCACCACCCTAGTTATGCTTATCAAAAAAAGGTGATTCCAATTTCTACAGAAAGGTATCCCCAGAATCACATCAAAATCCCTTATATATTTAATCTGGTTAAAAAGACAAATAGAATCCAATACTGCCTTTGGGGTTTTCCTGAGGACATTCTGATAACTACCTTAACTTGATTCCAACTCCTCTTGAATCAGTCAATCAAATCCTACCTAATAACCCAAGGAAATAATTTTTGCAACTCCATAACTATTCTAGTTAATTATTTCCTAAAAATAGAGTTTTATTCACTATAAAATTCATTATAAATCAATGGTAATTGATAAAATAGTGAAACACTTTTGTGGGCTTCATTTTATCAATACATATATGATGGTATCATTTTTACACAACGTTACCATACATAACTTGACCTTGATCTAAAACCCCTTAGCTAGGTGGTTTTGGACTATAAATTTTAAATAGAAAACCCACAAATGCAACCAAAGCACTTCCCTTGTATCCACAACCAAATCCTCAACACCTACTAGTTTATAAACTTGTATTTTCCATTTCTTATTGTATGTTTTGATGCTTGAATACCTTGTTTTGAATGTGATTGTTTGTTTGCATGTCTGCTCGATAACGGCGATAGTTGCGATTGTGTGCCACCGAGAAGAAGGAGCCCCGGAGTATTTTTGGGTTACCATTTATATTGGTATTCTGGTTTTCTAATAAAGTCACAGGACATTTCGCTGGTCATAGGCAAGCCACCTTCTTGCTCATACGCCATGTCCTACTATTTTACTTATGCATGCGTTTCCTACTGTTTATCGAAACTACATTGTTTTATTATACGATGAGGTGTATATGATAGCGGCTTGAATCCTCCAAGTCATTACATATTTGATGTAATAGTATAATACCTTGATGACACCTACTCATCCCTAGTATTGTAGATGGTGTTTTAATAGCATAACCCCTTGGAGACCCCGTTTTAGCCTAAGCAAAAAGTATAGGATGGGAAGACCCCGGGAAAATGTTTAGAATTTTTTTTATGAGAAAACCTCGGTGAGGTTTGACCTACCAAGAGAAATTTGAGAAATGAAAAAGGAAGTTTTTGTTTTACAAAAAGGATTGAAGAAAAAGGTTTATGAAAACAAACTGGGTTGTGCAGTTTTGCTAGAAAAATTAACCCGTGCAACCACATTACTCTGGAATGGTATAGGGCTGGGCTTGAATTTTGTCTATTCCATTATAGCTTCCTGACAACTACTACAAGAGATGTCAATCTCTGGATGCTGGGTCTTCTCCTGCAATGGTCCACGAAGCGTCGACCAGGAGAAGTTACGAACGATCTAGGGGCCGCCAGGCATTACTATGAGCCGCTCATTGAAAGCGCCCACTTTGTGCAGTGTAAAATGCACTCCGGTTGGCTTGGGAACTATATAGGATGTCCCGATATTAAGGGGAAAGACTCATAGGGTAGGAACTTATATTAGAATGGGCATTCTGAACGTATTGACCGGCAACTCGACCCACAATCATTGTACACCAGGGTAGGGTACTTGGATGGTGTGGGTAAAGTGCACAACCTCTACAGATCATAAATCTATTCGAATAGCCGAGTCCTTGATCATGGACGGTTGGGAAGGTTGTTGTCTGGAGGTGCTGGTTTTGATTTCAAAAAGGACTTCATAAAAGCAATGGATCAAAAGTGTTTTGACCATGGGATGGTCAAAAAAAGGAGGATGGAGTTTGGTCATGGGATGACCGGAAGGAGAAACAAATGGGTGACACAATCCTAGTGTTTAACAAAACTTTTCAAAAAGGTTTCCAAAATATTCTACAAAAGTTTTTCAACAAAGATATAGGGATGTGCTATATCTACAAGAGAAACTAGTTTATAATAGAACCTGTTATGGAGCCATCCTACCACAGCCATATTGCATATCCTTTATTTTTGTTCTCTTAAAGTGGTTTGCGAGTACATTCAAAGTACTCACTGGCATTGTCCCTGGGTATTTACTTGGCCAAATTTTCAGAGGATCGAGAAACGATGAAGAAGCTGACGTCTATGCAAGCTAGGCCGTCTTCCTAGTCCGTCTCCTGTAGGTTAAGGCATGACATGGGCTCTGTACTTGAAGAATTCCGCTAGTTGTGTTGAAATCGCCATATTGGCAATATTGTAAGTTTTGTAATCAATAAATTATGGATGTTATAGTGATACTGGTCGGTTATGCTCACGGCGCACTGATCATGGGAACGTGACTTGTATGCATAACAGGTACTCTCGGACCATAAATCCGGGGTGCTACATGGCAGATGGATGTCAAAGCAGCTTTCCTTAACGGAAATTTAACCGAGGACATGTATATGATACAGCCGAGGATTTCGTTGATCTGTCTAACTCTGACAAGGTATGAAAACTTCATAAATCCATTTATGGGTTGAAGCAAGCATATCGGAGTTGGAACATTCGTTTTGATGAGGTGGTCAAATCATTTGTCTTCATCAATAGTGATCATGACTCTTGTTTATACAAGAAGTTAAGTGGGAGCAAAGTAAACTTTCTAATCTTATATTTGGATGACATATTACTGATTGGAAATGATGTCCGGATGTTGCAAGAAACCAATGAATCATTGGAAAGGAGTTTCTCAACGAAAGAATTGGGTGAGGCAACGGACATTCTAGGAATCCGGATCTATAGAGATAGATCAAGACGGCTCATTGGATTGAGTCAGAGTACATATTTGGACAAAGTGTTTAAGAAGTTCAACATGGAATAAACTAAGAAGGTGTTCTTACTGATGTACCATGGTGTAAAACTTAGAAAGACTCATTGTCCTTCAACGACTAATGCGCGAAGTCGGATGAGTGAGATTCCGTATGCTTCTACAGCCAGATCCATCATGTATGCCATGATTTGTACTAGGTCGGATGTTTCCTATGCTCTAACTGTTGTGAGAAGATACCAGGCTGATCCTATTGAAATCCAGTGGACAACGGCTAAAAATTTCATAAAGTACTTGAGAAGGACTAAGGATATGTTTTTGGTTTATGGAGGTGAAGACGAACTCAGTGTAAAGGGTTACATAGATGCGAGTTATCTTACCGACTCTGATAATTCTCATTCATAATCCGGGTATGTGTTTGTGATAATCGGAGGGGCTGTGAGCTAGAAGGGTTCGAAGCAAGAAACTGTGTGTATCTATAACAGAGGATAAGTATATTGCCGCCTCAGAGGCAACAAAGGAAGCTATTTGGATGAGGAATTTCTTCATGGATCTTGGTGTGGTTTAGGGCTCGTCCAATCCGTTAGACGTGTATTGTGACAACAATGGTGCTATTGCACAATCTGAGGAACCTAGACAACACCAGAAGAATAAGCACATACTCATGCGGTACCACCTGATTCGCCAGTTCGTGGACCAGGGTGATATCAAGTTATGCAAGCTACACACAGATACAAATATTTCTGATCCGTTGAGAAATGCCGCTACCACAACCGAAGCATGAGGAGCACCTCAGAGATATGGGCATTAGATGCCTAGACATGTGATGTCGGAAGATTGACTCTAGTGCAAGTGGGAGAATATTGGGAATATGCCCTAGAGGCAATAATGTATGATGAAATTCCCACTATATTCATAAAGATATTAAGGTGTGCTTGTATAAACATCTGATGTGTATCACTGAATATGTGATTCAGTTGTGGAACTATACATTCATACTGTTTGTATTAAACATCCTTGCTCATTGAGGTTGTGCTGGACACACAACTTAGACTAATGTGAAAGTCGGCAGATGACTCGGTTCCAATTGTCATGGGCATGGTTATGCTATTCCGATTTAAATAGATTCGGCTAAAGAGTTTAGCGAGTCGAATTGACCCATATTGATATACAACAAACAAGTCGTCATTTGTATGTCTCAATCGATGTAATCCTTAGACCTCAGGCTGTTGTATAATATGAGTTGAGGATCAACGACTTAGGTTTTGTCAAACGCTGATCCGTAACTAGGCAGTTATAAAGGCAGAGTTTAGGTCGATGGAGAATCAAGTTGCGTGATGTGAATAATCAAGATGGTATTTTCCCCTCCACCTAGAGAGATATTCTCTAGGCCCTCTCGGATGATATGATTCGGAAAGCCTGGCCATGCACGACTTGGTTAGGTGTTAACCGAGGCGATCGACTAAGAGTTAGTCAGATGAATCACTTATCTCGAATCGATAAGAGAGTCAGACTATTTAACGGGTGAAAATTATTCGCCTATAGTCTGACAATGTATATCATGAGGGAAAAGGGACTTAGACGTAAGTAGCATTGGACAGGCATGTCATCATGACTCTTTGGTACTTGGGAATCTGCATGTTCTGCTAGGAGCCACTACAGATTGATAGATTGAGAGTCAGACTCCAACCGTGTTCAAGTTGCCATAAGCCCATGGGGTCACAAACTTAAGAGCGTGAGCAAGTTCAGATTGTATCTGAACCGGAAATCTGTTTGGGTTGGGCCTAAACTGAATTTGGGTTGAGTCAGTGAATCGGACTCATAGTGACTACTAATATATGGGATTTAGTGAATGGGCCTCAAGTGAGTGGATCCCACTTTCACTCCCTATGTATAGTGGGGCACAGAAACCCAGGAGGGTTAACTGTTAGGTCATTCCATGCGTTGGAAACCCTATCTCCACAACAGTCCTGCTGCCATAACAAACCTAGCAAGTCACTTCGGCGCTCATCATATGTGTGGACACCAGCAGAGGCACTGCATGATCAGCATTTGGACTATCATTGTTGGATCAAGATCGTTATAATTGCACTGCATCAATAGACATACTACATTAGTAATCCGCTGAAGGGTTTGCAACATAGAAAACAAAAAATTTCCTACGATGGGAACTATGTACCAAGATCTATCTACTAGATACAAACAACGGGCGGATGTATATCCGTAGAGAACATACCCTTGAATACCGACAAAGCTTAACGAGTTGAACTCGTGGTTGATGTAGACGATCTCTTGCCGACCTCAAGATCGAGAGGAAGTCCTAGCGCCGCAAAGCAGCAGCGCATCCGTGCTCGCACACACGTACAAGACACCGAGCAACCTCCACCTCCTCGCTCTAGCGATGCAGCGTAAGCACAACCCTTTCTTGCTGAATAGCCACCGGGAACATGTATCTCGCTAGTCCGAGACCATGGGGGATAAATTCTAGAGTCGGAGAGAGATCCTTCACAAGGAGGTGTTAGTGAGAGAGAGGGAGAGGGGTGCCTTTTATGGGAGAGGGGTGGCCGGTGCATGGGGTGCCCCCTTGCCCTCCCCTCATTCATGTGGGTGGACACTCCACTCACAAAATTCCTTTAAATTCCCTCCACTCAAAATCCCAGACAAAATTGCTATTAAATTTCCACCAAATTTAATGCAAACTCTCACTAAATAAAACTCTTTTTATTTATTCAGAATTTTGTCAATTACTTTAATGACAAACATTCACATATAACCCCTTGCTAGAATTTCATTTCACATGCAAAAACACTTTCTGCAATTTCACCCAAAAACCTATTTCGGTATCTAGTGAAATAAATTCTTGTGCTAGTTATTCTTTCCGGCAAGAAACTTTTGCTCCAATTGGATGTCAGTGTCCCTTAAGTGTGTCACCCTAAGGTTCACGAATAATGCGGACATGATCGAGACCCTTCTCCGATCAGTAATCAGAAGCGGGACCTGGAGATCCATACTGACTCCCACACATTCAACGATGACTTTCCTGTGATCGTCGGAACCTTTTACGCTAGTATCTTAATCCCTTTGTTTCATGATATATTACATGTCCGAGATTCGATCATCGGTATCTCCATACCTATTTTGATCTTGTTACCGACATGCACTCTTTTCTCGTTCCCGTGATATAACATTCTAGTGATCAAATCACTTGCTTCCAAGCTAACCAATGTGATATCACCGAGAGGGACAAGAGTATATCTATCTGTCATCGGGATGAACAAATTTCACTCTTGATCCATGAGCCTCAACATAACACTTTAGTAGTTTTGAAGCCATCTTTATAATCACCCAGTTACAGTAGGACATTTGATGTCATCAAGAAACTCTTCCGGTGTTAGTGATTGACATGATCTCATGGTCTAAGGATTAGGATCACTTCGTAAGTTGTTTATAGCAATATAAACTCAATGAATTTGATCACAATGCTATACTTCGGATGAATGTACATCACATCATTACACGAATGTTGTGATCTCGTTATTAACAACATCCAATGTCTATGATCAGGAAACAGTGATCATCTTGTTAATCAAAGGGCTAGTTTACGAGAGAGGCATAACTAGGAACTTTCTGTTTGTTTATTAAACACATATGTATTAATGTTTCCGTATTAATACAATTATAGCATAAAAAATAAACATCTATCATATACTTGGAATACACATAATAAACACTTTATTATTGCCTCTCAGGGCATATTCCCTTCATCCGCAACTGCGCGTCTAGTGGTAATCCTCGTGGCCTTCTACCTCAGCTAGATCTTGGGATAACCGCGTAGGGAAAAAAGTTTTGTTTTTCTCCTCGTGGCCCAACACCTAGATAATCCCCCGCAATCGCATTCTACTAAGAAAAACATTACATTCGCCTTGTCGTAGGGACCCATGCACAACCTGGTGACCTATTAGGCGTATGATATCAACAAATACACATTGTACATAGAGGAAATGGACAACAAGTGTGACTATCAGAACTTAGGGGTAACATCCTAATTCTACACCGATGAAAACATGAAGGAAAGATTCTACTGAAGGATCGAGGAGATCTAGGATCTGGACTATTGTGGAGAAGAGGTGCCGATGTTGCGTGTCAGATGGGCCATGAGCGTCGAAAGAGAAGATCGGTATTTCACAACCATCGTTATACCCGAAGCCACCAAATCCAAGGTCGCCGGTCATAACGTCGTTGTGAAAATGAGCCATTGGTATTGGCTAGAAAAGTGGACCAATTATTTTTATTACCGACCCGACAAATCCTACCAGTGTTGTCGTGAGGAGAGGAAAAACAAACATCATCGGGATGGATGGAGTCGCCAATGAGCTAGACTTCTCCAGTACGGTGACCCAAAGATCGAAGATGACGATGACTATGATGAAGCAACATACATCAGAAGAAGAAAATGGACAACCCTACCCCAAAAAGTTAGCACGTTTGAGAGAATAAAAATTAAAGTTCCGGGGCTAAATTATTCAACTGGGACAAAGGACGTGTCGTGTGTGTGGGAATGCATATTATTAATGTACACATTTGTACCACTTTTATGATATCTATGTACCAATTTTGACATATAGCGTGATGGTGATGCATTTTACTTGTAAGATGTTTGTGAGTGTGGGACATCGGATTTACGGTTCCCCATTATGCTTGCAATTAATGTTCCCATGAACAGTGAGCCATGAGCATAACTGATGAGTATCATTACAACATCTAGAAAGTAGTGAGTACAAAACTTACATCATTGCCATTATGGCGATTACAATCATCAATAGCGGAAGTCTTCATTCGCAGAACCCATGTCAAGTCTTAACATATAGGAAACTAACTGGGGAGAAGGCCTAGCTCGCATAGACGTCAGCATCTTCTTTGTTTTTCTCGATCCTATGAAAGTCTGGCCAAGTAAATAGCCAGGTACAATGCCGGTGGGTACGTTGAATGTACTCGCAAACCACCTTAAAAGAACAATAATAAAGGATATACGATATGGGTGTTATAGTAGGAGGGCTACGTAAGAGGTTCTTTTATAAACTAATTTCTCTTGTAGATATAGCATGTCTATATCTTTGTTGAAAACTTCTGTAAAACGTTTGAAAAGTATTTTTGAAAAGTTTCTAGAAAACATTAGGATTGGGTCACCCATTTGATTTTTCTTCCGGTCATCCCATGACCAAACTCCTTCCCTTCCTTTCCGACCATCCCATGGTCAAAACATTTCCAAGCCATTGATTTTCCGATGTCCTATTTGAAATCAAAACCAGCACCGCTCTGCATCAACCTTCCCAACCGTCCATGACCGAGGACTCGACTATTCGAATAGATTTACACTCTACAGAGGTTGTACACTATAACCACACCATCCGGGTAGCCTTCCCTGATCTACATCGATTGTGGGTCGAGTAACCGGTCAAGACTCTCTAGATTCCTACTCCAATATAAGTGCCTACCCTATGAGTGTTCTTCCCTCAACACCAGGACGCCCTATATAGTTCCCAAAGCCAACCGGAGCGCCTTTTCCACTGTACAGAGTTTGAGATTTCAATTAGGGGCTCATAATAACATGAGGAGGCCCGTAGACCCTTAGTTCCTTCTCCCGGTCGATGTTTTACATGGACCGTTTACCAGAGAAGGCCCAACCTCCAGGGATTCATATCCCCTATAGTAGTTGTGAGGCAGCTTATACCAAAGTAAACAAACTTCAAATCCATCCATGTCCCATTCTAGAGTAATGTGGTTGCATGGGTTAATTGTTCTGGCAAAACTGCAAAGAACAGGTTGCATTTTCATAAAAAGATTCCTCCATCTTTCGTCCATCCTTATTTTGAAACAAAACCTTTTTTATTTTTAGAATATCTCTTGGTAGGTCAAACCTCAACAAGGTTTTGCCATGAAATTTTTTTAAAAACTTTTCTGGGGTCTTCCCATCCTATAGTTTTGCTTCGGCTAAAACGGGGTATCGAAGGGGTTATGTTGTTAAACACCATCTACTATACTAGGGACAAATAGGTGTCATCAAGGGTGTTGTACTTAGTAGTACAAATGTGTCATGGTTTGGAGGAGCCAAACCAATACCAGATATAAAACATACTAGTAAAACCATGCAATTTTATATAAACATGTACATAAACCATGCATAAGTAAAATAGTAGGACCAAGGCGTATGTGCAAGATGATGGCTTGCATGTGACCAGCGAGATATCCCTTGACTTTTTTAGAATACCAGAATACCAATAGCAATAATAATGATACGAAAAATCAGTTGATTCCTTCTTGTCAGCGTCACACAATCGCAACTATCGCCGTTATCGAGCATACATGCAAACAAACAATACCACATTCAATACAATGCATGCAAGCATCAATACATACAATAAGCACAGGACAATACAAGTTTATAAACCAGTAGGTGTTGAGTGGTTGGATTTAGAGCATGTGGAAATGCTTGATGGGCATTTGAGGATTTTCTTAATGATTTTGGAGGCCAAAACTACTTATTAAAGGGGTTTTAAACCCAGTTCAAGTTCTGTATGACATAAATATGCCAAAGGATATAATCAGATAAGTATTAACAAAATGAAACCAACAAAAGTGGTTTCACTATTTTATCAATTGCCCTTGATTTATAATGTATTTTATAGTGATTAAAACTCTAGCTTTAGGGAACAATTCACCAAAAAAGTTTTGTAGGTCCAAAAATTATTCCCTTGGATTATTATGTAGGATTTGATGGACTGGTTCACTGAGATTTGGAATCACTTCAAAATATTTAACATAATTCCCTCAAGAAAATCCCAAACCAGTTCTGGATGATATTTGGCTTTTTTACCAGATTTAATCTACAGGAGATTTTGATGTTATTCCAAGGGAACATATTAGGTATTTGATATACCTTTCTATAGAATTTGGAAACATCCTTTTTGGATTTCTAGAACTAATGTAGTTATTTTATTAGTTAATAAACCATGCACAGAATAGTTTAATTCACAAAAATTCAACCAGGGCTAAATAAATTATGAGCTCCTAGTGTTTGAAGCATATTGGTGTGCATATGTTATAGGAGTTGGAATTAAGTCAATACCAAATTTGGTTTGACCCAAGTAAATTCCTAGAGGCATAATAGGGTTGTTTTTGTTATTTTTGCAATGTGCAAAATAGGAAGCCAAACAGTATGGGTCCAAGGCGACATGCAAGGTATCTAAGATAACTTTCAGACCCAAAAAGGGTTATGCTATTTGGAGTGGCGAAACTCACAGAAAGAATTTACTAGTGTAAAAGATACTTTTCAGTATTAGATATATTGTAAATTCTCTAGAACATATTTTGGTCAACTAAAGCTTCTGAATGTTCAACAAAACATCTAGAAACTCTATAGTTTTTAGATTTGGTCATTTGGAGCTATATTTAAATTTCAAAACGATTTAAACCAAATAGATACTTTAGATATTTAAAGGGTAAGAATACAAGAAGGAGGGACTGGAGTTGCTGGGCTTGCCCGGCTCAGCCATGGGCCACATAGGGGATGGCCGGCCCAGCTCGCGGGTGATGCGCGCGGCTGCCGCGGATCAAACCGATGATGGATGGGGCCCGCGGTCAGCGACTCAGAGCTACCGAAGGGGTATGGGGTAATCTAGGGCGTAAATCTAAACGAAACCGACGGTGGGGAGTCGTCTTCCACCTCCCAACGCAAGCTGATGGTGACGGAAACCCTAAGGGCAGCGAGGGAGCACGAGGAGGCTGACCGTGGGCTCACCGACGACAGGGAAGAGGCGGAGAAGACAAGTTTATCGCTGATGACTCCAATGATGGGTGTTAGAGACGACCTCGGTGCAGAACCGCTTGTTCCCGTGGTGGACAGAGGAAGGGCGACTCCGATCTCATCCACGGCGGTGCTAGGGAGGGAACTAAGAAGAAAACGAGGCCGAGTTAGATGCAGTGGAAGGAGGGGAACTCAGCACCGTGACATGCAGAAGGAGAAATGGGTGGGAGAGGTGGCACCCGAGAAGATCTGATAGATGGCCGAGGTGCTCTCTTCTCTCTTTCTCTAGGGCAATCCAGGGCAGGTGGGGCAGAGAGGGTACTAGGGGAGGTGTGTGGGAGTTAGAGGATGCAAATGAGCAGGTGAGGGTGCTAGGGATGGTCTCTAGATTTTTTATCCCGAGGGGAGAATCTTATGGTGAACCAAGTTCATGGAGATCTTGGGGAGGAGGGGTATGGCACTGATTGGTCAAGGGAGGAGGTGGGACCTGGTAAATGACCAGAGAGATGGGAGGCTTGCCGCTGCGGTGAAGATATTTTGCAACACATGAGGGCCGCCTATTTCTGTCCTCTCTCAAGAACATGAGACAAAAGAGGGGTGAGTAATAGTGCTATGCTACACTGTAGCATGACCAGGGAGAGATGTGTTTGCTATGGGCATTGCTCTGCAATTTTGGAGGGATTTGGAGAAGGGTTTAGTTTATGTTTTAATTTGTTTGCACAATTTGATCAATAGGGTGCTCGTGAAGTAAGTTGAAAATTTTGCATTTGGCAAGGTGGGGAAAAGGTACTGGTGGGTATATAAGGTCAATGCATAACCCTAGGAATTACTTAAGGTTTTTCCAAATATTATTGGTCCACTTAAGATCATTTATTCAAAAAGTGCAGAAATAGTTTCTAGAAGCTCATTTGATATTTTACATTGTACAAGGTTGGTTTTTGATGTTAGATGGTCCCAAATACCATATCACACATTGGAGAATTTTCTTGGATGTTATTTAGAAGGGAAATTATTTTTAGAAATTAATTCTTGTTTTTGCCATTTAATAAAAAAGGCAAAAACAAATAATAAAGAATCTCAAAAATATTTATTTTTGAGATGGAAAGATAGGGTATGATGTATAGGCATCAATGGGCCTTGAGTTGGCAATGTTGTTTGGAGAAAAACAAACTTGTCTTTATAGGCAAGGCTTTTAGGATTTTGCCAAAAATGGAAATTAAGTAGTTTGAGGTGTTAAATAATTATGGGAATTTTTTTATAAATGATTATATCCAAGGTAGATGATGTCAATGGAAATAATTTTTCCACCTTGGTTATTGAAAATCAAGATAGATTTTGGAAGAGAGAAAGGATTAAAGGTTCTAGGGTAGTGATATTTTGATACCACCAAAACATGGTTGGATTAGGGAGATCATAGATCACCTTGGTACAAGGGGTAGATTTAACACCCCAAATTTAGGTAAATAGTAATTAGGATTTTGATTGTGCATTACTGAGCATCATATCTTAAACATGCATTGAAGAAATAAAATAAAACCCTAAACCCTCTTTGGAAAACCTATTCATATGGTTTTGAGTATTTTGAAAATTCCAAAATAAATGGATCCCAAATGGTTTACAAGGTCCCCTGAGGATTTTATATACTTTATAAAAGCCTCTGATATTTTGAAAGTTTTCAAAATAGTTTGCAATATGAAAATACAAAGAGAAAACAGAAAATAAAAAGGTTTTGTTTAAGAAAATGGAGCCAGCAGCCATACCAGGCCAGCCCAGCTTCCTCCCCTCTCCCTGCCGCCCACCCTCACAACCACCCGTACCGCCAGCAAACTTTGCTGCGGCCCTTTACCAGCCCAGCGTGGCCCAACATTGGCCCGTACCCCTTCGTTGTTTTTCCCCGTCGTCTTCCTCGCCGATGGATCGAGGAAGCACCTCGTTGTCGCCAGCGCCGCCGTCGTCGTGCCAAGATATGCGCCGCTGCCCATGGACGCCTACAAGACTCTCCGCCTCGGCAAGGATGAAACCTAGCAAATCACTTCTTCCTCTTTCTCACTCTCTGGCTCTCCAACGCGCAAACCCAAAACCCTAACCCTAGGTTGTTGTTTGCCACCATCATTCTAGACCGCCCCGAGCCTCACTGTTTGTCCCAGGAGCTCCATCTCACCGCCCTCATCCTCCATGCCGAAGAACGCAAGCCGGGGATCCCTATACTCGCCGGAATCGAGCTTGATGTTCTGCCGGCCATCGTAGCCATTATCGTTAATTCGCTTCCCCGATCACTCCATCGTGTTCGTGGTGAGATCTTGAGCACGTCAGTGCCCCTATCCATCTCCCTCTGTTCCTAGATCGCCACCTCTCCGTGGGCCTCTGCCACCCGCCATAGTACATGGTCACCGGTGATGCTCCGGTGACCAAATCCGGGCCACGCCACCACTAAATGGTTCGCCTCAGCCTCCTCTGTGCAACTACCCTAAGCACAGCCTGGCGCGCACAGCGAATCCTCGAATTCGAGCTCAACCTGAGAGCCTCCATGGCTGATGTCCGCATGACATGAGCATGAGGTCATATTTCCCTTTTCTTTTAGTTTAATCTTTTCTGTAATTCTTTTCTTTTTTTGAAGGCTAATTCTACGAGGCAACTGCCCCACAGCAATTTATTAAAGAAAACAAAGCAAAGTTTACAAGAATAACAAAAGTATAGAAAGAGACCTACACCCAAATTATATAGATACATACAACCCACATATACAAAGCAACACCAACATTAGGGCAATGCATCAATCCAAGCCAGAAGTAGAGCTTTATGTTTGGCCATAATCCTATATTGCAGAAAGGTCATATCATGAATGAATTTACCCCTCCATTTAGCAAAAGTAGGTCTGTCGTTGTTGACAATTTTGCCATTTCTAAGCAACTGTATATTCCAGCATCTAATAATAAGCACCTCCATGAAAAAAGGTTTATTAAAAGACATTCTGGCCTGAGAAACAACATGCTGCAGATCATCATGAGGCTGCTAAATGATTTGTAGATAGTTCCAGATGCGCAAGATGAAATTGCACTCGAAAAATAAGTCAATCCGATCCTCATACACATGAAAAGGGCAAATCTCACAATGAGTGTCGTTAGTAACATTCTAATGCCTTCTTTGAAGCAAATCCCTCGTGTTAAGCCTGTCCCTCAAAAGTAACCAAGCAAAAACCTTCGTCTTCATCATAGGTACCGATTTCCAAATCCATCTATACACATTAGGCAACTGAATGTATGCATGGATCAGCTTATAAAACAAACTAGACGAGTACCCTTCACCCCATTCATATGTCCACACATCATTCTATGTAGAAAGAGGGTTATTTACCAGAATCACCTTTAGCTCCTCTAGCTCTTGGTATGCCACCACATACATAGGTAAAAAGAAAAGAGTATGAATGTCCTGAATTGAGTAAACATGAGCAGCAGACAAGTTTTCATTCAGCACATATGAAAATAATCTGGGGAACCTTTCCTTAAGAGGATACTTACTGCCCTGTAACTCCCAATTATCCAACCAGAACAATAATGTGTCCCCTCTATCCAAGGTAACTGCAACAACAACACAAAAAATTTCAACTTGCTTGAGTATGTCCCGCCACCAAAAAGTTCCACATATATTCTCCGCATGTGGCACTTTATCAGAGTAGTATGAACTTTTAATCAGACGAACCCAAGGGATATCCTTATTGTTATAGAATTTATCTAGGAACTTGATAATCAATGCTGCATGTTTTTTCTAGAAATCGATCACTCCAAGACCTCCATGTTCCTTTGGCAAGAAAACAATCTCCTACGCTGCAAGAGAAGGAGGGGGATAAACGTGCTTCCTTCTCCAAAGACATTGCCGTAGGATCCTATCCAATTGAACTCTTAGCCCCTTGAGCAGTTGCAGAGTGCATAAAAATGAAGTGGAATAGATTCAAGAGCCGAGTTGATAAATTTTAACCTTGCACCTTGTGATAGGAAACTAGAGCTAGAGTTCAATTTCCTTTCAAGGCGGCAGACCAAAGGTGTGAGTTCTGAAATAGTAGGCCTTGTGGTGCTCAACGGAAGGCCTAAATATGTTAACGACATCAAAGCAATCTGACATCCAAAGTCCTCAGATAGTTCATTGATCAATTCAGTTGACACATTTATTGGGATCATTTGCGACTTGTTATTATTTATTTTTAAACCAGTTGAAAGTGAGAAGCTATGGCGCAGAAGCTTCAGTGCCCTCATCTGATCAATATTTGCCGGCATAATCGTTAGAGTATCATCCGCATACTCTATGATTGGGAAGTCCTCATCAATCATTTTAATAGGTCTATTAATTTCACCCAAACTGGCCAACTCATTTACTACAGACTGTAAAAGATCTGATCCAATAGTGTATAGTAATGGTGATAAGGGATCACCCTGACGAACTCCACGCTTGCAAGAAAATTGCTTTCCAGGAATTCCGTTGAGAAGAACTGTCGAAGTTCCTGAAGAGAGAATTGCTCTCACCCACCCAATCCACTTCTCATTAAAACCTTTGTGTTTCAAGATCTCTAGGATGGCCTCATGCTCGATTGTATCAAATGCTTTTGCAAAATCCAACTTAAGAATAACAATGGGCTTCATGGATACATGACACAGGAAAATATATTCGAAAGACCACGCTAGGAAATCTTCTATTGATCTTGCACAAAGATACCCATACTGATTCTTATGTATGCATTCCAATATTTTTTCCTGCATCCTATTAGCCACCAATTTTGTAATAAATTTTTAAAAAAATATTAGATGTGAAGAAAATCATTAACCTCCAAAGGCGTTTGCTTTTAGGCACTAAGGTAATGAAAGAACCGTTAATATTTGCCAACTTCAGCTCTCTAGCATGGAAATCATGTGCTAGTCAGTAAAATTCATCTTGAACAATGTGTGGCACCCCGGATTTACGGTTTGAGAATACCCGTTATGCATACAATTCACGTTCCCATGATCAGTGAGTCGTGAGCATAACCGACTAGTATCATTACAACATCCATATAATAACGACTACAAACTTACAAAGTGGCCATTATGGCGAATACATCACAAATAGCGGAAGTCTTTAGCGCAGAGCCCGTGCCTTAACCTACAGGAAACTGACTGGGAAGACGGCCTAGCTCGCATAGACGTCAATACCTTCGTTCCTTCTTAACATCTGCAATCTGGACAAGTAAACAGCCAGTGACAATGTCGGTGAGTATATTGTATGTACTCGCAAACCACCAAGACAAGGGTAAGAAGAAACATGCATATTGGGCTGTGGCGACATAGCTCTAGACTATATTTGTTTTGAAAGAAAACCTAACAATGTCATCTCTATATCTTTGTTGAAAAAGAGTTTTTGGAAAATATGACTCCTTTTTGAAAACCCGGACATCTTCACATCCTTGTTAAAAAGATTTTTAAAAACAGTTTGGTTGCAAAACCCTTTTTAAAACCTTATCGACCATCTCTGGTCAAAACACATATTTTAATAATCTTTCCTCGTGACCAAGTCACATCCTTTATCTTATCGAAACTCCTAGCTCTTGCCATTCAAACCGTCCTTGTCCATGGACACGGCTATTCGAATAGATTACACTCTGCAAAGGTTGTGCACTTTATCCACAAAAATCAATACATCAGCCGGGATAAAACCACGGCCTGCTACACACGGTAGACAGGGGTTCAGATAATCAAACTTGAACCTTTCATTTCTCGATCCCTAGCAACGACGGCTTTTTCTTTTGTGTTTATCTCTCTGGTACGTGTATGGGGTACTTCAACCCTGGTCCTTCCTTCCGTACTGACCCCTACCTCCAGACCGAAGCCTGACCGGTATCAGTAGTGACAATCTTTCATCCGTACTTCCTCAAAGTATACCGTCCGCGAGAGACCCAATTGTTGCACCGGTACCTTGCCCCCGGCAGCCCGGATTTCAGGGGATTTCTACCCTTTAGCGAGTAAGAGAAGCCCCGGCTAATGACTACAAACTACGAGCTAAGCCCTAGCGACTGAGGTAATGTGGTTGGATGGATAAAATTGTTCCGGACATTGGCTTAGAACATCCCTTCCTTTCTCTTGCTTGAATTTTTCTTCATCCACCTCGTATCTTCTTTTAGTAAAACTTCCACTCGGAAAGGATGACTCTTTCCAAGGTTTTTATTTTGAAAACTTTGTAGTAGGGTATAACCCAAAATAATTTTATCGTTGAAAATATGTGGGTTCCAAGAGGGAAGATGCTAATCATCTTAGCCTCGTTCTAAGGGGTAAAGATAGGTGTAGATAGGGTAGGTGTCCTAATGGACACTCATTCATAACTTGGAGGAGACAAGTTACTCATGTATTTATATTTGAAACAAGCCATCACTAGTGGAGAACGGGGCACTAGTGGAGAACGGGGCACTAGTGGAGAACGGGGCACTAGTCCCGGTCCTAGAGGGCCTCTAGTCCCGGATGGCCAGCCGGGACTACGGATATGGGACTAGAGGTCCCAGCCTTTAGTCCCGGTCCAGTTACGGGTCGGGAATAAAGGATGTGCACGTGGCAGCGTAGCAGTGCGAGGGGGTGGTCTTTAGTCCCGATCCGTATTACGGGCCGGGACTAGTTCCTTTCTTCCGCGGCAGCATTTTACCAATTCGGCTGTCGCGGCAGCCGATGGGGGTTTCCGCTGCGGTAGAGTTTTTGGGCCGTTTTCTGCCGCGGCAGGAGGATAGGTAGAGGAGGGTTGCGTTTGGCGTAAAGTGACATGCAACAAAGAGATCACAACCCGTCTAATATAGATATAATTCTATATTACATATAATTCTACATTACATAAATGGAGATCACAACCCTTCTATTCGGTTACAAGTTCATTAAATCACGGGTAGCCGGAGGTATGGTATTTTCCTTCTTGGTTTATGACATGGTCAACAAGAAATCCTGCCAATTCCTCTTGAATTGCTACCAGACGCTTCCTTGGATCGAGATTCCCCCGCAATCTTTCCAACTATATATAAAAGAAGGAGGTCAATATGAATATCAATAGTCATAACAAATATTATGAATAACACTCAACAAAATTTGTGAATATATTGCTCACGTACTTCGAAAAATGTCTCTCCGTCCCGCTCACTGACCTTGGAGCGAATGTACTCGCACACGAAGTATCCACATAGGTTAGTACCTGGTGGTTGCCTCTCGCGCTTTACGACAAAAGGTTTCAATCAAATAATAATCAAGCATGATATGATGGTATTGAAACTAGAATTGAAGAGATGCGCGGATCTAGCTCGTACTACTTACATCGATCCAATGAAAACTAAGTTCGTCTTTAAATTCACCAACCGTAGCATTGGTGAAAGCTTTCCAAACCCTGCCTGGCAAAAAAAAGTGTTATTAGTTACTTGATATCTCAGGATATATATGAACGAAAGAGACTGATATAGTCCGATAATGACTGAAATTACCTCTGAAGCGCATATTTAATGAATGTGTACTCTGATTCGTCTCTCATTAGTGAGTCCTTGATTTCAACTCTTCCAGCGTCAACTTCAATGGTTAGCAGAATCCAGTGATAGCTGTGCACGTTTATATACGTCAGTAACTCATCAATTACACTTAGCAGAATCAAGTGATCTGTACAAGGAAGTAACACTCTTACCTATAGTTGTAGGGAAACAATATTCTTTGTTTGTAATGTTGCCTCAATAAGACCCTTAGCAAATTATGCTCCGTGTCCTTGGGGTATTCCTTTAGCAATCTTTGATTAAACCATTGTGGGTCGATGAACCCAGTGCCAAAGATTTTCTTACGGTCACATTCATCGCCCTTCATTCTGTATAATAGAATATAGTGAAGATAATTACATGCAATAAAAGAGCTGGGTTAGAGACTTTATCATAGAAATAAATTAACCACTTACAGACAATAGGTAGCGAGGAGACTCAAGTCAAGGGCATCTTGTTTGAATAACATATAGAATTCCTCAAAATAAATTTGCAACTAGTCTTCACCATTAAAATGCTCACTTGTAATTCTCACAAGCAGCGCTGACAATTGATCTTCTTCATCGCATGTAGAGATTTTCTCGTACCACTCATGCAGTCTTCGCATTCGAGTTGGTAGAAATTTGACCTCATCAGGTCTGACCAGAGTCTTCCCGTATTCATATCTCCATGCAAATTCCTCTTGTATGGGGATATGCCCGCCTAGCGCTTGATCAACTATAATATTAGCACCTTTGGAAAATTCCATTGCTATAATATTCTGATGATAAGTTTTGGATAACACCTTGAGCGGGGCGATCGATTTTGCCTACATTCCGAGTTGCGCAACCTCTCTTTTCCCGCTGCTTGAAGTAGTATTTCCTGGAGTATTACCGCTGCTTGCAGTAGTATTTCCTGAATTCTTCCTACCAATTCTCAGCAGACAGCGTTTGTAGTCATCAGCCTTATTACCTCATATTGCGATGGTTGCTCAAGAAACCCCTTTGCCCAGTTTTTAGCTTTCGGATCAAATATTTGTTTTGGCTCGGGAGCTTTGGGTGCAAAGAAGGATTTAACTTGGGCATCATTAATCGCTTTGGTTTCCTCATTAGTCATCTCGTAAGTTAACTTGGGAGGAGGCGGCGGGATTTTCTTCACCTTTTTACCTTTGGCTTTCTTCTGACTAGTATTTATACTAGTTGACTGAGAGACCGCCTTCTTTGTCTGACACGGCGACGACGGAGTGGGCTGACACGGCGGGGAAGGAGTGGGCTGATGCGGCGGTGGACTCGTGCTATGGTGGTCGTCCCACTCCTCATGTGGACTTGCTGGAGGCGGCAGACTTGGCTGATGCGGAGGAGATGGTGGTGGCTTGGGTGAGCCTAGAAACACGATGTATTTCTTGCGCCATAGAATGATAGAGCCCTTGACTTCTCCTAGCGTGCTCTCATCTTCAGGTCCAGGGATGTCATGTTGTAGTGTTCATATTGAGGTAGAATCTCACCCACCCCGACACGAGCATAGCCATCTGGAATCTCTTTGCAATGCCAACGTGCTTCAGGTTCAAAAGATAAAGCATAGCTGAGAGCCGCCTTGAAGGATAAGTTCATCACTCCCACATGCAGCTCGCAGCTTGTCTTCTCAGTGATATTGTCCACGGGATAGCGATCTATCGGATCGGCCGCCGTGGAAGTGACACTGCTTCTCCGCTGAGATGGGTTGGCCCTTGCTGGCGCATTTCGTCCATCTGCTTATGTTGCTCTTTTAGCATGGCATATATTTCCTCGTTATTTCTTTCCATGCTACATAACCGGGATGCCTCCTCTATCTCCTTCCGCTTCTTTGCACTCGCTCGGCTTCTATAGGAGTCAGTATCCTGAGGAAACCCAGTCTTCCACGGCACAGAAGGTCTAAAGCCTCGTGTTCATCCTGGTTTTTTAGGATTCCCGAGGGCCTTTGTCAGCTCGTCGTTCTCTCTGTCGGGTTTGAAGTCACCCTTTTTAACCTCCTCAATTGTTTTAATAATTTCTCCATGGGGTGTAGCAACATTGGATTTTTAATCGAATATTAACTCCCATGTTTCCATGTCATACTTTGCCCCATGGGCAAGTAACCAATTCCTTACTTCGATGGGCCAGTCCTCTGTAGCTGGAGTGAGCCCTTGGGCACGCAAGGCTTTCTCGGCTTCCTCCCACTTAGGAACGGAAGTCCTGTAGCCACCTGTCCCCATCGTATAGTGATATTTCTTTTAACAGCAATTTCTTTATTCTTTATGGACCTTTTTTTGCTATTGTTGATTTCTTGTAGTCTAGAAATCTTTCCAGTGAGGTCGCTGCTTCTCTAGTGAGTCCTCGAATGCTGGAACTTTTCCTTCCTCGAGATATTCATAGTACAATCTTTTATTATAGTTATTGAACTGTTGGGCCATCTTCTTAAGAGCGAAACACTTAACTTTGGACCTCATATCATTTGTGGCCTCCTTAGTCTCTAAGACCGGTAAGGTGAAATGGCGAATGAGCTTATCCCATAGTATGTCTTTGTATATGACCTCGACATAACTCATATAATATTCATCGGCCTTTTCTGGCTTATTCCAGTTGATAATGCTGATCGGGACGTTGTACCTAACAACAAATCCACATTGATGAATAAATGTGTTTGCATTCTTTATGGGAAGCAACGGGACGCCCACTAGAGAGACCTCAACAATTGTGAGATGCGCATCATCGGGCATCCCTTTGGCCGGTCCTCGTTTACTGTTTTTAGATGGCGTGGTCGATGTTGATGTCTAAAATAAGAAACAACATTCGTTAATATATATATACAAATCAATTAATGCATCTATCTACTAGTGATCAAAAGGCTTAATAATATACCTCGCCAGACTTTGTCAAGGTTGGTCCATCATTTTCCAAGACATCATCGAAATTAAAACTAGTATGCGCTTCGACTTGAGGTTCTATCTCTATTCCCTCACCAGACTCATCTAGAAACTGTGAGCCATCTTCTGCTCCACAGTCTTATTCCCCATCCTGATCGACGAGCGATCCATCCTGATAGGGGAGCGGTCCTCCACCACCCAGTATCATATCGAATAAAGGCTCTTCACCTTCTCTACTGTTGAAGTGATCCATAGAATAACTTCTATGACATAATGTGCATATATGAGTAATAAAATTATTCTCGAATGACAAAAAAAGTATTAATATCATATAACATCTCGAATAACATATCATAAAACAACAAAGAAGTCATAATACATCTCGAATAACGACAAAGTAGTAATATCATATAAAAAACAACATCTTGTCTGATAACATCGCTCAAACTCAACGTCGACTACCGGCTCCTGAGCCGCGGGATGTGACCAACCAAATAGTCGGAACCATCACCGGACTATAACTAGGGTGTGATCCCTGAATAACCTGCCAGGTATGGGGGCCACCCTAGCGTCCAACATCACCATATAGCGACGGACGTGCTCTTCCTCCTCCCTGACGCGACGTCGTACCACCTACTCGGGGCCGGATCTCTCTGCACTCTGCCTGGGCCATGTGATCTCCACCAAAGAAGATCCGGGTCAACGACGACACCCGGATTCCTCACCAAGCACGCGTCCCTGACGGTAGCACCTCCCAGTGCCAGCCTGGCGGAGCCCAGTCTCGTACAACACCGCTAGAGCATAGTACTCCCTCGCTCTGGCCGAGTTGGCTACGAGGATGCCCGGGCATATCCTAAAGTAGGTATGGATTTGACCAAAAAATACACTCTTTAGGAAAAATACAATATATACAGTAAATACTAACTAATATCCTATATACTAAACAATATACACATATTTAGGAAAAAAATACACTATTTAGGACAAAATATACTATATATACACTATATACTAAATAATATCCAAATTAAATACTAAACAATATACACTACTTAGGAAAAAATACACTATTTATGAAAAAATACACTATGTATACACTAATACAAACTAATATCCTAAATACTAAACAATATACACTATATATTTAAAAAATACACTATACACTAAATACTACCTAATATCCTAAATACTAACTAATCTACACTATATATTGAAAAAATACACTAAATACTAATTAAATACTAACTAATATATCCTAAATACTAACTAATATATCCTAAATAATAAATACTAACTAAATACTAACTAAATCCTATATACTAACTAAGTACTAACTAATATATCCTTACACACTATGAAAAAAAGAGAAGAAGAAAAAACTTACCGGCGGCGCGGGGATGGGCCGGTGAGGGGCGGCGCAGAGGGAGGCGTCGGCGGCGGAGCGGGGACGGGCGGTGTCGTGCGAGAGGCGCCGGCAGCGATGTCGGGCGCGGCGGCGACGATCCGAACAGGGCGCGTGGCGGGGCGGCGAGCATCTACGGCAATGGTGGCGGCCTGGAGGCAACGACACGGGGCGAGGCGGCCTGGCAGTGTCAATGTGATAAACTAGGCGTCCCGGGAAATTGCTCGGACCAGGAGGAGGGCAGTGGGTATACCCACCACCTCTAGTCCCGGCACCAGCCTCCAACCGGGACTAGAGGTCTTTTCGCGGCACCATTTCGTTCTCGCGCGCAAAAACCTCTAGTCCCGGTTGGAGGCTGGGCCGGGACTAGAGGTTAATTTTTTTTAATATTATTATTTCAATATCTTTTGTTGTGTTATGATGAAAAATATGTATTATATATCAAATTTTGCAGAAAAAAAGATCTATAATGTAAATCTATTAGCATATTCTGTTATAAAACTAATATTTTGTTGAATTAAAAAATATATTTTGTATACTAGAGTTTGAATTTATTAATATTATTATTTCTATATATTTTGTTGTGTTATGATGAAAAATATGTATTATATATCAAATTTTGCAGAAAAAAAGATCTATAATATAAATGTATTAGCATATTCTGTTATAAAACTAATATTTTGTTGAATTAAAAAATATCTTTTGTATACTAGAGTTCTAATTTATTAATATTATTATTTCAATATCTTTTATTCTGTGATGCTGTAAAATATGTATAAATCAGATTTTGCAGAAAAAAAGATCTATAATGTAAATCTATTAGCATACTAAATATAGACCGGGACTAAAGCTTGCGGCAGACTAGGGAAGGCAGGACTAGGGCAGGCAGGCTAGGGAAGGCAGCACTAATGATATGGGTGAGTGTCGACATTATGTCATGCAGATTTTCCCTTGTCCTGGATGGTGTCGCCAACCGGGACTAAAGCTGAACCTTTAGTCCCGGTTGGAGACACCAACCGGGTCAAAACACGAGTGAGCACTAATAATAGGGGTGAGTGTCGACATTATGTCATGAGTGTCGACACTATGTTGAGCTGCTTGTGCTATAAATAGGCCAGTCCTCCAGCCAGTATGAGGCATCTCCAAGATCGATGGTTTGCGAAAGTAGGGACACCACTAAGGCCAGTTTCAGGGATATGCCGCCGGAGCCCAGTCCTCCAGCATCTCCAAGAAACTGGTCATAGAGGCACTCCCTAATATGTGAAATTAGGTTAGCTCCCATGCATATTGATCTAGTTAGAGAAGTTACAAGCTGCAAGATGGTCTTAGAGAGCAGGAACACCACTACGGTCAGTTTCAGGGAGATGCCGACGGAGCCCAGTCCTCTGGCTTTTCTAAGAAACTGGTCATAGAGGCACTCCCTAATATGTGACCACACGTGTTTGGAGATCAGATCTTCATGGTAAGTACGAATCGGGAAAACATCTTCATAGTTTGGGAAAGACGTAGTACGAATCGGAACTAAAGGCCCCCCTTTAGTCCTGGTCCAACCATAAAACGGGACTAATATACTCAAGACATTTATTAATATTTAAAAACTGAGACTACGGAATCAGGACTAAAGGCCCCCTTTAGTTCAGGTCCAACCACAAACCAGGACTAACACTCAATATTAAAAACCAGGACTAGCTAACACTCAGGACTAAAGCCGCCCCCTTTAGTCATAATCATGCCTTGTCCTATAGTACACAGCTTCAGGGTCTTCTTCGTCATCGTCATCGTCATCGTCATCGTCATCGTCAGCTGCCACTCCGGGATCCCACTACTAGGAAAACGGCTATAGGTAATCAGCACATCCGTGGCTCACATGGTTGAAGTGCCCCACGGCTAAAACAGGCGTGGCTCACCTTTGGGCAGTGTCCTACTAGTAACTAGAACAACCGTGGCGCACATGACTATAGTGCGCCACAGATGTGTGTGGGCCAGGGCCCTGTTGGCCGCACGCCAAACATCTGTAGCGCACTATAGTCATGTGCGCCACGGTTGTTAGTGTCAACCGTGGCGTACATGGGGGGGTGCGCTACGCCTAAGCGCATGCCCCCCTCTGCTGTGAAACGGCCACAAACATCTGTGGCGCACTCGGCCTAGTGCGCCACAGGGAGTAGGAGCATCCGTGGCGCACATGGCATAGTGCGCCATAGATGTTTGTACTCCCTGTGGCGCACTAGGGCCGTGTGCGCCACGGATGTGTCGATTTTTTTAGGACAGCACTTTATGTGCACATGTGTGACCACATCCACCACCCCACACTTCACTTTCCCCTTCTTCTTCCTCCTTAGATCTAGTCGGGATCTTCTCCTTCCCACCTCAATTTCTCCACCCATTCACCATTTTTAGCATGTAAAACTTGCTTTGGATGTTACATAAGTAATAGAGGATGTCTCCGGTCTCTCATCTCCTTCTCCGGTCGACGCGCGCACCTCTCCTTTCCATCTTTCTCGCGATCGGTCTCTCATATCGGTAAGTTGTCCATGTAAGGATGTGTTCATGTGTATATGGATGATGTGCTCATATGTATGTAGATGATCGATGCTCATGATGTGTGTATGTGGAGAGGATCGATGGTCATATGTGTGTGTATATGGAGAGTATCGATGATGCTCATGCATGTGTGTATGGAGAGGATAATGATATGTTCATGTGTGTATGGATCGGTCTCTCTCTCTTGTGTTTGTATGTGAACAAGTTGCCATTTGTTTTGCCAAAATGTTGATTCATTTCCATTTTGGCAAGACTTTGGCATTTCGCAAAGGTCCTAATTTTAGGATAGGTCATGCCGAAATTTTCTATCGACCATTGCATGCATGCATTCATTTTGTGGTTCTAATAGACTTCAAAATTGTACCCTGTACACCGTGCAGGCAAAAATGGTCCGCATAATGAGCGAAGGCATTGTGGCTAGATTTTTGAAATGTGCGACGGCCGACATGATACGAAATAACAAGACAGATATAAGATGTCCATGCAGAAGATGCAAACTCAACTGGGTGATCGACCCAGATTCCGGGAATCTACAGGCGCACCTGCTTCGCCATGGTTTCATGGATGGATACACTCGTTGGATAAGCGATGACGTAGACGATGGAGACGGTGAAGGTGGCCAACATGACGATGATCATCATCACGGCAAGAACGGGCGACATGATGAAGAGTCTCCTGGAGATGGTGAAGGTGCGGAAGCATACCGGGATGATGATGATCTAGATGCCGGAGGAGCAGACGACGATGGAACAACGTCAGGCTGGGTGCGGGACCCTTATGTGCAAGAGCTGCTTCTCAAGCAGACGAGTAACGCCAGGGCTGCCGCTAGACAGAAATCCAAGCTTGCGCAACTTGAGAAAGACGCGGTTACTCCATTGTATGAAGGATGCAGGCCCGATGATACCCGGTTGAATGTAATGCTCAAGGCTATGGAGATGAAGGCAAAACACAAATTGAGCGACACAAGCTTCGACGATATGATGGCATTCTGGCACGATCGTCTCCCGGAGGGGAACACATGTCCAACTAGTATCGAGGATGCCAAGAAAATCGTCTGTCCTCTCGATCTACCGCACGTTAGATATCACGTATGCATCAATGATTACATCATTTATCGGGGCGAGGACGCGGAGAAAACCACATGTCCGGTGTGCGGCGTGAGTCGATACAAGAAAGGGAAGAAAGCACCTTGAAAAGTGGTATGGTACTTTCCTATCACTCCTCGTCTGCAGCGCTATTTCGTGGACCCTAAGGAAGCGAAGCTCATGCGATGGCATGCGGAAAGGAAGAAGCCAGGAGATGATGATGACCCCGAAAAGGATGAGCTGCTGACGCACCCTTCAGATGCTAAGCATTGGACCTCGAATTCCCAGAATTCGGTGGAGATTCGAGGAACATCAGGCTTGGTGCGAGCATCGATGGACTCAATCCGTTCGGTAGCCAGAGCAGCACGCACAACACTTGGCCCGTGTTTGTATGGATGTACAACCTCCCTCCATGGTTGTGCATGAAGAAGAAGTACATACAAATGAGTATGCTAATTCAAGGGCCGAAACAACTTGGTACCGACATCAATCTGTATCTCGGGCTGTTGAAAGAGGAGCTAGCCACGTTATGGGAATCTGGAGCCAATACTTACGATGTCGTCGCACAAGATTATTTCACTATGAGAGCCGCATTGGTCACTATGGTGCAAGACTATCCAGGTTGCGGGTATATCTCGGGGCAGGTTATCCAAGGATTCTGCGCATGCGTTAGGTGCATGGATAACATAAGCTATTTCCAACTAGAGAAATATCCAGGGTCATCGAAAACCGTGTTCATGGCGCACCAGAGGTGGCTCGGCAAGAATGATCCATGGAGAAAACGTGGAGACCTGTTCGATGGCAAATCAGAGACCCGAGGAATCCCAGAGTGTAGGAGCAGCGAAGAAGTGGAAGAGTTGCTGAAAAACTGGAAAGATTGTCCTAAGCCTGGAAAGAAGCGAAAGAGGCAGCAACAAGACAAGCCGCTGATGAAGGTATGGAAAACAAGGTCTGTTTTCTGGGAGTTGCCATACTGGAAGTTTCTCCGCACGCCTCATAGCCTCGACATCATGCATATCACGAAAAACATGTGCGAGAGTCTGGTCGCCACCATAATCAACATGCCAGATAGGACGAAAGATGGTCCGAAAGCAAGGCACGACCTGATATGCTTGGGTATCCGGAAGGAGCTTCACGGAGGACGCACTACTCCTGATGATCAGGAAGATGACGATGATCATGAGTCGGAGACGACACAAGGTCGTCGGAAGGGTAAAAAGTTCAAGAAGAACGAATATTACTGCCCTCCTTCTTGCTTCACTCTAAGCCAGGATGAGATCAAACAGTTTTTCAAGTGCCTTCTAGGAGTCAAATTTCCTTACGGCTACGCGGGCAAGATAAGCAGATACCTAGACGAGGCGAAGCAGAGGTTCAAGGGCATGAAGTCTTACGACTGTGTCGTGCTAATGACGTAGGTACTTCCGGTCGCACTAAGAGGGATAATAGACGAGCACGTCCGTGAAACGTTATTTGGCCTATGCAAGTTTTTCGACGTCATCTCTAGGAAGTCGATTGGCGTGAATCAGCTCGGGAGGCTACAGGAGGAGATCGTGGTGATACTATATGAGCTTGAGGTCTACTTCCCACCCACATTCTTCGACATTATGGTGCATCTGCTGGTCCATGTCGTGGATGATATCGTACAACTCGGGCCGATGTTCCTCCGCAGCATGATGGCGTTCGAAAGGATGAACGGACACATCAAAGGATACGTTCGCAACAGGTCCCGTCCAGATGGAAGCATAGCCAAGGGCTTTCTGGCCGAAGAGTGCATCTCTTTCTGCACGAATTATCTAGACATCGAGAACCCTGTCGGTCTTCCCGTCAACAGGCACCATGGCAAGATCGACGGATCTGGTCACCGAGAGGGTCGTCGCATACTGCATGCAGACTTTGATTTTCGACGCGCAGACTTTGATCGAGCAAACCTTGTCGCGCTACAGCATTTAGAACTGGTCGATCCTTGGGTACAGAAGCACAAAAGGTTAATCAAGAAGAAGTACAGTGACCGGGGCATACAGAGGACGCAGGGAGAAATAATCAAAGAGCACAACTCAGATTTCACGCGTTGGTTTAGGCAGACGCTCCTTGATAATCCCCCGCGATCGCATTCTTCTGACACGGAAAAGATCATATTCACCTTGTCGCAGGGACCGATGCAAAACCTGGTGACCTATTAGGCGTATGATATCAACGGCTACACATTCTACACGGAGGAAAAGGAGAACAAGTGTGATTATCATAACTCAGACGTAACGTCGGAATTCTACACCGATGACAACGTGAAGGAAAGATTCTACGGAAGAATCGAGGAGATCTGGGAGCTCGACTACTGTGGAGAAAAGGTGCCGATGTTCCGTGTCAGATGGGCAAAGAGCGTCGAAAGAGAAGACCGGTATTTCACAACCATGGTTATACCCGAAGTAGCCAAATCCAAGGCCGCCGGTGCAAACGTGGCCGCGAAAAATGAACCGTGGGTACTGGCTACCAAAGTGGACCAATGTTTTTTCATTACCGACCCGACAAAGCCTAGCCGTGTTGTCGTGAGGATAGGAAAAAAGAAACATCATCAGAATGGATGGAGTCGCCAACGAGCAAGACTTCGACCAGTACGGCGATCCAAAGATTGAAGATGACGATGACTACGATGCAGCAACATACATCACAAGAAGAAAAAGGACAACCCTACCCAAAAAAGGTAGCCCGTTCGAAAGAAGAAACATTAAAGTGCCGGGGCTAAATTATTCAACCGTGACAAAGAAGGGAAAAAATATTGTAAAACACTAGCTCAAAAAATATTGTAAAACGCGTGGTCGAAAAAGATTGTAATATTCATGGACAAATTATTATGAAATTTAGTTATACTTTAAATCATATTTGTACCACTTTTATGACATATATTATCACTTCTGGGCATTTTTGGAATATTTAAAAGTATTTTAAAATCAAAACAAAACTTCTATGGCATATACCACCACTTTTGGGCATTTTTTGGAACATTTAAAAGTATTTTTAAAATAAAAACAAAAAATTGGGGCACCAGGATTCGTACCTGGGTGCTCACAAGTTTAGAATAGAGTAGTGGGCAGAACCAATGGGATAGGCTAGTATAGTTGTTAGCTAGTGGGGCTGTAGTTTTCTTATACAGTAGTTAGAAGCCGATAGGCGTAGCGCACTAGCCCATAGTGCGCTACAGATATCCGTAGCACACTATGGCTCAGTGCGCTACGCCTAAGTGGCTTTATCCACACGTGGCGCCTGACCCCCCCTCTCTCATCCCCATCTCTCCATCTCTCCATCTCTCAGCCCGAGCACGATCCGCCGCCGCCGCCGCTCTCGATTCGCCGCCGCCGCGTCTGAGGAGGAGGAGGCCTGCCCGCGCCCGAGGAGGAGGAGGTCCGCCCATGTCCGAGGAGGAGGTTCGCCCGCGTCTCAGGAGGAGGCCCGTGTCCGAGGAGGAGCAGCCGCCGCGTCTCAGGAGGTGGAGGCCGCCATCGTCCGCCCGTCGTCCGCCCGTTAGAGGTGAGCGTCGCCTCTCCTCTCTCTCCCTCTCTCCCTCTCTCTCTCCCTCTCTCCCTCTCTCCCCTCTCTTAACTACTGTAATATCCTCATTTCGGCTCAAACAAACTCTTGTTCAACCTAAAAGATATCACTTGGTGCAACATGACCATTATGATTGGCTGGCACAAACTGAGCACTCTGATTTATCTTGATTCATGAGCATTTCACCAGTAGGTTGTAGGCATGCCAATGTGTGCTGCTAACTCGCTGCACTTAGGATAGTTTGAACATGCTGTGTGAGTTGCTTACAGTCGTGGCAAATCCGTGCTCATGTATCTGCTCTGATTGCACCCCAATGGTGCAGCGTGTAAACACCTGCTGTCGTTGTAGACAACTCTGTGTTCTATGTCGACTTGCCTTGATTCGATATATTCTACAGTATGATCCTATTCGTGGTTTGCTGTTGAGAAAAATGCTGAAATGAATATTGGGTTTACCGCTTTTGATGGAATATTAGTATGGATTTGTTTGTCCATGTATTTCATGCAACATTATGTGATCTATTATGTGAAGATGTTTCTGTGGGGAAATGTGGCTAAAGTCTGCTGGCAGTTTTGTTTGTGGTCTAGTGCATTTTCAGGCTTCCAGGCACGGACACTACTAATGAAAGCAAATAGTGGTCCTTCTCTTCTCCCAGTCTTTTCTTTGCTTTTTAGTAACCTCTATCAGGTTTTCTTTTTGGCTGGATTGTATGCATATTAGTTCTTGTGGACTGAGAACAAAGCTGTGCCAGTTGTGCAGTAGTAATTCACTTCCTCATGCAGCTACCTCTGCATCCGCCTCATCTTTTATAAAGGGAATATGGTTTCATGGTCTGGCACCTAGTGAGCATGTTCTGAGATATATATTTTTTTTTCATGAAGAGTTGACTGTCTGGAAGTAAAAAAGAGAGGAATGGTCTCTTATTATTTCACTTTACCTAGTAATAAACTTATGTTTGATGCACTTTACCTAAAAAGTGGTAGAGTTTCCACTTTGTTGCCTTGCAAGCTGCATATGATTTCTAAGAAGATTTGGGCGTGGTGCACTATGCCCTGGTGTAAATCTCGGCAGATGCAGCCTCTCAAGTTGTAGATTTGTTTAGTATCTCCTCCCTCATTGTGAAGCATCTAGATCTGAGATTTATTTTGCCTTGAGCATTTTGTTAGTACTATTTGTTTCTGTTTTTTCCATGTCCATTTTCTTTCAAACAGTTCTGCCACTTTTGGAAAGTAGTTTGTTTTAAGATGTCTAAATGGAGGGTAAGAATGTCTTGCATTTGTATTTGGTTATTAATGACTACTTCATGTTATGCAGTTAGGTAAGTGTATATTACATCAGGAAACACCAGGGGCACCACCATAGAGGGTCATGTGATTTGCGTCTTCTGTATACGTCTTGAGGAAATATTAGTTGCTGCTGTGTATGCTCATATGTGTTAATTTCTTTTTTCAAGAGACCTAGCGGGCTTTAGTTATTTTCTTTCCATCATATGCTTGGTGCCTGGTGAATCCAGATGATAACTTTAAATGCTGTAACATCCCTAAAATCATGTTTCAAAACTCATGCATATCATCCATGCATCCATCATCATTTAGGGTTTTATCTCAAAATCATTTCAAAAACAGGAGCAAAGGTTGCTCATTATTGGATGTATGAAAACCCTAGCCTTTGTGCTACATGCTAATGAGAAAGGTGCTATTATTCATTTATGATGTTTTGAATTCAAACTTAAGTGATTTCAAAAGCTTGGGCAAAGTTTCAAAACAAAATATGGAATAAAACCAAAGTTATGCCTATTATTATATCTCCAAAAAAAACTTGGTTTTATTGTATTATTTTCAAATAACCCAAGTAGGTCTAAGTGAACAGAAGTGTTTAACACTTAATTGGGTGCAAGGATCACTGTACAAAAAACTAGGACAGGTTTGAATACAAACTTATTTGAAATAGAGTTTGAAAACCATCTCTAGAAAATCAATTAGAAAAAGGAAAGGAGTAAAGAAGAAAAAAAATAGACAACCAGCTAATCTGGCCGACCCAGCCCAACACGGCCCAGCTAGCCCAACATCTCCCACCCCGCGAAGCGTTTTCTTTCACCCGCTCCCGCACCCACCAGCTCACTAACAGGTAGGACCCACTCCCCCTCCTCCTCGCTCACTGACAACCGCGGCCCACCCGGGTACCGTCGTCTCCACCCCCCACGGCTGGTTCATCCCCAAATTGACGCCGGCCGTTTCCTATTGATTTGCGCTGCTTCAATTCGAGTATTGCACGAGTAAATCTCGCTCGTATCCTGGCTACTTAAACCCCCTCTGCCCCCTCTCCAATGTCCCCCAAACCCCAAGCCCAGAGCGCCCCCAGGCTGCACAAATTGCTCACCGCAACCCCGCTATCTCCGACGAGCTGCAGCCACGATTCCGGCCAACTCCAACCACCCCTCTGCTCCTGGTTCACACAAACAGACTCCACTTGACCTCGCGCATCTCCCAGTACCACCAGCTCGCCCGCGCGTGACCCCGAACGTCGGCAACACAAGTGACTGAGCGCCACCGTCTTTGGCTTCAACTCCGTCGAGCTCCCCCGGTAAGTCCAGACCGCCCCAAGCCTTCCCCTTCACGCACGCGTCTTCGCCGTGATCTTATGCATCTAACCACATCCTCCGTTTGCCTCCTCTTGATCGACAGCGTCGCCTACGACCTCGAACAGAGCCACCCGTCGCCAGATCCTACTCCGGCGAGCAATCCACGGCAACCCTGAGCGCCCCTTGCCAAGCCGTTTGCACGTTGAGCATCACCGCGTCCTTGCGATCACGGTGAGTACTTTCCCTGCCCGTCTAGCGCCCTGTATCGCCGGCGCCGCCACTATATGGCCGTCGCCACCGCGCGCAGCCGTTAAGCGCCGCCAGTTAATGGCTTGCTGTCTGAGTCCGTTGGATCTGTATCGTAGGGCTAGGATAGATCTTAATCGAAGAGGCATCGTATGTCTCTGCGCCGTTAGATCTAAGTTAGATCCTGCGGTCTGCGTCTGCCGATCCGCGCGAATCGGTACGCGCCAGTGATACTGCGACACGTGTCTAGGGTTAATTCAAAAACAGAAATTCAAATGAGATTTAGATCCAAATTTCAATCAGCTATAACTTTTGATTGCCACGTTGGAATTTTGCAAACTTTATACCGTTGGAATCAGTGAATCAAGGCCTTTCTGAATATGCAATGTGTTTAACAAATAGTAACTGTTAAAATGACTTTGTATGCAGAAACAAGTTTAGGCCCTTTTTGATTATAGTTTTTGTTTAGCAAATTGTTTTAGGGCTAAGTAAATTTAGTTAGCAAACTTTGTGACTTGTTATGTTTCTGTATCATGCACTTGCTTGGTAGAATTTTCAAAAATCATCACTTAGCAAATTCTTGCATACATGCATTCATATTTTTTATTGTATATAAATTGTGTGTAATTGTATGCTACAAATTTTTGTGTAGATTTTGCTAGTGACTGTGATTGTGAAGAGTGCTACTCTCCCCATTACCAAGGCAAGTGATACTTCATGATATTTCCACCCTTTATTTTGGATAAGCATTAGAATTATTTTTGCTAAGTCTTGCATGCTATTTTTGCCAAATGATATGTCGGGAAATCCTATGTAGTTGTAGAATTGTAGAATTGCTAGGGAATTTTCCTAAGTTAAGATATTATGCCCTGCTTAGCCTATCTAGTAGAAAACAAGGGATGGCAAAGTAAGTACATGCTATGGTGAAATAATTCTAAGTCCTTTGGGACTCATGCTTTTCTTAATAAAACAACTAAGTCAATGAACTTCCTGGGTGGAATGGGACTTGAATGGTGGTTTTTGGTTGAGTGGTTACACAAGGCCATTGATTTGGCTTGTGTATCTCACTTGTGGTATGCCACCCAGGCACAAAGGGATTTGGAGGCAAAGTGTTGAGAAAGCTTACAGTGCAACCACTTGGCAATATGGGCTCTGCCATGATCATATATGTTGCTAGAACTTAGTCACTTGGACAGTTGGTGGTAGTGGGAATGATAGGTTGGGGCGCATCCATTTGACTAAGGAAAGGCTTCTGAAAGGTCCTGTCTTGGGAAACCAAGTCTGGTGGGGAAAGTGCACAACCTCTGCAGATGGAAAATCTAAGTACTTAGCCAAGTCCATGGAAATGGACAAATTGAGCATCAAAACATGGAAGCTACAAGAATCTCATCACTCCAACTTCTAAGTTAAAACTTGTGGGTGAACAAGGGTGAAGGACCCCAATGTCTATTGGTGGTTTCTTGGGAAGCTTTTTGACAAAGAAAACTTAGTGATTTCAACTAAAAGGGAAAACCTATTTTGAGCAAAGCAAGCCAAGCTACACCTAGCCAAAAGGCATATAGTAATATAGTCCATTTAAAACATACTAAGGTATCACTTGCCAATACTATTCCAAAGTATTGATCCTCTGTGGCTGTAACTTGTGATGTTGCAGGTTACTCCGATGATGAGTAGGAGTCATGAGTCTACACTCAACATGCTTGCCTGTGGCACATGAAGATGAGGACTTATGTTTATTTGCTTATTCCATAAACTCTTGTATTAGGCCTTTGGCCCTGAGTTGTAAAAGACTATGTTTTATCTCTGGAATGAATGTAATAAACGACCTTTGTATCTGTGTACTTCATCTTAAACTGTGGATGCTAGCATTGATCCAGGGACTAGCATTGCAATCACAGGGATCCTTTACTTTACAAAGGAGGGATCTTACAGATGGTATCAGAGCATTGTGTTGCCTGTAGGATTATGACCCTAGGATGGGAAACCACTAAGGAAATTTTTTAACTACTGCTACACTTGTCTATTCTTCTCGTAAACTTTTCTAATCTTCTCATTCTCATCTCTATTTGTAGATGAACTCCATCAACGAAGCCGTGAAGAAAGGACCACTCATGACCATGACTTTGGAGTGTGAAACTGAGTTTCCCAAAATTCTCAAGGACCTCATGGTGGCAATGGAAGCACATGGTGCAGCTGTGTACAAGGGCTTTCCAGTGATGGATGAAGGAGTGGAGTATTGGTGGGTGCAACTTCACTTACACAAAAACAAGGAAGACAACCACAAAGAAAGAGGCTTATGCATGTACACCAACACTGTAATGCACACCACATTCTTTGAGTCAGCTAGAGAAGCAGCTTGGAGGACTATCAAAGAACTAAGTGCAAGAGTCAACTGCAGAATGCTCAACCTCCAAAAAGACTTGGAGAAAGAGAAGGAACTTACCCAAGAGTTGGAAGCCACCAACCAAACCTTAAGGGGTGATATAATAGACTTAGTGATGGAATCATGTGAACAAGATAGGTGGATTGCCTCTAGGAACATTGTGTTAGCCACCAGATCCAGTGAGATAGGATTGTGAACGCACTACGTTAGTTGGACCACCACCTATCACCTTATTTTCCAAAATGATACCTTAAATAAGTTTGGACATTGATTGATGTAATGGAATTATGTATGCATGAATTGTGTATTTTGTGTTCCAAGGATAGGTATGAAATGTTTGTTTATCTTATATTGTGTTGTCCTAACTTTTCTATCTTATAAATAGATGCCTATTACCATCAGCACTGTTGAGGAGTTCCAGGGTACCCGTTTTGGTCCTCGTATCGTTGAGCTTACCACTTTGCTCAATCTCCCTCTTCCCACCATTATGGTGCACCCACTCACCAAGTTCGAGAGGAAGGACCTCTGGGGCTTCAAGGTGAACCAGCCCGGGCGCCAGACGGAGCCTACTATGGAGGCCATTGTCTTCAAGCTTATGCACGATGACAGGGAGAGAGGCATGGAGGTCGTCATGCAGGACCTGATAGGACGTCTGTTAGGCCGTCACTCCCGACAGGTTAGGGGCACCCACTTCCACGTCTTCGGAAGACGTGATGACGATGGAGAGTCCATCGACTTTGAGGACGACTCGAGGGACGCAGCAGAGCCGATACGTCTCTATCTCCAGGACTTAGAGTCTCTTATTAGGCACGTGGATACAGACAGGACCAACGTCATGCTCAACAATGACGAGCTCCAGGTGTAGCTTCGCGAGAAGGACAAGCTTTTCGCACAGTAGGACGAGATAGTCAAGGAAATGGAGGCGAAGTTTGAGACCCAGGATCGCAAGTTCAAGAGTAAGGAGAAACGCGTCCAGGATAGGAACAAGAGGATCCGGGACATGACCGAGGAACTAAAGTCCAAGGATTTCGAGCTAGAGCAGCAGCAGATGGTGATTGAGAGGCTTCGCTCCCAGAAGAGGGCTCTCAAGACCAAGATCGAGTCCTTGACCACTACCATTGAGGAGAACAAGACCGCGATGGAGAACGCAGGTCTTACTTTTGTCGAGGAGGAGATTGATGCTGATGAGTAGACTTGACTACTCGGTTATCTTTTATTATCATACTTGTTATTTGTGAACTTATTATTGGACCATCCGACATGTGGATGGCTTGCCACTTGTGTGTTTTTACTTTGAGACTTTGTTATCTTGTTGTTGAACTTTTATCCTTGTGTTGCATGCTATGTGTTTGCTTATGTGATGTAATGTGCATGAATCATGTATGGGTATCTCATTCTTATCTCTATTTGAACAAACCACAGATGCCTCCCCGTCGCGCAAACCCCAACCCCAACAACATCACCCCAGAAATGCAACAAATGATGAATGCGTAAACACAGCTTATGCAGATGATGACAATGTTCATCCAAAACCAGAATAACAACAACAACCCCAATAACAACAACAACAACAACAACAACAACCCTCCGGGTTTTGATATGCTCACCAGATTTCTGCGCTTGAGGCCAGCTAAGTTCTCGGGGACGACTGATCCCATGGTGGCCAATGACTGGCTACGTTCTGTGAACAAGGACTTAGTGACCGTGGGCTGCACGGATGCGGAAAAAGTCAGGTTCGCAGCGCATCTGTTGGAAGGACCAGCCGCCACATGGTGGGACAACTTCCAACTCACCACTCCTTTAGATGAGGTGACTTGGGCTATCTTTGAAGATGGTTTCCGCACTGCTCATATCTCATCAGGGATGATGAGCCTGAAAAAGAAGGAGTTTCACAACCTGAAGCAGCGCCACCGCAGCGTAGCCGAATATATAGAAGAGTTCAACAATCCGGCGTGCTATGCACCGGATGAGGTTGACACAGATGCGAAAAGAAAGGAAAAGTTTCTGGAGGGCCTAAATGATGAGCTAAACTTACAGTTGTCTGTGGCATATGTTCCAACTTATCAGTCTCTGTGTGACAAGGCTGCTATCTTGGAGAATAAGATGAAGCAAGTCGAGAGTAGGAAGAGGAAACACTCCGACAAGCACAGCTCGGGATCGTCTCACAAACGATCTCACTATGATGACAGTGGAAGCACAGGATCCCATAAGCATGGGAAATTCAACAAGCACCACAACCACAACCGTCATGACAACAAGCATCACCGCAGTCATGACAATGACAAGTACAAGAACCACAAGAGTGGACACAAGAGCCACCACAGTGGGAATGGTAGTGGAAGTGGAAGTCAGCCTGCCAAAAGAGACATCAGTCAGGTTGAGTGCTTCAAATGCAAGAAGCTGGGGCATTATGCTAATGAGTGCCCTGAGAAGAAAGTTGAAGGACCTAACAAGCCCAATCCTTTTCAGAAAGGACAGGTTAACCACATCAATGTGGAGGAGGTCTATGAGGAACCTGACACTGTTGCGGGTAAGTTCAGACTCAATTCCATTCCAGCATTTGTACTCTTTGATACTGGTGCATCTCATTCATTCATATAAAAAGCATTTGTTGATAGAAATGGGTTTGCATCTGAAAACATTGGGTGTCCAATAAAAGTTAGTTCTCCGGGTGGAGATATGATAGTAAGTCTTGGATGCCGGGATCTTGTCATAGAGTTTGGAAAGCATAAGTTTCCAGTGAGCCTGATAATCCTAGATTCCCAAGGTTTGGATGTAATTTTAGGAATGGATTGGATGGCTAAGTATGAGGGAGTGCTTGATTGTACTAATCGTACTGTTTCACTCACAACCCCAGAAGGGAAAAGAATAAAGTTCAGGTCAAACTTTGAATCCAAAGGGAGTAAGCTAAATTCTCTTAAGGGGGTTAGCTTGGACAGTGTGCCAATTGTGTGTGAGTATCCGGATGTATTTCCGGAAGAATTGCCAGGAATGCCACCAGATAGAGATGTGGAGTTTCTGATAGATTTGGTACCAGGTGCTGGACCAATAGCAAAGAGACCATACAAAATGGCAGCTGAAGAACTGAAAGAGCTCAAGAAACAACTAGGAGAACAGTTGCAGAAAGGATTTATCCAACCAAGTTCTTCATCTTGGGGAGCCCCAGTATTGTTCGTGGAGAAAAAAGATAGAATCCAAAGGTTATGCATAGATTACCGTTCACTCAACGAGGTAACTATCAAGAACAAATATCCTTTGCCAAGGATCAATGACTTGTTTGATCAGCTAGAGGGATCTTGTGTGTTCTCGAAGATTGATCTCCGGTCGGGCTATTTTCAACTCAAGATAAGAGAGCAAGACATACCTAAAACAGCATTTACCACAAGGTATGGATTATATGAGTATACCGTAATGCCATTCGGTTTAACCAATGCTCCAGCATACTTCATGAATATGATGAACAAGGTGTTCATGGAATTTCTAGACAAGTTCGTTGTCGTTTTCATCGATGACATCCTAGTTTACTCTAAGAGCAAAGAAGAACATGAAGGACACTTGCGTTTGATACTTGAGAAGTTGAGAGAACATAAACTTTAGGCCAAATTCAGCAAGTGTGAGTTCTGGTTAGAGGAAGTTGGTTTCCTTGGTCATGTTATGACAAAGGATGGTGTAGCAGTCGATCCTGCTAAAGTGTCAGCCGTGACAGAATGGGAATCTCCCAAGAATGTGAAAGAAGTTCACAGTTTCCTTGGCTTAGCAGGTTACTACAGAAGATTCATTGAGAATTTCTCAAAAGTTGCTAAGCCCATGACTGAATTATTAAAGAAAGATAAAAAGTTTGCTTGGTCTGAAGGTTGTGAGGTCAGATTTCAAGATTTGAAGAAGAGACTTATGACAGCACCTGTTCTATGTCTGCCAGATTTGGAAAAGGATTTCCAGGTATACTGTGATGCGTCTCATCAAGGTTTGGGAGCCGTACTTATGCAAGACGGTAAAGTTGTGGCCTACGCCTCAAGACAACTCAAAACTCATGAAGTAAATTATCCTACTCATGATTTGGAGTTAGCCTCTGTCGTCCATGCACTCAAAACATGGAGACATTACCTTTTGGGAAAGCATTGTGAAGTGTTCACCGATCACAAGAGCTTGAAATATATCTTCACCCAGAAGGAAATCAATATGAGACAAAGAAGATGGTTAGAACTTATCAAAGTTTACGACTTAAGTTTGCAATACCACCCCGGTAAAGCAAATGTTGTAGCGGATGCTCTAAGTCGTAAGGTATTTGTGAATGGCCTTACCAAAGGCGAATTGCCAGATGATTTGTGTAAGCAATTCAAGGAACTCAGATTGGAGATTGTGCCTAAAGGACATCTCATGTCTTTAGAAGTCCAACCCACTTTGTTGGACAAGATTCGAGAATCTCAAAAGACTGATAAAGAAATTGAGGAGATTAAGAAAAATATTGACCAAGGGAAAGCTAAAAGTTTCCATGTAGACGAACAAGGTACTTTATGGCACGGGAAACGTATTTGTGTTCCACAAGATCCGGAAATGCGGAAACTGATTCTACAAGAAGCCCACAACTCTCCGTATTCTATTCATCCGGGTAACACCAAAATGTATATGGACATGAAAGAAAGATTTTGGTGGAACAATCTCAAGAGGGACATCGCCGAGCATATCGCTTTGTGTGATGTGTGTAGTAGAGTAAAAGCGGAACATTAGAAACCAGCAGGTTTGCTTCAACCACTACCTATTCCTGATTGGAAATGGGACAAAATTGGTATGGATTTCATCACCGGATTACCAAGGACCAGGTCAGGATATGATTCCATATGGGTAGTAGTGGATCGCTTAACTAAAGTGGCACATTTCATACCCGTGAAGACAACTTATACAAGTGCCAAGTTAGCCAAAATCTACATGAGTAGAATTGTATGCCTTCACGGTGTGCCGAAGAGTATTGTGTCCGATAGGGGAACCCAATTCACTTCCCATTTTTGGAGACAGCTACACGAATCATTGGGAACGAGGTTGGAATTCAGTACTGCTTTTCATCCTCAAACCGATGGACAAACGGAAAGGACTAACCAAATCCTTGAAGACATGTTGAGAGCATGTGCCCTAGACTATGGGGCAAGTTGGGACGAAAGTCTGCCTTACGCAGAATTTTCTTATAACAACAGCTATCAAGCCAACATTGAGATGGCACCGTTTGAGTTTCTCTATGGAAGAAAATGTACCACCCCATTGTTATGGAATGGTGTGGGAGAAAGAAGTTTATTTGGGCCAGATCTTATCAAAGAAGCCGAAGATAAGGTCAAATTGGTTAAGGACAAGTTGAAGATAGCACAGTCCCGACAGAAAAGCTACGCAGATCCTAAGCGTAGAGAAGTCATCTACGAAGTTGGTGATAGAGCCTATCTTAGAGTATCACCACTCCGTGGAGTAAAAAGATTCGGAGTCAAAGGAAAGTTGGCACCAAGATATGTTGGGCCATTCAAGATTCTGAGTCGCAAGGGCGAAGTTGCTTATGAAATTGAACTGCCAGCATCTCTATCAGCAGTCCATAATGTATTTCATGTGAGTCAGCTTAAGAAATGTCACCCAGAAATGGAAGAGTCTTCTTTGAAGGATACCTTACCTTTGGAAGAAGTTCAACTAGAAAGTGATCTCACTTATGAAGAGAAGCCTATCAGGATTCTTGAGACTGCAGAAAGAGTCACAAGAACAAAGACTATCAAGTTTTGCAAAGTGCAATGGAACCATCATACCGAAGAGGAAGCAACATGGTAAAGAGAAGATGATCTTCGGAAAGACCACCCTCACCTATTTGCTAGCCAATCCGAATCTCGAGGGCGAGATTCACCTTAAGTGGGTTAGATTGTAACATCCCTAAAATCATGTTTCAAAACTCATGCATATCATCCATGCATCCATCATCATTTAGGGTTTTATCTCAAAATCATTTCAAAAACAGGAGCAAAGGTTGCTCATTATTGGATGTATGAAAACCCTAGCCTTTGTGCTACATGCTAATGAGAAAGGTGCTATTATTCATTTAGGATGTTTTGAATTCAAACTTAAGTGATTTCAAAAGCTTGGGGAAAGTTTCAAAACAAAATATGGAATAAAACCAAAGTTATGCTTATTATTATATCTCCAAAAAAAACTTGGTTTTATTGTATTATTTTCAAATAACCCAAGTAGGTCTGAGTGAACAGAAGTGTTTAACACTTAATTGGGTGCAAGGATCACTGTACAAAAAACTAGGACAGGTTTGAATTCAAACTTATTTGAATTAGAGTTTGAAAACCATCTCTAGAAAATCAATCGGAAAAAGAAAAGGAGTAAAGAAGAAAAAAATAGACAACCAGCTAATCTGGCCGACCCAGCCCAACACGGCCCAGCTAGCCCAACAGCTCCCACTCCGCGAAGCGTTTTCTTTCACCCGCTCCCGCACCCACCAGCTCACTGACAGGTAGGACCCACTCCCCCTCCTCGCTCGCTGACAACCGCGGCCCACCCGGGTACCGTCGTATCCACCCCCACGACTGGTTCATCCCCAAATTGACGCCGGTCGTTTCCTGTTGATTTGCGCTGCTTCAATTCGAGTAATTGCACGAGTAAATCTCGCGCGTATCCTGGCTACTTAAACCCCCTCTGCCCCCTCTCCATTCTCCCCCAAACCCCAAGCCCAGAGCGCCCCCAGGCTGCACGAATTGCTCACCGCAACCCCGCTGTCTCCGACGAGCTGCAGCCACGATTCCGGCCAACTCCGACCACCCCTCTGCTCCTGGTTCACACAAACAGACTCGACTTGACCTCGCGCATCTCCCAGTACCACCAGCTCGCCCGCGCGTGACCCCGAACGTCGGCAACACGAGTGACTGAGCGCCACCGTCTTCGGCTTCAACTCCGTCGAGCTCCCCCGGTAAGTCCAGACCACCCCAAGCCTTCCCCTTCATGCACGCGTCTTCGCCATGATCTTCTGCATCTAACCACATCCTCCGTTTGCCTCCTCTTGATCGACAGCGTCGCCTACGACCTCGAACAGAGCCACCCGTCGCCAGATCCTACTCCGGCGAGCAATCCACCGCAACCCTGAGCGCCCCTTGCCGAGCCGTTTGCACGTTGAGCATCACCGCGTCCTTGCGATCACGGTGAGTACTTTCCCTGCCCGTCTAGCTACCTGTATCGCCGGTGCCACCACTATCTGGTCGTCGCCGCCTCGCGCAGCCGTTAAGCGCCGCCAGTTAATGGCTTGATGTCTGAGTCCGTTGGATCTGTATCGTAGGGCTAGGATAGATCTTAATCGAAGAGGCATCGTATGTCTCTGCGCCGTTAGATCTAAGTTAGATCCTGCGGTCTGCGTCTGCCGATCCACGCGAATCGGTACGCGCCAGTGATACTGCGACACGTGTCTAGGGTTAATTCAAAAACAGAAATTCAAATGAGATTTAGATCCAAATTTCAATCAGCTATAACTTTTGATTGCCACGTTGGAATTTTGCAAACTTTATACCGTTGGAATCAGTGAATCAAGGCCTTTCTGAATATGCAATGTGTTTAACAAATAGTAACTATTAAAATGACTTTGTATGCAGAAACAAGTTTAGGCCCTTTTTGATTATAGTTTTTGTTTAGCAAATTGTTTTAGGGCTAAGTAAATTTAGTTAGCAAACTTTGTGACTTGTTATGTTTCTGTATCATGCACTTGCTTGGTAGAATTTTCAAAAATCATCACTTAGCAAATTCTTGCATACATGCATTCATATTTTTGATTGTATATAAATTGTGTGTAATTGTATGCTACAAATTTTTGTGTAGATTTTGCTAGTGACTGTGATTGTGAAGAGTTCTACTCTCCCCATTACCAAGGCAAGTGATACTTCATGATATTTCCACCCTTTATTTTGGATAAGCATTAGAATTATTTTTGCTAAGTCTTGCATGCTATTTTTGCCAAATGCTATGTTGGGAAATCCTATGTAGTTGTAGAATTGTAGAATTGCTAGGGAATTTTCCTAAGTTAAGATACTATGCCCTTCTTAGCCTAGCTAGTAGAAAACAAGGGATGTCAAAGTAAGTACATGCTATGGTGAAATAATTCTAAGTCCTTTGGGACTCATGCTTTTCTTAATAAAACAACTAAGTCAATGAACTTCCTGGGTGGAATGGGACTTGAATGGTGGTTTTTGGTTGAGTGGTTACACAAGGCCATGGATTTGGCTTGTGTATCTCACTTGTGGTATGCCACCCAGGCACAAAGGGATTTGGAGGCCAAGTGTTGAGAAAGCTTACAGTGCAACCACTTGGCAATATGGGCTCTACCATGATCATATAGGTTGCTAGAACTTAGTCACTTGGACAGTTGGTGGTAGTGGGAATGATAGGTTGGAGCGCGTCCATTTGACTAAGGAAAGGCTTCTGAAAGGTCCTGTCTTGGGAAACCAAGTCTGGTGGGGAAAGTGCACAACCTCTGCAGATGGAAAATCTAAGTACTTAGCCAAGTCCATGGCAATGGACAAATTGAGCATCAAGACATGGAAGCTACAAGAATCTCATCACTCCAACTTCTAAGTTAAAACTTGTGGGTGAACAAGGGTGAAGGACCCCAATGTCTATTGGTGGTTTCTTGGGAAGCTTTTTGACAAAGAAAACTTAGTGATTTCAACTAATAGGGAAAACCTATTTTGAGCAAAGCAAGCCAAGCTACACCTAGCCAAAATGCATATAGTCATATAGTCCACTTAAAACATACTAAGGTATCACTTACCAATACTATTCCAAAGTATTGACCCTCTATGGCTGTAACTTGTGATGTTGCAGGTTACTCCGATGATGAGTAGGAGTCATGAGTCTACACTCAACATGCTTGCCTGTGGAACATGAAGATGAGGACTTATGTTTATTTGCTTATTCCATAAACTCTTGTATTAGGCCTTTGGCCCTGAGTTGTAAAAGACTATGTTTTATCTCTGGAATGAATGTAATAAACGACCTTTGTATCTGTGTACTTCATCTTAAACTGTGGATGCTAGCATTGATCCAGGGACTAGCATTGCAATCACAGGGATCCTTTCCTTTACAAAGGAGGGATCTTACAGATGGTATCAGAGCACTGTGTTGCCTGTAGGATTATGACCCTAGGATTGGAAACCACTAAGGAAAATTTTTAACTACTTCTACACTTGTCTATTCTTCTCGTAAACTTTTCTAATCTTCTCATTCTCATCTCTATTTGTAGATGAACTCCATCAACGAAGCCGTGAAGAAAGGACCACTCATGACCATGACTTTGGAGTGTGAAACTGAGTTTCCCAAAATTCTCAAGGACCTCATGGTGGCAATGGAAGCACATGGTGCAGCTGTGTACAAGGGCTTTCCAGTGATGGATGAAGGAGTGGAGTATTGGTGGGTGCAACTTCACTTGTACAAAAACAAGGAAGACAACCACAAAGAAAGAGGCTTCTGCATGTACACCAACACTATAATGCACACCACATTCTTTGAGTCAGCCAGAGAAGCAGCTTGGAGGACTATCAAAGAACTAAGTGCAAGAGTCAAGTGCAGAATGCTCAACCTCCAAAAAGACTTGGAGAAAGAGAAGGAACTTACCCAAGAGTTGGAAGCCACCAACCAAACCTTAAGGGGTGATATAATAGACTTAGTGATGGAATCATGTGAACAAGATAGGTGGATTGCCTCTAGGAACATTGTGTTAGCCACCAGATCCAGTGAGATAGGATTGTGAACGCACTACGTTAGTTGGACCACCACCTATCACCTTATTTTCCAAAATGATACCTTAAATAAGTTTGGACCTTGATTGATGTAATGGAATTATGTATGCATGAATTGTGTATTTTGTGTTCCAAGGATATGTATGAAATGTTTGTTTATCTTATATTGTGTTGTCCTAACTTTTCTATCTTATAAATAGATGCCTATTACCATCAGCACTGTTGAGGAGTTCCAGGGTACCCGTTTTGGTCCTCGTATCGTTGAGCTTACCACTTTGCTCAATCTCCCTCTTCCCACCATTATGGTGCACCCACTCACCAAGTTCGAGAGGAAGGACCTCTGGGGCTTCAAGGTGAACCAGCCCGGGCGCCAGACGGAGCCTACTACGGAGGCCATTGTCTTCAAGCTTATGCACGATGACAGGGAGAGAGGCATGGAGGTCGTCATGCAGGACCTGATAGGACGTCTGTTAGGCCGTCACTCCCGACAGGTTAGGGGCACCCATTTCCACGTCTTCGGAAGACGTGATGACGATGGAGAGTCCATCGACTTTGAGGACGACTCGAGGGACACAGCAGAGCCGATACGTCTCTATCTCCAGGACTTAGAGTCTCTTATTAGTCACGTGGATACAGATAGGACCAACGTCATGCTCAACAATGACGAGCTCCAGGTGGCTGGCCGTCTGGCCGGCCTCGGGGGTAAGAATTGGGTGGATCATTTTGGTCCACCGCTGAGGACGCATGTGGAGCCGTCGGGAAGGAGCGAGGAGGAAAACCGAGAGGTTCAAGAACTTAAGGCACAAGTGGGGCGGATCCCGCAGATCGTCCAAGACAACCTGGCAATCACCCTCACGTCCTTCCTGCCTACCTTGGTGGAGTCAATAGCGAACTAGAGTGCGGGTGGTCGAGTAGGGCCGTGCCCGATTCCAAGCATGGTCAGCAGCCACTCAAACAACGCGGCGCCGACAAATCAGGCGAACTACGTGTTCGTGACTCCGCCCGCTAGCACCGCGGCGCCGCAAGTGTTGGTGACTCCCCCTGCCATCACCGCGGCGCTGGAGTACATGTTGGTACCCCCCCTGCCATCGTCGCGGCGGCACCGGAGCTCCAAGCACCCGTCGGTAGGGAGAATACACCGGCGGCCAGCACCGCTCCATCAAGCAGCCCTTCCGTATCTTGCACGCCCGTCGCTGTATGCGGTGCGTCGACATTAGCCGATCTCGACGCCATCACGGTAAACAAATTGCTTTAATTACCTTCTTTCATGCCATCTATTACTCTTATGGCATCTCTGACGACGCCGTACATGTTTTCCGCAGACGGATGTTCCTTGCACTCTCTTATGCTACGTGAACAACGAGCTGAGGGATGTTGCCAAGGGTACCATCGTTCAACCCTTGCAGCGCACGTTCCACTCAAGGCCGATGTCAGATAGCGTGCACAGGGTTAAAATTAGTCGGGTGCTAAGGGGCTGCGATGACCTGGAACCTCCCATTCAACCCCCAGGAGCGGATGAAGAAGAGCCGTCTGTCCTCAGAACTTGCTTCGGCTTATTCTTGCTATGGCCAAAGAGCATGATCCGTTTGGGGACGGTGGGGGCCATCACGCCACAGACAATAGCACCGCCTATCGTGCCAGCGACAAGCGGTGGCAAGGCCCCCTTACCGCCCTCGCCGTCACCTCCACGCGGTGGGTCGGATGATCATGTTGATGATATGCACATGGCGCAGGATCCGGCCGAGGACGACGAAGACTGGAATGATCACTTCTTCAGCACTCAGTTTGGCAACGAAGAAGACCTAGCTGGTGGCCCCACAGAGAAAGCCACTATCACCAAGCGTCTGTTTGGTTCTCAGGAGACGCCTCCAGCTTGCGCCTTATAGAGCCAGCTGATACAACCAACCGGCCCTTTATTCTAAGCCCTGACACACGACATAGGGGGGCCGGTGCTCAGATTGCGGTGCCTGCGCGCTCTCCAAAAGGAAAAAAGGGAAGGAAAACAAAATCTAGCAGCTCGAGCCAGCCGGTGGCGTCAACAACTGCGAATCCGATCAGGTTTCGGGACGGGCCACCAAGACCCGAGGGTATTATGTTGAGGATTCATGTGGCGGGTGAGCCCATGCTACCTAAGAATTTGCGGAAGCTCGCCAGTTCGGAACCGCAGAGTGTGCATGACGGCGTGCTGACGATAGAGAGACGCCTTCTATCGGAGAAAGATCCCTCGCACCCGGTATTCGTGGTTAAGGTGCCACCAGGCTTGGGCTTTGTCGACAATGCCCCTGCGGATCTGTTCTTCCTGCGGTTCGACGACATCTTCAATATGTTCCACCTATACCCGCTACACTATACCATGGTCCGTCTGTTTTCTCTCAGCCTGGCCATGCAGATCATTAGAGAGAACACACCGGGCATCGCTATAGTGGACCCCTACTACATGCGTGACGGCTGCTTGGGTTCCCCCGCCGAACGACGTATCGTGGTATTGTACCTAAAAAGAATCCTCGTGGCGAACAAGACAAAGGAATACATTCTCGTGCCTTACTCTCCCGAGTAAGTCGTTATTCACTTTCCACCGTCGATTGGCTTTATTAGATCATCATCATTCTTTTTCCAACACATTCCATTTGAATTTTTTGCGCAGAGATGAACACTGCACGCTCATCTCCTTATCGCCGAAGCATTCCCACGCCACGTATTTCGACTTGGGGAGTCTAGAAAAAAATAAAAACTACGACAAGATCAAGGAAGTTCTGGATGATGCTCTCACTGGCTTTGCCTCGACGGAAGGCACCACCTTCGTGCGTACGAAGGTCAAGTTCGGCAGGAACGTCTTCAACCACGTAGCGGAGTTCCCCTGCGTGAAGCAGCCGGAAAACAGTAAGAAGGAAGCCTACTACGCACTCCATCACATGAAGGCGTTCCTACTTGACCAGCAGAATTCTACGCTGCCATATCATCTCAAAGAGTGGGCCGAAGCAAAGGCCAAGATCAATGATTCGGATATTAGACAAGAGATGTATCGCATCCAGCAGCAGTTTGGGGTAATCATCTTTCGTGATGTCATGACTTCGGGGGGATCTTCTACGGAGGAAATATCCCGAATAACCATGACATAGAAGATCGCCTCGAGATGCAGGGTGACTATAGGAAGTTCATGACGAGACAAGGCGTCCTCCCGTTCCCTAAGCCGAGCCAGAAGGCTTGATGTTGGCCTAGTTGTAGTTACAAACTATAGATGACCTTTGTGTGTGTGTGGACAAGTGTACTTATCTTATTAGGTTTATGAATCATCGCTTACTTATTTTGCTTATTATTATTATATATCAATCAATGCTTGGTCTTTTTGCTTACTCTTTGGTCCTTTGCTCAATTTGGTCCTTCTTTTTTTCCTTACTCTTTTTTCGAGAATAATGCCGATGATTGAAATGTCGTGGCACACTATATATGTGAATGTGCTACAATGGGATTGTGAGCCTTGTGATATGCACAAGTCCAGGTCTTGTGCAGCCTACTTGGCTCAGCGTTCCATCGTAGCATATTCCTGTGTCCAACGACCTATGTATATATATGAGACATTCTTTTCGAGTTATTTTTGTCTTTTTCGAGAATAATGCCGATGATTGAAATGTCGTGGCACACTATATATGTGAATGTGATACGACGGGATAGTTAGCCTTGTGATATGCACAAGTCCAGGAATTGTGCATCCTACTTGGCTGACTGTTCCGTCGTAGCATATTCTTGTGTCCAACGACCTATGTATATATATGAGGCAATCTTTTCGAGTTATTCTTGTCTTTTTCGAGAATATGCCGATGATTGAAATGTCGTGGCACAATATATATGTGAATGTGATATGACGGGATAGTTAGCCTTGTGATATGCACAAGTCCAGGTGTTGTGCATCCTACTTGGCTAACCGTTCCTTCATAGCATATTTCTGTGTCCAACGACCTAGCTAGTTATATATGAGGCATTCTTTTCGAGCTACTTTGGTCTTTTTCGAGAATAATGCCGATGATTGAAATGTCGTGGCACACTATATATGTGAATGTGCTACGATGGGATTGTACGCCTTGTGCTATGCACAAGTCCAGGTGTTGTGCATCCTACTGGGCGTACGGTTCCATTGTAGCATATTCCTGTGTCCAACGACCTATGTATATATATGAGGCATGCTTTTTGAGTTACTTTGGTCTTTTTCGAGAATAATGTCGATGATTGAAATGTCGTGGCACACTATATGTGAATGTGCTACAATGGGATTGTTCGCCTTGTGCTATGCACAGGTCCAGGTGTTGTGCATCCTACTTGGCGAACAGTTCCATCGTAGCATATTCCTGTGTCGAACAACCTAGTTATATATGAGGCATGCTTTTTGAGTTTGGTCTTTTTGATTTAGGAGTACTTTCTATAAGTGTATCTTCATATGCGACTTTAATTATATATGTTTTTTTTCAATCATCGGTTAATTATTATTGTCAACTTATAGATGACGTGGTACGTCGTGTACAAGGGACGGGTTCCCGGAGTCTACGATGATTGGGAAGACTGCCGGAGACAGGTGCACCGTTTCAGCGGCAATAGCTACAAAGGGTACAACACTATGGCGGAGGCGGAAGCTAGATACACGCGCTATCTAGCGGGAGTTAGGACAAGGAACCGGATGAAGACCTACACCTTCGTCGCGGCGGTGATCATGCTTATCCTCTTTGGTTATTTATCCCGCGTTTGTGTCTAGCTAGTTTAGATGTCTAGGCGAGCTTCCGAGCTCTAACTTGTTCGATCGACACATGTATTCGCATATCACCAACTACTACTTTGTAACATGATCGAAACAATGTAACTTAGACTATGTATTCATGTATGAGACTTATCTATATGTATTTGTTTCAATCTTGTTTTTCATATTGTGTATTTATATATATAATTGTATATCTTGTATCTGTGTGTATATCTGTTGTAATATTGTATATAATCTGGCTGGGAAATTAAAAAAAAAACAAAAAATACATATGTGGCGCACATGGTCTACCTTCTGTGGCGCACTACACCTAAAGCGCACTATGGAAGCTTAGTGGCGCACTAGGTAGTGCGCCACAGAAGATCCTTGTGAAGGATCTCTCTCCCCCTCTAGAGTTTATCCCCCATGGTCTCGGACTAGCGAGATACATGTTCCCGGTGGCTATTCGACAAGAAAGGGTTGTGCTTCCGCTGCATCACTGGAGCGAGGAGGCGGAGGTTGCTCGGTGCCTCGAACGTGTGTGCGAGCACGGATGCGCTGCTGATTTGCGGCGCTAGGACTTCCTCTCGATCTTGAGATCGGCAAGAGCGTCTACATCAACCACGAGTTGAACTCGTTAAGCTTTGTCGGTCTTCAAGGGTATGTTCTCTACGGATATACATCCGCCCGTTGTTTGTATCTAATAGATAGATCTTGGTACATAGTTCACATCGTAGGAAATTTTTTGTTTTCTAAGCTGCGAACCCTACAGTGGTATCAAAGCCGGATTTATGCGTAGATGCTTTACACGGGTAGTACACATATGAGTATGTGGGCGATGATGATCATGTTGTTGCTCCTTTGTTGTAATTTTGTATATTGGTGGCATAGTGGGATGAAGCGGCCCGGACAAACTTTGCATGTCCTCGCACATGAGACCTGTTCCACGCTTGACATGCAACTAGTTTGCATAAGTGGCTAGCGGGTGTCTGTCTCTCCTACTATAGTCAATATCTATTTTTTGCAACGAGTTGTCAACAATTTGGTTATCCTCGTTGTGGTTCATGTTCGTATGTAAGAACGATTCTATCTCGAAAGCCCTAAGCCACGTAAAACTTGCAATGGATAAATTAGAGGCGTCTAGTTTGGATTGTTGCTAGGCTAGTGTTATGATATGGTAGTGTTGTAAGTAGAAGTATGAGATGATACTCTTACAACACACATAGCGTGTAAACTCCATAGACCTTGGATTTACACATATAGGTATGATAGTGATCATATCACGATGCACATGATAGAGATCATCTGCGGGAACCATAACATTTCACTAATAAACATGTGATGTTTGATAGCATCTTATATTGCTTGTTTAGTGCTTTGTTAGCATAATAAGATGATCCCTCATTTAAATATCTAAGAATGTGTTCTTCCTTTAGTATGCACCGATTATGTTTCGTCGCTCCAAGACATCACGTGATGATCGGATGTTCTTGGATCCACGACCATATTTTGGGTGTAAAACGGTTACACACGCGAATACTAAGGTTCTAACTTGGCGAGCCTAGCATGTACAGACACGGCCTCGGAACACGGACCGAAAGGTTAAGCATGAGTCATATAGTTGATATGATGCACATTTCATGCTCGCCTTTGAAGCTATACCGACTCACGTGATGATCGGACTTCGTATAGTGGATTTGGTTCATGTAATCACCAAAAAGGCACGAGGGATGTCGTTTTTGAGTGGGAGTTCATTCGTAATACGGATTAGTTGAACTCAATCTATCATACACTTAGTCTAAACTTTACAAATTCTGTTGTAGATGGCACCACCTGCTTTTAATTTCAATGTGCTCATGGAGAAAGAGAAACTAGCAACGAACGGTAGCAACTTTACCGAATGGGCCATGAATTTGAGTATTCTCCTCTCTGCTGCACAAAAGCAATACGTGCTAGAAGCGCCATTAGGCCCCCCACCTTTTGAGGATGCCCCTGACGAGGAGAAGAGTGTCTATCAGACTCGTCAGGACGACCACAACTTAGTTCATTGCGGCATATTGTATGGGATAGAGCCGAAACTTCGAAAGCGTTTCGAAAACGGCAATGCATTTGATAAAATGGGTGAGTTGAAAATGATTTTCGACACACATGCTTCTGTAGAGAGCTACAACACTTCAGAAAAGTTCTTTAGCTACATGATGGAAGAGCACAGCTCCGTTAGTGAGCATGTACTCAAGATGCCGGGTTACGCCGATAAGCTTGTGTCCTTGGGAATAACGATTCCCATTGAATTAGGCATCCATCGTGTTCTGCAGTCTCTGCCACCTAGCTATAAAAGCTTTGTGATGAACTATAATATGCAATGCATGAAGAAGTCTCTCCCCGAGCTTCTGTCAATGCTTAAAACTGCAGAAGTGGAGATCAAAAAGGAACATCAAGTGTTGATGATCAATAGGAACACTGGTTTCAAGAAAGACAAGAAGGGAAAACAGAAGGGAAGTAAGGGCGACAAGCCTGTTGCCATGCCTGAAAAGAAACACGGAGTTGGACCTAAGTCTGATACCGAGTGCTACTATTGTAAGGGGACTGGCCACTGGAAGCCCAACTGCCCCAAGTATTTGGCAGACAAGAAGGCCGGCAAGGCAAACAAAGGTATATATGATATACATGTTATTGATGTGTATTTGACTAGTGCTCGCAGTGGCACCTGGGTATTTGATACCGGTTCAGTTGCTAATATTTGTAACTCGAATCAGGGGCTGCGGAACAAGCGACCGCTAGCAAGGGGTGAGGTCAAGATGCGTGTCGGCAATGGATCAAGCATTGATGTGATCGCCGTCGGAACGCTGCCTCTCCACTTGCCGTCAGGATTAGTTATAAACTTGAATAATTGTTATCTGGTGCCTGCACTGAGCATGAACATTGTATATGGATCGTGTTTGATGCGAAGTGGTTATTCATTTAAATCCGAGAACAATGGTTGTTCCATTTATATGAATGAAATCTTTTATGGTCATGCACCGATGATGAATGGTTTATTTCTATTAGATCTCGATGATAATGTTACACATATTCATAATGTTGATGCTAAAAGGATTAAACTTAATGATGATATATCCGCATATATGTGGGACTGCCGTCTAGGTCATATTGGCATTAAACGCATGAAGAAGCTCCATTCGGATGGACTTTTGGAATCACTTGATTTTGAATCATTTGATACATGTGAGCCATGCCTTATGGGCAAGATGACTAGAACGCCGTTTTCCGGTTCAATGGAACGGGCGACAGATTTATTGGAAATCATACATTCTGATGTATGTGGTCCAATGAGTGTGTCGGCGCGAGGTGGATATCGTTATTTTGTTACTTTCACGGATGATTTGAGTAGATACGGTTATATCTACTTGATGAAACAGAAGTCTGAATCCTTTGAAAAGTTCAAGGAATTTCAGAATGAAGTGGAAAATCATCGTAATAGAAAGATCAAATTTCTACAGTCCGACCGTGGAGGTGAGTATCTAAGTTACGAGTTTAGCACTCACATGAAAGAGTGTGGAATTGTTTCACAACTCACGCCTGCCGGAACACCATAGCAAAATTGTGTGTCGGAACGTCGTAATCGTACTTTATTAGATATGGTTCGATCTATGATGTCTCTGACGGACATGCCGTTGTCATTTTGGGGTTATACACTAGAAACTGCTGCATTCACTTTAAATCGGGCACCATCTAAATCCGTTGAAAAGACACCGTATGAGTTGTGGTTTGGAAACAAACCTAAGCTGTCATTTCTTAATGTTTGGGGATGCGATGTTTATGTGAAGAAACTTCAACCGGATAAACTCGAACCCAAAGCGGAAAAATGCGTCTTCATAGGTTACCCTAAGGAAACTATTGGGTATTCCTTCTATCACAGATCCGAGGGCAAGGTTTTTGTTGCCAAGAATGGATCCTTTCTAGAGAAAGAGTTTCTCGCGAAAGGTGTGAGTAGTCGGAAGGTAGAACTCGAAGAGGTTATTGAACCTTCTCTTCAAAGTATGGCGAGTAGCGCAGCGCCGGAAGTTGTTCCAGAGTTGGCTCCACCTATTGAAGAGGGAAATAATGATAATGATCATGAAACTCCGAAAGAGAGTAGTACCGAACCTCGCAGGTCAAGCAGGACGCGTGCAGCTCCTGAGCTGTACGGAAATCCTGTCATGAATTTCATGGTTGATGAAAATGATGACCCTGCGACGTATGAAGAAGCGATGATGAGCCCGGATTCCAACAAATGGTTTGAAGCCATGAAATCCGACATGGAATCCATGTATGAAAATCAAGTTTGGAACTTGGTGGAATTACCTCACGACCGAAAGGCCGTGGAGAACAAATGGATTTTCAAAAGAAAAACTGATGCTGATGGTAATGTGACCATCTATAAAGCTCAACTTGTCGCAAAGGGGTTTCGACAAATTCAAGGAATTGACTACGATGAGACATTCTCTCCTGTAGCGATGCTAAAGTCAGTTAGGATTATGTTAGCAATTGCTGCATATTTCGATTATGAGATATGGCAGATGGATTTCAAAGCCGCGTTTCTCAATGGTAATATTGAAGAAGAGTTGTATATGATACAACCAAAGATTTTTGTCGATCCTAAGGATGCTAACAAGGTGTGCAAGCTTCAGCGATCCATCTATGGATTGAAGCAAGCATCACGAAGTTGGAATCTCTGCTTCGATGAGGTGATCAAAGAGTTTGGATTTGCCCAAACTTATGGAGAAGCTTGTATTTACAAGAAACTGAGTGGGAGCAATGTGGCATTTCTGATATTATATGTGGATGACATATTATTGATCGGAAATGATATAGATCTTTTAAACAGTGTTAAAAGTTATCTAAACAACAAATTTTCAATGAAGGACCTAGGTGAAGCGTCATACATATTAGGCATAAAGATCTATAGAGATAGATCTAGGCGCCTAATAGGGCTATCGCAAAGTACATACCTTTATAAGATTTTAAAGAAGTTTAAAATGGACGGAAGTAAGAAGGGATTCTTACCTATGTTGCAAGGCAAGACATTGAGTAAGACTCAAAGTCCGGCTTCGGCGGAAGAAAGAGAGATAATGGACAAAGTCCCCTATGCTTCAGCCATAGGCTCTATAATGTACGCCATGCTATGTACAAGACCGGATGTGGCACATGCTATTAGTTTGACTAGTAGGTACCAATCGGATCCAGGTTCGAAACACAGGATAGCGGTCAAGAATATCCGTAAGTACTTACGAAGAACTAAGGATATGTTTCTTGTATATGGAGGTGAAGAAGATCTCGTCGCTAAGTGTTATGTTGACGCTAGCTTTGACACTGATCCGGATGACTCTAAGTCTCAATCCGGATACGTATTTCTCATGAATGGCGGAGCGGTTGGTTGGAGGAGCTCCAAACAACCTGTGGTAGCGGGATTAACAACGGAGGCCGAATATGTTGCTGCTTCAGAAGCGGCTCAGGAAGGAGTTTGGATGAAGGAGTTCATATCCGAACTAGGAGTGGTTGCAAATGCGTTGGACCCAATGGTGATCTATTGTGACAACAATGGTGCCATTTCCAATGCCAAAGAACCAAGGTCTCACAAGCATTCCAAGCATATTAAGCGCCGGTTTCACTCCATCCGCCAGCATGTCAAGGATGGAGATATAAAGATTTGTAAAGTACATACAGATCTCAATGTAGCAGATCCATTGACTAAAACTCTCCCTAGAGCAAAACATGATCAACACCAGAACTCAATGGGTGTTAGATTTATCACTATGTAACTAGATTATTATCTCTAGTGCAAGTGGGAGACTGAAGGGAATATGCCCTGAGAGGCAATAATAAAGTGTTTATTATGTGTATTCCAAGTATATGATAGATGTTTATTCTGCATGCTATAATTGTATTAATACGGAAACATTAATAAATGTGTGTTTAATAAACAAACAGAAAGTTCCTAGTTATGCCTCTCTCATAAACTAGCTCGTTGATTAACAAGATGATCAAGGTTACCTGATCATGGACATTGGATGTTGTTAATAACGGGATCACAACATTAGTGTAATGGTGTGATGAACATTCATCCGAAGTATAGCATTACGATCAAAGTCATTGAGTTTATATTGCTATAACAACTTACGAAGTGATCCTAATCCTTAGACCATGAGATCATGTCAATCACTAACACCGGAAGAGTTTCTTGATAACATCAAACGTCACACCGTAACAGGGTGATTATAAAGATGGATTCAGAACTAACAAAGTGTTATGTTGAGGCTCATGGATCGAGAGTGGAATTTGTTCATCCCGATGACGGATAGATATACTCTGGGCCCTCTCGGTGATATCACATTGATTAGCTTGCAAGCAAGTGATTTGATCACTAGAATGTTATATCACGGGAACAAGAAAAGAGTGCATGTCAGTAACGAGATCAAACTAGGTATGGAGATACCGATGATCAAATCTCGGACATGTAATATATCGTGAAACAAAGGGATTAAGATACTAGCATAAAAGGTTCCGACGATCACAAGAAAGTCATCGTTGAATGTGTGGGAGTCAGTATGGGTCTCCAGATCCCGCTTCTGATTATTGATCCGAGAGGGGTCTCGATCATGTCCGCATTATTCACGAACCGTAGGGTGACACACTTAAGAGACACCGACATCCAATTGGAGCAAAAGTTTCATGCCGAAAGAATGAACAAGCGCAGGAATTTATTTCACTAGATACCGAAACAGGTTTTCGGGTGAAATGGCATAAAGTGGTTATGCATGTGAAATAGAATTCTAACAAGGGGTTATTTGTGAATGTTTTTCATTAAAGTAATTGAAAAAATTCTGAATAAAATAAAAGAGTTTTTTTAATGAGAGTTTGCATTAAATTTGGTGGAAATTAATGGCAAGTTTGAGTGGGATTTTGAATGGAGGCATATGAATGGATTTTTGTGAGTGGAGTGTCCACCCACATGAAGAGGGGAGGGCAAGGGGGCAGCCCCCATGCGTCGGCCACCCCCTTGGGGTTCCCCCCTCCTCCTATAAAAGGAGCCCCTCCTCTCACTTCTCACACACACCTCCTCGTGAAGGATCTCTCTCCCCCTCTAGAATTTATCCCCCATGGTCTCGTACTAGCGAGATACATGTTCCCGGTGGATATTCGGCAAGAAAGGGTTGTGCTTCCACTGCATCGCTGGAGCGAGGAGGCGGAGGTTGCTCGGTGCCTCGAATGTGTGTGCGAGCACGGATGCGCTACTGATTTGCGGCGCTAGGACTTCCTCTCGATCTTGAGATCGGCAAGAGATTGTCTACATCAACCACGAGTTGAACTCGTTAAGCTTTGTCGGTCTTCAAGGGTATGTTCTCTATGGATATACATCCGCCCTTAGTTTGTATCTAATAGATAGATCTTGGTACATAGTTCACATCGTAGGAAATTTTTTGTTTTTTATGCTGCGAATCCTACAACAATATCCTTGTGTTCCTTTATGTACGGAGCTGCCAAGGTGGAATTTTGCAGAACCATGTAGTGTGCTTGAGTGAAAGAATGTTCGTCCCTACATATTATTGATTTCCTTCCTAGTTTGCCTTTTCCACCCAGTCTCCCCTCATGTCGTGATTCAGGAACACCAATCGACTTAATGTCAGGAATAAAGTCATCACAAAACTCAATGACCTCCTCTGTTCCATAGCCCTTCAAGATGCTTCCTTCTAGCCTAGCACGGTTAAGGACATATTTCTTCAAAACTCCCATGAACCTCTCAAAGGGGAACATATTGTGTAGAAATACAGGACCCAAAATAGTAATCTCGTCAACTAGGTGTACCAGCAGATGCGTCATAATATTGAAGAAGGATGGTGGGAACACCAGCTCAAAACTAACGAGACACTAGACCACATCATTTTGTAACCTCGGTAGAATTTCTGGATTGACTACCTTCTGAGAAATAGCATTAAGGAATGCACATAGCTTCATAATGGGCAGTCGAACATTTTCTAGTAGAATCCCGCTCAATGCAACCGGAAGCAATTGTGTCCTAAGCACGTGGCAGTCATGAGACTTTAGGTTCTGGATTTTTTTCTCTGCCATATTTATTATTCCCTTTATATTCGACGAGAATCCAGAGGGGACCTTCATACTTCTTAGGACTTCAAAAAAAATTCCTTCTCTTCTTTGGTAAGAGCATAGCTGGCATCACTTAGACGTCCTTTATCTGTCTTTATTGGATGCACGTCGTCTCGGTATTTCATACCTTGCTGGTCCTCCCGTGCTTCTGGCGTATCTTTTGTCTTTCCATACATGCCCATAAAGCCTAGCAGGTTCACGCAAAGATTCTTCGTCACGTGTATCACGTCGATTGCAGAGCGGACCTCTAGAACATTCCAATAGGGTAGCTCCCAAAATATAGATTTCTTCTTCCACATGCGCACATGTCCGTCAGCGTCATTTGGAACAGATTGACCGCCAGGGCCCTTTCCAAAGATTACTTCTAGATGTATGCATGTATTTTAGTATCATCTAAACAATGTGTGCATGTATTGTATCCCATGTTTCACTGTCCTGAAAGGTTACTAAGAGCAGGCCAATCATTGATTGTTACGAACAACAACGCCCGTAGGTCAAATGGTTCCTGTTTGTGCTCATCCCACATACGAACACCTTCGTCGCGCCACAACTGTTGTAGTTCTTCAACTAATGGCCTTAGATAGACATCAATGTCATTGCCGGGTTGCTTCTGGCCTTAGATGAGCACTGGCATCATAATGAACTTCCGCTACACGCACAACCAAGGAGGTAGGTTATATATACATAGAATTATAGGCCAGGTGCTATGACTGCAGCTCTGCTCTCCAAAAGGATTCATGCCATCTGTACTTTGACCAAACCTTAAGTTCCTTGCGTCATCTGCAAAGCTCGGTACTCTCTATCAAAATTTCTCCTTTGCGACCCATCAGCGGGGTGTCTCAACATCGATTCTTTCCTGCACTCTTGTTTTTGCCATCACAACAACTTGGCATGCTCTTTGTTTCTAAACAAACATTTCAACCGTGGTATTATAGGAGCATACCACATAACTTTTCCAAGTATCCTCTTCCTAGGGCGCTGCTCGCCCTTAAGATCACCAGGGTCATCTCGTCTGATCTTATAACGCAATGTGCCGCATATCAGGCATGCATCCAAATTCTCGTACTCCTCACCGCGATATAATATGCAGTCATTAATGCATGCATGTATCTTCTGCACCTCTATTCCTAGAGGGCAGACGACCTTCTTTGCCTCGTATGTACTGACAGGCAATTCATTATCCTTTGGAAGATTCTTCTTCCAAATTTTCAGTAGCTTCTCAAATCCCTTGTGAGATAAACCATTCTCTGCTTTCCATTGCAGTAATTCAAGTGTGGTGTCGAGCTTTGTGTTGCCATCTTTGCAATTTGGGTATAACAATTTTTTGTGATCCTCTAACATGCGCTGCAACTTGTTCTTCTCGTTTTCATTTTCGCATTCGGTCCGTGCATCAAGATTGGCCAAACGAAGATCATCAGCAGTCTCATCTAATGCCCATTCTTCACCTTCTTCTTGTTCATTGTCTTCTAGTGCAGTGCCACCGTATTCAGGAAATATTGGATAATTATCATCATTCTCTTCTTCTTCTTCACTGTCTTCCATCATAACCCTGTTTTCTCCATGCTTTGTCCAACAAATATAGACGGACATGAAACCTGATTGAATCAGGTGGATATGAATGGTTTTGGATAAAGAGTAATCCTTCTCATTCCGACAGACACGACACGGACAACACATAAAACCATTCCGCTTGTTTGCCTCAGCCAACTCGAGGAAAGAATGCACACCTTTAATGAACACGTTAGACATTCGGGGAGCATCATACATCCATTCTCGGCTCATATGTAGTATAATTAAAATTTTCTATCATATAAAAAGTTTGGATCATTTTTACTACTATTGCTTTTACATGCACTAATTTTTGAATTAAGATTTTCTATCATATTAAAATTTTACATGCACTAATTTTGAATTGGACAAAACTGTTAACATAAAAATGTTGACTATTTAATTATTGCTCTAGCAGTGAAAACCTTATTCAATTCTGAGATCCGAAACTCTTCAAATGCACATCTCATCTTTCAGTAGCTTTTGTATAATCAAACTATGCTTAAAACTACACATCTAAAATTCCCACTACACTTATGAGCATGAAATTCCTCATTCTAGTTCTAGAGCATTGAGCTAAAATATAACAATAAGTGGTGAATGATTGAAGTTCTTAACCATTTTAGAAGCTTCGATTGATAAATGATGCCACCAAATCTTGGATTGAAAGTTGCCACCAAATCTTGGATTGAAAGTTGCCACCAAATTGGACAAAAATGTGGATGAACTTGAGGTGTTACTTGGTGGAAATGGCCATGCTTTTGGGCTGGGTCGAACTGGCATATATAGTGGTAATAAGTTGTCTCGGGTGGTGAAATGAACCCAGACTAGAGGTTGACCTCTAGTCCCGGCTTGTAACAAGAACCCAGACTAAATATAGCCATGGGTCTCACAGGAGCTCTAGTCCCGACCTATGTTACCAGCCGGGACTAGAGGTTGCCCATGGACCAGGACTAGTGATATGGGGCCATGTAGCTGTTGCAGAATTCACAGACCGGGACTAGTGCTAACACTAGTCCCGGTTTCAGAGGAGGACGGGACTAGAGGCTGGAGCTGCAAAAAATGAAAGGTCATTTTTCTACTAGTGCATGTGTGTGATCATGCAATTTATAAACGAGATATAAAACAATTGATAAACAGAAATAGGTTAATATAGGAGTTCAGGAATGGTGGCTTGCCTGTGACCAGCCAGAAGTCCCTTGACGTCGTTAAATAATCAGAATACCAATAAGATCAATAATAAGAATAACCCCGATCCTTCTTCTTCTCGGCGTCTCGCAAACGCAACTATCGCTGTTATCGAGCAGACATGCAAGAACAATACATCAATCAATACAAGGCATACAAGCAACAAACCAAACAGAAAGAAAAGGATATCTACAGGATAAACATCAGTGGGATGTTGGAGGATTGATGTTATTGGATTGGGAGAAGATTTGGAGACATTAGGGAAAGGATCCCTTTATATTTATGGTTAAGGAATTACCCAACAGAGGGGTTTTTGATCAAAGATTTAATCTGTATGATACCATTGTGTAAAATTGATACCATCAGATAGGTATTGATAAAGTGAATCCAACAAAAGTGGTTTCGTTATTTTATCATTTTCCCTTGAGTTATAATGGGTTTTATAGTGATTAAAATTCTAGCTATAGGAAATAATTCACCAGAACTTCTCTGGAGATCCAAAAATTATTTCCGTGGGTGATTAAGTATTATTTGATGTACTGAATATAGTGGAGTTGGAATCACCTCAAAAAATTACCATATTGCCCTTGAGAACCCAAAGACAATATTGGACAAGATTTGTATTTTTCATCAGATTTATTCTACAGAAGCATTTTAGTTGATTCCAAGGAAACATGTTAGGTAAGGAATATACCTTTCTGTAGAAATGGGAATCAACATTTTTGTAGTTACATAGCTATTGTAAGGATTTTACTAGTAAATAAACCATGCACATAAGGGTTTAATTCACTAAAAATCAATAGAGTCTCATAAAATTATTAGCTGCTGGAATATGAAAGGTATGGTTATATGTGTTCCAGGGGAGTTGGAATTAGGTCCAAAAATCATTTGATTTGACCTAAAGAATTTCCTAAAGTAAATAAAATACCTGATTTTGATATTTTTACTACTGGTAAACCAGGAAGCAATTTAAGGTGGGGCAAGTGGGACTTGAAAGGTATGGTTTATACCTTTCATCACCAATTGGGTTTATCCCATTTGTACTTTTGGAACTTTCTGGAGAAATGGTTTAGTGCACTGGATAGGTCTAGGGGTATGATTTATCATATTTGTTCTAATGAATATTTTGATGTAAAACCTGGTTTGCATGTTGGGGAAAACATCCAGGTAGTTTAGGGATTTTAGATCTTGGCATTTACTCCTGTTTTTCATTTTCAAATCGAATTAAACCACACTGCCAAAAACAGATCTGTAAGTATTTTGTTTAAAAGAGAGGGAGGAAGGGTTTGCTGGGCCGAGCAGGAGAAATCCGGCCCACCCGGGCTTGGCTTCGCGGGGGAGGGGGCGGCTGGGCCGGCTGGGGCCCGTGTGGCAGAGAGTGGTGGGGTGAAGGGGTATTGGGCAATGGTGGCCATTGGATTAGAAGTCCATCAATGGTTGTTGTTCTTCTTCCTCACAGGGAAGCAGCAGGCAGCGGGTGAAACCCTAGGGAGGTGCTGGCGGGCTCAGGAGGCTTACCGAGCAAGACGGAGACGTCGGAGGGGGTGCAGGGAGTCACGGCGGTCAATGGCGGTCCCGGGGAGGTGCTGCAGGGCCGGTTCTCCCACCGGAGGAAGTCCAGCGCGCCACGCTCACCTCGGCCACCGCAGGAGCTCGCCGGGGAGCTTCGGGTGATGGGTCCATGCTGATTTTGAAGGGCTTGGTGGGGTGCAGAGGTCCTGGGGATCCGCGCCAATGCTGCATGCAGGTCTAGATGGGGCTCGGGAGCTCCTGGTCACAGGAGGAGCTTGGCTCGGCCAGGAGCTTGAGAGGTCGCCTCCGGAGTTCCTACGTGCAAGGGGAAGGTACAGAGAGGGAGATTAGATCCAGGGAGTAAGACACGGAGTAGATAGGGTGTTGGGGTGGTCGGGGGTGACTTGATTCTTGCATGCAAGCAAGAACCTGAGAAGGGATCTTGGGGTTCTCCATGGCAATGGAGAGGAGGAGGGCGAGATCTGGAGCTCAGGGAGAGGCTCTCTGGCGGTCTGGGAGAGAGATGAGGGAGCAGGGAAGAGGGAGGGGGCCTCTGGCTTATATATCCAAGGTGGGTTGGTTCATGGTGAACTAAGCTCATGTGGGAGCTAGGGCTTGGTCCAGGGGTCTCCCATTGGTGGCCAGGGACAGTGGGGAGAGAGTGTGGGGTTCTTTGGGTCGTGCATGGAGCAGAGAGGGAGTGGAGGTGTTGCTGCCTCTTTATTACAAAGATTTTGGCAAGATAGGATGCTCTCTCTCTCTTACAAGCACTAGGGGACAAATGGTCAAGATTCTACAGTAGGTGGTGGACCAGGATTGAGGGATGATGATAGGGAGAACTGCTGGAGAAGATTGGAGTTGGTGTGGCTTTGGTTTGGATCATGTTTGCATTGTTTTGGCAAAATCAAACAAGTGGAGGCTTGTGAAGAAAGTTGCAAATGTTGCATTGGACCAAATGGGGAAATGGTACTGGTAGATAGATGGAGTCAAATAATCTCTCCATAATTTAAATGGGATTTTTCTAAAGATTATAATCCCATTTAAATGCACTTCTTCAAAAAGTGCAGAAATAGGTTATGGAAGCAAATATGACATTTTTACATTGGAAAATCTTGGTTTTTGATGTGATATGGTCCTAGATTCCATAACACACCTTGGGGAATTTTATTGGGATTTATTGATGTCGAAAAGTATTTTTTGGAGAATTATTTCTTGTTTCTGCCATTTAAGTAAAAGGGCAAAAAGAAATAATAAAGAATCTCAAAAATATTTATTTTTGCGTTGGGAAGATGGGATATGATATATAGGCATCAAATTTGCCTTGATTTTGCAAGGTGATTTGGATAAAAACAAACTTGCCTTTATAGACAAGGATTTTGAGAAGTTGGTAAGTAAAGGAATTAAAATAGTTTAATAGTCCAAATAATTGGGAGAATTATTTGGGGATGCTTATATTCAAGGTATATGATGTACACTTGATGAGGGAATCAAGGTCAACCTTGGTTTTGAAGAAAAGTGGTGAAAGGGTGGAAACTAGATAAGGGAGGATCTAGGGTTTGGTTAGTCTGGTGCCATCTAAACAAGGTTGGATTAGGGAGCTCAGAGCTCACCTTGGTACAAAGGGTATATGGATGGATAGACCAAGTCATATAGTTGATCATGGAAGCAAGAGTTGGGCTTGTTTGGATTTGAGGTGGTTTTGGAGGGATGGCAAACTTTGTTGAAAATAAGGCTATCATAACAGATACATCGGGTAGCCTTCTAAACCATGTGGGTTTAAGAAGCACAAGGTTCCAATGGAACCAAGTGAAGTGGGGATTTATAGGCTATGATTATTAGATCATAACCAATAAAATAGTTGGTCAAGGGGGTGGCATATATATGTGAGCTTCTGCCAAAGTAGGCAAGATGATAAGATTTCCATAAAAGATTATTATCTTGACTACAAAACCATCATGGATGAGTGGGAATTAAATTGGCTTAGCCAAGGGAAATAGTGGTCCTTAGTAGTAATAAAGATGTACTACAAGATGGTTCAAGTACATTCTCAAGAATGCACATAGGTTGGAAAAGGTAGAGCTCCAAAGATTGAATCTAGATAAGAAATCCAGACTTACCATTTTGGCAGTTTTGGAGATTTTGACTAGAGTGCAAGTGTAGATGATTTTCAGAGCATGCTAGGTTCCGAACTCATGAGCAAGGAGATGAGGTTCAGGTACTAACTAAGAAGATATAATTCATGCTTAGCTTGGGTCTCCACTGAGTTGGAAACCATCTAGAGGGATTATCCCTGGATAGAGATAAGCATGAGATGAGATGATCACTTGAGTGGCTTAGGATAGATCCAGACTAGGATGCTTTCTTTGGGATTGATGATAACAATCCTAGATTGGGTCCTAAGGGATGAGCTACTAGATTAGCTCATTCTAGTTCCTAAGCAAACAAGGCAATCAGCAGATTAAGGCAATTCATCAGACAGCAGATCAAGGCAATTCATCAACCAGCAGATCAAGGCAATTCATCTTATTACTTATCCAACTAGTACTAGGGTTACCATCAAGCCTAGCTTGAAGTAAGGATCGGTAGGTTTAAAGGGGTTTTGCTTTAAGTAAGATAAGTACCATCTTGGTATCTCTACCAAGATTGAGATGAGAAGGGTTTTAATAAGGTTTTGGAAAACCTAGGGATAAGAGTAGTTGAAGGTTCTGTCTTGAAAACATAAGGAGATAATATATAGGTCTCCATAGTTTGTAAAAAGAAACTAGTAAATTATTTGGTTGTGTCAAAGTCATCTTGGCTCAGGTTTTGAAATGCTAGAACATTTGAGAATATGAAAGATGAGCCAAGACATCTCTTTTGTAAAATAGTTTTGGTAAACTAGTGTTGATATGAGGAGTACATATCTAATACACAAACAGTTGCTTGAGAACAAGCAGGCAAGTGAGCACACGTTATAAGGAAAAGTTTTTGTTCCCCCTGATTTTTTGCCTTCTGGACATTTAATCAGGGTTGCTGAAATTGGGATGTTACACAATATGTCAGCACTTCTTTACAAACAGACTGTTAAAACCATCCGGTCCAGGAGCTCGATCTTTTGGCATTGCCGCGACCACTTCATCCATTTCTTTTTTAGAGAAAGGTTTAGTCAAGTCTTGTAAATCATCCACCTTAGATAGCAGATTAGCCAAGTCAAACTGCATCGAGATACCATCAGAACGGCCAATTTTATATTTGAAACTACTCCATAAGAGACCTGCCATCGACTCATGGTTAGATAACTCGGTGCAATGTTCATCTCTTAACCTTGAAATATTGTTTCTACGAGACCTTTCGAAAGCCATAGCGTGGAAAAACTTAGTATTTTCTTCTCCTTACTTGACCCATCTGATAGTACACCTCTTTATTCATTAGTTACACTCGGCGAGTAACAAATCATCCAGATGCAGTTTAACAATCTTCCTGGAGTTTAATTCTATAAAAATAGAGGCTTGTGCTCCTCAACAGTATCCATGATCAGAATGACATTATTGCATCCCTGGATGCGAAAATTTAAATTAGAAAGACTTGTTTTCCACTTCTTGAGATCATACCTTAGAGATTTTAGTTTGTCCGCAATGATAATAGAACTATGAGTTTTCATAGACTAAATATGCCAAGATGCACTCACACAATCAGTAAAACCAGGAAGATCAACCCAAAAGTTCTCAAATCTGAATAATTTTACTTTTGATATATTTGTATCAATGTTAACTACACATGGCACATCACCAGTTTTAGCTAGTGCTTGTGAAAAACTAGTCAAGCTGCTCAAGAAGTGGAACAGATTGGATATTCGACCAGGTAAAAGATCATCCTTTAAAAGGTAACTCGAGCAGACCAAGATGGCCAATGATTTCATTGAACAGAAACATGTCATTCACATTTCCCCTAGGTTTGTTATAATTATCCTGCGATCTGATGAAGTTGAAGTCACCTAGTAACAACCAATTGTCGTTAACGGGGATCTACAAATTATATAGCCAGCAGACAAATTGATCGCGTTTCTGTCCAGCACAGGGACCATAAACACAAGTTAACATCCAACTTTCAGAATTATGCACATAAGTAAACTGAACCACAAGCCCAAATCTCTATGTTTCAACGAATATTCCATTAAAATAGCCTAATTCCATAGTACAATAATTCCTCCTGAAGCACCAACTGAAGGTGAGAAAGCAAAGTTGTCGGACCTCTTCGGGCATAATCTCCTAATAAACTGTGTAGCACCCCGGATTTACGGTCCGAGAGTACCTGTTATGCATATAATTCACGTTCCCATGATCAGTGAGCCGTGAGCATAACCGACCAGTATCATTCCATCATCCAGAAAGTAACAATTATAAACCTTACAATGTGGCCATTATGGTGATTACAACACAAATAGCGGAAGTCTTCAAGCGTAGAGCCCATGTCATGCCTTAACCTACAGGCAATTGACTGGGAGACGACCTAGCTCGCATAGAAGTTCTCAATCTCCATCATTCCTCTTGCTTCTAAAAGTTTGGTCAAGTAAATAGCCAGGGACAATGCCGGTGAGTACTTTGAATGTACTCGCAAACCACCTTAAGAGAACAATACTAAAAGATATGCAATATGGCTATAGTAGGATGGCTCCATAAGAGGTTCTTTTTATAAACTAATTTCTCTTGTAGATATAGCATATCTATATATCTTAGTTGAAAAACCTTTGTAAAACATTTTGGAACATTTTTGAAAAGTTTGGAAAACACTAGGATTGGGTCACCCATTTGTTTTTCCTTCCGGTCATCCCAGGACCAAACTCCTTCATCCTTTTTCGGACCATCCCATGGTCAAAACATTTCGAAGCCATTTCTTTCTGAAGTCCTTTTTGAAATCAAAACCAGCACCGCTCTATATCAACCTTCCCAACCCTCCATGACCGAGGACTCTACAAAGGTTGTACACTTTACCCACATCATCCACTTACACTACCCTGATCTACACCGATTGTGGGTCTACTAACCGATCAAGACCTTCCGGATGCCCATTCTAGTATAAGCGCCTACCCTATGAGTTGCTACCCCTCAAGACCGGGACATCGGGTACCTAGGACCAACCGGAGCGCCTTTTCCACTGCACCAAGTGTGCGCTTTCAATGAGGGTCTCATAGTAATGCCTGGAGGCCTATAGACAATTCATTTCTTCACCTGTTTGACGCTTCGTGGACCATTGCAGGAGAAGACCCAGCCTCCAGATATTGACATATCTTGTAGTAGTTGTGAGGCACCTATACTAGAATAGACAAACTTCTAGCCTAGCCCTGTCCCATTCCAGAGTAATGTGGTTGCACAGGTTAATTGTTCTGGCAAAAAATTCAAAGAACCGGGTGCGTTTTCATAAACCTTTTTCCTCCATCTTTCATCCAACCTTTTTGTAAAACCAAAACCTTTTTACTTTTTAAACTCACTTGGCAGGCCAAGCCTCGCCAAGTTTTTCTCATGAAATATTCTTGTAAGCTTTTCAGGGGTCTTCCCATCCCATAGTTTTGCTTCGGCTAAGACGGGGTTTCCAAAGGGTTATGGTGTTAAAACACCATCTACCATACTAGGGGCAAATAGGTGTCATCAAAGGGGTTGTACTTAGTAGTACAAATGGTATTAGCGAGAGGATCCAAGACACTACCATATATAGCTCATCATATAATAAAACAATGTAGTCTCGATAAACAGTAGATAAAGCATGCATAAGTAAAACAGTAGGACAAGGCTTATGAGCAAGAAGGTGGCTTACCTGATCAGTAGAAATATGGCAATAAATTTCCCTGTACGTATTTAGAATACCAGAATATGATAACAAGATAATTATCAATAAATCCGATGCTTCCTTCTTCTCGGCGTCACACAATTGCAGCTATCGCCGTTAACGAGCAAACATGCAAATAACATACACCACCATCAATATAATGCATACAAGAATCAAACCATACAGAAATAAAAGGATAATCACATGATCTACATCATTAGGATGTTGGATGATTGGTTTGATTAGATTGGTAGAAGATTTGTAGGCATTGGAAAAAGATCCTTTCAGATGCATAGTCTAGGAACTACCTAAGAGAGGGTTTTTTGGCCAAGGACAAGTTATGTATGATACCATTATATAAAAATGATATCAAAAGATAGATATTGATAAAATGAGACCAAAAAAATTGGTTTCACTATTTTATCAATTTCCCTTGATTTATAATGTATTTTCTAGTGATTAAAATTCTACTTTTAGGAAATAATTCACCAGAAAATTTCTGGAGCTCCAAAACTTATTTCCTTGGATGATTAGGTAGGATTTTATGGAATGATTCAAGAGGAGTTGGAATTATCCCAAAATAATTACCATACTACCCTCAGGAAAATCCTAAAGACAGTACTTGATGTTATTTGTCTTTTTCACCCGATTAAATCTATAAGGTATTTTGATGTGATTCCAATATCATAGGTTAGGTAACTGGAATTGCTTTCTTAAAAAATTGGAATCACCCTATTTGGATTGGTAGAACTCATGTGGTGAATTTATTAGTGCGCAAACCATGCACAAAACAGTTTAATTTACCATAATTCAACAGGCGCTCATAAAATTATGAACTACTGGGGTTTGCAAGATTCTAATACTTATGTGTACAGGGAGTTGGAATTAGGTCAAAAAAATCATTGGTTCTACCTAGGGAATTTTCTAAAGGAAGAAAGTGCATGATTTTGTTATTTTCATCAGGGGCAGATTAGGAAGCAAATTAGGTTGGGCCCAAGGGTACATACAAGGTACCTAGGGTACTTTTCATTACACAAAGGTTTTACCTCATTTTTAGTTAGGATACTCTCCGAACTCAAATTTGAGTGACCTAGACACATGTTGGGATTTTAATTTATAATAAAATCCTGAATATTATTTGGGCAAGGTACTTGGTCTGCATGTTAGTCAAGACATACAAGAATTTGGTAAAAATGTGCATGGGCTAATATAACTTTTTTTGCATTTTTATTTAGATTTAAACCAAACTGCCTGCATTCAGATCTAGAATTTAAATAAAAAGAAAGGGGTCTGAAGGGCTCCTGGGCTAGATATAAGGCAACTGGGTCGCGAAAGGGGGGTTCGGCCCACCCTGGCCATAGGCTGCGTGAGAGGCTTGGCTTAAAACCTGGACGGGGGGCCCTCTCATCAGCCGCTCAGGAGAGCGAAGGGATACAAGGATATATAGGCCGTCTGATTAGGCCATACCCGACAGCTGGTGGCTGTCGTGTTCGACAAGATGAGACGGCGGTGGTGGAAACCCTAAGTGCGACGGGGAGGAGCGAGGAGAGTACCTGGTGGATCGTCAGCGGCCAGGTGGGTGGGGTGGGTAGATGGATGCGGTGCTCCGCCGCGGTCATGGAGATGGGTGGAAGACGGGTTTAGACGCCGGGTCTTGGTCGGACGAGGACGGCCGTAGGCGAAGCGCTTGGTGTAGGGGTTCGTAGCATGGAAAACAAAAAATTTCTACCGCATGCACACAAACAAGGTAAGATCTATCTACTAGATTGTAGAAACGAGTCGATTAGAGTACTCACCCTTGAATATTCCAAAGCGGTTAACGAGAGCAGATTCTCGTGGGTGATGTAATCATACACTTGCCGATCTCAAGATTGCGTAGACAATCCTTTTGGCGCTGCATTCCGGCAGCGCTTCCGCAGTCGGTCACACGTTCGACACTCGATGAATACCTACCTCTCCCTTATTCCAGCAGGCAGTGGAGGTTGTAGTTCTCTCCTCGCGATTCCGGCAGCATGACAGCCTGGTGTCGGAAGTAGAGGGAAAATCCTGCAGGGCTTCGCCTAAGCCGGAGCAGGTTATGGTGGATCTAGGGTTTCCGGTGATCTAGGTTTTAGAGGGCCGGGGAGGACGAGGCGTGGCTAGCGGCGGCTAGGGCGGCGACGGCGAGCCAGCAGCGACGCGAGGCCGTCGGCGCGGCGGCGGCTGACGGTGGCTTGGTGGGGAGGGGCTGGTGTTGTGTGTCCTTGGGGCACCCCCTCCCCTATATTTATGGGAGGAAGGACATCTTGGGAGAGGGTAGTTTGAATCCTTCCCCAACTCCATCTCCTTGTTGTCCTGTGGTGGAGGGAAAGAAGGATTCTTTCCTTCCTCCACCAGGACACATTGTCCCAGTTTGACTTTTCAAACTTGCCTTTTGACTTTCAATTTGGAGCTTGATTTCTTTCTTGCTAATGCCGAACCAAGTGACCTAGGACATGATTCAATCATTCCACTTATACATGACACATTCATGTTCCCTTTCCCTTCTGGTCCGGTGACCCTTCTAGACCCTTCTAAAACCTCTCCGATGAAATCATCGGAATCATTCCCGAACTATGGAATTGGACTTTCCTTATATGAATCTTATTCTCCGAACCATTCCGGATCTCCTCGTGATATCCCAGATCCCATCGGAGAGTTTGAACAACATTCGGTCTCCCTACTTACATTCCATATCTACTAAACAACATCGAATCCTTAATTGTGTCTCCCTATGGTTCGTGAATTACGCGGACATGACCGAGACACTTCTGCGATCAATAACCAATAGAGGAATCTGGAAATTCATATGGCTCCCATATATTTCTAAGATTACTTTGCGATCGAATGAACTACTTACATACGATAGCAATTTCCCTTTGTCTCGTGATAGTTTACTTATCCGAGATTTCATCGTCGGTATCTCTGCATACCTAGTTCAACCTCGTTACTGATAAGTACTCTTTTCTCGTTCCTATGATATGTGATACCTTGTGAGCCAGTCACATGCTTGCAAGCTAACTGGATGACATTCCACCGAGAGGGCCTAGAGTATATCTATCCGTCATATGGATGGACAAATCCCACTCTTGATCCATGTGCCTCAACACATACTTTCTGAACACTCACACTACTAGGAAAAGGGTTGTTCGTGGCGCACCTGAAAAGGGCATCTGTGGCGCACTGCGCCACTATCCTCGCGCTATGGCTATCTCTTACCCGTAGCGAACTGCCTGGTGCGCTATGATTATATGGGGATAGGCGTAGCGCACTACCATGTGCGCTATGGGTAGGGGTACATAGTGCCCCACGGATGTGTTTTTCAAAAAACAAAAAAATGCAAAAAACACCCTCATTTTGAATTGCAACGGCAATCGGGTCCGTGCGCCACCGTCGTGTCGCCTCGTCGGAGCATGGTCGTGGCCACGACCTACCACCGCAGGGAGGTGCGGGAGGCTATGGCCATGGTAGTCCTTGCCGGCATCGAGGCAGTAGATGGTTGGAGAAAGAGAGGTAGGAAGAGAAGAAGAGAGGGAGGTAGGTGAGGAGAAGGAGGCCATCGTCGCCTGTCGTTGCTGCGAGGAGGAGGAAGAGGCCGCCGTCGCTCGTCGTCACTACAAGGAGGAGGAGAAGGCCGCCGTCGTGCCGTCATCACATGAAGAAGAGGAAGAGGCCAAAGCAAGGACGCCGGAGCAAGGTGGCCAGAGATTTATGAAGGGGAAGGAGGAGAAGGATAAGGAGAAGGAGAAGGAAAAGGGAGAAGGAGAAGGGAGAAGGAAAAGGGGGAGGGAAAGTTGAGGGGTAGCTGGGCGGGGTGGTGATTCAAATTTGAATCCCGCCCAAGCTTATCCGCGGCACACTAGGTGGTGGTGCGCTACGGGTGAGTTGCCCTCTTTTTTTCTATAGGAAAAATCGGTCTTTTTACCGTAACTTTTTACTCTTCTCGAATTTTTAAAATCTAAAAAATCTCTAAACAACCGGAGGTGGTTGTCAGCGGATGCGAAATCTCATTCTCGTCATTTTGGTATATTATACGATTTTTTTCGACATCGTATGCAAAAGTTACGGCCATTTTACCGTGGCGTGACTTTTTTTGCAGAAAAAGTGGACACTCATGTTTGTTAATTTTCCTAGAAACTATACCACATTATCTACCTAAATATGAAAGGATTTTATTTTTTGAAGTGTTTATCATTTTCTTTTATTTTTTGCAAAGCCTAAAAAGGCGATCAACGGGGGGGGGGGGGGGGAGGTTGGAGTTGGTGCAGGGTAGTTAGCCGTAGGTCACTACGGCAAGGTGCCCTACGGCTAAGTTTACACATCCGTGGCGCACATGGCATAGTGCACCACAGAACTTGCCACAACCGTAGCACACATACCCCATGTGCGCTACGGGTATGTGGCATTCTGCTGGTAGGCCCCTGGCCCACACATATCTGTGGCACACATACCCCATGTGCGTCATGGTTGTTCTAGTTATTAGTAGGGCACTGCCCACAGGTGAGCCACGCCTATTTTACCCGTGGGTCACTTCAACCATGTGAGCCACGGATGTGCGGATTACCTATAGCTTTTTTCCTAGTAGTGTCAATGCCACCTTTATAGCCACCTAGTTACGGTGTGGTGTTTGATGTCATCAAAGCATCCATCCGGTGATGGTGATTAACATGATCTCATGGTCAAAGGATTTAGGTTACTATGTATCTGAAAGCTTATAGCAACTGAACTATATTAAATGACTTGATCTTTATGCTATGATTAACTATAGGAGTATGTCCATCACACCATTCTCCTAATGATATGATCTTGTTGTTAATAACATTTCAATGTTCATGATCAGGAAACCATGATCATATATTAACCAAAGCTAGTTTAACAAGAGGCTTTACTAGGGACTCTTTTATGTTAATAAAACACACAAGTATTAATGTTTCCGGTTAATAAAATTATAGCATGGTATGTAAACATTTATCATAAGCATGAAGATATGATAATAACCTCTTTATTATTGCCTCTGGGCATATCTCCAACACTTGGGAGCTTCACGCCGACGCCCGTAGGGTTGACCTGAGCAAGAGAAAGGGTTAGATGCATGAGCACAAGGGGGGTCCTCCTAGGTGACATGCAGAGGGAGTCGTGCAAGGGAGGAAGAAGCTTGCTCGGTTTTGGGAGAAGGTCCGAAGCTTCTCCCTTATTCTCCCTCAAGCAGGGCAGAGCAAGTGGGACGGAGAGGGAGCTCCGGGAGGTGAAGTGAGGGGAGAGGGGGCGAATGATGGAAAAGGTAGGCTATGGGGTGGCGTCGGGCTATTTAACAAGGAGGGGAGTGGTCCATGGTGGACAATGTCTACTAGGGCAAGGGGGAGGGTGCTAGCTAGGGATTGGGCAATGAGGGAGGTGGAGAGAGGGGTGGTGGGGCCTATGATTCGAGCACTAAGTGGAGGAAGGGGTGGTGTGGCAGCTACCCCTTTTATTTCAAAGATTTTTGCAAGATATGCTCCTCTCTCTCCCTCACATGCTTCAAGATATAAAAGGACAAGGGAGAGGGCTTGCTACAGTGGTCACCACGACCAAGGTAAGGTGTGATGGTTATTGTGGCCCACCAATGAGGGAAGTGGTGATGATCTTGTTTTGAGTTTTGATCAACTTTTTATTGTTTTTCACAATTTGATCAAGAAGGAGCTTGTGAGCGAAGCTGAAATATTTGCATTTGTCAAGGTGGGAAAATGGAACTGATGTGTAGATAGGGTCAAAGCATAGCCCTAGGAGTTGTTTGATATTTTTAGATGATTTTTGGTTCACTTAAAATCATTTATTCAAAAAGTGTAGAAGTAGGTTCTTAGAGGATAATTTGATAATTTTACATTGTACATGTGTGGTTTTTTATGTCAGATGGTCATAAATACCATAATACACATTGGAGAATTTTATTGGAATTTATTTGGATATAAAAGTATTTTTAAGGAATTATTTCTTGTATCTGCCATTTAGGAAAAAGGGCAAAAATAAATAATAAAGGATCTCAAAATATTTATTTCTGAGATGGGAAGGTGGAGTATGTTGTATATAACTCAATTATACATTGAGTTGGCACAGTGATTTGGAGAAAAACTAACTTGCCTTTATAGGGGAGCTTTTGAGAATTTTGTAAGATAATGAATAAAAATAGTTTTAGGTTCCAAATAATTATGAAAATTATTCGGCAAATAATCATATCGAACGTAGATGATTTAAACATGATGTATCCCTCATGTCCAACCTTGGTTTTTGAAGAATTGTGGTGAAAAGGATGGAAAGTAGATTTGGAGGATCTAGGGTTGTAATATTTTTATACCACCTAGACATGGTTGGATTAGGGAGCTTAGAGCTCACCTTGGTACAAGGGATAGATGGATGGATAGACAAAGATATATAGATGATCATGGAAGCAAGAGTAGGTCTTGGTTGGATTTGAGTTGGTTTAGGAGTGATGGAAAAGTTTGATGAAAATAAAGCTGCCATAGCAGGATTGCCCTGATGCCCTATAAACCATGGGGGTTTAAGAAGCACAAAGCTCCAATGGACACAAAAGAAGACTGTATTTATATACCATGATTATTAGATCAAGGGGAGGTGGATTATAGATGCGAGCTTCTGCCAAAGTTGGCAAGAAGATAAGATTTGCAGAAAATATTATTATCTTGACTACAAAACCATCATGGAAGAGTGGGAACCATAATGGTTTAACCAAGGGCAAGAGTGGGCTTTGGTAGTAATAAAGATGTAATACAAGATCGTTCAATTACATTCTCAAGAATTCACATATGGTGGAATATGTGGAGCTCCAAAGATTGAATCTAGATAAGAATTCCAAACTTAGCCATTTTGACCGATTTACGGTTTTAGACTAGATTACAAGAGGGAAACAAATTGAGAGAGCGACAATGTTTTATCCTTCCCACCAAGTGGTTGAAGTTGGGGTGTAGATTGAATATAGGGGATCCATGCTTGGATTGGGTCTTCACTGAGTAGGAAACTATCAAAAGGGATTATCCCTGGATTGATCTGATTAGGAGATGATATGGCCACTTTAATGGCTTAGGATAGATCCAGATTTGGAGGCTTGGTCTGAGATTGATGATCAAAAGCATAGATTGTGTCCTAAGGGATGAGATACTATATTATCTCACTATATATCCTAAACAAATAAGGAAATCAGCAGATCAAGGCAAATCATCGTATCAACTTGTCAAACTACTACTAAAGTTATCCTCAAGCCTATCCTAAGGTAAGCATGGGTGTTTTGAATAGATTGGGCTTTGAAGTAAGGCAATTACCTCTTGGTATTTCTACCAAGGTTGGAATGAAGAGGTTTTATGAAAAGTTTTGGAAAAACTAGAGGTAAGAGTAGTTGAAGTTCTGCCTTGAAAACATGAGGAGATAGTATATAGGTGTCACATCCCAAAAAAAATTCAAATTTTGAAATGTTGAAATTTAGGGCGAAAAGATACTTTTTTCTTCTAAATGGAAACATCAAAACCTTACTTGAACAAAACTTGAATGAAAAAGCAACAAACAAATTTTCAAACAGATCAGATGCATTCATTCATGGAATGTATCTTGAATTTGAGCACCTGGAAAAGTTAAAACCTAAACCCTAATAAAAGAAATCATCATCAAGATCACTCCAAGACTATGGCTTTGTTCCATATAAAAATTTCGCAACAAACATTACTAAATAAAAAATAACGGTAAACAAAAATATTACAAAACCATGGGAATTGTTTTCACTCAATTTAGACCCATGGATAAAAACTTGTGATTTTATAAGATAAAAGAAAGTATTCCAAGGAAAATAAATCTCATAGCTAAAATCAATATGAAATTGTGATCAAAGTAAACCTAAAAGGATTTAAAAAGATAAATAATTATTAAATAGAATTATACAAATAGGAATCACTATTTTTGGAGCTATAAATAAAAAGATATGAATTTTATAAGACAAAGAAAGAAATAATAAATAAGAATTGTTGCAAAAGCAATTTAAACCATGGATAATCCATAAGTAAATGGAAAAAAGTAATTTAAATAATATAAAAGAATCAAATTTTATTTAACTAAAATTCTATGGGCTTATGAACCATATTCAAATTTTATTTAAATAAATGCCAAAGAGCATCACTTAATTTTAAATGAATATTAATTGATAAAAATATTTGAATTGGACTAAATAAATACACTAATAATTGGTATAAAATCTACTAGAATGTTGGTGAAGTTTTGAAATCAAAATGAAGTTTAAATCATTTGAATTGAATAAAAACAAAAAACAGAAAAAGAAAAGGAAAAAGTTCTAGAAGAAAAAAAAGAGAAGAGAAGCTACTTGCCCAGCCCAGCAAACCCCCAGCCCATTAAAAGCCCTCCCGGGCCACCTCTCTCCCCCTCTGCTTTCTTTTCTCACCGCGTAGAACCCTCACTCCCTCACTGACCAGTCGGCCCCACAGCCACGTCAGCCTCGTCGTCTCCAGTGCGTTAAACACGCCCCCTCTCTCTTTGTCGTTTCCCTGATTGAATTGACTTAAAATCCCATTGATTTGCGGCATAATTCCCGTCCCCGACAACGCTCTCTTAATCCCCTCTCCCTCCTCTCTATTTCCCCTCAACCCTCGCATCCAGAGAGCCCCCGCGCTGCTCTAAATTTTTCTCGAGCCGACGATTTCCCCGACGAACTCCGGCACCGATTCTAGTGAGATCCAACCACCCCCTCGCCTCCTCATTGCTCTGTTGCATCCACCGTTTTCAGAAGCATATGCTCATCCACTTCTTGTGCTTGCTTGTGCGCCAGGTACACACCTCCATCATCATCTGCAAGCGCCCGATGGTGCGCGCAAATCCGGCAACGAAATATGGTGACCACCGTGCGCCCCTTTCCCTCTAGCTCATGCTGTCGTGCTCGCCTTGTCTTGCGCGTCTTCTGGTACTCGTCGTTCAGTTTCTCGTTCTCCGTACGCTGTCTCCGTCAATGACTGCAAGCACCCGACGCCATCGCAACTCCGGCGAGGAATTCCCGTCGACCCCGTGCACCCCTTCGTCAACATTGACCACCAGCACGACCGCCTCGACCACGCAAGCTAGGTAGTTCCCTGCATCCCTCCCCTCACCCCCTAGCATCACCAGACCACCTCCGCCGCAACTCGCCAGTAGCGCCGCCCATCCCTAGTTGGCATGCTCAGATCCACTGGATCAAAATCGTAAGGCCCAGACTAGGTCACTACTCGAAGAGGTACAGGCAGATCTGGTCCATTCATTTTCACTTAGATCCAGTGTCTCACAGTGTTGATCCAGCCGAAACGGTATAGACCAATCAGAACACATCACGTGTCTGTGAGTTTGATTTAAATTCTAGATTTTGATCTATTAGATGAATTAACTTATAAAATTCATAACATTTGTTCTGTAAATCCAAAAATTACAAATTAGGTGTCTATGGATTCAAAAAATGATACATTTTCATCTATGGCCTTACTTTGGTCATTTGCTTCTGAAAAATTAGTGTTTTATGCAGATACTTGTTTAGGGATATTTTTTAGTATAAAAATTGTTCTAAAATTTATTTTTTAGTGAAACATTTTGCGAATGGTTTTGTTTTGACCCCTCTGACCATAAACACTAACATTTGAAATTAAGATTATATTTTGTTGACACTAGAAATTATTCCTTTGAATAAAATATTTTCTAACCAAAGCAAACTCATTTAAATGACTTATTTTCACTAAATTGGTTTCAAATGAAATTCCACTTTTATAAAAGACCAGTAGGTGGTTTGAAATGTTTAGAACCTTGTTAGAAACAAAAAAAATTCAATAAAATAACATTTTGCATGCTTGCATGCATTTCTTTGTTTTCTTGTTTTTTTATTTGGTGTGCTAGTTTTGAATGTGTGCTTTGCTTGATTGTGATGTAGTGAGCTTTGAGAAGTGTGACAATTACAAGATCAAGGAGAGTACCTATATTTTCTACTAAAAAGGAAAGTGATACTTTGGTCATCAAAAGTCCTATCTTTTCAATATTGCCTTAGTGATATTTTTGTAGTATGCATGATAGGACTATTTTGTATAATGTTATGCTATGGTAGATCCTATAGAATATATCTTGGTAGATATTTTCCTAAGTTAAGAGACATGTTATGCTAGTATGCTTAGCCTAACTATTAGAATTCAAGGGTGGAAATTCATGCTATGATATTATGGAAAGGTTATGCCTATGTGTTTTTAACTAAGAAAACAACTTGTTAATGAAACACCTAGGTGGAATGGGAAGTATGGTTTGTGTTGAGTGGTTACTCAGGGCCCATTTCTATGGTTTACCCTGTGTATCACACTTGTGGATGGCCACCCAGGAACAAAGATATTTGAGATGTTTAGTGTTGATAAGCTTCAAGTGCAACCACATGGCATATGGGATCTTCCTTGACCAACTAAGTTGCAAGAACTCGGCCAGATCGACAAAAGGTGATAGTCATGATAGGACGGAACGCTTCCATGGTGGTCTGAGGGATTGCTTCTGAAAAGTCTCGTCTCGATGCATGTCGAGTCTTTTGGGGAAAGTGCACCACCTCTCGAGAGGGTAAAACCTAAGTACTTAGCCATGTCCACGGTAATGTACATTTTGAGCATCAAAGACACTGAAATGATCAAGAATCTCCTCATCCCAATTTCTCTAAGTTAAAACTTGTTGGGTGAACAAGGGTAGCACCTAGTGTGTATCCAGTGTGCCATTTTTTGATGAAGTGTTATGAGAATGAGAAACTATTTTACAAAGGATAGGAAAAACTTATTTTATGCAAAGGCCAGCCAAAACTCCACTTAGCCATATATTCATGTAGATGTTAGATTCTCCATATCAATGTGTTATCATTTGCCAATACAATTAAAATGTATTGACCCTTGTGACTGTAACTTATCATGTTGCAGGTTAGTTTGATGTTAGTGAAGTTTGTTGATTAGGGATTACAAGTCTACAACCAACATGTTTGCATGTGGCATATGAAGATGAAGGACTCCATGCTTTATAGTTATATCTGCTGCATTGTAATAAGATAGCCATATGAGCTATGTAAGTTGTAATGAACTATTTTATTCTTGGTTATGAGTTGTAATATGACCTTTGTTTCTTGATATTACATCTTAAACTGTGGGTTCTAGCTATTCGATCCAGGGACTAGCACTGTAAACACACGGCCTTGTACCTTATTGGGTTTAGGCCTATACAGATGGTATCAGAGCACTGTGTTTCCTGTAGGATTATAACCCTAGGATTGGACAAAACCCCTTAGAAAAATAGGAGTTGTATTTGTACAAACTTATTTACAAACAATCTTGTAAACTCTTTCCTCGGCATTTGTTTTTGATTCTACATCTCTCCCTTTTCCAACTTGATGGACCAAGACTTCAACATCACCAATGACTTCAGCTTAAACATGTCAAAGGACTTTAGCTTCAGTTTCACCAAGGACTTCAACTTCGACATCACTAAGGAATTCAAGTGAGATAAGAATAATACTCAAGACTTGAAGACTAAGGAAACTCAACTTAGGAGGAACCATTATCACTTTTGAACTTTGTGATCAAGGTGCAATAATTTCTTCCAAGGATACCATGACCTTGCTCCTGATGTAACAACTGGGAAGGATTGAATGATCTCAAGTGATACCCTATAGTTGGACAACCATACTAGAGTTTAGTTTAAAAATAGATTTGCCAATCATTTATTGATCATACCAACCTATGTGATATGGTAATAATATTTTGTTCGCCTAGAATATGCTTGAACCTTGTTGTTTGAGTGAAATGCATGATTGTGATTTCTTGTACATTTTTTTGTGTGAATTGTTGTGTATGAGTAGAATTTTTTCTCTATACATCTTTTGTCTATTCTAATCCCAACCCAACTCAAATAGATGACTTCTCCAAGATACCATAACTCCAACAACAAGGATGGTGACAACCCAAACTAAGTTGAATCAAGTGACAACCCAGTTTTTAGCCAACAATCACAACAACATTGAGTTAGACCCAGCCATGCTAAAGTTCTTGGGATCCCAATCCCAATTTTTGCAAAGGATGACCAATCATATGATCAACATGAGAAGCAACCCTTCCCAAAGCGATTGTGCCAACAATGGTTTCAAGGATGATATTATGGAAAGAACACAAGCCTGCACAATCTATGGAGACATAGGACATACTTATAAAGATCATATTGACTAGTGCCCTAATTGTGAACAGAACCATCTAGCTAGACAATGCCCCACATCTCAAGTTACCTGTTTCATGTGTGAAGGAAATGATCATATCCCTGTCCAATGGCACATCTATCCTATAGTTCAACAGATGAAACATCAAGCTAAAGATGGAATACATCAAGTTTTTGGAAACATCCATGAAGGTACAACTTCCACCAAGAATAATGAAGACAAAGTCAAATCTCAGTATGTACCTCCATACATTGTAACCAACTTTGGTGAGCAAAAGAGGAAACATGGACGTTATCCTAGGAACCATTATAAGAACCGAGGAAGTTTTCCTACATTTGTAGTGAATTATGAAGAACAAGAACTAAGGGACCTCCTAGCCTTGGAGAAACCCAAGAACAAGAAGAATCTCCCCAACCCCAACAGGAAAGACATTAGCCAGATGCGATGTTACAATTGCAAGGAGATGGGACACTATGCTAATGAATGCCCAGAAAAGAAGAAGGGCCAAGGAAACAAACAAGAGATAGTGATACCAAAGATAAAGATGGATATTACATAGGTGATGCCACAAATGCAATGAGCTAGGCCATTATGCATCAAATTGTCTAGAAAAGGAGAAGAACAAGAGAAGCAAACTTGTTAGGGACCATCAATCTTGTCACATGTTTCAAATGTGGTAATAAGGGACACTATGCAAACAACTTTCCAGAGAAGTTACATCAAGACACCAAGTAAGCCAAGATTCGATCTAGTTAAAAATCCTTTTAAGGGTGGTAGTACCCTAGTTGTCTTGAAGCCAACTTGTTGTCTCTAGCCTTCCCGAATCTCGGAATGAGATTCCTTTTAAGGGTGGTAGTCTGTCACATCATAAAAAAATTCCAAAATTTTAAATGTGAAAAATAAAAAAACAAAGGAAACAAATGTTGAAATTTAGGGGGAAGAGAAACTTTTGCTTATAAATGGAAACATCAAAACCTTACTTGAAAAAACGTGAATGAAAAAGCAACAAACAAATTTTCAAACAGATCAGATGCATTCATACATGGAATGTATCTTGAATTTGAGCAATTGGAAAAATTAAAACCTAAAACCTAAACCCTAATAAAAGAAATCAGCATCAAGATCACTCCAAGACTATGGCTTTGTTCCATATAAAAATTTAGCAACAAACATTCCTAAATAAACAATAATGGTAAACAAAAATATTACAAAACAATGGGAATTGTTTTCACGCAATTTGGAGCCATGGATAAAAACTTATGATTTTTATAAGATAAAAGTATGTATTCCAAGGCTAATAAATCTCATAGATAAAATCAAAACCAAATTGTGATCAAAGTAAACCTAAAAGGATTTAAAAAGATAAATAATTATTAAATATAATTATACAAATTGGAATCACTAGTTTTGGAGCTATAAATAAAAAGATATGAATTTTATAAGACAAAGAAAGAAATAAGTAAATAAGAATTCTTGCAAAAGTAGTTTAAACCATGGATAATCCATAAGTAAATGGAATAAAAGTAATTTAAATAATATAAAAGAATAAAAGTTTATTTAAATAAAATTCTATGGGCTTATGATCCATATTCAAATTTTATTTAAATAAATGCCAAAGAGCATCACTTCATTTTAAATGAATATTAATTGATAAAATATTTGAATTGGACTAAATAAATACACTAATAATTGGTGTCAAATCTACTGAAATTTTGGTGAAGTTTTGAAATCAAAAAGAGGTTTAAATCATTTGAATTGAATATAAACAGAAAACAGAAAAAGAAAAGGAAAAAGTTCTGGAAGAAAAAAAAGAAGAGAAGCTACCTGCCTAGCCCAGCAAGCCCCTAGCCCACTACTGTAGGGTTCGCAGCATAGAAAACAAAAAATTTCCTACGATGGGAACAACTATGTACCAAGATATATCTACTAGATACAAACAACAGGCAGATGTATATCCGTAGAGAACATACCCTTGAAGACCGACAAATCTTAACGAGTCCAAACTCGTGGTTGATGTAGACGATCTCTTGCCGATCTCAAAATCGAGAGGAAGTCCTAGCGCCGCAAAACAGCAGCGCATCCGTGCTTGCACACACGTTCGAGGCACCGAGCAACCTCCGCCTCCTCGCTCCAGCGATGCAGCGGAAGCACAACTCTTTCTTGCCAAAAAGCCACCCGGAACATGTATCTCGCTAGTCCGAGACAATGGGGGATAAATACTAGGGGGGAGAGAGATCCTTCACGAGGAGGTGTGAGTGAGAGAGAGAGGTAGGGGGGCTCCTTTTATAGGGAGAGGGGGCACCCAAGGGGCCATGCGCCTAGCCATGGGGCTGCCCCCACCTCTTCCACATTCATGTGGGTGGACACTCCACTCACTCAAATGCCTTTCAATTCCCTCCACTCAAAAACCCACTCAAATTCCCATTAAATTTCCAACAAATTTAATGCAAACTCTCATTAAATAAAACTCCTTTTATTTATTCAGAATTTTGTCAATTACTTTAATGACAAACATTCACATATAACCCCTTGCTAGTATTTCATTTCACATGCAGAAACACTTTCTGCAATTTCACCCGAAAACCCGTTTCGGTATCTAGTGAAATAAATTCCTGCGCTTGTTATTCTTTTCGGCATGAAACATTTGCTCCAAATGGATGTCGGTGTCTCTTAAGTGTGTCACCCTACGGTTCGTGAATAATGCGGACATGATCGATACCCCTCTCAGATCAATAATCAGAAGCGGGATCTGGAGACCCATACTGACTCCCACACATTCAACGATGACTTTCTTGTGATCGTCGGAACCTTTTACGCTAGTATCTTAATCCCTTTGTTTCACGATATATTACATGTCCGAGATTCGATCATCAGTATCTCCATACCTAGTTTGATCTCGTTACTGACATGCACTCTTTTCTCGTTCCCGTGATATAACATTCTAGTGATCAAATCACTTGCTTGCAAGCTAATCAATGTGATATCACCGAGAGGGCCTAGAGTATATCTATCCGTCATCGGGATGAACAAATTCCACTCTCTATCCATGAGCCTCAACATAACACTTTATTAGTTCTGAATCCATCTTTATAATCACCCTGTTACGGTGTGACGTTGGATGTTATCAAGAAACTCTTCCGGTGTTAGTGATTGACATGATCTCATGGTCTAAGGATTAGGATCACTTCGTAAGTTTTTGTAGCAATATAAACTCAATGAATTTGATCGTAATGCTATACTTCGGATGAATGTTCATCACACCATTACACTAATGTTGTGACCTCATTATTAACAACATCCAATGTCCATGATCAGGAAACTTTGATCATCTTGTTAATCAACGAGCTAGTTTATAAGAGAGGCATAACTAGGAACTTCCTTTTTGTTTATTAAACACACATGTATTAACGTTTCCGTATTAATACAATTATAGCATGTAAAATAACCATTTATCATAAATAAGGAATACGATAATAACCACTTTATTATTGCCTCTCGGGCATATTCCCTTCAGTCTCCCACTTGCACTAGAGACAATAATCTAGTTTGAAAACTTTGCGTATTTTGAAAACATATGGCTTTCTGGTGTTCCATATACGCAACTACAAGTGGTTAACATAATCTACGGATCTGACACTTTCAGGTCCGTGTGTATTTACATGTCTTTGCGTCTCCACGCATCACTCATTCTCCAATGAGATGGCATTGTATAAATTTGGTCTTTTGGTGAGACCTTTAGTTCCTTGGGGTTAAACCATGTTGATACTATTGTCGTACAATATATCTTTAGTGTTATCCTGTTGTGAACAACATCTTAGTTTGATAACAAACTACTTGACACAAATTCCCTCCTTTGCTGCTACTATAGCAGTCATATACTTAGCCTTTTGTTGTAGTATTCGTCAGAATGTCTTAACTTTGGAACTCTTCCAAATCCATCATGGAATCTCCTTTCCATTACATTGTGCCACCCATAGTTTAAATTGAGATAAACTTAATTTGTATCTCGTGACAAAACTAGTATCAATGTAACTCTTTACAATGAACTATTTGTAATTGTTTGTCCCCTCTACACAAATATATTCTTAGTCCTTCCAAAAGATCATAAGAATATCCTTATTATCGTCCAATGATCATTTTATGATTCATTCTGGTATATGCTCATAACACTTAGAGCATAGGACATATCTGGATGTGTACATATCATGGTATGATTGATCAAAACATTCTCGTGATTTCACTCATCATGTTTCAAAGCACTTGAATCTTGTTTCACTTATCAAGTGTCGATACACTTGAATCTTGATTCAATTCCTTTCCATGCAACAAGAACTGTTTCTTGTCGTTTCTATATTGAACTCCTTCAATATCTCATATATGTACGTTTGGCACAACCATATTAGCGTCACAGTCTATCCACTATAGATATTCACGCTAAATATTCGGGTTTTGCCTAAGTATTTCATCGAAATGAAATTCTTAACCTTTGTCAATAAAAATTACATCATTTCTAATCAACAAGATGTCCTCCACATAATGTATTAAAATATGTCTTAGTGCTCCCACTTAATTTCTTGCAAATGCAAGCATCTTCATCGTCTCCTAATGAAAACTCATTTTGATCATGGTGAAGATTCCAACTCCGTGATGCTTACTTCAACCATTGAAGTTTGCATGCCCTTTTTAGCATCCTTTGAATTAACAAAACCCTTTGGATCATGTCATGTACACGTCCTAGGTAACCATTCTATTAAAAGAACTTTGTTTTGTTTATTCATCTACCATATACCAAATTATATGTATTGGTTGCTATTTTAATCCGTCCAAACTAAATATCGCTATGAAAGATCAAATCTTGTCATAGTCAACTCCTTGAACATTGTCGTAAAATACTTTACGACATGTCGACTATTTCATAGATGTGAAACATCCATGTCTGTTTCTCTATAGATCCAAATACGACTGATAGGTTTTTACACCTTTCCGGAGGGTCTTCCAAGTTCAAAACTTGATTTCTCGTGTATGGAACTATCACGGATTTTATGGCTTTAAGCATTTGACAGAGTCATGGCCCATCATCGCTTCTTTGCATGTAGTCCGTTCATCATTATCAAATAATGATTTACTCTCAAATCTCAATATTTGATTGTTTATTTGACCTACTTGGTTCAATAAGAACTTAGATCTCCGTGACCACAACCTTTGAGGCACATAAGCTATGAGCATTATGGTAGCTTCCAGAACGATTTCCGGCGTTGCGCAACTCAGCACATTTAGCTAAGGTTCGTTAACCTTATCAAAGTTCTATTGTCCTCCCACTTAACTTTTTTGAAAAATTCCTTCTTCAAGAAACTTCACATTTCAAGCGACAAACCCTTTTGTCCTCGGTGTTATGGAGGAATAACCAATTGTTATTCGAAATAACCTACAAAGACATGCTCATACAACTTTGTTTGTAAACATCTTACTTATGTTTAGCATACCAAAATTTAAGAAATGACAACTTGGGTTTTACCCCAAACCATAACTTCCATGGTGTCATTTCAACGGATCAAGATGGAGCTCTTTTCAGTGTAAAAGCGGAAGTCTCTAAAGTTTTAATCTTTTAAAACATAATGGCAGTTTTATAAATAACACCTTTGATCTAACCATGTCAAACAAGGTTTCATTACAAATCTCAAACATTCCATATTCCTATGGTGTTTCGGGATATGTAAATCTAGGTGTTTTGCTAAACTTGCAACTCAAATAAATCCCTTTATGATAAAATCATAATTCATTTATTTTCTTGTTACACTTGTAACTGAAACAAATCCCTTATGATAAAATCATAAACCATTTATTTTCTTGTTACAATGATTATCCACTTCATCTTGAAAGTCTTTGAAACATTTTTCAAATATTTCATACTTCTTTCTCATTAAGTGAATATTCACTCAAATTTCCGGAGAAAGCATATGAAGTTGAAACCCATCGCTTACGACTACACATCATGGTATACATACATCGATATGTATAAATTCCAATAATTTAGTCGTTCGTTCTTCTTTGGCCTTTGAACAAAGTTTTAATTATCCCGAGGAAAGTCTCACAAGCGTCACTTGATCAAATCAAAGACTCCAAAAATCCATGAATATGGAGATTCTTCATGTTTTCTTTCCAATATAATTTAAACAGCGATGTCACTTCGTAAGTGATCTTTCAATCATTTGTCTTGCAACATTTCAGCATTAGGTTTTATGGATGTGATTTCTCCAACTAGATTTGTAAATCATCCAACTTATATGGAATATGGTAATTATTTGAATAACCTTTGTTCTCATAATACCTGATTCAAATAACAATTATTAAAACAAATCTTGAAGTCAAGCTTTGATGTCAATGAGAAATACAAACAACGGTTTGTTTGTTTTCGATGAACATCATCACATATTCTCTTGCTAGTTACTTAGGCCATTGTGGTTCATGAATTGCGTTGTTCCGTATGAAATTTTATACCAACCAATTCGGTATCCAATACCCAAGAACCACATTGTTTAACAAGCAAAGAATACAACCTTAACATGTATATCATCTATATACCTAAATTGGATATTTCCAATCTTTTCTTTTCTGCCAAATATATTTTATAGATTCTCTTTCAGCATTTCCTTTTCCTTTTTAAAAGAATCTATCAACATCAAAAGTTGCGCCATATACATGACACATAGTCCAAAGCGTGTATATTCAAATAATAATACCTTTGGATTTGCACTTTGAAGTAGATCACCATCATCAAAATGATCGGTATTCTTTCAAAATCCATTCTTTAGTAATCTTTTAGTGTAGTAAACACTTTACATACATCTTCTATTCATCCTTATCATGACGACTTTCATGATCAAGCTACTATAGCTTATAAAGGCGAATCGTGAGTATAACATTACTTTCCAAAACCCTTTTGGATGATTAGGATGTCTAGCATCTCCAACCTTCATAAATTCTCATCCAATATGAGAACATATATTATACTCTATCATATTGCAACCAAAACATTGTTTCAGATATCGTTATATCTGCCACACATAATGGTTTCTGAAACAATTCTTTCAGCTCCTAGATAAACTTGATATTAAAAACAATCAAGAATCGTGGAGGCAAACATGATACTTAAGATACTAACACTGGAATTATTACTCTCGATTCAATACCAACTATTAAATTTCACGGAGTAAATAGAGTTTGCTGAAAGTTTGCAATAGGACTTTAAACTTGATTGACACTCAACACAATACGATACCAGTTCGTAAAGTAAATATCCAGAATTCTATAGTTCTATTATCTCAATTACAACTATGCATAAGGTAGTGAACGAATGCCAATGACTACAACAAATTATGAAAATTCACTTTGATTAATTTTATGATAAATTGAGTTCTACTAATCCAAATTAGAAATGAACTCCCACTCAAAAACGACATCCCTCGTGCCTTTTTGGTGATTACATGAACCAAATCCACTACACCAAGTCCGATCATCACGTGAGTCGGTGTAGCTTCAAAGGCGAGCATCCATATGGTCATCATATCAAAACATATGACTCATGCTTAACCTTTCGGTCCGTGTTCCGAGGCCATGTCTGTACATGCTAGGCTCGCCAAGTAAGAACCTTAGTATTCGCGTGTGTAACTGTCTTACACCCGAGATATGCTCGTGGATTCAAGTACACCCGATCATCACGTGATGTCTTGAAGCGACGAAACATTGTCGGTGCATACTTAAGGAAGAACACATTCTTATCTTGATATCTAAATGAGGGATCATCTTATTATGCTAATAAAACGCCAAACAAGAAATATAAGATGCAATCAAAACATCACATGTTTATAAGTGAAATGATATGGTTCCCGCATATGATCTCCATCATGTGCACCGTGGTATGATCTCTATCATACCTTTATGTGTAAGGCCAAGGTCTATGGAACTTACACGCTATGTGTGTTGTAAGAGTATCATCTCATACTTCTACTTACAACATCACCATATCATAACACTAGCCCAGCAACAATCTAAACTAGACGCCTCTAGTTTATCCATTGCAAGTTTTACGTGGCTTAGGGCTTTCGAAGATAGAACCATTCTTACCTACGAACATGAACCACAACGAGGATAACCAAATTGTTGACAACTCGTTGCAAATTAGATATTGACTATAGTAGGAGAGACAGACACCCGCTAGCCACTTATGCAAAACTAGTTGCATGTCAAGCGTGGAACAGGTCTCATGTGCGAGGACATGTAAAGTTTGTCCGGGCCGCTTCATCCCACTATGCCACCAATATACAAAGTACAACTAAGAAGCAATAAAATGATCATCATCACCCACATACTCATATGTGTACTACGAGTGCAAAGTATCTACGCATAGATCCGGCTCTGATACCACTGTAGGGTTCACAGCATAGAAAACAAAAAATTTCCTACGATGGGAACAACTATGTACCAAGATCTATCTACTAGATACAAACAACGGGCGGATGTATATCCATAGAGAACATACCCTTGAAGACCGACAAAGCTTAACGAGTCCAAACTCGTGGCTGATGTAGACGATCTCTTGCCGATCTCAAGATCGAGAGGAAGTCCTAGCGCCACAAAACAGCAGCGCATCCGTGCTCGCACACACGTTCGAGGCACCGAGCAACCTCCGCCTCCTCGCTCCAGCGATGCAGTGGAAGCACAACTCTTTCTTGCCAAAAAGCCACCGGGAACATGTATCTCGCTAGTCCGAGACCATGGGGGATAAATACTAGAGGGGGAGAGAGATCCTTCACGAGGAGGTGTGAATGAGAGAGAGGGAGGGGGCTCCTTTTATAGGGAGAGGTGGGCACCCAAGGGGCCATGCGCCCAGCCATGGGGCTGCCCCCACCTCTTCCACATTCATGTGGGTGGACACTCCACTCACTCAAATGCCTTTCAATTCCTCCACTCAAAAACCCCCTCAAATTCCCATTAAATTTCCACCAAATTTAATGCAAACTCTCATTAAATAAAACTCCTTTTATTTATTCAGAATTTTGTCAATTACTTTAATGAAAAACATTCACATATAACCCCTTGTTAGTATTTCATTTCACATGCAGAAACACTTTCTGCAATTTCACCCGAAAACCCGTTTCGGTATCTAGTGAAATAAATTCTTGCGCTTGTTATTCTATTCGGCATGAAACATTTGCTCCAAATGGATGTCGGTGTCTCTTAAGTGTGTCACCCTATGGTTCGTGAATAATGCGGACATGATCGAGACCCCTCTCAGATCAATAATCAGAAGCGGGATCTGGAGACCCATACTGACTCCCACACATTCAACGATGACTTTCTTGTGATCATCGGAACCTTTTACGCTAGTATCTTAATCCCTTTGTTTCACGATATATTACATGTCCAAGATTTGATCATCGGTATCTCCATACCTAGTTTGATCTCATTACTGACATGCACTCTTTTCTCGTTCCCGTGATATAACATTCTAGTGATCAAAACACTTGCTTGCAAGCTAATCAATGTGATATCACCGAGAGGGCCCAGAGTATATCTATCCATCATTGGGATGAACAAATTCCACTCTCGATCCATGAGCCTCAACATAACACTTTATTAGTTCTGAATCCATCTTTATAATCACCCTGTTATGTTGTGACGTTTGATGTTATCAAGAATCTCTTCTGATGTTAGTGATTGACATGATCTCATGGTCTAAGGATTAGGATCACTTCGTAAGTTTTTGTAGCAATATAAACTCAATGAATTTGATCGTAATGCTATACTTCGGATGAATGTTCATCACACCATTACACTAATGTTGTGACCTCATTATTAACAACATCCAATGTCCATGATCAGGAAACTTTGATCATCTTGTTAATCAACGAGCTAGTTTATAAGAGAGGCATAACTAGGAACTTCCTTTTTGTTTATTAAACACACATGTATTAACGTTTCCGTATTAATACAATTATAGCATGTAAAATAAACATTTATCATAAATAAGGAATATGATAATAACCAGTTTATTATTGCCTCTCGGGCATATTCCCTTCAACAAACACCCCACCCAGGCCACCTCTCTCTCCCCCTCTACTTTCTTTTCTCACCGCGCAGAACTCTCACTCCCTCACTGACCAGCCGGCCCCACAGCCACGTCATCCTCGTCGTCTCTAGCACGTTGAACACACCCCCTCTCTCTGTTGTTTCCCCGATTGAATTCACTTAAAATCCCATTGATTCACGGCGTAGATACCGTCCCCGACCATGCTCTCATAATCTCCTCTCCCTCCTCTCTATTTCCCCTCAACCCTCGCATCCAGAGAGCCCCCAGGCTTCTCTGAATTTTGCTCGAGCCACAGCTATCCCCGACGAACTCCGACGGTAATTCCAGTGAGATCCGACCACCCCCTCGCCTTCGCATTGCTCCATTGCATCCAACGATGTCAGACGCATCTGCTCATCCACTTCTTATGCTTGCTCATGCCCTAAGTACTCGCCTCCGTCATCGTCTGCAAGCGCCCGACGGTGCATGCAACTCTGGCCACGAAATACGGTGAGCATCATGCGCCCCTTGCCCTCTAGATCATGCTGTCGTGCTCGCCTTTGTCTTGCGCTTCTTCTGGTACTCTCTTTTCACTTTCTCGTGCTCCGTAGGATTGCCTCCATCAAATGACTGCAAGCACCTGATGCCAGCGCAAGTCCGGAGAGGGATTCCCGTCGACCCCGTGCGCCCCTTCGTCAAAGGTGACAACCAGCACGACTGCCTCGACCACGCGAGCTAGGTAGTGCCCTGCATACCTACCCTCACCCCCTAGAGGTGCCATACCACCGCCGCCCGACGCGCCGCTGCCGCAGCTCGCCAGCAGCGCCGCCCATCCCTTGCTAGCATGCTCAGATCCACAGGATCAAAATCATAAGGCCCAGATTAGATCACTAATCGAAGCAGTACAGACATATCTATTCCATTCGTTTTCACTTAGATCAAGTGGCTCATAGTGCTGATCTAGTCGAAACGGCATAGACCAATCAGAACACACCACATGTTTGTGAGTTTGATTTAAAATCCAGATTTTGATCTATTAGATGAATTAACTTGCAAAATTCATAACTTTTGTTCTGTAAATCGAAAAATTACAAATTAGGTGTCTATGGATTCATAGAAATACGAACTTTGCATCCATGGCCTTATTTTGGTCATTTTCTTCTTAAAAAATATAGTTTTATGCAGAGACTTGTTTAGGGCTATTTTTTAGTATAAAAATTGTTCTAAAAATTATTTTTGAGTGAAACCTTTTTCAAATGGGTTTGTTGTGAACCCTCTGACCATAAACACTAACATTTGAAATTAAAATTATATTTTGTTGACACTAGAAATTATTCCTTTGAATAAAAGCTTTTTTAACCAAAGCAAAATGATTTAAATGACTTATTTTCACTAAATTGGTTTCAAATGAAATTCCACTTTTATAAAAGACCAGTAGGTGGTTTGAAATGTTTAGAACCTTGTTAGAAACAAAAAAATCAATAAAATAACCTTTTGCATGCTTGCATTTCTTTGATTTCTTGTTTTGTTTTTTTATTTTTTGTGCTAGTTTTGACTGTGTGCTTTGCTTGATTGTGATGTAGTGATCTTTGAGGAGTATGACAATTACATGATTAAGGAGAGTACCTAGATTTTCTACTAAAAAGTCAAGTGATACTTTGGTCATCAAAAGTCCTATCTTTTCAATATTGCATTAGTGATATTTTTGTAGTATGCATGATAGGACTATTTTCTATAATGCTATGCTATGGTAGATCCTATAGAATATATCTTGGTAGATATTTTCCTAAGTTAAGAGACATGTTATGCTAGTATGCTTAGCCTAGCTATTAGAATTCATGGGTGGAAATTCATATTATGATATTATGGAAAGGTTATGCCTATGTGTTTTTTACTAAGAAAACAACTTGTTAATGAAACACCTGGGGTGGAATGGGAAGTATGGTTTGTGTTGAGTGGTTACTCAGGGCCCATTTCTATGGTTTACCCTGTGTATCACACTCGTGGATGGCCACCCGGGAACAAAGAGATTTTAGATGTTTAGTGTTGAGAAGCTTCTAGTACAACCACATGGCATATGGGCTCTGCCTTGACCAACTATGTTGCAAGAAATCAGCCAGACGGACAGGAGGTGGTAGTGATGATAGGATGGAACGTGTCCATGGTGGTCTGAGGGATTGCTTCTGAAAATTCCGTCTCGATGCATGTCGAGTCTTGTGGGGAAAGTGCACCACCTCTCAATAGGGTAAAACCTAAGTACTTAGATGTGTCCCTGGTAATGGACATTTTGAGCATCAAAGACATTGAAATGATCAAGAATATCCTCATCCCAATTTCTCTAAGTTAAAACTTGCTGGGTGAACAGGGTTAGCACCTAGTGTGTATCCAGTGTGCGATTGTTTGATGAAGTGTTTTGAGAATAGGAAACTATTTTACAAAGGATAGGAAAAACTTATTTTATGCAAAGACCAGCCAAAACTCCACTTAGACATATATTCATGTACATGTTAGATTCTCCATATCAATGTGTTATCACTTGCCAATACAATTCAAATGTATTGACTCTTGTGGCTGTAACTTATCATGTTGTAGGTTTGTTTGATGTTAGTGAAGTTTGTTGAGTAGGGATTACAAGTCTACAACCAACATGTTCGCATGTGGCATATGAAGATGAAGGACTCCATGATTTATAGTTATATCTGCTGCATTGTAATAAGATATCCATATGAGCTATGTAAGTTGTAATGAGCTATTTTATTCCTGGTTATGAGTTGTAATATGACCTTTGTTTCTTGATATTACATCTTAAACAATGGGTGCTAGCTATTCGATCTAGGGTCTAGCACTATAAACATAGGGACTTGTACCTTATTGGGTTTAGGCCTCCATTGTTTTGCTAAGGGACACTAGTGAAAATTGGTTTTTGTAAAGTCACCTTGGCTCAAGTTTGAATTGTCAGGATATTTGAGAATATGTAAGATAAGCCAAGACTTCTCTTTTCTAAAATAGCTTTTGTAAACTAGTGTTGAGATAAGAAGTATATCACGTAATACACAATCAGTTGCATGAACACAAGCGAACAAGTAAGCAAACATTGCAACACTTAATAATAAAAAAGTATCTGTTTCCCCTGATTTTTTCCTTTTGGACAACAATTCAGGGTTGCTGAAATTGGGAAGCTACAGACATTCCCCCTTAAAATAATCTCGTCCTGAGATTAGGGAGGAGTAGGGTTGGGTGAGAAGATCCGCTTAACAATTTTAGTAGTGGAATTATAAGATGTTAACATGTTTTACAACAAACAGGCGTGGTCAGCTACGGGTCGGAGTTGAGTGGCTTTGGATTGGGCGGTTTAGATTTTAAAAAATGGAAAAGACCCTTAGCACGATTGTAGGTAGGTTTATCCTAGACAGGGTCCTTCCTTCTTGAGGCGACACTACGAGTTGAGCCTTCTTCAATCCTTTACCATGATAGTCAGGAAGTGTTGGCTGGATGGTCGAGTCTGCGAAGGGGGATCTTTCCCGAAGTATCATCTGAGTCTGGAGAAATGCCGATTGTTGTACTTCTGTGGCGTCCATGCATATTGATTTAGGGGAGGGTCATCTCTCTATGACGACTAGAGGTCGACTCTCTAGGGGTCATTCGATTTGTGTCGGAAAGACACGGTCTTTCCCCCTTAGAGCGAGATTAAGGGTGCTTGGTGATATCTCAGATATTCTTGGTTGGAGTTGTATGATGATGCTGGGGAAGGGTGCTGCACCTTTCGTTCGGAGGTGGTTATCTTCTGTCGACCTTGCATAATCTGGTTCATGGGGGACGCAAACACCATTCTTGGGGTAGTAATTGTATCGTGAAAGGCATTTAACTAGCTCCTGGTAGTTAGTTCTAGGTTAGTTAGGGGTCCGATAGGTTGGAGGATGCCATTGGTGGTTGACGGGCTAGACAGACGGTCTTATAGGATGAGGTAATTTCGACCTGAGTCTGATGCAACGACATGGGTAAAACATGCAAAGAAGGGCATCATACTTGCATACCATCCAATAGGGTTCATTCAAAATTCAGCAGAGTTGCACCGGCCAACGGCGAGGGTACTTGATGCCTTGCTGAACAGGTTTCAGGGCGATCCATCACTTACTGTTGCAAGAGTAAGTTGGTAGGGTACGAAGGACTATGTCTAGAGTTCTCCTTGAATATTGTAGTCATGCTAGGTTTGGGTACTCACTTTGGTTACATTAGTTCCTCTGAAGTAAAAGGATGAGGGCCGTGCCTTCTCCGATGGCTGCTTCGATGGTATATCTTCCGGGGGGTGGTGACTGAAAGATAGGTTGATAGTGGTATAAGTACAGCTCATCACTTTCAGTCTCGGGGTTAGCAGAGTCGGAGCTCTCTTTAGATGGGTCTTTGGCAGAGGTAGAAGAGGAGGGTCTTCACAACGTCTTCATAGAATCTCGACTCTTTGGGTTGCTTTCTTTGGAGAAAATATTGGTGGCGTCGGGTAGTATTATCGTCTTCATTCTAGGCTTTGCAGTGTTCGGAATATACCCTAGAGGCAATCATGGATGATGATATTTCCCATTGTATTCATAAAGATATTAAGTTTTCCTTGTATAAACATCTGATGTGTATCATTGAATATGTGATTCGGTTGTGGAACTATACATTCATGTTGTTTGTACTAAATGTCCTTGGTCATCGAGGTTGTGCTGGACACACAACCTAGACCAATGTGAAAGTCGGCTTGATGACTCGGTTCCACTTGTCATGGGCATGGTGATGCTATTCTGACTTACACAGATTCGGCTAAGGAGTTTAGCGAGTCGGATTGACCCATATTGAGGTACGATGAACAAGTTTTCATTTGTATATCTCAATCAATGTAATCCTTAGATCTAAGGTTGTTGCACAGTCCGAGTTGAGGATCACCGACTTAGGTGCTGTCAAACGCTGATCCATAACTGGACAGTTATAAAGGCAGAGTTTGGGTCAACTGAGAATCAAGCTACGTGATGTGAATAAGCAAGATGGGATTTTTCCCCTCCACTTGGAGAGATATTCTCTGGGCCCTCTTGGATGATATGATTCAGAAAGCATGGCCATGCACGACTCGGTTAAGTGTTAACCGAGGCGATCGACTAAGAGTTAGTCGGGTGAATCACTTATCTCGGATCGAGAAGAGAGTCGTACTATTTAAGGGATGACAAATATTCACCTATAGTCTAACAAGGTATATAGGCAAAAGGGACTCGGACGCAAGTCACATTGGAAAGGCAAGTCATCATGACTCTTTGGTACTTGGGAGTCGGCTTGTTCTGCTAGGAGCCGCTACCGACTGATTAATTGAGAGTCGGACTCTAATCGTGTCCAAGTAGCCATGAGCCTGCGGGGTCACACACTTAAGAACAAGAGCAAGTTCGGATTGGATATGAACCAGAAATCCGGTTGGGTTGGACCCGAGCCGGGTTTGGACTGAGTCAGCGAGTCGGAATCACGGTGACAAATATTATATGGGCTTTAGTGAATGGGCCGCACGAGCAGAGCCCACGTTCACTCCCTATATATAGTGGAGCATAGTAACCCATAAGGGTTAATTTTTTATCGGTTAGGTTATTCCATTTGTTGGAAACCCTAGATCCACAACAGTCCTGTCATCGTAACGAACCTAGCAGTTCGCCGCCGGTGCTCCTCCTTGTACGTGTGGATACCAGCAGAGGTGTTGTACGATCAACACTAGGAGGATTGGATCGTAAGGACTGCACTGCATTCAACAGACGTGCTACATCAATAATCCGCAACTGCGCGTCTAGTGGTAATCCTCGTGGCCTTCTACCTCAGCTAGATCTTGGGATCACCATGTTAGAGGGAAAAAGTTTTGTTTTATCACTACGTGGCCCAATAGTGGTATCAGAGAAATAGCTTCTGGTTTTAGGCTCGAGATCTCGCATATCTGATATGCGGTTGGCTGTAGATGAGATCTATATGCTGTTTTGGTGGTTGATCTATGAGATAGATCGGTTTTGTATGATGTTGATTGGATCAACTGTACTCGGAGAATGGTAGATCTGATTTCCGTGATCATACTGCTGAGGTCATGGAACGACATACCCCTATCGGTCAGTTTTCGCCATCGGGGTAGACTGTGACACATAAATCCAGAAGCAGTGATCGAAGATTGAAAGAGTTTGATCGAGTCGGAATGATGGTCGGAATCCAGAAGCAGGACCGTCGGCTTCGCCTTGTCGTAGCGCCTTAGATGTCGTTGCAAGTTTCACAACGCCGGTAGATAGCGTATCTATGCATAACTTGTTTTTGTAGGAAGTTGTAAATGGTATGGTAAATGTGCATGTGATGTATGTGTGTAATCCATATGTGATCTGTGTATCATAGTTTTTGTCAGCCGGTTGGAGCCTAGGTGCTGTCATTTTATTGTATAACGACCCGCGTGTCGGATTCTCCATGTAATTTACTTTACTAAGCTAGTGTAGCTATGTGGAGAACACGGATGGCATGCAAGGCGATGTACTTGTCGGTGACATGGTGTAAGACGGCAAGTGACAAGAGTTGGCACGAGTCGGATTATAGGATTTATGGAGATTTAGATTTCCATAAAGAGAGCCATTCACATTATGATTGATTTATTTTGTGTTATTGATATGTCTCAGTTTTACCTCTATTAGATAGTCGGTAAAATCTAATCCCTCAAAGAAGGTCTAGTCGGTTTTCCTGCCAGTGTTTGCACCATCACAAGTCGCACATTTTTGGTAGTGGGCTCATAAAATTGAGGTGCTGCCAATTATTTCCGACTAGGTGGGTTCGAGTCCGACTCTTACTACGGAAACACTCGGTAAGCTAGACGGGTCTATCACAACGGTTGTGGGACTCGGGGAAAAGTCGGACGGGAGCCGGGGCATGTGATGCCACCCATCCAACAGGAGTCGTATGAGATGCGATTGACAAGGAGTTGTCTACCTAGATCACTTGGCGGCTAGCGGTGATGCTAAAGCTCACTAGCCGACTTGCTTATTTAGGATCCTGAATCACTAAGTAAGCATCGGAGGGGTGTTGGTTCTAGTGGGAGCATAAAATATTAAAGTGTTTAATATGCTTGCTCTTTTATGAATACATGTCTTAAGTGTTTTTGCATATTTCCGTTGTAGATCATGGAACCAAGTAGCAGTCACTCTCAGATATTCGGTTTTGCGTTGAGAACCATTCTTGAGAAAGATAAACTGAACGACACTAATTTTACCAACTAGTATCGAAATCTGAGAATTGTTCTCAAACAAGAAAAGAAAGACCATGTCCTAGACAACCCACTTCTAGATGAGCCGAATGAGAATGCGACTATCGCTGCCACCAATGCCTACCGTCGGGCTAAGGATGAGTCCACATATATTAGTTGTCTTATTCTTTCTCACATGGAACCGGACATGCAAAAGCAGTTCAAGAATGTTGAGGCCTACGATATGATCGAAAGCCTCAAAAGTATGTTCCAGGCTCAGGCGAAGACTGAGAGGTATCAAGTCTCTCAAGCTTTGCTGAGTTGCAAGATTAAGGATGGTGATCCACTGAGTCCGCATGTGATCAAAATGGTTGGTTATGTGCAGTCTCTGGAGAGGCTTGGCTACCCCATTAGCAAAGAGCTTGCTACGAATATAATTCTGAACTCTCTTCCTAGTTCATATGGGCAGTTCGTTTCGAACTACCACATGCATGGTATGGATAAGAAGCTCACTGAATTACATGGGATGCTCAAGCAAGCAAAGGAGGATCTCAAGAAGGGCGCCAGTCAAGTGTTGATGGTGCATAATAAGGCTAAGTTCAAGATGAGTTCTTGGAATAAGAAGAAGGCTAAGTCGGGAGGAAAGCAGGCTCATGACCCGGTCCCAAGCGCTTCCTCAGGGACTAAGCCATCTCCTTCAACCGGATCCACTTGCTTCTATTGCAAGGCTGATGGCCACTAGACGAGGAACCGCAACAAGTATTTGGCTGACAAATTCAAGAGTTGAGGTATGACTTTCGACTCAAGTACACTTGTTTGCAATGTTATAGACATATATCTTGCTGATGCACCTAATAGTTCTTGGGTATATGATACCGGATCAGTTATTCACATCTATAACTTGTTGTAGGGACTGGTAAGAACTAGGAGCACAGCAAGAGGCGAGGTTGATATTCGAGTCAGCAACAAAGCAAGAGTTGCAGCGTTGGAAGTCGGAATGATGCAACTTCATTTAGCTTTCGGATTCATTATGGAACTGAATTTTTTTTATTATGTTCTAGTGCTTAGACGAAACATTATTTCTGCTTCATCTTTGATGAGGCAAGGCTATGAGTTGAATATCAAGAATAATGGTTGTCCTTTGTATTTGAATGACATGTTTCATGGCTTTGCACCTATCTAGGACGGGTTATTTATCTTGAATCTTGATGGTGAGTCGGTCTATAACATAAATGTTAAAATGTTGAAACCAAATGATCTGAATAAGACTTACTTTTGGCACTATCGGCTTGGTCATATAAGTTGGAAATGCATGAAGAAGATCCATGATGATGGACTCCTAACTTCGTTTGACTTGGAGTCGTTCGAGACATGCGAATATTGCCTACTCGGCAAAATGACCAAGACACCTTTTGCAAAGAGTTGTGAAAGGGCATCTGACTTGTTGGGACTAGTACATAGTGATGTATGTGGACCAATGGGCACAATAGCCAGAGGTTGTTATGAGTACTTCATTACCTTCGATGATGATTTGAGTAGTTATGGATATATCTGCTTGATGAAACATAAGTCGAAAGCCTTTGAAAGTTCAAATAATTCTAGAATGAAGTACAAAATCAACTCGGCAAGAAAATAAAGTTTCTTCGGTCAGACCGAGGAAGCGAGTACATGCGCCATGAGTTTGATGACCTTCTGAAAAGTTGTGGAATAGTTCCTCAACTTAGTCCGCCAGGAATGCCACAAAGGAATGGTATTTCGGAAAGGCAGAATCGGACCTTGTTGAACATGGTACGATCAATAATCAGTCGGACAGATCTGCCTTTATCATTTTGGGGTTATTGTCTAGAAATAGAAGTGTTCACACTAAACAGAGTACCATCAAAGTCGGTAGAGAAGAGACCGCATGAGATGTGGACATGAAATAAGTCGAGTCTGTCTTTGCTTAAGATTTGGGGTTGTGAAGCATTTGTCAAGCGACTTCAGTCGGACAAGCTTATGGCCAAGTCAGATAAGTGTATTTTCATGGGGTATCCGAGGGAAACCTTGGGTTACTACTTCTACAACCAAGAATAGGGCAAAGTGTTTGTCGCTCAGAACAGTGCCTTCCTTGAGAAAGAGTTTCTCAGTCGGGGAGTCAGTGGGAGTACGGTGCAGCTTGAAGAAATTCGAGAGGAACCAGCTAGTAGCAAGTAGGCAAAAACCGTGGAGGTTGAGCCGGTCATGGTGGCTGAGCTGGAAGTAGCACCTGTACTACGAAGATCGTCAAGATTACGAAGTGTTCATGATGTATTACTGTTAGACATGAGATCCAAGTTAAAGTCCATGGATGAAAATCAAGTTTGGAACTTGGTTGATCTGCCAGACGGTGCAAGACCCGTCGAGTGCAAATGGGTCTTTAAGAAGAAAACTGATATGGATGGAAATTTTTCCGTCTATAAAGCACATCTTGTAGAGAAGGGGTTCCGACAAGTTCAAGGAGTTGATTACAACAAGAATTTCTCGCTCGTAGCGATGCTTAAATCAGTTCAGATCATGTTAGCTATAGCAGCCTATTTCGACTATGAGATATGGCAGATGGATGTCAAAACGGCTTTCCTTAATGGAAATTTAACCGAGGACGTGTATATGATACAGCCCGAGGGTTTTGTCGATCCGGATAATGCTGACAAAGTGTGCAAACGTCAGAAATACATTTATGGGTTGAAGAAAGCATATCGGAGTTGGTATATTTGCTTTGATGAGGTAGTCAAATCGTTTGGCTTCATCAAGAGTGATCATGATTCTTTTTTATACAAGAAGTTTAGTGGGACCAAATTAAACTTTCTGATATTATATGTGGATGACATGTTACTGATTGGAAATGATGTCCACATGTTGCAAGAAACCAAGGAATCATTGGAAAGGAATTTCTCAATGAAAGACTTGGGTGAGGCAACATATATTCTCGGAATCCAGATCTATAGAGATAGATCAAGAAGGCTCATTGGATTGACTTAGAGTACTTATTTGGACAAAGTGTGGAAGAAGTTAAACATGGAATCGTCTAAGAAGGGGTTCTTACCGACGTCCCGTGGTGTAAAACTTAGCAAGACTCAGTGTCCTTCAACAACTGATGAGCGAAGTCGGATGACTGCGATTCTGTATGCTTCTGAAGTCGGATCCATCATGTATGCCATGATTTATACTAGGCCGGATGTTTCCTATGATCTAAGTGTTGTGAGCAGATACTGGGCTGCTCCTGGAGAAATCCACTAGAGCGCAACTAAAAATATCCTAAAGTACTTGCGAAGGACTAAACGGGGGTGAAGATGAACTCAGTGTAAAGGGTTACACGGATGGGAGTTATCTTACCGACTGTGATGATTCTCTTTCACAATCCGGATACATGTTTATTATAAACGGGGGTGCTGTGAGCTAGAAGAGTTCTAAGCAAGAGACTTTTTCTTCATCTACAATAGAGGCTGAGTATATTGCTGCCTCGGAGGCAGCAAAGGAAGCTGTTTGGATGAGGAATTTCCTCATGGATATTGGTATGGTTCAAGGCTCGTCCAATCCGTTAGACGTGTATTGTGACAACAATGGTGCTATTGCACAAGCCAAGGGACCTAGACAACACCAGAAGAACAAGCACATACTCATGCGGTACCACCTGATTCGCCAGTTTGTGGATCAGGGTGATATCAAGTTATGCAAGGTACACACGGATGCAAATATTGCGGATCCGTTGACAAAGCCATTACCACAGCCGAAGCATGAGGCACACCTAAGAGTTATGGGCATTAGATGCCTAGACATGTGATGTCGGAAGAATGACTCTAGTGCAAGTGGGAGACTGTTGGTAATATGCCCTAGAGGCAATCATGGATGATGATAGTTCCCATTGTATTCATAAAGATATTAAGTTATCCGTGTATAAACATCTGATGTATACCATTGAATATGTGATTCGGTTGTGGAACCATACATTCATGTTGTTTGTACAAAATGCCCTTGGTCATCGAGGTTGTGCTGGACACACAACTTAGACCAATTTTAAAGTCGGCTTGATGACTAGGTTCCACTTGTCTTGGGCTTGGTGATGCTATTCCGACTTACACAGATTCGACTAAAGAGTTTAGCGAGTCGGATTGACCCATATTGAGGTACAACAAACAAGTTGTAATATGTATATCTCAATCAATGTAATCCTTAGACCTGACGTTGTTGCACAGTCCGAGTTGAGGATCACCGACTTAGGTTTGTCAAACGATGATCCGTAACTCGGCAGTTATAAAGGCAGAGTTCGAGTCGACTAAGAATCAAGCTGTGTGATGTGAATAACCAAGATGAGAATTTCCCCTCCACTTGGAGAGATATTCTCTAGGCCCTCTCGGATGATATGATTCGAAAAGCATGGACATGCACGACTCGGTTAAGTGTTAACTGTGGCGATCGACTAAGAGTTTTTCGGGTGTGTCACATCCCAAAATTTTCCAAATTTTGTAATGTGAAAATAAATAAATAAACAAAATAAATAATTGATGAAAATTCGGGTGAAAAGAAACTTTTTGTTTTAAAATGGAAATAACAAAACCCTTCTTGAACAAACTTTAAATAAAATAGAATCCAAAAAAATTCAATTAAGTGAAATGCATTCATCAATGAATCTATCTTGAAATTTAAACTTGGGAAAATAAACTAAAACCCTAAAACCAAAATAGAAGAAAATTAATTCCAAGATCTCTCTAAGACTATGGATTTGATCCACGTAAAAATCTATCAACAAACATTTATAAATGATAAAAAATGATAAACAAAAAAATTATAAAACCATAGAAATTGGTTTCATTTAATTTGGAACCATGGATAAAAACTTATGAATTTAATAAGATAAAGAAATTAAATTCTGAAGCTAATAAAGCTCCTATCTAAAATCCATACCAAATTGTGAGCAAATTAATCCTAAAGAGATATAAAAGGATAAACAAATATTAAATAAAATTATACAAATTAGAATCACCAAGTTTGGATCTATAAATAAAAAGATAGGGATTTTATAAGACAAAGATATAAATAAATAAATAAATAATATTTAAAAACCAAATTAAATCTTGGCCAAATCCATAAGCACATGTAACAAAGAAAATCCAATTCCAAATAAAATGAAGGGTTAAAGAATAACCAAATAAAAGTATATGGGAGTAAACCATATTCTAATTATATCTAAATAAATATAAAATCCCTAAAGTAAATGATTAATTAAATCATGAGAAAATAGTAAATTGGAAATTACCAAAGTGGATTAAAAAGTTATCTAATTAACTTAGAGAGTTATTTGAATAGAATTTATATGGGATTAAACCATAATCAAATTTTATTTAAATAAAGACAAATTCTCAATTTAAATGATTAATAAATCATCTTAAAATATCTTTAAAATAATTCAAAATGAATTATTTAAAACTCTATTGAATAAATAAAACCTATTGAAAAAGGTTTAGTGAAAATTAGAATTCAAATAAAGAGTTTGAAAATATAATTAAATCTAGTTTGAGTAAAAACAATTGTCAATTTAAATAAATATCAAAGCCCAAGAAAAATACAAAGAAATATTCTAAATTTAGACTTTAAAATACTTTATTAAATAATACTAAAATATACTGAAAGTTTAGAAAAGGTTTGACAAAAACCTGAATTCAAATTGAGTTTAAATCATTTAAATCAAAATAAAACATAATCATTTGAAAGGAAAAAGAAAGAGAAGAAAAAATGGAGAAGAAGCAGCCCAGCCCACTAAGCCCAGCTAGCCCATCTTTCTCCCCCGCAGAAAATGATTACCCTCTCAGTCACTTACGGTTGGACCCCACTTGCACCTCTCTCCCTCGCTGACAAATGCAACCCCACCTGCCAGTCGTCGTCCTCACCCACTGCGACCAGTTCTTCACCCTCTTTCTCCCGTTTCTGCCGCGTATTCCTCTCTTCAATTCACCTTAACGCCGCAGCCATTACTCGTTGTGATCACGCACACTTAATCGCCTCCCTCTCCTCTCTCTTTCCCCTCAATCCCACACCCCTCTCGGCCACCGGGCAGCCGCAATTTCACTTGCGAACGCCTCTATCCCCGACGAGCTGCGACAGCAATTCCGGCGAACCCAGCCACCGCTTTTCCCCCTCTACCACACGAGCCTACTCCCCAGCCTCTTGTGCATTCCATGGTATCACCCACTCGCCCGCGCGTGCCCCCTAACGTCGGCAACCTCGACGGCTGCTTCAATCGCTGGCTCCCTTCTTCTCCAGAGGCGGCGGGCTCCGGTGAAATTCCGGTGAAGCGCTGCCCGCCTTGCTTCGGGAACAGGGTGGAACGATCAGTGAGGAGAGGGGAGTGAGATGGTGTGCTCAATTCGGCTGGGGGTGGCCTCTATTTATAGTCGCAACGATGAGACCGAACGGGATGGGCAGGCGACGGTGGTGACATGGCTACGGGCTGCTAGAGGCATGGCCGGCGGGGGCGATCGCTTGGTGGTCTCCTGGCGATGCTCTACGGCTTTAATGCACATGTAGGGGTGGTGGCAAACGGTCTGGAACACGGGATGCTCTGCGCGGTAGAGGCGGCGTCTTCGACGGTGAGCGGTGGCTGTGAGGCATGGGGCAGCAAACGGGGATGTCTGGCGGTCTCCTGGGACGATGGTGATCATTTATGCACGCGACGAGGGCGGCGCACGGTCTATGGGCGTGTGTCGAGGGTGGCGTTCTGGCGCACGCTCAGCATGGTTGACAGAGGCACTGGCACGGCGTTCCTGGGTGCTCTGGTCGGTGTCTTCGAGGCAGGGCTGGTCGAGAGGGGGCGGTGAGGCATGGGTGATCTCCCAGACAAGGTTGGCACGGCTAGTTTCTCTCCTAGATTGCTGTCCACACTGGGTGACATGGTGAGCTTCGGCTGTTCACCATTGATGGCATTGCCAAGCTTACAGTGGTGCTAGATGTTTGCAAATGAGCTAGATGATCTACTAAAGCCTAGTTGCAACCAGAGAGGGAACAAGTTAGGCTCAAATCACTGCTCCAAATAATGTTTGGATTTTATTTGATTTGAATCAGCAAGGTGTTTGATGAAATGGCCACAAGAATTCAAGTTTTGAATTTTGAAAAGATTTTTGGTGGGTGTTCTAGGTTGGTGCTGGTGAGTCTGCAGATGCTTGGGTTTTGAAAGTTGAGCTTGTTTGAGTGGTTTTTGAAAAAGTGGGATCTTCCCATATGATAAAGATTCAATTTTGAATTGTCATTTAAATTATGCATTTGAAAGTTTCTGGATGATCACAAGGTGGGCCTTGATACTTTGTTAAGAGTACTATCAAGGGGTGTAAATATCCAAACAAGTTTCTGTTAAGTTCTGAAAGTTTGGGACAGCCAAAGTAGGCATGGGAGTTAAATTGGTCAAAATGACCATTCACTCAATTTGGCTTATTTTGATTTATTTGTCTTTGGGAAAAGTTTGGGAATTGTTTAGATTATGTTTATTTCACCTAAGAATCCTTTTGCAAGCAAGGAAACACATAAACAAGGCAACTCAAAAGAATTCAAAATGGGATGCTTACACACATGCATGCTTTCATACTTTTATTTCGAAAAGTTTTTGTTAACCCTAATTTTGATGATTAGAGTTTGATGATCCAAGCTTAGTATTTTTGGAATGTTACAAACCTTCCCCCCTTAAACAAAATCTCGTCCCGAGATTTGAAAAAGGACGAAAAAGATTACCTAGGATTTGAAGAGATCGGGAAACTCCGTCGTGATGTGATCTTCGCGCTCCCAGGTAGCTTCTTCTTCGGTGTGGTTGCTCCACTGAATCTTGAGAAACTTGATGCTTCGGGTTCTGGTAGTTTGTAAAGCTTCTTCCAAATTATGGATGGGTACTTCGGGATAGGTTAGGTCATCATTGATCTCTATGGTCCGGTGATCAATATTCTTGAATACTTCAGTCTTTTCGGGAACTTCGAGGCACTTGCGAAGTAATGAGATATGGAACACATTGTGCACGGCTGACATATCTTCGGGTAGTTCCAATTGATACGACACTTCTCCTGGACGGTTCAGAATCTTGAAGGGTCTGATATATCTGGGGGCTAACTTTCCTTTCAGTTGGAAACGCTGCATTCCCTTCAATGGCGACACTTTCAGATACACAAAATCTCCTATGTTGAAGGCGAGATCTCGACGTCTCTTGTCGGCGCAACTCTTCTGTCTGGACTAGGCTGTCTTGAGGTGCTCACGAATCTTGTGAACCTTCTCTTCTGCTTCTCGTAGGATGTCAGGTCCGAAAATCTGACTCTCTCCTACTTCTGACCAGTTCAAAGGGGTGCAACACTTCCTTCCGTACATGAATTTAAATGGGGCCATTTGCAAACTAGCCTGATAACTGTTGTTGTATGAAAAATCTGCAAACGGCAGACAGTCTTCCCACTTAGATCCATATTCTAACACACATGCTCTTAGAATATCTTCGAGTATTTGATTTCCTCGCTTCGTTTGTCCGTCGGTCTGAGGGTGATAAGCGGTGCTGAAATCTAGTCGGGTTCCTAAACCTTCTTGGACTTTCTTCCAGAATCTCGAGGTAAACTGAGTTCCTTGATCCGATACGATGTTCTTGGGGACTCCATGCAAACTGACGATTCTAGCGATGTATAACTCCGCAAGCTTCAAACTCTGATATGTGGTCTTGACGGGTAAGAAATGGGCGACTTTGGACAATCGGTCAACTATGACCCAGATAGAGTCATTTCCCTTACTAGAAGTAGGCAATCCGGTGATAAAGTCCATTCCAACGGAATCCCATTTCCATTCCGGAATCTGCAATGGTTGCAACAATCCAGTGGGTCTTTGATGTCCTGCCTTGACTCGCTGACATATATCACACTTGGCGATATAGCTTCCGATTTCTCTCTTCATCTTATGCCACCAAAATTGCTCTTTCAAATCTTGATACATCTTAGTCCCTCCGGGGTGGATAGAATAAAGAGTATCATGAGCTTCCTTCAAAATAACTTCTTTCAACTCAGAATCTGCTGGTACACAAAGGCGTCCTTTGTACCAGAGAACTCCTTCTTCGTCTTCGGTGAATCCGGGTACCTTGCTTGTACCAATACAACGCTTGATTCCGTCGATACTAGCATTTCCCATCTACGCCTCTTTGATTTGACTGACCAAAGTGGGTTGAAGTTCTATCCTAGACAAAAATCCTTCACTCACTAATTCCATTCAGAAATCTTACATCTCTTTGTGCAAACTTGGTTGCTCCTTCAAAATCATGGAGTTCAAGCGGCACGGCAATCTACTAAGGGCATCGGCTACCACGTTGTCTTTACTGGGGTGATAGTGAATGTCCAGATCATAATCCTTGATTAGCTCAATCCATCTTCTCTGCCTCATATTCAGCTCCTTCTGAGTGAATATATACTTCAGGCTCTTGTGATCCGAAAAAATTTCACAACTGTTTCCCATGAGGTAATGCCTCCATGTCTTTAGGGCTAGAACTACGGCTGCGAGTTCGAGGTCATGGGTTGGGTAATTCTGCTCATGTTGTTTCAGTTGTCAAGATAGATAAGATATAACTTTGCCTTCTTGCATTAGCACACATCCGAGACCGATCTTGGATGCGTCACAATACACATCGAAGGGCTTAGTGATATCCGGCATGATCAAGATTGGGGATGAAATCAATCTCCTTTTGAGCTATTGAAAACTCGTTTCACCTTTGTAGGATCAACGGCAATTCCTCCGGCTGATACAATGTGACCGAGGAATCCTACTTCCTGTAACCAGAATTCACATTTGCTAAACTTGGCATACAACTGATGCTCTCTAAGGGTTCCAAGAATGGTCCTTAGGTGTAGCTCATGTTCTTCTTCCGATTTGGAATAAATCAGAATGTCATCGATGAAAACAACGACAATCTTATCCAGGAAGTCCATAAAAATCTTATTCATGAGATTCATGAAATAAGCGGGGGCATTGGTTAATCCAAAGGACATAACGGTATACTCGTATAATCCATATCGGGTGGTAAAGGCAGTCTTGGCAATATCTTCTGCACAAATCTTGAGTTGATGATAGCCAGTCCTAAGATCAATCTTAGAAAACACTTTGGCACCGGTCAACTAATCAAACAAATCTTCTATCTTGGGCAAGGGGTACTTGTTCTTGATGGTGACATCATTCAACTTCCGATAATCCGTACACAAACGGTTACCTCCATCTTTCTTGTCCACGAACAAAACAGGTGATCTCCATGGTGACGCACTCGATTGAATCAATCCAATTTCCAACATGGAATCCAGTTGCTTCTTCAGTTCTTCTAGTTCCGACGGGTTCATAATATAGGGTCTCTGGGCTATGGGTCCTGTTCCAGGGATTAACTCGATGATAAACTCGATATCCCGATCTGGGGGCATATCGGGCAAAACACCTGGAAATACATAGGGGTATTCACAGACTATCTGGACTTGGTCAATGGTAGGTTGGACTATACTATTGTTGCACTTGAATTGGCGAGGTAAGGTTTCAGATATATGCTCGACTGATATTCCGGCGGTACTGGTCATGGTTATGGATTTCTTGGCACAGTCAATCAATTCCTTTATGTTTGGACATCCAATCCATTCCTAGTACTACTTCCAAACCTTTAGTTCTGAGTACTAACAGATTAGCATAAAAATATATGCCATGGATTTGGATAGGGACTGCTTTGCAAATTTTCCTTGCCTTGGTGGTTGATCCGGGAATTTGAACGATCATAACATGCTTCAGTTTTGTTGGTTGAATTTTACTAGTGCATGCAAATTCTTCGGTGACAAATGAATGCGATGCACCAGAATCAAACAACACTCGAGCAAGTACTGAATTAACAGAAAACATACCCAGCACGACGTCTGGCGCTTCCTGAGCTTCTTCAGCATGCATGAGGAAAAGACGGCCGTTGCGGTTGAGTGAATTCCCTGGGGAAAACCTTCTTCCTGGCTGAACACGACGCTGCTGCTGAGCTGGGGCATTGGTATTGGGGGCTGCGGCATTCTTCTTGTTGGGGCACTAGTTGGAATAGTGGCACTTATTTCCATAGTCATAACAAGTCACTTGCGACTTGTCCTTTGCTGCTACAGGCACAACATTGCTTCCATTCCTCGGGGCAGTGTTGGTGTTGGCGGTAGCATTGTTGTTGTTGAACTTGGGTGGGGCACGGTTGAAATTGCTAAAGTTGCCGGGGTTGTTGTGATTTCCTCCAGGCCTAGGGTTTCCATGGTTGGGATAGGTCGGACAGTTCATCGGGGGTCTGTTGGTTCTTGTAACATCCCAAAAATACTAAACTTGGATCATCAAACTCTAATCATCAAAATTAGGGTTAACAAAAACTTTTCTATATAAAATTATGGAAGCATGCATGGTGTATGCATTTCATTTGGAATTCTTTTGAACCAACTTGTTTGTGTGTTCCTTTTCTTGTAAATGGATGCTTAGGTCAAATAAACATCAGCTAAACAATTCCCAAACTTTTCTCAAAGACAAATAAATCAAAACAAATAAAAGAAGGGAATGGTAATTTTGACCAATTTAACTCCCATGCCTAGTTTGGCTGTCTCAAACTTTCAGAACTTAACAGAAACTTTTTTGAATCTTTGCACCCCTTGATTGTACTCATAACAAAGTATCCAGGCCCACCTTGTGATCATCCAGAAACATTCAAATACATAGTTTAAATGGCAATTCCAAATTGAATCTTTATCATATGGGAAGATCCCACTTTTTCAATAACCACTCAAACAAGCTCAGCTTTCAAAACCCAAGCATCTGCAGACTCACCAGCATCAACCTAGCACACCCACCAAAAATCTTTACAAAATTCAAAACTTGAATTCTTGCGGCCATTTCATCAAACACTTGGAGGAAACAAATCAAACTGGCCTAACTTCACTGTTTTGAGCAGTAACTTGGCTAAGAAATGTTCACCATTGATCACCCTTGTCTCCCTTAGTGCCAACCAGGGCTTGGACAAACCCTAGCCCCTACCCTTTGCCCCATCCCATGCCAACCCGAGAACCCCCTTGCCAGCCAACCATGGCTAGCTAGCCAGAGCAAGCACCAAGCCTAAACAACATGTCTGGGAGGCAGCCCACCATCCATCGCCACTCCATGTCCCAGCCGCGGGCATTGCCAAACCCTGGACCACACGCACGGACCGTGCCCAGCTCGCCAGCAACCATGCCGAGCATGCGCCAGAGCGCCACGCTCGACCGACGCCCACAGACTGCGCGCCGCCCTCGCCGCGTGCATACATGACAGCCACCGACCCAGGAGACCACCAGACATCCCTGTTCGCCGCCCCATGATGCACGACCACCGCTCACCGTCGAAGATGCCGCCTCTGCCACGCAGAGCGTCGCGTGTTCCAGACCAAACCGCACCTCCCCTACGCGTGCATTAAAGCCGTAGAGCATCCCGAGGAGACCACCAAGCGATCGCCACCGCCGGCCATGCCTCTAGCAGCCCGTAGCCATGTCGCCACCGTCGTCTGCCCATCCCGTTCGGTCTCGTCATCGCGACTATAAATAGAGGCCACCCCCAGCCGAATTGAGCACACCTTCTCACTCCCCTCTCCTCGCTGATCGTGCCACCCCGTTGCCAGAGCAAGGCGAGCAGCACTTCGCCAGAATTTCACCGGAGTCTGCCGCTGCTGGAGAAGAAGGGGGCCAGCGATTCGAGCCGCCCCAGGAGAAGCTGCCGGTACCAGGAGGTTCGCTGTCATCGACTTCGTCGTTCGCCTGCCTCTTTGACACTCGCCTGAACCCCGGTGAGCCCCCAACGACCCCTACTGGCCGCGCTAGGTTTCTGTCTCGCCGGTGTTGCCCAACGTCGACGATGACCCTCAGCTATTGGATTAGAACCAGATCGAACGCACCACATCGTCCCATACCGCTTCGCACCCCCTGTCTCACTGACGCGTGGGGACAGCCACTTAACCAGCCCACGTAAGCGCTGTGCTTAGCAGGCCGGACCAGTATCATTTCCCGCGCAGCCCAGTTATTTGAATTTAACCTTTTCCATTTTATTTCAAACACACTTCTGTACCTAGTTTCAAAAATCAACCCAGGTCGATTCAGTGAACCAAATTGAGTGAAACCAATTTTGTTAGAAAGGTCTGGGAATGCTGAATCCAAGCCCATTGGATTGAAGTCATTTAGATATGTAGATCATCCTTGGTAAAAATAACAAGGCAGAAGCTTTTCTGCATTCAAACATTTTTCAAATTAAAACCATAATAGCTTTTGAGTTGATTCCAACTCTCAAAAATCACATTTAACCATACCTTTCAGAATATATAAAAATATATAGGTTTACTTAAAGAAATAATGCTCAAGTAATAAAAGAATGCCACATAAGCATTTCTAGTCACTTTATTTAATTAAAAATAAAAGGTTAAACCTTATTAAATTGTGACACCACTTTAAATCACATTCCCATGGACTAAAATATGTGGTGATGACATGTGTCAACATGATCCCATGTTTGGTTTGGATAATATTAAATCTTAAGTAGTTTTTCAATGAGTAGAGATTAGTTTTCTAAAAATAAAAGGAATTAAACCAAGCTTTAATCTTGTAATGTTAGTGATGATTCTAGATCATATATAGGACCCTATTGTGTGATGATTGCAAGTAGTTAAGAATTGTTTGGTGATTGTGTACCTCGTATTTATTTATAGACGCTAGTACCGACCAAGGATACGAGGAGGAAGGAGGATTCTATGAAGAAGAAGCCGAGGAGAACTTCAACCACTTCTCTGCACAAGGCAAGCCTTACTAATCATGTTTACCTATGCAAGCCAATACTTGCAAGCTAACACTTGCAATTTAGGAAGCTTATACTGATACTAATGCAAGCCTAATACTACTAGTTGAATGTGCAAGCTAACACTTGCAAGACACTTTACCTATGCAAGCCTATACTTGCAATAATGCAAACAAACCATTACTTGCTTGTTACCATCCCACTATATGCCTTAAGAAGATATGATCATAACCACTTGATAAACCAATCCTAGTTTTACTTACAAGCTTTATACTTTATTTCTTTATCAAAGCTTTAACTTAGAGTTTACTTAAGTCAATTGTAGATACTAGAAGGATATTTGAAGGTTGCATAAAGAGCATAAATTTTGGCCTAAGCTAGAAAATCTTTATGTCATCCTAAGGCATGAGATTAAGCTTAGTTAAACTCCACTAGTTTACCACCCCTCATTAGTACTCACTCCCACTTGTAGATGCTACTGCTAAGCATAAAACTTGATCAACTTTAGATGGGAATACTTGGTGGAAAAATGGTTATGAAAACCTTGGAATGATGGATCATTCTATTGAAATGTTTTGACATGTGTTTCCGAACACCAAATGATTTTGGTGATGAAAATGTTGAGGCATGAGCCTTAGCCCTTTATAAAACTGATGGTTGTCTGAATGCGATACCATTACAATTTTATCGTACAACCACAATACCCGATGATTGGGTAGGGATTGACTGGAAACTTATATACCTTAGTATTAGTTCCCTCATGGCCAAGGTCTAAGCTGAGGCTACCTTGTGAAGATTGTCCACCTATGCAGTACCCAAGATGACAGTTGGTCATGGTTGGGAGGCCAAACTCATAGGAGAGGTGCCTATACTAGGGCTTGTGAATGGAAAGGTTAGGATTGATTATCCGCATACTGAGTATGGTGAATTCATGATTTGTTCCTAATGGATGTATCGAATTTTGTGGTGAAAGTGTACAATCTCTGCAGAGTGTCAAACTATTCGAATAGCCGTGTCTGCCGTTATGGACAGTTGGAGTGGCCATACTGTTTCCCCCGTCAGACTTTTCAAAATGACTTGTGAAATGAATTAAGACTTTGACTTGACCACAACAGAGTTGTGACATGAAATACAAGTTCCTACTTAGGAGTTATAAAATTTTGACTAATTTCTCTTGCTTCTCAGCTTAGTAGAGATAAATCTGGCTTTTGCAAAACAACCCTAGAGCCTAGTGTCCTATTATCAAAACCCCTTTTACTTGTTAGTATTAGTTTGCGAGTACTTAAAGAGTACTCATGGCTTTGTCCCTGGCTATTCCCATGGCCAGACTATGAAGAGGAGTACCTGGAGGATGGACCCCAGGAAGGTTACGACAACTAGGATCATCTCCCATCGTCAGCATTGCCTGTGTCCCCGAAGATGGAGCTTCGCCTACGCTATCGTTATTATTACGTATTCCGCTGCTTGAAGTTGTATTAAGAACTGGATCATGAGATCCCTATTTGTGTAAGAACTTATGTACGGTTTGTAATGGATGATGTACTATGGTATCCAATTCCGTTATGTCTCGCAAAAATGGTAATCCTGGGATTGCGATGTATGGCATAACAGGCATATGGGATTAAAAATCCGGGTGTTGACAAGTTGGTATCAGAGCCATCCTGACCTTAGGAGACACTAGTTAGACTGGACGTTTGAATCAAAAAACTTAGTTTCAAAACAAAAGGAAGCAAATATTTACAAAAACTTATTCTCATTCTTATCCCTTTAATTCTTTCATGAAAATTCATGTTCCTCAAAAACTCTTGCAAAATACATAAAATTTTGACACACTTGATCACTCTACTAACTTACTCATCCTATATTCTTATAGATGGACGTGAAGTACAACAAGTTTTATCAGTTGGAGAATGGAGGAGACCTTATCTTTGAGAGGGATTTGGACCAGCTTTCGGAACTTCTGGAGCTCAATGATCAAGGAGGAGAAGATATGCAGTGGCTAATTGTTGCAAGTCTCCGAGGAAAGATTGAACCTCCCACTGCGGAAGGAATTCAGTTTACCTTAAGAGAGAACAACTGGCTCGATGGACTTGCCAGTGCCATGCAGGAAGCTCTTTCCCGTCTGTGTGGGCAGAGCATCAATCAGATCAAGGGTACCCGCTTTGAGTTTTGCCCAAGGCGTGATGCTAATGAACAACCACTGGAAGCCCCATACCATCCCGAACTGAAGACCCAATTGGACCACCTTAGCTTCATGATGTACGATCGTCAGCAGGAGTTGGATAACTGTCGTGACTATTCCAACCATAAGTCTGTCATCATCAAGATGAAGGATCAGACCATCGCCATGCTAGCAAAGGATCGCCAGTCTCTCTGCCGTCAGATCGACAAGAAGGAGCGCATTATTGCCCGTCTTTGCCACCGTATCTCGTCTTTGGAGGAGACCATCCACGAGAGGGACATTCAGTTGGAGGAAAGGGAGAATGCCGAAGAGGATCTTCATGGAGACCCCTACTCCTATCTCAGCGATGACGATGATTTTATGGAGGATCAGGCTATGGATTTCTTCACCGATGAGGATGATTTCGCCTTCATCGATGATGATGAAGTTGATGAAGCCACCGATTCCGAGGAGTAGTAGCACTTGAGCACTAGCGTAGTGAGTAGTATTCGGTCCCACTGTATCGTAGTTTTCAGAATGGTTCTTAAAACCATCTGTTTTTCTTTGTTGTGGTGTGTGTTTGTATCGTGTTCTATGAATGAATGAATGAAAAGCAATTTACTAGAAAATCTGAGTCAAACTTTAAAAACTTTTCAAATCCCCAAAACCTTAGAAATTTCCCTCTTTTCTCATGATCTATCTCAATCTTCAGATGCCACGCGGAGGAAGTGGTTCATCCCTGGACCCGATGATGCAGATCCTGCAAATGTTGAATTCTGACAGTGAAGCTGAAAGAGCGGAACGTCAACACAACCTAGCCACCCTGCAACAGATAGCTCAGCTAGCCCACAACAACCAAGGCCACGGAAATCAGGACAACCATGGATCTAAGCTCAAGAATTTCCAGAATACCAACCCACCTGTTTTCACTAAGTCAGAAGAACCCCTAGATGCCGACGATTGGCTATAGACCATGGAGAATAACCTAGAAGTCGCCGGAGTAGAAGCAAACAAGAAAGTTCTGTTCGCCACCCACTATCTAGCCGGAGATGCCAGGGCATGGTGGAACAGTGTTCGCACAATGACCGGAGGCCAGATGATGACCTGGGAGGAATTCAAGGTCAAGTTCAGCAGAACCCATGTGCCACTGGGTTTAATCAAGACGATGAGAGACAAGTTCAGAGAACTGAAGCAAGGCAGGATGACTGTAGTGGAATACCGTGACAAATTTTTGTCATTAGCTAGGTATGCCCCGGATGAGATCGACACCGAAGCCAAGAAGAAAGAAAGATTCCTGAATGGTCTGCATGATGAGATGCAGACAGTGTTAGTCAATATCCCCTTTGCTGATATTGAAGCCCTTGTCGACTCAGCCATCCAGATGGAAGGGAAGATCAACCAAGCCAATGAGAACCGCAAGCGTCGCATGATGCATCAGCCAGGAACCCATCAGACCCCAAAGTACCGCCCTAACCCATCTCCAGGATTTGCCCCAAGAACCAACAGACCTCCGATGAACTGTCTGACCTATCCCAACCGTGGAAACCCTAGGCCCGCAGGAAATCACAATAACCCTAGCAACTCTAGCAATTTCAACCGTGCCCCACCCAAGTTCAACAACAACAATGCTGCCGCCAACACCAACACTGCCCCGAGGACTGGAAGCAATGTTGTGCCTGTAGCAGCAAAGGACAAGTCACATGTGACTTGTTATGATTGTGGAAATAAGGGTCACTACTCCAACGAGTGCCCCAACAAGAAGAATGCCGTAGCCCCCAATACCAATGCCCCAGCTCAGCAGCAGCGTCGTGTTCAGCCAGGAAGGAGATTTGCCCCAAGGAATTCGCTTAACCGCAATGGCCTTCTTTTTTTCATGCATGCTGAAGAAGCTCAGGAAGCGCCAGACGTCGTGCTGAATATGTTTTCTGTTAATTCAGTACTTGCTCGAGTGTTGTTTGATTCTGGTGCATCGCACTCATTTGTCACTAAAGAATTTTGATGCACTAATAAAATTCAACCAACCAAACTGAAGCATGTTATGATTGTTCAAATTCCCGGATCAACCACCAAGGCTAGGCAAATTTGCAAAGCCGTCCCTATCCGAATCCATGGCATAGATTTTTATGAAAATCTGATAGTACTCGGAACTAAAGGTTTGGAAGTAGTACTAGGAATGGATTGGATGTCCAAACATAAAGGATTGATTGATTGTGCCAAGAAAGCCATAACCATGACCAGTACAGCTAGAATATCAGTCGAGCATATATCTGAAACCTTACCTCGCCAATTCAAATGCAACAAGAGTATAGCCCAACCTACCATTGACCAAGTCCGGATAGTCTGTGAATACCCCGATGTATTTCTAGAAGTTTTTCCCGGTATGCCCCCTGATCGGGATATCGAGTTTATCATCGAACTAATCCCCGGAACTGGACCCATAGCCCAGAGACCATATAGTATGAACCCGTCGGAACTAGAGGTACTGAAGAAGCAACTGGATTCCATGTTGGAAATTGGATTGATTCAACCAAGTGTGTCACCATGGAGATCACCTGTCTTATTTGTGGACAAGAAAGATGTAGGTATCCGTTTGTGTATGGATTATCGGAAGGTGAATGATGTCACCATCAATAACAAATACCCCTTGCCCAAGATAGAAGATCTGTTTGATCAGTTGACCGATGCCAAAGTGTTTTCTAAGATTGATCTTAGAACTGGTTATCATCAACTCAAAATTCGTGTAGAGGATATTCCCAAGACTGCCTTTACCACCAGATATGGGTTGTACGAGTATACAGTCATGTCTTTTGGATTAACCAATGCCCCCGCTTATTTCATGAATCTCATGAATAAGATTTTTATGGACTTCCTGGAAAAGTTTGTCATTGTTTTCATCGATGACATTCTGATTTATTCCAAATCAGAAGAAGAACATGAGCTACATCTAAGAACCATTCTTGGAACCCTTAGAGATCATCAGCTGTATGCAAAGTTTAGCAAATGCGAATTCTGGTTACAGGAGGTAGGATTCCTCGGTCACATTGTATCAGCCGGAGGAATTGCCGTTGACCCTGCCAAAGTGAAGGATGTAGAAGATTGGCAAGCCCCAGCCACTCAAACCCAAGTTCACGCATTTCTCGGATTGGCGGGATACTACCGCAAGTTCGTAGAAGGATTCTCGAGTATCGCCAGACCCATGACCCAATTGCTGAAGAAGGACAAGAAGTTTGAATGGACTGACAAGTGTGAAGCAAGTTTTCAAGAACTCAAGAAGAGATTGATTTCAGCCCCAATCTTGATCATGCCGGATATCACGAAGCCCTTCAATGTGTATTGTGACGCATCCAAGATCAGTCTCGGATGTGTGCTAATGCAAGAAGGCAAAGTTATATCTTATCTATCTCGACAACTGAAGCAACATGAGCAAAATTACCCAACCCATGACCTCGAACTCGCAGCCGTAGTTCTAGCCCTGAAGACATGGAGGCATTACCTGATGGGAAATCGTTGTGAGTTCTATACGAATCACGAGAGTCTGAAGTATATATTCACTCAGAAGGAGCTGAATATGAGACAGAGGAGATGGATTGAGCTAATCAAGGATTACAATCTGGACATTCACTATCACCCTGGTAAAGCCAATGTGGTAGCAGATGCCCTTAGCCGATTGTCGTGTCGCTTGAACTCCATGATTTTGAAGGAGCAACCAAGCTTGCACAAAGAAATGGAAGATTTTTGAATGGAATTAGTGAGTGAAGGATTTTTGGCTAGCATAGAACTTCAGCCCAATTTGATCAGTCAGATCAAAGAGGCACAGAAGGGAAATGCTAGTATCGACGGAATCAAGCGTCGTATCGGTACAGGCAAAGTACCCGGATTCACCGAAGACGAAGAAGAAGTTTTGTGGTACAATGGACGCCTTTGTGTACCAGCAGATTCTGAGTTGAAAGAAGTTATATTGAAGGAGGCTCATGATACTCTTTATTCTATCCATCCGAGGAACTAAGATGTATCAAGATTTCAAAGAGCAATTTTGGTGGCATAAGATGAAGAGAGAAATCAGAAGCTATATCGCCAAGTGTGATATATGTCAGCGAGTCAAGGCAGGACATTAAAGACCTGCTGGATTGTTACAACCCTTGCAGATTCCGGAATGGAAATGGGATTCCGTTGGAATGGACTTTATCACCGGATTGCCTACTTCTAGTAGGGGAAATGACTCTATCTAGGTCATAGTGGACCGATTGTCCAAAGTCGCCCATTTCTTACCCGTCAAGACCACATATCAGAGTTTGAAACTAGCGGAGTTATACATCGCTAGGATCGTTAGTTTGCATGGAGTCCCCAAGAACATCGTATCGGATCGAGGAACTCAGTTTACCTCGAGATTCTGGAAGAAAGTCCAAGAAGGTTTAGGAATCCGCCTAGATTTCAGCACCGCTTATCACCCTCAGACCGATGGACAAAGGGAGCGAGTAAATCAAATACTCGAAGATATGCTGAGAGCATGTGTGATAGAATATGGATCCAAGTGGGAAGACTGTCTGCCGTTTGCAGAATTTTCATACAACAACAGTTATCAAGCCAGTTTGCAAATGGCCCCATTTGAATTCATGTACGGAAGGAAGTGTCGCACCCCTTTGAACTGGTCGGAAGTAGGAGAGAGTTAGATTTTCGGACCCGACATCCTACGAGAAGCAGAAGAGAAGGTTCACAAGATTCGTGAGCACCTCAAGACCGCCCAGTTCAGACAGAAGAGTTACGCCGACAAGAGACGTAGAGACCTCGCCTTCAACATAGGAGATTTTGTTTATCTGAAGGTTTCGCCATTGAAGGGAATGCAGCGTTTCCAACTCAAAGGAAAGTTAGCCCCCAGATATATCAGACCCTTCAAGATTTTGAACAGTCGAGGAGAAGTGTCGTATCAATTGGAACTACCCGAAGAGATGTCAGCAATGCACAATGTGTTCCATATCTCGTTACTTCGCAAGTGTCTCGAAGTCCCAGAGAAGACCGAAGTGTTCAAGAACATCGATCACCGGACCATAGAGATCAACGATGACCTGACCTATCCCGAAGTACCCATCCATATTTTGGATGAAGCTTTCAGAACTACCCGAACCCGAAGCATCAAGTTTCTCAAGATTCAGAGGAGCAACCACACAGAAGAGGAAGCTACCTGGGAGCGCGAAGATCACATCAGGACGGAGTTTCCCGATCTCTTCAAATCCTAGGTAATCTTTTTGTCCTTTTTCAAATCTCGGGACGAGATTTTGTTTAAGGGGGGAAGGTTTGTAACATCCCAAAAATACTAAACTTGGATCATCAAACTCTAATCATCAAAATTAGGGTTAACAAAAACTTTTCTAAATAAAATTATGGAAGCATGCATGGTGTATGCATTTCATTTGGAATTCTTTTGAACCAACTTGTTTGTGTGTTCCTTTGCTTGTAAATGGATTCTTAGGTGAAATAAACATCATCTAAAAAATTCCCAAACTTTTCTCAAAGACAAGTAAATCAAAACAAATAAAATAAGGGAATGGTCATTTTCACCAATTTAACTCCCATGCCTACTTTGGCTGTCTCAAATTTTCAGAACTTAACAGAAACTTTTCTGGATCTTTGCACCCCTTGATTGTACTCATAACAAAGTATCCAGGCCCACCTTGTGATCATCCAGAAACATTCAAATGCATAGTTTAAATGGCAATTCAAAATTGAATCTTTATCATATGGGAAGATCCCACTTTTTCAAAAACCACTCAAACAAGCTCAACTTTCAAAACCCAAGCATCTGCAGACTCACCAGCATCAACCTAGCACACCCACAAAAAATCTTTTCAAAATTTAAAACTTGAATTTTTGCGGCCATTTCATCAAACACTTGGAGGCAACAAATCAAACTGGCCTAACTTCACTGTTTTGAGCAGTAACTTGGCTAAGCAATGTTCACCATTGATCACCCTTGTCTCCCTCAGTGCCAACTAGTGCTTGGACAAACCCTAGCCCCTACCCTTTGCCCCATGCCATGCCAACCCGAGCACCCCCTTGCCAGCCGACCATGGCTAGCTAGCCAGAGCAAGCACCAATCCTAAACAACATGTCCGGGAGGCAGCCCACCATCCACCGCCACTCCCTGTCCCAGCCGCGAGCATTGCCAAACCCTGGACCACACGCACAGACCGCACCCAGCTCGCCAGCAACCATGCCAATCATGCGCCAGAGTGCCACGCTCGACCGACGCCCACGGACCGCGCGCTGCCCTCGCCGCGTGCATACATGACCGCCACCGACCCAGGAGACCGCCAGACATCCCCATTCGCCGCCCCATGACGCACAGCCACCACTCACCGTCGAAGACGCCGCCTCTGCTGCGCAGAGCGTCGCGTGTTCCAGACCAAACCGCACCGCCCCTACGCGCGCATTAAAGCCGTAGAGCATCGCCAGGAGACCACCAAGCGATCGCCACCGCTGGACATGCCTCTAGCAGCCCGTAGCCATGTCGCCACCGTCGTCTGCCCATGCCGTTCGGTCTCGTCGTCGTGACTATAAATAGAGGCCACCCCTAGCTGAATTGAGCACACCATCTCACCCCCCTCTCCTAACTGATCGTGCCATCCCGTTGCCGAAGCAAGGCGAGCAGCACTTCGCCGGAATTTCATCGGAGTCTGCCGCTGCTGGAGAAGAAGGGGGCCAGCGATTGGAGCCGCCCCAGGAGAAGCTGCCGGTACCAGGAGGTTCGCCGTCGTCGAAATAATGCTCAACTAATAAAAGAATGCCACATAAGAATGCCACATAAACATGCCACATAAGTAAAAATATATAGGTTTACTTATAGAAATAATGCTCAAGTAATAAAAGAATGCCACATAAGCATTTCTAGTCACTTTATTTAATTAAAAATAAAAGGTTAAACCTTATTAAATTGTGACACCACTTTAAATCACATTCCCATGGACTAAAATATGTGGTGATGACATGTGTCAACATGATCCCATGTTTGGTTTGGAGAATATTAAATCTTAAGTAGTTTTTCAATGAGTAGAAATTACTTTTCTAAAAATAAAAGGAATTAAACCAAGCTTTAATCTTGTAATGTTAGTGATGATGCTAGATCATCTATAGGACCCTATTGTGTGGTGATTGCAAGTAGTTAAGAATTGTTTGGTGATTGTGTACCTCGTATTTATTTATAGACGCTAGTATCGAACAAGCATACGAGGAGGAAGGAGGATTCTACAAAGAAGAAGCCGAGGAGAACTTCAACCACTGCTCTGCACAAGGCAAGCCTTACTAATCAAGTTGACCTATGCAAGCCAATACTTGCAAGCTAACACTTGCAATTTAGCAAGCTTATACTGATACTGATGCAAGCCTAATACTACTGGTTGAATGTGCAAGCTAACACTTGTAAGACACTTTACCTATGCAAGCCTATACTTGAAATGATGCAAACAAACCATTACTTGCTTGTTACCATGCCACTATATGCCTTAAGCATATATGATCATAACCACTTGATAAACCAATCCTAGTTTTACTTACAAGATTTATACTTTATTTCTTTATCAAAGTTTTAACTTAGAGTTTACTTAAGTGAATTGTAGATACTAGAAGGATATTTGAAGGTTGCATAAAGAGCATAAAATTTGGCCTAAGCTAGATAATCTTTATGTCATCCTAAGGAATGAGATTAAGCTTAGTTAAACTCCACTAGTTTACCACCCCTCACTAGTACTCACTCCCACTTGTAGATGCTAGTGCTAAGCATAAAACTTGATCAACTTTAGATGGGAATACTTGGTGGACAAATGGTTATGAAAACCTTGGAATGATGGATCATTCTATTGAAATGTTTTGACATGTGTTTCCGAACACCAGATGATTTTTGTGATGAAAATGTTGAGGCATGCGCCTTAGCACATTATAAAACTGATGGTTGTCTGAATGCGATACCATTCCAATTTTATCGTACAACCACAATACCCGAAGATTGGGTAGGGCTTGACTGGAAACTTATATACCTTACTATTAGTTCCCTCACGGCCAAGGTCTGAGCTGAGGCTACCTTGTGAAGATTGTCCACCTGTGCAGTACCCAAGATGACAATTGGTCATGGTTGGGAGGCCAAACTCACAGGAGAGGTGCCTATACTAGGGCGTGTAATTGAAAGGTTAGGTTTGATTATCCGCATACTGAGTATGGTGAATTCAGGATTTGTTCCTGACGGATGTATCGAATGTTGTGGTGAAAGTGTACAATCTCTACAGAGTGTAAAACTATTGGAATAGCCGCGTCCGTGGTTCTGGAAAGTTGGAGTGGCCATACTGTTTCCCCCGTCAGACTTTTCAAAATGACTTGTGAAATGAATTAAGACTTTGACTTGACCACAACAGAGTTGTGACATGAAATACAAGTTCCTACTTAGGAGTTATAAAATTGTGACTAGCTTCTCTTGCTTCTCAGCTTAGTAGAGATAAATCTGGCTTTTGCAAAACAACCCTAGAGCCTAGTGTCCTATTATCAAAAACCCCTTTTACTTGTTAGTATTAGTTTGCGAGTACTTAAAGAGTACTCATGGCTTTGTCCCTGGCTATTCCCGTGGCCAGACTATGAAGAGGAGTACCTGGAGGATGGACCCCAGGAAGGTTACGACAACTAGGATCATCTCCCATCGTCAGCATTGCCTGTGACCCCGAAGATGGAGCTTCGCCTATGCTACCGTTATTATTAAGTATTCCGCTGCTTGAAGTTGTATTAAGAACTGGATCATGAGATCCCTATTTGTGTAAGAACTTATGTACGGTTTGTAATGGATGATGTACTATGGTATCCAATTCTGTTATGTCTCGCAAAAATAGTAATCCTGGGATTGCGATGTATGGCATAACAGGAATCTGGGATTAAAAATCCGGGTGTTGATAGTTCTTGGGGCAAATCCTGGAGATGGGTTAGGGCGATACTTTGGGGTCTGATGGGTTCCTGGTTGATGCATCATGCGACGCTTGCAGTTCTCATTGGCTTGGTTGATCTTTCCTTCCATCTGGATGGCAGAGTCGAAAAGAGCTTCAATATCCGCAAAGGGAATATTGACCAACACAGTCTGCATCTCATCGTGTAGACCATTCAGAAATCTTTCTTTCTTCTTGGCTTCAGTGTCTATCTCATCCTGGGCATACCTAGTTAATTACAAAAACATGTCACGGTATTCCACTACAGTCATCCTTCCTTGCTTCAGTTCTCTGAACTCGTCTCTCATCCTCTTGATCAAACCCGGTGGCACATGGGTTCTGCTGAACTTGACCTTGAATTCCTCCCAGGTCATCATCTGGCCTCCGGTCATTGCGCGAACACTGTTCCACCGTGCTCTTGTATCTCCGGCTAGATAGTGGGTGGCGAACAGAACTTTCTCATTAGCTTCCACTCCGGCGACTTCCAGGTTGTTTTCCATGGTTTGTAGCCAATCGTCGGCATCTAGGGGCTCTTCCGACTTAGTGAAAACAGGTGGGTTGGTATTCTGGAAATTTTTGAGCTTAGATCCATGGTTGTCCTGATTTCCGTGGCCTTGATTGTTGTGGGCTAGCTGAGTTATCTGTTGAAGGGTGGCTAGGTTGGCTTGACGTTCGGCTCTTTCAGCTTTGAGGTCAGAAACTAACATTTGCAGGATCTGCAACATAGGGTCCAGGGATGAACCACTTCCTCCACGTGGCATCTGAAGATTGAGATAGATCATGAGAAAAGAGGGGAATTTCTAAGGTTTTGGGGCTTTGAAAGGTTTTTAAAGTTTGACTCAGATTTGCTAGCAACTTGCTTTTCATTCATTCATTCACACGATACAAACACACACCACAAAACAAGAAAAACAGATGGTTTTAAGAACCATTCTGGAAACTACGATACAGTGGGACCGAATACTACTCACTACGCTAGTGCTCAAGTGCTACTACTCCTCGGAGTCGGTGTAGTCGTCATCCTCATCATCCTCGTCGTCATCGATGAAGGCGTAATCATCCTCATCGGTGAAGAAATCCATAGCCCGATCCTCCAGAAAATCATCCTCATCACTGATATAGGAGTAGGGGTCTCCACGAAGATCCTCTCCGGCATTCTCCCTTTCCTCCAACTGCATGTCTCTCTAGTGGATGGTCTCCTCCAAAGACGAGATACGGTGGCGAAGACGGGCAATGATGCGCTCCTTCTTGTCGAGCTGACGGCGACGAGACTTGCGATCTTTTGCTAGCATGGCAATTGTCTGATCCTTCGTCTTGATGATGGCGGACTTGATCTGGACAAAACTCCAGTGGGTACCCTTGATCTGGTTGATACTCTGCCCACACAGACGGGCAAGAGCTTCCTGCATGGCCCTGGCAAGTCCATCGATCCAGTTGTTCTCTCTTAAGGTAAACTGAATTCCCTCAGCAGTGGGAGGTTCAATCTTTCCTCGAAGTCTTGCAACAATTAGCCACTGCAGATCTTCTCCTCCTTGATCATTGAGCTGAGCTCCGAAGAACTCGGGGTGAGGACGCTCCAGAAGTTCCAAAAGCTGGTCCAAATCCCTCTCAAAGATAAGGTCTCCTCCATTTCCCAACTGGTAAAACTTGATGTGCTTCATGTCCATCTAAAAGAATATAAGATGAGTAAGTTAGTAGAGTGCTCAGGTGTGTCAAATCTTTATGTATTTTGCAAGAGTTTTTGAGGGACATGAATTTTTATGAAAGAAGTAAGTGATAAGAATGGGAATAAGTTTTTGTAAATATTTGCTTCTTTTGGTTTTGAAACTAAGTTTTTGATTCAAACGTCCAGTCTAACTAGGGTCTCCTATGGTCAGGATGGCTCTGATACCAACTTGTCAACACCCGGATTTTTAATCCCAGACGGTTGTTATGCCATACATCGCAATCCCAGGATTACCATTTTTGCGAGACATAATAGAATTGGATACCACAGTACATCATCCATTACAAACCATACATAAGGTCTTACACAAATAAGGATCTCATGATCCAGTATTAATACAACACAAGCAGCGGAATACGTAATAATAACGGTAGCGTAGGCGAAGCTCCATCTTCGGGGTCACATGCAATGCTGACGATGGGAGATGATCCTAGTTGTCGTAACCTTCCTGAGGTCCATCTTCCAGGTACTCCTATTCATAGTCTGGACATGGGAATAGCCAGGGAGAAAGCGATGAGTACTCTTTAAGTAATCGCAAACTAATACTAACAAGTGAAGGGGGGTTTTTGTAATAGGACACTAAGCTCTAGGGTTGTTTTGCAAAAAGCCAGATTTACCTCTACTAAGTTTAGAAACAACGAATGCTAGTTGAAGTTTTATAACACCTAAGTGGGAACTTGTATCTCATGCCACAACTCTGTTGTGGTCAAGTCAAAGTCTTAAATCATTTCACAAGTCATTTTGAAAACATCTGACGGGGGAACAGTATGGCCACTCCAACTGTCCATAACCGTGGACGCGGCTATTCGAATAGTTTGACACTCTGCAGAGATTGTACACTTTCACCACAACATTCGATACATCCGTCAGGAACAAATCCTGAATTCACCATACTCAGTATGCGGATAATCAATCCTAACCTTTCAATTACACGCCCTGGTATAAGCACCTCTCTTGTGAGTTTGGCCTCCCAACCATGACCAACTGTCATCTTGGGTACTGCACAGGTGGACAATCTTCACAAGGTAGCCTTAGCTCATACCTTGGCCATGAGGGAACTAATCCTAAGGTATATAAGTTTCCACTCAAGCCCTACCCAATTCTCGGGTATTATGGTTGTACGGTAAAATTAGAATGGTATCGCATCTAAACAACCATCAGTTTTATAAAGGGGCTAAGGCTCATGCCTCAACATTTTTATTGCCAAAATCATCTGGTGTTCAGAAACACATGTCCAAAACATTTCAATAGAATGATCCATCATTCCAAGGTTTTCATAACCATTTTTCCACCAAGTATTTCCATCTAAATTTGATCAAGTTTTATGCTTAGCACTAGCATCTATAAGTGGGAGTGAGTACTAATGAGGGGTGGTAAACTAGTGGAGTTTCAACTAAGTTCAATCTCATGCCTTAGGATGACATAAAGATTATCTAGCTTAGGCCAAATTTTATGCTCTTTATCCAACCTTCAAATATCCTTCTAGTATCTACAAGTCACTTAAGTAAACTCTAAGTAATAGTTTTGATAAAGAAATAAAGTAGAAAGCTTGCAAGTAAAACTAGGATTGGTTTATCAAGTGGTATTGATCATATATGCTTAAGCCATATAGTGGCATGGTAACAAGCAAGTAATTGCTTGCATAGGTATAGTATCTTGCAAGTGTTAGCTTGCACATTCAACTAGTAGTATTAGGCTTGCCTTGAGCAGAGTAGTGGTTGAAGTTCTCCTCGGCTTCTTCTTCGTAGTATCCTCCTTCCTCCTCGTATCCTTGGTCGGTACTAGCGTCTATGAATAAATACGAGGTACATAATCAATAAACAATACTTAACTACTTGCAATCTTCACACAAAAGGGGTCCTATAGATGATCTAGCATCATCACTAACATTACAAGATTAAAGCTTGGTTTTGTTCCTTTTATTTTTAGAAAAGTAATTTCTACTCATTGAAAAACTACTTAAGATTTATTATTCTCCAAACCAAACATGGGATCATGTTGACACATGTCATCACCACATATTTTAGTCCATGGGAATGTGATTTAAAGTGGTGTCACAATTTAATAAGGTTTTACCCTTTTATTTTAATTAACTAAAGTGGCTAGAAATGCCTATGTGGCATTCTTTTATTACTTGAACATTATTTCTGTAAGTAAACCTATATATTTTTATATATTCTGAAAGGTATGGTTGGATGTGATTTTTGAGAGTTGGAATCAACTCAAAAGCTATTATGGTTTAAATTTGAAAAATGTTTGAATGCAGAAAAGCTTCTGCCTTGTTATTTTTACCAAAGGTGATCTACAGATCCAGATAATTTAAATCCAACGGGCTTGGATTCAGCACTTCTAAACTTTTCTAAAAAAATGGTTTCATTCAATTTGGTTCACTGAGTCGAGCTGGGTTGATTTTTGAAACTAGGTACAGAACTGTGTTTGAATGAAAATGGAAAAATCCAAATTCAAACAAATGGGCTGCGCGGGAAACGATGCTGGGTCAGCCTGCTAAAAACAGCACTTACGCGGGCTGGTTAAGTTGTTGTCCCCACACGTCAGTGAGACAAGGGGGTGCAAAGCGGTACGGGGCAACGTGAACCGTGGGACCTTCTTATAATCTAACGGCACTGGTCCATCGTCCACGTCGGGCAGCGCCGGCGAGACAGAACCCTACGGTAGGTGGGGGTCGTGGGAGGCTCACCGGGGCTCAGGCGAGGGTCGGCGATGCGGGCGAACGAAGAAGTCGATGACGGCGAACCTCCTGGTACCGGAAGCTTCTCTTGGGACGGCTCCAATCGCTGGCCCCCTTCTTCTCCAGCAGCGGCGGGCTCCGGTGAAATTCCGGCGAAGCGCTGCTCGCCTTGCTCCGGGAACGGGGTGGAACGATCAGTGAGGAGAGAGAAGTAGAATGGTGTGAAGAGTTTGAGCTGGGGTGGTCTCTATTTATAGTCTCGACGATGAGACCGAATGGGATGGGCAGGCGACGGTGGCGACATGGCTACGGGCTGCTAGAGGCATGGCCGGCGGTGGCGATCGATCGGTGGTCTCCTGGCGATGCTCTACGGCTTTAATGCGCGTGTAGGGGCGGTGCCAAACGGTCTGGAACACGCGATGCTCTGCGGGCAGAGGCGGCATTTTTGACGGCGAGCGGTGGCTGTGAGGTATGGGGCGGCGAATGGGAATGTCTGGAGGTCTCCTGGTACGGTGGTGATCATGTATGCACGTGGCGAGGGCGGCGTGCGGTCTGTGGGCTTGTGTCGAGGGTGGCACTCTGGCGCATGCTCGGCATGGTTGCTGGCGAGCTGGGCACGGTCTGTGCGTGTGGTCCAGGGGCTGGCAAGGTTCGAGCGCTGGACAGGGAGTGGCGGTGGGGTGCTAGCTTGCTCCCAGACAAGGTTGGCAAGGGTAGTGCAGCTCCTAGCTTGTTGTCCACACTGGGGTGACATGGTGAGCTTCGGCTGTTCACCATTGATGACATTCCCAAGCTTACAGTGGGGCTAGTTCTTAGTTAAGTTTGCTAGATGATCTACTGAGGTTGTTGTAAGCTAGAGAGGGAACCAATTAGGCCCAAATCACTGCTCACAATAGCGTTTGGATTTTGTTTGATTTGAATCAGCAAGGTGTTTGATGAAATGGCCGCATGAATTCAAGTTTTGAATTTTGAAAAGATTTTTTGTGGGTGAGCTAGGTATGTGCTGGGGAGTCTGTGGATGCTTGGGTTTTGAAAGTTGAGCTTGTTTGAGTGGTTTTTGAAAAAGTGGGATCTTCCCATATGATAAAGATTCAATTTTGAACTGTCATTTAAACTATGCATTCAAATGTTTTTGGATGATCACAAGGTGGTCCTTGGTACTTTGTTATGAGTACTATCAAGGGGTGCAAAGATCCAAACAAGTCTATGTTAAGTTTTGAAAGTTAGAGACGGCCAAAGTAGGCATGGGAGTTAAATTGGCCAAAGTGACCATTCCCTTATTTGTTTGTTTTGATTTATTTGTCTTTGGGAAAGTGTGGGGATTGTTTAGATGATGTTTATTTCACCTAAGAATCCATTTACAAGAAAATACACACACAAGCAATGTGATTCAAAAGAATTCAAAATGGAATGCATACACTTATGCATGCTTTCATTTTTTTAAATAGAAAAGTTTTTGTTAACCCTAATTTTGAAGATTAGAGTTTGATGATCCAAGTTTAGTATTTTTGGGATGTTACAGGTAAATGACCAGTGGTTACACAAGGCCCAGTGACTGGAATACCTTGGTAACAGACTAGTGATCCTTGGGAGTTTTGGACAAACAAAACTTAGTGTTTTCAAATGATAAGAAAATTCTATTTTGAGCAAAGCAAGCCTAAGATCCACTTAGCGAAATGCAAATAGATGATAGATACCACTACTCTACCATAGTATCACTTGCCAATACAATTCAAATGTATTGACCCTTGTGGCTGTAACTTATTATGTTGCAGGTTTGTTTGATGTTAGTGAAGTGTGTTGAATAGGATTACAAGTCTACAACCAACATGATTGCATGTGGCATATGAAGATGAAGGACCCATGCTATATAGATAGTTCTGTTGCATTGTAATGAGATAGCCAAATGATCTATGTAAGATGTAATGAATTATTTTATTCCTGGTTATAAAGTTGTATTATGACCTTTGTTTCCTGATATTACATCTTAAACTGTGGATGCTGGCTATTCGATCCACGGACTAGCATTGTAAACACATGGATCTCTACCTTATCAGGTTGGGACCTCTACAGATGGTATCAGAGCACTGTGTTGCCTGTAGGATTGTAACCCTAGGTTTGGACAAAACTCTTTAGAAAAATAGGAGTGGTATTTGTTCCAAACTTATTTACAAACAATCTTGTAAACTCTTTCCTCAACCTTTTTGGTTTTGATTCTACATCTCTATTTTTTTCAACTTGATGGACAAAAGCTTCAACATGACCAAAGACTTCAACATAACCAATGACTTCAACTACAATTTCACCAAGGACTTCAACTTGGACATCACTAAGGACTACAAGTGAGACAAGATTATTATTCAAGACTTGGAGACTAAGGAAACACAACCTAGAAGGAACCATCATCACCTTTGAGTTTTGTGACCAAGATGCAAGAAATTTTCCAAGGATACCATGGGCTTGTTCAAGAAGGAACAACTAAGAAGAATTAAATGATCTCAAGTGAACCATATAGTTGGACCGCCATACTAGTGTTTAGTTTAGATCATATATTGATCACACCAACTTATGTAGTGTAGGAAAAATATTTTGTTGCCTAAAAATATTCTTGAATATTGTTGTTTGAGTGCAATGTTTGATTGTGATTGCTTGCACATTGCTTTGTGTGAAGTGTTGTGTGTGAGTAGAATTCTTCTCTAGAAATCTTTTGCCTATTCTAATCCCAATCCAACCCAAACAGATGACTTCCCCAAGAGACTTCAACAACAAGGATGGTGACAACAACAACCAAGAGATGTACATGAGAGAAAAACTTCTAGCAACCCAATCCCAGTTGAATCAAGTGACAACTCAATTCTTAGCCAACAACATAGAGTTAGACCCAACCATGCAAATTTTTTTGGAAACCCATTCCCAATTGTTGCAAAGGATGACAAATCAAATGATCAACATGAGAAGCAACCTTTCCCAAAGTGCTTGTGACAACAATGATATCAATGATGATATTATAGAAGGAAATCAAGCTTGCAATATTTGTGGAGACATAGAACACACTTACAAATAGCATGTGGATCAATTCCCAAATTGTGAAGAGAAACATCCAACTAAACAATTCCCCACATCTCAAGTTTCCTATGTGAAGGAGGTGATCATGTCCCTATCCACACTACTAGGAAAACGATTATAGATAGATTTTAATTCTGTGGCGCATATAGAAAAAATGCTCCACTAAAATTAATTTTGTGGCGCATATAACAAATGCTCCACAGAATTCTTGAAATTCTGTGGCGCATATAGATATATGTGCCACAGAAAGTGAGCATTCTGTGGCGCATATGGCTGTATGCGCCACAGAATTCCTGTGGGTCCCATGTGGGCCTGACCCAGCACATGGGCATGCCAAAATTCTGTGGCGCATATGGCTATATGCGGCACAGAATGCTCACTTTCTATGGCGCATATATCCATATGCGCCACAGAATATGGAAAACAAATTCATCTGTCTAGACCAAATAGAATATGGGAAAACTCTAACCAGACACAGCGCGCGACGGCAGCGGAACCCTAGCGCGCGGCGGCGGCGGCGGCTGCTTGCTCCGAGCGGCGATGGCTGCTAGCTCCGAGCGGCGGCCAACTCCCTAGAGCATCTTTGGTGAGAACCCAATCCCCTTTCAGTCTTCCTCTCCCTCCCTTCGTGTCAGGCTTCCTCAAGATCGAAGCCGTAAGCCCACGCACACCCACCCTTCTTCCCCTTCTTCTTCCTTCCTCCTTGATCCAATGTATCTGCTGAAATGTGGCTGATTTGGTGATGGATAACGCGCGCAGGTCGGCGCCTACAGGGTGGCCGCCGAGGACGCCTTCGAGTGCCTCCACAAGGGTAACGCACGCTCATCCATCTCTTGGCTCCTCCACACATGTCGCGTCTCATTGATCCGGGTATTTCATGTTCAATTTCTCTTTTAGTTTTTGGGTGCTGGACTGACAGGAACATCCCAAAAACGTATACCAATAGCCACAGGATTTGGATTAATCTGTGCGGCACATTGTTTCTGAACAAAAGTTCACATGAAACATGAAAAGTAAAGTACAGTAGCTAGCTTAGGTTCAGAACCACCCAGATTTCAGTTAGCTCCGGTCCAGTCCAAACGCTCTTGTGTAGTACTGTATCAAGTATCAGAGCAGCAGCACCTACATGCTGGCTGTTGTGATGTGGTGTACCGAGTGTCAGTTAGCTCTGGTCTAGATTCAGTATATTTCTCTTATGCAGTAGGGCATCATAAATTAGTTTTCGTTGGGTTCTGTTCTGCGCATGCAAATCTGACACCGAGTGTGTTCTTTGCTATGCAGGGAGTGTCTCTAAGGACAAGCTTGAGGAGACAGTAAGTCCTAATTCCCACTATCTGAATGTCAGTCCACCTGATATATTTATTCCACTAGTAGCAGAGAGGAATGTATCAAAGTGGTGGTTCATTCGACATAACATCCATCCATCTATGGGTAATTCTTAGATGGAGAAAAGAGGTTCAACCCCAAAGGTGGAGACTGTTGAACTCAAAGTCCCAAGGCCTTGCACCTCTCGGGTGTAGGGAAAGGCGGTGGGCTGCTGTAGAAGAAGGGAGAAGGTGAGGTGTAGTAGCCGCCAAGGAAGAAGGGAGATGGGTAGGTGGCGATGGAGGGAAAGGGAAAAGGCGGGGTCGCCATGGAATCGAACCACAAGAGGTGTTTGTAGCAATTGATGAGCATACTTAGTGTTTGTAGCATGAGAAATTGATGAGCAATTGATGTTTGTAGCAATTGATCTGCCCGCTTGTTGCTAAGTGCATACTTAGTGTTTAGTAGGTTAGTTTAGCATATCCTACCAAAACCTTTACAATGATGTCGTAGCTAATCTCTGATAACTCAAGATTCAGTCATCAACACTTGCTAAGTGCATTTTCTTATGGGGATCTCTTTACTACTCATATATATTGCTAGCAATTGCTTTGTAATGGTGAATTAATAGGAGGCTCTTTGTAATGGTGAATTAATAGGTAGTTTGTAAACATGGCCTGGTAATAATCTTGTTACTGGCAGGCTGATTTGTAAACCTTGTTTCACCATGCAGCCCATCACAAGACTACTATTTTGGTGCGTGGGAGTGGAGTGGTGCCCTTGGAGGAGATCTCGGAGAGATGCATGGTGCAGAGGTGATACCGGGCGAGGACAGAGGTTCCGCAGGGCGATTCTTCCGGAATATGACCTCCGAGGTGGTCCACGCGATGCAGCGGCCTCTGCATCAGCGAGCAACTGCCTTGGAGGAGATCTCGGAGAGATGCAAGGTGCGGGGCTAGCCGCTTCTGACTCAGAGGGACTCTGGTGGGCGACTCCTATAGGCCCTAGCGGCGAGATAGGATGTCGTGGCGGAGATGCGTTAGGCTGCGTCAGCCGACTTGCCATCGGCGGAACACTCGGTGGTGTTGATGGTCAGGGACACTACAACCTCGGAGCAGTGCTTGATGGCCATGGAGAAACAGAGCGCGGTCCACCTACTGGCTTCCACCCATGCCCAGTGAGCGTCCCCGAGGTTGAGCAGAGTGGAGCTCGCCTCGTTCCGTCTGCAATTTATTCAGGAGATAGAGGCTGCGGGGGCTCGTCTGGAGCAGACGAATCTGCGTCAATCGTGAATTCGTGCGATTGTGTGATTTCGAACTTGTACTCTCCCATGACTTGTGTGTAACACTTGGACTCTCTATATTGATGTATTTTGTCACTTTGTATGAATTTCAGTGAGTTTCTGGGTATTCTTGTGAATTTTGTGCATTTCTGTTATTGCTGTATTCTGGTATATTTCCTATGTATTCTACGTATTTCTGCTGTATTCTGGTATTTTTTTTTGAAATCCTGAGACAAAATTCTATGGCGCATATGGCATATGCGCCACAGAATGTTGAGAATTATGTGGCGCATATGGCATATGCGCCACAAAATTTAAATTTTAGTGGTGAGGATTTAGTGGCGACACCCATATGTGCCACAGAATTCCAATTTGGTGCGCCATTGGTAGGGTTTTTCCTAGTAGTGCCAATGCCCCATCTATCCCATACTTCAACAAATGAAACAAGATGGAATGCATCAAATGTTTGGAAAACTCCATAAGGGAACAACTTCTACTAAGAAGGATAAGGACAAAATCAGAACCGTGCCTCATGAGGACATACCCAGAGTGACCACAAAGTGTTGTTACTCATGTGGAGAAGAAGGTCACATCTCTAGTGACTTCCCCAAGGAGAGAGAAAGATTTCCCACCTTTGAGGTGAGATATGAAGAACATGAATTAGAAGAACTCCTAGCTTTGGCGAGACCCAAAAAGAAGAAATGCCCCAACCCTAGCAAGAAAGACATTAGCCAGACACAATTTGACATGGTTATACCCTATGGGTACATGATCTCAGCATACCTGGTCCAGCCCAAGGAAGGCCCACGGCAACTATACGCCGGCCCATGAAGATTTTCGGGTGGCTAAGGCCCATGACGCTTTCGGATCCTTGGAGAGCAAGACTAGAGTAGATAGGAAATTCAAAGTGGTAAAACCCTAGAACCTGTAACCGACTAGGTCGATGCCCAGGACCTGCCTGAGTCTATATAAAGGCTAGGAGGGCACGACCTAGATCTCTCTCCCTCATACTTTCGCATACACACCTCCACGCTAGATTGCATCTGCGCACCCCTGTAACCACCGGTTCCGCCGTAATCAAGAGCAGACAAGCAGGAGTAGGGTTTTCCCTCCGGGGGCCTGAACCTGGGTAAACCTCGTGTCCCGTGTTGCTTGTTTGCTAACCGTTCCGCGATCTCCAGCATCCCCATCTTCTCCAAAACCCAAGTCCATGACAATGGTCATTGACGAGATCAAACCTCGTCAATTGGCGTCGTCTGTGGGAACTGGGGACACTGATTGTGCGATCGTGACGGTCCCAACCCGAACAATCTACAACTCTGCAGCGACGGAGAGTCACCTCCTCTTCGGCGCTTTCTACTTCACCGCCCACTCACCGGCCACCATGAAGGACTTCGAGCCCATAGTGACGGACTCGAGATCCTATTCGGGAGCTTCTGCTTCCAGGTGGGGCAGACTGGCACCCTCCGCCTCCCTGAGCGGGTGCCCCTACCATCAATCAGGCCCGCTTCATGGGCCCCACACCCTGTGCTATGCACATCATCATCAACAGATGAGTCCTACGACAGCAGCAGCTGCAACTCCGATCTGTGCGATCATCCATCGGATGAAGGGACCTACGGTTCCGGATCCGAAAGCTGTGGCAGCAGCGGACCAATCTACGAGCGCTACCAATGCGCCGTAGTCATCCAGAGTGACGTGGATCAGCAACCGCCCAACCCGCCGCTCAACCCGAACCCTAACTTGCAGGACAGAAACGGCAGGAACAGAAGAAGCCAGTCCCCCCACCCGAAGGGGACAACAACGGCCATGTCATCCGCCTTAGCAAAGAAGGATGGGCCCAGGCACGCGCCGCCGTGGCGGGCAGCATAGTCCTGCCTGCAGACTCCTCATGGGATCTGCTGATGGCCTACCATCTGCTCCTGATCGAGGAGCATAAGAAGCAGGTCAAGATGCAAGAGGTGCTTGACAAACACAAGCAAGCAGCATCAGAGTCCAGCGCGCGACGAGCTGCGCTCTCCGCCATGGGCATCGGCTCCAGCACGAACGGCAACCAAGGCAACAAGCACCACTCTCGGGGTGGAGAACATGGATCCCAAGGAGCGCCGTGAGGTGACCCGAACCCTCCACACATCCTTCATGGAGATGGACGCCGACGGCAAAATCATCCCAAAAACACCGTAGGCTGCGATCATGGCAGCCACTGCGTACCTCGCGTCCCACCCACCTCCGTAGGGGGACCCGAAAAGATCCATGCACAAGTCCGCACTTACCGGACTCGGACTCGTCGGAGCCGCGCTCCACCAGGAAGCTCCTACGGATCCGAAGAAGAAAGCTCCGGTCAGGTTCGACCGCAGCCCCACCCCTTCGTCCGAAGAAGAGGACCATGATCTTCCTCGAAGGAAGAAGAGTTCGTGCCATCACAACCGCGACTATGACGCCAGGGACGCGCTCACACAGTGCAAAATCGACAAAGCGCGAGCCAAGCGCGCATGCTCGTCTGAATCTGAGATGGACAAAAACGAAGGAGAACTCTGCGGGGCCCGATGCTTCAGCAGATCTGTTCGACGAACAAAGATGCCACGAAATTTCAAACTTCCTTCGGATACTCCGAAGTTCGACGGCACACAAGACCCAAAGGCGTGGCTCAGCGACCACCTGTCATCCGTCAAATTGCACGGCGGCAACAAGGAAACCGCCATGCAATGCCTTCAGCTGCAGCTGACAGGCGCAGCCCGAATATGGCTTAGCAGCCTATCTTCAGGGTCCATCCGAAGCTGGGAGGAGCTAGCTTACAGATTCATCCGAAACTTTAAAGGTACCAGCAAGAGGCCCGCCTCAATCGAAGAGTTGCGGTCCTGCACTCAACGAACAGGCGAATCCATTCGCTCGTACATACTACGCTGGTCCAACACCAAGAACTCCGCAGCGCACATCTCCGAAGAGAGGGCCATCGACGCCTTCAAGGATGGCGTCAAGCGCCAGGACTTCAAGGAGGAACTTGACCGCGTCAAGCCCAAGACACTCGACCACCTCATGGACATCGCCAACAGGTGGGCTGACGGTGAAGACTCCATCCACCGGGCACACTCGGAGGAAGAGGACGACTACGGCCGACGACGAGAGCGCCGTAGCAAGAGGAGATCGCGCGTCTACGACGATCGCGATGGACCCGACATGGTCGCGGCCGGCTACGCCGATCGCCGCAACGACGCCAACCGCAACAGCAAAGGATACCACGGAGGAAACTTCCGCGATGGAGGGCGCCCAGCACAGTCGTGGCAGCGCCGCGATCGTGACAACGGACCTTCAGCATACGAAAAACTTTCGGGTCCATGCACCATCCACTTCTACATCGACAAGAAGGATGGCATGAAGAAGGCAAGCCACATGCTCAAGGACTGCCGCGAGTTCCAGAAGCTCAGCGAAAGCATGGTCCAGATGAGGCAGCAAGCTCCATTTCCTGGATTCAGGAACGCACCCGCGCCAGGTGAGATAGCGCATGGAGCTCCTCCACCGCCACCTGTTGGAGGCCCGAACCAACCAGTCGCACCAGCACAGAACAACGCCGGGAACGGGTATCCCCCGCCGAAAGGAGCACTGATGATCCAGAAGGGGCGCCCCACGAATAGGGTGCAGAAGAAAATCACCCGTCAGATCAACCTGGCCGTGGCTACTCCACCCGCCATCCCTGAGTACCTCAGTGGATCGGAGTCCTGCATCACGTTCAGTCGTTCGAATCACCCTTGCCAGATCCCTCGCCTAGGTCATGTTGCCCTGGTGCTGGAGGCGCAGATCGGAGGTTTCGAGATGAGCCGCGTCTTCATGGACGGTGGCAGCGGCATCAACCTGATGTTCGCAAGTACTCTAGAAGCAATGCGGATCCCGCAGTGCAGCCTAGAACAGTCAGACACAACGTTCCACGACATCGTCCCAGGAAAGGGCATATTCCCCCTGGGAAAAATATGGCTCAACGTCATCTTCAGCAAGCCGGACAACTTCCGACTCGAGCGGCTCGAATTCGAAGTGGTGGATTGGCCATCACAATACCACGCCATCCTCGGGCGTGTAGCATTCGCAAGGTTCTTGGCTGTCCCACATTATGCATACCTGCTACTCAAGATGCCAGGACCCAGGGGTGTCATCACAGTCCACGGGAGCTTCACCCGATCGGACCAATGCGACAGGGACTTCAACAGAATCTCCCAGTCCTTCGGCATGCAGGACGAGCTCGTAAGGCTCCGCGAGGTGACGAACAATGGGGCACCCCCAGTCGCACGACAAAACGCACCCGACATGTCCTTCGACTCCACCGTCAACACAAAGAAGGTGCAGGTCCACCCGACGAATGCCTCCAAGACGGCGCTGATCGCCAACGACCTCAGCCCCGATCGCCAACGTCCAAGTCTATGTCGACGACATAGTCATCAAAACCAGAGAGGCGAAGACGCTTATCGACGATCTCCGCGAGACATTCGATAATCTCGACCGCTACAGGATCAAGCTCAATCCTGAAAAGTGCGCCTTCGGCGTCCCATCAGGACAACTCCTTGGCTACTTCATCTCCCAGCGAGGGATCGAGGCGAACCCGAAGAAAATCCGGGCCATCATGGCGATGGAGAAGCCAAAGAATCTCAAGGGTGTCCAGCAGCTGGCAAGGCGCATAGCGGCATTGAGCAGGTTCATCAGCCACATGGGCGAGAAGGCCCTGCCATTCTGCCAGCTGCTACGCAAGGCAGATAAATTCGAGTGGACACCCGAGGCCGACGACGCATTCGAAAGTCTCAAGCGACTACTCTCCACCTCACCCGTTTTGGTCACGCCAAAGGAGTGCGAGCCTCTGTTGCTGTACATAGCAGCCACACACCAGGTGGTCAGCACCGTGCTAGTGGTCGAACGACCCGAAGAAGGCAAGACCCATGGGGTCCAACGCCCAATCTACTACCTCAGCGAGGTATTGACGCCAACAAAACAGAGGTACCCTCACTACCAAAAACTCGCCTACGGCGTGTTCATGACGGTTCGTCGGTTGAGCCATTACTTCCAGGAGAACCAGGTGATGGTCGTCAACGAGGCACCCCTGAACAACATCCTGAATAACCGAGAGGCCACAGGACGCGTGGCCCTGTGGGGTATCGAGCTGTCACCCCTAGACATCGTCTACGAGAAACAACTCACAATCAAGTCTCAGGTCCTCCCTGACTTCCTTGTACACTGGATGGAGCTGCAGCTGCCAGACATCCCAGACATGTCGCAGTCATGGATGATGCACTTCGACGGCTCCAAGCGCGAAGCTGGAGCAGGAGCCGGGGTCATACTGACCTCCCCGCAAGGTGACAAGATGAAGTACGTCCTTCGGATGAAATTCCGAGCCTCCAACAACGAAGCCGAATACGAAGCCCTCATCCACGACATGAGGATGGCAAAGATCTGCGGCGCAACGCGCCTGGTTATCTACGGTGACTCCAACCTCGTCGTCCAACAAACGATGAATGAGTGCGACGCACACGCCGAAAACATGATCGCGTACCGCACGCTCTACAACGCACTCGAAGGAGAATTCGACGACTGCGAGCTTCGGCACGTTGGAAGAGAATGCAACGAGGAGGCCGACAGACTCGCCAACATCGGCTCCACCTGCGCAAAGGTGCCACTAGGTGTGTTCCTCGAACAGATCTATGTGCCATCCATCAAGCGGAAATTCCCCAAAGGATCACCCGAAGAAGAAGAACACTCGGGGGCTACGCTACCCGAAGGTCATGATGGACCCGAGAAACTGGACACAAAGGTCGCTATGGTGAACCTGATGCAGGTCATGGCAGTCGAAGAAACCTGGACACAACCGTACCTCCAATTCTTGATAAACGGAGAACTGCCTGACAGCCCGACGGATGCCTGGCGCATATCTCGCTGGTCGAAAGCCTTCACCATCATCAATGGCGAGCTGTACAAGCGCAATATTACAGGTGTACTACAAAGGTGCGTCACCTTCAGTGACGGGAAAACCATCCTCCAAGACATCCACGAGGGCATATGCGGCCATCACGCAGGCAGCCGCTCCCTTGTCGCCAAAGCTCTACGAGCTGGATTCTACTGGCCAACGGCCATGAGCGATGCAAAGGACATCGTCCGAAGATGCAAGGGGTGCCAAAGGTTCGCCGACAAACCACACGCACCCGGGTCAGAACTCAGGCCCATACCTATAGCCTGGCCCTTCACTCAATGGGGCCTCGACATGATCAGCAAACTGCCACGGTCCTCGGAAGGGGGGCACGTCTACCTCCTGGTCGCGGTCGACAAATTCACCAAGTGGGTCGAAGCCATGCCGGTCACTAACCAAAAGGGCAAGACCGCCGTCAAGTTCTTTGAATCCATTGTCTACAGGTTCGGCGTACCGCACAACATCATCACCGACAATGGATCGAACTTCATCTCCAAAGAATTCCAAGACTTCTGCGAAGGCCTTGGGATCAACATCACATACGCCTCAGTGGCTCACCCACAAACGAATGGGCAGGTAGAAAAGGCCAACAGCCTAATCGGCGCTGGCATCAAGAAGCGCCTCATGAGCCCACTCGAGCGAAAGGCTGGAGCCTAGACGGAAGAGCTACCATCTGTCCTATGGAGTTTGTGCACCACGCCAAACAGCTCCACCGGCTACACGACGTTCTTTTGGTGCATGGAGCCGAAGCCGTGCTACCAGCCGAAGTACACCACCAGCCCCCCCCCCGGTTCATCGCTTACAGCGAAGCCAAATCCACGGCCGCACTCGAAGACGCCATCGACACACTCGACGAGACAAGAGACGTAGCAGCAGCTCGATCAGCGGTGTACCAGCAGAGTCTCCGCAACTACCACAGCCGCCGGCTGCGCCCAAGGTCCTTCATCGAAGGAGACCTCGTCTTGCGACTCAAGCAAGAGCGACCGAACAAATTCGAGTCACCATGGGAAGGACCCTACATCATCACCGAAGTCATCCCAGGTGGCGCCTATCGCCTCAAGCACGTGGAGTCTGGAGTCGCATACTCCAACCCATGGAACATCGCACACTTGCGACGATTCTACCCCTAGCTACCTACCCCTTTACTTTCAATAAGGCTATTCAGTCAAGGCTACTCAGCCGACCAATGTACTTCCTCCATTACGATATAAATAAAGCTAAGTGTCTCGCCCCAAAATTTTGTTTCGCTATTCATACCTTTACTTCATGCTACAAACGCACTCGGGGGCTCCCCCCACCTCACGATCTCATCGACTGAGGATAACACGTGTACACCAGAGTAGCTGACCACGTCAGGCTAACGAAAAGCTCACACAACAACTACATCTTTATAACAAAAGGGGCAAAACACGCCCAGACAAATACATACAAATTTTACATCTATCTCTTTTACAGGTACTACCTATTCTGAAGAATAACTTGAGCACGCTGCTCAAACAAATCTACGACCTATTCGCCATACTGCCTTACAGCCGCATAATGCGGACGCATATCCCACTCGCCACCATCCGGCCGAAGAGGAGGCCCAACCGCTACAGCAGACAAATCTACATCAGGGCGGTGCAGCCTCACAAGGGACAAAGCAGCCTTCACTCCTGTGACGAGCTGGTGCCGCACCAACTCCTTGACATTATTCATGTTCCGAAACTTGGACAGAAGACCAGACAGGGTTATTGGCGCGGCATCCAGCGGAAACATAACATGCAACACAGACGCAAGCGACGTTTGCACTTGACGAAGCACCCACGATACTTGGTGAACGCGATCCTGCACCGTTGCCAAAACCATGGAACGATCACGATCCATCCCAAAGAACCCGCCGGCTTCCATGTCCTGTTGAGTCAAGCAATTGACCCGAACAGCAACACGCTCTTTCTCCTCCCTTGGAGCAAGGTTAGCACCTGCGATACTCGCACAAAAGTAAGATGCAAGGCCAGTAGGCGCATCCGAAGAAATGAGCAGCAGCTCGAGAAAACTTACACTGAAGCTGCTCAGACAGTCGAAGCAATTCCGCCATCAAGTACTCCTCTCTGGCCGAACCGCGATCCGCCTTGGACTTCAAAACGTCGGCATGGCCACGCACCCCAAGCAACTCCTTCTCGAGACTACGAACACGGTCTCGAAGAAAAGCAAGTTGTGACGAATCATCCAAGGATGGCCATAGCCGCGCGGCAGGTGAGGTGTCAACGGGATCAGCACCCGAAGGACCCTAGAGCAGCAGAATGGCAAAAGACATGAACACTCAGACGGAGGAGAACATAACTCAACAAATTCATTAAGTGCATAAAAGGCCACTACGTGGCACAGGGATTTGTTCATCAACATAATTAGAACAAAAGAATCCTACAGCTACAACACCTAAGATGCGGCACCCTGAGTAGCCTCGGAGCCGGATTGCCTCGCCTTGGCTTCCCCCTGCTGCCGTAGCACATAATCGGCCAGTAGATCAATCAGCTTTGGCCCATATCGCTTACAGCGAGCAGAATAGGTAGCGAAGGCTACCTCGGATCCATCCGCAGTCGTCGCATCCGGGAGGTGATCTGGGGAAGTTCCAGCTCTGCTCCAGCCGCCAAAGCCATCGCCAGCCCGACAGATGCGTCGATGCCCTTCTGCTTGCGCTTATACGCTGCACGGGCTTCGGATGACAGTGGCTCCGCCAGGGCGTCAACATCATCAAGGGCCGCGCCCTTGGGGACAAGCTCCTTGTAGAAGCGGCCAAGGACCTCCTTGGCCTTGGCGAGTGAGCTGACGACGGTGCTGCAGCGATCTTCGACCGCTGCAGTAGCATCATCTAGAGCACTCCCGTGCTCCAGAGAACCGCGGTCAAACTCTATGCCCGCGGCATCTGAGACAATAAATAAAAGGAATGAACAGAGCACCGCAGAAGAAAGAAACGAAAACCTAAAAATATGCAAGTGAAGATACTCACCCGAGACAGCCTTGGCAGCCGCCATGAGCTTGCCAGCCACCTCTCTTTCACGCGCAGTCGCAGCAGTGGCAAGCTGCTCCTCGCGGTCCGTGGACTCCTGCTGCAGGCACTCCTTAGCCTCGGCCGCAGTGGCTAGCTCCAGCTCGAGACGCTCTTTCGCACCAGTGCCGACCTCGGCCTTCTTCTCCGCTTGACCGAGGCTCTTTTAGAGAGCATCAATCTCACGGAGGGAGGTTTTATGCTCCTCTGCATTCAAATAATACAAGCGTCAGATAACAGTACAAGAATACATGAAGAAACAAACATCAAGGCATCAAAGTACCTCGAAGCTGTTTGAGGCTGGCCTCCAGCACCAGGTGCTCCTGCACCAGTCGCTTGGCATCCTGCACGAAAGGCTGCAGGAAGAAGACCTACCAGTCAGGAAAAGGACTCGGGGGCTACGCCCAACAGAAAAGAACAGAAGCAAAATACACACACGAAAACGCTCGGGGGCTCCCCCCGAGACTCGAAGAAAGAACAAGACAAGAAAACTCTTTTACATATACTCGGGGGCTCCCCCCGTGGCAGGAGACAGAACTACTTACATGATCCGATGGCGACTCTGAAGGCCCGCTCGCAGCCTTCTGAGGCGCAACCACCTGAATCTCCTGCGGAGAAGGGACCGGCGCAGCACCCTCAGAGGTAGCCACCATCTGAGGAGGAGGAGACGCAACTTTCGACTCCCCCATCATCTCCCGAGCACCATCGCTGGAGGAGTCGTTGGAAGAGTGCCTGCACAAGGACAAATTAGCATAAGTACAAAGTCAACATCAAAGAAAAAGCAATACAGAGGAAACTTACGAGTCCAGCGAGCTCAGGTTGAAGACAGGAGGGGTCCTTCGGACTCTCTTCTCCTCTTTCTTCTCTTCTTTCTTCTCTTCCTTCTTTTCTTCCTTCTTCCGCTTCGCTGGCGGGTGCGGCGCTACAGCCCGCACGGGAAGAGCAGGAATAGGAGAGGAATAGCCTCCATGCCCATCACTATGACGCTCAAGGCACAGAGGGTTCCTAGGAGTCGGAGGGGTCGAGGCATCCGAAGATTCGCTGGAGCTCCGGGACCGTTTACGAGTGTGGTCCTCGCTCGACTCGTTGTCCTCTTCAGCCGGAGATCGCGCCGAAGGTAGCTCGGACATGGAATCCACCACATCATTATCCGGCGCATCCGGAAATATTTCGGGCAATGGAGGCGCCATGCCCGGCACTTTGAAGCTCTGCACAAAGAGAAGAAAATTTGTTAGCAAACAAAGGGAAATACAATGCATTCGAAAATAGCGCTACGCGCACGAATCTACACCTGTGGAACGGCAAGCGTAGAAGAAAACGGAGGAGTCAGCGACTTCCCCGGGATATCCTCTCCAGCCTTGTACTTCAGCAGCGCACAAAGGGCCCTATCGAGATCTCCCTGGGAGAGCTTCTCGGCCGAAACCCTCGTTGGATCACGGCGCCCAGCATAAAGAAACATCGGGTGCGCCCTAGCCTGGAGGGGCTGCACCCGACGCTCAAGAAACGTGCGGATGATGTCCACACCGTTCACTTCCTTCTCCGAAATCAACTGGAGATCCTCCACCCGATGGTAGAGAGCCTCTATCTCCGCAACCTCGCCATCCAAGATCTGGTTTTTCCAGGACTTCTTCGGCTCGATTATTTGGGAGGAGTCGAAAGGAGCAAGACCAAAATGCTGCCCAGCCACTGTGGAGTCGCGAATGTAAAACCATCGCCTCCGCTAGTACTGGACAGATTCGGACATGGAAAAAGAAAAGAAAAGCAGATTGGGCTTGAGGGAGATGATGCAACCCCCAATGGGATACACACCATCCGAACCAGATTGCCTCTTCACGGAATAGAGTTTCCGGAAGAGGCCAAAGTGCGGCTCGATACCGAGCCAGCACTCGCAGAAAGTGATAAAACAAGCAATGTGAAGAAGGGAATTGGGGGAAAGATGATGCAGTTGGATACCGTAGAGAAAGAGCAGCCCACGTAAGAAGTCGTGGACTGGGAAGGAAAACCCGCGAATAACGAAGGCGAGGAACATAACCCGATACCCAGCAGGGGGACGGGGGATTACCTCATTGCCTGGGAGTTTGACGGCCTCCCTATCCAGCGGGATTAGACCCCGCTCGCGAAGCTTGCAGAGATCACTCTCCCGCGTCTCCAATCGACGCCAGCCACCGTCGGTGACACGGGTAGCGGCGGCACTTTTCTTCCCTCCAGTGGCGCTGGTACCAACCACAGATGAAGACTTCTTCGGCTTCCCCATTGCGGTACGGTGGCTCCGGCGGCGAGAGCGCAGGATGGAAGAAGGAAATGTGAAGGAATATTCCAGCGCGCAGCAAGAACTCTCAGAGCACAAGTAAGCAGTGAACGCAAGAATAGATGCGGTGAAAACAAACTGAAGTTTTCCCCAAGGATTATAACGACAAAGACGACACACGGCAACCGTCCATCGAGAAGATCTAACGCCAACGGCAGGATCTGGCCATACACGTGTCAGCATCACAACGAACCGTCGCTAACACGCCGTCCACTATGCACGGAAATCGAGGCGACTCTGTAATTATCTCCACGCCGCGCGTGACCGGTCAATTCAAGGTCAGAAAGTGGGACCCACGTTCGTCCAGTCAAGTCATCTCTGGCGCAGCAGATGCTTGAGGTCATCGATCGTCAGCACTGACGTCATCAAAAGCTATACTAGCAACAACTACAATTTCTTCGGCTTCAAAGTTAAGAGTACTCCCTCGAATCTATGATTCGACCAATTACTCGGGGGCTACTCCTATCAGGAGCGCTGGCCGCACACCCGAAAGATGAATAGAAGCGAAATATTACTTCGAGTCCTCCGTCGAGTCTACGACTCCACTACGGACTCGGGGCTACTCCCATAGGGAGGATGGATTTAAGCATCCGAATTTTTTTGTGTCCTACGGACTTACAACTAAACAACGTATGAATTAAAGTCTCCGCTCGAGTCTACGACTCGAACAGACACTCGGGGGCTACTCCCATAGGGAGCGCTGGCCGCGCACCCTATGAATTCTTCGACTGCGATCCTTCGGATTAGCATGCAAAAACTTTTCGGCAACTCTGCCCCAACTAAACGCTAAGTGAGCAACGTTCTCCTTGACCACCCGAAACACCTCCGCGGTGATAAACATTCGGATGCTGTGTCTGCGACACAAAGATAAGACCTACAGATATCATCTGATGGCCTGGCAACGCACAGGACTGCGCTCTTCTAGTAAAAACCCGTGCTAACAGGCGCGATGAAAAATCCCGACGGACGCGTTGGGTACATCAATTAAATTAACTGGAATTCCACTCCTGTAAGTCCTCCGCGGCCTGAGTCGAATTACGCCATCATATGTTCCAGGTTCGAGTTGAGGGACTCGAACCTGAAGAAGATCATGTTGTTTCGTCCTAAGACAATTAACTGTCCCTGATCCGTCGGGTGAGTCAGGCACATGCATCAACAATCCCTACACATGAACTATTGAAATACATAGTTGCACCCGAAAGATTGAAGAGTCCTCAGCCGAATCTATGATTCGACTGAACACTCGGGGGCTAATGACATGGTTATACCCTATGGGTACATGATCTCAGCATACCTGGTCCAGCCCAAGGAAGGCCCACGGCAACTATACGTCGGCCCATGAAGATTTTCGGGTGGCCAAGGCCCATGACGCTTTCGGATCCTTGGAGAGCAAGACTAGAGTAGATAGGAAATTCAAAGGGGTAAAACCCTAGAACCTGTAACCTACTAGGTCTATGCCCGGGACCTGCCTGGGTCTATATAAAGGCTAGGAGGGCACGACCTAGATCTCTCTCCCTCATACTTTCGCATACACACCTCCACGCCAGATTGCATCTGCGCACCCCTGTAACCACCGGTTCCGCCGTAATCAAGAGTAGACAAGCAGGAGTAGGGTTTTCCCTCCGGGGGCATGAACCTAGGTAAACCTCGTGCCCCGTGTTGCTTGTTTTCTAACCGTTCCGTGACTGCAGCATCCCCATCTTCTCCAAAACCCAAGTCCATAACAATGGGCATTGACGAGATCAAACCTCGTAACAATGTTTCAATTGCAAAGAGATGGGACACTATGCCAATGATTGTCCAGAAAAGAAGAAGAGCCAAGGAAAAAAACAAGAAGTAGTGATACCAAAGATGTAAGAGGATGATAGCCAAGTGATGTGCAACAAATGCAAAAAGCCAGGCCATTATGCATCACATTGTCAAGAAAATAAGAAGTACAAGACAAGCAAGCCTATGAAGGATCTCAACCTTGTCACATGTTTCAAGTGTGGAAACAAAGGACACTATGCAGATGTCTGTCCAGAGAAGTTACATCAAGACCCCAAGTAAGCCAAGATGTAATCTAGTTTAAAACCTTTTTAAGGGTGGTAGTACCCTAGTTGTCTTGAAGCCAACTTGTAACCTCTAGCCTTCCCAAATCTCGGGACGAGATTTATTTTAAGGGTGGTAGCCTGTAACATCACAAAATTTTCCAAATTTTGAAATATGAAAAATAAATAAACAAAATAAATAATTGTTAAAATTTAGGGTGAAAAGAATTTTTTCCTTCTAAATGGAAACATCAAAACCCTTCTTGAAAAAATTTGAGTGAAAAGGGAATCCAACAAAATTTCATTCAAGTGAAATGCATTCATCAATGAATATATCTCAAATTTAATCATTTGGAAAAGTTAAACCAAAACCCTAAAACCGTAATGGAAGAAAATCATTTCCAAGATATCTCTAAGACTATGAATTTGTTCCATATAAAAATTTGTCAACAAACATTTCTAAATGATCAAAAATGATAAACAAAAATATTATAAAACCATGGAAATTGGTTTCATTTATTTTGGAGCCATGGATAAAAACTTATGAATATAATAAGCTAAAATAAATTCCAAAGCCAATAAAGCTCGTAACTAAAAATCCATACCAAATCTTGAGTAAAATAATTCTAAAAGGATTCAAAAGGATAAACAAATATTAACTAAAATTCTACAAATTGGAATCACCAATTTTGGATCTATAAATAAAAAAATATGGATTTTATAAGACAAAGAAAGAAATAAATAAATAAGAAATAATTAAAAGCCAAATTAAATCTTGGCGAAATCCATAAACAAATGGAAGTTATTGAATAATAAAAAGAAATAAAAGATTATTTCAATAAAACTATATGGGCTTTGAACCATATTCAATTTTATTTAGATAAAGACAAATTGCATAAACTAAATAAATAATAAATCCCAAGAATATTATTTAGAAGACAATTTAAAACATGAATCAAATCCATAAGCAAATGGAATAAAGATAATTAAAATAAAAATAAAGTAATAAAGATTATTCAAATAAAAGCATATGGATTAAATCATATTCAATTTTATAAAGACAAAATCCCTAATAAAATGATTAATTAAATCATGAGTAAATAATAATTTAAATTGCCAAAGTGGATTAAAAGTTACCTAATTAACTTAAAAGAGAATAAAAGAATCATTTGAAAAAAAAATATGTGTTTAAAACCATATTTGATTTTATTTGAATAAAGACAAATTTCCAATTTAAATGAATATTAAATCATATTGAAATATTTTAAAATTCAAAGTGAATTATTTAACACACTAATGAATAAATAAAACCTACTGAAAAAGGTTTGGTAAAAATTGGAATTCAAATAGAATTTTATATCATTTCAACAAACTAATATGGATTGGAACCAAATTTAAAATCTTATTTAAATAAAGACAAATGTCTATTTTAAATAAATATTTAACCATAAGAGAATAAAATAAATTACTCTAAAAAGGACTTGAAAATGCATTAATAAATTTATTAAAACATATTGAAAATTTGGAAAAGGTTTGAAAAAGAAATCTGAATTCAAATGAGGTTTGAATTCAAAACAGAAAATCAAAATAGAAAAAGGAAAAGGAAAACAATGAGAAAAAAATAAGAAAGAAAACAACCCAGCTCACCTACCCAGCTAGCAGGCCCAGCAAGCCCAATACCAGCCCACGTGGGAAACCCACTCCCCCTCTCTCTATCATTCTTTTCTCACCGTCCATCACACCCGCACAGCCACTGACGCATCGACCCCACCAGCGCCACCTCATCATCGTCAACCCCGCGCTAACCTCGCCCCATTCCCCTCTGTGAGTTTCCTGCTGTTGAATGCCTACGTAAATTCACGTTATTGCAGCGATTAAACCTCCCCTGCGACCACGCACGTTAAGTCGCCTCGCTCTCCTCCTCACTTCCCATCACTCGCCACTCCCTCTCAGCCCCTAGGCTGCGCGAATTCCTCCCTGCTTTGCCACTGCCTCTGACGAGGTCCAACACAAATTCCGGCCAGCCCTCACCTCCCCTTGCCTCCTGGTTTCCACGAGAACACTCCCCATCGTATTGCGCATCCGCCAGTACCTCTCGCTTGGCCGCGCATGCCCTAGAGCATCGGCAATGACATCGACAGAACGCCGCCTCCATCTACCCCCACTCTAACGAGCTTCCCCGGTAAACCTTGACCACCCCTCTCCTTCTCGATGATGCATGTGTGTTCACCTCTCCCTTGCACACCTAACACTGCCTCTGGATTGTCCTACCATGCCTTGTAGCCTCGCCAACGACGACGCCGAGCACGGCCGTCGCCAGTAGCAACTCCGGCGAGGAATTGCCATCACGTCCGAGCGCCCCTGGCCTTCCCACGACCACCTCGAGCATCTCCTCGCTACTACAAACCTGGTAAGCATCAGCACACTCTCATTTGCTTCCTAGAACCGCCGTACCAGCATTGCCTGAGCGTCGCCGCCGCGCCGCCGTCACCAGCACCGCCAGGATATGGTTGCGTGATTAACAGCCGTTAGATCCAGATCATACTAGCGAACCGGTATGCACCAGTAATAACTTGACATGTGGCCAGGCTCAGGATTTAAAACAGAAAATGAATCTATTAGTTGTTTGAATTTGTAAATTCCATAACTTTTGTTCTGCTTGGCCAAATTTTGAAAATTTTATATAAATGGATTCACAAAAATGTAATATTTGTAGCCATTCCCATAGTTTAGCATTTTGCTTCTGTAAATTAGGGTGTTTTTGCAGTAACATTTCTAGGCCTATTTTGAGTATAAAAGTTATTCTAAAAATGAATTTTGAGTAAAATCTTTTGCAAATTGTTTGATTTGAACTCTCTGACCCAAAACACTAACTTTTGGATTTAAAAATATATTTGATTAACCATAGAAAATTATTACTTTCATTAAAAGCATTTTTAGTAAAACAAAAATGTTGTTATGATTTAAAAATGATTTGAGTGAAACCTTTTTGCAAATGGATTATTTTAAAAAAACTTTGACCTTAAACACTAACATTTGTGTTAAAAAACAAATTTGGCTAACACTAGAAATTATCACTTTGATAATCATTTCTAGCAAAACAAAAATGACTTAAATGGCCCATTTTCACTAACTTGTTATTATATGTTTTTGCCACTTTTATAAATGACCAATAGGTGTTTTAAAATGTTTAGCCTTATTAGAAACTACTTTTCCAATAAAACAATCTTTTACATGCTTGCATGCATTGCTTTGTTTTCTTTATTTTATTTGGTGAATTGTTTGAATGCTATATTGAATTTGTGCCTTCATTGACTTGTAGTGAACTTTTAAGAGTGTGACAATTGCAAGATCAAGGAGTTAACCTAGTTTCCCTACTAAAAATTCAAGTGGTGCTTCATACATTTTGTCCTATTATTTTCACTATGCATTAGTGATATTTTGAGTAGGACTTGCATGGAATTTTTACTAAGTATGCTATGCTTTGGGAAATCCTAGTAGATGATGGATTAGAAGAATTTTACCTAAGTTAAGATTTTTGCTACTAGTATGCTTAGTCTAACTAGTAGAAAACAAGGGTGGAATATATTCATGCTATGAAATATTTCTAAGTCTATGACTTATGTTTTGTTTAAATAAACTACTAAGTGAATGAATCACCAGGGTGTAATGGTATGAATGGGATATGTTGAGTGGTTACACAAGGCCCAGTGACTGGCAAACTTGTGTATCACACTTGTGGAAAGCCACCCAGGAACAAAGATATTTGAGACGTCAAATGTTGAGAAGCTTCTATTGTAGCCACATGGCATTATGGGCTCTACCTGGATCATATAGGTTGCAATAACTTAGACAGATGGACAAAAGGTTGTAGGGGGTGATAGGATGGAACGCGTCCATTTGGTCTAAGGGAAGGCTTCTGAAAGATCTTGTCCCGATGCATGTCGAGTCTTGTGGGGAAAGTGTACCACCTCTCGAGAGAGTAAAATCTAAGTACTTAGTCGTGTCCCCGGCAATGGACAATTTGAGAATTAAGACATGGAAGAGGATCTCCTCATCCCAATTTCTAAGTTAAAAGCTTATGGTTTAACAAGGATAAAGGACCAGTGGTTACACAAGGCCCATTGACTAGACTACCTTGGTAACCCACTAGTGATCCTTGGGAGTTTTTGACAAACAAAAACATAGTGTTTTCAAATGATCAGAAAAATCTATTTTGAGCAAAGCAAGCCTAAGATCCACTTAGCCAAATGCATATAGATGATAGATACCACTACTCTACCATAGTATCACTTGCCAATACAATTCAAATGTATTGACCCTTGTGGCTGTAACTTATTTTGTTACAGGTATGTTTGATGTTAGTGAAGTGTGTTGAATAGGATTACAAGTCTACAACCAACATGATTGCCTATGGGATATGAAGATGAAGGACCCCATGCTATATAGATATTTCTGCTGCATTGTAATGAGATAGCCAAATGAGCTATGTAAGATGTAATGATATATTTAATTCCTGGTTATAAAGTTGTATTATGACCTTTGTTTTCTGATATTACATTTTTAACTATGGATGCTAGCTATTCGATCTAGGTACTAGAATTTTAAACATAGGGATCTCTACCTTATTATGTTGGGACCTCTACAGAAAACTACTTAAGATTTAATATTCTCCAATTAAAATATGGGATCATGCTAACACATGTCATCACCACATATTTTAATACTTTGAAATGTGATTTAAAGTGGTGTCACAATTTAATAAGGTTTAACATTATTATTTTAATTAATTAAAGTGACTAGAAATGCCTATGGGGCATTCTTTTAATACTTGTCCAATATCACTATATGTAAACCTAAGTATTTTTACATATTCAGAATGATCTTGTCAAATGTGATTTTTGAGAGTTGGAATCAACTCAAAAGCATTTATGGTTGATTTTTGAAAAAATGTTTGAATGTACAAAAGTCTCTGTCTTGTTATTTTTGGTATAGGTGATCTATAATTTATATGCTTTGTAGTATATGGTTGCTTGGGTTTGGAAAGGTGAATTGGTTTGAGTGGTTTTTGAGAAATGGTGATCTTAGTACCTATACTTGATTCAATTTTGAATTATCATTTGAATAGATTTCCAAAATGTTTCTATGGGTTTGCAAAGTGGGCTTGGGATCACTTTTATTTGGTCTAGCAAGGGGTGAAAAGAATTGGATTTGTTTCTGTTAGAAAACTTGCGGTAGGAACACTCAAAGTGGTATAGTGGTTAACTTTGGTTAAAATGACCATTTGCTTATATTGTTTATATTTGAATTTCTCTTGATTTGGTTCTGCTTGGAAATGATTTAGATAATGTTGGATTCATCTTTAAACCAATCCTTTCCATTCATAGCAATCTTCCCAACCATCCATGACCGAGGACTCGGCTATTCGAATATATTTATACTCTGTAGAGGTTTTACACTTTACCCACATCATCCGCTTACACTACCCTGATCTACACCGATCGTGGGTCGAGTAACCGATCAAGACCTTCCGGATGCCCATTCTAGTATAAGCGCCTACCCTATGAGTTGCTACCCCCTCAAGACCGGGACGTCGGGTATCTAGGACCAACCGGAGCGCTTTTCCACTGCACCAAGTGTGCGCTTTCAATGAGGGGCTCATAGTAACGCCTCGCGGCCCGCAGACCGTTCGTTTCTTCACCTGGTCGACGCTTTGTGGACCATTGCAGGAGAAGACCCAGCCTCCAGAGATTGACATCTCTTGTAGTAGTTGTGAGGCACCTATACTAGAATATACAAACTTCTAGCTTAGCCCTATCCCATTCCAGAGTAATGTGGTTGCACGGCTTAATTGTTCTGGCAAAACTGCTAAGAACCGGGTGCGTTTTCATAAACCTTTTTCCTCCATCTTTCGTCCAACCTTTTTGTAAAACCAAAACCTTTTTCCTTTTCAAACTCACTTGGCAGGCAAAGCCTCGCTAAGGTTTTCTCATGAAATATTCTTGTAAGCTTTTCAGGGGTCTTCCCATCCCATAGTTTTGCTTTGGCTAAAACGGGGTTTCCAAAGGGTTATGGTGTTAAAATACCATATACCATACTAGGGGAAAATAGGTGTCATCAAAGGGGTTGTACTTAGTAGTGCAAATGGTATTAGTTGGAGGAGGCAAGCCACTACCATATATAGCTCATCATATAATAAAACAATGAAGTTTCAATAAACAATAGATAAAGCATGCATAAGTAAAACAATATTACACGGCCTATGAGCAAGAAGGTGGCTTACCTGATCAATAGCAATATGGAAATAGATGTCCCTGGAGTTCTTTAGAATACCAGAATGCCGATAGCAATATAATAGCAATAAATTTGATGCTTCCTTCTTCTCGGTGTCACACAATCGCAGCTATCACCGTTAACGAGCAAACATGCAAATAACCAACACCACCATCAATATAATGCATACAAGCATCAACCCATACAGCAAGAAAAGGACAATCAAATGATCTACATCAGTAGGATGTTAGATGATTGGTTTGATTAGATTGGTAGAAGATTTGGAGGCATTGGAAAAAAGATCCTTTTGGATGCATAGTCTAGGAACTACCTAAGAGAGGGGTTTTGGCCAAGGACAAGTTCCGTATGATACCATTATATAAAAATGACATCAAAAGATAGATATTGATAAAATGAGACCAACGAAATTGGTTTCACTATTTTATCAATTTCCCTTGATTTATAAAGTATTTTCTAGTGATTAAAATTCTACTTTTAGGAAATAATTCAATTTCCCTTGATTTATAAAGTATTTTCTAGTGATTAAAATTCTACTTTTAGTAAATAATTCACCAGAAAATTTCTGGAGCTCCAAAAATTATTTCCTTTGATGAATAGATAGGATTTGAAGGACTGATTGAAGGGGAGTTGCAATGATCCCAAAATAATTACCAGAATGCCATCAGGAAAATCCCAAAGACAGTATTGGATGTTATTTGTCTTTTTCACCAGATTAAATCTATAAGGGATTTTGATGTGATTCCAAGGACATGGGTTAGATAACTAGAATACCTTTCTGTAGAAATTGGAATCATCCTATTTGGATTTGCAGAACTCATGTGGTGAACTTCTTGGTGAGCAAACCATACAGAGAATAATTTAATTCACCATAATTCAATAGGGTCTCATAAAATCTAAACTACTGAGATTTGAAATATGTTGCTTCTTATGTGTGCATGGAGTTGGAATTAGGTCAAAAATATCTTTAATTTTACCTAGGGAATTATCTAAAGTTAGAAAGTTCCTGAATTTGTTATTTTCATCAGGGGCAGATTAGGAAGCAAATTAGGTTGGGCCCAAGGGTACATACAAGGTACCTGGGGTCCCTTTCATTACGCACAGGTTTTACCTCATTTTTAGTTAGGATACTCTCTAAACTCAAATTTGAGTGATCTAGACACATATTGGGATTTTCATTGATAATAAAACCCTGAATATTATTTGGGCAAGGTACTTGGTCTACATGTTAGTCAAGACATACAAGAACTTGGTAAAAATGTGCATGGGAAAAAATAAATAATTTTGCATTTTTATTTGGATTTAAACCAAACTGCCTACATTCAGATCTTGAATTTAAATAAAAATAAAGGGGTCTGAGGGGCTCCTAGGCTAGGTCTGAGGAAACTTGGCCACGAAGGGGGGTTTCGGCCCACCTGTACTGCATGCTGCGCGGGAGACTTGGTTCAAAACCTGGCCGCGAGGGGCCGCTGGTCAGCCGCTTAGGAGAGCAAAGGGGTACGGGGACCTATGGGTCGTCCGATTAGGCCTGATCTAATGGCAGGTGGCTGTCGTCTTCGACGAGATGAGCCGCGGGCGGCAGAAACCATAAGTGTGACGGGAAGGAGCGCGGAGAGTACCTGGGTGATTATCGGCGGCCGAGGGGTGGTAGATGGATGTGGTTCTCCGCCATGGTCACGAAGATGGGTGGAAGATGGGTTTCGACGCTGGGTCTTGGTCGCGCGAGGACAGCCGTAGGCAAAGCGCTCGGGAGCTTCACGCTGGTGCCAGTAGGGTTGACCTAAGCAAGAGAAAGGGGCCCAGTTAGATGCAGGAGATCAAGGGGGGTCCTCCTAGGTGACATGTAGAGGGAGGCAAACAAGGTAGGAAGGAGCTTGCTTGGTTTTGGGAGAAGGGACGAAGCTTCTCCCTTCTTCTCCCTTGAGAAGGGCAGAGCAAGTGGGATGGATATGGAGCTCTGGGAGGTGAAGTGGAGGGAAGAGGGGGCGAATGAGGGCAAAGGTAGGCTCTGGCCTCGAGCTATTTAACATGGAGGGGAGAGGTGCATGGTGGACAATGTCCAATAGGGCAAGGGAGAGGGTGCTCGCTAGGGATTGGTCAATGGGGGAGGTGGAGAGAGGGGTGGTGGGGCCTCTTATTCGAGCACTAAGTCGAGGAAGGGGCGCTGTGGCTGCTGCCCTTTTTATTTCAAACATTTTGCAAGATATGCTCCTCTCTCTCCCTCACATGCTTCAAGAGCGAAAAGGACAAGGGAGAGGGCTTGCTACAGTGGTCACCATGACCATAGGAAGGTGTGATGGTTGTTGTGGACCACCAATGAGGGAAGTGGTGATGATCTTGTTTAGAGTTTTGATCAAGTTTTTATTGTTTTGCACAATTTGATCAAGAAGGAGCTTGTGAGGGAAGTTGAAATATTTGCATTTGGCAAGGTGGGAAAATGTCACTGATGTGTAGATAGGGTCAAAGCATAGCCCTAGGAATTGTTTGATATTTTTCAGATGATTTTTGGTTCACTTAAAATCATTTATTCAAAAAGTGAAGAAGTAGGTTCCTAGAGGATAATTTGATAATTTTACCATATCAAAGTAATTTGATAATTTTACCATAATTTGATAATTTTCCTATAGGTTTTTGATGTGAGATGGTCATAAATACCATATCAAACATTGGATAATTTTATTGGAATTTATTTGGATATAAAAGTATTTTTAAGGAATTATTTCTTGTTTCTGTCATTTAAGAAAAAGGGCAAAAAGACATAATAAAGGATCTCAAAAATATTAATTTTTGAGATGGGAAGGTGGAGTATGTTGTATAGAACTCAATTATGCATTGAGTTGGCACAGTGATTTGGGGAAAAACTAACTTGCCTTTATAGGGGATCTTTTGAGAATTTTGCAAGATAATGAATCTAAATAGTTTTAGGTTCCAAATAATTATGAAAATTATTTGTAAAATTATCATATCCAAGGTAGATGATGTAAACTTGATGTATCCCTCATGGATAACCTTGGGTTTTGAAGAATTGTGGTGAAAAGGATGGAAACTAGATTTGGAGGATCTAGGGTTGTAATATTTTTATACCACCTAGACATGGTTGGATTAGGGAGCTCAGAGCTCACCATGGTACAAGGGATAGACGGATGGATAGAAAAAGTTATATATATGATCACGGAAGCAAGAGTTGGGCTTGGTTGGATTTTGTAAGACCCCACCTTTGTAAAGGTAAAGGTCCCTGTGATTGCAATGCTAGTCCCTGGATCAAATGCTAGCATCCACATTTTAAGATGAAGTACACAGATACAAATATCTTTATTACATCGTCATTCTAGAGATAACATAGTATTTTACAACTCCATAGCCATAGGCTAGTACAAGAGTTCAACTTAACAAAGTAAAGTAAAGTCTTCATTTGCATGTACCACAGGCAAACATGTTGAGTGTAGACTCATAACCCTAATCCTCATCAGAGTAACCTGCAACATCACAAGTTACAGCCATAGTGGGTCAATACATTGGAATAGTATTGGAAAGTGATACCTTAGTAGAATAATAGTATCTAGCTTCTATATGAATTTTGCTAAGTGTAGTTGAGGGTTGCTTTGCTCAAAATAGGTTTTACCTATCAGTTGAAAAACACTAAGTTTTTGTATGACAATAAACTCCCAAGGAACCACCAATAGACATTGGTGAACCTTTACCCTTGTACAACCACAAGTTTTTAACTTAGAAATTGGGATGAGGAGATCCTTGATAGCTTCAATGTCTTGATGCTCAAATTGTCCGTTGCTGGGGACACGGCTAAGTACTTAGATTTTTCCTTCTCGAGAGGTGGTGCAATTTCCCCACAAGAGTCGACATGCATCGAGACGAGATCTTTCATAAGCCTTCCCTTAGACCAAATGGACTCTCTCCAACCTATCACCCTACCACCAACTGTCCATTTGGCTAAGTTATTGCAACCTATAGGATCAAGGCAGAGCCCATATTCCATGTTGTTGCACTAGAAGCTTCTAAACACTAAGTATCTCAAATACCTTTGTTCCTGGGTGGCTTTCCACTAGTGTGATACACAAGGTAGACCATATATATGGGCCTTGTGTAACCACTCAACATAACCCAAACATACCATTCCACCCAGGTGATTCATTCACTTAGTTGTTTTATTATGCAAAAACACAAGTCAAAGACTTAACAATATTTTCCATAGAATGTAAATAATCCACCCTTGTTTGCTACTAGCTAGGCTAAGCATGGAAATATAACAAGTATCTTAACTCAGAGAAAATTCTAACAAGACTACAACTACTAGGATTTGCCATAGCATTGCATATAGATACTTAGCAAAAACTTCATGCAAGCCCTATACAAAATATCACTAGTGCAAAGTCAAAATATTGGGACAAAATCATGAAGCACCACTTTCCTTGGTAGTTGGGAGAGTAGAAACAATCCTCACAATCACAATCACCACTAGCACCAAAATCTACACATAAAATGATAGCACCAAATTTACATTCAAAAATAATCAAGCAAAAATATATGAATGTATGCAAATGCCATGTGATGATTTTTCTTAAACCAAAAAAGACAAGTAAACAGTACTAAACACTAAACTAAACATTTATAGTCTAATTAAACTCAAATTTGCTTTAAAATCATTTTATAAATAATTTATATACTCAAAATAAGGCTACAAATGTCTCTGTATAAAATTCCATTTTTACAGAAACAAAGTACAAAACTAATCCCATAGATGTGTAGGATTTATTTTTGTGAATCCATTTATATATTATTTGCATTTTTTGGATAAACAGAACAAAAGTTATGAATTTTACAAGTTAACTAATCTAATTAATTCAAATCTGGATTTTAAAAGAAAATCCTGACACGCGGCGCCATCTGATTGGCCCGTACCGCTTTGTGCGGATCACGCTCGCGAGCCGCTGGATCGAAGTTAGATCGCACGGTCCATATCGAACCGTACCTCTTTGTGCTAACTTCTAATTCTAACCCCTAGATCTAGATCTAACGGTCCACGATGCTCTGACCATCGAGTGGCGGCGCAAATGGCGAGCGCCGCGGCGGCGCGTCTGGCGATGGCGCTCCGGCGAGGCCAGGGAGGTAGGAGAGGGGGTGCTGGGGTTTAGTGAGCTTGCAAAGATGCGGTGAAGCTCAATGTTGTTGCGGTTGGGGTTGGGGCACACGTTGTCCTTGTGAATCCCTTGTCGGAGTCGCAGTCGGCATCGGGTGCGTACGGTGGTAGTCAGCGATGGCGCTACAAAGAAAAATAGAACAAATAGAAGGCAACATTAGATGCGCGCGAGGATGGCGATCAAGATAGAAACAACTAGAGGGCAAGGGGGTCGAGGCTCACCGGGATTGGTCGCCGGAGACGTGCGGTGTCACGGCGGTGTGAGCTCTAGTGTGGGCAGCCTGGTGGCGCTTGGACGGTGGCGAGTGAGGGGAAAGATCCGGGGGAGGAATGGGTTTAAGTAGGCAGGGTCGGGGTGAAGAATCAAGCCGCGAATCAATCACTATTAAGAGAAATCAATCGTGGAAGAAACGTCGACGTGGCAGTGAGACCAGGGCGTTAGCGAGTGGGGTGTGCGCGGGAGGGGTGAGAAATAGAGGGGAGAGGGGGTTTTCCTGGGTGGGCAAGGTGGATTGCTAGTTGGGACGCGGGTGGGTTGGGATAGATAGGTTGGTGCTGTTATTTTTTTCCCCATTTCTCTTTTTCTTTTTCTTTTTCTGTTTTGATTTTTCAAATGTCATTTGAATCACCAAATGAACTCCAAATCTTTTAAAACTTTCACCAAATCTTTTTGAGGTGAACCTAGTGTTTAAAAGTGTGTCAAACACCACTTGTCACTCCAAAACACTTTTGTCTTTTAAAATTAAAAATAAAACCATGCCTCTTATATAATATAAAAAGAGGGGTTTAAATATGGTTTTACTTAGGGTTTAGCTTTGAAAATTTTTGTGCAAGGTAAAAATTCCATGATTCTATGAATGCAACAACATGCTTTTGTATTTGCTGAAATTTAGGATGTTACAGATTTGAGTTGGTTTAGGAGTGATGGCAATCTTTGATGAAAATAAAGCTGCCATAGCAAGATTGTCATGATGCCCTATAAACCATGGGGGTTTAAGAAGCACAAAGCTGAAATGGAAACAAAAGAAGAGTGTATTTATATACCGTGATTAGTAGATCATAATCATGCAAAGATTTGGTCAAGGGGAGGTGGCATATAGATGCCAGCTTCTGCCAAAGTTGCCAAGATGATAAGATTTGCAGAAAGGATTATTATCTTGACTACAAAACCATCATGGAAGAGTGGGAACCAGAATGGTTTTGTAACATCCCAAAAATCATGAATTACAAAATATTGCATTTAATTCATGCATTCATGGTATTCTTGGCTTGCACAAGAGTTTTCAAATCCAAACTCCAAATAAAACCATTTTATGCCTATTATTTATATATCATAAAGGTATGGTTTTATTTTATTTTTTAAAGGATCAAAGTGTAATGGACTAGAGAGTGGTGGTTAACACACATTTATGTGCAAGGTTCACACTACAAAAATCCAGAGAAAATTTTAATTCAAACTCATTTGATTTAGGTTTGAAAATGATTCTTGAAAATCCAAATAGAAAAAGAAAAAGAGAAAAGAATTAAAAAAGGGCCAGCGCTACCTAATTGGCCCATTGCCAGAAACAACCCACAAGCCCACCCGTGCTATTTCCCCCTCTCCCATGTTTCCTACCTCGCAGGAGCACACCCACTCGCTGACGACTGGGCCCCTCGGGCACGTCACCCCCTTCTTCCTCAATCAGCGTCGGAGACCACCTCGTCGCTACCGTTTTTCCCCATTACTGCCGAGTTGATGCCGCGCCTAATTGCATTGATTCGGCGAGTGATTTCCTCCCCCGATCCCCTCTACTTAACCCCCACACCTCCACGGTCATTCCCCCCAACCAGCTACACCAGAGCGCCCCCAGGCTGGCCGTATTGACGCTTACCCCGCCGCGGTACCGAGCCTCTCCCACTACAAGGAATCTGTTGATACATGACCCTCCATTTTCGTCACTAAATCGTCATTGTCGATAGATTATGACGATCTTATGACGAAAAATGGATCGTCAAAAACTGAGCATCAGTAATTGCACACAATGCCGTTTTTTGTAATATCGTCATAATCCTCTATGACGATATTGGATGGTCATAGAGATTATGACGATCCAATATCGTCACTCATAGTTTGGCCACACCACATCAGATCCTACGTGCGAATCCTAAGCGGCAAAATTGTGATGAAATCGGATCGTCGTAGGTTGAAATCAGCCCAGTCCAATTCGGTGGTCTATATGGGCCGAGACAATAATTCCGGCCTTTTATTTCCTAGGCCTTGGCTTTTTTGGGTTCATTTCTATTATGGGCCTTGACATTCATAGGACCAATTTCCTGAATTGTTTCACCAACATAATTTAGACCAAAGCATTTTTAAGCTCATATACATTTAGTTCTGTCCAGATTTTATCAATTTTAATTATAATTTTGGTTGCATCTATTGGGCCAGGCCATAGCCTTTTTAGTCCAATAACGCATGGGCCATGGCACAATGAATACTCGAATGACAGCCCAAAAAAATTCTAGCCTTTTTCTCCAAGTATGAACTACAAGGAATATATAGGAATTTGAATAACCAGAATATACACATCATTTAGAACTTATCAGCAAATAGAAAATTCACAATTTCACAGCCAAGATTACAATTCGGTAACAGTATCAAGATTACAATTCGGTATCAGCCAAGATTACAACTGCACAGCCAAACAGCCAAGATTGTAATTGCACAGCCAAGATTACACTATTAACTTGTCAGCAAACAGCCCCAAAAGCACCATCTGCTACACAACCACAGAACACACAAAGTTCGAACAAGATCACCTCTCACTACGTGCACATCCAGTATCACCTCTTGCCAAAACAGTGCTACCATCCTCAACTACACTAGTTCCTATAAAACGAGGAAATTATGTTTACGACTGTTAATTCAGAATGAAAGCAATATATTATAACAATTACACAGAATAGCAAGAAACAAAATGAACAAAAATCTACAAGCTTCTAAGAGTGTGATCCTAGAGCATGAGGAAATGGATAACAATAGCGATCGCAAGGAGAAATTACTATAAGAAAAATATTATTTTGCGGAACATGAACATAAGCATGTATGAAAGACATGCATTCACCCTCAAGTGAATTAGTTCACCCAAGATAAACAAGCAGTATAGATATACCAAGTTATATAAATTGCCCAAGGAACTATCTAATATAGTGAACATGCCTAAGGAAATATCTCTTGCAACTATACGAACCCATACTATGTGTCAAGGCAAAACTAAATTCATGGTGAATAAGTTCGAGTCAACAAAGTTTGTAAAAAGAATACACAAATGCACCGCTACCAACCATATAACGGGGGTCACACTGCAATCCATTGCAAAACTAAACAATGATCTGACCTGAACAAAACATTAGAAAGTGTAGGTGCAATTGCCAGCAGCGGTGAGGTCACACTGCAATCCATAGCACGGGGATCAACATCATAAGAACTACTCACATATAGTGACATTGAACACGAATCTTAGATAAAGCTGGCAACACGGATCCTCCAGAGCCTAGAGATCTAGTCCTATCTTAAATAACCAACCCCTAGCTTAGCTAAAGAGAGGTTAGTAGACATGACATGAGTACTCACGCAGATCCCTGGTGGTGGAGGTCGAGGGAGATGGCAGGCGCTCGGAAATAGGATTGGTGCGGGTTAGCGCGACCTTTCTTGCACCTGACCATGAAGATGGTGGTGAGCCTAGGGCGCCACAGTTTTCTTATCCCCATCCACACCATCTGTGAAATCAATTGAATTACTCAGTCAATATCAAGATATATGGTTGCTAGAACTACTACTTTTTGCCAAAATAAACTTTTATTTCTTGGAATAAAAATAATTCCATTTTCTCGGAAACAGAAAGTCATACCAACTACAATCATGTTCAGTAGAGAACAAACATGTATTATAAGCTCACTGGACACATGTTATTACTAATATTTATCCCTGCAACATACATCTCTGGTAATTTTATTAGCAGCAACAAATGCCTTGGTTCAAAACTCATAAGAATTTACAAAATAACAAGCCCACCTACTGCTATGTATTGTATCAATATAATGAACATCATAAACAACTAATACCATTAGCACTACTTAGCACAAAATCATGTAATAGGCTGAAGAATTTAGGAAATTAACAATAGCGTTGGATACAGCAAAGCTAGACAAAATTGTTTTGGCAATATATAGTAAGCCATTTCCCAATGATCTAATAAATAAGAAAATCTGATATTGACTCCCCTGATCATTTGATGCCAAAGGGCCACTCTTCTACTTTAGTTCCTGCACAAAACCAGTTCCAGTTGGATTATTGTTGACCGCAAACAACTATATTATCTTTCAAACAAAACAAGTGTCATTTTGCTTATACATTAGAATCACTTAGACAGAATGTCGAGGAATAGACTATATATTCCTATATCTCAAGTAAACTGCACTACTTTGATCACAAATAACAAAATATTGCACTAGATTCTATGCTATTTATTGTTTTCAAGTTGGAAAAAAGAAAGAGATTTCATTGGAACAGACATATACCTACTAAATAGGTTAGTGAACCATGTTAACACTTCATGAACATAACTTCCATCTTAATTCTATAGACATAACACAATTTGCATCTAGTCTCATAACCATGGTAACATCTGTTGGATTTAATTTTCAAACTAGTGAGGCGATTCTTTGTCTTTATGAGTATTCATCATTAGAACTATAGAGGCACAATTATGCTACATCATTGCAAATAAAATATCTACCACAGCATCCAAGCCCACCTAATTGAACCGCATATACAATGGTCGGTGCATTATCTTAAAACTAGGCAGATAGCACAATCATGAAATTCTGAAGATCTATGACAAAGGTTCAGAAAAACAACTTGTCAGACTTGCTAGAAGATGATACCTTCAGTGAGGACCTGCAGGTCGTGGGAGTCAGACTGGAAGTCGAGGCTGAAAATCTCGATGTTCGCCCACACGGACAACTCGAAGTCGACAGCGTCGCTGATGGTGCCGGCGGTGAGGTAGGGCGCCTCCAGCGTGAGCGCCATCAGCGCCGCCCTCTACGCGCTCTTGATGGACACATCTCCGGAGATCGCCACACCAGATCTGGGTGCCCCGCTCGCTGCCCCACCGCGCCCTCACTGGAGGAACAGAGGCGTTGCGCGGCCATCGCCGACCTCCACCATCACGTGCATTGCCTTGGTCGCCGCCGCTGTAGCCAGCTAGGCCATCCGTGGAGGAGCTCTATCGCCTACCCTGCCTTGGCTCACTCTGCCCCTACCCTAGGTTCGCTCTGCTGCTACGAGAACCAGCGAAGGGGGTGCAAGGCTACACGATGGGACGGCGAGCTAGTAGGCGGCATGATGGGAAGGCGGGGTACTCGCCAACGAGATTAGGGTGCGGTGAGGAGCGAGGAGATTAGGGTTATGGTGAGGTGCAACTATCGAGTGATAGAGAGGAAGAAGTGGTGGCGGCTGGCGGGGTCTACGAAGAGAAGCAAGGGGAATAGGGTTTGCGGGTGCTGTGAGCATGATATCACGAAATTATCCCTGTTCATTTATGTGGTGATGTCTATGGGAAATCTAGGGAATTTCTGTCATTTAACGTACAAAGACAGGGGGACGAGGAGGCATCAGATGAAATTTCGTGCGTTGGATTGAGGTCATATAGACAGCTGAGATTAGCTTCGGTAGGTTAATCCGTGGGTACTCTAATTCTCTACTCTGATTGGTTGTCACTATTTTTTTATTTCCCGAGAGCCAAAAAGCGGGGCGTTTTGTGAAGCAACCACCAAATGCAAGTTTTAAAATGGCACCACCCCATTTTTCAAAAATACTAGACCACCTTACGTGAACAATATCCCAAATAGGATATCTCAAACATTTCCGTCCATCCCTCGTGAAAAAGATAAATGTCTGCTGAACCGGTAGAAAATGGGTCTGAATTGAACTACAACTACATGATATAAAGCTCATGATTTTTTGCAAAAATCATTTTTAGGTTCACAATATGCTATTTCATCAGAGATCCAATGCAAGTTTAGCGAGGCTTAGCCCCTAGCTAAGAACCTTTATGCCCGCCGTTTTGACCATAGTTTGAAAAGGGAATAAAAATTTCAAAAATGGTCCGAACAATTTAAAACCTTCGCGTGGCGTCATATTATGTGACATATTTGTAAGTAAAAATACCAAACTTTATTAATTGATTGCATCTCGGAAAAACCTTCTCAGAAATGATCTATCATGTTCGAGATTTCATGGCTTTTAGGCCAAACGACCAGTGTTATGGCTAGAATCGCGGCATAGTTTGTGATAATTCGCCCATATTGTGCACCCATGTGTATCTTGGGATGGCGAACAATGTTGCAGGAGAAAGATTTCCTTTTTGTTGGACGGAAAATCTATTTTTCATTTTCCGAGTGCCAAAAAGCGGTCCGTATTGTGAAGCAACCACCAAATGCAAGTTTCAAATGGAACCACCCTATGTTTCAAAAATACTAGGCCACCTTACATGAACAATATCCCAAATGGGGTATCTCAAACATTTCCGTCCACCCCTCGTGAAAAAGATAAATGTCTGTTGAACCGGCAGGGACTGGGTCCGATTTGAACTACAGGTACATGATATAAAGCTCATGATTTTTTGCAAAAATCATTTTTAGGTTCACAATATGCTATTTCATCAGAGATACAATGCAAGTTTAGCGAGGCTTAGCCCCTATCTAAGAACCTTTATGCCCGCCGTTTTGACCATAGTTTGAAAAGGGCATAAAATTTTCAAAAACGGTCCGAACAATGTAAAACCTTCACGTGGCGTCGTATTATGTGACATATTTGTAAGTAGAAATACCAAACTTTATTAATCGATTGCATCTCGAAAAAACCTTCTCATAAATGACCTATCATGTTCGAGGTTTCGTGGGTTTTAGGCCAAACGACCAGTGTTTTTCAGAAATGACCTATCATGTTCGAGGTTTCATGGGTTTTAGGCCAAACGACCAGTGTTATGGCTAGAATCATGGCATAGTTTGTGATAATGCGTCCATATTGTGCACCCATGTGCATCTTGGGATGGCGAACAATATTGCAGGAGAAAGATTTTCTTTTCGTTGCACGGGAAATCTATTTTTCATTTTCCGAGTGCCAAAAAGCGGTGCGTTTTTTGAAGCAACCAGCAAATGCAAGTTTCAAAATGGAACCACCCCATTTTTCAAAAATACTAGGCCACCTTACATGAACAATATCCCAAATAGGGTATCTCAAACATTTCCGTCCACCCCTCGTGAAAAAGATAAATGTCTACTGAATTGGTAGGAACTAGGTCCGATTTGAACTACAGGTACATGATATAAAGCTCATGATTTTTTGCAAAAATCATTTTTCGGTTCACAATATGCTATTTCATCAGATATCCAATGCAAGTTCAGCGAGGCTCAGCCCCTAGCTAAGAACCTTTATGTCCGCCGTTTTGACCATAGTTTGAAACGGGCATAAAAATTTCAAAAACGGTCCGAACAATGTAAAACCTTCGCGTGGCGTCGTATAATGTGACATATTTGTAAGGAAAAATACCAAACATTATTAATTGATTGCATCTTTAAAAACCTTTCCAGAAATGACCTATCATGTTCGAGGTTTCATGGCTTTTAGGCCAAACGACCAGTGTTATGGCTAGAATCGCGGCATAGTTTGTGATAATGCGCCCATATTGTGCATCCATGTGCATCTTGGGATGTCGAACAATGTTGCAGGACAAAGCTTTCCTTTTTGTTGCACGGAAAATCTATTTTTCATTTTCCGAGTGCCAAAAAGCGGCGCATTTTGTGAAGCAACCACCAAATGCAAGTTTCAAAATGGAACCACCCCATTTTTCAAAAATAGTAGACCACCTTACATGCACGATGTCCCAACCAGGAGAGCTCAAATCTTTCTGTCCACCTCTAGCGAAAAAGACAAATTCCTGCCGAATCGGTAGAGAGTGGGTCCGGTTTGAACTACAGGTACATGATCTGATGCTCATGATTTTTTGAAAAAATCATTTTTAGACTCACAATATGATGTTTGTTCAGAGATCCAATGCAAGTTTAGCGAGGCTCGATCCCTAGTTAAGAACTTTAATGCCCGCCATTTTGACCATCTTGAAATATGATATTGTCCCTTTTTTGCCAAGAAAATATGATATTGCCCCTACTATAGACTAATATGGGATTAGTAAATCCACTATTTTCAAATAGTCAAAGTATTTTCTAATTAATAGCGTGAGTTTATCTACTGAATTTTATAAAAAATTCTAGACAAAAACTAATTCTTTTAAACTTTTTATAAAAAAGATATAAAAGAATTAATAAAATAGAGAAATGAAAAGAAGAGAAAAGCCTAACCGGACCAGCCGAGCTGGCCCGGCTGTAATTTGCCGCGCGCAAGTTCAATAGGCCCAGGAAGACCTTTTCTACTTAGTGGGCCGAACTCGTAATCACCAACTGAGGCTAAGGTCCAATAGATGAAATCAATATTAATATGCATTGCACACGCAGTTGAGACAACAAACAAAGATGTCCTGATGGTTGCGAGCGCACAAGGATGGAGCAGGGTCGCGAGTTCGACCCGCTTAGTTAGAGTTTTTTGGCCATTCTTTCTAAGGACGCATTGTAAGCTCGGGTCCACGTGGGGCCTCCTTGTCAGGTCGGGGTTGCGTGGGGGCCTGCCTGTCAGGTCGGGCGTTGGTCATGTCATGCGTGGGGCCTGCATGCCAGTTTTTTGGTGTTGTTTCCTTGTAGCAAAATATTAACACATAAATTAATATTAACATGTGGACAAATCATCTATAAAAAATGACACGCCACATATACTCAACCGCTGACATAGCCGACGATTTATATCAATAAATCCAAATTTAGATACTACGACGATTTAAATTGGTTATAATAGACTACAAGTAAGATCCTAAGCCGTATTGCGTAGACTATGACGATTTCATCTAATAAAATTATGACGATTTCGATCCAAAATGTCCTAATTGTACATGGTTTTGACCACTTCAAATGTCTTATGATCATCTTGCGTGAAATCGTCATAGATCTATGACGATCTCATTTCGCGTCACTACGAGAAGGTCACAAGTGAACACATTACTTGTAGTGTCTGACAACCGATTCCAGTGAGAACTCCCCGCCCCTCTCCCTCTAGATCTTGCTAGCGTGTTCGCCACACTCCCACACATCTAACGTTTCTTGCGGGCTTCTTTTTGGTGGCTTGCAGCGTCGTCTTCATCGACGACCACTCGTGCGCGACGACAAGCTCTACTCGGGTGACTCCTCCTGGTAAACCTAGCCTTCCCCTTCTCTTTGGTTCACGCTCACACACTCACCGTCCCAATGCGTGTCTAACGCCGCCTTTTATATGCCTTCCTGTGCCTTGTAGCGCCGCCAATGACGACGCCCGAGCACACCCATCGCCAGTAGCATCTCCGGCGAGAAATTCCCAGCGACCTCGTGCGACCCTTGGCCAACGGAGACCACCTCGAGCATCCCCTCGCCACAACGACTCCGGTAATGCCCCACACCCTCTCCTTTGCTTCCAGGAACCACCGGAACATCACTGGGAGAGCGCCGCAGCCGCACAGCCATCGCCAGCGCCGCCAGCCTTTGGTTGCATGTGCTAGCGCTGTCAGATATGGATCCTAGGGCTAAGATTAGAACCTAGTGCGAATCGGTATCATTAGATCTGAGACACTGGATCTAACTTAGATCCAATGGTCCATGCGCTTGATCCGCGCGAAGCGGTACTGACCAATCAGGAGCGCCCACGTGTCTGGATTTTAGAATTAAAATCTGTTTTTGAATCTATTAGAGATTAAAACTTATAAAATTCATATCTTTAGTTCTGATTGGCCAAATTTTACAAATAATATACCAATGGAATCCGAAAAATTCATATCTTTAGTTCTGTATTTTGCTTCTGTAAAATTTGGTTTATTTGGAGAATCAAGTATAGGCTTATTTTGGCTATATAAATTATTCAGAAAATGATTTTAAAGAAAATTTAAGTTTATTTAGATTATAAATAGTAGGTTTTGTGTTCAGTACTGTTTAACTTGACTTGTTTAGTTTAGAAAAGTCATTTCATTGCATTTGCATGCATTCAGATATTTTTGCTTGATTATTGGAATGTAAATTTGGTACTATCATTTTATGTGTAGATTTTGGTGCTAGTGGTGATTGTGATTGTGAAGATTGTTGCAACTTTCTAAACTACCAAGGCAAGTGGTGCTTCATGTATTTGTCCTATTATTTTTACTATGCACTAGTGATATTTTGAATAGGGCTTGCATGGTTTTTCTAAGTATTTATACTATGCTATGCCTTGGGAAATCCTAGTAGTTATAGTCTTGATAGATTTTTTTTGCCTAAGTTAAGATACTTGCTATGTTATCATGCTTAGCCTAGATAGTAGCAAACAAGGGTAGACTATATACATGCTATGGAAATTTTTCTAAGTCTTTGACTTATGTTTTTGCTTAATAAAACAAGTAAGTAAATAAATCGCCTAGGTGGAATGGTATGATTGGGTTATGTTGAGTGGTTACACAAGGCCCATATCTATGGTCTACCTTGTGTATCACACTTGTGGAAAGCCACCCAGGAACAAAGGGATTTGAGATACTTAGTGCTTAGAAGCTTCTATTGCAACCACATGGCATATGGGATCTGCCTTGCTCATATATAGGTTGCAATAACGTAGCCAGATGGACAGATGGTGGTAGGGTGATAGGATGGAACGCGTCCATTTGGTCTAAGAGAAGGCTTCTAAAAGATCTCGTCTCGATGCATGTCGAGTCTTGTGGGGAAAGTGCACCACCTCTCGAGAAGGAAAACCTAAGTACTTAGCTGTGTCCCCGACAACGGACAATTTGAGCATCAAGACATTGAAGCTATCAAGGATCTCCTCATCCCAATTTCTTAGTTAAAAACGCGTGGTTGAACAAGGGTTAAAGGTTCACTAATGTCTATTGGTGGTTCCTTGGGGGTTTTTGTCAAACAAAAACTTAGTGTTTTCAACTGATAGGAAAAACCTATTTTGAGCAAAGCAAGCCTAAGCTACACTTAGCCAAATTCATATAGATGTTAGATACTACTATTCTACTATGGTATCACTTGCCAATACAATTCCAAATGTATTGACCCACTGTGGCTGTAACTTATGATGTTGCAGGTTATTCTGATGAGGATTAGGGTTATGAGTCTACACTCAACATGCTTGCCTGTGGCACATGAAGATGAAGACTTTACTTTATTTACTTAAGTTATGAACTCATGTACTAGCCTTTGGCTATGGAGTTGTAAAAGACTATGTTTATCTCTGGAATGGCAATGTAATAATGACCTTTGCATCTATGTACTTCATCTTAAACTGGGATGCTAGCTTTTGATCCAGGGACTAGCATTGCAATCAAAGGGACCTTTACCTTATAAAGGTGGGGTCTTACAGGTTTAACCAAGGACAAGAGTGGGATTTGGTATTACTAAAGATATACTACAAGATGGTTCAATTACATTCTCAAGAATGCACATAGGTTAGATTAGGTGGAGCTCCAAAGATTGAATCTAGATTAGAATTCCAGACTTCATTTTGGCAGATTTAGGGTTTTACACTAGACTACAAGAGGGAAACAAATTGAGAGAGTGGCAATGTTTTATCCTTCCCACCAAGTGGTTGATGTTGGGGTGTAGATTGAGTAGAGGGGATCCATGCTTGGATTGGGTCTTCACTGAGTAGGAAACTATAAAAAGGGATTATCCCTGGACTAATCTGATTTGGAGGCTTGGTTTGAGATTGATGATCACAAACATAGATTGGGTCCTAATGGACGAGCTACTATATTAGCTCACTCTATATCCTAAACAAACAATGCAATCAACAGATCAAGGAAAATCATCGTATCAACTTGTAAAACTACTACTAAAGTTATCCTCAAGCCTATCCTGAGGTAAGCATGGGTATTTTGAAGAGGTTGGGCTTTGAAGTAAGTTAATTACCTCTTGGTATTTATACCAAGGTTGGAGTGAAAAGGTTTTAGGAAAAGTTTTGGAAAAACTAGAGGTAAAAGTAGTTGAGGTTCTGTGTTGGAAACATAAGGAGATAGTATATAGTAGGCCTCCATAGTTTTGCTAAGGGACACTAGTGAAATATTTAGTTTTTGTAAAGTCACCTTGGCTCAAGTTTGAATTGTCAAGACATTTGAGAATATGTAAGATAAGCCGAGACTTCTCTTTTGTAAAAGAGCTTTTGTAAACTAGTGTTGAGATAAGAAGTATATCACGTAATACACAATCAGTTGCATGAACACAAGCAAACAAGTAAGCAAACCTTGCAACACTTAATAAGAAAAAGCTTTTGTTCCCCCTGATTTTTGCCTTTTGACAACAATTCAAGGTTGCTGGAATTGGGATGCTACAAACTGCTAGTCAAAAGATTCACATTTTCTCTCTTGAATACAAATCACATCGCATTCACTTTCATTAATTTTATTGAACACTTGTTTCTGCCGTATTTCAGCATTTCAACCACGCACATTTCAGCAAAGCACACACCATTTTCTTCTAGTAATTCGACACATTAAAAACAAGTGATGAGATAGAGTCAAAATAACCTGAGACATAGTTCCAAGCCACAACTAGACTGATAACGAGACATATGCTGACACAAGCGAATAGACCAAAACCACCTAAGTACTCAGACTCCCAAAGTACCCAACATCAATAAAATAGAGAACCCAAAGCAAACTGATATAGGCCATTTAAACGGTGAGGCCCTGTCACTGGATTTATGATCTCACTTATCATAATTATTACCCTATGGAATCTTCTATGATGGACCAGCTTCAAGCTCATCCATGGATAATTTCACAGGGTCAATACCCAACTCCACTCCCACCGCTTGCATCAGGCTTACCGGAGTCGCATGTATCTCATCAAGTTTCTCTTGATCATCTTTACTTTTGTCACCCGAACATAGACCTGCAACAAGAGATGTCGCCCTGCTTTTCTTTTTGGGACGTGACCCCACTCCCATGATCGCCTTAGAGCATCTCTAGTGGAACGTTTAAATCTGAACGTCTATATGTCCGTATAGATGACCGTCTAAAAGGAGAGAGAATATAGACGATCTTAGTTTTTTAGCGGAACGTGTATATGTAGGACGTCTACATCCTCTCTCCAATATTTTAGTATTTTTTTATAACTACCATCAAAATTTAGAAGCAATATTCAGTAGCAAACAAGATAATGACATGATTATCAATACAAGCAAATATTTATATATTATGCAGCGATACAAGCAATGTTCAGCAACATTCAGTAGTACATCACTCCATCTCTATATTCTGTATCGATGCACAAGCAGCAACAAGTTCAGTACGAGACAAGTCTCCTCTCTTCAACATCATCGGAGTAGCTGCATCCCTCTACCATGCCCCTGCCGCTGCTCCTCCCCAACCGCCGACATGCCCCTTCCCATTCTCTTCACTGTCCGTCGCTAGGCCAGACGCCTCAAGTGACCCCATGCCCCCCTCCACGCCCGAGCCTGTCCCCAACAGGACCAGACGAGACCGCGCCCGGCTACACTGTTTTGTGTCCGGATCCGGCAAAAATTGTCTGCCGGCGGATGGATCTAGCGTGCGTCTAAGCACCATGGTCGAGCACCCTCTTGTTCTTGTCCAATTTCTCTCTCCCTCTCGCCAAATCTACATGGAAAAGGAGAGTACATGGAGCCGGCGAGCAGAGGGACGGCGACCTCTCGCGAGTGCCCCCGCGTCCTACGTCTCCAACTGCTCCGGATGGGCGCGGGAGTGAGCTTCCGGGCAAGAAGTTGCTTTGGACGGCCATGGCACCGTCGTCCATATATGGACGATGGGTAGCAGGTTTGGGAGGACGTCTAAATTTAGACCTCCATTTAGACGAGCCACTGGGAAGGTTTTTTCTATCCACGGTCGTCCAAATCGCTTTAGACGGGCATATAGACGAGCCACTAGAGATGCTCTTAGGCCTCATTCCATCATTTTTGAGGCAGCTTCTAGTGAACCTGCAATCCGTAGGTTGCACAATCTGACGTTTTCCTCTAGACTAACGCTTCTTACTAACAGTCTCTGGCGTTGCAGCAAACGCCGGCACACTATGATTCACAACCTTGGGGAGCAGTGGTTTGAATGATATAGTGCACTCCACCGGTCTGCGTTTGTACTAAGTTGCCACCCTATCAATCTGTTGCAACATTGGAGAAAAAAATCCAAGCTTTATCTGAATCAAAAGCATCCACCCAGGACCGTTTCAGCTTTAGTAATTCAAATGGTGAACATTGTAGTCCTAACGGAAGCTTCGTGGATAGGATCATCGTCATAATACTATCAAATAGTTCGCGCCACAACATATCAGGTGGAAGCATAGGCCCGCTGACTTGAACTCGTCCAACCTGGAGAAAATCAAAGAAAACTGGAACAGGACCCTGTCCACCAACAGGATCAGCCACCAACTGCAGATTTAGCTAAAGATTAGGTTGCTGTTGTGGGCCACCTTCGAGCACATCGTTAGAGGAAACAGGTTGCATGTAACTACCTCGGTGAATTACGCTCTGAGTTACAAGCCTGGATGAGCGGAAATGGTTAAAATAGTACGGTGGGGCCAAATGCCACTCACAGGTAGACCTTTCGGCTGTCCTAACTATTTCCAAAACATCGGGACAAGAACGAGCGGCGTAATCGGCAGGCGAAGGGATCAACTACATACACAAATGAGTATGTATGCAAGCCACCATACAATAGTCCTCAGAGCCATTCCATCTAAAAGAAATAGAAATATTGCAACGCCATACGGCAAGATCTAAATATCCTAGATAGAGATAATGATTTAGGATATCTCCTCATACATCAAACATCAGAGTATCAGGCGGAAGCGGAAAACAAGATCCGAGTACGGATAAGAAGCAAATCGGCATAAGATGCCCCATAAATAAACTCATCCCGCCCACAGATCTCACGGATCCCCGTTCCCGGAATCTCTACACCGAGTGATCGTTGCCAACATCATCCGTCTCCTCCACCCAGTATCCATCTTGCGAGTTGACCTGTTCATCTGAATCAAACAATTTATCGTGTGAGACCCTAGGGGTACTCAGCAAGTCTTTATGCCTCTAAAGGGGACACAACCTGGGGTGACGCAATTGCAGCAAAAGATAATACCTAACAATTCTAGGGATACTCGCTAACCATCCGCCTAACCAAAGATAGACGGATGTCCGTGAATTAACAACAACAGTTATAACAGTAATATTAACAGATCCATCCTCCTCCTCGCTTACCAACGAGGAAGCGGACGAACAACCCCCATCCGTTGGCAGTTTTATTATCCATTCCATGAGTGTTGCACTATTTACTAGTCAGGTACTTAGTCAAATTAAAAGCGTTACTTTAGTTATACTTGTCTATGATCGAGAAACTGTGCTCCAAGTCGTCCATAACCGCGGACACGGCTTTCAGAAAGATTTACCCTGCAGGGGTGCACAAATAGCAACACACACTCAATCAACCTCGGAAAAACCAAATCAAAACCCAATGAGGCATTCACGACAAAGCGATCACAGGATTCAGAAATGTTTCAGGGGGCCACCCCATTAAGCTACCCGCAACGAAGTTGGCCGGCTCCGAGACGGACTCAAGGTTTGTGTGGACGGCTGTAAACGACTGGGAACCCGAAAGTGTGACTAGGCTTGTCGATACAGCGAAAACGTGTCACGATCCTAAACAGTACAGGTGCTCCTCGCACAATCGTAAATAAAGTAGTAAAGCATGGCATAAGTACAGGATAGTAATAAAGCCCCAAACTACTTTGTGGCCCCAAGAAATAATAATGAATCAAGCTCTGGCTCAAGGGGGGTTCATAAGCCTCCCGGATGTGGATAGCGCGAATATTCAAGGAACAGGAATCAAGTACTCGGGGTCCTACGGGACACAAGTGAGCATGAAGAACCAAATAGCAGATATTGCCCACCGGTGCCACTGTCATTAGTTATCCCATTACTACTCAGGTTAAGTTGTTTAGGCACCTCGTTATCCATCGGACACTCACATACCCTACACATGCTATTCTACAACCCGCATGGCTCAAATAACTCCTGTAGTAATGGCTCATGGGATGGAGGAACAAGCTTCGGTGGGGTTTAAAAGTAAAGGCTATGCAGTACTTGGGATTCAGTTTAATGCAATCGCGACTCAATGATGCAAGAATAAGATAGAGTCAATAGGTACTATATGTTTGCAAGCATGTGGTAGTGCTTGCCTAGCAGCTCAGTTGAAGCGAGAGAAGGATCTGGGTAGTGCTCCTGGGTTTCTTGATATATTCCCTGCCCAGCGTCTATTCGAAGAAGAACCAAACAAACAAGGGCCAACATAAATAAAGTGCACAAGCATATGAATAAAATGCGTCAAGCAAACAATCATGCCATGATGAATGATGCACAATTTGCATGGCAATAATCTAGCATGGCATGGGTGAGGTGTGGGGTACAAGAATAAATCATTTTATGGTGTTTTAGTCACCTTTTATCCTCCAATAAGTTGCTATATACTTTATATTTACATGATGCATGCTGCAATTCAGAACATGGAATGCATAAACAGAAAAGTCTCGTCGAGCTGATCATTTTAGACATATCATATGTCAAATTCGGAGTTATAAAACAAAAGTTATTAATAAATTAAGGCAAAGGGGCATTTTATTTGTAATTTTGATCAACTCGAAATTTAAAGTGTTCAATTAATATCTTGAATGGCATATTTGAAATCCTCACATTTTTCTGATTTCAAAACATATATTACATGTTTAATTTGGAATTATATCTTAAAAGATATTTGAAAACAGATTTGAATTTGAATTTAAAACAAATTTGAAAAGTTTAAATTAAAACAGAAAAACAGAAAACCTTTTGTCACTCAGCCCGGAACTAGCCAGAGTCACTGACGGGTGGTCTAGCCGCTGGCGGGGCACACGCGCGCGGGGAAACTTTTCACACCGGGGCTCTGCCTAGCCCGTGCGACTGCGAGGTGGGACCAACCAGCTGAGGCCCACGTGGCAGTGAACGAACTCGTAGAGGCTGGCAGGTGGGACCGAGCTAGATCGCGGGTTAAGATGAAAAGAGGCTGGGGTGTTTTCTGAAAGACGACCACGGCGGCTGCCAGGTGGGGCTAGCGAGGAGTGCGGGTTGAGCAGATAAAAAGCTAGGGGGGTTCCTACAAAACGCGCGGCGGCACTGTGGTTCTTCTCTGCATCGGACGGATCTGTCTGACGCGCGGCGCGCGGCGCGGCGAGGCGGGGGCTCGAACTGGGGACCTGGGGTACGCGCGCGGAGGCGGCAGCCACTGCGGTAGGTGGGGGACGTTGTTAGGAGGGGGATGGGCGGCTAGGAAAGGCGCTATGCGGCGCGGGGCGTGCAGACGCCAGCGCACCCCGGCGCGCAGAGATCGTTCGGCGAAAAGACCGGCGGGTACGGGCCTCGATGGCACGAGAGGAGATGTCCAGGAGGAAGCGGGGCTTACCGCAGGGTCGTCGGTGGGGTTGGATCATGCAGGGGGGCGACGGAGGGGCGAGGACGCAGACGGCCGGCGCAGCTAGGGTTTGCGGTGGCGTCGGCGTGCAGCGTCTGCGGGGGCGGTCTCCTTCTCGGCTCCGTGTACGAGGCGACGCAGGGTGCTCCTCCAGCCATCGCCGACAACCTCCTGCTCGCCTACGCCTCCTGGATCGACGGAAGATGGTGGAGACCGACGGTGGCCGGCGATGGGGTAGGTGGTTGTAGGGGAAGACAGGGAGGAAGGGGAGCAGCCTGGGGAGATCTGGGAGAGGACGAGGAGACGTGAGAGGGAGGTAGATAGCAGAGGGAGAGGGGAGGGTGCCGTGGGGGAAAGGTGGAGGAAAAGGTGGTCTCGGCCACCTTTTGCTTCTCCCTCTCCTCACGTGCTCGGGCAGGGCTTGGCCTGGGTGTGGCTGCAGCTGGGCCAGGGCGAGGACAAGGCGGAGAGGAGGCTCGGGTGGGGCAGCTGGCAGAGAGAAAAAGAGAGAGGAAGGAGAGGCTCGGGCAATTAGGGTTGGGGTAGCTCGGCTAGGTTAGGAGGAGGAGGTAGGGAGAGAGGGGAGGCCTCGGCATGGGGTGGTGAGGGTAGCTAGGGTAGGCCCTTGCTGGTAGAGAGAGGGAGAGGTGAGAGAGGTGTGGTTAGGGTTGGCTTAGAACTAGGGTTAGAAGAAAAGAGAGGAAACTAGAGTTAGGGTTTAGATGAGGTGTTAGGTTTTAGGAGAGAGGATTAGAGAGAGCGGGTGATGTGGTGGTAGGGTTTTTGACAAGATCAAGCAAGATCAAGCAAAGATCAAACAAGATCTAGCAAAAGGAGTAGGAGAGAGGGATAAAGGTGATGGATGGATATAGCCCCATAAAGAGAAAACCCATCTAAACCAAGAGAGGAACAATTGGCTAAAGGTGGTGGTACTCTTGCATGGCCCATGCAAAATAATTAATGCCATGTTTATTCTTGTGAAAACAATAATATTAACATGGCACTATTCTTATGCATTCCCAAAAGTGGAATAAAAGCCAAGCAAAAGAATTTGTAGAAGTAGATCCATCCTATCTCCCATGAGCTAGATTAAATACCAAGAAAAAATAAAATACAAGCTCATGGATAATGGGATGGTGGAATTATAAGGTGGTGAAAGAAAGGGTGGTGGAGTGGAATAAAAGATATGCCCCCAACTCAACTTGGGCATTTAAACAATATATCAATAACCAAATACAATATCAAGAGGCAAATACAATTAATGATGCATATGAGAGGAGATCCAAATTGAAAAGGGTTTTATATGATGCTCAAATGCAAGGTGGCATGATGACATGAGCATGATATAATTATGATGCAACAATTATATATAGGAAGTAGCATTTATATAGACTAGGCTAGTAGCATTGCAATTGTTAGACAATTGGAATGCTACAACTCTCCCCCACTAAACAAGAATCTCGCCCCGAGATTCCTAGGAAAAAGAAAACAACACAAGGAGAGGCGGGTGTTCGAACTAAGGTGACCCTCATGTTCCCAAGTTGATGAACAACGGAAAAACTTGCTAGACTTGCTGCGAGTCTTGCGTTTTGCTTGAGAGACAACGGTTAGAAGAGTTGAAGGATTTTCGTGAGACAAGAAGGATAGGATGGACATAGCTCCGGTTTTCTCAAGAAACATGATAAAAGAATATAACCACTTGTGAAAGAAAAGGAAAAGATGATGTATCATGGATAAAGAAAGACACACCGTTAAGATTAAAGATTTACTGATACTAGAGAGGATGAATCTTTATCTCGCCGGAAGAAAAAGAGCTAGATTGGAGAGGTTTGAACCACTTATGACAATAGCGTCGTATCTTCTCTCGGATTGAGAAATGAAGTACGGAGACAATATTGCCTTCAAACAATAGAGTCCCTTGATATCAACAGAAAGATTTAGTTAGACATCGTCGGATTAGATTCTTCTTGCGCTGGTAAGACCCAACGGATCACGCAATTGAGGTGCGCGGATATAACTTCCAGAGACGGATGTGAAGCCAGATCATGGTGGAATCCCGAGAAGCAAAGAATATGGAGGATCTGGAGTTTATTGTAGAGATACTTATTGCTTTCTTTAGCCTTGAGGCTAACGCAATAGATTTGCGGCTGATGGCCTCAACCATAATTGGCTTTACCACAGAAAAAGAGAGAGATAGTTTCCTTTCATCTTGTTTGGGGATGTCGAGCATCGGTAGAAAGACGAGGAACGAAAGGAGTTTGCGTTTGTTTCCACCAGATAATTGAAGATTTTGCTCCATCTGGAATAGACAGACCACCAACAAGAGATTATTGATTACTTTCTTCGAGAGAGCACTCCGGAAAAACAAGGACGGAAGTAAAAGTATCAAGGGATAAAGGCCACTTCTAACTTCCGTGGAATGAGTGAAATCACATTAATTCACCAATTCAATGTACGAGAGCGAATGATAAGAGTAGTGGTATGGTATCTACTCCATCCCGCACTCAAAGCATTACTCCGCACATGAATAAGAAAACCATGCAACCCAACTACCGAAACAGACTGAAGGTATTGACAATAACTCATGGAACTTCGTTAGAAAACAAGGATAGATGCAAACGATTCGCCGGATTCATAGATAGATAAAGATGATGATGTTGTCGTCATGTCTGAAGTACCAAGCCACCAGAAAGATATGAAGGAAGATTACGGATAAGAACTGCAAGATTCAACAGCTACAGAAAAGATAGCACCAACTTGAACAGAAGGAATACAAGATCTGGACGTTCTTCATGGCCTCCGGTGGATTGAGCATAGACGATAGAGCGAGAGGGTTTCAAGAGATTACTTGACGAGACTGAGGTGAAAAGAACTCCATGTTGTTCTTGAAAAGATTGAGAGAGGTTTAGCGGTCTTGAGGAAAATCTTTAGCGAAACGACGATGATAACTTGCCAACAAGGAAAACTCCGGGTTTGATTGAAGATGGAAGCTGGAATTAACAATGGACTTGCTGATTCCAGAATTGAAGCGATCTATTTAGCAGAAGGATGTGGCCGAGATAGGTGACTTCAAAAAGTCAGAATTCTCACTTTGAGACTTTGCACACAGGCAGTGCTCCCGAAGCTTGAGAGAAAGAGACACAGATGATCTTCCACGTCCTTCCATTGATATCGAATAGGCAAGCATATTATCAACATATACCACCATGGATTAACAGGATATTCCCAGAATATCAAGTTCAAGAGGCGGGAGAAACGAACAAATGCTCGAAACACTTTCTGAGCTCAACGCTCTTTGAAAGATCGACGTTACGAGTAAGGATTCCTGTTGAAGAAGACGCGCTGGCAGAATAGGTTATCTGGTCCTTCGGAAGAGAACAGGAAATGCCACCTGGTTCACATTGTCGATCGGATCACCGGTTACAAAGATAAAGAGATCTTGGATAAGAACCGATGATAGCTCATACCTTAAGCAAAGCTATCAGAGACGAAAATATGCAATTCCCTCGTCTCAAAGAGAATTTTGCAGATATGGAGTTCAAAAAGATGCGCAGCATGATGGACATATGATAGACCGCCATAGTGCCTTGAGAAACTCCGGATTGCCAAAGATGCTCGAATATGCATAGATATGATCACGGTGTACTCAAAATCATAGGAGATAACCGTCACCATTTGGAGGATAGAGTTGATAGCATTTTCCATATTCCACTCATGATAAGTGTCCTATAGCTATGCTGAGAACCAAATTACAATCCCAACATCGGATCGACACATGTTATGTAATTAGCCCAAGAGAATTGGAGATGAAATGAAACTCCAGGATTAAGCGCTGGTGACAAAAGAATGAGTTAGCATGGGCATGCTGATAAAAGGGAGATAGATAATGTTTCACACACGACTGAAAAGGAGTGTGGAAGCACAGATGTATCAAAGAAAAATTTTCCGCATTTTTCGGCATTAAAATACCAATAGATGCGCAAAATCACTTATCCGGTAGAGATTAGCAACTCCACATTCTGTGAAAGCATGCTGGAAGGAAGAACACCCTTAAGAAGATGGCACCGGTTAACAAGGAGTCAGATAGATCGCGCCGGTTTTCAAAAGCCTGTCGGTATGGAATGTACCAACAATTGATAACCAAAGGCAGATTGTGATAACAAATTGGATGCAACAGATAGACAAGGAATTACACACACACACACTTTCTATGGTACTACGGAAACCCAGAACACGTGAATCCTAGTTTGAATTTTAAGAAGAGGATTGAAAACGTTACACTTCCTTACCAGAAAAGGGTGGGTGGTGGGTAAGAAGAAAAGTGGAAGCAGTCCTACTCTCACGTTTTGTTTTTCCCTAGTATACATAGCTACCAAAATATTTGCTAGACTGACAACGACATTTGGCTGAGACCCTGAAGGGCGGGATGGCTCTGATACCAATTGTAACTACCTCGGTGAATTACGCTCTGAGTTACAAGCCTGGATGAGCGGAAATGGTTAAAATAGTACGGTGGGGCCAAATGCCACTCACAGGTAGACCTTTCGGCCGTCCTAACCATTTCCAAAACATCGGGACAAGAACGAGCGGCGTAATCGGCAGGCGAAGGGATCAACTACATACACAAATGAGTATGTATGCAAGCCACCATACAACAGTCCTCAGAGCCATTCCATCTAAAAGAAATAGAAATATTGCAACGCCATACGGCAAGATCCAAATATCCTAGATAGAGCTAATAGTTTAGGATATCTCCTCATACATCAAACATCAGAGTATCAGGCGGAAGCGGAAAACAAGATCCGAGTACGGATAAGAAGCAAATCGGCATAAGATGCCCCATAAATAAACTCATCCCGCCCACAGATCTCACGGATCCCCGTTCCCGGAATCTCTACACCGAGTGATCGTTGCCAACATCATCCGTCTCCTCCACCCAGTATCCATCTTGCGAGTTGACCTGTTCATCTGAATCAAACAATTTATCGTGTGAGACCCTAGGGGTACTCAGCAAGTCTTTATGCCTCTAAAGGGGACACAACCTGGGGTGACGCAATTGCAGCAAAAGATAATACCTAACAATTCTAGGGATACTCGCTAACCATCCGCCTAACCAAAGATAGACGGATGTCCGTGAATTAACAACAACAGTTATAACAGTACTATTAACAGATCCATCCTCCTCCTCGCTTACCAACGAGGAAGCGGACGAACAACCCCCATCCGTTGGCAGTTTTATTATCCATTCCATGAGTGTTGCACTATTTACTAGTCAGGTACTTAGTCAAATTAAAAGCGTTACTTTAGTTATACTTGTCTATGATCGAGAAATTGTGCTCCAAGTCGTCCATAACCGCAGACACGGCTTTCAGAAAGATTTACCCTGCAGGGGTGCACAAATAGCAACACACACTCGATCAACCTCGGAAAAACCAAATCAAAACCCAACGAGGCATTCACGACAAAGCGATCACAGGATTCAGAAATGTTTCAGGGGGCCACCCCATTAAGCTACCCGCAACGAAGTTGGCCGGCTCCGAGACGGACTCAAGGTTTGTGTGGACGGCTGTAAACGACTGGGAACCCGAAGGTGTGACTGGGCTTGTCGATACAGCGAAAACGTGTCACGATCCTAAACAGTACAGGTGCTCCTCGCACAATCGTAAATAAAGCAGTAAAGCATGGCATAAGTACAGGATAGTAATAAAGCCCCAAACTACTTTGTGGCCCCAAGAAATAAGAATGAATCAAGCTCTGGCTCAGGGGGGTTCATAAGCCTCCCGGATGTGGATAGCGCGAATATTCAAGGAACATGAATCAAGTACTCGGGGTCCTACGGGACACAAGTGAGCATGAAGAACCAAATAGCAGATATTGCCCACCGGTGCCACTGTCATTAGTTATCCCATTACTACTCAGGTTAAGTTGTTTAGGCACCTCGTTATCCATCGGACACTCACATACCCTACACATGCTGTTCTACGACCCGCATGGCTCAAACAACTCCTGTAGTAATGGCTCATGGGATGGAGGAACAAGCTTCGGTTGGGTTTAAAAGTAAAGGCTATGCAGTACTTGGGATTCAGTTTAATGCAATCGCGACTCAATGATGCAAGAATAAGATAGAGGCAATAGGTACTATATGTTTGCAAGCATGTGGTAGTGCTTGCCTGGCAGCTCAGTTGAAGCGAGAGAAGGATCTGGGTAGTGCTCCTGGGTTTCTTGATATATTCCCTGCCCAGCGTCTATTCGAAGAAGAACCAAACAAACAAGGGCCAACATAAATAAAGTGCACAAGCATATGAATAAAATGCGTCAAGCAAACAATCATGCCATGATGAATGATGCACAATTTGCATGGCAATAATGTAGCATGGCATGGGTGAGGTGTGGGGTACAAGAATAAATCATTTTATGGTGTTTTAGTCACCTTTTATCCTCCAATAAGTTGCTGTATACTTTATATTTACATGATGCATGCTGCAATTCAGAACATGGAATGCATAAACAGAAAAGTCTCATCGAGCTGATCATTTTAGACATATCATATGTCAAATTCGGAGTTATAAAACAAAAGTTATTAATAAATTAAGGCAAAGGGGCATTTTATTTGTAATTTTGATCAACTCGAAATTTAAAGTGTTCAATTAATATCTTGAATGGCATATTTGAAATCCTCACATTTTTCTGATTTCAAAACATATATTACATGTTTAATTTGGAATTATATCTTAAAAGATATTTGAAAACAGATTTGAATTTGAATTTAAAACAAATTTGAAAAGTTTAAATTAAAACAGAAAAACAGAAAACCTTTTGTCACTCAGCCCGGAAGTAGCCAGAGTCACTGACGGGTGGTCCAGCCGCTGGCGGGGCACACGCGCGCGGGGAAACTTTTCACACCGGGGCTCTGCCTAGCCCGTGCGACTGCGAGGTGGGACCAACCAGCTGAGGCCCACGTGGTAGTGAACGAACTCGCAGAGGCTGGCAGGTGGGACCGAGCTGGATCGCGGGTTAAGATGAAAAGAGGCTGGGGTGTTTTCTGAAAGACGACCACGGCGGCTGCCAGGTGGGGCTAGCGAGGAGTGCGGGTTGAGCAGATAAAAAGCTAGGGGGTTTCCTGCAAAACGCGCGGCGGCACTGTTGTTCTTCTCTGCATCGGATGGATCTGTCTGACGCGCGGCGCGCGGCGCGGCGAGGCGGGGGCTCGAACTGGGGACCTGGGGTACGCGCGCGGAGGCGGCAGCCACTGCGGTAGGTGGGGGACGTTGTTAGGAGGGGGATGGGCGGCTAGGAAAGGCGCTATGCGGCGCGGGGCGTGCAGACGCCAGCGCACCCCGGCGCGCAGAGATCGTTCGGCGAAAAGACCGGCGGGTACGGGCCTCGATGGCACGAGAGGAGATGTCCAGGAGGAAGCGGGGCTTACCGCAGGGTCGTCGGTGGGGTTGGATCGTGCAGGGGGGCGACGGAGGGGCGAGGACGCAGACGACCGGCGCAGCTAGGGTTTGCGGTGGCGTCGGCGTGCAGCGTCTGCGGGGGCGGTCTCCTTCTCGGCTCCGTGTACGAGGCGACGCAGGGTGCTCCTCCAGCCATCGTCGACAACCTCCTGCTCGCCTACAACTCCTGGATCGACGGAAGATGGTGGAGACCGACGGTGGCCGGCGATGGGGTAGGTGGTTGTAGGGGAAGACAGGGAGGAAGGGGAGCAGCCTGGGGAGATCTGGGAGAGGACGAGGAGACGTGAGAGGGAGGTACATAGCAGAGGGAGAGGGGAGGGTGCCGTGGGGGAAAGGTGGAGGAAAAGGTGGTCTCGGCCACCTTTTGCTTCTCCCTCTCCTCACGTGCTCGGGCAGGGCTTGGCCTGGGTGTGGCTGCAGCTGGGCCAGGGCGAGGACAAGGCGGAGAGGAGGCTCGGGTGGGGCAGCTGGCAGAGAGAAAAAGAGAGAGGAGGGAGAGGCTCGGGCAATTAGGGTTGGGGTAGCTCGGCTAGGTTAGGAGGAGGAGGTAGGGAGAGAGGGGAGGCCTCGGCATGGGGTGGTGAGGGTAGCTAGGGTAGGCCCTTGCTGGTAGAGAGAGGGAGAGGTGAGAGAGGTGTGGTTAGGGTTGGCTTAGAACTAGGGTTAGAAGAAAAGAGAGGAAACTAGAGTTAGGGTTTAGATGAGGTGTTAGGTTTTAGGAGAGAGGATTAGGGAGAGCGGGTGATGTGGTGGTAGGGTTTTTGACAAGATCAAGCAAGATCAAGCAAAGATCAAACAAGATCTAGCAAAAGGAGTAGGAGAGAGGGATAAAGGTGATGGATGGATATAGCCCCATAAAGAGAAAACCCATCTAAACCAAGAGAGGAACAATTGGCTAAAGGTGGTGGTACTCTTGCATGGCCCATGCAAAATAATTAATGCCATGTTTATTCTTGTGAAAACAATAATATTAACATGGCACTATTCTTATGCATTCCCAAAAGTGGAATAAAAGCCAAGCAAAAGAATTTGTAGAAGTAGATCCATCCTATCTCCCATGGGCTAGATTAAAAACCAAGAGAAAATAAAATACAAGCTCATGGATAATGGGATGGTGGAATTATAAGGTGGTGAAAGAAAGGGTGGTGGAGTGGAATAAAAGATATGCCCCCAACTCAACTTGGGCATTTAAACAATATATCAATAACCAAATACAATATCAAGAGACAAATACAATTAATGATGCATATGAGAGGAGATCCAAATTGAAAAGGGTTTTATATGATGCTCAAATGCAAGGTGGCATGATGACATGAGCATGATATAATTATGATGCAACAATTATATATAGGAAGTAGCATTTATATAGACTAGGCTAGTAGCATTGCAATTGTTAGACAATTGGGATGCTACATTGCACTAAATCATCCAGTATCAGTGACTCCTGAGAATCAAGCTCATCCTGAACTTCCTGAGGGTCATTATGTTGTTGGTGAACATTCTCATGTTGCCTATTATCTCCTTGAGCCTCTTGCCCCTGAACAGCATCCCACCCAATTTCTGCATACCAAGGCCCAACAAACAAATCATTGTTCTGTAGTAAATTTCCTAGAAGCGGGTGTGTGTTACCATCCGGTGGCATCTGATCCTCAACTACAGGCAATGCATCCGCAAAGTCTGCTGAAAGTATAAAAACTACAGCAGTCCAAGATTCTTTCGCACCTCCCACAGAAGGAACCTTCCCAAATACCACATCATGTGGCACCAACTGCGGGGAGGGAAACGAAGCATACACAATCACCCGATCTTTTATTGGGTCATTATTATTTCAGAACTGATATTTACCAAAAGTACAGAAAACATTAGCTATGTCTATATCATTGTGATAGTCAGTGGGTATTCCAAGAAACATTAGCCAACCATGCCTAAACCCCTGCTCTAGAATATAAATAAATCCCTGTGGGCCACACCTGTCAGCATTTTAATAATTTCCATAATTATTTTCTGAAATGAATAAAAACCTGACATGTGGGACCAAGTGGATAAATATTTAATACATTCCAAAATTGTTTAATTGTTTTTAAAATGATTAACAAATGGATTAAAAATGGGAAAATCATAACTAATTCATATTAAGTCAGAAAAATATGTATAATATATCAAAATGTTCAGAAAAATAAGATCTATCTTTTAATCTATAATCATGCATTGATAATCAACTTTCATAACAAGTCTAATTAGAAGAACCATTGAACCCACGTAGGTGACTCCGAGGTTCTCCCTGTTTTAGTGTTTGCACCCCTCGGACCCTGTTTAAAATGGTCGAGCATGTCTTAGGGTTTCATTTCAATACAATTTAACTTGTCATATCATCACCCTTCTTTGAGCATTGCATCGAAGCCATGTGTTGATTGTTTCCCCTTTCTTTCTGGTGTTTGTTTCTTCCTGGTAGAATACGATATCGAGATCGAAGACCGAGATCAACACCGCTGATGCTCGAAGACCAATAGTTGACCAACTGTAGCCAAGTCAAGTACAAGGCTTCTGAAGGTCTTCTTGTTGGTTATTGATGACCCACAAGTATAGCGAGTGTATCGTAGTACTTTTGATAAATAAGAGTCTCGAACCCAACGAGGAGCAGAAGGTGTTCACGAGCGGTTTGGATCAAGGATTCCCTGTAAATACTAGCAAACAGATTTTTAGGGGTTTTTGGTAAGGCAGATAAATAAAGTGCAAGTAAATAAAAGACAATAATAATAATTGCAGCGAGTGGCCCAATCCTTTCTTCAGCAAAGTACAATACGGTTGTATTACTTATGATGACCAAACGTTCTCGAGGACACATGGTAATATTGTCAAGTGCTTTCGCTTCATATACTCTATTAATCTTCGTTGGTTGGATAAGTGTTATGGGGGTGAACCTATGCTAACGTACTACCCCAACTTGGTCTAATGCACACTTCTGATTATACCCCCTGCAAGCATCTGCAACTACAAGAAAGTAATTAAGATAAAAATCTAATCACGGCATTAAACTCTAAGATCCTACACTCCCTTATGCAATGGTTTCCTAACGGGGGTTTAGATTTTTGTCAATCCGGAAAACCAACAATTAGTAGCCAAGTACACAATGCACTCTCCTAGTCCCTTAAATGTGAAGTATCATGTAGTTGACGTTCACATGACACCACTAGAAGAATAGCACCACAACATAAATATCAAACCATTAAATATTACTCAACATAATTCCACTACTAACAATATGACTTCTCCCATGTCCTCAAGAACTAAACGAACTGCTCACAAGACATCAAATGGATCAAGATCAGAGATGAAATAATGATAAGTAACAATCTGAACATGAACAATAATCCAATGGTTTTGCTCAATAGCATCGACTACAACAAGTAATCAACACCGGGAAAGTTTCCCCTATGAACTACATAAGATTCAACCCAATTGTTATAGCGGTATGGAGTGGTGGTGATGGTGCTGGTGGTGATGATAATGAGGATGATGATGATCCTGATGAAGCCCAGTTCGATGACAATGTCGATGGCAACGATTTCCCTTCTCTAGGGAGGAATGTCCCTAGCAGGTTTCTGCTTGCCGGAGAGCTTTTTCTCTCTCTGTAGTTTCCGCCCTGCAGAGGCGGCGGAATATTTCTGTGATGGCTCCCCGAGTCTTAGGTTTTCAGGAGGAAGATATACGTGAAAGGGCAATGCCAGAGGTGTGCCAGGGTGGCCACACCACCTGGACGCACGGCCTAGGGGGGCGCTCCTAGGGGTGTTGTGGGCCCCCTGTGGCCCATCTCCACTCCCTCTCCTAGCTATCCTTGTCTTCTAGAAAAATAGGAATTTCCGTATATTTTTTGGAATTTTCTCATCTTCAGAAATATTGCATCTGGACAGCGCTTTTCCTAGCAAAATTCTGACTTTGGCAGTTAATTATCCAAAAATCATCAAACATGCAAAATAGATGAAATAGCATAAATATCATCTCTAAATATGAAATATAACAATGAATAACAGTAAATGATGATATAAAATAGTGATGCAAAATGGACGTATCAGTTATCAATGGGCAAAGGAAAGCATAACCCCACCATGACATAATCCTATGATTTCAAAAGCATTTTAATTCTTGCCATGATGCATACGATTCTACTATGGTATTTTATTGATAGATAGAGTATCATATTTATTGCATTACTCCCTTTGTGCTTATATTACCTGATCCACTACAACTAGCATAAATAGGTATGGATTGTGTGCACTGCTAGAGCTTATATATGTGTCCTACTTAGCCATGCATAGTTGTTGAGTCTATTTCATCCAGATGATGTATCAGATGTAGATAATCTAGTATGACAGGAGATCAGGATATACTAATGAGGTGATATAAGATAAACATGCTAAGGCTTGTGTGGGAGGCCACGGTGGGATGTGTTTTTCTAGTCCCATGCTCGCCACCACTAGGACCCGAGTTCTTTCCTTTGGAACCGAGATGAGCGTACAACCACATGGGTTTTATGGGTACCCCTCGACTGACTCAACTTTCCTAGTAGATTCCATGAGTCACATAGTTCAGGCGTTCCATTCGACATGCATTCTGGATCTTTTCGAAGTCAGTGAAGGAGGTGCATTCATAACAGGTAGATAAGCATGGACCGGGTTGCTTGGGGTTGATGGAGCCCCTTGTGGAACCAACCTCACCTCACATCTCTAGAGACCGGCTTCGGTATTTGACCCGTTACGGCGGAACCATTCTTAGGGCGTGACTCATGGTCTTAGCGAAAGCAAGGTAAAGGTCATGTCTAACCACCCTCTTAGCACATTTGTTAAGTGATATGTCCATTTTGTATCACTATTCTATATCATAATTTACTACTATTCATTGATATATTTTATATTAAGAGGTGATACTTATGTTATTTCATCTATTTTTGCATGTTGGACGAATTTTGGAGGATGAACTACCGGAATCGGGATTCTAATGGAAAAAGCGGTGTCCAGATGCAATATTTCACGAAGATCAGAAAATACACGGAAAATCCTGTTTTTCCAGAAGATGAAGGAAGCCACAAGGGGAGGCAAAGATGGACCACAGGGGGCCCATACCACCCCCTGGCGTGGTCCCACCCTGGGTCGCGCCAGCAGGGGGTGTGGCCACCCTGTCCCATCTCCAGCTTCGCCCCTTCACCTATAACTTCCTCCCAAAACCCTAATACTCGGGGAGCGACCACAGAAAGATTCCTCCGCCTCTGCGGGGCGGAAACTATATAGAGAGAAAGACCTCTCTGGCAGGCAGATTTCTATCGGGGAAATTCCCTCCCGGAGAGGGGAGATCGTCGCCATCAACACCGTCATCAATCTAGAATTCATCAGGATCATCATCATCCTCACCATCATCTCCACCAGCACCATCATCACCACTCGATCCCGCTGCAACAATTGGGTTGAATATTGCATAGTTCTTAGGGGAAAATTTCCCCGTGTTGACTACTTTTGTAGTTGATGCTTTTGAGTGGAACCTTTGAATTATTGTCTATGTTCAGATTTTTATTCATCACCATATCATCTATGATCTTGATCCATATGATGTCTCGTGAGTATTTCGTTTAGTTCTTGAGGACATGGTAGAAGTCATGTTGTTAGTAGTGGAATTGTGTTGAAGTAAAATTCAATGGTTTGATATTTAAGTTGTGGTGCTATTCTTCTAGTGGTGTCATGTGAACGTCGACTACATGATACTTCACCATTTATGGGCCTAGGGGAATGCATTGTGTATTTGGGTACTAATTGTGGGGTTGCCACAGTGACAGAAACCTGAACCCTTGTTAGGAAACCTTTTCACAAGGGAGTGTGGGATCTTAGAGTTTAATATTGTGGTTAGGTTTTTATCTTAATTACTTTCTTGCAGTTGTGGATGCTTGCAAGGGGTTTAATCACAAGTATGTATTAGTCCAATTAAGGTCGGTACATTAGCATAGGTTCACCCACACAACACTTATCCAACCAAAGAAGATTAATAAACTATATGAAGCGAAAGAACTTGATAGTATTCCCATGTGTCCTCGAGAACGTTTGGTCCTCATAAGTACTACAACCGGCTTGTCCTTTGCTAAGAAGGGATTGGGCCACTTGCTGCAATTATTTGTTGTCTTTACGTACTTTCAATTTATTTCTTTGCATTATCAAAAACCCCTAAAAACCCGTTTGCTAAGTATTTACAAAGAATTCCTGATCAAAACGAGTCAACACCTGCTCCCCGTTGGGATCGACACTCCTATTTCTCAAAAGTACTACGGTACACCTACTATATTTGTGGGTCATCATTAAGTTTTCTATACTTAATAGCATAATTTTCCTTCCGTTGCTTGATGTTTGTGGTCAGTGACCTCTACTTGTAATAATTTGTTTCTTTGCTCAGTTATGCGCTTGCTGTAATAATTTTTGTGTCGGAGGGTCACTGTTGTGTTATCGATTCTTCACTAGATATCCTCGAGCTCAAGGTTAATATTATGTCAGACGAAGGTCTGGGATTTGTTTAGCCCTAGTCCCGGGGATGTCACAGGTTTTGGTACCAGAGTATTGCCGATCGTAGGAAAACCTTTATAATGGTCGATGTTGAGTCTAGTTCTTGTGAAAACTATCTTAAAAGTTGAAAAGTATTTGCGAAAACCCTATTATGCTTCTTTTACTCCTTACACAGTTTCACTCTAACTCTAGGTCATCGTATCTTGCGTTGATTTTGAAAAGTTTTGATATCCCTTCTAATCTTTCAAAGCTTAATTAGGTCCCTTTTGGGCATGTCGTTTCTCAACCAGTTGACCAAGTGTTCAGTTCTCTAGAGTTGTGTGTCTTGTGAATTCCTTGCTCCCTTTGCTCCTATTTCTCTGAGAGATTTCTTTCTATCACGATCTCTCTGTTTTATGGGCCACAACATCATGCTGATGATTCCATAGTGTTCTTCTCTCGGCTTTGAGGTTTCCTTTCACCTCGTGTGCCTCTTTTTTGTTATTCGGTACTTCAGAAGTCGTTTCTTCTTTTGGAAGCTACCTCGTGATTACTACCTTGCATTGTACGCCATTTTAATGAAGTAGTAGTTATTTCTTTCTCGGGTTTTAACCGTCGGACTTGAACCTAAGATACCCGATTGTGCTGGATTCTGGTGTTGTGAATTTTGTACATGAAGATGACCTTTAACATAAGATACATTCTTTTGACCCCTATTGTTAATGTTCACAAATTACTTCAGGATGGCTCGTACTACAATTCTAGCCTTCAAGCTTGTGGTCTTTGTCACGATTAAATTGTGACAACTAAGGACTTACCCTACCACTAGCTATGGCAGATGTTCTCTATTGGAACCAAATAGATCACGAAAAGAATACTGCTCGTGAGTCTTGCAGCTATACTCGTGACTCTGCCACACCTTTCCCTTCCTGCATTGGTTTTAGGAAGGTTGTTAACTTATGCATCCACATCTCGGGATTCTATCCTAAACATGTTCCTTTTCCCTTGTTGTGTTCTGACCTTTGTTTACCAGTTGGTATCCAAGCAGTAAATATGCATTGGTGTCTTGTGATGCAAGATAATCTAGTGGTCCGTCATGACAAACCATTTTGGGATGTTAGGAGAAACAAACGCCAGTACCTCTTCATATCTAGGACCAGGTCAAAGTGTTCTAATCCGCAGATTAGGAGGCATTGAGTGTGTTACATCTCTTCCACCTTAAAGTGTCACACTCTTTTATAACTAAGAGATCATGCTGAGTTTCATGACCCCTTAATGAAATGATGCTCCTACACATCTTTACCCACCTTTCTTCGAGCTTTCACACTAGTGAATGATGTGTGTGCATATGATGTGGCTATCTGAGATTCTTAGCAATTCTTAAAGCTTTGAACTCCAAGGACATTTGTTTCATTCTTAGCATGATCGGTTAATACTATCACTAAGAAAAGGATGATTGCACTATCAAGTCCATTATTTTGGTGCACTCTCCTCGGTCAAAGAGTTAGGCTCGTGCCGAAGCTCTGAGACTATGTCTGATTGCCTTACCAAGCAAGTTCCCTCTCGAACTAAGTGACATATTGGTCGTTCATGATATTCTAGATTTCTACCTAGAAGTATCGCCATTTTGCCACATGACCGTGTTATCAAGTTCGTGAGCAAGAAAGTTCTCTGAACTACTCTTTTCTCCAAGGATCCATACTGGATACCCCTGAACTAGTTGGTTGAGCTTAAACAACAACTTGGAGAGTTGTAAGACAAAAGTTCTAGATGACCCAGTTCTTCGTAAAGGGATATCTAGTTTCGTTCATGCTAAAGAAAGATAGTATTTCCTTTGTAGATATGTTATCTTTCCCCACCTTTGATTTGATTTGGGTTATCGTCAAATCAAACACAGTTCCAAGGACTATCTTGATGATGTTGCTTCATGTGATGTATCACTTCAGTACATCTTCATGTCCTCTAGTCTGAACAATACTTTTTCCTTGTTCAAGCAACATATGATTTCATCATCTTGGAGTGTCTCTATAAGTTTGTTGTTGAACCCATCGAAGATATCCTTATTCTCTCCATTATAGATTAAATTCATATGGAACAGTTAGCATTAATGTTGGAAACTTTCGTGAACCTTCTTCGGGTCATTTTGAAGTATGAGTTATGGATGTTATAAGTGACCTTCTCTAATTCAACTGCAAATGTTGAAAGATGGCGCCATGGATTCGAGAAGAGTTATCTTCCTTTTCTTAGGTACATGGGTGTGGTTATTGTCAGTACCTTATGTTTGTGCAGATGTCATTTGATAAGATGCTAATACATGGGTGTAGCAATCTAGCTCATCTTTTGGAGCTGCGTAGAGAAGCCCATATCTTGAGACTCTAGTAACTTTACCTTCATGGTAAATGTTGCAAACAATCTATTCGAACATGTTGAGTCTGAAGTATCATCTCACTTAACCAAATCTGAATATCAAGCAGATATGATGGTTGGTGTTCTTCAAGGTTTTGACATAAGTGACTTGGTAAATTTGGCAATATTGATGTAATGGTTGACATACTTAGCAAGAAGTACCCTTTGTCATAATCTCTTGCATCAACAATAACAACCACTCTTCATGAGGCTTCTTCTATGATTTATTATAGGAGTTGTGCTTATGGTTTCCTTTGTATCCGAAGTCCGACCTTTACTTGGTGTCTCGTGTCTGAAACATCAAGGAGAATATTTAAAGTAGTGTAGCTAAATGCCTCTCGGTCAATCCTCCAGACCTTTTATATGGCAAGCGTCTTATTGTGCAAGTAATTGATGTCTGAGAATAAATTTTGTTTCTTCTCGTGTCATCAGGAATCTTTTCACCTATTCATCCTACTGGTGTAAAGTGATATCACAATCTTTGGCAAAGGTTTTGATAGCCCTGGATGAATAAAGAGTTTCCTTCGTTTTCTCAGCCATGTTTTAAGAGTGACTATGATTTTGGTAATCAAAAGTTTCTCTATATACATGCTCCTTGTGACTCTTATGAGTCCTATCCACCAAAACACCTTTCTGTCTTGGCCTTCGGTTGAGCGAAAGAATGACCCTTCTGTTTCAAAAGTAGTTCAATAGCTTGGTTATCCGTATCTCTGCAACCCAAAATCTCTACTTAAGCCATTAGTAGAGGTTCCCTATTGAAGTCTGTGGTCATATTCTTTCCGTTGAAAATCTTCCTGTTGTAAGATTTCCTTCTCAGAAGCTCAAAAATCTTCTGTGAGTTCCATGGTCTCAACCCTTATGAAGACCATCTATCTAACAACTTGAAACCTTCTCCTCTTGTTTCCTCCGTTACCTTGACGTGTTTCATGTTGTCATCTCAGAGTTATTTTTGAACACTCCATCCATGAGTTGACCATGAGATACTCTGTGTTGTTTAATGTGTTTTACTCTTATCTTTAGAGTGGTCTTTTTTTCTTCTCTCTCTATCTCTTTTCCTACCTTTGGAATCTCGGGTCGAGATTCATGTAAGGGGGATAAAGCAATAACACCCCAGTTTTAGTTAAATAGTAATTAGGGTTTTGATTGTGCATTCATGAGCATCATCTCTTAAACATGCATTGAAGAAATAAAATAAAACCCTAAACCCTAATCTTCTCCCCTGTTTGGAAAACCTATTCATATGGTTTTAAGTATTTCAAAAATTACAAAATAAATGGATCCCAAATGGTTTACAAGGGCCTTTATATACTTTATAAAAGCCTATTGTATTTTGAAAATATTCAAAACAGATTGCAAAATGAAAATATAAAGACAAAAAGTGAAAGTTAAAAATAAAAAGGTCTTGTTTAAAAAAATGGAGCCAGCAGCCATACTAGGCCAGCCCAGCTTCCTCTCCTCTCCCTGCCGCCCACCCGCACAACCAACAAGCTTTGCTGCGGCCCGTTACCACCCCAGCGCGGCCCAACGCCGACCCGTACCCCTTCGCTATTGTTTCCCCGTCCTCTTCCTCGCCAGTGGATCGAGGAAGCTCCGCGCTATCGCCAGCGCCGCCATCGCTAAGACAAGATGAGCGCCACCACCCTCGGATTCCTACAAGACTCTCCGCATCAGCAAGGATGAACCCTAGCACGCCACTTCTTCGGCTCACTCACTATCTGGCTCCTGAACGCGCAAACCCGAAACCCTAACCCTAGGCCGTTGTTTGCCATCGTCATTGTAGACCGCCCCGAGCCAGTCGTCTGTCCTAGGAGCTCTGTCACGCTTCCCTCGTCCTCCATGCCAAGAACGCAAGCCGTGGAGCCCTATACTCACCGAAAATGAGCTCGATGTTCTACCATCCATCGCAGCCATTGCCATCGATTCACCTTCTCCCTACCTCGAATCGCTTCCACAACCACTCCATCTTGTTCGTGGTGAGCTCCTGAGCACATCAGTGCCCGTATCCATCTCCCTCTCTTCTTAGATTGTCACCTCGCCATGCACCTTCGCCACCCGCCGCAGTACATGGTCGTCGGCGACACTCCGGTGACCAAATCCGGGCGGCGCTACAACCAAACGGTTCGCCTCGGCCTCGTCTCTACAACCAGCCTAAGCACAGCCCAGCGCGTGCAGCGAATCCTTGGATTCGAGCTCAACCTGAGAGCCTCCATTTCTGATGTCAGCATGAGGTCATATTTCCCTTTTCTTTTAGTTTAATCTTTTCTGTAATTCTTTTTCTAGAATATAAATAAATCCTTGTGGGCCACACCTGTCAGCATTTTAATAATTTCCATAATTATTTTCTGAAATGAATAAAAACCTGGCATGTGGGACCAAGTGGATAAATATTTAATACATTCCAAAATTGTTTAATTGTTTTTAAAATGATTAAAAAATGGAGTTAAAATGGGGAAAATCATAACTAATTCATATTAAGTCAGGAAAATATGTATAATATCTCAAAATGTTCATAAAAATAAGATCTATCTTCTTAAGCTATAATCATGCATTGATAATAAACTTTCATAACAAGTTTAATTAGAAGAACCATTGAACCCCCGCATGCGACTCCGAGGTTCTTCCTGTTTTAGGGTTTGCACCCCTCGGACCTTGTTTAAAATGGTCGAGCATGTTTTAGGGTTTCATTTCAATACAATTTAACTTGTCATATCATCATTATTGCTTGAGCATTGCATCGATGATATTAAAATCATAACCCCTTTACTTTTGGTGTTTGGTTCTTCCCAATAGAACACGATATCAAGATCGAGATCGAAGACCAAGATCAACAGTGTTAAAGCTTGAAGACCAATACTTGACCAACTGTAACCAAGTCAAGTACAAGGCTTATGAAGATCTGCTTATTGGTTATCAACGGGTAAAGGAAAGCATAACCCCACCATGATATTATCCTATGATTTCGAAGGCATTTCAATTCTTGCCATGATGCATACGATTCTACTTTGGTATTTTATCGACAGATAGCATACCCTATTTTTTGCATTACTCCCTTTGAGCTTATATTACCTGATCCACTACCTCTAGCATAACTAGGTTTGGCTTGTGTGCACTTCTTGAGTTTATATCTGTGTCCTGCTTAGCCATTCATACATATTGAGTCTGGTTCATCCAGATGATGTATTAGATGTAGATAATCTAGTATGACATGAGATCGAGATATACTGATGAGGTGATATAAGATTAAATATGCTAAGGCTTGTATGGGAGGCCATGGTGGGATGTGGTTTTTGTAGTCTCATGCTTGCCACCACTAGGACCCGAGTTCTTGCCTTTGGAACCGAGAAGAGCGTACAACCACACGAGGTTTATGGGGACCCCTCGATTGACTAACTTGCCTAGTAGATTCCATGAGTCACATAGTTCGGGCATTCCATTCGACATGCATTCTGGATCTTCTCGAAGGCGGTGAAGGAGGTGAATTCATAGTAGGTAGGGAAGCATGGACCGGTTTGCTTGGGGTCGATGGAGCCCCTGGTGGAACCAACCTCGCCTCACATCTCTAGGGAACGGCTTTAGGATTTGACCCATTACGGTGGAACCATATTTAGGGCGTGACCCATGGTCTCGGCGAAAGCAAGGTAAAGGTCGTTTCTAAAATCATAGAGAACATTAACCTAATCGTAAAACTTGGCAGATCAAAGTGTGCTTAAGGATTCTTCCTCATGGGTACGAGGGGGTGATCCTAGTTAGGGTTTAGATGATGATAACTTGGTGGATATCAAAATATGATGTTCAATACTTTCGAGATGTTTATCCCCTTTTAAAATATTCTGATTAGATGAAATTCTTCTCTCTCTTATTTTATAAATAAAGATGACTTTATGAAAAACAACTCCACCAGCCATAAGTCTTGCGGAGTACACCCTGTACTCACCCTTGCTTTGTTAATACTTTTGTAGCAGATTAAGTGTTCACCTGAAGAAAAGTTCGGTACTACATCGACACCGACGAGTAGCTTGGGGTTCCTGGCCGGTAGCCTGGAATCTATGGCCTGGGACGTCATCGTTATGCTTCAGGCCTCTTAGGCCATTTGTTAAGGTTTCTATACTTAATAGCATAATTTTCCTTCTGTTTTTTGATGTTTGTGGTCAGTGACCTCTGCTTGTAATAATTTGGTTCTTTGCTTAGTTATGGGCTTGCTGTAATAATTTTTGTGTCGTAGGGTCACTGAGGTGTTATCGATTATTCACTGGATATCGTCGAGCTCAAGGTTAAGCTTATGTCAGACGAAGGTATGGGATTTGTTTAGCCCTGGTCCCGGGGGTGTCACAGTAGATGGATAGTTAGGCCAAGTTATATAGATGATATTGATATCAAGAGTTTGGCTTGTTTGCAATTGAGGTGATCTGGGATTGATGGAAAACTTTGTTGAAATTAAGGCTGCCATAAAAGATGCATCATGTTGCCTCATAAACCATGTGGGTTTAAGAAGCACAAATATCCAATGAAAAAAGTGAAAAAGGGATTAATAGGCCATGATTAGTATATCATAAACATGCTAAGATTTGGTCAAGGTGTGATAGCATATGGATGTGATTTTTTGCCAAAGTAGGCAAGATGATAATATTTGTAGAAAATATTATTATCTTGACTACAAAAGCATCATGGATGAGTGGGTATAAGAATGGTTTAGCCAGGGAAAAGAGTAGGCTTTGGTAGTACTAATGATGTAATACACGATGGTTCAAGTAAATTTTCAAGAATGCACACTAATTAGAGTAGGTGGAGTTCCAAAGACTGAATCTAGATAAGGATTCCTGACTTAGCCAAATTTGGCAGATTTGTGGATTTGGACAAGTATGCAAGAGGGAAACATTGGGAGAGGGTGCAAAGGTTTATACTTGTCATCAAGTGGATGATATGGAAGGATAGATTGTGTAGATAAGATTTCATTTTTGTAATTGGTATTTGATGGGTTGAAAGCTAATGCAAGGGATTAGCTTAGGATTGATCTGGGTAAAAAGATTAGGGATTCACCTAAGTGACTCAAGATATATTTAGTTTGGGATGCTTAGTTGGAGATTGATGATCTAAACTATTGGTTTGATCCCTAAGGAAGACCTCCTAGATTGTCGCATGCTACTTCCTAAGAAAACAAGGCAATCAGAAGATTAAGGCAATTCATCAGACAGCAGATCAAGGCAATTCATCATATCAACTTATCTAACTTTACTTAGGTTACGATCGAGCCTAGTTTGAGGTAAGAATGGGTGTTTGAAGAGGCTATGATTTTGAATTAAGATAAGGATTGAAAAGGTTATAGGAAAGGTTTTGGAAAAATAGATATAAGGGTAGTTGAAAATTTTGTCTTGAAAACATAAGGAGATTATATATTGGTCTCCATAGTTTTGTTAATAGAACTTGTAAAATATTTTTTTATGGCAAGGTCATCTTGGATCAATGAAATGTTCGAACATTTGAGAATATGAAAGATGATCCAGGACATCTCTTTTGAAAAATAGATTTTGTCAACTGAGGTTTAGGTGAGAAGAAAATTATCTAATACACAATCAGATGTATGAACACAAGCAAACAAGTAAGCAAACATTGCAACACTTAATAAGAAAAAGTTTGTGTTCCCCCTGATTTTTTCCTTCTTGACAACCAATCAGGGTTGCTAAAATTGGGATGTTACAGACTTTTCCCCCTTAAAAGAATCTCGTCCCGAGATTCGTGAGAGGTGGGGTTGGGTGAGAACATCGGCTTAACAAATTTCAGCAGTGGAGTTTTAGATGAAGGAGGTTTTTAACACAAACGGCTTGGTTCGTTACGGGTCAGAGATAAGTGCTACGGCTGAGTGCTCAGGTCAAACTAGTGGAAAAGACACAGTCTTTTCCCCTTAGGACGATTTCTTGGTGGGTTTAGCATAGACTCCATTCTTTCTTCTGGAGGCGACGAGTTGAGCCTTCTTCGATCCCTTATTGCTAAGGTTAGCATTTCTGCCTTATTAGTCTTGATGCATCAGGAGTGGTGGCTAGATGGTCGACCTTAGAGTGGAGGAATTTTCCGGAGCATCTTCCCATTTTTGGAGAAATGTCGATTGTTGTACTTCTTGTAGGGTCTAACATTCTGCTTTATAGGACTGTCATCACCTAATGATGATTAGAGTTCGAACTCCTAAGATGCTTCGGTTAGTGGCTATTCTAGTTCGACTAGAAAGACGTAGTCTTTCCCCCTTAGAGCAAAACTAGGGGTGTTTGCTGAAGTCACAGACCTTCTGTATTGGAGTAAAAGGCTTATTCTGGGGGAGTGCTACACCTTTTGTTCGGAGTTGGTATCTTCTGTCGACCTTGTAGTTGTTGCTTATTGAGAGGTGCCGAAGCTGGTTAGAGTTTTAACCGGTAGGGATAATTCCATTTGCGGTTGGCAATCGAGGAAGGTGGTCCTATGGGGTATGTTTGTTTCGGGTTGGGTCTGATGCAACATCATGGGTAATACACACAAAGAAGGGCATAGTACTTTCATATCATCAAACAGGATTCATCCAGAATTAAGCAGGTTATTACCGGCTGATGGCGAGGGTACTTGACTCCTTACTAAACAGGTTTCGATATGATCCATCACTTACTATATGTTGGAAAAGTGAGTTGGTCGGGTACGAAAGACTAATTTGAGAGTTCTCCCTGGATATTGTCGCCGCACTGGGTTAGGCACCCACTTTAGTTACAGCAGTTTCTCAGGGGTGTGATGGATATACAGCTCTTCAGCAGTGAAAGTGAGAGTCGTCCCTTCTCAAGTGGCTGCTTCGACGGGTGGATCTTCCGGGCGTGGTGATTGGAAGGTGGGTTGTTACTCATTGAGGGATAGTTCCTCATTTTCAGTCTCGGGGTTCACAAAGTCTGGGAAATTTTTATGTGGGTCTTAGCTGAGATAACAGAGAAGGGGCTTCGCGACATCTTTAGAGAATCTTGAATCTTTGGGTTTCTTTCTTCCCTTTGGGGAGTAGTATTTGCAGCGTCCGGTGGTCTTGTCGCCTTAATTCTGAGAGTCGCAGCTGCTGGGAGGATCGAGCAGACTTTCGAAGATTGTTGATGAGGTATGTTTTCTGTTCCTCTAACGACTCTCGAGGCGATGCTTGGGGGAGGTTCTTGGATTGGAGATATTATGGGATTATCTTCTCGCATGCGGTCTTATGGAATTGAGTGGAAAGACACAGTCATTCCATCTTAGATCTTTACTTGGGGTCATCGAGGCAGGGGTAGATCCTTTGTCTTGGAGAATTGGCGTGACACTTGAATTGAGGTCTTCGAGTGACGCCTTATTGTGCCTACCTTGATATGGTGGTTACCTAACAAAGTCGTAAGGGTTAAACTGGGGTAGTTTTAGAGGTTAGCGACGCCTCTTCTTGGTCCTTACTTGGGGTGGGAACATGATGTCTACACACTTCTATTCTTGTAGACAGTTGTTGGGCCTCCAAGTGCAGAGGTTTGTAGAACAACAACAAGTTTCCCTTAAGTGGATTAGCCAAGGTTTATCTAACTTAGGGAGGAAGTGGTCAAACGTATCCCTCACAAGCAACCGTGAAATCAAGATACAAGAAGTCTCTTGTGTCCCCAACACACCCAATACACTTGTCAGGTGTATAGGTGCACTAGTTCGGCGAAGAGATAGTGAAATACATGTGGTATGGATGATTATAAGTGGTAACGGTGCCAGAAAAGATCTTGATGGCATGGTAGAGACTGGAAGCAAGCAAACATGTAACAGATCTAGTTGCAAACGGTGTTTCAATGCTTAGAAACAATGCCTAGGATCATAATTTCACTAGTGAATACTCTCAATAAATATATTCTCATCATGATACTACTCTTAACTACTCTCCGGTTGAAAACTCTAATACATGGTAGGGCTATAACAACACCCCTCAAAGTCCGCCTTCCCCATCTAGATAACCCCACACTGTCACCTTGAGCGCTAGATGGTTCCAACAAACACAACAATTTCATAGAGACAACCAACTCAAAATATACTCATGATAAATATTTATGAACTCTAGCCTAAGTGCCACCACTGCGTGCACGCTGTCACTTTCACACATGTGGGGAGAGCAGATATCTATTGAAGCACTTTAGTATTCATGTAGAATCTAGCCTAAGTGCCACCACAATATGCATTCTATCACTTTCACACACGTGGGGAGAGCCGAAGATCTATTAAAGCACTTGAGTAGCAAAGTAGATCTACTTGATTACAAAGCTCATGACCACAATATGATCACACATAGAGGGAGAGATGAACAAATAGCTACCGGTAGAGCCCTTAGCCTCGAAGGAGAACTACTCCCTCATCATCATGAGAATCAGCAACAGTGATGAAGCTGGCGATGGAGATCGATGGAGATGGTGGTGTAGATCGAAGGAGATAGCTCCGGGAGCACTTCCCCATCTTGGTAGGGTGTCGTAACAGAGACTTATGTCCCCCGAATCTCCCCTTCGGTGGTGGCGACGCTACAGAACTTTTCCTGGATGTATGATTGACTATTTAGGGTTTCTGCATCGGAGGCTTCTTATAGGCGAAGAGGCAAGGCGAGGAGGCAACCAGGGGGCACACCCCTGGTGGCGCGGCTAGTGTGGGCCCATGCCACCCTAGGGTGTGCCCACCATGGTGCCCTACTCCGTCTTTTCTTTGATTTTCCGTATCGTTTCAGAAAAAATAACAACTTTGTCTTTTGTCCCGTCCAATTCCGAGAATAGTCAGTTTTTAGATTTTCTGAAACCAAAAACAGTAGAAAATAGGGAACTGGCACTATGGTAACTTTTCAATAGGTTAGTTACAGAAAGTGTATAAAAATACTTCAAAGTGTAGACAAAACATAAGGCAAATGATATAAAACAAACATGGAGGATCAAAAATTATAGATACGTTTACGAAGTATCAAGCATCTCCAAGCTTAACTCCTGCTCGTCCTCGAGTAGGTAAGTGATAAAAAGAATAATTTTCTAGGTGACATGCACCATGACAATCTTGATCAAAATATTTGTAAAGCATTGATAGCATGGATAAAAGTACTCTAAGCATGAGCACGAAAGATGTGGTTCTAACAATAAGACGTATTAACTATGTTGCGACATGAAAAGATACAAACAATAGTTCATGAATAACAACTGTCAGGGGGATCACCCCCAGGTAGGCTAACCGGACACGATACAATGGCAGCAACCTTCCACCCGGCTAGGCAGCCGGACGTAAAACCCCAAAGACAGATCATAAGGAAGGCCAGACGAAGACCAAACTGGCAAACCAGGCAGCCGGATAAGAATCATCACCAAGGGCAGCTAGCTGGCTGGATCATGCCAGCCAGACAGAGCAAGGTATACCAAGACCGAACCGGCAGAACCATTAGCCGGATGAGACGAGAAAAGGCAGAAGACTATCCAGATGGAACCAACCATCCGGTCCAGACAGATCAACCGTCTAGGCTACCCTAGCCAGCCACTCAAGATAGGCAAGGTACAAGGTGACGCAGAGCATAGTGTGTAGTATGCCTAGGACGGCGGACAAGACAGAAAGGAAAATCAGACACTCGGCCCATACTGATGACTTTACCAATGACGGTTGTAAAAGTGGACAGTAGGTGGTACTGTGCATAACTGCCCGCACGGAGGCCACTGTAGATGGCGTGGAGGCATGGGCTTGACTGTGGGTACACCCCTCCATGCCGCCCACTACAGATGACCTAGCCGGCTGGGGACCGCCTGTGGGACCCGCCAGTCGGCCAGGTCGTTGCCCATGCCGCCTAGCCTATATAAGGGGCGGCAGGGGCAACATGGGAAGGGATGGAATCTCATTTATTGCTAGCCAGCCCAGATATAGCTCAAGGAGTGTTGTAGTCCCTCGTGTTCATCCCTATAGTTAGATCGGCAGGAGTAGGAGATTTACCTCACCCCAAGGGATCCAAACCTGGTACTTTTTGTGTCCCCGATGCTTGCTTGTGCCCAATCCCGCCTGTGGATGCCATCGCTCGCTTCCCTGCTCGCTCCCACACATCTATCTAGCCTTCTTAGTCTCTACCGTTTCCATAACAACGATAGTTGGAGCCCACCATGGGGCTGAGATGGTGGCGACCGGAGTGACGTTGCGCACGGGACACCGCACTTCATCCGGCGAGCGTGTGGCTTCCGGCCTCATGCTCATGCTGGGCAAGTTCGATTGCGTTATCGACAACGCGCGCTGCTTCGCCGGTGCCAGTTTTCCGGCTGGTGGATCCGTCCTGCTGTTCGGCGACCTGCCCGTCTACATCGCCACTGTGCTGGAGATTTTCGCTCGGGAAATCATCTCCTTCTCGGAGCCGTTGCCCTCAGCCAGCAGCGCGCTCATCATGCCCCGCACCGTGGAGGTGATGATGGCCAACTCCAGTCATGGCCGCCGTCCCCCTCTCGAGCACGGCAACAACTTAGGCGGCCCTTCCACTCTGCTATGCGAGAAAGGCGTGGTGGATGAGTTCATCAAGGATCTCCTCGAGATGGTGCACCCCGGGGAAAATCCGGAGGAAGCCATGGCCAAGATCGAGGCGGCGCGTGAGCGTCTCCTTCAGCAGGCTAAGGGCTTGGCTTCTGCCAAGTACTGGATGGAGAGCAACATCCGTGAGTATCACCGCGCCCACGGCCTCAGCCCGGCTAATGAAGATCCATGCCGGTTGGGCTCCGTGCAGCGCTGCGGAGGAGAAATGGGCACCCGTTTCGAGCAAGATGTCGAGCCAGCATCCCGTACGTACTTCCCACCGCCCGTGTACGACACCGTGATCAAGAATGTCCGAACGGCACGAGACGTCATGAAGGACCTACCTCACCTTGAGGGAGAGGAAATGCTGCGCCAGTTCTAGCGGGTGCAGCACCTGCTGCGCACGGCCGACGTGCAGGCCAAGGTCGGTCGGATCTCCTTCGAGACAGCAGCCGGTTCTCGTGGGAACCGCCCGACTGGGAACAGCCAGGGAGGATCTTGCCAGACCGAGTGCTCCGTGTCTCTGGGTCAGCAACCCCCGCGCTCCAAGCGTCCCCAGTCTAGCAGCAACCAACCTCGCCGCGAGCAAGGTGCCACGAGCCACCCGCCGCCGTCTAGCCAGAACCCCCCCCTCCACCCCCTTCACCATCCTGCCTCGCTGGACGGGTGGGAGCGCCCAAACCGGTTGAGCCGGATGCGTGTAACCACATCGACCTCCTGATGGAAGCTCACCTCACTGAGGAGGAGGATGCAACCATCCCTGTGTGCTTCGGGCCACGCATCCGGAAGGAGCCCTTCCCCGACAAATTCTCCCTACCACGGGACACCCCCAAGTATGACAGCAGCATGAAGCCGGAAGACTGGCTTACCGACTACGTCACCGCAGTCAGAATCGCCCACGGCAACAAGCGCGTGGCAGTTTGCTACATCCCCCTCATCCTGACCGGCTCGATGAGAACTTGGCTCAACAGCCTTGCGCCCAACAGCATCAACGCCTGGCCAGACTTCGAGAAAGTCTTCATCCGGAACTTCAACGGCATGTACAAGTGCCCAGGCAGGCCCCGCGATCTTTCTCTGTGCGTCCAGGGAGACTGCGAGTCGGATCGCGCGTACCTCGCCCGTTGGACCGAGCTGCGCAGCTCCTGCGAAGGGGTGGTGGAGAACCAGGCGATCGGTTTCTTCATCGAGGGGTGTCGCGAAGGCACGATGTTGCGCCACCGGCTGCTGTGTGACGAGCCCAAGACTATGGCGGAGCTGATGACTGTTGCCGACCATTACGCCACCGCGGATGCGGTGATGAAGAAACCCCTCTAAGTAAACGCGGAGGAACAGCCGGTTCTCACCGAGCCGGCTCGAGAGAAGCATGCCAGCCAAGGCGGAGATGCCGGTTCGTCCAGGTGGCACGGCAGCGACAGCTGCTATCAGGGCAAGCACCCAGTTGAGCAACAGATCCCGCACTACCACCAGCGGCAAGTCAATGCAGTGCAGGGCGCGCCGGCTCACAACAACAAGAGGTAGTGGAATGCTTTCACCTTCGAGCAGACGTACGATGGGCCGTGCAAGTACCACAACGGCGCCAAGCCGGCTACACACACCACTCGGCAGTGCAGCTGGACCAGGCAGATCAAGGAGCAGGATGATTTTCGCCCTCTCCCCCCACCCCCTCCTGATGGTCCCCCAACACTGACTAGGGCAGCCGGCAACAACTGCGACAACGGAGGCTACCCCCAGCACCACGAGAACTACTACATCTTCAAGGTCGAGCCGATTGACAATTGCGGCCGGAAGCAGTGCAGCGCGGAGGTGAACGCCGTCGTTCCCCCGACTCCCCTGCGCCTCAACTGGTCTGAGAATCCCATCACTTGGATCCAGGAGGACCAGTTGGACGTACTCCCGAATCCCGGGGGCTATGCGATGGTGCTAGTCCCCTCATCATCTCCGACGTGCGCACCTGCCGGTTCTCACGTGTGCTGCTGGACAGTGGGAGCAGCCTCAACCTGCTCTACCAGTCCTCCATGGAGAAGATAGGCATCCGGGAGTGCGACCTACAGCCCTCAACCACTATGGTCCACGACGTCGCGCCTAGGCCACCGTGCGTCCCGCTAGGAAAAATTTGGCTGGATGTCATATTCGGTTCGTAGGTCAACTTGCGACACGAGCCAATCTGGTTTGAGGTGGTCAACCTCGCTAGCACCTACCATATCCTTCTTGGGCGCCCTGCCCTCACAAAGTTCATGGCGGTCCTCCACTATGCATACCCAAAAATGAAGTTGCCGGGGCCGAACAGTGTGATCAATGTGGCCAGCTGCTATAGACGATCCCTGGCCTGCGCGAAGGAAGGCGCCAAGATAGGTGAGGCCCTGCTCATCACCGAGGAGAAGCGCGAGATGATGCGCAATGTGCCATGCTACAGTACGAAGTGCCTGCTGGCATGAAGCCATATGGGGACATGGCGTTCAAGCCGTCGAAGGAGACCAGGTAGATCCTGCTCGACCCGGCTGACCCCTCCAAGTGCGTCACCCTCGGTGCCGGCTTGGACAGCAAATAGGAAAGCACGCTCATCGACTTCCTCCATGAGAATCAGGACATCTTCGCATGGTCTCCCAAATACATGCCGGGTGTACCGAGGGACTTTGCCGAGCACTCGCTTCATGCGCGTCCTGACGCCAAGCCGGTCAAGCAGCCCCTCCGTCGCTTTGCGGAGGACAAGAGGAAGGTCATCGACGACGAGATCGCTCGGCTACTTGCTGTCGTCTTCATCATGGAAGTATACCACCCAGACTGGCTGGCCAACCCATTCCTGGTGCTGAAGAAAAACAAGACCTGTCATATGTGTATCGACTACACGATTTTGAACAAGGCCTGTCCGAAAGACCCCTTCTCCCTGCCCCGTATTGATCAAGTGATTGAATCTACAGCCGGCTGCAGTCTGCTTTCCTTCCTTGATTGTTATTCTGGCTATAATCAGATCCGACTGAATCCGCTTGATCAATTAAAAACGTCATTCATCACCCCGTATGGGGCTTACTTCTATGTAACCATGCCCTTTGGCCTGAAGAATGCAGGTGCTACTTATCAGCGTTGCATGCAGAAATGCTTGCACTTCCAGATCGGACGAAATGTGCACGCGTACGTGGATGATGTCGTCATCAAGACGAAGGAGAAGCAGACCTTGTTGGAAGATCTCGGAGAGACATTCGTGAAACTTCCGCCGGTACAAAATGAAGCTGAACCAGGAGAAGTGCGTGTTCGGCGTGCTAGCCGGGTAGTTCCTCGGTTTCCTCATATCGAGCCGAGGAATCGAGGCCAATCGGGAGAAGATCGCGGCCATCGATAGGATGCAACTGCCCAAGAGCTTGCCCGGCATCCAGAAATTCACCGGCTGCTTGCCTTCCCACAGCCGAATCGTCAGCCAACTTGGGGAGAAGGCCCTGCCACTGTACCAGCGGATGAAGAAGACAGACAAGCTCACCCGGACTACGCAGGCGGATGCTGCATTCCATGACCTCAAGCGCATGCTGTCCATGGCACCGGTTCTCGCCACGACGGCCACGAAGGAGCTGATGTTGCTCTACGTAGCCGCCACTAACCGGGTCGTCAGCGTCATCCTGTCGGTGGAGCGCTACGAGGAAGGCAAGGCCCAGCCGGTTCAGCGACCCGTCTACTACCTCAGCGAGGTACTCTCCCTCTCCAAGAAGAACTACCCCCACTACCAGAAGATGTGCTACGGCGTGTACCTGGGTTGCAAAAAGCTCAAGCACTACTTCCAGGAGCACCCGCTTACCATGGTGTCCACCGCTCCGTTGGGCGAAATCTTTGGCAATAAGGACGACACAGGCCGGGTAGCCAAGCGGGCCATCGAGCTGGCCGCCTACTGCATCCGGTACGAGTCGCGGATCACCAACAAGTCCCAGGCGGTGGCAGACTTTTTCGTCGACTGGGCAGAGAGCCAGTACCTGCCGCCAGTTCCAGATTCCGACTACTGGAGGCTGCACTTTGACGGCTCGAAGATGCGCGGGGGCTTGGGAGCCGGCATTGTGCTGACCTCGCCCAAGGGAGACCGGTTGGAGTACGTGTTGCAGATCCACTTCACCGCATCGAACAACGTCGCCGAGTACGAAGCTCTCATGCACGGGCTCCAGCTCGCGAAAGGCATCGGCATCCGCCGGATCCTTTGCTTTGGCGATTCGGATCTGGTGGTGCAGCCAGTATCCGGCAAGTGAGACGCTCGGGATGCCAACATGGCCTTGTACCGGTTCCGCGTGCAGCTGCTCAGTGCTGGCTTCGAGGGATGCAAATTCCATCACGTTCCCCGTGCCAACAACGAGGCCGCCGACGCGCTCACGCGAGTCGGATCCACCAGAGTGGCTATCCCGCCCGGAGTCTCCTTGGAGCATCTTCGCAATCCCAACATCACCCCCTCTCCAGAATCCGAGTCCATCATCTGGGTAGCGGACCTAGGGGCTGCCGGCTCGAAAGAGCTGGGCCCCGCTATTGTGCCCTCCGGCTCGAAAGACCCGGGGGCTGCCTCCTCCTTAGGCAAGTCGTCATCGAGCAAGGCGAAAGGCCTGGGGGCTACCGATTCAGGCATCCCACCCTTCCGCCCTCCGGATGAGCTCCAGATCCTGCCGGCTAGCATCTTCACCATCCGGGAAGTTCCATCCTGGGCCCAGCCCTTCATGAACTACCTCCTCAACGACGAGCTCCCGAATGACGAGGTGGAGGCAAGGCAGATCCGGCGCCGCACACACACGTACACCATCATCAACAAGGAGTTGTACAAGTGCAGCGCTGCAGCCGTCTTCCAGCTGTGCGTCAATGTGGATACCGGCTACCGGATGTTGAAGGAAATCCACCAGGGGGAGTGCGGTCACCATGCCTCATCTCATGCCCTGGTGTCGAAGGCAATGCGCCACGGATTCTACTGGCCCACCGCCGCGGAGGATGCGGACCAGCTGGTTCACGCGTGCAATGGGTGCCAGCGGTTCGAATGGCTAAGGCACATGCCGATCTCTGCGCTCAAGACCATCCCGATTACGTGGCCCTTCACGGTTTGGGGGATGGAGATGGTCGGCCCCTTCAAGCGATCTCGAGCCAGCATGACCAACTTGCTTGTGGCGTTGGACAAGTTTACCAAATGGTTCAAGGAGAAGCCGATCCGGAAGCTGGACGGTGCCACCGTCGTTACCTTATTCCACGACATCATTATCCGGTTCGGCAAGCCCCATAGCATCATCACCGACAATGGAACGACCTTCGCCAAGGGGGCCTTCGCCCAATTCTGCCACAACAATGGGATCCGATTGGACCCCGCATCCGTCGCTCACCCGCAGTCCAACGGGCCAGTGGAAAGAGCCAATGACCTGGTGTTAGCCAGAATCAAGCCGCGGCTGATCGAGCCACTAGAGCGATCACCCGGCTATAGTCGAGGAGCTCCCGGCTGTGCTATGGAGTCCCCGCACCACCCCGAACAGATCAACCGGCTTCACACTGTTCTTCCTCACCTATGGCTCGGAGGCAGTCCTCGCGGTGGACATCGAGTTCGACTAAGCCCGCAAGCTCCTTTACACGAAGAAGGAGATCCAGGAGACAATGCAGGATAGCGTGGACCTCCTCGAGGAGGCCCGCGAGCTGGCCTTATCCAGATCGGCTATCTACCAGCAAGGGCTGCCATGGTACCACTCCAATCGCATCCGGCCGGTCGCATTCTAGGAGGGCGACCTGGTGCGCCGGCTAATACAAGACACGAAGGGAATACACAAGCTATCTCCTTCGTGTGAGGGCCCCTTCATCATCAGCAAGGCGCTGCACAACAACTCCTACTACCTCATCAACGCGCAGCAGCCGCGCAAGAACAGGATGGACAAGGACGAGGAGACAGAGCGACTGTGGAATGCAGACCTGCTCCGACCGTTTTACACTTAGTCACAAAAATAAGTGTATATATCCAGAACCCTGAATGAATGAAAGATATGGAACCCTGGCTGACGCTTGGGGTATCCTTGCCAGACATTCTGTTGTTATTTGCTTTCTGATTAAAACCTGCAGCAATTTTTCCGGCTTCCGTCGACCCCCAATCGTGGGGGCTCGCCGGTTGGCCCGCCCTGACGATTCCGTAAACTGACTGAGTAGTGTGCGATGATGCCAGAGGCCCACTCTTCGTCTCTACTACAGACCTCAACCCGGCTGTCCGTCTAGCAAGAGCAAAAGCTCGAGGGCATCCCACACAAAAAAGGCGAAAGATGCGACAGATCGGACATTCTGGCCATGTGCTTAGTTGGTGTTTTTCCGGATACTATGCCTCTAGTACCGTGCGTGATGTATTGTCAGCTCCCTTCGGCTCTAGCTCGAGTCCACAACCCGGCTGTCCGGCCAGGTGCAGCGTAAACAGCATCGCGCACGAGAAAGTGACTAAGTGTTTAGACAAGCACGAGCTAGTTTTGGAAAAATAAAAATTCGGTTCGGATAGTAAAATAACATGTAACATGACAACGTATTGATAAGAAATCATTTATGTATGTTTATTTTTGCACAAATCACACCGAGACGGAAATCAGAGAAGGAAGATTCAAAGCACCTATCTGCGGTTGCCACTCTGAAACTCGGGGGCTACACCCAGTGAGTGCGCTGGCGCGCCCCCACTAGAAGCGTTTTGCGTTTGGCTGAAGGGTGCGTCAGTCGGACGGAGAGAAAGGATAAAGCCAGACGGAATGCAAAGGCACCACCCGCCTCGTTTCTGACCAAGCACCGCTAGTCGGGCAAGCCACGCAAATCTAGCCAGAAAGAGGAAATACGAAAAGAGGAAAGAAAGAAAGAGAAAGATAGAAGGGAGAAAGGAGAGATAAGATAAGGAAAGTAATAGAGAAAAAGGTCCAGGGAGCAACCAAACAGGCATAGTCAGATCACGGTGCAGCTTCCCTGATCCGGCTACGCGAGCGGCAGTCGGGAAGGCAAGGTGGAAGGGCAGATCATCGCCAAGCTAGAAGTAGAAGAGCACAAGTAAAGACTCGCAAAAAATACAAGACAAAAGCAAGATGACGCCGGCTGGAGTGGACCAGCCGGAAAATCCAGTCGACCAAGGCATAAAGATAATGGGTGCACGAAGGAAAACCTAGCCAGATAATTAAAACGACGGAGGACGATGCCCCCGCATATCCAGATTGTTCAAACACCACAAGTACAAAAAGCTAAAAAGTTATTTATAGCTACGCCCGGCATCTCGGGGTCTTCCTCTTCTTCAAACGGCTGGGGCCTTGCCGTGGGGAGCGGCCGAGCCGGCCCCGCCCGATTAGGAAGACGCCTCTGCGCCATCTGCTCCCACGCCATCGGATCTTCCCTCGCCGTCCATGAGCACCTCATCGATGTCGGCGTAGCCGGAGATCGTGATGGCGGCGGAGCGGATCCCGGGGTAGGACTAGCGCACAACGGCAAGATCTGCGCCGGATCGGAAGTCGTCCACCAGCTTGTCGAGGCAGGCGTCCTTGTACCAGGAGAGCATAAGGGCCAGCGCCATTTCGGAGCCGATGCGGGCGGCCAGGTCCAGCAGCCGGTCGATGGCATTCGGCGCGTCACCTAGCTTGATCGCCAAGGCCCCCATGGTCTCTGGCAGGAGCTCTGTCGGGAAGATGAGGTCATGGATGCCGGCCATAGCCTTGCGCAGGTTGGAGGCGTCCTCCCCAAACTGCGCCACCAAGTCCCGTACGGCAGCCTTTTCACTCGGGCAACCTGATGCACCCGATCGTAGGCAAGAGCATCTACTTGGGGGTAGAAGCCTTGGGATCAGAGGGGCAAGTCAAAAGGGGTAATCCGGTAGAAGGCAGTCAGATGGAATGAAAAGCAAAAGACATGAGACTTACCCTTGGCAACGAGGCCGATGTCCATCAGCTCCCCGTCGAGGAACTCGGAGTGATCCTTCAGCCGGTTGGCCTCCTTATCCAGGAGGTTGAAGGCTGGGGCCCGGCTGGCGAGGGCGTCATCCCGCTCCTTGAGGGTGGCCTCCAGCTGGTTGACCTTGGAATGACACTCATTGTTCTGGAGCTGGAGCGCGGCGTTGTCCCGGCTGAGGCGCCCGTTGGAGCATTTCAGCCGGTCAATTTCGCATTGCGCGTAGACCGTGACGGCAGCAACGGATGAAAAAGGGCGCAAATAAGAAGATGCCGGAAGAAAAACAAAGTGAAAAGGAACGCAAGAGAGAAAGGGTGGGAGAAGTTTACTCCGTGCGGTCCCTCGCGTAGCTGCCAGCAGCTTCGCGGCTTCCTCGTTGGCACCGGCCAGCGTCGCCCGAAGCTTCTTGCACTCTTGGAGCCCGACCTCGAGGTTCACTTCGAGGGTCTGCAGGGAGGCCCCCGCCTCCACTGGCAGCGGTGCCAGCGGTCCGGATAGGGCAGCCGGGGCATCGCGGATGGCCGCCTGCACTTCGTCGCCTCGTCGTCGGAGTCCATGTCCTCCACGATCACCGTGTCCTTGCTGCCGCGAGAGCCTCCTACGCTGGCTGATGAGCCCCCATCCGGTCTAGAGGTTACATCCGGCTGGCTCATCGTGTGCTCGGGCGCGACTAGAGTCGGTTGGGCCGCGGCCACCGGCTCTGGCGGGGGCATGGTCTTGGTCGAGGGAGGCAGAGCTGCCATCGAGGGGGCATCCGGCTGGGGAGGAGGATCGTGAGGCGGTGAAGCAGAGGGCGCGCTACGAGCCGGGCTCGCAGCAAAGGAAAGAGCATCACTATAAAAAGAAGGCAGGATCAAAACAATAACAAGGGCAGATGCGGGAAAAAGAAAGAGCAAGAAAGAAAACAAATGCAAGAAACTTACCCCTGCACCACGGGTGTGGACCTCTTCCGGCCACCCGTGGTCCGGCCAGGGAGCGTAACGACCCCCACCTGGCTGCGCTTTGCAGCCGGGTCTTCAGTCGCGGCGGCGCTTCTCGAGGAGCCCTCGCCGGCATGCTTCCGGGTAGGATCGGGCGGCGCGGTGCCGTTGTTCTCTTCCGGAGCGGGGACGTGCGGGTCTTCCACCGCCTCATCGCCCTGGCTGGGGAAGAAGCCCTCCTCGCCATTTGAGCCCTCGCCGATGGTCCGGCGCGGGCGTGGCTCGGAGAGGTCGGCGGTGAAGACGTGGAGGGGCGTGTCGCCCTCCTCCCGGATGATGCAGGGGAAAATCTGCAAGAAAAGACGGCAGTCAGGACCGGATAAGGAAGTTTAGCCGGATAAGGCAAGAGAGAAAGGAGGAATAAGAAAAAGGGCAAGTGTACTTACCCAGGGTGCGCGATTCTCGCGCGTATAGGGAGCCAGACCAATGCTCCAGTCGGCTTTTATCTTCTCCTTGGTGATCATTCACACCCACTCGTAGAGATTAGCGAATGGGGGGTAACGTCGGGAGAGCCGGGTCACGGCGGGAGAGCCACCCGAAATAGTAGCACATCTTGTGCGCTCGTTGCTACAGGGGCATCATTAGCCGACTAGCTCATCTCAGCGTCATGTCAATGCCGGCTAGGCCAGCCGTGACCAGCGCCCTCATCCGCTGGAGAAGATCGTCTGACTCCACCTTGGCGCCAAAGATCTTCTCCTCCCAGTGCGCCCAGCTGGACTCCATGTCCTAGAAGGTCGGGAGGTTCAGTCGGTCTCCATACCCCAAGTTCGTACATAGAAGTACGTTTGCTACCATAGTTTAACCATGTCGTGCAGCTTGAACTTGGGGTACCCAGTTTGCATGCAGGAGTAGATGGAGGCGCTGCCGCAGGGCACGAGCGGCCCTTTGGCATACTACACCTACAGCCAGATCAAGAAGAACCGGAAGAAGAGCCCGAGATCCGGCTGGATCCCGATGTAGCATTTGCAAAATGCCACAAAATGGGCCAGAATTCTGATTGCATTCGGCCCGAGATGGTGGAGGCGGAGATCAAAGTGGCCGGAAAGGCCAGGCCGTGCGCCAGGTGCACGAGAAATACGATGCGCTCGCCGGCTTGAGGAGCCGCCGAGACTTTGCCAGCCAGGGCAAGGCGGACCCCTACCTCGCCGGCGGTCGGGAGGAGGCGTGACCGCCAGTATTTCTCCACCTGCGCCTCCGTCACGGAGGAGCCGCACCAGGCACCTCGACTTTCAGCCATGGCAACAGCGGTGGAGTGCGGCGGAGAGGAAGAAGGAGGAGAGGAAGGTGAAAGGGGAGCGGCGGAGGAGTGCCGATGACCCGTCGCTCTAGCATGGAAATGGCTACAGCGCTGGCGGAGCGAAGCATAGCAAAGTCGTTGGCGATGCAAGGGCAAGGCGGAGGTAGAGGGCAGAGAGGGAGCGCAGCATCGTAGGCAAGGAAGAGGGGAGAAAATGGCATGTGGCGGCTGGGGGCGCCGCGGCCTCTACTTAAAGGGGACGGGAGGCAAACCGCCAGCTCGCCACGTGGCAGCCCCCCACAGACCCCAGCGGCGGCCGGATCCTTTGTCATGGCTCGCAAACGCATAGAGGATCCCACGCGTGGGAGACGGGGCGCGGACAGCGGTTCCCGAGGCGACAGGCGATGCGACCCCTCGACGCACGTCCTCCCACGACCATCATTGCGCATGGATGACATCAGTGATGACGCATCCGGACAGTGCAACCACCAAATTTCAGCCGGCAAAAATTTCAAACTAGCTTTTTGAGCCCGCGCACATTTATCCTAAGGGCGGAATCTACACGCGCTCGGGGTTTAGTGTCGGGGGATCACCCCCGGGTAGGCTAACCGAACAGGATACAATGGCAGCAACCTTCAAGCCGTCTAGGCAGCCAAACGTAAAAACCCAAAGACAAATCATAAGGAAGGCCATACAAAGACTAAACTGGCGAACCAGGCAGCCGGATAAGAATCATCGCCAAGGGCAGCTAGCCGGATGGCTCATGCCAGACGGACAGAGCAAGGTAGACCAAGACTGAACCGGCAGAACCATCAGCCGGATGAGATGAGCAAAGGCATAAGACTAGCCGGATGGAACCATCCACCCGGTCCAGACAGATCAACCGGATAGGCTACCTAGTCGTCCACTCAAGACAGGAAAGGTATAAGGTGACGTAGAGCACAGTGCGCAGTACGCCCAGGACGACAGAAAAGATAGAAAGGAGACTCAGACACTCGGCCCATACCGATGAATTTACCGATGACGTTTGTAACAGTGGAAAGTAGGTGGTACTGTCCATAACTGCCTGCAGGGCGGCCACTATAGATGGCGTGGAGGCATGGGCTTTACTGTGGGTACACGCCCTCCATGCTGGCCACTGTAGATGACCTAGCCGGCTGGGGCCTGCCTGTGGGACCCGCCAGTCGGCCAGGTCGTTTCCCACGCTGCCTCGGTCTATATAAGGGCGGCAGGGTCAACATGGCAAGGGTTGGACTCTCATTTATTGCTAGCTAGCCCAGATACAGCTCAAGGAGCCTTGTAGTCCTTCGCTTTCATCCCTATAGTTAGATCGGCAGGAGTAGGAGCTTTACCTCACCCCGAGGGCTCCTAACCTGGGTACTTCTTGTTTCCCCGATGCTTGATTGTGCCCAATCCCTCCTGTGGACGTTGTCGCTCGCTTCCCTGCTTGCTCCCACACCTCTATCTAGCCTTCTTAGGCTCTGCCGTTTCCATAACGACGACAACAATACATTGAAAGATGTTTGTTTGTTTCACATATAGAAAACATAGCTTAGTGGCATTCAGCTTCCCCCTCATGGAGTAGAAAAATATAAATGCATAGGACACCTTCAAAGTTCAAGAACAAGCAATATCAACATTATGAATCAATCAATAAGTTTTGGAACAATGCACATAGAACTAAGAATGACAACTATGCTCTCTTAATTGGTGCCTAAGTATAGAAGGTGGAGACTCAATATAAAAGTGGAAGAAAGGCCCTTCACAAAGGGTAGCAGGGATTTCAAGTTTCATAAAGAGATTCCAAAAATTATGGTACTTGTTATCTTTCAGCTCTCACTGCACCTCATAAGCATCTTGAAGTGATTAAGGTTAAAGTGAACAAAATATGGAGTATATGCTTGACAAAGTATAAGTTTGCAATCTCATGTCCCTTGAATACGAGGGCTGCTCCTCATGCTACTCAACTTAGTCACCTGTAAGTTCTTGTTATAGTAAGTACATGTGTATCATAAAGAACTGCCAACGGGGTACCCCTTGCACATGATACAGGAGCTATCCCATAATCAAAATGACAAGGCAAGCAGACAATGAACATATCGGCAATCTTCTTATTTACCATGGGAAAATGGTGCTTTTATCTCTCTTTCCTCTTTTCAGTATGTCTCTTTTTTATAAGAATAAAAGTTCATAGATTGCTAACTATGGTGATGCTGCAAGTTTCCACCATGATTAGGCATGGCTTAGGATAGCTTCCCAGGCGTTTCTCTAACACACATACATAACTCCATGGACTTACAAGCTCCCCTTTTATTTCACAACGATAACATCTGCAAACAAAAGAGCATGATATCAACTATGTACAGTGTACAAGTACAATGTTGAAAGCGTTCCCAATGAAACCATGGTTCTGCTAATTCCAATGTATAAGTGCAAGCATATACAACATAGATGACACAATGTTTCAAGTTTATTAAGGGGCAAGAAAAATAAAGTGTGCCATCAAGTTTGTGAGAGCTTTAATCACTAAGTTTCACATAACAAGTTTAATTTGGAAGATAGAAAAAAAAGAATATACTTGGAATGGTGTAACACGCCATGCATAGGAATTTATAGTGGACACTTTGTAATAACTTGGATTATTGGGAGTTGGATGCATGAGTAGAACTTACTCAATGCACGTGGAGGCTAGCAAAAGACTGGGAGCGACCAACTAAGAGAGCAATAATGGCCATAATCATGCAGAGCGACAAAACATTACTAATCAAAGCATAAAGTGGTACTACAAGTCAAGGAATAAATGATCATAGAGTCTATGGTGACTTTTTCATAGTCATAACATGGTGTGAGCATGTGCCAAGTAAACCTAAACAAAGCATCAAAGGATAATACCACAATACTATGCTTTTGTATGCTAAAACAACCATGATTCCTTCAAGGCACATTAAGCAATCCCAATTGTTTGGAACAAGTCATGCTACAGCAATAATCACTAAGCATAAGGTCAAAACAACATCTAGAATGACATGCTAAAGTCTAAGTCATCGTCAAAGAAAGCTCGTTCTTGTACTATTCAAGCAAGAACTTTCTACCCCTCTCCAACACCAATCAACTTATTTGCAACAACACAGCGAGAACAGGGGTCCAAACTACTTTTTTCAAGAAAACTAAGCAAACTAAAATGAAAACTAAGACGCTCCAAGAGTAACACAAAAACAATAAAAACGAAGTGTCTAGAAAGACCTGAGATTTTTATTAATGAAGAAGGGGATGCCTTGGGCATCCCCAAGCTTTGACGCTTGTACATCTTGAATATTTCCTGGGGTGGCACAGGGTGGCATCCCTAATATTGAGATTTTTTCCATTCTTCATCTCATTACATCATTCTTTCTCTACACCTAAAAATTTTCCTTCATACAAAACTTCACACAATCTTCATTAGCAACATTAGTGTATTCAAAATATAATAGACCCTTGGGTTCTAGTTTTAGTACAGCAAAACTTTCACTAAAAACACAAGCTACTGTAGAAATTCCCTCAAAAAGCTCAATTTCCCCAAAAGAACCCAAAAAGGAATCAATAAGAAGCAAATGCAAATAATGGCAGACATCTGTGAAAACAGACCAACATGTAGAAACCGATTTCTTTGAAGACCTTATGATAATTAAATCAAAAAGTTCTGAACTAACTAAAGTTAGCTAACATATAAGATCAGTCCGACTTACGGATATTTTACATGAATTTTTACGGTGGAGCACAAAAATCTGTTTCGGGACATCAACTCCCCAAATCTTACTTCCCTCTCATTAGAGGTTATTCTTGGCACAAAAAGAAAATAAAAAGTATAAGGAGAGGTCATTACAGAGGTAATAACTTCCAAGACACAAGAAAACTTTTGCGTTATCTCCCAATAAGTACTTTTCTTTAACGCCTTTAAGTTAGGCTAGATAGTTTGAGAAGATGCTCACATAAGAAATATGAATTGAATTAAAAGAGAACATCAAGAATAAAATTCAAAACACATTTAAGTCTAACCCACTTCCTATGCATGGGAATCTTGTATGCAAATAAATTCACAAAGAACAAAGTGACAGGCATAGGAAGATAAAACAAGAGTAACTTCAAAACTTTCAGCACATAGAGAGGTGTTTCAGTACCATGAAAACTTCTACAACCATATTTTCCTGTCTCATAATAATTTTTAGTAGCCTCATGAATAAACTCAACAATATAACTATCACATAAAGCATGCTTTTCATGATCTACAAACACATAATTTTTATCAAGCTGAAAAATAGTGGGAGTAAAACCTTTAAACCCACTCTTAACAATTTTATAACAAGATGACTGATCATTCAATATAGGACCATCATCTAGAGCTTTATAATAAACATTTTCTAAGCAAAACTCTTTAGTACCATGCATTTCGAAGTTAGGCACAAATATAGGATTATCATAGATAACTGGAGCATAACTATTATCACAAGTTTTACCCATAGAAGATATTTCAAAAGAATCCACAAGAACATAACATTCATCCTCCTTTGCTAAGCATGGGGGATAATCAAATAATATAATAGGTAAAGAGTTACCCTCATTAGAAGGTAGGCATGGGTATATCCATTCTTCCTCCTCTTGACCATCACTCTCCCCCTCTTTTTCATCTAATGAGCTTTCAAGTTCAGCAGTTTCGTCTTCCATAGGCTCCTGCAAGGCATTAGTCTCTTATGTTTGTGGAAATCACCTATTAAAATATTCAAGAATATAGCCATTTTCTTCCTTGTAATTATCAAAGTAAAATTTAAGTATCTCATAAACCTCATATTCATAAGGTGTATCATCAGTATATTCAAACAAATTGGCAAGTTTAAATGCAATCTTGAAGGCAATAAATTCTTCAATTTGTTCCACATCATAAAAGTCATAATTTCCTTTAACATAAGAAGATATGGTAACATTATCATTATACTAACAATGAAAAGGTAGGTGTTTATACCTCCTACATCAACAAGATTTATCAAAGAAATAAGTAACATTATAAGTAGAGCACACCTCTCTAGCAATAGTATTCAATTTATCAATTTGTTCCCATAAGTGTTTTCCTTTTTGTGACAAATGGTGTTCCTTATAATAATTCTTTTGTTCTTCCATGAACCCACCTTGCGAATAAGAACTAGTTTCAAAGAAACCATCCATTGATAGAAAGCATGACAAATCAAGGCAATAACAGACCAACAACTAGAGTGGGAACTAATTTTTTTGTGTGTTTTTGATAAGAGAAAGCAAACCAAACTAAACTATTTTTTTGGACTTTTTGATAAAAAGAGGCAAACAAAAGCAAGAAAAAGAAACTAAGCAAAACAAAAAAAAAGTAAAGAGAAAGGTTGTGAAGGAATCCCCTTGTGAATCCGTCCTTAGCCTCCCTGGCAACGGTGCCAGAAAAAGTTTGATGTCTACGCACTTCTATTCTTGTAGATAGTTATTGGGCCTCCAAGTGTAGAGGTTTGTAGAACAGCAGCAAGTTTCCCTTAAGTGGATTACCCAAGGTTTATCGAACTCAGGGATGAAGTGGTCAAAGGTATCCCTCTCAAGCAACCCTTCAATCAAGATACAAGAAGTCTCTTATGTCCCCAACACACCCAATACACTTTTCAGGTGTATAGGTGCACTAGTTCGGCGAAGAGATAGTAAAATACAAGTGGTATTGATGATTATAAGTGGTAACGGTGCCAGAAAAGAGCTTGATGGCATGGTAGAGACTGGAAGAAGCAAACATGTAACATATCTAGTTGTAAATGGTGTTTCAATGCTTAGAAACAAGGCCTAGGGATCATACTTTCACTAGTGAACACTCTCAATAAATATATTCTCTTTATGATACTACCCTTAACTACTCTCTGGTGGAATACTCTAATCCATGGTTGGGATATAACAACACTCCTCAAAGTCCGCCTTCCCCATCTAGATAAACCACACTGTCACCTTGAGCGCTAGATGGTTCCAACAAACAAAAAAAATTCATAGAGACAACCAACTCAAAATATACTCATGATAAATATTTATGAACTCTAGCCTAATTACCACCATGCCGTGCACGCTGTCACTTCCACACACATGGGGAGAGCAGAGATCTATTGAAGCACTTGAGTATTTATGTAGACTCTATCCTAAGTGCTACCTCGGTATGCATGTTGTCACTTTCACACACGTGGGCAGAGTCGGAGATCTATTAAAGCACTTGAGTAGCAAAGTAGATGTCCTTGATTACAGAGCTCATGACTACAAATGATCACACATAGAGAGAGAGATGAACACATAGCTACTGTTAGAGCCCTTAGCCTCGAAGGAGAACTACTCCCTCCTCATCTTGGGAATCAGCAACGGTGATGAAGATGACGATGGAGATCGATGGAGATGGTGGTGGAGATAGAAGGAGATGGATCCCGGGGCACTTCCCCTTCCCGGCAGGGTGCCGGAATAGATAATTTTGTCCCCCGAATCTCCCCTTCAGTGCTGGCGGCGCTGCGGAACTTTTCATGGTTGTATGATTGACTAATTAGGGTTTCTGCATCGGAGGCTTCTTATAGGCGAAGAGACAAGGCGAGGAGGAAGCCAGGGGGGCCACACCCCTGGTGGCGCTGCCAGGGAAGGCCCGCGCCACCCTAGGGTGTTCCCACCTTGGTGCCCTACTCCGTCTCTGCTTTGATTTTCCGTATTGTTCCAGAAAAAGTAGTAACTTTGGCTTTTGTCCCTTCCAATTCCGAGAATATTCATTTTTTTAGCTTTTCTGAAACCAAAAACAACATAAAACATGCAACTGGCACTGTGGCAACTTGTCAATAGGTTAGTTCCAGAAAGTGTATAAAAATACCTCAAAGTGTATACAAAACATAAGACAAATGATATAAAACAAGCATGGAGCATCAAAATATATATATACGTTTACGACGTATCAGGACATTATAGCTTTTAGAGGGGTGGTATTAACTTGAATTATTTGTTTTGCTTTGGTTCGATGGAGTAGACTCGTTGACCTCAGGCATCCTTATCTTCAGGAGTCTTGGGGAATTTGTGTTATGGCGAGGACTTCCCTTTGATTCGGTAGAGGGTTGAATAGGATCATTGCTCCTTTAATTCCTTTGGGGGCAATTAGAACTAGGAACGAATAGGGGTTGTCGGAGATTTCTTTATGTGGCCAACCTGCTGAGGAGAGGTTTCAGGTTATGGGATTAGGGGTGTTGGTGTGGGGATACACAAACAAGGGTTCTAGGAAATAGGGTTGAATGATCCTATGGATACAAGCAACACGTTCAAAAAATCAAACATTAAACACATGACGAGCGAACGAGGCGTACCATAGGTACTAAGGGGTTACGATGCGCATAAAGGGAATCTTGTACTGGGGTTATTGGTCCTAGGTACGGACGTCACGAGGATCTTGACATCGGTCTTGCCATCTGGGTTGTTAATGTCGTTCTTGATCCCATAAGGCGATGACGGACTATGTTCATATGGCGATCTTGTATTATCCTTTGTCGTTGTTATCTCCTTTAGTTTGCGTGTCTCTGCGTCTCTTCATATAGGTACCTTAGTCTTTGCAGTTTCTAAGTCAAACTTGTTTTTGAAAACAGAACATTTGGAGGTAGACGAGAGGTAGAGTAAGCCAGTTTCAGATAGTTTAAGTCAGAGAAGGTGAGATAAGGAATCTTTCGAAAATCTTTTGAGAAAATAGTTTTCAAAAGCTGGTGTTTTCAGATATGGTGGTTGTTCTGTCTAACGTCCATGCTAACTAAGGTCTTCTATATTCAGGATGGCTCTGATACCATGTCTGAGGGACCCCGGATTTACGGTCCGAGAATCCCGTTATGCCTACAATTCACGTTCCCATGATCAGAGAGTCGTGAGTATAACCGAAGAGTATCATTACAACATCCAAAAAGTAGCGAGTACAAAACTTACATGTCACATCCCAAAATTTTCCAAATTTTGAAATGTGAAAATAAATAAACAAAAGAAATAATTGTTGAAATTTAGGGTGAAAAGAAACTTTTTTCTTCTAAATGGAAACACCAAAACCCTTCTTGAACAAATTTGAATGAAAAGGGAATCCAACAAAAATTTCAATCAAGTGAAATGCATTCATCAATGAATGTATCTTGAAATTTAAACACTTGGGAAAATAAACCAAAACCCTAAAACCCTAATGGAATAAACCATTTCCAAGATCTCTCAATGACTATGGATTTGATCCATATAAAAATCTATCAACAAACATTTATAAATGATCAAAAATGATAAAAAATATATAATAAGGTCACAGAAATTGGTTTCATTCAATTTGGAGCCATGGATAAAAACTTATGAATTTAATAAGATAAAAGGAATTAATTTCCAAGGCTAATAAAGCTCCTATATAAAAATCCATACCAAAATTTTGAGCAAAGTAATCCTAAAAGGATTTAAAAGTATAAACAAATATTATATAAAATTGTACAAATTGGAATCACCAATTTTGGATTTATAAATAAAAATATATGGATTTTATAAGGCAAAGAAATAAATAAATAAATAAATAAATAAAGAATATTTAAAAGCCCAATTAAATCTTGGCCAAATCCATAAAAAATGGAATGAAAATTTATTGAATAATAAAAAGGAATAAAAGATTACTTAAATAAAACTATATGGGCTTTGAACCATATTCAATTTTATTTAAATAAAGAGAAATTGCCTAAACTAAATACATAATAAATCCCAAGAAATTTACTTGGAAGAAAATTTAAACCTCGAGTTAAATCCATAAGAAAATGGAATAAAGATAATCCACATAAAATAAAGGGATAAATAATATTCAAATAAAATTATATGGCATTAACCAAATTCAATTCTATTTAAATGTAGACAAAATCCCTAATGTAAATGAATAATTAAATCATGAGAAAATAATAAATTGGAATTTTCCCAAGTGGAATAAAAGTTATTTAATTAACTTAAAAGGAATAAAAGAATTATTTGAATAAAATTTATATGGGTTTAAAACCATATTGGATTTTATTTGAATCAAGACAAATGCCTAATTAAATGAATATTAAATCATATTAAATTATATTTTTTTACACTAATGAATAAATAAAACCTACTGGAAAAGGTTTGACAAAAATTGGAGTTGAAATAAAAGTTTGAAACATTTAAATAAAATAATATGTGTTGGAAGCATATTTAAATCTTATTTAAATAAAGACAAGTGTCTATTTTAAATAGATAATAAACCATAAAATAATATAAGAAAATATTCAAAAATGGATTTTAAAATACCTTATTAAACATTATTAAAACATACAGAATATTTTGAAACGATTTGAAAAAGAAATCTGGTTTCAAATGAGAGTTTGAATTTGAAAATAGAAAATCAGAAAAGAAAAATAAATAAAATCAGGAAAGAAGAAAATAGAAAAACACACAAACCCACTAACCTAACCCAGCCCAGCAGGCCCAGCTAGCCCAGCGCAGCCCACTCTCTCCCCTCCCCGCGCGAAACTTTTTCTCACTCACTCTCGCACTCTCAAACTCGCTGACAACCCGGTCCCATGCCACGTCAATGTCTTCGTTCTCACCCGCGCGACCAATTTCCTCCCTTCTCCCGGCCGTTTCCAGCGATGAACTCGCGCATCAATTCACGTGAATGCGCCCGTAACTCGCCCTGTGACCTCGCCCATTTAAGCACCCCTCTCCCCTCTCTCATTCCCCTCAACCTCCCGCACCTCTATGCCCCCAGGTTGCCCCTAATTTAGCTCGCCTCGCCACTGTCTAAAAACGAGCTACGGCAACGATTCCGGCCGGACCTCACCTCCCCTCGCTCCCTGGACTCCAGGAGCGTGCTCGCCAGAACATTGCGCACCTTCCCGTATTATCTGCTCGGTCGCGCATGCCCAGAGGCTCGGAAATGTCTTCGACTGAGCGCCACCGCCCACTGCTCCAACTCCGACGACCTCTCCTCGTAAGCCCCGTCCAGCCCACTCTATCTAGATGGTATTCCATCCCTCTCTGTTTCTTCGCGCGCCTAACGGCACCCTTCGTTTGTCTTAGCACACACTATAGCTTCGCCAAAGACGACACCCCATGAACGCCGTCGCTAGTAGGAGCTCCGACGAGGAATTGTTGTCATGTCCGAGCACTCCTGGCCTCCACAAGACCTCCTCGAGCATCAGCACGTCGCAGTGAACCTGGTGAGCATCTACGTTCTCTCTCTCGCTTCCTATCTCGCCGGCAACATCACCGCCCTAGCGTCGCCGCCGCGCGCCGTCGTCGAGCGACGCCAGTTAGTGGTCGCATGCTCAACCACCATTAGATCCAGATCCAGCGGCATAGATAGAATCACTTATCGAAAGGGTATCGTGTGTTGTGTGCCATGCGATTCACTTTAAATACAACAGCCCACGTTAGTAGATCCAACTGAACCGGTACCGTCCAGTAAGAACGTGACGCATGGCCTGTCTTTCGTTTTAAAAACAGAAACGTTTCTATTTAGTGTTTGGATTTGAAAAACTCATAAATTTTGATCACACGTCCAAATTTTGCAAATTTTATATCAATGGATTCACAAAAATGTGAACTTTGCAACCACGCCCTTAGTTTAGTGTTTTGCTTCTGAAAAAGTAGGTGTTTTTGGAGAAACATTTCTAGGCCTATTTTGAACATAAAAATTATTCTAAAAATGATTTTAGGGTAAAATATTTTGCAAATGGTTTGTTTTGAACCTACTGACCATAAAAACCAACTTTTGGATTAAAAATTATATTTTGTGACACTAAGGAATTATTCTTTGAATAAAAAGCATTTCTAGAAAATAAAAATGTTGCTTTAATTTAAAAATGGTTTTTGAGTGAAACCTTTTAAAAATGGATTTGATTTAAACACTTTGACCATAAACACTAACATTTGTGTTTAAAAAAATATATTTGTCAAACACTAGAATTATTCCTTTGATTAAAATCATTTTTAGCAAAACAAAAATGATTTAAACGGCCCATTTTCACTAACTTGATTTTAAATGGTTTTGCCACTTTTATAAATGACCAATAGGTGTTTGAAAATGTTTATAGCCTTAGTAGAAACCACTTTTCCAAATAAAACAATCTTTTGCATTCTTGCATGCATTGCTTTGTTTTTTATTATATTATGTGATGAATTGTTTGAATGCTAGATTGAATTTGAGCCTTGATTGAATTGTAGTGAAATTTGAAGAGTGTGACTATTGCAAGATCAAGGAGTGAATCTAGTTTATCTACCAAAAAGGCAAGTGGTGCTTCATATATTTTGTCCTATTATTTTCACTATGCATTAGTGATATTTTGAGTAGGACTTGCATGGAATTTTTCTAAGTATAAGATATGCCATGGGAAATCCTATATGATGTCTTAGTAGAATTATTTTAAGTTAGGAACTTGCCATGTTACCATGCTTAGCTTAGCTTTTAGAAAACAAGGGTGGATTATTCATACTATGATATTATGCAAAGTCTATGACTTGTGTTTTGTTTAATAAAACAACTATGTGAATGAATCACCTAGGTGGAATGGAAAGAATGGTTTGTGTTGAGTGGTTACACAGGGCCCCATATTTATGGCCTACCCTAGAGTATCTTACTTTTGGAAAGCCACCCAGGAACAAAGAGATTTGAGATATCAAATGTTGAGAAGTTTCAAGTGCAGCCACATGGCATTATGGGCTCTACCTGGATCATATAGGTTGCAATAACTTAGCCAGATGGATAGTTGGTGCTAGGGGTGATAGGATGGAGCGCGTCCATTTGGTCTAAGGAAAGGCTTCTAAAAGATCTTGTCTCGATGCATGTCGAGTCTTGTGGGGAAAGTGCACCACCTCTCGAGAGAGTAAAATCTAAGTACTTAGCCGTGTCCCCGGCAATGGACAATTTGAGAATCAAGACATGGAAGCTATCAAGGATCTCCTCATCCCAATTTCTAAGTTAAAAACTTGTGGTTGAACAAGGGTAAAGGATCACAAATTTCTATTGGTAGATGCCTTGGGTGATTTTTACAAACAAAAACTTAGTGTTTTCCAAATGATAAGGAAAATCGACTTTGAGCAAACCAAGCCTTAGCTCCACTTAGCCTAATGCATATAGATGATAGATACCACTATTCTACCATAGTATCACTTGCCAATACAATTCAAATGTATTGACCCTTGTGGTTGTAACTTATTATGCTGAAGGTTTGTTTAATGTTAGTGAAGTGTGTTGAATAGGATTACAAGTCTACAACCAACATGATTGCATGTGGCACTTTGAAGATGAAGGACTCCATGCTATATAGTTATTCTGCTGCATTGTAATGAGATAGACAAATGAGCTATGTAAGATGTAATGAATTATTTTATTCCTAGTTATAAGTTGTAATATAATCTTTGTTCCTTGATATTACATCTTAAACTGTGGATGCAAGCTATTGATCCAGGGACTAGCATTGTAAACACAGGGATCTCTACCTTATTAGGTTGGGACCTCTACATTACATCATTGCCATTATGACGATTACAATCATCAATAGCAGAAGTCTTCATTCGCAGAACCCATGTTAAGCCTTACAGGAAACTGACTGGGGAGACAGCCTAGCTCGCATAGACATCAGCACCTCCATCGTTTTTCTCGATCCTCTGAAAGCTTGGACAAGTAAATATCCAGGGACGATTCTGGTGAGTACGTTGAATGTACTTGCAAACCACCTTAAAAGAACAATAATAAAGCATATGTGATATGGCTGTAGTAGTAGGAGGGCTCCATAAGAGGTTCTTTTATAAACTAGTTTCTCTTCTAGAACTTTTGTACAAAATTTGAAAAGTATTTACGAAAAGTTCTTAGAAAACATTAGGATTGGGTCACCCATTTTATTTTTCTTCTGGTCATGCCATGACCAAACTCCTTTCCTTCCTTTCTGACCATCCCATGGTCAAAACATTTCCAAGCCATTGCATTTCCGAAGTCCTTTTTGATATCAAAACCAGCAAGTCTCTACAGAAACCTTTCGAGCCGTCCATGACCGAGGGCTCGGATATTTGAATAGATTTACACTCTTCAAAGGTTGTACACTTTACCCACACCATCCGGGTACCCTGCCCTGATCTACACCGACCGTGGGTCGAGTAACCAGTCAAGACTCTCCGGATGCCTACTACAATATAAGTGCCTACCCTATGAGTGTTATTCCCCTCAACACAGAGTATGCACTTTCAACGAGGGGCTCATAGTTCCCAAAGCCAACCGAAGTGCCTTTTCCACTACACAGAGTGTGAAATTTCAACGAGGGGCTCATAGCAATGTGCGGAGGCAGGTAGACCCCTATTTCCTTCTCCCGGTTGATGTTTTACATGCATCGTTTACCAGAGAAGGCTCACCCTCCAGCGATTTATACCCCCCTATAGTATTTTTGAGGCAGCTTATACCAGAGTAAACAAACTTCAAATCCATTCATGTCCCATTCCAGAGTAATGTGGTTGCACGGGTTAATTGTTCTGGCAAAACTGCAAAGAACCGGGTGGATTTTCATAAACATTTTCCTCCATCTTTTGTCCATCCTTTTGGTGAAACAAAACCTTTTTAATTTTTTTTGAACGTCCCTTGGTAGGTCAAACCTCACCAAGGTTTTACCATGAAATATTTTTGTTAAACTTTTCCGGGGTCTTCCCATCCTATAGTTTTGCTTCAGCTAAAACGGGGTCTCCAAGGGGTTATGGTGTTAAATACCATCTACTATACTAGGGACTAATAGGTGTCATCAAGGGTGTTGTACTTAGTAGTACAAATGTGTAATGGTTTGGAGGATCCAAACCAATACTAGATATAAAACATACTAGTAAAACAATGAAATTTTATATAAAAAGGTACATAAACCATGCATAAGTAAAATAGTAGGACCAAGGCGTATGTGCAAGAAGGTGGCTTGCCTTTGACCAGCGAGATGTCCCTTGACTTCTTTCGAATACCAGAATACCAATAGCGATAATAATGATAAGAAAAATCAGCTGCTTCCTTCTTCTCAGCATCACACAATTGCAACTATCGTCGTTATCGAGCATACATGCAAACAAACAATACCACATTCAATACAAGGCATGGAAGCATCAATACTACATCAATCAAAGGAGTGGATGGATTTAGAGCAAATGGAAATGCTTGATTGACATTTGTGGATTTTCTTAATGATTTTGGAGGCCAAAACTACTTATTAAAGGGATTTTAAACCAAGGTCAAGTTATGTATGACATCAATATGAAGAAAGGATATCATCAGATAGGTATTGACAAAAAGAAACCAACAAAAGTGGTTTCACAATTTTATCAATTTCCCTTGATTTATAATGTATTTTATAGTTATTAAAACTCTAGTTTTAGGGAATAATTCACCAGAAAAGGTATGTAGGTCCAAAAATTATTTCCTTGAATTACTAGGTAGGGGTTGATGGACTGATTCACTGAGAGTTGGAATCACATGAAAATATTTACAAGAATGCCCTTAGGAAAATCCCAAAGACAGTTCTGGATGATATTTTCCTTTTTACCAGATTTAATTTATAGTATCTTTTGATGTGATTCCAAGGGCACATGTTAGGTATTTGATATACCTTTATGTAGAATTTGGAAACACCCTTTTCGGATTTCTAGAACTCCTATAGTGATTTTATTAGTTAATATACCATGCAAATAATAGTTTAGTTCACCAAAATTAAACAAGGGCTAAAAAAATTATGAGCTCCCGGTGTTTTAATAATATTTGTGTTCATATGTTCTAGGAGTTGGAATTAGGTCAATACCAAATTTTGTTTGACCTAGAGAAATTCCTAGGGGCAGATTAGGGTTGCTTATGTTATTTTTGCTATGGGAAAAATAGGAAGCAAAACAGTATGGGTCCAAGGTGACATTCAAGATATATAAGGTACCTGTCAGTCCCAAAAAGTTCTATGCTATTTGGAGTTGTGAAACTCACAGAAAGAATTTACTAGTGTAAAGCATACTTTTTAGTATTAGATTTATTGTAAATTCTCTAGACAATATTTTGGTCAACTAAAGCTTCTGAATGTTCAACAAAACATCCAGAAACTCTACAATTTTTAGATCTATTAATTTGGAGCTATATTTAATTTTCAAAATGATTTAAACCAAACAGCTACTTTAAATATTTACAGGGAAATAATAAAAGGAGAAGTGGGGACTGGAGTTGTTGGGCTTGCCCGGCTCGGCCATGGGCTACATCGATTCTGGCTGGCCTAGATCGCGGGTGATGCAGGTGGGCTGCCGCCATTCAAACCTCTGATGGATGGGGCCCACGGTTAGTGACACAGAGATACCGAAGGGGTATGGGGTAATCTGGGTTGTAGATCTAAACAATGCCGACAATGGGGAGTCGTCTTCCACCTCCCGAAGCAAGCCGATACTGGCGGAAACCCGAAGGGTGGCGAGGGAGCGCGAGGAGGCTCACTGTGGGCTCGCCAGCGGCTGGGAAGAGGTGGATAAGACGCGGCTCTCGACGATGACTCTGATGATGGGCGAAAGAGACCACTTTGATGCAGAACCGCTTGTTCCCGTAGCGGACAGAGGAAGGGCGTCTCCGAGATCATCCATGCAGTGCCAAGGAGGGACCTAATAAGAAAAGGAGGTCGGGTCAAATGCAGCGGAAGTAGGGGAACTCAACACCGTGACATGCAGAAGGAGAAAGGGGTGGGAGAGGTGGCACCTGAGAAGATCTTGTAGATGGCTGAGGTGCTCTCTTCTCTCCTTCTGTCGGGTAAGCCAGGGTAGGAGAGGAAGAGAGGGTACTGGGGGAGATGTGTGGGAGTGAGAGGATGCAAATGAGCAGGAGAGGGGTGTTGGGGATGGTCTCTATCTTTTTATCCCGAGGGGAGAGGCTTATGGTGAACCAATTGCATGGAGAGCTTGGGGAGGAGGGGTAGGGGACTTATTGGTAGAGGGAGGAGGTGGAGGGTGTGAGGTGGGGCCTGGTACATAGCTAGAGAGAGAGAGGGGAGACGTGCTACAGCTGGGGTGAAGATATTTTGCAACACAAGAGGGCCACACATTTCTCTCCTCTATCAAGCACTTGAGACAAAAGAGGGGTGAGCTACAGTGCTATGCTACAGTGTAGCACGACTAGGGAAATATGTGTTTGTTGTGGTGTATTCTCTAAAAGTTTGGAGAAGGGTTTAGTTCATGTTTTGATTTGTTTGCACAATCTGATCAAAAGGGTGCTTGTGAAGCAAGTTGAATAATTTACATTTGGCAAGGTGGGGAAAAGGTACTGGTGGGTATATAAGGTCAATGCATAACCCTAGGAATTATTTGGGGTTTTTCCAAAGATTATTGGTCCACTTAAGATCATTTATTCAAAAAGTGCATAAATAGTTTCTGGAAGCTCATTTGATATTTTTACATTGGACAAGGTTGGTTCTTCATGTGATATTGTCCTAAATATCATATCACACATTGGATAATTTTATTGGATTTTATTTAGGAGGGAAAGTATTTTTCAGGAATTATTTCTTGTTTCTGCCATTTAAGAAAAAAAGGGAAAACCAAAATAATAAAGAATCTCAAATATATTTACTTTTGAGATGGGAAGATAGGGTGTTGGGGATATACTTTCCGGGTATACCCACAAGACTCGCTGACCAGGGTGGCCCACCAACGGGTTAGAGCTTTGCTTCATGGCCGGCCCAGTAAGAGAAAGAGGAGGAACCAGTTCCGGCTACGACAAGGCCCAGAAGAGTTACCGACTTAGGCCTGTAGTATTACTTGTAGTCCAAGCTGTATCTAGTTACTGACTCCGGATAGGTCTCTCCTGTAACCCTAGGCTCTGGTGACTATATAAACCGGCCCTATGGGAGCCTTGAGGGCATAACACAATCAACTCGCACAGGCGAACCTCTCTTGTAATCCACTGTAACATCCGGCTTACGCCGATATATTATTGGGTTGCTATAAGGAGTAGGATTTGATCACCACAGTCGGATATGAACCTAGGTAAACTTGTGGTCACCGCTCCTGGAACATCGACGTCTCACATCCCATCTTTCCAACGCCACTAGGACCCCCTATGGCGTACTTGTCGACAATCCGACGACAGTTGGCGCCCACCATGGGGAAGGTGACCTTTGGAGCATCGTTCCAGGAAGAATCTGCGCGTGTAGGAATCGGCAAAACTATCGCCATGGGTCACGTGGTCTACGCCAGTGATGTCCCTCTCGTCCTTCTCGACGAGACATGGATTCTGGCTTCGAAACCCGTGACGACCTACACGATCATGTCCATCGGCGAGATCGATATCTATCTTGGTTTCGCTGAACCCGCCCAACCCACACTTGAGGTGATGACCATGGCAGAAGAAAAATCCATATCTACTTTGTCCGCAGAGGCGGAAGAGTTCAAGGTCCCGGAAAAAATCAAACCCACCCAGCCCACTCATGTAGTGGAAGAAGAGGTGGAAGAAAAATCCGGATCTGATCTCCCTAATGAGATCGGATAAATGAACGAGGAATATATCCGCTATGGCTCCATCCTACCGGACGTCGTAGCAGAAAAACTTCCCTTAAAGCACAGGATAAAGGAGATGATGAAACGCCCCTACATCGATTACGAAGCAATCGCTGACATAAATGATAACTTTGAGATGGAGGAGGCAGAAACCCAGCTGTGCCACTACTTCAAGAACATGAACAAGAAGAAGCACTGTTTCGTGTACCACATAAGCTCTGGATCCAACTTTGTCGATGCTGGAGCCGGTAGCGACTCGGTCCTAGACGCAATCGAAGAAAACGCCAACTTACCTGGCTCCCCTCAAGAGTCAATCATGTCGCAGGAACTTCGGGATAACGACAAAGAGGTGGAGGGGTATGAACATGAGCACGTCTCCAAGCAAACGCAAGGTGAGCCAGAAAATTCCCCTATTTCATATGATAGCATGGATGAGAGCTACACCTCGCAAGATGACATGGACACCAGAGATTCCTCCGAGGTCCAAAAGCCAACCATGATGGAAAGTACTGACGGAAGTTCATCCCCCGGTACCGGACCAAAAGCTGTCTTTGCCACTGGTACGCACGTTAAGTCTACTGGGCGGTCAGAGAAGAAGAAGAACAAAAATCCGACACCGGCAGAGCCGAATGTTGAGGAAACCAACGAAGAAAAAGTTGATGACGAGATCGAGATGGAGAATCAGGACGGAGATCCGATTAATACCACCCCGATCGACCCTCCTGTGGATGGATACGTCATCACAAAGGGTGCACGTGAAATTTACAGAGATGCTCTCTCGATTCCAATCCCAACGGATTTGGATCTCACACCGGAGGAACTGGAGAAAAGGGCTGAGGACCTGGAAAAGCACTGTCTGTTTCTTCTTGAAGAGGCTGCACGCATCGTTGAGATGAGACAACAGTTAGATAGTGATCCTACCAAATATCAGTCATGTTTCAAGCGACACCCAAAAAAGACAAGGGGAGGTCCGTTTCTTGCTAACAAGAACGCGGATATCCACAAAGATCTATTCGACGGAAAATATGCAGAGAAGATTCGAGTCTACAGCACGCCCTTGGAAAACACTGCTGTAGCTCGAGCCATCCTTGCTAACAATCCGTCTCCGCAACAGGTCCAGCAGTGCGTCGCGTTGCTGGACAAAGGATTAAAGTAGCAGAAAACAGCCGCGTCATTTAGTGGCAAGCTATCCTCAAAGAACGAGTTTTGCCACACTGGTGCTGACCAAAGTGCTGACGTAAGGCTTCGCAGGGATACGACTCAATGCTATCATCCCTGTGGAGAAGAAGAGTATTCAAGAACTGGCTCAAACGGCCACTCCTATCGGTCAGCACGTGACTGGGCAAGAGTTATTCCGGCTGCGTTCGAAGACGCCATCAGGGCAATGGTTCCTCATCAGGACCATCATCGGCAAAACAACCGCTATAGAGAAGACCCGGAAACACGCCGCCAACGAGAGGAGCAAGATCGGCTAAGGATGCCACCACCGAGCAGTCCGGCTGGCAATGTCGGACGAAGAGTTGATCCGGATCGCCCTGAATCAAGTAGGAACGATGCCCGAAGAAACAGGCATTAGATTCAACATAATGAGGCTCCACCACCTCCACCGCGTAATCCAGCTGGAAATAATCCACCAGGGCCAGCATCGCCTCCTAGCAGCGACCATGAAGGATCCCGACATAGCAATGGAAGCCACAGGGGGGGTGGCGTCAATTGTGAAAGGAGAAGCAGAAATCCGACTCCGCCGCGTAGGAGCCGTGAGCCTCCAAGGCGCAGATCTCTCTCCTAAAACGACGCTCGCCATCATATTGAATCAAATATATAAGCGCGGCGATACAAGGAATAAGACATTTATGTGGGACCCAAATGTTTTGGACCATGCATACTCAGACAAAATTTCCGGTTGACTTTGGTATTGCTAAACACATTCAGCCATATGACGGCGCAACTCGGCCAGATACCAGGATCCAGGATTTCTTCCGGGCCAGCTACATCGCCAAAGGAGGAAATAGCCTAGTTGCAGTCCGATATCTCCCGCTCATGCTGAGGAAGATGGCTCGATCATGGCTCAATGAGCAGCCAGAGAATTCAATTCACAACTGGTATGATATGCAAAGTGCATTCTTTTCAAACTTTTAGGGAACATACAGGAGACCCTGCATAGTCGGAGACTTGCAGTGTTGCACACAAAGACCCGTAGAAACCTGCCAGGATTATCTCGGACGATGGATCGACACGAAAAACTCCTGCGAAGGAGTAAACGAGAAAACTGCGATAGAAGCTTTTATTGTAGGACTTCTAGTCAGACTGAAGTGTGACGACGTCACAGATTTGGGAGAAATGATAAAAATGGCAAGCAAGTATGCTGATGCCGATGATGATTCAAAAGGGCTGCTAAATATTCTGGCCAATCCCAATGCGTCCAAACAGCCAAAACAAGCTCATAAGCGCAAGAATTCCTCGGAGGATAAACCATCTCCGGACAACGCAGATGTCAACGCAACATTCGTATGTGGAGGACGAGGAGGGAGCGGAGGCGGCCAGGGTAGAGGCCGTGGAACTTCCCGAATCCAGGGCAGAGGTGATCAGCAACCCGGAAGAACCTATACCTAGGCCGACATTGCCAATAATCCATGTGTCCACCACTTCGATAGTAATGGATGATCTACCCACACAAATGCCGAGTGTCGTTTCAATGATGACATCAAGAAAGACGAATCCGCTGGCTACAGGGCCAAGCGACGAAAAGGAAAGAAAAATTCCGAGTAAGGAAAGGATCCCAAGGAAGATTCCGACATGGAAGAAGCAGAAGCCACTTCAGAGCCCATGTCGGATGGAAAGAATACTTTTCCGACTAAGAAAGATGCATACGTCTGCTTTCTTGGATCCCAACTTACTAAAGACAAGAAGGCGGTTCTTCGTGAGCTCTATGCAACGGTTCCGTCTTTTCCACAATTTCTGGACTGGTCGGAGGTAACCATCACCTTTGATCGCTCAGATCACCCGAGGAAAACACATCCTCGGGGAAAGTAACCTCTTGTCATCAATCCTCTTATTGATGGCTATGAGTTCTCTAAAACACTCATGGACGATGGAAGAAGCATTAACATCCTCTACATCGAGACGCTCCACCGCATGAAGCTACAAGAGAGCCAGTTTAGTTATAGCAGTGTAACTTTCCATGGAATTATACCAGGGAGACAGGCGGATTCTCTAGGTGAGATTACTCTGGACGTAACATCCGGCACCAGAGACAATTATCGGACTGAGCCACTCCCTTTTGAGGTTGTACCGTTCAAAAGTGCTTACTATGCCATCTTCGGATGTCCGACTTACTGGGCGTTCATGGCTCGTCCCTGCTACATCTACAACATGATTAAACTTCCAGTTCCAAAGGGCGTAATCACCGTACGGGGAAATCCGAGGAAGGCGCGAGAGTGCGACGAAGGATCTGCTGCCTTCGCCGAAGCCGTGCTGCACTCCCATGAGTAATAGGAGATCAAGAAGACCATCAATCCGTCTAAGATGCCCGCTATGAAGAACGAGGTGCTGAACTCAAGTTTGCAGTTCAAGGCATCAGAAGAGACGAAGAAAACGTTGCTGAAGGAAGATGATTGTGACACCCCCGGGATCAGGGCTAAACAAATCCCAGACCTCCGTCTGAGATAATCTTAACCTTGATCTAGAGAATATCCATTGAAGAATCGGTAGCACAACAGTGACCCTACGACACAAAATTTATTACAGCAAGCTCATAACTGAGCAGAGAACCAAATTATTACAAGCAGAGGTCACTGACCACAAACATCAAACAACGGAAAGCAAATTATGCTATTAAGTCTAGAAAACTTAACAAATGGCCTAAGAGGCCTGAAGCATAACGATGACGTCCCAGCCCATAGATTCCAGGCTGTCGGCCATGAACACCAAGCTACTCGTCGGTGTCGATGTAGTACCAAACTGATCTTTAGGTGAACACTTACTCTGCGAAAAGTATCAACAAAGCAAGGGTGAGTACAGGGTGTACTCCGCAATACTTATGGCTGGTGGAGTTGTTTTGCATAAAGCCATCTTTGTTTAGAAAATAGGAGGGAGAGAAGAAGCTCGTCTAATCAGAGTATTTTAAAAGGGGATAAGAGAGCGATATCTCTGAAATACTGATCATCATCTTTTGATATCCACCGAATCATCATCATCTACTAACTAGGAGCACCCCCTCGTACCCATGAGGAAGCATCCTTAAGCACACGTTGATCTGCCAAGTTTTACGATTAGGTTATAGTTCTCTATGATCTTAGAATCTAGTCACCAAGCGTTCATAACCGTGAACACGTCTTTTCGAAAAAAATTAACCCTACAGGGGTGTACAACTTTACCCACACGTACCAACCGACTCTTCATGCCAAGCTATTAGCCCTCTTCCTTGGAAGGCTGGCACAGGGTGGTTGGCCACGACCTTTACCTTGCTTTCTCCGAGACCATGAGTCATGCAATAAGTATGGTTCTGCCATAACGGGTCAAATCCTGAAGCCGATACTTAAATATGTGAGGCGAGGTTGGTTTACCAGGGGCGCCATCAACCCCAAGCAAACCGGTCCACGCTTCCCTACCTGTTATGAATGCACCTCTTTCACCCAGCAAATCTTTGAAAAGGTTTTATGCGAATGTCGAATGGAACGCCCGAACTATGTGACTCATGGAATCTACTAGGCAAGTTAATCAGGCGAGGGGTTCCCAAGCCCCGTGTGGCTGTACGCTCATCTCGGTTCCAAAGGCAAGAACTCAGGTCCTAGTGGTGGCGAGCATGGGACTAGAAAAACCACACCCCACCGTGCCCTCCCATACAAGCCTTAGCATGTTTAACTCATATCACTGATCTCATCTCATCACGTTCTCTTGTCATACTAGATTCTCTACATCTGATACATCATTTGGATGGACCAGACTCAATAGCTATGCATGGCTAAGCAGACACGAATAAGAGCTCTAGCAGTGCACACAAGCCAAACCTAGTTATGCTAGGATCAGTGGGTTAGGTAATATAAGCTTTAAAGGGAGTAATGCAATAGATAGGATACTCTACCTATCGATAAAAGACCACGGTAGAATCGTATGCGACATGGCAGGAATTGAAATGCTTTGGAAAACATCGGATTATATCATGGTTTGAAAGCCTTGTACTTGACTTGATTACAGTTGGTCAAGTATTGTTCGTCGATCTTCAATCTTTGATGGTGTTGATATCTGTCTTCGATCTCGATCTCGTATTCTACTAGAAAGAACCAAATACCGGAAAGAAAGGGGAAACAATCAACACATGGCATCGATGCAATTCTCAAGCAAGGATGATGATATGACAAGTTAAATTGCATTGGAATGTAACCCTAAGGCATGCTCGACAACTTAATCGGGGTTCCGAAGGGTAGAAATCCTAATTCGGGAAAACTCCGGAATCATATGAGAGGGGTTGCTAAGTTCTTCTAATTAAACTTTTCATTTAAGTTGTTGAACAATGCATGATTATAGCTTAAATAGATAGTTCTCATTTTTATGAACATTTTGATATATTATTTGTATTTTTCTGAATTACAGATTAAAAGTTATTGAATTTACAATATTTAAAACAATTCCTGAAATTATTAAATCAATTTTCAGATTTATTAAACCACGCTAAAACTTTTCACACCACAGGCATACCTAGCCACAGTGGCTGACTACTGGGCCCAAGGCCACCTCAGCAGCCACACACACAAAGTGGGCTCAGGGGATTTTTCACTAGGGCTGGGGCTAACCCAGAGGCTGACTGGTGGGGCATGGGACACGTCAGCGAGCCACGCAAACAAATGGGCCAGGGGGTGGTTGACTGGGCTTGTCTGCGCGGAGGACGGTGGCCGATGCCGGCGACTACCCAGCGGCAGCGCTACTGCGCGCGCGCGGATGCGCACATACGTGGGTCGGAAGCGCCTCAGCAGGGGCGACCTAATTAGGGTGGCCGGGAACCTCGTCGGCGGCGAGCTTGCACGGTAGCAGACGGTGGAGCACGCAGGCAACGCACCAGAGAGAGTTAAGGCAAGCGAGGAGTGGTGTCTGAGCACCGTAGTCTCACCATGGTTGCGGTGGAGGGTTCGGCAAGGCGAGGCACGGTCGGACGCGGCCAGAATCGACGACAGAGACGATGGCCGGAGTTCGGGGAGGAGCTGGCGATTGGGCGTCTGGGAGCCTCTCTGGCTTGCGCGTGTGGGGGCATTCGAATCAGTCGAGCTTGGCGGTTGTGGTGGTGGTCTCAGAGAGGCACAGGGAGGTGCAGAACGACAGCGACTGGTGGCTCTGGCCGGGGCTAGGGTTCAGCTCGCGGAGGGGATCAGCGGGGAAGAGAGGGAGGGTGTTGGAGCGAGTGAGAGGATAGGGAGGATAACGAGACACGTCGTGGCGATCTTATCCCGGCGTCTGGGGCGGCGGATGCATCGCGACGGCCGGTGGAGATCGACAGCGATGGCACGGGCACGCAGCTGCTTGGTGTCGGGGACGAAGATGACGAGCGGACGACGAAGCGGTATCGGGCCGGCTTGGGCTGCAGTTGGGCCTCTGCGGGCGAGTGTGAGCGTCAGGGAGAGAGAGGGACAGGGTGGGCTCGGTCCAGATAGTTAGGTTTTGCTTATTTTTTTCCTGGAAACTGTTTTTCTATTTCTCTTTTGTATTTCCTCTTTGTATTTTTATTTCATAATCTGTTTTGATTAATTCAAAAATACTAGAGGCTTTTACAAAGTATATAAAATACTCAGGGGTCCTTTGACACTATTTGGGCTCCACTTTTTTGGTAGTTTTCAAAATCAAAACCATTTGAATTGATTTCAAATAGAGAGGAAAGGATTAGGGTTTAGGGTTTTGCCTTAATTCTTAATGCATGCATTTTTAAGGTATGATGCTTATGATGCAAAACAAACCCTAATATATAATTATCTAAAACTGGGGTGTTACAATGATTCCTCCAACATGACGAACATAGGGGTAGGCTTAGGCCACACGGAGGAAGGCACACTCATCGAGTTCCTCAAAGCTAATAGTGATATCTTTGCATTTCAGCCTTCTGACATGAGTGGAGTACCTAGGGAACTTGCCGAGCACTCTTTTAATATGTACCCTGATGCTAAACCCGTCAAACAGTCCTTATGACGGTTTGATGATGAAAAGCGCAAAGCCATAGCCAAGGAATTAGCCCGACTAGAATTAGCGGATTTTATAATAGAGGTCATCCATACAGATTGGGTGGCAAATCCTATACTCGTCCCTAAAAAGGACACCATTGATTTAAGGATGTGTGCTGATTATACCGCTTTGAACAAGGAATGCCCAAAAGATATGTTTCCTTTGCCAAGAATCGATCAAGATATTGACTCAACGGCAGGGTCGGAACTACTCTGCTTTCTCGACGCATATTCCGGATATCACCAAATACCGATGAAAAAGTAGGAACAAATTAAGACACCTTTCGTCACTCCTTTTAGAACCTTCTCCTACAAAACTATGCCTTTTGGCTTAAAGAACACAGGAGCAACATATCAACATACTATGCAACATTCTCTTAACGACCAAATCGGACGCAACGTCCACGCATACGTAGACGACATAGCAGTTATGTCCAAAAAGAAGGAAACTTTCATTTCCGACTTGGATGAGACATTTGCTAGTGTATGAAAATTCAACATGATGCTAAATCCGTAGAAGTGTTTCTTTGGAATTATAGTCGGGAAATTGATAGGTTTCATCGTCTCTGAGCAAGGCATAGAGGTGAACCCGGACAAAATCAAGGCTATTCTAAATATTACCAGGCCGACTCGACTGAAGGACGTACAACGTCTCACTGGTTGCAGTGTAGTGGTGAGTCGGTTCATCAGCCGGCTCGGCGGAAGAGCCGCACCTCTATACAAACTCTTGAAGAAAACCGACAAATTTGTCTGGACCCAGGAAGCCGAAACTGCCGTGCAAAGTTTGGAAGATCTACTTTCAAACCCACTAGTTCTCACAGCGCCAGAACCTCAGGAACCTATGTTACTCTAAATTGCAGCGACCAACAAGGTCATAAGCGTGGTAATAGTAGTCGAGCGCGAGGAAGAAGGCCACAAGCATAAGTTGCAGCGGCCAACTTATTATCTGAGTGAGGTCCTGAACAAATCAAAATAATGGTATCGAGACCATCAAAAGCTAGCCTATGGAGTGTTCTTCACATCCAGAAATTTACGCCATTATTTTCAAGAGCACAAGATCACAGTGGTGAGCATCGCTCCCCTGCGAGATATCATCAATAACCACGATGCCATAGGATGTGTCGCTAAGTGGGGAATAGAGCTTGAAGCTTTCTACATTGAGTACAAACCATGTACAACAATCAAGTCCCAAATACTTGCCAACTTTGTTGTTGATTGGACAGAGATGGCAGAAAGCACTGGTCCTAACGACTCGGAATTTTGGACCCTTCACTTTGACGGATCAAAAGCACGAGGAGGCTCGGGGGCTGGCGTGGTGCTCAAATCACCCCAAGGATATAAGTTGATCTATGTGTTGAAAATACACTTCACAGCAACCAACAATATTGACGAGTATGAAGCCCTCCCACATGGAACACGCATGGCCAAAAACATTGGCATATCAAGACTCATGTGTTATAGAGACTCGGATTTAGTTGCTCAGCAAGTATCCGATATCTGCAATGCAAACAAGCACATGGCAGCATACAAAGCTGTTGTGGATGAACTATCTAAATCTTTCGAGGGTTTTGAGGTTCAACACATCCCTCGAGCAGAAAATGAGGAAGCAGATGCTCTATCAAGGATAGCTTCTGCGCGGAAAAAAGTATCGGATGGCGCTTTCTTAGAGCATTTAAGGGTCCCCTCCATAGTTGGTGTTGATGAGTACTATCCGACGAAATCCGACTCACCTTTAATAGAAGTTCTAGCTGTAATTCCCAGCTGGACAAAACCCTATCTAGATTTCCTGATTGATGGAAAACTACCCCAAGACGAAGTCTTGAGCCGGAAGATTGTCCGACGAGCAAAAGCCTGCACTATAATAAATGGTGAGCTCTATAAACGCAGTGTTTCTTGCATGTTTTAGCAATGTATTTCTTCGGAAGAAGGAGTGGAAATCTTAACAGAAATCCATGAAGGCAAATGTGGTCATCACGCTGTAGCCAGATCCTTAGTGGAAAAATATTTTCGACACGGATTCGTTTGGCTTTGGCTTACAGCTAAGGAAGATGCCGATAAACTGGTCAAAACATGCAAAGGCTGCCAAAAGTACGCTCATCAGGCACATGTTCCGGCTGAACAACTGCGAACAATCCTTATTACATGGTCGTTCACGGTCTGGGGGCTTGATATGGTACGGCCATTTCGCACGACAAAATGTGGATTTACTCACCTACTAGTGATGGTGGATAAATTTACAAAATGGATTGAGGCTAAACCCGTAACAAGTTGTGATGGAGCCATAGCCAGAAAGTTCGTCGAAGACGTAATCATCCGATTCGGATATCCGCACAGTATAATTGCTGACAATGGGAGAAATTTTTCCATGGCTGAACTTGCCAAATTCTACGAAGAACAAGGGACATGACTCGATATTGCATCAGTCGCCCATCAACAAGATAATAGACAAGTTGAAAGAACTAATGGCCTTATTTTACAATAAATCCGACCTCGCCTCCAGGCACCGCTTTGTCGGGCCACGGGGGCTTGGGCGGAAGAATTACCGTCTGTGATATGGAGCTTACGTACAACTCCTAACAGATCAACCGGCTATACTCCTTTCTTCTTGGTCTATGGTGCAGAAGCAATTCTTCCAAGTGATCTAATTCATCAGTCTCCACGAATCAAAGCGTATATCGAAGAAGATGCAGAAGTTTCTCGACAAGATGATCTCAATATAATCGAAGAAGTACGTGTCGTTGCTGAGCAGAGATCTATAGCCTACTAGTAGAAGTTGCGCAAGTATCATAGTCAGAGAGTGAAAAAATGTTCTTTCGAAAAAGGCGATTTGGTTCTCCGACTTGTGCAAAAAAGAAAGCACAAACTTTCCCCGATATGGAAAGGGCCTTTTATGTTTAGCAGAGTTCTGCATAATGGGTCATATTATTTAACCGATATGAGACCAGTCAAGGAAAGACCTGATACTCGGAAGAGAAAGAGAGCTGGTGGCAGCACATACCTAGATGAAATAGACCGTCCATGGAATATTGCACAGCACCGTCCCTTATATTCTTAGCTATATTTCCTTGTAATCATATATGTACATGTTCAAAGTGAAATAAAGTATTGGTTTCCTCATATGTTATCCTTGAGAAGTTCTTTGCCATCTTTTTTTCCAAAAGATCATGTCAATTTTTCAAAAATCCTAGAATGATTGAAAGTACTTTATGCTCATGTTCGTTCTGGTTACGATTTTTCAATATCTAATTTTTTTTACCTTAGGGTACAAAATTTAATTTATTGTCTATACTTTGGTTTTTTATCTGAATGCTTAGATGCGGGCATTTTCCGAGTAATAAGTTGTTGGTACTAGAAGCCATCTTTGTTTCCGAGTTTAAACTGGTTTAGCAATTGTGCTCCGTTGCTTGGCAAAGTTTCCGTGCTAAAGGTTGGCCGGCCCATGAAAGGGACGAGGCAGAGATCCAGATAAAATGACAACTACAGGCATAAAAACACAAAGTGCTTCAGAAATTTGCAAGCATATGCATAAAAAATATATAAGCATAAAGTTCTATGATAGTAAAAGCATTAGTTTTTACAAGATCAACACAAATAAAACATTGTTTCCATCATTACATTGCCAGAAGTTCAGAATAATGCATAAAAATTGTTTATGCTGCAAAATCAGGCGGTGGTGATGAAGTAGGTGGAGGACTGGAGTCGACAGAATTTTCGCCCTTAATCTCAGACTTGGAAGCTAAAATGCTAGACTTTGGCTCTTGGGGCGAGGGAGGCGCGACGACGGATTCGAAGAACAGCGTCGCATAGTTGGTCATCTCTGCCAGACGACAAGCATAATCTGCACAAGACTCTTGGATGGCCTTGATGTCCTGTGGGTTACCCTCATCATCCTCCTCGGCAATACCCTTGGTGACATGCTAGATTTCCATCTCATTGTGGTGGCTGATCACCATAGTAAGAGCAGTCTGAGCAGCAGTCCGAGCGTAGGAGATCTTCCAGTCTTCGATAATCTTCGGAATCTCCTTGACTTTGTCCCTCACCTCGTGCACTGACATTGTTTGCAAGTCGGGAAACCTTGACGGACTCGCCAGCCTCTTCAAGCGTTTAGAGGAAGTCGTACAAGATATCTCCAACAAGCTTAATGCGCTCGAGGAGAGGTTCAAAGGTAGGAGAGTCGGAAAGATTCAAGGGGCTGGAATAGAACCAACAGTCAAAATTTTACTAAAAAGGAAGTAAAAAAATCAACAAAAAGAAAAATTCGGAAATCTTATCTAGCATAGAGTGATTCCATTGAGCATGCTCCTTGCGGAGGCTGTTCAGTTCACTAGCTGTGGCCTAGGCAAGATCCCTCTGAATATCGAAGTCCATCTTGAGATTATCTTGTTCTTTATCTCGGAGGGCTATTAGGTTTTCGAGCCTCACGGTCTCATGATTGCTTGACTCCATGACAGTAGCTACGGATTTCTCCAATTCTAAAGTTAGTTTCTTAAGCTTCTCCCAGAGCTCAGCATTCTCTATTTCCAATACCTTGAAGTTCTCGGATTGCTCCACCATCTTGCTGGACTAGCACAACAGTTCTACAAAGGAAAAAATATCAGTCGGACAAAACAAGTTTAACTAAGACAAAACGTTAACTGACAAAGAGGAAGTCGGAAAAATTTACCTTCTACTTCATCTTTCTCAATTTTCTACTTTGAATTCTCAAGGCACAAAGCTTTAATTTTTGTGCGTTTATTGCAAATGTTCTTGAGCAATTCCTGGTTGGAAGATGCAATTTTTTGTAAGTTTAGAGATGGAATACCGTCAGACGGCTACTAATACTCGGGCTACAAATTTAACTAAATAAAATTACAACACGAGCCTTGGGGGCTACACTACATCGTTCTTTCGCAGCCTAAAAGCATCAACTCGGATCCAACGATGTTTATCTGGCTTTATGCTTGGAGGCTAGAGGATATGATAATAATTGCAAATAAGAATCGGAAACTTACAATGTGTTCCAGGTGCAACTTTTTAAATCCGAGCTTGGTGCTATGAAACACCTTCTCGGTAAGGGTGAGGGAAGGAACATCCATCGCTGGAAGTTCGCCAGATTCGATATTAGAATCTTGGACCAAAATTTGGTCTAGGAGGCTGACCAACTTGACGTCCTCCTCCTCCTGGCTCGCTACCTCTAGGGTCAGGGTGTTCTTCTCAAGGCTGGATTGAGCCAGCCTGAGGATATCTTCCTTTTCCTTCCTCTTCAGGCTAGAGACAGCGGAACCGGCCACTTTATCCATCGTTCTGATATATGTTACCATGGGATCATTACCCTTGACGGGTTCACCCTTGTTAGTTGCCTGATCATCAATGGTCACCAGGGCTTTCGAGACGTTGCCAGCATCAGGAGAGGCAGAAGCTTCTTGTGTGGATGGAGTACTGGATGGAGTTGCCGGCGACATGACAGGGGAGATAACAAGCTTTTGCTGACGTATCTGCTTGCCCGGCTTGTTGTTCGTCTTGATCTTACTCTTCAAAGATGATTTAGCTCTAGAACACAAAAATCCTAAATATCAGGTGTGCTCTAGAAAGAAATAAAGGTACAAAAGTAGTAAAAATAAAAGACAGGGTGCTTACTTTTTAACTACTCGCAGCACTTGGCTACCAGCAATAACAACAATTTCTTTCTCCTTGCGCTTCATAGAGGCGGGGGAGGCAACTTCTTGCACCTCACCATCCTCCGTCGCCTCCGGATCGTTTGAAGGATAGCCCTCTATTGGAGCTAGCTCAGACTCGGAGAGTTTGTCGATCTAACAAAGTCAAAGGGCATCGATAAAAATAGAGTCGGAGAAAGAACAGAAAAGAATGACAAAACGCAAAAGCAGAGTCATAGGACGGTTGGTCGTATACATCTTCATGGAGACTTCTGGAACCTTTCGTTCCACTCTTTACTTAATCAAATATTGCATAAGGGTCTTGTAGTCCTTCACCGGAATCCATCTCGAACTGACCCGCGTCTTGTCCTTCTTGTCGCTCGTGATCTGGTGCATGAGACGATCTCCATGGTGCTAGAGAGGCTGAATCCGGCGCTCCAGCCAGCAGTGGATCAAGTCGGATCAACGGAGGCCCTCATGCTTCATCAAAAACTCAATCCGCCTCTTGCCGAGGATCAAGATATCCGATAGCACAGGCGCCTCCGCGTCCCATGAATTCTGGTGGGGAGCGGCGCCATCGACGAACGCCGGAATACCTTTCGCCTTTCTAGGAGCCAGAATATCCTTGTGATAAAAGAAGGTTTCGGCCCAGCGTTTGACGGATTCACTAGCGTTAATCCTAGGATAAACTCAGTTTTCTCCTAAGGACTAAGCTAAGGGTCCCAGTGATGTAAGGCACACCGGCGCTAATGGAATTCTTTCGAGTACCATAGTAGTACCGGAAAAGGGTGAGACTTGGACTAATGCCAAGAAACCCCTCGCACAAAGCTGCATGAGTACTAAGCTCGAGCAGAGAGTTGGGAGGAAGATTATGAAGTTTCACACCATAGTAGTTGAGGACCTCGACGAGGAAGTTCGGTGGTGGCAAGCCGAGGCCGCTGTCGACTTGTGTGCCGAACAACACCCTCTCGCCGTCGCGTGGAGCAGGAACGGCGTGCCCTGAGGCGCTCCGCCATGCACCGGTGATGATGAATCCTTCGTCCTCCATGACTTGAAGTTCAGCGTTGTCCATGGCGCTAGGAATCCAGAGGCCCCGCATCTTCTTCTCCTCCGTCGGCGATGAACCTGCCGCCGCTCCTGAGGTCTAGGCAGACGCCATGGATCTTGGAGGAAAAGGACAGGTGGGGGAGCGAGATTTTTCTCACGGTGTGCAGATGGGAACGGGTGCGGAGTGCTCGAGGAGTACGAGGAGGCAATGAATGAATCTATGGAGAGATGAATCCGAGACAAAGGGTTTTCTCCCCTATTTTATTTGTCTCTGTGTCAAGATTCGTGCGTTAACACGCGCGATTAGCTCCACGCGTATAGGAGAGGGGGAGTTAGCTTCCTCGCGACTCTTCTGCCCCCTCAATTTTTGCGTAGGCATTGAAATGACGTTCTATTCCGTAAGGAGCGGACCCACTAACGGTCGTGCAAATAGGACTCCTGTCAGTGACATGACTTGGTCTGAAAAGTTGTCTGTCCGAATGCCACTGAAAAATTCGGCTAATGTTTCAAACTTAGCAAGGAAAAGACTAAAGTCAGAGCAAAACATATCTGACTCAATTGACTCGGAATCCTACATTACTGAATGAAGTTTTAGGGAACCCTTCAAGACTCTCAAGACGAAGAAACAATCAAGCTAGACGATTTATCCGACTTTGGATCTTGGAGACTTCCGGGGGCAACTGTTGGGGATATACTTTCCGGGTATACCCACATGATTGCTGACCAGGGTGGCCCACCAACGGGTTAGAGCTTTGCTTCATCGGCGGCCCAGTCAGAGAAAGAGGAGGAGCCAGTTCCGTCTATGACAAGGCCCAGAAGAGTTACCAACTTAGGCCTGTAGTATTACTTCTAGTCCAAGATGTATCTAGTTACTGACTCTGTAACATAGCCGGATAGGTCTCTCCTGTAACCCTAGGCCCCAGTGACTATATAAACCGGCTGTATGGGAGGCTTTAGGGCATAACACAACAACCACCACAATCAAATCGCACAGGAGAACCTCTCTTGTAATCAGCTGTAACATCCGGCTTATGCCGATATATTATTGGGTTGCTAGCAGGAGTAGGATCCGATCAGCGCAGTCGGATCTGAACCTGGGTAAACTTGTGCTCACCGCTCCTGGAACATCCGACGTCTCACACCCCATCTTTCCAACACCACTAGGACCCCCTATGGCGTACTTGTATACAATCCAACGATATAGGGTATCATGTATAGGCATCACATGTGCCTTTATTTGGCAATGTTGTTTGGAGAAAAACAAACTTGTCTTTATAGGCAAGGCTTTTAGGATTTTGCCAAAAATGGAAGGTAGATGTTTTCAACTGGAAGTTCTACTATTAACCACCTTGGGTATTGCAAATCAAGATATATTTTGGAAGAGAGAAAGGATTGAAGTATTTCAAATGGAAATCAAGTAGGGACGATGCCCGAAGAAACAGGAATCAGAGTAAACATAATGAGGCTCCACCGCCACCACCGCGTAATCCAGCTGGAAATAATCCACCAGGGTCACTATCGCCTCCTAGCAGCGACCATGAAGGATCCCGACGTAGCAATGGAAGCCGCATGGGTGGTGACGGCAATTGTGAAAGGAGAAGCAGAAATACGACTCCGTCGCGCAGGACCCGTGAGCCTCCAAGGCGCAGATCTCTCTCGCCAAACGACGCTCGCCATTGTATTGAATCAAATATAGAATCACAGCAGTACAAGTAAGAATACATGTATGTGGGACCCAAATGATTTGGACCATGCATACGTCAGACCAAATTTCTGGTTGACTTTGGTATTGCCAAACACATTTAGCCCTATGACGACACAGCTCAGCCAGATACCTGGCTCCAGGATTTCTTCTAGGCCTGCTGCATCGCCAAAGGAGGAAATAGCCTATTTGCAGTCCGATATCTCCCGCTGGTGCTGAGGAAAACGGCTCGGTCATGGCTCAATAAACAGCCAAAGAATTCAATTCACAACTGGTATGATATGCAAAGTGCATTCTTTTCAAACTTCGAGGGAACATATAGGAGACTCTGCACAGTCGGATACTTGCAGCATTGCACACAAAGACCCGGAGAAACCTGTCGGGATTACCTCGGACGATGGATCGACACGAAAAACTCCTACAAAGGAGTAAACGAGAAAACTGCGATAGAAGCTTTTATTGCAGGACTTCTAGTCGGACTTTTACGTCACAGACTGAAGCATGACCACGTCACAGATTTGGGAGAAATGATAGAAAAGGCAAAAAGTATGCTGATGCCGATGATGATTCAGAAGGGCTTCTAAATATTCTGGCCAATCCCAATGCGGCGAAACAGCCAAAACAAGCTCATAAGCGGAAGAATACCTCGGAAGATAAACCAGCTCCAAACAACGCAGCTGTCAACGCAACATTCGGATCTGGAGGACGAGGAGGGCGCGGAGGTGGTCGGGGTAGAGGCCGTGGAACTTCCCGAATCCACTTTGTAACATCCCAAAAATATGAAGCAATGATCATCAAACTCTAATCACTAACATTAGGGTTAACAAAAACTTTGATTAATTAAAATCATATGAATCCATGTGTGTCACATCCCAAAATTTTCCAAATTTTGAAATGTGAAAAATAAATAAACAAAATAAAATTTTGTTGAAATTTAGGGTGAGAAGAAAACTTTTGATTCCAATTGGAAACATCTAAACCTATTTTGATCAAATAAATCCTAAAGGGATTTAAAAAGATAAACAATTAATAAAGAAAGTTTTAATAATTGGAATCACTATTTTTGGATCTTTTAATAAAAAGATTTGGTTTTCAAAAGAAAAGTAGAATTAATAAATAAGGATTGTAGAGCCAAATTAAATCTTGGCCAAGCTTTTGAAATAAAATATTTCTATTTGATAAAAAGAGTAAAGGTCTATTTAAATAAAATAATGAGGTTTTATTAATATCCAATTTTATTAAAGTAAAGGCTTTTCCATTTTAAATAAACACTAAAACTTGTTATTTTTTTAAATAAGATTTCCAAGTGTTTTATTTATTCAAATAAAACCTACTGAAATGATTTTGGTATTATTTCATATTTCAAATAGAGTTTTAGAATAAATCAAATCCTATTTGAATTAATAACTAAGATCTATTTATTTAATTATTAATGGATCTTAAAAAGAATAAAAATTATTTTATTTTGGACTTTGGATTATGTTGTTAAACAGAATTAAAATCAATACAAAGTTTGGTGGTGATTTGATTTGATTTATTGTTTGAATTATTTGGTTGAAAAACAAAACAGAAATTCAAATAGAAAAAGGAAAAAGCTTCAGTATAAAAAAGGAAACAAACAGCAGCCCAGCTAACAGGCCCAGCAAGCCCAACACCAGCCCACTCTTTCCTCCCCCGCGGAAAACGCTTCGCACCAACGTTTTTACCCGCATAGCGAATGACCAGCAGGCCCCACTCCCACTTCCTCCACCTCGCTGACAGACGGACCCCACTGGCCACCTCAGCATCGTCTTTCCCACGACCACGTCGCCCTGCCGTTGCAGCCGATTAACTCTGGCGATGAATACGAGTTATACCGCGAGTTATTCTTCGCTATGATCACGCATACATAACCGCCCGTTCCTCCTCTCTCTTTCCCCTCGCTTGCCTCTCACTCTCTGCCCCTAGGATGCTCTAATTGCGAGCTCGAGCCCTCTCTGCTCCGACGAGCTCCTCCGTCAATTCCGGCGAGGACAGTCTCCCCCTTGGCCCCTGCTTCACACGGGTTTCATCAGCAGCCTCTTGCGCACCTTCCTGTGCCAACCGCTTGATCTCGCCCGCTCCACAACGACGACAACCTCGATTCTGAACACCAGCGGCGTCTGCCATTACTCCGACGAACCTTCCAGGTAACACCAGACCGCCCCGAACTCGCTAGTTGATGCTCCCATGAACCCCAGAACAGTGCGCGTCTAACCGTACCTTCCGTTTGCCTTAGGGCGATCTGCAGCCTCACCTCCGACAGCAAACAGAGCCGCACGACGTCGACACCGTCTCCGGTGAGCAATAGCCGTCGCATCTGTGCGCCCCTTGCCCCCTCGCGACCACGTTGAGCACCGCCAGGATTCCCTGAACACGGTGAGCACTCCCGTTACCCCTCTTGCCTCCTGCATCATCGGCAAGCACACCGCCAGAGCGTGCGCCGCCGCCAGCGCCGCTAGTGGATGGTCAAGCATCTGCGAGCCGTTAGATTGTTATCCTGTGGCTAAGATTAGATTTGGGAAAAAGGGTATGCATCCATCTGTGCCACTAGATCTCACTTAAATCCTACAGTCCACAGAGCTCAATCCGTGCGAACCGGTATTGTCCAGTAAAAACATGACGCGTGGCACTAGTTTGTTTAAATAGAAAGAAACATTTCTATAGATTGATTGAATTTGTAAATTGCATAACTTTTGATCCACACGTCCAAAATTTGCAAATTTTATATCAATGGAATCAGAAAGACAAATCCTACCCAACCATGCACTTTGTTTAATATTTTGCTTCTGGAAAATTGGTTGAATTTGCAGAAACATGTGTAGGCTTATTTTGAATATAGAAATTGTTCTAGATATATTTTTAGTATGAAATCTTTGAAAAATGGTTTGTTGTGAACCTACTGACGTTAGGAACCAACTTATGGATTTAAAAATGAATTTTGTGAAGTTAGGGAATAAATAATTGAATTAGCTCATTTCTAGTCAAATAAAAATATTGATTTTGTTTTAGAAATGATTTTTGAGTAAAACCTTTGGGAAATGATTTGATTCAAACCTTCTGACCCTAAACACCAAGTTTTGAGAATTAAAATATATTTGGTGAACTCTTTAAAAAATATTGCTTTGCTAAAAGCATTTTCAACCACATAAAATGTTGATTTGATTTAGAAATGGTTTATAGATAAAACCTTTTGCAAATGGTTTTACCACTTTAGTAAATGACCACTTTTGAACTTTATAATGTTTAGAGCCTAGTATAAACCACTTTTGCAAATAAAACTTCTTTTGCATGCTTGCATGCATGACCATGATTCTATTATTTTATTTGTGATAAATTGGTTGGAATGCTAGTTGAATCTATGTTTGCTTGATTGAATTGTAGTGGAATTAGAAGAGTGTGATATTTGCAAGATCAAGAAGTGAACCAACATTCCCTACTAAAAAGGCAAGTGACACTATCATCCATGTCCTACTATTTTCATTACACTTAGTGGATTTTGTAACATGCATGGAAAGGTTTACTATATTTTATGCTATGCTAAATCCAAATAGGATATCATTATATCTCCCTTAGTGGAAACAATGTAGTTGTAGTATGCTTAGCCCTGCTATATATTGGGATGGGATACATGATATGATTATATGAAGAGTTGAAAAGACATATGTTTTATATAATAAAACAAGTACTCAATGAACCACCTGGGTGGACAAGGATACTCAAGTTTCTCGTGTGCACTAGAAGAAAACCACCCAGGGACTTAGAGATTGAACATGTTTCTCGTGTACCACCACATGCTAAATGGGCTCTGGCTTAGTCAACTACATAGTGGAAGACCCATGCATTGGCATCTTCAGGTTAACTAGAATTGTGTAAGGGAACTTGAAACCCTACATTGGTGCGTGGATGACAAGCTAGCATTGTGTATTGGGAGGACTTCTATGGAAAGACTTTGTCACATTCTCAATCTGCCAGTACTCCATCTTGGTGAGTACTTATCCAGCGGCCACTGGTGGCATCAAGATGAGATTGTGTCATGTGGGTAAAGTGTACAACTTTTGCAGAAGATCAAAATTCTAAGTACTTAGCCATGTCCCCGGTTATGGACAATACTGAGCAACTAAGGCCTGAAGCTATGGAAGATCTCGACATTCCAATTTCTCAAAGTAAAACTTGATGGTGTCAACAAGGGATTAGAAGCACTTGGAGTTTTCCAAGGAGTTCAAAAAGATTGTCAAAATATCAAAACTATTTTGAAAAGATAGGATAAAACTATATTGCTTTCTGCAAATGAGCCTAAACCCTACTTAGCCAAATATACATGTATTGATAGGATCCACTTGAAAAGGTTCCTGAGACACAGCATGGAAGAGTCAAAATATTCAGAAGCGAGGTCATTTCTACATAGTAGTGAAACTTGCCAATACAATTCAAATGTATTGACCCTTGTGGCTGCAACTTATTATGTTGCAGGTTTGTTTTATGTTAGTGAAGTGTGTTGAATAGGATTACAAGTCTACAACCAACATGATTGTCTGTGGCACTTTGAAGATGAAGGACCCCATGCTTTTGCTATATTCTGCTGCATTGTAATGAGATAGCCAAATGACCTATGTAAGATGTAATGAATTATTTTATTCCTAGTTATAAAGTTGTATTATGACCTTTATTTCTTGATATTACATCTTAACTGTGGATGCTATCTATTGATCCAGGGACTAGCATTGTAAACACAGGGATCTCTACCTTATTAAAGGTTCGGAACCTTACAGATGGTATCAGAGCACTGTGTTGCCTGTAGGATTGTAACCCTAGGATTGGACAAAACCCCTTAGAAAAATAGGAGTTGAATTTGTTCCAAAAACTTATTTACAAACAATCTTGTAAAATCTTTCCTCAACCATTTGGTTTTGATTCTACACCTCTTCCGTTTCAACTTGATGGACAAAGCCTACCCCATGGGCAAAGACTTCACCATGTGCAAAGGATTTCATCAACTATAATGACTTCAACATCTTCAAGTGATTTCAACTTTAGTTTTACCAAGGACTTCAGCTTAGACATCACTAAGAACTACAAGTGAAAAACCAAGAGACATTAGATTGCCTACCAAAACATTGATATCAAGTTAGAGTATGGATCATATTGACCTATGAGGTATGATTATACTAAGTTATTTATTTCAAGAAAACTTGTTGTTTCCTTCAACTCATGAGTTAAACTCATAAGTTTATAAGTGAATAGTTGCTTGTTGATTGCTTGATTGTTTGATTGAACTTGGTTGGTTTTGAGTTGTGTGTTAGAACTTCTTACAAACCTATCCATCATTAATTATCCATATTAAACCAACATATGCCTCCCCGTCGTGCCAACCCCAACCAAAACAACAACATCACTCCTGAGATGCAGTAGATGTTGACAGCTCAAACACAACTGATGCAGGAGATGACCACATTCATACAGAATCAGAACAACAACAACAACAATCAGAATAATCCTCCATCACTTGATAGGCTCACCAAGTTTCTGAAACTTAGGCCTGCAAGGTTCTCTGGAACAACTGATCCAATGGAAGCCAATGACTGGTTACGTTCAGTGAAAAAAGTCTTACTGACTGTTGGCTGCACCGATGAAGAAAAAGTTAGGTTTGCAGCATTTCCGCTTGAAGGACCAGCAGCAACATGGTGGGACAACTTTCAGATCACCACTCCCCTTGTAGATGTGACTTGGGCTATTTTTGAGGATGGATTCAGAACAACTCACATCTCACCTGGAGTGATGTACTTGAAGAAAAAGGAGTTTCACAATGTGAAACAGCGTCACCTCAGGGTGGCTGAGTATATTGAAGAATTCAGCAATCTGGCACGCTATGCACCGGATGAAGTTGATACAGATGCTAAGAGAAGAGAGAAATTTCTTGAAGGACTTAATGATGAGTTGAACCTGCAGCTAGCTGTTGCCTATGTCCCAACTTATCAATCACTCTGTGACCAAGCCACCATTTTGGAAAACAAGATGAATCAAGTTGAGAATAGAAAGAGGAAGCATAAACTCAAGAATCACTCAGGATCATCAAAAAAGAAGCATTCATTCAAAAAGAGCAATGAAGATTCTGAACCACATCAGTATCACCACAACAACAATGGAAGTGATAATAATGGAAATGATACTGACAATGGAGATGACCTTGGTCAGAACCAACATGACAGTTTCAAGAAGAAAGACATTAGCCAGTTGCAGTGCTACAATTGTAAGGAGCTTGGACACTATGCATCAGACTGTCCTGAGAAGAAAAAGAAAAAGGATGCTAGAAGAGCCAATGGAAATGACTCCAATGTGACCCAGAAAGGACATGTGAACCATATTGACATGGATGGAAACTTTGAAGAGATAGAAGAAGTGGATGTCAGAAACTAGTTAACTCATTTGAGTCAAATAAGGATTCCTTGTCTGGATATTAAGTGTTGAATCCATAGTGAAGTGAACCATCAATGTAATCCTATAACAATTATTTTAAGGGTCGTAGTACCCTAGTTTCCTTGAAGCCAACTTGTAACCTCTAGCCTTCCCAAATATCGGGACGAGATTTATTTTAAGGGTGGTAGCCTATCACATCCCAAAATTTTCCAAATTTTGAAATGTGAAAAATAAATAAACAAAATAAAATTTTGTTGAAATTTAGGGTGAGAAGAAACTTTTTTATTCCAATTGGAAACATCCAAACCTATTTTGATCAAATAAATCCTAAAGAGATTTAAAAAGATAAACAATTAATAAAGAAAGTTTTAATAATTGGAATCACTATTTTTGGATCTTTTAATAAAAAGATTTGGTTTTCAAAAGCAAAGTACAATTAATAAATAAGGATTGTTTTATAGAGCCAAATTAAATCTTGGCTAAGCTTTTGAAATAAAATATTTCTATTTGATAAAAAGAGTAAAGGTCTATTTAAATAAAATAATGAGGTTTTATTAATATCCAATTTTATTAAAGTAAAGGCTTTTCCATTTTAAATAAACACTAAAACTTGTTTTTTTTTAAATAATATTTCCAAGTGTTTTATTTATTCAAATAAAACCTACTGAAATTATTTGGTATTATTTCATATTTCAAATAGAGTTTTAGAATAAATCAAATCCTATTTGAATTAATAACTAAGGTCTATTTATTTAATTATTAATGGATCCTAAAAAGAATAAAAATTATTTTATTTTGGACTTTGGATTATGTTGTTAAACAGAATTAAAATCAATACAAAGTTTGGTGGTGATTTGATTTGATTTGTTGTTTGAATTATTTGGTTGAAAAACAAAACAGAAATTCAAATAGAAAAAAGGAAAAAGCTTCAGTATAAAAAAAAGGAAACAAACATCAGCCCAGCTAACAGGCCCAGCAAGCCCAACACCAGCCCACTCTTTCCTCCCCCACGGAAAACGCTTCGCACCAACGTTTTTACCCGCACAGCGAATGACCAGCGGGCCCCACTCCCACTTCCTCCACCTCGCTGACAGACGGACCCCACTGGACACCTCAGCATCGTCTTCCCCACGACCACGTCGCCCTGCCGTTGCAGCCGATTAACTCCGGCGATGAATACGAGTTATACCGCGAGTTATTCTTTGCTGTGATCACGCATACATAACCACCCGTTCCTCCTCTCTCTTTCCTCTCGCTTGCCTCTCCCTCTCTGCCCCTAGGCTGCTCTAATTGCGAGCTCGAGACCTCTCTGCTCCGATGAGCTCCTCTGTCAATTCCGGCAAGGACAGTCTCCCCCTCGGCCCCTGCTTCACACGGGTTTCATCAGCAGCCTCTTGCGCACCTTCCTGTGCCAACCGCTTGACCTCGCCCGCTCCACAACGACGACAACCTCGATTCTGAACACCACCGGCGTCTGCCATTACTCTGACGAACCTTCCAGGTAACACCAGACCGCCCCGAACTCTCTAGTTGATGCTCCCATGATCCCCAGAACAATGTGCGTCTAACCGTACCTACCGTTTGCCTTAGGGCGATCTGCAGCCTCACCTTCGACAGCAAACAGAGCCCCCCGACGCCGACGCCGTCTCCGGTGAGCAATAGTCATCGCATGTGTGCGCCCCTTGCCCCCTCGCGAACACATTGAGCACCGCCACGATTCCCTGAACATGGTGAGCACTCCCGTTACCCCTCTTGCCTCCTGCATCGTCGGCAAGCACACCGCCAGAGCGTGCGCCGCCGCCAGCCGCCGCCAGCGCCGCCAGTGGATGGTCAAGCATCTGCGAGCCGTTAGAATGTTATCCTATGGCTAAGATTAGATTTGGGCGAAAGGGTATGCGTCCATCTGTGCCACTAGATCTCGCTTAAATCCTACGGTCCACAGAGCTCAATCCGTGCGAACCGGTATCGTCCAGTAAAAACATGACGCGTGGCACTAGTTTGTTTAAATAGACAGAAACATTTCTATAGATTGATTGAATTTGTAAATTGCATAACATTTGATACACACGTCCAAAATTTGCAAATTTTATATCAATGGAATCAGAAAGACAGATCCTACCCAACAATGCGCTTTGTTTAATATTTTGCTTCTGTAAAATTGGTTGAATTTGCAGAAACATGTGTAGGCTTATTTTGAATATAGAAATTGTTCTAGATATATTTTTAGTATGAAATCTTTGCAAAATGGTTTGTTGTGAACCTACTGACCTTAGGAACCAACTTATGGATTTAAAAATGAATTTTGTGAAGTTAGGGAATAAATAATTGAATTAGCTCATTTCTAGTCAAATAAAAATATTGATTTTGTTTTAGAAATGATTTTTGAATAAAACCTTTGGGAAATGATTTGATTCAAACCTTCTGACCCTAAACACCAAGTTTTGAGAATTAAAATATATTTGGTGAACTCTTTAAAAAATATTGCTTTGCTAAAAGCATTTTCAACCACATAAAATGTTGATTTGATTTAGAAATGGTTTATAGATAAAACCTTTTGCAAATGGTTTTACCACTTTAGTAAATGACCAATTTTGAACTTTATAATGTTTAGAGCCTAGTGGAAACCACTTTTTCAAATAAAACTATCTTTTGCATGCTTGCATGCATGACCTTGATTCTATTATTTTATTTGTGATAAATTGGTTGGAATGCTAGTTGAATCTATGTTTGCTTGATTGAATTGTAGTGGAATTAGAAGAGTGTGATATTTGCAAGATCAAGAAGTGAACCAACATTCCCTACTAAAAAGGCAAGTGACACTATCATCCATGTCCTACTATTTTCACTACACTTAGTGGATTTTGTAACATGCATGGAAAGGTTTACTATATTTTATGCTATGCTAAATCCAAATAGGATATCATTATATCTCCCTTAGTGAAAACAATGTAGTTGTAGTATGCTTAGCCCTGCTATATATTGGGATGGGATACATGATATGATTATATGAAGAGTTGAAAAGACATATGTTTTATATAATAAAACAAGTACTCAATGAACCACCTGGGTGGACAAGGATACTCAAGTTTTGGACAAGGTGGCAACAAAAGGAACCATGTTTATATGGCCATCTCTTTTTGTATGTGCACTAGAATAAAACCACCCAGGGACTTAGAGATTGAACATGTTTCTCGTACAGTGGCTTCCGTGTACAGCCACATGCTAAATGGGCTCTGGCTTAGTCAACTACATAGTGGAAGACCCATGCATTGGCATCTTCAGGTTAACTAGAATTGTGTAAGGGAACTTGAAACCCTACATTGGTGCGTGGATGACAAGCTAGCATTGTGTATTGGGAGGACTTCTATGGAAAGACTTTGTCACATTTTCAATCTTCCAGTACTCCATCTTGGTGAGTACTTATCCAGCGGCCACTGGTGGCATCAAGATGAGATTGTGTCATGTGGGTAAAGTGTACAACTTATGCAGAAGATCAAAATTCTAAGTACTTAGCCGTGTCCCCGGTTATGGACAATACTGAGCAACTAAGGCCTGAAGCTATGGAAGATCTCGACATTCCAATTTCTCAAAGTAAAACTTGATGGTGTCAACAAGGGATTAGAAGCACTTGGAGTTTTCCAAGGAGTTCAAAAAGATTGTCAAAAGATCAAAACTATTTTGAAAAGATAGGATAAAACTATATTGCTTTTTGCAAATGAGCCTAAACCCTACTTAGCCAAATATACATGTATTGATAGGATCCACTTATTTCTACATAGTAGTGAAACTTGCCAATACAATTCAAATGTATTGACCCTTGTGGCTGCAACTTATTATGTTGCAGGTTTGTTTGATGTTAGTGAAGTGTGTTGAATAGGATTACAAGTCTACAACCAACATGATTGCCTGTGGCACTTTGAAGATGAAGGACCCCATACTATTGCTATATTCTGCTGCATTGTAATGAGATAGCCAAATGAGCTATGTAAGATGTAATGAATTATTTTATTCCTGGTTATAAAGTTGTATTATGACCTTTGTTTCTTGATATTACATCTTAACTGTGGATGCTAGCTATTGATCCAGGGACTAGCATTGTAAACACAGGGATCTCTACCTTATTAAAGGATGGGAACCTTACAATGTGTGTATGTGATGATTGGGTAAATGCATGAGTGGACTTGTGTGATTAACCTAAATAGCAAGAAATGGTTTAAAGATGAAAATAACATCATCTAAAACATTTCCAAGCAGAAACAAATCAAGAGAAAATCACTAACAGTTCAAATAAGGCAAATGGTCATTTTGGCAATCTTGCTCACTAGGTCACTTTGAGTGTCTCTAGTCCAAGATTTCAAACAGAAACTTTTCCAATTATTTTCACCCCTTGCTATACCAAGTAAAAGTGAATCAAAGCCCACCTTTCAAACTTGCAGAAACAATTGGCAACCTCATTCAAATCACAAGTGAAAATTGAATCTTTATCACATGTGAAGATCACACATTTTCAAAACCCAACCAAACCAGTGCCCCTTGACTAATCCAACTAACTAGAGACTCCCTAGTATGTGCCTAGAAAACCCACCAAGTTTGAATCCAAAATTCAAAATTGAATTTCTTTCGGCCATTTCATCAAACACATTGTGATCAGCAAACAAACAAAGAACAAACACTAGTGAGGAGTGATCTTGGCCAACCTTGTTCCCTCTCTAGCTCTCACTACACTCCCAGTAGATGAACTAGCCAAATTAACAAGCCTTAGCACCACTGTGAGCTTGTCATAGCCATTGATGGTGACCATGTCGAGCCCCTTTGCCAACCCCAATGTGGACAGCAAGCTACACGCCTCTCTAGCCTCGCCAACCTTGTCTCCCAGACGCAGCACCGTCCACCGCCACTCCTTGTCCCTGCCCCTGGACCACCCTCCAAGTCCGCGCCCAGTTTCTCTGCGGCCATGCCGAGAGCGCGCCAGAGCGCCCTGCTCGACATGCTCGCACAGACCGCACGCCGCCCACGTCGTTTGCATACGTGATCACCACCGCTCCAGCAACCCCGCAGATATGCCCATTCGCCTCCGCGCGGACCATGCATGCTGTGCGCCATTAAAATCGTCGTCAGACCCGCCCAGAGAATCGACGCGTTTCGACCAATCATCACCGCCCCACGCCTCGCCACCACACCGTTGAGCTTCTCCAGGGAGCACAACATCGCCCCTATCGTCGCCCATGCCATTAGCCCTCTATGCCGTCGACCACGACAAGCTCAGCCTGCAACCGTCGATCGCCTTCAGACACTATAAAAGGAGGCTTCCCCCACTCGTTTTCTTCACACCAGTTTACTCCCCACCTCTCACTAATACCCCCCACTCACTCCTAGAGAAAGGCGAGCACCAGGTGGCCGGAATTTCACCGGAGTTCGCCGCTATAGAGGAGGAGAGGCGCCATCGATTGGAGCCGCCCCAGGAGAAGCTGTCGGTACTAGGAGAATCGCCGTTGTCGACTTTGTCGTTCGCCACCGTCGCCGACCATCGCCGGAGCCCAGTGAGCCTCCCATGACACCCACCTGTCGTGCTAGGGTTCTGTCTCGCCGACGCTGCTCGACGTGGACGATAAACCAGAGCCGTTCGATTAGAGTTAGATCGTGTGGCCTAGATCACCATGTACCGCTTCGCCCCTCACTGTCTCATTGACGCGTGGGGATAGCCACTTAACCCGCCCGCGCGTGCGCTGTGCGTAGTAGGCTGGCCCAATTAAACCTCCCGCGCGACCCAACAATTCAAAGTTAGTTTTATTTATTTAATTTCAAACCCAGTTTTGTACCTAGATTCGAAAGTCAACCCAGCTCGATTCACTAAACCAAAATGTATCAACCCAATTTTGTTAGAAAGATACTAAAATGCTTAATCCAAGCCCGTAGGATTCAAACCAATTGGATTTGTAGATCACCCATGGTAAAAATAACAAGGAAGAAGCTTTTCTGCATTCAAACATTTTTCAAAATTCAACCATAAGATCTTTTGAGTTGATTCCAACTCTCAAAAATCAGATTTGACTATACCTTTAAGAATATATAAAAATATATAGGTTTACTTATAGAAATAATGATCAAGCAATAAAAGAATGCCACATAGGAATTTCTAGTCACTTTATTTAAATAAAATCAAAAGGTTAAACCTTATTAAATTGCGACACCACTTTAAATCACATTCCCATGTACTGAAATATGTGGTGATGACATGTGTCAACATGATCCCATGTTTGAGTTGGAGAATATTAAATCTTAAGTTTTTTTTCAATGAGTAGAAATTACTATTCTAAAATAAAATAAATAAGACAAGTGTTTTAATTCTTTTAATGTTAGTGATGATGCTAGATCATCTAGTGTGAACCTTTGTGTGATGAGCATAAATAGTTAAGTATTGTTTGGTGATTGTGTACCTCGTATTTATTTATAGACGCTAGTACCGACCAAGGATACGAGGAGGAAGGAGGATACTACGAGGAAGAAGTCGAGGAGAACTTTAACCACTGATCTGCACAAGGCAAGCCTATACTTGCAACCTTGCAAGCTAACACTTGCAAGATACCCTACTTATGCAAGCTACTACTTGCTTGTTACTAGGCCAACTATATGACTTAAGCATATATGATTATACCACCTTGACACACCATCCTAGTTTTACTTGCAAGCTTATTACTCTATGTCTTCATCAAGCTTTCTCTTAGAGTTTACTTAGTGACTTATAGATTCTAGGAAGATAATGGAAGGTAGCATAAAGAGCATAAAATTTGGCCTAAGATAGATAATCATGATGTTATCCTAAGGCATGAGATTGAACTTAGCTAATCCCCACTTGTTTACCACCCCTCATTAGTCTTCACCCCCACTTATAGATGCTAGTTCTAAGCATAAAACTTGATGAAGTTTAGATGGGAATACTTGGTGAAAATGGTTATGAAAACCTTAGAATGATCAGTCATTCTACTAAAATGTTTTGACATGTGTTTCCAAACACCAGATGATTTTGATGATGAAAATGTTGAGGCATGAGCCTTAGACCTTTATAAAACTGATGGTTGTCTGGATGCGATACCATTCCAATTTTACCGTACAACCACAATACCCGAAATTTGGGTAGGGCTTGACTGGAAATTTATATACCTTAGTATGGGTTCCCTTGCGGCCAAGGTTTGGGATGAGGCTACCTTGTGAATATTGTCCACCTATGCAGTACCCAAGATGACAGTTGGTCATGGTTGGGAGGCCAAACTCATTGGAGAGGTGCCTATACTAGGGCATGTAATAGAAAGGTTAGGATTAATTATACGCATACTGAGTATGGTGAATTTAGGATTTGTTCCTGATGGATGTATCGAATGTTGTGGTGAAAGTGTACAATCTCTGTAGAGTGTCAAACTATTCGAATAGACGCGTCTGCGGTTATGGACAGTTGGAGTGGCCATACAGTTCCCCATCAGATGTTTTCAAAATGACTTGTGAAATGATTCATGACTTGACTTGACCACAACAGAGTTGTGATATGAAATTCAAATTCCCACTTAGGTGTTATAAAACTTTCAACTATTTTTATTTGCTTATGAACTTAGTAGAGGTAAATATGGCTTTTTGCAAAATAACCCTAGAGCTTAGTATCCCACTACAAAAACCCCCTTAACTTGTTAGTATTAGTTTGCGAGTACTTAAAGAGTACTCATGTCTTTGTCCCTGGCTATTCTCGTGGCCAGACTATGAAGAGGAGTATCAGGATGACGGACCGCAGGAAGGTTACGACAACTAGGATCATCTCCCATCGTCAGCATTGACTATGACTATGAAGATGGAGGTTCCCCTACACTATCGTTATCTTTACGTTATTCCGTTGCTTGAATTGTATTAAGAACTGGATCATGAGATCCTTACTTGCGTAAGACCTTATGTATGGTTTGTAATGGATGATGTACTATGATATCCAATCTGTTATGTCTCGCAAAAATGGTAATCCTGGGATTGTGATGTATGGCATAACAGGCATCTGTGATTAAAAATCCGGGTGTTGACACAGGGCAGCGGAGATCAGCAACCCGGAAGAACCTATACCTGGGCCGACATTGCCAATAATCCCTGTGTCCACCACTTGGATAGTAACAGAGGATCTACCCACACAAATTCCGAGTGTCGTTTCAATGACGACATCAAGAAATACGAATCTGCTGGCTACAGGGCCAAGCGACGAAAAGGAAAGAAAAAATCCGAGAAAGGAAAGGAGCCCAAGGAAGATTCCTACATGGAAGAAGCGGAAGCCACTTCAGATCCCAAGTCGGATGGAAAGAAGACTTTTCTGACTAAGAAAGACGCATACGTCTGCTTCCTTGGATCCCAACTTGCTAAAGACAAGAAGGCGGTTCTTTGTGAGCTCAAAGCCATGGTTTCTGCTATTCCACAGTTTCTGGACTGGTCCGAGGTAACCATCACCTTTGATCACTCAGATCACCCGAGGAAAACACATCCTCGGTTAAAGTACCCTCTGGTCTTCAATCCTCTTATTGATGGCTATGAGTTCTCTAAAACACTCATCGACGATGGAAGCAGCATTAACATCCTCTACATCGAGACGCTCCACCGCATGAAGCTACACGAGATCCAGTTGAGCTACAGCAGTGTAAGTTTCCATGGCATTGTACTAGGGAGACAGTCGGATTCTCTAGGTGAGATTACTCTAGACGTAACATTCGGCACCGGAGACAATTATCGTACCGAGCCACTCTCTTTTGAGGTTGTACCATTCAAAAGTGCTTACCATGCCATCTTTGGATGTCTGGCTTACTGGGCGTTCATGGCTCGTCCCTTCTACATCTACAACATCATTAAACTTCCAGGTCCAAAGGGCGTAATCATCATACGAGGAAATCCGAGGAAGGCGCGAGAGTGCGATGAAGGATCTGCTTCCTTCGCTGAAGCCGTGCTGCACTCCCAGGTGTAACAGGAGATCAAGAAGACCATCAATCCGTCTGAGATGCCCACTACGAAGAACGAGGTGCTGAAGTCAAGTTTGCAGTTCAAGGCGTCAGAGACAAAGAAAATGTCGATGATCCCTCCAAGATGACGAACATAGTGGTAGTCTTAGGCCACACATAGGAAAGCGCACTCATCGAGTTCCTCAAAGCTAATAGTGATATCTTCGCATGGTAGCCTTCTGACATAACCGGAGTACCTAGGGAACTTGCCGAATACTCTCTTAATGTGTACCCTGACGCTAAACCTGTCAAACATTCCTTATGACGGTTTGGTGATGAAAAGCGCAAAGCAATAGCCAAGGAATTAGCCCGACTAGAATTAGCGGATTTTATAACAGAGGTCATCCATACAGATTGGGTGACAAATCATGTACTCGTCCCTAAAAAGGACACCATTGATTTAAGGATGTGTGTTGATTATACCGCTTTGAACAAGGCATGCCCAAAAGATCTGTTTCCTTTGCCAAGAATCGATCAAGTTATCGACTCAGCGGTAGGGTCGAAACTACTCTGCTTTCTCGACGCATATTTCGTATATCACCAAATACCGATGAAAAAGTAGGATCAAATTAAGACATCTTTCATCACTCCTTTTGGAACCTTCTGCTACAAAACTATGCCTTTTGGCTTAAAGAACGCATGAGCAACATATCAACGTACTATGCAACATTGTCTCAACGACCAAATCGGACGCAATGTCCACATATACGTAGGCGACATAGCAGTTATGTCCAAAAAGAAGGAAACTTTAATTTCTGACTTGGATGAAACATTTGCTAGTCTACGAAAATTCAACATGTTGCTAAATCCGTAGAAGTGTTTCTTTGGAATTCCAGCCGGAAAATTGTTAGGTTTCATTGTCTCTGAGCGAGGCATAGAGGTGAACCGGGACAAAATCAAGGCTATTCTAATCATTACCAGGCCGACTCGGCTGAAGGACATACAACGTCTCACTGGTTTCATTGTAGTGGTGAGTCAGTTCGTCAGCCGGCTCGGCGGAAGGGCCGCACCTCTATACAAACTCAACAGGAAGCCGAAACTTATCTGGACCTAGGAAGCCAAAACTTTCGTGCAAAGTTTGAAAGATCTACTTTCAACCCCACTAGTTCTCGCAGCGCCAGACCCTCAGGAACCTATGTTACTCTATATTGCAGCGACCAACAAGGTCATAAGCATGGTAACAATATTCTAGCACTAGGAAGAATGCCACAAGCATAAGGTGCAGCGGCCAACATATTATCTGAGTGAGGTCCTGACAAAATCAAATCAACGGTATCCACACCATCAAAAGCTAGCCTATGGAGTGTTCATCGCATCCAGAAAGTTACGCCATTATTTTCAAGAGCACAATATCACGGTGGTGAGCACCGCTCCCCTGCGAGATATAATCAATAACCGCGATGCCACAGGACGTGTCGCAAAGTGGGGAATAGAGCTTGCAGCTTTCGACATCGAGTACAAACTACATAAAACAATCAAGTCCCAAATACTTGCCGACTTTGTTGTTGATTGGACAGAGACGGCAGAAAACACTGGTCCTAAAGACTCAGAATTTTGGACCCTTCACTTTGACAGATCAAAAGCACGAGGAGGCTCCGGGGCTGGTGTGGTGCTCAAATCACCTCAAGGAGATAAGTTTTTCTATGGGTTGCAAATACACTTCACGGCAACCAACAATATTGACGAGTATGAAGCACTGCTACATGGAATACGCATGGCCAAAAATATTGGCATATCAAGACTCATGTGTTACAGAGACTCGGATTTTGTTGCTCAGCAAGTATCTGATATCTGCAACGCAAACAAGCACATGGCAGCATACAAAGCTGTTATGGATGAACTATCTAAATCGTTCGAGGGTTTTGAGGTTCAACACATCCCTCGAGCTGAAAATGAGGAAGCAACCGCTCTATCAAGGATAGCTTCTGCGCAGAAACAAGTATCGGATGGCACTTTCTTAGAGCATTTAAGGGTCCCCTCCATAGTTGGAGTTGATGAGGACTATCTGACGAAATCCGACTCACCTTTAATAACAGTTCTAGCTACAATTCCCAGCTGGACAAAACCCTATTTGGATTTCCTGATTGACGGAAAACTACCCGAAGACGAAGTCTTGAGCCGGCATATTGTCCGACGAGCAAAAGCCTACACTATAATAAATGGTGAGCTCTATAAACGGAGTGTTTCTTGCGTGTTTCAGTGATGTATTTCTTCGGAAGAAGGAGTGGAAATCTTAAGACAAATCCATGAAGGAGAGTGTGGTCACCACGCTGCAGCCATATCCTTAGTGGAAAAAGATTTTGGACACGGATTCTTTTGGCTTACAGCTAAGGAAAATGCTGATAAAATGGTCAAAACATGCAGAGGCTGCCAAAAGTATGCTCATCAGGCACATGTTCTGGCTGAACAGCTGCGAACAATCCCTATTACATGGCCGTTCGCGGTCTGGGAGCTTGATATGGTATGGCCGTTTCGCACGACAAAATGTGGATTTACTCACCTACTAGTGATGGTGGATAAATTTACAAAATGGATTGAGGCTAAACTCGTAACAAGTTGCGATGGAGCCACAGCCAGAAAGTTCGTCGAAGACGTAATCATCTGATTCGGATATCCGACTTGCGATGGAGCAATTTTTCCATGTGTGAACTTGCCAAATTCTGCGAAAAACAAGGGACCCGACTTGATATTGCATCAGTCGCCCATCAACAAGCTAATGGACAAGTCGAAAGAAATAATGGCCTTATTTTACAAGGAATCCGACCTCTCCTCGAGGCACCGCTTTGTCGGGCCGCGGGGGCTTGGGAGGAAGAATTACCGTCTTTGATATGGATCTTACGTATAACTCCTAATAGATCAACCGGCTATACTCCTTTCTTCTTGGTCTATGGTGCAGAAGGAGTTCTTCCAATTGATCTAATTCATCAGTCTCCACGAATCAAAGCGTATATCAAAGAAGATGCAGAAGTTTCTCGACAAGATGATATCGATATAATCGAAGAAGTATGCGTCGTTGCTAAGCAGAGATCTACAGCCTACCAGCGGAAGTTGCGCAAGTATCATAGTCAGAGAGTGCAAAAACATTCTTTAGGAAAAGACGATTTGGTTCTCTGACTTGCGCAAAAAATAAAGCACAAACTTTCCCCGATTTGGAAAGGACCTTTTATGGTTAGCAGAGTTCTGCATAATAGGTCATATTATTTAACCGATATGAGACCATTCAAGGAAAGGCTGATACTCGGAAGTGAAAGAGAGCTGGTGGCAGCACAGACCCGGATGAAATAGACCGTCCATGGAATATTGCACAGCTACGTCCCTTCTATTCTTAGATATATTTCCTTGTAATCATATATGTACATGTTCAAAGTGAAGTAAAGTATTGGTTTCCTCATATGTTATCCTTGAGAAAAAATTTTCCATCTTATTTCCAAAAGAGCATGCCAATTTTTCAAAAACCCCAGAATGCTTAAAAGTATTTTATGCTGATGTTCGTTCTGGTTATGATTTTTGAATATCTAAAAAAAATTACCTTAGGGTACAAAATTTAATTTATTGTCTATACTTTGGTTTTTTATCTGAATGCTTAGACGCGAGCTTTTTCCGAGTAATGAGTTGTTGGTACTGGAAGCCAGCTTTGTTTCCGAGTTTAAACTGGTTTAGCAATTGCGCTCCATTGCTTGGCAAAGTTTCTGTGCTAAAGGTTGGACGACCCATGAAAGGGACGAGGTAGAGAGCCAGATGAAACGACAAGTACAGACATAAAAAAACAAAGTGCTTCAGAAATTTTCAAGCACATACATAAAAATATATAAGCATAAAATGCTACGATAGTAAAAGCATTAGTTTTTACAAGATAAGCACAAATAAAACATTGTTTCCATCATTACATTGCCAAGAGTTTAAAATAATGCATAAAACTTGTTTATGGTGCACAATCAGGCGGTGGTGATGAAGCAGGTGGAGCGCTGGAGTCGACAACATTGTTGCCCTCAATCTCAGACTTGGAAGCTGCAATGCTGGCTTCTGGATCTTGGGGCGAGGGAGGCGCGGCGACAGATTCGAAGAACAGCGTCATATAGTTGGTCATCTCCTCCACACGACAAGCATAAACTGCACAGGACTCTTGGTTGGCCTTGATGTCCTGTGGGTTACCCTCATCATCCTCCTCGGCAATACCCTTGGTGACATGCTAGATTTCCATCTCGCTGTGGTGGCTCATCACCATAGTAAGAGCAGTCTGAGCAGCAGTCCGATCATAAGAGATCTTCCATTCTTTTATAAGCTTTGGAATCTCCTTGACCATGTCCCTCACCTCGTGCACTGACATTGTTTGCAAGTCGGAAAGCTCGATGGACTCGCCAAACTCTTAAAGCGTTTAGCGGAAGTCGTACAGGATATCTCCGACATGCTTAATGCGCTCGAGGCAAGGTTCGGAGGTAGGAGAGTCAGAAAGATTCAGGAGGGCTGGAAAAGAACCAAAAGTCAAAATTTGACTAAAAAGGAAGTCAAAAAATCAACAAAAAGAAAAATTCCGAAATCTTACCTAGCATAGAGTGATTCCATTGAGCATGCTCCTTGCGGAGGTTGTTCAGTTCACTAGCTGTGGCATGGACAAGATCCCTCTGAATATCTAAGTCCTTCTTGAGATTAGCTAGTTCTTTATCTCGGAGGGCTATTAGCTTTTCGATCCTCAAGGTCTCATGATTGCTTGACTCCAGGACATCAGCTACGGATTTCTTCGATTCTAAAGTTAGTTTCTCAAGCTTGACCCGGAGCTCAGCATTCTCTATTTCCAAGACCTTGAAGTTCTCAGATTGCTCCACCATCTTGCTGGACTGGCATAATAGTTCTGCAAAGGAAAAAATATCAGTCGAACAAAACAAGTTTGACTAAGACAAAAAGTTAACTGACAAAGAGGAAGTTGGAAAAAAATACCTTCTACTTCATCTTTCTCAATTTTCAACTTCAAATTATCAAGGCGCAAAGCTTTGATTTCTGTGCGTTTATTGCAAATGTTCTTGAGCAATTCCTGGTTGGAAGATGCAATTTTATGTAAGTTTAAAGACGGAATACCGTCAAACGGCTACTAATACTCGGGCTACAAATTTAACTAAGTAAAATTACGGAACGAGCCTTGGGGGCTACACTACATCGTTCTTTCGCAACCTAAAAGCATCAACTCGGATCCAACGATGTTTATCCGGATTTATGCTTGGGGGCTAGAGGATATGCTAATAAATGCAAATAAGAATCGGAAACTTACAATTCGTTATAGGTGCAACTTTTCAAATCCGAGCTTGGTGCTATGAAACACCTTCTCGGTAAGGGTGAGGGAAGGAACATCCATCAATGGAAGTTCGCCAGATTCGACATTAGCATCCCGGACCAAAATTTGGTCCAGGAGGCTGACCAGCTTGACGTCCTCCTCCTCCTGGCTCGCTACCTCTAGGGGAGATAACAATCTTTTGCTTATGTGTCTGCTTGCCCGAATTGTTGTCCGGCTTTATCTTACTCTTGAAAGATGATTTAGCTCTAGAACACGAAAATCCTAAATATCTGGTGTGCTCTGGAAAGAAATAAAGGTACAAAATTACTAAAAATAAAAGACAGGGTGCTTACTTTTTAACTACTCGCAACACTTGGCTACCAGCAGTAACAACAATTTCTTTCGCCTTGCGCTTCATAGAGGCGGGGGCGGAAACCTCTTGCACCTCATCATCCTCCGTCGCCTCCGGATCGTTTGAAGGATAGCCCTCTATTGGAGCTAGCTCAGACTCGGAGAGTTTGTCGATCTAACAAAGTCAAAGGGCATCGATAAAAATAGAGTCGGAGAAAGAACAGAAAAGAATGACAAAACGCAAAAGCAGAGTCATAGGACGGTTGGTCGTATACATCTTCATGGAGACTTATGGAACCTTTCGTTCCACTCTTTCCTTAATCAAATATTGCATAAGGGTCCTGTAGTCCTTCGCCGGAATCCGGCTCGAACTGACCTGCGTCTTGTCCTTCTTGTCGCTCCTGATCTGGTGCATGAGATGATCTCCATGGTGCTGGAGAGGCTGAATCTGGCACTCCAGCTAGCAGTGGATCAAGTCGGATCCATGGAGGCCCTCATGCTTCATCAAAAACTCAATCCGCCTCTTGGCGAGGATCAAGATATCCGATAGCTCCGGCACCTCCGCGTCCCATGAATTCTGGTGGGGAGCGGCGCCATCGACGAACACCGGAGTACCTTCCGCCTTTCTAGGAGCCGGAATATCTTTGTTATAAAGAAGGTTCCGGCCCAGCGTTTGACCGATTCACTAGCGTTAATCCTAGGATAAACTCAGTTTTCTCATAAGGACTAAACTAAGGGTTCCAGTGATGTAAGGCACACCAACGCTAATGGAATTCTTCCGAGTACAATAGTAGTACCGGAAAAGGGTGAGACTTGGCCTAATGCCAAGAAACCCCTCGCACAAAGCTGCATTAGTACTAAGCTCGAGCAGAGAGTTGGGAGGAATATTATGAAGTTGCACACCGTAGTAGTTGAGGACCTCGACAAGGAAGTTTGGCGGTGGCAAGCCAAGGCCGCGATCGATGTGCATGCCAAACACCACCCTGTCGCCATCGCGCGGGGCGGGAACGGCGTGCCCTGAGGCACTCTGCCATGCACCGGCGATGATGAATCCTTTGTCCTCCATGACTTGAAGTTCAGCGTTGTCCATGGCACTGGGAATCCAGAGGCCCCGCATCTTCTTCTCCTCCGCCGCCGACGAACCCTCCGCCGCTCCTAAGGTCGAGGTAGACGCCATGGATCTTGGAGGAAAAGGACTGGTGGGGGAGAGATATTTTCTCACTGTGTGCAGATGGAAACGGGTGCAGAGTGCTCAAGGATTACGAGGAGGCAATGAATGAATTGATGGAGAGATAAATCTGAGAGAAAGGTTTTTCTCCCCTCTTTTATTTGTCTCTATGTCAAGATTCGTGCTTTAACAAGCGCGATTAGGGCCACGCATATAGGAGAGGGGGAGTTAGCTTCCTCGCGACTCTTCTGCCCCCTCAATTTTTGTGTAGGTATTGAAATGACATTTTGTTCAGTAGGAGTGGACCCACCAATAATCGTGTTGATAGGACTCCTGTCAGTGACAGGACCTGGTCTAAAAAGTTGTCAGTACGAACACCGCTGAAAAATTCGGCTAATATTTCAAACTTAGCAAGGAAAAGACTAAAGTCAGAGCAAAACATATCTGACTCAATTGACTCGGAATCCTACATTACTGAATGAAGTTTTCGGGAACCCTTCAAGAGTCTCAATACAAAGAAACCATCAAGCTAGAAGATTTATCCGACTTTGGATCTTGGAGACATCCGGGGGCTACTGTTGGGGATATACTTTCCGGGTATACCCACAGGAATCGCTGACCAGGGTGGCCGCGGCCCAGTCAGAGAAAGAGCCCGTTTCGGCTACGACAAGGCCCAGAAGAGTTACCAACTTAGGTCTATAGTATTACTTCTAGTCCAAGCTATATCTAGTTACCGACTCTGTAACGTAGCTAGATAGGTCTCTCCTATAACCGTAGGCCCCGGTGACTATATAAACCGGCCCTATGGGAGACTTTAGGGCATAACACAACAACCACCACAATCAACTCGCACAGGCAAACCTCTCTTGTAATTCGCTGTAACATCTGGCTTACCCGATATATTACTGGGTTGCTAGAAGGAGTAGGATCCGGTCACCGCAGTCGGATCTGAACCTGGGTAAACTTGTGCTCACCGCTCCTGGAACATACGACATCTCACACCTCATCTTTCCAACGCCACTAGGACCCCCTATGGCATACTTATCGACAATCCAACGACATAGGGTATGATGTATAGGCATCAAATGTGCCTTTATTTGGCAATGTTGTTTAGAGAAAAACAAACATTTTAGGATTTTGCCAAAAATGGAAATTAAATAGTTTGAGGTGTTAAATAATTATGGGAAAATTTTGATAAATGATTATATCCAAGGTAGATGTTTTCAACTAGAAGTATCTACTATTATCCACCTTGGGTATTGCAAATCAATATATATTTTGGAAGAGAGCAAGGATTGAAGTATCTAGGGTAGTGATATTTTTATACCACCAAAATATGGTTGGATTAAGGAGCTCAGATCTCACCTTGTAACAAGGGGTACATGGATAGTTAGACCAAGTTATATAGATGATATTGATATCAATGTTTGGGATTGGTTGCAATTGAGGTGATCTGGGAGTGATGGCAAACTTTGTTGAAATTAAGGTTGCCATAATAGATGCATCATGATGCCTCATAAACCATGAGGGTTTAAGAAGCACAAATCTCGAATGGAAACAAGTGAAGGAGGGATTGATAGGCCATGGTTATTATATCATAAACATGCAAAGAGTTGGTCAAGGGGTGGTAGCATATGGATGTGAGCTTCTTCCAAAGTAGGCAAGATGGTAAGATTTGCAGAAAAGATTATTATCTTGACTACAAAACCATCATGGATGAGTGGGTATAAGAATAGTTTAGTCAGGGAAAATAGGAGTCTCTGGTATTACTAATGATGTACTATAATATGGTTCAAATACATTTTCAAGAATGCACACATATTAGTATAGGTGGAGTTCCAAAGATTGAATCTAGATAAGGATTCCAGACAGCCAAATTTGGCAGATTTGTGGATTTGGACAACCATGCAAGAGGGAAACATTGGGAGAGGGTGGAAAGGTTTATACTTGTCATCAAGTGGATGATGTTTAAGGATATATTGTGTAGATAAGATTTCATGCTTGTAATTGGTCTTTGATGGGTTGAAAGCTAATGCAAGGGATTAGCTCCGGATTAATCTTGGTAAGTAGATCAGGGATTGAAGGGAATATTCCCGATAGGCAATAATAAAATGGTTATTATCATATTCCTTATTTATGATAAATATTATTTTACATGCTATAATTGTATTAATATAGAAACATTAATACATGTGTGTTTAATAAACAAAAATAAAGTTCCTAGTTATGACTCTCTTATAAACTAGCTCGTTGATTAATAAGATGATCAAAGATTTCCTGATCATGGACATTGGATGTTGTTAATAACGAGGTCACAACATTATTGGAATGGTGTGATGAACATTCATCCTAAGCATAGCATTACGATCAAATTCATTGTGTTTATATTGCTATAACATCCTACAAAGTAATCTTACTCCTTAGACCATGAGATCATGTCAATCACTAACACTGGAAAAGTATCTTGATAACATCAAACGTAACACCGTAACAGGGTGACTATAAAGATGGGTTCAGTGCTATGAAGGTGTTATGTTGTGCTCATGGATCAAGAGTGGAATTTGTCCATCCCGATGACGGAGAGATATACTCCGGCCCTCTCGGTTATATCACATTAGTTAGCTTGCAAGCAAGTGATTTGATAACTAGAATGTTATATCACGGGAACAAGAAAAGAGTACATGTCGGTAACGAGATCAAACTAGGTATGGAGATACTGATGATCGAATCTCGGACATGTAATATATCGCGAGAAAAATGGATTGAGTTACATGCATATAAGGTTCACACGATCACAGAAGTCATCGTTGAATATGTGGGAGTTAATACGGATCTTTAGGTCCTACTGCTGATTATTGATCGGAGAGGGGTATCGATCATGTCTACATTATTCTAGAACCGTAGGGTGATAGACTTAAGGGATATAGACACCATTTCTAGCAAATAATATGCCAGAGAGAAAAAAAGAAAGCGCAGGAATTTATTTCACTAGACACCGGAACTGTTTCGGTTGAAATTGCTGAAACTGGTTCTGCATGTGAAATTAAAATGTTGTAAGGGGTTTTATGTAAATGTTTGTTAATTAGAGTAATTAACAAAATTCTGAATAAATAAATAAAAGAGTTTTATTTAAATGAGAGATTGCATTAAATTTGGTGGAAATTTAATGCATGTGAGTGGATTTTTGAGTGGAGGCATTTTTATGGGAGTGGAGGATTTTCATTTTGAGTGGGAGCTCCACCCACATGAATGTGGAAGAGGTGGGGGCAGCCACCATGGCTGGGTGCCATGCCCCTTGGGGTGCCCCCCTCTCCCTATAAAAGGACCCCCTCTCCTCCTCTCACATCACACCTCCTCGTGAAGGATCTCTCTCCCCCTCTAGTATTTATTTCCCATGGTCTCGGACTAGCGAGATATATGTTCCCGGTGGCTATTCGGCAAGAAATAGTTGTGCTTCCGCTGCATCGCTGGAGCGAGGAGGCGTAGGTTGCTTGGTTCCTCGGACGTGTGTGCGAGCACGGATGCGTCGCTGATTTGCGATGCCAAGGACTTCCTCTCGATCTTGAGATCGGCAAGAGATCATCTACATCAACCACGAGTTTGAACTCGTTAAGTTTTGTCGGTCTTCCAGGGTATGTTCTCTACGGATGTACATAGTTGTTCCCATCATAGAATTTTTTTATTTCTATGCTGCGAACCCTACAGTGGTATTAGAGCCGGATCTTTGCGTAGATGCTTTGCACGGGTAGTACACATATGAGTATGTGGGCGATGCTGATCATTTTATTGCTTCCTAGTTGTACTCTAGATATTGGTGGCATAGTGGGATGAAGCGGCCCGGACAAACTTTACATGTCCTCGCACATGAGAAATGTTCCACGCTTGAGATGGAACTAGTTTTGCATAAGTGGCTAGCGGGTGTCTGTCTCTCCTACTATAGTCAATATCTAATTTGCAACGAGTTGTCAACAATTTGGTTATCCTCATTGTGGTTCATGTTCGTAGGTAAGAACGGTTCTATCTTCGAAAGCCCTAAGCCACGTAAAACTTTCAATGGATAAATTAGAGGCGTCTAGTTTAGATTATTGCTGGGGTAGTGTCATGATATGGTGATGTTGTAAGTAGAAGTATAAGTCTATACTCTTACAACACACATAACGTGTAAGTTCCATAGACCTTGGCCTTACACATAGAGGTATGATGGTGATCATACCATGATGCACATGATGGAGATCAAGTGCAAGAACCATATCATTTCACTTATTAACATGTGATGTTTGTTGCATCTTGTATTGCTAGTTTGGCGTTTTATTAGCATAATAAGATGATCCCTCATTTAGATATCAAGATAAAAATGTGTTCTCCCTTAAGTATGCACCGATTATGTTTTGTTGCTCCAAGACATCACGTGATGATCGGGTGTTCTTGGATCCACGATCATATTTCGGGTGTAAGACAATTACACACGCGAATACTAAGGTTCTTACTTGGCGATACTAGCATGTACAGACATGGCCTCGTAACACGGACCGAAAGGTTAAGCATGTGTCATATGTTTTGATATGATGACCATATGGGTGCTCGTCTTTGAAGCTACACCGACTCACGTGATGATCGGACTTGGTGTAGTGGATTTGGTTCATGTAATCACCAAAAAGACACAAGGGATGTCATTTTTGAGTGGGAGTTCATTTATAATTTGGATTAGTAAAACTCAATTTATCATAAATTAAATCAAAGTAAATTTGCAAAATTTGTTGTAGTCATTGGCATTCGTTCACCACCTTATGTTTAGTTTTAATTGAGATAATAGAACTATAGAATTCTGGATATTTACTTTACGAACTTGGATCGTATTGTGTTGAGTGTCAATCTAACTTTTAAAGTCCTATTGCAAACATTCAGCAAATTCTGATTACTCCGTGAAATTTAATAATTGGTATTAAATCGAGAGTAACAATTCCACTGTTAGTATCTAAAGTATCATGTTTTCCTCCATGATTCTTGTTTTAAATATCGATATTATCTAGGACCTGATAGAATTGTTTCAGAAACCATCATGTGTGGCAGATATAAAGATATCTGAAACAATGTTATGGTTGCAATATGATAGAGTATAATATATGTTCTCATATTGGATGAGAATTTGAAAAGGTTGGTGATGCTAGACATCCTAACAAAGGGTTTTGGAAAGTAATGTTATACTCACGATTTGCCTTTATAAGCTACATTTGCTTGATCATGAAAGTCATCATTATAAGGATGAACAGAAGATGTATGTAAAGTGTTTAGTACAATAAAAGATTACTAAAGAATGGACTTTGAAAGAATGCCGATCATTTGATGATGGTGATCTACTTCAAAGTGCATGTCCAAAGGTATTAGTATTTGAATATACATGCGTTGGACTATGTGTCATGTATATGGATCCATTGTTGATGTTGATAGATTCTTTTAAAAAGGAAAAGGAAATGCTGAAAGAGAATCTATAAAATATATTTTGCAGAAAAGAAAAGACTGGAAATATCCAGTTTAGGTATATAGATGATATACATGTTATGGTTGTATTCTTTGCTTGTTAAACAATGTGGTTCTTGGGTATTGAATACCGAATTGGTTGGTATGAAATTTCATACGGAACGACGAAATTCATGAACCACAATGGCCTAAGTAACTAGCAAGAGAATATGTGATGATGTTCATCGAAAACAAACAAACCGTTGTTTGTATTTCTCGTTGACATCAAAGCTTGCCTTCAAGATTTGTTTTAATAATTGTTATTTAAATCAGGTATTATGAGAACAAATATTGTTCAAATAATTACCGTATTCCATATAAGATGGATTATTTACAAATCTAGTTGGAGAAATCACATCTATAAAAACTAATGCTAAAATGTCGTAAGAGAAATGATTGAAAGATCACTTACAAAGTGACATCGCCGTTTAAATTATATTGGAAATAAAACATGAAGAATCTCCATATTCATGGATTTTTGGAGTCTTTGATTTGATCAAGTGACACTTGTGAGACTTTCCTCGGGATAATTAAAACTTCGTTCAAAGGCCAAAGAAGAACGATCGACTAAAATATTGGAATTTATACATATCGATATATGTAGTCCATTATGTATAGTCGTAAGCGATGGATTTCAACTTCATATGCTTTCTCCAGAAATTTGAGTGAATATTCACTTAATAAGAAAGAGGTATAAAATATTTGAAAACGTTCAAAGACTTTCAAGATGAAGTGGAAAATCATTGTAACAAGAAAATAAATGATTTATGATTTTATCATAAGGGATGTATTTGAGTTGCAAGTGTGACAAGAAAATCAATAATTTATGATTTTATCATAAATTGATTTATTTGAGTTACAAGTTTAGCAAAACACCTAGATTTGCATCTCCCGAAACACCATAGGAATATGGAGTGTTTGAGATTTGTAATGAAACCTTGTGTGACATGGTTGGATCAAAGGTGTTATTTATAAAACTGCCATTATGTTTTAAAAGAGTAAAGCTTTAGAGACTACCGCTTTTACACTGAAAAAAACTCCATCTTGATCTGTTGAAATGACACCCGGTTTGGGGTAAACCCAAGTTGTCCTTTCTTAAGCATAAGTAAGATGTTTACAACCAAAGTCGGATGAGCATGTATTTATAGGTTATTTCGAATAACCATTGGGTACTCCTCCATAACACCAAGGACAAAAGGGTTTGTCGCTTGAAACGTGAATTTCTTGAAAAAGAAGTTTTTCATAAAAGGTTAAGTGGGAGGACAATAGAACTTTAATAAGTTTAACGAACCTTAGCTATATGTGCTGAGTTGCGTAGCGCCGAAAAATGTTCCAGAGGCAGCCAGAATGCTCATGGCTCAAGTGCCTCAAAGGTTGTGCTCACGGAGGTCTAAGTTCCTATTGAACCAAATAGGTCGGAAAAACAATCAAATGCTGAGATATGAGAGTAAATCATTGTTGTTTGACAATGATGAACCGACTACATGCAAAGAAGTGATGATGGGCCCTGACTCCATCAAATGGATTGAGGCCATAAAATCCGTGATAGTTCCATACAAGAGAAATCAAGTTTTTTGAACTTGGAAGACCCTTCGGAAAGGTGTAAAAACCTATCGGTCGTATTTGGATCTATAAAGAAACAGACATGGATGTTTCACATCTATGAAATAGTCGACATGTCGGTAAAGTATTTTACGACAGTGTTCAAGAAGTTGACTATGACAAGATTTGATCTTTCATAGCGATATTTAGTCTGGACGGATTAAAGTAGCAACCACTATATATAATTTGGTATATGGTAGATGAATAAACAAAAAAATTCTTCTAATAGAATGGATACCTAGGACATGTACATGACACGGTCCAAATAGTTTTGTTAAATTCAAAGGGTGCTAAAAGGGCATGCAAACTTCAATGGTTGAAGTAAGCATCGTGGAGTTGGAATCTTCATCGTGATGGAAAAGAAGTTTTCATCAGGAGACGATGTGCTTGCATTTGCAAGAAATTAAGTGGGAGTGTTGAGACATATTTATAATACATTATGTGGAGGACATCTTCTTGATTGGAAATGATGTATCTTTTATTGACAAAGGTTAATAATTTCATTTCGTTGAAAGACTTAGGCAAAACCCGAATATTTAGCATGAATGTCTACATGGATAGACAGTGACGCTAATATGGTCGTGCTAAACATACATATATGAGATATTGAAGGGGTTTAATATAGAAACTACGAGAAAAGGATCTTTTCGCATGGAAAGGAATTGAATCAAGATTCAAGTGTATCGACACTTGATAAGTGAAACAATATTCAAGTGCTTTGACACTTGATGAGTGAAATGACGAGAATGTTTTGACCAATCATACCATGATATGTACACATCTAGATATGTCCTATGCTCTAAGTGTTATGAGCATATACCAGGATGAATCATAAAATGATCATTGGACGATAGATCTTTTGGAAGAACTAAGAATATATTTGTGTAGAGGTGACCAGCAATTACAAATAGTTCATTGTAAAGCGTTACATTGATACTAGTTTTGTCACAAGATACAAATTAAGTTTATCTCAATTTAAACTATGGGTGGCACAATGTAATGGAAAGAAAGTTTCCATGATGTATTTGGATGAATTCCAAAGTTAAGACATTGTGACGGATACTACAACAAAAGGCTAAGTATATGACTGCTATAGTTGCAGCAAAGGAGGGCATTTGTGTCAAGTAGTTTGTTATCAAACTAAGGTGTGGTTCACAATGGGCTAACACTAAAGATATATTGTACGACAATAGTATCGATATGATTTAACCCCAAGGAACTAAAGGTCTCACCAAAAGACCAAATTTATGCAATGCCATCTCATTGGAGAATGAGTGATGCGTGAAGACGCAAAGACATGCAAATACACACGGACCTGAAAGTGTCAGATCCGTAGATTATGTTAACCACTTGCAATCACGTATATGGAACACAATAAATCCATAGGTGTTCAATACGCAAAGTTTTTCAAACTAGATTATTGTCTCTAGTGCAAGTGGGAGGCTGAAGGGAATATGCCCAAGAGGCAATAATAAAGTGGTTATTATCGTATTCCTTATTTATGATACATATTTATTTTACATGCTATAATTGTATTAATACGGAAACATTAATACATGTGTGTTTAATAAACAAAAAGAAAGTTCCTAGTTATGCCTCTCTTAAAAACTATCTCGTTGATTAATAAGATGATCAAAGGTTTCCTAATCATGGACATTGGATGTTGTTAATAACGAGGTCACAACATTATTGGAATGGTGTGATGAACATTCATCTGAAGTATACCATTATGATCAAAGTCATTGTGTTTATATTGCTATAACATCATACGAAGTAATCTTAGTCCTTAGACCATGAGATCATGTCAATCACTAACACCAGAAGAGTATCTTGATAACATCAAACGTCACACGGTAACAGGGTGACTATAAAGATGGGTTCAGTGATACAAAGGTGTTATGTTGACGCTCATGGATCAAGAGTGGAATTTGTCCATCCCGATGATGGAGAGATATACTTTGGCCCTCTCGGTGATATCACATTAGTTAGCTTGCAAGCAAGTGATTTGATCCCTAGAATGTTATATCACGAGAACAAGAAAAGAGTACATGTCGGTAACCAGATCAAAATAGGTATGGAGATACCGATGATCGAATCTCGGACCTGTAATATATTTCGAGACAAAGGGATTGAGTTACATGCGTATAAGGTTCACACGATCATAGAAGTCATCGTTGAATATGTGGGAGTCAATATGGATCTCCAGGTCCTGCTGCTGATTATTGATCAGAGAGGGATCTCGATCATGTATACATTATTCGACAACCGTAGGGTGACACACTTAAGGGATATAGACACCATTTCAAGAAAATAATATGCCAGAGAAAGAAAAAAAGAAAGCACAGGAATTTATTTCACTAGACACCGGAACTGTTTCGGTTGAAATTGCTGAAAATGGTTCTGCATGTGAAATTAAATTGTTGTAAGGGGTTTTATGTGAATGTTTGTTAATTAGAGTAATTAAAAAAATTATACATAAATAAATAAAAGAGTTTTATTTAAATGAGAGCTTGCATTAAATTTGGTGGAAATTTAATGCATGTGAGTGGATTTTTTAGTGGAGGCATTTTTATGGGAGTGGAGGCTTTACATTTTGACTGGGAGCTCCACCCACACGAATGTGGAAGAGGTGGGGGCAGCCACCATGGATGGGCGCCATGCCCCTTGGGGTGCCCCCCTCTCCTCCTCTCACATCACACCTCTTCGTGAATGATCTCTCTCCCCCTCTAGTATTTATTCCCCATGGTATCGGACTAGCGAGATACATGTTCCCGGTGGCTATTCGGCAAGTAAGATTTGTGCTTCCGCTGCATCGCTGGAGCGAGGAGGCGGAGGTTTCTCGGTGCCTCGGAGCACGGATGCGCCGCTGATTTGCGGTGCTAAGGACTTCCTCTCGATCTTGAGATCGGCAAGAGATCGTCTACATCAACCACGAGTTTGGACTCGTTAAGTTTTGTCGGTCTTTAAGGGTATGTTCTCTACGGATGTACATCCGCCCGTTTCTTGTATATAGTAGATAGATCTTGGTACATAGTTGTTCCCATCGTAGGAAATTTTTTGTTTTCTATGCTGCGTACCCTACAGGGATTCACTTGAGTGACTCATAATAGATTTAGTTTGGGATTATTAGTTGGAGATTGATGATCTCAACTATTGGTTTGATCCCTAAGGATGAGCTCCTAGATTGGCTCATGATACTTCCAAAGCAAAGAAGGCAATTTATAGATCAAGGCAATTCATCACACAGCAGATCAAGGCAATTCATCCTACAACTTATCCAACTTTACTTAGGTTACCATCAAGCCTAGCTTGAGTTAAGCATGGGTGTTTTGAAGACATTGTGATTCTGAATTAAGATAAGTACCTCTTGGTATTTCTACGAAGATTGAATGAAAAGGTTTTAGGAAAGGTTTTGGAAAACCTAGAGATAAGGGTAGTTGAAAGTTCTGTCTTGAAAACATAAGGATATTATATATAGCTATCCATAGTTTTTTTAATAGAAATAGTAAAATATTTTGATATGGCAAGGTCATCTTGGCTAAAGTTTGAAATGTTATAACATTTGAGAATATGGAAGACGAGCCAAGACATCTCTTTTGAAAATTAGCTTTTGTCAACTGAGGTTTAGGTGAGAAGTATATTATCTAATACACAATCAGATGTAAGAACATGAGCAAATAAGTAAGCAAACACTGGAACACTTAACAAGAAAAAGTTTTTGTTCCTCCTAGTTTTTGCCTTCTGGACAACCAATCAGGGTTGCTGGAATTGGGATGTTACAATGAGTTTATAGGAGTAATAACTATCAGATTATGTTGCTAGTAGGATCAGTAGTTCATCTATATATTTAGAAATGATCATGTATACATGTAGCAGTTCATAGAATTATGACTTCATTATTAGGTGGTTTTAAAGTAGCAGTGCCTCTATGCCATAATATAAGACATTTTGAAAGTTGTTTTAGAGCTTGCCAAAATGTCATTTATATCTAGAGTAGTTTTTAGAATTATCACTACAAGAAATGTGTTGATTTGTGACGTTCTCATAGTGACTGGAAATCAAATCGTCATACACTACTAGAGAAAAGGCTATAGGAGACATGCTTATAGGAGGCACATTTAGACCATATGTGTCTCCTATAAAATAGGTGAGGCGCACTCTTTCTCCATGTGCCTCTAGTATAAAAATAGGCGAGGCGCATATGATAAGAATGCGCCTCTTATAATCCTTATACGAACGAAATCAAGCAGCCCCAAATTATGCGAGGCGCATTCTAGTCATATGCGCCTCCTATATATCAGATAGGCGAGGCGCATATGGGCAGAATGCGTTTCCTATAATCTATGTGTGCCTGCATGTTGGTAGGTGCTCGAATATGCGAGGCACATATGGTCATATGCGCCTCCTATATTTGATATTATGCGAGGCCCATATGGTCATATGTGCCTCAAGTAACTCCTGCGGTCCCGGGTGGAGGTAGGTGGCCACATAGGCGAGACACATATTGCTATATGCGTCTCCTATAGTTTGAATTATAGGAGGCACATATTATGGAATATGCGCCTCTTATAACCTGGCACCACCTTTGACCAGAACGGTGACCCAAAGATAGAAAATGGGTACGACAACCAAACATCGTACACCACAATCCTACCTAAAAAGGACTTTCGTTCAAGAGAAGTAGTGAAGACGTTCCGGACCTAACCTATGCAACCGCGATAAAGAAGGGCAAGAAGACGACCATTGTCAAGAAACGCTAGCGTGCTCTGACCATTGTCAAGAACCAACGTGTGTGTGTGGCCTACTATTATGTATTGAAAGATTCTTAATTTTCATTTTGTGTATGTTATAATAATATTGCATTGAGAATATTATGTATCGATGAGACACATTCATTAAGAATACTCACTTTTGTTGTTTTAGCAATATTTAAATATTTAAAATATTTGCAGTATATTTTATAGTTTATATTATGTTTGGACAATGCTTTTACATGAAAAATGGATTTTAAAAAAATTCCAAAAAATTATTACCCCCAAGATTCAAACCTAGGTGGCCAGAATTTGAAATAGGACAAGTCATCTAACCACTAGGCTGCTATGTGTTTCTTGACAGAAAGAAACACACTGCGCTATTTGTTTAGAACTACATATTATACGAGACGCATTCGGACAGATACGTCTCGCATAATATTATACGAGAAGCACTTTGCAATATGCGCCTCGCATAATCCGATATACCGATACCTCGCACGCATAGTGATGAAGGATTCCGTGCCCGCGCCCACAGCCGTCATCCCCTTTCTCTCGCGCACAGATCTCACGCACAGATCGAAGCCATCATCCCCCTTCCTGCCGCCGGCCGTCCGCTGCCGCAGTAGCCCGCCGGCCACCGTCATCGAGAGGTGAGACCAGACCCCGTTCCCCTCTCCCTCCCTTCCCCTTCCCCCTACCCCTCTTCCCTCTCCCTGACATTTTCACTGCTGCTGCTCCAGTTCGGGATCCGGCTGCCAGGTTTCAAATTCAAATCCCCACTCCACTGCTGCTGCTGCCCCGTACCACGCCGCTCACGTCTGACAGGCACCGCGGCACGTAAGTAACTGTCCCTGCTTCCTTACTCGCGCGCCTCTGCCGAGATTTTCCTTCGCCGCCGCTCCCTGCCGCTCGCCTGCTCGATCTTATACGTCAGCGAAATCCTTGTTGATGTGTGCCTGGTGCGAAGCCCGGTGCGGGGAGTAGGAGGAGGGAGGGGAGTTGTTGCGGGGATTTCGAATTCGGTCCCCAAATGTCTGGTTCCGGTGCTGATTGATCCGTATGCTCTGATTTTCGGCCATTTGCTCCGGCTTGCACTGCGGTTAGAATAATAGATGGCTTGCTTGACCTACAGCTGCATCCGCATACTCCCTCCGCCAGCGCCGCCGCGCGGGGCTGATGTGCTGATGCGCTAATGATGGCAGCGCACCCACCCGTTCTCGTTTTGTGAATAGTGGGGCGACGGAGGCGATAAGGCGGGGCGTCCCTTTCTTGCTCTTGGCTGCTGGTGACGGTGGTGGATGGTGTCCGTAGGCCGGTGGTGCTGGTGCTCGTCCAATTCTTTTGTTTTCTTGGCCCCCTGTCTCGTTCGTCATCAGCTTCTGTGTATAAAGGAAACAAAATACAGTACCAGAACTCTGTATAGATTGATTTTGTCTGATAGTCTCAGAAATTGTTCAACATAGCCGCGCTTGTACATATGATTACCATCTCCTATCATGAACTTTATCGGACAGATATTTGTAGTTTCAGTCGTGTTACAATCGATGACATGACAATTCAAGATCTTTTCTTTTGTTGTGCTTGACACGTAGAAGATTTCACTCATTTTACTGCAGAGGTATCCTATAAAAAGAAACAGGACTAATATAGTCCAACAAAAAAGGACATCGAATCTGCAAGCTTTCATTTGTTATGACTTGTAGTTATTCAGTGTACCATTGTGTTGAGACACCCATGGATCAGAGTAATTAATTAGTCACCGCATTACTATTCCTATACACTTATGTGCTAGCTGGTTGCATTGTCATCAGTGTATGCTGGCAGTTCTGTTTCCAGCTATCCTCTGTGTCAATGTTGTTGTCTCCATGTGGATGGAAATATGCAGTCATGGAAATATGCCACTATTCGATCTGGTGTGCCAAGTAGACTAGTAATTTGGGCATATACCACTGCTAGGAAAATGGCTATAGATAATTAACACATCCGTGGCTCACATGGTTGAAGTGCCCCACGGCTAAAACAGGCATGGCTCACATATGGGCAGTGCCCTACTAGTAACTAGAACAACCGTGGCGCACATGACCATAGTGCGCCACAGATATGTGTGGGCCAGGGCCCTGCTGGCCGCACACCAAACATCTGTAGCGCACATAGGGTAGGTGCGCTATGGTTGTTTGTGTCAACCGTGGTGCACATGGAGGGGGTGCGCTACGCCTAAGCGCATGCCCCCCTCTGCTGTGAAACGGCCAGACACATCCGTGGCGCACTATGGCATGTGCGCCACGGATGTTACTCCTCCCTGTGGCGCACTAGGGCAGAGTGCGCCACTGATGTGTCGATTTTTTTGACAGCACTTTATGTGCACATGTGTGACCACATCCACCACCCCACACTTCACTTTCCCCTTCTTCTTCCTCCTTAGATCTAGTCGGGATCTTCTCCTTCCCACCTCAATTTCTCCAACCATTCACCATTTTTAGCATGTAGAACTTGCCTTGGAAGTTACATAAGTAATAGAGGAAGGTCTCCGGTCTCTCATCTCCTTCTCCGGTCTCGCGCGCACCTCTCCTTTCCATCGTTCTCGCGATTGGTCTCTCATCTCGGTAAGTTGTCCATGTAAGGATGTGTTCATGTGTATATGGTATGCTCATATGTATGTAGATGATCGATGCTCATGATGTGTGTATGGAGAGGATAGATGGTCATATGTGTGTGTATATGGAGAGTATCGATGATGCTCATGCATGTGTGTATGGAGAGGATAATGATATGTTCATGTGTGTATGGATCGGTCTCTCTCTCTCTTGTGTTTGTATGTGAACAAGTTGCCATTTGTTTTGCCAAAATGTTGATCCATTTCCATTTTGGCAAGACTTTGGAATTTTACAAAGGTCCTAATCTTAGGATAGGTCATGCCAAAATTTTCTATTGACCATTGCATGCATGCATTCATATATGTGGTTCTAATAGACTTCTAATTGTACCGTGTACACCGTGCAGGCAAAAATGGTCCGCATAATAAGCGAAGGCATTGTGGCTAGATTTTTGAAATGTGCGATGGCCGACATGATACGAAATAACAAGACGGATATAAGATGTCCGTGCAGAAGATGCAAACTCAACTGGGTGATCGACCCAGATTCCGGGAATCTGCAGGCGCACCTGCTCCGCCATGGTTTCATGGATGGATACACTCGTTGGATAAGCGATGACGAAGACGATGGAGACGGTGAAGGTGGCCAACATGACGATGATCATCATCACAGCGAGAACGGGCGAGATGATGAAGAGTCTCCTGGAGATGGTGAAGGTGCGAAAGCAGACCGGGATGATGATGATCTAGATGCCAGAGGAGCAGACGACGATGGAACAATGTCAGGCTGGGTGCGGGACCCTTATGTGCAAGAGCTGCTTCTCAAGCAGACGAGTAATGCCAGGGCTGCCGCTAGAGAGAAAGCCAAGCTTGCGCAACTTGAGAAAGACGCGGTTACTCCATTGTATGAAGGATGCAGACCCGATGATACCCGGTTGAATGTAATGCTCAAGGCTATGGAGATGAAGGCAAAACACAAATTGAGCGACGCAAGCTTCGACGATATGATGGCATTCTGGCACGATCGTCTCCCGGAGGGGAACACATGTCCAACTAGTATCGAGGACGCCAAGAAAATCGTCTGTCCTCTCGATCTACTGCACGTTAGATATCACGTATGCATCAACGATTGCATCATTTATTGGGGCGAGGACGCGGAGAAAACCACATATCCGGTGTGCGGCGTGAGTCGATACAAGAAAGGGAAGAAAGCACCTCGAAAAGTGGTATGCTACTTTCCTATCACTCCTCGTCTGCAGCGCTATTTCGCCGACCCTAAGCAAGAGAAGCTCATGCAATGGCATGCGGAAAGGAAGAAGCCAGGAGATGATGATGACCCCGAGAAGGATGAGCTGCTGACGCACCCTTCAGATGCTAGCCAGTGGAAAGCATTGGACCTCGAACTCCCAGAATTCGGTGGATATTCGAGGAACATCAGGCTTGGTGCGAGCATCGATGGACTCAATCCGTTCGGTAGCCAGAGAAGAACGCACAGCACTTGGACCGTGTTTGTATGGATGTACAACCTCCCGCCATGGTTGTGCATGAAGAAGAAGAAGTGGAAGAGTTGCTGAAAAACTGGAAAGATTGTCCCGAGGAGAAAACGTGGAGACCTGTTCGATGGCAAATCCGAGACCCGAGGAATCTCAGAGCATAGGAGCAGCGAAGAAGTGGAAGAGTTGCTGAAAAACTGAAAATATTGTCCTAAGCCTAGAAAGAAGCGAAAGAGGCAGCAACAAGACAAGCCGCTGATGAAGGTATGGAAAACAAGGTCTGTTTTCTGGGAGTTGCCATACTGGAAGTTTCTCCGCACGCCTCATTGCCTCGACATCATGCATATCACGAAAAACGTGTGCGAGAGTGTGGTCTCCACCATAATCAACATGCCAGATAGGACGAAAGATGGTCCGAAAGCAAGGCACGACCTGATATGCTTGGGTATCCGGAAGGAGCTTCACGGAGGACGCACTACTCCTGATGATCAGGAAGATGACGATGATCATGAGTCGGAGATGACACAAGGTCGTCGGAAGGGTAAAAAGTTCAAGAAGAACGAATATTACTGCCCTCCTTCTTGCTTCACTCTAAACCAGGATGAGATCAAACAGTTTTTCAAGTGCCTTCTAGGAGTCAAATTTCCTTGCGGCTACGCGGGCAAGATAAGCAGATACCTAGACGAGCCGAAGCAGAGGTTCAGTGGCATGAAGTCTCACGACTGTGTCGTGCTAATGACGCAGGTACTTCCGGTCGCACTAAGAGGGATAATGGACGAGCACATCCGTGAAACGTTATTTCGCCTATGCAAGTTTTTCGACGTCATCTCTAGGAAGTCGATTGGCGTGAATCAGCTCGGGAGGCTACAGGAGGAGATCGTGGTGATACTATGTGAGCTTGAGGTCTACTTCCCACCCGCATTCTTCGACATTATGGTGCATCTGCTGGTCCATGTCGTGGAGGACATCATACAACTCGGGCCGATGTTCCTCTGCAGCATGATGGCGTTCGAAAGGATGAACGGACACATCAAAGGATACGTTCGCAACAGGTCCCGTCCAGATGGAAGCATAGCCAAGGGCTTTCTGGCCAAAGAGTGCATCTCTTTCTGCACGAATTATCTAGACATCGAGAACCCTGTCGGTCTTCCCGTCAACAGGCACCTTGGCAAGCTCGACAGATCTGGTCACCGAGAGGGTCGTCGCATACTGCATGCAGACTTCGATTTTCGACGTGCAGACTTTGATCGAGCAAACCTCGTCGCGCTACAGCATTTAGAACTAGTCGATCCTTGGGTACAGAAGCACAAAAGGTTAATCGAGAAGAAGTACAGTGACCGGGGCATACAGAGGACGCAGGGAGAAATAATCAAAGAGCACAACTCAGATTTCACGCGTTAGTTTAGGCAGACGCTCCTTGATAATCCCCCGCGATCGCATTCTTCTGACACGGAAAAGATCATATTCACCTTGTCACAGGGACCGATGCAAAACCTGGTGACCTATCAGGCGTATGATATCAACGGCTACACATTCTACACTGAGGAAAAGGACAACAAGTGTGATTATCAGAACTCAGGCGTAACGTCGGAATTCTACACCGATGACAACGTGAAGGAAAGATTCTACGGAAGAATCGAGGAGATCTGGGAGCTCGACTACTGTGGAGAAAAGGTGCCGATGTTCCGTGTCAGATGGGCAAAGAGCGTCGAAAGAGAAGACCGGTATTTCACAACCATGGTTATACCCGAAGCAGCCAAATCCAAGGCCGACGGTGCAAACGTGGCCGCGAAAAATGAACCGTGGGTACTGGCTACCAAAGTGGACCAATGTTTTTTCATTACCGACCCGACAAAGCCTAGCCGTGTTGTCGTGAGGAGAGGAAAAAGAAACATCATCGGAATGAATGGAGTCGCCAACGGGCAAGACTTCGACCAGTACGGCGATCCAAAGATTGAAGATGACGACGACTACGATGCAGCGACATACATCACAAGAAAAAAAGGACAACCCTACCAAAAAAGGTAGCCCGTTCGAAAGAAGAAACATTAAAGTGCCGGGGCTAAATTATTCAACCACCACAAAGAAAGGAAAAAAGATTGTAAAACGCTAGCTCAAAAAATATTGTAAAACGCGTGGTCGAAAAAGATTGTAATATTCATGGACAAATTATTATGAAATTTAGTTATACTTTGAATCATATTTGTAACACTTTTATGACATATATTATCACTTTTGGGCATTTTTGGAATATTTAAAAGTATTTTAAAAACAAAAAAAACTTGTATGGCATATATCACCACTTTTGGCATTTTTTTGGAACATTTAAAAGTATTTTTAAAATAAAAATAAAAAAGTGGGGCACCAGGATTCGAACCTGGGTGCTCATAGTTTAGAATAGAGTAGTGGGCAGAACCAGTGGGATAGACAAGAGTTCTTGCTAGAAGGAGCGCTGGACTCTTGTTAGAGTGGTTAGATCCCAGATAGGCGTAGCGCACTAGCCCGAGTGCGCTACATACATCCGTAGCGCACTCTGGCATAGTGCGCTACGCCTATCTGGGTTTTATCCACGTCATCGATCTCTCTCACACTCGCTCATCCCCATCCCCAGCCCGATCGATCCCCTCCGCCGCCGCCTCTAGCCGATCCATGGAGGAGGACGCCCGCGCCGCTGCCGATCCGTGGAGTAGGAGGAGGCCCGCGCCGCTCGAGGAGGAGGAGGCCCGCGTCTACCGATCCGTGGAGGTCACCGCTGCTCGAGGAGGAGGAGGCCGCCGCCGATCGATCCCCTCCGCCGCCGCCTCGCCCGCGCGCTCGTCATCGTCCTCGTCTTAGAGGTGAGCCTTCTCCCCTCTCTCCCTCTCTCCCCTCTCCACTTCTCTACCTATCTCCACGGGTTAGGGTTCAGAGTAGATTACTGATAGCACAAATTCTAATAAGTGGATCAAGCAAGATCCCTCTCCACTTCTCTCCCTATCTTCCAACAGAATTCTAGTGGATCAAACACATAGTACTGTATTCTGCAGCAAATAGCCAAATTACCTTCTGTTTTCTTTGCAGTAGCACTCTGCTAGAAATCTCTCCCTCATCTCTGTGTTGTTCATGGTCTCCAGCAGTAGCAAGATCCTTCTGTTTATAGTAGCAAGATCCTTCTGTTTACTATGAATTGAAACTTCCCAGGCTTTCATCTAAAAAATGAACTAGGACAGTTAGGGTGAAGTAGAAGATGCATGTGTGAAACTGTTTACTACTGCCACAGGATTTACAGCACGTATATTTTGTATAATTGGTTCATTGTGTTAGCTAGTCAAGTAGTAGATGGTAAAAATACACAGCTTGGATTTACAGCATGTATATTTTGTATAATTGGTTCATTGTTGGTAATCATACCGACATGGTTAGTTGCAAATAGGCATGAAAACAGTAGACGTAAAAATACACAAGGTTTGTGTGTAGAGGATTATTAAGTGTGCTGGTCCAAGAAGGGATCTTAGGGGGCTTTGGTTCTATTTCTGCTACCTAGGGGCGTCTGTGGTGTGGATTCCCCACACCTTCAGGGTAGCAACTATAAGAGGACAATGCAAAGTGAAGTCAATGCGTGAGTTCTAGGCTGCATAGTTCAATCCACTTTCAGAGTTTCAGGCCATCTAGTTGAGTTTGCGCACTTCACACCAATGCACCAATCCACTTTCAGAGTTCCAGGCCATTCAATGGTGTGGGAACTGATTCAGTTGATATTATGGAAGTGAAATATCCTGATCCTTGATGTATCAGCATATATCATGGGTTTAGGCATGTCTATGGCCTGCTTTTCTTTATTGAATTGAAGACTGTGGAACTTGATGACAAAGGGTAGGTTCTTGTGCTTTGTTATACATCTGGGGATGTTCGTATATTTTGATTAATATTGGGCTTATATTTTTAGCTATGGTGTTGGGAAACCGCCGTGACTAGGCAAAGCTGTGTAGACTTACTTCACCTCAGTTGTACATTCATATGCACCACACAAATGTCAAGGTTATGCTCATATGTGTTGTTTCCCCTCAATAATTCCAACTGAAGCTTCTTAAAGCCTTCCTGCACAGACTGAAGGAATTAAGATAAACAACCAAAGAACAAAAGACACTTCTGAAGTCTGAACAGTAGATGCATATTATCATAGGTTTGAGATTTTGGTTGATTGTGTTGATGCACAAAAGTTATTGTAGCACAGATTGTGGGCATCCATTGTGGTTAGAACAATGACATTGCTTCATTGGAATCATACAATAAGTGGCATGCTTATGTAAGGTCATTCTCATTTTTACCTTTACTTATTCACAAGATTTATTTTAATTGGGTTGTCATTGTTGCTTAAAGAGATAGCTTCTGTCATATGGCTATGCTTAAATTGATAACAAAAGTATATATGGTTGTGGCACTGTGCTGGGACTGGATGGATGTGGTTGTGAAATGGTTTGGAAGGAAAAATAGAGTAGTGTTGGTTTTGCTACTATCTGTGCTAGGACAATAGCACCTTGAAATTGTGCTTGTGCTTGTATATGAAGCACTTTATTATTGTGTATGCAGGTTCTTGTATGAAATGAGTCCCGATTTTTGCCGGAATGTGGATTAACTTCCGTTTCGACAGAAATCGGGCACTCCTAGTTTAAGAAAATTAGCAAAGGTCATGCCGAATTTTTCCGTGCATTTAACCAATTATTTGTTTTTTATTAGTGCAAAGATGTGTGACAACGACGAGGCTGGATGTTCTAAGCGCATCAGCGCTGAAGGAGAACTCAGACCTCCGAATAAACAATTGACATTCTGGGAGGCGGCCCAGCGGCTAGAAGACGATGAAGAATACCATCCTTCGGAGAGCGAGGATGATGAGATGGAAGACGCGGAGGAAGAAGCCGAAGGAACGACGGAAGATGAAACCACTGATGGCGGCAAGGGCACAGGGAGTGGTAGCAATCCTCCTAAGAAGAAGAAGAAGAAGCCGAAGGACCGGCGACCGAACACGGTCGGCACGGTTAGGGAGGAAATTACCGAGCCCATGAGGGGTTCCTTTGGAGCCTGCCCTTGTCGTCAAAGGGTACGGTGGACAAGTGGCGGCGATCACCCGGACAACCATCTCGATCAACACCAAGAGTCTCCGGCATAAAGATAATGGCCACTTGCGCACACTCCTCTTCGAGAAGCTGCACGCAAGATACAAGTTCCCCGCTAAGTATCAGAACACAAATTATCATGGGAACGAAGTAAACAAATCCTCCCTCACAAAGATGAGCACCGCCCTGGCCAGCTGGAGAACCCAGATAAAGAAGAAGATCTATAAAGAAGGCAAAAGTCTCGAGGAGATCCAGAAGATTGACATGCAGATCACCGAAGATCAGTTCTGGGAGTTCAAGGAAAGGTGTGAATCCGAAAGAGCCCTGGCCAATAGTAATCGGGGAAAGGTGCTGCATGCGATGAATATAGTTCATCACCATCTCGGATCTGGTGGATACAGAACCGCGGAGGCCAAATGGAATAAGGAGGACGAAGAGTATAGATCCAAGGGGATAGAAAACCCCTTTTCTAAATTCGAACCCGGGGAGGTTCGAAACTTCATCAGGGCCCGTTACCATGTGGACCCAAAAACCAAACAACTCACCGCGGTACCTGCGGTGAAGGAATTCGAGGAAATTGTGGTAAGTATAATCTAATTACCGCGGATCAACTCGATTGCAATCTAATCGATGATCTAAATGATTCACTGTTACTTCTTCTGCAGGAGGAGGAAATTGTTGCTAGTCATGGATCCTAGGGTTCCTCATCCCAGGGGTCGACGGCGGCCACCCGGTGGGATAACCCTTTTAACAGGGCGATGAACCGGGCCAAGAAAATAGAGCCGGTTACGAAGAAGCCGTTGTCGGCTGGCCGTCTGGCCGTCCTCGGGGGTAAGAATTGGGTGGATCATTTTGGTCCACCGCCGAGGACGCATGTGGCGCCATCGGGAAGGAGCGAGGAGGAAAACCGCGAGGTTCAAGAACTTAAGGCACAAGTGGCGCGGACCCCGCAGATCGTCCAAGACAACCTGGCAATCACCTCACGTCCTTCCTGCCTACCTTGGTGGAGTCAATAGTGAACTGGAGTGCGGGTGGTCGAGTAGGGCCGTGCCCGATTCCAAGCATGGTCAGCAGCCACTCGAACAACGCGGCACCGACGAATCAGGCGAACTACGTGTTCGTGACTATGCCCGCTAGCACCGCGGCGCCGCAAGTGTTGGTGACTCTCCCTGCCATCACCGCGGCACCGGAGTACATGTTGGTGCCCCCCTGCCATCGTCGCGGCGGCACCGGAGCTCCAAGCACCCGTCGGTAGGAAGAATACACCGGCGGCCAGCACCGCGCCATCAAGCAGCCCTTTCGTCTCTTGCACGCCCGTCGCCGTATGCGGTGCGTCGACATTAGCCGATCTCGAAGCCATCACGGTAAACAAATTGCTTTAATTACCGCCTTTCATGCCATCTATTACTCTTATGGCATCTCTGACGACGCCGTACATGTTTTCCGCAGACGGATGTTCCTTGCACTCTCTTATGCTACGTGAACAACGAGCTGATGGATGTTGCCAAGTGTACCATCGTTCAACCCTTGAAGCGCACGTTCCACTCAAGGCCGATGTCAGATAGCGTGCACAGGGTTAAAATTAGTCGGGTGCTAAGGGGCTGCGATGACCTGGAACCTCCCATTCAACCCCCAGGAGCGGATGAAGAAGAGCCGTCTGTCCTCAGAACTTACTTCGGCTTATTCTTGCTATGGCCAAAGATCATGATCCGTTTGGGGACGGCGGGGGCCATCACGCCACAGACAACAGCACCGCTTGTCGTGGCAGCGACAAGCGGTGGCAAGGCCCCCTTACCGCCCTCGCCGTCACCTCCACGCGGTGGGTCGGATGATCATGTTGATGATATGCACATGGCGCAGGATCCGGCCGAGGACGACGAAGACTGGAATGATCACGTCTTCAGCACTCAGTTTAGCAACGAAGACCTAGCTGGTGGCCCCACAGAGAAAGCCACTATCACCAAGCGTCTGTTTGGTTCTCAGGAGACGCCTCCAGCTTGCGCATTTACAGAGCCAGCTGATACAACAGACCGGCCCTTTATTCTAAGCCCTGACATACTACATAGGGCGGCCGGTGCTCAGATTGCGGTGCCTGCCCGCTCTCCAAAAGGAAAAAAGGGCAGGAACAGAAAATCTAGCAGCTCGAGCCAGCCGGTGGCGTCAACAACTGCGAATCCGATCAGGTTTCGGGATGGGCCACCAAGACCCGAGGGTATTATGTGGAGGATTCATGTGGCGGGTGAGCCCATGCTACCTAAGAATTTGCGGAAGATCGCCAGTTCGGAACTACAGAGTGTGCATGACGGCGTGCTGACGATAGAGAGACGCCTTCTATCGGAGAAAGATCCCTCGCACCCGATATTCGTGGTTAAGGTGCCACCAGGCTTGGGCTTCGTCGACAATGCCCCTGCGGATCTGTTCTTCCTGCGGTTCGATGACATCTTCAATATGTTCCACCTATACCCGCTGCACTATACCATGGTTCGTCTGTTTTCTCTCAGCCTGGCCATGCAGATCATTAGAGAGAACACACCGGGCATCGCTATAGTGGACCCCTACTACATGCGTGACGGCTACTTGGGTTCCCCCGCCGAACAACGTATCGTGGCCTCGTACCTAAAAAGAATCCTCGTGGCGAACAAGACAAAGGAATACATTCTCGTGCCTTACTTTCCCGAGTAAGTCGTTATTCACTCGCCACCGTCGATTGGCTTTATTAGATCATCATCATTCTTTTTCCAACATATTCCATTTGAATTTTTTGCGCAGAGATGAACACTGCACGCTCATCTCCTTATCGCGGAAGCATTCCCACGCCACGTATTTTGACTCGAGGAGTCTAGAAAAGAAGAAAAACTACGACAAGATCAAGGAAGTTCTAGATGATGCTCTCACTGGCTTTGCCTCGATGGAAGGCACCGCCTTCGTGCGTACGAAGGTCAAGTTCGGCAGGCACGTCTTCAACCACGTAACGGAGTTCCCCTGCGTGAAGCAGCCGGAAAACAGTAAGAAGGAAGCCTACTACGCACTCCATCACATGAGGGCGTTCCTACTTGACCAGCAGAATTCTACGCTGCCAGATCATCTCAAACAGTGGGCCGAAGCAAAGGCCAAGATCAATGATTCAGATATTAGACAAGAGATGTATCGCATCCAGCAGCAGTTTGGGGCAATCATCTTTCGTGATGTCATGACTTCGGGGTGGGGGATCTTCTACGGAGGAAATATCCCGAATAACCGTGACATAGAAGATCGCCTAGAGATGTAGGGTGACTATAGGAAGTTCATGACGAGACAAGGTGTCCTCCCGTTCCCTAAGCCGAGCCAGAAGGCTTGATGTTGGCCTAGTTGTACTTACAAACTATAGATGAACTTTGTATGTGTGTGGACAAACTATGAATCATCGCTTACTCCTTTTGCTTATTAATATTATATATCAATCAATGCTTTGTTTTTTTGCTTACTCTTTGGTCCTTTGCTCACTTTGGTCCTTTTTTTTCCTTACACTTTTTTCGAGAATAATGCCGATGATTGAAATGTCGTGGCACACTATATATGTGAATGTGTTACGATTGGATTGTGAGCCTTGTGATATGCACAAGTCCAGGTCTTGTGCATCCTACTTGGCTCACCGTTCCATCGTAGCATATTCCTGTGTCCAACGACCTATGTATATATATATGAGGCATTCTTTTCGAGTTATTTTTGTCTTTTTCGAGAATAATGCCAATGATTGAAATGTCGTGGCACAATATATATGTGAATGTGCTACGACGGGATAGTTAGCCTTGTGATATGCACAAGTCCAGGAATTGTGCATCCTACTTGGCTAACTGTTCTGTCGTAGCATATTCCTGTGTCCAACGACCTAGCTAGTTATATATGAGGCATTCTTTTCGAGTTATTTTTGTCTTTTTCGAGAATATGCCGATGATTGAAATGTCGTGGCACAATATATATGTGAATGTGCTATGACGGGATAGTTACCCTTGTGATATGCACAAGTCCAGGAATTGTGCATCCTACTTGGCTAACCGTTCCGTCATAGCATATTCCTATGTCCAACGACCTAGCTAGTTGTATATGAGGCATTCTTTTCGAGCTACTTTGGTCTTTTTCGAGAATAATACCGATGATTGAAATGTCTTGGCACAATATATATGTGAATGTGCTACGACGGGACTGTAAGCCTTGTGTTATGCACAAGTCTAGATGTTGTGCATCCTACTTGGCTTACAGTTCCATCGTAGCATATTCCTGTGTCCAACGACCTATGTATATATATGAGGCATGCTTTTCGAGTTACTTTGGTCTTTTTGATTTAGGAGTATTTTCTATAAGTGTATCTTCATATGCGACTTTAATTATATATGTTTTTTTCAATCATCACCGGTTAATTATTATTGTTAACTTATAGATGACATGGTACGTCGTGTACATGGGACGGGTTCCCGAAGTCTACGATGATTGGGAAGACTGTCGGAGACAGGTGCACCGTTTCAGTGGCAATAGCTACAAAGGGTACAACACTATGGCGGAGGCCGAAGCTAGATACACGCGCTATCTAGCGGGAGTTAGGACAAGGAACCGGATGAAGACCTACACCTTCGTCGCGGCGGTGATCATGCTTATCTTCTTTGGTTGTTTATCCCGCATTTGTGTCTAGCTTTTAGATGTCTAGGCGAGCTTCCGAGCTCTAACTTGTTCGATCGACACATGTATTCACATGTCACCAAGTACTACTTTGTAACTTGATCGAAACAATGTAAATTATAGTATGTATTCATGTATGATACTTATCTATATGTATTTGTTTCAATCTTGTTTTTCAAATTGTGTATTTATATATATAATTGTATATCTTGTATCTGTGTGTGTATATCGGCTGTAATATTGTATATAATCTGTATTGTATATAATCTGGCTCGGAAATTAAAAAAACAAAAAAAACACCTGTGGCGCACATGATCTACCTTCTGTGGCGCACTGCACCTAAAGCGCACTATAGAAGCTTAGTGGTGCACTGGGAAGTGCGCCACAAAAGATCCTACGCGTAGCGCACCTGCCCACATAGCCGTGGCGCACTAGCAGGTGCGCTACGCCTATCTCGACACAACCGTGGCGCACTAGGCAGTGCGCCACGGCTGGGAGATAGCCGTAGCGCAAGGCACGTGGCGCACTGCTAGTGCGCCACAGATGATCTTTTCAGGTGCGCCACTAACTGTTGTTTTCCTAGTAGTGTACTCTACTTTCCGCACAAGATCGAACATCGAGCATTGTTATTTCCGTGCCCAACCTAAGTATGAGGTACTAATTCAAGTCATTCTTGGTTTCCTTTTTTGGTCTTTCTTCGAAATGCCGATAATTAGAATGTGATTTCTTACATCTTGTTGCACCCATATATATGTATGATTCTATCTTGTGAACTTCTAGCTATTGCTTTCCACTGACATAACTAATATTATATTTCTTATGTGTAGGAGATGGCGAAGAAGTGCTATGTCGTGTACATCGGTCGGGTTCAGGTGTGTACGAGGAGTGGAAAGACTGCCAGAAGCAAGTGAACAACTTCTCAGGCAATTGTGAACTTGTACTCGGATAATGTGATTGTAAACTTGTACTCGGAGGTGTGAAGTTGTGGCATAAACACTTGGTGTTGTGTGAAAACTTGGCACTTGTTGATTCTAATTGATGTATGAACTCGTATGTCGTGGTTGATGTGTAATGTATTGTATTTATGTTTGTTCTATTATGCTTTGGCCAATTGCAAGTTTCTGAAAAATTCTATGTTGTTTATACTGTATTCTGGACAGTATTGTATATTTGAATATCCGTATACTGTTATTTATAGTGATCTGTAAAACTTGAATTTCGAAAATATTATAGGAGGCGCATAGGACACTATAGGAGGTGCATATACTATAAATATACGAGGCGCATTGTGAAACATATGCGAGGCGCATATCGATATGCGCCTCGCATAATATATAGGAGACGCATATCGATATGCGCCTCGCATATGTGGAGTATAGGAGGCGCGTATCATATGCGCCTCGCATATAAAATAGGCGAGGCTCAAAGCTAGAGACGCATATGATATGCGCCTCGCATATGCTTTTAGGTGCGTCTTGCCTAAGATTTTCTCTAGTAGTGATAGATCTATGATGATTTTTTCCAATATCGTCATGGGCTCATTGGGAAGGTCAAAACCCTGTAAAATTATGATGTCTTGTTCCAAATCGTCGTAATTTCATCAGATAAAATCATCATAACCTGTCTCTGGCCTTTTTTGTGCGACTACGACTTTTTTAGATTGTTATATAGGCATTAAGTTCCGACGGAACAGCCTGAGATGGCAGCCATCTCATCTATTTTGCCTATGTGTCAACATGTGGGACCTGCTCCATTTTTTTTATGAGCTGCCCAATTTATTTTATACAATGAATTGCCTATTCTGGCCCAATGGACGGCTGATGGTCAGCTAGTGGTCCATGCCGGCCCAATACACCGAATGGCCATTTTTTGGTTAAAATGGCAAAAAATGTGGAGCTGCGGGGACTCAAACCCACGACCAACGCTTCTTTTCAGCTCATCGTACCGCTAGGCTAGTCAGGTGATGTTGTTTTATATGGAAGAGTATGTCTATATGAAACAAAACAATACGATCCACCTTATCTAACAGTCCCGCACAGTGGAGGGGACTTGTACAAATTTAGCGCTGAGAGAGGCGCTGAGACAGAGAGGGCTCAGCCGACGGAGGGGGAGGGGAAGGTTTGAGAGACCCCAGTTGGGACATTTTTCTATTTAAGGTGGCCTATTATTTTTGAAAAATAGGATGGTAGCATTTTGAAACTTTTATTTGGTGGTTGCTTCACAAAACGGCCCGTTTTTTGCGCTCGGAAAATGGAAAATAGTTTTTTCGTGCGATGAAATGGAAAACTTCCTCCTGCAACATTGTTCGCCATCCCATGATGCACATGTATGCACAATACGGGCGCATTATCACAAACTATGCCCTGATTCTAACCATAACATTGGTCATTTGACCTGAAATCCATGAAACGTCGAACATGATAGGTCATTTTGTGAAGGATTTTTTTAGACATACTCAATTTACCAAGTTTGGTATTTTTCCTTGCAACTATGTCACACAATAAGACACCACGCGAAGGATTTGCGTTGATCGGACTGTTTTTGAATTTTTTATGCCCGTTTCAAACTATGGTCAATACGGCGGTCATGAAGGTTCTTAGCTAGGGGATGAGCCTCGCTAAACTTGCCTTGGATCTCTTAAGAAATAGCATATTGTGAGTCTAAAAATGTTTTTTTTTTCAAAAAATCATGGGCATCGGATCATGTATATGTAGTTCAAGTCGGACCCACTTCCTACCGATTCGGCAGGAATTTGTCTTTTTTGCCAGGGGTGGAAGGAAAGGTTTGAGAGACCCTTTGGACATTTGTCCATTTAAGGTGGCCTGTTATTTTTGAAAAATGGGATGGTAGCATTTTGAAACTTTTATTTGGTGGTTGCTTCACAAAACGGCCATTTTTTGCGCTCAGAAAATGGAAAATGGTTTTTCCATGCGACGAAATGGAAAACTTCCTCCTGCAACATTGTTTGCCATCCAATGATGCACACGTGTGCACAGTACGGGCGCATTATCATAAACTATGCCTTGATTCTAGCCATAACATTGGTCATTTGACCCGAAAGCCATGAAACCTCGAACATGATAGGTCATTTTGTGAAGGATTTTTTGAGACATACTCAATTTACTAAGTTTAGTATTTTTCCTTGCAACTATGTCACATAATAAGAGACCACACGAAGGATTTGCGTTGATCAGACCGTTTTTTAATTTTTTATGCCCGTTTCAAACTATGGTCAAAACGGCGGCCATGAAGGTTCTTAGGTAGGGGATGAGCCTCGCTAAACTTGCCTTGGATCCCTGAAAAAATAGCATATTGTGAGTCTAAAAATGATTTTTTTCAAAAAATCATGGGCATCGTATCATGTATCTGTAGTTCAAATCGGACCCACTTCCTACCGATTCGGCAGGAATTTGTCTTTTTTGCCAGGGGTGGACGAAAAGGTTTGAGAGACCCCGATTGGGACATTTGTCCATTTAAGGGGGCATATTATTTTGAAAAATGGGATGGTAGCATTTTGAAAATTTTATTTGGTGGTTGCTTCACAAAACGGCCCATTTTTTGCGCTCGGAAAATGGACAATGGTTTTTCCGTGCGACGAAATTGAAAACTTCCTTCTGCAATATTGTTTGCCATCCCATAATGCACATGTGTGCACAATGCGGGCATATTATCACAAACTATTCCCTGATTATAGACATAACATTGGTCATTTGACCCGAAAGCCATGAAAACCTTCGCGTGACGTCATTTTATGTGCCGGTCCGAACAATGTACGCCATTTTATGTGACACGGTGTCAAAAAAACCCTTTGCGTTGCGTTATTTTGTCTGACATAGTATCTAGTGGATAGAAACTTTTTTCAGCAAAATTATGTGCAACAAGAAATGCCATAACCCTTTAACCCCTTATATCCCAAAAACCATTAACCCTAAACCCAAAAAATTCTGCCGCCCAAACCGATCTTTTTTGCCTCTTCAGCCGCCAAAACCCAATTTGTTTGCCTTCCCACCCAAGCCTCTCCCGCCCACGAATTTTGGCAATGAAAGAGAGACAGGGGCAATTTAGACAAACCGACCCCACCCCACCCATACATCCCCACCCGACCCTGGTCCTCCCCAGTCCCACCAGACCCCGGTCCTCTCCCTAGTCCCCACCCATACATCCTCATCTCAGACCTCCACTCCCCATGACGTGAGCGGCGACGGCCCCGCGCCGCGCGCTCGCTCCCATGATGACCCCGCGCCATGGGCTCACTCCCTGGACTGCCCCGTGCAGCGCGCTCGCTCCCCCGACGGCCCCGCGCCGCGCGCTAGCTCCCATGACGGGGACGGGCTGGTAGCTTCGACCGACGACGACAATGCTAGCGATGGCGACGGCCACAGAAGGGGAGCAGTCTTATTCTTAGTTCGACAGTCAGGCGAGTTCTCTGCTCCTTCTACTACTGGCCGATTAGGGTTAAGGTTTGCTTCTCATGGGGTGTCTAGGGTTAGGGTTTGGCTCTCATGGCGTGTCTAGGGTTAGAGTTTGGCTCTCCTGGCGTGTCTAGGATTCTATGCTAGGGCTTGCGCTTAGCTCTTGTGATTCACAACCAATTTCGGCTATGGTATGTGCTTGCGTTTAGCCCACTGTCTGTAGTTAGATGCAGAGCTTGTTGCTACACACTGTCAGTAGTTGCTACTCTCATCAAATCAATCTTGGCTGTGAATATAAATCTGAATGTGTAGACTCACATCATGTGCATGCCTTTTAATCTTATGTATTGATTTATGATGCCACTAAATATAAATCTGAATATGTAGACTCACACCACAGTAGTTATATTGCTGATTGAATATGTGCATGATGTATGTATGCATTGCAGTCATATTGCTGATTGAATATTGCTTGCTTCCGTAATGCCATTTATGATGCCATTTATCTAACCACTTGTTCCCTGCAGGAAAGTGGCAAGTGATTTCTCAAGGTAAACAGAGCTCGACATCACCAACCTAGCAGCTTCAATCCAGCCACTTAGAGATAAGCAATGGCAAGGAAGAAAGAGCCTGCTGGTATGAAATGATCGCCTTGTGCTTATGCTGCTAGTTTTCTAATTATTGTTTGCACATGTGGTATTATATGATTTTTCCTAGATTGTTCTTGTAATCTATTAATTGAAAATGTACTAAGAGCCTGCTGGTATGAAATGAGCTCCTTGTGCTTATGCTGCTAGTTTTCTAATGATTGTTTGCACATATGCTTTAGGTATAGAAATTTTCTTAGCTTGTGATTATAATCTGGTAATTAAAAATGTACTAAGATCCTGCTGGTATGAAATGAGCTCCTTGTGCTTATGCTGCTAGTTTTCTAATTGGGTGAATCTACTAGTATTAAATGTAACTAAAACCTGATTGGATTATTTAGTTGTTTGAGTTGTCTTGCTCTCCTATGCATTTCAACCATTCATCTAATGGCCATATTTTCTATATTCATGTAAAGAAGCGCCCCTCACTGAGTATGAGAAGGTTAGGGCTAAGCATATGATGAGGATCAACCGTATTCTTCAGTCCCTTGGTATTCCCGCGGTAGTATAAATGATTAGAAGGTCACGTGCGGGCAAAGAAGGTAGTGCACTTACCACTGAGGAATCTGCCATAACAAACGGTGGAAGCTCAGATTATAATCCAAAGGATGATGAAGTTATGGATGGAGAGGAAGTTGATGACACTGTAGTGCAAAAGAATGTGAAGGTGCAAATTCTTTATCTTGTTTGGAGGGGTGGGATTACTTACATGCTTTGTGCTTCCTTGTTTATCTTTCATTTCTTGTTACATGCCATTGATGCTTAATGCCATTTTACTTGTTTATATGAGGCCCAAGAAGGAGGAAGAAGAGTGCAGTCAAGAAAGTAATCAAGAGCAAGAATAGTCTGGAAACATCAACAACAATGGCTCCAAGAAGGGTTTTTGCGGCACCTCCTGGAGGAACGAAGAGAATGATAGAAACAGAAGAAGAACCTGCTCGTAGAATGACTAGGCAGAAATCAAAGGAGACCGCTGCGCCAGGATGATGTGTTTGTGCCCATTGATGAAGGAAGCTCTCTCCGTCTTGAACTCAGCCCTGTTTCACATACTATGGACAGGAATCAGCCTCTAGACTATGCTGATTTTTCTGGAGGCAATGAATGATGAAGGCAAGTTCATCTTGTACTTCTCTTCTTTTACTTGTTCATTGTTTGAATGTAAAGACAGCATATATGGGTGACTGTATCCAATGATGTTTTAATGTTTCCTTTTCAGGTACTCTTGCCGTGGTAAACAAAGATGTTGTGGCCAAGAATTTTAGGAAGGGCTCAGGGTTAGAAAAGCTGACGAAGGGGCTGGGAGCAAAGGTGAGGATTGAAATAGCTGAAGGGATGAAGCGTCCGGAGAAGCCTGTGCAGGCTGCGAAGCTAACATCAGAGGCGGGACTCATTGTGAGAACTCATATGCCAATTCTTCCTCACTTCAAGGAATTCAAAAAGGACACAAGCCTGGTGAAAGACTACATGGGAAAAGTTGCAGTAAGCTCTCTATGCTGATTCTATGTTGCTGACTGTTCTTTCTTCCCTGTTACACATATCATATGGTTACTAATCTTTCCATTGCCCTCTTTGCTGCCTTTGTAGGGAAACTTTGATATGGACACTGTAAGATCCCACCTTTATAAAGATAAAGATCCCTGTGATTGCAATGCTAGTCCCTGGATAAAATGCTAGCATCCACAGTTTAAGATGAAGTACACAGAAACAAAGGTCATTATTACATCGTCACTTCAGAGATAACATAGTATTTTACAACTCCATGGCTATAGGCCTAATACAAGAGTTTAAGCATAACAATATAAATAAGTCTTCATCTTCATGTGCCACAGGCAAGCATGTTGAGTGTAGACTCATAACCCCTAATCATCATCAGAGTAACCTGCAACATCACAAGTTACATCCATAGTGGGTCAATACATTGGAATAGTATTGGCAAGTGATACCTTAGTAAAATATTAGCATCTAGTTACTACATGAATTTGGCTCAGTGTAGCTTAGGCTTGCTTTGCTCAAAATAGGTTTTACCTATTAGTTGAAAACACTAAGTTTTTCTTTGACAAAACATTCCCAAGGAACCACCAATAGAAATTGGTGAACCTTCACCCTTGTTTAACCACAAGTTTTAACTTAGAAAATTGGGATGAGGAGATTCTTGATAGCTTCCATGTCTTGATGCTCAAATTGTCCAATACCAGGGACATGGCTAAGTACTTAGATTCTTCCATCTGCAGAGGTTGTGAACTTTCCCCACAATACTTGATTTTCACCAAGACATGACCTTTCAGAAGCCTTCCCTTAGACCAAATGGACGCGTTCCAACCTATCATCCCACTACCACCAACTGTCCAAATGGCCAAGTTATTGCAACCTAAGAAAACTAAAAGCAAAGTAAAGAGAAAGGTTGAGGAGGAATCCCCTTGTGAAGACGTCCTTGGCCCAACAACGCTAGAAAAAGCCTTGATGAGTGCAGCAGCACTTCATTGAGAGACCCCAAGCGGAAGGTATGATGCAATTCATCAGGCAAGTTTCCCTCAGTAAGAAACCAAGGTTATCGAACCCGTAGGAGGAAGGAAACATCCCAAAGGTGCTGCAAGCAACGTGGAGACCTACACAACACAAACTCAAGACTTTGCCCCAACTAACAGTGAGGTTGTCAATCTCACTAGTTGCTGTAACAAAGTATTAACTATATGGTGTGTAAGGTGATGGTGGTTTGCAGCAAGTAAACATTAATAGTGGAAGATGTATCAATGTTAAAGATTGGACCGGGGTCCATAGTTCACTAGAGGTGCTCTCCTTAGATAAACAACATGGCATGAAGGGTAAACTAATTACAGCAGTGCAATTGACAGGAACTTAGCAAGGCATAACAATGCAGTACTAGACAAAAAGATCCTATGAGATTCGATAGGGAAATACAACAATATACATAGACCTTCATCCAACTGCATCTATGACTAGAAGTCCACCTTCAGGTTATCATCCGAACCCCCTCCAGTATTAAGTTGTAAGAAACAGACAACTGATTTAAGAAATGTTTGTAAGGTAAACAATCCACTTGTTCCATGAACAAGAGACCGTTGTTTTCTCCCTAGTGGCAACAACACATCTACAACCGAAGAGATTTCTGTCACTTACCTTGGAAACTAGAGACATGAACCCACTATCGAGCATAGATACCCCCTCTTGGAGTCAGTAGCAACTACTTGGCCAAGATAGCTACTAACAACGGATAGCATGCAAGATCACAAACAACACATACATGATAGAATCAAATAGACAAAACCATTAATCAATCTTACATAGTAATATCAATATCCATCGGATCCCCGCAAACACAACATGCATGATTACAAATATATTAGATCTTGATCATGAACGGAGCTCACAAGATATATACATTAAAGCACAAGGAGGATATACAACCATATAGCTACTACATGGACCCGTAGTCCAACGTGGCACTACTCACGCTTCATACCGGATGCTGGCATGATGAAGAAGAAGGACTCCGGGATGATCTCCCCTCCGGCAAGGTGACGGGAAGAACTTCAGACCCCCCTTGATCTAGGGACGATGGTGGCGGCGACTACAAACGGTTTCATGGAGTTTTTATCGGGTGCCTTGGGTTTCTGCATCGGGGGCTTATTATAGCCGAAGGGGCGAGCCAGGGGGGCACCAGGGGACCACACCCTGCCGAGGCACGTGGTGGGCCACTCGCGCCTAGGGGGAGTAGCCGCCCTGCGGAGCCCCTCCGTCTCGTCTTCTCGCTTCGTTTCACCCACGGTAAAATATTGACTTTGGCTTTTGTCCCGTCCAATTCTGAGAATATTGATTTTCTGCCTTTCTGGAACCAAAAACAGAAGAAAAAGGCAACTGGCACTGTGGCAACTTGTTAATAGGTTAGTTCCAGAAGGTTCCGGCCCATCGTCAAAGTATAGACAAAGCAAAGCAAAGTAGATACAAAACAAGCATGAAACATCAAAAATTATAGATACGTTTCCGACATATCACCATTCTAGGAGCTAGAATATCTTTGTGATAAAAGAAGGTTCCGGCCCAGCGTTTGATGGATTCACTAGCATTAATCCTAGGATAGACTCGGTTTCACCTAAGAACTAAGCTAAGCGTGCCAGTGATGTGAGGAACACTAGCGCTAATGGAATTATTCCGAGTACCATAGTAGTACCGGAAAAGGGTGAGACTTGGCGTAATGCCAAGAAACCCCTCGCATAAAGTTGCATGAGTACTAAGCTCGAGCAGAGAGTTGGGAGGAAGATTATGAAGTTGCCCACTGTAGTAGTTGAGGACCTCGATGAGGAAGTCCGACGGTGGCAAGCTGAGGCCACTGTCGACAAGCATGCCGAACAACACCCTCTCGCCGTCGCGCGGGGCAAGAACGTCGTGCCCTGAGGCGATCCGCCACACACTGGCAACAATGAATCCTTCGTCCTCCATGACTTGAAGTTCAGCGTTGTCCATGGCGCTGGGAATCCAGAGGCCCCGCATCTTCTTCTCCTCCGCCGCCGACGAACTTTCCACCGCTCCTGAGGTCGAGGCAGACACCATGGATCATGGAGGAAAAGGACTGGTGGGGGAGAGAGATTTTTCTCACGGTGTGCAGATGGGAACAGGTGCGGAGTGCTCGAGGATTACGAGGAGGCAATGAGTGAATCGATGGAGAGATAATATGAGAGAAAGGGTTTTCTCCCCACTTTTATTTGTCTGTGTCAAGATTCATGCGTTAACACGCGCGACTCTTCCGCCCCCTCGATTTTCGCGTAGGCATTAAAACGACGTTCTGTTCCGTAAGGAGCGGACCCACCAACGGTCGTGCTGATAGGACTCCTATTAGTGATAGGACCTGCGATGAAAAGTTGTCAGTCCGCATGCCGCTGAAAAATCCGGCTTATGTTTCCAACTGAGCAAGGAAAAGACTAAAGTCAGAGAAAAACATATCCGACTCAATTGACTCGTAATCCTACATTATTGAATGAAGTTTTCGGGAACCCTTCAAGATTCTCAAGAAGAAGAAACCATCAAGCTAGACGATTTATCCAACTTTGGATCTTGGAGACTTCTAGGGGCTACTATTGGGTTTATACTTTCCGGGTATACCCATAGGACTCGCTGACCAGGGTGGCCCACCAATGGGTTAGAGCTTTGCTTCATGGGCGGCCTAGTCAGAGAAAGAGGAGGAACCAGTTCCGACTACGACAAGGCCCAGAAGAGTTACCGACTTAGGACTATAGTATTACTTGTAGTCCAAGCTGTATCTAGTTACCGACTCTGTAACGTAGTCGAATAGGTCTCTCCTGTAACCCTAGGCCTCGGTGACTATATAAACTGGCCCTATGGGAGCCTTTAGGGCATAACGCAACAACCACCACAATCAACTCGCACAGGCGAACCTCTCTATTAATATGCTGTAACATCCGGCTTACGCCGATATATTACTGGGTTGCTAGAAGGAGTAGGACCCGATCACCACAGTCAGATTTGAACCAGGGTAAACTTGTGCTCACCGCTCGTGGAACATCCTACATCTCACAACCCATATTTCCAACGCCACTGGGACCCCCTATGGCGTACTTTTCAACATGATACGTCCAAAACGTATCTACTTTCTCGAACACATTGCTATTGTTTCTTCTCTAAACTTATGTGATTTGGATACAACTAACACGGACTGGCGCTGTTTTCAGCAGAATTACCTTGGTGTCTTGTTTTTTTGGCAGAAAATGAACTATTAGGAAAAATCCCGGAAAAAACGCCAAAAACTATTTTTCACCAGAAGATCCACGGAGCCAGAAGGCGAGACAGAGAGGAGGCCTGGGGGGCAGACCCACCCCAGGCGTGGGACCACCTGACCCCGCGTCTAGAGGGGGTGCTGGCACCCCAGGCAGCTCCTCGGCCTCCCTCCATGCCTATAAGTTGCCTTCTGACCTAAAAACTCAGGGGGATTCAATAGTTTTCCAGAAACAGTTCCACTCGTCCGCCGCCACCAGAAACCAAGATTAAGATCCAGAAAATCCGTTCTGGCACCCTGCGGGGACGGGGAATTTGGAGAGGATCATCGCCATCGTCATCACCAACGCATCTCCATCAATCACCAATGTTTCCCTCATCCATGAGTGAGTAATCCCCCAGTGTAGGCTTGGGGATGGTAGGGATTGGATGAGTTCTATCATGTAATCAAATAAGATTGTTAGGGCATAGTGCCTACTATCTCTTGTGCTATTTGACTTTGCTACAACTTTTTGTGCTTAATGCTTGTCACTAGGGACCGAGTGCCATGATCTCGGATCTGAACTTATTATTGAATCATTATGATAGTATTGTTTGTGATCTTATCTGCAAGTTGTGTACACATATCATTTTCCGGATCCAAAGGCCACAAAGTGACAATAATTGGGACAACCGGAGGGGATGGCTGTGGTGTGAGGATCACATGTGTTCATGGAGTGTTAATGCTTTTCTCCGGTGCTCTATTAAAAGGATCACCTTAATTGCCACTAGTTCCCTAGAGGCCCCATGCCACTGGCTGGCTAGACAGAAGATGTTGTGCAAGTTCTTATTGCGAGCACGTATGACTATATTTGGAGCACATGCCTAGGATTGTTTAGTACTTGGATGCTTATTATTATTTTATCTGCAATGCCCTAGATCTCGAAGTTACATGTTTAGACTCATCCATGCAACGCCCGTCCATCCATCCCTATGCCTACCGCACTCGAATCCTACTGTTACCGTTACTATTACTATTGCTATTGTTTCATTGTTGTTGTTGCTTTGCTATTGCCACTACAAACTGTTGCTACTGATAAACTTTTGTGAACAAGAACTATTTCTATGTCCAGCTGAAGTGACAACTCAGTTGTTAAGGCTTGCAAGTCTTCTTTGTCTCCCATTGTGTCGAATCAATAAATTGGGTAATACTACCCACAAAGACTGTTGCAATCCCCTACACTTGTGGGTCATCAAGACTATTTTCTGGCGCCATTGCCGGGGAGCATAGATTTATTTGTAAGTTCACTTGGATCTATTATTGTTCACTTCTACTCCTTTCATCATGGGGAAGTCTCGTGATGGAAAGTTCCCTATTTTACCATCCACTACAAGAAGAGGTACAGTACTAAACACCTCTGTTGCTCTTGATTCACCGTCTGTTATAAGTAAGCTTGTCACACCACCACCACATACTCATGCTACACACACTGCTACTACTGCTGAAGCTGAAACTGCTTTTGATGCTCACGATGTTACTTCTACTGTGCTTGATGCGAGTGGTTCATTAGGTCCTTTTCTAGATGCTACTATGGCTAGTCTAGGAAGTACTGAAACTCCTAGTTAATACACGGTTACACCTGTTGGCTCACCTGAGGCTAGTCAGAGTTATGATATTAATGATGGTTACATTGAGTTCACTGATGAATTTGTTGAAGAGTGCTAAAACACACATGGTACTAGTGTTATGAAGAGTCTCCTTTCTAGACGTACTATTATGCCTAAGTTATCCTCTGATCCTAAGTTTGCCACTTCTCCCATAGATATTAAAGATGAAGATTATGATTTCTCTCTTGATTTGTCTTATTTAGATATTGTTGAAAAAGAACCTTTTTGTGGGACTGAAAATGAGAGTGATGTGGCTCATATGAATGAGCTTTCTACTATGAGTGCTTTGTTATCTGATGGTTTTAAGACGCGCGAGTACATTGTTGCTAAGATCTTCCCTTTTTCACTAAAAGGAGAAACTAGGGCTTGGTTTAATAGATTACCTCCTGGTTCCGTTGATAGCCATGATTGCTTGATTGCTTCTTTCTTCCATAAATATTTTCCTCCCAGTCTAGACATGCTGCTTTGCAGAGACTTTTTGATTTTAAACAGGGAGAAGAAGAGAAACTGCCTGAGTCATGGAAAAGATTCTGTTCCATGATTCATGCACATCTTTGATGTCCATTGCCTAAGAATGAGCTTCTTGATATTTATTATAATGGACTAACTGATGATTCTAGGACATACTTAGATAGCTTTGCTGATTGTGTTTTCAGGAAAAGGACTCCTACAGATGCTGAAGAATTAATGACCAAGATAAGCAAGAATTATGATGATTGGACTTCAACTGAGCTCAATACACCTGAGCCTATTACTCCTGAACCAGTTGTTCCTGAACCAGTTCCAACACCAACAACAAAGAAGAGGGGAGTTATTGCATTAAATGATGAAGTAATGAAGGAAGCTAAGAAGTGTCTAAAGGAGAAAGGTATTAGAGCTGAAGATGTGAAGAATCTACACCCTATAGAAGAATTATGTAAGGCAATTCCCCACTCATCTACTATTCAGGTACACTCTATCCAATTTAATGAAGGTGATATTCCTTATGGTAAGCCTCCTGATCAATGCTTAGAGGAACTTGACACATTCATTGTTAAACAAGGTAATTTTAATAAACAAGTTCAAAATCATTTATTGGAAAACTCTAGAGCTATCCATGAGTTGAAAGATATTGTGGAAAGAACTTATAATGATTTTAAATGCTTTGTAAACACTTTCAAATGTATCAAACTCAACTTGATCAACTTGCTAAGGTACAAAAGGATATGCTAGTTAATGCTTCAGTAAATAAACATGCTTATGGAATTAGAACTAGGAGTAGTGCAGCTACTCAAGATCCTTTATATCCTCAAGGACACCCTAAAAGAATAGAGCAGGATTCCCAACAAGGTGAAGATAGTTGTAGTCCTCGTAAGAGGAAGAAAAAGAAACATAAAGTAGTTGAGGAACCAATTGAACTTGCTGTAGATCCTAATAGTATATTTGTCTCTGTTGCTGAAACTGAGAGTGGTAATAATAATGATGCTCCTGATAAGGAGGAAGGTGAGCAAGAACCTGAGAAACACACTAAGAACACTAGGTACACGAAGGAAGATTTTATTTCTAATAAACATGGTAAAGAGAGAGAACCTTGGGTGCAGAAACCTATTCCTTTTCCAGGTAAGAAACACAAGTCAAAGGAGAAAGAACACTACAACAAGTTTTGTGAGTGGATGAAACCTTTATTCTTGCAAATTCCTTTGACTGATGCTATTAAGTTGCCTCCTTATTCAAAGTATATGAAGGATATTGTCTCTAATAAAAGGAAGATTCCTAATGAGGAGATTTCTACTTTTCTTGCTAATTACTCCTTCAATGTTAAGGTTCGAAAGAAACTTGGTGATCTAGGTGTACCAACTATTCCTTGCTCCATTAAGAATAATTATGTTAGAACTGCTTTATGTGATTTGGGAGTTGGAGTTAGTGTTATGCCTTTTTTCTCTCTATAAGAGACTCCAGCTAGAAATTTGATACCAACTGATATTTCTTTACAAATGGCTGATAAGTCAACTACTATTCCTGTTGGTATATGCGAGGATGTTCCTGTTCAAGTTGCTCATAATTGCATGGTTTTAACTAATTTTGTTGTGCTTGAAATGCGTGAAGATGATAATATGTCTATTATTCTTGGGAGACCTTTTCTTAATACTGCAGGTGCTGTCATCAATTGCAATCAAGGAAAATTAACATTCAATATTAATGACAAAGAACACACTGTCTATTTCCCCAAGAAGGTTGTTAAGAGCTATTGCCTGAATTCCATTGAAAATATTGAGAGCATCAAGGTTGGAGAAATATATTGTCCCATTCCACAAGAAAATATTGAAACTATTATGATTGGGAACATTGCTATCAAGTATGAGGTAACATAATCATATTGTGGAATGCAAAGTTTTGTTTCATATAAGATTGTTTTGGTAACAAGACTTGATCAACCTTGTTAACAAAAGGATTTTTATGAACAAAATAATGTTTCCACTTTGGTTATACTTGCTTTCTTTTTCCATTCTCCTTCCTAGTCTTTGCTTTAGCTTTAGTTTTGTTAGTTGTTTGCTTGTTTGAGTTTCTTAGAGATCTTGTAGTTTGGCTTTTGGTTTGCTTTTGCTTATTCGAAAAAATCTGTTTCTGTGTGAAAATCAATTTTCATACCATGAAAATTGGCCAAAAATAAAGTTTCCCAAAAAATCCCAAAAAAATCAAAATAAATTTTTCCTCGAAAAAAGGGGCGAAGAGGTACCAGAGGTGACCAAGGGGGCCAACCCAGGCCACCACCCACCACTGGTGGCGCCTACGGGGGGGGGGGGGGGTGGCCCACCTGGGCCCTTCTAGGCTGCCTCCTCAAAGCCACCTTCTTTCTCTCTCCCGAAAAACACTAGAAGACATGCTCAAGCTCGAGTTCTTGCTGTTCTTGATCGCTATTTTCGATCTCCTTGTTCAGCCCATCTCAAGTGCTGATTTTTGGAGGGTTTTATCCTTGGTATGTGCCTCCTCCACTTGTCCAATTAGATTTGTGATTGGTAGATTGTATCTTGAGTATTTTGCTTCTATAGGTGGCAGGTTGTTTTAGCTTGCATGCTTGTTCTTTGCTTAGAAACTTTGTTTTTATGCATGTGTAGTCCTCTAGCAAGTTCCTATAGTAGTTACTCATCATTTATCAACTTAGAAATCACTTGGTTTGATGGTTGCTTAAAATTTCAGAATAGTGAAGTCATGGACCACCACACCTTTGTTGACATATTTGAGAGTGATGGACCTAGAAGGGCAAGGCTTCCAAGGTCATCCACCAGTTCTAGACCCTCATACAATGAGGATCTCATCACTCCGCGATTTGGTGACGAGGGAGATGAAGGGGATGCTCACCCCTCCACCTTTCCTTGTCAAACTTTCTTGCGAGGTGGTGGGATTCATAATGATTTCATGGCTTTGATTGAGAGGGCCGGTCTAACAAGTTTTATGCAGGATGAGACTGCACAATATGCTTTACTTACTAAAACATTTGTGGAGAGTTTCTCCTTTACCAATAGTTTGTTCAATCCTTCTGTGTCCTTCAGACTTTATGGCAGGTCTCATTCTACGACATTGAATAAATTTTGCAAGGCCCTGGGACTCGGTACAACTGAGTCATCAAAGAAGATTACAGCTCTACCCTCTGATTTGTTGGAACTATACCGGGGAATAACTAATGATGATGACCGTAGAGCTCAACGAGGGAAGATAAATAATATTCAACTTCCAGCCATCAGGTACTTTGCCTACTATCTTACCACCAGTGTTCTTGGTAGGGAGAACACTAGTAATATCTCCAACTATCAATTGGCCTTCTTAGCTGCTGCGCTCTATAGTGACGATAAGTATAATCTTGGTTCCCTCATTGCTCGCCGTTTAACTTCTAAGGGACCCATTTATGGGGGAATTATTGCTACTCCTATTGCTTCTGCCTTGGACATTGCTGTTAATCCACATGATATAGTTTTAGCTCCTCCGAGGCTTGATCTTGCTGCCATGAAGGCGCACCACTTTGTCACCTCTAGCTCTACTCTTGAGAACTTGGTTTATAGAATGTTGTTTACTGACGGGGAAGAGAGTGAGAGATAGATCTACCCAAAACCACTGTGTTTAGTATTTCTCAGGGACCTTGGTCACACACGAAGGCGGAGATGGATGACAATCTGCGCTCTCTCAACTTCCACAGGCACTATCAGGAGAAAGAGCCCGCATATGACCCCGCGTTACATTACACAGGGGAGCCTTGAGCTTGTACCAGGACGAGGGAGCTTCCTCGACATACTATGGAGGTGCATCTACTTGGGCACAATGGGATTGAGCCCCACTTAGGCCAAAATCCTAAGCTTGGGGGGAGGTATACCGACATCACACTCATATATATATCATGTTCGGTCAGTTCTTTGTATATCCATTGTTTCGCTTTCTTTTTGGTTTTTGTTGCTTCTTTCTCAAAAACACAAAAATACCAAAAATATTTTCATTGTTTATCTTGGTGTGTTTGTTTGTTTCTTTGCTTTGGATTGCCTTAAAAGAAAAATCCAAAAAGATTTTGCTTTGTTTGGTTTGCTTTGTTTTTGTTTGGTTTTTATTTGTTTGCTTATTTCTAAAAAAATCGAAAACACCAAAAATATTTGTTGTTCTTCTTTAGTTTTGTGGGTTCTTTGCAGGGTTCAGCCGTCCTCAGTGGATTTTGGTTTTCATGTTAATTAAAGTCACACAAGTGAAGGGCAATAATGAAGATTAGGACAACTCGAGCTGTGGTAAGAGGCTGGTAACGAACTCTATATGTTTTTTTGTACATATACTCATCATTGTGAGCATGCTTAGCCTGTTTGTGTAAGGTGTATGTCATTATGAATGCTTAGTAGTTCTTGCTTGTGTATGATTAGCTCCAGCTTGCTAATAGTTTGTAGCATGTCATATGAATGTTTGCTTGCATTGTTTTATTCATACTTTGGTATGATATTGTGGTATCCTCCTTTGACTGTTCATGTGAATTGACTTGTCACATGCTCACGCATTCATACGACTAATCAATAATCAGTAAGCCTCGATGATTTATTTCGCCTCAAAGCTCTTGTATCACTTTCATGCCATAGTTAGTCCTGTTTTTTTGCAAGCATGATTATGACAGCTATTGCTCTCTCATTTGTCGCTCCCTCTCTATTGTTAGCCTTCACTTGCACTGAGTATGTGCTCTACCTGTGCTTCCAACTCCCCAACAAATATTTCCAGCTGTGTCCACCATACCTACCTATTAGCATCATTTTCTATTTCAGTCGATATTCCATATGCCGTGTTTTCTTTCAAAATAAAATGTTTGTCTGTTTTGAGAAAGTTAGTTAGTAAAGCTCTCACGAACTTTATGGCACACTTTATTCCTTGCGCTTAATAATTCTGAACCATTGTTACTTGTCCATGAAAGTTATATGCTTGCTTATTATATGCTGGGAGTCAGCAGAACCGTGCTGTCATGGGGAACGCTTTCAACACCTGTTGGATATCTCATCCAGTTGGTACTTTGCTCTTTTGTTTACGAATGTCAACGATGTGAAATAAAAGGGAATTTGTTAGTTCATGGAGTTTATACATTATGTTAGAGAAACGCCTGAGACGCTAGCCTAAGCCATGCTTAATCATGGTGGAAACTTGTATCATCACTATAATGAGCATCTATGAAGCGTCCTCAATAAAAAGCTATGCATATAGTAAATAAAAAGATTGCTGAGATGCTCATTGTCTGCTTGCCTTGTCATTTTGGTTATGGGAAAGCTCCTGTACCATGTTCAAGGGGTACCCCGTTGGCAGTTCTCGATGATATGCATGTATTTACAATGACAAGAACTTTCAGGTGAACAAAGTTGAGTAGCATGCGGAGCGACCCTCGTACTCAAGGGACTTGGGATTTCCAGTCTATAGTCTGTCAAGCATATGATTCAGAGTGGACCTCACTTTCACCTTAACCACATGAAGATGCCTATGATAGAGGCAATGAGGGCTCAAAGCTAATGAGTACCTTCCTTTTAGCATTGGGAAGCCTTTCAAACCTTCACAATCCCGTTTTCACAATTTTGTTGAGTCACCCCATATTCTATGAGCACTTTCTTGAGAGCATAGTTGTCATTCTCGTGTTTGTTCCAAAACTTAGTTAATTATGTCATGACTTTGATGCTTGTATCTCCGATATATTTACTTCTAGTATTCATGTGAACTTCAGAGGTGCCTCAACATTTATATTTTGCTCTTCAAAACAAAGGCAAGCGAGATACCACTCTATCATACCTTACTATGAGCATTGCAATGTTGCTTATGTTTATGTTTCATGCTACTTATTATTATTGAGTTGGTTTCTCTTCATAGCTTGCAATTACTGTTGAGTAGACTTAGTTTCATACTCCTTATTATGAATTGTCTAAGAATCTACTCCTGTGCTGAGAATATATACATCATATGAAGAAAAGTGTTCGTGAAAGTTCTTTTATCGCACTCAGTTTTCAACTAAATTTCTTGAGGACAAGCAATAAGCTAAGCTTGGGGGGAGTTGATACGTCCAAAACGTATCTACTTTCTCGAACACTTTTCTATTGTTTCTTCTCTAAACTTGTGTGATTTGGATACAACTAACACGGACTGACGCTATTTTCAATAGAATTACCTTGGTTTCTTGTTTTTGTGCAGAAAATGAACTATTAGTAAAAATCCCGGAAAATATGCCAAAAACTATTTTTCACCAGAAGATCCACGGAGCCAGAAGGGGAGACAGAGAGGAGTCCTGGGGGGGCCCAGACACACCCCAGGTGCGGGCCCACCTGACCCCGTGCCTGGAAGGGGTGCTGGCACCCTAGGCAGCTCCTCGGCCTCTCTTTGCGCCTATAAGTTGCCTTCTGACCTAAAAACTCAAGGGGGGGGGCGATAGTTTTCCAGAAAGAGTTCCTCTCCGCTGCCGCCACCAGAAACCTAGATTCAGATCTAGAAACTCCGTTCTAGCACCCTGCCGGGATGGGGAATTTGGAGAGGATCATCGCCATCGTCATCACCAACGTATCTCCATCAACCACCGATGTTTCCCTCATCCATGAGTGAGTAATCCCCCGCTGTAGGCATGGGGATGGTAGGGATTGGATGAGTTCTATCATGTAATCGAATAAGATTTTTAGGGCATAGGGCCAAGTATCTCTTGTGCTATTTGACTTTGTTGCAACTTGTTGTTCTTAATGCTTGTCACTAGGGCCCGAGTGCCATGATATCATATCTGAACTTATTATTGAATCATTATGATAGTATTGTTTGTGATCTTATTTGCAAGTTGTGTACACATATCATTGTCCGGATCCAAAGGCCCAAAGTGACAATAATTGGGCAAACAGGAGGGGATGGCTATGGTGTGAGGATCACATGTGCTCACGGAGTGTTAATGCTTTGCTCCGGTGCTCTATTAAAAGGAGCACCTTAATTGCCAGTAGTTCTCTCGAGGCCCCGCTGCCACGGGCTGGCTGGACAGAAGATGTTGTGCAAGTTCTCATTGCGATCACATATGACTATATTTGGAGCACATGCCTAGGATTGTTTAGTACTTGGATGCTTATTATTATTTATCTGCAATGCCCTAGATCTTGAAGTTACATGTTTAGACTCGTCCATGCAACGCCCGTCCATCCATCCCTATGCCTACCGCACTCGAATCCTACTGTTACCGTTACTATTACTATTGCTACTGTTTTACTGTTGCTATTGCTTTGCTGTTGCTACTACAGACTGTTGCTACCGATAAATTTCTGTGAGCATTAACTATTTCCAGGTGTAGCTGAACTGACAACTCAGTTGTTAAGGCTTGCAAGTATTCTTTGGCTCCCCTTGTGTCGAATCAATACATTGGGTAATACTGCACACGAAGACTGTTGTGATCCCCTAGACTTGTGGGTCATCACAACAATCCGACGACAGGAGGCGCAGGGGCTCCCCAGGGGAGGTCGTCTGGCGATGGAGGGGAGACGAGGGGACACGGCGGCGAACAGCGACTGCAGCGAGTGGTGCAACCGGGGTTTTTGGCGACCGGAGATGTCCCTCGCGACCGTGTCTGCGAGATTCTCTTGGGGGCTCGCTAGAGCTGCTTCCCTGGGGGCCTTCCATGCAGGCATGTTAAAAGTGGAGGCCGGGTTAGATAGAGAGGGCAGAGGGGGTCTTAAAACAGGAACATGCAGAAGGAAGAGGCTGAGGGGGATCACCTAGCTCGGGTTCTTGGAGAAGGCCGAAAGGCCTTGCTCTTCTTCTCCCGAGCATGGTAGATCTGGGAGGGGTTGGGGAGCTATGGGTTGGTAGGTGGGGTGGAGAGGAGAGGAAATGAGGGGCATATGCGTGCTGGAAGGGCCTCTGGCATATTTATCTCGAGGGGGAGGGGTCCATGGTGAGCCAAACTTATGTGAGCCATGGGGAGGAGGGGTGCTCGTGGATAGGGCTTTAGGGGCGGTGGAGGGGTGAGGTGAGGCCTAATACATGACCAAAGAGTGGAGGGAAGGGGTGGTGGTTGTTGTTGTGATGATATTTTGTAAGATATACCTCTCTCCCTCTTGTACAAACATAAGGGACAAAAAGAAGGGGGTGTGCTACAGTAGCTAGGGCAACAGTGCACGACCAGGAGGGAGGTGGTATGCTGTGCCACTGGCTTGACCAAGCTTGGGGATGGTTGGGTTTGGTTTTGATTGAAGGTTTTGGGTTAGTTTGTCCAATTCATCAAACTAGGGTTATGAAGGAAGTTTGAAAAATTGCATTGGGGAATGTGGAAATTGGTACTTGTAGATAGAGGATGCCAATTCATCTCTTCAAGATGTTTTTGGGATTTTTATAATGATTATAAGTTCACTTAAAACCATTTATTCAATTAGTGCAAGAATGGTTTCTAGAAACTTATGTGATATTTTTACATTGAGCAATGATCCTAAATACCATATTACACCTTGGAGGATTTTATTGGAATTTATTAAGATAGGAAAGTATTTTTAAGGAATTATTCCTTGTTTTTTAGATTGGAATATAGGGTATGATGTATAGAACTCAAATGTGCATTGAGTTTGCAAAGTGGCGTGGAGAAAAACAAACATTCCTTTATAGACACGATTTTTGAGAATTTTGCAAGATAATGAATTTAAAAAGTTTGATGATCCAAATAATTGGGAGAATTATTTGGGGATGGCAATACTCAAGTTAGATGTTGTATATTTTATTTATACCTCAAATACAACTTGTTTTTTGAAGAATTGTGGTGAAAAAGATGGAAACTAGATTTGGGAGAATCTAGGGTGTTTATAATTTTCTGCCACCTAAACTTGCTGGGATTCGTGAGCTCAGAGCTCACCTAGATACAAGGGTTATATGGATATATAGAACAAGTTATATAGATGATCATGGAAGCAAGGGTTGGGCTTGTTTGGATTTGAGGTGGTTTAGGCGTGATGGCAAACTTTGTTGAAAATAAGGCTACCATAACAGAGTTATCAGGATGCCTCATATACCATGGGGGTTTAGGAAGCACAAAGATCCAATGGAAACAAGAGAGATGTGGGTTAATATACCATGGTTATTAGATCATAATAATTCAAGGAGTTGGTCAAGGGGAGATAGCATATAGATGTGAGCTTCTGCCAAAGTAGGCAGGATGATAAGATTTGCAGAAAAGACTATTATCTTGACTCCAAAACCATCATGTATGAGTGGGAACCAGAATTGTTTATCCAATGGAAAGAGTGGGCTTTGTTAGTACTAATGATGTACTACAAGATGGTTCAAATACATTCTCAAGAATGCACATGGGTTGGAAAAGGTAGAGATCCAAAAATTGAATCTAGATAAGAAATCCAGACTTAGTCATTTTGGGAGATTTAGGTTTTAGACTAGATTACAAGTGGGAAAAAATTGAGAGATTGGAAATGGTCTATCCTTCCCATCAAGTGGTTGATGTTGAGGTAAAGATTGAATAGAGGGGATGCATTCTTGGTTTGGGTCGTCATTTAGTAGGAAGTTATCAAAAGGGATTATCTCTTGATTGGTCTGATTAGGAGATGAGATGGTCACTTTAGTGGTTTAGGGTAGATCCAGATTTGGGATGCTTGGTTTGAGATTGATGATCACAAACATAGATTGATGCTTGGTCCTAAGGGATGAGCCACTAGATTAGCTCAATCTAGTTCCTAAGCAAACAAGGAAATCATTAGATCAAGGCAATTCATTAGACAACAAATCAAGGCAATCATCTTATCAAACTTATCCAATTACTACTAGGGTTACCATAAAGCCTATCTTGAGGTAGGGATGGGTATTTTGAATTGGTTGTGCTTTGAAGTAAGATAAGTACCTCTTGGTATTTCCACCAAGATTGGAGTTAAAAGGTTTTTAGACAAGGTTTTGGAAAAACTAGGGGTTAGAGTAGTTGAAGTTCTGTCTTGAAAACATAAGGAGATAATATATAGGTCTCCATAGTTTTGTTAATAGAATTAGTAAAGTAGTTGGTTTTATCAAAGTCGTCTTGGCTCAGGTTTGGAATGCCAGAATATTTGGGGATATGAAAGATGAGACAAGACATCTCTTTTGTAAAATAGCTTTTGTAAACTAGTGTTGAGTTAGGGAGTACATCATCTAATACACAATCAGTTGCATACACTCAAGCAAACATTGCAACACTTAGCAAGAAAAGTTTTTGTTTCCCCTGATTTTTGCCTTTTGGACAGCAATTCAGGGTTGCTGAAATTGGGACGTTACAACATTGTGAAGTGTTCACCGATCACAAGAGTCTGAAATACATTTTCACATAGAAGGAACTCAACATGAGGCAAAGAAGATGGCTAGAACTTATCAAGGATTATGACTTAAGTTTATGTGAAAGCAAATGTCGTTGCCGATGCATTAAGCCACAAGGTTTATGTGAATGGCCTCACCAAAGGAGAATTTCCAGATGATTTGTGCTCTCAATTTAAAGAGCTAAGGTTAGAGATAGTGCTTGAAGGATATCTTATGTCTTTGGAAGTACAACCAACACTAATGGATAAAATCAAATAAGCTCAAAAGTTGGACAATGAAATAGAATACATTAAGAGTAAAATTGGTGAAGGAAAGGCAAAGGGATTCCATGAAGATGAACAAGGAACCTTATGGTATGGGAAGCGTATCTGTATTCCACAAGATCCTGAACTTCGAAAATTGATCCTGCAAGAAGCACATAATTCACCATACTCTATTCATCCCGGAAACACCAAAGTGTACATGTGAAAGAGCATTTGCTATCCCTAGTGATTTTGGTGTTTGATAACAACTCACATATCAGACTAATGATTTGCTAAGTGTGTCGCAGGTGCATCAAAAAGGATTTGCAATATCCAAAAACTGTCTGCCTGGCGCGGTACCAAAAAGCGGTAGTATCGCTTTTTGCTACCGGATGCGACAGAAGGCTGTGACTAATTGTCAAAAAGCTTCTACCTGCTCCGGTCTACCGCATTTTAGTACCGCACCATGCAGAGACTTTTTGGAGGTTGTCAAAAGCTTCTGTGTGCTCCGGTACTAAAATGCAGTAGTACCACATTTTAGTACCGCTCGAGGCAGAGACTTTTGTATATTTTCAAAAAGCTTCTGTCTACCTAGGTAGCAAAATGCGGTAGTACCTCATTTTACTACCTGGCGTGACAGAGAGTTTTTTCGTCTGAAAAACTGCTGATTCCTCTATGTCTGGTAGTACCGGTTGCCACTTGCGGTACTACCGCTTCCCGGTAGCATCATTAGTAGTACCGCTGTGGGAAGGACTTAATGAAGTTTGATAAAGGGTGGTCCGGTACCAGGTCCGGTAGTACCGGAGTTCTCCGGTAGTACCGCTTCAATAAATGCTCCAACGGCCAGATTCTGTGGAGGGGTATAAATACCCGTCCACCTACCTTGGGACAAGTTGCTAAAACACATTAAAGTCAAGACCACCATTGGAGCCACACAAATCTTCAAGATCTCCTCATTCCACCATCCAAAGTCCTTGATCTTTGGAGAATCGAAGGAGGAGGCCCCGATCTACTACTTCACCAAAAGAGATTTTCATTTCCCTCTCATTTCATTGAGGGCCCCTTTGCTCTAGTGTTTTCTTGGAAACCCTAGTTCTTGTTTTGGTTCTTACAAGCTTGTATTTGATTGCTTTGACAACTTGCTTGTATTTGGGAGCCTCCGATTAAGTTGTGGATGTGCGCCCCAAACTTGTAACGGTGTCGGCTTCCACCTTGAAGGTTTCCAATATAGTGGAAGGTGAATCGATCCCGTTGGGGTGAGATTCATCAGAGAACAAGGGAGGCCTTTCGTGGCGTTGGTGGTTTGAAACCACCCCCTCTCCAAACGTAGACGTACTTCTCCTCAAAAGGAAGGAACTACGGGAAACAAATCCTTGTGTCTCCGCGTCCACTTTTCGGTTACTTCTATCCTTTATCCGCACCTTACTTACTCGTTACTACTTTGTGTTGTGGTAGCTCTTGCATAATTGTCATATAGGTAAATTCACCATATTTGCATTATCTAGAGAATTTAACTTATTCTCAAACCTTAATTTGAAAAAGAAGAAAATTTGAAGTAGCACCTATTCACCCCCCTCTAGGTGCCCATACGATCCTTTCAACATGGATGTGAAGGAAAGATTTTGGTGGAACAATCTAAAGAAATACATAGCAGAGCACATTTCCTTGTGCGACGTGTGTAGTCGAGTAAAGGCAGAGCATCAGAAACTGGCGGGGTTATTATAACCACTACCAATACCTGATTTGAAGTGGGATAAAATCGGTATGGATTTTATCACAGGACTGCCAAGGACCAGATCTAGATACAATTCTATATGGGTTGTTGTGGATAGCTTAACAAAAGTGGCTCATTTCATACTATTAAAGACCACCTATACAAGTGCTAAATTAGGTAATATCTATATGAACAGAATTGTATGTTTGCATGGAGTACCCAAGAGTATTGTTTCAGATAGAGGAAATCAGTTCACTTTGCATTTTTGGAGACAACTTCATGAGTCATTGGGAACTCGACTAGAATTTAGCACTGCGTTTCACCTCAGACTGATGGACAAACATAAAGGACCAACCAGAATTTGGAAGATATGTTGAGAGCTTGTGCGCTAGACTATGGATCTAGTTGGGATGAAATTCTGCCATACACAGAAATCTCTTACAATAATAGCTATCAATCGAGCATAGAGATGGCTCCGTTTGAATACCTTTATGGAAGGAAGTGTACTACACCATTGTTGTGAAATGGAGTAGGAGAAAGAAACTTGTTCGGACTAGACTTGATCAAGGAAGCCGAAGAGAAAGTCAGAATGGTAAAGGACAGATTGAAGATAGCCCAATCCCGACAAAAGGGTTATGCATATCCAAAACGTAGAGAGGTCACCTACGACGTAGGTGATAGAGCTTATCTTAGAGTCTCACCACTTCGTGGTGTGAAGAGATTTGGAGTCAAAGGGAAATTGGCACCTCATTATGTAGGACTATTCAAGATTTTGAGCCGTAAAGGAGAAGTGGACTATGATCTAGAACTACCAGAATCTCTGTCAGCGGTTCACAATGTGTTTCATGTAATCCAGTTGAAAAATTATCATCCAGCGATGGAAGAAAGTTTGTTAAAAGACATTATATAACTACAAGAAGTTCAGCTAGAGAATGATCTCACTTATGAAGAGAAACCTATGAAAATTATTGAGATAGCAGAAAGAGACACTTGTAATAAGACAATCAAGTTCGGCAAAGTACAGTGGAACCATCATACTAAGGAAGAAGCAATGTGGGAAAGAGAAGATGAGCTTTGGAAAGATCACCCTCACCTATTTTCTAGCCAATCCGAATCTCGAGGGCGAGATTCATCGTAAGGGGGTTATATTTGTAACATCCCAATTTTCATCAAATCAAAAACTTCATCATTGCATTCATATCATCATAGTATGGGTGTATTGCACAAAAAAAATTCAAACTTTAAAACCTAGAAAAACCCTAGTTTTAAAACCATTTTATATGAAAGGGTAGAGATTTCATTTTTATTTTATTTTAGTACCCCAAAATGTTTTGGTGTGGTTTGTTGTGTTTAAAACACTTTTAAACACTATAATCATCCCACAAAATTTTGGTGAAATTTTGGATTGATTTGGATCTGATTTGATAGTTCAAATCTTATTTATAAAATCAAAACAGAAAAAGAAAAAGGTTGGAAGAAAAAAAGAGAAGCAAACCAGCCAACTGGCGCAGCCCAACACCCTGGCCCAATTAGCCCACCCGGCTTTCGCCCTCTCCCCCTCTGTTTAACACCACGCGCGACCTCACCCACTCGCTGATAGATGGACCCCACCTCCACGTCACCCATTCGTCCTCAACCAGCGCCGCGCTGACCCGCTCCGCCGCTGCCGTTTGTCCCCTTTCAATTCTCTTTACTGCTCTTGATTGCCGGTGTGACAACACCCCCGATCCCTGCTACTTAACCCCCTCGGTCGCCTCTCCATTTCCCCCACACCACAGCCGCTGAGCACCGCCAGGCTCCGCGTATTTCACCTTGCACCGTTGCAGCTCCGATGAGCTTCATCGATGAATTCCGGTGATCCCCATGCGCCTTTTTCCCTCTGGTTCATGCTATCTAGTTTGCCATCATCTTGATCTTCTTCTAACACTCCCCATTCACTTGCTTGTGGCCTATAGGCTCGCCCTCGTCAACCTCTGCAAGCACCCGACACCAGAAGCAACTCCAATGAGCGATTCCGGCCAAGTCTGCACGCCCCTCCTTGGTCCGCGACCACCACTGCCTCCATGTCGTCACGGCGACTCGGTAACACCCCTGTGCCCTCCCCCTTACCCCCTGGCCTCGCCGGAGCACTGTCAGCTGACGCGTTGCCTCCGCACTCCCATTTGCGCCATCCATCTTTGGTTAGAGAGATTAGATTTGATGGATCTAGATCCAGCGGCTTAGATAAGATGCCAGCGCAAAGCGGTACGGGCAGATCTGAGCTGCATGATTTCACTTAGATCTGATGGTGCACGCACGTGATCCGCATGAATCGGTACGGTCCAATTAGATGGTTCCACGTGGCTGTGAATTTGTTTTAAAATCCAGATTTGATTTGTTATTTCTTCAAACTTGAAAAATTCTTAACTTTTGATCTGTATTTTAGAAAAATACAAATTAGGTGTCTATGGATTCAGAAAAATATGAACTTTATTTCTATGGCCTTACTTTGGTCATTTGCTTATGTAAAATTAGAGTTTTGTGCAGAGACAATTGTAGGGCTATTTTGACTATTATTTTTAATGCTTACTTTGGTTATTTTAGGTGGTTTTTGTGATCTTTGGACTTTAGAATGTTTATTTTATCTTATGTACTATAGATTTTGGTTTTAAAAAAATGTGGCTTACATCTCATTGCATTTTTGCATGCATTCATATTATTTTTGAGTGCTATATTGATTTCTATATATTTTGTTGTTGATTTTGTTGTGTGGATTGTGAAGTGTGTGATTGTGAGGATTGTACCTATTATCCTAGATACCAAGGAAAGATATATTTCATCTTATGTCCTATTATTTTTACTTCTGGCATTAGTGATATTATAGTAGGAGTTGCATGATAGTTTTTCAAGTATAAAGCTATGCTTTGGAAATCCTATAGATTATATCTTGGTAGAATTTTCCTAAGTTAGGAGACATTTTATTCTAGAATGCCTAGTCTTGCTATTAGAATTAGTGGGTGGAAATTCATGTTATGATATTATGGAAAGATTATGCCTATGTGTTTTTAACTAAGAGAACAACCTTGTTAATGAAACACCCGGGTGGAATGGGACTTGTATGGATTGTGTTGAGTGGTTACTCAAGGCCCATTTCTATGGTTTACCCTGGTATCACACTTTTGTATGGCCACCCAGGAACAAAGAGATTTGAGATGTTTTGTGTTGCGAAGCTTCCACTGCAACCACATGGAATGTGGGATCTGCCTTGACCAACTAAGTTGCAAGAACTCAGCCAGATGGACAGATGGTGGTAGTGTTGATAGGATGGAACGCGTCCATGGTGGTATGAGGGACTGCTTCTAAAAAGTCTCGTCTCAATCCATGTCGAGTCTTGTGGGGAAAGTGCACCACCTCTCGATAGGGTAAACCTAAGTAATTAGCCGTGTCCCCGGTTATGGACAATTTTGAGTATCAAAGACATTGAAATAGTTCATCAATATCCTCATCCCAATTTCTCTAAGTTAAAATTTGTGAGTGAACAAGGGTCGAGGTTCACCAATGTCTCTTGGTGGTTCTTGGTGTTTTGTAAAAACAAAAATTAGTATTTTCAAACTAGTATGATAAATCTTACTTTGAGAAAAGCCAGCATGAGCCACACTTAGAAAAATTCATGTAGTTGTTAGATTTTACTATACAACTATGGTATCACTTGCCAATACAATTCCAACTGTATTGTGGCTGTAACTTATCATGTTGCAGGTTACTCTGATGGTGAGTAGGGTTATGAGTCTACACTCAACATGTTTGCCTGTGGCACATGAAGATGAAGACTTTATGATTATGCTCTATATTGAGAACTCTCAATAAGTTAGCCTTGGGATAAGTGAGTTGTCGATGTAATAATGACCTTTGTATCTGTGTACTTCATCTTAAACTGTGGGTGCTAGCAATTCGATCCAGGGACTAGCACTGCAATCAGAGGGATCTCTACCTTAATGGGTGTGATATTACAGTCTTACAAGTTAAAAAAACATGATTTCTCGTGCATGGAACTATCACATACTTTATGGATTCAAGCCATTTGACAGAGTCGGGGCCCATCATTGCTTCTTTGCATGTAGATGGCTCATCGTTGTCAAACAATAATGATTTACACTCAAGTCTTAGTATTTGATTGTTTTACCTAACTTACTTGGTTCAATAGGAACTTATATCTCTGTGACCACAACCTTTTAGGTACTTAAGACATGAGCATTATGGATGCCTCCGGAATATTTTCCGGTGCTGCGCAACATAGCACATATAGGTAAGGTTCGTTAACCTTATCAAAGTTCTATTGTCCTCCCACTTAACTTTGGCAAAAAGTTCCTTCTCAAGTAACTTCATGTAATAACCCTAGTTTTATTAAATTGTAATTAGGATTTGATTTGTGCATTCATAAGAATCATCCTCATATTAAAATGCATGCATGAAATAAAAAAGGCTCTCAAAACCCTAAACCCTAGCTTCCCTCTCTATTTGGAATGTATTCAAAATGATTTTGATATATTTGAAAAGTATAAAAAGTTGGAAGCCAAATGGTTATTAAGCGTCTCCATGTTTAAAATATTTACAAAGTATCTTTTATTTTGAAACTGTTCAAAACAGATTACAAAATGAAATACAAAAGAGAAAGTCAAGAACAGAAAACAGAAAAAGATTCCAGAAAGAAAAATCTGCTCCTAATCTAATCCATGTGGCCTTGACCCCACCCATCATCCACTGCGGCTAAAGATAGCCCATGTGTAGAAAGTTTTAACCCAGGTGACGTCAGCCTGATGTAATATAATCCTTTTTATTTTGTTTTGTTATTTTCAGTAATAATTTCTCTAATTATTTTGTAATTATTAAATGCTGACAAGTGGGTCCACCCTGTAAGTAATATAAATAATATTTTAGAAATGTTTTGTGTTTAATAAAATGTTAAAGTAATTTCAAAATGTAAATTATTTTGTAATATTCTAAAAATGATTTAAAATGAATTAAAAATGGAGAAATTCATAACTAATTCATTTTAAGTCATAAAAATACAAATAATATATCAAAATATTCAGAAAAATGAGAACTATCTAACAAAGCTATAATCATGCATTGTTCAACAAATTCAATTGAAAGTATAATTAGAAGAACCAATTGAACCCCGTAGGTGATTCCGAGGATCCCCTGTTCTAGGGTTTGGACCTTTCGAACTCCGTTTAAAATGACCAAGCATGCTTTAGGGTTTATTACAATGCAATTTAAATTGTCATACCATCATTCTTGTTTGAACATTGCATCGATGCCATGTGTTGATTGTTTTCCTTTCTTTCCGGTGTTTGGTTCTTCCCGGTAGAGTACGATATCAAGATCGAGATCAAAGCCCGAGATCAACACCGTCAAAGCTCGAATACCAATACTGGATCAACTATAACCAAGTCAAGTACCAGGTGTCCGGAACTCTGCTTTCTAGATATCAACTAACAAAGGCAAGCAGAGCCCCACACATGATAGAATCCTATGTTTTCAAGCATTTCAATTCTTCCCATGTGCATACGATTCTAATGTCTTTTATCGATAGATAGAGTAATCCTATCTTATGCATGTTACCTTTGAATACTATATTCCCTGATCCACTGCTCCTAGCATAACTAGGGTTTTGCTTGTGAAGCGTTGCTAGAGCTGTTACATCTGTTGTGCTTAGACATGCTTAGTTGTTACCACTATTCCATCCGGTTGATCAATCAGAGCTGCGAATGAACCTAGTTTGACAGTATGACGTGGTAAGATCAGAGATGAAAGTTAAACATGCTAAGGCTTGTATGGGAGGCCATGGTGGGTTGTGGTTTTTGAAGTCCCATACTTACCACTACTAGGACCTGAGTTCTTGCCTATGGTCCAAGATGAGCGTACAACCACACGGGGGCCTGGAAACCCCCTCGACCAACTAACTCGCCGAGTAGATTCCATGAGTCACATATTTCGGGCTTTCCATTCGACATGCGCATTTTGGTTCTTCTCGAAGGAGGTGCATTCATAACAGGTAGGTAAGCATGGCCGGGAACAAGAGATGCCCGACATCCATAATCTTGAACCATGCGCACATCATTAGGGACCGGCTTTGGGACTCGACCCGTTAAGGCGACATCTCCCTAGTGCGTGATTCATGGTCTCAGCAAACCAAGGTAAAGGTCGTGGTCAACCACTCTCTGTCGGCCTTCCAAGGAAGAGGGCTAATGATCTGGCATTAAGAATCGGTTGGTACATGTGGGTAAAGTTGTACGCCCCTGCAGGGTTAAATCTTTTCGAAAAGTTGTGTCCACGGATATAGACGAACTTGGAGACCAGATTCTTAGGCCATTTGTTAAGTTTGCTATACTTAATAACATAATTTTGCCTCCCGTTTGTTTGAGGTTTGTGGTCAGTGACCTATGCTTGTAATATTTTGGTTCTCTGCTCAGTTATGAGCTTGCTATAATAATTTTTGTGTCGTAGGGTCACTATTGTGTTATCGATTCTCTCTCTGTACGCTTTCGAGATTTATGTTAGGCTTATATCAGACAGAGGTCTGGGATTTGTCTAGCCCTAATCCCGGGGGTGTCACACTTCATGTTTCAAGTGACAAACTCTTTTGTCCTCGGTGTTATGGAGGAATACCCAACGATTATTCGAAATATTACATGCTCATCTGACTTTGTTTGTAAACATCTTACTTATTCATAGCATAATTTTTTTTAAGAAAAGACAACTCGGGTTTTATCGCAAAGCATAACCTTTATGGTGCCATTTAAATGGATCACGATGGAGCTCTTTTCAATTAAAATGCGGTAGTCTCTAAACCTTTAATCCTTTAAAATATGATGGCAGTTTTATAAATAACACATTTGATCTAACCATGTTAAACAAGGTTTCATTAGAAATCTCGAACACTCCATATTCCTATGGTGTTTCGGGAAATGCAAATATATATGGAAAAATTCCTCAAATCTTAGGTCTTTTGCCAAACATGTAACTCAAATATCTTCCTTTATGATCAAATAATAAAATATTTATTTTCTCGTTAAAAGGATTTTCCACTTCATCTTGAAAGACTTTGAATGTTTTCAAATATTTCATACTTATTCCTTATTAAGTAAATATATAGATATATTCACTTAAATTTCTAAAGAAAGCATATGAAGTTGAAATCCATCGCTCGTGACTACACATAATGGACTACATACAATCACTATCTATACATTCCCGAGGAAAGTCTCACAAGCGTCATTTGATCAAAATCAAAGACTCCAAAAATCCATGAACATGGAATTTTTTCATGTTTTCTTTCCAATATAATTTAAACGGCGATGTCACTTTGTAAGTGATCTTTCAATCATTTGTCTTGCGACATTTTAGCATTAGATTTGATGAACTTGATTTCTCCAACTTGATTTGTAAATCATCTATCTTATATTGAATACGGTAGTTATTTGAACAATCTTTGTTCTCATAATACCTGATTTAAATAACAATTATTATAAGAAATCTTGAAGGCAAGCTTCGATGTCAACGAGAAATACAAATAATATTTTTTTTGTTTTCGATGAACATCAGCACATATTCTCTTGATAGTTACTTAGGACATTTTAGTTCATGAATTACGTCGGTCTGTATGACATTTCATACCAACCAATTTGGTATTCAATACCCAAGAACCACATTGTTTAACAAGCAAAGAATACAAACATAACATGTATATCATCTATATACCTTAGCTGGACATTTCCAGTCATTTATTTTTTGCCAAATATTCTATAGATTCTCTTTCATCATTTCCTTTTCCTTCTAAGAATCTATCAACATCAACAGTGGTGCCATATACATGACACATAGTCCAAAGCGTGTATAGTCAAATACTAATACCTTTGGACTTGCACTTTGAAGTTGATCACCATCATCAAAATGTTTGGTGTTATTTCAAAATCCATGATTTAGTAATCTTTCAGTGTGGTAAACATTTTACCTACATCTTCTATCCATCCTTATAATGACAACTTTCATGATCAAGCTATTATAGCTTATAAAGGTGAATCGCGAGTATAATTTTACCTTCCAAAACCTTTTTGGAGGATTATGATGTCTAGCATGTCCAACCTTCGCAAATTCTCATCCAATATGAGAACATATATTATACTCTATCATATTGCAACCAAAACATTGTTTCAAATATCGTAATATCTGTCACAAATGATGGTTTCTGAAAAAAATTCTTTCAGCTCCTAGATAACCTTGACATTAAAACAACATTTGAATATAAAGAATCATGGAGGCAAACATGATACTTTAGATACTAACACTAGAATTGTCACTCTCGATTTAATACTAATTATTAAATTTCATGGAGTTTGCTAAAAGTTTGCAATAAGACCTTCAGACTTTAAATTGACACTTAAAACAATACGATACCAGTTCGTAAAGAAAATATCTAGAATTCTATAGTTCTATTATCTCAATTACAACTAAGCATAAGGTGGTGAAGGAATGCCAATGACTACAAAAAATTATGAAAAATCACTTTCATTTAATTTATGATAAATTGAGTTCGACTAATCCAAATTAGAAACAAACTCTCACTCAAAAATAGCATCCCTCATGTCTTTTTGGTGATTACATGAACCAAATCCACTACACCAAGTCTGATCATCACGTGAGTTGGTGTAGCTTCAAAGGCGAGCATCTATATGGGCACCATATCAAACATATGACTCGTTATTAACCTTTCGGTCCGTGTTCCGAGGCCATGTACATGCTAGGCTCGCCTTAAGAACCTTAGTATTCGTGTGTATAAAACTGTCTTACACCCGAGATATGATCGTGGATTCAAGGACACCCGATCATCACGTGATGTCTTTAAGAGGCGAAACATAGTCGTTGCATAATTAAGGGAGAACACATTTTTATCTTGATATCTAAATGGGGGATCATCTTATAATGCTACTAAAGCGCCAAAAAAGCAATATAAGATGAAAATAAACATCATATGCTACAGTGATATGATATGGTTCTTGCACTTGATCACTATCTTGTGCATTGTGGAATGATCTTTATCATTCCTATATGTGTAAGGCCAAGTTCTATGGAACTTACACTTTGTCATATTATAATTTTCAATAGTATCAATCCATACTACAAATTATAACACTATCATATCATAGTACTTTTCTGGCAAAACCCAAAAACTAGACGCCTCTAATTTATCTTTTGCATGTATTACGTGGCTGAGGGCTTTCGGAGATAGAACCATTCTTAATTACCTACGAACATGGAACCACAAAGATGATAATAAAATTATTGAAAAATCGTTGTAAATTAGATATTGACTATAGTAGGAGAGACAGACACCCGCAAGCCACTTATGCAAAACTATTTGCACGTCTAGCATGGAACAGGTCTCATGTGCGAGGACATGTAATGTTTGTACGGGCCGCTTCATCCCACTATGCCACCACTATCCAAAATACCTAGTTTAATCATCGGTATCTCCATACCTAGTTTGATCTTGTTACCGATATGTACTCTTTTATCCATACCTAGTTTGTTCTTGTTACCGACATGTACTCTTTATATGTCCGAGATTCGATCATTGGTATCTCCATACCTAGTTTGATCTCGTTACTGGCATGTACTCTTTTCTCGTTCCCATGATATAACATTATACTGATCTCATCACTTGCTTGCAAGCTAATTAATGTGATATCACCGAGAGGGCCCAAAGTATATCTATCCGTCATTGGGAAGGATAAATTCCACACTTGATCCATGAGCTTCTACATAACACCTTCACAGTAATGAACCCAACTTTATAGTCACAAAGTTACGCTGTGACGTTTGATGTTATCAAGATATTCTTCCAGTGTTAGTGATTGACATGATATCATGGTCTAAGGACTAGGATTACTTCGTATGATGTTATAGCAATATAAACATAATTACTTTGATCATAATGCTATACTTTGGATGAATGTTCATCACATCATTCCAACAATGGTGTGACCTTGTTATTAACAACATCCAATGTTCATGATCAGGAAACCTTTGATCATCTTGTTAATCAACGAGCTAGTTTATAAGAGAGGCATGTTGGAATTATGCCCTAGAGGCAATAATAAAGATGTTATTATTATAATTCTTGTTCATGATAAAGTTTATATTCCATGCTAGAATTGTATTAAGCGGAAACTTTAATACTTGTGTGGTTTGTGAACAACACCGTGTCCCTAGTACGCCTCTATGGACTAGCTCATTGATCAATGATGGTTAAGGTTTCCTAACCATAGACATGAGTTATCAATTGATAATGAGATCATATCATTGGAGAATGATATGGTGGATAGACCCAAACTAAGCGAAGCAATTAGATCGTGTCATCGTGTTCGTCTTTGCGAAGTTTTTCTTATGTCAAATATTGTATTCCTTAGACCATGAGATAATACAACTCCCTGGTATCGGAAGAAAGCTTTGAGGTCATCAAACGTCATCCTATGAGAGGGTGATCATAAAGGTGTCTCTCAGGTAATCGGAAAGTATCTGTTGGGTTGTATGTATCGAGATGGGATTTGTCCCTCCCAAGTCGGAGAGATATGCTTTGGGCCCACTCGGTAATCGATATCAACACCGCTTGCAAGCATGTGGTTAAGGAGTTAATCACAAAGTGATATCGGATTACGGAACGAGTAAAGTACTTGCTGTGAACGAGATTGAACTAGGTATGACGGTACCGACGATCGAATCTCGGGCAAGTAAAATATCGCGAGACGAAGGGAATATATATATGGGATTGATTGAATCCTGGCATCGTGGTTCATCCGATATGATCATCGATGAATGTGTGGGAGTCAATATGGGTGCCCAGACCCCGCTGTTGATTATTGATAGAAGATCATGTCTGCATATTCTCGAACCCGCAGGGTCACACACTTAACGTGTCTCGACGCTAGGATAGATTGGATACTTGGTTTATGAATTTTTTTTTCGGAGTGTCGGATGGGATCTGGGATATCACGAGAGGTTCCGGAATGGTCCGGAGAATAAGATTCATATAAGGCAGTGCAGTTTTTGGAGTTCGGAATTGTTCCGGATTAATCGGTATTGTACCGGAAGCTTCTAGAACCTTCCGGAAGGGGGCCAACGTGGTCCCACCTTCCGGGAGGGGGCATGGGCCTATGTGGGAAGTCCTGGCTGCATTGGGCCAGGGGCACAAGGCCCCATAGGGCCCAGCCGATCCTAGATAAGTTTAAACTCGTTTAAACTAGAGATAGGGTTTCTAGATAAGGGAAAGTTTAAATCGTTTAAACTAGAGATAGAGTCCTAGCCCCCCCACTCCTCCTTATCCCTTGGCCGCCGGCCCAAGGCTTGGAGGAGGGGCTAGGGCTGGCCGCCTCCTCCCCCTCTATATATAGAGGGCTAAGGCGCCCCCTCCCTCACACACACCTTCCTCCAAACCCTAGTAGCCCTGCTGCCTTCCTCTCTCCCTCCCGACTGTTTGTAGGAGAAGCCCTGCTGCAGAAATTCTCCACCATATACACCACGCCGTCGTGTTGTAGATCCAATCTATCTCTCCACCCTACTTGCTGGTCCGAGGAAGGAGGAGACGTCGAGGTGCTGCACGTGTGCATCTCACGGAGGCACCGCCACTTGTGGTGCTAGATCGGATCGGATCGCGAGGAGGAGAAGCGAGTACGACTACATCACCCACGTTCCGACGAACGTTCCGCTGTGCGAATCTTCAAGGGTATGAAGATCTAATCCAATCTCTCTCGTTGTTTGCATCTCCTAGATTAGATCTTGGCTTTCCCTCTGTTCGCTTCCGTAGAAAATTTTGATTTACTATGCCGCGAAACCCTTCAGTGGTATCAGAGCTAGATCTATGCGTAGATGTGTTTCACGAGTAGAACGCAACATGGTTGTTGCGGGCGTTGATGTTTTCTGTTGCAAGCCTCTTGTTTGTGTTCTTCTTATGACGCGGGATAGTGAGATTGAAGCGGTCCAGGCCAACCTTACGCGACGTCGTTCGCGAGACCGGCTCCGCACTTGACGTGTGGCTTGTTCCACACATGCGGCTGGTGGATGTCAGTTTCTCTCACTATAGTTGTCATGGGATTAACACCGGAGTTTGGCAACCATAATATCACCGTTGTGGCTTTCCGTAGGTAAGAGTTGTTCTTAGCATCTACTCCCATAAGCCACGTAAAACATGCAACAACAAAGTAGAGGCGTCTAACTTGTTTTTGCAGGGAGTGTTTTCTGTGATATGGTATGGCCCAAGATGTGATGTGTATATTGTATGCGATGATCATGTTTTGTAATGTTTCACGACTTGCATGTCGATGAGTACACAACCGGCAGGAGCCATATGGTTGTCTTTATAATTGTGTATGACCTGCGAGTCAACTTCTTATACGCCATGTAATAGCTTTACTTTATCGCTAAGTAGTTAGCAATAGTTGTAGTTGCTATTCATGGTGGAGGCAATCATGGTGGAGTGATGGAGATCATGCCGGAACGCACAAGATGGAGATCATTGCGCGAAGATTGGCTATACCATGTCACATAAAGTTATATGCATGTGATGTTTATCCTTTTATGTATCTTATTATGCTTAGATCGCGACGGTAGCATTATAATATGATTCCTCACTTAAAGATCAAGATAAAAACTGTGTTCTCCCCAAGTATGCACTGTTGCGAAAGTTCGTCGTGTCCAAGCATCACGTGATGATCGGGTGCTATAGACTCTACGCTCACATACAACGGGTGCAAGCCAGTTTGCACACACGGAAATACTTGGGTCTAACTTGACGAGCCTAGCATGTACAGACATGGCCTCGGAACACAAGAACCGAAAGGTTAAGCATGAGTCATATGAATGATATGATCGACACTTTGTTGTCCACCATTGAAACCACATCTCTTCTCGTGATGATCGGATTAGGTGTGGTGAATTTGGATCGTGTTCACTAAACAACTTGAGGGATGTTGAATTTAGTGGGAGTTCATCTAGTAATTTGATTAAGTTGAACTATTTATCATGAACATAGTCTAAATTGTACTTGCAAATACTGTAGATCACATGGCCAAGTCCAACTTCAACTTCAACGTTTTTGCTGAGAAAGAAAAGCTTAGAAACAATGGGTCTAACTTCACCAACTGGTTCCGCAATCTAAGAATCATTCTGTCTGGCGGACAAAAGGACTATGTCCTTGGGAAAGCGTTAGGTGACCCCCCTGCTGCAACTGCGCCGGCTGATGAGAAAGCTGTCTATCAGTCGCGCAAAGATGATTATGGTGTGATTAAGAGCACCATGTTGTTTTCTATGGAACCGGAACTTCAAAATCGTTTTCAAAACTATCCCGGGCCCTTTGAGATTCTCGAGGAGCTGAAAACCATGTTTCAGACTCATGCCCGTTCTGAGAGATATGAGATCTTTGAGAAGTTCTTTAACTGCAAGATGGAGGAAGGGAGTTCCGTTAGTGAGCACGCCATTAAGATGTCGGGCTACACTCAACGCCTTGAGCAACTGGACTGCAAGATTCCAGAGGAGCTCAAGATTGACAGGGTTCTGCAATCACTCCCTCCAAGCTACAAAAGTTTTGTAGTGACTCATAATCAGATTGGTTCCACTGATACGATCACCGAGCTCTTCGCAAAGCTGAAGGCTGCGGAGGTGGACATCAAGAAGGATAATCATGTGTTGATGGTCAACAAGCCCTCCTTCAAGAAAGGTAAAGGTGCAAAGAAGCCCTTCAAGAAAGGCGGCGGCAAGCGCGTTGCCCCTGCTGAGAAGAAGCTCAAGTCTGGTCCCAAGCCGGACACTGAGTGCTTCTATTGCAAGGACAAGGGTCACTGGAAGCGCAACTGTCCGAAGTACTTAGCGGACAAGAAGGCTGGCACCATCAAAGGTATATTTGATATACATGTTATTGATGTTTTCCTTACTAGCCCTCGTTGTAGTGCCTGGGTATTTGATACTGGTTCAGTTGCTAATATTTGTAACTCGAAACAGGAGCTACGGAATAGACGACGGCTTGCGAGGGATGAGGTGACGATGCGCGTTGGGAACGGATCAAGAGTTGATGTGATGGCCGTCGGCACGCTCTCCTTAGTTTTACCTTCGGGATTAGTTTTAAACCTTAATAAATGTTATTATGTGCCTGCGTTGAGCATGAACATTATTTCTGGATCGTGTTTATTGCAAGACGGTTATTCATTTAAATCGGAGAATAATGGTTGTTCTATTTATATGAGTAACATCTTTTATGGTCATGCACCTCTTGTGAATGGTTTATTTCTTCTAAATCTCGAAAGGGATGAAACACACATCCATAACATTGAGGCTAAGAGATGCAAAGTAGATAGTGATAATACTACTTATTTGTGGCACTGTCGTCTAGGTCATATTGGTGTAAAGCGCATGAAGAAACTCCATTCTAATGGACTTTTGGAGTCTCTTGATTTTGAGTCATTTGACACATGCGAACCATGCCTCATGGGCAAGATGATCAAAACCCCGTTCTCCGGTATGATGGAGCGAGCAACGGACTTGTTGGAAATCATACATACCGATGTATGCGGACCGATGAGTGTTTCGACGCGCGGTGGATATCGCTACTTTCTCACTTTTACCGATGACTTAAGTAGATATGGGTATATCTATTTAATGAAACGTAAATCTGAAACGTTTGAAAAGTTCAAAGAATTTCAGAATGAAGTGGAGAACCATCGTAACAGAAAGATTAAGTTTCTACGATCCGATCGTGGGGGCGAATATTTGAGTTATGATTTTCTCACGCATCTCAAAGCAAGTGGAATCGTTTCACAACTCACGCCACCCGGAACACCACAGCGCAATGGTGTGTCTGAACGCCGGAATCGAACCCTATTAGATATGGTCCAATCGATGATGTCTCTTACTGATTTGTCGTTATCATTTTGGGGTTATGCATTAGAAACCGCTGCATTCACTTTAAATAGGGCTCCATCTAAATCCGTTGAGACGACACCGTATGAACTGTGGTTTGGTGCTAAACCTAAGTTGTCGTTTCTTAAAGTTTGGGGATGCGAAGCTTACGTCAAGAAGTTGATGCCGGACAAGCTCGAACCCAAAGCGGAGAAATGCGTCTTCATAGGATACCCTAAGGAAACTATTGGGTATACCTTCTATCACAGAACCGAAGGCAAAGTGTTTGTCGCAAAGAACGGTTCCTTTCTTGAGAAGGAGTTTCTCTCGAAAGAGGTGAGTGGGAGGAAAGTAGAGCTAGACGAGGTTATTGAACCTTCTCTTGAATTGGAGAGTAGCGCAGCACCTGAAATTGTTCCAGTGCCGCCTGCACCAAAAATAGAGGAAGCTAATGACAAGGATCATGAAGCTTCGGACGATGCTGCTACTGAACGTCGCAGGTCGACAAGGTCGCGTGCCCCTCCTGAGTGGTACGGCAACCCTGTCTTGACTGTCTTGTTAGTAGAAGACAGTGAACCTACGAACTATGAGGAAGCGATGATGAGCCCAGACTCTGAGAAATGGCTAGAAGCCATGAAATCCGAATTGGGATCCATGAGCGAAAACCAAGTATGGACTTTGGTGGACCCTCCTAGCGACCGAAAGGCCGTTGAGTGCAAATGGATCTTCAAGAAGAAAATGGACGCATATGGTAATGTTACCGTCTATAAAGCACGGCTTGTTGCGAAAGGTTTTCGACAAGTTCAAGGTGTTGACTACGATGAGACTTTCTCTCCCGTAGCGATGTTTAAGTCCATTCGGATTTTATTAGCAATTGCTGCGTTTCATGATTATGAAATATGGCAAATGGAAGTCAAGACTGCTTTCCTCAATGGCAACATTGATGAAGAGTTGTATATGATGCAACCCGAAGGTTTTGTCGATCCTAAGGATGCTGATAAAGTATGCAAACTTCAGCGTTCCATTTATGGACTGAAGCAAGCATCTCGGAGTTGGAACCTTCGTTTTGATCAAGTGATCAAGAGCTTTGGATTTGTTCCAAATTGCTACGAAGCTTGCATCTACAAGAAAGTGAGTGGGAGCTCGGTGACGTTTCTGGTACTATATGTGGATGACATATTGATTATTGGAAATGACATCAACATGCTTAACGATGTGAAGAGTTATTTGAACAAGTGTTTTTCAATGAAAGACCTAGGTGAAGCTGCTTATATATTGGGCATCAAAATCTATAGAGATAGACAAAGACGCCTGATAGCTTTAAGCCAAAGTACATACCTAGACAAAGTTCTGAAAAGGTTCAGAATGGATAAGGCATTGAAAGGTTCAGTGCCTATGTTGTCAGGTAAGATATTGAGCAAGGCTCAGTGTCCAGCTACGGTAAATGATAGGGAAGCTATGAGCAAAGTGCCTTATGCCTCGGCCATAGGTTCCATCATGTATGCCATGCTGTGTACTAGACCGGATGTGTCCAATGCTCTTAGTTTGACGAGCAGATATCAAAGTGATCCAGGAGTGGAACACTGGACAGCCGTGAAGAACATCCTAAGGTACCTAAATAGGACTAAAGAAATGTTCTTAGTCTATGGGGGTGATGAACAGCTCGTCGTAAAAGGTTACGTCGATGCTAGTTTCGACACCGACAAGGATGATTGTAAATCTCAGACAGGATACGTGTATATTTTGAATGGAGGAGCTGTGAGCTGGAGAAGCTGCAAGCAAAGCGTGATCGCGGGATCTACAGTAGAAGCGGAATACATGGCTGCTGCAGAAGCGTCAAGTGAAGGAGTTTGGATCAGGAACTTCATCACTGAGCTTGGCGTGGTTCCAAGTGCATTGGACCCACTAGAGATATTGTGTGACAACACTGGCGCCATAGCACTCGCTAAGGAACCAAGATATCATCCAAAGACCAAGCATATCAACCGCAAGTTTCATATAATCCGAGATTATATAGCAGATGGAGATCTGAAGATTAGCAAAGTACATACAGATCTGAATGTCGCAGATCCATTGACTAAACCTCTTCCACGTGTAAAACATGATCAGCACCTCAGTGCCATGGGTGTGAGATTGTTGCCAGATGTAAACTAGATTATTGACTCTAGTGCAAGTGGGAGACTGTTGGAATTATGCCCTAGAGGCAATAATAAAGATGTTATTATTATAATTCTTGTTCATGATAAAGTTTATATTCCATGCTAGAATTGTATTAAGCGGAAACTTTAATACTTGTGTGGTTTGTGAACAACACCGTGTCCCTAGTACGCCTCTATGGACTAGCTCATTGATCAATGATGGTTAAGGTTTCCTAACCATAGACATGAGTTGTCAATTGATAATGAGATCATATCATTGGAGAATGATATGGTGGATAGACCCAAACTAAGCGAAGCAATTAGATCGTGTCATCGTGTTCGTCTTTGCGAAGTTTTTCTTATGTCAAATATTGTATTCCTTAGACCATGAGATAATACAACTCCCTGGTATCGGAAGAAAGCTTTGAGGTCATCAAACGTCATCCTATGAGAGGGTGATCATAAAGGTGTCTCTCAGGTAATCGGAAAGTATCTGTTGGGTTGTATGTATCGAGATGGGATTTGTCCCTCCCAAGTCGGAGAGATATTCTTCGGGCCCACTCGGTAATCGATATCAACACCGCTTGCAAGCATGTGGTTAAGGAGTTAATCACAAAGTGATATCGGATTACGGAACGAGTAAAGTACTTGCTGTGAACGAGATTGAACTAGGTATGACGGTACCGACGATCGAATCTCGGGCAAGTAAAATATCGCGAGACGAAGGGAATATATATATGGGATTGATTGAATCCTGGCATCGTGGTTCATCCGATATGATCATTGATGAATGTGTGGGAGTCAATATGGGTGCCCAGACCCCGCTGTTGATTATTGATAGAAGATCATGTCTGCATATTCTCGAACCCGCAGGGTCACACACTTAACGTGTCTCGACGCTAGGATAGATTGGATACTTGGTTTATGAATTTTTTGTTCGGAGTCTCGGATGGGATCCGGGATATCACGAGAGGTTCCGGAATGGTCCGGAGAATAAGATTCATATAAGGCAGTGCAGTTTTTGGAGTTCGGAATTGTTCCGGATTAATCGGTATTGTACCGGAAGCTTCTAGAACCTTCCGGAAGGGGGCCAACATGGTCCCACCTTCCGGGAGGGGTCATGGGCCTATGAGGGAAGTCCTGGCCGCATTGGGCCAGGGGCACAAGGCCCCATAGGTCCCAGCCGATCCTAGATAAGTTTAAACTCGTTTAAACTAGAGATAGGGTTTCTAGATAAGGGAAAGTTTAAATCGTTTAAACTATAGATAGAGTCCTAGCCCCCCCCACTCCTCCTTATCCCTTGGCCGCCGGCCCAAGGCTTGGAGGAGGGGCTAGGGCTGGCCGCCTCCTCCCCCTCTATATATAGAGGGCTAGGGCGCCCCCTCCCTCACACACACCTTCCTCCAAACCCTAGTAGCCCTACTGCCTTCCTCTCTCCCTCCCGACTGTTTGTAGGCGAAGCCCTGCTGCAGAAATTCTCCACCATATACACCACGCCATCGTGTTGTAGATCCAATCTATCTCTCCACCCTACTTGCTGGTCCGAGGAAGGAGGAGACGTCGAGGTGCTGCACGTGTGCATCTCACGGAGGCACCGCCACTTGTGGTGCTAGATCGGATCGGATCGCGAGGAGGAGAAGCGAGTACGACTACATCACCCACGTTCCGACGAACGTTCCGCTGTGCGAATCTTCAAGGGTATGAAGATCTAATCCAATCTCTCTCGTTGTTTGCATCTCCTAGATTAGATCTTGGCTTTCCCTCTGTTCGCTTCCGTAGAAAATTTTGATTTACTATGCTGCGAAACCCTTCAAGGCATAACTAGGAACTTTCTATTTGTTTATTAAACTCACATGTATTAACGTTTTCGTATTAATACAATTAAAGCATGCAAAATAAACATTTACATAAACTTGGAATGTACATAATAACAACTTTATTATTGCCTCTCAGGGCATATTCGCATCACGTACCTTGGGAAGTTCATGGTGGACCACAAGAGGACAAACACACTTCTTTTGGCTTTCTTTCCTGAGTAAGTACAATCACCCGCTAGCCGTGGCAATCCCGTTTCAATCGTGTTGTGCAGAGACAAATAGTGCACACTCATCGTCATTTCCATGAAGTACTCTCTAGCAACGTATTTCGACTCGGGGAGTAACAAGAAGAAGAAAGACTACACCAGAATAAGGGGTGTTCTGAATGAGACTCTCGAGGGCTATGCTATAAATGGATGCCCCTTCGTCAACAAGGGGGAATGTTTCAACAATGGCAAACACGTGTTCAAGCACGTGCTTGAGTTCCCCTGCGTCAAGGAGCTGACTACGGGCAGCGCCAAGGAGGCCTTCTACCTCATGCATCACCTTAAAGGGTTTGTTCGGGATTGCCAGAAATTAACTCTGCCATCTAGTCTCCGAGGATGGGCCAAAAATTTGGCGCAATTCGACAATGACGATCTTAGAGAAGACTCCCATCGCATCCAGGTTAAGTTTTCAGAAATCATTGTGGAAGATGTCAACACAAGGGGAGGGGGTCCTAAAACACAACATAGAGTTGACTAAGAGGGAGATCAAAGATATTCTTCATCAGAAGGGTTACAAGAGGACGTAGATGATGAAGAATGGCTATCTACCATTTACGAAGCCAAGAGTTACCATTTCTCAATGATCGACGTGTGCGCCTAGCATTATCGAGTGTGTGCATAGATGTCTGCATTTTCCTCCTTCCTTTTCCCATCTTTTTGTAAAACAAAAACTTTCTCATTTTCAAATTCAATTGGTAGGCCACTCCTCACCAAGGTTTTCACATAAAACATTTTTGTAAGTCTTTTCCCGGGGTCTTCCCATCCTACACTTTCTCTTAGGATAAAATGGGGTCTCCAAGGGGGTATGGTGTTAAACACCATCTACCATACTAAGGGAAGGTAGGTAATGGACAAATGGGTTGCACCTAATGGTACTAAGGGGTAATCATTTGGAGGAGCCAAACATTCCCCATAAAACATAGTATAGTAAAACAATGCAATTTGCATAAATGAGTAGATAAAACATGCATAGATAAAATAATAGGACAAGGCATATGAGCAAGAAGGTGGCTTGCCTTTGTTGGCACCTTGTCCCTGACCTCCTTCTTCAATATACTCCCAATCACCTTCCTCGTACCCTTCCTCGTTCGTATCTTTCGTCGCAAAAGAAAATAAACGAACAAGCAACACACCACACATCAAACATGGAGAAAACAAGGCAAACAATATAGAATAAGTACTCAACTGGGCCAACCATAACACACATTTGTAGTTACTGAAATGAGCAATCCAAGGCCATTGGAATCAACTAATTTGGGCATTCCTAACAACAATGGTGAAGTTATTAGTGAACCCTAGCCTAAAAAGGAAACAAGTGTTTCAAAACTATTCTGCAAGAGAACAGAGATAAAAAATAATATTGCTGAGTAGGTAACTGAAATACTAAACTAACCCAATTGGATTCATGATTTTAACCAATATGGTTGATTTATAGCAATTTTAACACTGCAGAAAAGACTAGTATTACTCAAATAATCCCCATCACAGAAATATTCACACTAAAAATATGACCTACTGGGGGTAGGTAGGTATGGATGGTGCTCATCTCCTGGAGTTGGAATTTCCCCAAAAGAGGCTTCACGGAAGCTTCTAGAATTTATGTGAGATGCTTCTGTCCAAATCTTGCAAAAATTACCACAGGAGCTAAGCAACTCCTAAAGGTGTGATTCCAATTTTTACTAGATAGGTAGGTTAAAAAGGAAGGCCTAGGAAGTGGTTTCATATTTTTCTGACTTGCAAAAAAATTACTAAAAGTAAAACAGTGAAAACTTCCTCATTTATTCCAGAAATTCTCAGGGAAACTACACACACTATTTTGGCAAGCTACCTGTGGGAGGTGGTAGGGATTTTCAAAGTCTAATTCTCAGAGTTTGAATCGGGTCAAACAGAGGTTTTCTTGATTTTTGTCAGATTTAAATCTACAACACAACTTTCTAGGATTTTAAACAAATGGAAAAAAGGGAAAAGTGGCTGAGTGGATCTATGGCCTGGCCAAGGCCCGCGCATGAGATGGGCCGGCCCACTCGCACGTCAGCGTGCACGGGAGCTGGGGATTTCAAATCCCCGGCGGGGCCTCGCGCGTCAGCGTCTGCGGCTGGCGAAGGGGTAAGCCACACCATGGGTCGTCAGATCTAAAAAATCCAATGGCCCACGGCCTGTCTTCCTCGCGAGGGTGGTCTCGCCAGCGACGAACCCTAAAGGCTACTGGGGATGTTCGGGGAGCCTCACCTAGGGGAGGAGGAGCGTTGGGGAGAGTGTGGTTCGACGCGGTCGACGATGTGGATCCAGATGAGGGGCGGCAGCAGCGGCTTGGGCTCCTGGGACGGTCGGGGAAAGGGCTCGCGACGTCGTCATTCTTGGCCCCCTTCCGGCAATGCTCCTAGAGTTCCTGGGGAAGGGGTGAAACAAGGTCATAGCGGAGGTGTTGGTCCTGCATGCATGCATGGACGATTGGGAGAGAAGGGTCCAGAGGTGGTGATGTCAACCTTCACCTTATCCCGGTCGGCACCACGACCGTGTGATGAGCGGAGTGGGAGGTAGGAACCTAGCAAGCTCGGTTCCTCCCTGAGGTGGAGGGGGAGTGTGTGTTCGGGGAAATGGGGTGGTTGGCGAGAGCGGTAGTTGGCTTGGGGTTCTTATGCCGATGCGGAGCGGCTCACGGTAAACCGAGTGCAGGGGTCGTCCATGGCGAGGGAGGACAGAGCGGTGGAGCAGGAGAGGGAGGGTGTGGGTCACTATGAGCCAGGGGAGTTTTAAGAGGCGTGTGGACCGGCACGCGGCCTCGGGGTGGCACGGGCTGTCCCAACGTCACCCTTTCCCGTTAGGTGCTCGACGCCGGGTCACTTCGTGGTCGTCCTAAGAGCGAGCTAGGAAGGGCTAGGTATAGACTTGGGGTGGTGGAGAGGGCAGTGGGCTGCGTCCCCTACACGCGCGAGCGGTAGTTTTTCACCGGGGAGCTGGGGGACGCTTGGTGAGCAAGGGAGAGGGGGTGGGCGGTGCCTGGGGAAGACACGAGCCGCAGGGCCCAAGGACTCGACATCACGGTGGCTAGTGGGGCAGGATGGTGGCCATGCAAGATCTTGCCGATCTGCCGCCCTGCCTCTCTCTCTCTCTCTCTCTCGTCTAGGTGCTCAATGGGGTGGTCATGGTGGTGGAGAGAGGGGTCTTGTAGTGCTGGAGACGTGCCAGGCTCATGTGTGCGTTGCATCAAGATTTAGAGAGTGCGGAGGGGTGTAGGATGATCTAGGGCGGCACACGCTCGGGGTCGACTTTGTCCGATGATCACATCGAGCACAAGCCATGAATAGCAAAGGTAGGGATATGGGGATGTAGAGGGAGGTGAGGTGAGTGAGTCCAGGCCCTGGTTTCCTCCTGGATCAACTCCAATAGCTTGCAAGGATTATCTAAAGTGGGTAGGAAAATGGGGTGACCATTTTCTATACTTGCCAATTGTAATGATAGCACCAACATGCAATGGCAACAAGGTTGAGGTTTAACCAGGTGCCTTGTGGGTTTGTTTGTGATCATGGCAAGGTAGAGAGGCATGGGGTTTTTATGGCCCAAGGGTTTAGGGCTTGATCAACCAAGGTGATCCTTCTCTGATTTTTCCCAAAGCACCCACTAGAATGGTGCTAGGGTTTAACCAACACTACTCCTAGGTGCTAGAACCACTAGGACATACTAGAATGGCACGCACAAGGTTTAAACCAGTCAAAACTAAGGATCATACAGACTAAGTAACTAACATACATTGGCTAGATTAACTTAAAAGGTTTTATTTCGCCCTAAATTTTGGAGTTCCTACTTAGGCAACCAGGGTAGAAAATTGGGATGTTACAGATGATCTGAATCCTCTCACTTCACGTAGATCCTAACGACACCACTAGCAAAGATTATTTCTCTGTCTTGAAATCAGCAACACCACCAACAAGGGGTCGTTGCTCACTTCGTCGAGAGAGCACTCCGGAGAACAAAGGACGAAGGTAAAGGTCTCGAAAAGATAAGGCCACCTCTAACTTCCATGGAATGAGTAAAAATTGCATCGATCCGCCATTCAATGTACAAAAGCGAATGATAAGAGTAGTGGTATGGTCACGACTCCATCCCGCACTCAAAGCATTACTCTATAAACGAATAGCATAATGATGCAACTAACTCTTAGGATCCAGACTAAAGATCTTAACAAACAAAGTCCATAAAACAAAGGAGTGATGCGGGATCTTCGTCGGATCTGATGCAGATGATATCATCACGTCGGAAAACACCGGAAGATACAAACAAAAAATCTAGTGGATTTTTGGGTCCATTGAAAGATACAAAAGATGAACGATTCATCTGATAGTATGACGACCGCATGTCGAAGCACCGTTACAAGAGGATGGAAGTGAAATACTGAAGGTACGACGGAAACCCAGACATGAGTATTCCTGGACTCAAAGAAAATATAAGAGGGTAGATTCAAAACAGTAGAGGTAAGAATAGAACAACCTAGGGATATGGAGTAAAAGCAGACATAATAAGATCTATCCAACCGATTCTGCAAAATAGTTTTGACACTCTAAATCAATCGTTAGCTAGGTTATCCTATAGGCTAGACAACTCGGGTATCGTAACTGCTGAGATCTGATACCACTTTGTAACATCCTCGTATCGTCCCTATGCAAGTTTTTTTGATTTCTGCCAAATCCGCATAGAAAAGATTCAAAGGTTCCACCAGGCACTTGCATTCTAGTGGAAAACAAAGTAATATCAATACAACAATAGTCCATGATGGAACCCACAGAACACAGACACACACACACACACACACACACATATATATATATATATATACGACTCCATGAGTCAAGAATACAGATATACAGTACAAAGATCCAAATCACCTTTAAAAGAATACAACATCCAAGTACGGATGAGAAGCAAATGGGGATAAGAGCCCTAAAGAATAACCAATGGAGTCCATAACCCTTCTCGGGCCAATCCGAAAGGGTAACCCTGCTAACAGCGTTGATTTTAAACCTTCTAAAACAAAAGGGGCGTCGACAAAGAGAAAAGGAAAAAGAGAGCGGTCAGTACTGAGGCCAGTATACAGCGAGATTTAGAATTCGGCGGCTCTCGCCTACATAGGTATGGTGGACTGAAGCAGCAACACATCATGCACTAAATACCCTATAGAGACTCGATACACTTGTCGGCTATCAGAGAGGGATAAGAAATCGCTATTCGGATCCAACCTAATTCTAAAACCAAACATACCCATCCTGGTATTTCCCCCTCGAGACCAAACGAGGAAGTCAATCCGAGGAAAGTCACACGGTTGGCAGTTTTTATTCATTCTTTCCATGGTGGTTATCCAACTTACTAGTTATATCACATACAACTCAAATTATAACAGTAAACTTTAGTTATAATTGTCTATGATCGAGAAACTATCGTCCAAGTGGTCCATAACCGCGTACACAGCTTTTAAAAATATTTAACCCCGCAGGGGTGCACAAAAATTTCCACACGTGCTTCAACCCTTTTTGCTAGAATAGTTAACATACACCCATTGGTATGTCCGCGGGGCCTCAGACATTACGCTTTGCCAGACCTAAAGCAAGCACATGGGGGACATCCCACTAAGATGCCCATAACAAAGTCGGCTGGCTCGAAACACAGACCCAGAGGTCGCGAGATCCGCTAAGATATCAGAGGACACACGTATAATCCTCAACATAACGACTCACATCATAAATAGTACAGTAGTAAATGCTCATCGAGCAACAGATAAACATGTCATCACATGGCATACATGGCATAACATGGAATTAAAACCCCAAAATAGTTTGTGGCCCCCTGTACAGTAATTTGAAATAGGTACTAAGCCGATAGGGCTGCCGATACATCCCACATGTTGTTAGCACGCTCAGTCTCAGAATAGATGTCAAGAAACTCGGTTCTTAGGTGGACACAGGGGGAGGGATAATAACCAGATCTCAACTATTACCCCTTTGTGCCTCTGCATTAGTTATCTACTTTCAATACTAATTCTTAACTATAATTAAAGCCGTGATCATCTCCACCATTAAGCATATGCCAACCCCAACATCGATGGAACATCGATGACGTGAAGAAGCACTTGAGCAAGCAACTATGAATCGCAAGGCCGACTATCTACTAAAAAACAGGTAATAGGAGGTGTCAAAGGAAATATAGGGGATGCAAGTAATATAATAGGTATATGAAACTAAAGCATCACAACACAGATATCAATAGATTTACAAGAGGGAGTAAAGACTATAAAAACAAAATAGATAGAAAGGGGGAGAATGCTTGCCTGAAAACATTGTCGAAGGTTCATCCAAAGAACGAGTCTAAACTCGCATCAACTCATCGTCCTAATCCGTGAAGAAGCAATGCACTAAAGGAAACACCAGATGCACTATTTAATACTATGACAGAAGAACGTGCATGGTGCATGTATGATGCTTGACATGGAAAAGGTGCGATGCAATTAGGCAATATGAAGTAGAACCAGGTGCCAAAATTTAATTTATAGGTTCATGTTGTTTAGATACCTTGCAATTTAAATGTTGGCTTAACAAGGCAAAATATGTCACCGGTTTGCTACATAAATTTAAATGGAGCCAATATAAGACTAGAAAAAATAGGGGGTGGGATATAGTCTCCACATTATTTAGTTATGAGGTGAATCGGCATAAGGCCCCAAAATCACACAATATGTGTGCGAGTATGAATGATTATGTGCAACAATATTTAAGTCATATTATTAAAAAAAATAGGGGGTCTCGGATAGGATCACACATCTAGGTTTGGTGATCTTGGGGTTCCGAGGGTCGACGGGGTTCGGGGATATGGGGTTCGGATCCGAGAAGGCGACCTTGTAGTTCGGGCTTCAAGGGTCCGTGAAGGAGTTCTCGGTGCATCAGGGTCGACGGGATCAGTATTCGGGACCGTAGACCAGGGATGTTGGCATTCCATGAGGAAGAACTTGCTCCTCCAGTGCTGATGTAACCTTCCGATGGCACCATACTCTTAATGTAACTTGATGGCGTTGACACTTCAAATAGAAACATAGACGGCGCCAGGGTCTTGGTGTTCCACAGAACAGTGCTACAGGTGAAGATCTTGTCAAAGAATCTCAAGGGGATGATGGACCTGACAGCTTCAACACCAGGTATCGGAGCACATAGGCTAACAGGTTGCACCAAAACACATCAACAAGTGGCCTTGACCGGTAGGGGTGACTCTATAGAGATAGGGCGGTACTTGTGTGCTGAACAAAACCAGCGGCTGTGTGGAGCCCCCAAGATAGAGCAGAGGAGGCCACTCGGGAGGGGTGATAACTTCCCTGTCAGCGGAGCCCGAGCTCACGGGCAAGGGCACTCGCAGGGAAGTTGGTGGCGACGGCAGCTTGGTGACCAAGGGAGGGGGAGCGAAGAGGCGGCGGCATCACAACAGGTGACCGAGCGGCGCGGCGACGGAGCCAGGGCAAAGTCGAGGTGGCCAAGAACCGGGGAGAGAGGAGGGGTCGAGGGAAGCCATTGGAAAGGCAAAGCGGTTTGAGGCTGAGCGGCCAGGGCATGCGTAGACGGGAGAAGCAGGGCGACGAGTATTGGTCAGGGAGGTTCGCGGGGTTGAGCTCCATGTTCGGTGCGAGGCGGCGGCCCGAGCACCTAGGGGAGGGCGGTGGCACAGAGAGGCGAGGTGGAGCTTGGGGTGTGGGTGCTCGGCAATGGAGGCGAGGGGCGCCGCGGTAGTTGCAGAGCGACAGAGAGGATGCTCAGCGGCAGCGGGCTCTGAAGAGGCAGGGAGACATCTGCCGGAGAAAGAGCTCGGGTGGAGGGAGGTGGCACTGGAGCAAGGGACGTGGGCAGAGAGGAGTGAGCGAGGGGGATTGGGGGTTGCATCGCTCGCAAGCGGGATGAGTGGGGTCAGGTTGGGGCCGGGTACGGAAGTGGTTCGTGAAGGGAATATGCCCTGAGACGCAATAATAAAGTGTTTATTATGTGTATTCCAAGTATATGATAGATGTTTATTTTGCATGCTATAATTGTAATAATATGGGAACGTTAATACATGTGTGTTTAATAAACAAACAGAAAGTTCCTAGTTATGCCTCTCTCATAAACTAGTTCTTTGATTAACAAGATGATCACAGTTTCCTGATCATAGACATTGGATGTTGTTAATAACGAGATCACAACATAAGTGTAATGATGTGATGAACATTCATCCGAAGTATAGCATTACAATCAAAGTCATTGAGTTTAAAATTCTATAAACAACTTACGAAGTGATCCTAATCCTTAGACCATGAGATCATGCCAATCACTAACACCGGAAGAGTTTCTTGTTGACATCAAACGTCACACCATAACTGGGTGATTATAAAGATGGCTTCAAAGCTATTAAAGTGTTATGTTGAGACTCATGGATCAAGAGTGGAATTTGTTCATCCCGATGACGGATAGATATACTCTAGGCCCTCTTGGTGATATCACATTGGTTAGCTTGCAAGCAAGTGATTTTACCACTAGAATGTTATCACGGAAACGAGAAAATAGTGCATGTCAGTAACGAGATCAAACTAGGTATGGATATACCGATGATCGAATCTCGGACATGTAATATATCGTGAAACAAAGGGATTAAGATACAAGCATAAAAGGTTCCGACGATCACAGGAAAGTCATCGTAGAATGTGTGGGAGTCGGTATGGATCTCCAGGTCCCGGTACTGATTATTGATCGGAGAAGGGTCTCGATCATGTCTGCATTATTCGCGAACCATAGGGTGACACACTTAAGGGACACTGACATCCAATTAGAGCAAATGTTTCATGCCGGAAAGAATAACAAGCGCAGGAATTTATTTCACTAGATACCAAAACAGGTTTTCGGGTGAAATTGCAAAAAGTGTTTTTGCATGTGAAATAGAATTTTAGCAAGGGGTTATATGTGAATGTTTGTCATTAAAGTAATTGCCAAAATTCTGAATAAATAAAAAGAGTTTTATTTAATTAGAGTTTGCATTAAATTTGGTGGAAATTTAATAGCAATTTTGACTGGGATTTTGAGTGGAGGAAATTGAAGAGCTTTTTGTGAGTGGAGTGTCCACCCACATGAATGAAGGAGGGGAGGGGGCAGCCCCCATGGCCGGCGGCCACCCCCTTGGGTGCCCCCCTCCTCCTATAAAAGGCACCCCTCTCCCTCTCTCTCACTCACACCTCCTCGTGAAGGATATCTCTCCCCCTCTAGAATTTATCCCCCATGGTCTCGAACTAGTGAGATACATGTTCCCGATGGCTATTCGGCAAGAAAGGGCTGTGCTTCCGCTGCATCGCTGGAGCGAGGAGGCGGAGGTTGCTCGGTGTCTTGTACGTGTGTGCGAGCACGGATGCGCTGCTGCTTTGCAGCGCTAGGACATCCTCTCGATCTTGAGATCGGCAAGAGATCGTCTACATCAACCACGAGTTCAACTCGTTAAGCTTTGTCGGTCTTCAAGCGTATGTTCTCTACGGATATACATCCGCCCGTTGTTTGTATCTAGTAGATAGATCTTGGTACATAGTTCCCAACATAGGAATTTTTTGTTTTCTATGTTGCGAACCCTTCAGTTCACAGGGTGGGTGTAACAGTGGGGTTCACGGGCATTGCCTGATGCGCGAGTGTCCTTGTCGAGTGGGGATCAGGGCAGGTCGGGTGCAGCCATGGTGGTGAGAGACTGTGTTGGGGCTCTTGCGGTGGGATGGGTTTTTGGTTTGGGTCGATTTAGGCTAGGGTTTGATTGTTTGGTGTGAGTCTAGGGTTAGGGTTTTTGGGTAGGTTGGACTGGGTTTTGGTTTAGTTCTAGGTTTATATGGGCCGGGTAGTAGGTAGTTTGGCCCGGTTGGACCTCTGGCCTGACCGGATGGACTGCCTCCCCGAGGGTTTTACAAAAACAGTTTTATTATTTATTTTGTATTCAACTAAAACAAAACATTTCTAAATAGGGTTTTACACAAATAAAATATCTGGAAGGCCTGGGCTATATATTTTGAAACGAAGAAGGGGATATGTAGAAAACAATGATAGGATTTTATAAAATAGTTTTAGGCAAACAAATGCATGTAGACATGATGATATTCAAATGACTTGCAATCTTTAGGTTCACCTTCAAACATGCCGATGGATAGGGAAATTGTACATGCTACAATTAGTTATTTGCCCAATTACTCTCAATAATCATATGTTACACCTTATGTTAGTAATGTTTCAGCACCATATGCATCTAGTGATATTCATAGTTCAGCACCATACCTTTACAATGGTTATATCCGAATAATTGGAAAGTCAGTAGGAGCTAATGTGCCTTCATCTAGTACTATAACGTATGGTACGCCCCCCTACAATTGCAAAGTTTCGGTGACACCTCATTGCTGAAATATACGAAAAGCATTGGGGGGCATTCTTATGAAGGAACAAATGATTGGAAGCAAAACCTTGTAGCTAAGTTCAAGAAGCTTAATTCTCTTCACCGAGAACTAGAAGAGATGCCCCATGATTTTGCTACAATAAAAGATTATGAGACATATAACAAGAAGCATGAAGAGGAGCATAAGGCAAACAATATTAGGTTTTCCCCTTCTCAATTGCTAAGTTTCGACAACACTACATTGCCAAAAGAAACTAAAATCATTGGGGGAAATCATGTGTTGTTAAGGTTAACACTGATAATTACATTACATTTAATGATTTATCGAAGGAACATCTCCAGTTATTCAAGGCACTCAAGAATAAGCGTGAAAGGAGTTTGATGTGATTGAAAAGAAGCTCAAAGAAAATCATGAAGCGTATAAGAAAAAACATGAAGAGGAAGAACTGCAGCAGTTTCTTACAAGTATTAAAAAAGACCATCAAGACAATACAACTCAAGTTGAAGGAATCAATTCATCTCCTCCACGCAGCAATCAAGTTGAACCCTCTAATACAATGAGGAAAAAAGGAGAAGCTTTGCAATCTGATGTAACCCATGAAGGTACAAACGATTTGGCTGGGATGGTTAATTTGGTTATTGAAAATGCCGAATTAGAAAATACATGTGCTGATTCTAACGAATCAGAAGAAGCAAGCTTCATTGATCAAGAGCATGGAAAGATTATCAAAACTGATGTGCTTGATTTTTCTGGATGTAAGGGAGCTTACGTGCTGCCCTATTAATTCCGTGTCAAAGAAATTGATGATCATAAGATACTAGAAAATATAGCCGAGCAATGTTCGGTTCACAAAGAACACAATGTGAAGAGGCACAAAATCTAGAAAAGGAAGAAGACAAGGCATTGGAGAATTAACTAGAGGCCAAGCAAGATATTGTTCAGGACATCCGACCATCATATAATTCCAAAATCTTCAAAGAGGTACATATAGCAAATAATTTATTGATATTTTGATTTGGTCAAACCTATATCTTTGATACATTTATTAGCAACATTATTATCAGAAACTTTGAAATGCCAATCATGAAAGGTAAATTATTTGTTAGCAATATAATAGTCACAAAACATATCGGTCAACATGTTGTGCCATTTATAGAGACTGATAGTAACAAATTATTACATCCAAAGTTTTCCCCATTGTTTCATTTGCATTTTATATATAAATGGGTAGCTTTGTTTATTTCATACTTGGCTAACATTTGGTCTCAAGCGAGACATATGTGTTTTAATCTTTTTGGTTTCATAAACCTAAAGCCAAGGTTATTTTCTCTTGAGAAAGTCGATGCAAGCATAACTTTGTATTCAAAGACATCGGAAAAGAAGTGCAAAAGACAATGCATAGCCGAGTTTGGTGATGTAAAATATAAACCATTCGGCTTCTCAATTAAAAAGCTGTTCTCCCAACAAGATCCGTTATAAGATAAAAGGTGTACCTGAAGTTTCAGTGTGTGTGATCATTTCTTTGATATGTTGTTGAAAATCGATTATGTTAGAATTCTTGATTACAATGCTGAGCCATCATTGCAAGGACGAATGTATTGAAAGTTGCATGATTCCTTCAAGCATAGTATGGAGAGTTGAAACATGTTTCATCAGATACTACAATCGGTTGTTAATAAGGGATGATTGAAATTTGCTGAAACACAAATTGATGACCAATCTATTTCGATTGGTCTTGATGGAAAAAATATATTGCATCGGATACCTCTGGTCGATTCATATAATGATGAGCACGTACACAAGGAAGATGATGGGATCAAGCTTTCGAGCAAATATATTGTTGAGAGAATATTGCAAATGTTCTTGAAGGCAAGAGTTCCATTGGGGCTACAATGAAGACATCAAGCACAACGGGGCAACAACAAAACTCGAAGATCGATGCGCACAAAATGCAAAAAGACAAAGGCCGCAATAAGCATAAGGGTAGCAAACCAAAATTCACTTTAACATAGCTGCTGGAAAAATATAAAAAAGAGAGTGAAGCCAAATGATCTTATTGTCCAAGTAGTGCAAAAGCATCAATATCACCCCAAGGCAAAATTCGAAAGATAGGGATTGGCGAAAGGAGAAAGTCAATGCAACAAATTCATATCCTCCTTTTGGGCCCCCAATGGCAATGTCATGGATACCTCACTATGCTAATTTTTATTCATATCCATCATGGGAAAGGTATGATTCAGGCGCACATTATCCATATAATTCAAGATTTCCTCACCCGAATTATGCAGCTCCAATAAGGTCAATTGATCAGCAATCACATGTCAAATACTATTTCAATAGAAAAGAATCGGTACGTAGTTCATGATTAAATAAAGAAGTGGTCAAGCTAGTATACCGAATCAAAAAGGAGGGACGCAAGTGTGTTGTTTCAGACTCGACTCCAAATAATGAAAATCCAGTAGAATTGACATTGGATACTAAGGGAAAGTAAGTGAAGTGAGTAACTTTCAAAGTCCCAATCATCGAGTCCAAACAAGCCAAGTTTCACTTGGTTTATTATGTGCCATTATGTGAAACAAAACCACAACCGAGATGCTCACTCTGTTATCAAATTGGCAAGAGAGGAAGCTATATTGGCTTAGGGCCTAGGAGCTGAATAAAAGAAACATGGCATGGGTTCCCAAAGGGAACCCCCGAGTCAAGGATGATGTGCAAGATCCTATCATAAGAAGGGTAGCAATAGTGGAGAACAAAAAGAATAAATCCAACAAGTGATTAGGTCAAAGAATTCAGTATCACTATCAAAAACTTTGGCCAGCACAACATCATATTATTCTACTTCACCATTAATGCCTATTCCATAGAATTCATCCCCAAGTATGATTGGTTACCCACCATGGTTTTATTTTGACCAAATTCTGTACATTATTTGTTTGATTAGTTGCAATTTGTACATCATAGATGCATCATAATTCTCTACATCATAAAAGGGTATTTCCAAATCATTATTTGTTTGATTAGTTGCAATTTGTTTTCTAATCCAAGAGGACGAATACTTGAAGTTCATAATCATATTTGTTGTTTTGTTTACTTTGGCTATACGTACTTTGGTGGATGGATTATGCATGCCCATTGGGGAAAGATATATGGCCGATATTTATTATATCGCCCTGAGATCATTATCCAATCATGGCTTATGTGGTTTTCTAACATCGTCCTTAGTTCAATTGGAGACCGAGGCAAGGTATGCATTCATTGAAAATTATGCTTATGCTTGTGATTTGATGATTTGACTTCTGAATCTTTGATATCTATGAAAGGCCAAATTGTTTTTAGTTTCATTACTGGTGTATTAGTGTTGAGCATGATATTCATATTGATCTTGTCTCTCTAGTACCATGGAGATTACATTTTGACTATTTAGTTTAAAAGCAATAACCAATGCGTTGGTATTGTTTATTTATCTCCTTATGGTCCTGTTTTATGAAGTCTCATGCCACTTAGAATATCTTGCATAAACCATATAGCCGAATGTGAAGATTTCCTATTCATGCTAGAACTTTTTATTACTATAAGTGCTACATATATTGAGGTTTCTAGTGATTCGTTTTGAGTAGTGCAAAAATGTCCATGGTTTACCAAAGTTTCGACAAATCAATTGTTATTTATCTTGATACATGTCTAGATCAGACTTTCATCTTGGGTTGATTAATCATTGCTCATATATCTAGGCATAAAAAACCAAAGAGAAAATGAGTTAGCTCAACAAACATCCGGCTACCATGTTATTCATGATATATTTCATATTCAACAAGAGCGATGCTTTCTTTTTCCAACATAGGTAAGGCCGGATTGGATACCACCTCTTTGGCCACTAATGAAAGATCTAGTGCAGGTCAAGACGAAGAATAGAGGAATCCCATTGTTTATCACACGAATATCTGAACTAAAGGGTGAACATGACAGTTCGGGCGCTCTTCAGATACTGTTCAAAAAGGTAATCTATTTATTGCGAAACAATTTGTGATATTCTTCTTGAGCACTTGGATGAATACTATGTGAGGATCATTGTTGGACTTGTTCATGAATACATTCATTGTATCCATCAATCATCGAGATGAAAGTGGTTGTTCCTGAAAGAAGACATTTGGAGAAGTTATACCCAAGTGGCAACAAACCTAGACGTAAAATGGCCAATATATATTTATTGCGCTTAGAACATATGGACGATATAGAGTTATTCGCCCCAAGACAACCAGTGGCCGATGGAGTGTTGATATCGTCCTTAGACTAAAATTGGAGCAAGTTATTTTCTAACATGCAATCTCTACCAGAAAATAGGGGGCATGTGTGATGACCCACAAGTATAGGGGTGTATCATAGTACTTTTGATAAATAAGAGTGTCGAACCCAACGAGGAGAAGAAGGTGTTGACAAGTGGTTTGGATCAGGAATTCACTGTAAATACTAGCAAACGGATTTTTAGGGTTTTTTGATAATAAAGATAAATAAAGTGCGAGTAAATAAAAGACAACAATAATAATTGTAGCAAGTGGCCCAATACTTTCTTTAGAAAAGGACAAGCCGGTTGTATTACTTAAGATGAACAAACGTTCTCGAGGACACATGACAATACTATCAAGTGTTTTCGCTTCATATAGTTGATTAATCTTCTTTGGTTGGATAAGTGTTGTGTGGGTGAACCTATGCTAATGTATCAACCTTAGTTGGAATAATACATACTATCCCTTGCAAGCATACGCCACTACAAGAAAGTAATTAAGATAGAAACCTAACCACAACATTAAACTCTGAGATCCTACACTCCCTTGTGCAATGGTTTCCTAATGCGGGTTTAGGTTTCTGTCACTCCAGAAACCCCATAATTAGTAGCCAAATACACAATGAATTCCCCTACGCCCATAAAGGTTAAAGTATCATGTAGTAGACGTTCACATGACACCACTAGAAGAATAACACCACAACTTAAATATCAAACCATTGAATATTTTCAACACAATTCCACTACTAACAACATGACTTCTCCCATGTCCGCAAAAACTAAACGAACTACTCACGAGACATCATATGGATCAAGATCAGAGATGAAATAATGATAAGTAACAATCTGAACATGAATAATAATTCAAAGGTCCCACTCAATAGCATCAACTACAGCAAGTAATCAACAACAGGAAAGTTTCCCCTAAGAACTTTTTAAGATTCAACCCAATTGTTACAGCAGGATGGAGTGGTGGTGATGGTGCTGGTGGAGATGATGGTGAGGATGATGATGATCCTGATGAAGTATAGCTTGATGACGGTGTTGATGGCGACGATCTCCCCTCTCTGGGAAGGAATTTCCCTTGCAGATTTCTGCCTACCGGAGAGCTCTTTCTCTCTCTATAGTTTCCGCCATGCAGAGGCAGCGAAATCTTTCTATGGTTGCTCCCCGAGTCTTAGGGTTTTGGTGGGATGATATAGGCGAACGGGCGATGCCAGAGGTGGGCCAGGGTGGCCACACCACCTCGTGGCGCGGCCCAGGGGAGCGCTAGGGGGTGGTGTGGGCCCCTTGTGGCCCAACTCCACTTCCCCTTCTGGCTTCCTTCGTCTTTTGGGAAAATAGGAACTTCTGTATATTTTCTGGAATTTTCTGATCTTCACGAATATTGCATCTGGACAGTGCTGTTTTCCATCAGAATCCTGACTCCGGCAGTTCATCCTCCAAAAGTCATTAAACTTGCAAAATAGATGGAATAACATAAGTATCACCTCTTAATATGAAATATATCAATGAATAACAGTAAATTATGATATAAAATGGTGATGCAAAATGGATGTATCAACTCCCCCCAAGATTAGACCTCGCTTGTCCCCAAGCGAAAACTAAGCTTAGTAAACATGACCACATGTTTATGGAGTGAAGTGTCGATAAAAAGAATACGGACAAGAAGCATCACATTCATTAATACACAAATTATAATAGAAAGCAAATCACTCTTATATAACTTAACTTGCAATAAGTAAGGGAGTCACAATAAAGATGCACAAAGTAAATCATAATTGGTAAAGGCAAACTTTGTTCTTGGTCAGAGAATAGCTGACGAATCATACTTAGTTTTAAGAAAAGCTTTTATAATGGAGTTTATAATGCAGGAATATCTTGCTCAAACATAATGGGCTTTTTATAGTGATAGCTTTCAAAGTAGTATTCATTTAGATAAGAGCATTGTGCAAAACAAGGAACATAAGAAACAAGATTGAATAAATCAACATATGGATGATTGAATCACAACAACTCAAATGCTTGATGGAGGTAGAAAGGAATAGGTGTACTAACTCAACTTAAAAGTAAAAGATAGACCCTTCGCAGAGGGAAGCAGGGATTTCAAGTTTCATAAAGAGATTTTTTAAAAATCATGGTACTTACTAGCTTTGAGCTCTCATTACCCCTATCATAAGCATCTTGAAGTGATTAAGGATAAAGTGAGACAAATATGAAGTATATGCTTGACAAATCATAAGATGAAAATCTCATGTCCCTTGAGTACGAGGGCCATTCCTCATGCTACTAAACTTTAGTCACAAGAAAGTTCTTGTCATTGTAAGTATATGTGTATCATAGAGAACCGCCAACAAGGTACCCCTTACCCCATGACACAGGAGCTATCCCATATCAAAATGACAAGGCAACAGACAGTGAGTATCTTAGTGATCTTTTTATTTACCATGAGCATGGTGCTTTTTTTCTTTTCTCTCTTTTTCTATATTTTTTTCCTGAAGATGCTTCATAGATTGCTCACTATGTTTATGCTGGAAGTTTCCACCATGATTAGGCATGGCTTAGGCTAGCCGTCCAGGCGTTTCTCTAACACATATATAATACTCCATGGACTTACAAGCTCCCCTTTTATTTCACACTGCCGACATCGTTAAACAAAAGATCATGATATCAACTGAATAATATGTACATGTGTTGAAAGCATTCCCCATGACAACATGGTTTTGCTAACTCCCAACCTATAACTTGCAAGCATAAAATCAATATAGATGACACAATGGTTCAAGATTATTAAGTGCAAGAAAATAAAATGTGTCATCAAGTTCGTGAGATATTTACTGACTGGTTTTCACATAATTTTTTTAATTTGGAATATAGATAAAACTCAAGAATTTACTTCGAATAGAAACAATGCTAATAGGTAGATATGGTTGACACAAATGGCATAGGTTTTAGTTCAAGGATTGGATGTACGAGAAGCATTCCCTCTCAGTACAGATTTTTTGCTAGCAAGTCTGGGTAGCAAGCATAAGAGTTGAAGGAAACAAACATACAAGTGATAGAAACAATCATGCAATCTTCCTTGAAAACACAAAAAATCTTAACTTGGGATACTAAGCTTATGAGCCAATCAATAAAGAAAGAAAACTAAATAATATATCTATAAGTACTTTTCTCTTTTCCATTCAATTCTCAAGTAGTGTTGCTACTGACCAAAGCTAGGTTTGCCAAAAACAAATAAATTTACTTAATTCTCCCAAAGCGATACCAATACTAATAACAAGATCAATCATATAACAGAAATTGCAAACTAAAATAAGATATGCAAAAAGTAAATGATGAAACTTCCCATTATTATTCCATAACGGCACTCACACCAAGGGATACATAGATAACCAACTAGAGGAGAGATACTTCCACAATGCAAACCATCTTATATGATAACTTCTCTATTCATGATATGACTCTACTAAAAAGGTAAAAAGATGAAAGATAATGATGTGATACCGTGACACTCCCCCAAGCTTGGAACAAACCAAGGGGATGCCAAAACCTTATGTGAAGTACTCCTTCGGTGGTGTTGGTGTTTCCTTGTCATCATCAGAAGTTTTGATTTTGCATGTCGTAGAGTTGTGCTTGTAATCTGTTGGTGGTCTGATGGAGCGAGAGGATTTCATCCCAAAGCTTGGAAGTCTCCTTGTGCTCGGCGATGATTTCTGAACTTATCTTATGGATGATGTCCACTTCGCGTTCTGCCATTTTCTTATACCTAAAAACTTCTTGCTCCAACGCTTCCATCCTATCTTCCAGACCGCCTTCTCCTTTAGGGATGCGCACAAACTCTAAAGAAAAAGAGGTAGCAAAACCAAACACTATGATTTATGTGACCATGAGCGAGACTATGCGACACAACGACTAAGTGGATGGAATATAACTCTTTGTATCCTTTTGAGATCGAGATTGTTGTAAGATGAGATGGTGGTTAGAGACACAAAATTAATACAATGCGTGAGACATGTCGATCCGCAGCAACATATAGATGTTAAGATAGTAATTATGATATTTTGAGCAGCCGAGCTAAAATTGAGCGAGCTAAGACCTGCTCAAGATTAGCTCGTTTTCCAGTAAATCTATAGAATACAGTCGTACTCAGCTCATTTCTTTTCCAAATGATCCCGAGTCAATCTCAATGACGAATTGATCTCCAACCGCTCACGAGCCTCGACCTTTTCTTGCATCCCTAGTTGTAACCAATCATAAAACAAAATTTATACATCCCAATATGAGTTTGTCCCCATAAATCAACTACTGACTTCTTTTCGTGTTTAAATTTGACTTTACTCAAATGATTCCTTAATGCAAACAATAAGAAAAATGATTAAAAACATGGTGATCAAAGGAGAATGTAGGTGACAACATTGTTTTCTTTCCTTTTCTTAACCAACTATTCCTTCCTTTTCTTGTTATTCTCCTTTTTCTGCATGATAAATATATGTTGAATACTTCATACATTACAATTAGTTAGGAAGCACCATGTAGTTCATATAACACAAGTAACTATGAGAAAATAAAATATCAAAAATCCACCAAGCATGACTATATCTTGATGGTGATCCAAACCCATGGATGAAATTTGTTCAAAGGATCCATCTACAAAACAATACTAATTTTAAATAGGACAAGAGACTCATGGTAATGATGTGGTGGCTAGCACCATAGTTTGAATGATTTGTACTACTGAAGATAGTGAGGATACTAGTTTTTTTACAACTAGATACTAGTTATAATTTTAATTGGTAAATGATAAATGTTATCATGGTAGTAGATTTATTCATATTGTGAATTTGCTTCCTTGGTGCACTATCCTTTTGTTTGCCAAGTGGTTCCTATTTCCTTAACTTAAATGGAAAATGTGACAGGTTCATAGGTCATCCTAACATGGTGGTTCAGTTGAGAAGGGAAGAACTATTTGGAGTTGAACAAGGACGGAAGGTGAGAATTAAACAAGAATAAGCATATGAGCAATAAAAGCTTCTGAGAAACCACACTGCCCTAAATAGAAGAATGCAATTGGAGCCTGCAATCGCATTCTACAAAGGCCTTGTACAAAGTCTCCAAGACAGCGGCTCAACTAGCAATCGCGTTGGACAACTAGAGCGAGGTAGAGGATTGAGCTATAGATCAAATAGAAGCATGTAGCATCCCAAGTGTCTAACCCTTATAATGCTACATGATTATTCCATATATGCTACTTCTCTACTTAATAATTGCTGCATTCCATAATATCATACTCATGTCATCATGCCACATTGCATTTGAGAATCTTATTAAATCTTGTATTTGGTTCTTATCCTTTTTTATTTCCTCTATATTTGTCTCTTATTAAATTTATTTGCCTCTTAATACCATGTATTTTCCATTTGATTAATGATATAATGCCCAAGTTGAGTTGAGGGCATGTCTCTTTAATTATCTTACCTATTCTCCTTGTCATGGTTCCTTGTGAGTTTACCTTGCTCAACAATTCTACCATGCATGTATATGATGCTTCCATTTGATTTACTTGCATTGTTACTTGCCCATACACCATATGTGGAATTCTTGCCACCTTTTATCCAAATATAACTTGTCCACGTGATCTTGTGGTCATTCCACCATTTATATATCATGTGAGCTCCTTTTATTTAAATTTTGGTCTTAATCAAGCTCACGTGATATTTGGATGGGTCCATATAGAAATACACATGTCCATGTGGTTTAGGGCATGGTTTGATACAAGCTATATTCAATATGGGTTTATAAGTGTGTTTCTCTACTCATAATTCTATGATCCATTTTCCAATGGATATAAATCATCTCTACATTCTCCCATACATGATCCTATTTGTTTTCACAATATAGTGTATGGAAGCATGCATGGCCACCTTTGCATGACATATGTATATTATTATTCCTGTCCTTCTTCCATTGTAGGGTTTATTTGACTTATGGGTTTCTTTGAATTTAGGGAGGCTATATGAACAAAATAGTGGAAAATACACACTAACTTGGCCACCCTCCATTAAAGCAACCCCATCATTTATAAATGAACCATGTGAAGTGAGAATTTTCCCATAATATTTTTGTAAGAGTAATTCAAATTTTGGTTGCTTGTTTGAACAAACTAGATCTCATGCATTTAATGTGCATGCATGGCACATGCAAGAAAGCCACCATCTTCTCCTTCTATTCTTCTGAATCCTTTTTGAATATTTGAATGGTTTTTGAATCATTGAAAGTTGATAAAATAGAAAGAATAAAACATAAAATAATCTACCCTAATTATCTACCTTGGCACTCTATCTAAACCACCTAAATAAGCCACCTATCATCTAATTCCTAATCTAACCTGAGAACTCCTCCTACTGCCCTAGTTGTCGTCAGATTGAAGACAAGTACGCCATAAGGGGGTCCTGAAGGCCTGGACAAAGGTGGGGCGTGAGACTGTTGGTCCGAGATGGTCAACACACAATTTTACCCAGGTTCAAATCCAACTATGGAGATCGGATCCTACTCCTTCTAGCAACCTAGTGATATATTGGTAGAGCCGGATATTACAAAGGGTTACAAGTCGGTAAGTCTTCTAGGCCTTCGCATAGCCAGAAGGGACTCCATCTTCATTCCCTGACTGGGCTGCTGTGAAGCAAAGCTATAACCCTGGGCCACCCTAGTTAGCGAGTACCTATCAGTATACCCGGAAAGTACATCCCCAACAGTAGCCCCCAGAATTATCCAAGATCCAAAGTTGGATTCATCGTCTAGCTCGATGATTCTTCCGCTTGCAGAGTCTTGATGGGTTCCCGAAACTTGAAACAAGATGTAGGATTCTGAGTCATGCCTGAATCGTATGTGATAATTTGTAGTGGTTTTGTCCATGCTCGTTTCAAACTGAGCCGAAAATGTGTGAGTGACATCTCTGACAACTTTTCTGGTCTCGTCACGTCATCGACAGATATCCTATTAGTCTGAACATTAATGGGTCCCACTCCGCATAGATCTAAGGCGTCATTTAAATTCAAGCGTGGAGATCAAGGAGGTAGAGGATTACGAGGAAGTTACCTCGGTCTTTCCATGATGTATGGCGTTAATCAAGCGTTTTTTAGCACAAATCTCGGTGCAGAAGCATTATATTAGGGGAATTTCATCCCTTAATCTTCTCATTCTTCTCGCTGCAATCTTCTTCGTCTTCATGCCTCCTCTCCTCAGACACCAAAAACCACAGCACCATGACTTTGTAACCTTGGGCCAGATGGCTGACCCATCATCTGTTGTGGGTGCGGCGGCATCATCTTCGTCGATGGCAGAGGAGAACAAGTGTCGAGGGATCTAGATCCCCTGCATTATGGATAATGACAAGCTCCAGACCATGGAGGATGAAGGTTACATCTACGCTGGCGCCTGGCGGAGCAGCTTCAACGAACCCACTCCGGCGGCATTTGAGGGAGAACGCGTCCACTTAATTACACATGTCAATCGTGGTCTCAACTTCCCATCGTCGGATTTCTTCTCTAAGGTACTCCATCACTTTGGTGTTTATCTGCATGATCTCCCTCCCAACTTGCTGCTACAGCTTAGTGCCCATGTAGCGCTTAGCGAGGGGTTTCTCAGTATCAAGCTGAGTCTCACTCTTTTCTGGTACTACTTTGGTACCTGAAAGAATTCTATCAGTTCTGGTGTTCCTTATATTCCCTATACTCTCATCTTAGTTCTAAGGAGATACCGAGTCTACACTAGGATTTTAGCTTGTGAGTCTATAAAGAAATGGCCGGATGCGTTATTTTACCGCAAAGATATGTCGGCTCGCATCAGGACAAAAGATCTGTCGGCTTTCTTCGACGGTGCTGCAACCCACAGAGATTCGTGCAATGCAGAAGCGCCGGAACTTTCAGGGGACATGATCCTCGCCAAGAGGTAGATCGAGTTCCTGATAAATAATAGGGGAATGAAGGGCTCCGACTTAGTCCACTGTTGGTTGGATTCTCGGCAAGAATAAGGGACCATTAGTTCTAACCTCCCTAAGACTTAGAAGCGGCGAAGGATGATGAGGCGAATGATGTTTAGGTCATGGCTTCGAAGAAGCGCAAGGCCTTAGTTATTATAGCTGGAACGCAAGCGTTGCCAGTTGTCAAGAGGTTAGAACTTCTCCCGAATCTTGTAGTTTGCCTATATACTTTCTGAGTCTTGACTAACTTTTGTTCGATGACCCAGAGCTAAATCTGTTCTGAAGGGAAAGCAGAAGCCGGATGACAAGCCAGCTAATCACCTGGGTCAGTAGAAGCTTGTGTTGTCACCAGCTTTGCCACCACCAACTCCAACTCCCACTACTTCCTCAACCGTCGGAGAATATTCCTTCTCTGCATGATGGCAATATAGAGGCTTCCACCAAAGAGCCAAGAACTTCGTAGTCCGAGGCCACCATTGGCGGCTCAGAAAATGATAAGGGTGAAACCAATAAGGGTAATGATCCCATGGATAGCTCTTTGGGAAAGATGGTGAAATTATCTAGCTCCACTACTTTCGGGATGTCAAGGAAGTAGAAGGAAGAGATTCTTAATCTGCCTCAAACCTTCTTAGAGAAACAAATTCTATCCCCAGATGAAGTGAAAAATGATAATGTAGACGTGAAGCTGGAAGGCTTGCTAGAACATATTTGAGTCAGGGACCAAATGGTCCATGCTAGAGAAATTCCAGAGAAGGAAGTGCCTCTAGTGTATTTAGCCGAAAAGGTTTTCTGTAGCACGAAATACATATTGGAGAAACTCCATGTGGAACATGTTGTAAGTATTCTGACTCCCATTTACAGTACTTATATCTTATCCTCTAGCCCCCAAGAATGTATTCGGATAGAGATCAAAGTAAAATATTTGAGTTAATGCTTCTACGATGCAAAAGAATGATGTAGCCCCCGAGGTTCATGCTAAAATTTAACATAGCATAAATTACAGCCCAAGTCTCAGTACATGTCTGAATCAGGTATTATTTTAACTTACAAAAAGTTGTGTCTTACAACTAGAAATTGTTGAAGAATATGTGCAACAAGCGCAAAGAAATCAAAGCTTTGCATCTTCAAAATTTCAAACTGAAAGTGGAGAAGGACGAGGAAGAAGGTAATCTTTTCCGACACTCAACATTGGTTATTTGTCGTAATCGAATTTTCATTTGACTGATACATATTGTCCTTTGTAGATTTGATGAATCAATCATGCAATATGGTGGAGGGGGGCGAAAATTTCAAGGTCTTGCAGCTGGAGAATGCAGGACTTCGCCAGGAGCTGGACAAGCTCAAGAATGATCATGAGAAATCTGTGAGAAATCTCCTAGAGTCCAAGAATCATGGCACCGGAATCTCGAAAAATCTCTGGCCCTTCGTGATGAAGAAATTACTAATGTGAAGTTAGAAATTAATAGGCAAAATGATACAGCCAAGGATAGATGTTGCATGTAAAATGCATACATAAACTTTTTAGTTTGTTGCTATGAATTCCCACATATTTGCTAAATATATTATATTATGTTCATGTTTTACATTAACTAGGCTAAATCAGCATACAATATGCAGTTCTTGGGCTTAACCACCTCCCCTTGTTTGGAAGCCTTGGGAAACTCCTAAATGCAAGTTCTTTGCTTTGTTGGCCCTAAAAAATAGAGTGTGGATGGCGGATAGGCTTGCCCGAAGAGGATGTCCAAATGTGGGCTATGTAATCTATGCAATCAAAGACAAGATTCGACCTCCAACCTCTTATTCAAGTGCCACTTCACCATGAGGATTTGGAACAAGTTAAATACTTGGCTCGGTCTCCACCAAATCGACATGGCTACTTGGCACCAATTCCACTCTGTCAAAGAGTGGTGGAAGCAGGCGATCCACAAGAAAGGCCACAAAGGAAGGCTTTGGGTTCACTTGCAATTTTGTTATTGTCACATCCCAAGATTTTCCAAATCTTGTAATGTGAAAAATAAATGAATAAAATAAAACTTTGTTTGATTTTCAGGGTGAGAAGAAACTTTTTGAATCCAATTGGAACTTTAAACCAAGTTGGATCAAATAAATCCTAAAGGAATTTAAAAAGATAAACATTTAATAAAGGAAAATAAAAATATTTAATTTTTTTATTTTGGATCTTCTAATAAAAGGATTTGATTTTCAAATGAAATAGAAGTTTTATAATTAAAGATTATTTTATATAGCCAAATTAAACCTTGGCCAAGATTATGAAAATAAAATGCTTTGTTTTGATAAAAATAGTAAAGGTTTATTAAAATAAATTAATAAGGATTTAATATCCAAGTTTTATAAATAAAGGTTTTACTATTTTAATTAACCATCAAAACTTATTTATTTACTTCAAATAAGTTTTCCAAGTATTTTATATTCTCAAATAAAGACTACTGTTTTGGTTTGGTTATTGTTTTAGTTTTCAAAATGGAGTTTTGAATATATCAAAATCTATTTGATTTAATAACAAAGGTCTATTTATTTAATTAATAATGGACCCTAAAAATAAAATTATTATTTTGGTTTTGGAATTTTGGTTTATGTTACTGAACAGAACCAAATTCAAAGTTACAAAGTATGGTGATTGTTTAAATTGATTTGATTGTTTGATTTGTTGTTTGAATTTCAAAACAGAAAATAGGAACAGAAAAGGAAAAACAATTTGAAAGGAAAAAAATAAGATTTGGACTCAGCCTAACTGGCCAAAGCCTAGCAAGGCCCAACTCGCAGCCCACCTATTTTCCCCTCTGCCGAAACATTTTCACACTCGCTCCCTAACCCGCAGAACCAATGACTGGTGGACCCAAACTCCTCTCTCTCTCTCACCTCCAGGTAGACCCCACCCCCTCCTATTCATCGTCCTCACCCGCGCGACCTCTTCTCCCCCAAACCTCGTCGCCGTTTCTGTCAAATAACTGCGTGCTTAATTCCCCTTAACCACGCGTTGAATCAGCCCCGTGACCGCGCGCATTTAAGCGACCCTCTCCCTCTCCATTTCCCCTCACGCGCCTCCCTCTCTCTGCCCCCAGGCTGCCCTGAATCGAACTCTCCCTCTCACTGCTCCGACCACCGTCTCCGACCAATTCTGGCCAAACCCCGCCACCCCCTGCCTCCCCAAGCACACGGGAACATTCCCCACTTCCAGGTGCACCTGTCTGTACCCTCCGTTCCACCGCGGGCACCCCAGAACGTCACCTTCGACAAGCTATGAGCGCCGCCGCGTCTTCCTTCTTCTCCGGCGAAACTCCCTGGTAAGAACAGACCACCCCGCGCCTTCTCATTCACGCACGCAACTTCGCCTTGATCTGGCGCATCTAACTGCGTCTTCCGTTTTCCTCGGGGCGAACCACAACACCATCCACGACGAGCTCCAGGACCATCTGACGCCGACCACGTCTTCGGCGAGCAATTGCTGCTGTCCCTGAGTGCCCCTTGTCAAGCCAACCGTACCTTAAGCATCACCACGTCCTCGCGATCATGGTGAGCCTCTCCTCCTCTTCTCTCGCTTCCTAGACCGCCGGCACCGTCCACGCCTGACCGCGCCGCCAGTCGCCGCCGCGTCAGCCGCGCCCGAGTATGGTTAACTAACCCTACACCGTTAGATTTAGATCCTGCGGCTAGGAATAGAACCAGAGCGAAAAGGTAAGAGTGAATCTGTGCCATGCGATCAAGTTGGATCCTGTGGTCTGCATCTGTCGATCCGAACGAACCGGTACCGTCCAATCAAAACATGACGCGTGTCACCAGTTCTGTTTAAAAACAAATTTGAAATCAGATTAGATGTAGATTTGAAAACCCTATAACTTTAGATCCACACGTCCAAAATTTACAAATTTGATATCGTTGGAATCAGTGGATCAAGCCCTAGCCAACCATGCAATTGGTTTAGTAAATAGTATCTGTTAGATTGTTTGTTTTTGCAGAAATATTTGTATGCTTGTTTAGATTAGAGAAATTGTTCAAAAATGTTTTTGAGGTTGAAACCTTGGAAAATTAGTTTGTGATGAACTTACTAACCCTAGGAACCAACCCATGGAGTTAAAAATGAATTTTATGAAAGTTAGGATGGATTAATTAGTTTAGCCCATTTCTAGCCAAATAAAAATAATGGTTTTGTTATAAAAATGTTTTTGGAGTAAAAACTTTGGGAAAATGATTTGGATCAAACCTACTGACCCTAAAACACCAAGTTTTGAGAATTACCAACTCATTTGGTGAAAGACTTAAAAGTTTTGATTTGATAAAAATATTTTCCACCACATAAAATAATGATTGGATTTTAAAATGGTTTGTAGACAAAACCCTTTTACAAATGACCTTGCCACTATGGAAAATGACCACCTTGAACCTTACAAAGTTTAGAAACCTAGTGGAGACCATATTTGCAAATAAACCTATCTCTTGCATGCTTACATGCATGACCTAGATCCCATTGTTTTATGTGTGTGAAATTGTTTGATTGATTATTGGTTTGGAATGCTAGTTGATTTTGTGTTTGCTTGATTGATTGTAGTGAAGCTAGAAAAGTGTGAGACTAGCAAGATCAAGGAGTGAACCAACATTCCCTACCAAAAGAAAGGCAAGTTACACTATCATCTAAAAGACCTACTATTTTCATTATACTTAGTGGATTTTTGAAACATGCATGAAAATAATTTTATACTTATGCTATGCTAAATCCTAATAGGATACCCTATACATTCCTTAGTGAAAACAATGTAGTTGTGACATGCTTAGCCATGCTATATTTTGAAAAGAGATACATGTTGAGATTTTATGGAATTGAGAAAAGGACTTGTGTTTTTATATAATAAAACAAGGACTCAATGAACCACCTGGGTGGCCAAGGATACTTTGAGTTTTGGAGAAGGTGGCAACAAAAGGAACCATGTCTATGGAAATCTCTTTGTGTTGTGCTCCAAAGAAAACCACCCAGGAAACTTAGAGATTGAACATGTTTCTCCAATTGTGGCTTTCGTGTGCAACCACATGCTATTTATGGCTCTGGCTTAGTCAACTACATTGGGAAGACCCATGCATTGTCTTCAGTTTACTGGACATGAGGACCTGGAATCCTACATGGGTACTGAAGACAAGCTAGCAATGGTGTGTGGGAGGACCCTCTGGAAAGACTTCGTCACATTCTCAATCTGCTGGTACTCCATCTTGGTGAGCACTAATCTAGTGGCCACTGGTGGCACAAAGATGGGATTGTGACATGTGGGTAAAGTGTACTACTTCTGCAGAAGATAATAAAATCTAAGTACTTAGCCGTGTCCCCGGTTATGGACAATACTGAGCAACTAAAGTTTGAAGCTATGGGAAATCTTGACATTCTAATTTCTAAAAGAAAACTTTTAAAGACTTGAAGCACTTGGGGGTACCAAGGAGCTCAAGAGATTTTGATAAAACTTGATGCACTTGGGGGTACCAAGGAGCTCAAGAGATTTTGTTAAAACTTGATGCACTTGGGGTTACCAAGGAGCTCAAGGGATTTTTGACAAGGACTTGAACACTTGGGAATTTACCAAGGAGTTCAAGGGATTTTGAAAAAAGAGATTTGACAAAGGACCAAAACCATTTTGAAAAGATAGGATAAATTTTGCTTCTGCAAATGAGCCTTAAACCCTACTTAGCCAAAAATGCATGTAATGATAGGATCCACTTATATTCTACATAGTAGTGAAACTTGCCAATACAATTCAAATGTATTGACCCTTGTGGCTGTAACTTGTAATGTTGTAGGTTTGATTGATTTTAGTGAAGATTGATTGATTAGGATTACAAAGTCTACAACCAACATGTCTGCATGTGGCACTTTGAAGATGAAGGACCCCATGCTTATAGTTATTCCGTTGCAATGTAATGTAATAGCCAAATGAGCTATGTAAGATGTAATAAAATTATGTTATTCCTGGTTATAAAGTTATATTATGACCTTTGTTTCTTGATATTACATCTTAACTGTGGATGCTAGCTATTGATCCAGGGACTAGCATTGTAAACATAGGGGACTCCACCTTATGTTAATAAAGGTTGGGACACTCCCTCTACAGTTATCATGGGAAATATGTAAAGAAAGGAAAGCAAGAGTTTTCCGAGGCCTCTCCATCACCATTGATATGATGGTAACAAAAATCAAGTATGAAGCACGTTTGTGGTGCTTTGCAGGGGCAAAAGCACTTATTAGTTTAACCTCTCGTGAGTAATTGTTTTGTTGTTGGTCTTGGTTGTTTCCAAGATGTGCTTTGTAAGCACTATTTAAAAACCCTCTCCTTAATTAATGAAAATGGCAAGTCTTTTGCCTTGTTTTAAAAAAATAATCCGAGGGCGTAGGAAGCCGCGTTCACGACAATTCTAAAGTGTCCTATCAACTCTTCTCTTCTCTAGAATGCTATATCAGCTCTTGTTTTGGCGGGCGTCTATATGGGGAGCGAAGCCATGAAATTTGAGTTGTTCGATCATTTTGGTTGGGTGCTAATAGATGGAGGATGTTGAGCACCTCTATCTTACTGGATGGCTAATTCAAATTCAAGAACTCGTGTATTATAGTAGTAGATTTATGGAGATTTACCAATGATCCCCTTTATTTTGGTTATAACTCTATCTGGCAGTAAACACATTTTGTTAGTATTTTTGCGTTTTCAGGAGCTTCGGGATTCGAAAAAGGGCAAGGTCAGAGGCCATGGTTCAAAATTTTTGAGATGCATCCAGCAGGCCAAGGAAGATCACCAAGGGAAAAACAGTCTAGGAATAAGTCCAAGTGGTGCGTCCACCCTCTTAGGGTGTGCCACCAGGGCTCTTTTCCCCTCGGTCATTAGATTCTCTTATTCTTTTCATCCACCGACTTTGTTTGACCTAAAAACTTCTACATATACCCTTTGTATGCCTTCCTCGACACACACGGAGGCGGAGATTGAAAACACATAAAAAAGAGTCTATAGGCTGCCGCCGACGGAGATTGGAGGGGGAAACGCTGCCAGAATTGCCTCCTATGGACTGCACCCCCACCGTTGTGTTCATCATCAACATATACATCAAGATCCTCTTCATACCCCTACTCTAATCTCTTGGAAAACATGATGTATGATGCAATTTATTATTTTCCCATGATATATTGTATCTCTATGTTGATGTTTGAGTAGTGACTTGATTATGGAAATTGTGATATAGTTTGTTGTTGGTTGCATACAAGTATATGTTATCTTCTATGATGATCTTGTTGTACTAACATATGAGTGCACACATATGTTGGAGGATGCACAAGGTTGTTACCGTTGCATGTTGATAGGATGAGGGATAGCCGAAGTTTGACAAAAAACGAATCCCAAGTCTTGGATATACATGTTGTATTAATTTATGTTTAATTAACGGGGGTATTATCATGGGGACCTTGGATATAAATGCGGTGGTTGGACTTTATGTCTTAATAATTCCCTTGTTTTCTCTTAACTGTCCTTAGGAGCAATCACTAGGGATGTATTTTCTCATGTATATGGATGCACCTATTCATGGCTTCTCCTTGGAAGAAACAATAAAAAGACTATTTTTATGCTTCACTAATTGTGACAACCAACCAAATAAAATAGCAATTTGACTAAACACTTGCTCCCTTGAGTTATCCACCTCCACTCCACTAGCTCCACTTTACTTATCGAATTGTACTATGGTGATCCCCAGCACTTGGGGGTTATGACTGGCCGACAAGAGCTAAAAAGATTTAGGGAGGAAAAAACTCAATGGAATCATTCCATTCTCGGTAATTTTAATGCCTTTCCATATTCCACTTGGGTGTTATAACTGGCTAGTAAGAGTTGAAAAGACTATTTTTCATATTTTTTACTCTGCTTTTTTACAGAACCCCTCAATATTTCGGATGCCTCCAGCTCTGAGTCTCACACATCTCAAATTAAATCAGTCAGAGATTTGGTCTAGGACTTCAGCTAGATTCTAGATGAAGCTGGTGAAGCCATTGATCTTTCCGATTTGGAGAAAATTCCTATTTTCGAGATGAGGGATAGAGCCAAGGAGTTTCCTAAGGTCATTGAGGACTGGAAAATGTCATACACCCGGACTGACGCCTAGAACACCCTTCCCATGGTGATGAGTCACCATGGAGAGATGCAAATCTAGCAAGTCACAAAGGGCATCACCACCGTTGATGAGGACGGCAAACCGCAGGACATCAAGTCCACCAAGAATCCTATGCCGGATATTCTTGTCATGTGGTGGAGATGACAATCTATGAGAAGCCATTCTTCTAGTTCTTCACTGTGTCACCTAGTCCCGAATAATCGGAGGAAGAATCTGAAGACCGAGTCGAGGATGAAGAACCATTTGAGTTTTGCATCGCGGGATCCCAGTACTAGGGCTGCACCAATGATGACTCTATCTCTCTAAGGTCTCCACCACCAGCACCTGCAGCATAGGATGAAAAACTATGCATTATTTTTAACGAGGGCTTATAATTAAAAAAATTATCTAGTTCTATGTGTTGTATTGTAAACACTTATGCTTTTACTACTAGCACTTAGTATCTTTTGTGGTGCTCGAAAATATCTTAAGAACTTTGTGTTTATCCTTTTCGTGCTGGCCCTATTTCACTTTTTCCTTTCGTGATCCAGCAAGCTTTCAGTAAGAAAACATTTCCAAGCAACGAAGCTGAATTGCTAAACTAGTTTAAACCTAGAAACCAAGTCGGCATACAATACCAATAATTCACTACTCGGAAAATGCATGTGTCTAAGAAATTAGAGAAAAACTAAAGTCTAAACATAAAATGATATTTATAGCTAAAGGTAACATTTTTTATAGAAGTAAAAATCTAACTAGAATGAACATGGGCATAAAGTACTTTCAAGCATTCTGGATTTTTCAAGGTTGACATGATCATTCAAAAATAATTTGGTTTCAAAACTTCTCCGAAAAAACATTGAGGTAACCAATAATTTATTTTATTTTTAACATGTACATATATGAGATTACAAGAAAAGGAAGCTTATGAATAGAAGGGATGTAGCTATGCAATATTCCATGGACTATCCAACTCTTCCGGATCTGTGCTACCACTACCTCTCTTTCTCTTCTGAGTATCAGGTCTTTGCATAATTCATCTCATATCGGTTAAATAATACGACCCGTTATGCAGTACTATGCTGATCATAAAAGGCCCTTCCCAAATTGCAGAAAGTTTTTCCTTTCTTTTTTGCACTAGTCAAAGAACTAAATCGCCTTTCCTGAACAAATGATTCTTGACTCTCTGACTATGATACTTGTGTAACTTCTGCTGATAGGCTGTAGATCTCTGTTTAGCAACAACGCGTACTTCCTCAAGTATATCGAGGTCATCTTGTCGAGATACTTCGGCAACTTATTCGATGTAAGTAGTAACTCATGGAGAAATATGGATTAAATCACTCGAAAGTATTGCCTCTGCATAGTACACTAAGAAGAAAGGGGTATATCTGGTTGACCTGTTAGGAGTAGTTCGCAAGATCCAAATAATAGATGGTAATTATTGAAAGAACATGTGGGCCCCCATGTGTGGTTTTGGTATTTAATGACAATCTCTATGGACTAATGCTTGTATCAAGTTGTACTTGTAGGAATTGTCCATAGGCAATGCTTGAACCATATGTTGGCTTCAAGGTTTGGAGAAGAAGAAAGTGAAGAGGATCAAGTGATGACCAAGGTGTTCAAAGAGTGATCCACAGATTGGTCATGTGAGAGTTAAACCTATGGCAAGTATGTCTTCCAGAATAAGATGGAGTAATATCTCTGGTGCACCTTCAAGGCATCAACATAATGAAGAAAGGAAGAAATGATGTGCAAGTTAAAGATGTGCAATATCTAGAAGATCTCATGCTTGAAGCTTGCCATCCTCGGTGATCATGGATCGATGAAGACAAGGTCAAATTAAAGGTTTCCTCATGTTGTATGGGGGGCAACTTGCAAGTCTTCATGAAGCGAGTGTGTGCAAGAGCAATCAAGAAAGGTGTTCCATATTGAGAAGGACAAGATCGTAAAAATCAAGATGTAGTGGAATATGCGCAATACAAAGGTATGATATTGATAGGTTTTTCTTCATACCGGTCTTGTGGTGTTAGTTGGGGAGACCGATTTATAGGATATATAACCGTACTATCAAGAGGGGCACTCAAGTGAGTAACTCAATCATATCGTTCAGAGAGAACTCAAACCTTTGCATACTTAGCATCATCCTTTCTTGGTTGTTATTTGGATCTTATCCATGTGAGGTTCTAGAGCTTGTGGTAATATTCATGACAAACCCTAGTTCATCAAAAACAGATTTCCCCTTTATATCTTATTGCATTTTTGATCTTGGAGGTTTTACCGGTTTGTATTTTAGATATAGGTAAAACCTTCCATTATTTGGTTCTTACTCATGTGAGGATTTATAGCTTGTTTTAATCCCCATGACAAGCTCTAGTTCATCGAAAACGGATTTCATATGCATTCTCTACTACGTTTTCGATGTTGGAGGTTTTACTGGTTTGTCTTTTTGAGAGAGGTTAAACCTTTCGTCATTTGGTTCTATCCTCCCTTGCTGTACTATTATGTTTTTTTGTATGATCTTGTAGATCTTATTGTCCTCTTTAAAACGAGCCCAAGATCATCAAAATCGGATTCCGGATGCAAAAGTTATGGTTGTTTTCGTATTGGTCTTTCTGCCAGTTTTTGTAAGACCGGAGACTCCAGACTAAATCTCCGTTCTATCTCCGTACCGCGTCCAGTACGTCCTCCAGATTGTCCCCGTTTGGCCTAGGTATACCAGAGACTCCGGTCCCAGTCCAGAGACTCCAGACCGGGCGATCTCCCGGGCCTAACGGTTGGATTTATAGGGACCTATTTAAGGGGCCCTTCTTCCCCAATGATTCACTAGCTCTCTTGCAAGTTTCCCCCTACCATTGTTGACCTCTTTAAGCTTGCTATCTGTCAATCCCTCCATTTATTCTTGCATATACTTTAGGTATTTGAAACAGGATATCTAGATCTACAATCCCACCAATCCATCTCTCCTTTAAGTGAGGGGAACATCTTCGGATCTAGATCTTGGAGTCTTTTGTGGATTTCTTCCATTGTTCTTCCTCTCTTATTCCCCCACAAGCTTTTGTAGCTTTGTTGGAATTTGGGAGAGAAGGATTTGAGCACTACTTGTGTTCTTGCCATTGCATTTGGTGCATAGGTTTGAGTTCTCGGTGAGAAATTGATTGAGCGAAAGGTGAGAAGCTTTTTACTCTTGGGTTCTTGGAACCCTAGACGGTTTGGTGGTTTTGCAGGTACTTGGATTAATTGGGGCCTCCAATTAGGTTGTGGAGATTTCCCCTAGTTTGTTTGTTGGGAGCCTCCAATTGAATTGTGGAGAAGTGCCCCAACCTTGTGATATGTTCCGGATTACCACCGACACGTGCACCGATAGTAGAAGTGTGGATCGATCCCGTTGGGGTGAGATTCACAGGAGAATAAGGGAGGCCTTTTGTGGCGTTGGTGGTTTGATACCACCCCCTCTCCAAATGAGACATACACCATGTTGGGAGGAACTCAGTAAAATATCGTCGTCCCCGCGTGCCTCGGTTATCTCTATACCCGAGATCTTACTTGTGCACTTTACTTTGTGATAGCCTTCGTGCTTGAAGTATATATCTTGCTATCACATGGTTATTTTACTTGCTTAGCCTAAGTTGTTGGTGAACATAGGTGAACCCTAGGTTTTCTTGGTATTGTGCTTATCAAAGTAAACACTAGTTTAATTCCGCCTTTGTTGAGCAACTCTCGGAAAAGTTTTAATCGCCTATTCACCCCCCTCTAGGCGACATCTGTATCCTTTCAATTGGTATCAGAGGCCGGTCTCTCATTTTAGGCTTCACCGCCTTAATAGTAAAGATGTCGGCTAGGGGATTTGTGCACAATGATAGGTTCACATTCGATGGCATAAATTATGATGTTTGGAAATCTCGCATGCTTAATTTATTTCGGGGAATTCACCCAAATATCGAGGGATATCTATATATGGGTTTCTATTCTCCTATGGATCCCCGAAACGAACCTTTAGAGGATAAGTTGAACTCTTGTATAAATGCTCTAGCTACTAAAATTATTTCACGTGTTGTAGGCAATGTAGTTCTTTCTTCGATCATGCCTTATTCGAGTGCTCATGAATATGGACCAAGCTTCAAGATAAATATAGCAAGTCCAACATTATTGAGGATGATTGTGTTGCTTCCACTTTCGGTCGAGATGATTTCTCATCGTCTACCACTTCACCAACATGTTATTTTTCCCAAGGTAATAATATGGTGAGTGGTGATAGAAATTGCAATTTGGATAGTGTGTTTACTATTTATAATCCCTCATCTCTGTCTAGTTGCAATGATCTATCTTTGGACTTTAACACTTCTAGCACTACAAACTTCTTACATGCTTGTGTTAATAGTCCTTGCATATCATGTAGAAATGACTTGAATAAATCTCATGATGATATGCTTGTGTTGTCTTTTTGCCATGATAAAAATGCTTCTATTTCCTCTAGTGCTTGTGTTGCTAACCATGTAGAGGAAACCGAAGATTCTATGGACCAAGACAAGGTCTTTAATAGATCTACAAGTGCAATCTCATCATCACCTTCCTCCAGTTCTCACATATGCCTTATGGCTAAGGGAACAAAGGTAACCTCTTTGGATCCCATTGTATCTCATGATGATTATGAGGTTGAAAATGATAATGATGATTATCGAGGTAAGTATGTTATTACCTCTATTAAGAAAATGGGAGAGGTTGTCTATAGTGCTCTCTACAAAAATAAAATTGCTTCCTCCAACTTTCTTGAAATCTTGAATTATGCTATAGAAGGCAATGATCTTATTGAGCAAGATAACATAATTGATGAAAAGTTTGCGCTTGAGCATGACTACGCTAATACTTGCTCAACTAAAGGACTCCCTTTAAGAATAACAAACCACCAAAGAATCTCTTGAGGAGACTTTTACTCTAGAATTATCTAGAGTAAAGGAATACCATGATAGAGAACTTGCGGTGGCTAACTCCTTCAAGATTAAAAATGATGAACTTGAAGTTGCTTATGCTAAACTTGTTGAGGATTTTAAGCACCTTGAAAATGGCTCTCGGGTCATTAAGTGGGAGCTCATCAAACTCACCGAGTCGCATGAGAAACTTAAAGCTTCATATTCAAAAGAGCTTTCCAAGTTTCCCTCACCTCTTGCTAATAATGATGATGCTTGTGCTAATAACTCTATTTCTTGTGAAGCATCTATTTTGAAGGAGAATGGTGAGCTAAAGGATCAACTTGCTTTGCTAACTAGCAACTATGGGAAATTAGAAGAAAGTCATGTCAAGCTCTCAAGATCGCATGAGGATCTTCTAGTTTCCCATGGAAGGCTAAAGTTAGCTCATGAGGCCATCGTGTCAAAGGTAACATCTAGTGGGCCTCATGGGGACATTAGCACTATATCTACTCCAAATGTTATATTGCCATGTTCTAGTCCTTGTAATTCATCCACTCTCAACCATGCTATATCTCGTGATGAATTACATTCCGTGCCATGTTGCTCTAACAATGTAGCATCTACTTCCTCTATTAATTTTGTTGAAACTAACCATGTAGAGGAAATCAAAGAGCTCAAGACTCAAGTCACTTCTTTGAATAATGATATGAAAAAGGGTCACCAAGGGAAGGCCACATTCAACAAAATCTTGAGTGTGTAAAAATCCCCCAATGACAAGAGTGGGCTTGGATTCAACTCCAATGTCAAGAAAAAGTCCACTATCAAGTTGAAGCACAAGGACAACAAGAAGAATGGCCAAGATCAAGTCAAGAATCCGGCCAATATTGTTTGCTTCAAGTGCAAGGAAGAAGAGCACCATGTTAGATCTTGCCCATTGAAGAAAAAGCCTCTTAGTGTGAAGAAACAAGGGAAGCGGCCTTAAGCTCCACCTCAAGTCATTGACGGGCCTCTTCCTAAGAGGACTACTCGAGCACTTCCTCAAGTTGTGGCTTCACCTAAGAAGAAAGATGGCAAGAGTATAACTTTCTACATATGCCGTGAGAAGGGGAACATTTATTCCTCATGCACTATTGGTATCTCCTCATCCAATCATATCTTGATTTATGATGCTTATTCACTTTATAAGGATGAGATTGGCAATATGTTTGCTAAGTTTGTTGGTGCCCAATGTGGTGTCAAGAAAAGAACCATTTGGGTTGCCAAGCCTATTGTGACTAACTTCTTAGGACCCAACTTGGTTGGGGACCAACAAGCCAATACTTGATCAACAGGTGTGTTTTGGAGGGAATTGGAGACTTGGTTACATTATGAAGAATTGAGGGATCTTCATAAATTATCTGTGTTAAGCCAAGCATTTTGGATTATCATGCTTATATTATATATCCAATGTTCCTCCTTGCTCTAACAAATGCTTAACTCATTACATTGAAAGTTACTCTCCCCCTTGTGCATGTGTTGGTTTATATCTTCCATGCTTATGTACATGTTGTGCTATCCACTTAATTGTCTTGAGGTATCAAGCATATTTGTGTATGATTAGGTTGCACACCATGTATGTGTGTTTCTTGTGTTTGAACCTTACGTGGTTATATTTGTTATCTTATTTGGCTCTTGTGAGAGGTTAATGGACTATCCCATTTTGGGGAGTGTTATGCTTAGGCATTCCATAATCTTAAAAATGTGTGTACATGAGGTATACCACCTAGCTTTTATATTGGAATATTATCTAGTCTCTTTGTGGTATGTTTCTCATGAGAAATTTAAGTTCTATAATGTCCATTAATTATCTATATTTGTATCCCTTTTGCCTCGTGTTGGTTTTATGGTAGTATCACATCATGGGGGAGTCATATTCTTAGTGCATATTACAATCCTAGAAAATGTGAAAATTCGAGTTTGTGTCACTTAGAATTAATATTGATAATTATCTAGCTCATATGTGACACATTAGCTCATACAAGTTCCAACTTGCTTGAATGCCTTTATTTCTCATAGTTTGGATCTTTTGTGTGAAAGTGTTTCTTGGGTGTGTTTTCTCATATTTAGATCTCTATATCCTCATGGAAACCATTTGCTTCAAGTTACTCTAATCACTAGTGATTGTGTGACTATTGGAAGCTACGAAGAATCTCTTTATCATCGAACTTAATTCTTATACTTTGTTATATGCTTCTTACTGTGACTATGATCGTGGATATCCATGCAAACTACCTTGGGAAAATTATTCCCAATATTTCTTTTCCTTGTACAATGAGTACTAAATTTATGGTAGAAGTTATTGATCATATTCACTTTGGCCTTTGCTTAATCTTGTCCTATCTTTAGCCAAGTAAATGTTTTATGTGCTCCCATGTATTCCTTGCTACTTTTGGATATTCTTATTTTATTTGTATCCTCTTGTGTTTTATTTAATGTAGAAAGTAGTGATGATCTCATTTGTGTGCATTTTGCATTCAAAATCAAAATTCTATATAATGTACTACTTATGGGTGAGCTCTCCTATACTATCTAGAACAATCCTTTTATGCTTCCTTGTTGGATCCATATCGAGTTTTATGTGCTTGGAAGTTTGATCTTTTTGTTTTGGTATTTTGTGCCATCATGAAAAGTTGGAGAGTTTGGTTTACTTGTTGGAACCTTACTATTTTTGGGAGTTGGTTTTGTCTCATTCCTTGTTTCACGTTTTAACCATTTTAGAATGTGATAAATCCTTGAGCATTTGTATTTTTATCTATATTTTTCTCTTTGTCTTTGGCCTAGTTCATTTTTTAACTTATGATCTTTCGTGTGTTGAATTGGTTCTTTGGTACAATTTGGACACCGCTTGTATTGTCACACTCTTGTGTGTGCCATCTCGGTTTACTTGGTGTTTTTGTTCAAATTGTATCTAATTTTTGGTTCTTGAAAGCCTTGCGCATGCACATTTACTACATATCTATATTATGGCATGCTTTGTTTCTTTGATCCAATATATAAGGGAAACTCCACCAATTCCCATCGGCTAAGTTGTGCATGAAATTCAATTTCATATCAATATGCACATAATTATGTGGAGTCTCTCCTATGTATTGTAGTTGCACTAACTACTTTGGACCCAATATGTTTGGGACCATTTTGTACTTAATTATGTTTTAGGTACATTGGATGCTTGTCTCTGAATTTTGAAGAAGTGGTGCATACATGAAAATTTGAGGCAAGCTATAGGATGATCAACGAATTCGTATGCTCTACATCCTACCAATTATATCGCGGTAACAAGTATCTCTTTCTCATGCATATTTATCTTGCTTCCAACCATTTGTAGGTTGCATCTTGGCATAAATTTTTGTTATTGTACAAATTGTTGTATTTATATCCATGGAATTAAGAGAACTATCTATTGTAAATATGTATAAGTTGAGATGAGTGCATATAATTGGGATTATACAAAATCATGCATATGATCCACCAATCCCAAATATGTCAATCTAGCAATTTTATTGTCTATCTTTTCCTCAACTTCTCTCATGTGCAATAGTGAGATTTTGCTAGTTGATTTCTCCTTGTGATACTTGTTGCCTTTCTCCATATATTCCAACTTTCTCCTTTTTCCCTTGGTGATAGTTGTAATGTATGGGGTGTGTTGGTTGTTTAAGCTCATCGATGTACAATAAGATATTTCATCCTTTGGCCATGCTTTCAAGAAAAATCTTATTGGTATTGTCATGACTTCATTTTGGATATCTTGCTATATTGATTTTAAGTATCTACTTTGTGTGTACATGTTTTTTGTGGATCAATATCTTTGCAAGATTGTCTACTTAGAAACCTATACACATGAAAGAGGTTACTCTATTTTTTCCTGATATCTTCCTTGTTTCATGTGTGTTGTATGGTCATATTAAGCAATATCATTCATTGAAGACTATGTGGATACGCAATGATCATCATTGTACTAGTCTTATAATATTATTTGTCATGCATCTCACACATCCTTGAGGTTGAGCCTGCTAGTATGTTGTCTCTTACTTATTGCTCAACCATTTGTTTCTTGCAAATTTTATGCCTTGGTACTTGATCATTTGCGCAAAGCTGTGTTATAAGTAAAATAGAGTAAGTGAGGATTCCATGTTGTGCATATTGTATTCACATACAAAAACCTAATGTTGCACATACCAAGGGAAGCTTCCTAATTTTATTTATAGCATCACTTTGTGCTTATCATATTTGTTCTCTCATGCCTTGTATTGTTAAATGGAGTTGGATGGGTGAGCATTCCATGATTATGCACTTTGTTCCCAATTGCAATTATCATAATTGCTGCATTATCTTCGGGGAGCTCATCTAATTCATTTAATAATGCTCATTTGTCTTCTTTCATTTTTTGTGTTTAAATGCTTATGGGGGAGCAAGGATTCCATATTTATGCATTATGTATTCTAATGCATTTATTTTTAAATTGTGCACAAATCTTGGGGAGCTTCTCCATTTATTATTTAAAAACATTCTTTTGCTCTTATCATAATATCTTGTTGTTTCCATTTGGACTCATTTTTTGTTTTCAATTGGTATGTCAGATCTTGTGATTGCTTCCATCATTTGTTGATGCTTCTTTTATTTTATTTCTTTTGACAATCTTTGGGTCCTCGATATAGTTCTACTTCCTCCCAAGTATTCATCATTGGATATGTGTGAATGCACACCTCTTGGGGATTTATCACTATATTGGCCTTCTAGAACTTGTCACCCATTTCGGCAATCGATGCCAATGGGGAGAAGTTTTAGAGGATATAAGAGAAATGGTTTATGCCTTGAGTTTGTTTCTAAGCATTTGCCTTTCATGCTCTTGCATCATTGTTGTTGCTTAGCATGTGGTATATATATAAAGGAAACTCCACCAATGATAATGATTGGCAATATATGCAATGAAATTCAAGTTCATCACACATGCATAGATTGTGGGGTAGTTTCCTCTATATATGGTGATGGTACCAATATCACATACTTATGTAGTATTTGATATTGGTGCTACCATTTTATGTGTTAAATTCCTTATATAAACCCTCTCAAATGGATTGTCATCAATTAACAAAATGGGGGGGGGATTGAAAGAACATGTGGGCCCCCATGTGTTGTTTTGGTAATTAGTAACAATCTCTATGGACTAATTCTTGTATCATGTTGTACTTGTAGGAATTGTCCATAGGCAATGCTTGAACCATATGTTGGCTTCAAGGTTTGGAGAAGAAAAAAGTGAAGAGGATCAAGTGGTGACCAAGGTGTTCAAAGAGTGATCCACAGATTGGTCATGTGAGAGTTAAACATATGGCAAGTATGTCTTGAAGAATAAGATGGAGTAATATCTCTGGTGCACCTTCAAGGCATCAACATAATGAAGAAAAGAAGAAAGGATGTTCAAGCTAAAGATGTGAAAAATCTAGAATATCTCATGCTTGAAGCTTGCCATCCTCGGTGATCATGGATCGATGAAGACAAGGTCAAAGTAAAGTTTTCCCCATGTTGTATGGGGGAGCAACTTGCAAGTCTTCATCAAGCGAGTGCGTGCAAGAGAAATCAAGAAAGGTGTTCCATCTTGAGAAGGACAAGATCGTATACATCAATATCTAGTGAAATATGCGCAATACAAAGGTATGATATTGATAGGGTTCTCTTCGTACCGGTCTTGTGGTGTTAGTTGGGGAGACCGGTTTATAGGATAGATAACCGTACTATCAAGAGGGGCTCTCAAGTGAGTAACTTGATCATATCGTTCAGAGAGAGCTCAAACCTTTGCATACTTAGCATCGTACTTTCTTGGTTTTTATTTGGATCTTATCCATGTGAGGTTCTAGAGCTTGTGGTAATATTCATAACAAGCCCTAGTTCATCAAAAATGGATTTCCCCTTTATATCTTATTGCGTTTTTGATCTTGGAGGTTTTACCGGTTTGTCTTTTAGAGATAGGTAAAACCTTCCATTATTTGGTTCTTACTCATGTTAGGATTTAGAGCTTGTTTTAATCTCGATGACATGCTCTAGTTCATCGAAAACGGATTCCATATGAATTCTCTACTACGTTTTCGATGTTGGAGGTTTTACTGGTTTGTCTTTTTGAAAGAGGTTAAACCTTTCTTCATTTGAGTCTATCCTCCCTTTGTGTACTATTATGTTTTTCTGTATTATCTTGTAGAGATTATTTTCCTCTTTAAAACGAGCCCAAGATCATCAAAATCGGAGTCCGGATGCAAAAGTTATGGTTGTTTTCGTATTTTTCTTTCTGCCAGTTTTTGTAAGACCGGAGACTCCGGACTAAATCTCCGTTCTATCTCCGTACCGCGTCCAGTACGTCCTCCAGATTGTCCCCGTTTGGCCTGGGTATACCAAAGACTCCGGTCCCAGTCCGGAAACTCCATACCTGGCGATTCCCGGGCCTAACGGTTCGATTTCTAGGGACCTATTTAAGGGGCCCTTCTTCCCCAATGATTCACTAGCTCTCTTGCAAGTTTTCCCCCACCATTGTTGACCTCTTTAAGCTTGCTATCTCTCAATCCCTCCATTGATTCTTGCATATACTTTAGGGATTTGGAAGAGGAGATCTAGATCTACAATCCTACCAATCCATCTCTCCTCTAAGTGAGGGGAACATCTTGGGATCTAGATCTTGGAGTGTTTTGTGGATTTCCTCCAGTGTTCTTCCTCTCTTATTCCCCCACAAGCTTTTGTAGATTTGGTGGAATTTGGGAGAGAATGATTTGAGCACTACTTGTGTTCTTGCCATTGCATTTGGTGTATAGGTTTGAGTTCTCGGTGAGAATTTGATTGAGTGAAAGGTGAGAAGCTTTTTACTCTTGGGTTCTTGGAACCCTAGACTATTTGGTGGTTTTGAAGGTACTTGGATTACTTGGGGCCTCCGATTAGGTTGTGGAGCTTTCCCCAAGTTTGTTTGTTGGGAGCCTCCAATTGAGTTGTGGAGAAGTGCCCCAACCTTGTGAGAGGTTCCAGATTGTCACCGACAAGTGCACCGATAGTGGAAGGGTGGATCAATTCCATTGGGGTGAGATTCACAGGAGAATAAGAGAGGCCTTTTGTGGCTTTGGTGGTTTGATACCACCCCCTCTCCAAACGAGACGTACTCCATATTGGGAGGAACTTGGTAAAATATCGTCGTCCCCGCGTGCCTCGGTTATCTCTATACTCGAGCTCTTACTTGTGCACTTTACTTTGTGATAGCCTTCGTGCTTGAAGTATATATCTTGCTATCACAGAGTTATTTTACTTTCTTAGCATAAGTTGTTGGTGAACATAGGTGAACCCTAGTTGTTCTTGGTCTTGTTCTTATCAAAGTAAACACTAGTTTAAATCCTCCTTTGTTGAGCAACTCTCCGAAAAGTTTTAATCGCCTATTCACCCCCCCTCTGGGCGACATCTGTATCCTTTAAATTATTCTGCCCAAGCACCCACAGCACGACGAAATGGTTCTTCGAGACGAGGTCGTAGGCCATATAAAATGAGACCATTTTCCCTTTCGACTTGTCCATTTGCTTGTGGATGTGGAACTGACGCAATATATATATATATATATCTTTTCTAGTAAAAATAATACTAACAAGTGTTATTTTTAGTAAATAAATCCCTCAATGAGTTTCATGAGTCCAAATGGACTAAACCCAACGTTCTTTGGTATATTCTGAAGGAATCTACCTCAGAGCCCTGGCCCCATATTAAATTGCTTCCTAAATTGTCCCTGGTAAAAATATCAAAAACAACACATATATGACTTTAGGGAATTCTTGAGGCCAAACCAAAATTAGTACTGACATAATTCCAACTCCCAGAACACATGCACACCAGAATCCTTCAAAGCCCAGGAGCCCCCAATTTTATAAGCCCCGGTTGATTTACTAGGAATTAAACTATTCGGTGTATGTTTAATTCACTAGTAAAATCACTACAATATTTTTATAAATCCAAAAAGGGTGATTCCAATTTCTACAGGAAGGTATTTCAAATACATAACATGTGCCCAGGAATCACATCAAAATCTCCCGTATAATAAATCTTGTGAAAAATACAAAAACCTTCAGTACTGCCTTTGGGAATTTTCTGAGGGCAATATGGTAATTATTGTAAGGTGATTCCAACTCCTAGTGAATCATTCCATCCAACTCTACTGAACCATCCAAGAAAATAATTTTTGAACCTCCATAAATTTTCTAGTGATTTATTTCCTAAAACTAGAGTTTTATTCACTAGAAAATCCATTATAAACCAATGGTAATTGATATCATAGAGAAGATGAAATTGGTCTAAAAACTCTGTTCTAGCTAATCTCTACACTATAGACCACATAGAAATTCTTCAAATGGTTCCAAGGCATTTCTCAATCCTCAAAATCCATTATCGCAAAAACATGTTGTTGTGTAGCATTGTTTGTTTGCTGTATGTTTTGATTTTTGTATTTCCCTATATTGAATGTGGTGTTGTATGTTTGCATGTATGTTCGTTTAACGACAATAGTTGCGTTTGTGTGACGCCGAGAAGAAGGAAGAAACCAGAGTATTATTATTATTGTGGCATTCTGGTTTTCTAAAGAAGAAGTCTAGGGACGTCTCGTTGATCACAGGCAAGCCACCATTCCTGAACTCCAAATACTTGCCCTACTCCGTTTTATACTTGCTTTGTATCTCCTTTGTAAATTGCATTACTATCAGCATGTCTTGTTTTATAAACTAGCATGGTGGTCCTCGCAAATGCGAGGGCAACAACTTTTGATGTGTTGAAGTGAGTGAGAAATTGGTATATAAATTTATTAAAATCTAATTATGTGCGAGAAATAATATGTTTTATAATCACGATAATTATATGTTATATTCAGAAAAATATTAATTATCTTCAATTTTTTGGACATGGGTTATCGCATCATCTCCAAAAGCACCACACTAACTAACATATGTATCATTTATACCTTGTGTCAGACCTCCAATCCTTTGTTTAGGCGATTGTTTTTATGCAATGGTAGATCATTATGCAAGGTTGCTATTAGTTTACAATTTGAAACATTGTAGTATGTGGTGCGTATAATAATTAAGGACTACATGAGCAACAACCATATAAAGTTTATATCCGACTTGAATAAAAATAAATTCGCTTAATAAAGAGATGTGGAAAGAGTTTATCCTAATTATAATATAAGTTAGGTTGACTAAGAAATAGTTTGTATCAACTTTGGAGTTTATTTGCAAACATTTACTTGATGGATCAAGTTTTTTTTTTGTTAAAGGTACCGATCAACATGGAGTGTCTTACACAGGTTAATCACAACGATCAACTTTGCAGTTGCTTTTTTGTACACGTGCAAGGAAAATGGCTACAATAACCATTGTCTTGGCCACACTCAGATATATTTCACTGATCTAAAAAAGATATATTATATCAGGATTTGCTATGTTTAAGTTCCATCAGAAATTATTTATAAGTTAGTCAAGTTATATTAATAATTTTTGTATGAATAGAATAAACACTCGTGATAATATATCAGGCTGCATTGAACATTTGAACTCGTGATAATATTGTCATTTGTATAATTTATTTTCAGGTAACCAATGTTTCATATTTACATGATTACTTTTCACATAAATTTTATAAAAATTATTGGTCCACAACATAACTCAGCAACTGAAAAGTTGGCCCTAATTGGAATAAGGTTTTCTCAGTTGTCTTAGAAATACCCGTAGTATTATTATTCTGTTCATAAAAACAATATGTCGACAACAATATGTGTCCTTGGTATATAGTTCAGTACTTCGCTTGAACACCAAATATTTATACAAAGATGTATATTTTAATTGTATGTGTCATTATTTAGTACTTTGCAAGAATATTATTTTTTTCGAAATGGGAGCATCGGCCCGGCCTCTGCATCAAGCGATGCACACAGCCCCTTTATTACCCAAATTTTAAGATTTAAAGTTTACAAATCATGGATCGGAAAGTGTGGATACATGGATCAGCCAACAAAACAAAAACGAAATAAATCTATGCATCTTAAAGTCTTCTAGTAGGCTGCCACCCAGCCTGACAGTATATAGCCCGAGCAACCGCCTCCAGCCGGGTGCATCGAGAGTGCATAGACGCCCTCTGCGCTTCCGGGAGTAGAAGAGACCAATCGTGGATCCAATGGGTAACCATACGGATAACATGTAAGAAGTGAGAGTTTGTACTTTTGTTAAAAACAATATCGTTTCGACAGTTCCATATAGCCCATAGCAAAGCGCAAATACCAATTCTAATTCTTTAGGGATACTATATCATGTCAACAACCATCATTAGGGATACTATAACTGAGCCCAAGAGAAGGTTTCTCACGAACTGGGCAATTTCGGCCGTCGGATCATGTCATCTGCTTGTTTCTGGCCGTCGGATGGTCTTCGATCGCACCTGGAGCAGATTATTCCTTAGAAACGCTTCTCTGGACATCAAATAGCCTTTCTATGGTTACCTTGGCACCGAGGCATTGAAAGGATCAATTGTGATTGAGGATGATTGTACTATCAACGTTCAAAGAGTTTCCAAATAAATGTCAGCATTTAAAGAGGAAGTAAAATTTCATTTAGCTGGCAGTGATGGCAGCCATCGTGGAACTCACCGGTGAATATGAATTTACGTTCCCTCGTATCCTTCACTACAAGCCCATATATATTCTTTCCACGACCCACCCTCCCTGTGCTCCCCTTCTCACTCTAGCAACAGATCCTCGAGGAGCATTGGTTCTTGGCTAGGTTGTTTCCAATCCTCATCTGTCTTGCAGAATTCCCCTTTTTGTCCCGTTTAGTTTGCTTCCGCCAAGTCCGTTCAAAGAATTAGAACCGACCAAATCCGATGAATTGGAACCGATTCATAATACAGGCCGACAAAGGAGTGGTAGAGGCCCTCGCTGGTTAATGCAAGAAAGCGGTGGATCAGTGTTATTTTTTGCCACTCACCGAGTCACCGGAGGCCGATGGTGGAAGTGATTTGCAGTTTTCTGAGTTAACCTCCTTTATCGCTTGCCTAGTTGCTCTATTATCTTCGACTATTATTCAGATTTCTCCTAACCACTACAGCTCCTTCTCCATGTATCTATCTATCTATCTATCTATCTACTAATTTACACACAAGTAGGTTCGTTTTACAAAATTTTCGTTCCAATTTTTTCTGGACAATTTTGCCCCTACGCTTTCGGTCTATTTACAATGCCTGCCACCGCCGAGTGACACCAACGAGCACCCCAGGCCTTATCCCCTCCCCTCGTCATCCAGCGCCACTTTCCCGACGAAAGAAAACAGCGCTGCCACCCCCCTCCCTGCTCCCATGCCTCCGCCGGCCTCCCTACTCCCCGGACTGCGCCGCTGCGCCACCTCGTTCCCCGTCCTCCGCCGGCCACCCGCTGCGCCCCCCCAATTCCCCTTCCTCCGCCGGCCACGCTGCCACATCGATGGCACCAACGCAGATGGACCCCGAGGCGACGACCGCGTGCCGGTCGGCGAAGGAATGGCGACGGCGACCCGCTGCGCCCCCCCCCCCGATCCCCTTCCTCCGCCGAACCGCGCTGCCACATCGACGACAACGACGCGGATGGACCCCAAGGCGATGATCGCGTGTCAGTCGGCGAAGGAATGGCGACGGCGACCCGCAGATGATGGACTGGAGAGGAGCCTTCTTCGGCAATCATTTCTGATACGAGCCTGTGTGCAGATGCTCGGTCCTTGGAGGCGGACGGTGACGATCTCGAGGGTGAGTTGTTGGACGCCTCGGGGAAGGGGATCGGAGGGTGGTGCCGGCTGCCGGTGGACTCGCGTACGATGCGCACACCGTACGGGGCGCACACCGTCGCGGCAACAGCAGGTCAGTGTCATGCTCCACCACAGCGACTCCCCTCGCGTTCTTCTCCAACACGTACTGTAGGCGACTCCCCTCGCGTTCTTCTCCAACACGGACTGTAGGCGACTCCCCTCGCGTTCTCCTCCAACATGGACTGCAGCTCCAACACGGATCGTGCTCGACCACGCGACCAGGTTGCCCTCATAAAAAGCACTACCCTAGCTCAAAGTCCCGCCCCAATCCAAATCAAAAACTCACTGGGAGCAACCCCAGCTCGAAGTACCGCCTCAATGCCTCGATCTAAATCGAAATCCCAGCAACCCAAGGTCAAAGTCCCTTCTCGATCGAAATCGAAATCCCAGCAACCCAAGATGGACATTACCACAGGAAAAGATCCATCTCAGCTCGACGTCCTCCCGAAAGTTTCTAGCCCTTAGATAACCTATCATACATGACAAAGTTTCTAGCGCTCAATTTACAAATGCGGTTGTTCTTTATGTGTACTTTTAGGTGTTATTCTGTCACATTAGCTAAATCAGTTTTGTCTCATGATTATAGCTCAGTTATCAGCTGAACCAGATGTTCCTCATAGTTATATATACTGTAATTTTCTTTTCTGTTTGGAAGGTCCATAGTTTTGTTGTTAGGCTTAAGTACTGTTTATACTCCGTACTATGAACTAAAAGTTCAGTTTACATTTAGTTTTCCGTTAGAGAGATAGGTCATGTGATCCAAACTTGATTGTCTTACAAGAGTTTGCACATTATATTACAATATGAATCAAAAGTTCAGTTTATGGTTCGTCTTATGACTGTCCCAGAGAGGTCATATGATCCACAATTTGATTGTCTTGATAGAGTTTGCACATTATACTATGTTCCCATGGTTAAAATTGGTTATTATGTCATTGGTTTTTTGTTGACGTTTACGTTGGGTAGTGAGCTTGTTCGCTTCTTTTAACGAAGCGTCACACTATGATTGAGAAAAAGTGCTATCTATGGATGAAGCAAAAGTTCAGTTTATGTTAGTTTGCCTTCATAGCTGTCAGAGAGATATCATATGATCCAAAATTGATTATCTCATGTTGATTCGCAGTTGATTAATTAATTAACACACTAGATGTGAGTTATTATAGCTCAGTTATCAGCTGAACCTGCTACATGCCGATTTTTTTGCTAAACCAATATTGTCTCATGTTGAGTTGTTGTTGATTAATTAATTAACCCACTATATATGTGTTGTTTATCTAAACAAATACTGTTTCACATTTTGGTTCACATTTAGAACCTGCAAAATACATTTATGATACAAGATTCAAGCAATTAAAGTAGAGATATTTATTTCCATCAAACGTTTTTGACAAAATTAGTAAATCTTTTGTCTCCTTCCAATGTTAAGAAGATTGTCAACATGGAAAATTATATCTTTTAAATTTCCTGTAACCCGAGCTGTCATCCAATAAAGAAGATGCTCTTTCCAATGAAGAAGATGCTCTTTTAGTAGCAAAGGCGAAGATCTGCCTCAGCTCGACATTGCTACCGTCACCAAAATCGAAGCTCTATCCGAAGTTCTGCCCAAGATGGACATTGCAACGGCAGAAGATCAGCCTCAGCTTGACATTCCCGTTGTCTCGTCACTTCGTCAACTACCAGATACGGTAATTACACCTACTGATTTTTGTTGGCCTAAGTTTTATTACAATCTGTCTATTGGTCTCAATCTGTGCCTGTCAATATGTGTACCTGCTGTCAATCCAGTGGTCTCTCTTTTTCGACAATAGTTACCCTTTTCTATCTGTCAATCACCTATTGTGTTTTATACCACTTATATAATTATTATGGAAATAATCACCACTGATCACAATGTTGAAACAATTTGCCTTAGGAAAGGAGACACATGAGGGGCTCGAACTAGGTTGCTTGGATGTTGATGCTTCTCATGACAACAGCGAGGATATATTTGGGTTGTACCAGCTCTCTGCTCTTGGATCAGAGGTACTAATAGGACTGCCTATGTCACCTTTAACTACATCAACTTTTGCTGTGTCATCAAATGCTTCACCTACTATCAAATTTCTTCCTGTTGGTCATGCATTGTTCCTTTCTAAATTTAAAGAAGCTAGCAGGGTCAGAGTAATATCCTTTTATAGTCTCATTGGTTTTACTAATAGAAGAAAGACATACATATGTTATTTGTACATGTGTGAGATATATGGTGCATTGATGTTGGACAGCTAGAGTAGAAGGACAGGAAAATACGGGAATAGAAGGAATAACCTAATAAGACCAAACCAGATGAAATAATACTCATAACATTCCTTTTTAGAAATAATATTGTATACACATGGGCACTCTACTGTCAATCCAGGTCTCTCTTTACTCTTGGATCAGAGGTACTAATAGGACTGCCCACGTCGCCTTTAACTACATCAACTTTTGCTGTGTCATCAAATGCTTCACCTACACTGATCACAATGTTGAAAACTCTGTTGTCAATCTAGTGGTCTCTCTTTTTCGGCCATAGTTATCCTTTTCTGGAAATAATCACCACTGATCACAATGCGACAACCATTTTTGTTAGAATTGTCTTCCTCTAAAGCAATGTTTAAGTCCCAGATGATGTTATTCGTGTATGTTGTAGGATGTTAGATGGTGTTACGATTTCTTGCTGCTAGGTTTGGTTAGGATGGACTTGACCAGTTACTCTACTTCTAGACACTAAATTGCTTTGGTTCTAGACACTAAATAATGTTTTAGTTTGCTAACTATACTATTGATTTACTGCTCTTGGAGAATATGGATCTCAATGTTGACACAACTACTGTTGAGGAATTTGATAACCATCCATTGAAAAGACCAAAATGTTTAGAATCAAGCATTATGGATGATTCATTGCCATCACCTCTCAACTCGACATCGTCTCAGATTTCAAAATCTTTTGAATCAATTACTTCAGAATCAGAAAATCAGATAAATGATGAGTCATTGCCATCATCTCCATCACCAACCAAGTCTACGTTATATCCCTTTTCTAAATTAGTGGATGAAGAAACAATTTCAGAAGATGATAATAAGCAACCAGATAAATATAACAATATAATAAATAATATAACATATGACTATCTCCCACAAGGTAAAATATTCATTTACTTTTAAAATTATGCTTTTCCTTATTCTATACTTTGTTCATGTTATTATTTTAGTTATTGTGTGTAATTTTATATACTTATGCTTTTCATTATAAAATTTATTCAACATATATATTTGCTTATTAAAAATTGTTGCAGATTACACATTGACAGAACTAGATGAATGTGCTCATTCAGTAATAGAAGATACTTCAGAAAAAGAATTGTTGGTCAAGATAGATGATATATATGTCCATCAACATGAATTGGTGTGCCTACTAGGTCATGGCAAATGGCTAGACGATGATGTAAGTATCCTTACTATTTACATCTAAAATAGTTTTTGATTACCAATATTCATTAATAATGTATTTTTTCTCTTTGTTATATTATAGGTATTGGGCGCATATATATGATGTATAAAAGACCAAAATACGAATTCTAAAATGTATTTTGAGAATCCTTTTTATACCGGACTGTTAAAACGGGATGGTGACATTGGAATACATGGGGCTACTTATATGACGGAGATTGTCAGAAACTATGTGAAGCATAACATGGTAACATGCATATCCAATTTCAACATTGGTTTATTGAATTTTGTACATGTGTCCAACAGTACAAGTAATTGTTTATTTGATTGTAGATTTATCTTCCAAAAAATATCAAGAACTCACATTGGTGTTTAGCTATCATAAATATTGAAAAGACCAAAATACAAGTACTCGATTCATTGTGTTGGGAGTTCAACCAAGCTGACCACACTACTACGGTAAGTTACTATTGTATCTATAATTTGTAATCCCTGCATGAAAATGTTGAATATTTATACTTTGATCACATATATCATTTCAGCAATAATATATTTATAGCTACAAGGACTACAGTATCATCTCGACATTTTTAAAAGTCAAGAAAACATGATTAGTGATAATTGGAAAGACATCGATCTTACTAAATGGACGATTATGGAACAACTACATATGCCAATTCAGAAAGACAGGTATAGAGCACGTATGCTTGATGATAGCCATATAAGAAATTTTGTTGGTCATGTGGAGTACTCAGTTTTTTTAAATATGCAGTTCATCTTGTGGTCTATTTGTGCTTAAATTCGTGGAATATTGGAATGGATATATACTAACCCATCCGATTACACAGGTACCAATATCTTTTGTTTGTTAAAACATATATATTTGATTGGTGGTAATTTAAATTGTTATATGTATGATAATATATGTTGGTACCATGCAGGAAATTATTACTTCCTTTCGATATAAGATAGCCGCAATATTATTGTGTTGGAAAACAAACAACGCTCCAGCGACCACAATGATTGAAGAAAGTGATCATCAACGTCAGGAAAATCCAAGTGATGTTATAATGTCGGACATTCCATTTGATTAAATTCAATTAAAAGAACTTATCTCGTTATATATTGAAAACAATACCAATCACTGATGTTTGTGCTTTCTAACTTGATCCTACAAGAGTTAATAGGTTGACTTTGTAACTACATGAAATCAATTAATTCTGCAGAAACTTTAGAGTAAGTAATCTATTGAATATTGTTTTATTTTATTTATTTATTTAATACAAATGATGACATATATTATATTATTTTCCTTATGATAATGATTTGGAGGAAAGTGTGGGTAAAAAGCTCTATTCAATATCCTATTAGCTTAACTCTCAAAAAACTGCAAGAAATACTAAATGAAAAGTTGGCAATGGACGGCGATTGTTTCAATTTGGTTATACGGAAGATTGTGTCTGACGACATCCAAACAATAAACAAAAGCAGAGGGTTGTGATATGTTGGAAACGTACCTATAATTTTTGATGCTCCATGCTTGTTTAGTATCTACTTTGCTTTTCTTGTCCACACTTTGAGGTGTTTTTTACATGTTTTCTCGTACTAACCTATTAACAAGTTGCCATAGTGCCAGTTGCCTGTTTTCTGCTGTTTTTGGTTTCAGAAAAGTTAGTAAAGAAATATTCTCTGAATTGGACGGTACAAACGTAAAAGTCAATTACTTTCCGTGGGGAACAAGAAGTCCAGAGGAGAGCCGAAGGGGCCAGCCAGGGGGCCAGACCCACCCCAGGCGCGGGGGTAGGTGGGCCCGCGACTGGCTAGGGTTTGGTGGTCCTGGACGCCTCCTGGTCTCGCCCCTTCGCCTATAAGAATCCCCCAATGCAGAAACCCTGAGTACCCGATCAGAAATCCAGGAAACCGTCTGTAGCCGCCGCCACCATCGTTCCTAGATCGGGGGGATCTGAAGTTCTTCCCGGCACCCTGCCGGAGGGGAGATCATCCCGGAGGCCTTCTCTCCGGTATGATGCGTGAGTAGTTCCACCCTGGACTATGGGTCCATGTAGTAGCTAGATGGTTGTATCTCCTCCTTTGTGCTTTCATGTATAGATCTTGTGAGCTCCGTTCATGATCAAGACCTAATCTAGTTGTAATCATGCATGTTGTGTTTGCGGGGATCTGATGGATATTGAGATTATTATGTTGGTTAGATTAATGGTTTTGTCTTTATGATTCTATCATGTCTATGTTGTTTGTGATCTTGCACGCTCTCCGTTGCTAGTGGTTATCTTGGCCAAGTAGTTGCTAGTGACTCCAAGAGGGGGTATTTATGCTCGATAGTGGGTTCATGCCTCTAGTTTCCAAGGGAAGTGACAATACTCTCTTTGGTTGTAGATGTGTTGTTGCTACTAGGGAGAAAACAACGGTCTCTTGTTCATGGAACATGTGGACTGTTTACCTTACACACTTTGCTTAAAGCAGTTGTCTGTTGCTTGCAACTTAATACTGGAGGGGGTTCATATGATAACCTAAAGGTGGAAATCTAGTCATAGATGGAGCTAGATGGTGGTCTATGTATATTGTTGTATTTCCCAATCAACCTGATAGGATCTTTATGGCTAGTAATTGCATTGTTATGCCTTGCTCAGTTGTTGTCAATTGCCTTGCTGTAATTTATTTACCCTTCATGTCATGTTGTTTATCTAAGGAGAGCACCTCTAGTGAACTATGGACCCCGGTCCAATCTTTACCATTGATACATCTTCCACTGTTACTTGTTTACTTGCTGCAAACCATTACCTTACACGCAATACGTTTAATCATTTGTTACAGCAAACCGGTGAGCTTGACAACCTCACTGATTTGTTGGGGCAAAGTCTTGAGTTTGTGTTGTGCAGGTGTCCGCGTTGCTTGCAACACCTGTGTGATGCTTCCTTCCTCTTTCTGGTTCGATAACCTCGGTCTCAACTGAGGGAAGACTTGCTGATGTGCTCTTCACACCTTGCTCTTGGGGTTCCCAACAAGACTCCACATCAAGCACCAAGTTCTCTGGCGCCACCAAGGAGTCATCAACAAGTTTCTGGCGCTGTTGCTGGGGAGGCTAAGGACGTCATCACTAGGGGAGTCCTTCACTTCCTTTTTCTTTACTTTGTTTTTAGTTTGCTTTGTTTCTTTTTCTTGGTTTTGTTTGCCTCTTTTCAAAAAACCCAAAAAAATTAGTCTAGCTTGGTTTGCTTTCTTTATTCAAAAACACAAAAAAATTAGTTCCTGCTCTAGTTGCCACCTTGGTCTAGCTCACCATGTTGCTCGCCCAGTTCGCTCAGAAAAATCTTACAATAGGTAGTGGCTCCATAATTGGGAAAGATAATATTTAAGAATTTTTTAATTATGTTAGCAAGCATGAGGATATTGAGGATAAATCTATAGCAGAGCTTGCTCCTAATTATGAGATTGCTGCAGCTTCTCTAGTTCACATGTTGGAGGCTAGGTTTGTTAGCCTTAACCCCTTCATACAATTCTTGTTCCTAAAACTAAAAGAAGAGAACAATGTTGAAAAAAGGGAATTCATCCTTGAAACTTTATCAGAAGAATTCCATGATGTTGCTAGGGAGGACAAAAAGGTTTTTGAATGTTTAAATATGCTAGGTTCAAGTGTAGATGTTGTGGGTATTTCTGATAAAAACTAAGCCTAGAGAGGAATTCAATATACCCATACCCTTTAAGCTTGTTGGAATGCATGAAGCCTTTGAAAAGAACTTTGATTGGATTACCCCTAAAAATCTTTTTGATGAAGGTAGTAGACCAAAGAGAGATGAGAAAGGATCCTCCAAAACCCATTTGGATGAGATACCTTTCATAGTTGAAGATTTTGCAAGTATGAATGTTAATGCTTCCTCATTTGAAAATACTTGATTCTTCTTGCTTCTTGTGCCTAACTTAAAGGTGTTAAAGAAAAATACTTGTTGGGAGATAACCCAAGAGTTTCCTTGAGTCATGAAAGTTATTACTTCTTTAATGGCATCTCCTTATCCTTTTTGTTTTCTCTTTGTGCCAAGAATGACCTCTAATGAGAGGGAAGTAAGATTTGGGGAGTTGCTGTCCCAAAACAGATTTCTGTCCTCCACCAAAAACATTCATGAGGAGGCTTTGTAACTCGGATTGAGCTCCAAATTTACGAATAAATCCCCCAGTATGTTAGCTAACGTTCGTTATTTCAACACTTTTTGATTTAAGCAACAGAAGATTGTTCGAAAAAATTGGTTTCTACCTGCTGGTCTATTTTGACAGATTTCTGCCATTATTTGCATTTGCTTCTTATTGATTTATTTTTGAGTTCTCTTTAGATAAATTGAGCTTTTTGAAGGATTTACTACAGTAGCTTGTGTTTTTAGTGAAAAGACTTGCTGTTCCAAAGCTTTGCTAGTGGTCTAATATCTTTTGAATAAGCTAATATTGCTAATGAAGATTGTGTGAATTTTTATATGAAGGAAAAATTTCAGGTGTAGAGAGAGAATAATGCAATGATATGAATAATGGACAAAATCTCAATCTTGGTGGGTGCCACCATGGTGTCACCCAAGAATTATCCAAGAGGTACAAGCGTCAAAACTTGGGGATGCCCAAGGCATCCCCTTCTTCATCAATAAAAAGCTCAGGTCTGTCTAGACACTTCGTTTTTATTATTTCATGCACAGTTGTGTAGTTCTTGGAGCGTCTTAGTTTTCATTTGCTTTGCTTAGTTTGTTTAGTTTTATTAAGTAGTTTCGACCCCCGTTCTCGCTGTGTTGTTTTGCAAATAAGTTTGCTTGGTGTTTGGAAAGTAGTAAGTTCTTGCTTGAAGTGCAAGAGGAGCTTGCACTGACTGTGACTTAGACTTTAGCATGACATGCTAGGTGTTGTTTTAGCATTATGCTTAGTGATTATTGCTGTAGCATGTCTTGCTCCAAACAATTAGGATTGCTTAGTGTGCCTTGAAGAAATTATGCGTTGTTTTAGCATGCAAAAGCAAAGTATTGTGGTATTCTCCTTTGATGTTTTGCTTGGATTGACTTGGCACATGCTCACACCATGTTATGACTATGACAAGTCACCATTAGCCTCTATGATCATTTAGTCCTTGACTTGTAGTACCACTCTTTTCTTTGATTAGTTTTCTTTGTTGCACTGCATGATTATGGCCATTATTGCTCTCTTAGTTGGTTGCTCCCAGTCTTTTGCTAGCCTCCGTTTGTATGAGTAAGTTATACTCATGCCTCCAACTCCCAAGAAACCAAGTTATTCCAAAGTGTCCACTATAAACACATATGCATGACGTGTTACACCATTCCAAGTATATTCTTGTTTTCATCTATCTTCCAAATAAAAACTATTTTGTTATGTGAAAACTTAGTGATTAAATCCCTCATGAACTTGATGGCACACTTTATTCTTTGCCCCTAATAAACCTGAACCATTGTGACAACTTTGTTGTATATGCTTGCAATTATAAGTTGGAATTAGCAGAACCGTTATCATGGGGAACATTTTCAACATTGCACTTCTACCTTGTTATACTCAGTTAATATCATGTTCTTTTGTCTATGGATGTCACCTGTGTGAAATAAAGAGGGAACTTGTAAGTCCATGGAGTTTTTATTCTGTGTTAGAGAAATGTCTGGGCCGCTAGCCTAAGCCATGCCTAATCATGCTGGAAACTTGCAGCATCACCATAGTGACATCTATGAAGCATTCTTCTTATAAAAAAGAGACACATTGAGAAAAAATGAAAGAGAGAAAAAAGCACCATATTCCCATGGTACATAATAAGAATTGCTGAGACGCTCATTGCCTGCTTGCCTTGTCATTTTGGTTATGGGAAAGCACCTGTACCATGTGCAAGGGGTACCCCGTTGGCGGTTCTCAATGATATGCAAATAGTTACAGTGACAAGAACTTACCTGGACCCAAAGTTGAGTATGCATGAGGTGTGGCCCTCGTATTCAAGGGGCATGATATTGCCAACTTATACTTCATCAAGCATATACTCCAGCTTTGCCACTTTAACCTTAACCACTTCAAGATGCTTATGATAGGGGAAATGAGGGCTGAAAGCTAACAAGTACTGATGACCCACAAGTGTAGGGGATCGTAACAATCTTCGCGGGTAGTATTACCCTATTTATTGATTTGACACAAGGGGAGCCAAAGAATACTTGCAAGCCTTAACAACTGAGTTGTCAATTCAGCTGTACCTGGATATAGTTCTTGCTCACGGAAGTTTATCAGTAGCAACAATTTGTAGTAGCAACAGTAACAGCAACAACAATGGTAACAACAATAGTGAAACAGAAGCAACAGTAACAGTAACGGTAACAGTAGTATTCGAGTGCGGTAGGCATAGGTATGGATGGACGGGCGTTTCATGGACGAGTCTAAACATGTAACTTCAAAGAACTAGGGCATTTCAGATAAATAATAACAAGCATCCAAGTACTAAAAAATCCTAGGCATGTTCTCCAAATATAGTCATACGTGCTCGCAATGAGAACTTGCGCAACATCTTCTGTCCAGCCAGCCCGTGGCAGCGGGGCCTCTAGGGAACTACTGGCAATTAAGGTGCTCCTTTTAATAGAGCACCGGAGCAAAGCATTAACACTTTGTGAACACATGTGATCCTCACACCACAGCCATCCCCTCCGGTTGTCCCAATTATTGTCACTTTGGGGCCTTTGGATCCCTACAATGATATGTGTACACAACTTGCAGATAAGATCACAAACAATACTATCATAATGATTATAAATTCAGATCCGAGATCATGGCGCTCGGGCCCTAGTGACAAGCATTAAGCACAACAAGTTGCAACAAAGTCAAATAGCACTAATAGAGATACTAGGCACTATGCCCATAACAGATCTTATTCGATTACATGATAGAACTCATCCAATCCCTACCATCCCCAAGCCTATAGCGGGGGATTACTCACTCATGGATGAGGGAAACATTGGTGGTTGATGGAGATGCGTTGGTGATGACGATGGCGATGATCCTCTCCAAATTCCCCGTCCAGTCAGGGTGCCAGAACAGAGTTTCTGGATCCGAATCTTGGTTTCTCGTGGCGGCGGTGGAGCGGAACTCTTTTTGGAAAACTATCGACCCCCCTATGTTTTTAGGTCAGAAGGCAACCTATAGACGCGGAGGGAGGCCGAGAAGCTGCCTCGGGTGGCCAAACCTCCCCTAGGCGCGGGGTTAGTGGGCCCGCGCCTGGGGTGGGTCTGGGCCCCCCAGGCCTCCCCTCTGTCTCCCCTTCTGGCTCCGTGGATCTTCTGGTGAAATATAATTTTTGGCATATTTTCCGGGATTTTTCCTGATAGTTCATTTTCTGCACAAAAACAAGACACCAAGGTAATTCTGCTGAAAACAGCGTCAGTCCGTGTTAGTTGTATCCAAATCACACAAGTATAGGGGAAAAACAATAGCAAAGTGTTTGAGAAAGTAGATACATTTTGTACGTATCAACTCCCCCAAGATTAGCTTATTGCTTGTCCTCAAGCAATTCAGTTGAAAACTGAGTGCGATAAAAGAACTTTCACGAACACTTTGCTTCATATGATATATATATTCTCAGCACAGGAGTAGATGCTTAGACAATTCATAATAAAGAGTATGCAACTAAGTCTACTCAATATTCATTGCAAGCTATGAAGAGAAACCAACTTAATAATAATAAGTAGCATGAAACATAAACATAAGGAACATTCTAATGCTCATAATAAGGTATGATAGATGGTATCTCGCTTGCCTTTGTTTGAAGAGCACAATATAAATGCTGAGGCACCTCTGAAGTTCATATGAATACTAGAAGTAAAGATATCAGAGATACAAGCATCAAAGTCATGACATAATTAACCAAGTTTTGGAACAAACACAAGAATGGCAACTATGCTCTCAAGAAAGTGCTCATAGAATAAGTGGTGACACAACAAAGTTGTGAAAACGGTTTTGTGAAGGTTTGAAAGGCTTCCTAATGCTGAAAGGAAGGTACTCATTAGCTTTGAGATATCATTGCCCCTATCATAGGCATCTTCATCTGGTTAAGGTGAAAGTGAGGTCCACTCTGAATCATATGCTTGACATACCATAGACTGAAAATCCCAAGTCCCTTGAGTACGAGGGCCGCTTTGCATGCTACTCAACTTTGGTCACCTAAAAGTTCTTGTCATTGTAAATACATGCATATCATCGAGAACCGCCAACGGGTACCCCTTGCACATGGTACAGGAGCTTTCCCATAACCAAAATGACAAGGCAAACAGACAATCACACTACTAGGAAACTAGCTATAGATAGACATAGCTTCTGTGGCGCATGGTCCTGACCATGCGCCACAAAAGTTACCCAGTGGCGCATCCGGAGACATGTGCCACAGAACCACCAAACTTCTATGGCGCACCATCCAGAGCAATGCGCCACAGAAGTTTGGTGGGACCCACACCTGCCGTTGGACCATGAATCTTCTGTGGCGCATTACTCCAGATGCGCCAAAGAAGTTTGGTGGGACCCACAGCAGGCGGGGTCTCACCATGCTCTGACCAAACTTCTGTGGCGCATACAGGGTGATGCGCCACAGAAGTTTATATCTTCTGTGGCGCATATTGCGATATGCGCCACAGAAGATATATGTGGGCCCCACTCTCTGCTCACCTATGTACAAGCTTCTGTGGCACATTGTTGCATGTGTGCCACAGAAGAACAAACTTCTGTGGCGCATGTGTTTAGTATGCGCCACAGAAAGTTTCGTGCCTATCAGATTATTTTCCTCTTTTGCTTTTCCCGACTAAACAAGTACCAGTGGAGTAGGTAGAATATACTAGACAATCTAGTAGATAGACATGTGCAGTGGCATACATCATTGCATAATGCACATGCGCATAGCCTTGAACAGAAAAACAACAATGCCATACATCATTGCAAATACACAAACTACAACATTGCAAATCCCTTCAAAGAGCTGGTGGGGGCGATGGCGGTGGAAGATGCCGAACCTCCCTGTTCACGCGCGCCTGCAGCCTGCGGACGTGGTCCTCCATGGACACGTTGGGGTCGAGCACCGGCCGCCACCCGATTGGTTCCGCCATGCACGCCCTCTTCTCCGGAGACGCGAGCACGGCGTACAACCTCATGGCCTTGTTGTAGAGGGCCTCGTGCCGCAGTCTGGCCTCCTCCTCGATTAGGTTGACCTCTAAATCCCGCGGCGGCTGACTCCGAGCACTGCCCCTTGACCTCGCCCCTCCACTACGAGTAGGCTGCAGGGAACGCGAGCGGGCTGTGCTCTCTAGCGAGTCTGTCGACGAGTTGTGGGAAGAAGACATGAGGGTAGGTATGTTGCTTTGGACAGGGAGTGTGGCATATATATAGAGGGGTGTCATTAAAGAGCTCTATCTGCCACCTTTATTTGGTGCAGATCTGTGCCTTAGTGTTCTGTGGCGCATGGGTCAGACATGCGCCACAGAAGTTTAACCTTCTGTGGCGCATAACCACAGTATGCGCCACAGAAACCTGAGTGCCGAGCCCACAGGTTCTGTGGCGCATTCGTTGGCCATGCGCCACAGAACATTGAGTCAGGGCCCACTTGGCCCACTGCACCCTATGGCCAAGGTTCTGTGGCGCATGCAGCCTCTATGTGCCACAGAACCCTTCGACCAGATCTGCACAAAGGTGGCAGCTTTGCGTCCTCCTCTCTCCCACCATCGATTTCACATCCTTCTTCCCCTCCTCCCAGCTCATCTTCATCCTCTCTCCCACCCCATTGTGTCTATACTTTTGTATATTTTGTTGTATTTAAACCTACTATAGTTGATAGATTGGCTAGGGAAAGTCTTTCTCCAACTAGTTGATCTAAAACACACCTACTTTTCTCCTCCACATCTCTATTTGTGTACTATTATCTCTCTATAGATCTATTGATCCACACTCTCTCACATCGCACTCTCGAGTCGGTATTCTATCTACCCGGTGAGTAATTGTCCATGAATATGCATGTTTTGTAGGTGTAAAGCTTGTTGCGCGGGCGGTGTGTATATGCGATGCATGCATGGCGCGAAGATGATGTTTGTGCATGAAGCTTGTGTGGTGCATATATGCTTGCATGGGAAGAAGATTCTTGTTTTTGCTTGTCTCTGTCCCGGTGTGGTGCATGGATGTTTGCCGAAATGCTGATTCATTTCCATTTTGACAAATTTTTGCACCACCCATATGTCCTACTTTTAGGAAAGGTCATGCTGAATTTTTCCGGCGACGACCATGCATCTGTGTTTTGTGCGTGTATATTTTTAATTAACCTACTCTCTGTCTTTTTGCACTATATGTGCATACCGCGCAGGCTACCATGGTCGTCAGCATGAGCGAAGGTCGAGTTACTAGGTATAATAAAGACGCCAAGGCGGACATGATTCGGAACAACAAGACCCAGATAAGATGTCCATGTCGAACATACAAACTCCAGCGCTGGATCGACCCTGATTCTAGACAATTGGAGGATCACCTTCTCAGGAGAGGTTTCATGCGTGACGACTTCGATGAGGAGCTGGCAGTAAATGGTGTTGGTCATCATGAAGACTTGGGCGAGCGAGAAGACGAAGAGTCTCCCGACGGGCATGGTAGTGATGACGAAGAATATACCGGCGACGGGCATGATCATCTTGACAAAGAAGGAGATGTCGACGGGCATGACCATCATGAAGAAGGAGAAGAAGAGAACACCCAGACGCTGCTAACTTCGGTGTTTAGGAATCCTCATGTTCAGGAACTGCTTCTCAAGGAGACGAGCAACGCCAAAGCTACAACCAGAGAGAAAGCCAAGCTGGCACAAATGGAGTTAGATGGGATGATTCCATTATATCCTGGGTGTCGGCCCGAGGATACACGCCTGAGTGTAACGCTCAAGGCTCTAGAGATGAAGGCGGAACACAAATGGACCGACGTGAGCTTCAATGCTAACATGGAATTCTGGCACGATCATCTTCCTAACGGGAACACATTGCCAACAAGTATAGAGGAGGCCAAGAAAATTGTGTGCCCTCTTGACCTACCGCACGTTAAATACCACGCATGTATCAATGATTGCGCACTTTATTGTAACGAGTACGTGGAGAGAACCACATGTCCGGTGTGCGGCCATGGACGGTACAAGAGAGGGAACAAGAAAGTTCCTCGAAAAGTGGTATGGTACTTTCCTATCACTCCTCGTCTACAGAGATATTTCATAGATCCTAAGGAAGCAAAGGTAATGCAATGGCACGCGGAAAGGGAGAAACCCGAAGATGATCCAGAGAAGATCAAGATCCTAACACACCCTTCAGACGCTAGCCAGTGGAATGAATTGGACATCGAGTTCGAAGAGTTCGGGGGCGATGCAAGGAATGTCAGGCTGGGTATGAGCACCGATGGACTCAATCCTTTTGGCAACCAGAGTAGCACGCATAGCACCTGGCCCGTGTTTGTATGGCCGTACAACATCCCCCCTGGTTCTGCACAAAGCAAAGGTATGTACACATGAGCATTCTTATTCAGGGGCCGAAACAGCCAGGTGTCGATATGCATCTTTATCTCGGGCTATTGAAAGAGGAGTTAGCCACGTTGTGGGAGACGCCAGCCCATACGTGGGACGCCTACACTAAAGAATATTTCCCTCTAAGAGCTGCGTTGCTCACGATGGTCCAGGACTATCCTGGTTACGCATATGTATCAGCCCAGGTGAACCACGGACACAATGCATGTGTCAAGTGCATGGATAAGACCCCGCATCTCCAACTACCCAAGGATCCCGGGTCTTCGAAAACCGTGTTCCAAGGGACTCGAAAGTGGCTTCACATGGATCACCCGTGGAGAAAACACGGTGACCTGTTCAATGGTAAAGACGAGCTCGAAAGAGCCCTGTGTACGAGGAGCGGCGAAGAAATTGAGGAGCTTCTGAATAATTGGGATGAGTGCCCAGCGCCTGGGAAGAAGCGACCAAGGACAAAGCCGCTTCTGGGTGTATGGAAAGCGAGGTCTGTTTTCTAGGACCTGCCGTACTGGAAGGTCCTCCACACGCCCCATAGCCTTGATGTAATGCACATCACGAAGAACGTTACCGAGAGTCTTCTTGGCACTCTCCTCAACATGCCGGAGAGGACCAAGGATGGGCCGAAAGCAAGAAATGACCTGAAATTGCTTGGCATCAAGAAGGAGCATCAAGAAATTGCTTGGCATCAAGAAATGACCTGAAATTGCTTGTCATCAAACGGAAGGGACTCAGGGTCGCCGCAAAAGGGTTAAGAAGAATGAGGTGGTTGTGCTTCGCGATGCCTGCTTCACTCTATGTTTGGAGGAGATCGAGCATTTTTTAAGGTGCCTCCTAGGAGTTAAAGTTCCTCACGGTTACTCAGGCAACATAAGCAGGTATCTCGACGTAGTGAAGAAGAGGTTCAGCGGTATGAAGTCCCACGACTGTCACGTGATGATGACACAGATACTTCCAGTTGCCATACGAGGGATAATGGACGAGCACGTCCGTGAGACGCTGTTTGGCTTGTGCAACTTTTTCGACGTCATCTCTAGGAAGTCGATCGGCATGAAGCAGCTTGACAGGCTACAGGAAGAGATCATGGTGATACTATGCGAGCTCGAGATTTACTTTCCGCCCGCGTTCTTCGACATCATGGTGCATCTACTTGTCCATGTCGTCGATGACATCATCCAGCTCGGGCCGACATTCCTGCATAACATGATGCCGTTTGAAAGGTTGAACGGTGTAATCAAAGGGTTCGTTCGCAACAGGTCCCGTACAGATGGAAGCATAGCCAAGGGCTTTGTGATCTACGAGTGCATCTCTTTATGCCAGAACATCTATCCACCGAGAACGAGGATGTTGGAATACCCACCAAGAAGCACCTCGGCAGGCTCGCTGGGTATGGTCACCGCGAGGGCCACCGCTCACTGCATGTCGGCATTGCTAATCGACGCGCCGACTTTGCCAGGGCACACCGAGTCGCACTACAACACATTGAATTAGTCAGCCCTTGGGTGGAAGAGCACAAAAGCTTGATCGAGCAGGAGTACGTGGACCGGGCCCGCCCGAGGAAGAAAGGAGACGTAACAAGAGAACACAACTCCACCTTCACGGGTTGGTTCAAGAAAAGGCTGCTGGACAATCCCCCGCAGACGCCTTCTACGGAAGATCAACAACTCATATTCTCCTTGTCACAGGGCCCAGCGCATAACGTAAAGACCTATCAGTCCTACGACATCAACGGTTACAGATTATACACCGAGGAAAAGGACATGAATAGCGAATATCAAAACTCAAGAGTTACTATGATGTCCTTCGCCAATGACGAGACTACTATCATGGAAAGATTCTACGGAAGGATCGAGGAGATATGGGAGCTCGACTACTATGGAGATACGGTACCGATGTTCCGTGTTAGATGGGCCAAGAACGTCGAAAAAGAAGGCCGATATTTCACCACCTGCGTTATACCAGATGCCAAGTCGGCAAAGAAGGCCTCCACGAAAAATGAGCCATGGATACTCGCTAGCCAAGTTGATCAATGTTTCTTTATTACCAACCTGTCAAAGCCCAGTCGTGTTGTAGTTAGGAGGGGCAAGAGGAGCATCATCGGAATGGAAGGATCCGCCAACGAGCAAGACTTCGACAAGAATGGCGATCCGAAGATCGAAGAGGAGTTCGACAAGTACTTCGACATGCCTACTACTACTACAGTAAGTAGAAAGACCACACTACCTACTAAAGGTTGTCCGTTCACGAGAAGAAATCTCATAGTGCCCGGGCTAAAGTATTCAACCGCGAAGAAAAAAGGCAAGAAGATTGTGAAGATAGGCTAGATAGCTAGCTCGAAATATCACACGACGATGTGTGATCTTTTTTGTGTATTAGTTAAAGACTAAAAATATATCGTGATATTCGTGTGGATATACAAATTCACATGTGTTTGTGACAAGCACAATATATACAATAATTTGGGGAGTGTTTTTTAATAAATATACATGTGTATGTGCTTGGTTTTAAATATATTAGTAACATATAATTTTGAAAAAAAGAAAAAAAAGTGACCCAGCCAGGATTCGAACCTGACTGGGAAATGTTTGTCTATGCATCATAACCACTGGGCCAATCTATGTTTGATGTCCAACTACAGCCTCACGTCGATTTTGACTAAGTGCCAATGTTCTGTGGCGCATATCACTCGCATGCGCCATAGAAGTTTCAACTTCTATGGCGCATGCGAGCGATATGCGCCACAGAACATTGGCACTTAGCCAAATAACTGTTCGCCCCCTTCCCCTTTCTATCCCCAACCTGCTTACCTCTCTCGCGCCCGACGAACCCTAGCGCCTCCTGCACGCACCCTAGCACCGCCCACACGCACTGAAGGAGGAGGGAGCCGTCGCTGCTGTCGGAGACCGTGGAGGAGGAACCCTAGCCGCTGTTGGAGCCCGTGGAGGAGCAGGCGCAGGAGCCCGTGGTGGAGGAGGAGCCACCGCCGGAGCCTGTGGAGGAGCAGGAGAAGGAGCCCGCCCACGCCACCTCGCCATCCACGCTTCCTCGCCGTCCACGCCACCTTGCCGTCTACCCCTTGGTGAGCATCGCCCATTTCTCCCCTCCCCTCTCTCTGTTCTTCTCCTCCCAGATGCAGTTCTTCTCCTCCCCTCTCCCCTCTCTCTCTGTTCTTCTCCTCCCAGATGCAGTTCTTCTCCTCCCCTCTCCCCTCTCTCTCTGTTCTTCTACTGCGGCTAATTAACATGACTGTGGCTAAGATTCTGATCATCATCATGATCACTTCGTGTCTCGTGTTTGCTTAACATTCTCTTGCTTGTATCGCGGTGGCTGATTGCTATGCATACTGTTCTCTGTAGTTAGATGTCCACCAGACAAAGAAGGCTGCAATTTGAAAAGGACTGAATGAGATTCATGCACTTGCTTCAAAAAAAAGTTTGAATGGGAAATTCTCTGTCTGAAAATGAAAAATCTGGTATAGAGGTTATGTTTTGGGTCTACTGCAGCTAATTTTCACATAAAATTGTTTTCCAAATTTTGCATGGAACAGTCAACTGGACTAAGTAGACGAAAAACTGAAATCTCCTCTCCTGAAAAATCTGGTACAGAGTTTGTTTGCAAGCTTGGTTAGTTACTTTTCTGTTACATCCCACTTTGTAGCTTCTATTCTAAAATAGAAGGCAATGGTTTTGCAATTGCATGGAAAAGAAAGAAGCAAGAACAGATTGAGGCAAACAAACAAGCGAACAAAGCAAGAAGGCCAGCTGCAGATATGAAACGATAGTGTCCATACAAGAAATTACCTTGTTATTAGTAGGCCAACTGGTTGGAGCTTGCTTCCAGGCTAGCTAAGATGAGATCGAGCCGAGAAAACATTAGTGTCTGCTTCTTCCTTCCATTCATTCAAACCTCTAGGAAAAGTCGTGGCTGGACTTTATAATTTGCATTAGCAGACCCAATATACTATACTATATAATTTGCATATGTAATCTCTATTGCTTCCGATGTCCCATGTAAGTGGAGGGTGATTGCAAGCGCTGCAGGTCGTAGATTTTCTTTTCCCATGTAACTTGACTAGATACATTCGTATTTAGATGAATCTAGTATATTTTGGCTGGAGCTTCGTCTTAGTTCTGTTCACAGATAAAACATAGTACAACATCGTGTAAACCACACGCAGATAACTGTGATGGTATTCATGACGTAGGATTGTTTGAGATTTGTAACTGCAGCATAAGTAAGTTTATGATGTTGTTTATGCTGTGGTTTAACCATCATAAGAAAACAGATTGTATATGCTGTTGTTTATGCTGCTATTTATGTATATTGAGATAACTTGTGAATTTCTCTTTAGCAAACAGATTGGTGCTAATGTTACATTGGTGGTGCTGCTGTTTATATCAAATGGTGGTGCTGCTGTTTGTGTACATGATATGGTGCTAATGTTGTTATTTATATGAATTGGTGCTAATGTTGTTATTTATATGAAGTGGTGTTGCTGCTGTTTGTGTACATGATATGGTGCTGCTACTGTTTTTGTATATGAAATGGGGCTGCTGATTGATGATGGATGATGGGGTTGCTGTTTATGTACTTGATTGATGATGAATGAGGTCAATGGGGTTGTCAATGGGGATGGGTTTTTTTTTCTTGCAGGGATTTCAATTGAGTTGCCCGTTTCTCCCGAAGTGTTGATTCACTTCCGTTTCGGTTGAGAAATGGGCACTCGTAGGTCCAAAAATTAGCAAAGGTCATGCCGAATTTTTCGGTCGATATTTGTGCTAACTTTTTGCCTCTTTTTTTAGTAATAAAGCGCAAACATGCCGACTAATGACGAGGCCGGTCCTTCTAAACAAATGAGCATCGAGGATCTAGCCCGAGAGGCCAACAAATCATTCAGGGGGCCGTCCCAAGAGCATGAGGAGGCGGAGGAGATGAGAATGACACCACCACCGACGACCATCGTCGGAGGTGCTGGGGGCGAGGAAGATCCAGATTACGAGGGGGACAACGACGACTATGATGGAACTAGTGAAGGCGGGGAGGAGAGTAACACCATCACGGATGGTGGCGAGCGCACAGATGGTGGTAGCGGCAACCCGGCCACCATACAGAAGAAGAAGAAGAATAAGGATATTAAGGATAGGAAGCCGCAAGTGCTCGCCAACGTCTGTGATGAGTTCACAGAGGTCACAGAAGGTGGACAACCCATTGCACCTTCATCGATTGCCTACGGGTACGGCATGCCACTCGGGTGCATCGTCCGGGAAAGCATGTCGATCAACACATCGTACATCCGACGTAATCATGCTTTGGTCGAGAACCACCTTAAGAAGCTTCACAAGCGATACACATTCCCAGAGAAGTTCAGAAACCTGGAGAGTAATAAGAACCTGGTGAACAAACTAGCACTGACAAAGATGAGCAACGCCTTGAGCAGCTGGAAAACCCGGGTAAAGAACAACATTGACAAAGGTGAAAGCTAGGAGACTATAAGTAGGAAAAATACGATGCTCGACGAAGAAGAGTTCAAGATATTCAAGGCGGACATAGATACCGCTGCCTATAAAGCATGGACTGAGTGGGGAAAGACTATGCGAGAGAAGAACATAGGTAACCACCGGCTTGGAAGCGGCAGATACAGAGGGAAACAACCCATTTGGGACAAGGAGGACGCCGAGCTTGAACGCCCAGAGGGAAACAACCCATTTGATACCTGCAGATCCGACAATTTGTCCGAGCCCGCTACTACCTGGACCCTGTTACAGGGGAGTTCGTCACTGAGGACCCGGATGTGAAGGCCTTTGATCATGAGCTAGTAAGGAATTTACCGTGGATCTCTCATTAAAATAATTAAGCCAAGAATCTGAATGCATGCATGGGTGCACCTCTCCTTGTATCTCTGCAGGAGAAGGAATTGAACGCTAGCAAGGACTTGTCGTCCCAAGATTCGGCGGCGGAGCCATGGGACACGGTTTTTAACAGGGCGACGAACACTTACAAGAAGAGGGAGAAGAAGTTGCCGCCAAAATCAGCTGGCCGTGTGTCCGGCTTCGGCACAAACATGAAGTTTACCGAGTACTGCAAAGAGGACGCAAAGAAGAGGAGGGAGAGGAAGAACCAGTCGGCGGCTAAAGATAAAGCCGAGGTTGAAGAGTTGAAGTTGAAGGTGAAGACATTAGAGGCAAAAGTGGACGAGAAAGCAATGGACAAGTTATTGGAGGAGAAGCTTCGCGCGATCATCCCCCCTGGGTTGATGGAGGGGCTAGCTGTTTGGAATGCGGGAGGTCGACAGGGGCCGATAAACGTGCCCAGCTTTAGCGGAAGCAACTCGAGCATCAACGTTAACGCGTCGCCGGACTTGGTGACCCCGCCCGCCACCATTTCCAGGGCACAGCCGCAAGAGCTTGTTGTCGCACAGCTGCCCCCTGTTGCTCCCGCCAAAAATACCAGTATCGCACAGCCGGCGGTGGCACCAGTACCGCGGGAGAATGCTGATGATAGGCCTGCCGCCAAGCTCGGCCGTGTGTCGACATTAGCCGAGCTCAACGCCCTCACCAAGGTAACTAATATCATACTCCGCTTCATCTTCTTTATGCGCCTTTGGTGATTGCCACCTCGATCCTGATGCCCAACACATATGTGTCGATATTTAGGACGCTGCTTGCATACTACTCCACAAAGTTGCCGACGGCGAGTTGAAGGATGTTGCCAAGGGCAATATCATACAACCGGCGAACCGCAGGATGCACAACAATGCAATGGACGATGCCGTGATGAGGGTCCGGATTGCTCGGCTGTTGCCAGGGTGCGATGACATGGACCCCCCTTTCAACCTCAGGGAGCCGACGAACACAAGACCCTTGCAGAATGCCACGGCTGGCCCTTGACATGGCCGAAGAGTCAGATTCATCTTACGGGGCACCTAAGCGCCACCTCGATCGCCCGGCCACCACCTTGGATGCCACCTGTCACCGGCTCCACCTCGATCGTCCGACCACCACCTAGGAAGCCACCTGTCGTCGTCGCCACCACCAGTCACCACCAACAACTGTTGGGAGCGTGTGGGCCGCCCCAAGGCGATGCCGCCATCGCAACGCCAGCACCGTCGCCCCCGCCACCACCATCACCACATGGCGGCAACAACGATGATGATAAAGAATTTGTCAACATCGACGACTACATCAACACCGGCGCCGGCATAGGATTGTACATGCCTGCTGTGGATGAAGAACCCTTCATCGCTCGCGAGGGTCAAGGTGGGCGTCCCACTACATGCACACAACGCCTGGTCTTTGGAGGTTTATCTCAAGAGACGCCTCCGGCCGCCATCAACAGGAGAAACCAGTTGGATTCATCTTTAGCCCTGACACACTCCAAAAGGCGGCCGTTGAGCACTTAGCATCCCTAGTGGAGGAGCCTGCTCAGAAGACAAAGAAGCACATGAAGAGAGGTAAGAAAGCTGAGAGCCAACCTCCTCTGAAGAGGATCCGGGCTAAGGATGACGTCGTACCTGCCCGTGAGGATGGTTGCCGAGGATACATATAGCCGGTGAAGCGATACTGACACCGTATCTGCTTCGCCTTGCTGGTGGACATATGCTCGCTTTGAGTGATAGTATCAAGACACTAGAGGGCATTCTTCTTAAAGACAAAGATCCAAATTACCTGGTTTTCACTGTCAAGGTGCCATCAGAAGTGGACTTCGTCCATGAAGCCCCCGCGGACGTGTTCTTCATATCGTACGAGGACGTCTTCAAGCTGTTTCTCTCGAAACGGCTGGACTATAACATGGTCTGCCTATGCACGCTCAATCTGGTGATGAAGACCAAGAGAGAGCAGACCCCCTACATCGCGATAGTGGATCCCTACTACATGCGTGATAGCCAGTTGAGGAAAGGATCTGAGACGCGTGCCAAGGCGACGGTGTATCTCGAGAAGTTCATGGTGGAACACAAGAGGACGAACACGCTTCTTTTGCCTTTCTTTCCCGAGTAAGTACACACACCCCCTAGCATTGTTAACTTAGGATTTCTTATAGCTTTCTTCCTTTGCCCTTTTCCAACATCCCGTTTCAATCGTGTTGTGCAGAGACAAATACTGCACACTCATCGTCATTTGCACAAAGTACTCGATAGCATCGTATTTCGACTCGGCGAGTAAGAAGAAGAAGGACTACACCAGAATAAGGGGTGTTTTGAATGAGGCTCTCGAGGGCTACGCTAAAAAGGGATGCCCCTTCGTCAACAAGGGGGAATGTATCAAGGATGACAAGCACGTGTTCAAGCATATGCTCGAGTTCCCCTGCGTCAAGGAGCCGGCTACTGGCGGCGCCAAGGAGGCCTTCTACGCCATGCATCACCTTAAAGGGTTTGTCCGGGATTGCCAGAACCTAACTCTACCATCTAGTTTCCGAGCATGGGACGAAAATTTGGCGCGAAGGGACGATGATGATCTTAGAGAAGACTTCCAACGCATCTAGGTTAAGTTGTCGGAAATCATCGTGGAAGATGTCAACACGAGGGGAGGGGTCCTAAAACACATAGAGGGTTGACTAAGAGGGAGATTGAAAATATTCTTCGTCAACAGGGTGACAACAGGACGTGGATGACGAAGGATGGCTATCTACCATTCCCGAAGCCGAGCGTTAGCAGTTCTCAACATTGATCGATGTGTGCGCCTAGAATTATCATAGATGTCTGTGTGTAGTGTTGTGTCACAAACTATATACTACCGTGGTCGTATGTTGTAAACTTCACTATTGTGGTCGTTGTCGTCGAAGTTCTATGATTATGATCGATGTGCTATCTTCTATATTTACTGATCTTTTGCTTTAGTTTATGTGAATATATATGCATGTGAACCAATTTAGTTCTTTCTGTTGCATGATTTACTAATATGCCTTATCTATAGAGATGACGAAGTGGTACGTGGTGTACAAGGGTTGGGTTCCAGGAGTCTACGATGAGTGGGAGGACTGTCAGAAACAGGTGAACAAGTTTAGCGGCAACAGCTACAAAGGATACGCGACTCGAGAGGAGGCGGTAGCCAAGTGGAGGAACCACCTATGGAAGGAGAACCGGATGAAGATATTGCTCTTGCTCACCGTCGTCATAGTTGTATTCTGTTTGATTCTAGTGTAGGCGAGATGAATACTTCATTTGTAATGTGATGAGATGGTGAACTTTGTAACAAACCACTTCATTTGACTTGTATTGTAATGTGATGATCACTTGTCTATCTCGTTCGGGCTCTAAGTAGTGTGATGGCACTATATTCATGTTTGTATTATATTTGTTTTTATATACTAAGTCAAATATAATGTTTCTGTATAATACTGTATAATACCTGTATAATATTGTATATTTGGACAAGTTTCAATTTTGTTTAATACCTGATACTCAAACCAGTGGCGCATTGTTTTAACCTTCTGTGGCGCATTGTCCATAATGCGCCACTGAACATAGTCCTGTGGCGCATCAACAGAAATGCGCCACAGAAGTATCATGACTTCTGTGGCGCATTTCGGATGCGCCACAGAAGTTTTTATCAGTGGCGACGTAACAATGGCGTCCCAGCCATGCGCCACAGAAGATCAATACTGATGCGCCACTGATGAAGGATTTCCTAGTAGTGTGAGCATCTTAGCAATCTTTTTATTTACCATATGCATAGCTTTTTATTGAAGAAGCTTCATAGATGATCATTATAGTGATGCTGCAAGTTTCCACCATGATTAGGAATGGCTTAGGCTAGCGGCCCAGGCGTTTCTCTAACACAACATAAAAACTCCATGAACTAACAACTTCCACTTTTATTTCACATCGTCGACATCCATAAACAAAAGAGCAAAGTATCAACTGGATATAATTATCCAAAAAGTGTTGAAAGCGTTCCCCATGACAGCACAGTTCTGCTGACTCCCAATATATAATAAGCAAGCATATAACTTTCATGGACTAGCAACAAAACAGGACTAACTATGGCATGAAAGTGATACAAGAACTCTGAGGCAAAATAAATCATCGAGGCTTACTGACTATTGATTAGTAATATGCATGTGTGAGCATGCGCCAAGTCGATTCACATGAACAGTCGGAGGAGGATACCACAGTGTCATACCAAAGTATGAATATGACATGCTACAAACTATTAGCAAGATGGAGCTAATCATAGACAAGCAAGAACTACTAAGCATCCATAATGACATACACTTTACACAAATAGGCTAAGCATGCTCACAATGATGAGTATATGTACAAAAATGAAACAAATAGAGTTTGTTACCAGCCTCTTACCACACCTCGAGTTGTCTTAATCTTCATTATTGCCCTTCACTTCTGTGACTTGAATAATTAACATGAAACCAAAATCCACTGAGGACGGCTGAACCCTACAAAGAACTCACAAAACCAAAGAAGAACAACAAATATTTTTGGTGTTTTCAATTTTTAAGAAACAAGCAAACAAAGAAAAACCAAGCAAACAAGAAGCAAACAAAACAAAGCAAAATCTTTTTGGATTTTTCTTTTAAGGCAAACCAAAGCAAAGAAACAAAGAAAACAAACTAAGAGAAACAACGAAAATATTTTTGGTATTTTTGGGTTTTTAGAAAGAAGCAATAAAAGCGAAAAAGAAAGAAAAACAATGGATATACAAAGAACCGACCGAACATGATATATATATATATATGAGTGTGATGTCGGTATACCTCTCCCCAAGCTTAGGCTTTTGGCCTAAGCGGGGCTCAATAACACGGATAGTAACCCCATGCTGGTGGGTCGTCATAGGAATGATCATAGTCAGGCACCTGTGATGAAGAAGAAGACGCGCCCCAATCAAATGAGGGCTGCTGGTATGAAGACTCTCCCAAGTTGGAGGGCTGAACAGAATTGTCTTCGGCATCCTCTTCAACATTCTCTTCTAGCTGGGAGAGTTCCCCAACATATGTGTTAACATCCTCCTCCGTAAGTGACCATCCTTTCCTATTATCAAAGTTAAACAAAGCAGGTGCAGGCAAATAAACTATTTTGTCACTCCTACCTTTTCTCCGACCTTGCTAGACAAAAGATAGTTCATATGGCAAACTTCTCACATTAGCCCCCAAAGAAACAAAACCATGCTGAATCATGGATTCAATATCAAGCCTCTCTAGGGAAAACTGAAAATCTGAATAATGAGGCTCTAAACCATGGAAAGCTAGAAACTTAGAAGCAATGAGACCTCCACAAATTCTACCCTTCTCGTGGTTGGTGGTGAGATGGTGAGCTATCAAAGAACCCAAACTATAAGAACTATTCCTATTCAGAGCAGCTGCAATAAAATTCTACAACTTTCTAGCAGTCTTCTAGCAAGAACACACTTGGTGATTGTAACATCCCAAAAATATTAAACTTGGATCATCAAACTCTAATCATCAAAATTAGGGTTAACAAAAAACTTTTCAAATTAAAAATATGAAAGCATGCATATGTGTAAGCATCACAATTTGGATTCTTTTGAATTGCCATGCTTTTGTGTTTATTTGCTTGTAAAATAAATCTTAGGTGAAATAAACATCATCTAAAAAATACCCACACTTTTCCCAAAGACAAACAAATCAAAACAAACAAAATAAGTGAATGGTCACTTTGGCCAAATTAACTCCCATGTCTACTTGGGCTATCTCTAACTTTCACAACTTAACAGAAACTTGTTTGGAGCTTTACACCCCTTGATAGTACTCATAACAAGGTACCAAGGCCCACCTTGTGATCATCCAAAAACATTTGAATGCATAGTTTAAATGAAAGTTTAAAATTGAATCTATATCATATGGGAAGATCCCACTTTTTCAAAAACCACTCAAACAAGCTCAACTTTCAAAACCCAAGCATCCACAGTATCACCAGTACATGCCTAGCACACCCACCAAAAATCTTTTCAAAATTTCAAAACATGAGTTCATGCGGCCATTTCATCAAACACCTTGCTGATGCAAATCAAACAAATCCTAAACACTATGGTGTGCAGTGATTCTGGCCTAACTTGTTCCCTCTCTGGACACCACTAGCCTTAGTAGATCATCTGACAACCTTAACTAATCACTAGAACCACTGTAAGCTGGCCATTTTCATCAATGGTGAACAGGCCGAGAGCACCATTGCCACCCCATAGTCGACAGCAAGCTACAAGCAGCACTAGCCTCGCCAACCTTGTCTGGGAGAAAGCTAGCATCCCACCGCCACTCCCTGTCCCAGCCGCGAGCAATGCCAGCCACTGGTCCACATGCCCGAGCCATGCCAAGCCGCTCTGCAAGCATGCCGATAGAGCGTCCCGTGCGCCACGCTCGACCAGCACCCACAGACCGCGTGCCGCCCTTGCCGCGTGCACGCCTGATCACCACCGTCCCAACAACCCCGCAGACACACCCGTTTGCCACCGCGCGGACCACACGAGTTGTGCGCCATTAAAACTTCCGTCGGGCACGCGTAGAGCATCGCAGCGTTCCGACCGATCAGCACCGCCCACGCCTCGCCACCACACCGTTGAGCTCCACCAGGGAGCACAACACCGCCCCTACCGTCGCCCACGCTGATAGCCCTCTGCGCCGTCGACCACGACGAGCTCAGCTTGCGCCCGTCGGTTCCCTCTCGCCACTATAAATAGAGGCCTCCCCCGCTCGAATTCTTCAAACTATTCCACTCCCCTCTCACCTAGAACCACCCCACCCCATTCCTGGAGCAAGGCGAGTAGCACATCGCCGGAATTTGGTCGGAGCTCACCGCTGCTGGAGAAGAAGGAAGCCATCGATTGGAGCGGCCCTAGGAGGAGCTGCCGGTACCAGGAGGTTCGCCGTCGTCGACTTCGTCGTTCGCCCGCATCGCCGACCTTTGCCTGAGCCCCGGTGAGCCTGCCACGACCCCCACCTGCTGCGTTAGGGTTCTATCTCGCCGGCGCTGCCCGACGTGGACGATGAGCCGTAGCCGTTCGATTAGACTTAGATCATGTGGTCGATATCGCCCCGTACCGCTTCGCGTTTAAAGAGCCACTGACCAGTAGACCCCCCTGTCAGTTGCGTCTCGCTCCGTGGAGTGACACTGGGCCGGCCCATTTCCCCTTCCCGCGCAGCCCACTCGTTTGAATTTAGATTTTTCTATTTTCATTCAAACACAGTTCTGTACCTAGTTTCAAAAATCAACCCAACTTGATTCAGTGAACCAAATTGAATGAAACCAACTTTGTTAGAAAGGTTTTGAAATGCTTAATCCAATACCATTGGATTCAAATGATTTGGATCTATAGATCACCCTTGGTAAAAATAACAAGGCAGATGCTTTTCTGCCTTCAAACATTTTTCAAATTTAAACCATAATAGCTTTTGAGTTGATTCCAACTCTCAAAAATCACATTTGATCATACCTTTCATAATATATAAAAATATATGGGTTTACTTACAGAAATAATGTCCAAGTAATAAAAGAATGTCACCTAGGCATTTCTAGTCACTTTATTTATTTAAAATAAAAGGGTTAAACCTTATTAAATTGTGACACCACTTTAAATCACATTACCACGTACTAAAATATGTGGTGATGACATGTGTGAATATGATCCCATGTTTGGTTTGGAGAGTATTAAATCTTAAGTAGTTTTAGTAGAAATTACTTTTCTAAAAATAAAATCAATAAGACAAATGCTTTAGTCTTGTAATGTTAGTGATGATTGAAAGTAGTTAAGTATTGTTTGGTGATTGTGTACCTCGTATTTATTTATAGACGCTAGTACCGACCAAGGATACGAGGAGGAAGGAGGATACTACGAAGAAGAAGCCGAGGAGAACTTCAACCACTGCTCTGCACAAGGCAAGCCTAATAGTACTAGTTGAATGGGCAAGCTAACACTTGCAATTATGAAAGTATACAACCTATGCAATGCCCTAAGCATGCTTGGTTGGACACATTTGATGATACCCAATCCTAGTTTTACTTGCAAGCTTCTACTTTATTTCTTTATCAAGGCTATTACTTAGAGTTTACTTAAGTAGATTGTAGATACTAGAAAGATAATTGAAGGTTGCATAAAGAGCATAAAATTTGTCCTAAGCTAGATAATCTTGATGTCATCCTAAGGCATAAGATTGAACTTAGATAAAACTCCACTTGTTTACCACCCCTCATTAGTACTCACCCCTCATTAGTGCTAAGCATAAAAATTGATCAACTTTAGATGGGAATACTTGGTGGAAAATGGTTATGAAAACATTAGAATGATGAGTCATTCTACTGAGATGTTTTGACATGTGTTCTCAAACACCAGATGATTTTGGTGATGAAAATGTTGAGGCATGAGCCTTAACCCTTTATAAAACTCATGGTTGTCTAGATGCGATACCATTCCAATTTTACCGTATAACCACAATACCCGAAGATTGGGTAGGGCTTGACTGGAAACTTATATACCTTAGTATTGGTTCCCTCACGGCCAAGGTCTAAGCTGAGGCTACCTTGTGAAGATTGTCCACCTGTGCAGTACCCAAGATGACAGTTGGTCATGGTTGGGAGGCCAAACTCACAGGAAAGGTGCCTATACTAGGGTGTGTAATTGAAAGGTTAGTATTGATTATCAGCATACTGAGTATGGTGAATTCAGGATTTGTTCCTGACGGATGTATCGAATGTTGTGGTGAAAGTGTACAATTCCTGCAGAGTGTCAAACTATTCGAATAGTCGTGTCTGCGGTTATGGACAGTTGGAGTGGCCATATTGTTCCCCCGTCAGATGTTTTCAAAATGACTTGTGAAATGAATTGAGATTTTGACTTGACCACAACAGAGTTGTGACATGAAATTCAAGTTCCCACTTAGGTGTTATAAAATTTAACTAGCTTTCTCTTGCTTCTGAACTTAGTAGAGGTAAATCTGGCTTTTTTGCAAAACAACCCTAGAGCTGAGCGTCCTATTACAAAAAACCCCTTCACTTGTTAGTATTAGTTCGCGAGTACTTAAAGAGTACTCTTGGCTTTGTCCCTGGCTATTCCTGTGGCCAGACTATGAAGAGGAGTACCAGGATGATGGACCCCAGGAAGGTTACGAAAACTAGGATCATCTCCCATCGTCAGCATTGCCTTGACCCCGAAGATGGAGCTTCCCCTACGCTACCTTTATTATTACGTATTTCCGCTGCTTGAGTTGTATTAAGAACTGGATCATGAGATCCTTATTTGTGTAAGACCTTATGTATGGTTTGTAATGGATGATGTACTGTGGTATCCAATTCTGTTATGTCTCGCAAAAATGGTAATCCTGGGATTGCGGCGTATGGCATACCAGGCATCTGGGATTAAAAATCCGGGTGTGGACAAGTTGGTATCAGAGCCATCCTGACCATAGGAGACCCTAGTTAGACTGGACGTTTGAATCAAAAAGTTAGTTTCAAAACCAAAGGAAGCAAATATTTACAAAAACTTATTCCCATTCTTATCACTTTGCTTCTTTCATGAAAATTCATGTTCCTCAAAAACTCTTGCAAAATACATAAAATTTGACACACCTGATCACTCTACTAACTTACTCATCCTATATTCTTATAGATGGACGTGAAGTACAGAAAGTTTTAACAGTTGGGGAATGGAGGAGACGTTATCTTTGAGCGGGATTTGGACTAGCTTTCGGAACTTCTGGGGCGTCCGCACCCCGAGTTCTTCAGAGCTCAGCTCAATGATCAAGGAGGAGAAGATCTGCAGTGGCTAATTGTTGCAAGTCTCCGAGGAAAGATTGAACCTCCCACTGCTGAGGGAATTCAGTTCACCTTAAGAGAAAACAACTGGCTCGATGGACTTGCGAGGGCCATGCATGAAGCTCTTGCCCGTCTATGTGGGCAGATTATCAACCAGATCAAGGGTACCCGCTTTGAGTTTTGTCTAAGGCGTGATGCTAATGGACAGCCACTGGAAGCCCCATATCACCCCAAGCTGAAGACTCAGTTGGACCACCTTAGCTTCATGATGTACGATCGTCAGTAGGTATTGGACAATTGCCATGACTACTCCAACCACAAGTCCGCCATCATCAAGACGAAGGATCAGACCATCGCCATGCTAGCGAAGGATCGCAAGTCTCGCCGCCGTCAGCTCGATAAGAAGGAGCGCATCATTGCTCGTTTTCTCCACCGTATCTCGGACTTGGAGGAGACCATCCACGAGAGAGACATGCAGTTGGAGGAAAGGGAGAATGTCGGAGAGGATCTTCGTGGAGACCCCTACTCCTATCTTAGCGATGATGATGATTTTCTGTAGGATCAGGATATGGACTTCTTCACCGATGAGGATGATTTCTCCTTCATCGATGACGATGAGGATGATGAGGATGACGACTACACCGACTCCGAGGAGTAGTAGCACTTGAGCACTAGCGTAGTGAGTTGTATTCGGTCCCACTGTATCGTAGTTTCTAGAATGGTTCTTAAAACCATCTGTTTAACTTTGTTGTGGTGTGTGTTTGTATCGTGTGCTATGAATGAATGAATGAATGAAAAGAAAGTGGCTAGAAAAATCTGAGTCAAACTTTTCAAAATCCCTAAACTTTAGAAATTTCCCTCTTTTCTCATGATCTATCTCAATCTTCAGATGCCACGCGGAGGAAGTGGTTCATCCCCGGACCTGATGTTGCAGATCCTGCAAATGTTGGTTTCTGACCGCGAAGCCAAAAGAGCCGAACGTCAAGCTAACCTAGCCACCCTTCAGCAGATAGCTCAGCTGGCCCATAACAACCAAGGCCAAGGAAATCAGGACAACCATGGATCTAAGCTCAAGAATTTCCAGAACACCAACCCACCTGTTTTCACTAAGTTGGAAGAGCCCCTAGATGCCGACGATTGGCTGCAAACCATGGAAAAAACCTGGAAGTAGCCAGAGTGGAAGCTAACGAGAAAGTTCTGTTTGCCACCCACTATCTAGCCGGAGATGGAAGAGCATGGTGGAACAGCGTTCGTGCAATGACCGGAGGACAGATGATGACCTGGGAGGAATTCAAGGTCAAGTTCGTGCCACCGGGTTTGATCAAGAGAATGAGAGGTGAGTTTAGAGAACTAAAGCAAGGAAGGATGACCGTAGTAGAATACCATGACAAATTCTTGTCATTAGCTAGGTATGCCTCGTATGAGATCGACACTGAAGCCAAGAAGAAAGAGAGATTCCTGAATGGTCTGCATGATGAGATGCAGATTGTGTTAGTCAATATCCCCTTTGTTGATATTGAAGCCCTTGTCGACTCTGCCATCCAGATGGAAGGAAAGATCAACCAAGCCAATGAGAACCGCAAGCGTCACATGATGCATCAGCCAGGAACCCATCAGAACCCAAAGTATTGCCCTAACCCATCTCCAGGATTTGCCCCGAGAACCAACAGACCCCCGATGAACCGTCCGACCTATCCCAACCGTGGAAATCCAAGGCCCGGAGGAAACCACAACAACCCCGGCAACTCTGGCAATTTCAACCGTGCACCACCCAAGTTCAACCACAACAATGCTGCCGCCAACACCAACACTGCCCCGAGGACTGGAAGCAATGTTGTGTCTGTTGCAGCAAAGGACAAGTCGCAAGTGACTTGTTATGACTGTGGAAATAAGGGTCACTACTCCAACAAGTGCCCCAACAAGAAGAATGCCGCAGCCACCAATACCAATGCCCCAGCTCAGCAGCAGCGTCGTGTTTAGCCCGGAAGAAGGTTTTCCCCAGGGAATTTGCTCAACCGCAACGGCCGTCTTTTTCTCATGCATGCTGAAGAAGCCCAGGAAGCGCCAGACGTCGTGCTGGGTATGTTTTCTGTTAATTCAGTACTTGCTAGAGTGTTGTTTGATTCTGGTGCATCGCAGTCATTTGTCACCGAAGAATTTGCATGCACTAGTAAGATTCAACCAACAAACTGAAGCATGTTATGATTGTTCAAATCCCCGGTTCAACCACCAAGGCTAGGCAAATTTGCAAAGCCATCCGTATCCGAATCCATGGCATAGATTTTTATGCTAATCTGATAGTACTCGGAACTAAAGGTTTGGAAGTAGTACTAGGAATGGATTGGATGTCCAAACATAAAGGATTGATTGACTGTGCCAAGAAAGCCATAACCATGACCAGTACAGCCGGAATATCAGTCGAGCATATATCTGAAACCTTACCGCGTCAATTCAAGTGCAACAAGAGTATAGCCCAACCTACCATTGACCAAGTCCGGATAGTCTGCGAGTACCCCGATGTATTTCCAGATGTTTTGCCCGGTATGCCCCCCGATCGGGATATCAAGTTTATCATTGAACTAATCCATGGAACAGGACCCATAGCTCAGAGACCCTATAGTATGAACCCATCTGAACTAGAAGAACTGAAGAAGCAACTGGATGCCATGTTGGAGATTGGATTGATTCAACCAAGTGCGTCACCATGGAGATCACCCGTCTTATTTGTGGATAAGAAGGATGGAGGTAACCGTTTGTGTACGGATTATCGGAAGTTGAATGATGTCACCATCAAGAACAAGTACCCATTGCCCAAGATATAAGATTTGTTTGATCAGTTGACCGGTGCCAAAGTGTTTTCTAAGATTGATCTTAGAACAGGCTATCATCAACTCAAGATTCGCGCAGAGGATATTCCCAAGACTGCGTTTACCACCAGATATGGATTATACTAGTATACTGTCATGTCTTTTGGATTAACCAATGCCCCCGCTTATTTCATGAATCTCTTGTATAAGATTTTTATGGACTTCCTGGATAAGTTTGTCGTTGTTTTCATCGATGACATACTGATTTATTCCAAATCAGAAGAAGAACATGAGCTACACCTAAGGACCATTCTTGGAACCCTTAGAGAGCATCAGTTGTATGCCAAGTTTAGCAAATGTGAATTCTGGTTACACGAGGTAGGATTCCTCGGCCACATTGTATCAGCCGGAGGAATTGCCGTTGACCCTGCAAAGGTGAAAGATGTAGAGGATTGGGAAGCCCCAACCACTCAAACCCAAGTTCATGCATTTCTTGGATTGGCGGGATATTACCGCAAGTTCGTAGAAGGATTCTCGAGTATCGCCAGACCCATGACCCAATTGCTTAAGAAGGACAAGAAGTTTGAATGGACCGACAAATGTGAAGCGAGTTTTCAAGAACTCAAGAGGAGATTGATTTCAGCCCCAATCTTGATCATGTCGGATATCACGAAGCCCTTCGACGTGTATTGTTATGCATCCAAGATCAGTCTCGGATGTGTGCTAATGCAAGAAGGCAAAGTCATATCTTATCTATCTCTACAACTGAAACAACATGAGCAAAATTACCCAACCCATGTCCTCGAACTCGCAGCCGTAGTTCTAGCCCTGAAGACATGGAGGCATTACCTGATGGGAAATCGTTGTGAGATTTATTCGGATCACAAGAGCCTGAAGTATATATTCACTCAGAAGGAGCTGAATATGAGGCAGAGAAGATGGATTGAGCTAATCAAGGATTACGATCTAGACATTCACTATCACCCCGGTAAAGCCAATGTGGTAGCCGATCCCCTTAGCAGATTGCCGTGCCACTTGAACGCCATGATTCTTAAGGAGCAACCAAGTTTGCACAAAGAGATGGAAGATTTTCGAATGGAATTAGTGAGTGAAGGATTTTTGGCTAGCATAGAACTTCAAACCACTTTGATCAGCCAGATCAAAGAGGCGCAGAAAGGAAATGCTAGTATCGAGGGAATCAAGCGTCGTATCGGTACAAGCAAGGTACCCGGCTTCACCGAAGACGAAGACGGAGTTCTGTGGTACAAAGGACGCCTTTGTGTACCAGCAGACTCTGAGTTGAAAGAAGTTATTCTGAAGGAAGCTCATGATACTCTTTACTCTATCCACCCCGGAGGGACTAAGATGTATCAAGATTTGAAAGAACAATTTTGGTGGCATAAGATGAAGAGAGAAATCGGAAGCTATATCGCCAAGTGTGATATATGTCAGCGAGTCAAGGCAGGACATAAAAGACCCGCTGGATTGTTGCAACTATTGCAGATTCCGGAATGGAAATGGGATTCCGTTAGAATGGACTTTATCACCGGATTACCTACTTATAGTAGGGGAAATGACTCTATCTGGGTCATAGTGGACAGATTGTCCAAAGTCGCCCATTTCTTACCCGTCAAGACCACATATAAGAGTTCGAAGCTAGCGGAGTTATACATCGCTAGAATCGTCAGTTTGCATGGAGTCCCCAAGAACATCGTATCGGATCAAGGAACTCAGTTTACCTCGAGATTCTGGAATAAAGTCCAAGAAGGTTTAGGAACCCGCCTAGATTTCAGCACCGCGTATCACCCTCAGACCGATGGACAGATAGAGCGAGTAAATTAAATACTCGAAGATATGCTGAGAGCATGTGTGTTAGAATATGGATCTAAGTGGGAAGACTGTATGCCTTTTTTCAGAATTTTCATACAACAACAGTTATCAAGCTAGTTTGCAAATGGCCCCATTTGAATTCATGTATGGAAGGAAGTGCCGCACCCCTTTGAACTGGTCGGAAGTAGGAGAGAGTCAGATTTTCGGACCTGACATCCTATGAGAAGCAGAAGAGAAGGTTCACAAGATTCGTGAGCACCTCAAGACAGCCTAGTCCAGACAGAAGAGTTACGCCGACAAGAGACGTCGAGACCTCGCCTTCAACATCGGAGATTTTGTGTATCTGAAAGTGTCGCCATTGAAAGGAATGCAGCGTTTCCAACTCAAAGGAAAGTTAGCCCCCAGATATATCAGACCCTTCAAGATTCTAAACCGTCGAGGAGAAGTGTCGTATCAATTGGAACTGCCCGCAGAGATGTCAGCCATGAACAATCTGTTCCATATCTCATTACTTCGCAAGTGCCTCGAAGTTCCAGAGAAGACCGAAGTGTTCAAGAATATCGATCACCGGACCATAGAGATCAACGATGACCTGACCTATCCCGAAGTACCCATCCATATTTTGGAAGAAGCTTTCAGAACTACCAGGACCCGAAGCATCAAGTTTCTCAAGATTCAGTGGAGAAACCACACAGAAGAGGAAGCTACCTGGGAGCACGAAGATCACATCAGGACGGAGTTTCCCGATCTCTTCAAATCCTAGGTAATCTTTTTCGTCCTTTTTCAAATCTCGGGACGAGATTTTTTTTAAGGGGGGAAGGTTTGTAACATCCCAAAAATATTAAACTTGGATCATCAAACTCTAATCATCAAAATTAGGGTTAACAAAAAACTTTTAAAATTAAAATATGAAATCATGCATATGTGTAAGCATCACAATTTGGATTCTTTTGAATTGCCATGCTTGTGTGTTTCTTTGCTTGTAAAATGATTCTTAGGTGAAATAAACATCATCTAAACAATCCCCACACTTTTCCCAAAGACAAACAAATCAAAACAAACAAAATAAGTGAATGGTCACTTTGGCCAAATTAACTCCCATGTCTACTTTGGATATCTCTAACTTTCACAACTTAAGAGAAACTTTTTTGGATCTTTGCACCCCTTGATAGTACTCATAACAAGGTACCAAGGCCCACCTTGTGATCATCCAAAAACATTTGAATGCATAGTTTAAATGACAGTTTAAAATTGAATTTATATCATATGGGAAGATCCCACTTTTTCAAAAACCACTCAAACAAGCTCAACTTTCAAAACCCAAGCATCCATAGTATCACCAGTACATGCCTTGCACACCCACCAAAAATCTTTTCAAAATTCAAAACTTGAGTTCATGCGGCCATTTCATCAAACACCTTGCTGATGCAAATCAAACAAATCCTAAACACTATACTGTGCAGTGATTTTAACCTAACTTGTTCCCTCTCTGGACACCACTAGCCTTAGTAGATCATCTAACTAATCACTAGCACCACTGTAAGCTGGCCATTGTCATTAATGGTGAACAGGCCGAGAGCACCATTGCCACTCCATAGTCGACAGCAAGCTACGAGTAGCACTAGCCTCGCCAACCTTGTCTGGGAGCAAGCTAGCATCCCATCGCCACTCCCTGTCCCAGCCACGAGCAATGACAGCCACTGGACCATACGCCCGAGCCATGCCAAGCCGCTCTGCGAGCATGCCGAGAGCGCGTCCCGTGCACAACACTCGACCAGCACCCACAGACCGACCGATCACCACCGTCCCAGCAACCCCGCAGATAAGCCCGTTCGCCGCCCGCGGACCACGCGCGCTGTGCGCCATTAAAACTTCCGTCGGGCACGCGCAGTGCACCGCAGCGTTCTGACTGATCAGCACCGCCCCACGCCTCGCCACCACACCTTTGAGCTTCTTCAGGGAGCACAACACCGCCTTCCCCTACCGTCGCCCACGCCGATAGCCCTCTGTGCCGTCGACCACGACGATCTCAGCTTGCGCCCGTCGGTTCCCTCTCGCCACTATAAATAGAGGCCTCCCCCGCTCGAATTCTTCACACCATTCCACTCCCCTCTCACCCAGAACCACCCCACCCCATTCCCAAAGCAAGGCGAGCAGCGCATCGCCGGAATTTGGCCGGAGCTCGCTCCTGCTGGAGAAGAAGGAAGCCATCGATTGGAGCCGCCCCAGGAGGAGCTACCGTTACCAGGAGGTTCGCCGTTGTCGACTTCGTCGTTCGCCCGCATCGCCGACCTTCGCCTGAGCCCCGGTGAGCCTCCCACGAGCCCCACCTGCCGCGTTAGGGTTCTGTCTCGCCAGCGCTGCCCCACGTGGACGATGAGCTGTAGTCGTTCGATTAGACTTACATCGTGCGGCCGATATCGCCCCGTACCGCTTCCCGTTTAAAGAGCCACTGACCAGTAGACTCCCCTATCAGTTGCGCCCCGCGCCGCGGAGTGACACTGGGCCGGACCATTTCCCCTTCCCGCGCAGCCCACTCGTTTGAATTTAGATTTTTCTATTTTCATTCAAACACAGTTCTGTACCATGTTTCAAAAATCAACCCAGCTCGATTCAGTGAACCAAATTGAATGAAACCAATTTTGTTATGAAGGACTTGAAATGCTTAATCCAAGACCGTTGGATTCAAATCATTTGGATCTGTAGATCACCCTTGGTAAAAATAACAAGGCAGAAGCTTTTCTGCCTTCAAACATTTTTCAAATTTAAACCATAATAGATTTTGAGTTGATTCCAACTTTCAAAAATCACATTTGATCATTCCTTTCAGAATATATAAAAATGTATAGGTTTACTTATAGAAATAATGTCCAAGTAATAAAAGAATGCCACCTAGGCATTTCTAGTCACTTTATTTATTTAAAATTAAAGGGTAAAACCTTATTAAATTGTGACACCACTTTAAATCACATTCCCATGTACTGAAATATGTGGTGATGACATGTGTCAACATGATCCCATGTTTGGTTTGGAGAATATTAAATCTTAAGTAGTTTTTCAATGAGTAGAAATTACTTTTCTCAAAATAAAATCAATAAGAAAAATGCTTTAGTCTTGTAATGTTAGTGATGATGCTAGATCATCTATAGAACCCCTTTGTGTGATGATTTAAAGTAGTTAGGTATTGTCTGGTGATTGTGTACCTTGTATTTATTTATAGACGCTAGTACCGACCAAGGATACGCGGCGGAAGGAGGATACTACGAAGAAGAAGCCGAGGAGAACTTCAACCACTGCTCTGCACAAGGCAAGCCTAATACTACTAGTTGAATGGGCAAGCTAACACTTGCAATTATGAAAGTATACAACCTATGCAATGCCCTAAGCATGCTTTGTTGGACACATTTGATGATACCCAATCCTAGTTTTACTTGCAAGCTTCTACTTTATTTCTTTATCAAGGCTATTACTTAGAGTTTACTTAAGTAAATTATAGATACTAGAAAGATAATTGAAGGTTGCATAAAGAGCATAAAATTTGGCCTAAGCTAGATAATCTTGATGTCATCCTAAGGCATGAGATTGAACTTAGTTAAAACTCCACTTGTTTACCACCCCTCATTAGTACTCAGCCCCACTTGTAGATGCTAGTGCTAAGCATAAAACTTGATCAACATTAGATGGGAATACTTGGTGGAAAATGGTTATGAAAACCTTAGAATGATGAGTCATTCTACTGAGATGTTTTGACATGTGTTCTCAAACACCATATGATTTTGGTGATGAAAATGTTGAGGCATGAGCCTTAACCATTTATAAAACTGATGGTTGTCTCGATGTGATACCATTCCAATTTTACCATACAACCACAATACCCGAAGATTGGGTAGGGATTAACTGGAAACTTATATACCTTAGTATTGGTTCCCTCACGGCCAGGGTCTGAGATGAGGCTACCTTGTGAAGATTATCCACCTGTGCAGTACCCAAGATGACAGTTGGTCATGGTTGGGAGGCCAAACTCATAGGAGAGGTGCCTATACTAGGGCGTGTAATTGAAAGGTTAGGATTGATTATCCGCATACTGAGTATGGTGAATTCAGGACAGATGTATCGAATGTTGTGGTGAAAGTGTACAATCTCTGCAGAGTGTCCATACTGTTATGGACAGTTGGAGTGGCCATACTGTTCCCCCGTCAGATGTTTTCAAAATGATTTGTGAAATGAATTGAGATTTTGACTTGACCACAACAGAGTTGTGACAAGAAATTCAAGTTCCCACTTAGGTGTTATAAAATTTAACTAGCTTTCTCTTGCTTATGAACTTAGTAGAGGTAAATGTGGATTTTTGCAAAACAACCCTAGAGCTTAGCGTCCTATTACAAAAACCCGCTTCACTTGTTAGTATTAGTTTGTGAGTACTTAAAGAGTACTCATGGCTTTGTCCCTAGCTATTCCCGTGGCCAGACTATGAAGAGCAGTACCAGGATGATGGACCCCAGGAAGGTCACGACAACTAGGATCATCTCCCATCGTCAGCATTGCCTGTGACCCCGAAGATGGAGCTTCGCCTACGCTACCTTTATTATTACGTATTTCCGCTACTTGAGTTGTATTATGAACTTGATCATGAGATCCTTATTTGTGTAAGACCTTATGTATGGTTTGTAATGGATGATGTAATGTGGTATCCAATTCTGTTATGTCTCGCAAAAATGGTAATCCTGGGATTGCGACGTATGGCATAACAGGCATCTGGGATTAAAAATCCCGGTGTTGATAGTAATGAAAAAGGAAAAGTATCTAATAGCTGGGAGCTGGATGTTCCGAATTTTAACACTTTCCTTTGAGAAGTCGAAACCTTGGCAAATCTCAGCATACAAATCAACAAGTGACATGGGCCTCTCCTTGATCTTCTCACAAATCCCCACTGAGGTACTCTAATTGCTGCACAGAAATCAGCAAAAGTCAGGTTGACAGGCATATTATATATTTTGTAATGGACCATGGGATTAGAAGTAGACCAAGTGAACCGGAAGTCCTGCACAAAAGTCATGGTTAGCTTAACATATTGGATTGGGTCACCTTCAACAAAGTGCTCCAACCCTGCATTTGTAACCAAAGTTTGAAAATCTTGGAGAATCCCCGTAGCTCTCATAAATTCATGGCATGGATATATGGAAGTAAAAACTGATTCCTCACAATGAACCTTCATTGGCTCATGCACCATCAAGTCATATTGATTCAGTGAATAAGCACTCATCTTCTTTGCTGAAATTTTTAGACAACCATCAAACCAAGTGATTTCTAAGTTGATAAATAAAGAGCAACCACTATAAGAACTTGCTAGAGGACTACACATGCATCAAAATAAAGTTTCTAAGCATAGAAAAAGCATGCAAGCTCAAAAAACCTGTCACCTACAGTAGAAAAATACTCAAGATACAATTTACCAATCAAAATTCTAATTGGACAAGTGGAGGAGGCACATACCAAGGAACAATCCCTCCAAAAATCAGCACTTGAGATGGCATAAACAAGGAGATTGAAAATCGCGAGAAAGAACAGCAAGAACTCGATCTTGAGCAAGTTTTTCGGTGTTTTTCGGGAGACAGAAAGAAGGTGCTTTGAGGAGGCAGCATGGAGGGGCCCAGGTGGGCCAGAGCCCCCTAGGCGCCACCACTAGGTAGGCCGCGCCTACCATGGGTGTGGGGACTAGGGGTGGCCCCCTGGGTCATCTCAGGTGCCACTCTGCCCCTTTTATCGAGGAAAATTTTATTTTGAATTTTCTGGAATTTTTCGGGAAACTTTATTTTTGGCGAATTTTCAGGGTATGAAAATTGATTTTCTTGCAAAAACAGTTTTTCATAAGAAGCAAAAGCAAACCAAAATCCAAACTACAAGATCTCTAAGAAACTCAAACAAGCAAACAACTAACAAAACTAAAGCTAAAGCAAAGACTAGGAATGAGAATGGAAAAAGAAAGTAAGTATAACCAAAGTGGAAACATTATTTTGTTCATAAAAATCCTTTTGTTAACAAGGTTGATCAAGTCTTGTTACCAAAACAATCTTATATGAAACAAAACTTTGCATTCCACAATATGATTATGTTACCTCATACTTGATAGCAATGTTCCCAATCATAATAGTTTTAATATTTTCTTGTGGAATGGGACAATATATTTCTCCAACCTTTATGCCTTATATATTTTCGATAGAATTCAGGCAATAGCTTCTGAGAACCTTCTTGGGGAAATAGACAGTGTGCTCTTTGTCATTAATATTGAATGTTACTTTTCCTTGATTGCAATTGATGACAGCACCTTAGGTATTAAAAAAAGGTCTCCCGAGAATAATAGACATATTATCATCTTCAGACATTTCAAGCACAACAAAATCAGTTAAGACCATGCAATTATGAGCAACTTGAAGAGGAACATCCTCACATACACCAACAGGAATAATAGTTGACTTATCAGCCATTTGCAAAGATATATCAGTTGGTATCAACTTTTCTAGCTGGAGTCTCTTATAGAGAGAAAAAGGCATAACACTAACTCCAGCTCCCAAATCACATAAAGCAGTTCTAACATAATTATTATTAATGGAGCAAGGAATAGTCGGTATACCTAGATCACCAAGTTGCTTTGGAACCTTACCATTGAAGGAGTAATTAGCAAGCAAAGTACAAATCTCCTCATTAGGAATCTTCCTTTCATTAGAGACAATATCCTTCATATACTTTGAATAAGGAGGCAATTTAATAGCATCAGTCAAAGGAATTTGCAGAAATAAATCTTCATCCACTCACAAAACTTTTTGTAGTGTTCTTCCTCCTTTGACTTGTGTTTCTTACCTGGAAAAGGCATAGGTTTCTGCACCCAAGGTTCTCTCTCTTTACCATGTTTATTAGCAATATAATCTTCCTTTGTGTACCTAGTGTTCTTAGTGTGTTTTTCAGGTTCTTCCTCAACTTCCTCCTTATCAGGAGGCTCATCAATATTACCATTCTCAGTTTCAGCATCAGAGACAGATATACTATTAGGATCTACAGCAGGTTCAAGTGGTTCCTCAACTTTCTTATGTTTATTTTTCTTCCTCTTACGAGGACTACCACTATCCTCACCTTGTTGGGAATCCTGTTCTATTCTTTTAGGGTGTCCTTCAGGATATAAAGGATCTTGAGTAGCTGCACCACTCCTAGTTCTAATTCCATAAGCATGTTTATTTCCTGAAGCATTAACTAGCATATATTTTTGCACCATAGCAAGTTGATCAAGTTGGATTTGAACCATTTGAAAGTGCTTACAAAGCATTTTAATATCATTGGAAGTTCTTTCTACAATATCTTTCAACTCATGAATAGATCTAGAGTTTTCCAATAAATGATTCTGAACTTGTTTATTAAAATTACCTTGTTTAATAATAAAAATGTCAAGTTCCTCTAAGCATTGATCAGGAGGCCTACCATAAGGAATATCACCTTCATCAAAGTGTTGGAGAGAGTGTACCTCAATAGTAGATGAGTGGGGAATTGTCTTACATAATTCTTCTATAGGAGGTAGATTCTTCACATCTTCAGCTCTAATATCTTTCTCCTTTAGACACTTTTTAGCTTCCTTCATCACTTCATCATTTAATGTAATAACTCCCCTCTTCTTTGTTGTTGGTGTTGGAACTGGTTCAGGAGCAATTGGTTTAGGAGTAATAGGCTCAGGTGTATTCAGCTCAGTTGAAGTCCAATCATCATAATTATTGCTTATCTTGTTCATTAATTCTTCAGCATCTGTAGGAGTCCTTTTCCTAAAAACACAATCAGCAAAGCTATCTAGGTAGGTCCTAGAATCATCAGTTAGTCCATTATAATAAATATGAAGAAACTCATTCTTAGGTAATGGACATCCAGGATATGCATGAATCAAGGAACATAATCTTTTCCATGACTCAGGAAATTTCTCTTCTTCTTCCTGTTTAAAATCAAAAAGTCTCTGCAAAGCAGCATGTCTAGCACTAGGAGGAAAATATTTATGGAAGAAAGACGCAATCAAGCAATCAGGGCTATCAATGGAACCAGCAGGTAATCTATTAAACCAAGCCCTAGCTTATCCTTTTAGTGAAAAAGGGAAAGATCTTAGCAACAAAGTACTTGTGCATTTTAAAATCATCAGAGAACAAAGCACTCATAGTAGAAAGGTCATTCATATGAGCCACAACACTCTCATTTTCAGTACCACAAAAAGGTTCTTTCTCAACAATATCTAAATAAGTTAAATCAAGAGAGAAATCATAATATTTATCTTTAATATCTATGGGAGAGGTGGCAAACTAAGGATCATAGGACTTCTTGGGTATAATAGTATGTCTAGCAAGGAGACTCTTGATAGCACTAGCACCATGTGTGTTTTGGCACTCTTCAACAAATTCATCAGTGAGCTCAATGTAACCATCATTAATATTAAAACTCTCACTAGCCTCAGGGGAGCTAACAGGTGTAACAGTGTCTTCACTAGGAGTTTCGGTATTTCCTAGACTACCCATAGTAGCATCTAGAAAAGGACCTAGTGAACCACTCGCATCAAGCACAGTAGAAGTAACATCATGAGTATCAAAAGCATTTTTAGATTCAGCAGTAGTAGCAGCGTGTGTAGCATTAGTATGTGATGGTGGTGTGACAAGCTTACTTATAACAGACGGTGAATCAAGAGCAACAGAGGTGTTTAGGACTGTACCTCTTCTTGTAGTGGATGGTAAAATAGGGAACTTTCCGTCACGGGACTTCCCCATGATAAAAGGAGTAGCAGTGAACAATAATAGATCCAAGTGAACTTACAAATAAAGCTATGCTCCCCGGCAACGGCGCCAGAAAATAGTCTTGATGACCTACAAGTGTAGAGAATCGCAACAGTCTTCGCGGGTAGTATTACCCAATTTATTGATTCGACATAAGGGGAGCCAAAGAATACTTGCAAGCCTTAACAACTAAGTTGTCAATTTAGCTACACCTGGAAATAGTTCTTGCTCACAGAAGTTTATCAGTAGCAAGAGTAACAGCAAGAACAACAGTAACAACAACAGTGAAACAGAAGCAATAGTAACAGTAACGACAACAGTAGGATTCGAGTGCGGTAAGTATAGGGATGGATGGACGGGCGTTGCATGGGAGATTCTAAACATGTAACTTCAAATAACTAGGGCATTGTAGATAAATAATAACAAGCATACAAGTACTAAACAATCCTAGGCATGTGCTCCAAATATAGTCATATGTGCTCGCAATGACAACTTGCACAACATCTTCTGTCTAGCCAGCCCGTGGCAGCGGGGCCTCTAGGGAAGTATTGGCAATTAAGGTGCTCCTTTTAATAGAGCACCCGAGCAAAGCATTAACACTCTGTGAACACGTGTGATCATCACATCACAGCCATCCCCTCCGGTTGTCCCAATTATTGTCACTTTGGGGCCTTTGGATCCGGACAATGATACGCGTACACAACTTGCAGATAAGATCATAAACAATACTATCATAATGATTCAATAATAAGTTCAGATCTAAGATCATGGCATTCGGGCCCTAGTGATAAGCATTAAGCACAACAAGTTGCAACAAAGTCAAATAGCACTAATAGAGACTAAGCACTATGCCTCTAACAGATCTTATTCGATTGCATGATAGAACTCATCCAATCCCTACCATCCCCAAGCCTATAGTGGGGGATTACTCACTCATGGATGAGGGAAACATCGGTGGTTGATGGAGATGCGTTGGTTGTGACGATGGCGATGATCCTCTCCAAATTCCCCGTCCCTACAGGGTGCCAGAACGGAGTTTCTGGATCCAAATCTTGGTTTCTCGTGGCGGCGGCGGAGCGGAACTCTTTCTGGAAAACTATCGAACCCCCCCCTATGTTTTTAGGTCAGAAGGCAACTTATAGACACGGAGGGAGGCCGAGAAGCTGCCTGGGGTGGCCAAAAATCCCCAGGCATGGGGTTAGTGGGCCCGCGCCTCGGGTGGGTCTGGGTCCCCCAGGCCTCCCCTCTATCTACCCTTCTGGCTCCGTTGATCTTCTGGTGAAATATAATTTTTGGAATATTTTCCGGGATTTTTCCTAATAGTTCATTTTCTGCACAAAAACAATACACCAAGGTAATTCTGCTGAAAACAGCGTCAGTCCGTGTTAGTTGTATCCAAATCACACAAGTATAGAGGAAAAACAATAGAAAAGTGTTCGAGAAAGTAGATACGTTTTGGACGTATCAAGTACCATAATTTTTGGAAGATCTTTTTGAAACTTGTAATCCCTGATTCCCTTACAAAAAGGCCTTTCTTCCACCATTATTGAGTATCCACCTTCTACCTTTAGGCACCATTAAGAGAGCATAGTTGTCATTCTGTGTGCAGTGTTCCAAAGCTTATTGAGTGATGCATATTGTGTTATTACTTGCTCTTGTGCTACTTGTTTCTAGTCACCCTTGTGAACTTTGCAGGTGTCCCATGCATTATATTTCTACTCTATGAGGGACAAGCTGATTGCCATTATGCTATGTTTTCTACATGTGAAACAAACAAACGTTTTTCAATGCATGTTATTCATGATCTTTGTTTGTAGCTTGTCATGTTGCATGCATAGTTACTATGTCCTATGTTAGAACTCCATCTTTCATGCACATGTTTAGAGTTCTTTGATCCTAGCTTTCAATGCTAGCAAATGGTTGGACCTTTATTGTGAGGGGGCATGTCACCTCAAAAATTATTCTGTTTATCACTTACCTACTCGAGGACGAGCAGGAGGTAAGCTTGGGGATGCTGATACGTTGGAAACGTATCTATAATTTTTGATGATCCATTCTTGTTTAGTATCTACTTTGCTTTACTTGTCCACACTTTGAGGTTCTTTTTACATGTTTTCTGGTACTAACCTAATAACAAGTTGCCACAGTGCCAGTAGCCTGTTTTCTGCTGTTTTTGGTTTTAGAAAAGTTAGTAAAGAAATATTCTTAGAATTGGACGGGACAAACGTCAAAGTCAATTACTTTCCTTGGGGAACAAGAAGTCCAGAGGAGAGCCAGAGGGGCCATCCAGGGGGTCAGACACACCCCAGGCGCGGGGGTAGGTGGGCCCGCTCCTGGCTAGGGTTTGGTGGCCCTGGCCGCCTCCCGGTCTCGCCCCTTCGCCTATAAGAATCCGCCGATGCAGAAACCCTGAGTACCCGATCAGAAATCCACGAAACCGTCTCTTGACGCTACCACCATCGTCCCTAGATCGGGGGGGGGTCTGAAGTTCTTCCCGGCACCCTGCTGGAGGAGAGATCATCCCGGAGGCCTTCTCTCCGGTATGATGCGTGAGTAGTTCCACCTTGGACTATGGGTCCATGTAGTATCTAGATGGTTGTATCTCCTCCTTTGTGCTTTCATGTATAGATCTTGTGAGCTCCGGTCATCATCAAGATCTAATCTATTTGTAATCATGCATGTTGTGTTTTCGGGGATCCAATGAATATTGAGATTATTATGTTGGTTTGATTAATGGTTTTGTCTTTATGATTCTATCATGTTTGTGTTATTTCTGATTTTGCATGCTCTTCGTTGCTAGTGGTTATCTTGGCCAAGTAGTTGCTAGTGACTCTAAGAGGGGGTATTTATGCTCGATAGTAGGTTCATTCCTCTAGTTTCCATGGGAAGTGACAATTATCTCTTCGGTTGTAGATGTGTTGTTTCTACTAGGGAGAAAACAACGGTCTCTTGTTCATGGAACATGTGGACTGTTTACCTTACACACTTTTCTTAAAGTAGTTGTCTGTTGCTTGCAACTTAATACTGGAGGGGGTTCGGATGATAACCTGAAGGTGGAATTCTAGTCATAGATGCAGCTGGATGGCGGTCTATGTATATTTTTGTATTGCCCAATCAACCTCATAGAATCTTTCTGGCTAGTAATTGCATTGTTATGCCTTGCTCAGTTCCTGTCAATTGCCCTGCTGTAATTTGTTTACCCTTCATGCCATGTTGTTTATCTAAGGAGAGCACCTCTAGTGAACTATGGACCCCGGGCCAATCTTAACATTGATACATCTTCCACTATTACCTGTTTACTTGCTGCAAACCATTACCTTCCACACCATACGTTTAATCCTTTGTTATAGAAAACCGGTGAGCTTGACAACCTCACTGGTTCGTTGGGGCAAAGTCTTGAGTTTGTGTTGTGCAGGTCTCCGCGTTGCTTGCAACACCTGTGTGACGTTTCCTTCCTCCTTTTGGTTCGATAACCTCGGTCTCAACTGAGGGAAGACTTGCTATTGTGCTCTTCACACCTTGATCTTGGGGTTCCCAACAAGACTCCACATCAAGCACTAAGTTCTCTGGCGCCACCAAGGAGTCATCGGGTTGATATCAAAGCGTTATCTTGACAGGCGATTTTGGGTTTGTTCTTACATTTTGCTATATATATACTATTTCTTTTATATTACCTTAAATTTTTCTATATATATACTATTTCTTTTATATTACCTTTCTAAACACTTATTTTATAATATGCTAGATGATTATTGATTTTGTGCGACATCCAGACATCCGGAAAAAGATAGATGTTGAAAAACTAGCACATTTTGTTAGTAGCTGGCCGGGTATGAAATATAGTATTGCAATTTTCGTTCCGATTTTTTCTGGACGGTTTTTCCTCTACGTGTTCGGTCTATTTACAATGCCTGCCACCGCCGAGTGACACCAACGAGCACCCCAGGCGTTATCCCCTCCCCTCGTCATCAGCGCCTCTTCCCCGACAAAAGAAAACAGTGCGGCCACCCGCTGCCATCCCTGCTCCCCTACCTCCGCCGGCCTCCCTACTCCTAGGACCGCGCCACTGCGCCACCCCATTCCCCTTCCTCCGCGGTCCACCCGCTGCGACCCCCAGTTCCCCTTCCCCCGCTGTACGCGCTGCCACATCGATGGTGCCGACGCGGATAGACCCCGAGGTGACGACCTTGTGCCGGTCGGCGAAGGAATGGCGACGGCGACCCACTGCGCCCCCCAGTTCCCCTTCCTTCGCTGGACCGTGCTGCCACATCAACGGCTACGACATGGATGGACCCCGAGGCGACGACCGCGTGTCATGATGTCTACACACTTATATTCTTGTAGACAGGTGTTGGGACTCCAAGTGCAGAGGTTTGTAGAACAGCTGCAAGTTTCCCTTAAGTGGATAACCCAAGGTTTATCGAACTTAGGGAGGAAGTGGTCAAAGGTATTCCCTCTCGAGCAATCCTGCAATCAAGATACAAGAAGTCTCTTGTGTCCCCAACACACCCAATACACTTGTCAGGTGTATAGGTGCACTAGTTCGCGCGAAGACATAGTGAAATACAAGTGGTAACGGTGCCAGAAAATAGCTTGACGGTGAGGTAAAGACTAAAGCAAGCAAACATGCAGCAGATCGAGATGCAAATGGTCTTTCAATGTTTATAAACAAGGCCTAGGGATCATACTTTCACTAGTGAACACTCTCTCATATAAATATCCTCTCTTCATGATACTACTCTTAACTACTCTCCGGTTGGACACTCTAATCATCGGTAGGGTTATAACAGCACACCTCAAAGTCTGCCTTCCCCAATCTAGATAACCCCACACTGTCACCTTGAGTGCTAGATGGTTCCAACAAACACCACAATTTCATAGAAACATCCAACTCCAAATATAACTCATAAAAAAATATTCAATCTAGCCAAAGTGTCACACCCGGTATGCACGCTGTCACTTTCACACACGTGGGGAACATCATAGATCTATTAAAGCACAGAGTATTTATGTAGACTCAAACCTAAGTGACACCATGGCATGCACACTGTAACTTTCACACACATGTGGAGAGCAGAGATCTACTGAAGCACTTGAGTAGCAAGGTATATCTACTTGATTACAAAGCTCATGACCACAAGATCATGCATAGAGAGAGAGATGAACACATAGCTACCGGTAGAGCCCTTAGCCTCGAGGAAGAAATGGTACCTTCTCATCATGGGAATCAGCAACGGTGATGGAGATGGTGGTGGAGATCGATGGAGATTGCTCTGGGGGCACTTCCCTGTCCCGGCAGGGTGCCGGAACAGATACTTTATGTCCCTCGAATCTCCCCTTCGTGGCGATGGCGCTATGGAGGTTTTCGTGGATTTCTTCAGGATTCCCTAGGGTTTTTGGGTCGGAGGCTTCTTATAGGCGCAGGAATCAAGGTCGGTGGAGGGCCATGGGGCCCACACCCCCTGTGGACGCCTGTAGGGCTTGCCCGCGCCTAGGGGGTGCGGCCACCCTGTGGCCCCCCTCCAGCTCTTCTTCGTTGTTCCGTGTTGCTCCGAAAAAAATAATGACTTTGGCTTTTGTCCCGTCCAATTCCAAGAATATTGATTTTCTGCCTTTCTAGAACCAAAAATAGAAGAAAACAGGCAACTGACACTGTGGCATCTTGTCAATAGTTTAGTTCCAGAAAGTGTATAAAAGAACCTCAAAGTATAGACAAAGCAAAGTAGATACAAAACAAGCATGGAGCATCAAAAATTATAGATACGTTTCCGACGTATCAAGCATCCGCAAGCTTAACTCCTGCTCATACTCGAGTAGGTAAGTGATAAAAATAATAATTTTTAAGGTGACATGCACCATCAAAATCAAGATCAAACCATTTGCAAGCATTTAAAGCTGGGATCAAAGAACTCTAAACATGAGCATGAAAGATAGAGTTCTAACAGTAAGACAAAGTAACTATGCATGCAACATGAAAGGCTACAAACAAAGATCATGAATAACAATGCATTGAAAGACATTTGTTTGTTTCACATACAGAAAACATGGCATAGTGGCTTTCAGCTTGTCCCTCATGGAGTAGCAAATAGATGCATAGGACATCTTCAAAGTTCACAAGGGCGACTAGAAACAAGTAGCACATGAACAAGTAATATCACAATATGCATCAATCAATAAGTTTTGGGACACTTCACAATGAACGATAACTATGATCTCTTAATGGTGCCTAAAGGTAGAAGGTGGAGACTCAATAATAGTGGAAGAAGGGCCCTTCATAAGGGAAGAAGGGATTTCAAGTTTCAAAAAGAGCTTCCAAAAATTATGGTACTTGTTAGCTTTTAGCCCTCATTGCCCCTATCATAACCATCTTGAAGTGATTAAGGTTAAAGTGAACAAAGATGGAGTATATGCTTGACAAAGTATAAGTTGGCAATCTCAAGTCCCTTGAATACGAGGGCCACACCTCATGCTACTCAACTTTAGTCACATGTAAGTTCTTGTCATTTTAAGTACATGCGTATCATAGAGAACCGCCAACGGGATACCCCTTGCACATGGTACAGGAGCTATCCCATAACCAAAATGACAATGCAAGCAGACAATGAGCATCTCAACGATCTTTTTATTTACTATATGCATAGCTTTTTATTGAGGATGCTTCATATATAGCTCACTATGGTGATGCTACAAGTTTTCACCATGATTAGGCATGGCTTAGGCTAGTGGCCCAGGCGTTTCTCTAACACAAAATACAAACTACATGGACTTACAAGTTCCCTCTTTATTTCACACCGGTGACATCCATAGACAAAATAGCATGATATCAACTGAGTACAATGTACAAGTGCAATGTTGAAAACGTTCCCCGTGATAGCACGGTTCTGCTAATTCCAACGTATAAGTGCAAGCATATACAACATAGATGACACAATGGTTTAAGTTTATTAGGGGTAAATAATATAAAGTGTGCCATCAAGTTTGTGAGAGCTTTAATTACTAATTTTTCACATAACAAAATAGTTTTTAATTGGAAGATAGCTGAAAACAAGAATATACTTGGAATGGTGTAACACACCATGCATAGGAGTTTATAGTGGACACTTTGGAATAACTTGGTTTCTTGGGAGTTGGAATCATGAGTAGAGCTTACTCATACAAGTGGAGGCTAGCAAAAGAGTGGGAGCAACCAACTAAGAGAGCAATAATGGTCATAATCATGCAGAGCGACAAAACATTACTAATCAAAGCATAAAGTGGTACTACAAGTCAAGGACTAAATGATCATAGAGTCTATGGTGACTTGTCATAGTCATAACATGGTGTGAGCATGTGCCAAGTCAACCCAAACAAAGCATCAAAGGAGAATACCATAATACTATGCTTTTGTATGCTAAAACAACGCATGATTCCTTTCAAGAAACACTAAGAAATCCCAATTATTTGGATCAAGTCATGCTACAGAAATAATCACTAAGCATAAGGTCAAAACAACACCTAGCATGACATGATAATGTCTAAGCCACAGTCAAAACAAGCTCCCTTTTGTACCACTTAAGCATGAAGCTTTCTACTCTTTCCAACACCAAACAAATTATTTGAAACAACTCACAAAGATAATAATAAACAAAGATCAGTGAGCTTGTCTAACAAATCCACAAAGAAGAACTAAAAAGTTCTAAGCTAAAAGCACAAAAAAACTAAGGCTGAACGCAGTGCTAGCAAAAGTGAACACTCACAAAACAATAAGAGTGAAAACTAGAGTGTTCTAGGCAATGAAAACAGAGTGTGTCTCTCTCCAAGAGAAGTGTGATGTAATCAACAAACTTACTCAAGCAAACTAAGCAAACGAAAACAAAAAACAAAAACTAAGACGCTCCAAGAACAACACAACAATGAATGAAACAATAAAAATGAAGTGTCTAGAAAGACCTGAGATTTTTATTGATGAAGAAGGGGATGCCATGGGCATTCCCAAGCTTTGACGCTTGTACCTCTTGAATATTTCTTGGGGTGACACGGGGTGGCATACCCAAGCTTGATCTTTTGTCCATTCTTCATCTCATTACATCATTCTCTCTCTACACTTGAAATTTTTCCTTCATACAAAACTTCACACAATCTTCATTAGCAACATTAGTGTATTCAAAAGATAATAGACCCTTGGGTTTAGTTTTTGAACAAAAAAAATTTCATTAAAGACACAATATACTGCAGCAGTTCCCTCAAAAAGCTCAATTTCCCAAAAAGAATCCAAAAAGGAATCAATAAGAAGCAAACGCAAATAATGGCAGAAATCTGTCAAAACAGACCAGTAGGTAGAAACTGATTTTTTCGAAGACCTTCTGTTTCTCAAATAAAAAAGTGTTGAACTAACGAAAGTGTAACATCCCTAAATTCATATTTCAAAGCTCATTCATATCATCCTTGCATCCTTCATTCATTTAGGGTTTTTCTCAAAATCATTTTAGAAGCAGAAGCTTGTGCTATGATTTCATGTGAGCAAATTTACCCCATTTGGCCATCACCCTTTGAGACTTGAATGTTTAGGAACTTGTTTGCTTGCCTCCATTGTTGGAAAGATTAGGTGTAGCAATTTAACCAAAGTTTTCAACTTAGAAATAAATTTAAAAACCCTATTTTGTTTTATCAACTTTTGCAAACCAGAGGCAAAGTCTCTGTTTGTATTAAAGCCCAAGCTTGACCAAGCCCTTGCAGGGTAACTACTTGTTAAATAACTGGTTTTTGATACCACAGAACCCTACAAAAATCCCCAGAACTGTTTGAATTCAAAAAGGATTTGAATTCATATCAAAATCATTTCAGAAAATAGATTTAGAAAAAGAAAAGAGGCAATCAATTGAAAAGGGCCGCGCGCCACCATTTCAGCCCAGCATCGAATCGAGCCCAACAAGCCCACCTGGGGCTCTTCCTTTTCTTCTCTCACGCGTGAGCGCACCCACCAGCTCACTGACAGAAGGGGCCCACTCACATTTCACTCTATCGCTGACAACCGCAGCCCACCTGAGCATCGTCGTCTCCACCCGCACGACCAGTTCATCCCCAAATCAACGCGGCCGTTTTCTGTTTTAAATTCGCGGCTTCAATTCGTACCAATGCCCGAGTGATTCTCGCTCATGACCAGGCTATATAAACCCCCTCTGCCCCCTCTCCCTTCTCCCTCAAACCCCGAACACAGAGCACCACCAGGCTGCGTGCATTGCTCTCTGTAGCCCCGCCGTCTCCGACGACTACGCCGGCAAATTTCGGTGAGCCTCGTGTTCCCCTCTGTCTCTCGTTTTCGCTATCATGTTCAGTGAGTCTCTGCGCACCTCCTGACCCCACTAGTTCATCCTGTACTGCCCCAGGTCGCCGTTTCCACTCGACACCGCAAGCACCAACGACAACATCAACTCCAGCGAGCTCTAGTGGTAAGTCCAGACCGCCCCAAACCTTTCCCTTCACGCACGCATCTTCACCATGATCTTCTGCATCTGACCATACCCTCCGTTTGCCTCCTAGTGATCTACAACGTCGCCTTCAACCTCAAGCAGAGCCACCGTTGCCAGATCCAACTCCGGCGAGAAATCCACCGCAACCCTGAGCGCCCCTTGCCGAGCTGACCACACGTTGAGCACCCCCACGTCCTTGCGGTCTCGGTGAGTATCTTCCCTATCCTCCTAGCGATCTGTATCGCCGGCGCAGCCATCGTCCGACCGTCGCCGCCGCGCGCAGCCGATAAGCGCCGCCAGATTTTGGCTTGATGATTTAGATCGTTGGATATGTATCGTAGGGCTAGGATAGAATTTTAAACGAAGGGGTATGCGCGCGTCTGAGCCACCAGATCTCATTTAAATCCTGCGGCTGTGGAGCTCGATCCAGTGCGAACCGGTACGCGCCAGTCACAACATGACACGTGTCTAGGGTTAGATCTAAAAACAGATTTTAAATCAGAATTTGATCCAATTTTCAAATGCTTATAACTTTTGATTTCCACGTTGGAATTTTGCAAACTTTATACCGTTGGATTCAGTGAATCAAGGCCATTCTGTCCATGCAAAGTGTTTAACAAATAGTAACCATTAGAATGACTTTGTTTGTAGAAACTTGTTTAAGGCTATTTTTGAGTATGGATTTAGTTTAGTAATTTGTTTTAGGGGTAAATAAGTTTGTTTTGGCAAATTTGGTGTCTTGTTAAGTTTCTGTATTCATGCACTTGCTTGGCAAGGTTTTCAAAATACCCACTCAGTAAATTCATGCATGCATGCATTCATATTATTTTTGATTGTATATGAATTGTGTGTAAATGTGTGCTACAATTTTGTGTGTAGATTTTGCTAGTGATTGTGACTGTGAAGAGTGCTACTCTACCCATTACCAAGGCAAGTGATGCTTCATATCTTTTGTCCCATTACTTTCACTATGCATTAGTGTTTTTTCTAAGTAAATCTTGCATGGATTTTATTTTGCTAAGTATAGACCTTGCTTTGGGAAAACCTAGTAGATGAAGCCTTAGAAGAAATTTCCTAAGTTAAGATTCCTACTACTTTCATGCTTAGCTTAGCTAATAGAAAACAAGGGTGGAATATATATTCATGCTATGGAAAAAAATTCTAAGTCTGAGGACTTATGTTTTGTTTAATAAAACAACTAAGTGAATGAATCACCTGGGTGGAATGGAAGGAATGGTTTGTGTTGAGTGGTTCACAAGGCCATGGACTTGGCTTGTGTATCTCACTTGTGGATGGCCACCCAGGAACAAAGAGATTTGAGATGTCAAATGTTGAGAAGCTTCAAGTGCAACCACTTGGCAATATGGGCTCTGCCATGATCATATAGGTTGCTAGAACTTAGTCTCTTGGACAGTTGGTGGTAGTGGGAATGATTGGTTGGAGCGCGTGCATTTGACTAAGGAAAGGCTTCTGAAAGATCTTGTCTTGGGAAACCAAGTCTTGTGGGGAAAGTGCACCACCTCTGCAGAGTGTAAAATCTAAGTACTTAGCCATGTCCCTGGTAAAGGACAATTTTGAGCATCAAGACATGGAAGCTATCAAGAATCTCCTCATCCCAATTTCTAAATTAAAAATCTTGTGGGTGAACAAGGGTTGAAAGGATCTTCAGTCTTTGATTGGTAGATGCCCTGAGAGGATCTTCAGTCTTTGATTGGTAGATGCCTTGGGTGATTTGTTCCAAACAAAAACTTAGTGTTTTCAAATGTTAAGGAAAAATATATTTTGAGCAATGCAAGCCTAAGCTCCACCTAGCCAAATGCATATAGTATTATAGTCCACTTTAAATAAGCTAAGGTATCACTTGCCCATACTATTCCAAAGTATTGACCCTCTGTGGCTGTAACTTGTAATGTTGCAGGTTACTCCGATGATGAATAGGAGCCATGAGTCTACACTCAACATGCTTGCCTATGGCACATGAAGATGAAGACTTATGTTTATTTACTTATTCCATAAACTCTTGTATTAGGCCTTTGGCCTTGAGTTGTAAAAGACTATGTTTTATCTCTGGAATGGATGTAATAAACGACCTTTGTATCTGTGTACTTCATCTTAAACTGTGGATGCTAGCATTGATCCAGGGACTAGCATTGCAATCACAGGGATCCTTTCCTTTAATAAGGAGGGATCTTACAGATGGTATCAGAGCAATGTGTTGCCTGTAGGATTATGACCCTAGGATTGGAAACCACTAAGGAAAATTTTTAACTACTTCTACACTTGTCTATTCTTCTCGTAAACTTTTCTAATCTTCTCATTCTCATCTCTATTTGTAGATGAACTCCATCAACGAAGCCGTGAAGAAAGGACCACTCATGACCATGACCTTGGAGTGTGAAACTGAGTTTCCCAAGATTCTCAAGGACCTCATGGAGGCAATGGAAGCACATGGTGCAACTGTGTACAAGGGCTTTCCAGTGATGGAGGAAGGAGTGGAGTATTGGTGGGTGCAACTTCACTTGTACAAAAACAAGGAAGACAACCACAAAGAAAGAGGCTTCTGCATGTACACCAACACTTTTATGCACACCACATTCTTTGAGTCAGCAAGAGAAGCAGCTTGGAAGACTATCAAAGAACTCAGTGCTAGAGTCAAGTGCAAGATGCTCAACCTCCAAAAAGACTTAGAGAAAGAGAAGGAACATACCCAAGAGTTGGAAGTCGCCAACCAAACCTTAAGGGGAGATATTATAAACTTAGTGATAGAAGCATGTGAACAAGATAGGCTGATTGCCTCTAGGAACATTGTGTTAGCCACCAGATCTAGTGAGATAGGTTTGTAAGCGCACTTCGTTAGTTGGACCACCACCTATCACCTTATTTTCCAAATGATACCTTAATTAAGTTTGAACCTTGGTTGATGTATTGGATACATGTATGCATGACTTGTGTGATTTTGTGTTCCATGGATATGTATGAATGTTGTCTTGTTTATTTTAAATCGTGTTGTTCTAACTTTTTCAATCTTATAAATAGATGCCTATTACCATCAGCACTGTTGAGGAGTTCCAGGTTACCCGTTTTGGTCCTCGTATCGTAGAGCTTACTACCTTGCTCGATCTCCCTCTTCCCACCATTACGGTGCACCCACTCACCAAGTTTGAGAGGAAGGACCTCTGGGGCTTCAAGGTGAACCAGCCAGGATGCCAGTCAGAGCCTACTACGGAGGCCATCGTCTTCAAGCTTATGCACGATGACAGGAAGAGAGGCATGGAGGTTGTCATGCAGGACCTGATAGGACGACTGTTAGGCCGTCACTCCCGACAGGTTAGAGGCACTCACTTCCACGCCTTCGGAAGGCGTGATGATGACGGAGAGTCCATCGACTTTGAGGACGACTCGAGGGCCACAGCAGAGCCGATACGCCTGTACCTCCAGGACTTAGAGACTCTTATTAGGCACGTGGATACTGACAGGACCAACGTCATGCTTAGCAATGACGAGCTCCAGGTGCAGCTTCGCGAGAAGGACAAGATCTTCGCGCAGCAGGACGAGATTGTCAAGGAGATGGAGGCAAAGTTCAAGACCCAAGACCGTAAGTTCAAGAGTCAAGAGAAACGTGTCCAGGATAGGAACAAGAGGATTCGGGACATGACCGAGGAACTGCAGTCCAAGGACTTCGAGTTAGAGCAGCAGCAGACAGTGATTGAGAGACTTCGTTCCCAGAAGAGGGCTCTCAAAGCCAAGATCGACTCCTTGACTACTACTATCGAGGAGAGCAAGACCGCAATGGAGAACGTAGGTCTTACCTTTGTCGAGGAGGAGATTGATGCTGACGAGTAGACTTGACTACTCAGTTATCTTTATTTACCGTACTTGTTATTTGTGAACTTATTATTGGACCATCCGACATGTGGATGGCTTGCCACTTGTGTGTTTTTACTTGAGACTTTTGTTATCTTGTTGTTGAGCTTTTATCCTTGTGTTGCATGCTTCGTGTTTGCTTGTGTGATGTATTGTGCATGAATCATGTAAGGGTATCTCATTCTTATCTCTATATGAATAAACCACAGATGCCTCCCCGTCGCGCAAACCCCAACCCCAACAACATTACCCCGGAAATGCAACAAATGATGAATGCGCAGACACAGCTTATGCAAATGATGACGACATTCATCCAAAACCAGAACAACAACAACAACCCCAATAACAACAACAATAACAACAACAACAACAACCCTCCGAGTTTTGATATGCTCACCAGATTTCTGCGTCTGAGGCCAGCTAAGTTTTCAGGAACGACTGATCCCATGGTGGCCAATGATTGGCTACGTTCTGTGAACAAAGACTTAGTGACCGTGGGCTGCACGGATGCTGAAAAAGTCAGGTTCGCGGCACACCTGTTGGAAGGACCAGCCGCCGCATGGTGGGACAACTTTCAGATCACCACTCCTATCGATGAGGTGACTTGGGCTATCTTTGAAGATGGTTTTCGCACTACTCATATCTCACCAGGAATGATGAGCCTGAAAAAGAAGGAGTTTCACAACCTGAAGCAGCGCCACCACAGCGTGGCTGAATATATTGAAGAGTTCAACAATCTGGCGCGCTATGCACCGGATGAGGTTGACACAGATGCCAAAAGAAAGGAAAAGTTTCTGGAAGGCTTAAATGATGAGCTGAATCTGCAGCTGTCTGTGGCATATGTTCCAACTTATCAGTCACTGTGTGACAAGGCTGTTGTTGTGGAGAATAAAATGAAGCAAGTCGAGAGTAGGAAGAGGAAACACTCCGACAAGCACAGCTCGGGATCGTCCCATAAACGATATCACTATGATGATAGTGTCAGCTCAGGATCCCACAAGCATGGGAAATTTAACAAGCACCACAACCACCACCGTCATGACAACAAGCATCATCACAGTCATGACAATGATAAGTACAAAAATCACAAGAGTGGACATAAGAGCCACCATAGTGGAAGTGGAAATAGGAACCAGCCTAAAACGGACATCAGTCAGGTCGAATGCTACAAATGCAAGAAGCTGGGGCATTATGCTAATGAGTGCCCTGAAAAGAAAGTTGAAGGACCTAACAAGCCCAATCCTTTTCAGAAAGGACAGGTTAACCACATCAATGTAGAGGAGGTCTATGAAGAGCCTGATGCTGTTGCTGGTAAGTTCAGACTCAATTCCATCTCAGCATTTGTACTCTTTGACACTGGTGCATCTCATTCATTCATATCAAAAGCATTTGTTGATAGAAACGGGTTTGCATCTGAAAACATTGGGTGTCCAATAAAAGTTAGCTCTCCGGGTGGAGATATGATAGTGAGTCTTGGATGCCGGGATCTAGTCATAGAGATCGGAAAACATAAGTTTCCAGTGAACCTAATAATCCTAAATTCCCAAGGATTGGATGTGATTTTGGGAATGGATTGGATGGCTAAGTATGAGGGAGTACTAGATTGTGCTAACCGCACAGTTGCACTCACAACCCCTGAAGGTAAGAGGATAAAATTCAAATCAAATTTTGAGTCTAAAGGAAGTAAGCTGAATTCTCTTAAGGGGGTTAGCATGGACACTGTGCCAATTGTGTGTGAATATCCGGATGTGTTTCCGGAAGAGTTACCGGGAATGCCCCCAGATAGAGATGTAGAGTTTATAATAGATTTGGTACCAGGTTCTGGACCAAGAGCAAAGAGGCCATATAAAATGTCAGTTGACGAACTAAAGGAACTCAAGAAACAACTTGGAGAACAATTGCAGAAAGGATTCATCCAGCCAAGTTCTTCATCTTGGGGAGCTCCAGTTTTATTCGTGGAAAAGAGAGATAGAACTCAAAGATTATGCATAGATTACCGTTCTCTCAACGAGGTAACCATCAAGAACAAATATCCTTTGCCAAGAATCAACGATTTGTTTGATCAGCTAGAAGGAGCATGTGTGTTCTCGAAGATTGATCTTCGGTCAGGCTATTTTCAACTCAAGATAAGAGAGCAAGACATACCTAAAACAGCATTCACCACCAGGTATGGATTGTATGAGTACACTGTGATGCCTTTTGGTTTAACCAACGCTCCAGCCTACTTCATGAATATGATGAACAAAGTGTTCATGGAATTTCTCGACAAGTTCGTTGTCGTTTTCATCGATGACATCTTAGTCTACTCCAAGAGCAAGGAAGAGCATGAAAGACATCTACGCTTGATACTTGAGAAACTGAGGGAACATAAGCTTTATGCCAAATTCAGCAAGTGTGAGTTTTGGTTAGAGGAAGTTGGATTTCTTGGTCACGTTATGACAAAGGATGGTGTAGCAGTTGATCCTGCTAAAGTTTCAGCTGTGACAGAATGGGAATCTCCTAAGAACGTAAAAGAGGTTCGTAGTTTCATTGGTTTAGCAGGATACTACAGAAGATTCATTGAAAATTTTTCAAAGGTTGCTAAACCAATGATAGAATTGTTAAAGAAAGATAAGAAATTTCTTGGTCTGAAGGTTGTGAACTCAGCTTTCAGGAATTAAAGAAGAGGCTTGTGGCAGCACCAGTTCTGTGCCTACCAGACTTGGAAAAGGATTTCCAAGTGTATTGTGATGCTTCTCATCAAGGATTAGGTGCCGTACTGATGCAAGGCGGAAAAGTTGTGGCTTATGCCTCGAGACAACTCAAAACTCATGAAGTAAATTATCCTACTCATGATTTAGAGTTAGCCGTTGTTGTCCATGCACTCAAAACATGGAGACACTACCTTTTGGGAAAATGTTGTGAAGTATTCACCGATCATAAGAGTTTGAAGTATATCTTCACCCAGAAGGAAATCAATATGAGACAAAGGAGATGGCTAGAACTTATCAAGGATTACGACTTGAGTTTGCAATACCACCCCGGTAAAGCAAATGTAGTAGCAGATGCTCTAAGTCGTAAGGCGTTTGTAAATGGCCTTACCAAAGGTGAATTGCCAGATGACTTGTGTAAGCAATTCAAGGAACTCAGGTTGGAGATTGTGCCAGAAGGACATCTCATGTCTTTGGATGTTCAACCCACTCTGTTGGATAAGATTAAAGAAGCCCAAAAGACGGATAAAGAAATCGAAGAGATTAAGGAAAGGATTAGCCAAGGGAAAGATAAAAGTTTCCATATAGACGAACAAGGTACTTTATGGTACGGGAAACGTATTTGTGTTCCACAAGATCCGAAATTGCGGAAACTAATTTTACAAGAAGCCCATAACTCTCCGTATTCTATTCACCCGGGAAACACCAAAATGTACATGGATATGAAATAAAGATTTTGGTGGAATAACCTCAAAAGGGACATCGCCGAACACATTGCTTTGTGTGACGTGTGTAGTAGAGTGAAAGCGGAGCATCTGAAGCCAGCAGGTTTGCTTCAACCAATGCCTATTCCTGAATGGAAGTGGGAAAATATTGGTATGGATTTCATTACCGGATTACCAAGGACCATGTCAAGGTATGATTCCATATGGGTAGTAGTGGATCGCCTAACCAAAGTGGCTCATTTTATACCCGTAAAGACAACTTATACAAGTGCCAAGTTAGCCAAAATCTACATGAGTAGAATTGTATGCCTTCATGGTGTGCCTAAGAGTATTGTGTCTGATAGAGGAACTCAGTTCACTTCTCACTTTTGGAGACAGCTTCACGAATCTTTAGGAACGAGGTTGGAATTCAGCACTGCTTTTCATCCTCAAACTGATGGACAAACAGAAAGGACTAATCAAATTCTTGAAGACTTGTTGAGGGCATGTGCCCTAGACTATGGAGCAAGTTGGGATGAAAGTCTGCCTTACGCAGAGTTCTCTTACAATAACAGTTATCAATCTAGTATCGGGATGGCACCATTTGAGTTTCTCTACGGAAGGAAGTGTACCACCCCATTGCTATGGAATGGTGTGGGAGAAAGAAGTTTGTTTGGACCAGATCTTATCAAAGACGCCGAAGAAAAGGTCAAATTGGTTAGGGACAGGTTGAAGATAGCACAGTCTCGACAGAAAAGCTACGCAGATGCTAAGCGTAGAGAAGTCACCTATGAAGTTGGGGATAGAGCTTATCTTAGAGTATCACCACTTCGTGGAGTGAAAAGATTTGGAGTCAAAGGAAAGTTGGCACCAAGATATGTTGGACCATTCAACATTCTAAGTCGCAAGGGAGAAGCTGCATATGAAATCGAACTGCCAGCATCTTTATCAGCAGTCCATAATGTTTTTCATGTGAGTCAGCTCAAGAAATGTCACCCAGAAATGGAAGAATCTTCTTTGAAGGATACCATATCTTTGGAAGAAGTTCAACTAGAAAGTGATCTCACCTATGAAGAAAAGCCTGTCAAGATTCTTGAGACCGCAGAAAGAGTCACAAGGACAAAAACTATCAAGTTTTGCAAGGTACAATGGAATCATCATTCCGAAGAGGAAGCAACATGGGAAAGAGAAGATGATCTTAGGAAAGACCACCCTCACCTATTTGCTAGCCAATCCGAATCTCGAGGGCGAGATTCATCTTAAGGGGGTTAGATTTGTAACATCCCTAAATTCATATTTCAAAGCTCATTCATATCATCCTTGCATCCTTCATTCATTTAGGGTTTTTCTCAAAATCATTTTAGAAGCAGAAGCTTGTGCTATGATTTCATGTGAGCAAATTTACCCCATTTGGCCATCACCCTTTGAGACTTGAATGTTTAGGAACTTGTTTGCTTGCCTCCATTGTTGGAAAGATTAGGTGTAGCAATTTAACCAAAGTTTTCAACTTAGAAATAAATTTAAAAACCCTATTTTGTTTTATCAACTTTTGCAAACCAGAGGCAAAGTCTCTGTTTGTATTAAAGCCCAAGCTTGACCAAGCCCTTGCAGGGTAACTACTTGTTAAATAACTGGTTTTTGATACCACAGAACCCTACAAAAATCCCCAGAACTGTTTGAATTCAAAAAGGATTTGAATTCATATCAAAATCATTTCAGAAAATAGATTTAGAAAAAGAAAAGAGGAAATCAATTGAAAAGGGCCGCGCGCCACCATTTCAGCCCAGCATCGAATCGAGCCCAACAAGCCCACCCGGGGCTTTTCCTTTTCTTCTATCACGCGTGAGCGCACCCACCAGCTCACTGACAGAAGGGGCCCACTCACATTTCCCTCTATCACTGACAACCGCGGCCCACCTGAGCATCGTCGTCTCCACCCGCATGACCAGTTCATCCCTAAATCAACGCGGCCGTTTTCTATTTTAAATTCGCGGCTTCAATTCGTATCAATGCCCGAGTGATTCTCGCTCGTGACCAGGCTATATAAACCCCCTCTGCCCCCTCTCCCTTCTCCCTCAAACCCCGAACGCAGAGCGCCACCAGGCTGCGTGCATTGCTCTTTGTAGCCCCGCCGTCTCTGACGACTGCGCCGGCAAATTCCGGTGAGCCTCGTGTTCCCCTCTTTCTCTCGTTTTCGCTATCATGTTCAGTGAGTCTCTGCGCACCTCCTAACCCCACTAGTTCATCCTGTACTGCCCCAGGTCGCCGTTTCCACTCGACACCGCAAGCACCGATGACAACATCAACTCCAGCGAGCTCTAGTGGTAAGTCCAGACCGCCCCAAACCTTTCCCTTCACGCACGCATCTTCACCATGATCTTCTGCATCTGACCATACCCTCCGTTTGCCTCCTAGTGATCTACAACGTCGCCTTCAACCTCAAGCAGAGCCACCGTTGCCAGATCCAACTCCGGCGAGAAATCCACCGCAACCCTGAGCGCCCCTTGCTGAGCTGACCACACGTTGAGCACCCCCACGTCCTTGCGGTCTCGGTGAGTATCTTCCCTATCCTCCTAGCGATCTGTATCACCGGCGCCGCCATCGTCCGACCGTCGCCGCCGCGCGCAGCCGATAAGCGCCGCCAGATTTTGGCTTGATGATTTAGATCGTTGGATCTGTATCGTAGGGCTAGGATAGAATTTTAAACGAAGGGGTATGCGCGCATCTGAGCCGCCAGATCTCATTTAAATCCTGCGGCTGTGGAGCTCGATCCAGTGCGAACCGGTACGCGCCAGTCACAACATGACACGTGTCTAGGTTTAGATCTAAAAACAGATTTTAAATCAGAATTTGATCCAATTTTCAAATGCTTATAACTTTTGATTTCCACGTTGGAATTTTGCAAACTTTATACCGTTGGATTCAGTGAATCAAGGCCATTCTGTCCATGCAAAGTGTTTAACAAATAGTAACCATTAGAATGACTTTGTTTGTAGAAACTTGTTTAAGGCTATTTTTGAGTATGGATTTAGTTTAGTAATTTGTTTTAGGGGTAAATAAGTTTGTTTTGGCAAATTTGGTGTCGTGTTAAGTTTCTGTATTCATGCACTTGCTTGGCAAGGTTTTCAAAATACCCACTCAGTAAATTCATGCATGCATGCATTCATATTATTTTTGATTGTATATGAATTGTGTGTAAATGTGTGCTACAATTTTGTGTGTAGATTTTTCTAGTGATTGTGACTGTGAAGAGTGCTACTCTCCCCATTACCAAGGCAAGTGATGCTTCATATCTTTTGTCCCATTACTTTCACTATGCATTAGTGTTTTTGCTAAGTAAATCTTGCATGGATTTTATTTTGCTAAGTATAGACCTTGCTTTGGGAAAACCTAGTAGATGAAGCCTTAGAAGAAATTTCCTAAGTTAAGATTCCTACTACTTTCATGCTTAGCTTAGCTAATAGAAAACAAGGGTGGAATATATATTCATGCTATGGAAAAAATTTCTAAGTCTGAGGACTTATGTTTTGTTTAATAAAACAACTTAGTGAATGAATCACCTGGGTGGAATGGAAGGAATGGTTTGTGTTGAGTGGTTCACAAGGCCATGAACTTGGCTTGTGTATCTCACTTGTGGATGGCCACCCAGGAATAAAGAGATTTGAGATGTCAAATGTTGAGAAGCTTCAAGTGCAACCACTTGGCAATATGGGCTCTGCCATGATCATATAGGTTGCTAGAACTTAGTCTCTTGGACAGTTGGTGGTAGTGGGAATGATAGGTTGGAGCGCGTCCATTTGACTAAGGAAAGGCTTCTGAAAGATCTTGTCTTGGGAAACCAAGTCTTGTGGGGAAAGTGCACCACCTCTGCAGCGTGTAAAATCTAAGTACTTAGCCATGTCCCTGGCAAAGGACAATTTTGAGCATCAAGACATGGAAGCTATCAAGAATCTCCTCATCCCAATTTCTAAATTAAAAATCTTGTGGGTGAACAAGGGTTGAAAGGATCTTCAGTCTTTGATTGGTAGATGCCCTGAGAGGATCTTCAGTCTTCGATTGGTAGATGCCTTGGGTGATTTGTGCCAAACAAAAACTTAGTGTTTTCAAATGTTAAGGAAAAATATATTTTGAGCAATGCAAGCCTAAGCTCCACCTAGCCAAATGCATATAGTATTATAGTCCACTTTAAATAAGCTAAGGTATCACTTGCCAATACTATTCCAAAGTATTGACCCTCTATGGCTATAACTTGTAATGTTGCAGGTTACTCCGATGATGAATAGGAGTCATGAGTCTACACTCAACATGCTTGCCTGTGGCACATGAAGATGAAGACTTATGTTTATTTACTTATTCCATAAACTCTTGTATTAGGCCTTTGGCCCTGAGTTGTAAAATACTATGTTTTATCTCTGAAATGGATGTAATAAACGACCTTTGTATCTGTGTACTTCATCTTAAACTGTGGATGCTAGCATTGATCCAGGGACTAGCATTGCAATCACAGGGATCCTTTCCTTTAATAAGGAGGGATCTTACAGAAAGTTAGCTAACATACTGGGGGATTTATTCGTAAATGTTCAGCTCAATCAGACTTACATAGAGTCCTCACGAGTTTTTAGGGTGTATGACAGAAATCTGTTTTAGGACAACAACTCCCCAAATCTTACTTCCCTCTCATTAGAGGTCATTCTTGGCACAAAAAGCAAACAAAAAGGATAAGGAGAGGTCATTACTGAAGTAATAACTTCCAAGACTCAAGAAAACTCTTGGGTTATCTCCCAGCAAGTACTTTTATTTACCGCCTTTAAGTTAGGCTTGATAGTTTGATAAAATGCTCACATAAGAAATATGAGTGAGCATCAAGAAGAAAATTCAAAACACATTTAAGTCTAACCCACTTCCTATGCATAGGAATCTTGTAAAGAAACAAGTCATGAAAGCACAAATCACCAAGCATAAGAAAGAAAAACAAGTGCAACTTCAAGACTTTCAACATAAAGAGGGGAAACTTAATATTATTGAAATGCATAAAACCATGTTTCCCTCTCTCATAATAACTTTCAGCAGCAACATGAATAAAATTAATAATATAACTATTACATAAAACATTCTTATCATGAGCCACATGCATAAAATGATTATTACTCTCCACATAAGAATAGCCATTCTTATTAATTGTAGTGGGAGCAAATTCAACAAAATAGCTATCATTGTTATTCTCATGACCATAATCATCAAATATAGGGGGCATATTGTAATCACAATTAACTTTCTCCTCAATATTAGGTGGACTAAAAATATCATATTCATCATTGTAATCATCATATATTGGAGGTTTGGTATCATCATAAACAATACAATAGCTATCTTCCAAAGCCAGGGAACTAAAAAGATCATTTTCATAAAAACTAGCTTCCCCAAGCTTAGACTTTTCCATAGAATTAGCAATAATGATGTCCAAAGAATTCATAATAATAACATTGTTATTAGCTGCAAATAACGTTCCATAGGTTTTTAAATTTTCTCTTCAAACACTTCTTGTCCTAACTGAAGATAAATGCTATAAAGCTCTCTAATTTTGTTATTGTTTTCCATTAAGCCTAACTAGTGAAAACAAGAAACAAAAATACAAAACTGTAGAATCTAAAGGAAATAACTTCGAGCACTCACACCGTAGGATGTGAGTACCTTTTACCTTACCTCCCCGTCAATGTGCGCCAGAAAAGAGCTTGATGTCTACGCACTTCTATTCTTGTAGATAGTTGTTGGGCCTCCAAGTGTAGAGGTTTGCAGAATAGCAGCAAGATTCCCTTAAGTGGATTACCCAAGGTTTATTGAACTCAGGGAGGAAGTGGTAAAAGGTATTCCCTCTCAAGCAATCCTGCAATCAAGATACAAGAAGTCTCTTGTGTCCCCAACACACCCAATACACTAGTCAGGTGTATATGTGAAATAGTTCGGCGAAGAGATAGTGAAATACAAGTGGTAACGGTGCCAGAAAATAGCTTGACGGTGAGGTAAAGACTAAAGCAAGCAAACATGCAATAGATCTAGATGCAAATGGTGTTTCAATGTTTAGAAACAAGGCGTAGGGATCATACTTTCACTAGTGAACACTCTCTCATATAAATATCCTCTCTTCATGATACTACTCTTAACTACTCTCCGGTTGGACACTCTAATCATCGGTAGGGCTATAATAGCACACCTCAAAGTCTGCCTTCCCCAATATAGGTAACCCCACACTATCACCGTGAGCGCTAGATGGTTCCAACAAACACCACAATTTCATAGACACATCCAAATCCAAATATAACTCATAACAAATATTCAATCTAGCCAAAGTGCCACACACGGTATGCACGCTGTCACTTTCACACACGTGGGGAAAAGCATAGATCTATTAAAACACAAAGAGTATTTATGTAGACTCAAACCTAAGTGCCACCATGGTGTGCATGCTATCAGTTTCACACACATGGGGAGAGCAGAGATCTATTGAAGCACTTGAGTAGCAAGGTAGATCTATTGAAGCACTTGAGTAGCAAAGTAGAAAGTGTATAAAAATACCTCAAAGTATAGACAAAGCAAAGAAAAGTAAGTACAAAACAAGCATGGAGCATTAAAAATTATAGATACGTTTCCGACGTATCATGTCAGTCGGCGAAGGAATGTCGACGGCGACCCGCAGATGATGGAATGGAGAAGAGCCTTCTCCGGAAATCATTTCCGATACGAGCCTGTATGGAGATGCTCGGTCCTTGGAGGCGGACGGTGTCGAGCTTAAGGGTGAGTTGTTGGACGCCTCGGGGAAGGGGATCAGAGGGCAGTGCCGGCTGCCGGCTGACTCGCGTACAGGGCGCACACCGTACAGGGCGCACACCATCGCGGCAATAGCAGGTCAGTATCACGCTCCGCCACAACGACTCCCCTCGCGTTCTTCTCCAACACGGACTACAGGCGACTCCCCTCGCGTTCTTTTCCAACACAGACTGCAGGCGTCTCCCCTCGCATTCTTCTCCAACACGGACTGCAGGCGACTCTCCTCGCGTTCTTCTCCAACATGGACTGCAGCTCCGACACGGATCATGCGCGACCAGGTTGCCCTCATAAAAAGCACTACCCTAGCTCGAAGTCCCGCCCCAATCGAAATAGAAAACTCACTAGGAGCTACCCCAGCTCGAAGTACCGCCTCAATGCCTCGATCTAAATCGAAATCCCACCAACCCAAGATGGACATTACCACAGGAAAAGATCCGTCGCAGCTCGACGTCCTGCCAAAAGTTTCTAGCCCTCAAGTAACCTATCATACATGACAAAATTTCTAGCGCTCAATTTACAAATGTGGTTGTTCTTTATGTGTAATTTTAGGTGTTATTCTGTCACATTAGCTAAACCAGTTTTGTCTCATGATTATAGCTCAGTTATCAGTTGAATCAGATGTTCCTCATAGTTATATATACTGTAATTTTATTTTCTGTTTGGAAGGTCCATAGTTTTGTAGTTAGGCTTAAGTATTGTTTATACTCCATACTATAAACCAAAAGTTCAGTTTACATTTAGTTTGCCGTTAGAGAGATAGGTCATGTGATCCAAACTTGATTGTCTTACATGAGTTTGCACATTATATTACAATATGAAGCAAAAGTTCAGTTTATGCTTCGTCTTATGACCATCCTAGAGAGGTCATATGATCCACAATTTGATTGTCTTGATAGAGTTTGCACTTTATACTATGTTCCGATGGTTAAAATTGGTTATTATGTCATTGGTTTTTTATTGACATTTACGTTGGGTAGTGAGCTTGTTCGCTTCTTTTAACGAAGCGTCACACTATGATTGAGCAAAAGTGCTATCTATGGATGAAGCAAAAGTTCAGTTTATGTTAGTTTGCCTCCATATCTGTCAGAGAGAGATCATATGATCCACACTTGATTATCTCATGTTGAGTCGCGGTTGATTAATTAATTAACCCACTAGATGTGAGTTATTATAGCTCAGTTATCACCTGCACCTACTACATGCCGATTTTTTTACTAAACTAATATTGTCTCATGTTGAGTCGTGGTTGATTAATTAATTAACCCACTATATCTGAGTTGTTTATCTAAAAAAATACTGTTTCACATTTTGGTTCACATTTAGAGCATGCTAAATATATTTCTGATGCAAGATTCAAGCAATTAAAATAGAGATATTTATTTCCATCAAACTTTTTTAACAAAATTAGTAAATCTTTTGTCTCCTTCCAATATTAAGAAGATTGTCAATGCATGGAAAATTATAACTTTTAAATTTCCTGTAATCCCAGCTGCCATCCAATGAAGAAGATGCTCTTTTAGCAACAAAGGTAGAAGATCTGCCTCAGCTCGACATTGCCGCCGTCACCAAAATCGAAACTCTATCCAAAGTTCCGCCCAAGATGTACATTGCAACGACAGAAGATCAGCCTCAGCTTGACATTCCTGTTGTCTCGTCACTTCGTCAACTACAAGATACGGTAATTACACCTACTGATTTTTGTTGGCCTAAGTTTTGTTACAATCTGTGTATTGGTCTCAATCTGTGACTGTCAATATGTGCACCTGCTATCAATCCAGTGGTCTCTCTTTTTCGGCCATAGTTATCCTTTTCTACTTGTCAATCACCTATTGTGTTTTGTATCACTTATATAATTATTATGGAAATAATCACCGCTGATCACAATGTTGAAACAGTTTTCCTTAGGAAAGGAGACACAAGAGAGGCTCGAACTAGGTTGCTTGGATGTTGATGCTACGCATGACAACAGCGAGGATAAATATGGGTTATACCAGCTCTCTACTCTTGGATCAGAGGTACTAATAGGACTGCCTACGTCACCTTTAACTACATCAAGTTTTGTTGTGTCATCAAATGCTTCACCTAGTATCAAATTTTTCCTGCTGGTCATGCATTGTTCCTTTCTAAATTTAAAGAAGCTAGCAGGGTCAGAGTAATATCTTTTTATAGTCCCATTGGTTTTTCTAATAGAAGAAAGACATACATATGTTAGTTGTACACATGTGAGACATATGGTGCATTGATGCTGGATAGCTAGAGTAGAAGGACAGGAAAAAGGCGAATAAAAGGAATAACCTAATAAGACCAAACCAGATGAAATAATACTCATAACATTCCTTTCTAGAGATAATATTGTATACACACGGGCACTCTGCTACCAATCCAATGCTCTCTCTTTACTCTTGGATCAGAGGTACTAATAGGACTGCCTACGTCGCCTTTAACTACAACTTTTGCTGTGTCATCAAATGCTTCACCTACACTGATCACAATGTTGAAAACTCTGCTGTCAATCCAGCGGTCTCTCTTTTTCGGCCATAGTTATCCTTTTCTGGAAATAATCACCGCTGATCACAATGCGACAACCATTTTTGTTAGAATTGTCTTCTTTTAAAGCAATGTTTAAGTCCCAGATGATGCTATTCGTGTATGCTCTAGGATGTTAGATGGTGTTACGATTTCTTGCTGCTAGGTTTGGTTAGGTTGGACTTGACCAGTTGCTCTGCTTCTAGACACTAAATTTCTCTCGTTCTAGACACTAAATAATGTTTTAGTTTGCTAACTATACTATTGATTTGCTGCTCTTGCAGAATATGGATCTCAATGTTGACACAACCATTGTTGAGGAATTTGATAACCGTCCATTGAAAAGACCAAAATGTTTAGAATCAAGCATTATGGATGATTCATTGCCATCACATCTCATCTCGACATCGTCTCAGATTTCACAATCTTTTGAATCAATTACTTCAGAATCAGACAATCAGATAAATGATGAGTCATTGCCATCATCTCCATCACCAACCAAGTCTACGTTATCTCCATTTTCTAAATGAGTGGATGAAAAAACAATTTCAGAAGATGATAATAAGCAACCAGATAAATATAACAATATAATAAATAATGTAACATATGACTATCTCCCACAAGGTAAAATATTCATTTACTTTTAAACTTATGCTTTCACTTATTCTATACTTTCTTCATGTTATTATTTTAGTTATTGTGTGTACTTTTATATACTTATGCTTTTCATTATAAAATTTATTCAACATATATATTTGCTTGTTAAAAATTGTTGCATATTACACATTGACAGAACTAGATGAATGTGCTCATTCAGTAATAGAAGATACTTCAGAAAAAGAATTGTTGGTCAAGATAGATGATATATATGTCCATCAACATGAATTGGTGTGCCTAATATATCATAGCAAATGGCTACACGGATGATGTAAGTATCCTTACTAATTACATATAAAATAGTTTCTGATTACCAATATTTATTAATAATGTATTTTTTCTCTTTGTTATATTATAGGTATTGGGAGCATATATATGTTGTATAAAAGACCAAAATATGAATTCTAAAATGTATTTGAGAATCTTTTTTATACCGGACTGTTAAAATGGGATGGTGACATTGGAATACATGGGGCTACTTATATGACGAAGATTGTCAGAAACTATCTGAAGCATAACATGGTAACATGCATATCCAATTTCAACATCGCTTTATTGAATTTTTTACATGTGTCCAATAGTACAAGTAACTATTTATTTGATTTTAGATTTATCTTCCAATAAATATCAAGAACTCACATTGGTATTTAGCTATCATAAATATTGAAAAGACCGAAATATAAGTACTCGATTTGTCGTGGGAATGGCCACGGCAGATGCTGCAATCGGAAGCGAGTAGTAGAACGAAGGGCAAGGGCGGCCATCCATCTGCGGTGTGAGATGAGGGCGGAGATACAAGGTTTTACCCAGGTTCGTCCCCCCGGAGGGTAAAGACCTACTCCTACTAGATTGTATTATGGAGAGAATACAAGGGCGAGCTCGACGACTAGGCGGCGAGTTGTTAGGGTGTATGATGGAACGTGTCCTCTATGCGTACCCTAGGAAGTTTTATATGGGCTCACCTCGCTAGGGTTTACAGATCTACAACCGAATTAGTTAAGGATTCGCAGGGTTCTTGACCTAATCCGACTGGGCCTAGCTACGCTTCTGGGCCTCCAGCTTCCAGTCTCCTGGTTCCTTGCCAAGTCTCGATCTAGTCGCCGTCCTGCAGGCCCACTCACTGGCAGCTTGGGCCAATAGGAAACGTTATGCTGGGTATACCCTGGGCGACATATCCCCATCAGTAGTCCCCGAGACCGTCGTTGATTCATCGCAGGTGTTTGTTGGCAGTCAAGGTATGCGGGTACAACTCGGATGCCCAGTCGAATTGGCGATGGACTCCTGAATAAAGGAAAGGAATAGTCACTTTAGTCGCAATAACAACGACTAATCAGATCACAGCTTGGCGAATAGGTCGGCGAGTAGCCAAGTCACTGTCATAGTGATTAGGTCAGTGAATAGACAAGTCACTGTCATAGTGATCAGGTCGGTGAGTCATCAAGTCGCTGAAGACAGCGAGTCGAGTGGATGAAGTTGGACCGTCAGCGCTAGTCAAACTAGCCTTTGGGTAATCAAACGGTAATATCGGCGTAATTACTGGGCGGTAACGGCTCCCCAAAAATGGTGGGTAACAACCTCTATATAAGGAGAGTGACGGGCGAGGGGAAAACAGTTCCCTCACTTCCTCCGATCTCGTGCATTCCCAATTCTCCATTCCGCGCAGCGACCAAAGCGACCCAGAGTGACTCACAGCCCCAGATCCCTCAATCGATGGCTCCTACAGCGGAACCGTGGGGCAGATCCAAGTGCACGAAGGCGCTGCTGAAGTCGTTCGACGAGGCAGGGATCCTCTGCGCCGGGAGATGGCGCATCCTCGCGGCCGGAGAGGTGATCCCAAATCCGCGCGAGGAGGAATTCGTCTGCTTCACCAGTCATCTGGTGCGAGGGCTCGGATTCCCCACTTTCCTCTTCTTCTGCCGCTTCTGCGCCTACTACGACATCCAACCGTTGGATCTAGGGTCGCACAGCATCAAGCAGCTCACCATTTTCGTGGCGTTCTGCGAGTGCTACCTGGGTTGCCAGCCATATTTCCCCCTATGGCAAGATCTGTTCCACGGGAGGATCAGTCACGAAGAAGTCGGTGGCCCGATGCTGGCCGCGGGCGGCTTGACTTTTCAGTTGAAGTCAAAGGCGTCCTTTTTTGATCCGATGCTGCCTGCCAAAGCAGCGAACGAATGGAAGGAGAGCTGGTTTTAAGTGACTGAGTCTCCGCCGGGCGACGAGGTGGCTCTTTCGACGTACTCCGCCGACCGGCCTGAGCCACGTCGGCTCCAAGTAACCAAACTTCCGCTGGACCAGCGGATGGTCATCGACGAGATGCTGCAGACCATCTGCAACCTGAAGAAGAAGAAGGGCCTCCAAACCATCAATCTTTACAATTGCTATCTCGGGCGACGGCTCGTGCCTCTGGCCAGTTGCGCCCACTACATGTACGAGTACACGGGCAAGGACGACCCGACGAAGTCCTGCCACACCGAGTGGAGACTCAACGATTATACCTTGGCCCTAAAGAAGATCACCATGGCGGTGTATCTTGATGCAAAGGCCGGTGTCGCACCTTACACCAAAAAGCGCCAAGCCCCAACGGTGAGTTCTTTTATTTCCCATGTATTCGCAGTCGCAGTTTTTGCATTCGCGGTCGTGTTAATTTTGCTTGGTTGTTGCAGCTGTTCAAAGTGGTGGAAGGTTAGCTTCCACCCACAGATGAGGAGAACTCGAACTCGTCCGCCGAAGACAAGAGCGAGTCTTTGCCTGATAAGGGCGATGCCTGAAGTGACGAATGCGACAATGATGATGATCACGACAGTGGTGACGAGGCCATGGAGGTTGTCTCACCCACGGTTCGTAAGACCCGTGGACAGCATCAACGCGAGCTTGAGGCCAGCAAGAGCCTCGAGGCCCACGACAACGATGACGAGGAGCTCCCCGAGCACACCTCGCAACACGAGGCCACACCATCGAAGAAGAAACCACCACCACCGAAGAAGAAGAAGCCGGTTAAACCGGTGTCACCGCCTCGGTCCGCGACTAGCTCCAACACTACCATGGCTGAGGAAGCTAAAGCTGACGCACCGGCGCATGCGACCATGACGATCGAAGCGACCATTGCTTTGAAGGTGAGATGCCGTTGGCATCGTTGCCGCCGCCCTTCGTCCCAGTCACCGGGCTCATGGCTGCTCCAGCCGCGGGGACCTCACCACCGAGGGGGGTTCCCACCGCGATCACAACTGAAGCTCCTGCTGCGGCCTCGTCCTCGAAGAATGTAACATCCCAGTATATAGGACCTAACGAAGGGTAGATTTAGGAATATGAATTGTTGCATGCATTCATTTGAGAAAATGTGAGTAAAATTTTCGCCAAATAAAAACCTTGAAGTGATCAAAATTTCTTTCTTACTTTGAGATTAGGTTTAGTCCTGAAGGAGGATTTCTATAAACTTTGATATGATCTTAAAAGAATTATGTGTGTTTTGAAATGAGTTTTGATTTTAAAACTTAAAGTGTTTTATAATTTAAATGATTTTGATATAAGATTTGAATCTTAAATTAATTAATAGAAAGTATTATAACTTAAATCTTATCTAAAAATAATATTGTATAGGAAATTTATTTTATATACATAAACAAGTTATAAAGAATGAACTTACTGAAGTATTCAAAACTTCACAATTTACAAAAAGAATAAAGAATAAGAATATTCTTTATTAATAAATATATAATCTTTATTACAAATGAATAAAATAAAGATTTCAAGAATTATAAAAGAAAATTTATAAAATAAAAAGAAAATTACATTTGTATATTTTCTAACTAGCCTACAACTAAATTTTCATCCTTATCTTTGTACCTGCAAAACAAAGATTAAATAGAAAACAAAATAGGATTAGTGTTAGTATATTTCTCTCAGATATGTCAGTGAGGTGCACTTGACAAACTCATCATTGAGAAATGTTATAAAGGGGCAAGTTTCATCAATATGAAAGATTTCATCTTTCATAAATTCAAAGCCAGAATGCAAATGACAACCAAAAGGGACCAATTCACCAGCTAGGGTAAAAGTAGTTTGGTAATAGTAAGTTCAAACTTTCTGAACCTATCCACATGTGCATAGCAGGCACACAAGCTGCACACACACAAGCATGCAAAGGGTGTGCTGTCGACCTCACAAGCATAGCCAATATCACAAAACCACAGCACAGCCATGGAGGAGCACCTCAGTGCATCTCTCCACTACTCAACACACTAGCACAGCCAGCGTGAACAACAGCCAAACCAAGAACAGTAGCCAAAACCAACCACCCAGATCAACCCAAACATCACCAGGATGGTGACATAAGGAGGGGGATGAATCTAGTGGACAGCAAGGTCAAGCCCAGGAGCTAGGAGGAGCAGGCAAATTCAAGAGCAAGCTCAGGAGCCCAGCAAAAGCAGATCAAGATCAAGATCATCATCAATCTACTACATCCACATCAGAATCTGTGGTGAGCCTCATAAAACCATCACAGGATTTCATCTTATTATCTAAATAAAAGCATGTGTTGTTTTATGAGATAATATCTCAATAATCACCCAAGAGTGCATCTATCATAGAGATTTCAAGTATAAGGATAATAAATCAATCTCAACCACAAGAACTAAACCCTCAGACCAGCAGCACTGGGTTCAGTGTTATTTTTGCAACTTAGATCATTTTCATTTGATCTTATCAGATCAGGGCACATCTCTCAGAGAGAGTAGCACCTCTAATCTTACAAGTTTCAAACAAACTATTGCCCAACTAAGTAGGAATTACATCCTAGAGCCTCAGACCAACATCATAGGCAGGAAAGTTAATAAAAGCTTCCATATCATCTTATCAGTTTCAATCACAAGCATTATCAAGCTAAGCCCAGAAATAAAAACCCAATCACTTGTGTGCCAGAATACAATGGTATCACAAGGACAAGTTCTTAATGAGCTAAAACCAATCCTTACTTAGTTTCCACAGATAAAAGGGGACAAGCCAGCAACTATCATTTTCCTGAAGCCAAGTGCCAGGAATCAACCTTAAATTCATCTATACATCCACAGAAATCATTACAAGTAATGATTTGATTCAGTAAGTATAATCTCATATAAGCCAATATTATAATTGTAGTAAGCAACTATTGAGAGAAACTACTGTCAGTATAAGAATTATGACAGTAGAGTAAACTCTCAGATCAACAAGATAATCCAATCAAGGATTTCATTGAAACAGTAGCATGGATCATGGTGGATTGCCACTAGAATAAATATGACAGGCAAGTAGCATCATCAAAGCCACTATCAACCATTAACCACAGCAGACAATCAATTCCCATGATCAGATATGAATAATACTAGATCTAAAGCATCATAGATATGATCAACAGGGGGTTATGAACCTTAATCAGAGCAAGAACCCTAATCTAGATATGAACCAAATCAGCACATAGTCACTCGGCATGAGAAGCCACTAGATACACACCAAGAGAATCATGGCAGTAGAATGGACAAACACCACAGAGACAACTTACCCGAGGTCCTCGCTAACGAGTCGAAGAGGAAGCAGAGCGTCCGACGAATCGCGGTGGCACAGGGAGCACCCAGAGCGGCGCTACAACCTGCACCTACCACGACAGCGGCCGCAGCAGCGCACGACCCCAACACACCACCGCAGGCGGGATCGCGGCGGCGGCGACAACACCTTTTCCGAACCCTAGGGTTTGGGAATGGGGTGGAACTGGCCACAGGGAAGCCCCGGAGTCAAATCCAAGTGGATAGAACGAAAGAGCGTCATCGACAACCCCAACTCGCACCATGGCGGCGGCCAAAACGGCCGACGACGGTAGGAATCGACGGTGGCGGCATCACCGGCCACGGTGTCGAGTCAGAGGAGGAAGGGATAAGGTCGAGGGAGAGAGGGAGGCAGAGTGGGCTGGGTGGGCCAAAAACCCTTCGGGCTGATCTTTTGACCCTACCCTATTGGGCCACCCTGGGCTAATAAGCCCAAGGGGCCAGCCCAAGTTATTTAATAAAATTTTGATCAATTAGAAAATACCAAAATGCCCCTAACCTCAATAAAATTATAGAAACTAAAATAAAAGTCCAAAAATTATAAATAAAATATATTTGGATTCATAATAATCCACACTATCCAAATAAAATAAGATATAAAATTTTGGACACTTGAATTTTTATAAGAATTTTGTAAGTTATATATTCCATATGGAATTTTATAAAATTATTGAAACGTGATAAAAATAAATAAAAATCACTTTCATTATTTATTAATATTATAGTATTTTTGAAAAATACTAAATAAATATTTAGTAATAAATTTAATGTATAATTAATAATTCCTAAAAGAATTATTAAATCAATAAAAGTCAAATAAGAAGGTTAATTAAATAAAATAATTCAATATATGCAATAAATATTAAAAAAATATTTATAAATGCTTTATTAAAAGGGCACCTTATTAAGGAAAATGCATATAGAATTAAATAACGCATTACATTACTACCATAATCGTTTTGCTTCTTTAAATATTGTCCTTACGGGACAATAATGATGTTTTTGTAGAACTAGAAGCTCAAGGTCCAGTGCAAGCAGCAGACTTCACTACCTTGCCATCACAAGGCAAGTTCATCACTTGCTCATGTCCTTTGAAGAGTATTTATCAAAGTATTGCAAATTGTGTGTTATCATATATGCTAAAAAAAGAAAGAAAATATTATTTTCATAAACAAAGAAATCATAGATATCATCCTAAGTGGTGATATGATGGAGCAATAGAACTTAGAGTTCTAATTGCAACAATGATGATCTAATAGGGACTTTATAACCCCTGACATCAGTGATTCTAGCACCGTATATTACGCGTTAGCCATGAGATTTGGAATGGGACAAAAAGGTCAGCTGTATCTTCATCCTCTCGCATGAAGCCGGATGTGCAGGTCGTGGCTGTTATCCTCATAGCGTGCATATTATTTGGGAATTCGTAGAGGATATGCAGCATATGGGTGGGAACCCTCATCGTCCCACGATAGTTCTGGAATCTAACAGTTTGTACAAACCATTGCTGTAATTCATTATGTGGGCATGGTGTACACCAAGGAGGCATGCGGGGTCGCGATGGTGGCAATGATTGGCTTGGACCAACTACTGGGCCCCACATCATGGAATTGTGGACGGGAAAGTACGCCCAGTTGTGCAACAAGGAGTTGATCTCTCATGGGTAAAGTAACGCACCTTTGCAGAGTGTAAGAACTGTAACTTGTTACTCCCTGTTCCGGGAAGTTGCTACGAACGCGGCAGCATAGGAACTCCATGAAAGTTCTGGTCAACCTATGAAGGCTGATTGTCATAGTTTTTCGGAATAAAATCAACCTTTGAAGAAAGATTTACAAAAACTGCATAGTGCCAAGGATTTATAATCTGAGGTGGTAGTTAGAGAATCAAACTTCCCACCATGCATATAATGAACTTGTTGGGTAACGTTGTTACTCATTCTTTCCTTTGATCCCCTGCTTAGAATCTGAGGATCCCGAAGACGTGCCAAAGTATGCAGCCGAATGCCAAGAAGACGTGTTCTACGAGGAACCTGATCTATCCGAAAGAGTGGAAGTCGTGGACTACGAGATCCTCTACGGTGTCGATGAGAATGAGTCCACTTAAGGGTCTAGTTAGTAGTAACTAACGAAGCCGAGCAGCATAAACTCTATAGAATAAGCTGTTGAGCCCCACTCCTAGTCGGAGTTGTTACTTTTAAATTTCCGCTGAACATCTTATATTTTGGTTTGTAAGTTGGATCTTTTGGAAGTCTTGAACTTCCGGTATTGTAATAATAATAATGTGTGTACTTTTGTAATATGGACCCGCAATGTTTCTGTTGTACCACTCTGAGGGATGTGATATTTACGGAACAGTTTTCTGTGGATGTCATGTCAACGACTATAGTGTACTACACATGCAGTGGTATGCTGGGTCACCGCAGTTGGTATCAGAGAAAATTGCTTTGACCTTAGGTTGGAAACCTAGTAAAGGGTATTAACTGTAGGAGGTTTGGCAACGATAAGGAATTCTCTAAAAGTAATATAATGGGTATTCAAATGAGAATATTCCGTTATATATTTTAGTGCGATAATTCTTTGTTATGATGCAATATGCCATTGGATATTAATCAACATTATTTTTCTGATATATAGAGATATGGCACCAAAGTTTCCAAAACAGACTTTGGTAAGGAAAGAGGAGACTGTTGATGATTATCAAGGATCATTTAAAGACCAACTTCATCAACTTTTAAAGCTCTTTAATTGTCCAACTAGAATTCCAGTGAACACTATCACTTACCTTGATGGCCGGATGTTATCCAAGTATCGTGTGAGTATCCAACTTCCAGAGAAGCTTGGATTATACCACGATCTACCCATAGGAGAAGGTAGGGGTCATTTAGCAGCCTATCATGTTGCTGTTGTGGAGGCGATAGCTAATATCAAGGAGCAGAAAACTAAGGAGTTATAAGGTAGCACATTCTCTGTGATACCTCATGATTCTATAGACTCGGAACCTATACCGGATCATCTTACTTTGGTTAAGAAGCATCCCAAGTTAGCTTCCAAGTTTATGGATAGATATCGAACACTCCTTGCGTGACCCATCAAGTGATTGTTGAAGACAAAAATGATATGTTAGAGGATCTAACTGATCCGTAAAGGAGGAAGCAGTTAGCATTCCAGCTAGAGAAAGAAGCAAGTAGTAGTGCAACACCTATCTTTAAGGATATACCTATAGATTCTGAATCTTTTATACCATATCCTTACTCACCAAGACCTGAACCTACACATGATCCTACTATAGAGATGCGGTATGCAGTACCACAGGGCTCAGAGGATGGTTCTGACTCAGAACTTCCTATTGAGAATTCAGATGGTTGGAGGATGGGACCATATAATGGATCTCATGAACACCAGACATCCACAGATGGTTCTGACAGAAATGTTGGACAATCCAGTTGGATGGGTGCAAGAATGAACCCTAATAATAGAAGTAGAAATACCATGTCAATAGATGATCAGGATGAATAAGAAGATCCTAAAGAGAGAGTGCTTGAATCATCAACATCTTCTCAAAGCCCAGGGAATATACATTATCCAGTATTCAATTATCTTGTCCACGAGAGCACCTGTGGAGCAGCAGGATCTGCGTATCCTATTGACAACTCTAGAGATGAAGCTCGGGAGATGCAGGCTGGAGATAATGTTGAATATGTTTCTGAAAACTTTTTAGCTGAGCTAGAGGGAGTCGATGCGCTCAAGTTGTGTAATGAATCAAATCCTGACACTTCAGATACAGAGTATGTTCCTTCTGGAAGGCCATTTGTTCCACAAACCGTGCGATGGACAACACTTCATCACGGTTGGACATCAGACATGTATGATGAGCGTAGTTACTACTAGAAAGAGACAAGTAGTCAACAGTATCAAGCACTGTGTATTATACTCCAAGTGGAGCAAGGATAGTTTACCAAGCAGATAAACACAGTCATATCATGGTGGATCTGTAGTTGAATTCAATGAAAGAAGTTAGATTAGAGGAGATTCCTATAGTTAATGAATTCCAAGATGTTTTTCCAATAGAGTTACCAGGAATGCCACCAGACCGGGAGATAGAGTTCACCATTGACCTAATACCAGGTACAACACCAATAGCTCAAGCACCCTATAAAATGGGACCCAAAGAGTTGAAAGAACTCAAGGAGCAAATTGATGAGTAAGCAAGAAAAGGATTTATACAGAAAAGTGTATCTCCATGGGGAACACCAGTGATCTTTGTGGATAAGATAGATGGTGGAAGACGGAGGTGTGGTGATTATAGAAATCTGAACAACGTGCCTATCAAGATTAAGTATACTTTACCAAGAATTCAAGATTTGTTTGATCAAGTGAAAGGAGCTGGAGTATTTTCAAAGATCGATTTAAGTCTGGATACCATCAAATAAAAATCAAGCCGGAAGATGTTCCAAAAACAGCATTTGTCTTAATATATGGACACCATGAGTATCTGGTAGTACCATTTGGTTTGACCAATGCACCGGCAATATTCATGAATCTGATGAACAAGATCTTCATGCCCTATTTGGACAAGTTTGTCATCATTTTTATTAATGATATTCTAATATATTCCAAGGATAAGGAAGAGCATGCTGACCATTTGAGAATAGCATTGCAGACTTTAAGAGAACATAAGCTTTATGCTAAGTTCAGTAAGTGTGAGTTCTGGTTAGATGAGGTAGAATTCCTCGGTCATGTGATTAGTAAGGATGGAATTGCTGTGAATCCATCTAAAGTTCAGTCGGTACTTGAGTGGACTGCACCAACCAATGTGAAACAAATTCGAGGTTTCTTAGGAATGGCTGGTTATTATCGGAGATTCATTGAAGGTTTCTCCAAAATAGCCAGACCAATGACCAAATTATTAAAGAAGAATAAACCATTCATGTGGGATGAGAAGTGTGAAGAAAGTTTCCAAGAGTTTAAGACTAGATTAACCACAACTCCAATCTTAGCAGTTCTTGGAAAATGAAAGGATTTCACTGTATATTGTGATGCATCTAAAGAAGGTTTGGGTTGTGTACTAATGAAATATCGGAAAGTGATGTCTTATGGTTCAAGACAATTGAAACCACATGAAGTCAACTATCCAACTCATGATTTAGAATTAGCAGCAGTGGTCTTTGCACTAAAAGGATCGAGACATTTTCTTTATGGAGCTAGATGTGAGTTATACACTGACCATAAAAGTCTCAAATATTTCTTCACTCAAAAGGAATTGAATATGAGACATTAGCGTTGGTTGGAATTAATCAAGGATTATGATTTAACAATCAATTACGCCCCAGGGAAAGCAAATGTTGTAGCAGATGCTTTAAGCAGAAAGAGTGCAGATATTCAACCAAGCAATAGAGAGTTACCAAAAGAGTTACAAATGGACTTGGAAAGGTTGGAACTTCAATTCATCAGGATAGAGGTTCTTGGAGGATTAGCGACTATGCAGGTAGTTGCAGAGCAGGACAGTGATCTTAAGCAAGAAATTTTTAGACGTCAAAAAGAAGATCCTTTTATTGCTAAGGAAATTCGGAGGATATCTCAAGGGCAAAAATCAGTTTTTCGCCTTGGAGATTATGGATCTTTATGGTTCCAAGATCGTCTATGTGTTCCAGATGTGACTGAGATCAGAAATGTCATACTCAAAGAAGCACATGATACCCCATATTCTATACATCCAGGGAGTACTAAGATGTATATGGATTTGAAAGAACTATTCTGGTGGAATAACATGAAGAGGGATATTGCTAAATATGTATCTGAATGCCATACTTGTCAAAGGGTGAAAGCTGAACATCAAAATCCAGCAGGACCATTACAACCCTTAGAAATTCCTGAATGGAAATGGGGGGAAATAGGTATGGACTTCATCACAGGGTTACCTATGACACCAAAAAGGAAGGATATGATATGGGTAATTGTGGACAGACTTACTAAGAGTGCACATTTTATTGTAGTGAATCAAAAGGATAATGCCGAGAAGTTAGTTAAAGTATACGTTAAAGATATAGCAAGTAAGCATGGAGTACCCAAAAAGATCGTAACTGATAGGGGATCAGTGTTTAATTCAGCATTTTGGAAGCAATTGCACGAAGCACTTGGTTCAAAGTTAGATTTCAGCACGACATATCATCCTGAGACAGGAGGTCAAACTGAAAGAACAAATCCAATACTAGAAGACATGTTGAGAGCTTGTGCACTAAATTTTGGAGGAACATGGGAAGATCACCTACCATTGGCAGAATTTTCTTATAACAATAGGTATCAGAGTAGTCTGAAGGCAGCCCCATATGAGATTCAGTATGGAAGGAAGTGTAGATCACCAATATGTTGGTATGAACCTGGTAGCAGCAAAGAATTTGTGCCAGATTATATCAAGGAGAGACAAGACATCATTGATAAGATCAGGGATCGACTGAAAATAGCCTAGAGCAGGCAGAAGAGTTATGCGGATCAAAGCCGAAGATCATGGCATCCAGAAGTAGGAGATATGGTCTATTTGAAAGTAAGTCCAATGAAAGGAGTAAAAAGATTCGGAGTTAAAAGGAAATTGAGTCCAAGATACATCGAACCATTCAAGATACTGAGTCAAAACAGAACTATAACTTATGCTTTAGAGTTACCATCAAGACTGGCTCAAGTGCATAATGTTTTCCATGTGTCACAACTTCGCAAATGTTTGAAAGTTCCAGATGATGCAATAACACATCAAGAGATAGAACTACAAGCAGACCTGACTTATATTGAAAAGCCCTGTAAGATTTTGGAAGAAAACTTGAATAGATTGAGGAACAGAGCAATCAAATATTGCAAGGTACAATGGGAACATCACCCTGAGAGAGAAGCCACATGGGAGAAGGAAGAGGATTTAAGAAAATCTTATCCAGAACTATTCAGGTACATCTCCACAAACTTCGGGACGAAGTTTAATTTAAGGGGGGAAGTCTGTAACATCCCAGTATATAGGACCTAATGAAGGGTAGATTAGGAATATGAATTGTTGCATGCATTCATTTGAGAAAATGTGAGTAAAATTTTCACCAAATAAAAACCTTGAAGTGATCAAAGTTTATTTCTTACTTTGAGATTAGGTTTAGTCCTGAAGGAGGATTGCTATAAATTTTGATATGATCTTAAAAGAATTATGTGTGTTTTGAAATGTGTTTGGATTTTAAAACTTAAAGTGTTTTATAATTTAAATGATTTTGATATAAGATTTGAATCTTAAATTAATTAAGAGAAAAGTATTATAACTTAAATCTTATCTAAAAATAATATTGTATATGAAATTTATTTTATATACATAAACAAGTTATAAAGAATGAACTTACTGAAGTATTCAAAACTTCACAATTTACAAAAAGAATAAAGAATAAGAATATTCTTTATTAATAAATATGTAATCTTTATGACAAATGAATAAAATAAAGATTACAAGAATTATAAAACAAAAAATACAAAAGAAAAAGAAAATTACATTTGTATATTTACTAACTAGCCTACAACTAAATCTACACTAAATTTTCATCCTTATCTTTGTACCTGCAAAACAAAGATTAAATAGAAACCAAAATAGGATTAGTTTTAGTATATTTCTCTCAGATATGTCAGTGAGGTGCACTTGACAAACTCATCATTGAGAAATGTTATAAAGCGGAAAGTTTCACCAATATGAAGGATTTCATCTTTCATAAATTCAAGGCCAGAATGCAAATGACAGCCAAAAGGGACCAATTCACCAGCCAGGGTAAAAGTAGTTTGGTAATAGTAAGTTCAAACTTTCTGAACCTATCCACATGTGCATAGCAGGCACACAAGCTGCACAAACACAAGCATGCAAAGGGTGTGATTTCGACCTCACAAGCACAGCCAAAATCACAAAACCATAGCACAGCTGTGGAGGAGCACCTCAGTGCATCTCTCCACTACACAACACACCAGCACAACCAGGGTGAACAACAGCCAAACCAAGAACATCAGCCAAAACCAACCACCCAGATCAACCCAAACATCACCAGGATGGTGACATAAGGAGGGGGATAAATCTGGTGGACAACAAGGTCAAGACCAGGAGCTAGGAGGAGCAGGCAAATTCAAGAGCAAGCTAAGGAGCCAGAAAAAGCAGATCAAGATCAATATCCAGATCAAGATCAAGATCATCATCAATCTACTACATCCACATCATAATCTGTGGTGATCCTCATAAAACCATCACATGATTTCATCATATTATCTAAATAAAAGCATGTGTTGTTTTATGAGATAATCTCTCAATAATCACCCAAGAGGAGTTCATCTATCCTAGAGATTTCAAGTACAAGGAAAAGAAATCAATCTCAACCACAAGAACTAAACCCTCAGACCAGCAGCACTGGGTTCAGTGTTATTTTTGCAACTTAGATCATTTTCATTTGATCTTATCAGATCAGGGCACATCTCTCAGAGAGAGTAGCACCTCTAATCTTACATGTTTCAAACAAACTATTGCCCAACTAAGTAGGAATTACATCCTAGAGCCTCAGACCAACATCATAGGCAGGAAAGTTAATAAAATCTTCCATATCATCTTATCAGTTTCAATCACAAGCATTATCAAGATAAGCCCAGAAATAAAAACCCAATCACTTGTGTGCCAGAATACAATGGTATCACAAGGACAAGTTCTTAATGAGCTAAAACCAATCCTTACTTAGTTTCCACAGATAAAAGGGGACAAGCCAGTAACTATCATTTTCCTGAAGCCAAGTGCCAGGAATCAACCTTAAATTCATCTATACATCCACAGAAATCATTACAAGTAATGATTTGATTCAGTGAGTATAATCTCATATAAGCCAATATTATAATTGCAGTAAGCAACTACTGAGAGAAACTACTGTCAGTATAAGCATTCTGATAGTAGAGTAAACTCTCAGATCAACAATATAATCAAATCAAGGATTTCATTGAAACACTAGCATGGATCATGGTGGATTGCCACTAGAATAAATCTGACAGGCAACTAGCATCATCAAAGCCACTATCAACCATTAACCACAGCAGACAATCAATTCCCATGATCAGATATGAACAATACTAGATCTAAAGCATCATAGATATGATCAACAGGGGGTTATGAACCTTAATCAGAGCAAGAACCCTAATCCAGAGATGAACCAAATCGGCACATAGTCACTCGGCATGAGAAGCCACTAGATACACACCAAGAGAATCATGGCAGTAGCATGGACAAACACCACAGAGACAACTTACCCGGGGTCCTCGCTGACGAATTGAAGAGGAAGAAGAGTGGCCGACGAACCACGGCGGCACAGGGAGCACCCAGAGGGGTGCTACAACCTAAACCTTCAACAGAGACGGCCGCAGCAGCGCACGAGCCCAACACAGAACCACAGGCGGGATCTCGGCGGCATCGACAACACCTTTTCCGAATCCTAGGGTTCAGGAATAGGGTGGACCTGACCACGGGGAAGCCCCAGAGTCAAATCCAAGTGGATAGAATGAAAGAGCGTCATTGACAACCCCAACTCGCACCACGGCGGCGTCCAGAACGACCGACGATGGTAGGAATCGACAGTGGCGGCATCGCCGGCCACGGGGTCGAGTCAGAGGAGGAAGGGATAAGGTCGAGGGAGAGAGGGAGGCAGAGTGGGCTGGGTGGGCCAAAAACCCTTCGGGGTGATCTTTTGACCCTACCCTATTGGGCCACCCTAGCCCAATAAGCCCAAGGGGCCAGCCCAAGTTATTTAATAAAAATTTGATCAATTAGAAAATACAAAAATGCCCCTAACCTCAATAAAATTATAAAAAAAAATCCAAAAATTATAAAAAAAATATTTTTGGATTCACAATAATCCACTCTATACAAATAAAATAAGATATAAAATTTTGGACACTTAAATTTTTATAAGAATTTTGTAATTTATATATTCCTTATGGAATTTTACAAAATTATTGAAAGGTGATAAAAATAAATAAAAATCACTTTCATTATTTATTAATATTATAGTATTTTTTGAAACATACTAAATAAATATTTAGTAATAAATTTAATGTATAATTAATAATTCCTAAAAGAATTATTAAATCAATAAAAGTCAAATAAGAAGGGTAATTAAATAAAATAATTCAATATATGAAATAAATATTAAAGAAAAAATTATAAATGCTTTATTAAAAGGGCACCTTATATAAGGAAAATGCATATAGAATTAAATAATGCATTACATTACTTGCATAATCATTTTGCTTCTTTAAATATTGTCCTTACCGGACAATAATGATGTTTTTGTAGAACTAGAAGCTCAAGGTCCAGTGCAAGCATCAGACTTCACTACCTTGCCATCACAAGGCAAGTTCATCACTTGCTCATGTACTTTGAAGAGTCTTTATCAAAGTATTGCAAATTGTGTGTTATCATATGCTAAAAAAATATTATTTTCATAAACAAAGAAATCATAGATATCATCCTAAGTGGTGATATGATGCAGCAATAGAACTTAGAGTTCTAATTGCAATGATGATGATCATATAGGGACTTAATAACCCCTAACATCAGTGATTCTAGCGTCGTATATTACGCGTTAGCCATGATATTTGGAATGGGACAGAAAGGTCAGCTGTATCTTCTTCCTCTCGCATGAAACCGGATGTGCAGGTCGTGGCTGTTATCCTCGTAGCATGCATATTAATTGGTAATTTATAGAGGATATGCAGCATATGGGTGGGAACCCTCATCGTCCCACGATAGTTCTGGCATCTAACGATTTGTACAAACCATTGCCGTAATTCATTATGTGGGCATGGTGTACACCAAGGAGGCATGCGGGGTCGCGAAGGGGGCAGTGATTGGCTTGGACCAAATACTAGTCCCCACATCATGGAATTGTGGACGGGAAAGTACGCCCGGTTGTGCAACAAGGAGTTGATCTCTCATGGTTAAAGTAACGCACCTCTGTAGAGTGTAAGAATTGTAACTTGTTACTCCCTGTTCCGGGAAGGAGCTACGAACGCGGCAGTAAAGGAACTCCATGAAAGTTCTGGTCAACCTATGAAGGCTGATTGTCATAGTTTTTCGGAATAAAATCAACCTTTGAAGAAAGATTTACAAAAACTGCATAGTGCCAAGGATTTATAATCCGAGGTGGTAGTTAGAGCATCAAACTTCCCACCTTGCATATAATGAACTTGTTGGGTAACGATGTTACTCATTCTTTCCTTTGATCCCCTGCTTAGACTCTGAGGATCCCAAAGACGTGCCAATGTATGCAGCCGAATGCCAAGAAGACGTGTTCTACGAGGAACCTGATCTATTCGGAGGAGTGGAAGGCGTGGACTACGAGATCCGCTATGGTGTCGATGAGAACGAGTCCACTTAAGGGTCAAGTTAGTAGTAACTAAAAGAGCCGAGCAGCATAAACTCTATAGAATAAGTTGTTGAGCCCTACTCCTAGTCAGAGTTGTTACTTTTAAATTTCCGCTGAACATCTTATATTTTGGTTTGTAAGCTGGATCTTTTGGAAGTCTTGAACTTCCGGTATTGTAATAATAATAATGTGTGTACTTTTGTAATATGGACCCGCAATGTTTCTGTTGTACCACTCTGAGGGATGTGATATTTACGGAACGGTGTTCTGTGGATGTCATGACAACGACTATAGTGTACTACACATGCAGTGGTATGCTGGGTCACCGCAAAGAAGCCGTCGGTGTCTTGGGCGCAGAGTGTGTTCGAGACGGGCCTTAGTCAAAAACTGGGGCCTGAGTTGGAAAAGCCTTCCAGCATTCGTACTGGCCTTCGATTTATCCCAGTCGCCAAGTAAGTGTTTCTCTATCTTTTCATTTGTCTGCTTGATGTATGTTCGACTGGCGAGTTTACTGATGGAGTTGTTCAACAAGACTGGAGTGAAGAAGATAGGTCACGCTTTGGTGGAGAAGGTTCCATCGGGTGCCGCCGAGGCACCAGTTGACCCCTCGAATAAGAGGAAGGGCGACGAAGTTGAGGCGCATGCTGAAGGCTCCAAGAGATCAAAAGGCGATGAGGTCGTCACAATCTCAGACGAGCCAGCGGTTGCCCCGAGAAGCTCCGATGGCGGTGGACGTATCCCCGAGGGCCATGGAAGACGAGGATTTGCCACGGGAAGAGCCCACGGCCTTGGCTGAGGCAACAGGCCCACCTTCGAGTGGTGCGGGAGCCGCAGTGGTGACATTCCCTCTCTTTGTAGCAAGGGCCTCCGCGGCGAGTGCCTCGGTGCCGTCGAGCCAATTGCCTGGGGCCGCCGGTACGGAGGTCGAACAGCGTCGCGGGCATACTCCATTCATGCTCTCGTCGGTGAATGCAATGGAACTTCACGGCATGCTAGGTGCCTCCATCCAGGTATGTCTAGTCCCCGAGTATCGGGCCACTGAATTTCAGTGGTCGAATTCTTATTGTTTTTTGCCGTCCGGTCCCTAAGTGGCTGGTCGCTGAATTTCAGCGGCTAGGCCCTTAGGATTTTCGCCGTCCAGTCCCCGAGTGGCTAGTCGCTGAATTTCAGTGGCTAGGCACTTATGATTTTTTGCCGTCCAGTCCCCGAGTGGCTAGTCGCTGAATTTCAGCGGCTAGGCACTTAGGAATTTTTGTCGTCCAGTCCTCGAGTGGCTAATCGCTGAATTTCGGCGGCTAGGCACTTAGGAATTTTTGTTGCTGACGCTTCCATTGTTGCACAGGGCCTGCAGCGCGAGTCGGCAGAGTGGCTTGCTGCCAAGCATCGTGTGGAGAAGGAGCTCCTCGCTGTTCAGGACACGAACGAGCAGGTTCGAACAAATGCGGGTGAGTGTTCGTCATGCTTGGCGTTGGTCATAAACTTGTTATGTTTGTAATCGTTGTGTTGTTGAGGCAGAGGATAGCACGGACGAGGTGGAGAAGGCTCGCCAGGGCCTCGTTCCAGTGAGTGCATTGACGGCTGCACAGTCGACTTTGAGCGCCGCGGAGAAGCGAATCGCCGACCTGGAGCGTGAGCTCAAGGAGGCGAAGGCGGAGACGAGCTCGGCGGATGGGCGTGCCAAGGAAGCTGTTGCTTCTGTTGCTGAGGAACGGAAGATGTCAGAAGCGCTCGTCGCCGGGATGTAGGATGACCTCTCTAGTCTTCAACATTTCATCACGGAGCGCTGTCGCCCGTTGATTGGTGAGTTTTCCTTCTGCAAGTCCCCGAGCATGTGAGTCGCATTGTTTTGCTGGAACTTCCCTTACTATTTGCTTGTGTGTTGCAGGCCTGATTACTAATAATGCCGAAGAAGCATAGTCGTACGACGCGCGGCGATGCATCACCACTCTGGTTGATTCTGCCGTGTTGTCAGCGACCTGCAACCGGGCGTATCTTTAGATCTCGCGCACGGAGGTGATTCCCAGCGACCTCGTCGAGGTTTGGCACTATCTGGAGAAGGCCTCGGCGGTTGTGGAGTTCATGACGCGGTCGGCCTTCCGTCATGGAGCGGCGACTGCGCTGAACCTTGGGCTCGCGCATTTTCCTGACGACTTCGACCTTGACAAAGTCACGAGCGGGTACCCTTCATCGACGGGCGCAGTCGAAATCGCCAAGGTGCTGAAGCTGACAGAGCGGCTGTAGTGTACGCCGACCGGGTGTGGGCGATGGGCGACCTCATTCCTTACCAGGAAACGGTCGTCGCCCCGAACGACCCCGAGCCGGCGCACCGCGACTTCAAGGTGGAGCAGCCGTTCCGTGCGGCCATGGCGGGTGAGCTCACTACGTATCCATCGAATCCGTGGGTTCCCTTTATCCGCTGTCGCAAGGGTGGTGGCGCCACCTCGTTAAAGCCCGCGGAATAGAGTAGTTTGCCGATCGGCATTAGTTAGGAGAAGTATGTAATTATCCTTGTAAGCGAACAAATTTTGCTTCTTTGAGGGAATGCAAGGGTTCTTCTGTCATTGTTTTCTGGTTTGGTTGTTGGTTGTGCGAGTCCCCGAGCGCGTCCGCCCTTTTATGGGGTTAACCTCATTTTTATGTGTTGTTTAAACTGTTAGTAAGTTAAGGTAGACTCGCCATGGCTCGGAAAGCCAGTCACATGGCGACTCCAAGGGGTGCTCTATACTTAGCCGTTTTCCCGGGCGCGAACAGGGTCGGGTCGCCGAGTCCCCGAGCGTGGTACTTGGCTGTTCTAGTTGCATGCCCGAGGTAGGTGAGGACAAGGAGCGTTGTGTTAGGCGTGTCACTCCACCTGATCCATAGGACCAGTCGCGTGGCGAGTCCAGGGCGCGCTCTCATACTTGGCATTTTTTCCTAGCCGCTCCTGTTTGGGCTGGCGTCAGTCCCCGAGCGTGGTACTTTGCCGTTCGAGTCGCTGCGCCGAGGATGTGGAGGACATGGTCGCTGTAGGAAGCGAATGCAGTTGTCTTGGCTCGGAAAGCCAGTCGAGCTAGGCGACTCCAATGGATCTCCGGGTTGGATTTTTTCATGGACGGTACGAGGCCTGAAATTTTCCAGTGCCCTCGTATCGCACTACTTGGCCGTGCCGGTCGCGTCAGCAAAGGTTCACTTCTGCGAGTAGCATAGTGCTGTTATTACGAGTGCGAGTGGCACAAGGTACGGAGAGTGGACACACGTTGTGCGAATCGATCTTCTTTATTTCATAGCAGGTAGGAGGTATATGTCTGGAAGTCTAGGAGTAGAACCTCCGTAGGAGGTTTACATTCCACGGCCGCTTGACATCCAGTTTTCCATCGCCTCGGACGTCGACGAGGTAGTAGGCATCGTTGCCCAGGACTCGCCCGATGGCAAATGGTCCCTCCCAAGGGGGGAGAGTTTGTGCATGCCCTTCTTGTCCTTGATCAGACGCAGTACCAGGTCACCTTCCTGGAAGGTGCGGGTCCGTACTCGCCGGCTATGGTAGCGCTAGAGCCCTTGCTGGTAGATGGCGGTGCGGGAGAAAGCTAGGTCGCGTGCTTCGTTGAGCTGGTTGACTCCGTCTTGGCGTGCGACCTCATTGTCGGCCTCCGAGTAGTTGACCACCCGAGGCGAGTCGTGCTCGAGGTCGGTTGCATACACCATGAAGAAAGGGGTGAACCCTGTTGACCTGTTGATGGAGGTGCAGATTCCCCAGATGACGGAGGGGAGCTCTTCGACCCAGAACACAGGAGTTCGCTCGAGTGGAACTTGTAGTCACGACTTCAGGCCGTGGAGGATCCTCTGGTTGGCGTGTTCCGCCTGGCCGTTGGACTCCGGGTGGGCGACTGAGGCGAGGTCGAGTCGTATGTTGTGCTCCTCGTAGAATTCGGCCATGGCCCCTTTGGTGAAGTTGGTGCCGTTGTATGTGATGATGTTGTTCGGGAACCGGTAGCGATAGATGAGATCGCATAAGAACTTTGTAGCGGTCTTCCCGTCGCACTTGCAGACTGGTTTGGCCTCCAACCAATTTGTGAATTTGTCGACCGCGAGTAGGAGGTGGGTGAAGCCAGAGGGGGCCTTCTTCAAGGGGCCTACCATGTCCATGCCCCATACGGCAAATGGCCAGGTGATGGGGATGGTCTTGAGCTCCGATCTCGGGACGTGAGTCTGGTTGGCGTACTTCTAGCACCCGATGCAGCGTTGGACGATGTCGACCGCGTCGGCGTGTGCGGTGAGCCAGTAGAAGCCATGTCGCATGGCCTTGGCGACTAGGGAGAGGGCGCCAGCATGGTGGCCGCAGTCACCAGCGTGGATGTCCTAGAGGATCTTGCGTCCTTCTGCAGGTTGGACGCAGCGTTGGAACACGCCGGTCACGCTGCGCTTGTGGAGCTCGCCATTGATGTGACGAAGGATTTGCAGCGGCATGGGATCATCCGGGCCTCTGTCTCGTCAGCGGGTAGGGAGCCTCCCTCCAGGTAGGCGACGTATGGCGCGGTCCAATCGCTTGGCTCGGCGATCAGTGCGACCAGGGATGCGTCTGGTTGTAGCGGAATTCTGATGTCGGTCTCCCTCGGGGGAGAGACGGAAGGCTTGGTGATGGTGTCGAGGAAGATGTCGGCGGGTGGTGCGAGTCGATCTGAGGCGATGCGGGAGATTGCGTCAGCCTCCTCGTTCTTCCGCCTGTCGATCCACTCGACGGAGTAGCCCGCGAAGTGGCCTCCCAGCTGGTCCACTGCTTGGCGGTATGACACCATGGTGGGGGAGACTGTGTCGCAGGTGCCGGGGACTTGACCGGCGACAATGTTGGAGTCGCCGTGGCAGCGCAGGCGTTTGATGTTCATCTCCGTGGCTGCTCGCATGCCGTGGAGTAGCGCCTCGTACTCAGCCATGTTGTTGGTGCATGGGGTAAAGTCGAGGTACAGGACATAGCGTAACTTGTCGCCCATTGTAGATGTGAGCACGATCCCTGCCCCTGCACCATATGTGTTCTTGGAGCCGTCGAAGTGTAGGCTCGAGTAATGGAGGTATGGCAGTTTCTCTGGCTGCTGGGCCTCCTCCCAGTCGGCGAGAAAATCTGCGAGAGCCTGCGACTTGATCGCCTTGCGTGGCTCGTACCTGATATTATGGACTCCGGTCTCGATGGCCCACTTGGCGACTCGCCCGGTCGCCTCACGGTTGCGGATGATGTCCTGCAGCGGTGCTGAGGAGATGACCGTTATTAGGTGCTCCTGGAAGTAGTGCGGCAGTCGCCGCTGGGCTCTGAAGACCGCATATACCAATTTTTTATACTACAGGTAGCTCTGGCGCGACTCGGTGAGGACTTCGCTGATGTAGTATACTGGTCGCTCCGGGCACGCCTTGCCTTCCTCTAGTCATTCGACGACCATGACGGTGCTGACGGATCGCTCGGAAGCCGTGACGTAGACGAGCATGGGCTCCTTGTCGATGGGGGCGACGAGTAGCGGTGCCGCGAGTAACACCTCCTTGAGGGCGTGGAGCGCGTCGTCGACCTCCTTGTCCCACTGGAAAGTGGGGTTCTTGCGCATTAGGTGGTAGAGGGGCATCGCCTTCTCACCTAGCCAGGGGATGAAGCGATTGAGAGCTGCGACTTGCCCGGCCAACTTCTGGATGTCGTGCAGGCACTCGGGTCTGCCAAGTCAAGCAATCATGTTGATCTTGGCGGGATTTTCCTCGATCCCGCGCTTGGAGAAGTCGTACCCCAGCAGCTGTCCAGTAGGTACACCAAAGGTACACTTTCCTGGGTTTAGCTTTATCGTGTACCTCCGCAGGTTGGCGAAGGTTTCCGCCAGGTCGGCGAGTAGATCTCCCTGGCGGGTGGACTTTACTACCACGTCATCGATGTAGATGTGGATGTTACGGCCGATTTGGCTCGCAAGGCACTCCTGCATGCACCTCTGGTAGGTTGCCCCAGCATTTTGATCTGGTTGTACCCAGAGTAGGCATCGAGGAATCATAGCGACTCCGAGCCTGCAGTTGAATCGATGATTTGGTCGATCCGTGGGAGGACGAACTGCTCCTTCGGGCAGGCGCTATTGAGGTTTGTGTAATTGATACACATTCTCCAGGTCCCATTTTTCTTCTCGACAAGGACTGGGTTTGCCAGCCACTTGGAGTATTTGATTGGCCGGATGAAGCCTGCAGCGAGTAGACGCTCCACCTCATCGGCGAGGCAGCGCTCTTCATTGAAGGGCTACAGCAACTGCTTGACGGGTCACGCTTTGGGGTCGGTGTTGAGTTTGTGCTCAGCGAGTTCCCTCGGGACACCAGGCATGTCAGATGGCTTCGATGCGAAGATGTCGCTATTCTCACTTAGGAACTCGATGAACGCGCCTTCCTATGATAGGCTCATGCCCATCCCAATCGTCACCGTCTGGCTGGAGTCGCCTGGGACCAGCTCGACGGTGCGAGTATGCGTCGTTGCCTCGAAGGTGGTGGAGCTGCCACCCTCCGAGTTGGGATTCTTGAGTATGGTGGGGTGGTCATTGTTGACCCTGCTCGCGTACTTGGCGAGCTCCTCTGCGTGGTTGGCTTCTGCCGCTATGACAGCGTCAGCGAGCTCGGCGCCATTGGCCTCGCACTCTGCGGCCATGTCGGGGTCGCCGTGGACAGTGATGATGCCGCACGGCCCGGGGAGCTTCATCGTGTTGTACGCGTAGTGGGGCGTTGCCATGAATTTGGCGAACGCCTGACGCCCTGGGACACAGTGGTAGGGGCTGTTGAATAGAACCAGCTAGAAGACAATCCGCTCAGTGCGGAAGTTCGCTGGTGTGCCGAAGGTGACTGGAAGCGTCACCTTGCCGATCGGGTACGCCTTCCGACTGGGGACGATGTCGTGGAAGGTGGTGTAGGTCGTCTCGATCATCGACCGCGGGAGACGCAGTCGCCTGAATGTGTCCAGGTATAGAATGTTGATGGAGCTACCACCGTCCGTCAGCGTCTTGGGGAGCCAGTGGTCTCCCACCTTGGGCTTGACCACCAGGGCGACTCGGCAAGGATATTCGATCTGTGGCGAGTGGTCCTCGCGGCTCCAGGTGATTTGTTGCTCGGACCAGTTGAGGAACTGGGGGATGTCGATCTAGGACACTGCATTGACGGCGACAGCGCGGGCGATGACCTTCTTCTCGCGCTTCGTGTTGAAGCCGGTGAAGGTGTGGAGTGAGCTGGCGTCGTTGCCGAATTTCCCGCCGTTTGGCGGGTGATTGTCGGGGTCTTCCCTTGCGCGTCGTGCTTTCTCGATCTCCCTTAGGGAGTGGCAATCGGCGGTCGTGTGCGTGGCGGGTTTCCCCTCCCTGCTATGGAACACACAGGGCTGGTTGAGGAGAGCCACGGGGTCGAACCTCGGCTTCGCCTTGTAGTTTCCGTCGTCGCGGCATTGGCCTCCATCGTGGCGAAAGCTTTTGGGCTCGCGTGGGGCTTACCCGGTGTTGGCAACAAAGTCGACTCGCCCGTCACCGCGGTGCCTGCCGGTGAGGCGAGTGTTGTTGTATCATAGCTCGGGTCGTCTCCCGTTGTCGTGGCCGCTCGTGCGGCGATTCCCTCCCGACTCGTCGTCGTTTTCTTGGTTTGGGTCCTCCTCCGCGTACCGCTTGGCGATCTCGAAGAGGTCCGGGATGTTGTCGAGTTTGGCGACCAGGGGCTCATAGCGGCACGAGCTCTTGAAGCAGTGGATCGCGGTGTCCGGGTGGATTCCGGCCGCGTTGTACCACAAGTGTTGCCATCATTGGACCCAGCTGTAGGTCGACTCGCGGGGTCCCTGGACGCATCGCTCCAGGTCCTCGATGGTGGTGGCGCGGGAGTAGGAGCCCTCGAAGTGCCCGACGAAGGCATCAGGCATTTCCTCCTAGGAGTCGATGTTGTCCGCGGGGAGGGTATTGATCCATTGCCGACATGCTCCCTCCATCATTAGGGGGAGGTAGCGAGCGGCGAGCAGGTAGGTGTGGACGGCGATTCCCATCGCCATAAGGTACGTGTCCAGCCACACGGACAGTTCGTACGAGGGGTCGTACTTCTCGATCTCCTTTGGCGCCTTGAAGTTCGCCGGGTATCTTTCGCCTCAGATCATTGGTCCGAAGCACTGGGGTCCGACTCGGCTCAGCGACCCCCTTTGTTCGCCGTTGCGGCGGTTGGTGAGGGTATGCCTCAAGTCGTCAGGCTGGCGTGCGCGCCAGCTCTGGTTGTTGATGATGTGGGTGCGCGCGTCGACTGGCTGCCCGTTGGCAGCGACGAAGTTGTTCGCCGATCGCGGGTCGTTGGTGGAGCGTGCCGTGTGTGCGGGTCGGTGTTGGAGCTGCAGGGGTTCGAGTCGTGGGCAGTTGAGGCTGTTTTCCACCATTGGGCGGCCACTCGAAGCCGCCCCGCTTCCTGACAAGCACGAGTACATGCGACCTTGCGAGTCGGCTCCGGCGTTTTGCTGCTCGACGGCCTTGGCAAGAAGAGCCTTGGCATACTGGATCTGCAAGGCTCCTTCCCCGGTCACGGTGATGTTATCGACCGCGGCTCGGCTCGCGACGACGTTGTCCATTGGGGTGGAGAATAGTGGGAGGCCGTTCGGGTCTCGCTCCCGAGAGGAGACCAGGATTCTTGGCTGGTCCCGGGGGGGCGTGCGGCCGGGTGGTGGTGGTGCCCCGTTGGCCGTCGCGCCAAGTGGTGGCCGGGAGCTCCCTCCTGGAGGCGCGTTCTCGCAGATCGCGCGCTCTGCTATGCGGGCCGGGTCGTTTTCATCGTTGAAGTTCAGGGCGCAGCCCTAAACGGTGGGGTTCAGGCACGACCTGATACGGAGTTGGTGGTAACGCGAAAGCTCCTGCGCTATCACCTGCTCGAGGCGGAATTTTTCGCGCTCGGATTGTTCCTTGCGGACTGCCTCCTCCAGTCGCAGGAGGAGTTCCTCGACCTTCGTCGCTAACGTGGTCGGCGGGATCGGCGTGGAGAAGGGGTCTGGTGGGGCGTCCGCACCATTCATCATGTAGGCCGCGACGTTGCGGCCAGATCCGACGTGGAGATCGCCGAAGATCTTCGACCCGGAGTCAAAGTCGAACATCCCACGAATGGAGGGATCCTCGAAGTCTCCCACGTTAGAGACCTGGGTGATGGAGCCCGCGGGTGACACAATGACGATGGATCCGGCGGCCGATGCCAGGGTCGCCGAGTCGGCGTCGTCATTGAGGGCCGCGTCCTCCACGACCATGGTGGTTTTGGCCACGTTGTTGTTGGCCGAGTCGTACTCGGAGGCAAGGCGGTGGATGGTGCGGCCTGACTCTCAGAGAGCCGGTCGCGTGGTGGCGACTCGCGAATGCGAGCCGAGTCCTCCGAGACGACGACGTCGGTGAAGCCGACGAAGAGGCTGATCGTGTCGACCGGCATGATCACGCTGTGTGGGATGGGGCGCGCGCCAAGACGTAGCTGCTCGGCAAGATCTGGAGGATGTCGTCGATCGCGATCATGCGGCCGGTGGCGATCATCTCGCTGATGGACAGATTGGATCTCGCCAAAGAAAAACGGCCTGACCGGCCAGGCCCCATGGTGGGCGCCACTGTCGTGTGAATGACCACGGCAGATGCTGCAATTGGCAGCGAGTAGTAGAACAAAGGGCAAGGGCGGCCAGCCATCTGCGGTGCGAGATGAGGGAGGAGACACAAGATTTTACCCAGGTTCGGCCCCCCGGAGGGTAAAGACCTACTCCTTCTAAATTGTATTATGGAGAGAGTACAAGGGCGATCTCGACGACTAGGCGGCGAGTCGCTAGGGTGTATAATGGAATATGTCCTCTATGCGTACCCTAGGAAGGTTTATATAGGCTCACCTCGCTAGGGTTTACAGATCTACAACCGAATTAGTTAAGGATTCAGAGGGTTCTTGATTTAATCCAACTGGGCCTAGCTATGCTTCTGGGCCTCCAGCTTCCAGTCGCCTGGTTCCTTGCCAAGTCTCGATCCCGTCGCTGTCCTGCAGACCCACTAGCTGGTAGCTTGGGCCAATAGGAAACGTCCTGCTGGGTATATCCCAGGCGGCATATCCCCATCACGATTCATTGTGTTGGGAGTTTAACCGAGCTGACCTCACTACTACGGTAAGTTACTATTGTATCTATAATTTGTAATCCCTGCATGAAAATATTGAATATTTATACTTTGATCACATATATCATTTCTGCACTAATATATTTACATCTACAAGGACTACAGTATCGTCTGGACATTCTTAAAAGTCAAGAAAACATGATTAGTGATAATTGGAAAGACATCGATCTTACTAAATGGACGATTACGGAACAACTACATAAGCCAATTCAGAAAGACATGTATAGAGCACGTATGCTTGATGATAGCCATATAAGAAATTTTGTTGTTCATGTGGAGTACTCAGTTTTTTAAAAAAATTATGCAGTTCATCTTGTGGTCTATTTGTGCTTAAATTCATGGAATATTGTACTGGATATATACTAATCCATCCGATTACACAGGTACTAATATCTTTTGTTTGTTAAAACATATATATTTGATTGTTGGTATTTTAAATTGTTATATGCATGCTAATATATGTTGGTACCATGCAGGAAATTAGTACTTCCTTTCGATATAAGATAGCCGCAATATCATTGTGTTGGAAAACAAACAAAGTTCCAGTGATCACAACGACTGAAGAAAGTGATCATCAACGTCAGGAAAATGCAAGTGATGTTATAATGTCAGACATTCCATTTGATCAAACTCAATCAAAAGAACTTAAGTCGTTATCTATTGAAAACAAATACCGATCACTGATATCTGTGCTTTGTAACTTGAGCCTACAAGAGTCAGTAGGTGGACTTTGTAACTACATCAAATCAATCAAATCTGCGGAAACTTTAGAGTAAGTAATCTATTGCATATTGTTTTATTTTATTTATTAATTTAATACAAATGATGACATATATTATCTTATTTTCCTTATGATAATGATTTGTAGGAAAGTGTGTGTAAAAATCTCTATTCCATATCCCATTAGCTTAACTCTCAAAAAACTGCAAGAAATACTAAATGAAAAGTTGGAAAGGGACGGTGATTGTTTTAATTTGGTTATACGGAAGATTGTGTCCGACGACATCCAAACAATAAAGAAAAGCAGAGGGTTGACATCAAAGCATTATCTTGACATGCGATTTTGGGTATGTTCTTTGCGTTGACCCAGCATACCACTACATGTGTATTACACTATAGTCGTTGACATGACACCCACAGAACCCCGTTCCGTAAATATCACATCCATTAGAGTGGTACAAAAGAAACATTGCGGGTCCATATTACAAACATTCACACGTTATTATTATTACAATACTAGAAGTTCAAGACTTCAAAAGGTTTCAACTTACAAATCACAATATAAAGTGTTTCAGCGGAAATTAAAAGTAGCAACTCCGACTAGGAGTTAAGCTCAGCAGCTTATTCTATAGAGTTCATGTTGTTCGACTCCATTAGTTACTACTGACTAGGATACTTAGTTTGACTCATTATCTTCAACACCATACCGGATTTCGTAATCCACTCCTCAACACCTCCTGACAGGTCAGGCTTCTCATAGAACACATCTTCTTGACATTCAGGTGCATACATTGGCACGTCTTCGGGATCCTTAGAGTCTAAGCAAGGGATCAAAGGAAAGGATGAGTAACAGCGTTACCCAACAAGGTCATTATATTCAAGGTGGAAAGTTTGATGCTCTAACTACCACCTCGGACTATAAATCCTTGGCACTATGCAGTTTTTGTAAATCTTTCTTCAAAGATTTATTTTATTCAAAAATTCTATGACCATCAGCCTTCACAGGTTGACCAGAACTTTCATGGAGTTTCTTTCCTGCCGTGTTCGTAGCTCCTTCCCGGAACAAAGAGTAACAAGTTACAAATCTTACACTCTACAGATGTGCGTTACTTTACCCATGAGAGATCAATTCCTTGTTCCACAATCGGGCGTACTTTACTGTCCACAATTCCATGATGTGGGCCCCAGTTGTTGTTCCAAGCCAATCACTGCTCCCTTTGTGACCTCGCATGCCTCCTTGGTGTACATCATGCCCACATAATGAATTACGGCAATGGTTTGTACAGACCGTTAGATACCAGAACTATCGTGGGACGATGAGGGTTCCCACCCATATGTTGCATATCCTCTACGAATTACCAATTAATATGCACGCTACGAGGATAACAGCCAGGACCTGCACATCCGGCTTCATGCGAGAGGAAGAAGATACAGCTGACTTCTCTGTCCCATTCCAAATCTCATGGCTAACGCGTAATATACGGCGCTAGAGTCACTGATGTCAGAGGTTATTAAGTCCCTAATTGATCATCATTATTGCAATTAGAACTCTATGTTCTATTGTTCCATTATATCATCACATAGGATGATATCTAAGATTTCTTTATTTGTGAAAATAATATTTTCTTTCTTTAGAGTATATATGATAACACACCATTTGCAAATACTTTGATAAAGACTCTTCAAAGGATATGAGCAAGTGATGAACTTGCCTTGTGATAGCAAGCTAGTGAAGTCTAATGCTTGCACTGGACCTTGAGCTTCTATGTCTACAAAAACATCACTATTGCCCCGTAAGGACAATATTTAAAGAAGCAAAATGATTATGCAAAGTAATGTAATGCATCATTTAACTTGATATGCATTCTCCCCATTATTATAAAAATTATTTTTTATAATAAAGGATTTATAAATATTAATTTCTAATATTTATAATAGAATATTGTATTCTTTTATTTTATTTCCCTTTTATTGGAATTTTATTGATTTAATAATTCCTTTAAGAATTATCACTTAAATATCAAAAATTGTTACTAAATATTTGTTTAGTACTTTTTAAATACTACAACATTAATATATAATGAAAGTGATTTTTATTTATTTTTATCATCTTTCAATAATTTTATAAAATTCTTTAAGGAATATATAAATTACAAAATTCTTAATAAAATTTATATGTCTAAAATTTTATTTCTTAATTTATGTGGATAGTTTGGATTATTGTGAATCCAAAAATATTTTATTATAATTTTTGGACTTTTATTTTATTTTCTAGAGTTTATTTAATTTCACGAGCATTTTGGTCTTTTCTGATTTATTAAAAACAGACTCTAAATGATTTGGGCTGGCCTTTTGGGTTTATTGGGCCCTTGTGGCCTAGTAGGGCAAAGGCAAAACAGCACCCCGAAGGGTCCCTGGCCCAACCCAGCCCATCACTCACTGTCTTCTCTCTCGAGCTCACTCCTCTCCTTCTCCTTCCCCGACCCCGTGGTCAATGGTGTCTCCGCTAGCGATTCCCGCCTTCGTGGACTATCCTGGCCGCCACCGTCGTGCAGGAAGAGGTTGTCGACCCTGCTCTTCCCTCCTGTCCAACTGGATTTGGACTTGGATCCCTCCTGCGACCAGATCGATGCCATCCCGAACCTTAGGGTTTGGGGTTGGCATTGATCCTGGCGCCGCTGCTGCTATCGTGCGCCGTGGTGATTCACCTCTCCCCTAGATGTGGCTATGGTCGCCGCCGTGGCACTGTATGGGTCGTAGCGCCCCTTGGGGGTGCTCCCCGTGCTGCCATGGTCGTCGGCCCCTCTGCTTCCTCTTCTATTCTACAGCGAGGACCTTCGGTAAGTCATTCCTCTCCCCTCGTGATCTCTGTACTAGGACATCCTATGATAGATGTTGGTGGTGACCTTCCTGGTTACTGCCCTGTCCTGATTAGGGTTCTTGGTTCTGCTTAGGGTTCATACCCTATTATGGATTAGATACTGATGAATTGGATCATGTGTTGATGATCTCTGAATCTGTTAAGTGGTGATTCGCTATGACTTACTGCTGAGGATTAGCTGTGGTGATGCTAGTGGTTTACTGCTGATGGTTCCATGGTTAAATTTCATATGATTCAGATGATACAGTTGCTCTAAACACAATACTTGGTAAAGCTAGTGGTTTTGATAACTTACCACTGTCATTCCTTGGTTAATGATAGTGAGTATGGTGTGATGAAGTCACTGTCTTAGTACTGTTGTCTTGAGAATTCATGTATAAATTGAGATCAAAATGGTCTCTTACAGTGAAGACATATATATATGAATATCTTGTTTATGATTCCTATGTTTAAGAACAGGAAAGTGATTTATAATTGGTTGATTGTATCTGTGAAGATTGAATGCTTAACCTACTTAGTTTAGAACTGTTCTTGTGACACCATCCTTGTATGGCACACAAGACTAGATTCTTTTACTTGGTGTGGTTTTATTCAAGCTTAAGATTTGGCTTGTCTTGATAGATAAGTGAAATCCTCTTTCCTTGTATCCCTAGAACCAGTGATGTTGGTCTAAGGTTTCAGGGATTTAGACCTCTATCTTGTTGATTCACAGGGATGATTTCTGGTAGTGATACCAGCTACTGTTTCTTGAATCAAAGTTTGGGAAAAATGATTGTAAGCTTGATAACTTATATAGATCCATAAGATTAAATCCTAAGGTGCTACTCTAATTGTAGAGATGTGCCTAGAGTTTTAAATCTTAGCTATATTCATTCTTGAATTGAAATATAGCTTGATAACTAGATCAATGATGTTGTTCTGAGATTTTGTTGGATCTTTATAACTTTTTGATTGCTTTTATAGTTTAAAACCTCAGTGATGGATTCACCCCACTTGGGTGCTTTCTGAGAGTTTGAATAAGAGTAAGATCATGTATGTTTGTCTAATATTAGACAGATAGATTATTTGATGGTCTATTTACACACCACTGTCACTTGATGTTGTGGTTGCTAGTCGTTGATCTTGTGGTAGCTTGATCTGGTGCTCACCTGGTATTTCCAGCTCTTGGCTTGTCCTTGATCTAGCCCATCATATCTTGATCCTGATGGCTTGATCTTGGTCTTGCTATCCACCTGATCTACCCCCTCCTTATGTCACCATCTTGGTAATGTGATCCTGGGCTTTGGTTGGTTTGATCTAGATTGGGTTTGGCTTGGTTTAGCTGATGGCTGCTATGCTTGGTGTGTAAGAGCAACGGAATGGTGTGGGGATTGGTTTCCCATGGCTGTGTTGATGGTTTTGTTTGGTTGTGCTGCTGTTGTGGTGTTGACGGCACACACCATGCAGTTTGGTGTGTGTGCTTCTTGTGTGCCTGCTACATAGTTGTGGATATGTTCTGAATTTTGAAAGTTACTTTCATCTGGTTACTTCTACTTGGCTGGTGAAACTTGCCCCTCCTTGGTGTTATTTGACTTATGGCTTAAAATTATGAAACATACATTCTTTCATATTGGTGAAACTTGCCCCTTATATACTCAATGATGAAAAAGTGAACAGTGTACTTCACTGTCAACTTCTGAGAGTAAAAATAATTCTAATCCTAACCTTCTTTTTCTTTTAAGTTTATTTTTATTTTGTAGGTACCAGATTTGAAGATCAAGACTTTAGTTTAGGTTTTTATTTTTATTTATAGATTAGTCACTTGTAATAACTATCATATTCAATTGTAATCTTTAATTTATTCTTTTGTACTCTTTATTTTTATTCTTTTGTAATAAAGATTGTACTATTATCAATAAATAAATATTATTCTTTATTTATTTGCTATTGTAAAGATTGTGGATGATTCTCATAAGTTACATTTTTGTAACTTATATATTGAATAAAATTATGAAATGGATATTCATATTCTTAATTTCTCTCTTTATATAAAGTTTGAGTTATTATTGGTTAACTCTTAATTAAATCAAAGATTCAAACATCATTCAAAAATCCTTTGGAATTATAATTCAAACACTCAAGTTTTAAATTCAAATTTCATTTCCCAAAACACATAAGTCCACAAAGATCATTTCAAAGTCTATAACAATCATCCTTCAAGACTATACCTAATCTCAAAGTATGAAAGAAACTTTGATCACTTTAGGTTTTTATTTGGCAAAAAATTTACCCACATTTTCACAGATGAATGCATGCAACATATTAAATTCCTAAATCAACCCTTCGTTAGTTCCTAAATGCTGGGATGTTACAGACTTCCCCCTTAAATTAAACTTCGTCCTGAAGTTTGTTGAGATGTACCTGAATAGTTCTGGATACGCTTTCCTTAAATCCTCTTCTTTCTCCCAAGTGGCTTCCCTTTTAGGGTGATGTTCCCACTGTACTTTACAGTACTTGATTGCTCTATTCCTCAACCTTTTCCGGTTTTCCTCCAAAATTTTACAGGGCTTTTCAACATAGGTCAAGTCTGCTTATAGTTTTATCTCCTGATGTGTGATTGCATCATCTGGAACTTTCAAACATTTACGAAGTTGTGACACATGGAAAACATTGTGCACTTGAGCCAATCTTGATGGTAACTCTAAAGCATAAGCTATAGTTCTGTTCTGACTCAATATCTTGAATGGTCCGATGTATCTTGGACTTAATTTTCCTTTAACTCCGAACCTTTTCACCCCTTTCATTGGAATTACTTTCAAGTATACCATGTCTCCCACTTCTGGATGCCATGATCTTCGATTTTGATCAACATAACTTTTCTGCCTACTTTGGGCTATTTTTAGTCTATCCCTGATCTTATCAATGATATCTTGTCTTTCCTTGATATAGTCTGCGCAAATTCTTTGCTGCTACTAGGCTCATACCAACATATTGGTGATCTACACTTTGTTCCATACAGAACTTGGTATCGGGCTGCCTTCAGACTACTCTGATAGGTATTATTGTAGAAAATTTCTTCCAATGGTAGATGATCTTCCCATGTACCTCCAAAATATAATGCACAAGCCCTTAACATGTCTTCTAATATTTGATTTGTTATTTCTGTTTGACCTCCTGTATCAGGATGATAGGTTGTGCTGAAATCTAACTTTGAACCAAGTGCTTGATGCAGTTGCTTCCAAAATGCTGAAGTAAACACTGATCCCCTATCAGTTACAATCTTTTTGGGTACTCCATGCTTACTTACTATCTCTTTGACGTAAACTTCAACTAACTTCTCGGCATTATCTTTCTGATTTACTGGAATAAAATGTGCACTCTTAGTGAGTCTGTCCACAATTACCCATATTTTATCCTTCTGTTTAGGTGTCATGGGCAATCTTGTGATAAAGTCCATACCTATTTCTTCCCACTTCCATTCGGGAATTTCCAAAGGTTGTAATGGTCCAGCTAGACTTTGATGTTCAGCCTTAACCCTTTGGCAAGTATGACATTCTGATACATATTTAGCAATGTCCTTTTTCATGTTATTCCACCAGAATAGTTCTTTCAAATCCATATACATCTTAGTACTTCCTGGATGTATAGACTACGGTGTTTCATGTGCTTCTCTAAGTATGACATTACGAATCTCAGTAACATCTGGAACACAAAGACGATCTTGAAACCATAAGGACTCATAATCTCCAAGGCGAAAAACTGATTTTTGCCCTTGAGATATCCTGCGAATTTCCTCAGCAATAAAACGATCTTCTTCTTGATGTCTAAAAATTTCGTGCTTAAGATCACTGTCCTGCTCTGCAACTACCTGCATAGTAGCTAATCCTCCAAGAACCTTTGTTCTAATGAATTGAAGCTCTAATCTTTCCAAGTCCATTTGTAACTCTTTTGGTAGCTCCCGATTGCTAGGCTGAATATCTGCACTCTTTCTGCTTAAAGCATCAACTACCACATTTGCTTTCCCTGGGTATAGTTGATTGTTAAATCATAATCTTTGATTAGTTCCAACCAACGCTTTTGTCTCATATTCAATTCCTTTTGAGTAAAGAAATATTTGAGACTTTTATGGTCAGTGTACAACTCACATCTGGCTCCATATAGAAAATGCCTCCATCCTTTTAGCGCAAAAACCACTGCTGCTAACTCTAAATCATGAGTTGGATAGTTGGCTTCATGTGGTTTTAGTTGTCTTGAACCATAAGCAATGAATTTTCGATCTTGCATTAATACACAACCCAAATGTTCTTTAGATGCATCACAGTATACTGTGAAGTCCTTCCCTGTTTCAGGAACTGCTAAGATTGGAGTCGTGGTTAACCTGGTCTTCCACTCCTCAAACGTGCTTCACACTTCTCATCCCAATTGAATGGTGTATTCTTTCTTAGAAATTTGGTCATTGGTCCAGCTATTTTGTAGCAACCTTCAATGAATCTCCGATAATAACCAGCCATTCCTAAGAAACCTCTAATTTGATTCACATTGATTGGTGCAGTCCACTCTAGTACTGACTGAACTTTAGATGGATTTACAGCAATTCCATCCTTACTGATCACATGGCCAAGGAATTCTACCTCATCTATCCAAAATTCACACTTACTGAACTTTGTATAGATTTTATGTTCCCTTAGTGTCTACAATGCTATTCTCAAATGATCAGCATGTACTTCCTTATCCTTGGAATATATTAGAATATCATCAATAAAAACAATTTCTTGGATTTTGCTGCTTCTCTATTCTACATAGACCCGGCAATCTCCCTCGAACTTATCCAAATATAGCATGAAGATTTTGTTCATCAGATTCATGAATATTGCTGGTGCATTGGTCAAACCAAATGGTACTACTAGATACTCATGGTGTCCATATCCTGAGACAAATGTTGTCTTTGGAACATCTTCCGGTTTGATTTTTATTTGATGGTATCCAGATCTTAAGTCGATCTTTGAGAATACTCCAGCTCCTTTCACTTGATCAAACAAATCTTGGATCCTTGGTAAAGGATACTTATTCTTGATAGTAACGTTGTTCAGATTTCTATAATCTCCACACATCCTTCTTCCACCATCTCTCTTATCCACAAAGATTACTGGTGTTCCCCATGGAGATACACTTTCCTGAATAAATCCTTTTCTGGCTAACTCATCAATTTGCTCTTTGAGTTCTTTTAACTCTTTGGGTCCCATCTTATATGGTGCTTGAGCTATTGGTGCAGTACCAGGAATTAGGTCAATAGTGAACTCTATCTCCCGGTCTGGTGGCATTCCCGGTAGCTCTGCTAGAAAAACATCTTGAAAATCGTTTACTATAGGAATATCTTCCAATTTGACCTCTTTCATTGAGTTCAACTGCAGATCCACCATAATATGATTGTGCTTATCTGCTTGGTAAACTATCCTTGATCCACTTGGAGTTTTGATTGAGACAGTTTTCTCCTCACAATTTATCTGAGCCCCATGCTCCATCATCCAGTCCATCCCCAGCACTACTGCAATTCCCTTCAAAGGAATCACATAAAGGTCTACAAAGTAGGTACAACCACAGATCGAGATAACCTTATCTTGTTTGATGTGGCGTACAGTCACATTTCCCCTGCCGTAACTACGGTCATAGGGTTTTCTAACGTTGCCCTTCTAATCCCAAATTTATCATAGAATTCTTCAGAAATGAATGAAGTAGTTGCACCAGTATCAAATAGAACTTTGTCGGGATTGGTAAGGATATTGAGCATACCTATCACTGCATGCTCCGGATTATCCACCTCCTCAAAGGTTTCAAAGTTCAGTTTCCCAGTAGGTCTGTTCCTCTTGCCATTATTGTTCTTTCCATTATTTCCTCCATTATTGGGCTGTCCATTTCCTCCACTGGTTTGTCCTCCTCCCTTGGTAGGCCAACCTCTTGGTGGTTTGCTCGGACAATCGGGCTTGATATGCCCCTTCTGACCACAACCATAACAGATCACTACAGGATTTTTGCATTCCCTCTGGAAATGCCCTAGAATTCCACAATTGTTACAAATAACATTTCTTCTCGGATTGGATTGATTTCCACCACTACCCTTGTTATTGTTATTGTTATTGTTGCCATAGTTCTTGTTCCAAGGTTTGAACTCCAGATTGGGTTTAGGTTTGCTTGCCTGAATTATCTTGGTTTCCTTCTTGGCTCTCTTCCTCCTATCCTCTTGGACATTCTTATAATCATCTTCGAAAGTAATGGATGTATCCATCAACTGCTGATAAGTTTGCTTATTATCTAACCTTAGCTGCATTTTCACAAATGGGTTTAACCCACGCATAAAACGCTTCTTCCGCTTCTCTTGAGTGTTAACATCCTCCTCAGCGTAGAGAGACAATTGAATAAACTCCCGGATATACTTCATGACACTAGTATATCCCTGCTGAAGCTCCTCAAATTATCTCCGCTTCAACTCCATAACACTTTTCCGGAACATGATATTCACGGAATCTCTGCTTGAACTCCTCCCAGGTGAACTCCCTTCCTGGTTGTTGCATGGCCAACTGATTCTCCCACCATGATGTTGCAGGTCCAGTCATAAGATGAGTTGCATACCTCAATTTCTCCTCATCATTGCAACTTACAGTCTTGAATTTTATTTCTATATCTGCTAGACAATCTTCTGCATCCATTGGTTCAGGGGCTGATGCAAAAGGTAACAGCCTTGCATTCTGGAAGTCAGATAGACTCACTCATCCACCTTCAGGTGCCCTCTGATTTGCTCATCCCAGCAGCTCTTCCATGAACTTGTTTTGGGTCTCTTGCATCATTTGCATACACTGCATAAAGTTCTGCTCCATTAACGGCCTCATTTGTGGTGGTGGTGGCAATGCTCCCTGATTTGCTGCATCTGCATCGGCCTTCTCCTTGGCCTCTCACTCCATCCGCTGCTGCTCAGTTTTGATTTCTACACCCGTATCCATGACCCTCTAGTCCTGCAACATAAAGCGAATACTCATAATTACATCATGCACATGTGCTCTGAGCTCGACTTTACGCACAGAACTAGTCACACAATGAAGTTCCAAAAAAAATCCAAATATGAATTTCACATATTATACATAATATCCTAATAATACAAAGTCATTACAACATATACCATATAGGTATAATCACAACACTACCTTATTCATCTAACTATCTTATTTCTTGGAGTACAATACACGGTACTTGATACCTCTACATAGTTGCCTACTTCTAGTAGTAACTACGCTCATCATACATGCCTGATGTCCAACCGTGCTGACGTGTCGTTCGTCGCATAGTTTGTGAAACAAATGGCCTTCCAGACGGAACATAATCAGTATCTGAAGTGTCAGGACTTGAGTCATTACTCAACCTGAGCGCATTGACTCCCTCCAGCTCAGCTGAAAAGTCTTCAGAAACATATTCAACATTATTTCCCACTTGGATATCCTGATCTTCATTCCTTGAGTTGTCAACAGAATACGCAGATCCTGCTAATTCCCAGGTGCTCCTCTGGGCAAGATAGTTAAACACTAGATAATGTATATTCCCTGGGTTTTGAGAAGATGTTGATGATTCAAACACTCTCTCCTCAGGATCTTCTTCTTCATCCTAATTGTCTATCGACATGGCATTTCTACTACTGTTACTAAGGTTAACTCTTGCACCCATCCAGCTAGATTGTCCAACATTTCTGTCAAAACCATCTGTGGACATCTGGTGTTCATGAGATCCTTCATATGATCCCCTTCTCCAACCATCCGAATTCTCAATAGGAAGTTCTGAATCAGAACCATCCTCTGAACCCTGTGGTACTGCATACCTCATATCCATAGTAGGATCATGTATAGGTTCAGGTCTTGGTGATTAAGGATATGGTATAAAAGATTCATGATCTATAGGTATATCCTTAAAGATAGGTGTTGCACTACGACTTCCTTCCTTCTCTAACCGGAATGCTAACTGCTTCCTCCTTTCCGGATCAGTTAGATCCTCTAACATGTCATATTTATATTTGACAATCACTTGATGTGTCTTATAAAAAGATGCAACGAGTGTTCGGTATCTATCCATAAACTTGGAAGCTAACTTCAGATGCTTCTTAACCAAAGTAAGATGATATGGTATAGGCTCCGAGTCTATAAAATCATGAGGTATCACAGAAAATGTGCTACCTTCTAACTCCTTGGCTTTATGCTCCCGGATATTAGCTATCGCCTCCACAACAACAACATGATATGCTGCTAAGTGACTCTTACCTTCACCTATAGGTAGATCGTGATACAATCCAAGCTCCTCTGGAAGTTGGATACTCACACAATACTTGGATAACGTCCAGCCATCAAGGTAAGTTATAGTATTCACTGGAATTCTAGTTGGACAACTAAAGATCTTTAAAATTTGACGAAGTTGGTCTGTGAATGATCCTTGATAATCATCAAGAGTATCCTCTTTCCTTACCAAAGTCTGTTTTGGAAAATTTGGTGCTATAGCTCTGTATATCAGAAAAATAGTTTTGATTAGTAACCAATAATATATTGCATCATAACAAAGAATTATCGCACTAAAACATATAACGGAATATTCTCATTTGAATACCCATTATATTACTTTTAGATAATTCTTTATCGTTGCTAAACTTTCCTACAGGTAATACCCTTTACTAGGTTTACAACCTAAGGTCAAAGCAATTTGCTCTGATACCAACTGCGGTGACCCAGCATACCACTACATGTGTAGTACACTATAGTCGTTGACATGGCACCCACAGAACACCGTTCTGTAAATATCACATCCCTCAGAGTGGTATAACAGAAACATTGCAGGTCCATATTACAAAAATTCACACGTTATTATTATTACAATACCAGAAGTTCAAGACTTCAAAAGGTTTCAACTTACAAACCAAAATATAAAGTGTTTCAGCGGAAATTAAAAGTAGCAACTCCGACTAGGAGTTGAGCTCAGTAGCTTATTCTATAGAGTTCATGCTGCTCGGCTCCATTAGTTACTACTCACTAGGATACTTAGTTGGACTCATTATCTTCAACACCATAGAGGATTTCGTAATCCACTCCTTCAACACCTTCTAACAGGTCAGGCTCCTCGTAGAACACATCTTCTTGACATTCAGCTGCATACATTGGCACGTCTTCGGGATCCTCAGAATCTAAGCAAGGGATCAAAGGAAAGGATGAGTAATGGCGTTACCCAACAAGTTCATTATATGCAAGGTGGGAAGTTTGATGCTCTAACTACCACCTCGGACTATAAATCCTTGGCACTATGCAGTTTTTGTAAATCTTTCTTCAAAGATTTATTTTATTCAGAATTTCTATGACCACCAGCCTTCACAGGTTGACCAGAACTTTCATGGAGTTCCTTTCCTCCCACGCTCGTAGCTCCTTCCCGGAATAGGGAGTAACAAGTTATAATTCTTACACTCTGTAGAGGTGCGTTACTTTACCCATGAGAGATCAACTCCTTGTTGCACAACCGGGCGTACTTTCCCGTCCACAATTCCATGATGTGGGGCCCAGTAGTTGGTCCAAGCCAATCACTGCCCTCTTCGTGACCTCGCATGCGTCCTTGGTGTACACCATGCCCACATAATGAATTACGGCAATGGTTTGTACAAACCGTTAGATGCTAGAACTATCGTGGGACGATGAGGGTTCCCACCCATATGCTATATATCCTCTACGAATTACCAATTACTATGCACGGTACGAGGATAACGCCACGACCTGCACATCCGGCTTCATGCGAGAGGAAGAAGATACAGCTGACTTCTCTGTCCCATTCCAAATCTCATGGCTAACGCATAATATACGGTGCTAGAATCACTGATGTCAGGGGTTATTAAGTCTCTAATTGATCATCATTATTGCAATTAGAACTCTAAGTTCTATTGATCCATTATATCATCACTTAGGATGATATCTAAGATTTCTTTATTTGTGAAAATAATATGTTCTTTCTTTAGAGTATATATGATAACACACCATTTGCAAATACTTTGATAAAGACTCTTCAAAGGATATGAGCAAGTGATGAACTTGCCTTGTAATTGCAAGGTAGTGAAGTCTGATGCTTGCACTGGACCTTGAGGTTCTATGTCTACAGAAACATCATTATTGCCCGGTAAGGACAATATTTAAAGAAGCAAAATGATTACGCAAAGTGATGTAATGCATCATTTAACTTGATATGCATTCTACCCATTATTATAAAAATTATTTTTAATAATAAAGGATTTATAAATATTAATTTTTAATATTTATAATAGAATATTGTATTATTTTATTTTATTTCCCTTTTATTGGAATTTTATTGATTTAATAATTCCTTTAAGAAGCACTTAAATATCAAAAATTGTTATTAAATATTTGTTTAGTATTTGTTTGAAATACTACAACATTAATATATAATGAAAGTGATTTTTATTTTTTTTTACCATCTTTCAATAATTTTGTAAAATTCCATAAAGAATATATAAATTACAAAATTCTTAATAAAATTTATATAAATTACAATAATTTTTATTTATTTTTATTATCAGTCAAGATATAAGCTCCTTGTGCCGGAGCAATACGACCATGTCATATCAGCTGAACTCCCAGACAAGAATAAGTACCCGGAACTATACGCAATGGTCGTGAAGCATATGATGCACGGCCCATGCAGAGTCCTCAAGCCAAACAACGTGTGCATGAAGGACGGTCGTGCAAGTGTAAGTACCCACGGACAGTCAATGAAACCACCGTACAGGGGAAGGACTCATATTCAGTTTATCATAGACGGGAGGACGACTGTTGTGTGAACATCCGCGGTCAGATGCTGGACAATAGATGGGTCAGGCCTTACAACCCTTACCTCTTGTTCGACTGCCACATCAACGTGGAGGTGCGCTCTAGCATAAAGGCAGTCAAGTACCTATATAAATACATATACAAGGGCCACGATCAGACTTCGTTCAATATCGACATGCCTGACAACAAAGGTAACATAGAGGAGATCAAGAGATACGTTGACGCAAGGTGGATTACTCCACCAGAGGCCATGTGGAGGATATTTGGCTTCAAGCTCTATGAGAACAACCCGTCAGTCTTATAGCTCCCCCTGCATCTCCCAGATATGAAAAGGGTCACGCTTAAAGCAGGAGATGATGGGGATATGCCGAATGGGGTATACCCAGCAGGACGTTTCCTACTGGCCCAAGCTGTCAGCGAGTGGGCCTGCTGTACGGCGACTGGATCGAGATTTAACAAGAAGCCAGACGACTAGAAGCCGGAGGCCCAGAAGCGTAGCTAGGCACAGTCGGATTAGGTCAAATACCCTCTGAATCCTTAACTAATTCGGTTGTAGATCTGTAAACCCTAGTGAGGTAAGCCTATATAAACCTCCCTAGGATACGTATAGAGGACACGTTCCATCATACACCCCTTGCGACTCGCCATCTAGTCGTCGAGCTCGCCCTTTGTACTCTCCATCAATACAATCTAGCAGGAGTAGGTCTTTACCTTTTGGGGGCCGAACCTGGGTAAACCCTTGTGTCTTTGCTCTCATCTCGCATCGCAGATGGCTGGCCGCCCTTGCCCCTTGTTCTACTATTCGCTGCCGATTGCAGCATCTGCCGTGGCCATTCCCACGACAGTGGCACCCACCTAAAAATTAACCGACTAGCCACTCGGGGACTAGACAGCTAAAAAATCCTAAGTGCCTAGCCGCTGAAATTCAGCGACTAGCCACTCGGGGACTAGACAGCGAAAAAAAATTCCTAAGTGTCTAGCCGCTGAAATTCAGCGACTAGCCACTCGGGGACTGGACATCGAAATCAATAAGGATATGACCCCTGAAATTTAGCGATCAAATCCTCAGGGACTGGACATACCTGGATGGCGGCACCTAGCATGCCGTGAAGCTCCATTGCATCCACCGATGGGAGCACGGACAGAGTGCACCCGCGACGTTGCTCGACCGCTGCGCCGATGACCTCAGGCACCTGGCTCGATGGAGCTGATGCACTTGTTGTGGAGGCCCTCGCTATAAAGCGAGGGATCGTCGCTACTGCAACCCCTACATCTGCCCCGACTGATACCACAGGCTCCACCCGCTGCGACTCCGCGTCCATCGTGACCTTCGTGCTTGCATGTGCTCCAATCGGAGCTTCGCTCGGGGCGACCGCCGGTTCGTCCGAAATCGTGACGACCTCGTCTCCCTTTGCCTTCTTTGCGCCTTCAATAGGCGCCTCGACCTCATCGCCCTTCCTCTTCTTCGAAGGGTCGACTAGCGCCTCCGCGGCACCCAATGGGACCTTGTCCATCGAAGGGTGACCTATTTTCTTCACCCTAGTCCTTCAAAACAATGCTATCAACAAACTCGCCAGTCGGATATGAATTGATTAGACAAATGAAAAAACTCAGGAATACTCACTTGGCGACTGGGATAAAATGCAGGCCAGTATGAATGCTGGTCGGCTTTTCCATCTCCAGCCCCAGTTTCTGACTGAGGCCCGTCTCAAACACGCTCTATGCCCAAGACACCAACGGCTTCTTCGAGGACGAGGCCGCAGCAGGAGGATCAGCGGTGATCGCCGCGGATGCTCCCCTCAGCGGCGAGGTCCCCACGGCTAGAGTGGCCCCGAGCCCAGTGACTGGGACAAAGGGTGGCCGCAGCGACGCCAACGGCACCTCGCCCTCTACAACGGCCGCTTCGGCCGCTGTGGTCGCATGCGCCGGTGCGTCGGCCTTAGCTTCCTCAGCCGCACTGGTAGCATCGGAGCTACTCGTGGACCGAGGCGGTGACACCGTCTTAGCCGACCTCTTCTTCTTCTTCGGTGGCGGTGGTTTCTTATTTGACAGCGTGACCTCGCACTGCAAGGTATGCTCAGGGATCTCGTCATCATCCTCGTCGTGAGACTCGAGCTTGCGTTGATGCTGCCCGCGGGTGTTGCGGACTGTGGGTGCAGCGACTTCCACGGCCTCGTCGCCACCATCGTCATTGCCGCCATCGTCACTTATGACACCGGCCTTGTCGGGCGAAGACTCGCTATCATCCTTGGCGGACTCGTTCGAGTTCTCGTCGTCTGTGGGTGGAAGCCAAACTTCCACCAGTTGGAACAGCTGCAACAACAAGATAAGATTAGCACGAACCACGACTGCAAATCTACCACTAAAAGTGTTTAGGAAAGAAAAGACTTACTGCCGGAGCCTTGCGCTTCATGGTATAATGGGTGACACTACCCTTCGCGTCGAGATACTCCGCCTCGGTGATCTTCTTCAAGGCCAAGGTGTAATCGTTGAGCCTCCACTCGGCATGGAAGGACTTCGTCGGGTCGTCCTTGCCCATGTACTCATACATATAGTGGGAACGACTGGCAAGAGGCACCACCACCGCCCAAACCAGCAATTGTATAGATTGATGGTCTGGAGGCCCTTCTTCTTCAGGTTGCGGATCGTCTGCCGCATCTCGTCGACGACCATCCGCTGGTCCAGCGGGAGCTTGGTAACTTGGAGCCGACGCGGCTCGGGCCGGTCGGCGGAGTACGTCGGAAGCGCCACCTCGTCGTCCGGCGGTGACTCGGTAACGTAGAACCAACTCTTCTTCCACTCGTTCGCTGCCTTCTGTGGCAGCATCAGGTCGAAGAAGGGGGCCTTCGACTTCAACTGAAACGTGAGGCCGCCCGCGGCCATCATCGGGTCGCCTGCTTCTTCATGTCCGATCCTCCGGTGAAATAGATCTTGCCACAGGGGGAAATACGGCCGACAGCCCAGGTAGCACTCGCAAAACGCCACAAAAATGGCGAGTTGCTAGATACTTTGCGGACCTAGGTCTGATGGCTGGATGCCGTAGTAGGCACAGAAGCAGCAAAAGAAGAGGGAGGTGGGGAATCCGAGCCCCCTCTCCAGGTGGCTGGTGAAGCAGATGAACTCCCCCTCGCGTGGATCTAGCACCACCTCTCCGGCCGTGGGGATGCGCCATCTCGGCGTGGAGGATCCCTGCCTCCTCGAATGATTTTAACAGCACATTCGTGCACTTTGATCTTCCCCACGCTCCGTCGAAGGCACCATCGATTGGAGGATCTAGGGCTATGGGTTGCTCTGGTCGCTGTGGAGGAACGGAAGACTGGGAGTGCGTGAGATCGGAGGAAGTGTGAGAAATGATCGTTCTTCACCCGTCACTCTCCATATATAGTGGTTTTTACCTCCCATTCTCGGAGGACCGTTACCACGCGGTGATTACGCCGATATTACCGTTGGTTTACCCAACGGCTAGTTTGACCAGCGCTAACGGTCCAACTTCGCCTATTCGACTCGCTGGTTTCGGCGACTCGACGATTCGCCGACCAGATCGCCCTAGCTACGATTCAACTGCTTGCTAACCTGATCACCATAGCAGGGATTCGACTACTCGCCGACCCATTCGCCGTGCTGCGATTCGACTGGTCGCTGTTAGTGCGACTAAGACAACAAGTTCCTTCTTTTATTCAGGGAGTCCACCACCGATTCGACTGGGCGTCCAAATTGGACACGCATACTCTGACTGCCAACAAACACCTGCGACGGATCCACGATGGCCTTGGGGACTACTAATGGGGATATGCCGAATGGGGTATACCCAGCAGGATGTTTCCTACTGGCCCAAGCTGCAAGCGAGTGGGCCTGCAGGACGGCGACAGGATCGAGATTTAACAAGAAGCCAGGCGACTGGAAGCCGGAGGCCCAGAAGCGTAGCTAGCCCCATTCGGATTAGGTCAAATACCCTCTGAATCCTTAACTAATTCGGTTGTAGATCTGTAACCCTAGTGAGTTAAGCCTATATAAACATCCCTAGGGTACGCATAGAGGACACATTCCATCATACACCCTTGCGACTCGCCGTCTAGTCGTCGAGCTCGCCCTTTGTACTCTCCATCAATACAATCTAGCAGGAGTAGGTATTTACCCTCCAGGGGGCCAAAACTGGGTAAACCCTTGTGTCTCCACCCTCATCTCGCACCGCAGATGGCTGGCCGCCGTTGCCCCTCGTTCTATTACTCGCTGAATGACGTTGCCGCCAGGGAGAGCACATCCATGCTGATAGATTATTTCAAAGCTAATGTGAACTACGCGTGGGCTCGAGATATTCTTTACATAGATTTCCCGAGGAGGTTCACGTGGCAAATTACAGGAAAATACTGGAAGATAAGGACCAGGGAACACCAAGTAGGACGAATAATGACAGCCCATGGTGCCGAGGACGAGCAGTACTTTCTAAGAGTGCTTCTAAATCACGTACCCGGCTCGAAGTCCTTCGAAGATCTAAAAACCATGGATGGTGTGCTATGTGCTACATTTAGTGAGGCCACGGAGAGGAGAGGTCTCATCAAGGCCGACAACACACTCGACGAGTGTCTTACTGAGTCAGAGCAGTTTGCCATGCCAGCCTCACTCAGGAGGCTATTCGCAACAATCTTGGTATTCTGTGAGCCTGGAGATGTGTGCGGTCTTTGGGACAGGCACCTTGAGGCGATTTCTGATGACTACCGACGGGAATACACGTGCCCAAAAGCTGTGGAGAAGAAGTTGTTGCTTGATATCAGGGGAATGCTGCAATCCATGGGTAAAGACATAAAGTCGTTCCCTCTACCAAACATCGACGAGATGTATGACAACACAAGAGGCGAGGTTAGGGAGGTCATCAAGGAAATGAATATCACGGTAGACAAGGAAGACGAAAATCTGGTGGAATTTCTAAACACCGAGCAACGGCTTGCCTATGATGAGATACTTAAGGCATTTGATGGCGGGAATGGGGCGTATTCTTCGTCGATGGTCCAGGAGGAACCGGGAAGACATACCTATACAGGCACTGCTCGCTAGGGTTCGGGGAGAGAAAAAGATAGTGGTGGCCACAACGACGTCGAGTGTCGTCGCTTCAATCATGCGAGGAGGAAGAGCAGCACACTCGAGGTTCAAGAGCCCACTAAACCTTGAAGAAGGGGCATCATGCAACTTCACTAAGCAGAGCGGGGCAGCCAAGCTCCTAAGGATGGCTTCACTCATACTATGGGACGAGGCAACCATGATGAAACATCAAGCAGTTGAAGCGCTAGACAGAAGTATGCGCGACATCATGGGCTGTCGGAACCGACCTTTCAGCAAAAAGACTATCGTGTTTGGCAGGGACTTCAGGCAGGTGATTCCAGTAGTGAGAAAAGGGTCACATGGTCAGATAATTGAAGCAAGTCTGCGGAGATCTAACCTATGGAAGGGCATGCGACAGCTAAGGCTCGTCAAGAACATGAGGGCACAAAATGACCGATGGTTCGTGGATTACCTACTGAGGATAGGTAACGGAACTGAGGAAACCGACGAGGAAGGAAACATCCGGCTTCCTGAAGATATCTGTGTGTCCTCTATGAAAGACAACGCGGAGGACATAATGAAGCTGATCGAACATGTGTTTCCTGACCTAGACCACAACATGGACAACCCAAATTACATGACTTCTAGAGCAATCCTATCAACAAAGAACGACAACGTAGATGGAATAAACATACACATGATTGAGCGTTTTCAGGGCGAGGAGATGACCTACTATAGCTTTGATAGTGCGGAGGATGATCCACATGGCTACTATCCTTCCGAGTTTCTTAACTCCCTGACTCCTAACGGGATGCCCCCACACACGCTAAAACTGAAGAAAAATTTCCCTTCCATACTACTAAGGAATATTGACCCAGCAAACGGGCTATGTAACGGCACAAGGCTTGTGATCTGTGGGTTCTAGAGGAACGCCATCAACACCGAGATTGTCGTGGGATAGCACGCAGGAGAGAGGGTTTTTCTTCCCCGAATACCTTTGTGCCCATCCGACGATGACATGTTCTCGTTCAAATTCAAAAGGAAGCAGTTCCCAATCAGACTAAACTTTTCCATAACAATCAACAAGGCGCAAGGGCAGACAATCCCAATTGTCGATGTGTACCTACCGGATCCGGTATTCTCTGACGGGTGAGCTATACGTCGCATTGTCCCGAGCAACAGCGAAAACCAGCATCAAGATCCTCGCAATAAAGAATGACAAGACAAAGAATTCAAAGAAGCTGAAAAGAACAGAATCATTAGTAACAACAACACCAAATATAGTATACAAAGAAGTCCTCAGCACTTGAACTAACTAGACCGGATTTGAGCAGATCTGGAAGTGTAATGGTTAAAAAATATTTCATATATGTGCATTTCAAAGAGTCGCAAAATACTAAAATATTTTTTGTTGCCATGCCACCTCTCCTTTACCGCACAATTTTATTATAGCAAATATATGAAGCTTCAGTATCTTTACTAAATGGTGAGTAGCTATCTGGGTATGTACTTTATGAAAATAGAGGGAGCAACCAAATTTCATAGAAGCAAGAAATATTATAAAGCGCCTAGAAGTTTTTAATCATACTGAACAAGCATACTTCGAGATACTTAAATAGCAACCAATACATTACAGGCTTCAAGGAGGATCTCTTGAAGGGAGTTGCAGACTAGGACCAACAGCTCGCTTCAGACTAGGGCCAGGCCAACTGACGAGAATGAGATTCAAGGTGTTTTTGTTGTTCTAACTTCTAACCAAAAAAAGGTTCTGATAAATCTGTGCATAATCCAAACTACAGACGGAGACATACGATAGAAATACGAACCTGCAACTTGACGGCGATTCAGATCGTGAGCCAGGACATGGGAAGGGCCGCGTCATAGACTAGGGCATGCCTAACGAAATAAGAGATGAATCAGAGTTGAGAAGCTAGGGGAATGACCGGTAAGAGCTGAATCAATTAGAAGAGCAGGAATTTGGAATGTTACCATCAGTACAGGACGACGGCAAGGACTGGACTTGGTGGCGGGATGAAAACCTTGGGAGAATTTGGACGAGGAAGAGGAGGGCGCACCATATCCGCACGACCGGCGGCGCTCGACGATGATATCCAGAGGTCGAGCTCGACCATGGAGTCTACCAGCGGTGCTAGACCAAATCCACGGCCCTTCACAGCTCAAACGCCGGCGCACACCTAACCCTCGGCCTCTATGGAAATCTACCTACCGCAGCGCCCCCTGCCGCGCCCACCGGAATGGCTCCTGTCGGAACAAGTTTAAAATAGCCGGCTATTCCATGTAGCCGCGACATTTTTTGAGGCAATCAAAGGTTATAGCGCAGTTATAGCCGGCTATTCCATTTTAGTATATTTTAAAAAATTAAACAAATTTTAGTTAAGTCTTTTCAAAAGATGGGAAAAACAATGACTCAAACAAGATTTAAGCTACAAGTCATTCAACTATTGAACACAAATAAGTATTCAACCAATTATTTCACAAGTTGTATTGAATCATATTTAACATAAGTTCGAAAAAGGGAAACAAAAAGAAGAAAACTTCAGAGAGCATAAGTTTAGCGGCTAAAGTGAAGGCTAATTTAAGGTTAAACTAGGCTACAGCTGGATATTAGCGGCTATTTCCCATTTATCCTACGAAGGGCATAGCCGTAGCCGGAGACTTCTCAAAAGGCTATAGCGCGGCTATAGCCAAAAAGCCGTCTGGAAAAAAATTATATTTTATTATTATTACATATAGATATGGATAATCGTTGCCCGATAGATATTTTGCTTTAATATAGATATATAATGGACAAACAAAAAAATAGTTTTAACCATTTGGAAAAAACAACAAACTAAAACTAATACTCCCTCCGACCCAAATTAGTTGACTTGGTTTTGTCCAAATTTGGATGTGAACAAAACAAGTCTAGATACCTCCAAATCTAGACAAATTTAAGTCAACTAATTTCAGACAAAGAAAGTAATGACACACTAGTGGAAACGAGGCCTTTGGTTGAGGTCGAAAATGGGCTTTAACACCGGTTCTTCTACGAACCGGTGTTAAAGGGGATGCCTGTACCAGCATGGCCCGTGCAGCAAAAATGAGCACCCCCTTTAACACCGGTTCGTGCCACGAACCGGTGTTAAAGCATGAACCGGTGTTAAAGGCCCTGCACCAGTGGCCCGCGCAGCCCCCCTTTAACACCGGTTCGTGGCTTGAACCGGTGTTAAAGGGGGGCTATATAACACACCGCAGCCCACATCCCTCTCTTCCATTTTTTCACTCTCTCATTTTGGAGCCTAGCAAGAGGGTGAGAGGTGTGCTAGTTTGTGTTTTTTTCCTATGCACAAGAGGTGTTCGGTGAAATGACCAAGAGCTCGAAATAAGTTTTCTCGTTGCTCTTTCCTTCTCGGTCGAGGTCGGCAACTTTATCCTTTCATATATCATTGATGTACTATATATAAATGGTCATCTCCCTATTAATTTTTGATATACTATATATTAATGCAGATGAACTGGCAATGAATTTACGGTGACCGACGCACTTTTGAGTACATTATGGGCCTCCAAAATTTCATCGTTGTGGCTAATGCAAACCATGGTCACAATGGTTTTATGTGTTGTCCGTGTGTTCACTGTCAGAACAAGAAAGACTACTCAAATATCAGAACCATTCACGCCCACCTGCTTCGATCCGGTTTCATGCCCATCTATAATTGTTGGACCAAGCACGGAGAAAAAGGGGTTGTGATGGAAGACAACGAAGAAGAAGAGGATGATGACAACTATCATAATATGTATCCTGAATATGATGATACTGCAACGGGGATAGATAATGAAGATCAAGAGGCAGCAGATGGGCCCGCTGATGACGATCTTGGTCGGGCCATTACTGATGCAAAGGAAGAATGTGAAACTGAAAAGGAGAAGGAGAAGCTGGAGAAGATGTTAAAGGATCACAAAACATTGTTGTACCCAACTTGCGAAGATGGCCACAAAAAGCTAGGTACCACACTGGATTTGCTGCAATGGAAGGCAGAGAACGGTGTGACTGACAGCGCATTTTCAAAGTTGTTGGTAAAAATGAAGAATCTGCTTCCAAGAAATAATGATTTGCCTGACAGTACATACCAAGCAAAAAAGATTGTCTGCCCTCTAGGATTAGACGGGCAGAAGATACATGTCTGCATTAATGACTGCATCCTCTACCGCGGTGAGAAGTACGAGAATTTGGATGCATGCCCGGTATGCACTGCACTTCGGTATAAGATCAGACGAGACGATCCTGGCGATGTTGAGGGCGAGGCCCCTAGGAAGAAGGTTCCTGCCAAGGTTATGTGGTATTCTCCTATAATACCACGGTTAAAATGTCTCTTCAGAAATAAAGAGCATGCCAAGTTGTTGCGATGGCACATGGAAGACCGTAAGAAAGACGCGATGTTGAGACACCCCGCTGATGGGTCACAGTGGAGAAAAGTCGAGCGAGAGTACCTAGACTTCGCACGTGATGCAAGGAACTTAAGATTTGGTCTAAGTATAGATGGCATGAATCCTTTTGGTGAGCATAGCTGCAGTTACAACACCTGGCATGTGACTCTATGTATCTATAACCTTCCTCCTTGGTTGTGCATGAAGAGGAAGTTCATTATGATGCCAGTGCTCATCCAAGGCCCGAGGCAACCCGGCAACGACATTGATGTGTACCTAAGGACATTAGTTGAAGAACTTTTACAGCTGTGGGACAAACCAGGTGTATGGATATTTGGAGAAATGTAAGAAGGTTGTGTACCTAGGGTATCGTCGATTTCTTCCGAACCTGCATCCAGTAAGAAAGAAAGGAAAGAATTTCAAACGTCTGGCAGAACCCCGGAGGAAGCCTGTCCTCCGTACCGGTGAGGAGCTATTTGGTATGGTCAAGGACCTAGAAGTAATCTTTGGAAAAGGTCCTGGGAGTCTATCTGTTCCGAATCATGATGCCGGACACGCGCCCATGTGGAAGAAGCAATCTATATTTTGGGACCTACCCTATTGGAAAGTCTTAGATGTCCACTCTTCAATCGACGTGATGCACGTGACGAAGAATGTTTGCGTGAACCTGCTAGGATTCCTAGGAGTGTATGGGAAGACAAAAGATACACCGAAAGCACGGCAGGACCAGCAACGTATGAAAGATCCTGAAGAGCCTATGCATCCTGAGAACGAGAAGGGTAAACGATGCCACTTAACTCCTGCTAGCTACGCTCTTACCAAAGCAGAGAAGGAAATCTTTTTTGAATGCCTGAGCAGTATCAAGGTCCCGTCTGGCTTCTCGTTGAATATAAAGGGAATAATAAATATGGTAGAGAAAAAATTCCAAAACCTAAAGTCTCATGACTGCCACGTGATTATGACACATCTGCCTCCGATTGCATTGAGGGGGCTTATACCTGAAAATGTTCGAGTACCCATTGTGAAGCTATGTGTATTCCTCAATGCAATATCTCAGAAGATAATCGATCTAGAAAGCCTACTAGGGTTACAGACATATGTGGCCCAATATCTTGTCAGCTTTGAGTTGGTGTTCCCACCATCCTTCTTCAATATTATGATGCATCTCCGGGTTCACCTAGTAGAAGAGATTGCCATTCTCGGTCCTGTATTTCTACACAATATGTTCCCCTTTGAGAGGTACATGGGAGTCTTATAGAAATATGTTCATAACCGTGTTAGGCCAGAAGGAAGCATCTCTAAGGGCTATGTAACAGAGGAGGTCATTGAGTTCTGTGTTGATTTTATTCCTAACCTTAAGGCGATTGGTGTTCCAGAATCACGACATGAGGGGAGATTGTGTGGAAAAGGCACCCTAGGATGTAAAGCAATGATATGTAGGATCGGGCATTCTCTCAATCAAGCACACTACACGGTTTTACAAAGATCTATCTTGGTTGCCCCGTATATCAATGAACACATGAATTTAATATGCCTCAAACACCCGGGATAGTATGATGAATGGATTATAAGTGAACACATGGCGAGTTTTGGAGGCTGGCTGCAAAGACTTCTCACGAATAACACCACTCTTGGGGATCAGCTGTACTTGTTGGCCAGAACACCATCTTCAACTGTATGTACTTTCCAAGGGTACGAGATAAATGGGAATACATTTTACACGATAGGCCAAGATAAAAAGAGCACCAACCAAAACAGTGGTGTCCGCTTTGATGCAGCAGAAGACAATGGGCAAAAGACCACGTATTATGGGTTCATAGAGGAGATATGGGAACTTGACTATGGACCTAATTTTAAGGTCTGCTTGTTTCGATGCAAATGGGTCAAGCTAACATGAGGAGGGGTTGAGGTAGACAAGAAGTACGGAATGACAACAGTGGATCTCAACAATCTTATGAAGGTAGACAAGAACTTAGACGAACCATTCGTCTTAGCCAATGATGTGGCTCAGGTTTTCTATGTGAAGGACATGTCTACCAAACCGAAAAAAAGAAAAAAAATAAGCAAACAGATACATCACACGATGAGCCAAAGCGTCACATAGTTCTTTCAGGGAAAAGAAACATCGTGGGAGTGGAGGAAAAGACAGACATGTCAGAAGATTATAATAAGTTTGATGAAATTCCGCCCTTCAGAGTGAAGACTGACCCAACCATCCTATTAAACGGTGCTGATACTCCATGGTTACGGCCGACGCGGTCATAAGATTGACTATATGTATTAATTGAGCCATTTTTGGCTCACATATGTATCTCAACATGGAAATCAATGTCATATTTCTTCTGTTAACAGTATATGTATTAAATGAGCCATTTTTTCTTCCCGCCATTTCTTCCCGCCATTTTCTTCCCGCCATTTTTTCCCGCCAGTTCTTCCCGCCATTTCTTCCCGCCTGTTTTTCCCGCCAGTTCTTCCCTCCAGTTATCTTCCTGCCATTTCTCACTATATATATGTAGGGTTGGCCTCCATTGTCAATGCACATCTCTAGACTCATATCTGCAACCTCATCACTCTTTCCCATGGCTTCCACCGTAGCACTACCCCCCAAGGAGGCGGAGGCGCTTTGCGCCCTGAAATACCCCTGCCGCCGGGCTACTGTGTCCCCATCGGCTGGATGCTGAGCGTCGGAGGCGTGCCGGTTCCTCCTGTCCCTCTAGGTGTGGCGCGCCGGATGGCCATCACAAACCACTATTATTTCGAGCTCACGCTAGAGTAGCGGAGGAATCCCAGATGGCATCCCGACTATTTCCCTACTTGGGAAGCCTTCTTCAGGGATCGGCGTGAGAGGGCGCTCGCTAGGCACGAGGAGGATGGCCCACCTCCTCCGAACTTCAATGAGGCCGGCCGGCGGCTGTGGTGGCACAGTCGAACTCTCCAGAGCGTCATGGCCTACGACACTGCCGCCGACTCTAACAAGGGGATCTGAAACCTTTCCGTCCACCTCTGGTGAAAAAGACAAATTCCTGCTGAATGGGCAGGAAGTGGGTCAGATATGAACTACAGGTACACGATACGATGCTCGTGATTTTTTACAAAAATCATTTTTAGGTTCACAATATGCTATTTTATCAAAAACCCAATGCAATTTTTGCGAGGCTTAGCCCCGAGCTAAGAATCTTCATGCCCGTTGTTCGACAAAGTTTGACTATAGTTTAAAACAGGGATAAAAAATTAAAAAATGATCGAAATAATGCGATACCTTCGCGTGGTGTTATATTATGTGACATAGTTAGAAGGAAAAATATCAAACTTGGTATATTGATTATGTCTCAAAAAAATCTTCACAAAATGACCTATCTCATTCGAGGTTTCTTGGCTTTCGGGTCAAATGACCAATGTTATGGCTAGAATCAAGGCATATTTTGTGATAATATGGCCATATTGTGCATACATCTGCATCATGGCATGGCAAACAATGTTGCAAGATAATTTGCTCCAAACAATTCAAAAATGTTAATACAAAAAAATATAATTTGCTCTAATAAAATAGGGTTAGATTCCTTTTTAGATGCTTACTATTTCTTATGTTCAACGTTTTAGGGTTTGACTATTTTATTTTTGTTTTAATTGAATAATCAAAATTTATATGTAAGTGTTTTGATCATTTTGAAAAAATTTATCTAAAGTAACTATAAAATGTTTTATATGAATGGATAGATCTTATTTTTCTGAAAATTATGATATATTATTCATATTTTTCTGAGTTGAAATGAAAAAGATATGAATTTTCTAAATTCTATCCTATTTTTTGAATTAAAAATTCCCCCACCCCTTTAATGTACGAAATAAATGCCCCCCTTTAACACTGGTTCCCCCCCTCTTTATCACCGGTTCGTGGCTGGAACCGGTGTTAAAGGGGGGGTGCGTGCACGAAACGAGTTCCCCCCCTTTAACACCGGTTCTGGGTTTATAACGCGGTCCACTTCCTTCTCCCCCCAGCCAGATCAAGCGCGCAGAGGAAGAACAGGAGAGGCTGCCGCACCGCGTCACCGTCCACGCCCTCGCCGTTGCCGTCCACGCCAGCTGTCCACGCCCTCGCCTTCGCCTCGCTGTTCTGAGCCTCCTCGCTGAAGGAATCGAGACAAGGTGCCCCCAGTCGACGCGAACAACCACCCCTTCCCGAGCTCCGGACGTCGTTGTCGCCTTTGATTCCGGCAACCGTTCGCTTCGCCGACCCCCTCAATTGCCTCCGGCTGAGCAAATGGTGCCCAGGTGTCATCGCTCTCTCCCTCTCTCGCTCTGGTCCGCTTCCCCCATGTCCATCTGTGAGCGCCGCCGCCCCCGCTTCCGATGACCTTAAGCCAGAAGCGCCGCCAGTTTTAGGATCCCCACATTGCGCCCGTTCGAACGAGCTCAGTCCTGCATGCTGGCGTGGCCTCTTTCGTCGCCGGCGACCCCCGCCTGAGGTGGCAGTGACATGGCCAGCAGCGCCCGCTTAGGTGGCAGTGACATGGCCCCTGGCCCACAGTCATCCACAGTGGCTAGGACCAGTAGAGGTGTAAATAAGTTAAACCACCCAGCTGACATCACAGTGATGTAATAATTCATTTTAAATTGATTAAATAATTTCAGAAAATGAATAAAACTTGTAAATTCAATATCTAATGATTTATAAGTCATAAAAATATGTATAATATATCAAAATGTTCAGAAAAATGAGATCTAACTATTTAATCTATAATCATGCATTGTTGAACAACTTTCAATACAAGTTTAATTAGAGAACATAGTAATCCCTCTCATATACATCCAGAGTTTCCCCGAATTAGGGTTTTCACCCCTTAGAACCCCGATTAAGTTGTCGAGCATGCTTTAGGGTTTTCATGTATATATTTTTGTATGTGTATGTGTATGTTGCTCGATCATTTCAATAGATGTATTACTGATATTTGTGTGATAATATTATTGTTTTAGAAACTATGGATCCACTTAGTAGAAACTATGTATTAATTAACGCTTCTTTCTTCTTTTAGCCCTCTGGATCGACCAGCCAGCAACAATCTTCTTCTCCGAAAAAGAGCAAGCGAGGAGCGAGCCATCGGTTGAAAGATCGTGCAAAGTTCACGATCGAAGCAGTCCGTATTGATGGCAGGCCGATGGAGCCCAACAAGGCCGCAGACAAATTTGTACGTCAGGCTGGAGTTCTTGTTAGGGACCAAATCCAAATCATAATTGAATATTGTAATAAGCCAAAGAAGGGCGACGATACCTTTGTCGATGAAGGATCCAAAGAAACGCTTTGGAATTCTCTGTTGGTAAATTTCACCCTTTCCGCCAGAGGAGGATGAAAACCAACCGGTTATAAAGGAAAAGATCAAAGAGTGGACTCTAAAGAAGATGGCTGACGTTTTCCGCAACTGGAAGACAAAATTGACCAAATTTGTCAGAGCTCGCGAGACTCCAGATTTCGAAGACGCATATTATGTGAAGATAAGACCTCACTGGACCGAATTTGTGGCATACAAGGAAGGTGCTATAGCTACAAAGAGGTCAGAAACCTATACGCTAAATGCCCAGAAGAAGGAATATCACCAGAGGACGGGGTCCGGTGGCTACATATCTCAGAGGCCTAAGTGGGAAGAAGCTTAGAAAGCCCTGCGCGATAGAGGGATCACACCCCAGACACATGGATGGGACCTACGTGAAAAGACTTGGTTCTACGGAATTGGGGCAAGGTTGGACCCAGAAACGGGATTGTGTATCTTCCCAACCCTCCTTGCCAAACCCGTCACTCAACTCATCACGGCATACGAGGAAACAGCCACCAGGACCTTCCATCCCGACAGAGAGAATGACTAGCTCACACGCGCCATCGGTAAAAATGAACACTCTGGACTTGCACGAGGCACAAGGGGTATGACGTGGAAGGATGGGTTTGCCGAGTGGGGCGACTCTTACAGATGGCGTGGTAGAAAAGAAAATGAGCGTACAGAGCGGATGATACAGATAGAACATGCACTTGTGGCGCTGCAGGCGCAAGTGAATGTACAAAAGAGCCAGCAAGCTACCGGCCCATCTCAGCGGCACGAAGAGCCTGCATTAGAAGCTGCCGGCGGCCCAGATTCTGCGCGGAAAAGCAGCGTGGCTTCCACGGAGAACGTGTAGCCCACGCTTGAAATGGCGGGTCCTCGATACCCCGTGGATGAGATCACAGAGAGCGAACACGACGAGCTGCATGTGAGATTAATGGGATTATCCATTAAGGTGGCGGTCGGCTATGCCTTACCACCTGTAGCTGGTGGAACTTACCACTACCGACTGATTCCAGATGGCTATGCTATTTTCGGGGTGGATGAGGTTGTGAAGGAATATGAGTAAGCACAGCTTGACCATGCTATAGGTGAAGGGGAAACTCAACTCAAATTTGCAGTGAAAACAACCATTCTTTGGAAGAAGGAACACATCGTGATTCCAAATTGGATGCCACTGGCACCCCCGCCGTCTCCGCAGCGTCAGCAGTCTGAGCCGCCTCAGCCATCTCCAAGTCATCAGAATACTCCCCTGTCGTCTCCGGCGCTTCAGCCATCTCCTGCGCGGCAGCCATCTCCAGCGCGCCAGCCATCTCCTACGCGTCAGCCATCTTCGGCGCGCCAGCCATCTCCTGCGCGTCAGCCATCTCCGGCGCTTCAGCCATCTCCTCAGCGTAAGCGGAAGAGCACTTCCACGAAGAGCATCACTAGCACTGCCATGAATAAATCCACAGGAAACCGTACGCCAAAGAGTTCAAGAAACTATGTCCCACAACCTTCCGCCAAGCCATTGCCGGTTTTACCATGGAATCTCAGCGACGAGGAGACCAATAGGATCTCGGAAGAAGAGGTCAAGAAATTCTTTGCACCTATACGGGCCGAGCCAAAGGAGAAAATAGATCCGGCGGTGGTGGAGAAGTTTTACAATAATCTTTTCAAACGTGAAACCCCACTTGTGCCGGACTACGAGCGCCAGATTTTGAAGGGGGATGCAAGGCGGAGGGATACTGAAAGTAGCAGTCGTGCGACACCCCAGAAAACAGTTCCCATGCTCGGAGAGAAGGAAAACCAATCATGCACCCCGCTCCAAGTGTTCCACACACGGAACGCTCCTCCTGTAAATGATTAAGAGGCAGAGCTACAAAGAAAGGCCAATGAGATGGTTATGACTTACATTGCATACTTGAACATCATGGGAGACAACTTGCCCAAAGGCGATGCCAACCCCATACATAAATGGAAGTATGGGAAGAATCTCGTCAAGAAAGAGGAGCTCAAGAATCTACCAACAAAGATGCGAAGATTGCACAAGTGGTATCTTGATTTCTGCAAGACGAGAAAGGAAGAATGCATCACGACCCATATAAGAGATCAGATTTTCTTGTGCGGAGACGACGATATCAACTTCAACATTCAAGACTTGCATTTTCTATTCAATCAGAAGGAACTCGACAAAGCTGCCATCAGCCTTTATTGTGTGTAAGTACTATTTCTTTAATTTCTATCTCATTCAATTCATTAATTGCATGTATATATATGCTCACCATATATGTATATATATACTATTATGCAGGAAAAATGTTATGGAATGCATGAAAGGAGGCCCTTTTGACATTGGGTTCGTTGACCCAAATAGAGTTCATGAACAAGTGGTAAAACTCAAACCGGGTCAAACAGAAGATTTCTTGCTAACGTCTTTACTGAGACAACAAACCAAAAGGGAAATACTATTGCCTTACAACTTCTCGTGAGTGTTACCCTCTCTTGTAGACATTCTGTTTTGGCTTACTCGATGTTAAGCGTAACTGATGATGATTTATGCGTGCGTAGGTTCCACTTTATTCTGCTAGTCATTCAACCTGACTCAGGAAAAGTCCTTGTCATGGACTCGTTACGAAAAGACCAAGAGCTATGGGCAGACTTTAAAGAGATGATCCAGAGGTAATTTCAATCATATTATCGCACTAGATCGGCAACTTTCGTGACAATAAGTAATTAATTACTCATTTATCCATTTTCTTTGCCGGACAGGGTTTGGAAAAGGTTCACGGGCAGGGCCGTGGGTGAATGGTCAGAAGAACTAAAATTTGTAGACCAAAATGTAAGTAATACTAGATAGCTAGGTCTGCGTATCTCTTTGATTCTACTTCCAATTCTATTATATCATGCTTTATTGATTATTATTTTGATTGAACTCTCTATTCTCGTAAAGTGCGCGCATCAGGGACCTGGCAAATAACTTATGTGGATAGTATGTTTGCGAGTTCATTCGCAACACGATATGTGCGACGGGTCAAGCCGCACTAGAATAACTTAGAGTAAGTAAACAAAGTACACAACATTATTTTATTACCATCACTTGTGTAGAGTTTTATTCTTATATATATTGACCCCATTCTTCATATATATTTAGATCGAACGGATGCGGGACCAACTCCTACCATTTGACCGCATACGAGCCATTCAAGAGGAGTTGACAGGGTTCATACTTGATGAGATCGTCACGCCTAGCGGAGAAATCTTTAGATATCCACCAAAATGAATGTTGTATATATGCTTGAACGTGTTTGTCTTGTACTTGATGCTTCAACGTTTACGGAGAATACCACACAATGATGATGTTTGTGTATAATAATAGTTGCTTAATTATTCATGTACTCGTATGTAGCGACGACGATGTATGTGTATACCATTCCCAATAGATTCCCCCTCCCCCCTCCCTGTCCCCGCCGCGCCGCAGAAATACGCCCAGAACGGGGCGGCGGCAGAACTCTGCCACGGCAGAGATTTAGGCCATTTTCTGCCGTGGCAGAGATTTATCTCTTTTTCCTACCGTGGCACAGAACCTTTAACACCGGTGCTAAGCGCTGCGGCAACCCCACGTGCACCACCCTTTAACACTGGTCCGTATAAGAACCGTTGTTAAAGGGGGGGCTCTAACACCGAACCGCCAACAGCGGTTCTACAACCGCTGTTAGAGGCTGGTCCGAACCGGTGTTAGAGGCCCGTGTGTGCACTTGTGACATTGGCAAAATTCAACTACACCAAAATAAGTTATTCTCTAACGGTCAATTGTTCGTCGTGTTGTCTCGAGCCATGCAGCGTGTACTTCAAACAAATTTGCTTATATTATCATGGTTCGGTTGGCTCATATTTTTTATAGGAAGGTTAAATAATTTTTCTCTACACTCGATTAGACAAAATACAATATACATTGGATTAGACTAAAATTTGTCTACAAACGATAAAAAATTAAAAATGTATAAGACATGAATGTGAATAATGTCCTTTCTTAATTATTATTTTAAAATCAATATACTTATTTCTGGTGTATATAATACTATAAAATAGAGCAAGTATTACAAAAAAATATTGCTTCATAAAAGGACAAAATAAAAAAATGTCATCCATTAAAAAAACTGTCTTGACAAAAATATATTGAAACTTCATATGTCAGAGAAATAAATTATTTGATCAAGAAAATCCGTGGAAACTCATGGGCATTCAACTAGTCTATTTAGTATTGGCTCGTCCTAAAGCTTTTGTATGCAGGTACAACGAAGTATGGTTAAAGTTCAAAGTTCAAGAACACTAGTGCACAACAGACCCTCTAACAGCGGTTCCGGAACCGTTGTTGTGGGTTCGGTGTTAGAGCCCCCCTTTAACAGCGGTTCTTATACGAACCGATGTTAAAGGGTGGCGCACGTGGGGCTGCCGCAGCGCTCAGCCCCGCCTTTAACACCAGAACCGGTGTTAAAGGTTCTCGGCCGCGGCAGGAAAGCGGCATAAATCTCTGTCGCGACAGAGTTCTGCCGCCGCCCCGTTCTAGGCGGATTTCTGCGACGTGGCGGGGACGGGGAGGGGGGAGGGGGAATCGATCGGGAGAGGTATACACATATATCGTCGGTACATACGAGTACATGAATAATTAAGCAACTATTATTATACACAAACATCGTTATTGTGGTATTCTCCGTACATGTTGAAGCAACAAGTACAAGACAAACATGTTCAAGCATATATACAATATAACATCTCCGTACACGTTTATTTTGGTGGATATCTAAAGAGTTCTCCGCCAGGCGTGACGACCTCATCAAGTATGAACCCCGTCAATTCCTCTTGAATGGCTCGTATGCGGTCAAATGGTAGGAGTTGGTCCCGCATCTGTTCGATCTAAAATATATATGAAGAATGGGTCAATATATATAAGAATAAAACTCAACACAACTGATGGTAATAAAATAATGTTGTGTACTTTGTTTACTTACTCTAAGTTGTTCTAGTGTCGCTTGGTCCGTCGCACATATCGTGTTGCGAATGAACTCGCAAACATAGTATCCACATAAGTTATTGTCGGGTCCCTGATGCGCTCACTTTACGAGAATAGAGAGTTTAATCAAAATAATAATCAATAAAGCATGATATAATGGAATTGGAAGCAGAATCAAAGAGATACGTAGACCTAGCTGGCTAGTATTACTTATATTTTGGTCTACAAATTTTAGTTCTTCTAACCATTCACCCACCTCCCTGCCCGTGAACCTTTTCCAAACCCTATCCGACAAAGAAAATGGATAAAGGAGTAATTAATTACTTGTTGTCACGAAAGTTGCCGATCTAGTGCGATAATATGATTGAAATTACCTCTGGAGCATCTCTTTAAAGTCTGCCCATAGCTCTTGGTATTTTTGTAACGAGTCCATGACAAGGACTTTTCCTGAGTCAACTTGAATGACTAGTAGAATAAAGTGGAACCTATGCTCGCATAACTCATCATTAGTTACACTTAACATCGAGTAAGCCGAAATAGAATGTGTACAAGAGAGGGTAACACTCACGAGAAGTTGTAAGGAAATAGTATTTCCCTTTTGGTTTGTTGTCTCAGTAAAGACGTTAGCAAGAAATCTTCTTTTTTCCCGGGTTTTAGTTTTACCACTTGTTCATGAACTCTATTTGGGTCAACGAACCAAATGTCAAAAGGGCCTCCTTTCATGCATTCCATAACATTTTTCCTGCATAATAGTATATACATATATGTTGAGCATATATATACATGCAATTAATGAATTGAATGAGATGAGATAGAAATTACAGAAATAGTACTTACACACAATAAAGGCTGATGGCAGCTTTGTCGAGTTCCTACTAATTGAATAGAAAATGCAAGTCTTGAATGTTGAAGCTGACCTCGTCGTCTCTGCACAAGAAAATCTGATCTCTTATATGCGCCGTGATCCATTCATCATTTCTCGTCTTGCAGAAATCAAGGTACCACTTATACAATCTTCACATCTTTGTTGGTAGATTCTTGAGCTCCTCTTTCTTGATGAGATTCTTCCCATACTTCCATGGCTGTATGGGGTTGGTATCGCCTTTGGGCAAGTTGTCTCCCATGATGTTCAAGCATGCAATGTAAGTCATCCCCATCTCATTGGCCTTTCTTTGTAGCTCTGCCTCGTAATCATTTACAGGAAAAGCTATCCGTGGGTCGAACACTTGAAGAGGGGCGCACGATTGGTTTTCCTGCTTTCCGAGCATGGGAACTGTTTTCTGGGGTGCCGCACGACTGCTACTTTCAGACTCCCTCCACCTTGCACCCCCCTTCATAATTTGGCGCTCGTAGTCCGGCACAAGTGGGGTTTCAGGTTTCAAAAGATTATTGTAAAACTTCTCCACCACCGCCAGATCTAGTTTCTCCTTTGGCTCGACCCATCTAGGTGCAAAGAATTTCTTGACCTCTTCTTCCGAGATCCTCTTGGTCTCCTCGTTGTTGCGATTCCATGGTAATACCAGAAATGGCTTGGCGGAAGGCTGCGGGACGTAGTTTCTTGAACTCTTTGGCGTATGGTTTCCTGCGGATTTCTTCGTGGCAGTGCTAGTGATGCTCTTCGTGGCAGTGCGCTTCCGCTTACGCTGACACAGAGGAGATGGCTGAAGCACCAGAGATGGCTGACGCGCAGGAGATGGCTGGCGCGTCGAAGATGGCTGACGCACAGGAGATGGCTGGCACGCCAGAGATGGCTGCCACGTAGGAGATGGCTGAAGCACCGGAGATGATAGGGGAGTATTCTGATGGCTTGGAGACGGCTGAGGCGGCTCAGATTGCTGACGCTGCAGAGATGGCGGGGGTGCCAGTGGCCTCCAATTTGGAAGCATGATGTGTTCCTTCTTTCGAAGAATGGTTGTTTCCACTTCAAATTTGAGTTGAGTTTCCCCTTCACCTATAGCATGGTCAAGCTGTGCTTCCTCATATTCCTTCACAACCTCATCCACCCTGACAATAGCATAGCCATCTGGAATCGGTCGGCAGTGGTAAGTTCCACCAGCTACAGGAGGTAAGGCATAGCCGACCGCCACCTTAATGGATAAGCCCATTAATCTCACATGTACCTCAGCATGTTCACTCTCCGTGATCTCATCCACGGGGTATCGAGGACCCGCCATTTCAAGCGTGAGCTGCACGTTCTCCATGGAAGCCACGCTGCTTTTCTGCGCAGAGTCTGGGCCGCCGGCAGCTTCCAATGCAGGCTCTTCGTGCCGCTGAAATGGGCCGGTAGCTTGCTGACTCTTTTGTTTGTTCACTTGCGCCTGCAGCGCCACAAGTGCATGTTCTATCTGTGTCATCCGGTCTATACGCTCTTTTTCTTTTCTGCGGCGCCATCTGTAAGAGTCGCCCCACTTGGCAAACCCAACCTTCCACGTCATACCCCCTGTGCCTCGTGCAAGACCATGGTGTTCTTTTTTACCGATGGCGCGTGTCAGCTGGTCATTCTCTCTGTCGGGATGGAAGGTCCTGGCGGTTGTTTCCTCGTATGCCGTGATGAGTTCAGTGACGGGTTTGGCAAGAATTTTTGGGAAGATACACAATCCCGTTTCTCGGTCCAACGTTGCCCTGATTCCGTAGAACCAAGTCTTTGCACGTAGGTCCCACCCATGTGTCAGGGGTGTGATCCCTCTAGCGCGCAGGGCCTTCTCAGCTTCCTCCCACTTAGGCCTCTGAGATATATAGCCACCTGACCCCGTCCTCTAGTGATATTCCTTCTTCTGGGCATTTAGTGTATTGGTCTCTGACCTCTTTGTAGCTATAGCACCTTCCTTCTATGCCACAAATTCGGGCTAGTGAGGTCTTATATTCGCATAATATGCGTCTTCGAAATCTGGAGTCTCGCGAGCTTTGACAAATTTGTTCAATTTTGTCTTCAAGTTGCGGAAAGCGTCAGACATCTTCTTTAGAGTCCACTCTTTGACCTTTTACTTTATAACCGGTTTATTTTCATCCTCCTCTAGCGGTAGGGTGAAATTTACCAACAACAAAGTCCAAAGCATTTCTTTGGATCTTTCATCGACAAAGGTACCATCGCCCTTCTTTGGCTTATTCCAATATTCAATTATGATTGGGATTTGGTCCCTAACAAGAACTCCAGCTTGATGTATAAATTTGTCTGCGGCCTTCTTGGGCGCCATCGGCCTGCCATCAAAATGGACTGCTTCGATCGTAATCTTTGCATGAACTTTCAACCGATGGCTCACGCCTCGCTTTCTCTTTTTCGTAGAAGAAGATTGTTGCTGGCTGGTCGATCCGGAGGGCTAAAAGAAGAAAGTAGCGTTAATTAATACATGTACATATATATACAAATCAATCGGTGCAAGTCAGCAGAGGCTTAATCCATGCATATACCTTGATGGACTTTGTAATCACTAAAGTGCGTTCACCAGAGTCGTCATCTTCTCCATGACTATTTGAGCTGTCATCATGTCCCTCCAAGTTCAGATATTGTGAGGTGTCCTCGTGGATCATGTTCTCCATTATTTCTTCATCTTCAAGGTTTCTACTGAGTGGACCATAGTTTCTAAAACAATAATATTATCACACAAATATCAGTAATACATCTATTGAAATGCTCGAGCAAGGATGATGATATGACAGGTTAAAAGTATTGAAATGTAACCCTAATACATGCTTGGTCATTTTAAACGGGGTCCAAACCCTAATTCGGAGAAACCCCGGATTCATATGAGAGGGTACATTTACTTCTTCTAATTAACTTGTCATGAAAGTTCATTAACAATAATATACAACGATAATATACATATATTCAACAAATACAACAATAAAAATATATATACATTCAACAATATACAACAACAATATATATACATATATAAAACAATATATACACATATATACAACACTAACAATATATACAACAATATATACACATATATACAACAATAACAGTATATACACATATATACAACAATATATACACATATATACAACAATATACAACAATAACAATATATACACATATATAGACCAATATATACACATATATACAACAATATCCAACAATAACAATATATACACATATATACACATATATACAACAATATATCAAATATTCAACCAAATTAAATTTGGCTCTAATCCTCACCGGCGGCAAAGGGCGGGGTTGGCGCGCGCGGCGGCGAGTGGAGGACGGTGGTGGCGGATGGCGGTGCGGGCGCGGTGGGGGCGGCTCCGAGCGGCGCGGCGGCTCCGGGCATCGCGGCATCGGGCGTGGACGGCGCGGGCGCGGTGGCAGGCGGTGCTGGCTCGGCGGCGACGGCGACGGACGGAGACAGCGGTGGACATAAACGGCAACGAAGCGTCGATCAGCCTGGCGGCGTTGTCCTCTGCTAGCTCCTCTGCTCCTCGATCTGCGCGATCTGGGGGGAAGAGAAGAGGATGCGCTCTTTCATACCCCCCTTTACACCGGTTCCAACCACAGAACGGTGTTAAAGGGGGGAATTCATTTCGCGCGCACCCCCTTTAACACTGGTTCTAGCCACGAACCAGTGTTAAAGGGGGGAATTCGTTTCACACGCACTCCCCCCCTTTAACACCGGTTCCAGCCAAGAACCGGTGTTAAAGGGGGGAATTCGTTTCGCGTGCACCCCCCCTTTAACACAGGTTCGTGGCTGGAACCAGTGTTAAAGGGGGGTATTTATTTCGTACATTAAAGAGTTGGGGCATTTTTAATTCAAAAAATAGGATAGAATTTATAAAATTCATATATTTTTCATTGCAACTCAGAAAAATATGAATAATATATCATAATTTTCATAAAAATAAGATCTATCCATTCATATAATAACATTTTATAGTTACTGTAGATGAAAATTTTCAAAATGATTAAAACACTTAAATACAAATTTTGATTATTCAATTAAGACAAAAATAAAATAGTCAAACCCTAAAACTTTAAACTTAAGAAATATTAAGCATCTGAAAAGGATATAACCCTATTTTATTAGAAAAAATCATATTATATTTTGAATTAACATTTTTGAATTGTTTGGATATTTAAATTTAGCATCTTTTGTATACTTTGGAATCTGACAAAACTTTCAACATGAAAATTGTTTGTATTTGAATAATTAATACTAAAACAATTTTTGTTTTTAAAAAATAAAATTCTAACTATTCAAACTAGTAACATATGGGAAAGGGCGGGCAGAATGCGCGGGAGGAAAAGGGCGGGAAGAAAATTTTATTATGATAGAACTGGAATTAAAGTACATAACGCAACTAACAAAGCATGACTGAAAATTAAGATACATAGAAGAACTGAAAATTAAGATACATGTGTCAGATTAAGTCACAATCGGCCGAACTTGTTTTGGAATGTTGGAGTGATTCAGTCATGCTCCTGCCTATACCTGTAATACTCGCCACTATAGTTGTCATACTCGCTGCGGCCGTCGTCACTGTCGTCGTCGGGGTCGCCGTAGTTGAACCTTGAAGGCTGAGTACGCGTGGGCTGGACTTGAGGATAGCACAGACGGGGGTTAGAGTCGGCGGAAGTGTCGTAGGCCATGACGCTCTGGAGTGTCCGACCACGCCACCACAGCCGACAGCCGGCCTCGTTGAAGTTCGGATCAGCGAAGAAGGCTTCCCAAGTCGGGAAATAGTCGGGATGCCAGTTGGGATTCCTCCGCTGCTCTGGCGTGAGCTCGAAGTAGTAGTGGTTCGCGATGGCCATCCGACGCGCCACACCTAGAGGGACAGGAGGAACCGGCACGCCTCCGGCACTCAGTATCCAGCCGACAGGGACGCAGTAGCCCGGAGGGCAGGGGTAGTTCGAGGCGCAAACCGCCGCCGCCTCCCTGGGGGTTAGTGGTACGGTGGTAGCCATGGGAAAGAGTGATGAGGTTGCAGATATGAGTCTAGAGATGTGCAATGACAATGGAGGCCAACCCTACATATATATAGTGAGAAATGGTAGGAAGATAACTGGAGGGAAGGACTGGCGGGAAAAACTGGCGGGAAGAAATGGCGGGAAGAACTGGTGGGAAGAACTGGCAGGAAGAAATGGCGGGAAGAAATGGTGGGAAGAAAAATGGCTCATTTAATACATATAGTGTTAACAGAAGAAAAAGGACATTGATTTCCATGTTGAGATACATATGTGTGCCAAAAATAGCTCAATTAATACATATAGTCAATCTTATGATCGCGTCAGCCGTAACCATGGAGTATCAGCACCGTTTAACAGGATGGTTAGGTCACTCTTCACTCTGAAGGGCGGAATTTCATCAAACTTATTATAATCTTCTGACATGTCTGTCTTGTCCTCCAGTCCCACGATGTTTCTTTTCCCTGAAAGAACTATGTGACGCTTTGGCTCATCGTGTGATGTATATGTTTACTTATTTTTTTTCTTTTCGGTGTTGTAGACATGTCCTTCACATAGAAAACATGAGCCACATCATTGGCTAATACGAATGGTTCGTCCAAGTTCTTGTCTACCTTCATAAGATTGTTGAAATCCACTGTTGTCATTCCGTACTTCTTGTCTACCTCAACCCCTCCTCCTATTAGCTTGACCCATTTGCACCGAAACAAGGGGACCTTAAAATTAGGTCTATAGTTAAGTTCCCTTATCTCCTCTATGAACCCATAATACGTGGTCTTTTGCCCATTGTCTTCTGTTGCATCGAAGTGGACACCACTGTTTTGGTTGGTGCTCTTTTTATCTTGTCCTATCGTGTAAAATGTATTCCCATTTATCTCGTACCCTTGGAAAGTACATACAGTCGAATATGGTGTCCTGGCCAACAAGTACAGCTGATCTCCAATAGTGGTGTTATTCATGATAAGTCTTTGCAGCCAGCCGCCAAAACTCGCCATGTGTTCACTTATAATCCATTCATCAAACTTTCCCGGGTGTTTGAGGCGTATAAAATTCTTGTGTTCATTGATATATGGGGCAACCAAGATAGATCTTTGTAAAACCGTGTAGTGTGCTTGATTGAGAGAATGCCCGTCCCTACATATCATTGCTTTACATCCTATGGTGCCTTTTCCACGCACTCTCTCCTCATGTAGTGATTCTGGAACACCAATCGCCTTAAGGCCAGGAATAAAATCAACACAGAACTCAATGACCTCCTCTGTTACATAGCCCTTGGAGATGCTTCCTTATGGCCTAGCATGGTTATAAACATATTTCTTTAAGACTCCCATGTACCTCTCAAAGGAGAACATATTATGTAGAAATATAGGACAGAGAATGGCAATCTCTTCTACTAGGTGAACTAGGAGATGCGTTATAATATTTAAAAAGGATGGTGGGAACACCAACTCAAAGCTGACAAGACATTGGGCCACATCTGTTTGTAACCCTGGTAGGCTTTCTGAATCTATTACCTTCTGAGATATTGCATTGAGGAATGCACATAGCTTCACAATGGGTACTCGAACATTTTCAGGTAGAAGCCCCCTCAATGCAATCGGAAGAAATTGCGTCATAATCATGTGGCAGTCTTGAGACTTCAGGTTTTGGAATTTTTTCTCTGTCATATTTATTATTCCCTTTATATTCGACGAGAAGTCAGACGGGACCTTGATACTGCTCAGGCATTCAAAAAATATTTCTTTCTCTGCTTTGGTAAGATCATAGCTGGGAGGAGTTAAGTGGCGTCCTTTACCCTTCTTGTTCTCAGGATGCATAGGCTCTTCAGGGTCTTTTATACATTGCTGGTCCTGCCGTGCTTCGGGTGTATCTTTTGTCTTCCCATACACTCCCAGGAAGCCTAGAAGGTTCACGCAAACATTCTTCGTCACGTTCATCACGCTGATTGAAGAGCGGACTTCTAGGACTTTCCAATAGGGTAGTTCCCAAAATATAGATTGCTTCTTCCACATGGGCGCGTGTCCGGCATCGTTATTCGGAACAGATAGACTGCCAGGACCTTTTGCAAAGATTACTTCTAGGTCCTTGACCATACCAAATACCTCCTCACCGATACGGAGGACAGGCTTCCTCCGGGGTTCTGCCAGACGTTTGAAATGCTTGCCTTTCTTTCTTACGGGTTGCAGGTTCGGAAGAAATCGACGATACCCTAGGTACACAACCTTCTTACATTTATCCAAATATACACTTTCAGTCTCATCTAAACAGTGCGTGCATGCTTTGAATCCCTTGTTTGTCTGCCCTGAAATGTTACTAAGAGCAGGCCAATCATTGATGGTTACAAAAAGCAACGATCGTAGGTCAAATGGATCCCCTTTGTGCTCGTCCCATGTACGTACACCTAGTTTGGCCCATAGCTGTAAAAGTTCTTCAACTAATGGCCTTAGGTACACATCAATGTCGTTCCTGGGTTGCCTCGGGCCTTGGATGAGCACTAGCATCATAATGAACTTCCTCTTCATGCACATCCAAGGAGGAAGGTTATAGATATATAGAGTCATAGGCCAGGTGCTGTGACTATAGCTCTGCTCACCAAAATGATTCATGCCATCTGTACTTAGACCAAACCTTATGTTCCTTGCATTACGTGTGAAGTCCGGGTACTCTCGCTCGAGTTTTCTCCATTGTGACCCATCAGCGGGGTGTCTCAACATCGCGTCTTTCTTACGGTCTTCCATGTGTCATCGCAACAATTGGCATGTCTTTATTTCTGAAAAGACGTTTTAACCATGATATTATAGGAGCATACCACATAACCTTGGAAGAACCTTCTTTCTAGGAGCCTCGCCCTGAACATCGCCAGGGTCGTCTCGTCTGATCTTATACCGCAGTGCAGTGCATACCGGGCATGCATCCAAATTCTCGTACTTCTCACCGCATTAGAGGATGCAGTCATTAATGCAGGCATGTATCTTCTGCAGGTCTAATCCTAGAGGGAAGACAACCTTCTTTGCTTGGTATGTACTGTCAGGAAATTCATTATTTCTTGGAAGCAGATTCTTCATTTTTACCAACAACTTTGAAAATGCGCTGTCAGTCACACCATTCTCTGCCTTCCATGGAAGAAAATCCAGTGTGGTACCTAGATTTTTGTGGCCAACTTCGCAAGTGGTACAACAATGTTTTGTGATCCTTTAACATCTGCTCCAGCTTCTCCTTCTCCTTTTCAGTTTCACATTCTTCCTTTGCATCAGTAATGGCCCGACCAAGATCGTCATCAGCGGGCCCATCTGCTGTCTCTTGATCTTCATTATCTACCACCGTTGCAGTATCATTGTATTCAGGATACATATTATTATAGTTGTCATCATCCTCTTCTTCTTCGTTGTCTTCCATCACAACCCCTTTTTCTCCGTGCTTGGTCTAACAATTATAGCTGGGCATGAAACCGGATCGAAGCAGGTGGGCGTGAATGGTTCTGGTATTTGAGTAGTCTTTCTTGTTCTGACAGTGAACACACGGACAACACATAAAACCATTGTGACCATGGTTCGCATTAGCCAGAACCGGTGTTAAAGCCCATTTCCGACCTCAACCAAAGGCCTCGTTTCCACTAGTGGAAAACATTCTGGTTAAACTATAGCACTATGGATAATTTGGGGCTGGTTCCATTTTTTATGGACAGCTGAATCGATCGGCTGACGATTTGCGATGGCTACGAGTCAAGTTACTTAGCTTAGGTGGTCTTACATTTACCTGCAGTTAATTTGATTATTGCATTGCTACTAATAACTTGCAATTAGTTTGATTTGCATTGCTAATACTCCAAGTTCAGTTCATGGTTTTTTATCATTTTCTATTAGAGTTTCTAATACTTATGCAGCAGCAAGTGTCTTTGTGGGTGTGGATCTGAATTGGATTGAGATTTAATTTGCATATCCAAGAAAAATAGTGTTCAAAGTGTCCAATGCTTCACGTGACCACTACTGGAAAACAGGCCTTAGGCTCGATCTGAACAACGTCACCAGTCCCGGCCCGTCACGAACCGCGACTAGTGCTAGCACTAGTCCCGGGCCGTGAGGCCTCCAACGGCTAGAAATGGCCAAAGACACTAGTCATGGGCCGGACCAAAGCTCTAGTCCCGGTCCGTAATACGGCCCGGGACTAATAAGCTGGAGCGGGCCAACAGCTCTTTTCAGGGACTATTAGTCCCGGGTCGTATCATGGCCCGGGACTAGTTGTCCATCAGTATATATATAGCTTCCTGGCCAGCTGCGCCCTAAAGCATATGGTGGCCATTTTTCTCAAAGAAGGCAAGAGAGTTCATGCCATTTTTTTCTCAAAGATTTGTCAAGATTTAGTTTGCAACACCTAAATCCAAAGCTTTAAAAGGTTAGAACTTCATTCTTTCATCTATTATTGCTACTTTAGCTCTATAATGATCTAGAAGTATAGAGATATGGATCATTTTGCACCCAAAAAGCCTGATCCAAAGCCGGTATATAACGAAAAAACCAAAAAGTGGGCTAAGTCCTTTCTTGAGCAACCATCCCAGATATCGATGAATCTGGAATCAGACTATGATCGGGAGATTATTAAGCAAGCACAGAAGAAAAAAATCACAAGTGCAAAAAGCGGGAAGCAAGTTGCCCAGCTCGGAGCACAGAAGAATCAATCGGTCTCCCTGCTCAAAGTCATTTCAGACCTCGACAAGGCCTTCAGAGCTGAAATGGATATGGACATGCAAATAATGGACCCTAGAGCCCGTAATATGCTGCACTTATGGGAATCACTGTATCGGAGGCCAAAGCACTTGCTAACGAAGCAAATATGTCTCTTGGTCAATATTTAGCCTATGAAGATACGCCAGTCGGTCAGATAGTACGGCAGTATGTCCAAGGGGAGCCTCTGATCAGTAATGAGGAGCTCGCGCGTCTATCCACACATATGCGGAATCTGCATGAATGGTACATGTCGCAAGCAGAAAAAAAAGCATCATAAAGATTGGTTTCCGGTGGACGTTAGAAAGGAGCATCACTTCAAACCATACTCGATACAGGTTCAAATGACCGAACTGCTTCAGTTATATAACCAGCGTGCCCTCGAAAAATCTATCATTGGTTGCTACTGTCTGTAAGTTATTTATTTCTATAATTAAGTTTGTAGCTTTAGCTCATTCATTGCATTTAATATATTATCCTAACTATATATCCTTTTGTATATTATATTCCGCAGAATGAAGATGCTTGAATGCAAAAGAGCTAGAAGATACGACGTTGGGTTCATTAACCCATATATCATTAATGAATATACGTTAAAGAATCACCCCAAAGACGTGGAGGAAGACCTGTGCAGGTTCTTAACTGAGCATAATTTTGTTAAGGAAATACTATTTCCTTACAACTTCAAGTGAGTGTTTATATCGTATACACATTTTATTTTTGCTTACTGGATGAGCTATGCATGTATGCTTATGTAAATGTCCGCAGATTCCACTGGATCTTACTAAACATTCAAGTTGACAACTCCCTAGTTGAAGTCCATGACTCATTAAGTTGGGACCAAGAGCAGTGGAGCGACATGAAAGCAATGCTCCATAAGTAATTTCAATCATTATCTCATTATATCGTCCTCTTTCATTCATTTCCTGATATCAAGTAACTAATAACTCCTTTGTTCATTTTCTTTGCCGAGCAGGTGTTGGACACGGTTCAGATAGAAAATACCAGGTCCATTCAAAGAGGAGCTAACTTATAAAATGGCGAAGAGTTTACAGCAGCCATCGGGAACTCATTTATGTGGATACTACGTCTGCGAGTACATCCGCGAGTTGAACAGTGAGAGGAAAGTTGACTCACATTATATTTATGATTTTTGGAAGAAACTAGAGCCAGACAAACACATAAGAGCAATTCAAGAGGAGCTGGCGGGATTTATGATGAAGGAAGTCCTTGATGTACATGGAGAGCATTATGCGGATGACATGGAACTCAATTTGCCTTAGACATCTCCATGTAGCTCATATGATATATATATTCATCAATGACCATGTAATTTCAAAACATTTCTTCCTTTTGATATGATTGATTATATGTATGCTTGCAAGGGATCGATTAATTATATAAATGCATCGACGTGTAGTGTGTATGTAGTAGCTTATAATATGTATACTGAAATATATGTTTGTTATAGTGAAACACAAAACGAAAAAGGAAAGAAATGGCAAAGAAAAAAGAAATACACAATCTCTACCGCGGCAGAGAAATGTGGTGTTTCTCTTCCGCGGCAGGAAACCTTTTAGTCCCGGGTGGTGTTACAGCCCGGGACTAGAGGGTTTCCGCCCCCCGCGGCGCTAAAACAGCCACGTGGCTGTTATCAGTCGCGGGCCGTTGCGAGCCGGGACTAGAGGGGGGGCTCTAGTCCCGTTTTCGCAGTCCCGGGCCCAAAACCGGGAGTAGAGCCCGTTGCGGCCCAGGACTACAGCCCTGTTTTCCACCAGTGGACACTCCAGCAACAATTAAGTTACGTCGAGGGGATTTGTCGGCCAAATATGAACACTGGCTCCTCTACTTTTAGTTTGAGTAGGACTGTAACATAAAGTTTTGGCTGACTAACCAGCTAACCTGAATGTAAGTGTACTTCACCTCCTAAACTTACATGTGATTTGAACGTGTTTCACATCAAAATTTATTTACATCATTCCCTAACAATCTAATCTATTAATGGAAGGACCACGATCGATATGATCTAGTTAAATTATATTTCAAGGCGGTTCGTCGGGAGGTTCCAACTTTGTTCCAGGACCAGGAGGGGGAGATTATCGTGGTGGAAATAGCTACGTATACAATGGATACCGACGGCCATATGATCAGAGGAACAAACCTGGCCCTTACCGTGGCGCTGCAAACGGCTTCCGCTATGGTGGAAGAGGGCATGGACGCTACGCTGCGACCACCAGCACGGACAAGGGAAAGGGAGCAGACAAGAGCAATGACTTGAGTTCAGAGAAGCAGGTTGATGCGGCTGGGGGCAAGGTTGCAGCGGCACCTACCCAATAGTTCGTACAGAAACAGGTGCAGCCGGCTTTGGAACTGCCGGGACAGTCTCAGCAGCAACGGCATACGGCCGGACAGGGAAGCGGGTCTGGTTCGGGGACAGAGGAAGGAGCAGCTGGGGCCGTCAAGCAAAACAAGAAAAAAGAGAAGATAATGGACAAAGTGAAGTGCTTTAGGTGTGGGTTCTTGGTGCATTTTTAATAGAATGCACTGTTGAAATCTACGATTTTTGTGAGTCAGCGGAACACAAGAACGATGACTGTCATTTACATGCAATGAAGAAGCCAGTTCTAGCGTTGTATGGCTATGGACATGAAGAGCTTGCCTTTGTGGAGGTTGAACCAACACCCGAATATAAGCCCAAAGCCGACAATGGTCGGATGTGTAGAATTACAGTCAAGGGAGGTTCTTTAACCCCTGAAAAAATCATTGATCGTCATCGATGGTGTGTCGATGATAATTTCCAGTGGGATGTGCAGCCTCATGGAAAAAATGTATACAAAACATAGTTTTCGAGTAAACTGGAACTTCAAAGGGCCATGCGCATTGGTGTTTTTCATGTTAAAGATTCATCTTGTTCCGTTGAATTTGCCGAGTGGAGAACTATGGTGAAACCTTTTGTCCGTTTGCAAGAAGTTTGGGTACTTATTAGCGGTGCACCAGAGGGTATGTTCAAGAATTATATAATCTGTTGGGGCATGGGAGGAGTCATTGGAAAAACAAAGCAAGTCGATATGGCTTATACCAGGGCAAACGGTGTTGTTCGTGCTCTAGTCAAGGTAGTAGATATTGAAAAAATTCCTTATAGGAAGTTCATCTTCCATGAAGACGAAGGTTATTACCTTAACTTTGATCTTGAGATCGATGATATGTCATAGGATGAAGATCCAAAGGATGAGGATGATAACATCAGAAAATCTAGAGAGGACAAAGAAGGTAAGAAAAAAGATCCTAAGGAGGATAGCTTGGGTAAATCAACTAAGGGGACCAAGCAATCTGATTCTACACCTAAACCTAGAGGTGGGGGTGTGAATATTGGTTCCAAAGGTGTGCATACGGCTGCACCTGAGGGCTTGCACGGAAGTGGCTCCTTAAAGTTTAAGTCGATGGTGGACGACATCAACGGATCTACTCCAACTCCGGTTACTAGTAGGCGCCTGTTTATCACACCGCCCAAGGGTGATGAGGACTGTGTGCTGATTCAGGACGATGGAATGAACGCGTCGCCTCAGTCACATGGTAGCTCTCGATCGTGGTCGCTGCGGCGCGAGAGAAGCGTCCCTGCCGCGGCAGAGTTTATGCTGGCTTCTCCTGCCACGGCAGGAGCTAATGACCTGGCAGCAACGGCTGCTGCGGCTGGCGGCCGGACAGCGACCAAGCCGTCCACGCTGGACGCTTCCGCCAGCCCTTTTCAAGCCCCTACGTTGATCCTTACTGAGGGAGTGAAATTCGTTTCACCAACTCAGCTTTCGACCCAGGTTCTTTATGATGAACATTTCCCCACGTTACAAGATTCTTTTTGTGTTTCTAGTGTTCAATCCGCTAAATTCGAAAAATATCTACACGGTCCGATGTCTAAAATTAAGACACCAAACGTGGGTCTCAATTTGATGACACAGTGCTTCTCTCCAAGTCCTGTTCAACATTCTTACGAAGATATTGTTGCATATGGGGGTATTCCGGAGAAGATGGTCAGTGGGGTACGCTCGAGCGGGCGAATCCGAGCCCAACCGAATGCAGATGATACTCAATTGGAGAGAGCCATGAAGATGGCGCAAAATCGCAATTCGCCAGGTTTGATCTCCCAACCCAATCTTTCAATTTTGAATATTTCCGATAAAGCGGTTGTGGATAGAGCTAGTAGGTTAGGGGTAGAGCTAGGGGAGTCTCCGCCTACTGTAGCTTCTTCAATTAAGACCATTAAGGAGGTTGAGCGGGAAAGAGCTTTGGTCATTTTAAATCGTAAGAATAGTTTGGAAGAAAGTGATCCTAAGAGTCTTTTTGTGTCTAAAGTTTCGGGTTTATGCGATGATCTAGAGGAGGATGATCAACTTGTTTTAGAGGATGGTCATACGGACCATGCCTTCCATGACCAGGTCGGCTTATGCAAGAAATTGGGCACTAAGAAGATGACCCACGCTAGACAAAAAAGATTGCTGGGACGGCTGTTAGGAGAAGCTCTCGGCTAAGAAAGATTAAAAATTTAGATTCTTAAAATGAGAACTTTTATTTGGAACAGCGAGGGCATTAGAGATACTTGCAAACATATTTTGATTCAAGAGAATATTAGAGATCACAATTTAGATATAGTGGCTATTCTTGAGATAGGGAGAACTAAGTTTTCGGTTTCCTTTCTGAAAAACCTATCGGCTGGAAAGGACTTTTTATGGTTTTGCCTACCTTCATGCGGAAGGTCCGGGGGAATTCTAGTAGGAATCAATGCTGAATCACTTATGGTTCGAGACGTCGATCATGGTGATTTTTTAGTTTGTTTGAATCTTAGATCTAAAATCGATGGTTTTGATTGGTCTTTTGTGGCTGTTTATGGGGCTGCACAGGACGCTCAAAACCCAGCCTTCCTTGCTGAGCTAGCAAGAATTTGCGATAGTCCAGGAGTTCCAATGATAGTAAGTGGTGATTTCAATATCTTAAGAAGCTCATTGGAGAAAAACAGGGGTACCTTTCATGCAAGATGGCCCTGTGTTTTTAATGCAATAATTCAGAGTCTAAATCTCTGCGAGCTCGCAATGTCGGGGAGACAATTCACTTGGGCAAGTCGTAGAGAAAACCCAACCTACGAAAAACTATACCGAGTGCTAGTAAGCGTGGAATGGGAACAAAAAATTCCCTTAGCCTCGGTGCGAGCTCTGACCCGTACGGGGTCGGATCACACACCACTTTATTTAGACTCGGGAGAACAAGCTCACCTGGGTAACAAGTCGATTTTTTCGTTTGAACTATCTTGGCTAAGAGAAGAAGGCTTCTATGAGTTGATTAAAACTCAATGGGAATCGGTTGCATATGGCAATAGTCCTATTGACACTTGGCAAAGAAAGATTAGACATTTGCGCCATTTCCTACGTGGATGGGCTAAAAATAAAAGTGGGTTTTATAAGAAAGAGAGAGATAGACTCACCAAACTAATAGATGAGTTAGATATTCGGGCTGAATCGGCGCCCCTTAATTCAGTAGATGGTGAGTTACTTAGAGGGGCAAACGAAAAACTAGGATAGTTAAGAAGACAAGAGGAATCTAAATGGGCTCAACGAGAAAAGGTTAATTTTATCCAGGAGGGTGGAAATAATACATAATATTTCCACCTAATGGCGAATGGAAGATATAGGAAGAAAATAATATATCAGTTAAAACAAGACGAAGGGACAATAATTGGTGAGGAGCATCTAAATTTTTTTATATCAGAATATTATAAGAAGTTATCTGGGGTACCGGCCAAAAGTAACTTTACTTTACACGAGGACTTAGTGGAGGACTTTCCTAGAGTAGTACCGGAAGAAAATATTATCCTAACCGCTAGTTTTACTGAGAAGGAAGTTTTAGATGCAATTATGCAAATGGAACATAATAAAACATCGGGCCGGACGGGTTTCTTTCTGAATTTTATCAAACCTTCTGGGAAGTAATCAAAGATGATCTTATGGCTCTGTTTATACAACTGCAACACGGAGATTTGCCGCTGTATAAACTAAATTTTGGAATCATTACGTTGATATCAAAGAAGGAAGATGCAAGGCAAATACAACAATATAGACCAATTTGCCTTCTTAATGTGAGATTTAAAATTTCTACGAAGGTTGGCACTAATAGAATAACAAGCATTGCACCTAAGGTCATCAAACCTTCCCAGACTGCGTTTATGCCTGGCAGACACATACTTGAAGGAGTAGTGGTACTGCATGAAACAATCCATAAACTTCATAGTAAGAAGTTGGATGGTGTGCTTTTTAAAATAGACTTCGAAAAGGCCTACGATAAAGTCAAATGGCCTTTTCTTCAGCAGACTTTGCGTGTGAAAGGATTCTCTCAAAATTGGTGTGAATTGATAAGTCAGTTTGTTGAGGGAGGATCAGTGGGAATATGGGTCAATGACGACATTGGCCACTATTTTCAAACCAGGAATGGATTGAGGCAAGGCGATCCTCTATCTCCACTCCTTTTCAATTTAGTCGCAGATATGCTGGCTATCTTAATTGCTCGTGCCAAAGAAGATGGTCAGGTAGGGGGACTCATACCTCATTTAGTGGAGGGTGGAGTCTCAATTCTACAATATGCCGATGATACAATTTTATTCATGGAACATGACCTAGCGAAGGAGGTTAACATGAAACTAATACTTTGTATCTTCGAGCAACAGTCTTTACTAAAAATAAACTTTCATAAGAGCGAAATATTTTTCTTTGGCAAGGCAAAGGATTTTGAGGACCAATACAGACAGATCTTTGGCTGCGAGTCTGGAGCCCTCCCCTTTAAATATCTTGGTATCCCCATTCATTACAGACGTTTACTAAATAAGGAATGGAATTCAGTTGAAACTCGCTTTGAGCGTAAACTGGGATGCTGGCAAGGCAAGTTTCTTTCATACGGAGATAGGCTTGTCCTGATAAATTCGGTCCTAACAAGCTTACCGATGTTCATGCTCTCTTTCATGGAGATACCCAAAGGGGTTAGGAAGAGACTAGATTTTTATCGCTCTTGTTTCTTTTGGCAAAACGATCAATTGAAGCGAACATATAGATTAACTAGATGGAACATCGTGTGTAGGCCGAAAGAACAAGGGGGTTTAGGAATCGAAGTCTTGGAATTAAAAAATAGATGCTTACTAAGCAAATGGCTTTATAAGCTTCTCAATGAAGAGGGTATGTGGCAGGAGTTGCTGCATAATAAATACCTCCGAAACAAGACTTTGTCACAAGTGACTACGAAACCAACTGATTCTACTTTTTGGAAAGGCCTGATGGGAGTGAAAGACGACATTTTCTCACGAGGCACCTTTAAGTTAGGCAATGGGCAGCAAGTGCGCTTCTGGGAAGACACTTGGCTGGGTGACATCCCTTTAGCATGTCAATTTCCTTCACTGTATAATATTGCTCGACGGAAAAACGTTCTTGTTGCCGATGTCATTACAGCAGCGCCTCTAAACATAGAATTTAGAAGGACTTTGTCAGGTCACAAGTGGACCGCTTGGATAGCGCTAGTTCAATGTCTTATGGTAGTAACTTTTTCTAACGAACAAGATGTATTTGTTTGAAAATTATCCACCGATGGATCTTTTTCAGTCAAATCAATATATGCGGACTATATGAATGGGCACACGGTTTATTTGCGTAAGTATATTTGGAAGCTCAAAGTTCCACTAAAGATCAAGATCTTTATGTGGTTCTTGCATAAGAAAGTCATCCTCACGAAAGATAATCTAGCTAGACGAAACTGGATTGGTTGTAAAAAATGCGCTTTTTGTGTTTCAGAGGAATCAATCAACCATCTATTTTTCGATTGTCCCTTCGCAAAACTAATTTGGATAGTTATCCATTTCACTTTCAATATTCCACCCCCAACCAATGTTACGAATATGTTTGGAAATTGGTTGAATGGAGTGGACAGGATTTCAAAGAATAGAATTAGAATTGGTATTTGCGCTTTAATGTGGGCTATATGGAACTGTCGAAACGATATTGTCTTTACCAAGAGCACGGAATCTAATTTTTTACAGGTTATCCGTATGGTGTCACATTGGATCCACGATTGGTCTCTCTTGCTCCCGGATGCGCAACGGGAGCCTATGCGTGCTGGATGCAGCCGTCTGGAGGCGGTTACACGGGCTATATACAGCCAGGCTGGGTGGCAGCCTTTTAAACGTCTTCATAATGCATAGACGTGTATCTGTTTTATTCCGCTGGCTAATTCATGTATACACGTTAGGTGATCCGTGAGATGTAAACTTGTTACATATTCTTGGGTAATAAAGAGGGCTATGTGCATCGATTGATGCAGAGGCCGGGGCTATGCTCCCATTTCGGAAAAAAAGTTAAATTATATTTCCATCTCATCGTGTCTGTCTGCTACGGACTATTTATAACTAATTGCAATTAACTATTACCTACTGTTAGCGAGAGTTTAATTTATTTTGGTGCACATATATAGTATTATTAGGTCTGCAGAATTTCACACTTATCATATCTTTAAGGAAATGTGTCCGACATAGCTTTTTTACTCTATTCTAAGTAATACCATCTGCTCTCACTGTTTTCTCCATGACAGTTATGGTTAGTATGCAGTTGACTTGGATTTAGAAATATTTATGAAAATTAGAATTAAACACAAATCTATAGATTAGAGTAAAAAAATTATCAGCATGCAGAACTGAATTGATTTGATTCGTCATTTTTATTCATCTTAGATAAGCATGAGAACTTAAAGTTCATCTTAGATAAGCATGAGAACTTAAAGTAGCTATTAGTCTAGATCATTTATATGCGATATCAGCAAGTACTCACTGATCTAAAAAGTGTAGAGTGCATAAAAACATGAATTTCAGTTTATAGACCTTGCTATTTTCATATTTCCTATAGGCGTTGGATTAGATGTCCACATGTATTCTTTCGCCCAAAAAAAATACATGTATTCATTCGCTGCACCTCGTCAGTGCAGCCGTGTATTCCTATCCTGTTGCATGCGTGTCTAATAGAGATTGCAAAAAGAATAATTCCGTTCTTTTAGTTAGCATCAGGCCAGTACGGCGCCTCATATATGCAGTGGATGCTAGCTAGTCTGTAACGGTGAGTTTATCTAGAAGCTAGCTTGCTAGTGTCAGCGCCTACATTCGTAAATCAGTTCTTATACCTGTAAAAAGTACCTCACGTGTTGAGACTAAAAATAAAAACCACGGGTAAATTAATGTACTCTATTCGTCTGAAAATAGATTAGATTTATCAAAATTTAAATAAATCTAGACACTATTTAGCATATAGATTTATCCAAAAAAAAATTGGTATGAGATTTATCTAAATTTTGATAAACCTAAAACATCTATTTTAAGACGGAGGAAATACAAAGCATGCATCCAACTACTTACGGTGATTCATGGAAGCGCACATGCAGCTCTTGATCTTACCGCACCCACCTTTAATTTTCTGATTTTTTTTTCTCAACATGAGGTATCTGCAATATGCATGCTGAGTAGCTGATGATCGGTAATATATCCTTCCAAATGAAAGAGTTGTGCGTCGTACCTAGCTCCACAAGAGATAGTCCTAATCATCATGGACTGGTCAGACTGTATGCTTCTAGAGAGATTAGAAAGATGTCTACCTAAGCACTAGTAGAAATGTATCCTGTGGTAAGAGGTTTTAGTTCCGGTTGCCCAACCGAAACAGGACAATTAGGATTAAAGCCCTGACCCTATAGTTTCGGTTTGGCCACGAACCAGAATAAAATGTGGTCCACGTGGCCGCTGCTCCGCGCGAGGGGGAGGAGCAACTGTCCCGGTTCGTAGCATGAACCGGGACAAAATACTCTCTGCCGCGGCAGAGATTTAGCACATTTCTCTGTCGTGGTAGAGAATTCATTTTGGCCACATTTTGTTGCCGCGGCAGCATTTTGGCCACTTTTTGTACCGCGTCAGAGAATTCATTTATATTGTTTTATTTTTTATTTTGTGTTTTTACTCATCAATGAAGCAACCATTATATTACACAACATCATCATGACAATAGAGATTCAAGTGTCGAACATATTACATTCGATACACGGGTTTTGTGCATATATATACATACAAAATAATCTCTTTGTGTCCGTATTTCCTATACACCCGCTGTCGTATAGTATTCTCCTTTTGGGTTTAGGACTTCTGCATCCAAGAATCCCGCCAATTCCTCATGAATTGCTCGTATGCGATCCTTTGGCAGAAGACCGTCCCGCGGCCGTTCAAGCTGATTTAAAAAAGGAATCAACCTATATGAATGAAATTAAACATAATTTGACGATAATAAAAAACTATGAAAATTGTTTACGTATGTTAGGTTGCTCTAAATTTCTTTCCTTCTCACATCACGTCTGACGGATGAACTCGCAAACATAGTATCCATATAAATTGTTTCCTACGTCAGTCACTTTACGAGAACAGAGTTCAATCAAAATAATAATCAAACATGATAACTGTATCAAAACTAGAATCAAAGAGATGTACGAATATATCTAGTGATACTTACATCTAGTGGTTTAAATGTAAGCTCCTCTTTTCAAACACCCTTAGCCTTCTTGGTGAACCGTTTCCAAGCGTTGTCCGGTGAAGAAAACGAATAAAAGAAGTTAATAATTACTTGATATCATGAAATTCATGAACGTTGCCTATATAGTACCGTAATTATTAGAATTACCGTTAGAGAATCATCTGCATGTCCGCCCACGTCTTAAGGGGTTTATGTTACGAGTCCATGACTAGTACCCGCCCTTTGTCAGGTTGAATGATTAACAGAATATAGTGGAAGCTGCGCATGCATAACTCATCAATTATACACTAAACGTCGAGTAAGCGAAATAGAAAGTATATACAAGACAATAACACTCACTCGAAGTTGTATCTGGTTTCTTAAAATCTTAACACGTGTACAATATTATCCTCCGTATCCTAGGGGTTTGTTTTGAGATTAGCTTGATGAACAAAATATGGATCAATGAACCCAATGTTATAGATTTGTCCTCTGCTGCATTCGAGAATATTCATTCTGCATATTATAGAATGATTATATACATGCAATAAACGAGGTGAGATAGCTAGAGACTTAATTAATTACAGAATTAGTACTTACAAATAATAGGCACTGATGATCACTTTGTCCAAGGCGTCTTGATTGAATAATTGAAATAGTTCACAAAATTCAATGGATACCACATCATCTGATTCTTTCCCGTAATGCTTTTTTGTAACCCTCAGCAGTATCCGGTTAGCCCCGGCCTTTGTGGCATGCATGTACCAGTTATGCAATCTTCGCATTTTTGTTGGAAGATTCTTTACCTCCTCGGGTTTGACGAGAGGTTTACCGTACTGGTATTTGTATGCTACTTCACCCGCGGGGAAGTACTGTAACTGGGATAAGTAGTGGGAAATACTCATACCTTGAGCAGCGACCGCTTCTCCGTATAGTGCAACTACATCTGGATCATACTGCTCTTCAGCCGCATATTTGCTCGACCCCACATTGGTATGGGAAATCACCTTCAGATGGGCGCAAGATTGTTTTGTTTTTCTCCGAGCTGGAGAACAGATTTCCCGCTTGCACTAGTGCTCTTTGACACTTGTTGTGCCACATGTGACTTGAGAATAGAGAGCTCATAGTCTGATGATAGCATTGGCTCGGGTTGGTGAAGCGCCTTTAGCATTTTGAACACTCGGGCTTTATCTTCTTCGGTGCTGGAGAACTCTGGCTCTTTCGGCCGCCTCAGCTTAGCGAAAAACGCCGTCATTTTCGTCTCGACGATCGAAGTATTCTCCTCTTCAGTACAGTCATAAGCTCTCTTCGGAGGAACCTTTGGTACTTTTGGAAGAGTCTCATGTTTATGTGTCGGCGATCGCTTACCACTCCGCAGAGTAGCGGTGGTATGCTTACGCTTTTTTCCTGAGGCGGCGGCGATGGCTGCCGCGGTGGCGACAACTGCGCTGGAGACTGGTGACGCGAAGGAGACGGGTGAGGCAACGGAGACGGTTGCCGCGGCGGCAACGGATAAGGCTGCCGCGGTGGCGACGACTGCGCTGGATACAGGTGAGGTGGCGGCGAAGATGGCCTTGGCGTCTGATTTAGAAGCATGATACATTCCTTTGGCCATATAATGGTGACGTTTGTTGCTTCTCCTAGTTTAGTCACATCCCCTTCACCTTCAGGGTAGTCAAGCTTCAAACCTTGAAAGTTGTGCATGACTTCATCTACCCCAACAACAACATAGCCCTGTGAAACCGGATGACAATGGTAAGTTGGTGCAGGTCCAATTGGTAAGGCATAGCCGACCGCCACCTTCATAGTTATGTTCACAACTTTGACATGTATCTCGCAATGTGTCGTCTCCGTGATATCATCCATAGGTAGCCAGCACGAGCCATCATAGGTGCACCATCATCATCGTCATCACCCGGGACCTCGGTGGAAGCCACACTGCTTTTTCGATTATTCGATAGGCCGGTAGCATCGAATGCATGTTCTACCAACATATGCTACTGAGATGGGCCGGTAGTACCTTGTTGGCTAAGTGCGTTAATTTGATCTTGTTGTTGCTTTATTTGTTCTTCAAGTATACGCCTCCGGTCTGCCTGAATTTTTGCTTCAACTTATGCCTTGTCCTTTCTCCTCTTACGGCTTCTATCAGGATATTTCTTTCTCTCTTCAGGAAACCCAGTGCTCCATGGTTGGGAGCCTATTGTGCCTCGTGTTCGTCCATCGTGTTCCATATTCCCAAGGGGGAGTGTGAGCTCGTCATTCTCTCTATCGGGAATGAAGTCCCCATCTACAACAACCTTTATTGCTTTTCTTATGTTCTCGATTGGCAAGGGGTATTCTTTATGTCTTATGTTATATATACACTTCCCTTCTGAGTCCAACGTGCCCCCATGCCCGTAAAACCAATTCTTTGCACGTTCGATCCAATTGTCTGTCTCTAGGATGATCTTGTTAGCACGCAGTTCATCATCAAGTTTCTTCCACTTAGGAATGCCAGCCCTGTAGCCACCTTGCCCCATAGTACGGTGATACTTCTTGTTAGCAGCATTTAGCTTATTTGTTAGGACATGTGCGGCCGGAGACGGAGGACGTAGGCGGCCGGAGCACGCGGTGATGGACGAAGACGGAGGGCGGAGGCGACGACGCTGACGACGACGGCGGGCGCGCAAGGATGGGGTGGCCTGCCGGCGTAGTGGGGATCGGGGGGCGGCGTCTCCCAGCTCTGTGTGCGCGTCAGGTTGCAGAGAATGGAGAAGGGAAAGGAGAGGAACGGGCGTGCGTTGTTTATAAAGGGGAGGGACCATACGTCCCGGCTGGTGCCACCAACCGGGACTTAAGGTTTATACGTCCCGGTTGGAGCCACCAATCGGGACGTATCTTCCACATTTTTTTAACATTTTGGGCTGAGCCCAAGCGGCGCACGCAGGGGGCCTTTAGTCCCGTTTGGATCCAGAAACCGGGACTAAAGGTCCTATTTTCAATTTTTTCACAAATTATCTCTCTGTTTCCGCGTTATTTTTTAATTTGGGGTTTAAATTTGTAATGTTTTGAATGATAATTAATTTGGAATTTAGAAAAACTTTAAACATAAAAAGTGTTTGAATTTGAATAAATAATTCAAAATCATTTTCTGTTTTTAAAAATAATTAATGTAACCATTTAAACTATTAACCATTTAAAATTTAAAATGAATTAACTTATATTTTTTATATATTAATTTGGAATTTAGAAAAACTGTAAACATAAAAAGTGTTTGAATTTAATTCAAAACCATTTTTTGTTTTTAAAAATAATTAATGTAATCATTTAAACTATTAACCATTTAAAATTAAAAATGAATTAACTTATATTTTTTGCATATTAATTTGGAATTTAGAAAAACCTTAAACATAAAAAGTGTTTTAATTTGTATAACTAATTCAAAACCATTTTATGTTTTTAAAAATAATTAATGTATCCATTTAAACTATTAACCATTTAAAATTAAAAATGAATTAACTTATATTTTTTGCATATTAATTTGGAATTTAGAAAAACTTTAACCATAAAAAGTGTTTGAATTTGAATAACTAATTCAAAACCATTTTATGTTTTTAAAAATAATTAATTTAACCATTTAAACTATTAACCATTTAAAATTAAAATGAATTAACTTATATTTTTTGCATATTAATTTGGAATTTAGAAAAACTTTAAACATAAAAAGTGTTTGAATTTGAATAACTAATACAAAACCATTTTTTGTTTTTAAAAATAATTAATGTAATCATTTATACTATTAACCATTTAAAATTAAAAATGAATTAACTCATTTGAACGGAAAGCCATGAAACCTCGAACATGATATGTCATTTTGTGATGGTTTTTTCGAGACATGATCAATATACCAAGTCTTGTATTTTTCTTTACAACTATGTCACATAATATGACACCACGCGAAGGATTTACATTGTTCGAACATTTTTTGAATTTCTTATGCCCGTTTTGAAATTTTCCCTTTTCTAACTAAGGTCGAACCGGCGTGCATGAAGATAGGGGACGAGCATCGTTAGAACTTGCATTGGATCTCTGAAGAAACCACATATTGCGAGTCTATAAATGATTTTTCAAAAAATCACGGGCGTTAGATCATGTACCCTGTAGTACAAACCGGACCCACTTTCTATCGATTCGGCAGACATTTGTCCTTTTTATCTGGGTTGGACGGAAAGGTTTGAGATCTCCCGGTTGGGATATAGTCCATATAAGGTGGTCTAGTATTTTAGAAAAATGGGACGGTAGCATTCTGAAACAGCATTTTGGTGGTTGCTTCACAAAACAACTCGTATTTTGCGCTCGAAAAATGGAAAATGGCTTTTCCGTGCGACGAAAAGGAAAACTTCCTCCCGCAACATTTGGTCTCCATCCCAATGTCCACATGAATGCATAATATGGGCATAGTATCACAAACTATGCCGCGATTCAGCACATAACATCGGTCATTTGGACCGAAAGCCATGAAACCTCGAACATGATAGGTCATTTTATGAAGGTTTTTTGAGACATGATCAATATAGCAAGTCCGGTATTTTTCCCTGCAACTATGTCACATAATATGACACCACGCGAAGGATTTACATTGTTCGGACATTTTTTTGAATTTATTATGCCCGTTTTGAATTTTTCTCCTTTCGAACTAAGGTCGAACCAGTGTGCATGAAGATAGGGGACGAGCAATGTTAGAACTTGCATTGGATCTCTGAAGAAACCACATATTGTGTGTCTAAAAATGATTTTTTTTTTCAAAAAATCATGGGCATTAGATCATGTACCTGTAGTACAAACTGGACCCACTTCCTTCCGATTCGGCAGACATTTGTCCTATTTGCCCGGGATGGACGGAAAGGTTTGAGATCTCTCGGTTAGGATATAGTCCATGTAAAGTGGTCTAGTATTTTAGAAAAATGAAACGGTAGCATTCTGAAGCAATATTTTGGTGGTTGCTTCACAAAACGACCCGTTTTTTGCGCTCGAAAAATGGAAAATGGCTTTTCCGTGCGACGAAAAGGAAAACTTCCTCCTGCAACATTATTCTGCATGCATAATATGGGCATAGTATCACAAACTATGTCGCGATTCAGCACATAACATCGGTCATTTGGACCGAAAGCCATGAAATCTCGAACATGATAGGTCAGGCTGAGGTCAAAAGCCTATAAATAGAGGGAAAGACCTATAAATAGAGGGAAAAGGTTCATCTTTAGTCCCGGTTGGAGGTATTTTGGCAGGCTGGGCCAGGCTGCTCTAATGATAGGGGTGAGTGTCGACATTATGTCGTGTGCCTTGTACCTTGTCCCAGATGGTGTCACCAACCGGGACTAAAGATGAACCTTTAGTCCCTATTGGAGACACCAACCGGGACAAAAGACGAGTCAGCACTTATAATAGGGGTGAGTGTAGACATTATGTCATGAGTGTCGACACTATGCCGAGCTTCTTGTACTATAAATAGGCATCCTTGTGAGTCTAGTACTCCAGCCAGTTTGAGGCATCTCCAAGATGGTTTTCGAGAGCAGGGACAACACTATGGCCAGCTTGAGGGAGATGCCGCTGGAGCCCAGTCCTCTTGCATCTCCAACAAGCTGGCCATAGAGGCACTCCCTAATATGTGAAACTAGCTAGTTAGCTCCTAGGCGTATTGATCTAGTTAGAGAAGTTACAAGCTGCAAGATGGTGTGCGAGAGCAGGGACACCACTACGGCCAGTTTTAGGGAGATGCCGCCGGAGCCTAGTCCTCCGGCATCTCCAAGAAACTGGTCATAGAGGCACTCACTAATATGTGACCACTCGCGTTTGGAGATCAGATCTTAATGGTAAGTACGAATCGGGACAACTTCTTCATAGTTCGAGAAAGTCGTTCTACGAATCGGGACTAAAGGCCCCCCTTTAGTCCCGGTCTAGCCACAAAACGAGACTAACACTCAAGACATTTATTAATATTAAAAACTGAGACTACAAAATCTGGACTAAAGTCCCTCCCTATGGTATCGTTCTAGCCACAAACCGGGACTAACACTCAATATATTTATTAAACTTGGAAAATTGCAAAAATCATAAAATATCCTTCACAAAATGAGCTATCATGTCTCATGGAATTTAGGTTCAAAATATGCGGCCGACCAGCCAGACATGAACTAGAGGTACACAATATGAGCATGAACTTCTTGGCGTATGTCCTTCCTTATGATCACTTCAGACGTAACCATGGAGCATCTTTTTTACTTAAAGGAATGCTTGGGTCAGTTTTCACTGTGAAGGGCGAAATTTCATCAAACTTATTATAATCTTCTGACTTGTCTGTCTTGTCCTCGATTCCCATGATGTTTCTTTTCCCTAAAAAAACTATGTGACGCTTTGGCTCATCATATGATGTATTCGTTTGCTTATTTTTTCTTTTTTCGGTCTGGAGGACATGTCCTTTACATAGAAAACTTGAGACACATCATTGGCTAGGACGAATGGTTCATCTCTGTAACCAAGATTGTTGCGATCCACTATTGTCATTCCGTACAACTGGTCTATCTTTACCCCTTCCCCATTCAGGTTGACCCATTTGAAGCGAAACAAAGGGACCTTAAAAGAGACTCCATAGTCAAGTTCCCATATCTCCTCTATGTAACCATAGTATGTATCCTTTTGCCCATTCTCGTCCGTTGCATCAAAGTAGACACCACTGTTTTGGTTGGTTCTCTTTTTATCTTGGGCGATCATGTAGAATGTATTCCCATTTATTTTGTACCCTTGGAAATTCAATATAGTAGAAGATGGTGACACGGCCAACAAGTATAGCTGATCTCCAACAGTGGTGTCATTCACGAGATGTGTCCGCATCCAATCGCCAAAATAATTCATGTGTTCATCTATAATCCATGAGTCAGGCTTCCCGGGGTTTTTGGAGCGTACAATATTCTTGTATTCCTCGATATACGGAGCTGCCAAGGTGGAATTATGTAGAACTGTGTAGTGTGATTTAGTGAAAGAATCCCCGTCCCTAAATATCACTACTTTCTTTCCCAGCATGCCTTTTCCACTTAGTCTTCCCTCATGCCGCGAGTCAGGAACACCAATCGGCTTAAGTTCAGGAATAAAGTCAATACAAAACTCAATGGCCTCCTATGTTCCATATCCCTTGGATATGCTTCCTTCTGGTCTAGCACGGTTATGAACATATTTCTTTAAGACTCCCATGAACCTCTCAAAGGGGAACATACTGTGTAAAAATAGAGGACCAAGAATGGCAATCTCTTCCACTAGGTGAACCAGGAGATGCGTCATAATATTGAAGAAGGATGGTTGGAACACCAACTCAAAACTAACAAGACATTGTAAAACATCCTTTTGTAACCTTGGTAGAATATGTGGATTGATTACCTTTTGAGATATTGCATTGTGAAATGCACACAGCTTCACAATGGGTACTCGAACAGTTTCCGGTAGAAGGCCCCTCAATGCAATCGGAAGCAATGGTTCATAATCACGTGACAATCATGAGACTTCAGGTTTTGGAACTTTTTCTCTGCCATATTTATTATCCCCTTTATATTAGATGAGAAGCCAGACGACACCTTGATACTGTAAAGGACTTCAAAAAAGATTTCCTTCTCTGCTTTGGTAAGAGCATAGCTAGCACGACTTAAGTGACGCCCTTTATCTGTCTTGTTCTGTGTATGCATGTTCTTTGGGTCTTTCATAATTTGATGGTCCTCCCGTGCTTCTGGTGTATCTTTTGTCTTCCCATACACGCCCAGGAATCCTAGCAGGTTCACGTAAAGATTCTTCGCCACGTGAATCATGTCGATTGAAGAGCGGACACGTAGGACTTTCCAATATGGCAGCTCCCAAAATATAGATTTCTTCTTTCACATGGGTGTGTGTCCGATAGCAACGTCATTCGGAACTGATTGACCGCTGGGACCCTTTCCAAAGATTACTTATATGTCCTTGTCCATACCAAATACATCATCACCAGCAGGGAGTTCAGGCTTCTTCCGGTGATCTGCCTCACATTTGAAATGCTTGCCTTTCTTTCTTACAGGATGATTGGTCGGAAGAAATTGTCGATTCGCGAGGTACACAACCTTCTTGCATTTATGCAAATATGTACCTTCAGTCTTATCTAAACAGTACATGCATGCCTTATATCTCTTGTTTGTCTGTCCTGAAAGGTTACTAAGAGAAGGCCAACCATTGATGGTTACGAAAAGCAACCCTCGTAGGTCAAATGGCTCATGTTTGTTCTCATCCCACGTATGTACACCTGGTTTTGCCCAAAGCTTTGAGAGTTCTTTAACTAATGGCCTTAGGTACACATCAATGTCGTTGCCCGGTTGCTTCGGGCCTTGGCTGAGCACTAACATCATAATGAACTTACGCTTCATGCACAACCAAGAAGGAAGGTTGTAGATACATAGAGTCACATGCCAGATGCTGTGACTGCAGCTCTGATCCCCAAAAGGATTCATGCCATCCGTACTTAGACCAAACCATAAGTTTCTTGCGTCACCTGCAAAGTCCGGGAAGTCTCTCTCGATTTTTCTCCACTGTGACCTATCAGTGGGGTGTCTCAACTTCCCGTCTTTCTTACGGTCTTCTTTGTGCCATCGCAACAACCTGGCATGCTCTTTATTTCTGAACATGCGTTTCAACCTTGGTATTATAGGAGCATACCACATAACCTTAGCAGGAACCCTCTTCCGGAGGGGCTCTCCCTCAACATCACCAGGCTCATCTCGTTTGATCTTATACCGCAATGCATTGCATACCGGGCATTTATATAAATTCTCATACTCCTTACCGCAGTAGAGGATGCAGTCACTAATGCATGCATGTATCTTCTTCACATCTAATCCTAGAGGCCTGAGAGTCTTCTTTGCTTTGTACGTACTCTCGGGAAGTTCGTTATGCTTTGGAAACTTCGGCTTCATTATTTTCAACATCTTTTCAAATGCGGAGTCAGTTAGACCACACTCTGCCTTCCATCCCAGCAATTCCAGTGTGGTATCAAGCTTTGTGCTGCCATCTTTGCAATTTGGGTACAACAATTTCTTGTGATATTCTAACATTCCCTCCAACTTCAACTTCTCTTTTTCTGTTTCACAGTCTTGCTTTGCATCAGAAATGACCCTATCAAGTTCATCAGCAGGCTCATCTGATGCCCATTCTTCGCCTCCTTCCTCTTTATTGTCTTCCATTGAAGTATCACTGTATTCAGGAAACATATGATGATAGTTGTTATCATCATCTTCTTCTTCATTGTCTTCCATCATAACCCCTCTTTCCCCGTGCTTGGTCCAGCAATTATAGCTGGGCATGAAACCTTTCATAACCAGGTGGCCGCGAATGATTTTCGAGGAAGAGTACACTTTGTTGTTCCGACATTGAACACATGGACAACGCATAAAACCATTCTCTTTGTTTGCCGTAGCCACATCGACAAATTTATCCACGCCTTTAATCTACCCGGGTTCACGCCGGTCACCATACATCTATTCTCGACCGTTCATCTGCATCATATAATTAAGTTTATCAAAAACAGAACATCATAAATAGTGAAATGACCAATTCACATCGATACATGCATTGTATCAATGACAGAGAAAAGATAAGATTGCTAACCTCGATCAAGGAGGAAAGAAAGAGGAGAAAGCTCAAGTGCGTCTCGGGCACCTCCTATATTTTTGTTCTGTGAGAAATTGAACGGGATCATTCACTCAAACATTTCATCAAAAACCTCGCATGCATGCATAGGAAAAAAATAAACTAGCACACCTCTCACACCTTCCACCAAGAAAAAACAGAGGGGAGACAGAGGGCTGGGGAGTTGTATTTATAGAGGGTTGGCTCATACGCACAAACCGGGACTAAAGGTGTGTGGCAGGCCACGTGTCAGACGCCCACACTTTAGTCCCGGTTTGTGTTACAAATCAGGAGACATGCTCCCTCACCAACCGGGACGCATGCCTCCGGCCTCCGTGCGACAGGCCGTCCCGCTCGAACCGGGATGCAAGCTAGCATTAGTCCCGGTTCGTGGCGGAACTGGAACTAATGCCGTTGGCGGGCGCGAACGGATGTCCAGTTTTCTACTAGTGAAGATCTGACTCATTGTGATCTTCTCCACGCGCCGCCAGCAACGAGTCGCGCCGAATCCCTCGATTCGTCTCCTCTGCATGCACGTGGTTCACTTCAAAGACATCACTAACCACGGATTAATTAGTTGGAGAGGATTGGCTACACCTTTGATCAGAAAAATAGTTACGCTATGATAGAACTACAGTGTTCTCGTAAAAAAAGGTAATCAAGGGTTAGAGAACGTACTTTTCATTGGCGTTTTCCTTGGTGGCGGCAGGAGACGACCATGAGGAGCAAAATTGTGTATATTGGTTCGATGGAATAGATGGGTAAATAATGGATTGATTCATCCATCTTGAGCTCGGGGATCGGCCGACAACGTGTATATGTTTTTTAGTTCACACATACCCGTTTATTGAGATTGAAGAGGTACCGGGCGAATAAGCTAATGACATTGGTGGGTAATTACTTGCACCTTAATAAGTGTTTCTCAAGGTTGATGGCTATAATTTTCACATATGTTCAATTGATGGCCAGGTATCTCTGTTTTCTATGGGATTTTCTAGCTAATTATCTATATCTATATCTATATCTATACCTAATATCTATATCTATTTTGTCACTACTAGGAAACTAGCTATAGATAGACATACCTTCTGTGGCGCATGGTCCTGACCATGCGCCATAAAAGTTAGCTAGTGGCGCATCCGGAGAAATGCGCCACAGAACCACCAAACTTCTGTGGCGCACCTTCCAGAGCCATGCGCCACAGAAATTTGGTGGGACCCACACCAGCCGTTGGACCATGAATCTTCTGTGGCGCATTACTCCGTATGCGCCACAGAAGTTTGGTGGGACCCAGAGCAGGCGGGGTCTGACCATGCTCTGACCAAACTTCTGTGGCGCATACAAGAAGATGCGCCACAGAAGTTTATATCTTTTGTGGCGCATATTGCGATATGCTCCACAGAAGATATATGTGGTCCCCACTCTCTGGACACCTATGTACAAGCTTCTGTGGCGCATTGTTGCGTATGCGCCACAGAAGAACAAACTTCTGTGGCGCATGTGTGTAGTATGCGCCACAGAAAGCTTCGTGCTTCTTAGATTATTTGTTTCCTAGAACACACATTTTCCTTTTGTGCTTTTCCCAACTAAACAAGTACCAGTGGAATAGGTAGAATATACTAGACAATCTAGTAGATAGACATGTGCAGTGGCATACATCGTTGCAAAATGCACATGCGCATAACCTTGAAAAGCAAAACAACAATGCCATACACCATTGCAAATACACAAACTACAACATTGCAAATCCCTTCAAAGAGCTGGTGGGGGCGATGGCGGTGGAAGATGCCAATCCTCCCTGTTCACGTGCGCCTGCAGCCTGCGGACGTGGTCCTCCATGGACACGTTGGGGTCGAGCACCGGCCGTCACCCGATTGGTTCCGCCATGCGCGCCCTCTCCTCCGGAGACGTGAGCACGGCGTACAACCTCATGGCCTTGTTGTAGAGTGCCTCGTGCTGCAGTCTGGCCTCCTCCTCGATTAGGTTGACCTCTGAGTCCCGCGGCGGCTTACTCCGAGCACTTCCCCTCGACCTCGCCCCTCCACTGTGAGTAGGCTGCAGGGAATGTGAGCGGGTTGTGCTCTCCAGCGAGTCTTCCAACGAGTTGTGGGAAGAAGACATGAGGGCAGGTATGTTGCTTTGGACAGGGAGTGTGGCATATATATAGAGGGGTGTCATTCAAGAGCTCTATCTACCACCTTTATTTGGTGCAGATCTGTGCCTCAGTGTTCTGTGGCGCATGGGTGGGATATGCGCCACAGAAGTTTAGCCTTCTGTGGCGCATAACCACAGTATGCGCCACAGAACACTGAGTGACGGGCCCACAGGTTCTATGGCGCATTCGTTGGCCATGCGCCACAGAACATTGAGTCAGGGGCCCACTGCACCCTATGGCCAAGGTTCTGTGGCGCATGCAGCCTCTATGCGCCACAGAAGATTGAACTTCTGTGGCGCATACCGCCTGTATGCGCCAGAGAATCCTTCGACCAGATCTACACAAAGGTGGCAGCTTTGCTTCCTCCTCTCTCCCACCATCCATTTCACATCCTTCTTCCCCCTCCTCCCAGCTCGTCTTCCTCCTCTCTCCCACCCCATTGTGTCTATACTTTTCTACATTTTGTTGTATTTAAACCTACTATAGTTGATAGATTGGCTAGGGAAAGCCTTTCTCCAACTAGTTGATCTAAAACACACCTACTTTTCTCCTCCACATCTCTATTTGTGTACTATTATCTCTCTATAGATCTATTGATCCACACTCTCTCACATCGCGCTCTCGACTCGGTATTCTATATACCCGGTGAGTAATTGGCCATGAATATGCATGTTTTGTAGGTGTAAATCTTGTCGCGCGGCGGCGTGTATATGCGATGCATGCATGGCGCGAAGATGATGTTTATGCATGAAGCTTGTGTGGTGCATGAATTCTTGCATGGGAAGAAGATTCTTGTTTTTGCTTGTCTCTGTCCCGGTGTGGTGCATGGATGTTTGCCGAAATGTTGATTCATTTCCATTTCGGCGAATTTTTGCACCACCCATATGTCCTACTTTTAGGAAAGGTCATGCCGAATTTTTCCGGCGACGACCATGCATGTGTGTTTTGTGTGTGTATATTTCTAATTAACTTACTCTCTGTCTTTTTGATCTATATGTTCATACCGCGCAGGCTACCATGGTCGTCAGCACGAGCGAAGGTAGAGTTACTAGGTATAAGAAAGACGCCAAGGCGGACATGATTCGGAACAACAAGACCCAGATAAGATGTCCATGTCGAACATGCAAACTCCAGTGCTGGGTCAACCCTGATTCTGGACAATTGGAGGATCACCTTCTCAGGCGCGGTTTCATGCGTGACGAATTCTATGAGGAGCTGATAGTAAATGGTGTTGGTCATCATGAAGACTTGGGCGAGCAAGAAGACGAAGAGTCTCCCGACGGGCATGGTAATGATGACAAAGAATATACCGGCGACAGGCATGATCATCATGACGAAGAAGGAGATGTCGACGGGCATGACCATCATGAAGAAGGAGAAGAAGCGAACACCTAGACGCTGCTAACTTAAGGGATCCTCATGTTCAGGAACTGCTTCTCAAGGAGACGAGCAATGCCAAAGCTGCAGCCAGAGAGAAAGCCAAGCTGGCGCAAATGGAGTTAGATGGGATGACTCCATTATATCCTGGGTGTCGGCCCGAGGATACATGCCTGAGTGTAACGCTCAAGGCTCTAGAGATGAAGGCAGAACACAAATGGACCGACGTGAGCTTCAATGCTAACATGGAATTATGGCACGATCGTCTTCCTAACGGGAACACATTGCCAACAAGTATAGAGGAGGCCAAGAAAATCGTGTGCCCTCTCGACCTACCGCACGTTAAATACCACACATGTATCAATGATTGTGCACTTTATCGTAACGAGTACGCGGAGAGAACCACATGTCCGGGTGTGGCCATGGACGGTACAAGAGAGGGAACAAGAAAGTTCCTCGAAAAGTGGTATGGTACTTTCCTATCACTCCCCGTCTACAGAGATATTTCGTAGATCCTAAGGAAGTAAAGCTAATGCAATGGCACATGGAAAGGGAGAAACCCGAAGATGATCCAGAGAAGGGCAAGATCCTAACACACCCTTCAGACGCTAGCCAGTGGAATGCATTGGACATCGAGTTCAAAGAGTTCGGGGGCGATGCAAGGAACGTCAGGATGGGTATGAGCACCGATGGACTCAATCCTTTTGGCAACCAGAGTAGCACGCATAGCACCTGGCCCGTGTTTGTATGTCCGTAGAACATCCCCCCGTGGCTCTGCACAAATCAAAGGTACGTACACAAGAGCATACTTATTCAGGGGCCAAAACAGCCAGGTGTCGATATGCATCTTTATCTCCGGCTGTTGAAAGAGGAGTTAGCCACGTTGTGGGAGACGCCAGCCCATACGTGGGACGCCTACACTAAAGAATATTTCCCTCTGAGAGACGCGTTGCTCACGACGGTGCAGGACTATCCTGGTTACGCATATGTATCGGCCCAGGTGAACCACAGACACAATGCATGTGTCAAGTGCATGGATAAGACCCCGCATCTCCAGCTACCCAAGGATCCCGGGTATTCTAAAACCGTGTTCCAAGGGACTCGAAAGTGTCTTCGCACGGATCACCCAAGGAGAAAACGCGGTGACCTGTTCAATGGTAAAGACGAGCTCGAAAGAGCCCCGCGTACAAGGAGCGGCGAAGAAATTGAGGAGCTTCTGAATAATTGGGATGAATGCCCAGCGCCAGGGAAGAAGCGACCAAGGACAAAGCCGCTTCTAGGTGTATGGAAAGCGAGGTATGTTTTCTGGGACCTGCCGTACTGGAAGGTCCTCCACATGCCCCATAGCCTCGATGTAATGCACATCACGAAGAACATTACCGAGAGTCTGCTTGGCACTCTCCTCAACATGCCGGAGAGGACCAAGGATGGGCCGAAAGAAAGAAATGACCTGAAATTGCTTGGCATCAAGAAGGAGCTTTAGTACCCTGATAGTGATGATGATGACGATCAAATGGAAGGGACTCAGGGTCGCCGCAAAAGGGTTAAGAAGAATGAGGTGGTTGTGCTTCGCGCTGCCTGCTTTACTCTGTGTCAGGAGGAGATCGAGCAGTTTTTCAGGTGCCTCCTAGGAGTCAAAGTTCCTCACGGTTACTCGGGCAAGATAAGCAGGTATCTCGACGTAGCGAAGAAGAGGTTCAGCGGTATGAAGTCCCACGACTGTCACGTGATGATGACACAGATACTTCCAGTTGCCATACGAGGGACAATGGACGAGCACGTCCGTGAGATGCTGTTTGGCTTGTGCAACTTTTTCGACGTCATCTCTAGGAAGTCGATCGGCATGAAGCAGCTCGACAGGCTACAGGAAGAGATCGTGGTGATACTATGCGATCTCGAGATTTACTTTCCGCCCGCATTCTTCGACATCATGGTGCATCTACTTGTCCATGTCGTGGATGACATCATCCAGCTCCGGCCGACATTCCTGCATAACATGATGCTGTTTGAAAGGCTGAACGGTGTAATCAAAGGGTTCGTTCGCAACAGGTCCTGTCCAGATGGAAGCATAGCCAAGGGCTTTCTGATCTACGAGTGCATCTCTTTCTGCTAGAACTATCTAACCACCGAGAACGAGGATCTTGGAATACCCACCAAGAAGTACCTCGGCAGGCTCGCTGGGTATGGTCACCGCGAGGGCCACCGCTCACTGCATGTCGGCATTACTAATCGACGCGCCGACTTTGCCAGGGCACACCGAGTAGCACTACAACATATTGAATTGGTCAGCCCTTGGGTGGAAGAGCACAAAATCTTGATCGAGCAGGGGTACGTAGACCGGGCCCGCCCGAGGAAGAAAGGAGACGTAACAAGAGAACACAACTCCACCTTCACGGGTTGGTTCAAGAAAAGGCTGCTGGACAATATCCCACAGACGCCTTCTACGGAAGATCAACAACTCATATTCTCCTTGTCACTGGGCCCGGCGCATAACATAAAGACCTATCAGTCATACGACATCAACGGTTACAGATTCTACACCAAGGAAAAGGACATGAATAGCGAATATCAAAACTCAGGAGTTACTATGATGTCCTTTGCCGATGACGAGACTACTGTCATGGAAAGATTCTACGGAAGGATCGAGGAGATATGGGAGCTCGACTACTGTGGAGAGACGGTATCGATGTTCCGTGTTAGATGGGCCAATAACGTCGAAAAAGAAAGCCGATATTTCACCACCTGCGTTATACCAGATGCCAAGTCGGCAAAGAAGGCCTCCACGAAAAATAAGCCATGGATACTCGCTAGCCAAGTTGATCAATGTTTCTTTATTACCGACCCGTCAAAGCCCAGTCGTGTTGTATTGAGGAGGGGCCAGAGGAGCATCATCGGAATGGAAGGATCCGCCAACGAGCAAGACTTCAACAAGAATGGCGATCCGAAGATCGAAGAGGAGTTCGATAAGTACTTCAACATGCCTACTACTACTACTACAGTAAGAAGAAATACCACATTACCTACTAAAGGTTGTCTGTTCACGAGAAGAAATCTCATAGTGCCCGGGCTAAAGTATTCAACCGCGAAGAAAAAAGGCAAGAAGATTGTAAAGAGAGGCTAGCTCGACACATCACATGACGACGTGCGACTTTTTTGTATTAGTTAGAGACTAAAATATATATCATGATATTTATGTTTGTAACATATATATATTTGTACTTGCTTGTTGTAATATAACATAAGTAAATATATTTCTCACATACAATTAAAAATATTTTTAAATAAAGAAAAAAGTCTGAGACAGCCAGGATTCGAACCTGGGCTGCCCAGGTTTAGAGCCAGTACTGGTGACCACTAGGCTAGGTGAGTATTTGATGCAAACTACAATGCCACATTTATTTTGGACCAAGTGCACATATTCTGTGGCGCATTCCTACAATATGCGCCACAGAAGTTGGACATTTGTGGCGCATATTGTAGGAATGCGCCACATAAGTTTCAAACTTAGCCAAAAAATGGTTCGCCCTTCCCCTTCCCTGCTATTTCGTCATTCCAACCGTTCCCCAAATCGAAATCCCACATGCACCAGAGGAGGAGCCCGCGACCCAGAACCCTAGCGCCACCCTAGCTAGCGCCTCCCACACGCACCAGAGTAGGAGCCTACGAGGGAGGAGGAGCCAGCCGTCGACACTGTTTTAGCCTGTGGAGGAGGAGCATACGAGGGAGGGGTCCGTCGCTGCTGTTGGAGCCACTGTCAGAGACCGTGGAGGAGGGAGCCCGTGGAGGAGCAGGCGCAGGAGCCCGTGGTGGAGGATTAGCCGCCGCCGGAGCCCGTGGAGGAGCAGGAGAAGGAGCCCTCCCACGCCACCTCGCCGTCCATGCTTCCTAGCCGTCCACGCCACCTCTCCGTCTACCCATTGGTGAGCATCGCCGTCTCCTCCCTTCTCCCCTCTCTCTCTGTTCTTCTCTGTTCTTCTCTCTATGGCGCTGCGTATTCGAGTACAAGGTGCACAACCTGGTCCTGCACTTGATTGGATGCAGCAAAGCTATTGATGTCATGTCTTCTTTTACGACCAACTCGGGTTTTGGTACAAGGAAATTTAATCAATTTAGTGACTGCTGCATGAACTGGAATGCAGTTCAGTTACAGTACCAATTCAAGTAACATAGTGATGATGATATGCATGCATGTGATGCAATTGTTTTGAATACTATGTTAAATTGCATTGCCTTCTTCAATTTTATTTCTTAGCTTGAGCAGTAAGGGACATGATGTTTGATCTCATATCACTGAATATTGGATTTTACTCTTGGGTGCTTGCTCTCAGCTACATGTTACCTGCCTACCTTTCTCATAGTCCTTCAAAGTACATTTCTGAAATTTGAATAATTGGCGCCCATGAATCCGTGCATAGCCGTAAATCTGAATTGGTTGTCATTAGCATACAGTCATGATCTTCTTACATCTCTTTAACACTGTTTGTTATGCATGTAAGAAAGTAACCTTGTTAATTATGGTTTTTTTGGGTACCAAGGGGACCAGTAGTACAAGCATACAACCCAGCTTTAATAACCTTGTTAATTATGGTTTCAATGTTACAGATGTTCTTGATTTGCACTTAACCACAATGTTAGGACACACTAGTTCAATCTTCAATATTCTTAGCCTTAAGCTCCTTCTGATGGCATTTAATTAATAATGTACTAGTACCTTTTCTTCGGAGATGAAATTCTGCCAGCACATAATGTACTGGTTGTAAATGATCTGGTTATAAATGATGATCTAGTTATGATGAAATTCTGCCAGCACATAATGTAACTTTTCTTCGGAGATGAAATCTCATATGATGATCTGGTTGTAAATGATATGGTTATATATGATATAAAAAGAAAGCAATAATCTTTATTCATATGATGATCTGGTTATAGAGATGGTGATGTTTATATGATGATCTGGTTATAGAGATGGTGCTGTTTATATGATGATCTGTTTATAGAGATGGTGCTGTTTATGATCTGGTTATGATGATCTTTATATGATGCTCTGGTTTATTTATATGATATGATATGCTGTTGTTTATTTATATGAAATGGTTATGTATATGATCTGGTTATGCTGATGTTTATGATCTGTGGATGAGATGGTGCTGCAGAGGTTTGTTTATTTTGTGAATGAGATGGTGTTGGATGATGATGGATGGTGTCAATGGGGTTGTCATTAGGGATGGGGTGTTTTTTCTTGCAGGGATTTCAATTGAGTTGCCCGTTTCTCCCGAAGTGTTGATTCAGTTCTGTTTCGGTTGAGAAATGGGCACTCGTAGGTCCAAAAATTAGCAAAGGTCATGATGAATTTTTCGATCGATATTTGTGCTAACTTTTTGCCTCTTTTTTCAGTAATAAAGCGCAAACATGTCGACTAACGATGAGGTCGGTCCTTCTAAACAAATGAGCGTCGAGGATCTAGCCCGAGAGGCCAACAAATCGTTCTGGAGGCCGTCCCAAGAGCATGAGGAGGCGGAGGAGATGAGAATGACACCACCACCAACGATCGTCGTCGGAGGTTCTAGGGGAGAGGAAGATCCAGATTACGAGGGGGACGACGACGACTACGATGGAACTAGTGAAGGCGGGGAGGAGGGTAACACCACCACGGATGGTGGCGAGCCCACAGATGGTGGTAGCGGCAACCCGACCACCATACAGAAGAAGAAGAAGAAGAATGATATTAAGGATCGGAAGCCGCAAGTGCTCGCCAACGTCTGTGATGAGTTCACCGAGGTCACAGAAGGTGGCCAACCCATTGCGCCTTCATCGATTGCATGCGGGTACGGCATGCAACTCGGATGCATCGTCCGGGAAAGCATGTCGATCAACACGTCGTACATCTGACGTAATCATGCTTTGGTCGAGGACCTCCTTAAGAAGCTTCACAAGCGATACACATTCCTAGAGAAGTTCAGAAACTTGGAGAGTAATAAGAACCCGTGAACAAACTAGCACTGACAAAGATGAGCAACGCCTTGAGCAGCTGGAAAACCCGGGTAAAGAACAACATTGACAAAGGTGAAAGCTGGGAGATTATAAGTAGGAAAAATGTGATGCTCGACGAAGAAGAGTTCAAGATATTCAAGGAGGACTTAGATACCGCTGCCTCTAAAGCATGGACTGAGTGGGGAAAGACTATGCGAGAGAAGAACATAGGTAACCACCGGCTTGGAAGCGGGGGATACAGAGGGAAACAGCCCATTTGGGACAAGGAGGACGCCGAGCTTGAACGCCTGGGTAAAGAGTACCCATGGCATAAAATTACAGACCTGCAGATCCGACAATTTGTCCGGGCCCGCTACTACCTGGACCCTGTTACAGGGGAGTTCGTCACCGACGACCCGGATGTGAAGGCCTTTGAGCATGAGCTAGTAAGGAATTTACCGTGGATCTCTCATTAAAATAATTAAGCCAAGAATCTAAATGCATGCATGGGTTCACCTCTCCTTGTATCTCTGCAGGAGAAGGAATTGAACGCTAGCGAGGACTTATCGTCCCAAGATTTGGCGGCGGAGCCATGGGACACTGTTTTTAACAGGGCGACGAACACTTACAAGAAGAGGGAGAAGAAGTTGCCAGGGGCCAGCGGCGGAGCCATGGGGAGAAGATTCAGCGGCGGAGCCATGGGTTCACCTGTCCTTCTATCTTAGCTAGCCGTGTGTCCGGCTTTGGTACAAGCATGAAGTTTACCGAGTACTACAAAGAGGACACAAAGAAGAGGAGGGAGAGGAAGAACTAGTCGGCGGCTAAAGATAAAGCCGAGGTTGAAGAGCTGAAGTTGAAGGTGAAGACATTAGAGGCAAAAGTGGACGAGAAAGCAATGCACAAGTTATTGGAGGAGAAGCTTCGCGCGATCATCCCCCCTGGGTTGATATAGGGGCTAGCTGTTTGGAATGCGGGAGGTCGACAGGGGCCGATAAACGTGCCCAGCTTTAGCGGCAGCAACTCGAGCATCAACGTTAACGTGTCGCCGGACTTTGTGACCCCGCCGGCCACCATCGCCGCGGCGCAGCCGCAAGAGCTTCTTGTCGCATAGCTGCCCCCTGCTGATCCCGCCAAAAATACCAGTATCGCACAGCCGGCGGTGGCACTACTACCGCGGGAGAATGTTGATGATAGGCCTGCCGCCGGGATCGGCCGTGTGTCGACATTAGCCGAGCTCAACGCCCTCACCAAGGTAACTAATATCATACTCCGCTTCATCTTCTTTATGCGCCTTTGGTGATTGCCACCTCGATCATGATGCCCAACACATATGTGTCGATATTCAGGACGCTGCTTGCGTACTACTCCACAAAGTTGCCGACGGCGAGTTGAAGGATGTTGCCAAGGGCAGTATCATACAACCAGCGAACCGCACGATGCACAACAATGCAATGGACGATGCCGTGATGAGGGTCCGGATTGCTTGGGTGTTTCCAGGGTGCGACGACATGGACCCCCTTTCAACCTCAGGGAGCCGACGAACACAAGACCCTTGCAGAATGCCACGGCTGGCCCTTGACATGGCCGAAGAGTCAGATTCGTCTTACGGGGCACCTAAGCGCCACCTCGATCGCCCAGCCACCACCTCGGATGCCACCTGTCATCGGCGCCACCTCGATCATCCGGCCACCACCTAGGAAGCCACCTGTCATCGTCGCCACCACCAGTCGCCACCAACAACTGTTGGGAGCGTGTGGGCTGCCCCAAGGCGATGCCGCCGTCACAACGCAACCACCGTCGCCCCCGCCACCACCATCACCACATGGTGGCAACAACGATGATGATGAAGAATTTGTCAACATCGATGACTACATCAACACCGGCGCCGGCATAGGATTGTACATGCCTGCTGTGAATGAAGAACCCTTCATCGCTCGCGAGGGTCAAGGTGGGCGTCCCACTACATGCACGCAACACCTGGTCTTCGGAGGTTTATCTCAAGAGACGCCTCCGGCCGCCGATCAACAGGAGAAACCAGTTGGATTCGTCTTTAGCCCTGACACACTCCAAAAGGCGGTCGTTGAGCACTTAGCATCCCCAGTGGAGGAGCCTGCTCAGAAGACGAAGAAGCACAGGAAGGGAGGTAAGAAAGCTGAGAGCCAACCTCCTCCGAAGAGGATCCAGGCTAAGGATGACGTCGTACCAGCCCGCGAGGATGGCTTGCCTAGGATACATATAGCCAGTGAAGTGATACTGACTCCGGATCTGCTTCGCCTTGCTGGTGGACATATGCTCGCTTTGAGTGATAGTATCAAGACACTAGAGGTCATTCTTCTTAAATACAAATATCCAAATTACTCGGTTTTCACTGTCAAGGTGCCATCGGACGTGGACTTCGTCCATGAAGCCCCCGCGGACGTGTTCTTCATATTGTACGAGGACGTCTTCAAGCTGTTTCTCTCGATCTGGCGATGAAGACCAAGAGAGAGCAGACCCCCTACATCGCGATAGTGGATCCCTATTACATGCGTGATAGCCAGTTGAGGGAAGGATATGAGACGCGTGCCAAGGCGACGGCGTATCTCGAGAAGTTCATGGTGGACCACAAGAGGACGAACACGCTTCTTTTGCCTTTCTTTCCCGAGTAAGTACACACACCCCCTAGCATTGTTAACTTAGGCTTTCTTATAGCTTTCTTCCTTTTCCCTTTTCCAACATCCCGTTTCAATCGTGTTGTGCAGAGACAAATACTGCACACTCATTGTCATTTGCACAAAGTACTCGATAGCATCGTATTTCGACTCGGCGAGTAAGAGGAAGAAGAAGGACCACACCAGAATAAGGGGTGTTTTGAATGAGGCTCTCGATGGCTACGTTAAAAAGGGATGCCCCTTCGTCAACAAGGGGGAATGTATCAAGGTTGACAAGTACGTGTTCAAGCATGTGCTCGAGTTCCCCTGGGTCAAGGAGCCGGCTAATGGCGGCGCCAAGGAGGCCTTCTACGCCATGCATCACCTTAAAGGGTTTGTCCGGGATTGCCAGAACCTAACTCTGCCATCTAGTTTCCGAGCATGGGCCGAAAATTTGGCGCGAAGGGACGATGATGATCTTAGAGAAGACTTCCATCGCATCCAGGTTAAGTTTTCGGAAATCATCGTGGAATATGTCAACACGAGGGGAGGGGTCCTAAAACACAACAGAGGGTTGACTAAGAGGGAGATTGAAAATATTCTTTGTCAACAGGGTGACAACAGGACGTGGATGACGAAGGATGGCTATCTACCATTCCCTAAGCCGAGTGTTAGCAGTTCTCAACATTGATCGATTTGTGCGCCTAGAATTATTAGAGAAGTCTCTGTGTAGTGTTGTGTCACAAACTATATACTATCGTGGTCGTATGTTGTAAACTTCACTATTGTGGTCGTTGTCATCGAAGTTCTACGATTATGATCGATGTGCTATCTTCTATGTTTACTGATCTTTTGTTTTATTTTATGTGAATATATATGCATGTGAACCAATTTAGTTCTTTCTGTTGCATGATTTACTAATATGCATTATCTATAGAGATGACGAAGTGGTACGTGGTGTACAAGGGTTGGGTTCCAGGAGTCTACGATGAGTGGGAGGACTGTCAGAAACAGGTGAACAAGTTTAGCGGCAACAACTACAAAGGATACGCGACTCGAGAGGAGGCGGTATCCAAGTGGAGGAACCACCTATGTAAGAAGAACCGGATGAAGATATTGCTAGTGCTCTTACTCTTGCTCACCGTTGTCATAGTTGTATTCTGTTTGATTCTAGTGTAGGCGAGATGAACACTTTATTTGTAATGTGATGAGATGGTGAACTTTGTAACAAACACTTATAACAAACCACTTCATTTGACTTGTATTGTAATGTGACGATCACTTGTCTATCTCGTTCGGGCTCTAAGTAGTGTGATGGCACTATATTCATGTTTGTATTCATATAAAGTCAAATATACTAAGTCATTTGTCTATCATTTGTTTTCATATACTAAGTCAAATATACTGTTTCTGTATAATACTGTATAATACCTGTATAATATTGTATATTTGGACAAGTTTCATTTTTTTAATACCTGATACTCAAACCAGTGGCACATCGTTTTAACCTTCTGTGACGCATAGTGTTTCAGTGGCGCATTGCCCATAATGCGCCACTGAACAGAGTCCTGTGGCGCATCAACCGAAATGCGCTACAGAAGTATCATGACTTCTGTGGCGCATTTTGGAATGCGCCACAGATGTTTTCATCAGTGGCGACGCAACAGTGGCGTCCCATCCATGCGCCACAGAAGACCAATATTGATGTGCCACTGATGAAGGATTTCCTAGTAGTGTATCTCTAATAATAAAGCACGAAGTGTTTCACCCAGTCCAACACTTTTTTAGACTTTTTTATCCTCCAACCAAACACGAAATTATCCACCATACCACCGGTAAGTACAAATAATAAGCGTCCAAAAAGAAAAAATAAGAAGGAGGCCGACGCGCATACCACAGACAAAATAGAGGAGAGATCGGATCGTGTGCGCCAACGTATACGTGCCACATACGGTAACCTTAAACTGGTCCAATCCCTGTTTCATATGGCATATATACACGACCACCACATGAGATTGAGAAGACGAGGTCCAGCGTGATGAGAACTACCCAATACCTTCCCTACCCGATCGAACAATGCGAAACATCATGAAGATCCTTGCCGAGATCTCATCTAATGTCATCAGAAGAACGGATGGAGGCAGAGGCGATGAAGGTCCGGTCATGAACTCATGATCAGGTGGTTATTGGTTCTTTCCCTGGTGCCTTGCACTCTCCAATCTGGATCAGATCAAGCCGACGTTATCTAGCAGTGCGCCATCGAGATTCAGCCAAGCGCCGCATCGTCGAGCTGTAGTCCCCCGTGTTATCAAAGGATGGGGAGGCGCGTCCGCTGACATCAGGTGCATTCCATACTCTCTCCCATCGCTTGGGTCTGCTCTCTCCTCTATCTTCTCTCTTTGTAGCAGCGGTAGCCATGTACAGCGGGTTGGAACGATGAGTGCCCGTGGCTGAAGGGCGAGCTCGCGGCAGCTCTCTATCTATGTGTGCGCTGACCCCTTTCTCTTCGCACCGCAGGGACAAGGATGCCGGACCAGCGACCTGCACATGGCAGCCGGGTCTGCTCTCTCCTCTATCTTCTCTCTCTGTAGCAGCGGTAGCCATGTACAGCGGGTTGGAACGATGAGTGCCCACGGCTGAAGGGCGAGCTCGAGGCAGCTCTCTCTCTATGTGCGCGCTGACCCCTTTCTCTCCGAACCGCAGGGACAAGGATGCGGGCCCAGCGACCTAGACATGGCAGCACGTTTGTCTTCAACCTTTGTGATCCTCTTCTTTAAAATCTAAGATATAAACCCTAGCCCTCCACATCCGACTCGGTAGTTTTGTATCTGGTTGTTCTATTATTGGTGATTTTACCCTTTATAATATCCTTCAATCTCGGCGATAATTCTTTCAAAAATAGTTTGTTGCGGCAGTTAGTCTGTAATCTTGATTTGCACTTGGTGACCCTAACAGAAGCTTCACACCATTCTGCATATCATTTGTGTATGATACTCTATTCTGTGGTGGCTATTGTGTATGCTATGTAGTATTTGGTATCATGTGTTTCCAAAAAAAATAGGGTTTCAACTGAACCCTGACCCCCACGTATGTCCGCTGCTGACAGATTTTATATGTTCTAATAGTTTTCGTCTATGATTGGATAGATGAAGAGGGTGCTCAAGGATGATGGTGTCTAGGATAAGGACGAGCGCGCCAGGATGGTGAGACAACTCCCTGATCCCTTTTTGGTTTCATTGTTTCTTTGGATTTGTTCGTTTGATTGTGCTTTGATTGTCCTCCTCTCAATCCCTTCAGATGCATCCCACTCTGGGGGTCGACGGTCAATGCAGGCCCTCTGGAGCCATCCTGGTGCTCTCCTGCTGCTTCTCTCGATGCATCAACCACTGAAAGACTAGGATTAATAGGCAAGACGTCACGAGAATTGCAGGCTCCAACAGCAGCCATGGCCTTTCCAAACGGCACAAACCCCAGACTGACCATATTCAGGTATACATTAAAAATCCAGAAACTTTTCTTGATCTTAAGAGCTCAGAGTCATATGATATAAAAATAGGAGATTGATTTTGTACGCTACCATGTAACAAGAAGAACAGTTTTCATACAATAAAATAAAAGGACGTAGATATGCATCGGCCTTTTCTTGAGAAATATAGCACACTTCCTATTGGAGCTCCAATTGAGGTTTGCTTTGTTATTAACGCAGATACTTTGTGAGACCTTCTTGAAGGAGTCAAAATCAGTTGACCACCAAATAAATCACAAAGTGATTGATGTCTGGCCCATGATGCTCATCTATACCAACGGTGGTGCTCTGCAGAAAAGTGCAAGTACAAGATATCACAAGAATGAACTTACAGCCCCAGGAAGTTTGATGGGAGGTTTCTTGTCAGGTGTGGACCATCGCCATGGCGAGTATGAACAGGTTAGAGGGAGGAAGATTCCTTCCTTTTTTATTTCTATATTGAAAACACATAGTTAGAAGTAGTTGACTAAAAAATAACAATGAAGTAGACATTGTATGTTAAATTGAAAATATTAAGACTAAGCAGGTTGGAGTCACGCAGGTCGATCTAACTTTGAGCCAAAATTTGAGTGTGACAATGTTTTTCAACAAAATCTATCATAGAGGTGGTTCCCACCATCATTACAATTATGAGGTATTACAAGTCTGTGCAGAGAGCTGCTCACAAAATTATCTTCTTTTGATCGCTCATGTTCTTGTCATGAATATGAGAAAGGTTCGGATTGTGGCAACGAGGAGATTTGTTAGCACATGTGGTTCACTAAAGCGTTTTAGGGTTTTTTCACCCGGTGCAACGCACGGGCTTTTTTGCTAGTGTACATTTAATATATAATAGATACTGTGCAACTGACTTGGCTCCTCCAAGTTATGAATGAGTGTCCATTAGGATGCCTACCCTTCTTGACACCCACATTTACCCTTTAGATCAAAGTTAGGACGCTTATCCTCTTCCCTCCTTGGAAACTATGGTGTTTCGAAGATAATAGTATTTTGGGTTTTTACCCTACTACAAAGTTCTCAAAATAAAACCCTTGGAAAGAGGCATAGTTTACAAGTGGATATTTTAACAAAGATAATATGAAGAGGAGAAGGAGAAATTTGAGCAAGATAAAGAGAAGGGATTTTCTACGTCTATACCGAAACAATTTCTTCGTGCAACCACACTACCCCAGGAGCTGGGGCTTAGCTCATAGTTTGTTGTCTTTAGCCGGGGTTGCTCATACTCGCTAAAGGGGAGAAATCCCCTGAAATCTGGACTGTCTTGGACAAGGTACCGGTGCAACAATTTGGTCTCCCACGCACGGTATGCAATGTTTGTACAGAAGGGAGTTAAATAACAATTTAAGGCAGAGGCCAAGCTGCGGCTTGGATATACGCGTGTACGGGAGGAAGGACTATGGACGTCATGTCACATACTCGTTGCCGGGGAGAACAAACCCAAATGGAGAAGCCGCCGTTGCTAGGGATGACAAATGAAAGGTTAGGTTCGATTATCCGGACCCTCGTTTACCGTGTGTAGGGGGCCGTGGTTGTATCCCGGATGATGTATTGATTCTTATGGGAAAGTGCACAAACTCTTCAAAGTATAATCTATTTGAATAGCCGTGTCCATGGTCAAGTACGGTTGGAAAGGTTCTTGCTAGGAGTACCCTTGAGATGGTTTTGGGATGAATAAAAAATGTGGCTTGGTCATGAGGGAAGATAAGAAAGAGGTTTGTTTTGACAAGGTATGGTCTAAAATGTTTAAAAGGGTTTTCTTCAAAAACTGCTTTCAAAAAATGAGACATGTTTTCTAAAAACTCTTTTTCAGCAAAGATATATAGATGCCCTTTTAGGCTTTTCAAAAACAACTTTAGCATAGAGATACCTTGCCACAACAAAATATGCATTTATCCTAGTTTATCTTATATCGGTGGTCTTGTTAGTATCTTTAAAAGTACTCACGACTTTGTCCCTGGCTATTTACTTGTCCATATTTTCATAAGCTCGAGGAAAGATGGAGATGTTGACGTCTATGCGAGCTAGGGCATCTTCCCAGTCAGGTGCCTGTAGGGTAGGGCATGACATGGGCTCTGCGATTGAATACTTCCGCTCTTGATGTATGTAATCGCCATAATGGAAATAATGTAAGTATTATACTCGCTGCTTCTAGATGTTGTGATGATACTAGTCGGTTATGCTCACGACTCATCTCATCATGGGAACATGAATTGCAAGCATAACGGGGATTCTGGGACAGTAAATCCGGGGTCCCACAGACTTGGTATCAGAGCCATCCTGACTATAGGAGACCTTAGTTAGCATGGACGTTAGACGGGACAACCACTATTTCTGAAAACCCTGAATTTCAAAAACTACTTTCTCAAAAGCTTTTCGAAAGATTCCTTATCTTACCTTATATAACTTAAACTTTTGAAAATGGATTAATCTATATCTCGTCTAATTTCAAATGTTTCGTTTTCAAAAACAAGCCTGACTTCGAAACCCTGAAGACGGAGATCCCGAGATGACAAGAAACAGAGACAAGCAAACCAAAGGAGGTACCAAAGACCGACATGTGAGACCCTGGCGCATGGCTTAATAGGATTAATAGTATACCCATACCAACAAGTTGCAACTTCTTTTCTGGAAGCTCATTCAAAAAGAACTCTAAGGTTAAGAGCTCTTAGCCTAGAGCAATTCTAGTATGGGTGACCGACCGGAAAGTGGATACCGAGTGCACACGAATGAGGACAAAGTGCGTAGAAAATACTAGTGTTGGTCTGTGGGGTTAGTATAGAGATCCTATTAAGATGGCAGAAGAGACAGCCGCGGGTCCGAAGATGCCAGGGTGTTACAAGTGGTATCAGAGCTGACCCTCGCGGTTACACGGGCGTGTGCGGGTCAGTGGAAGACATGTGCCGCATGGGGCGTGTGGTCCGAAGTGGACACGACATGGCACATGTGCCGGCACTGGATGCACAGACGTATGCCAAGAGGGGACGTTCGTGGCTTGTGGTTGATCGACGAGGACGTCGATCTTTGAAGGGTGGGTGTATGTGAGACCCTGGCGCATGGCTTAATAGGATTGATATTATACCCATACCAACAAGTTGCAACTTATTTTCCATAAGCTCATTCAAAAAGAACTCTAAGGTTAAGCGTGCTTGGCCTAGAGAAATTCTAGGATGGGTGGCCGACCAGGAAGTGGGTACCGGGTGCGCACGAGTGAGGACAAAGTGCACAGAAAAGACTAGTGTTGTAGAGATCATATTAAGCTGCCAGAAGTGACACTCGCTGGCCCGGAGAGGCCAGGGTGTTACACGACACTACAATATCGCCCGACCAACGGAGCCCTTCCATTCCCCACATGGATCAAGTATGGCACCGACGCCACCAGATGGCAAGACATAAGCCAAGATCCTCGTAATGTCCGTACTTAGGATAAGTATCCTCTATACAGGATTCCCCTTATGGCGAATAGTCCGTCCTTGGTATCTATGGTACCCTTTGTTTGTTTATCCTGTGCTGATATGATGCGTGGAATGTGTTGCTTGTCTGCCTAGGATCCTTCGACCCCAAAGCTGAGACCACCTTGTTGGTAAATTCCGACCCCAACAACCATACTCCTGTAAACTGAGACCTCTCCTCAGCAGGATGGCAACCTAAAGGTCTTAAGACAACCCTCCCCAAAGGACTAACTATGTTAGCCTACATCTCTACCCGAGCCCCATGGGACAATCCTCGCAAGAAAGCTCCAATTCTCTGGCAAATCCTGAAAATGTGGATGCAACCAGACATCAAGTCTACCCCCTCCAGAAACTAGATATCCCTATTCAGGTGGAAGACTAGCACGAAGTTTCGCTAACCGCTAACCTCCTCTATCTAGCTCCATAATTCTTCGTTAGGAAACCATCCCCCATAAGATTTCTTTCGAAGAAGGTATCACCCGAAGACCTCAACTCAAGACCCAAGGAAATATGGATTCCCTATAGCATCACACCAACACTCCAAGGCGAAAAATATACACAATCCTCGATGACCTTAGTAAAGTCCTAAGGTGAAAATACGATGTCTTTCCACTCAAATCCAGAGAGATGCTCACCGAAATCAGGGAAAAAACTCGGGAATAACCATGAGGCTAGGACTGTTTACTTGCCTCGACGCAATTAAAACCCATATGCGCCAATATCTACGCATCCAGGAAGAAATCCAACTGGCGCCCAACAACCCTGCAACTCAAACCCAGAACACCACGATGAAGACAAAGAAAGACCCTCTGATCAGTCGGGGCTATTAAAGGCTCCCCCTACCATCCTATGGTAGAGCTATGTATCGCCCCCGGAATCTTTTTTATAATGCTCTAAGTACCCTCGACGTTGTTCGGCGTAGACCTATTAATTTAGGTGTGAAATCAGTTGGATGATAAACTAGATTGAAGTTCCCTTTTTCGTGTTTTACCCAAGACGTGGTATCAGACTGAACCCAAAACGACCCCATCCTATAGGACCGTGTTCTGAGACGGCCATCCACAAACGGCAGCCTCCCAGCTAGATACCTCTCTATCTAGCTCAGACGCCTCTCAAGAAGATGCTTCTACAAGGTTGACAGAAGACACCCATTTCCGGAGAGAATGTGTAACATCCCTCCAACACACTTCAACAAAAAAGTTCGGTAACTTCACAAAGCCCCTGTAGTCTAGCTCTGAGGGGGAAAGACTGCGTCTTTCCCACCAAACCAGAATACCCCCGAGAGTCGACCTCAAGTCATCATCAAGTGATAACCCCGAAAGTAAACCCCCTAAATCAGAATCGTGGACCCTGCATGGAGGACAACAAAGGACACTTATCCAGGATCAGAAGATACTTTAGGAAATGTAACATCCCAGCATTTAGGAACTAACGAAGGGTAGATTTAGGAAATTAAAATGTTGCATGCATTCATCTGTAAAAATGTGGGTAAATGTTTCGCCAAATAAAACCCTAAAGTGATCAAGGTTACTTTCATACTTTGAGATTAGATTTAGTCTTAAAGAATGATTTCTAGTGACTTTGATATGATCTTTGTGAAATTATGTGTTTTGGGAAATGAAATTTGAATTTAGAACTTGAGTGTTTGAATTATAATTCAAATGATTTTTGAATGATGTTTAAATCTTGATTTGATTAAGAGTTAACAAATTTAACTCAAACTTTATTTAAAGAAATCAATTAAGAATATGAATATTTGTTTCATATTTTTATTCAATAAATAAGTTACAAAAATGTAACTTATTAAAATCATCCACAATATTCACCATAGCCAATAAATAAAGAATAAGAATATTTCTTTATTGCTAAATAGTATCATCTTTATTACAATATAATAAATGAAGATTACAAAAGAATAAAATAAAAATTACAGAAGAATAAAGAATATTACATTTGACTATTCTATAAATAAAGAAGAAAACCTAAACTAGAATCTTGAATTTCCAAGTCTGCTACCTACAAAACAAACAAAAACAAAAAATAAAGAAAGTTAGGGTTAGTAATGTTTTACTCTCAGACTTGTCAGTGAAATGCACTGATCAAGGTTCATCATTGAGTAATTCTATAAGAAAGGGGCAAGTTTCACCAATATGAAAGAATGTATCTTTCATAATTTTAAGTCAGAAGTCAAATGACAGCAAAGAGGGGCCAGTTTCACCAGCCAGGTAAAAGTAACCAGATAACAGTCAATTTCAAAATTCTGAACATATCCACAAGGGCACAGCAAGCACACAGGCAGCACACACACTAGATTGCATGGTGTGTGCTGTCAGCACCTTAGCAACAGCCCAGCAACACAAAACCATCAACACAGCCGTGGGCAAGCACATAACCACATCATTCTTTTGCTCCTACACACCAAGCTCAACAGCCAGCAGCTAAACCAAGCACAGCAGCCATCAGCCAAACCAACCAAAGCCCAAGATCACATCACTAGGATGGTGACATAAGGAGGGGGAAGATCAGGTGGACATCAAGACCAAGGTCAAGCCATCAGGATCAGGAGATGAAGGGCTAGATCAAGGACAAGCCAAGAGCTAAATATACCAGGGGAGAACAAGATCAACCACAAGATCAAGCTACAACAAGATCCACCACTAGCAACCACAACATCAAGTGACAGTGGTGAGTACATAAACCATCACATGATTTATCTGTCTAAGATTAGACAAGCATACATGATCTGTATCACATTCAAACTCTCAGAAAGCACCCAAGTGGGGTGAATCCATCACTGAGGTTTTAAACTCTAAAAGCAAACAGTAAAGTACAAAGATCCAACCAAAACTCAGAACAACATCATTGATTTGGCAATCAAGCTATATTCCAATAAATATAGCTAAGATTTAATTTCTAGGCACATCCCTAAGATAAGGGTAGCACCTTAGAAGTTAATCTTTTGGATCCATATAAGTGATCAAGCCTACTATCATTTTTCGAATCTTTGATTCAAGAAACAGTAGCTGGTACCACTACCAGAACGATCCATATGAATCAACTAGATATAGCCTAATCCCTAAGCCTCAGACCAACATCATTGGTCTTAGGGATTTCAGAAAAGAACATGTCTACTTATCTTTTAAAGCCAAAATGGTCTTAATCTTAAACCAACCCAAAACAATGGATTAGAATCAATCTTGTGTGCCATACAAAGATGGTGTCACAAGAACAATTCTACCTGAACCAGAATAAGCATTCCATTTTCACAGATTCAATCAATCAATCTACCAATAATTTTCCTGTCATTACAGGAATCATAATTAGGACATTCCTATGTAAATCTTCACTGTCTAAGATCATTGTGATCTCAAACCATACATTAATTCTCAAGTCAACAACACTAAGATAGTGATTTCATCACACCATACTCATTATCATTAACCAAGAAATGACAGTGGAAAGTTATCAAACCCACTGACTTTACCAAGCATTGGTTTTAGAGAAACTATATCATCTGAATCATATGAAATCTAAGCATAAAATCATCCAATAAGCCACCAGAACCATTATAGTTCATCTCAAGCAGCAAGCCTCAAGCTAATAATCATTTAGCATGCTTAGATACCATCCACACATGATCTAATTCATCCAGTATATGATCAACAATAGGATATGAACCCTAAATGGAATAAATCATCTTAATCAGGACAAGATAGTAACCAGAGAGGTCACTGCCAACATCTAGCATAGGATGAGTGAGCACAGAGAGAACGAGGGGAGAGGAAAAGAACTCACCAAAGGTCCTCGCTGAAGACTAGAAGAGGAAGCAGAGGTGGCCAACGACCATGGCAGCACGGGGAGCACCCCCAGGGGGGTGGCGCTGCGACCCATAAAGCGCCACGGCGGCGACCATGGCCACGCCTAGAGGCGAGGTGAATCACCACGACGCACAACGGCAGCGGCAGCACGAAGATCCACGCCAACCCCCAAACCCTAGGGTTCGGGACGGCATCAATCTGTCACAGGAGAGCCCCATGCTCAAATCCAGTTGGATAGAAAGGATGAGCATAGTCGACAACCTCCTCGTGCACCACGGCGGCGACCAGAATGGCCCATGACGGCGGGAGTCGTCGGCGGCGACATCACCGACCACGGGGTCGGGATAGAGGAGGAGAGGAGTGAGCTCGAGGGTGAGAGACATCGAGGGAGTGGGCTGAGTTGGGCTAGAACCCTTCGGGGTGGCTATTTTGAATATGTCTAATGGGCCACAAGGGCCCAATAAGATTAAGCCAGCCAAAAAACCTTAAGGCCTGTTTTTTAATTAATAGAAAAGACCAAAATGCCCCTGAACTTAATTAAATTATAGAAAATAAAATAAAAATCCAAAAATTATAAATAAAATACTCTTGGATTCACAAAAATCCAAACCATCCAAATAAATTAACATATAAAATTTTATTAATAATATTTTAATTTATATATTCCTTATGGAATTTTACAAAATTATTGAAAGATGATAAAAATAAATAAAAATCACTTTCATTGTATATTAATATTTTAGTATTTTTGAAAAATACTAAATAAATATTTAATAACAATTTTTCACATTTAAGTGATAATTCCTAAAATAATTATTAAATCAATAAAAGTCAAATAAAAGGGAAATAAAATAAAATAATTCAATATATTTTATAAATATTAAAAGGTAATATTTATAAATCCTTTATTATTAAAAATACTTTTTATAATAATGGGGAGAATGCATATCAAGTTATATGATGCATTACATTACTTTGCATAATCATTTTGCTTCTTTAAATATTGTCCTTACCAGGCAATAATGATGTTTTTGTAGACATAGAAGCTCAAGGTCCAGCGCAAGCATCAGACTTCACTACCTTGCCATCACAAGGAAGGTTCATCACTTGCTCATATCCTTTGAAGAGTCTTTATCAAAGTATTTGCAAATTGTGTGTTATCATATATACTCTAAAATAAAGAAAATCTTAATTTTACAAATCAAGAAATCATAGATATCATCCTAAGTGATGATACAAGGAAGCAATAGAACTTAGGGTTCTATTTGCAATAATGGTAATCAATTAGGGACTTAATAACCCCTAACATAAGTGATTCTAGTGCCGTATATTACGCGTTAGCCATGAGATTTGGAATGGGACAAAGAAGTCAGTTGTATCTTCTTCCTCTCGCATGAAGCCGGACGTGTAGGTAGCAGTTGTTATCCTTGTAGCGTGCATATTAATTGGTAATTCATAGAGGATATGCAGCATATGGGTGGGAACCCTCATCGTCCCACGATAGTTCTGGCATCTCACGGTTTGTACAAACCATTGCCATAATTCATTATGTGGGCATGGTGTACACCAAGAAGGCATGCGAGGTCGCGAAGGGGGCAGTGATTGGCTTGGACCAATTACTAAGCCCCACATCATGGAATTGTGGACGGGAAAGTATGGCCGGTTGTGCAACAAGGAGTTGATCCCTCATGGGTAAAGTAACACACCTTTGCAGAGTGTAGGAACTGTAGCTTCTTACTCCCTGTTCCGGGAAGGAGCTACGAACGCGGCAGGAAAGGAACTCCATGAAAGTTCTGGTCAACCTATGAAGGCTGATGGTCATAGATTTTCATAATAAAATCAATCTTTGAAGAAAGATTTACAAAAATTGCATAGTGCCAAGGATTTATAATCCGAGGTGGTAGTTAGAGCATCAAAATTCCCACCTTGCATATAATGAACTTGTTAGGTAATGCTGTTACTCATCCTTTCCTTTGAACCCTTGCTTAGACTCTGAGGATCCCTAAGACGTGCCAATGTATGCAACCGAATGTCAAGAAGATGTGTTCTACTAGGAGCCTGACCTGTCAGGAGGTGTTGAAGTTGTGGATTACAAAATACGCTATGGTGTCGACGATAACGAATCCAACTAAGTATCATAGTTAGTAGTAATCAACTGAGGCGAGCAACACGAACTCTATAGAATAAGCTGTTCAGCTCAACTCCTAGTCGGAGTTGATACTTTTAAATTCCGCTAAAACGCTTTATATTTTGGTTTGTAAGTTGAATCTTTTGAAGTCTTGAACTTCTGGTATTGTAATAATAATAATAATATGTGAGTGTTTGTAATATGGACCCGCAATGTTTCCGTTGTACCACTCCGAGGGATATGATATTTACAGAACGGTGTTCTGTGAGTGTCATGTCAACGACTATAGTGTACTACACATGCAGTGGTATGCTGGGTCACCGTAGTCGGTATTAGAGCAAATTGCTTTGACATTAGGTTGGAAACCTAGTAAAGGCTATTACCTGTAGGAAAGTTTAACAACGATAAAGAATTCTCTAAAAGTATTATAATGGTTATTCAATTGAGAATATTCCGTTATATATTTTAGTGCAATAATTCTTTGTTATGATGCAATATATTATTGGATACACATCAAAACTATTTTTCTGATATACAGAGATATGGCTGTAGGGGTTCGTAGCATGGAAAACAAAAATTTTCTACCGCATGCACACAAACAAGCCAAGATCTATCTACTAGATTGTAGCAACGAGTCGATAGAGGAACTCACCCACGAAGATTCCAAAGCGGTTAACGAGAGCAGTTTCTCGTGGGTGATGTAGTCGTACACTTGCCGATCTCAAGATCGCGTAGACGATCCTTCCGGCGCTGCGTTCCGGCAGCGCTCCCGCAGTCGGTCACATGTTCGGTACTTGTTGAAGACCTTCCTCTCCCTTGTTCCAGCAGACAGCGGAGGTTGTAGCACTCTCCTCACGATTCCGGCAGCACAACGGCGTGGTATCGAAAGTAGAGGGAAGATCTCGCAGGGCTTCGCCTTAAGCCGGAGCGAGTATGGTGGACTATGAGAGAGCCTTGGCGATCTAGGATTTAGAGGCACCAAGTAGAGGGAGATAGGCCGGCGGCTAGGGCAAGGGGATTGCCCCAAGTCGGCGGCTTGGGAAAACCCTAGGGTGGCGGCGACTTTGGTGGAGGCCGGCGGCTAGGGTTAGGTTTAGAGGAGAGAGGTGTTGGCGTGCTAGGAGGGGCAGCCCTGCCCCTCCTTATATAGGTGGAGGGGGCGCTCCAGGGGAGGGGAGTCCCGAGGCGAGTCCCTCCCCAACTCGGTTTCCCAATGGGGCCGGCGGTGGAGGGGAGGAACTCCTCCCCAACTCGGTTTCCACCTTCCCCTCCACTTCCCAAAATAGCCGTTTGACTTTTCAAATTGGTGTTTGACTTTTCAAACTAGGATTTGATTAAACCCTTTATTTTGTTCAGCGATGCCACCTAGTACATGATGCAATCATTCCAACTTGGTATGACACATTCATGTACCCTTCCCCTTCGGAGTGCCGAACATTCCAGAACCTTCTAGAACATTCCCGATGAAAACACCGGAACCATTCTCCAACCCCGAAATAGGACTTTCCTTATATGAATCTTATTCTCCGGACCATTCCGGATCTCCTCGTGATATCCCGGATCCCATCCGAGACTCCGAACAACATTCGGTCTCTTACTCATCATTCCATAACTACTCAACAACATCGAATCCTTAAGTGTGTCTCCCTACGGTTCGTGAATTATGCGGACATGACCGAGACACTTCTCCGATCAATAACCAATAGAGGAATATGGAAATTCATATGGCTCCCACATATTTCTACGATTACTTTGCGATCGAATGAACCACTTACATACGATACCAATTTCCCTTTGTCTCACGATAGTTTACTTATCCGAGGTTTTGATCGTCGGTATCTCTGCATACCTAGTTCAACCTCGTTACCGATAAGTACTCTTTTCTCGTTCCCGTGATATGTGATCCCTTGTGAGCCAGTCACATGCTTGCAAGCTAATTGGATGACATTCCACCGAGAGGGCCCAGAGTATATCTATCTGTCATATGGATGGACAAATCCCACTCTTGATCCATGTGCCTCAACCCATACTTTCCGAACACTCAATGCCACCTTTATAGCCACCCAGTTACGGTGTGGTGTTTGATGTCATCAAAGCATCCTTCTGGTGATGGTGATTAACATGATCTCATGGTCGAAGGAATTAGGTTACTATGTATCAGAAAGCTTATAGCAAATGAACTATATTAAATGACTTGATCTATATGCTACGCTTAACTATAGGAGTATGTCCATCACATCATTCTCCTAATGATATGACCCTGTTGTTAATAACATCTCTATGTTCATGATCAGGAAACCATGATCATATATTAACCAACAAGCTAGTTTAACAAGAGGCTTTACTAGGGACTCTTTTATGTTTACAAATCACACAAGTATTAATGTTTCCTGTTAATACAATTATAGCATGGTATGTAAACATTTATCATAAGTATGAAGATATGATAATAACCACTTTATTATTGCTTCTTGGGCATATCTCCAACAGTCTCCCACTTGCACTAGAGTCAATAATCTAGTTTCAAACCTTTGTGTATTCAACACCTATGGCTTTCTAGTGTCGTATGTACACGATTGCTAGTGGTCAACTGATCTCCGGATCTGACACTTCCAGGTCCGTGTGTAATTGCATGTCTGTGCGTCTCTACGCATCACTCATTCTCTAATGAGATGGCTTCGTACAAATTTGGTCCTTTGGTGTGACCTTTAGTTCTTTGGGGTTAAAACATGTTGATAATATTGTCGTACAATATATCTCCATAGCATTATCCCTGCTGTGAACTGCACCTAGTTTGATAACAAACTACTTGACACAAATGCCCTCTTTTGCTGCTATAATAGCAGTTATATACTTAGCCCTTTTGTTGTAGTATCTTTCACAGTATCTTAATTTTGGAACTCATCCAAATTCATTATGGAACTCTCATTCCATCATATTGTGCCACCCTTAGTTTAGATTGAGATAAACTTAATTTATACTCTGTGACAAAACTAGTATCAATGTAATTCATTTACAATGAACTAACCATCTATTTGTCACTTCTACAAAATAATATATTGTTAGTTCTTTTACAATATCATAAGAATATCTTTACTATCGTCCAATAATCATCTTATGAATCATTCTGGTATATGCTCATAACATTTAGAGCATAGGACATATCTGGATTTGTACATATCACAACATGATTGATATAAATACTCTTTGTGATTTCATACATCAAGTATCAATCTATACTTGAATCTTTGTTTCACTTACCAAGTGTCAATACACTTGAATATATCATCAATATTGAACTGATTCAATCCTTTCTGTGCGACAAGAACCTTTCTTGTAGTTTCTATATTGAACTCATTCAATATCTCATCTATGTACTTCTGGCACAACCATATTGGCGTCTATTGATGCCAAATATTTGGGTTTTGCCTAAGTCTTTCATCGAGATGAAATTCTTATCCTGTGTTAATAAAAAGATACATCACTTCCAATCAACAATATGTCTTCTACATAATGTATTAGAAATATGTCTTAGTGCTCCCACTTAATTGCTTGCAAGTGCAAGCATCTTCATCGTCTCCGATGAAATTAAACTCTTTTAACAGTTTCATCACAGTGAAGATTCCAACTCCGTGATGCTTACTTCAACCATTGAAGTTTGCATATGCTTTTAGCATCCTTTGAATTAAAAAAACCCTTTGGACCGTGTCATGCACACGTCCTTGGTAACCATTCTATTAGAAGAACTTGTTTTGTTTATTCAACTATCACATAACAAAATTATATGTAGTGGTTGCTACATTAATCCGTCTAGACTAAATATCGCTATGAAAGATCAAATCTTGTCATAGTCAACCTTTGAACATTGTTGTGAACTCTTTCCCAATCATGTCGACTATTTCATAGATGTGCAACATCCATGTCTATTTCTTTATAGATCCAAACACAACTGTAAGGTCTTACACCTTTCTCGAGGGTCCTTCAAGTTCAAAACTTGACTTCTCGTGTATGGAACTATCACAGATTTATGGCTTCAAGCCATTTTATGGAGTCAGGGCCCATCATCGCTTCTTTGCATGTAGTATGTTCATTATTCTCAAATAATGATTCAACCCTCAAATCTTGGTATTTGATTGTTTACATGACCTACTTGGTTCAATAGGAACTTAGATCTCCGTGACCACAACCTTTGAGGCACGTGAGCCATGAGCATTGTTGCTGCCTCCGGGACACTTTTCGGCGCTGCGCAACTTTGCACATATAGCTAAGGTTCTTTTAACCTTATCAAAGTTCTATTGTCCTCCCACTTATCTATTCACGAAAAAATCCTTCTCAAAGAAACTTGACGTTCTAAGTGACAAAAACTTTTGTCTCTGATGTTATGGAGGATTACTTAACAGTTATTCGAAATAACATACAAAGACAGGTTCATCTGACTTTGGTTGCAAACATCTTTCTTATGCATAGCATACCAATGTTTAAGAAAGGACAACTTGGGTTTTATCCCAAACCATAACTTTATATGGTGTCATTTCAACAGATTATGATGGAGCTCTTTTCAGTGGAAAAACGGTAGTCTCTGAAGCTTTTAATCTTTAAAATATAATGGCAGTTTTATGAATTACACCTTCGATCTTACCATGTCAAACAAGGTTTAATTACATATCTCGAACGCTCCATACTCTTATGGTGTTTCGGGACATGGAAATCTACGGAACGATTCCTTAAATCTTAGGTATTATGCTAAACTTGTAACTCAAATATCTTCCTTTATGATCTTATCATAAACTATTTATATTCTTGTTACAATGATTTTTCACTTCATCTTGAAAATCTTTGAACTTTTCAAATGTTTCATACTTCATCCTTATTAAGTAAATATTCATATATTCACTCAAATTTTCAGAGGAAGCATATGAAGTTGAAATCCATCGCTCTTGACTACACATAATGGACTTCATACAACAATATGTACAAGTTCCAATAAGCTAGTCATTCATTCCCTTTTGGCCTATGAACGAAGTTTTAATTATCTCTAGGAAAGTTTCACAAGCGTCATTTGATCAAAAATCAAAAGACTCCAAAATTCCATCCACATGGAGTTTCTTCATGTTTTCTTTCCAATATAATTTAAACGACGATGTCACTTCCTAAGTGATATTTCAATCAATTTGTCTTTCGACATTTTTAGCACTAGTTTTATGGATGTGATTTCTCCAACGAGATTTGTAAATCATCCATCTTTTATGGATTACGGCAATTAGTTGAACAACCCTTTTGTTCCTGATAAAACAAATCTTGAAGGCAAGCTTTGATGTTTAACGAGCAACACAATAACCCTTTATTTGTTCTCGATGAACATCATCACATATTCTTTTGCTAGTTACTTAGGCCATTGTAGTTCATGAATTCTGTTGTTTCGTATGATGATTCATACCAACAAATTTAGTATCAAATACTTAAGAACCACATTGTTTAACAAGCAAAGAATATAGCCATAACACGTATATCCGTTATATACCTAAATTGAACAATTCTAGTCTTTTCTTTTCTGCCATATATTTATGAGATTCTCTTTCAGTATTTTTATTTTCTGTTTGAAAGAATCTATCAACATCAACAGTGGAGCCATACACATGACACATAGTCCAAAGCATGTATAGTTAAATACCAATGTCTTTGGACTTGCACTTTTGAAGTAGATTACCATCATCAAATGTTTGGTGTTCTTTCAAATTCCTTTCTTTAGTAATCTCTTGGTGTAGTAAACATTTTACCTACATCAAATATTCACCCTTCTCATGGAATTATTCATGATCAAGCTACTTTAGCTTATAATGGTGAATCGCGAGTATAATGTTGCTCTCCAAAACCTTTTGGAGGTTTAGGACAACTAGTGTCTCCAACCTTTTGCAAATTCTCATCAAATATGAGAACATGACTTTTGCCATATTATACTCTATCATGTTGTAACCAAAACTTCGTTTCAGATATCACAATATCTTCCACACATCATGGTTTCTGAAACAACTCTTTCAGATCCTAGATAACCTTGATATTAAGACAATCCTTTGAATATCAAGAATCATGGAGACAAACATGATACTCATACACTAACTCTTGGAATTGTCACTCTTGTTTTAATACCAATTATTAAAGTTCATGGAGTAACCGGAACTTACTGAAAGTTTGCAATAGGACTTTTAAACTTTAGATTAACACTTCAAAACAATACGATACCAGTTCGTAAAGTAACTAACCAGAATTCTATAGTTCTATCATCTCAATTAAATCTAAGAGCAAGGTGGTAAACGGATGCCAATGACTACAACAGCTATGCAAATTTACTTTGATTTAATTTATGATAAATAGTGTTCAACTTTTAATCATATTGGCGTTGAACTCCCACTCAAAACAATATCCCTCACATTGTTTTAGTGATCACACGAACCAAATCCACCACATCAAAACCGATCATCACGAGAGTTGATGTAGCTTCAATGGCGAACAATCAACATGTTCATCATATCTACTATATGACTCATGCTTTACCTTTCGGTTATCTGTGTTCCGAGACCATGTCTGTACATGCTAGGCTCGTCAAGATCAAACCTTAGCTTCCGCATGAGCAAATCTGGCTTGCTCACGTTGTATACACTCGTAGAATCTAACACACCCGATCATCACGTGGTGCTTCGAAACAACGAGCTTTAGCAACGGTGCTTACTAAGGATGAACACTTTAAGACTTGAAATTGTGTGCTTGAGGGATCATCTTATAATGCTACCGTCGTAAACTAAGCAATACAAGATCCATAAAAGGATTAACATCACATGCAATTCATAATATGTGATATGATATGGCCTTTCTTCTTGTGCTTCCGATCTCCATCTTCAAGAACAAACATGATCTCCATCATCACCGGTGTGGCGTCAAGGTCAATGGCGCCGCTTCATGGTTGTCGTCCACTAGCATCAACTATTACAACTTCTTTGAATAGACATGCAGGTCTTAACGGAATTTAAAAGACAACCATATGGCTCCTGCCGGTTGCCAACTTACAATAAGGTACATTGCATACATCATATACAATCACAATCATGGCCATATCACATCACAACACACCCCTGCAAAAGAAAGTTAGACGCCTCTAATTTTCTTTGCATGTTTTACGTGGTTTGGGGCTTTCAATAAGTGTCATTCTAACTTACGAACAAGAACCACAACATTGATACTAATATTGTCAATCACCCGTTGTAAATTGAATCTTAACTATGTTGGGAGAAACAGGCACCCGCAAAGCCACTTATGCAATACAAGTTGCATGTCAAGCGTGGAGCAAGTCTCATGAACGATGTCATGTAAGGTGAGCCCGGGCCGCTTCATCCCACCATCCCACAAGATGCAAAGTACACAAGAAGCAATCGACAACAAAAGCATCAACGCCCACAATGACCATTATGTTCTACTCGTGCAACAGATCTACATATAGACACGGCTCTGATACCACTGTAGGGGTTCGTAGCATGGAAAACAAAAAATTTCTACCGCATGCACACAAACAAGCCAAGATCTATCTACTAGATTGTAGCAACGAGTCGATAGAGGAACTCACCCTCGAAGATTCCAAAGCGGTTAACGAGAGCAGATTCTCGTGGGTGATGTAGTCGTACACTTGCCGATCTCAAGATCGCGTAGACGATCCTTCCGGCGCTGTGTTCCGGCAGCGCTCCCACAGTCGGCCACACGTTCGGTACTCGATGAAGACCTTCCTCTCCCTTGTTCCAGCAGGCAGCGGAGGTTGTAGCACTCTCCTCGTGATTCCGGCAGCACAACGGCGTGGTACCGGAAGTAGAGGGAAGATCTCGCAGGGCTTCGCCTTAAGCCGGAGCGAGTATGGTGGACTATGAGAGAGCCTTGGAGATCTAGGGTTTAGAGGCACCAAGTAGAGGGAGCTAGGCTGGTGGCTAGGGCAAGGGGATTGCCCCAAGTCGGCGGCTTGGGCAAACCCTAGGGTGGCGGCGACTTTGGTGGAGGCCGGCGGCTAGGGTTAGGTTTAGAGGAGAGAGGTGTTGGGGTGCTAGGAGGGGCAGCCCTGCCCCTCCTTATATAGGTGGAGGGGGCGCGCCAGGGGAGGGGAGTCCCTCCCCAACTCGGTTTCCCAAGGGGGCCGGCGGTGGAGGGGAGGAACTCCTCCCCAACTCGGTTTCCACCTTCCCCTCCACTTCCCAAAATAGTCGTTTGACTTTTCAAATTGGCGTTTGACTTTTCAAACTAGGATTTGATTAAACCCTTTATTTTGTTCAGCAATGACACCTAGTACATGATGCATCATTCCAACTTGGTATGACACATTCATGTACCCTTCCCCTTCGGAGTGCCGGACATTCTGGAACCTTCTAGAACATTCCCGATGAAAACACCTGAACCATTCTCCAACCCCGAAATAGGACTTTCCTTATATGAATCTTATTCTCTGGACCATTCCGGATCTCCTCATCATTCCATAACTACTCAACAACATCGAATCCTTAAGTGTGTCTCCCTACGGTTCGTGAATTATGCGGACATGACCGAGACACTTCTTCGATCAATAACCAATAGAGGAATCTAGAAATTCATATGGCTCCCACATATTTCTACGATTACTTTGCGATCGAATGAACCACTTACATATGATACCAATTTCCCTTTGTCTCACGATAGTTTAATTATCCGAGGTTTTGATCGTCGGTATCTCTGCATACCTAGTTCAACCTCGTTACCGATAAGTACTCTTTTCTCGTTCCCGTGATATGTGATCCCTCGTGAGCCAGTCACATGCTTTCAAGCTAATTGGATGACATTCCACCGAGAGGGCCCAGAGTATATCTATCCGTCATATGGATGGACAAATCCCACTCTTGATCCATGTGCCTCAACCCATACTTTCCGAACACTCAATGCCACCTTTATAGCCACCCAGTTACGGTGTGGTGTTTGATGTCATCAAAGCATCCTTTCGGTGATGGTGATTAACATGATCTCATGGTCGAAGGAATTAGGTTACTATGTATCAGAAAGCTTATAGCAAATGAACTATATTAAATGACTTGATCTTTATTCTATGCTTAACTATAGGAGTATGTCCATCACATCATTCTCCTAATGATATGACCCTGTTGTTAATAACATCTCTGTGTTCATGATCAGGAAACCATGATCATATATTAACCAACAATCTAGTTTAACAAGAGGCTTTACTAGGGACTCTTTTATGTTTACAAATCACACAAGTATCAATGTTTCCTATTAATACAATTATAGCATGGTATGTAAACATTTATCATAAGTATGAAGATCTGATAATAACCACTTTATCATTGCCTCTTGGGCATATCTCCAACAATGGCACCAAAGTTTCTTATGATATTATGTATCATATGTGGCACATTTGGATTTTCTTTGGATCTTCATTGTGTGACTAGTTATGTGCGTAAAGTCGAGCTCAGAACATATGTGCATGATGTAATTATGAGTATTCGCTTTATGTTGCAGGACTAGAGTGTAACATTCCAAAAATACTAAGCTTGGATCATCAAGCATTAGTCATCAACATTTAGGGTTAACAAAAACTTTTCTAAAATAAAATTATGAATGCATGCATATGTGTATGCATGGATTTTGCAATTCTTTGGAACCACCTTGTTTGATTGTTTCATTGCTTGTAAAATGTTTCTTAGGTGAAATAAACATCATCTAAAACATATCCCACACTTTTCCTAAAGACAAGTACATCAAAACAAATATATTAAAGGAATGGTCACTTTGACCAATTTAACTCCCATGCCTACTTTGGCTGTCTCAAACTTTCAAAACCTAACAGAAACTTTTCTGGATCTTTGCACCCCTTGAATGTACTCATAACAAGGTATCAAGGCCCACTTTGTGATCATCCAGAAACTTTCAAATACATAGTTTAAATGACAATTCAAAATTGAATCTTTATCATAGGGGAAGATCCCACTTTTTCAAAAACCACTCAAACAAGCTCAACTTTCAAAACCCAAGCATCTGCAAACTCACCAGCACTAACCTAGCAAACCCACCAAAAATCTTTTCAAAATTCAATACTTGAATTCATGGGGCCATTTCATCAAACAGGTTGCAGACACAAATCAAACAAACATCAAACACTATAGTGTGCAGTAAAACTGGCCTAACTTGTTCCCTATTTAGCTCACAACCAGCTCAGTAGATCATCTAGGAAGATTAACCAAGCACTAGCACCACTGTGAGCTTGCCATTGCCATCAATGGTGAACAGCCGAGCACACCCATGTCACCCCCATGTCGACAGCAAGCTAGGAGGAGACACAAGCCTAGCCAGCATGTCTGGGAGGCAGCCCACCATCCACCGCCACTCCCTGTCCATCGCTTGAACCTTGCCAACCACTGGACAACACGCACGGACCGCGCCCCGACCGCCAGCAACCATGCCGAGCGTGCGCCAGAGCGCCACCCTCGACCGAAGCCCACAGACCGTGCGCCGCCCTCACCACGTGCATACACAATCCCCACCGACCCAGGAGACCGCCAGACATCCCCGTTCGCCGCCCCGTGACGCACAGCCACCGCTCGCCGTCGAAGACGCCGCCTCTGCCGCTCAGAGCGTCGCATGTTCCAGACCAAGCCGCACCGCCCCACGCCTCAAAACCATGTCGTTGAGAATCGCCAGGGAACACCGCACCGTCCCCTACCATCGCCCATGCCAATAGCCGCCTGTAACATCGCCCCCGACGAGCTCACCATGCGCCCCGTCGGTTCCCTCGCTCGACTATAAATAGAGGCCACCCCCGCTCGATTTCTTCACACCATCTCACTCCCCTCTTGTCCCTGATCATGCCACACCGTCCCCGGAGCAAGGCGAGCACCACCTCGCCGGAATTTTACCGGAGCCCGCCGCCTCTGGAGAAGAAGGGAGTCATCGATTTCGTCCACCCCAGGAGCTGCTGCGACCACCCCTGAGTTCGCCGTCGTCGACTTTGTCGTTCGCCCGCCTCGCCGACCCTCTCCAGCACCCCGGTGAGCCCCCAGTAACCCTCACTGGCCACGCTAGGTTTGTTTCTCGCTGGTGTTGTCTCGCGTCGACGATGACTCCCAGCCGTTGGATTAGAATCAGATCGAATAACCCACGTTGCCCCGTACCGCTTGGCCCCTCCCTGTCTCACTGGCAAGTGGGGACACCCATTTAAGCAGCCCGCGGGGGCACTGCGCTTAGCAGGCCGGCCCAGTAACTTTTCCCGCGCAGCCCAGTGATTTGAATTAAACCTTTTTCTTTTTAATTCAAACACACTTCTGTACCCATTTTCAAAAATCAATCCAAATCGATTAAGTGCACCAAATTGAATGAAACCAATTTTGCTGGAAAGGTCTGTGAATGCTGAATCCAAGCCCGTTGGATTCAAGTCATTTGGGTCTATAGATCATCCATGGTAAAAATAACAAGGCAGAAGCTTTTCTGCATTCAAACATTTTTCAAATTTAAACCATAATAGCTTTTGAGTTTATTCCAACTCTCAAAAATCACATTTAACCATACCTTTACGAATATATAAAAATATATAGGTTTACTTGCAGAAATAATGTTCAAGTAATAAAAGAATGCTACATAGGCATTTCTAGTCATGATATTTAAATAAAATAAAAGGGTAAAACCTTATTAAATTGTGACACCACTTTAAATCACATTCCCTTGGACTAAAATTTGTAGTGATGACATGTGTCAACATGATCCCATGTTTGGGTTGGAGAATATTAAATCTTAAGTAGTTTTTCAATGAGTAGAAATTACTTTTCTAAAAATAAAAGGAATTAAACCAAGCCTTAACCTTGTAATGTTAGAGATGATGCTAGATCATCTATAGGACCCTTGTGTGTGATGATTGCAAGTAGTTAAGTATTGTTTGGTGATTGTGTACCTCGTATTTATTCATAGACGCTAGTACCGACCAAGGATACGAGGAGGAAGGAGGATACTACGAAGAAGAAGCCGAGGAGAACTTCAACCACTGCTCTACACAAGGCAAGCCTAATGCTACTAGTTGAATGTGCAAGCTAACACTTGCAACTTAGCAAGCTTATATTGACATGGATGCAAGCTAACACTTGCAAGATACTTTACCTATGAAAGCAAATACTTGTTTGTTACCATGCCTACTATATGCTTTAAGCATATATGATCATACCCACTTGATAAACCAATCCTAGTTTTATTTGCAAGCTTCTTACTTTATTTATTTATCAAAGCTTACTTAGAGTTTACTTAAGAGTTTGGTAGATACTAGAACATTATCTGAAAGTTGCATAAAGAGCATAAAATTTGGCCTAAGATTAGACACCTTGATATCATCCTGAGATATAAGGTTATACATAGTTGAAACTCCCCTAGTTTACCACCCCTCATTAGTACTCACCCCCACTTGTAGATGCTAGTGCTAAGCATAAAACTTGATCAACTTTAGATGGGAATACTTGGTGGAAAAATGGTTATGAAAACCTTGGAATGATGGACCATTCTATTGAAATGTTTTGGACATGTGTTTCTGAACACCTGATGATTTTGGTGATGAAAAAGTTGAGGCATGAGCCTTAGCCCTTTTATAAAACTGATGGTTGTCTCGATGCGATACCGTTCCAATTTTATCGTACAACCACAATACCCGAATATTGGGTAGGGCTTGACTGGAATCTTATATACCTTAGTATTAGCTCCCTCACGGCCAAGGTCTGAGCTGAGGCTACCTTGTGAAGATTGTCCACCTGTGCAGTACCCAAGATGACAGTTGGTCATGGTTGGGATTCCAAACTCACAGGAGAGGTGCTTATACTAGGGCGTGTAATGGAAAGGTTAGGATTGATTATCCGCATACTGAGTATGGTGAATTCAGGATTTGTTCCTAACGGATGTATCAAATGTTGTGGTGAAAGTGTACAATCTCTGCAGAGTGTCAAACTATTCGAATAGCCGCGTCCGCGGTTATGGACAGTTGGAGTGGGCATACTGTTCCCCCGTCAGACTTTTCAAAAATTGACTTGTGAAATGAATTGAGACTTTGACTTGACCACAATAGAGTTGTGACATGAGTTACAAGATCCCACTTAGGAGTTATAAAATTGTGACTAGCTTTGGAACTTAGTAGAGATAAATTTGGCTTTTGCAAAACAACCCTAGAGCCTAGTGTCCTATTATCCAAAAAACCCTTTACCTATTAGTATTAGTTTGCGAGTACTTAAAGAGTACTCATGGCTTTGTCCCTGGCTATTCCCATGGCCAGACTATGAAGAGGAGTACCTGGAAGATGGACCCCAGGAAGGTTACGACAACTAGGATCATCTCCCATCGTCAGCATTGCCTGTGACCCCGAAGATGGAGCTTCGCCTACACTACCGTTATTATTACGTATTCCGCTGCTTGATGTTGTATTAAGAACGGGATCATGAGATCCCTATTCGTGTAAGAACTTACGTATCGTTTGTAATGGATGATGTACTATGATATCCAATTCTGTTATATCTCGCAAAAATGGTAATCCTGGGATTGCGAGGTATGGCATAACAGACATCTGGGATTTAAAATCCAGGTGTTGACAAGTTGGTATCAGAGCCATCCTGACCATAGGAGACCCTAGTTAGACTGGACGTTTGAACCAAAAACTTAGTTTCAAAACCAAAGAAAACAAATATTTACAAAAACTTATTCTCATTCTTATCTCTTTGATTCTTTCATAAAAATTCATGTTCCTCAAAAAACTCTTGCAAAATGCATAAAATTTGGAAACACTTGATAACATTGCTAACCTACTCATCCTCTATTTTTATAGATGGACGTGAAGTACAGCAAGTTTTACCAACTTGGGAATGGAGGAGACCTTATCTTTGAGAGGGATTTGGACCAGCTTTCGGAACTTCTGGAGCGTCCACACCCCGAGTTCTTCGGAGCTCAGCTCAATGATCAAGGAGGAGAAGACCTGCAGTGGCTAATTGTTGCAAGTCTCCGAGGAAAGATTGAACCTCCCACTACGGAGGGAATTCAGTTTACCTTGAGGGAAAACAACTGGCTCGATGGACTTGCCAGAGCAATGCAGGAAGCTCTTTCCCGTCTGTGTGGGCAGAGCATCAATCAGATCAAGGGTACTCGCTTTGAGTTTTGCCCAAGGCGTGATGCAAATGGACAACCCCTGGAAGCCCCATACCACCCCGAGCTGAAGACTCAATTGGACCACCTCAGCTTCATGATGTACGATCGTCAGCAGGAGTTGTACAACTGCCGTGACTACTCCAACCACAAGTCGGCCATCATCAAGACGAAAGATTAGACCATCGCCATGCTAGCAAAGGATCGCAAGTCTCGCCGCCGTCAGCTCGACAAGAAGGAGTGCATCATTGCCCGTCTTCGCCACTGCATCTCATCTTTGGAGGAGACCATCCACGAGAGAGACATGCAGTTGGAGGAAAGGGAGAATGCCAGAGAGGATCTTCGTGGAGACCCTTACTCCTATCTCAGCGATGACGATGATTTTCTGGAGGATCAGGCCATGGACTTCTTCACCGATGAGGATGATTTCGCCTTCATCGATGATGATGAAGATGATGAAGCCACAGACTCCTAGGAATAGTGGCACTTGAGCACTAGCGTAGTGAGTAGTATTCGGTCCCTCTGTATCGTAGTTTCCATAATGGTTCTTAAAACCATCTGCTTTTCTTTGTTGTGGTGTGTGTTGTACCATGTGCTATGAATGAATGAATGAAAAAGCAAGTTGCTAGAAAAATCTGAGTCAAACCTTTAAAAACTTTTCAAAATCCCTGAAACCTTAGAAATTTCCCTCTTTTCTCATCATCCATCTAATCTTCAGATGCCACGCGGAGGAAGTGGTTCATCCCCGGACCCGATGTTGCAGATTCTGCAAATGTTGACTTCTGACCGCGAAGCTGAAAGAGCGGAACGTCAAGCCAACCTAGCCACCCTGTAGCAGATAGCCCAGCTAGCCCACAACAACCAAGGCCACGGAAATCAGGACAACCATGGATCTAAGCTCAAGAATTTCCAGAACACAAACCAACCTATTTTCACTAAGTCCGAAGAGCCCCTAGACGCCGATGATTGGCTGCAAACCATGGAAAATAACCTAGAAGTCGTCGGAGTGGAAGCCAACGAGAAAGTTCTGTTTGCCACCCATTATCTAGCCGGAGATGCCAGGGCATGGTGGAACAGTGTTCGTGCAATGACCGGAGGCCAGATGATGACCTAGGAGGAATTCAAGGTCAAGTTTAGCAAAACTCATGTGCCACCGGGTTTGATCAAGAGAATGAGAGACGAGTTCAGAGAGCTAAAGCAAGGAAGGATGACTGTAGTGGAATACCGTGACAAATTTTTGTCATTAGCTAGGTATGCCCCGGATGAAATAGACACTGATGCCAAGAAGAAAGAAAGATTCCTGAATGGTCTGCATGATGAGATGCAGACGGTATTAGTCAATATCCCCTTTGCGGATATTGAAGCCCTTGTCGACTCCGCTATCCAGATGGAAGGAAGGATCAACCAGGCCAATGAGAACCACAAGCGTCGCATGATGCATCAGCCAGGAACCCATCAGACCCCAAAGTATCGCCCCAACCCATCTCCGGGATTTGCCCCAAGAACCAACAGACCCCCGATGAACCGTCCAACCTACCCCAACCGTGGAAACCCTAGACCCGGAGGAAATCACAACAACCCTGGCAACTCTAGCAATTTCAACCGTGCCCCACCCAAGTTCAACAACAACAATGCTACTGCCAACACCAACACTGCCCCTAGGACTGGAAGTAATGCTGTGCCTATCGCAGCCAAGGACAAGTCACAAGTGACTTGTTATGACTGTGGAAATAAAGGCCACTATTCCAACGAGTGCCCCAACAAGAAGAATGCTACATCCCCCAATGCCAATGCCCCAGCTCAGCAGCAGCGTCGTGTTCAGCCCGGAAGGAGATTTGCCCTAGGGAATTCACTCAACCGCAATGGCCGTCTTTTTCTCATGCATGCTGAAGAAGCTCAGGAAGCGCCAGACGTCGTGCTGGGTATGTTTTCTGTTAATTTAGTACTTGCACGAGTGTTGTTTGACTCTGGTGCATCGCATTCATTTTTCACCGAAGAATTTGCATGCATTAGTAAAATTCAACCAACCAAATTGAAGCATGTGATGATTGTGAAAATTCCCGGATCAACCACAAAGGCTAGGAAAATTTGCAAAGCCGTCCCTATCCGAATCCATGGCATAGATTTTTATGCAAATCTTATAGTACTCGGAACTAAAGGCTTGGAAGTAGTACTAGTAATGGATTGTATGTCCAAACATAAAGGATTGATTGATTGTGCCAAGAAAGCCATAACCATGACCAGTACCGCCGGAATATCAGTCGAGCATATATCTGAAACCTTACCTCGTCAATTTAAATGCAACAAGAGTATAGCCCAACCTACCATTGACCAAGTCCGGATAGTCTGTGAATACCCCGATGTATTTCCAGATGTTTTTCCCGGTATGCCCCCAGATCGGGATATCGAGTTTATCATTGAACTAATCCCCGGAACAGGACCCATAGCCCAGAGACCCTATAGTATGAACCCGTCAAAGCTCGCAGAACTGAAGAAGCAACTGGATTCCATGTTGGAAATTGGATTAATTCAACCAAGTGCGTCCCCATGGAGATCACCTGTCTTGTTTGTGGACAAGAAGGATGGAGGTAACCGTTTGTGTACGGATTATCGCAAGTTGAATGATGTCACCATTAAGAACAAGTACCCCTTGCCCAAAATAGAAGATTTGTTTGATCAGTTGACCGGTGCCAAAGTGTTTTCTAAGATTGATCTTAGGACTGGTTATCATTAACTCAAAATTCGTGCAGAGGATATTCCAAAGACTGCCTTTACCACCAGATATGGACTATACGAGTATACAGTCATGTCTTTCGAATTAACCAATTCCCCCGGTTATTTCATGAACCTCATGAATAAGATTTTTATGGACTTCCTGGATAAGTTTGTCGTTGTTTTCATTGATGACATTCTGATTTATTCCAAATCATAAGAAGAACATGAGCTACACATAAGGACAATTCTTGGAACCCTTAGAGAGCATCAGTTGTATGCCAAGTTTAGAAAATGTGAATTCTGGTTACAGGAGGTAGAATTCCTCGGTCACATTGTATCAGCCGGAGGAATTGCCGTTGACCCTACCAAAGTGAAAGATGTAGAAGATTGGCAAGCCCCAACCACTCAAACCCAAGTTCGTGCATTTCTCGGATTGGCGGGATATTACCACAAATTCGTAGAAGGATTCTCGAGTATCGCCCGACCCATGACCCAATTGCTTAAGAAGGACAAGAAGTTTGAATGGACAGCCAAGTGTGAAGCGAGTTTTCAAGAACTCAAGAGGAGATTGATATCAGCCCCAATCTTAATCATGTCGGATATCACGAAGCCCTTCGATGTGTATTGTGACACATCCAAGATTGGTCTCGGATGTGTGATAATGCAAGAAGGAAAAGTTATATCTTATCTATCCCGACAATTGAAACAACATGAGAAAAATTACCCAACCCATGACCTCGAACTCGCAGCCGTAGTTCTAGCCCTAAAGACATGGAGACATTACCTGATGGGAAATCGTTGTGAGATTTATTCGGATCACAAGAGCCTAAAGTATATATTCACTCAGAAGGAGCTGAATATGAGGCAGAGAAGATGGATTGAGCTAATCAAGGATTACGACCTGGACATTCACTATCACCCTGGTAAAGCCAACGTAGTAGCCGATGCCCTTAGCAGATTGCCGTGCCGCTTGAACTCCATGATTTTGAAGGAGAAACCAAGTTTGCACAAAGAGATGGAAGATTTTCGAATGGAATTCGTAAGTGAAGGATTTTTGGCTAGCATAGAACTTCAGCCCACTTTGATCAGTCAGATTAAAGAGGCGCAGAAGGGAAATGCTAGTATCGACGGAATCAAGCGTCGTATCGGTACAGGCAAAGTACCCAGATTCACCGAAGACGAAGGAGTTTTGTGGTACAAAGGACGCCTTTGTGTACCCGCAGATTCTGAGTTGAAAGAAGTTATTTTAAAGGAGGCTCATGATACTCTTTATTCTATACATCCCGGAGGAACTAAGATGTATCAAGATTTAAAAGAGCAATTTTGGTGGCATAAGATGAAGAGGGAAATCGGAAGCTATATCGCCAAGTGTGATATATGTCAGCGAGTCAAGGCCGGACATCAAAGACCCGCTGGATTGTTGCAACCTTTGCAGATTCCGGAATGGAAATGGGATTCTGTAGGAATGGACTTTATCACTGGACTGCCTACTTCTAGTAGGGGAAATGACTCTATCTAGGTCATAGTGGACAGATTGTCCAAAGTCGCCCATTTCTTGCCCGTCAAAACCACATATCAGAGTTCGAAGCTAGCGGAGTTATACATCGCTAGAATCGTTAGTTTGCACGGAGTCCCTAAGAACATTGTATCAGATCGAGGAATGCAGTTTACCTCGAGATTTTGGAAGAAAGTCCAAGAAGGTTTAGGAACCCGCTTAGATTTTAGTACCGCGTATCACCCTCAGACAGATGGACAAACAGAGCGAGTAAATCAAATACTCGAAGATATGCTGAGAGCATGTGTGTTAGAATATGGATCCAAGTGGGAAGACTGTCTGCCGTTTGCAGAATTTTCCTACAACAACAGTTACCAAGCCAGTTTGCAAATGGCCCCATTTGAGTTCATGTACGGAAGGAAGTGTCGTACCCCTTTGAACTGGTCGGAAGTAGGAGAGAGTCAGATTTTTGGACCCGACATCCTACGAGAAGCAGAAGAGAAGGTTCACAAGATTCGTGAGCACCTCAAGACCGCCCAATCCCGACAGAAGAGTTACGCCGACAAGAGACGTAGAGACCTCGCCTTCAACATAGGAGATTTTGTTTATCTGAAAGTGTCTCCATTGAAGGGAATGCAGCGTTTCCAACTCAAAGGAAAGTTAGCCCCCAGATATATCGGACCTTTCAAAATTCTGAACCGTCGAGGAGAAGTATCGTATCAATTGGAGCTACCCGAAGAGATGTCAGCAGTGCACAATGTGTTCCATATCTTGTTACTTTGCAAGTGTCTCGAAGTCCCCGAGAAGACCGAAGTGTTCAAAAATATCGATCACCGGACTATAGAGATCAACGATGACCTGACTGTCCCGAAGTACCCATCCGTATTTTTGAAGAAGCTTTTCGAACTACCCGAACCCGAAGCATCAAGTTTCTCAAGATTCAGTGGAGCAACCACACAGAAGAGGAAGCTACCTGGGAGCGCGAAGATCACATCAGGACGGAGTTTCCCGATCTCTTCAAATCCTAGGTAATCTTTTCGTCCTTTTTCAAATCTCGGGATGAGATTTTGTTTAAGGCGGGAAGGTTTGTAACATCCCAAAAATACTAAGCTTGGATCAGCAAGCATTAGTCATCAACATTTAGGGTTAACAAAAACTTTTCTAAAATAAAATTATGAATGCATGCATATGTGTATGCATGGATTTTGCAATTCTTTAGAACCACCTTGTTTGATTGTTTCATTGCTTGTAAAATGTTTCTTATGTGAAATAAACATCATCTAAAACATATCCCACACTTTTCCTAAAGACAAGTAAATCAAAACAAATATATTAAAGGAATGGTCACTTTGACCAATTTAACTCCCATGCCTACTTTGGCTGTCTCAAACTTTCAAAACCTCACAGAAACTTTTCTGGATCTTTGCACCCCTTGAATGTACTCATAACAAGGTATCAAGGCCTACTTTGTGATCATCCAGAAACTTTCAAATGCATAGTTTAAATGACAATTCAAAATTGAATCTTTATCATATGGGAAGATCCCACTTTTTCAAAAACCACTCAAATAAGCGCAACTTTCAAAACCCAAGCATCTGCAGACTCACCAGCACTAACATAGCAAACCCACCAAAAATCTTTTCAAAATTCAAAACTTGAATTCATGCGGCCATTTCATCAAACAGGTTGCAGACACATATCAAACAAACATCAAACACTATAGTGTGCAGTAAAACTGGCCTAACTTGTTCCCTATTTAGCTCACAACCAGCTCAGTAGATCATCTAGGAAGATTAACCAAGCACTAGTACCACTGTGAGCTTGCCATTGCCATCAATGGTGAAAAGCCGAGCAAACCATGTCACCCCCATGTCGACAGCAAGCTAGGAAGAGACACAAGCCTAGCCAGCATGTCTGGGAGGCAGCCCACCGTCCACCGCCACTCCCTGTCCACCGCTCGAACCTTGCCAACCACTGGACCACATGCATGGACCGCGCCCCGACCGCCAGCAACCATGCCGAGTGTGCGCCAGAGCGCCACCCTCGACCGAAGCCCACAGACCGCGCGCCGCTCTCACCGCGTGCATACACAATCCCCACCGACCCAGGAGACCGCCAGACATCACCGTTCGCCGCCCCGTGACGCACAGCCACCGCTCTCCGTCGAAGACGCTGCCTCTGCCGCTCAGAGCGTCGCATGTTCCAGACCAAGCCGCACCGCCCCACGCCTCAAAACCATGTCGTTGAGAATCGTCAGGGAACACCGCACCGTCCCCTACCATCGCCCATGCCAATAGCCGCCTGTAACATCGCCCCCGACGAGCTCACCGTGCGCCCCGTCGGTCCCCTCGCTCGACTATAAATAGAGGCCACCCCCGCTCGATTTCTTCACACCATCTCACTCCCCTCTTGTCCCTGATCATGCCACACCGTCCCCGGAGCAAGGCGAGCACCACCTCGCCGGAATTTCACCGGAGCCCGCCGCCTCTGGAGAAGAAGGGAGCCATCGATTTCGTCCACCCCAGGAGCTGCCGCGACCACCCCTGAGTTTGCCGTCGTCGACTTCATGGTTCGCCCGCCTCGCCGACCCTCGCCAACATGTCAACACCCGGATTTTTCAATCCTAGATGCCTGTTATGCCATACATCGCAATCCCAGGATTACCATTTTTGCGAGACATAACAGAATTGGATACCATAGTACATCATCCATTACAAACGATACATAAGTTCTTACACAAATAGGGATCTCATGATCCAGTTCTTAATACAACATCAAGCAGCGGAATACGTAATAATAACGGTAGCGTAGGCAAAGCTCCATCTTCGGGGTCACAGGCAATGCTGACGATGGGAGATGATCCTAGTTGTCGTAACCTTCCTGGGGTCCATCTTCCAGGTACTCCTCTTCATAGTCTGGCCATGGGAATAGCCAGGGACAAAGCCATGAGTACTCTTTAAGTACTCGCAAACTAATACTAATAGGTAAAAGGGGGTTTTTGGATAATAGGACACTAGGCTCTAGGGTTGTTTTGCAAAAGCCAGATTTATCTCTACTAAGCTCCAAAGATAGTCACAATTTTATAATTCCTAAGCGGGAAATTGTATTTCATATCACAACTCTGTTGTGGTCAAGTCAAAGTCTTAGTTCATTTCATAGGTCATTTTGAAAAGTCTGACGGGGGAACAGTATGGCCACTCCAACTGTCCATAACCGCGGACACGGCTATTCGAATAGTTTGACACTCTGCAGAGATTGTACACTTTCACCACAACATTCGATACATACGTCAGGAACAAGTCCTGAATTCACCATACTCAGTATGCGGATAATCAATCCTAACCTTTTGATTACACGCCCTAGTATAAGCACCTCTCCTGTGAGTTTGGCCTCCCAACCATGACCAACTATCATCTTGGGTACTGCACAGGTGGACAATCTTCACAAGGTAGCCTCAGCTCAGACCTTGGCCGTGAGGGAACTAATACTAAGGAATATAAGTTTCCATTCAAGCCCTACCCAATATTCGGGTATTGTGGTTGTACGATAAAATTGGAATGGTCTCGCATCTAGACAACCATCAGTTCTATAAAGGGCTAAGGCTCATGCCTCAACATTTTTATCACCAAAATTCTCAAGTGTTTGGAAACACATGTCCAAAACATTTCAATAGAACGATCCATCATTCCAAGGTTTTCATAACCATTTTTCCACCAAGTATTCCCATCTAAAAGTTGATCAAGTTTTTATGCTTAGCACTAGCATCTACAGGTGGGGGTAGTATTAATGAGGGGTGGTAACTAGTGGAGTTTCAACTAAGTACAACCTCATGTCTCAGGCTGATGTCAAGGTTTCTAACTTAGGCCAAATTTTATGCTCTTTATGCAACCTTCAGCATCTTTCCAAAATCTACCAGTCACTTAAGTAAACTCTAAGTAAGCTTTGATAAAGAAATAGCGTAAGGAGCTTGCACTAAACTAGGATTGGTTTATCAAGTGGGTATGATCACATATGCTTAAGGCATATAGTAGTCATAGAACAAGTATGGGTTTGTTGCATCAGTAGGGTCTCTTGCAAGGGTACTTGCATAGGTCAACTTGACTAGTAAGGCTTGCATAGGTATAGTATCAGCTTGCATCAATATCAGTATAAGCTTGCTAAAGTAGAGTGTCTTGCAAGTTTTAGCTTGCCTTGTGCAGAGCAGTGGTTGAAGTTCTCCTCGGCTTCTTCTTTGTAGTATCCTCCTTCCTCCTCGTATCCTTGGTCGGTACTAGCGTCTATGAATAAATACGAGGTACATAATCACCAAACAATACTTAACTACTTTCAATCATCACACACAGGGGTCCTATGGATGATCTAGCATCATCCCTAATATTACAAGGTTAGGTCTTGATTTAAATCCTTTTATTTTTAGAAAAGTAATTTCTACTCATTGAAAAACTACTTAAGATTTTATATTCTCCAAACCCAACATGGGATCATGTTGACACATGTCATCACCACATATTGTAGTCCATGGGAATGTGATTTAAAGTGGTGTCACAATTTAATAAGGTTTTACCCTTTTATTTTAATTAATTAAAGTGGCTAGAAATGCTTATGTAGCATTCTTTTATTACTTGAACATTATTTCTGCAAGTAAACCTATATATTTTTATATATTCTGAAAGGTATGGTTAAATGTGATTTTTGAGAGTTGGAATCAACTCAAAAGCTATTGTGGTTTAAATTTGAAAAATGTTTGAATGCAGAAAAGTTTCTGCCTTGTTATTTTTACCATGGGTGATCTACAGATCCAAATGACTTGAATCCAACGGGCTTGGATTCAGCATTCATAGACCTTTCCAACAAAATTGGTTTCATTCAATTTGGTGCACTGAATCGATCTGGGTTGATTTTGAAGTTGGGTATAGAAGTGTGTTTGAATTGAAATAGAAAAAGGTTTAATTTGAATAACTGGGCTGCGCGGGAAAAGTTACTGGGCCAGCCTGCTAAGCGCAGTGCTCCCGCGGCTGCTTAAGTGGGTGTCCCCACTCGTCAGTGACACGGGGCTGGGTGAAGCGGTATGGGGCGACGTGGATCGTTCGATCTAGTTCTAATCTAACGGCTGGGAGTCATCTTCGATGCGAGACAACTCCGGCGAGAACGAAACCTAGCGCGGCCAGTGAGGGTCGCTGGGGGATCACCGGGGTGCTGGCGAGGGTCGGCGAGACGGGCGCACGACAAAGTCGATGACGGCGAACTCAGGGGTGGTCGCGACAGCTCCTGGGGCGGCTCCAATCGCTGGCTCCCTTCTTCTCCGGCAGCGGCAGGCTCCAGTTAAATTCCGGCGAGGTGGTGCTCGCCTTGCTCTGAGAATGGTGTGGCACGATCAGTGAGGAGAGGGGAGTGATATGGTGTGAAGAAATCGTGCGGGGGTGGCCTCTATTTATAGTCGAGCGAGGGGACCGTCGGGGCGCACGGTGAGCTCGTCGAGGGCGAGGTTACAGGCGGCTAAAGGCATGGGCAAGGGTAGGGGACGGTGCGGTGTCTCCTGGCGTTGCTCAACGACATGGTCTCGAGGCATGGGGCAGTGTGGTTTGGTCTGGAACGAGCGGTGCTCTGCGTGGCAGAGGCGGTGTCTTCGACGGCAGGCGTTGGCTGTGCGGCACGGGGCGGCAAACGGGGATGTCTGGCGGTCTCCTGGGTCGGTGGGTATTGTGTATGCACGTGGCGAGGGCGACACACGGTCTGTGGGTGATGGTCGAGGGTGGCGCTTTGGCGCAAGCTCGGCATGGTCTGGACGCGGCTTGTGCGTGTGGTCCAGGGCTTGGCAACGCTCGCGGCTAGGATAGTGAGTGGCGGTGGACGGTGGGCTGCCTCCCAGACATGCTGGCTAGGCTTGCTGCTGCTCCTAGCTTGCTGTCGACTATGCGGTGGCAAGAGGGTGCTCGGCTATTCACCATTGATGACAATGGCAAGCTCACAGTGGTGCTAGTGCCTGGCTAAACTTCCTAGATGATCTACTGAGTTGTGTGTGAGCTAAATGGGGAACCAGTTAGGCAAGAATCACTGCTCACAATAGTGTTTGATGTTTGTTTGATTTGTGTCTGCAACCTGTTTGATGAAATGGCCGCATGAAATCAAGTTTTGAATTTTGAAATGATTTTTGGTGGGTTTGCTATATTGGTGCTGGTGAGTCTGCAGATGCTTGGGTTTTGAAAGTTGAGCTTGTTTGAGTAGTTTTTGAAAAAGTGGGATCTTCCCATATGATAAGGATTCAATTTTGAATTGTCATTTAAACTATGCATTTGAAAGTTTCTGGATGATCACAAAGTGGGCCTTGATACCTTGTTATGAGTACATTCAAGGGGTGCAAAGATCCAGAAAAGTTTCTGTTAGGTTCTGAAAGTTTGAGACAGCCAAAGTAGGCATGGGAGTTAAATTGGCCAAAATGACCATTCATTTCATATATGTGTTTTGATTTACTTGTCTTTAGGAAAGGTGTGGGAATTTTTTTAGATGATGTTTATTTCACCTAAGAAACATTTTACAAGCAATGGAACAAACAAACAAGGTGGTTTTAAAGGATTTCAAAATCCATGCATACACATATGCATGCATTCATGATTTCATTTAGAAAAGTTTTTGTTAACCCTAATTTTGATGATTAGAATTTGATGATCCAAGCTTAGTATTTTTGGGATGTTACACAACACCCCGGTGAGCCCCCAGTAACCCTCACTGGCCGCGCTAGGTTTGTTTCTCGCCGGCGTTGTCTCGCGTCGACGATGACTCCCAGTCGTTGGATTAGAATCAGATCGAACGACCCACGTTGCCCCGTACCGCTTCGCCCCTCCCTGTCTCACTGGCAAGTGGGGACACCTAGTTAAGCAGCCCACGGGAGCACTGCGCTTAGCAGGCCGGCCCAGTAACTTTTCCCGCGCAGCCCAGTGATTTGAATTAAACCTTTTTCTTTTTAATTCAAACACACTTCTGTACCCATTTTCAAAAATCAATCCAGATCGATTCAGTGCACCAAATTGAATGAAACCAATTTTTTTGGAAAGGTCTATGAATGCTGAATCCAAGCCCGTTGGATTCAAGTCATTGGGATCTATAGATCATCCATGGTAAAAATAACAAGCCAGAAGCTTTTATGCATTCAAACATTTTTCAAATTTAAACCATAATAGCTTTTGAGTTGATTCCAACTCTCAAAAATCACAATTAACCATACCTTTCAGAATATATAAAAATATATATGTTTACTTGCAGAAATAATGTTCAAGTAATAAAATAATGCTACATAGGCATTTCTAGTCATGATATTTAAATAAAATAAAAGGGTAAAACCTTATTAAATTGTGACACCACTTTAAATCACATTCCCTTGGACTAAAATATGTGGAGATGACATGTGTCAACATGATCCCATGTTTGGGTTGGAGAATATTAAATCTTAAGTAGTTTTTCAATGAGTAGAAATTACTTTTCTAAAAATAAAAGGAATTAAACCAAGCCTTAACCTTGTAATGTTAGAGATGATGCTAGATCATCTATAGTACCCTTGTGTGTGATGATTGCAAGTAGTTAAGTATTGTTTGGTGTTTGTGTACCTCGTATTTATTCATAGACGCTAGTATCGACCAAGGATACAAGGAGGAAGGAGGATACTACGAAGAAGAAGCCGAGGAGAACTTCAACCACTGCACTGCACAAGGCAAGCCTAATGCTACTAGTGGAATGTGCAAGCTAACACTTGCAACTTAGCAAGCTTATATTGACATGGATGCAAGCTAACACTTGCAAGATACTTTACCTATGCAAGCAAATACTTGCTTGTTACCATGCCTACTATATGCTTTAAGCATATATGATCATACCCACTTGATAAACCAATCCTAGTTTTATTTGCAAGCTTCTTACTTTGTTTCTTTATCAAAGCTTACTTAGAGTTTACTTAAGAGTTTGGTAGATACTAGAACGTTATCTGAAAGTTGCATAAAGAGCATACAATTTGGCCTAAGATTAGACACCTTGATATCATCCTGAGATATAATGTTATACATAGTTGAAACTCCCCTAGTTTACCACCCCGCATTAGTACTCACCCCCACTTGTAGATGCTAGTGCTAAGCATAAAACTTGATCAAATTTAGATGGGAATACTTGGTGGAAAAATGGTTATGAAAACCTTGGAATGATGGATCATTCTATTGAAATGTTTTGGACATGTGTTTCCGAACACCTGATGATTTTGGTGATGAAAAAGTTGAGGCATGAGCCTTAGCCCTTTTATAAAACTGATGGTTGTCTGGATGCGATACCATTCCAATTTTATCGTACAACCATAATACCCGAATATTGGGTAGGGCTTGACTGGAATCTTCTATACCTTAGTATTAGCTCCCTCACGGCCAAGGCCTGAGCTGAGGCTACCTCGTGAAGATTGTCCACCTGTGTAGTACCCAAGATGACAGTTGGTCATGGTTGGGAGGCCAAACTCACAGGAGAGGTGCTTATACTAGGGCGTGTAATGGAAAGCTTAGGATTGATTATCCGCATACTTAGTATGGTGAATTCAGGATTTGTTCCTGACGGATGTATCGAATGTTGTGGTGAAAGTGTACAATCTCTGTAGAGTGTCAAACTATTCGAATAGCCGCGTCCGCGGTTATGGACAGTTGGAGTGGCCATACTGTTCCCCCGTCAGACTTTTCAAAAATTGACTTGTGAAATGAGTTGACACTTTGACTTGACCACAACAGAGTTGTGACATGAGTTACAAGATCCCACTTAGGAGTAATAAAATTGTGACTAGCTTTGGAACTTAGTAGAGATAAATCTGGCTTTTGCAAAACAACCCTAGAGCCTAGTGTCCTATTATCCAAAAACCCCTTTACCTGTTAGTATTAGTTTGCGAGTACTTAAAGAGTACTCATGGCTTTGTCCCTGGCTATTCCCATGGCCAGACTATGAAGAGGAGTACCACGAAGATGGACCCCAGGAAGGTTACGACAACTACGATCATCTCCTATCGTCAGCATTGCCTGTGACCCCGAAGATGGAGGTTCGCCTACGCTACCGTTATTATTACGTATTCCGCTACTTGATGTTGTATTAAGAACGGGATCATGAGATCCCTATTCGTGTCAGAACTTATGTATCGTTTGTAATGGATGATGTACTATGATATCCAATTCTGTTATGTCTCGCAAAAATGGTAATCCTGGGATTGCGAGGTATGGCATAACAGGCATCTGGGATTAAAAATCCGGGTGTTGACATAGAGGGTCATGGATACGGGTTTAGAAATGGAAACTGAGCAGCAGCGGATGGATCGAGAGGCCAATGAGAAGGCCGATGCAGATGCAGCAAATCAAGGAGCATTACCACCACCACCAATGAGGCCGTTAATGGAACAGAACTTTATGCACCGCATGCAAATGATGCAAGAGACCCAGAACAAGTTCATGGAAGAGCTACTGGGACGAGCAAATCAGAGGTCACCTGAAGGTGGAGGCGTGAGTCTCTCTGATTTCCAGAATGCAAGACCATTACCTTTTGCATCAGCTCCTGAACCAATGGATGCAGAAGATTGGCTAGCATATACTGAAAGGAAGCTGAAAACTATAGGTTGCAATGATGAGGAGAAATTGAGGTATGCAACTCATCTTCTGACTGGACCTGCAGCATCATGGTGGGAGAATCAGTTGGACATGCAACAACCAGGAAGGGAGTTTACCTGGGAAGAGTTCAAGCAGAGATTCCGTGAATATCATGTTCCGGAAAGTGTTATGGAGTTGAAACGGAGAGAATTTGAGGAGCTTCAGCAAGGATATACTAGTGTCATGAAGTACATCAGGGAGATTAGTCAACTGTCTCGCTATGCTGAGGAGGATGTCAACACTGAAGAGAAGCGGAAGAAGCGTTTTCTGCGTGGATTGAATCCATTTGTGAAGATGCAGCTAAGGTTAGCCAATAAGCAAACTTATCAGCAGTTGCTGGATGCAGCCATTACTTTCGAAGATGATTATAAGAATGTCCAAGAGGATAGGAGGAAGAGATCCAAAAAGGAAACCAAGAGAATTCAGGCAAGCAAACCTAAACCTAACCTGGAGTTCAAACCTCGGAACAGGAATTATGGCAACAATAACAATAACAATAACAAGGGCAATGGTGGAAATCAATCCAATCCGAGAAGGAATGTTATTTGTAACAATTGTGGAATTCCAGGGCATTTCCAGAGGGAATGCAAAAAGCCTGTAGTGATTTGTTACGGTTGTGGTCAAAAGGGACATAGCAAGCCAGATTGTCCGAGCAAACCGCCAGGAGGTTGGCCTACCAACGGAGGAGGACAAGCCAGTGGAGGAAATGGACAGCCCAATAAAGGAGGAAATAATGCCAAGAACAACAATGGCAAGAGGAACCGACCTACCGGGAAACTGAACTGTGCAACCCTCGAGGAGATGGATAATTCGGAGCATGCAGTGATAGGTACGCTCCAAATCCTTACCAATCCCGACAAAGTTCTATTTGATACTGGTGCAACTACTTCATTCATTTCTGAAGAATTTTGTGATAAGTTCGGGATTAGAAGGGCAACGTTAGAAAGTCCTATGACCGTAGTTACGGTAGGAGGGAATGTGATTGTACGCCACATAAAATAAGATCAGGTTATCTCGATCTGTGGTTGTACATATTTCGCTGACCTTTATGTGATTCCTTTAAAGGGAATTGCAGTAGTGCTGGGAATGGATTGGATGATGGAACACGGAGCTCAGATAAATTGTGAGGAGAAAACTGTCTCAATTAAAACTCCAAGTGGAGCAAGGATAGTTTACCAAGAAGATAAGCACAGTCATATCATGGTGGATCTGCAGTTGAACTCAATGAAAGAGGTCCAATTGGAAGAGATTCCTATAGTAAATGAATTTCAAGATGTTTTTCCAGCAGAGCTACCGGGAATGCTACCAGACCGGGAGATAGAGTTCACTATTGACCTAATTCCTGATACAACACCAATAGCTCAAGCACCATATAAAATGGGACCAAAAGAGTTAAAAGAACTCAAAGAGAAAATTGATGAGTTAGCCAGAAAAGGATTTATTCAGGAAAGTGTATCTCCATGGGGAACACCAGTAATCTTTGTGGATAAGAGAGATGGTGGAAGAAGAATGTGTGGAGATTATAGAAACCTAAACAATGTTACTATCAGGAATAAGTATCCTTTACCAAGAATTCAAGATTTGTTTGACCAAGTGAAAGGGGCTAGAGTATTTTCAAAGATCGATTTAAGATCTAGATACCATCAAATAAAAATCAAACCAGAAGATGTTCCAAAGACAACATTTTCTCAAGATATGGACACCATGAGTATCTGGTAGTACCATTTGGTTTGACCAATGCACCGGCAATATTCATGAATCTGTTGAACAAGATCTTCATGCCATATTTGGACAAGTTCGTCATAGTTTTTATTGATGATATTCTGATATATTCCAAGGATAAGGAAGAGCATGCTGATCATTTGAGAATAGCATTGCAGACTCTAAGGGAACATAAACTTTATGCTAAGTTTAGTAAGTGTGAATTTTTGTCTAGATGAGGTAGAATTCCTCGGTCATGTGATTAGTAAGGATGGAATTGCTATGTATCCATCTAAAGTTCAGTTAGTACTAGAGTGGACTGCACCAACCAATGTGAAGCAAATTCGAGGTTTCTTAGGAATGGCTGGTTATTATAAGAGATTCATTGAAAGTTTCTCCAAAATAGCCGGACCAATGACCAAATTGTTAAGGAAGAATACACCATTCAATTGGGATGAGAAATGTGAAGCAAGTTTTCAAGAGTTGAAGACTAGGTTAACCACAGCTCCAATCTTAGCAGTTCCTAAAACAGGGAAGGACTTCACAGTATACTGTGATGTATCTAAAGAAGGTTTGGGTTGTGTATTAATGCAAGATCGAAAAGTGATTGCTTATGGTTCAAGACAACTGAAACCACATGAAGTCAACTATCCAACTCATGATTTAGAGTTAGCAGCAGTAGTTTTTGCGCTAAAAGGATGGAGGAATTTCCTATATGGAGCCAGATGTGAGTTAGGCCCAGTTCTTTTGGGGCTTCTCCAAGAAGCCGCCCTCCCCCCAGCTTCCTGGGGAAGCCGGTCTAAAAAAATTGCGATGCTTCCAAAATAGTTAAGTCTAAACAAATTTGGAAGCCTCGCAAATTTTTTGAACCGGCTTCCCCAGAAAGCTGGGGGTAGGGTAGCTTCTGTGAGAAGCCACCAAAAGAACTGGGCCTTATACACTGACCATAAAAGTCTCAAATATTTCTTCACTCAAAAGGAATTGAATATGAGACAGAAGCGTTGGTTGGAACTAATCAAGGATTATGATTTAACAATCAACTATACTCCAGGGAAAGCAAATGTTGTAGCTGATGCTTTAAGCAGAAAGAGTGCAGATATTCAGCCTAGCAATAGGGAGCTACCAAAGGAGTTACAAATGGACTTGGAAAGGTTAGAGCTTCAACTCATCAGAACAGAGGTTCTTGGAGGATTAGCTACTATGAAGGTAGTTGCAGAGCAGGACAGTGCTCTTAAGCAAGAAATTTTAGACATCCTGCAAAAGATCCTTTTATTGCTGAGGAAATTCGAAGGATATCTCACGGGCAAAAATCAGTTTTTCGTCTTGGAGAATATGAGTCTTTATGGTTTCAAGACCGTCTTTGTGTTCCAGATGTGACTGAGATTCGTGATATCATACTTAGATAAGCACATGAAACAGCGTACTCTATACATCCGGGAAGTACTAAGATGTATATGGATTTGAAAGAACTACTTTGGTGGAATAACATCAAAAGGGACATTGCTAAATATGTATCTGAATGCCATACTTTCCAAAGGGTGAAGGATGAACATCAAAGCCCGACATGACCATTACAACCTTTGGTAATTCCCGAATGGAAGTGGGAAGAAATAGGTATGAACTTCATCAGAGGATTTCCCATGACACCAAAAAGGAAGGATATGATATGGTTAATTGTGGACAGACTCACTACGAGTGCACATTTTATTCCGGTGAATCAAAAAGATAATGCCGAGAAATTAGTTGAAGTATATGTCAAAGAGATCGTAAGTAAGCATGGAGTACCCAAAAAGATCATAACTGATAGGGGATCGGTGTTTACTTCAGCATTTTGGAAGCAATTGCATGAAGCACTTGGTTCGAAGTTAGATTTCATCACAGCATATCATCCTGAGATAGGAGGTCAAACTGAAAGAACAAATCAAATACTAGAAGACATGTTAAGAGCTTGTGCACTAGATTCTGGAGGAACATGGGAAGATCATCTACCATTGGCAGAATTTTCTTATAACAATAGCTATCAGAGTAGTCCGAAGGCAGCTCCATACCAAGTTTTGTATGGAAGGAAGTGTAGATCACCAATATGTTGGTATGAGCCTGGAAGCAGCAAAGAATTTGCGCCAGATTATATCAAGGAAAGACAACATATCATTGATAAGATCAGGGATAGACTGAAAATAGCCCAGAGTAGGCAGAAAAGTTATGCGGATCAAAGTCGGAGATCATGGCATCCAGAAGTGGGAGATATGGTATATTTGAAAGTAAGTCCGATGAAAGGGGTGAAAAGGTTCGGAGTTAAAGGAAAATTGAGTCCAAGATACATCGGACCATTCAAGATATTGAGTCAGAACAGAACTATAGCTTATGCTTTAGAGTTACCATCAAGATTGGATCAAGTGCATAATGTTTTCCATGTGTCACAACTTCGTAAATGTTTGAAAGTTCCAGATGATGCAATCACACATCAGGAGATAGAACTACCAGCAGACTTGACCTATATTGAAAAGCCCTATAAAATTTTGGAAGAAAACTGGAAAAGGTTAAGGAATAGAGCAATCAAATATTATAAAGTACAGTGGCAACATCACCCTGAAAGAGAAGCGACGTGGGAGAAAGAAGAGGATTTAAGGAAAGCTTATCCAGAATAATTCAGGTACATCACAACAAACTTCGGCATGAAGTGTAATTTAAGCGGGGAAGTCTATAACATCCCAGCATTTAGGAACTAAAGAAGGGTAGATTTAGGAAATTTAAATGTTGCATGCATTCATCTATAAAAATGTGGGTAAATTTTTTGCCAAATAAAAACCTAAAGTGATCAAGCTCACTTTCATACTTTGAGATTAGATTTAGTCTTAAAGAATGATTGCTAGTGACTTTGATATGATCTTTGTGAAATTATGTGTTTTGGGAAATGAAATTTGAATTTAAAACTTGAGTGTTTGAATTATAATTCAAATGATTTTTGAATGATGTTTAAATCTTGATTTGATTAAGAGTTAACAAATTTAACTCAAACTTTATTTAAAGAAAGCAATTAAGAATATGAATATTTGTTTCATATTTTTATTCAATAAATAAGTTACAAAAATGTAACTTATTAAAATAATCCACAATATTCACCATAGCCAATAAATAAAGAATAAGAATATTTCTTTATTGCTAAATAGTATCATCTTTATTACAATATAATAAATGAAGATTACAAAATAATAAAATAAAAATTACAGAAGAATAAAGAATATTACATTTGACTATTCTATAAATAAAGAAGAAAACCTAAACTAGAATCTTGAATTTCCAAGTCTGGTACCTGCAAAATAAACACAAACAAAAAAATAAAGAAGGTTAGGGTTAGTAATGTTTTACTCTCAGACTTGTCAGTGAAATGCAATAATCAAGGTGCATCATTGAGTAATTCTATAAGAAAGGGCAAGTTTCACCAATATGAAAGAATGTATCTTTCATAATTTTAAGTCATAAGTCAAATGAAAGCAAAGAGGGGCAAGTTTCACCAGCCAGGTAAAAGTAACCGGATAACAGTCAATTTCAAAATTCTGAACATATCCACAAGTGCACAGCAAGCACACAGGCAGCACACACACCAGATTACATGATGTGTGCTGTCCGCACCTTAGCAACAACCCAGCAACACAAAACCATCAACACAGCCGTGGGCAAGCACACAACCACATCATCTTTTGCTCCTACACATCAAGCTCAGCAGCCAGCAGCTAAACCAAGCACAGCATCCAGCAGCCAAACCAACCAAAGGCCAAGATCACATCACCAGGATCGTGACATAAGGAGGGGGAAGATCAGGTGGATAACAAGACCAAGATCAAGCCATCAGGACCAGGAGATGATGGGCTAGATCAAGGACAAGCCAGGAGCTAAATATACCAGGGGAGTACGAGATCAACCACAAGATCAAGCTACAACAATATCCACCACTAGCAACCACAACATCAAGTGACAGTGGTGAGTACATAGACCATCCCATGATCTATCTGTCTAAGATTAGACAAGCATACATGATATGTATCACATTCAAACTCTCAGAAAGCACCCAAGTGGGGTGAATCCATCACTGAGGTTTTAAACTCTAAAAGCAAACAACAAAGTATAAAGATCCAACCAAAACTCAGAACAACATCATTGATTTGGCAATCAAGCTATATTCCAATAAATATAGCTAAAATTTAATTTCTAGGCACATCCCTAAGATAAGGGTAGCACCTTAGAAGTTAATCTTTTGGATCCATATAAGTGATCAAGCCTACTATCATTTTTCCAATATTTTATTCAAGAAACAGTAGCTGGTACCACTACCAGAACTATCCATATGAATCAACTAGATATAGCCTAATCCCTAAGCCTCAGACCAACATCATTGGTCTTAGGGATTTCAGAAAAGAACATTTCTACTTATCTTTTAAAGCCAAAATGGTCTTAAGCTTAAACCAACCCAAAACAATGGATTAGAATCAATCTTGTGTGCCATACAAAGATGGTGTCACAAGAACAATTATACCTGAACCAGAAGAATCATTCCACTTTCACATATTCAATCAATCAATCTACCAATCATTTTCCTGTCATTACAGGAATCATAATTAGGACATTCCTATGTAAATCTTCACTATCGAAGATCATTGTGATCTCAAACCACACATTAATTCTCAAGCCAACATCACCAAGACAGTGATTTCATCACACCATACCCATTATCATTAACCAAGAAATGACATTGGTAAGTTATCAAACCCACTTACTTTACCAAGCATTGGTTTCAGATCAACTATATCATCTGAATCATATGAAATCTAAGCATAAAATCATCCAATAAGCCACCAGAACCATTATAGTTCATCTCAAGCAGCAAGCCTCAAGCTAATAATCATTTAGCATGCTTGGATACCATCCACACATGATCTAATTCATCCAGTATATGATCAACAATAGGATATGAACCCTAAATGGAATAAATCATCTTAATCAGGACAAGGTAGTAACCAGAGAGGGGTGCTGCACCCATACAGCGCCAAGGCGGCGACCATGGCCACGCCTAGAGGCGAGGTGAATCACCACGACGCACGACGGCAGCAGCAGCACCAAGATCCACGCCAACCCCCAAACCCTAGGGTTCGGGACATCATCGATCTGTTGTAGGAGAGCCCCATGCTCAAATCCAGTTGGATAGAAAGGATGGGCTTAGTCGACAACCTCCTCCTGCACCACGGCTGCGACCAGAATGGCCCACGAGGGCGAGAATCGTCGGCGGCGACATCACCGACCACGGGAGAATAATACCAAAATGCCCCTAAAATTAATTAAATTCTAGAAAATAAAATAAAATTCCAAAAATTATAAATAAAATATTCTTGGATTCACAAAAATCCAAACCATCTAAATAAATTAAGATATAAAATTTTAGACATTTAAATTTTATTAAGAATTTTGTAATTTATATATTCCTTATGGAATTTTACAAAATTATTGAAAGATGATAAAAATAAATAAAAATCACTTTCATTATACATTAATATTTTAGTTTTTTGAAAAATACTAAATAAATATTTAAAAACAATTTTTGATATTTAAGTGATAATTCCTAAAAGAATTATTAAATCAATAAAAGTCAAACAAAAGGGAAATAAAATAAAATAATTCAATATATGTTATAAATATTAAAAGGTGATATTTATAAATCCTTTATTATTAAAAAGAATTTTTATAATAATGGGGAGAATGCATATCAAGTTAAATGATGCATTACATTACTTTGCATAATCATTTTGCTTCTTTAAATATTGTCCTTACCGGGCAATAATGATGTTTTTGTAGACATAGAAGCTCAAGGTCCAGTGCAAGCATCAGACTTCACTACCTTGCCATTACAAGGCAAGTTCATCACTTGCTCATATCCTTTGAAGAGTCTTTATCAAAGTATTTGCAAATTGTGTATTATCATATATACTCTAAAATAAAGAAAATGTTAATTTCACAAATAAAGAAATCATAGATATCATCCTAAGTGATATTATAAGGAAACAATAGAACTTAGGGTTCTATTTGAAACAATTATAATCAATTAGGGACTTAATAACCCCTGACATCAGTGATTCTAGCGCCGTATATTACGCGTTAGCCATGAGATTTGGAATGGGACAGAGAAGTCAGCTGTATCTTCTTCCTCTCGCCTGAAGCCGGATGTGCATGTCGTGGATGTTATCCTCATAGCGTGCATATTAATTGGTAATTCATAGAGGATATGCAGCATATGGGTGGGAACCCTCATCGTCCCACGATAGTTCTGGCATCTAACGGTTTGTACAAACCATTGCCGTAATTCATTATGTGGGCATGGTGTACACCAAGGAGGCATGCAAGGTCGCGATGGGGGAAGTGATTGGCTTGGACCAACTACTGGGCCCCACAACATGGAATTGTCGACGGGAAAGTACGCCCGGTTGTGCAACGAGGAGTTGATCTCTCATGGGTAAAGTAACGCACCTCTACAGAGTGTAGGCACTATAACTTGTTACTCCTTGTACCGGGAAGGAGCTACGAACGCGGCAGGAAAGGAACTCCATGAAAGTTCTGGTCAACCTGTGAAGGCTGATGGTCATAGATTTTCATAATAAAATCAATCTTTGAAGAAAGATTTACAAAAATTTCATAATGCCAAGGATTTATAATCCGAGGTGGTAGTTAGAGCATCAAACTTCTCACCTTGCATATAATGAACTTGTTGGGTAACACTGGTACTCATCCTTTTCATTGAACCCTTGCTTAGACTCTGAGGATCCCGAAGACGTGCCAATGTATGTAGCCGAATGTCAAGAAGATGTGTTCCACGAGGAGCTTGACCTGTGAGGAGGTGTTGAAGGAGTGGATTACGAAATCCTCTATGGTGTTGACGATAACGAATCCAACTAATTATCCTAGTTAGTAGTAATCAACTGAGCCGAGAAGCACGCACTCTCTAGAATAAGCTGTTGAGCTCAACTCCTAGTCGGAGTTGCTACTTTTAAATTCCGCTGAAACACTTTATATTTTGGTTTGTAAGTTGAATCTTTTGAAGTCTTGAACTTATGGTATTGTAATAATAATAATATGTGAATGTTTGTAATATGGACCCGCAATGTTTATGTTGTACCAATCTGAGGGATGTGATATCACAGAACGGTGTTCTGTGAGTGTCATGTCAACGACTATAGTGTACTACACATGCAGTGGTATGCTGGATCACCGCAGGAAAGTTCTCCACTCCAAGGTCGACCGTCTATACAACACTCCCGATGTTTCAATACCAAGAAGGCCAAAAATAAGATTCAACAAGAAAGGATAAAAGAAGGCTCAACTCGTTGTCTCGCCTTAAGAAGAAGGAACCTATCGATGCTAACCTACCTAGATTTGTCCTAAGGAAAAAACTGCATCTTTTCCACTAGCTTAATCTAAACGCACAACCGGAAGAAACATAACCCCGAACCCTAGCCAACCAAGCCTGATTGTTGTAACAGATTATATAAATAATTCCAATACTGAAAATTGTTAAGCCGGTGTTCTTACCTAACCCTACTCCTCCCAAATCTCAATACGAGATTATTTTAAGGGGGAAAGGTTTGTAACATCCCAATTTCAGCAACCCTGATTTCTTGTCAAAAAGGCAAAAATCAGGGGGAACAAAAACCTTTTCGTGTTAAGTGTTACAATGCTCGTTGATTGTTTGCTTGTGCTTATGTAACTAATGGTGTATTAGATGATATACTCCTTACCTTAACACTAGTTGACAAAAACTATTTTTCAAAAGGGATGTGTTGGCTCACCTTTCATATTCTCAAATATTCTAGCATTTCAAACTTGATAAAATATGACTTGGACACAACAAAATGATTTACTAGTTTCTTTTAACAAAACTATGGAGACCTATATATAATCTCCTTATGCTTCCAACTATTCTTATCTCTAGGTTTTACAAAACCTTTACTAAAACCTTTTCCTTCGAATCCTGGTAAAAATACCAAGATGACCTTATCTTACTTCAAATCATAACCACTTCAAAATACCCATTTTTACCTCAATCTAGGATTGATGGAAACCTTAGTAATAGTTGGATAAGTTGTCAAGATAAAATGCCTTGATCTACTGTCTGATGATTTGTCTTGATCTGCTGATTGATTTGTTTGCTTAGGAACTAGAGTGAGATAATCAAGTAGCTCATCACTTAGGATCACACCAATGGTTAATATCCCCAAATCTTAAAACAAGCCTCCTAAACTAGATCTATCCTAAGCCCCTCAAGTGACCACCTAATCTACTCAACCTGATTAATCCTGAGATAATCCTATATATTAGCATCCAACTCATCAAAGACCAAACATAAACATGAATATCCTATACACAAGCTATCCTTCAACATCAACCCCTTTATTATAATAATAAACCCTTGCCCCTCTCCCAAAGGTTTCCCTCTAGCGTAATAGTCCAACTCCACGAATCTGCCAAATTTAGTTGTCTGAAATCCTTAACTAGATTCAATCTTTGCAACTTCACCTACTTAAATCTATGTGCATTCTTGAAAATGTACTTGAACCATATTTTAGTAAATTATTAGTACTACCAAATCCACTTTTCCCCTTGTACAAACCATTCTTGGACCCACACATCCTTGATGGATTTCTAGTCAAGAAAATGAGCTTTTCAGCAAATCACATCTCAAGCCTACATTGGCAGAAGCTCACCTCCTTATGCTACCTCCCGTTGAACAACTCTCTGCATGGTTATGATCTACTTACCATGGTCTATCAAACCATCCTTCACTTGTTTCCATTGGAGTCTTGTGCTTCTTAAATACACATGGTTTATAAGGCATCATGACATATCTGCTATGACAACCTTATTTTCAACAACATTTGCCATCACTTCTAAATCACCTCGTATACAACCAAGCACAATTACTGCTGACATAATCATCTACATAACCTAATCTAACTAACTATCTATCCCTTGTACCAAGGTGAGCTCTGAGCTCCCTAATCCAAACATGTTTAGATGGCATAAAAATATTCCACCCCTAGATCCTCCATTTCTTGTTCTCCTTCAAAATCGAGTTTGATTTCCAAAACCCAAGGTTGAAAATGATAGATACAAAATGTTGACATCATCTACCTTGATTATAAAGATTTATCAAATATCTTCCACACTTATTTTGGCCCTAAAACTATTTAATTCCTTTCTTTCACAATAAAATCAAAACCCCATCTATTGAAGAAACTTTGTTTTTCTCAAAAACACTTATTCAACTAAAAGAACAATTGAGACCTATATATTGATTTCCATTTCCCCACCTCAAAAATTGAGATTTTTGAAGTGTTTCCATAATTCTTTTTGCCCCCTTTCTTAAATGGAAGAAATGAGAAATAATAGTTTTTAAATAATTTTAATAATCAATAAATCTTGTGAAAATTCCCCAAGGTGTGTATCCATATTTGGGACCATCTCACATCAAAATCTCACATTGTACTTCTCAAAAATATCAAACAAATTCAATAAAATAGCTTCGGCAACATTTGAGTAATTGATATAACATGGACCAAAAATCATCCGAAAAATCTCAATAAATTCTTGGAGATGCATCTTGATCACCTCCATCTACCAGCACCATTATATCATCATGTCAAGATCAAAGTTTGATAGTTTTTGCATAATCATTAATTATGGAAAATTTTATCATAACACAAAAATCAACATCCTACCACCTCCACCCCTCATCGAATCTTGCCCAGCTCTCTGGCACAGTAATCACACCCTCTCTGGTTGAAGCTACTGTAGCAACCACTGTAGCTAACCTTAAATTTTGTTCCTTATTCTTGGACATAAAGGAGACACATGCTATGTCTTGCCTTGCCCTCTTTAAATTGGTTGCATCTGTTGCACACACCCTCCCTGTCCATTGCATGACCCCAGGGAACGTACCTCACCTTTCCACCGCCTTTGGCCACCAATGGGAAAGCCATGGACCAGCCATATCCCCTCCACGGTTTTGGTCCACCATGAACCCACCCACCTCATTTAAATAGGGTGGAGACCAGAGAATCCCTCCTCTCTGGCTCATTTTCACTCACCTACCTCCCCTCTGTCTCCCTACTAGAGCCTAGATATCCCCCGATAGTTATAGCACCATGGGAGAGAAGAAAGAGCTCCATCGGGCATGCAAGAAAGAGGATGAGTACCCTTGCATCCTACCCTCTCCTACTCCTTTCTCTGCATATTCGTGCTCTCCTATTGATGCTCTATCTCCCCACACTCTCTATTCTTCCGCAGTGACACCGGAAGCCACGGCCTCCTCAATCTCAAGATCGACCGAAGGTGCCACCGCCAACCCGAGGTCCCCAAGCCCCAACCCTGCTGCATGCATCACCCGGGAGTCTCCCAAGACCATCGAGTACACCTTGGCGGCCCCTCTTAGACATTCTTGCAAGCGTAGGCGTGCCCGAGCAAGCACCCGAGCGGAATCCGCCCATGGAGATGCTCGCGACCTGGATCTGAAGCAAAGAAGCGGTTGCCGCCCATCCTACGACTCCCCGCTAAGATCCACATCTCCTCCACCACTCCTCCATCGCCGGTAAGCCTCCCAGTGAGCTCCTGGTCTCCCTCTGGATGCCCTAGGGTTCCCATATTTCTATTACGCCGCCGGAGGAGGAAGATGCACTATGGTCGTTGATCCCTACTTGATCCAAAGGCTGGCAGCGCACTATACCCCTTCGGCCCTCTTACTCTCTAACCAGCGGAGCCGCGTTGGCCCTTTTTAAGTTCCCTTCCCGCGCTCCTAAAAACCTGGGTGGGCCGGATTCGCTCCCGGAGGCTCAGTTCGATTAGATTCCGAGGACGGCATCCCCCATAATTTTAAACAATATCCCATATCTGAAAAGTAAGCTTCTAGGAATAAATCTGAATAAAAATGAAAGATAGGTATAATTACCAAGAAATAAATTTTTACATACACCTTACTATCCTCTTCAACATGCAATACAAGAATATCTTAGAAACAATATATATATCTTTTCTAGTAAAAATAATACTAACCAAACATTCATAAATAAATACCTCAATGAGTTTCATGAGTCCAAATGGACTAAACCAAACTTTCGTTGGTGGGTACTGAAGGCATCTACCTCACAGACCTGGCCCCATATTAAATTGCTTCCGAAATTGCCCTTGGTAAAAATAATAAAAACAACACATATATGACTTTAGGGAATTCTTGAGGCCAAACGAAAATTGGTACTGACATAGTTGCAACTCCCAGAAGACATGCACACCTGTATGCTTCAAAGCCCAGGAGCCCCCAATTTTATAAGCCTTGGTTGATTTAATAGGAATTAAACTATTCTGTGTATGTTTAATTCATTAGTAAAATCACTACAATATTTACATAAATTCAAAAAGGGTGATTCCAATTTTCGCCGAAAGGTATTTCAAATACCTAACATGTGTCCTTAGAATCACATAAAAATCTCTTGTATAATAAATCTTGTGAAAAAGACAAAAACCTTCTAGTACTTCCTTTGGGAATTTCCTGAGAGCAATATGCTAATTATTTTAAGGTGATTCTAACTCCTAGTGAATCGGTCCATCCAAATATACTAAACCATTCAAGGAAATAATTTTTGCACGTCAAGAACTTTTCTAGTGATTTATTTCCTAAAACTAGAGTTTTATTCACTAGAAAATCCATTATAAATCAATGGTAATTGATAAAATAGTGAAACCACTTTTGTTGGCTTCATTTTATCAGTACCTTTCTGATAATATTATTTTTGCATATTGATATCATGCAGAAGATGGACTTGTTCTAAAAACCCTCTTCTAGCTAATATCTAAACTATAGACCACATAGAAATTCCTCAAATGGTTCCAAGGCATTTATCAATCCTCAAAATCCATTATCCCCAAACCATACTGTTTTGTAGCATTGTTTGTTTGTTGTGTGTTTTGATGCTTGTATTGCCCTGTATTGAATGTGGTGTTGATGTTTGCATGTATGTTTGATAATGGTGATAGTTGCGTTTGTGTGACGCTGAGAAGAAAGAAGAAACTGAAGTATTATTATTATTATTGTGGTATTCTGGTTTTCTCCGCTGATCACAGGTAAGCCACCATTCCTGAACTCCAAATACTTGCCCTACTCCATTTTATACTTGCCTTGTATCTCCTTTGTAAATTGCATTTCTATCAGCATGTCTTGTTTTATAAATACTGCGCAACTGACTTGGCTCCTCCAAGTTATGAATGAGTGTCCATTAGGATGCCTACCCTTCTTTACACCCACGTTTACCCTTTAGATCGAGGTTAGGATTCTTAGCATCTTCCCTCCTTCGAAACTACGGTTTTTCGAAGATAAAACTATTTTGGGTTTTTACACTACTACAAAGTTCTCAAAATAAATCCCTTGGAAAGAGGTATTGTTTCCGATTGGATGTTTTACCAAAGAAAATATGAAGATGAGAAGGAGAAATTTGAGCAAGATAAAGAGAAGGGATGTTCTACGCCTTTATTGGAACAATTTCTTCGTGCAACCACACTACCCCAGGAGCTGTGGCTTAGCTCATAGTTTGTTGTCTTTAGCCAGGGCTGCTCGTACTCGCTAAAGGGGAGAAATCCCCTAATATCCGGACTGTCTTGTACAAGGTACTGGTGCAACAATTGGGTCTCCCACGGGAAGTATGCAACGTTTGTACGGAAGGGAGTTAAGTCACAATTTAAGGTATAGGACAAGTTGCGGCTTGGGTATACACTTGTACGGGAGGAAGGACTATGGTCGCCGTGCCACATACTCATTGCCGGGGATAACAAACCCAAAAGGAAAATCCTCCGTTGCTAGGGATGACAAATGAAAGGTTAGGTTCTATTATCCGGATCACTGTTTACCGTGTGTAGCGGGACGTGGTTGTATCCCGACGAATGTATTGATTATTGTGGGTAAAGTGCACAAACTCTGTTGAGTATAATCTATTCGAATAGCCATGTCCACAGTCAAGGACGATTGGAAAGGTGATTGCTAGGAGTACCCTTGAGATGGTTTTGGGATGAATAAAAAATGTGACTTTTTCACGAGGGAAGATAAGAAAGAGGTTTGTTTTGACCAAGTATGGTCTAAAATGTTTTAAAAGGGTTTTGTTCAAAAACTGCTTTAAAAAAAGAGACATATTTCCAAAAACTCTTTTTCAACAAAGATATAGAGATGGCCTTTAGGCTTTTCAAAAACAACTTTAGCATAGAGATACCTCTCCACAGCCAAATATGGCTTTATCCTAGTTTATCTTATCGCTGTAGTCTTGTGAGTACCTTCAAAATTACTCACGACTTTGTCCCTGGCTATTTACTTGACAAGATTTTCATAAGCTCGAGGAACGATAGAGATGTTGACGTCTATGCGATCCAGGCCGTCTTCCCAGTTAGTTGCCTATAGGGTAGGGCATGACATGGGAGCTGCGATAGAAGACTTCCGCTCTTGATGTATGTAATCACCATAATGGGAATAATGTAAGTATTATACTCGCTAATTCTGGACTTTATAATGATACTAGTCGGTTATGCTCACGGCTCACTGATCATGGGAACATGAGTTGCAGGCATAACGGGGATTCTCGGACCGTAAATCCGGGTTCCCATAACTTGAGTAGCTAACGCCAATGTCTTTAGAGTTACACATTATATGCAACAACACTTCATATTCGGCAATATTATTGGTTGTCGTGATGTGAATCTATAACACATACAAAAGCTTGCCTCCATGAGGTGATTTGAGTACCAGGCCAGCCCACGAGCCCCGCGTGCTTTCGACTCATCAAAGTGTAGGATCTAGTATTCTGACTCCAGAGGACTTGTATTTTCTGCAATATCTGTCTGATCAGCAAGAATCTATGACTTAATAGTTTTACATGACTTGTACTCAATGTCAAAAGCTGCTAGTTTGATTTCCCAATTAATGACACATCATATGGCATCATGATTGTTGATTTTGTCTCTAAGGGGAGCTATGCTTACCACTGTGATCTTGTGCTCTTCAAAATAGTGTTTTAGCTTTCTGGAAGCAAAAATACACCATGGTCTATCTTCTGGTAATGCGGATACCGCAGTTTTTTACTCTATCAGAACCTCACTGAGATAATAAGTCAAACGCTTCACCAACTGTTCCTATTTTTCCTCTTTGCGCTCCACCGATGTGACGATGCTAACGACTCTATTTGTCGCGGCGATGTAAAATAATATAGGTTCTTGAGGCTCAGGCACTTCAAGAATCAGAGCATATGAGAGCAATTCTTTTAGGCTTTGGAGGGCAGAGCTTCTACGGTCCATACAAATTTGTCAGTTTTCATCAAGAGCTTTTACAATGGTGCAACTCTTTCTCTAAGCCGGCTGATAAGCCGACTCATGCTGTGACACATCCTCTGAGTCATTGTATGTCCTTTAGGAGAGTTGGACTGATTATATTGAGTATAGCCTTAATTTTGTCCCGGGCACCTTGATGCCTCTCTAAGACACGATAAAACCTAAAAACATTCCGGCTGAGATTCCAAAAATGCATTTCTTTGGGTTAAGCATCATATTGTATTTCCAAAGATTAGAGAATGTTTCCTCCAAGTCAGAAATGAATGTTTCCTTCTTTTTGGACATGATTGTTGTGTCATCCACATATACATGTACGTTGCATCCGATTTGATCGTTGGGGAAATGTTGCATAGTGTGCTAATATGTAGCTCCTGCATTCTTTAAGCCAAACGAAATAATTGTGTAGCAGAACGTTCCAAATGGAGTGACGAAAGACGTCTTGATTTGATCCAATTTTTTCATCGGTATTTGGTGATATCCGTAACATGCATCGAGAAAACAATGAAGTTCTGAACCTGCCGTAGAATCAATAACTTCATCGACTCTAGTCAAAGGGAAGGGATATTTGGCACAAGGCTTATTCAAGACAGTGTAATCAACACACATCCTTAAATCTGTAGTGTCCTTTTTGGGGACCATTACAGGATTTGCCATCCAATCAATATGGATGACCTCTGTGATAAATCTAGCAAAATCTAGTCAGACTAATTATTTGGCTATAGCTTTGCACTTTTCATCGCCAAACATCCTAAGGACTGTTTGAAAGGTCTAGCGTTAGGATAGGCGTTAAGAGAGTGCTCGGTAAGTTTCGTAGGTACTCCGATCAAGTCAGAAAGTTGCCATGCAAAGTTATCTTTATTAGATTTGAGTAACTTGACTAGTGCGTATTAGTATGCATTTCCTAATCCTCTGCCTACGTTGGTCACATTGGAGGGATCATCTTCCTTCAACAATGGCATCTTCGTCTCTTCCCATGCCTTGAACTGCAAATTCGGCTTCAGCAATTCATTCTTTGTAGCTGGCTCATGCATGTAAAATGCGTACATGAACTTTGTAATTTGTTGATATGAATTCCCACATAATTGCAACATATATGATGCTATATCCATGTTTTACATTGACATATGGGGATTTACCAATGATTCCCTTTATTTTGGTTATAACTCTATAGGACAGGAAAACCATATTTTGTGTATTTTTACCTTTCAGGGACCTAAAAAAAGTTAAATCGAGCTAGGATTTTGGGAGCGTTAATATTTCATCAAGAGAAGCACCTGAGCACTTGGACCTCACTAGATGGACCGGGAGGCCCAAAAGAGACAAGGTGGCGCAGCCAGTTAGGGTTGGTACACAACCCATGCTCTTTTCCTCCTCGGCCATTAATTCGCTTCGATCTTTCGCCCATCACCTCTACATGACCTAAAACCTACTATATAAAGGGTCCCTCAGGAGTTCCTCGGAGGGGGCACCGCAGAAACACCAAAACACGAAAATAGATCCAGAACCATCGAATATTGGAGGGGGAAACTCTGCCAGAGCCACCTCCGAAGGGATCTCTACCTTCTCCAACGTCTCCACTATCATCACCATGATGAAGAAGAAGTATTCCACACCATGGACTATGGTTTTGTGGTGGTAACTTGATCTAATCTCTCTATGTATGATCATTGTTGAAGTCCATATGATGTGCCTTGCATGAGTATGAATCTATCTATGTAATTCCTATGGTGGATATTGTGGTATGATGTAATACTTGTTATGCATTTCTCGTTGTGTTGGATCTCTTATGGTTTGTCATACTTTGGATGTATTCTATGATGCATGTAATGGTTTCATCAATACAAAATTCCTTGTTTATCCATGTCATGAGGTGATTGACACCACCAATTGGAGGTCTATGAGAGAGATGTGGTAATGCACACAACATATGAATCATTGCACTAGTGTTTGGAATGTTTTCATTTAATCCATGTCATGAGATGATTGACATAACCAAGTGGAGGTAGATTTGAGAGATGTGGTAATGCACATAACATATGAATCATTGCACCAGTGTTTGGAATGTTTTCCTTTAAGAAGTATGATGTATGTAGTTGATGGGTGGCCGAGTGATAGCGGCATATGTATTGAGTGACACAATGCAGCCAAACATCCTTTATCTAGGGGAAAAAGGGGGAAGTATGATGTGCGGTGTGACAATAACCAAATGCTAGCCTTATTACAAGGGTGACGTAGCAGCACAAAGGATTACTTATTTCAACTATGTGTTTTAAGACATGTAGCCACCATAAAGTTACCATTAAAACATGACAATTGTGTGTACTTTTATTATCTATAACATGATCATCACCATATATGGAGAGAGAGAGGATTGAGTAAACCCATGAACCCATGTCCATTTTTCCTATAAGAAAAAACCTTTGTCTTGTTCTCTTGAATTGAAGAGGATTAGGAAACTTTTACATTATTTCTTTATTACATTGCACTTCCAAGCCTTAAATCAACCAGCCTATTGCTTAAACTCGTTTAGTGCATAATCAACTAAAACTTGTGATACATTAGTTTTAGAGAATAAATAACTTTTCCTTCTTGCTCCTACAGATCTATACCCTACTTACACAGTGAGAGGTACTACAGTTATCCCCTACTCTTGGGGGTTATCATTGGAATCTCGAATGGGTTGGTGTTTTTCTTGATCTCCTAGTACTTTTGGGCGTGCAACACATCTTCAGTGAAGGTGTAAGCTCCTTCCTCATAGTCTCGTGCTTTCTTTGGGTTTCCCCAGACTATGATGACGCCCTTTGGACCCGAAAGTTTCACCATGTTGTAGATGTATCAGGGATGGGCCATGAACGCCCAGTAAGCCGGACACCCGAAGATGGCATGATATGCGCTCTTGGACAGTACCACCTTGAAAGATAGTGGTTTGATTCGGTAATTGTTTGGAGTATGAAAAGTTGCGTCAAGAGTGATCTCATCTAGAGAATTTGCCTGTCTCCTTGGTACAATTCCATGGAAATCACATTATTGTGATTCAGCTGGCTTTCGGATATTATTATGCGATGTAGTATTGATGCCCACAAATATTAGGGATCACTTAAATCTTCGATGGGAAGTATTACCCAAATTTAAAGTTTGACCCAAGGCGAACACAAGAATACCAATAAGACTATAGAAATTGATGTGTCACTCTCGATCAAACCTGTATATCAATAAACTTGCAAAGAAAGTGGTGATTTATGACAGTTGATTCAAAGTAGTAAAACAAAGTAGTAAATAAAGCAGCAGATTTCTAGTTATCAATGGAAGTATTGTTGTGAAACTTTCAGTGGCTAAAATGTAGGCATGAGGTGATAGCAGGGTGTTACATGGATGTAACACCCTAAGATCGCCCCTCTACAAGTTTTAGCGATTCCCGCGAATCCCGTTGTAGCACCCTCGGATCAGCACTATGCAAGTTTTAGCTATTCCTACCAAACCCGCATAGAAATGATTCAAAGGTGCCCACCAGGCACTTTCACGCAGGTGGAAAGCGAAGTGATAGAATTACACATTAGTCCATGATGGAACTGTCACATCCCAAAATTCTCCTAATTTTGGAATGTGAAATAAATAAATAAGTTTGATTGATTGTTTGACTATGTTGAAAATTCTCAAAGAGAAGAAACTTTTTGAATAGAAAATCCTCTCAACCTTGAATTCAAAATATTATATTCTTTTGTTATGACCTAAGTAGCCATATAGTCAAAAGGGCATGGATTTATTATGGATTGTAGAATTGGTGTGCAAGATTTCAAAATGAAAATCATGAAGCATTTCATTACATCCATGCAAAGTTCTTACAAACTAAATCCAAATCCTGGTATCTAAATCCTATAGTTGATTCACCCAAATGTCCCTAAAGGTAATTAAATTGACTTTATAAACCCCACTGTTGCTAAGACAGCGATTATTGTTAAATTATAGCCTAAAAATATCCAATTAATATTATAAAATTTTACGAGCAAAATTGAGCTCATTTGGAGCTGTTATGAAAAAGTTATGGAATAAATACAAACACATAAAGATATAAATAAAATGAAATATACAAGGATTTATAAACCCACTACTTCCAAACTAGTAAAAAGATTATAAATATGATCCTACGATGATCTATTCGATTTTAGAAAAATTTAGAAACAAGAATCATATCATTTGGAGTTTGTATGCAAAAGATATGAAGAAAACAAGTAAATAAAAAAGAAAAAAAAACCTAAATGGGCCGGCCCACCCGGACCGACCGCAGCACCAGCACGCACGTACACAAGGATCGATCCCATGGTTGCTTTAAAATGCGTGCGAGTCAGTTTTTCTCTAACCTATCTCTATTCAAACACTCGTAACTTTTTATCTACAACTCCAAATCGACTTCCGTTTGTTTCTACTTGTTCCCTACTCCAAAACCTATCTCCCCACTGTCCTAAACCTCCATATAAACTCGTGGAGCCACAACGGTATGAGTTTTCCTTCTCGAAATCCCGAATCTACATATGCCCGAATCTTATTTCGCTTTTTAACTCATCTAGACTTCGTCGTTTGCCTTCGGTCAAAAAACGAAAGTTGTAGAACTCGTCGAAATATTTCAATCCCGACAAACCTCACCTCTTTTCATCCACCACAGCCGGAAAATTTCGCATCGCAATATTTCAGATCTTACGGTGTAAATCCAAGATATATTCGCGCTCGTTTCTTTAAATCCAAATTCCTTTGGTGAGAAGGTAGGAATAATGATTCCCCAAAACTTTCATGTTCTAAGTTTTTTGATTTGATCTACGGATTTGTCTCTCTAACACAAATCTATTTCTTGTCTATTCTGAGCCAAAATCAGGTCAATCTTTTCTTCTAGCCACCGGATCCTATCCAGACGGTCGAGATCCAATCAAACCGGTGCGTGCCATGTCGTCATCCCGGTCAGCTTCCTCATCAACGTCACGTCAATGTCAGGTCAGCATCTAGTCCTAGTCAGCATGCAAAGTCAACATGTCTAGTCAGCGGAATATTCTCTGAAATATTCCGTTCGAATTTAAATTGCACATTATAGATCTAACTTATAAAATTCATTAGAAATTCGTACCACGTCGAAAAATTGCGTATAATATATAAAATTCAACATAATTTTACGTAGAATCATCTTATCAGAATAGATCCAAATTTGACTGTACGTGGTTACTGTAGTAATTTAATTAGTTTTAATGGTCTAATAGGTTAATAAATTCGTAAAAAATTATCTGTAACTCTGAAAAATATGAATAATATATCTAATTGAAGCTACTGTAATGTACTTTAATAATATCTAGTTGGATCTAGCCTTTGCAGATTATTTAACCCGTAGAAATTTAATTAGTTTTAATGGCTTTATAAATCATTAAATTCATAGTAAATTAATTGCTTGTCACAAAAATATAAATGATATACCGATGGAAAGCTGGTTCCATGTAGATCATCAATATGCAATTAGTTCAGCATTTTACTCTAAGGTTTTGCCGTGAAGATTTAAATGGTTTAATGGCCTATTTAGAGTAATAAATTCATAAGAAAATAAATACTATTCAGAAAATTACAAATAGTATGTCCCTGAAATCACAATTCCGTGGAGATTACAGATATAATTTTAGTTTGATTTTTAGACAACAGAAACTATATGAATCATTTAAAACCATTAAACACTATTTAAATCATACAAAAAGATCTATAACTCCGATTAGGGTGAATCCAAGTGCTAAGGTTTTGTATTGACAATATCTATACAGACAAATTGCATGACAAATTATTTGGTACAGTTAAAACAGAAATTCATACAGAAATATTTAAACCCATTGAAATAGTGTTTTAATCATTGGAAAATATCTGTAACTCCTTTTTAGGTGATTCAAATTGCCACTGTCTCAAAATTGCATTACCTCTTTCCAGTAGCATCTAGTTCACAATTTAATACGACATAAACATATTTAGTTCAATTAAAGTGGTATACACCATATTAAATCGATACAACTTTAGTACTAAAAGCTTTAGTGCATTAAATGACTTTCCACGTGCATCATGTAATCTAACTATGTTCAGAACTAAAGTAACAACCATTGTGACTTATTAAATTGTAATGCATGCATTTGTTGTATTTGTGTGATCTCTATGTGATATTGTTTATGTTGTATGCAATTGTTTGATCGATAGATTGCGAGGAGTGCAACGTGTGTGATTGCAACTACTATGATTGCAAGTATTGTGGTTATGACGAGAGCAACCATTATATCTATGAAAATTGTGAGGATTATCTAATCGACTACATCTACAACAAAGGCAAGTGGTGCTATCTTGGTCATAAATGTCCTATTGTTTTCCTATGCATTATAGATGTTTTTGTAGAATTGCATATGTAGGAATTGATGTGTATATGCTATGCTATGTCCCATATTATTCCCTAGCATTCCTTGTTTATGAGCCACCGTTGGTAGATGTGCTTAGCCATGCTATGATGAATGAGGGCTGGGTTACATCACTGAAGTTGTTTCTAAATGTATTGGTTTGCGAAAACTAAAACAACTTAATCAATGAATCTCCTGGGTGTGATGGGATTGATAATTTTTGGTGGTATCATTGCGGAAAGGCACCCAGGACACTGAGAAATGATTGGTTTCTTTGTTTGGAAGCTTTCGTGTGCAACCATGTGCCAATAATGAAATGGGCGGTTGGCTGAACTCAGTAGGTTGTGGTAACTCGAACCCGCGTATCCAGATATGTAGATAGTGTAGGTTGGACCGGTGCGTGTCGGGATTGGGGAGCTACTTCCCGAACGGTTCCTTCTTGGACTTCTCCCTATCATCAACCAATATGAGAGTGATGGTACGAGCTGGGCTGGACAAGTCACATGGGTAAAGTGTACTAACCCCTGCAGGGTGTATAAACTAAGTGCTTAGCCGTGTCCCTGGTTATGGACAATTTGAGCGACCTGATACTGATGCTATGATATTTCTCACTCATCCTTATTTCTTAATTACTTAAAACTTGTTGGGTGAACATAATTGGGTAGGAGCACCTGGGAGTGAACCAGAGTGTCCTATTTATCGTATTGGAAAACTACTTTGTTATAAATGTTAGGATAAAACTGTTGCTTTATGCAAATGAGCCTGAACTCCACTTGGCCAAATAAGCATGTAGTTGTTAGATCTGTTGATAACCACTTTAGCCTACTTGCCATACATTCAATGTATTGACCATTCGTGGCTGCAATGTTTCATGTTGCAGGTTATATCGTGTATCTGAGTGATCGTTCATAGGTCGCGAGACTCCACTCAACAATTGTTCGCCTGTGGCACATTTGAAGGATGGAGATCTACCTTGTATTCGTTTTCAGCTGTGTACTTGAATAAATAATGTAAATTCTGGATCTTATTCGTTGTATTATGATGCATAGTTATATTTGGTATCATTTTGTGCTGTGTGTGCCACTGAACCGATCCAGGGATTGGCACTATACACATGAACTCAGCCTTATCAGGCGAGGGTGTTACAAGATGGTATCAGAGCTATGTGTTGACTATAGGATCGTGACCTTAGAAATGGATTAGTAATAGAAGACCTCTATTAGGAGAACAATCATATTTTCTACTTATTAGAGATCTTATATTCCTTATCTATATTTTCTAGAACCTCTTCCTATTCAAACATTTATAGTTGTCCATTCTTATGATACTTATATGATAGTTAGCTAAGTAAAAGAACAAATAGTATGACATAAATAAACATCTCATCAAGTTTGGTTTGGTCTAGACCACTATGTTCTATCTCTTTAGGAGATCATCGCTACCGTGATAGCATATTGTTCTTATCAACTTATGTGCTATGACAATATAGGTTGCTTGCTTGTTTATACTGAACCATATTGTGTGATGCCTTGTTTAGGATCTGTTGTTTTGAAACTCTATAGTTGCTGGAGTTTTCGTGTGGTTTTAAAATTGTTTTAATGGTGTGAATTGATTGAAATTCGCGAGATTACTGCTGCAGTTTTCTGCCTGACCTGTTTTACCGCGCGATTTTACATATTTTATTGGTAACTCAGAAAAATCTAAACAAATAGGATCTGGAGCGTAATGACATTTAGTACATGCACAAAAATTGGCTAAAATTCCTGATGAGTTTAGGTCGGTCAGAAAAAATCGTGAAACCTGCTGTACTGTTTTGACAGATTTAGTTTAATGCTTATATGTTGCTATATTTTACTCTAGTATTGTTCCCAATGCTTTCAAACTATTTTGTGGTTATATACTACTAAGTTTATAAACCTGTAATGTTATTATACAAGTGTTTGCTTGTGTGTTGATTCCTTATGATTGTTTGCTTGTTTGTGACATTGATTGCTTCATATAGTTATGGGTAGGATTATTTTCTTACTCGTTTCTTTTATAGAATCTATTCTTTCCTATCTTGAACCCTTGGAGATATAATGATATGTTAAGTGGAAGGTTTGACAACACAATGCATTTAGGAAGGAGAATGCTTTATCTAATGGAAAAAAAAGAGATGTGGAAGTATGAAGTGTTGAAATGATGTTATGTAGTAGATTACGCAACCTGAAAGTTGAAGTATCGATAGTTTAGTTTTAGTAGTAGCTTTGCTGATTGAATATATGGGAGTATACATAGAGCATTAGTTCGTTCCCATGGAAACATTCTTCAAGACAAGTGAGAATGCCCGAGTGATAGAAAAACGTGATTCACCTATCCTCATACAAGGTAATGATTTGCGTGCAGGATGGATTGATCATCATTCCTACTACTCTTATTATTCGCTCTTGTATTGTTGGCTTTGCGAATCTTGAGTGCCCTTTTCAACCTTAGCAGAGAGTCGACGTTGAGCATAAACCCTAGAATGGTATATTGTTACACCCTTCTAAAAGCATCCATTGCTAAGCATAGGATGTACGGTAAGGATGAATCCCAACCGTGAATTATGGGCACTGTGAAGTAAACGTTCCCTATTTGCCCACCATGAGGGTTTTTATAGTTTAAGAAGTGCTTTATAGGAAACTATCAATCATGATGTTTAGAATGTGCTAGACATTGTGCCAATAAAAGTCTAAAGGAGAACCAATCTGAGCTAAGTGAATCCTCGAGAAATGACCTAGTCAATTTTATTTTAAGGGCGGTAGCACCCTAATGGATCTCAAACCTTTCTTTCTTTCTAGCCTTCCCAAATATCGGGACGAGATTTCTTTTAAGGGTGGTAGTCTGTCACATCCCAAAATCCTCCTAATTTTGGAATGTGAAATAAATAAATAAGTTTGATTTATTGTTTGACTATGTTGAAAATTCTCAAAGAGAAGAAACTTTTTGAATAGAAAATCCTCTCAACCTTGAATTCAAAATCTTATATTCTTTTGTTATGACCTAAGTAGCCATATAGGCAAAAGGGCATGGATTGATTATGGATTGTAGAATTGGTGTGCAAGATTTCAAAATGAAAATAATGAAGCATTCATAAGCATTTCATTATATCCATGCAAAGTTCTCACAAACAAAATCCAAATCCTGGTATCTAAATCCTATAGTTGATTCGCCCAAATGTCCCTAAAGGTAATTAAATTGACTTTATAAAACCCACTGTTGCTAAGACAACGATTATTGTTAAATTATAGCCTAAAAATATCCAATTAATATTATAAAATTTTAGGAACAAAATTGAGCTCATTTGGACCTATTATAAAAAAGTTATGGAATAAATACGAACACATAAAGATATAAATAAATAAAATATACAAGGATTTATAAACCCACTACTTCCAAACTAGTAAAAAGATTATAAATATGATCCTACAATGATCTATTCGATTTTAGAAAAATTTAGAAACAAGAATCATATCATTTGGAGTTTGTATGCAAAAGATATGAAGGAAACAAGTAAATAGAAAAAGAAAAAGAAAAAAAACCTAAATGGGCCGGCCCACCCGGACCGACCGCAGCACCAGCACGCACGTACACAAGGATGGATCCCATGGTTGCTTTAAAATGCGTGCGAGTCAGTTTTTCTCTAACCTATCTCTATTCAAACACTCGTAACTTTTTATCTACAACTCCAAATCGACTTCCGTTTGTTTCTACTTATTCCCTACTCCAAAACCTATCTCTCCACCGTCCTAAACCTCCATATAAACTCGTGGAGCCACAACGGTATGAGTTTTCCTTCTCGAAATCCCGAATCTACATATGCCCGAATCTACATATGCCCGAATCTTATTTCGCTTTTTAACTCATCTAGACTTCGTCGTTTGCCTTCGGTCAAAAAACAAAAGTTGTAGAACTCGTCGAAATCTTTCAATCCCGACAAACCTCACCTCTTTTCATCCACCACAGCCAGAGAATTTCGCATCACAATATTTCAGATCTTACGGTGTAAATCTAAGATGTACTCGCGCTCGTTTCTTTAAATCCAAATTCCTTTGGTGAGAAGGTAGGAATAATGATTCCCCACAACTTTCGTGTTCTAAGTTTTTCAATTTGACCTACAGATTTTTCTCTCTAACACAGATCTGTTTCTTGTCTATTCTGAGCCAAAATCGGGTCAATCTTTTCTTTTAGCCTCCGGATCCTATACAGACGGTCGATATCCAATCAAACCGGCGCGTGCCATGTCGTCATCCCGGTCAGCTTCCTCATCAACGTCACGTCAACGTCAGGTCAGCATCTAGTCCCAGTCAGCATGCAAATTCAACCTGTCTAGTAAGCGGAATATTCTCTGGAATATTCCGTTCGAATTTAAAATTGCACATTATACATCTAACTTGTAAAATTTATTAGAAATTCATACCACGTCCAAAAATTGCATATAATATATCAAACTAAAGATAATTTTACGTAGAATCATCTTGTCAGAATAGATCCAAATTTAATGTACGTGGTTACTGCAGTAATTTAATTAGTTTTAATGGTCTTTTAGGTTAATAAATTCATAAGAAATTATCTGTAACTCCGAAAAATATGAATAATATATCAAATTGAAGCTACTGTAATGTAATTTCAAAATATCTGGTTGGATCTAGCCTTTGCAGATTATTTAACCCGTAGCAATTTAATTAGTTTTAATGGCTTTATAAATCATTAAATTCATAGTAAATTAATTGCTTGTCACCAAAATATAAATGATATACGATGGAAAGCTGGTTCCATGTAGATCATCAATATGCAATTAGTTCAGCATTTTACTGTAAGGTTTTGCTGTGAAGATTTAAATGGTTTAATGGCCTATTTAGAGTAATAAATTCATAAGAAAATAAATACTATTTAGAAAATTACAAATAATATGTCCCTGAAATCACAATTCCGTGGAGATTACAGATATAATTTTAGTTTGATTTTTAGACAACAGAAACTGTATGAATCATTTAAAACCATTAAACACTATTTAAATCATACAAAAAGATCTATAACTCCGATTAGGGTGAATCCAAGTGCTAAGGTTTTGTATTGACAATATCTATACAAAGAAATTGCATGACAAATTATTTGGTACTGTTAAAACAGAAATTCATACAGAAATATTTAAACCCATTGAAATAGTGTTTTAATCATAGGAAAATATCTATAACTCCTTTTTAGGTGATTCAAATTGCCACTGTCTCTAAATTGCATTACCTCTATCCAGTAGCATCTAGTTCACAATTTAATACGACATAAACATATTTAGTTCAATTAAAGTGGTATACACCATATTAAATCGATACAACTTTAGTAATAAAACTTTAGTGCATTAAATGACTTTCCACATGCATCATGTAATCTAACTATGTTCAGAACTAAAGTAACAACCATTGTGACTTATTAAATTGTCATGCAAGCATTTGTTGTATTTGTTTGATCTCTATGTGCTATTGTTTATGTTGTATGCAATTGTTTGATCGATAGATTGCGAGGAGTGCAACGTGTGTGATTGCAACTACTATGATTGCAAGTATTGTGGTTATGACGAGAGCAACCATTATATCTATGAGAATTGTGAGGATTATCTAATCGACTACATCTACAACAAAGTCCAGTGGTGCTATCTTGGTCATAAATGTCCTGTTGTTTTCCTATGCATTATAGATGTTTTTGTAGAATTGCATATGTAGGAATTGATGTGTATATGCTATGCTATGTCCCATATTATTCCCTAGCATTCCTTGTTTATGAGCCACCGTTGGTAGATGTGCTTAGCCGTGCTATGATGAACGAGGGCTGGGTTACATCACTGAAGTTGTTTCTAAATGTATTGGTTTGCGAAAACTAAAACAACTTAATCAATGAATCTCCTGGGTGTGATGGGATTGATAATTTTTGGTGGTATCATTGTGGAAAGGCACCCAGGACACTGAGAAATGATTGGTTTCTTTGTTTGGAAGCTTTCGTGTGCAACCATGTGCCAATAATGAAATGGGCATTTGGCTGAACTCAGTAGGTTGTGGTAACTCGAACCCGCGTATCCAGATATGTAGATAGTGTAGGTTGGACCAGTGCGCGTCGGGATTGGGGAGCTACTTTCCGAAAGGTTCCTTCTTGGACTTCTCCCTATCATCACCCAATATGAGAGTGATGGTACGAGCTGGGCTGGACAAGTCACATGGGTAAAGTGTACTAACCCCTGCAGGGTGTATAAACTAAGTGCTTAGCCGTGTCCCCGGTTATGGACAATTTGAGCGACCTGATACTAATGCTATGATATTTCTCACTCATCCTTATTTCTTAATTACTTAAAACTTGTTGGGTGAACATAATTGGGTAGGAGCACCTGGGAGTGAACCAGAGTGTCCTATTTATTGTATTTGAAAACTACTTTGTTATAAATGTTAGGATAAAACTGTTGATTTATGCAAATGAGCCTGAACTCCACTTGGCCAAATAAGCATGTAGTTGATAGATCTGTTGATAACCACTTTAGCCTACTTGCCATACATTCAATGTATTGACCATTCGTGGCTGCAACGTTTCATGTTGCAGGTTATATCGTGTATCTGAGTGATCGTTCATAGGTCGTGAGACTCCACTCAACAATTGTTCGCCTGTGGCACATTTGAAGGATGGAGAACTACCTTGTATTCGTTTTCCGCTATGTACTTGAATAAATAATGTAAATTCTGGATCTTATTCGTTGTATTATGATTCACAGTTATATTTGGTATCATTTTGTACTGTGTGTGCCAGTGAACCGATCCAGGGATTGACACTATACACATGAACTCAGCTTTATCAGGCGAGGGTGTTACAGGAACCCATAGAACAGATATATACAACACGACTCCATGAGTCAAGAATATAGATATATAATACAAAGATCCAAATCACCTTAAAAACGATACACATCCGAGTACGGATAAGATGCAAATTGAGATAAGAGACCTGAAGAATAACCAATGGCATCCATAACCTTGCCCAGGCCAAGCCGTAAGGGTAAGCCTGCTAACGACGTCGATCTCAAACCTTCTAAACAAAAGGGGTGCCGACAAAGGCCAAAGGAAAAATAGAGCGGTCAGTATTGAGGCCAATACACGGAGCGACTTACAATTTGGAGGCTCTCTCCTACATAGGTATCGTGGACTGAAGGGGCAACACAGAATGCACTAAACAACCTATATAGACTCGATACAACTATCGTCTATAAGAGAGAGGTAATAAAAACCTATGCGGGACCAACCTGATTCACATGGTTGTTAATTTTATTCATTCTTTCCATGGTGGTTATCCAACTTACTAGTAATATCAGATACAAGTCAAATTATAATGGTAAACTTTAGTTATAGTTGTCTATGATCGAGAAACTATGCTTCAAGTCATCCATAACCATGGACACGGCTTTTTCGAAGAGATTTAACCCTGCATGGGTGCACCAAATTTTCCACACGCACTTCGACCCTTGTTGCCAGACCAATTAACATACACCCATCGGTATGTCAACAGGGCCTCATACATGATGCTATCCTAGACCCAAACCAAGTACATGGGGGCCACCCCAAAGATCTACCCGTACGAGGTATAGCTAATCCTCCTTGTACGGACCCTGAGGTTCCGTGCACTTGCCATGCGAGCAGAGGCCATAGACAATATATTCCCGTGACAGTATCGCACATACGCAACAGTAATAAATGCTCATTGAGCAACATGTAATAAACATCTCATACATGGCATAAGTATATTAGTAACGTATAAAACCCTCCCTATTTTGTGGCCGTAGAACAGTACTTTGAAATCAGGTACTAAGCTGATAGGGGTGCCCATACACCCCACATGTGGTTAGTGCTCTTATTCTCGGAACATGTGTCATGAACTCGGGTCCTAGGTGGAGACAGGGGGCGGGATAATTACCAAATCTCAATTATTACCCCTCTGTGCCTCTGCATTTAATATACCTACTTTCAATATTAATTATTAAACTGTAATTAAAGCCATGATCATCTATACCATTAATTATGCGCCAACCTCCAACATCGGTGGAACAATGACAAAGCAACGCATCACCTGAGAAAGCAACTACAACTCACAAGGACAACTGGCTATCAAACATCAGGTAATAGGAGGTGTCCATGGCAATATAGTCTGTGGGGATATAACGGGTACGAAAAGTCTAAAGCATCAACACACAGATATCAATAGATCAATAGTACGGAGTAAAGACTATAAATGCAAAAAAGGAGAGAATGCTCTCCTGGAAAACACTGCCAAAGGTTAATCCGAAGAACGGTCGTAGCTCGCATAAACTCATCGACCTAATCCGTGAAGAAGCAAAGCACTGAAAAAAATCAGATACACTATTTAATACTACGACATATTAGGAATGATGGATGTATGATATATGATATGACAAAGATGCTGTGTAATTACGAAATATTAAGCGGAACCGGGGTCTCGACTATTTTTTAGATGGTTCATGTTATTTATATACCCCACAATTTAAATGTTGGATTAACAAGGCAAAGCGTAGAGTTTCGCTATACAATTTAAGTAAAGCCAATATAAGACTAGAAAAGTCCACATTTGGTCTCCATATTTAATTATGAGGTTTATCGACTATACAACCCGAAACCGTGAAATATGTATGCAAGCATGTAAAATTTGATATGAAACAATTCATATAGATGTCAATTTAGAAAATAGGGCTCGAAAAAGAGTCCCATATTAGGATCGAAGATCTTGGTTCCAAGGGGTTTGGTTCAGTGTCTCCAAGATTGGTCTTCAGGTGTGGTGTCGATCATCAGACCTGCATCCATGAAGAAGTCCTTAGCGTGCTAGATCGGTCTTCGGGTATCGCGAAGGAGAACTTGGGGTTTCAAGGCTTCGGTTGTCGATGACAACTTGTACTTAGCACCGGATGTTTGAGTGGCTTCACGGGGTACTTGTTTGGCTTGCAGCTCTTGTTCACCAGTAGGGTTTTAGGAAGCGTTACCATCTTGCAGTACCATCATCGCCGCCGAAGGACCCTTGTCAGGCATCACCAGGTACACGGGGAACCTCTCAATGCAAACACACGGCGCCACGACCACATCACTGTAAACCACCATATCACACTAAGGAAGAACATGGCGATCATCAGGAATGGACTGTCAGACTCAGTGGTGTGCGGGTGATGACGACGTGGGACGCTCGGCGGAAGCACCATGGTGGCGGGCGTCTGGCGTACATGCGAACAGGATCACCGCAATGGGACGGAGGCTGCTTCACGCCCAGAGGCGGTGGCTAGACCCGGGGCAACGAGGAGCCAGGGGCCACGGCCTACTGATGCAGAGGCGGCGAGGTGCTAGAGATGGCTAGAAGGCAGGCTCGCAAAAGGCCTAGGAAGGCGTCCGCGGGGCGAGGGGGAGGCGCGAGGCGTACCAGGCTTAGGGTCAGCGGCGCCACGCGGGACCGGCAAGGTGAAGGGGGGCGCAGGTCGGTGTCAACGCGCGGGAGGGCTCTGGCGGCGGGGTTGGGGCGCCAGGATCCGTAGGTGGCCGGGAGGATGCTGGGGTAGTAGGCGACGCGGGGAGGAAGGATGGTGGCGGGGATCATGGCGAGCAAAGCGCGACGGGGCTCGTGGGCTGGGGATAGGACGCTGGGCAGCGAGCGGACGAGAGGAGGGAGAAGTGGCATGGACGGATATATGGAAGAGAGGGAGAAAGAGCGGGCGAGGCGCGGGGATTGCGGCAGGGAAGCGGCCCAGCGAGCTAGGTAGAAAGGACGTGGGGTGGACACGGGAATAGGTGGGGCTGAGGACGGTTGGGGTACGGGATAGGGAGCGAGGCGTGTGTCGAGCGGTGGATGCGTGTCGCGGGATTGCGAGGGGTGGGTGCGCAGGTGGGGGTGGGTCCAGGAGGGAGCGAGTGTGGGGGATCAGGAGAGAGGGCGTGGGCGAGAGGCGTGTCGAGTGCGGGTTGCATGGGGTCCATGCGGGAGCTCGCGATTGATGCGTGCGTTGCCGCTGGTTGGCGGCAACATGCTGGGGAGGTTTGCGTAGGGTAGGTGTAACTAGGGTTTGGTATGTTTAGGGTTATGTAGATTTTAGGGTTTGGAATGGTAAGGGGTCCGGCTGGTTGGGCTGGACCATCTCTCCTAAACATTTTTTTTAAACATTTTCTTTTATTTAGTTTTGTAACAAAATACTTTTGCAAATAGTTTTAGAGAACAAAAATATTCGGAAAGACCGGGGTTTTGATTTGAATAAAGAGAAGAGTATTTAGAAAATAAAAGGATGTTTTTATAAAATAGTTTTGGCAAAAATATAAATGCAGACATGAAGATTCCCAAAGGCAATGTGTTATGATTACATGAGCATGCAGTCATGATGATGCACAAAACAAAAAGACAACAATTTCTAGTAGTGGTTTTACCCAGGGTGCTACACCCGCATAGAAACGATTCAAAGGTGCCCACTAGGAACTTGTGTGTGGGTGGAAAACGAGGTAATATCATTACACAATAGTCCATGATGGAACGCACATAACAGATATATACAACACTGACTCAGCGAGTCAAGAATACAGATATACAGTACAAAATCCAAATCACCTTGAAAACGATACAACATCCGAGTATGGATAAGAAGAAAATGGGGCTAAGAGCCGTGAAAGAATAACCAATGGCGTCCATAACCCTGCCCAGGACAATCTAGAAGGGTAGCCGTACTAACGACATCGATCTCAAACCTTCTTAACAAAAGGGGGGCTGACAAAGGTTAAAGGAAAAAGAGAGCGGTCAATACTGAGGCTAGTACACGGTGAAACTTAGAATTTGGCGGCTTTAGCCTACATAGGTATGGTGGAATGAAGCGGCAGCGAAGCATACGATAAAAAATTTATAGAGACAATACATCTATTGGCTATCAGAGAGGGATAAGAAATACCTATTCGGAACCAACCTGATACTATCACCAAACGTACCAATCCTGATATTTCCCCCTCGAGACCAAATAAGGAAGTCAAACCGAGGAACTCACATAGTTGGTAGTTTTATTTATTAAATTATGGTTGAAACACTTACTAGTCAGATATTGATAGCATGAGTCATCCTGATATCATAAGAAGTGGGCAGTTTTAGTTAATCATTCCGTTGTAGTTGCAATACTTACTAGTCAGATTCAAATAGCATGAGACATCCCAAAACAAGCAGTTGTTGGCAATTTTATTTACTCATTCCATTGTAGTTGAATATGATTACTAGACATGTCAAAGGAAATTTATAGCACTACTTTAGTTATAGTTGTCTATGATCGAGATACTATGTTCCAAGTCGTCGATAACCGGGGACATAGATTTCAGAAAGTTTTACCCTACAGTGGTGCACAAATAGAAACACACACACGATCAACCTCGGAAAAACCAAATGAAAACCCAAGGAGGCATCACGACAAAGAAATCACAAGATTCATAAAATATTTCAGGGGACACCCCACTAAACTACCCGCAACGAAGTTGAAAGGCTTTGAGATGGACATAGGGTTTGCATCAATGGCTGTAAACGACTAGGAACCCAAAAGTATGACTGGGCTTGTCGATATGGTGAAAACACTCTGCTTACCTAAACAGTACAATAGTAAACGCTCCTTGAGCAATAGTATAAATAATGCAGTAAACATTCCATAAGTACATGATAGTAATAAAACCCCAAACTAGTTTGTGGCCCCAAGAAATAAGATATGACTCAAGCTCTAGCTAAGGGGATTCATGGTCCCACATGCGAATAGTGCGATAGTCAAGGAACAAGTGTCAAGTACTTGGGGACTACGAGACACCAGTGAGCGGTTAAAAACCAAATCACATCTATTGCCCACTGGTGCCTCTGTGTTAGTTATAACTATTCCTAGAATTTTAATACCAAGTTGTAATTAAAGCCATGATCATCTCCAACATTAAGCATGAGGCATTCCTCCAATAATTGTGGAACATGATGACACGAAGCAGCACCTGACCAAGCAACTGTGACTCTCAAGGCCAACTATCTACCAAGCAACAGGTAATAGGAGGTGTACAAGGGAACATAGGGTTGTGATACCTTCGATTCGGATTATGGATGTAGTATAGCTATTTTTCCCTGGTAGACCTAGGTTTATCGAATCCTCAGGAAGTAGAAAGCAAAGTGATATTACTTAAATGGAGCTTCGAGAGTTTTAGAATTCCTTTTGTGTTTTCACCAGACCAAGAGTTTGCGATCATTTGTTGTTGTTGACGATGGAGAGAGAGGCGGCCTAGGGTATTCAGTTTTCAACAGTAGCTGTGCAAAACATCTAATGAGAATAATAGATAATAATAAAGTATGCATGTAATTGTTAGAGTAAGATAATTATATGTGGGCAGTGCATCCATAAATGTTATCACCTATGCAACCGCTTATAGCAATAACCTACTAGTCTCATCCATAGAAGAAAGAGAACTAATGATATGCATCGTGATGTCACCGTTAATCCCAAGTAAATTCCTCACATACAGCCATACTACCCCTTCTATCACTGGGGTTCCCATCCTGCAGATCAGTCATTACTCACACTGCCTTTACCTAGATCAATCCTCGGGGTCTTGGGTACCTGACAAGTCCTTAGATTAAGGCAAGAGAGGGTACTGCAATCATCATGTCATACATACTAACACATGATCCCATCTATGATAAATAACATGCACAAAAGCTACATGGCTAGGCTGAAGCCATTAGCCCATGGAGAATTACTCACACATAGAGATGAAATCAACAATCATAAACATTGTAATAGAGATCATAAGGTTGATAGAAAATAGTCTTACAATGTGACCAATTGGAGAAGAGATCTACTATTACAAGTGGTGGAAGATGGCTATGGTGGTGGAGAAGGGTTTAGAGGTTTAGATCTAGATCTATTCCTCCGGCGTGGTGGCTTTTGGTGGCAGGGAGAGTTGACGTCAAAAAAGAAGCATTGTTTCCCGTTTCCCAAAGCCTCTTTATATAGGGGTCTCTTCATCAAAGTTGTTCTGTTTGACCTAATGAAGTTGGTGCAAACTATACGGCCAGAACTATACGGCCAGAATAAAATTCCCACCGTATAGTTGGTATTTAAAGCTTCAACATTTACTTCACGGCTCCTGGTTCCTTTGACGTGTTGGAAATCTCGTATCTTTGGCATTTATGTAGTGATTTACATCATCATATGTCATTATCTACGCAGGGAAAAATAGCAAGAAAGGATTGCATACCCCTTTGATCATTAGGCATTAGTGGTAGGATTTAGAAAGATATTTCATCAAATATATGAATAATATCTAGTTTAAATGCGGACGTTGATGGCTATATTTCACAGCCATCAACCTCCCCAAGCTTAAACTTGATCATCCCCGAGCAAGAAAACCAAAATAAAAAGGGAACTCATCATTTAAATTGAAATAATGAGATGATGATCTGACTCATGATTGGTAGTCTCATGTTTACTCCACTTTATTAATCTGAAAAACTTCAGCATAGATAGAGTAATGGCAAGCATATCATATGGGTTTCATGAATCCTTATAGCGCAGCAAAATTATTGTAAGCGTGGATGATTCAAAAGAGTAAATTTTATTACATGTCATGTAATCAACTCATAAGCTTGCCTTTGGACAATAAAATATAATCATATAAAGTTAAGGGTGTGAGAGTTTGTCATGAAAATCATATATACTAAAGTATCTCAATTCTCCCACATCAATAATCAAGACTTTTTAAGCACAACTTTTCTATTCATTGTTCTTCAAGAATTTCAGTTCTTAAGTAATTGAGAGCATGACAATAATTTTCATTAGTTTATCGGGCTATGATGGACACTCGTGGGATCACTAAGGCTTTTGTTCCTTTTGCATAATTATTACTCATATTATCCAGAGGAGTGATTCCATCTTGTTGCAGTTGCCCGAGAGTGCCAAGAATCTTACCCATGATAGCATTGCTGCTACATATGTTTAATCAAATCATAGCCGAAATCTTGGAGTTTCCTCCATGAAGATCGTTCGTAAGCTAGCGGAGTTGTTGGCATCCCATGAAGTTTGACATGCATAAAGCTATATCATTCTTATGATTTACAAGTAAAACTTTGGCATGCTCACAAAAACCGCTAAACATTAATTCAATTTAACAAATCCTTTCAAAGAGAGCTATCAAGTCAATCATTATTTTCTGTGGTGTTGAGTGTCTCTAGGGATAAGCTTTCAAGACTAGACACAACAACATCCAAGCCTTCAATTGTAAGACTTTTCTTATTTCAATTGTTTAGCAAAATTTTAGGCAAGACTTGGTTAAATACAAGAGTTGGAACAAAACATGCTCAATTAAATACCCATGCAAACAAAATTTTACTACAATATAGAGACTCACTCCACCGATAAAATATCTCAACATTACTACTAGCTGGCATGGGTTTCTCAAACATCAAAAGTGGGGAGTCATAAGGCATACCTCTCATGTTTGGTTCCACTTCTCTCTTCCCTTTTTATTTGTTTCTTGGAAACTCGAAGTCAAGCACTCTCCTGCAAATTTATGAGAACTTCGAGACGAAAATATAAAGAGAGAGGGAAAATAAAGATAAACAGAGAAATCTTTTTGTGGTTTTTGAGAAGGGGAATTATAGAATATAAAATTGGAGGCAAATCTCGACTTGAAAATCTGAAAAAAAAATAAAGTAACTAGAGATAAAGTGTTGGGGAAACCAACACGAGTGCTTATAAACTCAAATAAAAGCATAACCTCGAAAATAAAATAAAGCAAATAAAAGCCAGATAGAAATAGATAGAAAACCTGCCCAAGCTTAGAATTTTGCAAGCCCTTCAAATTACTGTTGTGTTGGGGGGCGGGGAGTTGTAAATCCAGTCTGCAAATTGAGTTGATAAGTTACTTGTTTTTTCTTGGAGGTTCAAGGCGAGATTATGCATTCCCACCATAATTCCTACAAGTTCTTCAAAATCTTGATATGTAGTGAACCGACTTGGTGGTTGCTCCCCCTAATGGTGGACTTATTGCTCCTCCTCTTGGTCCTCATCTTCTTCCGGAATCTCCTCCTGGGATTGATGTTACTCAACCTGTAAGTCATAAATAACACATCCTTCCTTGATAGAGAAAATACCATTAGGCAAAGGAACGGGGTAGAGACGCCCAGCTCCAACAATATGCAGATAATAAACACCACCTCTCCTAGTGAGCATTCCATAAGCCCTCAAAGTAGAGAAACCAACACGTTGCTCACCTAGCACCGGCTGTAACTCACCTCGGTCTATGCCCAAGGCATTGGCAAGCACGGTGATGACGCCTCCAAAAGTGATAGGTCTTTGGCTTTGGTGGGATTGGTACTCCAGGTAGCGCACAAAAATTGCACCCAAGTTGAGTGACAAGTTGTCGTAGTTGAAAGTATATTTTGCATGGACTAAGATGTCCTCCTCATTGATTCTTGTAAACTCATTGCGCGCCTGCAAGGTGTTAGCAATAACATAGAACAAATAGAGAATACTAAGATGTTGAATCCCTTTGCTGACTCTAGAAGTAAAGCTCATTCTATTATAACAGAGTTCAGGGAAGGTTCCATGTCGATAAAAGATGCACGCAGGGAATTAGGATCATTGTTGGGTAAACCAAAACAATTGCACCATTCATCTAGTGATAAAGAATAATTATTGTTCATGAGTCGGAAATAAATTCTATCCTCCCCATGCCATGTCTTAATAGTGCTTTTCAAAGAACTAAGAAATTCAGTGGTTAACCGGCGATAGGTTGGTGCATCATGAAATACAAAGTTTTGCAGGCCAACCCTATTGCAAAGTAAATTAAAGTCATCTGAAAAACCGAGTTGGTTCAATATGAAGGGGCAAGCCCAGTTGGTTGCCTTGACTTCTCAGTTTTTTATCCTGTCAAAACAATCACAGTGGGACTCGTTCTTGAATTGAATCCCCATGCGTTCCTGAGCTGCAACACGACAAGAACTAGAGGTGGCAAGAGCACGTGTCTGTCTCCTCATGTTCATCTCTAAAAATAAAAAGAAAGACAGTTATAAAACTTTTTGATCCAAAAACAATAGTCATAGCATATTCCTCATAATAGCACATTAAAGAATCTCCCCAACATAATAATCTAGGCAAGATAATCATGGCAAATAGTTCAAAATAAGTATCGCACTATATTGTTAATGACCTTGGATCAGAGATGAATTTGCGAAAAGTAATTGGAGGATCGGAGGAGAAACATACCGTAGATCACTTGTGCGTGAGTAAATCGAACGAAATTGAGTAGGGGTGAATATCCCTCGAGGTTTTGAGAGAGTTTGGAGGTAGAAGAGAGAAAAATGATTGATGTTTTGATGTTTTGGGTACCTTCCCATGGGTTTAAGTCATCGGACGCAACTGTACGATCGCAACTATATGGTCGGAACACCTGTTCCCGCCGTATAGTTGGTCTGACGATAAAAAAATTAGGGTTTCTAGTGTTTATTTCTTGGCGGCTATAACTATACGGCCAGAACATTTGTTCCCACCATATAGTTGGTCGTCAAACCTTCTATATCCTGAGATTAAAAATTGTCGATGGGTGGAATATTTATACGGCCGGAGCTATACGGCGAGAATTTTTATTCCGGCAGTATATTTGATCGTTAAAGCTGCTATACACATCAAAAAAATTCTATTTCTTCAAGAATTACTTTATAGACTAAAACTTAGCGAAACACCTTGTTTTGACATAAAAATGATAGACTAAAATGTCGAATAACTTTGGCATATATAAATAGGAATTTTAGTACCGCTGAATCTCTCCTTCTCACTGAAATTTTCTAGCACTCTTTATTCTATATAAAATTTAAACTAAAACTTAAAAACTTAACTCAAACCTTTATTTCACATGGGTTGCCTCCCATGCAGCGCTCTTTTGTGGTCAATAGCTTAACCGTGATATTGCTCACTTAGGCCATATGAGTGGAACACCCACTCCAAAGTAGTTGGCCTTCAAAGTGATGGCATCCTTCTCATCTCGCTTGGCTTTCTTTTTCTTGGGGAAATGAATAACAAAAGGATCCCCCGAAGGCAACTGGAGCTTCATGTTCCTTTCATGCAAATTGATTAAAGCCTTAATAGTTCTTAAGAAAGGACGGCCTAATATGATAGGAGCAGTAGCATCTCCAAGCATGCCAACAATAACAAAATCAATAAGAGCAGGATAGCCTTTAATGTACACTAAGGTATTTTCTTTAATGCCTACTGCTTGTTTGTAAGTAGATCTGCTAGATGCAATTTTACTTCGGTGATTTCAAAAGAGCCAAGATTTAACTTGTTAAAAAGACTCTTTGGAATTTTTGAAACACTTGCACCTAGATCACACAGTGCATCCATTTCATTAGTCCCAATTTTAATCTTAATGGTGGGCTCAAATATATCATCTAGCTTAACTGGCAATTTTTTAGAAATTTTCTTGTATTCTTCTTCAGGCTCACGTACCTTTATTGCTATCTGATTAACAAAGTGTTGATACATGGCTTTATCATTTCCTTCACTTACCGGAATCTTGACATTGATCCTTTTTACAAGATCTTCAATTGTGTAGATCGGTGAAGGAGCATTGCTATATTCAAGCTCTTCCGGCTCCTCCCTTTGGATTCTTATCATCTTGAGATCTTCTACTGGACTGGGCTTAGCTTTACTTGCAAATTTAGCTAGAATGAGAGTTTGACTCTCGGTTATCTTACCTAGATGTGCCTCAACAATCCTTTTTCTTTCTTGGAGGGCCTGCAAATCATTCCTCAAACTAATAGCTTGGTTAGATTTACCAAGCATAGCATCATGATTCTCCGTAATTTTAACTAAAATATTGTTTTGCTCATTTTGTGACTCCATAAAAATTTAAGAGTTTCTTTGAGACTATTATTACTTGATGCAATATTATTCTTAGAATTACCTACAGGACTAGAATAATGTTTCTAAAAATTTGGATTATAATCCTTTTGAAAGCAGGGTTATAATCATTACGAGCTATGATGTCTATTTCTTTAGTTGGTTCGGGAGTAGATCTTACCTGGGTTTCCTGACCTTTAATGACTAATATGAGCTCATCCAACTTATTATTGAGTTCTTCATTTTCTTGAGGTCTAACGGAGTTTGATATTTCCACATGCCATTGGGCATGGTTGTCTTGCATATTGTCTAGCAGCTGCTTTGCTTCGGTAATTTTCTTTCCCATAAATGTTCCTCCAGGTACAGTATCAAGAATAGGCTTAGACACAGGGTTAATAGCATTATAAAATAAATGGAGAATTAACCAATCTATGCATTCTTTCATTCTCTACCATGCAAGCGCTAGTGGCTCACGCTCTTCCTCTCTAAAACCAGTAATATTAGATCTGAGTTGCATAGTTTTTGCAGGTGGAAAGAATTTAGTCATAAGTAAAGAGGTACATTCCACCCATGATGCAATAGTATTTCTAGGCAAAGATAGCAACCATTCTTTTGCTCTTCCTCTAAGAGAGAAAGGAAATAAGCGCAACTTGACTGCATCAGGGTCAACATCTTTAATGCGCATCTTATCACATATTTCAGTGAAAGTATTTAAGTGCATACCTACATACTCAACAACAGAGCCTCCAAATTGATTTTGTTGAACCAAACTTAAATAACCGGGCTTAATTTCATAGTCTTCAGCAGAAATTGTTGGATGAGTAATAGGAGTATGCAAATAATCATTGTTGGGAGTTGCAAACTCCCCTTGCTTCGTTTGAGCCATACTTCCTATGTTTTTGGATTTTCTTAAATAAGTACTAATGATGATAAAAACAAGAACTAAAACACTAACTATTTTTTTTGGGTTTTCAAATAAAAACTAAAATCACACTAACAAAATTAAAAACAAGAATTAAAACTAGCAAGGTTCCTACTAACCTCACCAGGGTAGCTATTGCTTCCCCGACAACGGTGCTAGAAAAAGGGTTGATACCTTCGATCCGGATTATGTATAGATCTTTTTCCCTAGTAGACCTAGGTTTATCGAATCCTCGGGAAGCAGAAAGAAAAGTGAGATTACTTAAATGGACATTTGAGAGTTTTAGAATTTCTTTTGTGTAAGATCTCACCCAATAAGGTAGAGATCCCTATGATTGTAGTGCTAGTCCCTGGATCGATTTGCTAGCACCCAAAGTTTAAGATGTAGTACACAAAAACAAAGGTCATTATTATATCGCAAATCCAAGAATATAGTAGTTCTAACAACTCACTTAGCCCAAGGTTAACATATTTAGAGTTCTCATTACATAGCATAATAAGAAAGTTTTCATCTTCATGCGCCACAGGCAAGCATGTTGAGTGTAGACCCGTAACCCTACTCACAATCAGAGTAACCTACACCATGATAAGTTACAGCCACAAAGGGTCAATACAGTTGGAATTGTATTGGCAAGTGATACCATAGTTGTATAATAGAACCTAACAACTACATGAATATGGCTAAGTGTAGATCTAGCTGACTTTGCTAAAGAGCAAGTTTTATCCTATTAGTTTGAAAATAATAAGTTTTGCTTTTACAAAGCACTAAGGTACCACCAATAGACATTAGTGAACCTCTACCCTTGTTCACCCAAAATTTTAACTTAGAGAAATTGGGATGAGGAGATTCTTGAACTATTTCAATGTCTTGACGCTCAGAAATTGTCCATAACCTGGGACATGGCTAAGTACTTAGGTTTACCCTCTCGGGAGGTGGTGAACTTTCCAAACAAGACTCGACAAACATCGATACGAGACTTTTTAGAAACAATCCCTCAAGCCACCACGGACGCGTTCCATCCTATCAATTCTACCACCCTCTGTCCGTCTGGTTGAGTTTTCACAACTTAGTTGGTCAAGGCAGAGCCCATATGCTATGTGGTTGCACGGGAATCTTCACGACACGAACGTCTCCACAAGTGTGATACACCAGGGTAAACCTTAGACATGGGCCATGAGTAACCACTCAACATAATCCATACAAGTCCCTATTCCACCCAGGTTTCATTAACAGTGGTTGTTTTCTTAGTCAAAAAATAATAAGTAAATAAACTTTCCATATCATCATAATATAAATTTCCACCCACGAATTCTAATATCAAGGCTAAGCATTCTAGCATACGATGTCTCCTAACTTAGGAAAATACTACCAAGGTATAATCTACCTGATTACTATAGCATAACAATATAAATAAAACTACCATGCAAAGTCCTACTAAAATAACACTAATGCAATAGATAAAATAATAGGACATATGATGAAATATCACTTGCCTTGGTATCTAGGAGAGTAGGTACAATCCTCACAGCAAGAAACTTCACAATGTTGGGAATATGCCCTAGAGGCAATCATGTATGATGATGTTTCCCATAGTATTCATAAAGATATTAATTTTTCCTTGTGTAAACATCTGATGTGTATCATTGAATATGTGATTCGGTTGTACTATGCATTCATGTTGTTCATACTAAATATCCTTGGTCATCGAGGTTGTGCTGGACACACAACTTAGACCAATGTGAAAGTCGGCTAATGACTCGGTTCCACTTGTCATGGGCATGGAGATGATATTCCGACTTACACAGATTTGGCTAAAGAGTTTAGCAAGTCAGATTGACCCATATTGAGGTACAACAAACAAGTTGTCATTTGTATATCTCAATCAATGTAATCCTTAGACCTGAGGTTGTTGCATAGTTCGAGTTGAGGATCACCGACTTAGGTTCTGTCAAACGCTGATCCGTAACTGAGATGTTATAAAGGCAGAGTTCGAGTTGAATAAGAATCAAGCTGCATGATGTGAATAACCAATATGGGATTTTGCCCCTCCACTTGGAGAGATATTCTCTGGGCCCTCTCAGATGATATGATTCGGAAAGCATGGCCATTCAGGACTTGGTTAAGTGTTAACCGAGGAGATCGACTAAGAGTTAGTCGAATGAATCACTTATCTCGGATCAAGAAGAGAGTCAGACTATCTAAGGGATGACAAATATTCGCCTATAGTCTGCCAAGGTATATTGTGAGGCAAAAGGGACTCGGACATAAGTCGCATTGGAAAGGCAAGTCGTCATCACTCTTTGGTACTTGGGAGTCGGCACGTTCGGCTAGGAGCCTCTACCGACTGATTGATTAAGAGTCAGACTCCAATCATGTCCAAGTAGCCATGAGCCTGCGGGGTCACACACACTTAAGAGTGGGAGCAAGTTCGGATTGGATCTGAACCGGGAATCTGGTTCGGTTGGACCTAAGCCAGATTTTGGACTGAGTTAGTGATTCAAACTCATGGTGACTAATATTAAATGGGATTTAGTGAATGGGCCACGAGAGTGTGGATCCCACGTTCACTCCCTATATATAGTGGGGCGCAGAAACCCAGGAGTATTGATCGGTTAGGTCATTCCATGCATTGGAAACCCTAGCTCCATAGCAGTACAGCCGTCGTACTGAAGCTAGCAGTTCACCGTCGGCGCTCCTCCTTGTACGTGTGGATACCAGCAGAGGTGCTGTATGATCAGCACTAGGACGATCGTGATCGGATCGGATCTTAAGGAATGCACTATATCAACTGGCGCGCTTCATAAATAATCTGCAACCGCGCGTCTAGTGGTAAACCTCGTGGCCTTCTACCTCAGCTAGATCTTGGGATCACTGCATTAGTAGAAAAAGTTTTGTTTTATCTCTATGTGGCCCAACAATGGTATCAGAGCGATAGCTTCTGGTTTTAGGCTCGAGATCATGCATATGTGATATGCGGTTGGGTGTAGATTGGATCTATATGCTGTTTTGGTGGTCAATCTATGAGATAGATTGGTTTTTGTACAAGGTTGATTGGATCAACTGTACTCGAGGAATGGTAGATTTGATTTCCGGGATCATACTACTGAGGTCGTGGAACGACATACCCCTACCGGTCGGTTTCCGCCATCGGGGTAGACTATGACACGTAAATCCAGAAGTGGTGATTGAATATCAAAGAGTTTAATCGAATCGGAATAATAGTCGAAATCCATGTCCGGATAGTGGGACCGCCGGCTTCGCCCTGTCGTAGCGTGTTAGACGTTGTTGTGAGTTTCACAATGCCGATAGATAGCATATCAATGCTTAACTTGTTTTGCAGGAAGTTGTGAGTGGTATGGTTCATGTGCATGTGATGTATGTATGTAATCCATACGTGATCTACGAATCACGGTTTTGTCAGCCGGCTGGAGCCTAGGTGCTGTCATTTTATTGTATCACGACATGCGTGTCGGATTCTCTATGTAATTTACTTTACTAAGCTAGTGTAGCTATTTGGAGAACCCGGATGGCATGCAAGTCGATGTACTAGTCGGCGACATGGTGTAAGACGGCAAGTGACAAGAGTTGGCACAAGTCGGATTACAGGCTTTGTGGAGATGAAGATCGTCGTGAAGAGAGCCATACCATTTCACATTATAATTGCTTTATTTTGTGTTATTGTTATGTCTCTGTTTTACCTCTATTAGATAGTCGGTAAAATTTAATCCCTCAAAGAAGGTCTAGTCGGTTTTCCTGCCAGTGTTTGCACCATCACAAGTCGGACATTTTTGGTAGTGAGCTCATAAAATTGAGGTGCTGCCAATTCTTTACGACTAGGTGGATTCGAGTCGGACTCTTACATCGGAAACACTCGGTAAGCTAGACGGGTCTATCACAACGGTTTTTGGGATCGCGGAAAAGTCGGACAGGAGCCGGGGCATGTGATGCCACTCGACCAACGGGAGTCGTATGACATACGATCGATAAGGTTTTGTCTACCTAGATCACTTGGCGGATAGCAGTGATGCTAAAGCTCACTAGCCTACTTACTTATCTAGGATCCTGAATCACTAAGTAACCGTCGGAGGGGTGTTGGTTCTAGTGGGAGCATAAAATATTAAAGTGTATAATATGCTTGCTCTTTTATGAATACATGTCTTAAGTGTTTTGCATATTTTCTGTTGTAGATCATGGCACCAAGTAATAGCCACTCCAAGATATCCGGTTTTTCTTTGAGAACCATTCTTGAGAAAGATAAACTAAATGACACTAATTTTACCAACTTGTATCGAAATCTGAGAATTGTTCTCAAACAAGAAAAAAAGGACGATGTCCTAGACAACCCACTTCTAGATGAGCCGAATGAGAATGCGACTGTCGCTGCCACCAATGCCTACCGTTGGGCTAAGGATGAGTCCATGGATATTAGCTGTCTTATGCTTGCTCACATGGAACCGGACTTGCAAAAGTAGTTCGAGAATGTTGAGGCCTACGATATGATCGAAAGCCTCAAAAGTATGTGCCAGGCTCAAGCGAAGACCGAGAGGTATCAAGTCTCTAAGTCTTTGCTGAGTTGCAAGCTTAAGGATGGTGATCCACTGAGTCCGCATGTGATCAAAATGGTAGGTTACGTGCAGTCTCTGTAAAGGCTTTGCTACCCCATTAGCGAAGAGTTTGCTATGGACATAATTCTGAACTCTCTTCCTAGTGTGTATGGTTAGTTCATATCAAACTACCACATGCATGGTATGGATAAGAAGCTCCCTGAATTGCATGGGATGCTCAAGCAGGCAGAGGCGAATCACAAGAAGGGCGCCAACCAAGTGTTGATGGTGCAGAATAAGGCTAAGTTCAAGAAGAGTTCTTGGACTAAGAAGAAGGCTAAGTCGGGAGGAAAGCAGGCTCAGGACCCGGTCCCAAGCGCTTCCTTAGGGACTAAGCCATCACCTTCAGTCGGATCCACTTGCTTATACTGCAAGGAAGATGGCCACTAGAAGAGGAACTTCAGAAAGTATTTGGCCGACAAAGCCAAGACTGGAGGTATGACTTCTGACTCAAGTACACTTGTTTGCAATGTTATAGACATTTATCTTGCTGATGCACCTAATAGTTCTTGGTTATATGATACTGGATCAGTTATTCACATCTGCAACTCGTTGTAGGGACTGGTAAGAACTAGGAGCGTAGCAAGAGGCGAGGTTGATATTCGAGTCGGCAACAAAGCGAGAGTCGCTGCATTGAAAGTCGACACGATAAAACTTCATTTACCTTCCGGATTCATTATGGAACTGAATAATTGTTATTATGTTCCAGTGCTCAGTCGAAACATTATTTCTGCTTCATGTTTGATGAGGCAAGGCTATGAGTCGAATATCAAGAATAATGGTTGTTCTTTATATTTGAATGATATGTTTCACGGCTTTGCACCCGTATTTATTTTGAATCTTGATGGTGAGTCGGTTTATAACATAAATGTTAAAAGGTTGAAACCAAATGATCTGAATATGAGTTACTTTTGGCACTATTGGCCTGGTCATATAAGCTGGAAACGCATGAAGAAGCTCCATGATGATGGACTCCTAACTTCGTTCGACTTGGAGTCGTTCGAGACATGCGAATCTTGCCTACTCGGCAAAATGACCAAGACACCTTTTGCAAAGAGTTGTGAAAGGGCGTCCGACTTGTTGGGACTAGTACATAGTGATGTATGTGGACCAATGAGCACGATATCCAGGGGTGGTATGGATATATCTACTTGATGAAACATAAGTCGGAAGTCTTTGAGAAGTTCAAAAAATTCCATAATGAAGAACAAAATCAACTCGACAAGAAAATAAAGTTTCTTCGGTCGGACCGAGGAGGCGAGTACATGAGCCATGAGTTTGATGACCATCTGAAAAGCTGCGGAATAGTTCCTCAACTTACTCCACCAGGAACGCCGCAAAGGAATGGTGTTTCGGAAAGGCGGAATCGGACCTTGTTGGACATGGTATGATCAATGATGAGTCGGACAGATCTGCTTTTATCATTTTGGGGTTATTGTCTAGAAACAACGGCGTTCACACTAAACAGAGTACCATCAAAGTCGGTAGAGAAGACACCGCATGAGATGTGGATAGGCAAAAAGCCGAGTTTGTTTATTCTTAAGATTTGGGTTTGTGAAGCATTTGTCAAGTGACTTCAGTCGGACAAGCTTATGGCCAAGTCAGATAAGTGTATTTTCGTGGGGTATCCGAGGGAAACCTTGGGTTACTACTTCTACAACCGAGAAGAGGGCAAAGTGTTTGTCGCTCGGAACGGTGTCTTCCTTGAGAAAGACTTTCTCAGTCCGGGAGTAAGTGAGAGCACAGTGAAGCTCGAAGAAATTCGAGAGGAACCGGCTAGTAGCGAGTCGGCAAAAACCTTGGAGGTTGAGCCGGTCGTGGTAGCTGAGACGGCAGCGGCACCTGTACTATGAAGATCGACAAGATTACGAATTGTTCGTGATGTGTTACAATTTGAAAGTGATGAGCCGGCAAATTATTTAGAAGCGATGGTGGGATCTAATTCCGAGTCATGGCTTGGATCCATGAGATCCAAGTTAAAGTCCATGGATGAAAATCAAGTTTGGAACTTGGTTGATCAGCCAAACAGTGTAAGACCCATCGAGTGCAAATGGGTCTTCAAGAAGAAAACAGATATGGATGGAAATGTTTCTGTCTATAAAGCACGTCTTGTCGCGAAGGGGTTCCGAAAGGTTTAAGGAGTTGATTACGATGAGACTTTCTCGCCCATAGCGATGCTTAAATCAGTTTGGATCATGTTAGATATAGCAGCCTATTTCGACTATGAGATATGGCAGATGGATGTCAAAACGGCTTTCCTTAACGAAAATTTAACCGAGGACGTGTATATGATACAACCCGATGGTTTTGTCGATCTGGCTAACACTGACAAGGTTTGCAAACTTTAGAAATACATTTATGGGTTGAAGCAAGCATCTTAGAGTTGGAATATTCGCTTTGATGAGGTAGTCAAATCGTTTGGCTTCATCAAGAGTGATCATGATTCTTGTTTATACAAGAAGTTTAGTGGGAGCAAAGTAAACTTTCTAATCTTATATGTGGATGACATATTATTGATTGGAAATGATGTCCAGAAGTTGCAAGAAACCAAGGAATCATTAGAAAGGATTTTCTCAATGAAAGACTTGGGTGAGGCAACATATATTCTCGGAATCCGTACCTATAGAGATAGATCAAGAAGGCTCATTGGATTGAGTCAGAGTACCTATTTGGACAAAGTGTTGAAAAAGTTCAACATAGAATCATATAATAAGGTGTTCTTACCGATGTCCCATGGTGTAAAACTTAGCAAGACTTTGTGTCCTTCGATGACTGATGAGCGAAGTCGGATGAGTGCGATTCTGTATGCTTCTGCTGTTGGATCAATCATGTATGCCATGATTTGTACTAGGCCGGATGTTTCATATGCTCTAAGTGTTGTGAGCAGATACCAGGCTGATCCTGGAGAAATCCACTGGACAGCGGCTAGAAATATCCTAAGGTACTTAAGAAGGACTAAGGATATGTTTTTGGTTTATGGAGGTGAAGATGAACTCAGTGTAAAGGGTTACACAGATGCGAGTTATCTTACCGATTCTGATGATTCTCGTTCACAATTCGGATACGTATTTATTATAAATGGAGGTGCTGTGAGCTGGAAGAGTTCCAAGCAAAAGACTGTGTCTGCATTTACAACAGAGGCTGAGTATATCTCCGCCTCGGAGGTAGCAAAGGAAGATGTTTGGATGAGGAATTTCCTCATGGATCTTCGTGTGGTTCAGGGCTCATCCAATCCGTTAGACGTGTATTGTTAGAACAATGGTGCTACTGCACAAGCCAAGGAACCTAGACAAAACCAGAAGAACAAGCACATACTCATGCGGTACCGCCTGATTCACCAGTTCGTGGATCAGGGTGATATCAAGTTATGCAAGATACACACAGATGCAAATATTGCGGATCTATTGACAAAGCCGCTACCACAACCAAATAATGAGGCGCACCTAAGAGCTATGGGCTAGATGCCTAGACATGTGATGTCCAAAGATCGACTCTAGTGCAAGTGGGAGACTGTTGGGAATATGCCCTAGAGGCAATCATGTATGATGATGTTTCCCATAGTATTCGTAAAGATATTAAGTTTTCCTTGTGTAAAAATCTGATGTGTATCATTGAATATGTGATTCAGTTGTACTATGAATTCATGTTCTTTGTACTAAATATCCTTGGTCATCGAGGTTGTGCTAGACACACAACTTAGACCAATGTGAAAGTTGGCTGATGACTCGGTTCCACTTGTCATGGGCATGGAGATGCTATTCCGACTTACACAGATTCGGCTAAAGAGTTTAGCGAGTCGGATTGACCCGTATTGAGGTACAACGAACAAGTTGTCATTTGTATATCTCAATCAATATAAACCTTAGACCTGAGGTTGTTGCACATTCCGAGTAGAGGATCACCGACTTAGGTTCTGTCAAACGCGGATCCGTAACTAGGCAGTTATAAAGGCAGAGTTCGGATCGACTGAGAATCAAGCTGCGTGATGTGAATAACCAAGATGGGATTTTGCCCCTCCACTTGGAGAGATATGTTATGGGCCCTCTCGGATGATATGATTCGAAAATCATGGCCATGCATGACTCGGTTAAGTGTTAACCGAGGCGATCAACTAAGAGTTAGTAGGATGAATCACTTATCTCAGATCGAGAAGAGAGTCAGACTATTTAAGGGATGACAAATATTCTCCTATAGTCTGACAAGGTATATCGCGAGGCAAAAGGGACTCGGACGTAAGTCGCATTGGAAAGGCAAGTCATCATGACTCTTTGGTACTTGGGAGTCGGCAGTTTCTGCTAGGAGCTTCTACCGACTGATAGATTAAGAGTCGGACTCCAATCGTGTCCAAGTAATCATGAGCATGCGGGCTCACACACTTAACAGTGGGAGCAAGTTCAGATTAGATCTGAACTGGGAATCTGGTTGGGTTGGACCCGAGCCGGATTTTAGACTGAGTCAGTGAGTAGGACTCATGGTGACTAATATTATATGGGCTTTAGTGAATGGGCCACGAGTGAGTGGAGCCCATGTTCACTCCCTATATATAGTGGGGCGCAGAAACCCAGGAGGATTGATTGGTTAGGTCATTCCATGCGTTGGAAACCATAGCTCCACAGCAGTCTAGCCGTCATACTGAACCTAGTAGTTCATCGCTGGTGCTCCTCCTTGTACGTGTGGATACCAGCAGAGGTTTTTTACGATCAGCACCAGGACGATCATGATCGGATCGGATCTTGAGGACTGCACTGCATCAACTGGCGTGCTTCATCAATAATCCACAACCGCGCGTCTAGTGGTAAACCTCGTGGCCTTCTACCTCATCTAGATCTTGGGATCACCGCGTTAGAGGAAAAAGGTTTTGTCTTATCTCTACGTGGCCCAACACACAATCCACACATCATAATCAAACAACAAAATATACAACTCAATATATGCACTCAAAAATAATATGGATGCATGCAATTATGCAATAATATGAATGTGATGACCCACAAATATAGGGGGTGTATCATAGTACTTTTGATAAATAGGAGTGTCGATCCCAACGAGGAGAAGAAGGTGTTGACTAGTGGTATGGAGCAGGAAATCTCTATAAATACTTAGCAAACAGATTTTTATAGGTTTTATGATAAAGTAAAGAAATAAAGTGCAAGTAATAAAGACAGCAAACAATTGCAGCAAGTGGCCCAATCCTTTCTTAGCAAAGGACAAGTCGGTGGAAATACTTATGAGGACCAAACATTCTTGAGGACACATGGGAATTATGTCAAGTGCTTTCGCTTCATATAGCTAAGTATTCTTCTTTGGTTTTGTAAGTGTTCTGTGGGTGAACCTGTGCTAATGTACCAACGTTACTTAGACTAACACATACTTGTGATTAAACCCCTTGCAAGCATCCGCAACTACAAGAAAGCAATTAAGGTATAAACCTAACCACAGCCATAAACTCTGAGTTCCTACACTCCCTTGTGCAATGGTGTCCTAACGGGGGTTCAGGTTTCTGTCACTCCAGCAACTCCACAATTAGTAGCCAAATACACAATGCATTCCCCTAGACCCATAAATGGTGAAGTATCATGTAGTCGATGTTCACATGACACCACAAGAAGAATAGCACCACAACTTAAATACTAAACCATTGAATAGTATCTCAACACAGATCCACTACTAACAACATGACTTCTCCCATGTACTCAAGAACTAAATGAACTACTCACGAGACATCATATGGATCAAGATCAGAGATTATATAATGATGGATAACAATCTGAACATAAACAATAATTCAATGGTTCCACTCACAAGCATCAACTACAATAGTAATCGACACCAGGAAAGATTCCCCTAAGAACTATGCAAGATTCTATACAATTGTTACAGCAGGATGGAGTGGTGATGATGGTGCTGGTGGAGATGATGGTGTGGATGATGATGATGATGATCTCGATGAAGTCTAGCTTGATGATGGTGTTGATGGTGATGATCTCCCCTCTCCGGGGAGGAATTTCCCCGGTAGAAATCTGTGTGTCAAAGATCTCTTTCTCTCTCGATGTTTTCCACCCCGCAGAGGCGGTGGAATCTTTATGTGGTCTCCCCCCCGTGTATTAGGGTCTCGAGGAGAATATGTAGGAGAGAGGGCGGAGCCAGAGGTGGGCCACACCCCCTGTAGGCGCGGCCTAGGGCTGGCCCGCCCCTGGGGGGTGTTGGCCCCTTGTGTCCCATCTCCGCCTCCCCTTCTGGCATTCTTCGTCTTCTGAGAAAATAGGATTTTTTTAGTTTTTCTGGTATTTTTATGATCTTCGCGAAATTGCATCAAAACACCTCTTTTTTCCATCAGAATCCTGACTCCGGTAGTTCATCCTCCAAGAATCATCCAACATGCAAAAACAGATGAAAAGACATAAGTAACACCTCTTAATATGGACGCGAAAGTGCAAGGAAGAGGGTGAGGGGTGGCATGTCCTCACCAGAATCGTCGCCGGAGTACGTCAGGACGGCGGCGGTTTCGAGCTGGAATTTGAGGAGCCTGGGGGATCTCTGGAGGTGTGGCGTGAGGGGAAATGGAGAAGTGCGAGCGGGGTTTAAGAGGAAGGGGTTGGGTGGGGTGATGGCGCTGTTAATCTTGCAAATTTACACGAATTGAATCACGGTAGAAACGGCCGAGGAGGAGAGAGGGCTCAGCGCGTGATTGAAGACGACGATGATGTGGAAGTGGGGCCGGCTCGTTAGCGGGTGGGTGCACAGAGAGAGAGAGGTGAGAAAAGATTCGGGGGGAGAGAGGGGGTGTCGGGTGGGCTGCAATGGGCCGGGGGTGTTGGGCCGAGTTGGTTTAGCTGGCAGGTAGTTTTTTTCCTCTTTACTCCTTTTCTTTGTTTGTTCCTTAATTCTATTAAAGATTTGAACTAGCAAATGGTTTCAAATCCATTCAAATCTTCACCAAAATTTTAAGGGGTGATCTTAGTGTCTAAAAAGGTTTTAAAAACATCAAACCTCTAATAATTTTTTTTGGATAAAAATAAAATAAAAGCACAAGCTCCACACCTTTAATATAAAGGGGAGGTTTTTAATAGGGGTTTTCCTAGGTTAAATTTTTTTGAAAATTTTTGTGCAATACACACATGCAATGATGTGTCACATCCCAAAATTCTCCAAATTTTTAAATATGGAAAATAAATAAACAAAATAAACAATTGTTGAAATTTAGGGTGAAAAGAAACTTTTTCCTTCTAAATGGAAACATCAAAACCCTACTTGAACAAAATTTGAATAAGAAATCAACAAAACAAATATTTCAAAGATCAAATGCATTTTATGCATGGAAAGAATCTTGAATTTAAACACTTGGAACAAAATTAAACCAAAACCTTAAACCCCAAAGAAAGAAATCATTTACAAGATCTCTCTAAGACTATGGATGATCCATATAAAAATTCAGCAACAAACATTTATAAATGATCAAAATTGATAAATAAAAATATTATAAAACCATGGGAATTGATTTCATTCATTTTGAAGCCATGGATAAAAAACTTATAAATTTAATAAGATAAGAGGAAATAATTTCCAAGGCTAATAAAGCTCCTAGCTAAAATCAATGTCAAATTGTGAGCAAAATAATCTTAAAAATATTTAAAATAATAAATAAATATTAAATAAAATTATACAAATTGGAATCACCAATTTTGGAACTATAAATAAAAAGATATGGATTTTATAAGATAAAGAAAGAAATAATTAAATAAGAAATAATTGCAAAGACAATTTAAATCTTGGACAAATCCATAAGCAAATGGAATAAAGATAATCCAAATAAAAATAAAGGAATAAAGATTATTCAAATAGAATTATATGGGCCTTTAACCATATTCAATTTTATTTGAATGGAGACAAATTACCTATTATAAATGATTAATTAAATCATGAGAAAAATAATTGAAATTGCCAAAATGGATTAAAAGTTATCTAATTAACTTAAAAGAATAAAAGATTTATATAAATAAAATTGTATGGTTTGGAACCATATTCAAACTTATTTAAATAAAGACAAAATGCCTAAAATTAAGTAAATATTAAACCATAAGAGAATATTTGTAATATTCTAAAATGGACTTTTAAACACATTAATAAACAGTATTAACCTACTGAAAAGGTTTGATAAACATTTGAATTCAAAAATATGTTTAAAACATTTGAATCAAATTAAAATAGGAAATAGAGATGGAAAAAGGAAAGGAATTCAAAAGAAAAAATGGAAAACAAACGACCCAACTAACCTAGGCCCAGCTAACCCAAACCACTGGCCCAAATACAGCCCACCCGGGGCACTCTCTCTTCCCTTGCCTGTTCTTTTCTCACTCAAACCCGTACCCCTCACCCACTTACTCCGCGACTCCCACGCCACGCAAGCATCATCGTCTCCACCCCGCGTGACCCGTTCCCCTCAGTCCTTCGCCGTTTCTGTCGTTGATTGCTCGCTTAAATTCGCGTTAATGCATCCTGGAAATCCTCCCGTGACCATGCGTACTTAATCTCCCCTTCTCCTCTCCTTTTCCCCCAGACATCACGCCATCGGAGCCCCTAGGCTGTGCGAATTCCTCCTCACACTGCCACTGTCTCCAGTGAGCCCCAACATCGATTCCATCGAACACAGCCACCCCCATTGCCCCTGTCTCACACGAGCTCGATCTCCATCGTCTTGCGCACCTGCTGCCATGCCCCGTTTGCCCGCGCGCGCCACAGAGCATCGGCTTCTCCCTCGTCTGAGCGCTGTTGTTGTCTGCATCCACTCCGACGACTTCTCCCGGTGAGACCCGACCGCCCCTCTCCCCCTCAATGACACTCTCGCACTCGCCATGATCTGACGAGTCTAACGCCTCCCTCTGTTTGCCTTAGCGCGCTCGGTAGCCTTGCCCCTGACAACGTCCATATGTGCCTGATGCCGTCATGAACTCCGGTGAGCAATTGCCGTCAACCCCGTGCGACCCTTCACCAGCTATGGCCACCATCAGCACCGTAGCGACCCCGCAAGCACGGTAACACCCTCATTTCTCTCCCTTTATTCCAGGTTGCGCCGGACCACTGCTGACAGCGCCGCCGCCGCAGACGTCGCCAACGCTGCCAGTTAGTGGTCAAGGCAATCTGAGCCGTCAGATTTAGGTCTAGTGGATACGATAGATTCATTTAGCAAAGAGGTACGCATCGATCTATGCCATGCGATATCATTTTAATCCAACGCTCCACATCGCATGATCCACACGAACCGGTATCGGCCAATAGAAATAAGACACGTGTCCTGGCTGCTGTTTTAAACAGAAATTAGATCTATTAGATATTTGATTTTGTAAAATCCATAACTTTTGTTCTACTTGGCAAAAAATTACAAATTTTATATCAATGGATTCAGAAAAATGTAAAATTTGCAACTATGGCCTTATTTTAGTATTTTGCTTCTGAAAAGTTAGGTGTTTTTGAAGAAACATTATTAGGGCTATTTTGTGTTTAAAAATTGTTTTAAAAATGATTTTTTAGTAAAATCTTTTGCAAATGGTTTTCTTTGAACTATCTGACCCTAAACACTAACATTTGGATTTAGAAATGAATTTGTCTAACACAAGGAATTATTCCTTGAATAAAAGCATTTCTAGTAAAACAAAAATGTTGCTATGATTTAAAAATGAATTTTGAGTGAAACCTTTTGGAAATGGATTTGTTTTAAAACACTCTGACCATAAACACTAACATTTTTGTTTAAAAACATATTTGTATAACACTAGAAATTATTCCTTTGGATAAAAGCATTTCTAGCAAAACAAAAATGATTTAAAAGGGTTATTTTCACTAACTTGTTTTCAAATGATTTTCCACTTTTATAAATGACTAGTAGGTGTTTTGAATTGTTTATAGACTTATTACAAACCACTTTTTCAATAAAACAATCTTTTGCATGCTTGCATGCATTGCTTTGTTTTCATTATTTTATGTGGTGAATTGATTGAATGCTAGTTTTGAATTTGTGCTTTGCTTGATTGAATTGTAGTGAACTTTGAAGAGTGTGACAATTGCAAGATCATGGAGTGAACCTAGTTTATCTACTAAAAAGTCAAGTGGAGCTTCATATATTTTGTCCTATTATTTTGACTATGCATTAGTGATATTTTGAGTAGGACTTGCACGGAGTTTTCTAAGTATAAGCTATGCCTTGGGAAATCCTAGTAGATGTTGTCTTAGTGGAATTTTCCCTATGTTAAGATTCTTGATACTACTATGCTTATCTTAGCTAATAGAAAACAAGGGTGGATTATTCATGCTATGATATTGTGCAAAGTCTATGACATGTGTTTTGTTTAATAAAACAACTATGTGAATGAATCACCTGGGTTGAATGGTAAGAATGGTTTGTCTTGAGTGGTTACACAAGGCCCATTTCTATGCTTCACCTTGTGTATCACACTTGTGGAAAGCCACCCAGGAACAAAGAGATTTGTGATGTTAAAGTGTTGACAAGCTTCTAGTGCAGCCACATGGCAATATGGGCTCTGCCTGGATCATATAGGTTGCAATAACTTAGCCAGAATGACAGAAGGTGGTAGGGTGATAGGATGGAACGCGTCCATTTGGTCTAAGGGAAGGCATCTAAAAGATCTTGTCTTGATGCACGTAGAGTCTTGTGGGGAAAGTGCACCACCTCTCGAGAGAGTAAAACCTAAGTACTTAGCCGTGTCCCCGGCAATGGACAATTTGAGCATCAAGACATTGAAGCTATCAAGGATCTCCTCATCCCAATTTCTAAGTTAAAATTTTTGGTTGAACAAGGGTTAAAGGATCACCAATGTCTATTGGTAGTTCCTTGGGTGTTTTTGACAAATAAAACTTAGTGCTTTCAACTAATAAGGAAAACCTTATTTTGAGCAAAGAAAGCCTAAGATACACTTAGCCAAATGCATAGAGATGTTAGATACCACTATTCTACCATAGTATCACTTGCCAATAAAATTCAAATGTATTGACCCTTGTGGCTGTAACTTATTATGTTGCAGGTTTTTTTGATGTTAGTGAAGTTTGTTGAGTAGCATTACAAGTATACAACCAACATGATTGCCTGTGGCATATGAAGATGAAGGAATCCATGTTATATAGTTATTTCTCACTACTGGGAAATCCTTCATCAGTGGCGCATCTATATTGGGCTTCTGTGGCGCATGGCAGGGACGCCACTGATGAAAACTTCTGTGGCGCATTTCGAAATGCGCCACAGAAGTCATGATACTTCTGTGGCGCATTCTGGATGATGCACCACAGGACTCTATTCAGTGGCGCATTCTGGAAAATGCGCCACTGAAGTGCTATGCGCCACTGAAGGTAAAAATGATGCGCCACTGGTTAGAATATCAGGTATTAAAAAATCCAAACTTGTCCAAATATACTGTATTATACAGTATTATACAGAAACAGTATATTTGACTTAGTATATGAAAACAAATATAATACAAACACGAATATAGTACCATCACACTACTTAGAGCCTGATCAAGGTAGAAAAGTGGTCATCATATTACAATACAAGTCAAAGGTGGTGAATATTTGTACAAGTGTTTATTACAAAGTTCACCATCTCATCACATTATAAATAAAATGTTCATCGCCTACACTATAATCAAACAGAATACGGCTGTGATGACGGTGAGCAAGATCAAGAGCACTAGCAATATCTTCATCTGGTTCTCCTTCCACAGGTGGTTCCTCCACTTGGCTACCTCCTCCTCTCGAGTCGCGTATCCTTTGTAGTTGTTGCCGCTAAACTTGTTCACCTGTTTCTGACAGTCCTCCCACTCATCGTAGACTCCTGGAACCCAACCCTTGTACACCACGTACCACTTCGTCATCTCTATAGATAAGGCATATTAGTAAATCATGCAACAGAAAGAACTAAATTGGTTCACATGCATATATGTTCACATAAACTAAAGCAAAAGATCAGTAAACATAGAAGATAGCACATCGATCACGATCATAGAACTTCGACGACAACGCCCACAATAGTGAAGTTTACAACATATGACCGTGGTAGTATATAGTTTGTGACACAACACTACACACAGACATCTATGATAATTCTAGGCGCACACATCGATCAATGTTGAGAACTGCTAACCCTCGGCGTTGGGAATGGTAGATAGCATCCTTCGTCATCCACATCCTGTTGTCACCCTGTTTATGAAGAATATTTTCAATCTCCCTCTTAGTCAACCCTCTGTTGTGTTTTAGGACCCCTCCCCTTGTGTTGACATCTTCCACGATGATTTTCGACAACTTAACCTGGATGCGATGGAAGTCTTCTCTAAGATCATCATCGTCCCTTCGCGCCAAATTTTTGGCCCATGCTCGGAAACTAGATGGCAGAGTTAGGTTCTGGCAATCCCGGACAAACCCTTTAAGGTGATGCATGGCGTAGAAGGCCTCCTTGGCGCCGCCAGTAGCCGGCTCCTTGACGCAGGGGAACTCGAGCACGTGCTTGAACACGTGCTTGTCATCCTTGATACATTACCCCTTGTTGACGAAGGGGCATCCCTTTCTAGCGTATCCCTTGAGAGCCTCATTCAAAACACCCCTTATTCTGGTGTAGTCCTTCTTATTCTTCTGACTCGCCGAGTCGAAATACGATGATATCAAGTACTTTGTGCAAATGATGATGAGTGTGTAGTATTTTTCTCTGCACAACACGATTGAAATGGGATGTTGGAAAAGGGCAAAGGAAGAAAGCTATAAGAAATCCTAAGTTAGCAATGCTAGGGGGTGTGTGTACTTACTCAGGAAAGAAAGGCAAAAGAAGCGTGTTCGTCCTCTTGTGGTCCACCATGAACTTCTCGAGGTACATCATCGCCTTAGCACGCGTCTCTGATCCTTCCCTCAACTGGCTATCACGCATGTAGTAGGGATCCACTATCGCGATGTAGGGGGTTTGCTCTCTCTTGGTCTTCATCGCCAGATTGAGCGCGAATAGGCGGACCATGTTATAGTCTAGTCATTTCGAGAGAAACGGCTTGAAGACGTCCTCGTACGCTGTGAAGAACATGTCCGCGGGTGCTTCATGGACGAAGTCCACGTCTGATGGCACCTTGATAGTGAAAACCGGGTAATTTGGATCTTTTTCTTTAAGAAGAATGACCTCTAGTGTCTTGATACTATCACTCAAAGCGAGCGTATGTCCACCAGCAAGGCGAAGCAGCTCCGAAGTTAGTATCACTTCACCAGCTATAAGTATCCTGGGCAATCCATCCTTAGTTTTTTGCCTGCCGACATAGAATATGACTCGCCAAGGATAAGGCAATACTTGGAAGCCAAGGTAAAAGAGGCTCGAGAAGATGGAGTAGACTTACTCGAAGAAGCAAGGGAAGTGGCATTATCCAGATCTGCTATATATCAACAAAATCTCCAACGCTACCATAGCCGGAAAGTGCAACCTCGTGTTTTCGAGAAGGGGATTTGGTGCTCAGGCTGGTGAAGCGCACACCAGGAATGCATAAGTTATCACCCCCATGGGAAGGTCCGTTCATTGTAAGCAAAGCATTGCACAATGATTCTTATTATCTCATAGACGCTCGTGAAGCACAAAAGAACAAGGCAGACATGTCAGGAGATGAGACCAAAAGGCCATGGAATGTGGCACTACTTCGTCCCTTCTATACATAGGAGAAGCAATGCATGTATCACTCGAACTCTCATATGTTGGACGTGTTTGCCGGCTATGTGCTGATAATAAAATGGTATGATTCGAAAAACTGACTTGGGGACTACCCCTTAAGTTTTCCATCTCAATTATTTTATGTCGGCTGGCGTGGTACCCGAAACTTATCTCGAAACAAGTACTGTTTACTCAGAAGAAATCAACTCTTCGACTATGTTGTTGTCCGAAAACACGGCTTCATGGCAAGCAAGAGAAAAAGATGTAAGACGGGTAAACACGAACGCCGGATAAGTACGAAGGAGAAACACGAGTCGGCTTTAGTTTTTTGCCTAACTCTCTGCAGGTCGCGTTATGCTACGTGTCGAGTAGTCTCAGCCAAGTGATCCAAGTTTCATACCCGTTACCTATATCCTTAGTACTTTGAGACTCTAATGTCGAACACCAAAAAAGGTAGACAGGGGCCAAAGTCAAGGAAAGGTGACACGGCAAAATGAAACTCGGGGACTTGCCCTTGAATAATTCACACCTAGAACAAAAAGCGAATATATAAAGCCCATTAACAGGCGAAAATCAAACTTGAAAAGTGCAATGTATGTTACATATGTACCCGGCATACCGGGGATCTGATCAAAGTTCGAGTGTTGGTTAGCCTAAGGAGCAGAAGAACTCGGAGGAGCACTCTCAGAGCCAGGAGTAGTGCTTGGAGCATCGGCTGGGTGAGGGGCATCTATGGCCGGGTCATCCGGATCATCTGACTCGGTTACTTCGCTATCGCCACCCTCTTCATCAGCAACTTCGACGAGCGGGTCGCCAAGGTCGAGGAAGCTAGGCCCATCGCACCAAGCGTGCACCATGGTGTACTCGATCATGGCGTAAGCTCGCTCCTGGCACTTCTTGATCAACTCCGGATCATTCTGCCATTTGCCATCCCCCATTACGTGAGCAAGAACATCGAGGTTGATGTCCTCGTACCATAAAAGCACGAAGAAGAGAGCCTTGTCCGCTGTAGCTCGGCCGGCCGACTCACGCCATTGATCCAGCCGGTCCTCAGTAAGGAGCAATCTTTAGGCAAGTGGCTTGACGAGTTTGGGTGCATCTTCATCCGGCCAGAGCATGCGAAACGCATGAATAGCCGACTTAAGAAGGTCCACTCCGCAAGACTTGAGAGTCTTGACCCATTCCGACACCGCTTCGAGTAGCTCCTCCATGGACACCTCACCGTCAGCCGGAGCACCAGACTCGGCCCTCACCTTCTTCATGGCTCGGATGGCAAACATATTGGCCTCAGGGAAATTCTCTGCAAGCAAAAAGATAAAGTTAGCAAAACAACAAGAGAAGATGGCAGAAGTCCGGAATGACTTATACAGTGCAAAAAGAGTAAGGACTCACTACCGAGAAAGAAGTTGATGGCGGCGAGCTTGCTATGCTAAGTCTTGGCCTTGGCTTGAAGAGCGTCAAGGTTCAGATTTTCCGACTCGACCGATGACTCGGCCTCGTCGAGAAGCCTCTTGGTCTTATCGGCGCTGGCGGACTGCTGCTCATTCTTCTCAGCGAGTTCCTCCCTCGACCCTTTCACCTCGGCCAAGTACTTCTCCTCCGTCTCGGCCATCAGTTTCTTCAGTCGAGTCACCTCATCGCGCTCCTTCTAGAGTTCGGCTAGGTGCTTCTCTACTTATTCAGAACCAATATTTGTTAGTACCAACAGAAAACTTTCAGCTATTGGTTTAGGGAGGCAAGAAATTTACTCTCGGCCTCGCTGATTTGAGAGTGAAGATCACTGAGCAGTGGCTGTGGAACAAGAGCGAGAGAAAAATTGAGAAAATACACCAAGAAAAATTACACCGAATGGAAAAAAAGGAAGAGCAAAGATATTACCTTGGCCTTGGGTGTCAGTCTGCAGCTTCTCATACGCAAGTTCCAGCTTGCGATGCGCCAAGACGAGAGCTTGATGCACCTTGGTGCGCTCGTTATTCTTGAGCTGGACAAAGAGGATATACAATAAAGAAAGGTCACGTCATGCAGCCGGCTGAACCAAAAAGCTTACAGCCGAGTAAGTTCCTCACTCGATAGTAACCTCGAGGGCTAGGGATCGAAGCTCTAACATGAGTTTGGCATAAAGAAATAAGAGAGCTTAAAAGCTTACAGCCGAGTAAGTTCCTTACTCGACAGTAACCTCGAGGGCTAGGGATCGAAGCTATAACATGCAAGTTTGGGATTCAAAGATTAAAGTGATTAGTGAGAGATTACGGCCGAGTAAGTGCCTTACTCAATCGTAACCTCGGGGACTAGGTGATATGCATAAAGGAAATACTCAACAGTACAAAAGAGAAGAAGTTATTATACCTCGTTCACTTCGTCGGCACATGCCATCAAAGAAATGGCCTGCTGGGTCATGTCAGAGATGGCCTTGGGGCCCAGCTTTAGTTTCTTACCGGCACGGGTGCTAACCTCCTGCTCTCCAGCTGCATTCCATGCCACGGCGTAAGGCTCAGCCGAACCTAGGCTCTTGCCACTAAGCGTCCGAGTGAGAACCTGACCCGTTTTCAGGGCGGTTCCCACATTGGCACGAGTGACTGTGGCACTAGCATGGAGGGTAACACCTTAGAGCCATCACCTGACCCGGCAGCCGCAAATTTGCCCCCCTTACCCGTTGAAGCGATCATAGTCGCCAATGTCGGAGGCTAGATCTGGGGAGCAGAACCCGGAGCGCAGACTAGAGTTATCTGCTTAGAGGAGGTGGATTTGCTGGATGTAGGGTGAGTAGAGCCAGTAGCCTTTGGCTGGGTCTGGCCCTTTGACAGAACTAGGAAGCGAGCATGAGGATTTGGAGAAGATTGTGGAGCCAGTTGACTGGGGTCAGCAGTTTTGCTGGCTCCAAGATCAGGAAGTTGTTCATTCACACCAGCCTGAGGGCCGATGCCAGAGGAACTGGTGGCGGAAGGTTTCTCGGCACCAGAATCACTGGCACCAAGATCAGGAAATTTCTCCTGGCCAGCGCCAGGGGTGTCAGCCGAGTGACCCACCGGGTCTGACTGACACTAAGAGGCGTGAGCCTCAACAGTGGGAGCCTCGACCCGGACGGGACTCGGCACCGCCGAGTCAGCTGGAGGAGGCACAGACCTTACTGGCGAGGCAATGCTAGAAGCAGCCTGGTTTGCCGACAAAGGTGCAACACTGAAAACAACGAGACATATATAAGAAAACATCAATGAAGAAAAAGAAAAGAACAGAAAGGGCAAAGTACAAGAACTAACCCGGTGACGACCGGGTCACGGACGGCTCGGCGTGAAACCCGGCGCCTGGCAACTTGACGAGTCTCAGCCATGCTGGCAACAGGAGCTGCCGGAGTGAGCTTGTTCTTCTTGGCCGGCTGGGTGCTGGAGGAAGCTCCGCGTCGCTTCGGCTTGGCGACAGGGATCTTGCCGACTCCACCCACGGAGAGAGGAGGAGCGTCATGTACCTGGCCAGCTGCATAAGTAAATAACGGGCTTACTCGGATAAGCTGGGAGACTAAGGTCACAAGGCATATACCTCCAAAAGTGTACAATCATCATCCTCATCATCGTCAGACCAATCTTGTAAGGGATTGCGAGATTGACTCTTATCCGAAGCTGAAGCTGCTGCAGTATGCGGGATATGCATGAAGCAGTCTAGGTCATACTCGACCTCATCTGAGTCAGAGCGATCCCCGTTATAACCAGCAGGAGGGACAGTACTGTCATCAACCTGGTGAAGGAGATTCTATGGAGGACAAACAGAATGAGAAACTAAAAAACTAAACTAAGAGTGGCAAAAGATCTAAAGCCTACTCGGTGAGAAAGTGATTCGGAAAACTTACCCAGGGGATAGGCCTGACCCGGCTAAACGGTGGGCAACTCCATGCGCAGTCATCCGACAAGTTCAGCTTGAAGATTGAGCTTACTCGGCGGGCGATGGAGTCATGGGTGAGCTCCTTAGTGGAGTGCCGAGTGGGATTGTGAGAGCCACTCATGAAGCACATCTTGTGGCTCCTCACTTGGATGGGGCTTACCCGGCATGAGACAAAGGTGCACATGAGGTTAGAGTCGGCAAGATGAAAGTTTTCATCCGGCGACAGCAACCTTTCCAAGATCGCGTTAGCCTCGTTTATCTCAGCGTCTTGGTCGCGCGGGTCAAGCTGCCAGTGCTTCTTGTTGGGGACCTCGTCCGAGAAAGGGGGGAGCCGGATGTTATCGGTGGACCCGCTGTTTTTGACATAAAAAAAGGTTCTATGCCATTTCTTGCAAGAGTCAAGACCGGAAACGCGAGGAAAGATGGAATCCCTCCTGGGAGTGATGCTAGCAACACCACACCGAGTCGGCATTTTCTCGGCGCGAGGAGCACCAGGCTGGGGAACAACCTGAACCCTAAATCTAAAATACTTGGCCCATAGAAGAACCGTAGGCCAAATCCCGAGGTAAGCCTCGCAGGCAGAAATGAGGCAAGAAAGCGAGCCAATGGCATTGGAAGGGATATGATGGGTTTGCAAATGGAAGGTGGAGAGAAACAAGGAGAAGAAAGTGCTCACTTGAAGAGCAAAACCGCGCTCAAAATGGGAAAGGAAAACCACCCGCTCATTAGCATCGGGTTTAGGGGAAATCTCACCAGTGGGGAGACGGCAATCCACTTGTAGCGGAATGCGCCTGGTGGAGCGGAGCCACTCCACTTCTTCGATGGAGACCTCCGAGCCTTCCCAGCCGCCGCGCTCGCCGGCGGGAATCTCCTGCTCCTCAGCACCATCAGCACCGTCGCGAGCATCCATGAGATCAGCAAGTTTAGTCTCCTCCGTAGTTGGAAAAGGCTTGGAACAGCGAGGACCCGTGGTGGAATGGAAAGAAGAAAGGGGCGATTGCAACACAAGGACAGGAGGAAGAGGAAACCGCAAAGGGGGCAGTTAGATTTTGTGGGCGCAAGGAAGAAGAAAGGGTAAGGGAAAACTGAACGGGCGTGGGGGAAGTGGAAACCCCCAACCCCTACTTAAGGACAGTAAAAACCCCGGTAGTGGGATCTATCTGTGCCGTGCGGCCAGCGTGTGGCCATGTATCAGGCCAGGAAAGCCAATCAGCAAGCGCCACGTAGCCAAGGATACACGAAAAATCCCATGCCACGTCATGACTAGAAGGGCAAGAGGCGCAAGTCGATGGGACTGCCACGGTGACGGGGAATAACTGCGCAGCCGTCACTGTGCCGCCAGAGCTTGGAACAAAAATTGAGGCAAGTAATCATGATTATCAGCTGTCAGTGACTGAAGCGCTCCGAAAATGACTCGGAATTGGCCAAAATAACTCGGATCGAGGCAAGAATAGGCCAGGAGGTCAAAGAATCGACCCGGAAATTGTCAGACTGACTCGGCAAGGTGCGAAATTGCGATAGATAAAGACAAAAACTAAGTTCCACTCACACAAAAGGAACCTGGAGATGCCTACAGCTTGAACTGCTAGACCTCACCAGCTTCGGGGACTAATGTCGGGGGGATAACCCCCGGTAGGGTCACGAGAGGGGAAACATAGCGCAGCTGGGTTGGCCCCGAGTAAAGAAAGAACCAGGCCAGGTAAGAACGGCCGGGCAAGATAAGCACGAAAGCCGACATACGAACTATGTCGGCCCGCATAGGACAAATTTGTAACCCTTGCAGGAACCGATGAACCGAGTCCATCGAGGAAGGGCCGAGTCACGAAGGACGTGTGGCACCTTTCCGAGTAAGGTTCAGGAGGGACCATGGTAAAGCATGGTAAAAAGAGAAGGGTGACGCCGGGTGACACAAAAGGAGCCGGGTGACGCCCAAAGCATACGCTGGAGTGCAAAGTAACAACATGACGCCAAAAGGAACAAGAAGCAGCGTACCAGAAGACTGTTAGCTGTCAAGCTTTATGGACGGGGCCTCTGGGCTTAGGGCAAGCCCATGACCTGGCCCACATTGTAGGGACCAAGATCCAAACAGTAAACCCTATAACCCAAAGGGGTATTACCTAGATAGCACTACCTATATAAGGGAGGGCATAGCAGTAGTAGAAGGAGGTTGGGCCTAGTAGTGAACTAGTGCGGTGAACTCTAGCCTATACAGCTCAAGGAGCACTTGTAATCTTCGGGGTATCAATCGAATTGCTAAGTCTGGAGAGTTCTTCTTGTTCTTCGTGCATGGCTCGACCGTGCACTCCCTCCCCAGTGACCACAAGCACCCATTCGGCCCCCAACTTAAGACTACCCATGGCATCTGCCGTTCCACCACCACGACAGAGGAGGTTGGATCTCGGCTTTCTTACCTCTCTTCATATGCTTCTTCGTCTTCTGAGCAGGATCCTCCACTAGGTATGCTAAGTGCTCAACGGCCGCCTTTTGGAGTGCGCCAGGGCTAAAGACGAATCCAACAAGTTTCTCCTGTTGATCGGCGGTCGGAGGCGTCTCTTGAGATAAACCATGGAAGACCAGGCGTTGCTTGCATGTAGTGGGACGCCCAACTTGACCCTTGCGAGCGATGAAGGGTTCTTCATCCACAGCAGGCATGTACAATCCTATGCCAGCACCGGTGTTGATGTAGACGTCGATCTTGACAAATTCTTCATCATCATCGTTGTTGCCGCCATGTGGTGATGGCGGTGGCAGGGGCGACGGCGGTTGCATTGCGACGGCTTCGCCTTGGGGCGGCCCACACGCTCCCAACAGTTGTTCGTGGTGACTGGTGGTGGCGATGACGACATGTGGCTTCCGAGGTGGTGGACAGACGATCGAGGGGGCGCCGGTGACAGGTGGCATCCGAGGTGGTGGCCGGATGATCGAGGTGGCGCTTAGGTGCCCCGTAAGATGAATCTAAGTCTTCGGCCATGTCAAGGGCCAGCCATGGCATTCTGCAAGGGTCTTGTGTTCGTCGGCTCCCTGAGGTTGAAGGGGGGTCCATGTCGTCGCACCCTGGCAACACCCGAGAAATTCGGACCCTCATCACGGCATCGTCCATTGCATTTTTGTGCATCGTGCGGTTTGTCGGTTGTATGATATTTCCCTTGGCAACATCCGTCAACTTGCCGCCGCAACTTTGTGGAGTAGTACGCAAGCAGCGTCCTGAGTCAAAACACATATGTGTTGGGCATCATGATCGAGGTGGTAGTCACCAAAAGCGCATAAAGAAGATGAAGCGGAGTAACTAATTAGTTACCTTTGTGAGGGCATTGAGCTCGGCTAATGTCGACACACGGCCGGTCCCGGCGGCCGGCCTATCATCATCATTCTCCGACGGTACTGGTGTCACCACCAGCTGTGCGATACTGGTATTTTTGGCGGGAGCAGCAGGGGGCAGTTGTGCGACGACCAGCTCTTGCGGCTGCGCCATGGCGATGGTGGTCGACGGGGTCACCAAGTCCGGCGACGCATTAACGTTGATGCTCGAGTTGCTGCCGCTAAAGCTGGGCATGTGTATCGGCCCCTGTCGACCTCCCGCATTCCAAACAGCTAGCCCCTCCATCAACCCAGGGGGATGATCGCGCGAAGCTTCTCCTCCAATAACTTGTCCATTGCTTTCTCGTCCACTTTTTCATCTAATGTCTTCACCTTCAACTTCAGCTCTTCAACCTTCAACTTTAGTTGTTGACTGGTTCTTCCTCTCCCTCCTCTTCTTTGCGTCCTCTTTGTAGTACTCGGTAAACTTCATGCTTGTACTGAAGCCGGACACACGGCCAGCTGATTTTGGCGGCAAATTATTCTCCCTCTTCTTGTAAGTGTTCGTCGCCCTGTTGAAAACAGTGTCCCATGGCTCCGCCGCCGAATCCTAGGACAACAAGTCCTCGGTAGCATTCAATTCCTTCTCCTGCAGAGAGACAAGGAGAGGTGAACCCATGCATTTAGATTCTTGGCTTAACTATTTTAATGAGAGATCCGCGGTAAATTCCTTACCAGCTCATCCTCAAAGGCCTTCACATCCTGGTCGTCGGTGACGAACTCCCCTGTAACAGGGTCCAGGTAGTAGCGGGCCCAGACAAATTTTCAGATCGGCAGCTCTGTGATTTTATGCCATGGGTTCTCTTTACCCAGGCGTTCAATCTCGACGTCCTCCTTGTCCCAAATGGGCCGTTTCCCTCTGTATCCGCCGCTTCCAAGCCGGTGGTTACCTATGTTCTTCTTTCGCATAGTCTTTCCCCACTAAGTCCATGCTTTAGAGGCAGCGGTATCTAAGTTCTCCTTGAATATCTTGAACTCTTCTTCGTCGAGCATCGTATTTTTCCTACTTATAATCTCCCAGCTTTCACCTTTGTCAATTCTATTCTTTACCCGGGTTTTCCAACTGCTCAAGGCGTTGCTCATCTTTGTCAGTGCTAGTTTGTTCACCGGGTTCTTAGTACTCTCCAGGTTCCTAAACTTCTCTGGGAATGTGTATCGCTTGTGAAGCTTCTTAAGGAGGTTCTCGACCAAAGCATGATTACGTTGGATGTACTTTGTGTTGATCGACATGCTTTCCTGGACGATGCACCCGAGTTGCATGCCGTACCCGCAAGCAATGGATGCAGGCGCAATGGGTTGGCCACCTTCTGTGACCTCGGTGAACTCATCACAGACATTGGCGAGCACTTGTGGCTTCCGATCCTTAATATCCTTCTTCTTCTGTATAGCGGCCGGGTTGCCGCTACCACCATCTATGCGCTCGCCACCATATGTGGTGGTGTTACCCTCCTCCCCGCCTTCACTAGTTCCGTCGTAGTCATCGTCCCCCTCGTAATCTGGATCTTCCTTGTTTCCCCCAGCACCTCCGACAACGGTCGTCGGTGGTGGTGTCATTCTCATCTCCTTCGCCTTCTCATGCTCTTGGGATGGCCCCCAGAACGACTTGTTGGCCTCTCGGGCTAGATCCTCGACGCTCATTTGTTTAGAAGGACCGGCCTCGTCGTTAGTCGACATGCTTGAGCTTTATTACTAAAAAAGAGGCAAAAGGTTAGCACTAGCATCTAAAGTGACCGACCCTCATTTGTTTAGAAGGACCGGCCTCATCTAAAGTGATCAAGTTTTATGCTTTGCACTAGCATCTACAAGTGGAGGTGAACACTAAGAAGGGGTGGTAATCTAGTGTGACTTATCTACATTTAGTCTCATGCCTCAGGATGACATCAAGATTTATCTAACTTAGGCCAAGTTTTATGCTCTTTATGCTACCTTTAAATATCTTTCTAGAATCTACAAGTTACCAAGTAACCTTAACTAGAAAGCTTTGATAAAGAAATAAAATACTAAGATTGCAAGTAAAACTAGGATTGGGTATCAAGGGTGTAAGCTTGCAAGGATTAGCTTGCTAAGTCAACTTGTATAGTGAGACTTGCAAGGTTGCAAGTATAGGCTTGCTAAGGTATTAGTATAAGCTTGCAAGGTTTAGCTTGCTCAGTTAATAGCTTGCCTTGTGTAGAGTAGTGGTTGAAGTTCTCCTCGCCTTCTTCCTCGTAGTATTCTCCTTCATCCTCGTATCCTTGATTGGTACTAGTGTCTATAAATAAATACGAGGTACATAATCACCAAACAATACTTAATTACTTCTATTTATCTCACAAATGTTTTCACTAGATGATCTAGGATCATCACAAACATCACAACGATTTAGGCACTAGTTTTATTTATTTTATAAAAGTAATTTCTACTCGTTGAAAAACTACTTAAGATTTAATATTCTCCAACAAAAACATGGGATCATGTTGATACATGTCATCACCACATATTTCAGTACTTGGGTATGTGATTTAAAGTGGTGTCACAATTTAATAAGGTTTAACATTTTTATTTTAATTAATTATGGTGACTAGAAAGGCCTATGGGGCATTCTTTTATTACTTGTTCATCATTTCTGCAAGTAAACCTAGATATTTTTATATATTCTGAAAGGTCTTGTTAAATGTGATTTTTGAGAGTTGGAATCAACTCAAAAGCTATTGCGGTTGAATTTTGAAAAATGTTTGAATGCAGAAAAGCTTCTGCCTTGTTATTTTTACCATAGGTCATCTACAATTCCAAATGAATTGATTCAAACGGGCTTGGATTAAGAATTCTAGTACCTTTCTAAAAAAATTGGTTTCCTGCAATTTGGTTCAGGGAATCAAGCTGGATTGATTTTTGAATCTAGGTACAGAAATAAGTTTGAAACTAAATTGGAAAATATAAATTCAAACTAACTGGGTTGCGCGGGATGTTAACTGGGCCGGCCCACGGCGCACAGCATTCGCGGGTGAGTTTAAGTGGATGACCCCACCAGTCAGCAAGACAGGGGGTGCGAAGCAGTACAGGGTGATCTAGACTGCACGATCAAACTCTAATCCAACGGATGTGACCTATCGTCTCTGTCGGGCAGCGCCGGCGAGACAGAACCCTAGCGCAGCCAGTGGGGGTCTAACGGGGCTCACCAGGGCTAAGCGATGGGGGCGAACGACGAAGTCAATGACGGAGAACCTCCTGGTACCGGCGGCTTCTCCTGGGTGGCTTCAATCGCTGGCTCCTTTCTTCCGCCTCCGCAGCAGACTTCGGCCAAATTCCGGCGATGTGCTTCTCGCCTTGCTCCGGGGGTGATGTGGGGTGGTTCTGAGAGAGAGGGGAGTGAGATGGTGTGCTGAATTCGAATGGGGGTGGCCTCTATTTATAGTGCAACGAGGGGACCGAAGGGCGCAGGCTGAGCTCATCGGTGTCGTCGCCACAACGAGCTAAAGGCATGGGCGACGATAGGGGGCGGTGTTGTGCTCCCTGGCGAAGCTCAATGGCATGGTTACGCGGCATGGGGCGGTGCGAGACAGTCAGAATGTCACGGTGCTCTGGGCGGGTCTGACGGAAAGTTTTATGGCGCACCGTGGCTACGGGTCGCGCGGCTGCGAACGGGGTTGTCTGGCGGTCTCCTGGGATGGTGGTGATCACGCTTGCATGCGGCGAGGGCGGCGCATGGTTTGTGGGCGCGTGTCGTATGCAGTGCGCTGGCACGCGCTCGGCATGGCGTAGAGGCATAGGGCGCGGTGATTCTAGAGTGGTGCAGTGGCTTGCTGCTCGTTAGCGTTCGACAGGGGGTGGCGGTGGACGGTGGTGAGTGTCCTAGACAAGGTTGGCGAGGCTAGAGCTTCTCCTAGCTTGCTGTCCACGGTGGGGTGGCAAGTTGAGCTCGGCATGCTCACCATTGATGGCAATGGCAAGCTCACAGTGGCACTAGAGCTTGTTAATTGAGCTAGATGATCTACTAATAGCTTGTTTTGAGCCAGAGAGGGAACAAGTTAAGCCAAATCACTAATCATAATAGTGTTTGTTGTTTGTTTGTTTGCTGTTTGCAAGGTGTTTGATGAAATGGCCAAAAGAGATTTGAATTTGAATTTTTTATTCAAACTTTTTGGGTGTACTAGTTACATATTCAGTAGTCTCTGGTTAGTTGGAAAGGTCAAGGGGTACTGGTTTGGTTGGTTTTTGAAAATGGGTGATCGTCCCATATTTTAAAGATTCAATTTTGAATTTTAATTTGAATCAAGTTGCCAAATGTTTCTGTAAGTTTGAAAGGTGGGATTTGATTCACTTTTACTTGGTCTAGCAAGGGGTGAAAATAAGTAGAATTAGAAACACTCAAAGTGGCCTAGCGAGCAAGATTGGCAAAAATGACCATTTGCTTATTTGATTTGTTTTTGATTTTTCTCTTGATTTGTTTCTGCTTGGAAATGTTTTAGATGATGTTTTTTTCATATTTAAACCATTCCTTGCTATTTAGAACCATCACACAAGTCCATTCATGCATTCATACAATCATCACATACACACATGCATTCATATGATTTAATTAACAAAAGTTTTTGTTAACCCTAATTTTGGTGATTGGAAATTGATAATCATTGTTCAATATTTTTGGGATGTTACAAACCTTCCCTCCTTAAAAAAAATCTTGTCCCGAGATTTGAGAAAGAAGAAATAAGAAAACTAGGATTTAAAAAGATCGAGAAATTCCGTCTTGATGTGATGTTCTCGTTCCCAGGTAGCTTCTTCTTCAGTGTGGTTACTCCACTGAATCTTGAGAAACTTGATGCTTCGGGTCCTGGTGGTTTTGAAAGCTTCCTCCAAAATATGGATGGGTACTTCAGGATACGTCCGGTCATCATTGATCTCTATGGTGCGGTGATGAATGTTCTTGAAAACTTTAGTCTTCTCCAGGACTTCAAGGCATTTGCGAAGTAATGATATATGGAACACAGTATGCACTGCTGACATCTCCTCTGGCAGTTCCAGTTGGTACGATACTTCTCCTCGATGATTCAGAATATTGAAGGGTTCGATATATCTGGGGGCTAACTTTCCTTTGAGCTGGAAACGATGCATTCCTTTCAAAGGCGACACTTTGAGATACACAAACTCTCCGATATTGAAAGCGCGGTCTTGACGTATTTTGTCGGCATAACTCTTCTGTCTGGATTGGGCGGTCTTGAGGTTTTCACGGATCTTGTGAACTTTCTCTTCTGGTTCTCATAGGATGTCGGGTCCGAAAATCTGACTCGCTCCTACTTTCGACCAATTCAAAGGGGTACGACACTTTCGTCCATACATGAATTTAAATAGGGCCATTTGCAAACTAGCTTGATAACTGTTGTTGTAAGAAAATTCGGCGAAAGGAAGACAGTCTTCCCATTTAGATCCATACTCTAGCACACATGCTCTCAACATATCTTCGAGTATTTGATTTACTTGCTGCGTTTTTCCATCGGTCTGAGGGTGATACGCTGTGCTGAAATCCAGTCGGGTTCCTAATCCATCTTGGAATTTCTTCCAAAATCTCGAGGTAAACTAAGTTCCTTGATCCGACACAATGTTCTTGGGGACTCCATGCAAACTGACGATTCTAGCAATGTATAACTCCGCTAGCTTCAAGCTCTGGTAAGTGGTCTTGACTGGTAAGAAATGGGCTACTTCAGACAATCTATCAACTATGACCCAAATAGAGTCATTTCCCCTACTAGATGTAGGCAATCCGGTGATAAAGTCCATTCCAACTGAATCCCGTTTCCATTCTAGAATCTGCAGTGGTTGCAATAGTCCCGCGGGTCTCTGATGTACCGCCTTGAATCTCTGACAAATATCACACTTGTCTATATAGCTGCCGATTTCTCTCTTCATCTTATGCCACCAAAATTGTTCCTTCAAATCCTGATACATCTTCGTTCCTCCGGGGTGGATAGAATAAAGGGTATCATGGGCCTCTTTCAAAATAGCTTGTTTTAACTCTGAGTCCGCTGGTACACATATACGTCCTTTGTACCATAGAACTCCTTCTTCATCTTCGGTGAATCCAGGTACTTTCCCTGTACCGATACGACGTTTGATTCCGTCGATACTAGCATTTCCTTTCTGCGCCTCCTTGATTTGACTGATCAAAGTGGGTTAAAGTTCTATTCTAGCTAATAATCCTTCACTTACTAATTCCATTCTGAAATCCTCCATCAGCTTTTGCAAACTTGGTTGCTCCTTCAGAATCATGGAGTTCAAGTGGCACGGCAATTTGCTAAGGGCATCTGCTACCACATTGGCTTTACCGGGGTGATAGTGAATGTCCAGATCATAGTCCTTGATTAGATCTATCCATCTCCTCTACCTCATATTCACCTCCTTCTGAGTGAATATATACTTCAGGCTCTTGTGATTCGAATAAATCTCACAACTGTTTCCCATCAGGTAATGCCTCCATGTCTTCAGGGCTAGAACTACGGCTGCTAGTTCAAGATCATGGGTTGGATAATTCTGTTCTTCTGTTTCAATTGTCTGGATAGATAAGATATAGCTTTGCCTTCTTGCATTAACACACATCCGAGACCGATCTTAGATGCGTCACAATACACATCAAACAGCTTCATGATATCCGGCATGATCAAGATTGGGGCTGAAATCTTGAGTTCCTAAAAACTCGCTTCACATTTGTCCGTCCATTCAAACTTCTTATCCTTCTTCATCAATTGGGTCATGGGTCTGGCGATGCTCGAGAATCCTTCTACAAACTTGTGGTAGTATCCCGCCAATCCAAGAAATGCACAAACTTGGGTTTGAGTGGTTGGGGCTTGCCAGTCTTCAACATTCTTCACCTTTGCAGGATCAACGACAATTCCTCCGGATGATACGATATGTCCAAGAAATCCTACCTCTTGTAACCAGAATTCACATTTGCTAAACTTGGCATACAACTGATGCACTCTAAGGGTTCCAAGGATGGTCCTTAGGTGTAGCTCATGGTCTTCTTCTGATTTGGAATAGATCAGAATGTCATCGATGAAAACAATGACAAACTTATCCAAGAAGTCCATAAAAATCTTATTCATGAGGTTCATGAAATAAGCGGGGGCATTGGTTAATCCAAAAGACATGACAGTATACTCGTATAATCCATATCTGGTGGTAAAGGCTGTATTTGGAATATCCTCTGCGCGAACCTTGAGTTAATGATAACCTGTTCTAAGATCAATCTTATAAAACACTTTGGCACCAGTCAACTGGTCAAACAGGTCTTCTATCTTTGGCACTGGGTACTTTTTCTTGACGGTGACATCATTTAACTTCCGATAATCCATACACAAATGGTTACCTCCATCCTTTTGTCCACAAACAACACAGGTGATCTCCATGGCAACACACTTGGTTGAATCAATCCGATCTCCAGCATAGCATCCAGTTGCTTCTTCAGCTCCTCTAATTCAGATGGGTTCATACTATATGGTCTCTGGGCGATGGGTCCAGTTCCAGGGATTAGTTCAATGATAAACTCGATATCCCGATCTGGGGGCATACTGGGCAAAACATCTGGAAATACATTGGAGTATTCACAGACTATTCTGACTTGGTCAATGGTTGGTTGGGCTATACTCTTGTTGCACTTGAATTGGCGAGGCAAGGTTTCTGATACATGCTCTACTAATACTCCGGCTGTACTGGTCATGGTTATGGATTTCTTTGCACACTCGATTAATCCTTGATGTTTCGACATTGAATACATTCCTAGTACTACTTCCGAACCTTTTGTTCCAAGTACTATTAAATTAGCATAAAAATCTATGCCATGGATTCGGATAGGCACGGCCTTGCAAATTTGTCTAGCTTTGGTGGTTGAACCAGGTATTTGGACTATCATAACATGCTTCAGTTTGGTGGGTTGAATCTTACTAGTGCATGCAAATTCTTCAGTAACAAACGAGTGTGATGCTCCAGAATCAAACAAGACTCTTGCAAGTACTGAGTTAACAGAAAACATACCCAACACGACATCTAGCGACTCTTGAGCTTCTTCAGCATGCATGAGAAAGAGACGGCCATTACGGTTGAGCGAGTTCCCTGGGGAAAACCTTCTTCCAGGATGAACATGACGCTGCTACTGAGCTGGGGCATTTGCATTGGGGGCTATGGCAATCTTTGGTTCCACATTCATAACAAGTCACCTGAGACTTGTCCTTTGCTGCAACAGGCACAACATTGCTTCCAGTCCTCGGGGCAGTGTGGGTGTTGGTGGCGACATTATTGTTGTTGAACTTAGGTGGTGCACGATTGAAATTGCTGGGGTTGCTGGGGTTGTTGTGATTTCCTCCGGTCCTTGGGTTTCCAGTTGGGATAGGTTGGACGGTTCATCAGGGGTGTATTGGTTCTTGGGGAAAATCCTGGAGATGGGTTGGAGCGATACTTTGGTGTATGATGGGTTCCTGGTTGATGCATAATGCGACGCTTGCGGTTCTCATTAGCTTGGTTGATCTTGCCTTCCATCTGAATGGCAGATTCCACTAATGCTTCAATATCGGCAAAGGGAATGTTGACTAACACTATCTACATCTCATCATGCAGACCATTCAGAAATCTCTCCTTCTTGGCTTTAGTGTCTATCTCGTCAGGTGCATACCTAGAAAATGGCAAAAAAAATCACAGTACTCAACTACTGTCATTCTCCCTTGCTTCAGTTCTCTGAATTCATCTCTCATCCTTTTGATCAAACCTGGTGGCACATGGGTTCTGCTAAACTTGACTTTGAACTCTTCCCAAGTCATCATCTGACCTCCATTCATGGCACGAACGTTGTTCCACCATGCTCTTGCATCTCCGACCAGATAGAGGGTGGCGAACAGTACCTTCTCATTGGCTTCCACTCCTGCAACTTCTAGTTTGTTCTCCATGGTTTGGAGAACATCATCTACATCTAGGGGCTCTTCAGACTTAGTGAAAATGGGTGGATTGGTGTTCTGGGAGTGCTTAAGCTTGGATACATCGTTGTCCTGATTTCCATGGCCTTGATTGTTGTTGGCCATCTGAGCGATGTGCTGAAGTGTGGTAAGTTGGCTTGACGTTCGGCTCTTTCAGCTTCGCGGTCCGAAACCAACATTAGCAAGATTTTCAGCATCGGGTCCGGGGATGAAGTGCTTCCTCCGCGAGGCATCTGAAGATTGAGGTAGATCATGAGAAAAGAGGGAAATTTCTAAGGTTCAAAGTTTTGTGTTTGAAAAGTTTTCAAAGTTTGACTCAGATTTTTCTAGTAACTTTCTTTTAATTCATTCATAGCACACGATACAAACACACACCAAAACAAAGGAAAACAGATGGTTTTCAAAACCATTATGGGAAAATACGACATAGTGGGTCCGGATACAACTCACTAACGCTAGTGCTCAAGTGATACTACTCCTCGGAGTCAGTTTCTTCATCATCCTCATCATCATCATCAATGAAGGTGAAGTCATCTTCATCAGTGCAGAAGTCCATGGCTTGATCCTCCAGAAAAAGTCATCATCATCACTAAGGTAAGAATAGTGGTCTCCACGGATGTCCTCCCCTGCATTCTCCCTCTCCTCAAGCCGCATATCCCTCTCGTGGACAGTCTCCTCCAACTTTGTGATCATGTGGCAAAGACGGGCAATGATGCGCTCCTTCTTGCCGAGATGACGGCGATGAGACTGGCGATCCTTCACTAGCATGGCAATGGTCTGATCCTTCTTGGCGGCGATGTTGTACTTGTGGTTAGCATAGGAGCAGGCATTGTCCAACTCCTCCTACCGTTCATACATCATGAAGCTAAGGTGTTCCAATTGAGTCTTCAGCTCATGGTGATATGATGCCTCTAGTGGCTATCCCATAACATCACGCCTTGGATAGAACTCAAAGAGGGTACCCTTGATCTGATTTATACTTTGCCCACACAGACGGGCAAGAGCTTCCTGCATGGCCCTGGCAAGTCCATCGAGCCATTTGTTCTCTCTCAAGGCAAACTGAATTCCCTCTGAGGTGGGGGCTTTGATCTTTCCTCGGAGACTTGCAACAACCAGCCATTGCAACTCCTCTCCTTCCCGATCATTGAGTTGAGCTCTGAAGAACTCGGGGAGCAGACGCTCCAGCATTTCCGATAGCTGGTCCAAGTCACGCTCAAAGATGAGGTCTCCTCCATTCCCCAACTGATAAAACTTTCTATACTTCATGTCCATCTATAAGAATATAGGATGAGTAAGTTAGTAGAGTGATCAAGTGTGTCAAATTTTATGTAAGTTTGCAAGAATTTTTGAGGAACATAAATTTTCATGAAAGAATCCAAGTGATAAGAATGAGAATAGGTTTTCATAAATACTCACTTCCTTGGTTTTGAAACTAAGTTTTTGATTCAGACGTCCATTCTAAACTAGGGTCTCCTATGGTCAGGATGGCTCTGATACCAACTTATCAACACCCGGATTTTTAATCCCAGATTCCTGTCATGTCGTACATCGCAATCCAAGGATTACCATTTTTGTGAGACATATCAGATTAGATATCACAGTACATCATCCATTACAAACCATACATAAGGTCTTACACAAATAAAGGATCTCATGATCCATACTTAATACAAATCAAGCAGCAGAATAACGTAATGATAACGGTAGCATGGGCGAAGCTCCATCTTCATGGTCACAGGCAATGCTGATGATGGGAGATGATCCTAGTTGTCGTAACCTTCCTGCTGTCCGTCCTCCTGATAGTCCTCTTCATAGTCTGGCCACGGGAATAGCCAGGGACAAAGCCATGAGTACTCTTTAAGTACTCGCAAACTAAAACTAACAAGTGAAGTGGTTTTTGAGTAGGAAATACTAAGCTCTAGGTTGTTTGGAAAAAAGCCAGATTTATCTCTACTGAGTTCAGAAGCAAAGAAATCTAGTTGAAAGTTTTATAAATCCTAAGTGGGAACTTAAATCTTCACAACACAACCCTGTTGTGGTAAAGTCAAGTCACAAATTATTTCGCAAGTCATTTTGAAAACATCTGACGACGGAACAGTATGGACACTCCAACTATCCATAACCGCGGACACGGCTATTTGAATAGTTTGACACTCTGCAGAGGTGGTACACTTTCACCACAACATTCGATACATCTGTCAGGAACAATCCTGAATTCACCATACTCAGTATGCGGATAATCAGTCCTAACCTTTCAATTACACGCCCTAGTATAGGCACCTCTCCTGTGAGTTAGGCCTCCCAACCATGACCAACTGTCATCTTGGGAACTGCACAGGTGGACAATCTTCACAAGGTAGCCTCATCTCAAACCTTGGCCGCAAGGGAACCCATACCAAGGTATATAAATTTCCAGTCAAGCCCTACCAAAATTTCAGGTATTATGGTTGTACGGTAAAATTGGAATGGTATCGCATCTAGACAACCATCAGTTTTATAAAGTGCTAAGGCTCATGCCTTAACATTTTCATCATCAAAATCATCTGGTGTTCAAGGAAACATGTCAAAACATTTCAGTAGAATGACTCATCATTCTAAGGTTTTCATAACCATTTTCACCAAGTATTCCCATCTAAATTGATCAAGTTTTATGCTTAGCACTAGCATATACAAGTGGGGGTGAACACTAAGAAGGGGTGGTAATCTAGTGTGACTTATCTAAATTCAATCTCATGCCTCAGGATGACATCAAGATTTATGTAACTTAGGACAAGTTTTATACTCTTTATGCTACCTTTAATTATCTTTATAGAATATACAAGTTACCAAGTAACCTTAACTAGAAATCTTTGATAAAGAAATAAAATACTAATCTTGCAAGTAAAACTAGGATTGGGTATCAAGGGTGTAAGCTTGCAAGGATTAGCTTCCTAAGTCAACTTGTATAGTGATACTTGCAAGCTTGCAAGTATAGGCTTGCTAATGTATTAGTATAAGCTTGCAAGGTTTAGCTTGCTCAGTTAATAGCTTGCCTTGTGCAGAGCAGTGGTTGACGTTCTCCTCGGCTTCTTCCTCGTAGTATTCTCCTTCCTCCTTGTATCCTTGGTCGGTACTAGCGTCTATAAATAAATACGAGGTACACAATCACCAAACAATACTTAATTACTTTTATTTATCACACCAAGGTTTTCACTAGATGATCTAGGATCATCACAAACATCACAAAGATTATGGCAATACTTTTATTTTCCTTTATTTTAGAAAAGTAATTTCTACTCATTGAAAAACTACTTAAGATTTAATATTCTCCAACAAAAACATGGGATCATGTTGACACATGTCATCACCACATATTTCAGTACTTGGGAATGTGATTTAAAGTGGTGTCACAATTTAATAAGGTTTATCCTTTTTATTTTAAATAATTAAGGTGACTAGAATGGCCTATGGGGCATTCTTTTATTACTTGTTTATCATTTATGCAAGTGAACCTAGATATTTTTATATATTCTGAAAGGTATTGTTAAATGTGATTTTCGAGAGTTGGAGTTAACTCAAAAGCTTTTCTGGTGAATTTTGAAAAATATTTGAATGCATAAAATCTTCTGTCTTGTTATTTTTACCATAGGTGATCTACAATTCCAAATGAATTGATTCAAACGGGCTTGGATTAAGAATTCTAGTACCTTTCTAAAAAATTGGTTTCATGCAATTTGGTTTAGGTAATCGAGCTGGATTGATTTTTGAATCTAGGTATAGAACTAGGTTTAAAACTAAATTGGAAAATATAAATTCAAACTAACTGGGTTGCGGGGGATGTAAACTGGGCCGGCCCACGGTGCACAACGCGCGTGCGGGTGAGTTTAAGTGGATGACCCCACCAGTCAGAGAGACAGTGGGTGCGAAGCAGTACAGGGTGATCTAGACCGCATGATCAAACTCTAATCCAACGGTTATGATCTATCGTCTCCGTCGGGCAGCGCCGGCGAGACAGAACCCTAGCGCAGCCAGTGGGGGTCTACGGGAGCTCACTGGGGCTCAGGCGAGGGTCGGCGATGGGGGCGAACGAAGAAGTCGACAATGGCAAACTTCCTGGTACCGGTGGCTTCTTCTGGGGCGGCTTCAATCGCTGGCTCCTTTCTTCCTCCTCTGCGGGAGACTTCGGCCAAATTCTGGCGATGTGCTGCTCTCCTTGCTCCGGGGATGAGGTGGTTCTGAGAGAGAGGGGAGTGAGATGGTGTGTTGAATTTGAACGGGGGTGGCCTCTATTTATAGTGCAACGAGGGGACCGAAGGGCGCGGGATGAGCTCGTCGGTGTCGTCGGCACAGCGAGCTAAAGGCATGGGCGACGATAGGGGGCGGTGCTGTGCTCCCTGTCAAAGCTCAACGGCATGGTTACACGGCGTGGGGCGGTGCGAGACGGTCGGAATGTCATGGTGCTCTAGGAAGGTCCGACGGAAAGTTTTATGGCGCACCGTGGCTACGGGTTGCGCGGCAGTGAACAGGGTTGTCTGGCGGTCTCCTAGGATGGTGGTGATCATGCTTGCACGCGGCGAGGGCGGCGCGTGGTTTGTGGGCGCGTGTCGCGTGCGGTGCGCTGGCGCGGTCTCGGCATGGCGCAGAGGCATAGGGCGCGGCGATTCTAGAGTGGTCTAGTGGCTTGTTGCTCGTTGGCATTGGACAGGGGGTGGTGATGGACGATGGTGAGTGTCCCAGACAAGGTTGGCGAGGCTAGAGCTTCTCCTAGCTTGCTGTCGATGGTGGGGTGGAAAGTTGATCTCGGCATGCTCACCATTGATGGCAATGGCAAGCTCATAGTGGTGCTAGAGCTTGTTAATTGAGCTAGATGATCTACTAATAGCTTGTTGTGAGCCAGAGAGGGAACAAGTTAGGCCAAATCACTGCTCACAATAGTGTTTGTTGTTTCTTTGTTTGTTTGCTATTTGCAAGGTGTTTGATGAAATGGCTGAAAGAGATTTGAATTTGAATTTTTGATTCAAACTTTTTGGGTGTACTAGTTACATACTCAGTAGTCTCTAGTTAGTTGGAAAGGTCAAGGGGTACTGGTTTGGTTGGTTTTTGAAAATGGGTGATCTTCCCATATGTTAAAGATTCAATTTTGAATTGTCATTTGAATCAAGTTGCCAAATGTTTCTGTAAGTTTGAAAGGTGGGCTTTGATTCACTTTTACTTGAAAAGAAATAGAATTGTTTCTGTTTGAAATCTTGGACTAGAAACACTCAAACTGGCCTAGTGAGCAAGATTGGCAAAAATGACCATTTTCTTGTTTTGTTTGTTTTTTATTTTCTCTTGATTTGCTTCTGCTTGGAAATGTTTTAGATGATGTTTTTTCATCCTTAAACCATTCCTTGCTATTTAGAACAATCACACAAGTCCATTCATGCATTCATACAATCATCACATACACACATGCATTCATATGATGTTGATTAACAAAAGTTTTTGTTAACCCTAATTTTGGTGATTGGAATTTGATAACCTTGTTCAATATTTTTGGGATGTTACATAGAGGGGTGTTGGATGGATGATATTCATCATATAATGTATCAAACTAACATGAAATTTATCTCTAATTCAGTTGTGTATAGGTGTGTTCTCCAAACATAATCATGCATGTGAATTTGCATAATATCGTTTGTCCTGCCTACCCATTTCATCGGGGCCAACTTGGTACTACAGGAAATTAAGATCTAGCTTTTCAAATAGACCAGAACAAATCATTAACACTTCATTAACACACAATATCCTAAAACTATAATATATTCCCATTGTTTTACCTAACTATCACCCTAAGGTTCGCAGGTTCAACATAATAATAAGTAATACACTTTGAAATACATACCAAACTCTAATATATGATAGGGCAATAAAAGTCCAGTACTAAAATCATGTCACTCGGGCTCTGTCAGTAAGCATTAAACATAGAAAATGTGTACCAACACTCATACAAGAATGTCTACAAGATAAACACCTCGGATCTCGATATATATGGGTGATTACATAATGAATCTCATCCAATCCGCATCCACCTGACATGCCCATAGGTAATTACTCACACATGATGATGGGGGATGAACTCATGGTCATTGGTGATGATGTTGATGATGATGGTGGAGAAGACCTCGAAATCCCACTCTCCGGGGTGGAGAGTAGGACCAATCTGACCGCCGAAACGAATATCATGGCTCCATCAGTGCTCTGTTTCGCAAAAAGCTCTGTGTTTCTGGAAAACTACGTTTTCAGGGTATATATGGGGGTACGCCAAAGGAGAGGCCGAGATGATGCTCCAGGCCAAAAAGGCCTGGGTGGCACGACCCCCTTAATGGGCGCTCCACCTAGTCTCTTTGGGGCCTCGTGGATCCACTCGCTTGATTCCAAAGCCTAGACTTCAATATTTGGTGAACAACTGATGTGGTATTTTTTCCTCGATATTATTTCTTGCGAAAACTAACATAAAGAAGACTTTTCTAAAAACAACATTAGATTCAGCAGTTTTATCCAAGTATGGGAAGATTCTGGAACAAATCATCGATAAAAGTACTTGGAGAAGTAGATACATTTGAGATGTATCAGCTCCCCCAAGCTTAGCTCGTTGTTTATCCTCAAACATCAAAAACGAGTGTAGAAGCGATAAAATACTTTGACAAGAACTTTGCTCTATTCATGCATAACATTTTAACTGGGAAATATTTGAAACATAGCTTTATCAATGAATAGCAAGGTAATAGTGAGAGACCACTATGTATGTGTACAAATGATTATACATGGTACAAAGGAGATAATATATGGCAACACTATTTGAGCATGATTACCTAATAGTGGAAATGAACAAAGTTCTCACATCGCATTTGGTTGAATCATATGTAAGGTTTTTGAGGCCTTTGATTCTTTCAATTGTTGAAAAGTAATTCATCATGCTTTCCTTGTTAACTAAATACTTTGGGATGATGTATCCTTCCATTCTCTCAATGATTAAACACTCATAGAATACCCATACATGAGTAAGTAACTAGTATCTTTAGTTAATAACAGGTGGAGTCGAATAGGATAGGTGCTTTTTTGGTATGTTTCTCACACCTTTGCACGAGTGGCAGGAGTTTTTTGGTTGCCACTTTTTGGGCTTGCAAGTCTTTCTTGATTCAGCTATAAGTGGATTTTCATATGCGTAAGCTTTGAACAAATAAGCATCTCTTGATTTTTTTTCCCTTTTGGTGGGCACTTCTTAGTTTCAGCCCGTTTTCTTCCGTAGAAGAGGCAACTCATTTGGGATATTTCTTTTTTCATGATAAGGGTTTAAAGTATGGGTGCCCACCATTATAATGGTAGCCATGTTGGTGGAATTGGTTTAAAGGCTAGTGGCAAGTCTTAGTAGTCAACTAAATATACTATCAAACCACTAATATATGACTCAACGATGAGATTCACAATTTGAAAGACTGGACTATCATACAAGCCTCAACCTCCATATTTCAAAGATACATAGGAATATAAATATCCCTCATTGAATATGTTCTATTTCCACATCAATAAGCATAATGGGATGCATAGAATTTTGTTCAGAGCTATTATCATGCAATCAAGTAAAATAATGTTCCCTAATAGCATCTTATTTGCCTCATTATATAGCCAAAAAGGACACAAACAAAGTAACCATCCATAAGTGGCTTTCCTTGTGGGATAATACTTTTTCCTATATGACTTAGGGTTAACGGCTTCAGTATCTTCTTTGGGATCCTTTCCTTTCTCAAAATTCTTCTTTCCTTTTTGTCGCTTGGCCCTATAACCGGCGGATTCATCTTTCTTGATGTCTTCATTGAAACGACACTAAGCATTGGTGTGGGAAGAACCCTCATTCCTGTTTGGGTAATGAACACAAGGATCGTTGGCAATGTCGGCACAGCAATAGGTTTTCCCTAGTTGCTGAACGCGTCTACCCTGGACTCAGGAAGTTCCATGGCCACTTCCTCGGCCGCTTTCATGCCCTCCTAGACCTCCAGACCTGAAAGATGCATTGATAGTAACATTGTCCGGATTTGGTTTGGTTTCTTCTGATTTGGCATGGCGGGCTAATCATATTTACTAGCCATATTTGTCATTTCACCCAAGTCAGTTACTTTGTCGCGGTTGAGCTGGTGACGCAGCAATCCGACTGGTAATCCTGCAATAAAAACTTCAACTGCAGTTTGATCATTTACTCCCTCACTAGGAGTTTTTCATGTTCATCCATCATTTGAGATAGTCTCGACAAGTTTCTACGGGTTTCTAGAAGAAATGTGGAAAGTCTATGATAGTGCAGGGCCTCCTGTAAGTCCCATCGAAATTCCAAAAAAATGCACTTTGCATATCATATCGGTTGTTAATGGATTTTTCTGGTAGTTCATTGAGCAACGATCGAGCCGTCTTCTGCAACATGAGTGGGAGATACGGGACTATGACCAAGTTGTTTCCTACTTTGGCGATATAGCAAGCCTGGAAGAAATCCTAAAGCCAATTATCTAGCCGATCTATGCCATTGTATGGTTGAATGTGCTTAGCAATTTCAAAGTTAACCGGAAACTTCATTCTGCAGACGCCCTGGACCAAAACATTTTGGTCCCACATATACGTCGTCCTCCTCGCAGAGTCACTCTTCTATGTTTGACTCGATGCAGTATCAAGCTTGTTTGGCAAGTGATCGTCGCCTTGGATGCTCGTTGTGCCTACGGGGCATGGAGTCGGATCTCTGCTTCTTGTTTGTAGCATCCCAATTGTCTAATAATTGTAATGATACTTGCCTATTCTATATTCTTACTTCCTACATGTCATTTATTGCATCATCATTATATCATTCTCATGTCACCATGCCACCTTGCATTTGAGCATCATATAAAACCCCCTTTATTTGGTTCTTACCCCATATGTATTTATATTGTATTATTTGTATTTTCCTCTTGATATATTGTATTTGCTTCTTGATAAATTGCTTAATGCCCAAGTTGAGTTGTGGGCATATATTATACAACTCCACCACATTTATTTGTCATCACCTTATAATTCCACCATGCAACATATGTGAGACTTGCATTTCTTTGGTATTAAACTCTATCTCATGAATAGTTGGTATGGGTCCTTTCATCATCGTCTTGCTCCCATATATGGTCTATATTTTTTTCACAATATTGTATGGGGTTCTCTAGGGATTTCTCTTTGTTTCTATGATGAAGTGGAAGCTTCATTTCAACTCATGATCATTCAAATATGGGGACTAGTGGAATTCCTAAGGCCATGTTAAAAACCTAGAGGGCAAATGCACTCTAGTTTGGATTTTAGGAATTCAATTAGAAGTTTATTTAAATAGACCATGCCTTGATTTGGATGTTTACACTTAAAACAAGGAAGCATGACTTCTTGATCCGCTTGCACCACAACCTAGATCAAACAACCTCTTTTGTAGGCCAATGCATGGTACATGCAATAACAAGAACCCATCTCCTTCTCTTTTGAATTGTTGTCTACTCCCTCCGTTTCAAAATATAAGATGTTTTAGGTTTGTAAAGAAAATGTATCTAGACTTATTTTAGTGTGTAGATTCACTCCAAACATGAGTGAACCTATATACTAAAGTAGTCTAAATACATTTGCTTCACAAAGCTAAAACATCTTATATTTTGAAACGGAGGGAGTATGTTCCTAGTTGAATTCTTCTGCGTTTTGTTTGAATCAAATATTCAATTGTTCCACCTGCACCATGACCCTGCTGTACCCTCTCTTGATCTCTGGTGCCACCCGACCCTCTCCTCTGTGCCCTGGCTCAAACCATCCAGCGAGGACAGCGACCGGAGCCTCGCGCCCACTGTTTTTCTTCTTGCTGAGCTTGTGATCGCCAGCCAGAATATAGCCAGGCCCTCAGGTGTCCCTCTCTCCACCTATCCCATGGGCATAAAGCAAAGCATCTGACCCCTTCCCTCTTCCTTCGCTCTCTCTTTATTGTTGCCAGTTAAACCAAAGCAAGAGGGCAAGAAAATCCATGTACCCGAACACCTTTTTGCCTTAACCATCTAGCCATGTGATCACCTCTCTTATCCCGCTTTCTTTACCTGCAAGCTGCCGCCCAACCACACCACCCCACCTCTGGATCGAGATCCAGATCGCCACCATCCCCCTCACCAAGAAAAACCAACCTAGCTGAGCAGGGCCGGCTCTGACCCATCGTGAACATGGCGACGGCCAAGGGCCCATGCACCTAGGGGGCCCATCCCTGGCGATCTTCGTTGCTAGTAGCGAGTAATGTTGATGTGCAATTTCGTTCTACTCCAATTAAAAACTACTCCCTCCGTTTTAAAATATAAGATGTTTTAGCTTTGTGAAGCAAATGTATCTAGACTACTTTTAGTATCTAGGTTCACTCAAGTTTGAAATGAATCTACACACTAAAAGAAGCCTAGATATATTTTCTTCACAAACCTAAAACATGTTATATTTTAAAACGGGGGGAGTAGAAAGATTGATACAGAACTGCACGCGCAGCCAGCTATGGTAGGGAAAAATAGTTTATTCCTTTGTTTTCATATATACGTCTTCTTTTATTACTCCTTGCAGCCTATATTGGTTGACTCAATTTTATTTAAATTCATATGCATCTATTTACGTATCTAGTCTAGATCCATTGTTATCTAGACAAAGTTGAGCCAACTAATATGGGTCGGAGAGAGTAGTATTACTTTCTTTGACCCGTATTAGTTGACTTAAATTTGTCTAGATTCAAACGTATCTAGCACTAAACTTGACTAGATACAGTTGTATTTAGATAAATCTAATCAACTAATATGAGAGTCGGAGGGAGTACATTATTTCCTTAGCATATCTGCCATTATTAGATTGAAGTTGTACCTTTAAATCTATGAAAGTGAACTGTTAGAAACTATATAAAACAAAAAAAATTGTTTTCTTAAGAAATTCTAGATGTGCCGGACAATTTTCTTGCTTCAAGTTCTTTAGACCCACTATGTCCAATTTTTGGAAGTGTCGACAATACTACTTGTTATATTTTGCTATTTTTTAGTTTTCCTCATGTAATATTAAGTCATTAACAATTATTTATAGACATGTTAGACTAAAAATATAAGATTAGAGGATAACTTTTAATATTTTTAAATGAAAAGAGACACATATATAGCTAAATACCTAGATATATGTATGTACATATTAGCCATAGGGGTCCATGCATTGACTTCGCACCAGGGCCCTCCAAAATATAGAACCGGCCCTGTAGCTGAGTAGACCTAGCCCTAAGCATTGCTGCCGCTAACCCCCGATGATCTGCGGGCCATGTAGTTGTACTGCTGCGTCTGAGAGCTGCGCAAGGATCCCTTGGAGTTACCCCGTGAAGGTCAGCAAGCAACAGCACGCCGGGACGCTGACGATGTACCAGCGCACACCATGCTCACTTCCGTGGTCACCGCCGTCACCGTCTCGCCACCGCGTGGTTCCTCTCTGCCTCCCGCGCTTCCTGGCTCGGCTAGGCACGCGCGCTAGATGATCCCTCTCCTTTCCCATCCACCCCGTGCTTGCAGCCTCGTCTCTGTCCATGTTCGCCCCGCCCGCTCGCCAATAGCCGCCGTTGAGCCCGCGCGCACGTGTCAACACTAGTAGGACAGCGATAGTTGTGCAACCCTTGTTCCTGGAGACGTAGCCCACGTCTCAGTCCTGCACCGACAATTCCAGTCACGCCATGTTGCAGCTGGATGTCCCATATCTCCATTGAGCCTGAACGCGCGTAATACCATGTCTGGATGCCTTTGCCATCATTCGTGGAATATCGTTGTTACCTCTGCAAATTCTCGAAGTCGACAGCGCAACCAGCACCTCCCTTGTTTTTGCCTCTGTTCACCTCAAGATCTCACCCGACACGGCCAATCTCCAGTAAAATCGTGAGATCCATCTTGTAGTCCTATTTTCCCTCTTTCCAACGAGCTATAGAACGCCCAAAATCGTCTAGTATATCGATCAAGATCATATCGCAAAGTCAGCATGGTCTCACTATATTCTTTGATGTTTTTCGTCCGTCCGGCAACGCGCGAACGCTCTCTGTTCATCGACTTTTACCTAGCGCTACACTCGATATCCGGTGATTATTCCTTCACAAGAGTTGAAGATCTTGACCTCCTATGCATTTCTTATTTTTATGGTATCGCAAAATTCTTGACCGATTGCTCGCCATCATCGACTAAAGTAGGGATCACCTAACAATTTTCGCAATTTTTTATTCCAGTTTTGTCAGTCCAGTTCAACCTTCAAGAAACTTTTGTAAATAGAGCCATGGATATTTTAACACATCAACCCACAGTCCTCGATTCTCCATGTGTCATACCCACATTCCCTCGCTGGCGTAGCAATCCAGTTAGCGTCCGGTCCTGCATGTCATTGACTGTGGCTAGGTTTACTTCAGTGAAAAAAGTTCCTGGACATTTTTTTAAATAATAAAATTCTAGAAAATAGATAAATACAATTAATTCATATATTTTGAAATAATTTGAATTTATGAAAATGTATAAAATGAAATATGAACTAGTTTCTAATATGAATTCAAACATATTTTCAAATTTGACCAGAATTGACTCCGGCTAGTCTAACCTTTGACTTTGACCCCTTTTATATTGATTTGCAATTAAATAATGTTTTAAAATTCATAAATTCAAATAATACAAATGATATATGTTTTCTTATCAGAAAAATGCCATGAATATGAATATTCTATTTAAAATAATTTCTGGGCATTTAAAATTTTCGAATTAATAATTACCATCAAATGCCATTTTCTTGAATAATTCATAACTTTAATTTCGTAACTCCTAATTCGACAAATGATATGTATTAAATGATCAGAGAGATGAGATCGTTCTAACTATGGATTCCATGATATGAATTGAAACATGCATCATATAAATATTAATGGAACAACAAGGTTTATGGGAGCAAAATATGACTAAATAACTAATGAAATTCTTTATTCTTGTACCCCACATCTCACCCATGCTATGGTATACCATGTAATTGTGCACAATTCCATCATGTCATACCTTGTTTTTCTTATTGCATATGATTTATTTGATTGCACACTTTATTTATCACGCCCTTGTGTGTTTGGTTTTTATCCGGATAGACGCCAAGCAAGGGAATTAACAGGAGCATCAAGGGTATTACCCGGATCCCAATTATTCATCAACTGAGTGCCAAACAAGCTATTCCCCATGATTGCACTATATGTAGTACCTATTGCATCTGCCTTATTTAGTTATTCTTGCATCATGAATCACATCACGAATTAAATTGCAATCCCAAGTACTACATAGCCTTTAGTTTTAAATCCTATCGAAGCTTGTTCCTCAATCCGATGAGACAATACTACATGAGTTGTTTGAGCCATGTGAGACATAGAATTGCATGTGTAGGGTTTGTGAGAGTCTTTGAATAATGAGGTACCTAAACGACTAAATTAAGTAGTAATGGGATATCTAAAGAAAGAGGCACCTATGAGCAATATTTGCTATTTGGTTCTTTATTCTCACTTTTGTCCTGTAGGACCTCGAGTACTTGATTCTTGTTCTTTGACTATCGCACAAACCATATGTGGGACCATTAATCCCCTTAGTCTTAGCTTGAATCGCATTTAATTTCTTGGGACCAAAAACTAGTTTGGGGCATTATTACTATCCTATACTTTTGCCATGCTACTGCTTTATTTACTACTTTTGCTTGATGAGCGTTTACTACTATACTATGCAAGACTTGTGCTACGTTTATGCGGTATTGACAATCCAGTCACACTTTCGGATTCCTAGTCGTTTACAGCCTTCGACACAAACCATAGGTCCGTCTCGGAGCCGGCCAACTTCATTATGGGGTGCTTAGTGTGGTTCCCCCTTAAATCATCTGTGAATCTTGCGAATGCTTTGTTGTGATGCCTCGTTGGGTTTTTTATTTGGTTTTTCCAAGGTTGATCATGTGTGTGCTGCTATTTGTGCACCCGTATAGGGTAAATCTTTCTAAAATCCATTTCTATGGTTATGGACAACTTGGACCACAGTTTCTCGATCATAGACAACTATAACTAAAATAACGCTTTTAATATTACCAAAACATTACTAGTAATAGTGCAATATCCAGGGAATGATTAATAAAACTGCCAACAGATGGGATGTTCTTCCGCCTTCTCGTTTAGGGAACGGGAAGGAGGGGAGCGATGTTTATTTATGCTGATATATTTGTTGGGTAATTAACTGATGTTTATTTAACGAGCGTTCGTCTATCATTGGTTAGGCGGATGTTGTAGCGTGTCTCTATAGAACTTTCAGGCTATATTTTTGCTGCAATTGCGTCACTCTAAAGATATTCCCTTTAGATGCATAAAGACTTGTTCAGCCCCCTAGGGTCTCACACGATAAATATTGTTCATATGGACATGTATACTTTGAGGAAGGTTACTGGGTCGAGGAGACCGATGACGGTGGCAACGACCGTTAGGTGTATAGATTCTAGGGATGGAGATACTTGAGATCTGTGGGCGAGATGTGCTTATTTTTAGGGCATCTTATGAAAATTTTCTTCTTATCCATACTCGGATATTGTTTTCCACTTTCGCTTGATACTCTTATGTGTGATGTATGAGGATGTATCTTAAACTATTATCTCTATCTAGGATATTTGGATCTTGTCGTATGGCATTGAATATTTCTATTTCTTTTAGATGGTCTGACTCTAATGTATTGTTGTATATAGCTGACATCCACACTTGTGTATGTTTTTTTCGCATACATGCCGACTACGCCGCTCGCACTTGATACGATGTTCTTGCAAAGTGGATATGGTGGTTCGCTAGTACCGTGCCTAGCTTCGCTTAGACGGGCCTACACATGGATGGCCTTTGGGCCTCCACGGTATCACACGTTATGCACTTTGGGTTCATCCTGGCTTGTTTTTTAGAGTGTTGTGTCCTAGGTATTACGTCTAGTATTAGAGCCATTCCGCCCTTCAGGGTCTAAGCCAAGATGATCGTTCTCAATCTAAAAAATATTTTTGGTAGTTAAGTATATTAGGGAAAAGCTAAACGTGAGAGTTGGTTCGGTTACATTTTTCTTCTTACACACCCACCCATCCTTTTCCGGTAAGGAAGTGTTACCTTTATCAATCCTCTTCTAAAAATTCAAACTAAGATTCATGTGTTTGGATTTGTCATAGTATGGATGTGTGTCAAATCATTTTGTCTATCTGTGCATCCAACTTGTTATTGTAATCTGCCTTTTGGTTATCAACTATTGGTAAATTACATACCGATATGCTTTTGTAAACCGACGCGGTCTTTCTGAATCTTTGTAAACCGATGGCGATCTATCTTACTCTTTGTTTACCGACGCGGTCTTGTTAAGGGTGTTCATTCTTCTGGCATGCTTTCACAGAATGTGGAGTTGCTAATCTCTATTCGCAGCTGGTTTTTCGCATCTAGTTGGTAGTTTAATGCCAAAAATGCAGAATTTTTTTCTTTGATACACTTGTGAGTCCACACTCCTTTTCAGTCGTGTGTGATACACTATTCTTCTTTTATCGGTATGTCCATGCTAACACGATCTTTTTCTACCGGCTCTTCAATTAGGAGTTTCATTTAACCTTTGAATTCTTTGGGGCTCAATAACTAACGGGTGTCGATCTGATGCCTGTGATTGTAATTTGGTTCTCGGTATAGCTATATGGCTCTTATCATGAGTGGAATATGGTTAATGCTATCAATCTAATTCTCCAAATGATTGTGATTATATCTTATGATCCTGAGTTATACCGTGATCATATCTATATCTATATTCAAGTATCTTTCGTTATGATGCCGCAGTCCAGAGGTTTCTTAAGGCACTATGGTGGATTATCGTCCATTATCATGCTTCCCGCCGGACTCCATATCTGAAAAATTCTCTTTGATACGGGAGGATTTCCTTTTATCTATGATAGCTTTGTCTAAATGTATGAGTTATCATTTATTCTTATCCAGATCGCACCGCTTTTCAACTGGCGATCCAGTCAACAAGGTGAACAAGTCGCATCTTTTTCACATCTAAAGGGCCAGATAATCTATTCTTTCAATGCATCTTTCTACACACCAATCCCTAATTCTCAGGTTCATCTTATCATGATGGCATATCTTGACGATAGTCTCACCTCACTACAAGAAAATGTCCTTTTACAATGGATGATTTTTGTGGTTGAAGGTCCATTTCTCGTGGTTCAAAAGACTTCTACGACGGATGACCATCGTGGTAGAAGCCTCGTCACAAATGATTCTACCATGGTTTTTTTCGATCGTGGTGGATCGCACCCTTTAGCCACGAAAAGTCGTTCTGTCATAGATCTGTTCGCCAGGTACGTTGACTGCTGACGTCATGAAAACTTCCATGTGGTGAGCACCGTTAACGGCCAGGTAACAATGTTAACTATCAATGAAACCGTGATAGAAGCCAGACCCAGCCAAGGCCTGTTAACAACTAAGTGGGCCGACCCATTAAGGTATCCCAATAGAATCATGGTATATTACTGTTCCATTCTGCACTGTTTGAATTGGGCCCATTTGTGCTCCCGATCGCGTCACATATACTTTCGGGCCCTTTACTGTTTTGGCCTAGTGAAGGCCCACTGGACTCTCTACTGTGCGACCCATTAGCGGCCTGCGCAATGTCGGCCTGGTACTGTTAAGGCCTGCGATCGACTTAACACTGTTCTTACAGGCCGTAATGGGCTACCAACTGTCGGCCAATTTGTAGGAAGGCCCGTTACTGTTATGGCCCATAAAGCGGCCTGCTCATTTTCTGGCATGTTTCTATTCTAAACCAGGAAGGATTTCTGGCACGTTACTGTTCCGACCTGCTACTATTCTGGCCTGCTCCTGTTTTGTTTTGAACCGTTCAGGCTAGTTACTGTTAAGGACTGTTACTATTCTGGTTTGTTACTATTCTGGCCTTATACTTTTCTGGCCTGTTATAATTCTGGCCTATTACTATTTTGGTGTCACCACTCGGATTTTTAATCCCCGATGCCTGTTATGTCATACATCGCAATCCCAGGATTACCATTTTTGCGAGACATAACAGATTGGATATCACAGTACATCATCCATTACAGACCATACATAAGGTCTTACACAAATAAAGGATCTCATGATCCAGTCTTAATACAATCATAGCAGCGGAATAACGTAATAATAACGGTAGCGTAGGCGAGGCTCCATCTTCATGGTCACAGCTAATGCTGACGATGGGAGATGATCCTAGTTGTCGTAACCTTCCTGCGGTCCGTCCTCCTGATAGTCCTCTTCATAGTCTGGCCACGGGAATATCCAGGGACAAAGCCATGAGTACTCTTTAAGTACTCGCAAACTAATACTAATAAGATAAGTGGTTTTGGAATAGGAAGTACTAAGCTCTAGGTTGTTTTGCCAAAAAGCCAGATTTACCTTATCTAAGTTTAGAAGCAAAGAAAGATAGTTGACAGTTTTATAACACCTAAGTGGGAACTTGAGTTTCATGTCACAACTCTGTTGTGGTCAAGTCAAAGTCATAAATCATTTCATAAGTCATTTTGAAAACATATGACGATGGAAAAGTATGGCCACTCCAACTTTCTATAACCGCGGACGCGGCTATTCGAATAGTTTGACACTCTGCAATGGTGGTACACTTTCACCACAACATTCGATATATCTGTCAGGAACAATCATGAATTCACCATACTCAGTATGCGGATAATCAATCCTAACATTTCAATTAGATGCCCTAGTATAGGCACCTCTCCTGTGAGTTTGGCCTCCCAACCATGACCAATAGTCATCTTGGAAACTGAACAGGTGGACAATCTTCACAAGGTATCCTCAGTTCAAACCTTGGCCGCAAGGGAACCCATACTAAGGTATACAAATTTCCAGTCAAGCCCTACCCAAATTTCGGGTATTGTGGTTGTACGGTAAAATTGGAATGGTATCGCATCCAGACAACCATCAGTTTTGTAAAGGGCAAGGCTCATGCCTTAACATTTTCATCATCAAAAACATCTGGTGTTCAAGAACACATGTCAAAACATTTCATTAGAATGACTCATCATTCTAAGGTTTTCATAACCATTTTCACCAAGTATTCCCATCTAAATTTGATCCAGTTTTATGCTTAGCACTAGCATCTACAAGTGGGGGTAAATACTAATGAGGGGTGGTAAACACGTGTAGCTTATCTAAGTTTAATCTCATGCCTCAGGATGACAACAATATTATCTAACTTAGGCCAAGTTTTATGCTCTTTATGCTATCTTCATACATCTTTCTAATATCTACAAGTCACTAAGTAAACTCAAATAAAAGCTATGATAAAGAAATAAAATAACTAAGCTTGCAAGTAAAACTGGGATTATGTGTCATCAAGTGGTGTAACCTTGCAAGTAAAGCTTGCATGTTTTAGCTTAATAATATAGGAGTATAAGCTTGCTAAGTTGCAAGTGTTAGCTTGCTCAGTTAATATCTTGCCTTGTGCAGAGAAGTGGTTGAAGTTCTCCTCGGCTTCTTCCTCATAGTATTCTCATTTGTCCTCGTATCCTTGGTCGGTACTAGCGTCTATAAGTAAATACGAGGTACACAATCACCAAACAATACTTAACTACATTTACTTATCACACCAAGGTTTTCACTAGATGATCTAGGATCATCACAAACATTACAATCATCAAAGCACTTGTCTTATTTATTTTATTTTGTAAAAGTAATTTATACTCATTGAAAAAAACTTAAGATTTAATATTCTCCAACTAAAACATGGGATCATGTTGACACATGTCATCACCACATATTTCAGTACATGTGAAATGTGATTTAAAGTGGTGTCACAATTTAATAAGACTTAACCTTTTTATTTTAATTAATTAAAGTGACTAGAATGGCCTATGAGGCATTCTTTTACTACTTGTTCATTATTTATGTAAGTACCCCTTTATATTTTTATATATTCAGAAAGGTCTAGTTAAATATCATTTTTGAGAGTTGGAATCAACTCAAAAGCTTTTATGGTTGAATTTTGAAAAATGTTTGAATACAGAAAAGCTTTTGCCTTGTTATTTTTACTATAAGTGATCTATAATTCTAAATGGTTTAAATCCAATGGGCTTGGATTAAGAATGCCAGTACCTTTCTAACAAAATTGGTTTCATGCATTTTGTTTCAGTGAATCAAGCTGGGTTGATTTCTGAATCTAGGTATAAAACTGAGTTTGAAACTAAAAGAATAAACCTAAATTTGAATTACTAGGTCACGCGGGATGTTAACTGGGCTGGCCCATGGCGGACAGCGCACACGCGGGTGGGTTTAAGTGAATGACCCCACCAGTCAGTGAGACAGGGGTGCGAAGCGGTACGGCATGCTCTAGACCGTGCGATCAAACTCTAATCCAACGGCTGCGACCTATCATCTCCGTTGGGCAACTCCGGCGAGACAGAACCCTAGCGCGGCTAGTGGGGGTCGTGGGAGACTCACCGGGGCTCAGGCGAGGGTCGGCGATGGGGGCGAACGACGAAGTCGAGGACGGTGAACCTCCTGGTACTGGCAGCTTCTCCTAGGGTGGCTCCAATCGCTGGCTCCTTTCTTTCTCCTCCGAGACAGACTCCGGACAAATTCCAGCGATGTGCTGCTCGCCTTGCTCCGGGAGTGAGGTGGGGTGCTTATGAGAGAGAGGGGAGTGAGATGGTGTAAAGAAATCGAGTGGGGGTGGATTCTATTTATAGTGCCAGAAGGGGACCGAAGGGCATGGGCGGAGCTCGTCGGTGTCGTCGTTACAGCGAGCTACTGGCCTGGGCAAAGGTAGTGGACGGTGTTGTGTTCCCTGGCGAAGCTCAACGGCATGGTTACGGGGCGTGGGGTGGTGCGAGATGGTCATAACACGTCAACGCTCTAGGTGGGTCCGACGGAAGTTTTAATGGCGCACATGTGATATAGGTTGCACAGCGGCGAACGGGCGTGTCTGCGGGGTTGTTGGGATGGTGGTGATCATTCTCGCACGCGGAAAGGGTGGCGCGTGGTATGTGGGCGTGTGTCGCGGGTGGCGCCCTGGCGCGCTCTCGGCACGCTCACAGAGAGGCTGGGCATGCTCGGGCTATGTGGTCCAGGGGTTGGCAGTGCTCGAGGCTTGGACATGGGGTGGCGGTGGATGGTGGTGTGCCTGCTAGACAAGGTTGGCGAGGCTAGAGAAGCTTCTAGCTTGCTGTCGACTGAGGGGTGGCAAGGTGAGCTCGGCATGGTCACCAATGATGGCTAGGGAAAGCTCACAGTGGTGCTAAAGCTTGTTAAATGGGCTAGATGATCTACTAATAGCTTGCAATGAACCATAGAGGGAACAAGTTAGGCCAAAATCACTGCTCCTAATAGTGTTTGATGTTTGTTGGTTTGGTGTTTACAAGGTGTTTGATGAAATGGCCGAAACAGATTCAAATTTGAATTTTTGATTCAAACTTGGTGGGTGTGCTAGTTAAATACTAGGGAGTCTCTGGTTGATTGTATTGGTCAAGGTGCACTGGTTTGGTTGGGTTCTGAAAATGGGTGATCTTCACATTTGTTAAAGATTCCATTTCGATTTGTCATTTGAATCAAGTTGCCAAATGTTTCTATAAGTTTAAAAGGTGGGCTTCGATTCACTTTTACTTGGTCTAGCAAGGGGTGAAAAGAAATGGAAATGTTTCTGTTTGAAATCTTGGACTAGAAACACTCAAAGTGGCCTAGTGAGCAAGACTGGCAAAAATGACCATTTGCTTATTTGATTTGTTTTTGATTTTTCTCTTGATTTGTTTCTGCTTGGAAATATTTTAGATGATGTTGTTTTCATATTTAAACCATTCCTTGCTATTTAGAACAATCACACAAGTCCATTCATGCATTCATACAATCATCACATACACACATGCATTCATATGATTTAATTAACAAAAGTTTTTGTTAACCCTAATTTTGGTGATTGGAAATTGATAATCATTGTTCAATATTTTTGGGATGTTACAAACCTTCCCTCCTTAAAAAAAATCTTGTCCCGAGATTTGAGAAAGAAGAAATAAGAAAACTAGGATTTAAAAAGATCGAGAAATTCTGTCTTGATGTGATCTTCTCGTTCCCAGGTAGCTTCTTCTTCAGTGTGGTTACTCCACTGAATCTTGAGAAACTTGATGCTTCTGGTCCTGGTGGTTCTGAAAGCTTCCTCCAAAATATGGATGGGTAGTTCGGGATACGTCAGGTCATTGTTGATCTCTATGGTTTGGTGGTCAATGTTCTTGAAAACTTCAGTCTTCTCCGGGACTTCAAGGCATTTGCGAAGTAATGATATATGGAACACAATATGCACTGCTGACACCTCCTCTGGTAGTTCCAGTTGATACGATACTTCTCCTCGATGATTCAGAATCTTGAATGGTCTGATATATCTGGGGGCTAGCTTTCCTTTGAGCTGGAAACATTGCATTCCCTTCAAAGGGGACACTTTCAGATATATGAAATCTCCGATATTGAAAGCGAGCTCTCGACTTCTCTTGTCGGCATAACTCTTCTGTCTTGACTAGGCGGTCTTGAGGTGCTCACGAATCTTGTGAACTTTCTCTTCTGCTTCTCGTAGGATGTCGGGTCCGAAAATCTGACTCTCTCCTACTTCCGACCAATTTAAAGGGGTACGACACTTCGTTCCATACATGAATTCAAATGGGGCCATTTGCAAACTAGCTTGATAACTATTGTTGTAAGAAAATTCTGCGAAAGGCAGACAGTCTTCCCATTTAGATCGATACTCTAGCACACAGGCTCTCAACATATCTTCGATTATTTGATTTACTCGCTTCGTTTGTCCATCTGTTGGAGGGTGATAAGCTGTGCTAAAATCTAGTCGGGTTCCTAATCCTTCTTGGACTTTCTTCCAACATCTTGAGGTAAACTGAGTTCCTCGATCTGACATAATATTCTTGGGGACTCCATGTAAACTTACAATTCTAGCGATGTACAACTCAGCTAGCTTTGAACTCTGGTAGGTGGTCTTGACTGGTAAGAAATGGGATACCTTGGACAGTCTATCAACTATGACCCAAATAGACTCATTTCACCTACTAGAAGTAGGCAATGCGGTGATCAAGTCCATTCCAACTGAATCCCATTTCCATTCCGGAATCTGAGTGGTTGCAACAGTCCTGTGGGTATCTGATGTCCCGCCTTGACTCTCTGACAAATGTCACACTTGGCAATATAGCTTCCGATTTCTCTCTTCATCCAATGCCACCAAAATTGCTCCTTCAAATCCTGATACATCTTTGTCCCTCTGGGGTGGATAAAATAAAGAGTATCATGGGCTCTTTCAAAATAGTTTCCTTCAACTCTAAATCTTCTGGTACACAGAGACATCCTTTGTACCACAACACTCCTTCATCTTCGGTGAATCTGGGTACTTTGCCTGTACCGATACGACATTTGGTTCCGTCGATACTAGCATTTTCTTTCTGCACCTCCTTGATCTGACTGATCAAAGTGGGTTAAAGTTCTATGCTAGACAAAAATCCTTCACTTACTAATTCCATTCTAAAATCTTCCATCTCCTTGTGCAAACTTGGTTGCTCCTTCAGAATCATAGAATTCAAGCGGCACGACAATCTGCTAAGGGCATCTGCTACCACATTGGCTTTACCTGGGTGATACTAGATGTCCAGATCATAGTCCTTGATTATCTCTATCCATCTTCTCTGCCTCATATTCAGCTCCTTCTGAGTGAATATATACTTCAGGCTCTTGTGATCTGAATAAATCTCACAACGGTTTCCCATGAGGTAATGCCTCCATCTCTTCAGGGCTAGAACTACGGCTGCTATTTCAAGGTCATGGGTAGGATAATTCTGCTCATGTTGCTTCAGTTGTCAGGATAGATAAGATATAACTTTTCCTTCTTTCATTAACAGACATCCGAGACCAATCTTGGATGCGTCACAATACACATCAAAGGGCTTCGTGATATCCAACATGATCAAGATTGGGGCGGAAATTAATCTCCTCTTGAGTTCCTGAAAACTCGCTTCACATTTGTCTATCCATTCAAACTTCTTATCCTTCTTCAGTAATTGGGTCATGGGTCTTGCGATACTCGAGAATCCTTCTACAAACTTGGGGTAATATCCCGCTAATACGAGAAATGGACGAACTTGGGTTTGAGTGGTTGGGGCCTGCCAATCTTCCACATCCTTCACCTTTGAAGGGTCAACGACAATTCCTCCGGATCATACGATATATCCGAGGAATCCTACTTCCTGCAACCAGAATTCACATTTGCTAAACTTGGCATACAACTGATGCTCCCTAAGGGTTCCAAGGATGGTCCTTAGGTGTAGCTCATGTTCTTCTTCTGATTTGGAACAGATTAGAATGTCATCGATGAAAACAACGACAAACTTATCCAGGAAGTCCATAAAAATCTTATTCATGAGGTTCATGAAATAAGCGAGGGCATTGGTTAATCCAAAATACATGACCGTATACTCATACAGCCCATATCTAGTGTTAAAGGCAGTCTTTGGAATATCCTCTGCGTGAATCTTGAGTTGGTGATGCCCAGTTCTAAGATCAATCTTAGAAAACACTTTGGCACCAGTCAACTGGTCAAACGGGTCTTCTATATTTGGCAGTGGGTACTTGTTCTTAATGGTGACATCATTCAACTTTCGATATTCCGTACACAAACGGTTACCTCCATCTTTCTTGTCCACAAATAAAACAAGTGATCTCCATGGCGACGCACTTGGTTGGATCAATCCTATCTCCAGCATAGCATCCAATTGCTTTTTTAGCTCCACCAATGCAGACAGGTTCATACTATATGGTCTCTGGGCTCTGGATCTAGTTCCAGGGATTAGTTCAATAATAAACTCGATATCTCGATCTGGGGGCATACCGGGCAAAACATCTAGAAATACATCGGGGTATTCACAGACTACTCTGACTTGGTCAATGGTTTGTTGGGCTAACTCTTGTTGCATTTGAATTTATGGGGCAAGGTTTCCGATACATGCTCTACTTATATTTCGGCTGTACTGGTCATGGTTATGGATTTCTTGGCACAGTCAATTAATCCTTTATGTTTCGACATCCAATCCATTCCTAGTACTACTTCCAAACCTATAGTTCCAAGTACTATTAGATTAGCATAAAAATCTATGCCATGGATTCGGATAGGCACGACCTTGCAAATTTGTATAGATTTGGTGGTTGAACCAGGTATTTGAACTATCATAACATGCTCCAATTTGGTGGGTTGAATCTTACTGGTGCATGCAAATTCTTCTGTAATAAATGAGTGTGATGCTCTAGAATCAAACAACACTCTTGCAAGTACTGAGTTAACAGAAAACATACCCAGCACGACATCTGGCGCTTCTTCGACTTCTTCAGCATGCATGAGAAAGAGACGGCCGTTGCGGTTGAGAGAATTCCATGGGGAAATCCTTCTTCCGGGCTGAACACGACGCTGCTGCTGAGCTAGGGCATTTGCATTGGGAGCTGCGATAATCTTCTTGGGGCACACATTGGAATAGTGACCCTTGGTTACACATTCATAACAAGTCACCTGAGACTTGTCTTTTGCTGCAATAGGCACAACATTGCTTCCAGTCCTTGGGCAGTGTTGGTGTTGGTGGCGACATTGTTGTTGTTGAACTTAGGCGGTGCACGGTTGAAATTGCTGGAGTTGCCGGTGTTGTTGTTGTGGTTTCCTCCGGGCCTTGGGTTTCCTCCTCCACGATTGGGATAGGTCGGACGGTTCATCGGGGGTCTGTTGTTTCTTGGGCAAATCCTGGAGATGGGTTGGGGCGATACTTTGGTGTGTGGTGGGTTCCTGGTTGATGCATCATGCGATGCTTGCGGTTCTCATTGAAGGATTTTGCAGCATAGTAAATCAAAAAATTTCCTATGGATGCGAACAAGAAAGCCAAGATCTAATCTAGGAGATGTAATCAACGAGAGAGATTGATGAGATCTTCATACCCTTGAAGAAATCGCACAACGGAAACATTCAAGACAACGTGGTTGACGTAGTCGTACTCGTCGTCTCCTCCTCGCGATCCGATATGATCCTACGCAGCAAGTGGTGGCGCCTCCGAGAGATGCACACGTACAGTGCAATGACATCTCCTCCTTTCCTTGGTCCAGCAAGTATGGTGGAGAGATAGATTGGATCTGCAGCACGACGTCGTGGTGCTTATGGTGGAGAGTTTCTGCGGCAGGGCTTCGCCTACGCGCAGTCGGGAGAGAGAGAGAGAGAGGTGGAGGGGCAGCAGTTGGACGGCGGCTAGGGTTGGAGTGGGGGGAGGCTGCGCCCCTTCCCTTCTTATATAGGGGGTTGGCCGGCCCCTTGACCCCTCCTCCAAGCCCTAGGGCGGCGGCCCAAGGGGTGGAGTGGGGGGCAAGTCATCCCCCCCTCTTCTGGAAGGTTCCCTTAGGGTTTCCCCTAAGGGCTGGCCGACTGGGCCTTAGGGGCCTTGTTCCCCTGGCCCAAAGTGGCATGGGCACTTCCCCTTAGGCCCACGCAGGCCTCCGACAAGTGGGCCCACGTTGGTCCCACTCCGGAACCTTCTAGAACCTTTGGTACAATACCGATAAACTCCGAAACGATTCCGAAATCCAAAAACTGCTTTCCTTTATATGAATCTTATTCTTCGGACCATTCCGGAACCTCTCGTGATATCCTGGGTCTCATCCGAGACTCCGAACAAAAAACTCATAAACCAATTATCCATTCTATCCTAGTTCGATGCACGTTAAGTGTGTGACCCTACGGGTTCGAGAATATGCAGACATGATCTTCTATCAATAATCAACAGCGGGATCTGGACACCCATATTGACTCCCACATATTCATCGATGATCATATCGGATGAACCACGATGCTAGGATTCAATTAATCCCATATATGTATTCCCTTCGTCACGCGATATTTTACTTGCCCGAGATTCGATCGTTGGTATCGGCATACCAAGTTCAATCTCGTTCACAACAAGTACTTTACTCGTTCCGTAATCCGATATCACTTTGTGATTAACTCCTTATCTCATGGTCTAAGGAATACAATACTTGACATAGGAAAAAGCTTCGCAAAGATGAACACGATGACACGATCTAATTGCTCTACTTAATTTGGGTATGTCCATCATATCATTCTCCTAATGACATGATCTCATTATTAATCCACAACTCATGTCTATGGTTAGGAAATATTAACCATCATTAATCAATGAGCTAGTCCATAGAGGCATACTAGGGACACGGTGTTGTTCATAAACCACACAAGTATCAAAGTTTCCGCTTAATACAATTCTAGCATGGAATATAAACTTTATCATGAACAAGAATTATAATAATAACATCTTTATTATTGCCTCTAGGGCATAATTCCAATACTCATTAGCTTGGTTGATCTTGCCTTCCATCTGAATGGCAGAATCCACTAAGGCTTCAATATCAGCAAATGGGATGTTGACTAACACTGTCTGCATCTCATCGTGCAGACCATTCAGGAATCTCTCCTTCTTCTTGTCTTTAGTGTCTATATCATCAGGTGCATACCTAGCCAATGACAAAAAATTGTCACGGTACTCCACTACGGTCATCTTGCCTTGCTTTAGTTCCCTGAATTCATCTCTCATCCGCTTGATCAAACCCGGTGGCACATGGGTTCTGCTAAACTTGATTTTGAACTCTTCCCAAGTCATCATTTGACCTCCATTCATGGCACGACCGCTGTTCCACCATGCTCTTGAATCTCCGGCCAGGTAGTGGGTGGCGAACAGTACCTTCTCGTTGGCTTCCACTCCAGCAACTTCTAGGTTGTTTTCCATGGTTTGCAGCCAATCATCTGCATCTAGGGGATCTTCCGACTTAGTGAAAATGGGTGGATTGGTGTTCTGGAAATTCTTGAGCTTGGATCCATGGTTGTCCTGATTTCCATGGCCTTGATTGTTGTTGGCCATCTGAGCTATCTGTTGAAGGGTGGTAAGTTGGCTTGACGTTCGGCTCTTTTAACTTCATGGTCAGAAACAAACATTTGAAAGATTTGCAACATCGGGTCCGGGGATTAAGTTCTTCCTACACGAGGCATCTGAAGATTGAGATGGATCATGAGATAAGAGGGAAATTTCTAAGGTTCAGGGTTTTGTGTTTGAAAAGTTTTCAAAGTTTGACTCAAGTTTTTCTAGCACACTAGTGGGAAAACCCAGTGATGGGGGAATACCAATCGGGGTATACCCACAAAGCGGATTCGCCAGCTGGATCGAGCCGACTGGAACCTAGCCCTGAGCGGGTCGACTTGCCCAATACGGCGACTGGCGCATGCTGCACCCAGGCGACTGGCGCCGACTGGAGGCCCAAGACGACGACTTCATTACAAAGCCCACCAAATACTTGTAAACCCTAACTGGCTGCATATATAAAGCCACCAGGGGCACCCCCATGGGGCATGCTCTCCCATCTCACATTAGACTAGATCTAGTCTCTCCCTCCGCCTACGGCGACTCCCATGTAAACCAATCTATGATCATATACTGGATTGATAGCAGGATGTAGCGATCCTCCACCGAGGGGACGTGAACCTGGGTACATCGTGTGCCAATCTCGCTTCCGGATTCTCCTACGTCGCCTTGCTCTCTCTACGTAAGCTATCCCCAGTAGCATCTGTCGTGCAATACCACGACAGTTGGCGCCCACCGTGGGGCAAGCGGTGCTTGGAGGTGATAATCTCGGCGGGATCCCTCACTCATCAATGTCGATCGCTTTATCAGAGCTTGTTCGTAGGCTCAGTAAAGGATCGAGTCTATGCGTTTGATCAGTTTTCTATTCGATCTAATCTTTTCTCCTTCTAATTAATTATTTAGTCAATTGATTATCTATTTGATCTAACGACTTGTCTGCATGTTCCTGATACGCACATTGGGAGAATCAATTCATGGCGGCGGCGGTACGATCCGTTTGGGTAGCGTGGCGGCGCTAACCGGAGATTGCACTGAAATCTTGTTGCTGTGATAATCGTGAACATCACGACCTCCCCAAGGCAATATTGCTGGCACGGGAATCAAAATAAGATATTTTCTTATGTCAAGATTACAGGGCAACTCGGCAGGGCCAAGGACTCGGCTCCTTGGGAGACACCTCCATGCATCTCGGCAGCATGCTTCCTCACAACCCGGGGGCATGGGGTTGTGAGCCGATCTCGACTGTTATCCAATGCGGCGAAGACACACTTGTTGCAGATATCGGCTCGAAAAATATTGAAGCGCATGAAAGTTGTACGATCAGATACGCATTCTTTCTCAGAAGCTTTGGTGTAAACGAACACGCGTCGAGGGCATACTGCCGGGACTGATGAAACAATCACATACGTTTTCCTCTCTTACTAATTATTCTCTCTCACGTGATTATTATTTGATCTAATCATTAATCGTATATGCTGTTTACTTGTGTACGCATGACATCCCATTTGAAACGATGGAGTCGGGAAGGATCCAACTCAAGTCGCTCGGCCGCCGCGGACTCGCTAGGCTTGGGGACTCGCCCAGTGCGGATTCGCCTGCCGCGTCGACATCGCCATAAGCGCGACCTCCGTCCGCCGCGTCGACCCCGTGTCCACCGCGTCGACTTCGCCATAGCGCGACCTTCGTCCACCGCGTCCACCCCGTGTCCTCCGCGTCGACTTCGCCATAGCGCGACCTTCGTCCGCCGCGTCGACCCCGTATCCGCCGCGTCGACTTCGCCATAGCGCGACCTCCGTCCGCCGCGTCGACCCCATGTCCGCCGCGTCGACTTTGCCATAGCGCGACCTTCGTCCGCCGCGTCGACCCCGTGTCCGCCGCGTCGACTTCACCATAGCACGACCTTCGTCCGCCGCGTAAACCCCGTGTCCGCCGCGTCGACTTCGCCATAGCGCGACCTCCGTCCGCCGCGTCGACTCCGTGTCCGCCGCGTCGAATTTTTCCGGCTAAACGCCGTGCGACCCTGTCCACTACGAAAAATGCATATGCCGCGCCTGCTAAGGGACCTTCATCATCCGAGTCGCGAGAGAGGGTCGCTTGCCACGCTGCATGGACTCACCACTGGGCGTCTCTTCCCCTCGGGAAAAATCAATTCGCCTTTGTCAACCTTTGAAAGAGCGACTCACAATGGCCAAGTAGTGCGGACGAGGACTCACAAACCTAGCCTCGGTTCGTCCATGAAAAACGCTAACCGAGAGCCATCATTGGAGTCGCCTTGCTCGACTAGCCTTCCGGGCCAAGACAAATGGCAGTGCTACACAAACAGCACCATGTCCTCCTCAACCTTAGATAGTGCGACTCGCACGACCAAGTACTCCAGACGAGGACTCGCAAACCAAGCCTCGGATCGTCCAGGAAGAACGCCAAGTCGAGAGCCATCTTTGTAGTCGCCATGCGACTGGCCCCCCCGGCCAATACGAGAGACTCGCTAACAAAACAGCGCAATCAACATCATCGCGGACTCGCCACACTCGGGGACTCTCCCCTCGTGGACTCGCAATCATCGCGGACTCTCCATACTCGGGGACTCTCCCCTCGCGGACTCGCAATCATCGTGGACTCGCCACACTCGGGGACTCTCCCCTCGCGGACTCGCTATCTTCACGGACTCGCCACACTCGGGGACTCTCCCCTCGCGGACTCGCAATCATCGCGGACTCGCCACATTTGGGGACTCTCCCCTCACAGACTCTCTATCATCGCGGAATCTCCACACTCGGGAGATCTCCCCTCGCGGACTTGCTCTACCTCGCCACTCGCCATGCTCGGCAGAAACTACTACTATTTTCAGAATATGCATCTCTAAAGAGCCTCAAGTCGCCTCTCCAAGCCAACTCGAGCCTCGGGGACTACTCCTAGGCATGCTGCGTCTACGCGTGGTTCCGCAACCGCGGCTCACCCTCGTCGACTTGCCACCGCGGACTCTCCACTCGCGTACTCAACGCGCTCGTCGACTCGCCACCGTGGACTCGCCCTCGCGTACTCCACACGCTCGCGGATTCGCCGGTCGCTCGACCTCGCCACTCGCCGCGCTCGGGAACTTGGCACGCTCCACGTTCGAGGACTCGACGTAACTGGCAGCTTCACCAACACCATGCGTCTTTCGCCAACTGGCCATCACCGACTGGCTCACGCCGACCGCCTCCCGCTTCATGGTTCTTTTCTATGTTCAGGACCTCATCGCCGATTCACCACGACCGATCGTCAAGACTCTCCGCGCCCTGCCTCAAGCCCGCGTCGAATCGACAACGCGCTCGGGGACTACTGATGGGGGAATACCAATCGGGGTATACCCACGAAACGGATTCGCCAGCTGGATCGAGCCGACTGGAACCTAGCCCTGAGCGGGTCGACTTGCCTAATATGGCGACGAGCGCATGCTGCACCTAGGCGACTGGCGCCGAATGGAGGCCCAAGACGACGACTTCATTACAAAGCCCACCAAATACTTGTAAACCCTAACTGGCTGCATATATAAAGCCACCAGGGGCACCCCCATGGGGCATGCTCTCCCATCCCATATTAGACTAGATCTAGTCTCTCCCTCTGCCTACAGAGGCTCCCATGTAAATGATCATATACTGGATTGATAGCAGAACGTAGCGATCCTCCACCGAGGGGACGTGAACCTGGGTACATCGTGTGCCAATCTCGCTCCCGGATTCTCCTACGTCGTCTTGCTCCCTCTACGTAAGATACCCCAGTAGCATCTGCCGTGCAATACCACGACACCCAGGCCCCTTATTCGTGGCGCACCTGATATTATTCGCCAGTAACTACATTATTCGTGGCGCATGCCTGAATTATGTGCCACTAACCCCAACTTATCTGTGGTGCACGCTGGATCGGTGCGCCATGCATAAGGCGGGCCCCACCTTTGATAGGCTCCAACGGCCGGCCACCACTATCCGTGGCGCACGGAATTGGGGGTGCGCTACGAACATGGGTGGAGTCTATGGCGCACCCTTTCGTCCGTGCGTCACGAACTACGGTGGGCCAGGCCCCTGCAGAATTTGCCATGGACGTTTGTGGCGCACCCCATTTCGGTGCGCCACGAACCTGGGAAGTCTGTGGCGCACGAAAACAAGGTGCGCCACGAACATGTCGTCCCACCCTCCATAAAGGTGGCACCTTCTCCTACATACCACCACAAGCAAGCCATTACTTCCCATAGATCTAGCTCGACCCCTCCTCCTCCTCACCCCATTTTCTTCAATTCTACCTCCATTTTAGGTTGCCAAACACCTTTTGGTTGGATGGGTGTGGGGAAGGAGTCCCTCTCCACCATGTAGATTCAGTAAAAGCCCCACATATACATCATTTATTGGTCACATCTCCATCAAGTTAGCCTCCACAAGACACATGCTCCCTCGCACACGGTCTCCATCAACTTGTCTACTAGGTGAATTGTGTTGGATGGCACATGCTTGTCTGTGAGTTATTGGACATGCATATGCATGTGTCGCGGGGCGGGACGTCGATCAGCGGTGTATGCATGGCACAGATATGTGTTGTATGTGAAGGTCGACGGCGTCTTCGTCGCGTGTATATGCTTGCGTATGTTTTTGTGTGTTTGTGTGCAGGTGCCGGCGTGGTGCATGGTTGCCAAAATGTTGATTCATTTTTTATTTCGGCCAACTTTTGCACCACCAATATGCCCTATTTACAGGGGCGGTGCTGCCGAAATTTTCTGGGGAGACATGCATATGGTGTGGTTCTAATTAAACTAATCTCTTGTGCACAGGCAACCATGATGCGCCAAATGAGCGAACGTATGGTGGTTAGATACAAGGCCCGGGCGATGGCCTTCATGGTTCGTACCAACAAGACCGAGATAAGATGTCCTTGTAAGACTTTCAAACTTGGGACCCTAATCAAACCTGATTCCGGGACATTGGAGAAGCACTTGCTCATGGGTGGATTCATGCCTGGCTACAATGATGTCATGGAAGAGGAAGAGGCACCCGGACATGATCATGTTGAAGGAGATGCCGGACATGATCATGATCATGACGATGAAGGAGATGCCGGACATGATGATCATCACGATTATGATGAAGGAGATGCCGGACATGATCAACATGATGAAGGAGACACCAGTGGCGAAAAATACAGAGACACACAGACACCGCTAAGTTTTGCCCTGCAGGACCCTCATTTTCGGGAAGTGCTCCTCAAGGGGGTTTTCAACACAATAGCGGCCGCGAGAGAGAAAGCAAAGTTGGCGCAAATGGAGAAAGACGCTGTTACTCCATTGTATCCTGGGTGCCGGCCCGAGCATACACGTCTGAATGTAACCCTCAAGGCTTTGGAGATGAAGGTGAACAACATATGAACCGACGTGAGCTTCAACAATAACATGGAATTATGGGGCGATGTGCTTCCCGAGAATAACACATTGCCAGGAAGCATCGATGAGGCCAAGAAATTCGTGTGCCCTCTCGACCTACCATACGTCAAGTACCACGCATGCATCAATGACTGCTCACTTTATCGGGACGAGTACGAAGATAGAGTGACATGTCTGGTGTGCGGACAACCACGATACAAGAGGGGTAACAAGAAAATTCCTCATAAAGTTGTATGGTATTTTCCTATCACTCCCCGTCTGCAGCGGTATTTTGTGGACCCTAAGGAAGCGAATCTCATGCAATGGCACGTTGAAGGGGTTCCACCGGAAGATGATCCCAAGAAGGGCCAGAACCTGACACACCCTACAGACGCTAACCAGTGGAAGGCACTAGACATGGAGTTCGAAGACGAGTTCGGGGCGATCCAAGGAACGTGAGACTAGGCATGAGCACTGACGGATTGAACCCCTTTGGCAACTAGAGAAGAACGCATGGCACCTGTCCCTTGTCCGTATGGCTGTACAACCTCCCCCCTGGCCGTGCACCAAGCAGAGGTATGTGCACATGAGTATTCTTATTTAGGGCCCGAAACAACCGGGTATCGACATGCATCTGTATCTTGGGATGTTGAAAGAGGAGTTAGCCACGTTGTGGGAGATGCTGGCCCGTACGTGGGACACCTACATTGGAGACTACTTCGATATGAGGGTCGTGCTACTCACGACGGTGAAGGACTATCCGGGCTACGCATATGTATCATGCCAGGTGAACCAAGGACACAATGCTTGTGTCGGGTGCATGGAGAATACCCCGCATATCCAGCTGCCGAGGTCTTCCAAAACCGTGTTCCCAAAGATGCCAAAGTGGCTACGCACGAATCACGAGTGGAGGAAACGCGCGGATCTGTTCGATGGTACGGTGGAGCTCGATGGACCCCCAGAGAGGAGGAGCATCGAGGTAATCAAGGAGGTGCTGGATAACTAGAAGGAGTGCCCTGCGCCGGGGAAGAAGCGTCCGAGAGTGAAGCCGCTGCGCGGCATATGAAACGCGAGGTCTGTTTTCTGGGACCTGCCGTACTGGAAATACCTCCACACGCCCCACAGCGTTGATCTCATGCACATCATCAAGAACTTGTCCGAGAGTCTTCTTGCCACTCTATGTAACATGCCGGATAGGACCAAAGACGAGCCGAAAGCAAGATATGACATGATACATCTGGGCATCAAGGAAGCGCTTCAACAAGGAGGACGCCCTGATGATGATGATGACGACGACGAGGAAGATACTCAATGTCAGCGCAAGAGGGCTAAGCCGAACAACTACTACTGCCCCCTTCCTGCTTCACTATGAGCAAGGACGAGCTCGAGAAGTTTTTCAAGACCCTCATAAGAATCAAGCTTCCTATCAGCTATGGAGGGAAGATATCCAGATACCTAGACATACAGAAGAAGAGGTTCAGCGGGATGAAGTCACACGACTATCACGTGTTGATGACACAAATACTCCTAGTTGCGATCCGAGGTATCATGGACGAGCACGTCCGTGAGACGCTGTTTGGCCTATGCACTTCTTCGACGTCATCTCTAGGAAGGATATCGGGATGAAGCAACTCGAGACCATGCAGGACGAGATCGTCGTGATACTCAACGAGCGCGAGATCTACTCCCCCCCCCCCGCGTTCTTCGATATCATGTTGCATATGATTTTCCACCTCGTTGATGATATCATCCAGCTCGGTCCGCCGTTCCTACACAACATGATGTCGTTCGAAAGGCTGAACGGCGTGCTCAAAGGATACGTTCAAAACAGGGCGAAGCCAGATGGAAGCATAGCCAAGGGCTTCATGCTATACGAGTGCATATCGTTCTGCCAGAATTATATGCAGTCCGAGGAACCTGTTGGTCTCCCGAAGCGCGAGCACTTCGGCAGGATCGCTGGAGTTGGTCACCGTGAGGGTTTCGCAGCAGTGCACGCCATCTTCAAGGGTCGGCCCCCAGACTATGACAGGGCACACCGAGTCGCGCTATAGCACATAAAAGTGGTCGGTCCTTGGGTGGAGAAGCACAAAATCTTGATTGATAAGAGGTTGAATGACACAGGCCGGCGGAGGACGAGGGGAGAGCACAACTCTACCTTCACGAGTTGGTTCAAGAAGGAGATGCTCCTTCTTAATGAGGGTAAGGCGCCTGCTGGCGATGATAGACTCTTATTTATCCTGTCGCAGGGCCCCTCGTTTAACGTGAGGACCTATCAGGCGTATGAAATCAACGGGTACACTTTCTACAGCGAGGAGAAGGACAAGAATAGCGAATACCAGAACTCGGGGGGTCACGATGCTATCCTACACCGACGAGGAATCCAATGTGAAGGAAAGGTTCTTTAGAAGGATCGAGGAGATCTGGGAACTCGACTACTGCGGAGAGAAGATGCCAATGTTTCGGGTAAAGAACGTCGAAAAAGAAGGCTGGTATTTCACAACCATGGTTATACCCGAAGCCAAAGCGTCAAAGGCGGCCGGCATGAACGTCCAGGCGAAAAACGAGCCATGGGTGCTAGCTAGCCATGTGGATCAATGCTTCTTCATTACCGATCCTACGAGGCCTACCCGCGTTGTCATCAGGAGGAGGAAAAGGAGCATCATCGGAATGGAGGGAGCCGCCACCGAGCAAGACTTCGACAAGTATGGCAATCCAAAGATAGAAGAGGAATTCGACAAGTTTTTCGACAACCCTAGCACGTATCCTCATCTTAGAAGGAAGACCACCCTCCCCTCTAAAGGATGTCTGTACATGAGAATAAATCCACAAGTTCTAGGGCTCAATTACTCTACCGCGACGAAGAAGGGCAAGAGGATCGTGACGAGACGTCAACGCTAGCTCGTTCGGAAGCAACATCGCACGAAGTGACCTTTTTTGTGTGTGATGTATGCATGTGCGAAATCATGTACGTCAAGTCAACAAAATACTATACGTGCTTTTTGGAGTAGGGTGTTGATATACACAAGATTATTGGTGGTTTTTTTGTAATAAATTTATTACCTACCCGCAATTATATACATGTTCTCACTTTATATCTTGAAAATATTGGTGATACTATGTTTTAGAAATAGTAGAAAATTATTATTTGTAATGAGCAAGTGATATTCGTTACATATGGAACTTAAAAATTGTAAAATAATGTTTTTTATTAAAACAAAAAAAGTGTTGGAGTGCCAGGAATCGAACCTGGCACCTCCAGGTTTTAAACGAGACAAACAACCCTAGAACCACTGGGCTATGCAAGTGTTGTTGTCAACACTGCACTGCGCAGCCTTTTAAGTAATGCCAGGGGAGTTTGTGGCGCACCCCCATATTGGTGCGCCATAGATCACTTGTCCATGGCGCACCGATATGGGGGTGCGCCACCAACTCCCCTGACTTAACCAAAATAACAGCCTCGGCTTCCCTTCTCTCCAATTCTTCCACAATTCGATCGAATCCCCTTTTCCCTATGCGCTCTCCTCGCTCCCTCGTGCGCTCGCCTCGCTCCTCCGCCGCTCGCCGGACCGCCCGCCAGTGCCTTCGCTCGCCGAACCTCCTGCCACCGCCTCCCGTCCGTAGGTACCCCGCCACCCTCTCCCATCTCTCTTTCCCTGCCCTCCTCATCCCCCTCGCTGACGAACCCTAACCGCTGCTCGCCTACCTTGTTGTTCGATTAGATCAGGGTCAGAGGATCGCATAGTATCGGAGGTGTTATTTACTCTAATAGATTTACTCTATTAGATTTACATCAACCTCGGCACGAGTGAGCACAAGAGCCCGAGAACCTCGGTAGGAACGTAAGTCCACACACACACCGTCCATGTCAGATTAGTCTCTAATCAATCTTATGCCGTTTACCTCTAATTCCACGGAGTGGTCTATCGATTCGTATCAGAAAGGGCTTCCTAGCCTAGAGGAGCCCTCTCCTTGCATGTATCTTTTTCACTGTTTATTCAGTCAGCGCCAGGAGTTCACCCAAGTGTCCCCGACCGGCACACCCGAGGAGCCAAAATATCTTGACGCTGGCTACGGGGTCCAAATCGGGTGCATGGTCCGGGAGGTCGTGACGATCAACATGCGGAAACTCCGAGATCCCGCCAACGTTCAACTCGTCGAGCTCCTCATGGAGAAGCTTCATGGGCTCTACAAGTTCCCGAATGAATTCGACGACATGGTGGTCGAGGGAAATATCGTGAACCAGGCGGCGCTCATGAAGATGAGCATCACCTTGTCCAGCTGGAGAGCCCGGGTGAAGAAGAGGATCAACGAGAAGAAAAGCTGGGAGGAGATAAAGTCCAAGGAGTCGATGCTCGAGCACAATGACTATGTGCTCTTCAAGGAGACGCTGGAGACCGATACCGCGAAACTCAACTCGGCGTGGGGGAAGAGACTCTATGACCAGAACATAGGCCACCACCGCCTCGGGAGCGGAGGCTATAGAGCAGCGCAAGAGATTTGGGACAAGGAGGACGCCGAGCTTCGGCATCTAGGCAAACCAAAAAAGTGGGACCGATTCATGGACCCACAGGGGAGGAACTTTGTGGGGGCACACTACTCCATGTGCCCCATAATAAAGGAGTTCAAAACCGAAGACCCGGCCGTGCAGGACTTTGAGAAACTCCTGGTAAGACACTTGCCGCGAATCTCAGTAGTTCATATTATTTTCAATCGATAATGAATCCATCCAATGTAGTACTAAATGGGTTCCGCCTATGCTTGTGCAAGAAGCTAAAATATCGCCCGCGGCAGGTATCGAAGAGGGTGTAAGGGAGCCGTGGGACACTCCTTTCAATAGGGCGGTCAACGCCAAAAAGAAGAGGCCCAAGAACAAGAATATGACGTTCGATGGATGTGTTGCCGGCCTTGGGCTAACCATGAAGGTCGGCGTCCACTTCAAAGAGGACGCAAAGACCAGGAAGGAGAGGAGGGACAAGAGAGCGGCGGAGCAGCCACGGAAGATCGAGAAGCTCGAGGTAGAAGTGGCCGAGCTTCCGGAAAAATTGGGGGCCAAGATGGAAGAGAAGATGCGGAGCATGTTCCCTCCTCACCTGTGGGAGGGTTTGGCCAAGTGGAATGGGGCGGGTGGAGTTGGGCCGATACCAGTGCCCAGCGTGAGCGGAAGCAACTCTCAATAGCACCCGTCACTGAACTTTGTGACCCCGCCCTCCAACCCCTCCGCGCATCCTCTTCCCACGTTAGTGAGCCCGCAGCCGGCAGTGGAGGCGCCCAACACCCTAGCTCAGCCTACGGCGCACAACACCCAAGCTCAGCCTGCAGCGGAGCCGACGCCCAGCACCAACCCGTAGCAGGCACCGTTGCTTTGGGATGAGTGGGAGCAAGAGCTAACATAGCATCGCGTGTCCACACTTCCCGAGCTCGATTCCCTCACAACAGTAAGTGTTAAATGCTTCATCGTAAGGCTCGCGAACTCACACGCAATGAATTAACACACATATGTGTTGTCCCGCAGGACGCCAATTGCCAATTGCTTCACAAGGTCGACGGCGTGTTGAGGGATGTAGGAAAGGGCACCATCGTTCAACCCAAGGGGCTCATGATGCACAGCAAGCCAATCCCTGTTGGCTGGTTCCGGGTCAAGGTCGTGAGGGCCCTGAAGGGTTTCGAAACAATCGACCCGCCCAGGCAACCCGAGTGAGCCGAAGAACATAAGGACCTTGAAGGCTGCTACGGCTGGACCATGCTATGGCCCAAGAGCCAGCTTCGGCTTGCGAGGGACGACAAAGAACGCGCCACCACACCAAAGAAGGTACCGCTCATCGTCGCCAACACCGCACGACATAAGTCTTTGGCCGCACACATTCCGTCACCACAGCCCAATGATGACGTGGAGGTTGCACATGATGATGATGATGATCTGGATGTCAACGTGGATGACTACTTCAACACCAACACCATGGCCAACGACGGATTCTTCATGCCTACATTTGGAGAGCCAACCCCCCGTGGTGAACCGGCCGGCCGTCCCTTGTCATGCACGCAACATTTGCGGTTTGGCGGTTCCGAGGAGACTCCCGATGCTGACGCCGGTGGTCCTCCTACGGTGATAATCAACCCTAACACACTACACAAGGTGGCCGGTGAGCAGCTGGCTGGATCCGCTGACTCAGCCGCTAAAAAGTCGAAGTACCAGAAGCATAGCCGGAGCACGAAGGGTTCGGCAAGCCAGCCGTCTCAGAAGAAGTGGGCAGTTTTTCGGCATCATGATGCTGCCTTCACAGAGGCGCCCCGGCCTTACACGATGCACATAGCGCGCCAGCCGATTCTGACTCAGGAGCTACTCGATGTAGCGGATGCATCCATGAAGCATTTGCATCACAGCATTCTGTATCACGAGAGCATGCTTCTGAAAGATAAGAACACTGGGTACCCGGTCTTCACATGCAAGGTGCCAAAGGGACATGGCTTCGTCGATGCAACACCTGCGGACCTGTTCTTCCTGTGGTACGAGGACATCTACGATCTGATGCACTCGAAGTATCTGGACTACAGCTTGGTCTGCCTCTTTGCCCTCCAGATGTCGATGAGGATCCATAGGGAGAAAATCAAAGGCGTAGCCATTATGGACCCCTACTACATGCGCGACAAAATGCTTGTGAGCGACGGATACATGGAAGCGGTGTCGTAATACCTCAGGAATTTCTTCTTCGAGAACCAGGACAAGTCTACGATTGTACATGCCTTCCACGAGTAAGTGCACACAACCGGTCTCCATCCATCGTAACACATCCTTAGATTCCTTTTGTCCCCTTCTTCCAACAGTTCTGTTTCTATTGTTTTGCGTAGTGGCATATACTGCATACTCATCTCCGTCTACTTGAGGTTGTCGCAAGCAACGTACTTGGACTCATCCAGTGAAACCAAGCCGAAGAAATGGGACCGAATTAAGCATGTCCTAGATCTTTCTCTACAAGTCTATGCCGCCAAGGGAGGCAAGTTCAGCAAGGGGGGCGAAAGAAAGAAGGATGGCAAGAACATCTGTAGCCACGCCACCAAGTTCCCATGCGTCAAGCAGACGGCGGGCAGTGTGAAGGAGGCCTTCTACGCCTTCCATCATATAAATATGTACATGAATGGTTCACGGATGGAGGCGCTGCCGGCTAATCTCCGAGTTTGGGCCGAAATTTTTTCGACAATCGACAATTCGGACCTCATGGAACAGTTCTGGCGCATCCAGAATCAGATCTGTCTATGCATCCATGAAGATGTCATGACAAGAGGAGGGGCCTTCCACTATGGTGGCAGAGCGCTGACTAACCGCGAGATCGAAGACCACCTCGAGTTGCAGCTCGACGATAGGACCTTCATGACGAGAGAGGGTTGTCGACCGTTTCCCAAGAAGACTATCGGCTAGTGTGTGTCGTGTGTGCCGTCTCTATGTCATGGACTTGATCGACGTGATGTTTAGGAAACTGTCGTCTTGGACATGTGTGTGTGTGGGAGTCGTAAACCTTAAGTTACCGAGGCTCCTTGTGCATATGTTGGACCTGTTTAATTATGTGTGCTACTATTGTTTTAGGTGTATGAATGTCTTTGCTATATTTCGTTATCATGCCGTTCTATTCGTTGCATAACATGAATGCGAACTATGTCTATATTTTTGCCTTGTCCGCAATGATGGCGAAGGCAAACTGCTACGTGGTGTACAGGGGCCGCGTTCTGGGAGTCTACGAGGAGTGGGAGGACTGCCAGCAACAAGTGATCAACTTCAGCGGCAACAGCTACAAGGGGTACAAGAATCGAGAGTTGGCGGTAGCCAAGTGGAGGAGGCACCTATGGAAGAAGAACCGGATGAATATCATCATGGTCTTCTCCTTGCTCACCGCCGCCACCGTTGTCCTCTATTCAGTTATAGTCTAGGTCATGATCGACGATGATCGAATATGTATCGAGATGCATGTGTGATTTCGAACTTGTACTCTCCCATGACTTGTGTGTAACACTTGGAATCTCCATATTGATGTATTTTGGCACTTTGTATGAATTTTAGTGAGTTTCTGGGTATTCCTGTGAGTTCTGTGCATTTCTGTGATATATTGCTGTATTCCACTATATTTCTTGTGTATTTCTGCTGTATTCTGCTATTTTTTTTGAAATCCCGAGACAAGTTAGTGGCGCACACGTTTATCTAGTTAGTGGAGCACGTTATTAGTGGCGCATAGAACTAGGGTGCGCCACGGATTACATTTGTGGCGCACGGCAGGATGGTGCGCTACGGATAACAGGGTAGTCAGTGGCGCACGTCGGGGTGCGCCACGAACCTCCTGTAGTTAGTGGCGTCTTATTCGTGGCACACGGGGGGTGCGCCACTAACTCCAAAAAGTGTGCGCCACGGATAGGCTTTTTCCCACTAGTGGCAACTTGCTTCATTCATTCATTCATTCATAGCACACGATACAAACACACACCACAACAAAGGAAAACAGATGGTTTTAAGAACCATTCTAGAAAACTACGATACAGTGGGACCGGATACAACTCACTAACGCTAGTTCTCAAGTTCTAATACTCCTCGGAGTAGGTGTCCTCATCATCCTCATCATCATCATCATCAATGAAGGCGAAGTCATCCTCATCAGTGAAGAAGTCCATGGCCTGATCCTCCATAATGTCATCATCGTCACTGAGATAGGAGTAGGGGTCTTCACGAAGGTCTTCCCCTACATTCTCCCTCTCCTCCAGCTGCATGTCTCTCTCGTGGACAGTTTGCTCCAACTCTATGATCCTGTGGCGAAGACGGGCAATGATGCGCTCCTTCTTGTCGAGCTGATGGCGACGAGATTGGCGATCCTTCACTAGCATGGCAATGGTCTGATCCTTCTTGGCGGCGATGGCGTACTTGTGGTTGGTGTAGGAGCGGGCATTGTCTAACTCCTTCTGCCGGTCGTACATCATGAAGATGAGGTGGTCCAACTGAGTCTTCAGCTCATGGTGATATGGGGCCTCCAGTGGCTATCCCATAACATCACGCCTTGGATAGAACTCAAAGCGGGTACCCTTGATCTAATTGATACTCTGCCCACATAGATGGGCAAGAGCTTCCTGCATGGCCCTGGCAAGTCCATCGAGCCAGTTGTTCTCTCTCAAGGTGAACTGAATTCCCTCTGAGGTGGGGGATTCAATCTTTCCCCGGAGACTTGCAAACACTAGCCATTGCAACTTCTCTCCTTCCTTATCGTTGAACTGAGATCCGAAGAAGTCGTGGTGCAGACGCTCCAGCATCTCCGAAAGATGGTCCAAGTCACACTCAAAGATGAGGTCTCCTCTATTCCCCAACTGATAAAATTCGCTATACTTCACGTCCATCTATAAGAATATAGGATGAGTAAGTTAGTAGAGTGATCAAGTGTGTCAAATTTTATGTAAGTTTGCAAGAATTTTTGAGGAACATGAATTTTCATGAAAGAGTCTAAGTGATAAGAATGAGAATAAGTTTTCATCAATACTCACTTCCTTGGTTTTAAAACTAAGTTTTTGATTCAAACGTCCATTCTAAACTAGGGTCTCTTATGGTCAGAATGGCTCTAATACCAACTTGTCAACACCCGGATTTTTAATGCTAGATGCCTGTTATGTCATACATCGCAATCCCAAGAGTACCATTTTTGCGAGACATAACAGATTGGATATCATAGTACATCATCCATTACAAACCATACATAAGGTCTTACACAAATAAAGGATCTCATGATCCAGTCTTAATACAATCATAGGAGCGGAATAACGTAATAATAACGACAGCATAGGCGAGGCTCCATCTTCATGGTCACAGGCAATGCTGACGATGGGAGATGATCCTAGTTGTCGTAACCTTCCTGCGGTCCGTCCTCCTGATAGTCCTCTTCATAGTCTGGCCACGTGAATAGCGAGGGACAAAGCCATGAGTACTCTTTAAGTACTCACAAACTAATACTAACAAGTGAAGTGGTTTTGGAATAGGAAGTACTAAGCTCTAGGTTGTTTTGCCAAAAAGACAGATTTACCTTAACTAAGTTCAGAAGCAAAGAAAGCTAGTTGACAGTTTTATAACACCTAAGTGGGAACTTGAGTTTCATGTCACAACTCTGTTGAGGTCAAGTCAAAGTCATAAATCATTTCATAAGTCATTTTGAAAACATCTGACGACGGAATAGTATGGCCACTCCAACTGTCCATAACCACGTACGCGGCTATTCGAATATTTTGACACTCTGCAATGGTGGTACACTTTCACCACAACATTCGATACATCCGTCAGGAACAATCCTAAATTCACCATACTAAGTATGTGGATAATCAATCCTAACCTTTCAATTACACGCCCTAGTATAGGCACCTCTCCTGCGAGTTTGGCCTCCCAACCATGATCAACTGTCATCTTGAGAACTGCACAGGTGGAAAATCTTCACAAGGTAGCCTCAGCTCAAACCTTGGCCGCAAGTGAACCCATAATAAGGTATATAAATTTCCAGTCAAGCCCTACCAAAATTTCGGGTATTGTGGCTGTACGGTAAAATTGGAATGGTATCGCATCCAGACAACCATCAGTTTTGTAAAGGGCTAAGGCTCATGCCTTAACATTTTCATCATCAAAAACATCTGGTGTTCAAGAACACATGTCAAAACATTTCATTAGAATGACTCATCATTCTAAGGTTTTCATAACCATTTTCACCAAGTATTCCCATCTAAAGTTGATCCAATTTTACGCTTAGAACTAGCATTTACAAGTGGGGGTAAATACTAATGAGGGGTGGTAAACACGTGTAGCTTATCTAAGTTCAATCTCATGCCTCAGGATGACATCAAGATTATCTAACTTAGGCCAAGTTTTATGCTCTTTATGCTACCTTGATATATATTTCTAATATCTTCAAGTCACTAAGTAAACTCAAATAAAAGCTTTATTAAAGAAATAAAATAACTAAGCTTGCAAGTAAAACTAGGATTATGTGTCATCAAGTGGTGTAAGCTTGCAAGTAAAGCTTGCATGGTTTAGCTTGCTAAGATAGAAGTATAAGCTTGCTAAGTTGCAAGTGTTAGCTTTCTCAGTTAATAGCTTGCCTTGTGCAAAGCAGTGGTTGAAGTTCTCCTCGGCTTCTTCCTCGTAGTATTTTGCTTCCTCCTCGTATCCTTGGTCGATACTAGCGTCTATAAGTAAATACGAGGTACACAATCACCAAACAATACTTAAATACTTTTACTTATCAAACCAAGGTTTTCACTAGATGATCTAGGATCATCACAAATATTACAATCATCAAAGCACTTGTCTTATCTGTTTTATTTTGGAAAAGTAATTTCTACTCATTGAAAACTACTTAAGAGTTAATATTCTCCAACTAAAACATGGGATCATGTTGACACATGTCATCACCACATATTTCAGTACATGGGAATGTGATTTAAAGTGGTGTCACAATTTAATAAGGTTTAACCTTTTTATTTTAATTAATTAAAGTGACTAGAATGGCCTATGAGGCATTCTTTTATTACTTGTTCATTATTTCTGTAAGTAACCCTTGATATTTTTATATATTCAGAAAGGTCTAGTTAAATATGATTTTTGAGAGTTGGAATCAACTCAAAAGCTTTTATGGTGGAATTTTTAAAAATGTTTGAATGCAGAAAAGCTTCTGCCTTGTTATTTTTACTATAGGTTATCTATAATTCTAAATGGTTTGAATTCAACGGGCTTGGATTAAGAATTCCAGTACCATTCTAACAAAATTGGTTTCATGCATTTTGGTTCAGTGAATCCAGCTGGGTTGATTTTTTAATCTAGGTACATAACTGAGTTTGAAACTAAAAGAATAAACCTAAATTTGAATTACTAGGTCGCGCAGGATGTTAACTGGGATGGCCCACCACGCACAGCGCACACGTGGGTGGGTTTAAGTGAATGACCCCACAAGTCAGCGAGACTGGGGGTATGAAGCGGTATGGGATGCTTTAGACCGTGTGATCAAACTCTAATCCAATGGTTGGGACCTATCGTCTCCGTCGGGCAACTCCAGCGAGACAGAACCCTAGCGCGACCAGTGGGGGTCGTGGGAGGCTCATAGGGGCTCAGGCGAGGGTCGGTGATGGGGGCGAACGACGAAGTCGACAACGGCGAATCTCCTGGTACCGGCAGCTTCTCCTGGGGCGGCTCCAATCACTGGCTCCTTTCTTCCTCCTCCGCGGTAGACTCCGTCAAATTCCAGTGATGTGCTGCTCGCCTTGCTCCGGGAGTGAGGTGGGGTGCTTCTGATAGAGAGGAGAGTGAGATGGTGTGAATAAATCGAGTTGGGGTGGCCTCTATTTATAGTGCCAGAAGGGGACCGAAGGGCGCAGACGGAGCTCGTCGGTGTCATCGTTACATCGAGCTACTGGCATGGGCAAAGGTAGGGTACGATGCTGTGTTCCCTGTTGAAGCTCAATGGCATGGTTACGTGGCGTGGGGCAGTTCGAGATGGTCGGAACACGTCGACGCTCTGGGCGGGTCCGACAGAAGTTTTAATGGCACACAGGTGATACGGGTCGCACGGCGGTGAACAGGCGTGTCTGCGGGGTTGTTGGGATGGTGGGGATCGTGCTCGCACGCGGAAAGGGCGGCGCACGGTCTATGGGCGTGTGTCGCGGGTGGTGCTCTGGCGCGCTCTCGGCACACTAACAGAGAGGCTGGGCATGCTCAGGCTATGTGGTACAGGGGCTTGCAGTGATCGAGGCTTGGACAGGGGGTGGCGATGGACGGTGGAGTGCCTGCTAGACAAGGTTGGAGGCTAGAGAAGCTTCTAGCTTGTTGTCGACTGAGGGGTGGCAAGGTGAGCTCGACATGGTCACCATTGATGGCTAGGGCAAGCTCACAGTGGTGCTAAAGCTTGTTAAATGGGCTAGATGATCTACTAATAGCTTGTTGTGAACCATAGAGGGAACAAGTTAGTCCAAAATCACTGCTCCTAATAGTGTTTGATGTTTGTTGGTTTGGTGTTTGCAAGGTGTTTGATGAAATGGCTGAAAAAGATTCAAATTTGAATTTTTGATTCAAACTTTGTGGGTGTGCTAGTTACATGCTAGGGAGTCTCCGGTTGATTGGATTGGTCAAGGTGCACTGGTTTGGTTGGGTTTTGAAAATGGGCGATCTTCACATATGTTAAAGATTCTATTTTGAATTGTCATTTGAATCAAGTTGCCAAATGTTTCTATAAGTTTAAAAGGTGGGCTTTGATTCACTTTTACTTGGTCTATCAAGACGTGAAAAGAAATGGAAATGTTTCTGTTTGAAATCTTGGACTAGAAACACTCAAAGTGGCCTAGTGAGCAAGATTGGTAAAAATGACCATTTGCTTATTTGATTTGTTTTTGATTTTTCTCTTGATTTGTTTCTTCTTGGAATGTTTTTAGATGATGTTGTTTTCATCTTTAAACCATTCCTTGCTATTTAGAACAATCACACAAGTCCATTCATGCATTCATACAATCATCACATACACATATGCATTCATATGATTTAATTAACACGAGTTTTTGTTAACCCTAATTTTGGTGATTAGAAATTGATAATCATTGTTCAATATTTTTGGGATGTTATATTTGGCCTGTTACTATTTTGGCATGTTTCTCTTTTGCTATTGGCCCATTATTTTTTGGCAGGTACAATTTAAGGCCTATGGCAGCTTATGTCCTACCGTGATTCTGGCCTTTTACTATATATAGAGCCCGTCTGCTGGTCGGCACATTGTATTCTACGATTACGTCACAATTATTCTTTACAACAGTCTGTTAATATTTTGTCTCATTAATGCGACGCGAGAATCAGTATATTACATCAACAGGAAAATACTGAAATTTATTACAGACCAGAATTCAACAGAAACAAAAGATGCGTTACATAGACATCGCCAGTCATGGGTTGGAACAGGGTTTCTTCTAAAGTTTACATCGACATACAAGTAACAATAGGCTTACCATGGTAGCTGTAGAAGATATTATCAAGTAGACGGTCAGTACAATCTTGTCGATCTTTCAGTTCAAGTATCTGTTCGCGTGTAGTCGTGATTATTGCATCTATTTTCTCTGTTTCTTGTTCAATTCAATCAATTGTTTCGAGTGCAGATGTAACACCTCTTTGTGCTGGAATAACTAGAACAGTGGGCCGATGCAAGCAATAACCACTGTCAGTGCTACTTTGTGAAATAACCTTAATACGTAACATATGAGTCCTCTTTTCTGCCTCCAAAGCTTCATATGCAGCCTGAAACAAAGAAAACAAGTCAGCACAGCATACCAGAAAACTGGCAGCCAAATTATATTTAAAATAATTGTAATGCATCATTGGTCAGGAACAATCAATGATGTGCCTCGTACATCTCTTTTCAAAATAACATAAACAGTCGACGTCCTGGACCGATGCGAGCATGTGCCTGTACCACAGATGCTCTATGGAACAAACAATATAGATTATTTGCAGTCTGAAACTAATATATATTAAGTTAGTGCAGCAAAGCAGGCAAAGAAACATTGTGTTTGTTGTCAAAGATTTTCAAAATCAGTATTGTCCTAATATAAGAAATCACACAATCAACATGTGTCTCAGTAGTCTAACTAAACTTGTTTGGAAGTGGATGTAGTGAACTAAGTAACTACTCTTTCCCTCATAAACAAATCATATCACTGCCTAATGGAAATATAAAAAATATATCAAAAAGAGGTGCCTAGGATCCCTTGAGCTGCTTAGAATTGGTCAAGACAACAAGCATTAACCTATAATATAAAAATAGCGTTTAGAAATGGTCTATTTTACGAACTAGCCATATCAGTGTGATGTTCGAGAAATTATGGTTGGACCTCCAACCACATAAGGTGACATTGTTTTAATCATTAGCGAACTATGATAGTAGCTTAGAAAAAAAAGCAATAGATCAAGTGTGTGTTTTAAATAGACTACCAGCATATTTTTAGAGAAATAATATATCAACCACTGCTTTTTAGTAGCCAGATCATTCAAATATTTTGATCGTCGGGCCAGTATATAAAAAAGAAGAGAAACAAAGAGATGAGTCATTTGATGCCAAAACAATAGTTGTATGATGCCAAAAACTATTGTATTTCCAACTGCTGACAGTATCATTGTGCATATAACCAGGCAACTAAGAAAATCGAGTAGACAAACAAGCAACTGATACATTGTACACCTTGCAAGATCAATGAAGTATTTGAACATATTTCAAGCACATACCAAATCATTTTCCATCATAGTGGATATGGAGTAGTAAATGCACTTCCAAACATAAGTTCTTTGCCTGGCTGATAATCCATGATTGCATTAATACTAAAGATATGCTGCTCAGAAGGGATTGGAATATTTCTGATAATCATAATTGTGTTCTTTGCCCTTGTCATACCCTAGAAGACTGGTCACATTTATTTTTTGAATGTAATTTCAGTATGTGAATATCTTTAGGTTGTCTGGGGTACATGGTCTGGACCAGAGATTTTGAAACATGCAAAACAGAAATTCAAGGGCCCATACTTCATAGAGATTGCTATCCTAGCCTGTTGGAATATTTGGAAGCAGAGAAATGACAAAATTTTCAAAGGAATGAGACCTTGATTAAATAGAGGCATTAACCCACTATCGAGCATAAATACCCCCTCTTGGAGTCACTAGCAATTACTTGGCCAAGATAGCTACTAACAACGGAGAGCATGCAAGATCACAAACACAAACATGATAGAATCAATAAGACAAAATCATTAATCAATCTGACATAGTAATCTCAATATCCATTGGATCCCCGCAAACACAACATGCATGATTACAAATAGATGAGATATTGATCATGAACGGAGCTCACAAGATCTAGACATGAAAGCACAAGGAGGAGATACAACCATCTAGCTACTACATGGACCCGTAGTCCAAGGTGGAACTACTCACGCTTCATACCGGAGACTGGCATGATGAAGAAGAAGGCCTCCGGGACAATCTCCCCTCCGGCAGGGTGCCAGGAAGAGCTCCAGATCCCCTCCTGCCGATCTAGGGACGATGGTGGCGGCGGATATAGAGGTTTTGTGGAATATTCATCGGGTGCGTAGGGTTTAGGCATCGCGGGCTTCTTATAGGCAAAGAGGCGAGGCTGGGAGGAAACCAGGGGGGCACACCCTTCCCAGGCACGGGCTTAATCTAGGCCGCACCTAGGGGGTGCAGCCGCCCTGTGGCACCCCTCCGTTTCTCCTCTGGACTCCGTGTGCTCCTCGGTGAAATATTGACTTTGGCTTTTGTCCCGTCCAATTCCGAGAATATTTTCTTACTAGCTTTTCTGGAACCAAAAATAGCAGAAAATGGGCGACTAGCCCTGTGGCAACTTGTTAATAGCTTAGTACTAGAAAACATATAAAAAGAACCTCAAAGTGTGGACAAATCAAAGCAAAGTAGATACTAAACAAGCATGGAATATAAAAAATTATAGATACATTTCCGATGTATCAAGCATTCCAAAGGTTAACTCCTGCTCGTCCTCGAGTAGGTAAGTGATAAAAAGAATATATTTTGAGGTGACATGCACCATCAAAACCAAGATCAAACCATTTGTGTAACATCCCAAAAATCATGATTTATAAAGTTTGCATATCATTCATGCATTCATAAGCATTTGGTTATTTTCAAACAAGATTTCAAAATCAGAAACCATTTGTATGCCTATTATTTTATGCTAGAAAGGCAATGGTTCTATTTTTCACTCAAAATATGAGAAAACCTTGTTTTCATCAGTAGTATTTCTAAGGTGAATACAAAGTTTGCATAAAGATTTTTAAAACAAAAATCAAAACTAAAACCATTCATATGTTTACTATATATAATCATATGAGGCTTGGTTTTATTTTTATTTTCAAAGGACCTAAGTGTATTTGAGTAAACAAGTGAGTTTGACACATGTTTGAATACTTGGATCACACTACAAAAATTCAGAGGTGGTTTGAATTCAAAATCATTTGAAATTCATTTGAAATTGGATTCAGCAAATCAAATTAAAAATATAAAAGGAGAAACAAACAGAAAAAGGCCAGCATTGCCATTCTGGCCCAGCCCCAGATCCAGCCCACTAAGCCCACCCGGGTTTCCCCCTCGTCCCGCTATTTCTCACCCACGCGCACACCCTCCCCCCTCACTGTCAAGTGGAACCAACGCTAGGTAAGCATCGTCGTCCCCAAATCCCGCCCGTGACCAGCTCGCCACCCATTTCCTCCCCTGTCACTTCCGTTGATTTCATGAGTAATTGCCATTGATTAACCGAGTAACTCCCCGCCCAGCTCCGGCTACTTAACCCCCTCCTCCTCGCGACCATTTCCCCCAACTAAGCCAGCTTGTAGTGCTGCCAGGCTCCGCAAATTTCTGCTTGCACCGCCACGGCACTGAACGACTCCGGCAACCTATTCTGGTGAGCCCCGTGCTCCCCTTCACCTCTCGTTCTTACGATCATGCTTGCTAGATTCGTGTGCATCTCCTCACCCGTTGGTTTGTTCTAAAATGCCCCAGGTCGTCGCCTTCGTCGAGCCCCGTGAACGACCGAAGCGCCGCTCTACTCCGACAAGAAATCCTGGTAATCTTTGAGAGCCCCTCGACCTTTGCTTCATACGAGTAGGTTCGTCATGTCCTTGCGCAGCTACTGATGTCCTCCGTTTTCCCTATGGTGACCTTGGTCGTCGCCTTTCTCTCCGGCAGTGAGCACCCGACGCTCAGCGCAACTTCGACGAGATCTAGCCACCGCTACAGCACACCCCTGTCCTCTCCCATGACTTTTTGAGCTCCCTCGCAACCTTGCGACGCGGGTAAGACCAACCACATCCCCCATCCCCCTCTGCAATCGCCGGAACGCCACCGCTAGTAGCGCCGCCGCCGCTGTAGCCATTCGCACCGCCAACTTCTGGTTAATCAGATCTGGTCTGTTGGATCTGCATCTGATGGATACGATTAGATTTAGCATGAAGGGGTACAGGTAGATTAGAGCCGCTAGATTTCATTTAGATCTAACGATGCAGGAGCGTGATCCAGGGCGCACCGGTAGGCGCCAATCAGATGCGTCCACGAGTCTGGGTTTTTATTTTAAAATCTGTTTTGAATCTATTAGAGATTTAAACTTGTAAAATTCATAACTTTGGTTCTGTTTGTCCAAAAAAATGCAAATAATATATCAATAGAATCACAAAAATAAATCCTACACATCTGTAGGATTGGTTTTGTATTTTGCCTCTGTTAAAATAGAATTTTATGCAGAGACATTTGTAGGCTTATTTTGTGTATAAAAATTATTTAGAAAATGTTTTAAAGACTATTTGAAGTCTATTTAGTCTATAAAGGTTTAGTTTAGTGTTTAGTACTGTTTAATTGTCTTGTTGATTTTGATAAAAATCATCACATAGCATTTGCATGCATTCATATATTTTTGCTTGATTTATTTGGAATGTAAATTGGTGCTATCATTTTATGTGTAGATTTTGGTGCTAGTGGTGACTGTGATTGTGAGGATTGTTGCTACTCCCCCAACTACCAAGGCAAGTGGTACTTCATGTTTTTGTCCCAATATTTTGACTATGCATTAGTGATATTTTGTATAGGGCTTGCATGATGTTTTTATTAAGTATCTATATGCTATGCTTGGGAAATCCTAGTAGTTGTAGACTTGTTAGAATTTCTCTCTATGTTAAGATCCTTCTTATATTGCCATGCTTAGCCTAGCTAGTAGCAACCAAGGGTGGATTATATACATGCTATGGAAAATATTGCTAAGTCTTTGACTTGTGTTTTGCTTAATAAAACAACTAAGTGAATGAATCACCTCGGTGGAATGGTATGTTTGGGTTATGTTGAGTGGTTACACAAGGCCCATATCTATGGTCTACCTTGTTTCTCACACTTGTGGAAAGCCACCCAGGAACAAAGGGATTTGAGATACTTAGTGTTTAGAAGCTTCTCGTGCAACCACATGGCATATGGGCTCTGCCTTGATCATATAGGTTGCAATAACTTAGCCATTTGGACAGTTGGTGGTAGGGTGATAGGTTGGAGCGCGTCCATTTGGTCTAAGGGAAGGCTTCTGAAAGGTATCGTCTTGATGCATGTCAAGTCTTGTGGGGAAAGTGCACCACCTCTCGAGAAGGAAAAATCTAAGTACTTAGCCGTGTCGCCGGCAATGGACAATTTGAGCATCAAGACATTGAAGCTATCAAGGATCTCCTCATCCGAATTTCTAAGTTAAAAACTTGTGGTTGAACAAGGGTTAAGGTTCACCAATGTCTATTGGTGGTTGCTTGGGAGTTTTGTCAAACAAAAACTTAGTGTTTTCAACTGATAGGCAAAACCTATTTTGAGCAAAGAAAGCCTAAGATACACTTAGCCAAATTCATATAGAACCTAGAAACTAATATTCTATTAAGGTATCACTTGCCAATACTATTCCAATGTATTGACCCACTGTGGCTATAACTTGTGATGTTGTAGGTTACTCTGATGAGGATTAGGGTTATGAGTCTATACTCAATATGTTTGACTGTGGCACATGAAGATGAAGAATTTACTTTATGTTGTTAAGTTAAACTCTTGTACTAGCCTATGGCTATGGAGTTGTAAAAGACTATGTTATCTCTTGAATGATGATGTAATAATGACCTTTGTATCTGTGTACTTCATCTTAAACTGTGGATGCTAGCATTTGATCCAGGGACTAGCATTGCAATCACAGGGACCTTTACCTTTACAAAGGTGGGGTCTTATAGATGGTATCAGAGCACTGTGTTGCCTCTAGGATTATGACCCTAGGTTGGATTAGACTAAGAAACCACTAAGGAAAATTTCAACACTTTGAAAATTCCACACTTGTCTTTTTCTTCTCGTAAAATTTTCTAATCTTCTTTCTCATCTCAATTTGTAGATGAACTCCATCAACGAAGCCGTCGGGAAGGGACCACTCATGACTAGGACTTTGGAGTGTGAGACGGAGTTTCCCAAAGCACTCAAGAACCTTATGGTTACCATGGGGATACATGGTGCAGCTGTGTACAAGGGATTCCCTGTGATGGATGAAGGAGAAGAGTATTGGTGGTGCAACTTCACTTGTACAAAAACAAGGAGGACAACCACAAAAAGTCAGGATTCTGCATGGTCACCAACTCTGAAATGCACACAACATTCTTTGACTCTGCAAGAAATGCAGCTTGGAATGCCATCAAGGAGCTTGGTGATAGACTCAAGTGTAGAATGCTCAATACTCAAAATGACCTTAGAGAAGAGAAGAAGCATACCCAAGACTTAGAGACTACCAATCAGCAACTAATGGAAGACATCATAGGCTTAATATGGGAGTCTTGTGAACAAGATAGACATATTGCCACTAAGGATGCCCTGATAGCTATTTTGTCTAGTGAGTGAGAATTATATCGTACTCCGTTAGTTGGACCACCACACTTGTCGTTTTTACTTCAAAAATTTGTCTAAGTTATGTTGAATCTTGGTGTTTGTAATGGATTTGTGTATGTCATGACTTATGTGTTTGTTTTTAAAGATGTTCTTGTGTTATTTTGTCTTGTGATTTTTCTCTACTTGTATTGATTCTAACCTTTCTCTATCTTATAAATAGATGCCTAACATTGTTATCAGCACTACCGAGGAGTTCAAGGGAACTCGTTTCGGTACTCGTCTCATTGAGCTCACTAGTGTGCTCAACCTTCCACTTCCTAGTATCACGACACTTCAGCTCACCAAGTTTGAGAGGAAGGACCTTTGGGGCTTCAGAGTCACACAGCCGGGACGCCAGGCAGAGCCACCCACAGAGGCTATCACCTTCAAGCTGATGCCTGATGACAAGGAGAGAGGCTTAAATGTAGTCATGCAGGAGTTACTTGGACGCCTGGTTGGGAGGCACTCCACCGAGCTTAGAGGTATCTACTTTCACCCATTCGGGAGACGCAACAAGGAGGGTGAGGTTGTAGAGTACGATGATGCTACTTGAGAGACGATGGAGCCAATTCGTTTGTACCTTCAAGACCTAGAGGGTCTTATTAGACACCTTGATACTGATAGGACCAACGTCATGCTTAGCAACGACGAGCTCTAGGTTCAGCTACGCGAGAAGGACAAGCTCTTCGCGGAGCAAGAAGAGATCGTCAAAGAGATGGAGGCCAGATTTGAGAGTCAGGACAAGAAATTCAAGAGCCAGGAGAAAAGAGTCCAAGACAGGAACAAGAAGATCAGGGAGATGAAGGATGAGTTAGAGGCCAAGGACTTCGAGCTTGAGCACCAGCAGGGAGTGATTGAGAGGCTTTGCTCAAAAAAGAGGGCTCTTAGGGCCAAGATTGAGGCCTTGACCACTAGTGTTGAGGAGTATAAGACCGCCATGGAGAATGCAGGTCTTACCCTTGTTGATGTGGAGGTCGACATGGAGGAGTAGTGTAGACTACTTGACTATCTTTCATATACCATACTTTGATTATTGAGTCGCAATGACCATCCAACATGTGGATGGTTGCTATGGTGTGTTTGCATTTTCAAATTGGTTGTTTTGTCATTCAAACTTTATGTTATTTTGAGCTTGGTTATTGTGATTGTTTCTATGTGATGTATTGTGCATGTTAAGCATCTATGGGTATCTCATTCTTATCCTTATTGAAACCACAGATGCCTCCCTGTCATGCCAACCCCAACCAAAACAACAACAACAACAACGTCACTCCCAAGATGTAGCTGTTGATGACTACAAAAGTTCAACTGATGCATATGATGACGCAGTTCATGTAGAACCAGAATCAGAATAACAATAAAAATAACAATAACAACAACAATAACAACAACAACAATCAGAATAATCCTCCAGCATTTCACATGCTCACCAGATTTCTGAGACTAAGGCCTGCAAAGTTCTCGGGAACCACTGATCCAATGGTAGCCAATGACTGGTTATGTTCGGTGAACAAGGACTTAGTGACTGTTGGCTGCACCGACGAGGAAAAGGTCAGATTTGCAGCACATCTGCTTGAAGGGCCATCAGCAACATGGTGGGATAACTTTCAGATCACCACTCCCCTTAAGGATGTGACTTGGGCTATCTTTGAGGATGGATTCCGTACAGCTCACATCTCATCCGGAGTGATGAACTTGAAGAAAAAGGAGTTCCACAATCTGAAGCAGCATCACCACAGTGTGGCTGAGTACAACTCCAAAACTATAATACTATTAAGATTTATATCTTAACTAATGGTCTGGCATTGCTGCTATTGAATACACCACATAAATAGGTTCTATGGCTAGAGATTATATTCTTAACTAATCAGCAACTTCGTCCTCACTTGAGCTGATGTATATGTTGATTTTCTTGACTTCATTGAAGAGCTTTAGCTGTTGATGATAATTCCTGGAGCATGGCTTGATGTAGTCATCGTCTGTACTGGCTTTAGAACCTAGCAAGGGTTAAGAAGATACTTTGAGTACGAGCGTACTCAGCAAGTCCACTAGAAAAGGAGTGTTTGATGCACTATAACTACAGCCACAGACCATAGGTCGTAGGCAATGCAAGTTTTCATAAACATTTCTTTAAAGGTTGCTTTTATTCTGAAAAGCTATGTCCGTCAGCCTTCACGGGTTTACCAGAACCTTCACGGGGTTCCTTTCCCGCCGCGTTCGCAGCTCCTTCCCGGAATAGGGAGTAACAAGTTACAGTTCTTACACTCTACAAAGGTGCGTCACTTTACCCATGAGAGACCTTAGGTTTGTTGTACGGCTGGGAGTATGTCCCCACTCAAACTTCTTTGGTTTGAGGCCCAACCTAAGATCCAAGCCAATCACTTCCTTCTCCGCGACCCCGCATGTCTCATTGGTGTACACCATGCCCACCTTTTGAATTATGGCAATGGTCTGTATAGACCGTTCAGATGCCGGAACTATCGTGGGACGTTGATGGCTCCCACCCATATGCTGCATATCCTCTACGAATTACCATAAATAATATGCATGCTACAAGTGATAACAGCCATGACCCACACATCCAGCTCCATGCGAGAGGGAAAAGATACACCTGACTTCTCCATCCCATTCCAAATCTCATGGTCAACGCGTAATATACGACGCAAGAATCACTGGCGACATTGGTTGTTAAGTCCTAGGTAATATGTTCCTTTACCACCGAAACTCTTATAGTAGGTTATTACCTTATGGTAAATAACCTATAATCACATTATTATGAAAATAGTGTTTTCTGACCTTTTTCAAATGCAGGTGATGACAACACTGGATTTGTAAAATACTTTACAGAAAATAATCAAAGGACATGAGCAAGTGTGAACTTGCCTTTTGTGATTGCAAGATTATGCACTCATGGTCTTCGAGATGACATAAGATCCAATATCTGAAATCTGCATCATTGGTCCGGTAAGGACTAATGTTTTAAGAAGCAATATGCAGTTCTGCATAAGTAATGCTATGCATTTTTGTAAAACTCCCTAATTGAATCCCCAATACTTTGAGTCAAGTGAATTCAAGTGATTCTTTTCATATTTGGTTTATCTTCAAATTTTACTTTACAAGTAATGACCTTTATAAGGAACCTAAGTGTTAACAATCCAAAATATGTAAGTATAGTATAAGATGATGTGACTCTGGTGAATTTTCATGTGGTGATTATGATATAAGTCCTTGGGATTGAGTTGTTAAGAGTTGAAGAACTTATTATGAGATTATTGTTTGAAGTGGCAAAAAGAATAACATTTGAAGAAAAGATTTCCTTCCCAAGGTTTAAACAATCTTTATTGTTAATACCATGGGTTCAATGTATTTTGGTGTGTGATTGATTAGTTTGGACTTGAGATGCTTTATGTCTTAATTGGAATAGACCAAAGTTAACTATAAAAACATAAGTAGTTTCTTAGACATAATGTTTATAAGCCTTGAGACTAAAGTTAACTTTAAAAGGTTAAGTAACTTAAGATGTAATATATTTTTATTATTCCCCAGTTTTAGATTTATGATAGGTATAACTAAGGTGTGGAATTATTCACTTCATATTTAAGTGAATGATTTAGATTAAATTGGTTTTTCTTATTAAGAAATTACTTTGTATTTATTTAATGGGAGCATAATTAGACTATCTTAGTAATTTGTTAGAATTTAAAGTTATGTTAATAATGATTAAGATATAATGATTACTCATCATATTATATAAATGGGTGATACCCAATGTTTATTTAAAAGGATTCTTAATAAAAAAAATAAAATAATATTTTAAAGTTAAAAGTTATACTTAAGTTTGATTATGTATTCAAGTTATGGGTTTGGAATTAGTACTAAGACACTAATTGCTCAAGATTTTCTAAGAATTGTGATTATTTATTACTTAAGAATTGTTTTTAAAGCATTCACAAAATAGGTATTAGGTAAGGATTTATTATTTAAAATATTAAAGACTTTCCTAATAATATATTTAATATTTTTATAGTGTAATATATTTATTCAAGACCTTAAAAATGAATTTTATTTATTTTTAAGTATTATCTTTATTTTTATAAAATTCATCAAAGAATTAAGTGTCTTTAAATATTTGCTTTATGTTTTATTTTTAAAACTCTAAGTGAGTATTTTTATAAAATAATAGAGTTATTTTGATACACAAAATAATTTTTTATTTATTTTTAGGAATTTTTTCTGAATTTATTAAATTTCATTTAGTCATTTAAGGTTGTTAATGTTTATCTACATTTTATTAACCTTTAATAAATATGATTATATTTTTCTTAGGTGGAGATTATTCTTATAAACATTTAGATGTATTAAATATATTTTTAGGATTTTCCTACATTTTTCTAGATATAAAATAGTGTTCAGGGGTGTTTTGGTCATTACTTTATTCTAGCTTTATCTTATGCCCCTTTTTTTATTTTTGTCTGTTTGTTTGGTAACAAGAATGGCCCGACCCGGCCCAACCCTGGCTCGGGTCAACACGACCCTGGCCCTTCACCCTTCTCGCTCACAACTTGCTCCTGGGACAAACCCGAGCCTCCCCTCTACGACGCTCACTTCCGCCGCTCGCCAAATCCCGGCACACACCGGTTGCTGCGGCCACCGCCGCCAGCCACCCTAGCTCCGCCCATACAGACCTACTCATCCCTCCAATTCGATTTGTGAATGATGCCCTATTGATCTCGCCCCCTTCAATTATCTGGTTCTAGGGTTCTTACTGCCCAAGGCTCTAAAGGTTGATGTTACCTTTGTTGGTTTGTGGTGGTGCCTTGGTGATGCGGAGAGGGCCCGGTGGTGGTGTGTTCGTGGTCGTTGGCCACAACCGCTTGCAGTGACGAGCAGGTGTTTTGCCGGCGGGGTGATGTCAGCACCGCCGTGCTTCTCCTCGGCTGTCTTGTTTGTGGCGTAGGCGCGGGTTGCAGCGCCTTTAGGTGCTCCTCGTGCCGCCGCCCTGGCTCTCATCACCTCTATGTCACCACCGTCTACTTCCTCTTCTTGTTGTGCGAGGCCAATCGGGTAAGCTTTTCTCTATCCCACTCTCTCTCTCAGTATGAACCCTAATTTGGGTTCCTCACTTTGGTTCATGATACACTACAGTCGTTTTGCTACATAGCTTGCTCACTAAATTTGGCTTGTAAATTTATCTATTTGTATTGGATAGTGGATGGTGCTGGTTTGTGACTACAGGATAATGAATTTATTCTTATATGAGGTTTGGCTGGTTGTTGAGATGATCCAATATTAATTGGTTTTGATCTAGTTGGCTTGTGGAATTGTTTGGTATTGGCCCCATGCTAGCTAACCTATGATGTTTGCACTACTGGTGTGGCTTACACAATCATAAGTTATGTACTGCTGGAATTGGTGCTATAACTTGTTGTGGAATTATCTAGGAATAGTAGTGATATTACTCCTATCCACCCTGTTAATGATATGATCCAATGGATCATATGGTTTTGGTTGGATGCTTATCTCACCTACTGCAATCTGATGCGAGCATCCATTAGAAACTTGTGGGACTTATACTTGGCTTGGTCTGGTACTGCCTTGCAGGACCAATTTGGGTTTCTGAAACTTTATAATTGTTAAATATGGTTGTGGATTTATATGTGCTTGATTATTAGGGACAATGCCTGATGATACACTAGAATGATGGTTGTAACTTTGATAGTGATTTGTAGCCTGGGAAAAGGATCTGACTTCATGCCTTATTAACAGTAAAAGAATGTGCATATTTGATTCCTAGATTTTTCTACTAGGAAAATGATATGTGTTGATTGGATTGCCATTGTTGCTTAAAAAGTTAGCTATTGATTGAGATGATTCCTAGGTGAATTACTAGGAAAATGATTCAGATATTGATTGATTTCTATTTCATGATAGGAAGATGATTTACTTAATGATCTCTGTCAGGTGTGGCTTAATAATAGATAGTGCTACAGTCACTGTCTTCTCTGAATCAAATGTCTAATATGATTCCTGGATTCCTTTAGGAAAATGATTATCTGATTCTTAGTAGATATGGATGAACCTATTGATACAGAGGTGCTCCCAGATGGGATATGCCCTGTACCAGCAATACGGTGAGTATAGATCTAGTTAGAACTAGATCCATTGGTCTATGATGCTGGTCTGAGACTGTGCTAAGTAGAAACTAATGTTTTTTACTTGCTGCTTTCTTTCTTAAATGATGAATAATCTCTAAGTATGATTCCTACAGTTCTTGGGAAAATGATTTGATAGGTCTTGGTAAGGATAATATGATAGATCCTTATTGTTTAAGATGAAATCTTATGATGTAATCATTTCTGAGGTGCTACCATCCATAGGATGTGCCCAGAAATGATTATTCTAAGAATTATGTGTATATAGTTATAAAACTAGAGCTTTTAATCTAAGATCTATGATGCAAGGCTGAGATTTTGATTATGGTTTGTAAATATTTACGGTTGGCTTTGTTTTCTTTCTTCCATGATGGTTGTACACCCCACTTGGGTGTTTTTCTGAGAAGATCATGTACAGAACATCATATGTTCTATTGAAATGGATAAGATCAATTATGTGTGGTTTTGTATAAACTCACCATACAACTGGTGTTGGTGATGTAGCTATGATGTTTGCTCTTGCTGGCTTGATCCTGAATTGGTGATCACTCCCTGGACCTTGTTCTTCACTTATTGGTGCTTCTCCAGCTCCTCCTTACTCTTGTGAATAGCTGTTTGACCTTGCTATCCTCCTGTTGTAGTTGGTACTTGATTACTTGATGTCCAATCTTGTGGATGTTTCTCCTGGTACAACTGACCTCCTCCTCCTTATTCCCATGTCCAGCTTCTTTTATAGCTGTCGCCTAGATTCCTTTTCCTAGAGCTGCTGCCTTGCCTTGATTTCCTCCTTATCCTAGCTCCTGGATGGATCCACTGAGCAACCAAAGTTAGGGATGTGGTGGTGATCTGGGTGAGTCTTGTGGTTTTATGAGAGCAGTTTGTTCTTGAGTGTGATGAACAGAAAAGGGGTAATGAGATTGTTGATGTGCTAACCAGTGGTACTGGTGAGTGTGCTCTCCCTTTATGTTCTCCATGTGAATGCTTCTTGTGTCGACAGCACATCACTTGCATGTTGTGACTGTGCTACTATCAAATGGGACCCCTGGGGTTCAAGTTTCAATAGTGGGATATTTATTGGGATGGATCAACTCAGCTGGTTGCTATTATCTCAAGTTTGGCTTTATTTTTGTGTTGCCAAGTGGAATGGATTCCTTTACTATTCTTCCAAGGTGAAACTTGCCTCTTTTGTCCACTGCCAATGAGGTTGTTCTGAGGAAAAACATTCTGATAAGAACAGATATTCTTTTGGTGAAACTTGCCCCTATTTAAATATGCTCAATGATGTGAATAGCAATGCATTTCATTGCCATACTGAGAGCAAAATTACTAACATTAACCCCTCTCTTTGTTTTTATCTTTTATTTATTTGTTTTGTAGGTACAGAAGAAGATGAGCAGATACCAAAAGTTTAGTTTAGGAAATATAGTTTAGAACTCTCCCTTTCATTATATTTTTGTAATTTTCTATTTTCTTTGTGAAATATAGAATGTTGTAATATTGACTAATGATATTTTTGTATTAAGGTATTCTTTTTGTTAAAGTAATGTTTTATTCTTTACTCATGTGAATCTTTAATAAATATTGTAAAATATTCTTATATTTGTTGTAAATTTTATTTTATCCTTTTATTGCAACAACAATGTAATAAAGTATTCCATTATTGTTTTACATGTAACTTGTATTTATTAAATGTTTATACCCTACTTTTAAATAAGAATTCAATTCTGAATTATTATTAAAATTAATTTCTTAATTGTAATTTACTCTTATTCTTTTATTGTAAAAGAACAATGCAATACTGAATGTATTCTTATGAGAAAGGATTCTTTTATATCAATATTATAATCATTTCCCTTTACTTAATTATTGCATTCTTATTTCTGAATTTCCAAATTAAAAATTAGAATTGAATTTGGAATTCAAAGTAAATTTCAAATTTTACCCCTCCAAAAACACATATAATATTTAAAGGTCATGTCAAAATCTTTCGCACCTGTTCTGATGTTCCTATCAGAACAAGAGAGATATCGATCCCCCTAAAGCTTCTTTAGGTTTGCGCAAAAATTCTCCGGATTTTCTTATGCATGAATGCAATGCACAAACATGTGTCCTCTATAGTTCTAGGTGTTAATCCTGGGATGTTACAGTTATGCACCTGATGAAGTTGATACTGATGCTAAGAGGACGCAGAAATTCCTTGAAGGAATTAATTATGAGTTGAACCTGCAGCTGTCTATTGTGTATGTCCCCACCTACCAATCCCTTTGTGACAAGGCTACCATCTTGGAAAACAAGATGAAACAGGTTGAGGGCAGAAAGAGGAAGCACAGCTCGGGATCGTCTCACAAACGTTCCCATCATGATGATAGTGGAAGTTCTGGATTCCACAAAGATGGGAAGTACAACAACCACCACAACCACAATCGTCATCATGACAACAAACATCATCGTAGTCATGATAATGACAAGTACAAGAACCACAAGAGTGGACACAAGAGTCACCACAGTGGGAGTGGAAGTGTAAGTCGGCCTGTAAAGAAAGATCTCAGTCAGGTTAAATGCTTCAAGTGTAAGAAGTGCCCAAAAAATAAAGTTGAAGGTGCCAGTAAGCCTAATCCCTTCCAAAAGGGACAAATGAACCACATCAATGTGGAGGAAATATATGAAGAATCTGATGCTGTGGCTAGTAAGTTCAAGCTCAATTCTATTCCAGCACTTGTTCTTTTTGATACTGGCGCATCGCATTCATTCATATCAAGAGAATTTGTTGATAAAAATGGATTTCCAACTGAAAATATTGGGTGTCCTATAAAAGTAAGTTCTCCCGGTGGAGATATGATAGTAAGTCTTGGATGTTGTGATCTAGTGATAGAATTTGGAAAGCATAAGTTTCCAGTCGGTCTCTTAATCCTAGATTCCCAAGGATTTGATGTTATTATGGGCATGGATTGGATGACCAAGTATGAAGGAGTACTAGATTGTGCCAACCGTACTGTCGCACTCACAACCCCGGATAATAAAAGGTTTAGATTCAAGTCTAACTTTGAATCAAAAGGGAGTAAGCTAAATTCTCTTAAGGGGGTTAGCATAGACAGTGTGCTAATTGTGAGAGAGTATCCGGATGTGTTTCCGGAGGAATTACCTGGAATGCCACCAGACAGAGATGTTGAGTTTCTGATAGACTTACTGCCAGGATCTGGACCAATAGCAAAGAGACCTTACAAGATGTCAGTTGATGAGTTGAAAGAACTCAAGAAATAGCTTGGGGAACAGTTGCATAAAGGATTTATTCAACCAAGTTCTTCATCTTGGGGTGCACCAGTTTTGTTTGTTGGAAAGAAAGATAGAAGTCAAAGGTTATGCATAGATTACCGTTCACTCAACGAGGTAACTATCAAGAACAAGTATCCTTTGCCTTGAATCAATGATCTATTTGATCAGCTAGAAGGAGCCCGTGTGTTCTCAAAAATTGATCTCCGGCCAGGCTACTTTCAACTAAAGATAAGGGAACAAGACATACCTAAGACTGCTTGCACCACTAGGTATGGATTGTATGAGTACACCGTGATGCCATTTGGTTTGACAAATGTACTAGCATATTTGATGAATATGATGAACAAAGTGTTCATGGAATTTCTTGAAAAGTTTGTTGTCGTTTTCATCGATGACATTTTAATATACTCCAATAGAAAAGAAGAGCATGCAGAACATTCATGATTGATACTTGAGAAGCTTAGGGAGCATAAGCTGTATGCCAAATTCAACAAGTGTGAATTCTGGTTGAATGGAGTGGGATTTCTCGGACATATTGTGTCAGGAGATGGTGTAGCAGTCGATCCCGCAAAAGTGTCAGTTGTAAATGAATGGGAATCTTCTAAGTCAGTGAAAGAAGTGCGTAGTTTCCTTGGCTTGGCAGGATACTATAGAAGATTCATTGAGAATTTCTCAAAGGCAGCTAAGCCAATGACAGAGTTACTTAAGAAATACAAGAAATTTGATTGGACTGAAGGGTGTGAACTCAGTTTCCAAGAGTTGAAGAAGAGACTAGTGACAGCACCAGTCTTATGTCTGCCAGATTTGGAGAAAGATTTCCAAGTATATTGTGATGCATCTCATCAAGGATTAGGTGCAGTTCTGATGCAAGAAGGGAAAGTTGTGGCTTATGCCTCGAGACAACTCAAACTCATGAAGCGAATTATCCTACTCATGATTTTGAGTTAGCCTCTGTTGTCCATGCACTCAAAACATGGAGACATTATCTTTTCGGAAAGCGTTGCGAAGTGTTCACAGATCACAAAAGTTTGAAGTATATCTTCACTCAGAAACAAATCAACATGAGACAAAGAAGATGGCTAGAACTCATCAAGGACTATGACTTGAGTTTGCAATACCACCTTGGTAAAGCAAATGTTGTAGCGGATGCATTAAGCCGTAAAGTTTATGTGAATGGCCTCAGTAAGGGAGAATTGCCAGATGATCTGTGTGCCCAATTCAAAGATCTCAGATTGGAGATAGTGCCTGAAGGACATCTCATGTCATTGGATGTTCAACCCACCTTGTTGGACAAAATCAAGGAAGCCCAAAAGTTGGACAAGGAAATTGAAGAGATTAAGGGAAAAATTAACAAGGGTAAAGCCAAATGATTCCATGAAGACAAACAGGGTACTTTATGGTATGGAAAACGTATCTGCATTTCGCAAGATCCAGAGCTTCAGAAACTAATTTTACAAGAAGCATACAACTCACCATATTCCATTCATCCGGGAAATACCAAAATGTACATGGATGTGAAGGAAAGGTTTTGGTGGAATAACCTCAAGAAGGACATCACCGAACATATTGCTTTGTGTGATGTATGTAGTAGAGTGAAAGCGAAACATCAGAAACCAGCAGGATTGTTACAACCACTACCTATTCCTGATTGGAAGTGGGACAAGATTGGCATGGATTTCATCACCGGACTGCCAAGGACTAGATCAGGATATGATTCTATTTGGGTCATGGTAGATCGCCTAACTAAAGTGGCTCATTTCATACTCGTGAAGACGACCTATACTAGTGCTAAGTTAGCCAAGATATATATGAATAGGATTGTGTGTCTACCCGGAGTACCCAAGCGTATTGTGTCGGATAGGGGAACTCAATTCACTTCGCATTTTTGGAGGCAACTACATGAGTCATTGGGCACAAGATTAGAATTGAGAACTGCTTTTCATCCCCAAACTGATGGACAGACAAAAAGGACCAACCAGATTCTAGAAGATATGTTGAGAGCATGTGACCTAGAGTATGTGCTAGTTGGGATGAAAGTCTGCCTTACGCGGAATTCTATTACAACAACAGCTATCAAGCCAGTATTGAGATGGCACCGTTTGAATTTCTCTATGGAAGGAAGTGTACTACACCATTTCTATGGAGTGGTGTTGGAGAAAGAAATTTGTTCGGCTCAGAACTAATCAAGGAAGCTGAAGAGAAAGTCAAGTTGGTAAAGGATAGATTGAAGATAACGCAGTCCTGACAGAAGAGTTACGCAGACCAAAGCATAGGGAAGTCACCTATGAGGTAGGTGATAGAGCTTATCTTAGAGTTTCACCTCTTCGTGGAGTGAAGAGATTTGCAGTCAAAGGAAAATTGGCACCAAGGTATGTTGGACCATTCAAGATTTTGAGTCGCAAAGGAGAAGTGGCTTATGAAATTGAATTGCCTGAATCACTGTCTGCCGTTCACAATGTGTTTCACTCGAGTCAGTTGAAGAAATGCCATCCGGAGATGGAAGATACTTTTTTGAAGGATACTATACCTTTGGAAGAGGTCCAGTTGGAAAGTGATCTCACTTATGAAGAGAAACCTATCAAGATTCTTGAGACTGCAGAAAGAGTTACTCGGACTAAGACTATCAAATTCTGCAAAGTTCAGTGGAACCATCATTCCGAAGAGGAAGCAACATGGGAAAGAGAAGATGACCTTCCGAAAGACCACCCTCACATATTTGCTAGCCAATCTGAATCTCAAGGGAAAGATTCACCTTAAGGGGGGTAGATCTGTAACATCCCAAAAATCATGATTTATAAAGTTTGCATATCATTCATGCATTCATAAGCATTTGGTTATTTTCAAACAAGATTTCAAAATCAGAAACCATTTGTATGCCTATTATTTTATGCTAGAAAGGCAATGGTTCTATTTTTCTCTCAAAATATGAGAAAACCTTGTTTTGATAAGAAGTATTACTAAGATGAATACAAAGTTTGCATAAAGATTTTTTATAAAAAAATCAAAACTAAAACCATTCATATGTTTATTATAAATAATCATATGAGGCTTGGTTTTATTTTTATTTTCAAAGGACCTAAGTGTATTTGAGTAAACAAGTGAGTTTGACACATGTTTGAATACTTGGATGACACTACAAAAATTCAGAGGTGGTTTGAATTCAAACTCATTTGAAATTCATTTGAAATTGGATTCAGAAAATCAAATTAAAAATAGAAAAGGAGAAAAGAAACAGAAAAAGGCCAGCGTTGCCATTCTGGCCCAGCCCCAGATCTAGCCCACTAAGCCCACCCGGGTTTCCCCCTCTCCCCTCTGTTTCTCACCCGTGCGCACACCCTCCCCCTCACTGTCAAGTGGACCCAATGCCAGGTCAGCATCGTCGTCCCCAAATCCTGCCCGCAACCAGCTCGCTGCCCGTTTCCTCCCCCGTCACTGTCGTTGATTTCGCGAGTAATTGCCATTGATTCACCGATTAACTCCCTGCCCAGCTCCAGATACTTAACCCCCTCCTCCTCGCGACCATTTCCCCCAACTCAGCCAGCCAGTAGCGCTGCCAGGCTCCATGAATTTCTGCTTGCACCGCCGCGGCACCGAACGACTCCGGGAACCTATTCCGATGATCCCCGTGCTTCCCTTCACCTCTCGTTCTTACGAGCATGCTTGCCAGATTCGTGCGCATATCCTCACCCCTTTGGTTTGTTCTGAAATGCCCCAGGTCGTCGCCTCCGTCGAGCCCTGTGAACGACCGAAGCGTCGCTCAACTCCGACGAGAAATCCTGGTAATCTCTGAGCGCCTCTCGACCTCTGCTTCATACGAGTAGGTTCGTCATGTCCTTGCGCAGCTACTGATGTCCTCCATTTTCCCTATGGTGACCTAGGTTGTCACCTTTGTCTCCGGCAGTGAGCACCTGACGCTCCGCGCAACTCCGACGAGCTGTAGCCATCGCTACAGCATGCCCCTGTCCTCGCCAGCGACTTGTTGAGCTCCCCCGCAACCTTGCGACACTGGTAAGACCAACCACATCCCCCATCCCCCTCTGCGATTGCTGGAACGCCACCGCTAGTAGCGCTGCCGCCGCTGTAGCCATTCGCGCCGCCAACTTCTGGTTAATCAGATCTGGTCTGTTGGATCTGCATCTGATGGATACGATTAGATTTAGCACGAAGGGGTATGGGTAGATTAGATCCGCTAGATTTCATTTATATCTAACAGTGCAGGAGCGTGATCCAGCGCGAACCTGTACGCGCCAATCAGATGCGTGGGTTTTTATTTTAAAATCTTTTTTGAATCTATTAGAGATTTAAACTTGTAAAATTCATAACTTTGGTTTTGTTTATCCAAAAAATGAAAATAATATATCAATAGAAGCACAAAAATAAAACCTTCACATATGTAGGCTTGGTTTTGTATTTTGCCTCAGTTAAAATAGAATTTTATGCTGAGAAATTTGTAGGCTTATTTTGTGTATAAAAATTATTTAGAAAATGTTTTAAAGACTATTTTAAGTCTATTTAGTCTTTAAAGGTTTAGTTTAGTGTTTAGTACTGTTTACTTGTCTTGTTGGGTTTGAGAAAAATCATCACATAGCATTTGCATGCATTCATATATTTTTTCTTGATTTATTTGGAATGTAAATTGGTGTTATCATTTTATGTGTAGATTTTGGTGCTAGTGGTGATTGTGATTGTGAGGATTGTTGCTACTCCCCCAACTACCAAGGCAAGTGGTACTTCATGTTTCTGTCCCAATATTTTGACTATGCATTAGTGATATTTTGTATAGGGCTTGCATGATGTTTTTATTAAGTATCTATATGCTATGCTTGGGAAATCCTAGTAGTTGTAGACTTGTTAGAATTTCTCTCTAAGTTAAGATACTTATTATATTGACATGCTTAGCCTAGCTAGTAGCAAACAAGGGTGGATTATATGCATGCTATGGAAAATATTGCTAAGTCTTTGACTTGTGTTTTGCTTAATAAAACAACTAAGTGAATGAATCACCTGGTTGGAATGGTATGTTTGGGTTATGTTGAGTGGTTACACAAGTCCCATATCTATGGTCTACCTTGTGTATAACACTTGTGGAAAGACACCCAGGAACAAAGGGATTTGAGATACTTAGTGTTTAGAAGCTTCTAGTGCAACCACATGGCATATGGGCTCTGCCTTGATCATATAGGTTGGAATAACTTAGCCATTTGGACAGTTGGTGGTAGGGTGATAGGTTGGAGCGCGTCCATTTGGTCTAAGGGAAGGCTTCTGAAAGGTCTCGTCTTGATGCATGTCAAGACTTCTGGGGAAAGTGCACCACTTCTCATGAAGGAAAAATTTAAGTATTTAGCCGTGTCCCGGGCAATTGACAATTTGAGCATCAAGAAACTAAAGCTATCAAGGATCTCCTCATCCCAATTTCTAAGTTAAAAACATGTGGTTGAACAAGGGTTAAGGTTCACCAATGTCTATTGGTGGTTCCTTGGGAGTTTTGTCAAACAAAAACTTAGTGTTTTCAACTGATAGGCAAAACCTATTTTGAGCAAAGCAAGCCTAAGCTACACTTAGCCAAATTCTTATAGAAGCTAGAAACTAATATTCTACTAAGGTATCACTTGCCAATACTATTCCACTGTATTGACCCACTGTGGCTGTAACTTGTGATGTTGCAGGTTACTCTGATGAGGATTAGGGTTATGAGTCTACACTCAACATGTTTGCTTGTGGCACATGAAGATGAAGACTTTACTTTATGTTGTTAAGTTAAACTCTTGTACTAGCCTATGGCTATGGAGTTGTAAAAGACTATGTTATCTCTGGAATGACGATGTAATAATGACCTTTGTATTTGTGTATTTCATCTTAAACTGTGGATGCTAGCATTTGATCCAGGGACTAGCATTGCAATCATACGGACCTTTACCTTTACAAAGGTGGGGTCTTACAATTTGCAAGCATTGAAAGCTGGGATCAAAGAACTCTAAGCAGGAGCATGAAAGATGGAGTTCTAACATTAAGACAAAGTAACTATGCGTGCAACATGAAATGCTACAAACAAATATCATGAATAACATGCATTGAAAAACGTTTGTTTGTTTCACATACAGAAAACATGGCATAGTGGCATTCAGCTTGTCCCTCAAAGGGTAGCAAATAGATGCATAGGAAACCTTCAATGTTCATAAGAGTGACTAGATACAAATAGCACAAGAACAAGTAATATCAACAATATGCATCAATCAATAAGTTTTGGGACAATGCACATATAACTAAGAATGGCAACTATGCTCTCTTAACTAGTGCCTAAAGGTAGAAGGTGGAGACTCAATATAATAGTGGAAGAAAGGCCCTTCATAAAGGGAAATAGGGATTTCAAGTTTCAAAAAGAGCTTTCAAAAATTATGGTATTTGTTAGCTTTCAGCCATCATTGCCCCTATCATAAGCATCTTGAAGTGATTAAGGTTAAAGTGAACAAACTATGGAGTATATGCTTGACAAAGTATAAGTTGGCAATCTCATGTCCCTTGAATATGAGGGTCACACCGCATGCTACTCAACTTTAGTCACCTGTAAGTTCTTGTCATAGTAAGTACATGTGTACCATAGAGAACCGCCAGCGGGGTACCCCTTGCACATGGTACAGGAGCTATCCCATAACCCAAATGACAAGGCAAGCATATAATGAGCATCTCAGCGATCTTTTTATTTGCTATTTGCATAGGTTTTTATTGAGGATGCTTCACAGATTGCTCATTATGGTGATGCTACATGTTTCCACCATGATTAGGCATGGCTTAGGCTAGCGGCCCAGGAGTTTCTTTAACACAAAACACATAACTTCATGGACTTACAATCTCCCTTTTTATTTCACACCGGCGACATCCATAGAAAAAGAGCATGATATCAACTGTGTACAAAGTACAAGTGCAATGTGGAAAACATTACCCATGAAAACATGGTTCTGCTAATTCCAATGTATAAGTGCAAGCATATACAACATAGATGACACAATGGTTCAAGTTTATTAGGGGCAAGGAATATAAAGTGTGCCATCAAGTCCGTGAGAGCTTTAATCACTAAGTTTTCACATAACAAAATACTTTATAATTGGAAGATAGATGAAAACAAGAATATATTTGGAATGGTGTAACACACCATGCATAGGAATTTATAGTGGACACTTTGGAATAACTTGGTTTCTTGGAAGTTGGAAGCATGAGTAGAGCTTACTCATACAAGTGTAGGCTAGCAAAAGACTGGGAGCAACCAACTAAGGGAGCAATAATGGACATAATCATGTAGAGCGACAAAACATTACTAACCAAAGCATAGAGTGGTACTACAAGTCAAGGACTAAATAATCATAGAGGTTATGGTGGCGTGTTCATAGTCATAACATGGTGTGAGCATGTGCCAAGTCAACCCAAACAAAACATCAAAGGAGAATACCACAATACTATGCTTTTGCATGCTAAAACAATGCATGATCCTTTCAAGGAACACTAAGAAATCCCAATTGTTTGAAACAAGTCATGCTACAGAAATAATTACTAAGCATAAGGTCAAAACAACAACCAGCATGACATGCTGAAATCTAAGTCACAGTCAATGCAAGCTCCTCGTGCACTTTCAAGCAAGAACTTTCTACTCCTTTCGAACACCAATCAACTTATTCGAAACAACACAGTGAGAATGGGGGTCCAAACTACTTTATTCATGCAAACTAAACAAAATAATCAAAGCAAATGAAAACTAAGATGCTCCAAGAACAACACAATAGTGCATGAAACAATAAAAACTAAGTGTCTAGAAAGACCTGAGCTTTTTATTGATGAAGAAGGGGATGCCTTGGGAATCCCCAAGCTTTTACGCTTGTACCTCTTGGATATTTCTTGGGGAGACACCGGGGTGGAATCCCCAAGCTTGAGCTTTTTTCCATTCTTCATCTCATTACATCATTCCCTCTCTACACCTAAAATTTTTCCTTCATATAAAACTTCACAAAATCTTCATTAACAACATTAGTTTATTCAAAAGATAATAGACCCTTGGGTTTAGCTTTAGAACATCAAAACTTTCATTAAAAACACAAGATACTGTAGAAACTCCTTCAAAAATCTCAATTTCCCAAAAAGAACCCAAAAAGGAATCAATAAGAAGCAAATGCAAATAATGGCAGAAATCTGTCAAAACAGACCAGCAGGTAGAAACTGATTTTTTCGAAGACCTTCTATTGCTCAAATAAAAACGTGTTGAACTAACGAAAGTTAGATAACATACAGGGTGATTTATTCATAAATTTTCAGGTCAATCTGACTTACAGAGAGTCCTCAAGAATATTTATGGTGGAGGACAGAAATCTATTTGGGATAGCAACTCCCCAAATCTTACTTCCCTCACATTAGAGGTCATTGTTGGCACAAAAAGCAAACAAAAAGGATAAGGAGAGGTTATTACTAAAGAAATAACTTCCAAGACTCAAATAAACTCTTGGGTTATCTCCCAACAAGTACTTTTCTTTAACGCCTTTAAGTTAGGCACAAGAAGCAAGAAATCAAGTATTTTCAAATGAAGAAGCATTAACATCAAACCTTGCTTTCAAAGGAGGAGCAAAAAGCAACTTCTCTCTCCTCATAGGGAAGTGTTCAATACCTTTCTTGAATGGAAATTGATATTTAATGGCTCCTTCTTTCATATCAATGATGGCACCAACAGTTCTAAGAAAAGGTCTTCCCAAAGTAATAGGACAAGAAGCAATGTATTCAACATCCAAAACATAGAAATCCATAGGGACATAAGCATTGTTAACCACAATGAGAACATCATTAACACTCCTCGTGAGTTTCTTTTTAGTATTATCATTAAGTGGGACATCCAAATAACAATCTTTCAAAGGTGGCAAATCAAGCATTTCATAAATCTTCCTAGGCATAATAGAGACACTAGAACCAAGATCACATGAAGCTTTGAGATCAAAGTCATTCAGTTGCATATTAATAATAGGTTACCAACTATCTTCTACTTTCCTAGGAATAGAAGCTTTGTGTTTTAACTTCTCTTCCTTAATCTTAACAAGAGCATCTGTAATATGTTTGGTGAAAGCAACATGCATATCAGTAGCATCAGGACTTCTAGCAAGCTTTTGCAGGAACATAATCACTTCAGAAATATTGCAACCATCAATATCAAAATCAAACTTAGCATCACTAGTAGTAGACTCATTGGCCTTAAGCATTGTAGGAGGAGGAATAAGGACTTATTGTGGTTTAGTGGCATCCATGTGGGTGGTGGTGATGGTGCACACACTATTGTTTCTATCAATTTCAGCTTCCCTTTCCCACTTAGCATGAACTTGGGATAAAAGTCTAACATTTTCATCAATAGTAACTTGTATGGCAAGAGTAGCAGCAAAGGTACTTTCCATGGTTTCAGGTTTAGCGGCCATTTTATTAATCAAAGAGGACTATGCTTTAGACAAAGAGGAAATATTTTTCTCAACATTTAAAAGCTTTTCCTCCACACTCTTCTTGAAAGTAGTTTGTTTACTAATAAAGTCTTTAAGCATGACTTCAAGTTCAGAGGGGGCACTTCTAGCATTGTTGTAGGAGTTTCCATAGGTATTGCCATTATTAGGAGGATAAGGCCTATAGTTGTTGATACTACCAAAATTATTCCTATAGGCATTGTTGTTGAAATTGTTGTTTCTAATGAATTTCACATCAACTTGCTCTTATTGAGCAACCAAAGAGGCTAAGGGAACATTATTTGGATCTAAAGGATCTTTTCCATTAACAAGCATAGCCATAATAACATCAATCTAACCACTCAAAGAAGAGGTTTCTTCAACAGAATTTACCTTCTTACCATGTGGAGCTCTCTCAGTGTGCCATTCATAATAATTAACCATCATATTATCAAGGAGTTTTGTTGCAGCACCCAAGGTGATGGTCATAAAGGTGTGCCTCCAGCAGCTGAATCCAACAGGTTTCTTGAAGAGAAGTTCAAACCTGCGTAAAAATTCTGGATAATCATCCAAGCAGTAAGTCCATGAGTGGGACAGTTCTTAACCAAAGATTTCAATTTTTCCCAAGATTGAGCAACATGTTCATTATCAAGTTTTTCAAATTTCATAATTTCACTTCTCATAGATATAATCTTAGCAGGAGGGTATTACTTTCCAATAAAAGCATCTTTGCACTTAATCCAAGAATCAATACTATTTCTAGGCAAGGATAGCAACCAGTCTTTAGCTTTTCCTCTCAAGGATAAAGGAAACAACTTGAGCTTCATAATATCTCCATCTACATCCTTATACTTTTTCATCTCACAAAGTCCAACAAAGCTATTGAGATGGGCAGTAGCATCATCAGAACTAGCACCAGAAAATTGCTCTCTCATCACAAGATTCAACAAAGCAGTCTTAATTTCATAAAAGGTAGCAATAGGAGTGCTAAGAAAATCATTGTTGTTTGTGCTAGTGAAATCACACAACTTGGTGTTTTCAGTAGAGTTCATTTTGGCAAAATTGGGGCAAGCCAAAAACAGCAGCAGCTAGAGCAGGAACTCATTTTTTTTTGTGTTTTTGATAAGAGAAAGCAAACCAAACTAAACTAATTTTTTGGAGTTTTTGATAAAAAGAGGCAAACAAAACCAAGCAAAAGAAACTAAGCAAACCAAAAACAAAGTAAAGAGAAAGGTTGAGGAGGACTCCCCTTGTGAAGACGTCCTTAGCCTCCCCGGCAACGGTGCCAGAAAACTTGTTGATGTCACTTCGTTGATGTGGGAGCGCTTCGTCGGGAAACCCCAAGAGCAAGGTGTGATGCAGCACAGCAGCAAGTCTTCCCTCGGTAAGAAACTGTGGTTATCGAACTAGTAGGAGGAAGGAAATGTCTCTAAGGTGTTGCAAGCAACGTGGAAACCTGCACAACACAAACTCAAGACTTTGACCCAACTAACAGTGAGGTTTTCAATCTCACCGATTATTGTAACAAAGGATTAACTGTATGGTGTGGAAGATGAAAGAGGTTTGTAGCAATGTAACATCCCAGATTTTGTATTAGGATGTTATTAGTGTCATGCATTATCCTTGCATCATTGCATCCTACAATTGAGAATTGAAATAAAAATCCTAACACCTAAACCTAGAAAAAACCCTAATAGTGGTTGCCTTATGTAAGCATTATTGTAGAGGTCAAATAATGACCCTTCAAAAAACCTTGTAAAACATTAAACTATGGCCCTATGTTGACCACCTTAATTTTATAAAAATTTAGAAATAATTCTTATCAAGTTTGGTTTTAGTTTGCAAAAGTTATTAAGGTTTACTAAAACAGAAAAAGGAAAAATGTTAAACAAAAAAAAGGGCCAGCAAGGCCAGCAGCTAACCTAGCTGGGCCGGCTCGCCAGCCCACTCCGCCTCAGCGCCCGCGCAGCAGCAAGCCTGCCCGCGCACGTCGGCCCACTTCTCCCCTCCACCACCGACACCCAGGACCCACCCGTCGCCCTCCTCCTTTCTTCTCCGACGAGGACAGAGTCCGCACCGACCACGACCTCCCCCGCATCCGTGTCCAGCCAGGACTCCTCCCCCAGGCTGCTTATAAAAACCAACCGCACGCCTCTCCTCCGTCCCCCAAAACCCTAGAACCCTAGCCTCTCCGATTCCGCGACGTCGAACCACCGCCGCGCTCGGTAAGCCAACAAAGACGGCGACACGGGAACCCCCATCCCCTGATTTCTTCCCCTATCTTGACCTCTCGATCAACATCGTCTACTCATCGCGTTTTCCCCCTGTGTACTGTAGCGTGCCACCGCGGATTTCTCGCCGGAGCAGCGGAGGAGGAGCAGCCGCCGCCACCGTTCGGGGAAGAGAAGCTCGAATCCGAGGCTACGGGCGGAACCGCGAGGAGGAGACAATCGCCCGAGGCTGCTTCGCCATCACCTAGGAACACCGACGCTGACGTCGACCACCGCAGCGCCCGTCGCCACCAGCCGCCGCCGCAAGCCGGAGAGGTGAGCCGTCCTTGCTTCTAAGCCGTTAGATCCAGGCCGACGGTGAGGATTAGAAGATCGAACGAAGGGGTATCGGCGAATAAGAGCGTGCCACGTGGCCGCGCGTGTCCGCACGCACGCGCCAGCACTGCGTCACCTAGCTGGGGCCTGTCAACGTCTGCCACTTGGCAAGCCCTTTTAAGTGAAGTATTAGATCTGTTTGCAGATTCGAAATAAAACTTGCGAAATTCATATAAAATTGAATTTTTGGCCAAACTTAGCTTATAATATACCGTTGGATTCCCAATTTTGAGTAGAATCCAAATCTGCAATAATATTCCAGGTTTACAGTAATGTTTTAGGTGTAGATTTTAATCACTAGATTGTAGTGTTTATTCTATAGAAAAATAATTAAAACTCTGTTTTAATTGATTCTTGTTGCAATAACCTTGTTTCCATGACGCCTACTAGACAAAATTATACAACCTTGCTTAGGATCATTAGATCTAGCTTGGGGCTAATTAGATGGTTTGATCTCCTTATAATCCTAGGATTTGTTTAGTGACTCTATTAGATCTAAACCCTTGGGAAAATCAATCCTAGTGACACCCTTACACTATCACAACACAAACTTGCTACCTTGATCAATTTAACCAACCTTGCATAAATTACCATGTTGCATGCATGATTTTTCTTTGTGTTATGCTTTGAGCAAGTTGTGATCAGATCTATGTTTGTGATTCGTTAGATTGCTCGGAGTGCGCTAAGGAGTGCTATTGTGTAGAGTGCTGCTCGGATCAAGGCAAGTTACACCACTTGTTCATAACTTTTGTCCCAGTTTTGATTCTATGCATGTGATCTTCAAAATTCTGTAGTATGCATGTGTAGGATGATCTAGTAGAATTTTCCTTAGTATTATTTTGCAAGTGCAAAGATTTTTTTTAGTATGCCATGAGTAGCTCTATACTTAGTATTTCCATCCTAATAGGTTACCCCTGTTTTTGCTAAGTACTTCTTGCTATACTATATATACAAAGTACTGTTGGGGGGTTCGAAAGACAAAGAATTTTTCTAAGTATAAAGGCTCTCTAGAGCAAACTTTTCTTCTCAAATCCACTTCAAAATAAAACTAAGTTTTCTTCTGGGCGGAACGGTTGTCGGGTCAACGAGTGAGATTTTGGTGGAGGACGGTCGCCTAGGAATCAAAGAAGTCTGCCATGTTTCAGAATTCAGAAGCTTCCAGTGCAACCACAATACATTATGGGCTCTGTCTTGGCCTAGTACTTAGTGGGAAACCTCACCTGGGTACCAACATTTGGAGGTTCTTGGCACGGTTGGATCCGGAAGGTAGAGGGGCTACTAAGGGAAAGCCTCGCCATGGTCTTGTCTGTAAAAGGACTTGATCGTGGATTGTGGGTAAAGTGCACAAACTCTCGAGAGTATTGCAATCTGATCGATCAGCCGTGTTCACGGTAATAGAACAACAATGAGCGTCTGAAGGATGGAGCCTCTGAAGGATCTTCCTCTCTTTTTTTTCTAAAAACAAAGTTTTGAAACCCCATGGCGTGCGTAATATCGCTAATGGGTGGGAATTTGGGAACTTGGTGTGTAATATCCAAGTGACGCTTGGTGCGTAATATCCAAGTGTTTGGTTGTTTGGACACTTGGTGCGTAATATCCTCGTGTGCCACTCGACCTTATTTTATCTAAGCAAAAGTTTACAAAGTAGGACAATCCTCTCTTCTTCTCTCTACTTAAGAAAACTAGCTTTGAGCAAATGAACTCTACAGCCTGTACCAGCCTTGCATGTAGAGATAGTCTTTTCTCTCCTTGGTGTAATTTGCCAATACATTCAAAGTATTGACCCAACTTGTTGGCTGCACGTCTTATGTGCAGAATCCGAAGATTGAAAGGTGCGTAGGGATCGCAGGTCTACACTCGACAAGCCTGGGCGTTGATGGACTCATGCTGCTTTTATGTTTCCGCTGTTATTTGAGCTAGCATAATGCTAAGCAATTTTTGTAATAAATTCATACTCTGGATTCTCCGTGTAATAAAGGCTTTGTGTTTTACATGATATTTCATCGACTGTGAGTGCTAGCTATTAATCCAGGGACTAGCATGTCAATCACAGGGACTTAGGATCCTTATCGATCCGAGGTCACTACAGATGGTATCAGAGCACATCGTTGCCTGTAGGACGTGACCCTAGGATTGGAACCACCTCTAACTTTTGTGCCTTACCCGTTCTTCTACTAAGTTATTTTCTGCACTTCTAGTATCTACTTTCCTCTACTTGTTTAAGTATCTAACCTTCATTCTTCTGACTCAAAGATGACAAGCTTCCTCTACGACACCGTCGCGGACATCGAGCCCCTTCGCTTTGGTGGATGCCTCATGGATCTACTCACACGTTTGGACCTTCCTCTCGCAACAATCCAGGGGAGCACAATGAAGAAACTCCACAAGGACGGCTGTTGGGGAGTCAAGGTCATCCAGCCAGGAAAAGAGCGAGGCAAGAACCCGGAGGAAGACATAGCAATCCACATTGTTAGCGATTCCAAGGAGAAGGCCCTTAGCATTAGCTTGCAACAACTCATTGGACGCCTATGTGGACGCCATCATGAAGCTCTCCAAGGACACTGCGGCGGCCTCTTTGGAAGAAGAGATGAGGAAGGAATTCCCATGGTGTTAACCTTTGAGGAAAGAACTTCTACCAAGCGCCGAACAACACAATATCAAGACTTGGAGTGCCACATCCATGACCTTGAAAAGGGTACCTTCCTCGAGATGTTGAAGAATGACGAGCTATGCGCCCTCATCAAGGCGAAGGAAGAAATGATCAAGCAGCAGGAGGAGGCAATGAAGCTCCAAGAGATAAAATTCCAGGACCAAGAGAAGAAGTTCGCTAACCAAGAAAAGAGGGTGATAAATAAAAACAAGAGAATTAGGGAACTCAAACAGCAGATCGATGGAGATGAAGTGCAAACTGAAGGCCTTTGCAAGATAATCAATGATGTGCGTGCTTCCAAGAGGGACTTGGCAAAGCAACTTGAAGCCGCAATGAAGTCAAGTTTAGTGGAGGAGCTACAAAGCGAGAAGGAGGGACTTCAGGAGCAGCTGGAAGCCACTACCAAGAAGCTACAGGATGAGATAAAGAACCTCCAAGAGAAGCTTGAAGCCACCACAAAGGAGATGGAGTTGTACAAGACAACTCTAGAGCAGGAAGGCTACTCGTTCGAGGACGAGGAAGAGGAAGGCGTGGAAGATGTGTAATAGTTGGACCACCTTTAATTCTATAGTAGAACGGTATTCGCAAATGTAATAAATACCAAGGCAAGTCTGGTTTAGTTAAACTTGGTTGTTTTTTGTGTTAAGCTGTGTTATTATGTCTTGTGTGCCTTGTGTGCTTGGTGTGTTTTCATAAGGGTAGGAGTTTACTACTTAGTCTTTCTGTCTATTTCTTAACTATTTTCTTAAACCCCACAGATGACGCCAAGACGTGCGAACTCCGAAATCCCGCCAGAAATAGCACAACTTTTGGCCACTCAGAACCAGCTGATCGAACTGCTCACTCAGAACATGCAAAACAACAACAACAACCCGCCGCCACCACCACCTCCGCCACCTCCTCAACAGGATCGCTTGACTCGGTTTTTGAGGCTGAACCCACCTACCTTCACTAGCAGCACTAAACCAATCATCGCTGATGACTGGCTGCGTACGATCAACAAGAAGCTAGACACCATGCAAGCTGTCGGAGCCGACAGGGTGCGTTATGCCGCACACCAGCTTGAAGGACCTGCTGCAGAATGGTGGGATAACTACCAAGTCACCCACCCGGATATTGATGCTATCACTTGGGAACAGTTTGAGTTAGGTTTTCACACTCATCATGTGGCTGCTGGTGTCATGACCCTGAAAAGGCGCGAGTTTCGCGACCTACACCAGCTGCACCGTTCTGTCACCGAGTATGGGGAGCTTTTCAATAAGCTAGCCCGTTATGCACCCGATGATGTTTCCACTGATGCCAAGAGACAGGAGGAGTTCTTAAGAGGGCTCAATGATGAGATATCCATTCAGCTTGTGGCTCAGAAATTTGACAACTTTCAGGAACTCCTGGATAGAGCCATTGTGGTTGAATCAAAGAGGAAGAGCATAGAAAACCGCAAGAGGAAATCTAACCCTCACAAACACTCTGTTTCGTACCAGAAGTAGCGCAATTCCTCACCACCACCTTATAACAATAATGGCCACAACTATAACGGTCATAACCATGGTGGCCACAAACACAATGGGCATAAAAACCGCAATGGGAATGGCAGCAATGGAAAGGATCTCAGTGAGGTGACATGCTTTAAGTGCAACAAGACATGGCACTATGCAACCTCTTGCCCCGAGAGGAAGAATGGCAATGGCAATGGCAATGGGAATGGTAATGGACACAACCATGGCAATGGAAACGGGAAGAAGCCAAATCCGTTTGTCAAAGCCACGGTGAATCATGTTTCTATGGAGGATGCTTGTGATGCGCCAGACTCTGTGATTGGTAAGTTCAAACTCAATTCTATTCCCGCAGTTGTTCTTTTTGATACCGGTGCATCGCATTCATTCATATCAAGGGTATTTGTGGATAGAGGCAAGATACCAACGGAGACTATAAACTTTCCTCTAATGGTAAGTTCTCCTGGGGGAGAAATAGTGGCAAACTCCGGTTGCCGGGAATTAGAACTAAGGATTGGGACACACATTTTTCCCACCAGTCTAGTAGTTCTAGAATCATAAGGATTAGACATAATCTTGGGAATGAATTGGATGATCGAATATGAAGGAGTCATAGATTGTGCCAAGAGAACTGTCATGCTCACAACACCGGAAGGGAAGAGGATTCGTATCAAGTCGAATTTCGCACTTAAAGAAGTCATGGTGAACTCTCTTAAGGGGGTTAGCTTGGAGGAGGTACCTATTGTAAATGAATACCCAGATGTCTTCCCAGAGGAATTACAAGGAATGCCACCCGACCGTGATATCGAGTTCCTCATTGACTTGATGCCAGACACGGGGCCGATAGCTAAGAGACCATACAAGATGGATGTGGACGAGTTAAAGGAACTCAAGAAACAGCTTAGGGAACAATTGGACAAGGGGTTCATTCAACCCAGCGCGTCATCTTGGGGAGCACCCGTCCTATTTGTGGAAAAGAAGGATAAGACCAAGAGGCTGGTTGTGGACTACTGCTCGTTGAACGAAGTGACGATTAAGAATAAGTATCCTCTGCCCAACATCAACGACCTGTTTGACTAGCTAAAAGGAGCCAGTGTGTTCTCAAAGATCGATCTACGATCAAGCTATTTTTAGCTGAAGATTCGAGAACAGGATGTGCCCAAAACAGCATTCACCAGAAGATACAGATTGTATGAGTACACCGTGATGTCTTTTGGTCTAACCAATGCCCCAGCATACTTCATGACCATGATGAACAAGGTGTTCATGGAATATTTGGACAAGTTTATCGTGGTATTCATAGATGATATACTTATATACTCTAAGGATGAGAAGGAACATGAGAAACATCTGCGCCTTATCATGGAGAAGCTAAGAGAACACAAGTTGTATGCCAAATTCAGCAAATGCGAGTTCTGGTTAAAGGAAGTGGGATTCCTTGGTCATGTTGTGTCAGCAAAAGGAGTTGCCGTAGATCCTAGTAAGGTAACTTCCGTGATGGAATGGGAGTCACCCAAGAATGTGGGAGATATTAGGAGTTTCTTGGGCCTCGCAGGATATTACCGGAGGTTCATCGAAAACTTTTCCAAGATAGCAAAACCCATGACGGAACTATTAAAGAAGGAAAAGAAATTCCTATGGACCGAGGCATGTGAAGCAAGTTTTCAAGAGTTGAAGAAACGCCTTGTAACGGCACCAGTTCTGTGTCTGCCTGATATCCAGAAGGATTTTCAAGTATATTGTGACGCTTCTCGACAAGGACTTGGAAGTGTATTGATGCAGGATGGGAAAGTGGTATCCTATGCCTCCCGGCAACTTAAGAACCACGAACACAACTACCCCACACATGATTTGGAGCTTGCGTCTGTGGTTCATGCACTCAAGGTATGGAGACACTACCTCATGGGCAAACACTGTGATGTGTTCACAGATCATAAAAGTTTGAAGTACATCTTCACCCAAAAGGAGTTGAATATGAGACAACGAAGATGGCTTGAGCTAATTAAGGATTATGACTTGGATTTACAGTACCACCCCGAAAAGGCAAACGTGGTGGCTGATGCCTTAAGTCGTAAGGTGTATGTGAATGGACTTACCGCAGGGGAACTTCCAGAGGATTTATGCAAGCAATTCGGGGATCTCAGGCTAGAGATAGTCCCGAAAGGACACATAGTGACTATGGAAATAGTGTCCACCTTCCAAGAAAGGATCCAAGAAGCACAAAAGGGGGATAAAGAGTTGGAAGAAATAAGAGTCAGGATAAGTGAAGGAAAGACTAAAGAATTTCGTCTGGACGAACAAGGAACCCTCTGGTATGGGAAGCGTTTGTGCGTTCGCAATGACCCCGATATCAGGAAGATGATTTTACAAGAAGCTCATGATTCGCCATACTCAATTCATCCAGGTAACACAAAGATGTACATGGATGTGAAGGATAGATTCTGGTGGAATAACCTAAAGAGAGATATAGCAGAGTATATTTCTCTGTGTGATGTGTGCAACAGAGTTAAAGCCGAGCATCAGAAACCGGCAGGATTACTTCAACCACTACCTATACCCGACTAGAAGTGGGACAAGGTAGGCATGGATTTCATCACGGGATTGCCCCGGACTCGTTCTGGATTTGATTCTGTCTGGGTAGTGGTGGACCACTTTACCAAGGTGGCTCACTTCATCCCCGTAAATACCACATATACAAGTGCTAAGCTCGCTAAGATATACGTGTCAAGTATTGTAAGCCTACATGGTGTTCCCAAGGGAATTGTGTCAGACAGAGGCACCCAGTTTACTTCAAAGTTTTGGCGACAACTACATGAGTCTCTTGGGACCCGACTAGAATTCAGTACTGCCTTCCACCCTCAAACAGATGGCCAAACAGAAAGGGTGAATCAAATTTTGGAAGATATGTTGAGAGCTTGCGCACTAGACTATGGGTCTAGTTGGGACGATAACCTGCCATATGCTGAGTTCTCATACAACAACAGCTACCAGACAAGTATAAAGATGGCTCCGTTTGAAGTTCTATATGATAGGAAGTGTAGGACTCCATTGCTATGGAATGGAGTTGGTGAACGCAGTCTTTTTGGACCTGACTTGATAAAGGATGCCGAAGAAAAGGTACGATAGATTCAGGATAGGCTAAAGGTAGCCCAATCCCGACAGAAGAGCTACGCTGATTCCAAACGTAGAGATGTGGCTTATGAAATAGGGGACCGTTCGTATCTCCGAGTTTCACCCCTACGTTGAGTTAAGAGGTTCGGAATCAAGGGCAAGTTAGCCCCACGATTCATAGGACCATATAAGGTTCTGGCCCGTAGAGGAGAAGTTGCCTATCAGTTGGAGTTACCGGAAGGACTGATTGTTCATGATGTGTTTCATGTGTCACAACTAAAGAAGTGTCACCCGGAGATGGCTGAAACACCACTAAGAGACACCGTTCCCCTAGATGAGGTTCAATTGGAGAATGACCTAACCTATGAGGAAAAACCCATCAGAATACTGGAAACAGCCGAAAGGGTTACCCGCACCAAGACTATAAGATTCTGCAAGGTACAATGGAACCACCACTCCGAGGACGAAGCTACGTGGGAGCGTGAAGAAGACATGAGGACAGAGCACCCACACCTATTTGCTAGCCAACCCGAATCTCGAGGACGAGATTCTTCTTAAGGGGGGTAGGTTTGTAACATCCCAGATTTTGTATTAGGATGTTATTAGTGTCATGCATTATCCTTGCATCATTGCATCCTACAATTGAGAATTGAAATAAAAATCCTAACACCTAAACCTAGAAAAAACCCTAATAGTGGTTGCCTTATGTAAGCATTATTGTAGAGGTCAAATAATGATCCTTCTAAAAACCTTGTAAAACATTAAACTATGGCCCTATGTTGACCACCTTAATTTTATAAAAATTTAGAAACAATTCTTATCAAGTTTGGTTTTAGTTTGCAAAAGTTATTAAGGTTTACTAAAACAGAAAAAGGAAAAATGTTAAACAAGAAAAAAGAAAGGGCCAGCAAGGCCAGCAGCTAACCTAGCTGGGCCGGCTCGCCAGCCCACCCCACCTCAGCGCCCGCGCAGCAGCAAGCCTGCCCGCGCACGTCGGCCCACTTCTCCCCTCCACCACCGACACCCGGGCCCCACCCGTCGCCCTCCTCCTTTCTTCTCCGACGAGGACAGAGTCCGCATCGACCACGACCTCCCCCGCATCCGTGTCCAGCCAGGACTCCTCCCCCCAGGCTGCTTATAAAAACCAACCGCACGCCTCTCCTCCGTCCCCCAAAACCCTAGAACCCTAGCCTCTCCGATTTTGCGACGTCGAACCACCGCCGCGCTCGGTAAGCCAACAAAGACGGTGACACGGGAACCCCCATCCCCTGATTTCTTCCCCTATCTTGACCTCTCAATCAACATCGTTTACTGATCGCGTTTTCCCCTGTGTACTGCAGCGTGCCACCGCGAATTGCTCGCCGGAGCTACGGAGGAGGAGCAGCCGCCGCCACCGTTCGGGGAAGAGAAGCTCGAATCCGAGGTTACGGGCGGAACCGCGAGGAGGAGACGATCGCCCGAGGCTGCTTCGCCATCACCTAGGAACACCGACGCCGACGTCGACCACCGCATCGCCCGTCGCCACCAGCCGCCACCGCCAGCCGGAGAGGTGAGCCATCCTTGCTCCTAAGCCGTTAGATCCAAGCCGACGGTGAGGATTAGAAGATCGAACAAAGGGGTATCGGCGAATAACAGCGTGCCACGTGGCCGCGCGCGTCAGCACGCACGCGCCAGCGCTGCGTCACCTAGCTGGGGCCTATCAACATCTACCACTTGGCAAGCCCTTTTAAGTGAAGTATTAGATCTGTTTGCAGATTCGAAATAAAACTTGCGAAATTCATATAAAATTGAATTTTTGGCCAAACTTAGCTTATAATATACCGTTGGATTCTTAATTTTGGGTAGAATCCAAATCTGCAATAATATTCCAGGTTTACAGTAATGTTTTAGGTGTAGATTTTAATCACTAGATTGGAGTGTTTATTCTATAGAAAAATAATTAAAATTCTGTTTTAATTGATTCTTGTTGCAATAACCTTGTTTCCATGATGCCTACTAGACAAAATTATACAACCTTGCTTAGGATCATTAGATCTAGCTTGGGGCTAATTAGATGGTTTGATCTCCTTATAATCCTAGGATTTTTTTAGTGACTCTATTAGATCTAAACCCTTGGGAAAATCAATCCTAGTGACACCCTTACACTATCACAACACAAACTTGCTACCTTGATCAATTTAACCAACCTTGCATAAATTACCATGTTGCATGCATGCATGATTTTTCTTGTGTTATGCTTTGAGCAAGTTGTGATCAGATCTATGTTTGTGATTCGTTAGATTGCTCGGAGTGCGCTAAGGAGTGCAATTGTGTAGATTGCTTCTCGGATCAAGGCAAGTTACACCACTTGTTCATAACTTTTGTCCCAGTTTTGATTCTATGCATGTGATCTTCAAAATCTGTAGGATGATCTAGTAGAATTTTCCTTAGTATTATTTTGCAAGTGCAAAGATTTTTTTTAGTATGCCATGAGTAGCTCTATACTTAGTATTTCCATCCTAATAGGTTACCCCTGTTTTTGCTAAGTACTGCTTGCTATGCTATATATACAAAGTACCGTTGGCGGGTTCGAAAGACAAAGAATTTTTCTAAGTATAAAGGTTCTCTAGAGCAAACTTTTCTTCTCAAATCCACTTCAAAATAAAACTAAGTTTTCTTCTGGGCGGAACGGTTGTCGGGTCAACGAGTGAGATTTTGGTGGAGGACGGCCACCCAGGAATCAAAGAAGTCTGCCATGTTTCAGAATTCAGAAGCTTCCAGTGCAACCACAATACATTATGGGCTCTGTCTTGGCCTAGTACTTAGTGGGAAACCTCACCTGGGTACCAACATTTGGAGGTTCTTGGCACGGTTGGATCCGGAAGGTAGAGGGGCTACTTAGGGAAAGCCTCGCCATGGTCTTGTCTGTAAAAGGACTTGATCGTGGATTGTGGGTAAAGTGCACAAACTCTCGAGAGTATTGCAATCTGATCGATCAGCCCTGTTCACGATAACAGAACAACAATGAGCGTCTGAAGGATGGAGCCTCTGAAGGATCTTCCTCTCTTTTTTATCTAAAAACAAAGTTTTGAAACCCCATGGCGTGCGTAATATCGCTAATGGGTGGGAATTTGGGAACTTGGTGTGTAATATACAAGTGACGCTTGGTGCGTAATATCCAAGTGTTTGGTTGTTTGGACACTTGGTGCGTAATATCCTCGTGTGCCACTCGACCTTATTTTATCTAAGCAAAAGTTTACAAAGTAGGACAATCCTCTCTTCTTCTCTCTACTTAAGAAAACTAGCTTTGAGCAAATGAACTCTACAGCCTGTACCAGCCTTGCATGTAGAGATAGTCTTTTCTCTCCTTGGTGTAATTTGCCAATACATTCAAAGTATTGACCCAACTTGTTGGCTGCACGTCTTATGTGCAGAATCCGAAGATTGAAAGGTGCGTAGGGATCGCGGGTCTACACTCGACAAGCCTGGGCGTTGATGGACTCATGCTGCTTTTATGTTTCCGCTGTTATTTGAGCTAGCATAATGCTAAGCAATTTTTGTAATAAATTCATACTCTGGATTCTCCGTGTAATAAAGACTTTGTGTTTTACATGATATTTCATCGACTGTGAGTGCTAGCTATTGATCCAGGGACTAGCATGTCAATCACAGGGACTTAGGATCCTTATCGATCCAAGGTCACTATAAGCAAGCAAACAGTAACAGTGAAAGATGTATCAATGGTAAAGATTGGACCGGGGTCCATAGTTCACTAGAGGTGTTCTCCTTAGATAAACAAACATGGCATGCTGGGTAAACAAATTACAGCAGGGCAATTGACAGGACTGAGCAAGGCATAACAATGCAATACTAGACATAAATATCTTATGGGATTCGATTGGGAAATACAATAAGATACATAGACCGCCATCCAACTGCATCTATGACTAGAAGTCCACCTTTGGGTTATCATCCGATCCCCCTCCAGTATTAAGTTGCAAGCAACAGACAACTGCTTTAAGAAAAGTGTGTAAGGTTAACAATCCACTTGTTCCATGAACAAGATACCGTTGTTTTCTCCCTAGTGGCAACAACACATCTACAACCTTAGAGATATTTGTCACTTCCCTTGATTAAATAGAGGCATGAACCCACTATCGAGCATAAATACCCCCTCTTGGAGTCAACTACTTGGCCAAGATAGCTACTAACAACAGAGAGCATGCAAGATCACAAACAACACAAATATGATAGAATCAATAAGACAAAACCATTAATCAATCTGACATAGTAATCTCAATATCCATCAGATCCACGGAAACACAACATGCATGATTACAAATAGATGAGATCTTGATCATGAACGGAGCTCACAAGATCTAGACATAAAAGCACAAGGAGGAGATACAACCATCTAGCTACTACATGGACCCATAGTCCAAGGTGTAACTACTCATGCTTCATATCAGAGGCTGGCATGATGAAGAAGAAGGACTCCGGGATGATCTCCCCTCCGGCAGGGTGCCAGGAAGAGCTTCAGATCCCCCCGATCTAGGGATGATGGTGGCAGCGGCAACAGATGGTTTCGTGGAATATTGATCGGGTTCTTATGGTTTAGACATCGGGGGCTTCTTATAGGCAAAGAGGGGAGGCTGGGAGGCGGCCAGGGGGCTCACACCCTGCCCAGGCGTGGGCCCACCCTAGGCCGCGCCTGAGGGGGGTGCAGCCGCCATGTGGCGCCCCTCTGTCTCTCCTCTGGACTCCGTGTTCTCCTCGCTGAAATATTGACTTTGGCTTTTGTACCGTCCAATTCCGAGAATATTTCCTCCCTAGATTTTCTGGAACCAAAAATAGCAGAAAACAGGCGACTAGCACTGTGGCAACTTGTTAATAGGTTAGTACCAGAAAATATATACAAAGCACCTCAAAGTGTGGACAAAGCAAAGCAAAGTAGATACTAAACAAGCATGGAACATCAAAAATTATAGATACGTTTCCGACGTACCATGGACACCTCTCCCCACATATCCAGATCAGCATGGGACCCACATCTTGTCCATGTGAGCCAGCCTAACGCTTGTGCCCATGTCGTTTCCTCCCCTTTCTTCTTCTTCTCCGGCCATGGCGACCCATTGTCGATCTTGACTTTGGCCTCCTGTTCGTGCTATCCATAGTATGGTGTCATCCCGTTGACCTGTATGAAGGATGACAATGGCAACCATGCGCAGAGAAGGTTAGATCTTGTACCAAAATGTTCCAATTAGACGGGGGTGCTTGTTGTGAAGATTGCGGCCGGTGAGCTGTTCCGATGATTTAATTGGTTTATCGAGTTAATGTCTCGGCTGCAATCAAGTGAAAGAGTGTTTATAATTAAAACTTAGGGAGATGGATGTATAATAAATAAGAAAATGACACAACTCTTGATCACTTTCAAAACTAAAAAATTATATAACTCTTAATGTACAACAGTGTTTATAATTGACACATCTCGTGAACACTTTCAAATTAAAAAAATTCAACTGTTAATGTAAAAGAGTGTTTATAATTGACACAACTCTTGATTACTTTCAAATAAAAAAATTATACAACTCTTAATATAAAAGAGAGCTTATAATTGACACAACTCTTGAACACTTTCAAATTGAAAAAATTATACAACTCTTAATGTAAAAGAGTGTTTATAATTGAAAAAACTATTGAACAATTTCAAACTATAGCGTCCTGAGAAAATCTTGAGAGTTTACCATTTTTAGACCGTGAAAAGTGATCCCTAAACTTGTGTATACGAAAATTATAAACCTTTGAACACTATGAACTCGTACTTAATACGTGATAATGATGTTCTAAGAAAATCATGAGATATTATCATTTTCATAAAATGTAATGCATAAACTTGCCTATGGCAAAAATTATACACCTTTGAATTCTTTGAAATCGCACTTAATACATGATAATGTTGTGCTAATAAAATCCTGATCATTCATCATTTTCATGGAGTGAAATATAATTAAAATATTATACACCTTTGAACACTTTCCCTTCAAATTATATTCAAAATCATTTATTTAGGGAGTTAAAGTATTGGTGGCACACTCATTATTTTGCATGGATAGAGGGTGCCCCCGACAGATACAGGGGTTATCATATCCGCTAGATCACAGAGGATCAATCAGAGGATCAACTGTTGGTGGGTATGATACACGTGACAACTGTCTCGACCAATCAGAGCGTAGCATCCAAGATGAGCACATGTGAGATTTTGTGACTAAGAGAGAAGGGAAAACTGAGAAGAACTTAAAAACCAAGGTAAAAACTTAGTAGAACTTAAAAACCAAGGGAAAAAATGACAAGGGGTTCGAATAGAAAATAGAAAGGGATTTAAAAAAATGGAAAATTCTTCTTTTATATAAGAAAATACATCTTGGCATTCATCAAACTATTTGCAATTCAAATATATATCAGTTTGACAATTATTGCCTCATCCAGACAAATTTTGTTTTGGGGAGGGACGTTTTGGAAAGAGGCTTGAGTAGAAAGCCATCAACCTTCATAGATAGTAGGTGATTTGAGAATTGGTGATTTAGGTTAAAACTTGATTTATATACATTTCTTATTGTGGCTGGTCACATAATAAGACCCCTAGGTAGATGCCACTATGTTTTGATCTTTTTGAATTTGTTGTGCATAAAATGACTCAATTATCTAGCTAAAACACATTCGTTGACTCTCTGTTGACCAGCCACCAGAGGGTAAAAGTGAGTATATTGCACATGACAGTGTTAGTACTGGAGGGCAAAACTGAGTACAACCAAACTTCTAGTGTTTCACTCGAGGGTATAACCGAGCACAACTAAGTGGCCAAGGATAGACACTAGGGGGAAAACATGACGCATGGTATGCGTCTCGCGGTGCATGGGGTGGTAGAAGACGTGTGTGGCCATGCACGGCGTAGTAGTGTACGTGGTTACGCGGTGCACGATGGTGCAACGAAACATCTCCTTCCTTTGCCTTTATAGAGGTCTCCTCACTCTCACTCATCATTCGCTCACTCACTCACGCAACCATCTCCGCTGTCCCATCACCTTCTGCAAACCCCCAAGAAAACCCCAACCACGCCGGCGATGGAGAAGAACGGCGTGGTGGCCATCGTCACCTCCAAGGCCGCCGGCGAGGAGGCCCCCGTCCCCGTACAGGCCCCCGTCGAGGCACCAAAGGCAGCCACCATCCCCATCCAGACCCTCGTCCCCGCTTCCGCCGTAGCCGCCTGCGAGGAGGCCCCCATCCCCGTACATGTCCCCATCGAGGCATCGAAGGCATCCGCCATCCCTGTCTAGACCTGTATCTTCGCCTCCGCTGTAGCCACCAGCGAGGAGGCCCCCGCCGGTCTCTGGCAGATCCCGCACGACTAGGAACCCTACAAGGAGAACGATTACATCACGCCGGAGAACCCCTTCGATACCATCTTAGCCTACCCATGGTTAGAGGTAACTAGGGTTTTATTCCCTTCCTTTGTTCTTCCCCCATTCCCATCATTGGATGCTAGATCGTGTGTAATTAGGGCTCTGATGTTCGTATTTTCAATCACTGGATGCTAGGTATTTTTACAGTAGCTAATCCTCTTGTGTTAGATCTCTTATTTCGATGAATGCCCCTAGTTGGGAATAGTACTAGCACAAATTTGTAGTTGGGATAAGTATTTGATTTGGTTAGAGATTTGGGGATTGGGGAATAATCAGGGGATCTCAATCGGCTAATTTATGCAAGTAATCAATCCAGATAATCAAGGTATCTCAATCATGTCCTTATTGCACTCTACTATTTTTTCAAACAGGTGGATAGCAGCGACGTCTGCAGCGATGATGAGTCCACGGACACCAAGACTCGTTAGGTGCTGAGGAAGCTGAAGTCCAGCCAGTACAACAACTTCTTAGTCGGCAACGTCTATAGGTTCCCCTTCTGCCCCAGGGGCCTTGCCACCGACTTCAACTCCCTTGTGAGGCATGCCGATGATGTGAAGACCTGCGGCCTGTTAAAGAACATCCACACGTTCAGAGCCAAGCACCAGGCGCTCGGTTTTCACCTCCGTAACCTCCAGAAGGTGGCCGTCGAGGAGGGTCGCATTCCCCCAATCAAGCCCAAGGCGCCCAAGGTCAAGGGACTGGGTATCAAGAAGTGGAGGAAGCGCCACAGGGAGGAGGCAGAGACCCTCCTAGCGGAGGCCATGAGGGGCCACTGATCTTGTGCTGATGCTGCTGCTGTAAAGCAGCTTATTTCATTTTGTTTTCTGTGTTGAACTTGTCCGCTGCTGCGGAGCAGCCTAATTGTCGAACCTTGTTTAAGTACCGTACTATATACCCTATATTAGTTGCTTTATCTACATCTTCTATGTTTATATATCCTATATTAGCTTCATTATCTACATATGCTCTATTTATCTACATATTTATGGTGCTGGTTAGATTTGTTGCTCTAGATTTTCTACCAGATTGGGAAATTACGAGGGCCAAAAGGAACCATAAATAAAGAGAGAAGCTGCTCTAGATTCGCTGCCTTTTTGGGCAAAAATTAACACAACTATTAGCGACATAAGGAGGAAAAGGCGCTCTTAAAAAGGCCAATCATAAAAATAACAAAAAAGAAATCTTCCAATGTAGGCGACAGGGTGCACGTAACTAACAAACATGCCCCACATGGTCCCACACCACATCCCCCAAAACATGTTCCCAACAAGCCGGCCCTACGTAGTCCAACATGGGGGTCCTTCTAGGGACCCGACGGAATGTGACCCCACTTGTCAGTTCGTAACGGGGGGTCCTACTTGTCAGCACCTAACAGCGAGGGTCCACTACGGGACCCGACTGAATGCGGCCCCACTTGTCAGCATGTAACCACGAGGGTCCACTAATAGGACCTGACAGACAGCGAGTTTCAGACCGATGAGAGAGTTTCTGACAAGGAGCTAGAAAAAAGTGAGGAAAGGATAAGAGGCTGGGGAAAAGTGAGTACAACTAATAAACCAGGGGCACGGAAATAGAAATACCTCTGAACAATGTATGGCTGGTATGAAGTGGAAGATAAAATTAAGAAGAATGTGACATTCTTTTGATAGAAGCACTTTGTTCAGCATATAGAGTTGGTAGCTACGAAATGTAGCAACTTCGCATGCATCAAATAAAATTCTATTTGAAAAAAAAGATATCCAACAGGTATAATGTCAAGTAAACGTGTACGAGCTCTGTTATCCACGTTATATCCATAGAAACCACGACATAATATCGCATTGTTGCAATCACAAGTCAACTGAAAATGCAAAGGACTCATAACCAATTGAACCATTTGGTGGATAATATTAAACTAGCAAGATCATCTGATCATCTAAAGATTAAATCGAGTAGACATGAGTCGAAACATATGCATGATGTCTCATGTTTCTTAGTAATAAACAATTGTATTCTCAAAGAAATTGTCATCGTTTAAGTTAAGAAAATCATGACATTGCTTTAAATATGAGCAAACTAAAGAATAAAATTGTCAATAGAATCTATATGTGCCTCAGGTAGAGTAGCTAGTGAGGTAATGAATTAAGCAATAAAACACCAGGTGCACGGTAGACTTTCAGATCATAGTAAGATGATTATAGTACATATATATAGTAACTAAGTATCATATGAAGCTTAATTATGCTTTTTATATCCAGGAAGAATATTGCGTTAATGGGCATCTTGTTCTAATCATTGGCCAACTTATGTGGTGCCAACACTATACAATGTGACTACCTCCAGGGTTCATACAAACTCTTAATAGCAGAAAAATACTACAATAGACTATAAATTATCATAAAAGTGGATATACTTAAATTACCACCACCTAATAATAGTCTAGTTAACGCATAGATATATAGATTGATGGTGAGTCAAATATAGCGAATAATAGAGCATCACCATGATTGAGTGAGATAATTGAATTACAAATCGAGATATTTACATAGCAGAAAAATATAGCATAAAATGGATATACATAAATCACCACCACCAAATCATGGTCTAATTAACGTGTATATAGATAGATAAGTAAAATATAGAAAGAATAGATTAGCGCCATGATCAAGTGAGAATATTGAATTATAATTGAAGGATTCACGTTTGGTTTTTGCCTAGTCTTGTTTAAGGTCAATATTGTTCTAATCATTAGCCAACTCATGTGGTGCCTCATACAAACGAGCATCTGACACTAAGCACATCTCGGTAGAAACAAGTGACTTGCTATTTCTTTTTGTGCAGTCATGTTGGAAGACATCCTGTTGTTAGTTCGTTCGTTGAAGACATCCATCGCATCCACCACTTGGATAGACGATTCATCTACTTTATTGTTGCTCCTCTGCATATAGATTCCAGCCACTCATTAACATAAAACAGGTTTGCATCCAGCAAAAGAAAGAAATAGGTACTAACAAGATTGTAGGAGTGATTCACTCTACGATTCGCTGTGTTCCCTGTGAGAGAAAAAAATATCAGATAGTGGGTGTAGTTATTTACAAAGATCTAGATAGACATTATAGTAAAATCACTTTTGAACAAGTAAAAACATTGCCAACGTGGGAATGATCCCTCCCTTGGTTATACGTTGTTAGGTAGGTGAGACATCCGGTTTATTCATGTTGCAGTGGCGACTCGAAAGTCTGCCCATGTTGGGACTTAAACCCAGGCGGGCTGGCCTCCACACCCAGAGTATCAGCTACCAGGCCAGTGCCTGGTTCTCCACTTGTGAACAAGTAGAGCAAGGAATGGTTGAATATAAACAAACATTTTAATAACATAAAGTTGGACATGGCGACAAAACAGAATGCAGATACAGTCAGTCCTTAGCACGAACAGGATACAAATTACAGTGGAAAATGGTTTTAACTTGTGAAATGGGATTGCATACAAATATGGGAAGTGCCATAAAATTTGCCATGATCTATGGAGCAGGCAGATATTGTATTAACATTAGGATAAACAATATATACATTGCAATGGTATACCTCGTGAACTTATAGAGCAGGGAATGCAAACACATGTGAAGGGACTTAAAATGCCATGAAAAACATAATAGAAGGTAGATACTGCTGCTCCAGAAATTATAATTGAGAAACTTGAATTTATAGAGTAGGGCATGTAGACAACCATATTAAGTGCCTTAAAACATCCCATCTAATACTAAATCTAATCCAAAAACTAAGAACTATAAATTTTTCATAAGTCAGTTGACGCAAAACTCGACCAAGTTTGTAAAACATACAAGGAACATCTACCATGCCAAATCAATACCATTCAATACATCGGGACATGTATTTTAATAGTCACAAATGGTACAAATTAACCATGAATATATTTTATATCTTCCTAGTCAAAGTCATCATTGTTTGACTTTAAAAAGTATATGCCTTCTTTTACGGAACGAATGTAGTATATAATATGAGGCAGCTACTATCGAAGGTTAATTGAAATGAGATAAAAATAATAATGGCATACCTTGCAGAGAGAATACAAAACCAACAAGTTCAATGACATAAAATTTGCGATGAATTACATAAAATAAGGCAGTTACTAACATTGCTTAGTACAAACCAGATTGAAATTAAAATAGCATAAATTCTGAACTTGTAGAGCAGGGAATGTTAACCTACATGTTCAGTGGCTTAAAACTACCAATGAACTCTAAAATTACACGTAGTCAGTGTTGTAGCTACAGACAAAGAAAATGCACATTATGATGACATAACTTGCGAACATGTAGAACATGTAGGCAGCTTTAGATGTTTAGTGAATTAATATTTGCCATGAACTGCATAACAGCAATGAGCTCCAATGATGCTAGTTTTGTACTACCAAAATTGTTTATATATTAAGAGTAATTGTTGGTCAAAGAAAAAACACAGAAAACAAGGACGCCTTATTCCTTTAAATAGAGGGAATAGTTTAACGTCTGGGTTTAACATAGACTACACCAAATTTATTAAGGGAGAGTCGGATATTAATTAAGATAGAATTGAGGTAGGAATTTACCACCAATATGGAAATGCAGTTCACTGTCGCAGGCTTATACCTACTATACTGAAACGAACAAGCAGATCTAGTTTACCTAGGTCATGGCGTCATCAATGCATACACGACATCTTTGCAGGTCACACAAAGGATGCCGAGTGTGCCCAGTAGTGGTGAGTCTCTCTGAAGCAGATAGATCACGACGACATCGGTGAAGCAGATCTCTGGAGTTTGTTGATGGGTCTCACTTGCTTGATAAGATTGCCGCTAGAGGAGATCCAGTGTAGTGGATGGCGGTCCTCGGTGGAGCAGATCTGTTACTACCGATTACAGACTCGAGGCTCTGCTCAAGAGCGTCGGTGAAGAAGATCTGGTGTAGTGGACTATTGAGTCCGTGAAGCAGATGAAATGCAGCGCACACCGGCGTATTAGGTGAAGTAGGTCAGGTGTTGTTGACGAGGGAGTTAGCGAACTAGGTTCAGTAAGGAGGATGTCGGCTGATCTGGTAGACTAGTGAGGAGTATGTGGTATCGTGACGTATGGTTTGCATGCCGGCAAAGTGCGGCGGTGCAGAAGCCGGAGGTGGGATAGGGGGTTTGGGGTGGCATGTGGTCCCGCGAAGTGCGGCGGGGATGTTCCGGTGCGGTGGTTCATGTGATGTAGGTGAGATAGGGGGTTGGGTGGCGTGTAGGGTGGGTTGCAGTGAGGATGTTCCAGTGCGGTGGTGCGGGAGCTGGAGGTGAGATAGGGGGTTGGATGGCGTGTAGGTCGGCGAAGCGCAGCGGGATGCTCCGGTGCGGTGGTGCAGGAATCGGAGGTGATATAGGGGTTAGGGTTTTTCGGAGTGCTATGGGGGAAATGGCGTCGGTGGAAGGTGGACTACCCAGCTTCAGAGTTGTGGGGACCGGGGGGAGAAAAATTACAAAAGTTACCCACGACCCAACATTTTTAGTTAGGCCATTGTCAGGGGTAGAAAAGGAATTTCGTACGGCTAAAACTTGGCGCATGACCACTCAAAATATTTCGATGGAGGTCTGGCTGGAGAAGTTGGCACTCCGAGATTTTGAATTTGTATATACAGTACAAAATATAGAGAAAAATAATAACCTACTCCAAGGACTAGAAAAAATACTAGTTTACTATAATGTTCTAGCCTTTGTAGGTACAGAGTATTTCTGGACCTATTTCTGCACAAATAGAGTTTTTGCATTTGACTTAATTACGTACACACATGTTACCCACTATAAATATAGTACGAACATGAACTAGTAACACTCTGTTATTACACTCGCTGATGGATTAATATCTCTTACATGCATGTGATTGGGCTACTAGAAATTGTTTTTTGTCTATACCTGCGTGCAAGAATACTAGTCTAGCTAATGTACTAGTAGTACCTGAGTACTCCTCATCAGTAACTATAGTTACTTAGTTAGCCTATTATATTGTGCTAAGAGACTTCCATTGTTGTGATGAAACTCCTAAGGCTGGTAAGAGTGGTAACTTGGAGTATGCATATGTTAGCGGGTACATACTACTAGTATTTTGTACGACTAGTATATTGTACACTAGACACATGTTTCATTAAAAAGTGTGATGTGATGTTTCTCTCTTGTAAGTTGCACATGCCTTGCACACGTGTGAGAATCATATAATAGAAGTATGACATATCATTTTTTATATAAAATCATACTAAGTGGTAAGATAAGATGTGTTTTGAGCAGAACGTAATCTAAATGTAAAAGGAGAGAGTACAACTGCTTCCGTACAAAAATGTACAGTAAATTGCGTTCCTAAAACTAATCCGTAAATATTCCATAGGAGTACGTGGGCAGGGCCGGGGGAAACTGCATACCCTTCTTTTTCACAATCGCTCATGCATGCATCTCCCAATGTTCCTAGCGATTCCTTTCATCTTCTCGATCCCATTCATTTTCTATCATTTTCCTCACCCAGCCAAACCTCTGCAATACAAAATAAGACGCCAATCATCGTCCATGGCGTCGCCGTTCGACAAGCTGTACTCCTTCCTAGAACCCCGCAACACCACCATACTACGGGTGGCGTATACCAAAAAAGCGTTGGCGGTGAACAATTACATCGAGAAAATCCAACCGCTCCTGGAAGAAGCGGACGATAAGATTGTTCGCATCGACGTCGAGTACACCAACGAGCAAACATCGATGCAGAAGGCTAACATTGTCCAGCTATGTGTGGAGACAGATTGCCTTGTCTACCAAATCTTCCAGGCCAACAAGCCATGCTCCAAGCTAGCAGAGTTCCTCGCGGACCCTAACATTTCCTTTGTCGGTGTTGACATCAGAAACGACAGTATCATGCTCATGCATTCTCTAGTTCCAGTGACGAACTTCGTAGACATCCAGAAGAGGTGGAAGCCTGCCGGCTCAACGGATAAGAATGATTCATTGGCTGACTACGTTGTGGCCCTCATAGACAGCTGTTAAAATGCCATTAAGGAGACAAAGAAGGATGTGGACCACAAGTAGTAGGAGCACATCCCCTGACCAAAGAGCAGATCCAGTATGCAAGCCTCGATGCCTACACAACATACGAGGTATAAAGGCAGATAGTGAAGTTCGAGCGGGGTTAACAAACTCTCGAAATGTTCAACAAAAAGAAACATATAAAGAAGAAGGGAAAGATCAAGTAGACCAAAGAAGAAGTTTCAGAATGGTACACCATCGTCTTCTTTGCATGGGCTAAGGACCGTTGTGTCTAACGTGCAAATTGTCAATACAAACACAGCGCCGTCCTGCGCCTCGACAAGGATGAGCCGGCGGGACGCCTCATCCGCCAGTGGTACCGGCTCCTAGAACGCTTTGTTGGCTGCATACTGGATCTTATGCACTAGGATTGTGTGGACCACTGCGACATGGGCGACAAGCACTCGCAGCGGGGCGGCAAAGTCGCAACCGGTCTCCGTGCAAGTGCAGGAGGCGTACCGAGACATGATTTCGTGCTGGTGTAGTTTGTAGTAGGGCAGCAAGCTGCCGCAGCCTTTGTAGGTGCACTCGACCATAGCCGCTGATAGGACGGCGTCCATGGCGGGCTCGTGGATGAATCCGCTGCTAGGGTACTCGCACTTCTTGCAAGAGGTGATCTTGTGGACGCGGCTGTGGCAGATTAGATGAATATCCACGCACTGGAGAAATGGAAGTGTTGAGGATATGCTATATGGGTATCCTCAAAGCATGTCTCTTATCCGGATAACCCGGGTGGCCCAAAGTTGGTAGCATGGCCAATGGCCTGCTGGGCGGAGCAGTTAGATGGATCCAGAAGGGAGGCCCATGCTGGATAAAGGAAGGCTACAGAGGAGTCACCGATGTACCCGGAGCCTTGGAGTGCAAAACACGTTAGACTGATTGTATACTGTGTAGGACTCTATAACCTGTCCGGCTAGGACTTTTCCCTATAACCCTCGGATTGGCGACTATATAAGTCGGGCCTGTGGGAGACTTTAGGGCAGAACATAACTCATACCTCGCACAGCGAACCGATCCCTATAACTCGGCGTATTGCCATTATAGTGATTTATAGCAGGAGTAGGATTCCGCCACCGTTGTGGGATCTGAACCTGGGTAAGCTTTGTTACCTCGTACCCGTCAACCGTCCACCTTCCCCCACGCCTCTAAACACGCACTATGAGGACCGATACATGGCGTACTCGTCGGCAATACCATGACAGTTGGCGCCCACCGTGGGGCAAGAGGCGCTTCAGGATCTTCAGCTGGCGAGGACCAAGATCTTCACGGGAATCGGCGAAACCGTAGCCATCGGTCACGTTCTCTTCCCCAGCAACGTTCCGATTGCCCCCCCCCCTCCGAAGAGTTCTAGATCCTGACGAAGATGAACCCTACGCGGTGCTCGATCGTCCCCATCGGAGATATCCATGTCTTCATCGCAGAAACCGACTCGGGCACTAGTTCCCTGGGAGTCGGAGGAGCATCAAGACCCGCATGGACTGCCTATTGGTAGGACACGTTCATGGAAGGATCAATGTCGGATCTCTCCTCGGAGTTTGCTGGTAAAGATCGGAAAAATTCAAGGCCCACCCAAATCACCCCTGTGCAGGATATAATGGTGGAAGATCGCTGCAAGTCCGCCGGCTTCTCCCGTGCGTCTGGACAGCAGAGATCCAAGTTCGTCGGAGTGGTAACCATCTTCGATCTGGCGCGTTGCGTTCAGAGAGAGGGAGAAAACCCCCCCGATTACCTTGCCAGGTGGCTCCGTATACGGGCCAACCTGGCTCATTACCCTAATGATGATGCTATGTATCACTTTGTGGAAGGATTGGACCAAGGTACGCTTCTCTGGCATACGCTAAGGCGGCATCAGGCTTCAGGACGCCTCACTTTCGAAAGCATGGTGAACACCATCAACAGCTACGTGGAGGATGAGGAGGAAGCTCAGGCAGAAATTGCGCTCATTGGCGGAGCCCCTTCGCGTCAGCCACTTCCACCTCCGCCTCCGGTCGTCGTCGCCGCGGCTGCTGCACCTCCACCCCCCGCCATCGAGGAAGCCCCGACACCCTCCAACTCCGTGCTTGACGCGCTCTACGCTGACATCAGCACAGATTCACAGGAGATAGACTTCAGCCCGGAGGAGCTAGACTCTGCCATGCAGGAGATGGAGGAGGATTACAAGCGCGACGAGCAGGACAACAACGCCGTCACGTCCCGAGAGGTTTTCGTCACCATTGGGACGGTGATGGATGAAGATCAACCTGGACGATCTCTGCCTACAACGCTGGACAAGGGGAAGGGACCACCTGTTGCTGCCGACCATGATCGCGCAAAGGTGATGCCCCCTCCGCCTAACCCAGTACAGTAGCCGCAGGAACTCATCACCGGTCCGAGCAACAACAACACCGCAAACCCGCCGCCTCCAGCATCTCCATCTGCTGCTGCCCAAGTCACTCCAGCTGATAGAGTGATGTACGGCAATCTCCTCGTAGAGCCCATGACCGTGGCTCATATTCGCAATGTAGTCCATCTTGACAAGAAGCGCCAGCAGCTGCTCGAGGAAGCGCAGGCCATCACGGAGAAATGCGCCAAGCTAGATCGAGATCTGGCCAATGCGTAGAAGTAAATAGAGAAAGCTAGAGCAATGGAGGTCGAGTACAAGACTCTGCTATAGCAGCAGAAGGCTAAGAAAGCTCTGGCTCGCGTCATCAACGATCCTGGTGTACGGCGAAACCTAGGATGGTCTCTCTCGAAGCCGGCACAGGCCAAGCCATACATTGACAGTGAAGGCAGGCAAGTGATGCCCACTCCCCTTCTCAACATCGCCGTCACCAAGACCCTTCTGGAGCAGGATAGATCACTGGCAGCTATGGACCAGGTCTATGACCTAGTGGCCAAGGCGGTGAAACAGCAGGAAAAGGCCACCTCTCAGAGGCTTGAGTCTGACCCTACGTCCTGCCAGTCTAGCCAGCATAAGACGCCAAGGGACAGATCTTCTCATGATGTCGGGTCACAGAGGGTTCGTCAGAACAAAGACGGAGGGATGCGCGCAACAGGAATGAAGTTATCCCCATATCATCCGACCACAGAGGCAAGGCTCAACCTCGTCGGCCATCTCCATCGCCCCGCTCTCCCCGACATCGCGAAGACACCAAGGGTCACCGTCCTACAGATATGCCTCCGCCACGGAGGAGTGACATCGTCATCCGCGACAACACGAAGCAGACCCGTCATGGCGGAGAGCGCAACGAAGGACACAAGAGCAGGTCGCGCCATGACCCTCTACGTCCAACAAGCAACCGAGACAAGCGTGAGGCATCGCAGGAAGGCAATAGCAAGAAGGCTAACCCACCGCCACCTCCGCCTCTGTTGTCACCCAGCAGCCATCATGGTGGAGGAGGCCCCCGTCATTCACGAAGCCCATCCCCTGATGGAAAGAAGAAGAAAAGAAGCCCGAAGCTATACAATGCATGTTCACGGCTAGACAAGATCCACGAGGCCCGGGAAGGACCATACCTGGGACCATGTTGCTTTGGACCTGTGATACAGTCCGCAACTTACCCCAAAGGTTTCCGGATTGACAAGACCATCAATCCCTATGATGGCACCGCCAAGCCAGCTACATGGTTGCAGGACTACGGTAACGCGGTGGAGATTGCTGGCGGTAACCCCAACGTCGCCGTCAAGTACCTCCCACTAATGTTGGCGGGAACGGCCCAGCAATGGTTTGATGACTTGCCGGAGAGATCCATCTGCAATTGGTTGGACATGCAAGAAGCGTTCACCAAGAACTTTGAGGGTACGTACAAACGTCCCTATACTATTGGCAATCTACAGCGGTGTGTGCAGGAGAAAGACGAGACATCTCGTGCCTACCTCTCTCGCTGGCTGGATATGAAGAATTCCTGCGCAGGAGTGCATGCTCAGACTGCCATGGACGCCTTCATTGATGGGTTGGAAAGGGGAACGTTGCTTCGACATAAGTTGAAGCGCCTGCAGGACAATCATCAGCTAGATTTCAACCAGATGATTCAGTTGGCCAGTGAGTTCGCGGCTCCCTGTCGGCAATGGCCATTACAACTCAAGCTCGGAGGAACAGCAGCACCAAGCGGAAGACCCCGGCAGAAGAAAAGCAAACCTCCGACATGGTCGCTATGACCTTTGTAGGGCGGGGTGATGGCGGACAGCGTGGCCGAGGACATGGAGCTGGTCGTGGGCAGCAGCGAGGCAGTGAAACTACCTCGGCAGCGCTCCATGTTCCCCAAACCTATGAATAGTATCGTGATATATCGTTCCTCGTACACCTCGACGCCAACAGCAAGGCCACCCACACCAATCCCCATTGCAAGTTCGTCAACGATCTCAAGGAGGACCCGGAGTCCGGCTACAAGCAAAGTCGGAAGAACAGACCGCGAGGCAAGGGCAAGGGGAAGAAGAAGGAAGAGGAGTCCAAGGATTCAAGTGACATGGATGAGGATGTTGACCCCAAGCACGCTGCCAAGAGCGATGGCAAGGGCAAGAACCCCTTCAAGAAGAAGGCGGTCGTTTTCCACACTTTCCTTGGCACCCCCACTGTCCAACAACAGAAGACCTCTATGAGGATACTGACGGCCACTCTACCTCCAGTTCCCCAATACCTGCGCTGGTCGGAGATTCCAATTACTTGGGACAGGAAGGATCACCCAGACCTCATCCCTACGGATAACCAGTACGCCAAGGTCATCAACCCCCTAATTGACGGTAATGAGTTCACCAAATGTATGGTGGATAGTGGAAGCAGCATCAACATCATGTACCTGGATACACTGCACAAGATGAACTTGATGGAGGCAAACATAAGGCGGACCAGCACCATATTCCACGGCGTAGTTCCTGGTCGGGAGGCTCGGTCCCTTGGGTGCATCACACTTCGGGTCGCTTTTGGCGATGTAAATAATTACCGCCAAGAACGCATGACCTTTGAGGTGGTCCCCTTCAAGAGCATGTACCATGTCATATTCGGCCGCGACATCTTCCACGCCTTCATGGCCAAGCCATGCTTCGTCTACAACAAGCTCAGGATACCCGGACCAAACGGTATCATCACCGTATCCGAAAGCTTTACCAAGGCAAGGGACTGTGATATTGGAGAAGCAGCCTTTGCGGAAGCTGTACTCTACAGCAAAGAATTCATGGAGATCCAGAGCAAGGTCGATTCCTTGGAGATGCCGGTGTCGAAGAAGCAGATTTCTAACTCCGACCCAACTTTCAATGCCTCCATCGATACCAAGCCAGTGGAACTTGTAGTAGGCGTTGCCTCCAAGGCCACCGCCATTGGGACGAACTTGGATCCCAAATAGGAAAGCACGCTCGTCGAGTTCCTCCGTGAGAATAGCTTGAATATTGACCCAAAAAGCAAACCGGTGAAACAACCTCTACGACGCTTTGGAGATGAGAAGAGATGCGCCATAGGCAAGGAGATAGCTAGGTTACTTAAGGCTAGTATTATCCGAGAAGTCCTTCACACCCGATGGGTGGACAATCCTATACTTGTCCCCAAAAAGGGAACCAAAGAATTAAGAATGTGCGTTGATTACACTGGCTTGAACAAAGCATGTCCCAAAGATCCGTTTGCATTGCCTCGCATTGACCAATTCATTGACTCGACGGCTGGATCGGAGATTTTGTGTTTTCTCGATGCATACTTAGGATACCACCAAATTAAGATGAGGAAGTCGGACCAATTGGCCACTTCATTCACCACATCTTACGACAGTTTTGCTATGTCACGATGCCCTTTAGGATGAAAAACGCAGGTGCTACGTACCAGCGGACAATGCAGCATTGCCTACACGATCAAATTGGTCAGAATGTTCACGTCTATGTGGATGATATAGCGGTGATGTCTAAAAAGTCAAACAACTTAATCTCCGACTTAAAAGAAACCTTTGATAATCTCCGGAAATACAACATGATGCTTAACCCTAAGAAATGCGTCTTCGGGGTTCTAGCTGGCAAATTGTTGGGCTTCATCATTTCCCAGTGTGGAATCGAGGAGAACCCAGAGAAAATCAAGGTCATCCTAAACATAAACCGTCTGACATGCCTGAAGGACATACAACGGCTAACAGGTTGCATTGCAGCAGTTAGTCGGTTCGTCAGCCGACTTGGACAGAAGGCTCTGTCGCTATAAAAGTTGTTGAAGAAGGTAGACAAATTTACATGGACAGATGAAGCAGATACAACACTGAAGCAACTAAAGGAGACATTATCCTCGGCGCCTATCCTTGCAACACCTGAGCCCGGGGAGCCTATGTTAATCTACATGGTGGCCACCAACCGGGTAATCAGCATCATCGTCGTGGTAGAGCGGAAGGAACCAGGGCATGAGTACGGAGTTCAACAACCAGTTTCTATGTAAGTGAGGTCTTGACGGAGTCCAAGCAGCATTACCCGCACTACCAGAAGATAGCTTATGGAGTGTTCCTTGCTTCTCGGAAGCTAAGGCACTACTTCCAGGAGCACCCTATCACAGTGGTGAGCAAGGGTCCACTGTCCAACCTCATCAATAACAGCGACGCTACAGGAAGGGTCGCGAAGTGGGGCATTGAACTTGCCACCTTCGAGATCACCTACAAGAGATGCGAAGCTATCAAGTCACAAGCCTTGGCAGATTTCATCATAGATTGGACGGAGATGCCAGATGCTACCCCAATGCCAGAGCCAGAATATTGGGTGATGCAATTTGACGGATCAAAGCTACTCAATGGCTCGGTGGCTGGTGTACTGCTACAATCACAAACCGAGGAAAATCTATACTACGTTCTGCAAATCCACTTCGAGGCTACGAACAACATGGCGGAGTATGAAGCACTCATTCACGGACTACGCGTAGCCAAGGATATTGACATCAAGCGCATAGTTTGTTGTGGAGATTCTGACTTGGTTGCCCAACAGGTGGCTAGCACCAAGAACGCGCGGAACCCTGTGATGGTGGCATATCGAGACGAAGTGGACGAGATAGCCAAGAGCTTCTTGTCCTACGAAGTCAAGTATGTACCTAGGGAGCAAAACGAGGCGGCTGATCTACTGTCTAAGCTTGGATCAGGGCGCAAGCGAATTTTGCCTGGCGTTTTCCTGGAGCATCTACGGACACCATCCATGAAGAGAGCAGACATCGACAACCCGGATAGAGTTGACTCTTTCGTTCACACAGTGACAAAAGTCCCTCCGTCTTGGACACAACCGTTCATGGAATATCTCGTACACGGAACTTTTCCCAACGACAAAGTCGAAAGACGGCAAATAGTACATCGAGCAAAGGGCTATACCATAATCAATGGACAGCTCTACAAAATAAGCACCAATGGTGTATACCTTAAGTGTGTTTCCCAGCAAGAAGGTATTGAAATCCTACATGAGATCCATCTCGAAGATTGCGGGAATCACACCGCTTCTATATCTTTGGTCTCCAAAGCCTTTCGGCGAGGATTCTACTGGCTGTCCGCGAAGGCGGACGCCGACAAGCTGGTTGAGACATGCATGGGATGCCAGTATTATGCCCGACAACCCCATGTTCCAGCTAAAGAACTGCGAACAATACCAATAACTTGGCCGTTTGCAGTCTGGGGGCTAGACATGGCTGGGCCATTATAGACGGCACCATGTGGATTTACGCATCTGCTAGTAGAAGTTGACAAATTCACCAAATGGATAGAAGCTAAACCCATTAGAAAGCTTGATGGGGCAACTACCCTTAGGTTTGTCCGGGATCTAGTGGTGACATTTGGTCTCCCACATAGCATTATCACCGACAACGGCAGCAACTTGTCACTCGAATAAGTGGAAGCTTATTGTTGGGACAAGGGCATCTGACTAGACCTAGCGTATGTGGCACACCCACAGTCTAGCCAAGTTAAGCGAGGCAATGGATTAATTCTGCAGGGAATCAAGCCACGTCTTGAGGCACCGCTACATAGAGCAGCTGGAGCCTAGGCGGAGGAATTACCATCTGTGCTGTGGAGTTTACGAACTACACCTAACAGATTCACCGGCTACACCCCTTACTTCATGGTATATGGAGCAGAAGCCATCCTGCCTTCCGACATCCTTCACGATGCACCAATAGTTGCCGCCTATGACAAAGATGACGCTGAAGAATCCATACGCCTAGATGTGGACCTTCTCGAGGAAGAGCGCATTTTGGCATGCCAAAGATCTGCCATCTACAAGCAGAAGCTAAGTAGCTACCATAGTCGTCGCGTACGGCATCACTCGTTTAAAGAGGGAGATCTGGTGCTCCGACTTAAGCAGAAAAAGACACACAAATTATCCCCACCATGGTAAGGACCATTCATCATAAGCAAGGCGCTACTCAATGGGTCTTACTACCTTGTTGACAATCGTGAACTCAAGGATAGACCCAGCAAAGATCATAAGCGTAAGCGACGTGACCCGGATGATGACTACCAGGAGCTTGATCGGCCATGGAGCATAGCACAGCTACGTCCTTTTCACACTTAGCATACTTTTTTTATCTACTATGTACCTCTTATATGATCAAATGAAATAAAGCTCTCTAGTTCACTCATATTTCTGAGTCTTTTACCTCCTTTATTGTTCATTTTTGGATCATGTAAAACCTTTTATGCGCAAGTTTGCATTTGCACTTGTGAAAATTCCGCCTACGAGCGTTAGCTTAAATTTTCTGGTGTACACGTTCTTTGTTGTTTTTATGTGGATTCTGGAGTAGTGACTTTTGGCACTTGTTGTCGCCAATTTTGTGCTTAGGTTTTTTACGGTGCCATTAGGAATCATCACCTGAGCGCATGGTTCCGACTATGAGTCTTCCGACTCACGAAAGGTCAAGCATAAAAACCAGAGTAATGGATAAGCCAGCACTTGCTTAAAAAATAATTACATGCTAGAACCAATGCTTAAGTAGCATGAAATTACACCTATTGTTTTTCCTCCTTAAGTTAACAAGTAGTTTTTTCCGCATACAAATTCCAGAGGAACAAATATTACATATTTTTTCATTCGTCTAGCACAGGAGACTTGGAAGAAGCATCATCAGCAGGAGGAGATCCATCTTCCTCGAAGTTGGCGGTCTTGAGGGACTCGGAGGAGCTTTGCTGGTCGCCGTCAATGGTATCTAAGGGCACGAAGACATTGTGGTCGACCAACTCGGCAATCCTTGTGTCATAACCCGCGAGAGATGCCCAGATAGCCTTATAGTCAATCTTCTGGCCATCATCATCTATGTCGGGAAGACCCGAGGTTACCATGTTGATGTTGGTGTCTTCGTAATGCGCCTTGACCATCGATAGTGCCATCCTTGCACCAGCCCATTTACATGAAGCTTTCCAGCTTAAGATACGCTCGGGGGTTTGCCGCAGGATCTCCGAGAACTTCATCACGGAATCCTCCGCTTTGATGTTGATCTGGAGGGGCTTGGCAATCTCCTTGGCTTGCCTGATGGCGGTGCTCATAAAGTTGCTAGTGAGGACCATGCATTCCTTAGGCGGAGGAGGCGATTGGGTTAATCCAATAGGAGTTGCAATTCCGACAAGGGAGCACATGAGTTCAATAGCACAAAAATTCAAAGTACCTGACTTACAGAATTACAAGATGGAGAATTACGTACCAAAGATGCTCGCCTCGGCCTGCTGGAGAGTTTCTGCCATGGAGTCCCATTCTTGTCGGAGGATTTTATATGCTTCAAGATTGCGCTGATTTTGCTCATCGGCAGCCTTCTTCTTCTCTTTCAGCATCGCAATCTCCTCCTTCAAACGGTTCATCTCCATGTTGGTGGATTCCTGTAGGACCTTCATGGAGTCCTCATCATCTTCAGCATATCCTTTCTCTCCTGCTTAAGGATCTTGTTTTTGCTATCCAGCAACTCAATGTGCTTGGATTTCTCAACAATGTCCTTGGCCTTGGAAATGGCTTCTGCAAGTCAGAGAAAAAACAGTACACAGTGAGTAGTCGAACAGTGCTGCTCACAAGACCAAGTCCAATTATGAAAACGAAGGGAAAAACAGACTCTTGCTCTTGGTGACTTGTTCCTTCAAGAAGGCATTTTTACCCTTTTCAGCTTCCAACTCCGCACGCATCTTGTGGAACTTCTCATTGGCGACGCCTCTCCGAGCATTCTCATTCTGTGGAAAGAAGATTTACAAGTTGTTTAGTCTACTTGGAGCATCTAGCCAGATAACTATCCACCTAGAGGCTTGGGGGCTATAGTGAGAGTTTTAAACTTGGCAATATGCTTTAGTCTTTCTTTAAGAATCTAGTCGGAACTCATTCAGTTTTCAACTAGAAGCTTGGGGGCTACGGTATAAAGTTTTTTACTCATTCATATGCTTAGTCTTCCTTTAAGCATCTAGTCGAAACTAATTCAGTTACAACTAGAGGCTTGGGGGCTACAGTATCAAAATTTACAAACACTACGCATTCTACTCTAAAAGTATCTAGTCAGAATAATTCGTTCAAACTAAATACTTGGGGGCTACAGTAAGAAGTTTTCTAGATTAGTCACTCTTAGAGCATTCATATGCAAAGACTTATGGTTTTCCGTCTAAATCCTCGGGGGATACAGTGGGATGCTCATATGAAATGCAAAAGGCAAATAAAACTTACAAGTGCGATGATCTTGAGGTTGGTAGCACTCTCAGTAAACAACTTGCTGAAGGAAAGAGTGTTTCCTCACAAGATATCTGCTTGTCGGAGGAGCTTCTCAAGACCGCAGGTTGGACATGTTGGCGCTGCACCAAGAACCAGAGTGGAGCTACTCGGCGTAAGTGTCGGGTAGACTATCTTTGGGAACTCTGTGGATACCCTGGGTGCAGAGGTGCCGCCTTCAATTGACGTTCCACCGACCACCACCGCCTTGCCGCTACCGATGGCATCCTTAGCCAGAGCTTCAGCCATTCTAGTTGTGGTGCTTTCTTGCATCGCCTGTTCGCCGGCAACGACGAGATCCATGGAGGCAGCTGAGTCCACTTCCATGGCGGAAGGGCCAGATGCATCCTTAGCCGGAGAGCTTGTCGGAGCAGGTGTAGGCTGAACGCTGGGAGTGACAGGGGCGATGGCGGTAGATGCATCGTGTAGCATCCCAATTGTCTAACAATTGCAATGCTACTAGCCTAGTCTATATAATGGCTACTTCTTATATATAATTGTTGCATCATCATTATATCATGCTCATGTCATCATGCCACCTTGCATTTGAGCATCATATAAAACCCCTTTTGTTTGGTTCTTATCTCATATGCATTGTTAATTGTATTTGCCTCTTGATATTGTATTTGGTTCTTGATATATTGTTTAATGCCCAAGTTGAGTTGGGGGCATATCTCTTATTAACTCCACCACCTTATAATTCCACCATCCAACCAAATATGAGCTTTGCACTTTATTTGGGTTTTACCTCTAGCTCATGTGGGTTGGGATGGATCCAATTCTATTTCCACATGCTCTCATCTTAGCATCATGTTGTTTTCACATTATTGATATATGAGAGTCACATGGCCACCTTTGCATGCTTTGTGAGTGGAACCCTTTTTCCTAGCTCCCATATGGATTATTATGGATTTATGCTCATGTTGGGATATTTTTGGGACTAGTAAGCATCTAGTGGAATATACACACTAGTAATTCCCAATTATATTCAAATGTGATCATTTCCATCTACTCCACTTGGAGCTTTCTTTTAAATTCTTTTGCTTAGGCCTTACTCCACATTTTGGAATGCATAAGAATAATGCCATGTAAATAATCTTGTTTTCGCAAAAATAAGCATGGTATTAATTATTTATGCATGGCCCATGCAAGTACCACCTTTTGCTTGTCCTTTGGATTTTATTTCGATTTTGAGTGGATCTTCCCCCCATATCTCTCTCTACCCTCTTATGCTTGATCTTGCTTGATGCATGCAAGCATCTAACCCTAAAACCTACATCTACCTCCATCCATCCCCTCACCACCTTTTTATCTTACCCTCTCTTTTCTTGTCTAGATCTTGTTGAGCTTGACTTGTTCTAGCTTGGTCTTGTCAAAAGAAAGCCACCCCATCTTGTCTCTCTCTCTAAACCCTAAACCATACCACTCATCTCTCCTATCACCTCATCTAAACCTAAAACCCCCTCTCTCTTCACCCTCTCCATCTAACCCTAGTTTGACCACCCCTTCTCTCTAGCTAGCCGAGACCACCCCTACCCTAACCCTAGACCAAACTACCCCAGCCCGAGCTACCCCTTCCCCTCTTCCTCTCTTGGCTTCCCCCTCTCTCCCTACCAGGCAGGCTCCACCACATCACCCCTCACCTTTTTCTTTGGCTTCAAGACAAGGAGAAAAGAAGGGAGAGAAGCACCTACCCGATCAACCTCCTCCCTCACCTTTTTCAAAAGCCACCACCACCCCATGTGCCCTCCCCTCTCTCCCTTATCACCTCAGCCACCCCAGGAACCCCATGGCAAGATCTGGACGCCAGGCACCCCGCCTTCCTCCCACCTTCCCCCCAGGAATAGCCATGGCCTTCCCATGCCGAACCCCAAAACCCTAGACCCGTCTACCTCCTGGCCTCGTCGGTCTGAAGCTCCCCAAGACGGTCCAGGCGCACCAGGGGCGGCCTCTGCTTCCTCTTCGACGCCTAGGCTGCGGGGTAGTACCAGGATCTCGCCGGAGCAGCCTAGCGCCGCCGTGCTCCGCCGCAGCCCGAGCCCAACATCCCCGAGCCCGCCGCCAGATCCCCTCCACCTCAGCGCCAACGACCACGCCGGCGTCACCGCGGTGAGTCCCCGCATCCCCTAGACATCCCCTTCTCCTCTCTAGCTCGCCGTAGCTCCGCCGCCTTCCGTCGAGCGCTCTGCGCGCGCGCCGCGCGTCGCGCTCTGGCGGCAGTAGCTGCAGCAGCATCTGACCCGCCTCTGTTCCTTGCCGTGCCCCGCGCGTTGTAGCCCTCCTCCGGTGATGCCGCCTGTAGGAAAGATGTAACCCTAGGTCCCCTCGTCGTTTTTCGTTTTTGCGGCTCGGCGAAATCCGCCGTCGTTTGGTCGCCATCGTCGCCCAAACTCCGACCGGTTTCCCGTTCTCTGCAGATCGGCGAGCAGCGGCAGTCCGTCGTCGGCGTCGTCGTTTTTGCAGGAAACCCCCTCCCGTTTTTCCCGCCTAAACCCGCAGCCCACGACCCCACCTACCAGGCTCTGTGTTTTCGTTGCAAAAAGACCCCCGGGAAAACCGGACCACCACGGACAGACCCTCCCCCGCGCCGGGGATCGCCCACGTGTCAGCGCCCGATAGCCCGCGCGCGTGCTGTGGCCCTGCCGCTTGGAGGCCCACCAGTCAGCTTCTGTGGCTGGGTTTCCCCTCGGTGAGAAAAGCCCGCGTGGACCACGTCGGCCAGCCTGTTGCTGAGTCAGCACCTGGCCCCACTCGTCAGTGACCGTGGCTAGTTCTGTCTGAGTAACAAAAGGTTTTTCTGTATCTCTATTTTAACTTAAATCTTTTGCAAATTAATTCAAATTCAAATTTAATTCTGTTTTCAAATAACTTTTAAAATATAAATCCAAATAATACAAATAATATATGTTTTGAAATCAGAAAAATGTGAGGAATTCAATTATGCCATTCAAAATATATTTTGAACATTTAAAATTTCAAGTTGATTAAAATTACAATAAAATGCCCTTATGCCTTAAATATTTAATAACTTTTGTTTTATAACTCCAAATTTAACAAATAATATGTCTAAAATGATTAGCTCGACGAGACCTTTCTGTTTATGCATTCCTTGTTCTGTTTTGCAGCATGCATCATATAAATATAATGTGTACAGCAACTAATATGAGGATAAAATGGGGCCAAAACTTAATAAATGATTTATTATTGTATTCCACACCTCACCCATGCCATGCTACTTTATTGCCATGAAAATTGTGCATCATTCATCATGGCATGATTGTTTGCTTGCCGCATTTTATTCATATGCTTGTGCACTTTATTTATGTTGGCCCTTGTTTGTTTGGTTCTTCTTCGAATAGACGCTGAGCAGGGGATATATCATGAAACCCAGGAGCACCACCCAGATCCATCCCTCACTTCAACTGAGCTGCCAGGCAAGCACTACCACATGCTTGCATACATATAGTACCTACTGCCTCTATCTTATTCTTGCATCATTGAGTCGCGATTGCATTAATCTGAATCCCAAGTATTGCATAGCCTTTACTTTTAAACCCCACCGAAGCTTGTTCCTCCATCCCATGAGCCATTACTACAGGAGTTGTTTGAGCCATGCGAGTCGTAGAACAGCATGTGTAGGGTATGTGAGTGTCTGATGGATAACGAGGTACCTAAACAACTTAACCTGAGTAGTAGTGGGATAACTAATGAAAGTGGCATCAGTGAGCCATATTCGCTATTTGGTTTTTCAGGCTCACTTGTGTCCCGTAGGACCCTGAGTACTTGATTCCTGTTCCTTGAATATTCGCGCTATCCACATCCGGGAGGCTTATGAACCCCCCTGAGCCAGAGCTTAATTCATTCTTATTTCTTGGGGCCACAAACTAGTTTGAGGTTTTATTTACTATCCTGTACTTATGCCATGCTTTACTGCTTTATTTAAATTGTGCGAGGTACTGCACACTGTACTGTTTAGGAAAGCGGAGTGTTTTCGCGGTATCGACAAGCCCAGTCACGTTTTCGGGTTCCCAGCCGTTTACAGCCATTGGCGCAAACCTTGAGTCCGTCTCGGAGTCGGCCAACTTCGTCGCGGGTAGCTTAATGGGGTGGCCCCCTGAAATATTTCTGAATCCTGTGATCTCTTTGTCGTGAATGCCTCGTTGGGTTTTGATTTGGTTTTTCCGAGGTTGATCGAGTGTGTGTTGCTATTTGTGCACCCCTGCAGGGTAAAACTTTCTGAAAGCCGTGTCCGCGGTTATGGACGACTTGGAGCACAGTTTCGCGATCATAGACAAGCATAACTAAAGTACCGCTTTTAATTTGACTAAGTATCTGACTAGTAAATAGTGCAACACTCATGGAATGGTTAATAAAACCTGCCAACGGATGGGGGGTTGTTCGTCCGCTTCCTCATCGGTAAGCGAGGAGGAGGATGGATCTGTTAATATTACCGTTATAACTGTTGTTATTATTTCACGGACATCCGTCTATCTCTGGTTAGGCGGATGGTTAGCGAGTATCTCTAGAATTGTTAGGGTTTATCTTTTGCTGCAATTGCGTCACCCCAGGTTGTGTCCCCTTTAGAGGCATAAAGACTTGCTGAGTACCCCTAGGGTCTCACACGATAAATTATTGGTTCAGATGAACAGGTACACTCACAAGATGGATACTGGGTGGAGGAGACGGACGATGTGGGCAACGATCATTCGGTGTAGAGATTTTGGGAACGGGGATCCGTGAGATCTGTGGGCGGGATGTGCTTATTTATGGGGCATCTTATGCCGATTTGCTTCTTATCCGTACTCGGATTTTGCCTTCCGCTTCCGCCTGATACTCTGATGTTTGATGTATGAGGAGATATCCTAAACTATTATATCTATCTAGGATATTTGGATCTTGCCATATGGCGTTGCAATATTTTCCTTTCTTTTTAGATGGAATGGCTCTGATGTACTGTTGTATGGTGGCTTGCATACATACTCATTTGTGTATGTAGTTGATCCCTTCGCCTGCCGATTACGCCGCCCGTTCTTGTCCCGATGTTTGGAAATGGTTAGGACGGCCGAAAGGTCTACCTGTGAGTGGCATTTGGGCCCCACCGTACTATTTTAACCATTTCCGCTCATCCAGGCTTGTAACTAGGAGCGTAATTCACCGAGGTAGTTACACATCGTGAGACACATCACGATGCAACATATCTTTAATGTTTATATAAGCCCGCAAAGTTTTGGAGGTCTTCTTCAAACTGACACTGGCTTTCTTCCTGAAACATGCAAAAGTATAAGTACTAGAAAAAGACGAATAATGGATGTCGAAGGATGAGAGACTTACACGACAGTGGGTGCTTTGGTGAAAGGGATCCCGATAATCTTTCTCTTCTCCTCCTCCAGGGCGGCAGTGGACTTCTTGGAGGCTCCACCCTCCGTCTTATTCTTCTTTCCTCCGTTGGCAGCGTCAGAGGTGGAGCTCTTCCGCTTTCGTGCCAGCAGGACATCATCGTCGGACACGACGGTGACTTCCTTCATCTTGGGGTCGTGGATTTGGACAGCCATGCTATCCTCCTCTAGACTGCTAAGTTGTTAAGTGAAAACCCAAAGTGTTAGATGAGAGGGAAATGGCTAGACGGAAAACTGGAGTATATATCATACACAGAAAATAAACAGGTACCTTTGGGCACTTGCCCTCCTCGAACATGTCATAGGTGATGGTGAAGCCACACTTCATGTTCTTCACCTTGACGATGTCCTTGAGTCGGAGCTTGATGGAGTCACTTGACAAGTTGTCCTCGGAGATGTGGAGGCTATCCTTCCTCTCCTTAGAGTACTCGTGCATCAGCTTGGGGAGGTTCTGCGGAGGCTGGATCTGCCTGATGAACCAGCACATGGCTAGGTCCAATCCGGTTAGACCCGTCTCCATGAACCACTCTATCCACCTTATGGCGCGAGAGGCGTCGTTGTCGGAGGGAAGGGTGGCCTGGGATATCCATGTCGGGGCTTCGGCAACGGCTCCGTCGACAATGTCCGGATACGTCGCTTCTCGGCCAGCCAGAGGGATATCTGGGCCGTAGAAGTACGTTTGTTGCCAGTTGTTGCAGGACTCATGGCCGACGATGTCGGGGAACCGCCGGCCAGGTCGGATCTTAAAACTAATCGTCCCATAGTTCCTGAGCTCATCCTTGCCGGCTCCAGTTTCCTTCTTGACGGTGAAGAAGTAAATAAAGAGATCTAACCTAGGCCTAATCCGTAGGTAACCCTCGCAAAGCGCCGCATAGTTGCTAAGCGCGAGGATGCTATTGGGGGAAAGGTTCTAAGGCTGAACTCGGTAATGGTTGAGGACAGCTAGGAAGAAATTGGAGATGGGCAAGGAAACGCCGCGTACCAATTGTGCCTTGAGGTACAACTTCTCTTCGGCTTGGGGAGAAAGGGTGACCTCGTCGGCCGGCACCGCCCGCCAGACGAGCCCCTCCGTTGTAGGGAGGTAGCCTTCGACGAGCAACTCCTTGATGTCGTTGTCCGTGATGTCCGAGTCGCGCCAGTCTCCCTTGTGGGAGTCATTCTCTTCTTCCAGCAGCTATAGCGCCGCTGGATTGTGGTCGCCGCCGGTGGATTCAACCACTGCGGACTTGGGCAGCACCAGGCCCTCTGGGGGCATATGGACAGTGCACGCCGGATTCACTGTGGCATCGCCTGACGCCGCCATGGAGGGAGCGGAGCTGCTACTCGCCATTGGAGAAGGGAGAGTGGTGACTGGAAAGATTGGGAGGCTAGGGTTTTTTTCGTGCGCGCGGAGGGCTCGAGGAGGTGCTCGCTGGAGGAAGAATACGACGCAGGAGGAGAATAAGGTGAAAATTAAAGAATCCACCGCAGTTGTAATTTATAACCCCTAGCATCATGATTCGTGCAAAGTGATCGAATGGTCGGCGCGTGGACGACGTGTGCGGGCGCGTGCGCGGAAATTTCGCCACATTCCCAATCGTCGCCGCCAACGGTTCGTATCCTTCGCGCGGGAAAAACGGACATGATTATGTTCTCTGCATGTGTGAGTTACGAGGCATCGTTGACCCATGTCTACGTCGTCCTAGCTGTCAGTAGCAGGTGAACCATCACATCGGAATATTCTGGCATGGACGGATCCAGTATGGCTATGAGAAGAGTATGATGGAAGATTTAGCATTTCTCCGACTTACAAGTTGAAGATGGAGAATATTGCAGGGTTCTTGGGAGGGCTATAAGATATTGCTTGACGATTTGCCGACATCCATCTAGACGGAGCATTCAACCTGAAGAGGCAAGACGGCGCAAGATCTCGGAGTTCTCCGGGGGCTACTGTTGGGGATATGCTATATGGGTATCCTCATACCATGTCTCTTATCCGGATAACCCGGGTGGCCCACAGTTGTAGCATGGCCCATGGCCTACTGGGCGGCCCAGTTAGATGGATCCAGAAGGGAGGCCCATGCCGGATAAAGGAAGGCTACAGAGGAGTCACCAGCGTACCCGGAGCCTTGGAGTGCAGGACACGTTAGACTGATTGTATACTATGTAGGACTCTGTAACCTGCCGGCTAGGACTTTTCCCTGTAACCCTAGGACCTGGCTACTATATAAGTTGGGCATGTTGGAGCCTTTAGGGCAGAACATAACTCATACCTCGCACAGCGAACCAATCCATGTAACTCGGCGTATTGCCATTATAGTGATTTATAGCAGGAGTAGGATTCCGCCACCGTTGTGGGATCTGAACCTGGGTAAGCTGTGTTACCTCGTACCCGTTAACCGTCTGCCTTCCCCCACGTCTCTAAACATGCACTGTGAGGACCCCTCCATGGCGTACTTGTCGGCAATACCATGACAGGAACTTCGAAAAATAAGATAGTTGTGCGGACGAACCGACAAAATAAAAATCAATGTATTTGTGAGGGAGAAAGGGAGCAAACTTGTAGACCCGCTGGGGCTTGAGGGGCTAGGAGCAGGAGGAACATTTGAGCACAGTGGCTTCCATCTGCAGAGTAAGCGTTCCAACACGGCGATTTGGGATGAGGGAAATGTGGACTCTCTAATCCGCCCTCGAGTTGTGCCCTTATTTTTATACCACCGCTAATAATCAATGAAGCTTACTTGATTTCTTTCTTCTTGTCCTAGGGACCTTTGTAGTACTATTATATTTTGAGGCCTTATCTTTATGGGAGAGGAGGAAAAGCATCCAGCTAGAGCTCATTTTTCGGTGGAAGCAGAGGCAAACAGAAGCAAAGTTGGGCTAGACCAGGATGGGCTCCAACTTTCTCTGCATTGCTGTTGCTGCACCTGCACGGTTGTACTCCATTGTGCGGAAGCTTACATGGGAAGGAAGAGATGAACATTGTGAGGAAGCTCCGATGCTTCCCACCTGAACAAGTGCCATTAATAAAAGGCATAGAGACACCGAATGCAGAATGGAGCAGAGCAGGCAATGATGCATTGAAGAGGAGAGAGGGAGGATGTTCTCCTTCATCCAGGTGGCTTTTCTCTCCCAAAAAACCAACGAGACATAATTTTGGGTGGAGGAGCCATTTATTTTGGAATAAAGGCAAAATATTTGCGGTGGATGGAGCCTTTGCTCGCCTTGCTAGCGGTACGAGATTGACTAGGCACCAAAATCCAAGTACTAATACAAACTGGAGTGCTACTAGTAGTTGCTCCGTTCCATAGTTCTATCCAGGAGCAATAGTGGCTAATACTACAGTAGTTTTTCAGGAACCTTCTTGGTTCCTAGAATAGGAGTAATACAAGTTCAATGAATTTCATATCACAACCTCCAATTAATCGGGATACCGCTGAACAGGTTGAGATGAAATCCATGTGGGCGTTCCTTGAACCGGAAGATAGCCATTTCGTGTTCTAAGAGCTCCACGTCCTGACAACATATCGCCAGCTCCTAGGAGTAGGGATCACCGCACGCCTGTCGTCTCCAATGGCAATCACGACTTCATGATAACCTTTGTACAACTCATTGGTCACAAACAGATTTCATTTCTTCCCGCAGATGATTCTTCAAGACGTTCTGACTGTAATCGAGTGAGAAGCACTGAAACTAGAAGAAAACAGTTATCTGAAGTTTAGGGCTTGTTGACAGGTGAAATAGTAAAAAAGATGCCTACTTGATTCAAAGTAGATAGAGAAAATAAATGTAGGATTGCAATGTTATGCCCACTCCAATCCTATGGGAATTCATCTGAACCCAAGTTTCTTTGACTCTTATCATAGTAGGACAAACACCGGATTCTGAAAAAAGAAGTGTGAGTGGATGTTTGATTTCCTTCAAAATCTAGTCCAAAGGAATCCTTAGAAACAATTCCTATGGGATTCAATCCTACAAATGTAATAACCATCTTGGTAAAATTTCCTATATATAGATTTAACCTACAAATTTCTTAGGCAAATATTTTGAATCAGACATTTAGACAGCTACTTACCATTCTTCCCGTCCCTCACCGAGTAAAGAAGAGGTGAGCTCGCAGACATGGAAAGGTATGTCAGGTTTGATCTGGGAGACTTTATTCTCGAGAAAATCCCACCTTCTGTATGATAAACGCACATTATTGGCCTACACGATGTAACTTTCTAACCAATCTTTCCGCTCATATGAAGTACCTACATGAAAGAAAAATAAATCTTAGAGAGGAGTATTGTGTTGTATAGTCTAATTAATTTCACAATCCAAGTAAAACGTTACCCCTTATAGCCGCAAGTTCTTCCTCATCACTATTAGTTACATAAAAGTCAGTGTAGAAGATCTCATCATCGCTGGAACTGTCCATGATCTTCTACCTTGCTTGGAATCAGAACCTATAAATGGCATTGCAAGATACTTATTATAGCACTAAAATGCATGGAATTATAACCAGTTCATGTAACAAAATTATATCCCCAGCAGCAAGCAATGTGTTTCATCCAGGATTCACTTCGAAAGAGTACATCAATCTCAATATATTTGAATTTATGGACATTTAAAATATCGGGAACGAAATAGAGGGGAATGAAAGAGATCCACAAAATCGGTTTAGAGACAAAAAATGGAATCAGTACAAAAAATAGGAACTACACATGTTTTCTATACGAGGGATAGATTAGATCATACCTCGCTGTTCTGGGTCACAGTCGTCCTTGCGGTGACAGGCAGATTGATCTACGCAACTGACGAGGTTTCGACTCGTCAATGCCCATTGTTATGACTTTGGGTTTTGGAGAAGATGGGGGTGCTGGAGATCGTGAAACGGTTAACAGACAAGCAACCAGGGGACACGAGATTTACCCAGGTTTAGGCCCCCAGAGGGAAAACCCTACTCCTGCTTGTATGCTCTTGATTACGGTGAAACCGAAGGTTACAGAGGTGCGCAGATGCAATCTGGCGTGGAGGTGTGTATGCAGTGGAAAAAGGGTTGGCCCTCCTCGCCGTGCCCTCCTGGCCTTTATAAAGAGTTAGGCAGGTCTCGGGCACAGATCGAGTCGGTTACAAGTTTAGGGTTTGCCCCTATGAATATTCTATCTGTTCTATTCTTGCTCTCTAAGGATCCGAAGATGTCATGGGCTTGGGCCACCCGAAAATCTCCACAGGCCGCGTATATTCTTGTGGGACTTCCTTGGGCTGGACCAGGTATGCTATTGTCGTGTACCCATAGGGTATAACCATGTTAGCAGCACTAGAGATGACGACTGTGGGGATGGTAAGCGGTGGTGAGAATAGGTGGCGGCCATAGGATGAGTTTGTTTTCTTTTTCGGGATGATGGTGGAAGGATTGGGCAATGCGGAGGTGGGAATATGAGTAAAAAAAGAATGGACTTGAGTATATAAGAGTACTAATCTATGCCGGGTCCATGTGAATTCGTTCGTTGCTTCCTCGGTGCATGGTGAGAAATAGAATAACTTGAGTATATAAGATTGAAATATAGGAAGGCTGGCTAGGTCCTAATGAAGTGCATTAAAACATGTAATTTGGAATAACTTGAGTATCTAAGATTGAAATATAAGCATGGAAGATTGTAGAAGGATGGAGAAGCCGTGCCATGGCTAGTGGAGGGCGGATGATGAGGCGTGTCATGGTCGCCTCGGAGGAACCCCAAAAATATAACTGTGCCCATCGAGTTCGAGAAGCAGAGGCAGCGTTCCATCCCATCGGCTTACCCTATTCTTCGTCATCCACATTTTCCACACGCATCGGTTTCATCAGCGACATTGATTGCCCCCTCGGTTTGTCTAATCTACCACATTAATCTTGGATCACCTCCTTCTTATTTATTCTCTCTCCTTCCTCACGATCCCAGAGCACCAAAGCATCTCCAATCCATAGCTTCTAGCAACTGTATCTGTCCCTGTTAGTCATCCATGGCCACCTTCCAGCTGCCGCCCGCCGTACCGGAGCGAAAATAAATCGATGTCGCCGCACGGGAGGACAATGCCCTATGCATTTGGGCCTTCTCCACGCGAAAAGCACCATGGCAGCTGGTGTGTGCCTTCCTCGACGCTGGATACCATTGCTGCAAGTACCGTAAGTACGGCCCCCACAGCACTCCGGATGGTGAGACGTTGATGGTAAAGTTCGTCAACTTTAGGGATGCCCGTCTCCTCTACGGCCAGGTCTTCCACTGCAGATGCAAGATGGTGGTGTTCACCGGCGTCAACATCTTCACCAACTACTGGGACTAGTTCAACAATAATACGTCCAAAACGTATCTACTTTCTCGAACACTTTGCTATTGTTTCTTCTCTAAACTTGTCTGATTTGGATACAACTAACACGGACTGACGCTGTTTTCAGTAGAATTACCTTGGTGTCTTGTTTTTGTGCAGAAAATGAACTATCAGGAAAAATCCTGGAAAATATGCCAAAAATTATATTTCACCAGAAGATCCATGGAGCCAAAAGAAGATACGGAGGGGGTGCAGCCACAAGGCGTGGGCCCACCACTGGCCGCGCCTGGAGGGGGTGCAGCCTCCCTAGGCACATCCTTGGCCTCTCTCTGCGCCTATAAGTTGCCTTTCGACCTAAAAACCGAGGGGGGTTCGGTAGTTTTCCAGAAAGAGTTCCGCTCCACCATCGCCACCGAAAACCAAGATTCGCATCTAGAAACTCCGTTCTGGCACCCTACCAGGACGGGGAATTTGGAGAGGATCATCACCATCATCATCACCAACGCATCTCCATCTACCACCGATGTTTCCTTCATCCATGAGTGACTAATCCCCCACTGTAGGCTTGGGGATGGTACGGATTGGATGAGTTCTATCATGTAATCGAATGAGATCTATTAGGGCATAGTGCCTAGTATCTCTATAAGTGCTATTTGACTTTGTTGCAACTTGTTGTGCTTAATGCTTGTCATTAGGGCCCGAGTGCCATGATCGCAGATCTGAACTTATTATTGAATCATTATGATAGTATTGTTTGTGATCTTATATGCAAGTTGTGTACACATATCATTGTCCAGATCCAAAGGTCCCAAAGTGACAATAATTGGGACAACCGAAGGGTATGGCTATGGTGTGAGGATCACATGTGTTCACGGAGTGTTAATGCTTTCCTCCGCTGCTCTATTAAAAGGAGAACCTTAATTTACACTAGTTCCCTAGAGGCCCCGCTGCTACGGGCTGGCTGAAAAACATATGTTGTGCAAGTTCTCATTGCGAGCACGTATGACTATATTTGGAGCACATGCCTAGGATTGTTTAGTACTTGGATGCTTGTTATTATTTATCTGCAATGCCCTAGATCTTGAAGTTACATGTTTAGACTCGTCCATGCAACGCCCGTCCATCCATCCCTATCCCTACCGCACTCGAATCCTACTGTTACCGTTACTGTTACTATTGCTCTTGTTTCACTGTTGTTGTTACTATTGCTGTTGCTTTGCTGTTGCTACTACAAACTGTTGCTGCTGATAAACTTCTGTGAGCAAGAACTATTTCTAGGTGCAGCTGAACTGACAACTCAGTTGTTAAGGCTTGCAAGTATTCTTTGGCTCCCCTTGTGTCGAATCACTAAATTGGGTAATACTACCCGCGAAGACTGTTGCGATCCCCTATACTTGTGGGTCATCAAGACTATTTCTGGCGCTATTGCCGGGGAGCATAGATTTATTTGTAAGTTCACTTGGATCTATTATTGTTCACTGCTACTCCTTTCATCATGGGGAAGTCTCGTGATGGAAAGTTCCCTATTTTACCATCCACTATAAGAAGAGGTATAGGCCTAAACACCTATGTTGCTCTTGATTAACCGTCTGTTATAAGTAAGCTTGTCACACCACCACCACATACTCATGCTACACACACTGCTACTACTGCTCAGTCTGAAACTGCTTTTGATGCTCATGATGTTACTTCTACTGTGCTTGATGCAAGTGGTTCATTAGGTCCTTTTTTAGATGCTACTATGGCTAGTCTAGGAAATACCAAAACTCCTAGTGAACACAATGTTACACCTGTTAGCTCACCTGAGGCTAGTGAGAGTTATGATATTAATGATGGTTACATTGAGTTCACTGATGATTGGGTTGAAGAGTACCGAAACACACATGGTACTAGTGATATTAAAAGTCTCCTTGCTAGAAGTATATCATGCCTAAGATGCCCTCTGATCCTATGTTTGCCACTTCTACCATAGATATTAAAGATAAAGATTATGATTTCTCTCTTGATTTATCTTATTTAGATATTGTTGAGAAAGAACCTTTTTGTGGGACTGAAAATGAGAGTGTTGTGGCTCATATGAATGAGCTTTCTACTATGAGTGCTTTGTTCTCTGATGATTTTAAGATGCGCAAGTACTTTGTTGCTCAGATCTTCCCTTTTTCACTCGAAGGAGAAGCTAGGGCTTGGTTTAATAGATTACCTCCTGGTTCCATTGATAGCCCTGATTGCTTGATTGCTTCTTTCTTCTACAAATATTTTCCTCCCAGTGCTAGACATGCTGCTTTGCAGAGACTTTTTGATTTTAAATAGGGAGAAGAAGAGAAATTGCCTGAGTCATGGACAAGGTTATGTGCCTTGGTTCATGCACATCTTGGATGTCCATTGCCTAAGAATGAGCTTCTTGATATTTATTATAATGGACTAACTGATGATTCTAGGACCTACCTAGATAGTTTTGCTGATTGTGTTTTCAGGGAAAGGACTCCTACAGATGCTGAAGAATTAATGACCAAGATAAGCAAGAATTATGATGATTGGACTTTAATTGAGCTGAATGCACCTGAGCCTATTACTCCTGAACCAGTTGTTCCTGAACCAATTCTAGCACCAAGAACAAAGAAGAGGGGAGTTATTGCATTAAATGATGAAGTGATGAAGGAAGCTAAGAAGTGTCTAAAGGAGAAAGTATTAGAGCTGAAGATGTGAAGAATCTACCTCCTATAGAAGAATTATGTAAGCCACTTCTCCACTCATCTACTATTGAGGTACACTCTCTCCAACACTTTGATGAATGCGATATTCCTTATGGTAAGCCTCCTGATCAATGTTTAGAGGAACTTGACACATTTATTGTAAAACAATGGTATTTTAATAAAAAAGTTCAGAATCATTTATTGGAAAACTCTAGAGCTATCCATGAGTTGAAAGATATTGTGGAAATAACTTCTAATGATATTAAAATGCTTTGTAAACACTTTCAAATGGTTCAAACCCAACTTGATCAACTTTGCTAAGGTACAAAATGATATGCTAGTTAATGCTTCAGGAGATAAACATGCTTATGGAATTAGAACTAGGAGTGGTATAGCTACTCGAGATCCTTTATATCCTAAAGGACACCCTAAAAGAATTGAGAAGGATTCCCAACAAGGTGAAGAAAGTGGTAGTCCTCGTAAGATAAAGAAAAAGAAACATAAGATAGTTGAGGAACCACTTGAACCTGCTGTAGATCCTAATAGTATATCTGTCTCTAATGCTAAAACTAAGAGTGGTAATGATAAAAATGAGTCTGCTGATAAGGAGGAAGGTGAGGAAGAACCTAAGAAGCACACTAAGAACACTAGGTACACAAAGGAAGATTTTATTGCTAATAAACATGGTAAAGAGAGAGAACCTTGGGTGCAGAAACCTATGCCTTTTCCAGGAAAGAAACACAAGTCAAAGGAGGAGGAACACTACAACAAGTTTTGTGAGTAGATGAAGCCTTTATTATTGCAAATTCCTTTGACTAATGCTATTAAGTTGCCTCCTTATTCAAAGTATATGAAGGATATTGTCTCTAATAAAAGGAAGATTCCTAATGAGGAGATTTCTACTTTGCTTGCTAATTACTCCTTCAATGCTAAGGTTCCAAAGAAACTTGGTGATCCAGGTATACCAACTATTCCTTTCTCCATTAAGAATAATTATGTTAGAACTGCTTTATGTGATTTGGGAGCTGGACTTAGTGTTATGTCTTTTTCTCTTTATAAGAGACTCCAGCTAGAAAAGTTGATACCAACTGATATATCTTTACAAATGGCTGATAACTCAACTACTATTCCTGTTGGTATATGTGAGGATGTTCCTGTTCAAGTATCTCATAATTGCATGGTTTTAACTGATTTTGTTGTGCTTGAAATGCCTGAAGTTGATAATATATCTATTATTCTTGGGAGACCTTTTCTTAATAATGTAGGTGCTGTCATCAATTGCAATCAAGGAAAAGTAACATTCAATATTAATGACAAAGAGCACACTATATATTTCCCCAAGAAGGTTGTTAAGAGCTATTGCCTAAATTCCATTGAAAATATTGAGAGCATCAAGTTTGGAGAAAAATATTGTCCCATTCCACAAGAAAATTTTGAAACTATTATGATTGGGACCATTGCTATCAAGTATGAGGTAACATAATCACCTTGTGGAATGCAAAGTTTTGTTTCATATAATATTTTTTTGGTAACAAGACTTGATCAACCTTGTTAACAAAATGATTTTAATGAACAAAACAATGTTTTCACAGTGGTTATACTTACTCACATTTATTTTCCTCCTTTGCAATCCTTGCTCTTCGACGTGCCTAACTTAAAGGCATTAAAGAAAAGTACTTGTTGGGAGATAACCCAAGAGTTTCCTTGAGTCTTGGAAGTTATTACTTAAGTAATGACCTCTCCTTATCCTTTTTGTTTGCTTTTTGTGCCAAGAATGACCTCTAATGTGAGGGAAGTAAGATTTGGGGAGTTGCTGTCCCGAAACAGATTTCTGTCCTCCACCAAACAAATTCGTGAGGAGTCTCTGTAACTCGGATTGAGCTGAAAATTTATTAATAAATCCCCTAGTATGTTAGCTAGATTTCGTTAGTTCAACACTTTTTGATTTGAGCAAAATAAGATGTTCGAAAAAATCGGTTTCTACCTTCTGGTCTGTTTTGACAGATTTCTTCCATCATTTGCATTTGCTTCTTATTGATTCCTTTTAAGTTATCTTTTGGGCAATTGAGATTTTGAAGGAGTTACTATAGTATCTTGTGTTTTTAGTGAGAAGTTTTGCTGTTCCAAAGCTTTTCCTAAGGTCTAATATCTTTTGAATAAACTAGTGTTGCTAATGAAGATTGTGTGAAGTTTTGTATGAAGAAAAAATTGCAGGTGTAGAGAGAGAATGATGTAATGAGATGAAGAATGGACAAAAGATCAAGTTTGGGGGGGCCACCCCGTGTCACCCCAATAAATATTCAAGATGTACAAGCGTCAAAGCTTGGGGGTGCCCAAGGCATCCCCTTCTTCATCAATAAAAATCTCAGGTGTTTCTAAACACTTTGTTTTTATTGTTTCATGCACAGTTGTGTTGTTCTTGGAGTGTCTTAGTTTTTGTTTTTGGTTTTCTTTTGCTTCGTTTGTTTTTGATTTGTTTGCTTGTTTGAAAAAATCGAAAACACCAAAAATATTTGTTGTTCTTCGTTGGTTTTGTGAGTTCTTTGCAGGGTTCAGCCTTCCTCAGTGGAGTTTGGTTTCATGTTATTATTCAAGTCACACAAGTGAAGGGCAATAATGAAGATTAAGACAACTCGAGGTGTTGTAAGAGGCTAGTAACAAACTCTATTTATTTCATTTTTGTACATATACTCATCATTGTGAGCATGCTTAGCCTGTTTGTGTAAGTTGTATGTCATTATGGATGCTTAGTAGTTCTTGCTTGTCTATGATTAGCTCCAGCTTGCTAATAGTTTGTAGCATGTCATATGAATGTTTGCTTGCATTGTTTTATTCATACTTTGGTATGATATTGTGGTATCCTCCTCTAATTGTTCATGTGAATCGACTTGGCACATGCTCACGCATGCATATGACTCATCAATAGCCAGTAAGCCTCGATGATTTATTTTGCCTCAGATTTCTTGTATCACTTTCATGCCATAGTTAGTGTTGTTTTGTTGCAAGCATTATTATGAGAGTTATTGCTCTCTCGTTTGTCGCTCCCTCTCTATTGCTAGCCTTCACTTGCACTGAGTATGTGCTCTACCTGTGCTTCCAACTCCCCCAAACCAATATTGCCAGCTTTGTCCACCATACATACCTATTAGCATCATTTGCTACTTCACTTCATATTTTATATATGTCGTGTTTTCTTACAAAATAAAATGTTTGTCTGTTTTGAGAAAGTTAGTTAGTAAATCTCTCACGAACTTGATGGCACACTTTATTCCTTACGCTTAATAATTCTGAACCATTGTGACCTGTCCATGAAAGTTATATGCTTGCTAATTATATGTTGGGAGTCAGCTGAACCGTGTTGTCATGAGGAACGCTTTCGACACTTTTTGGATATCTCATCCAGTTGATTCCTTTCTCTTTTGTTTATGGATGTCGATGATGTGAAATAAAAGGGGAGGTTATGAGTTCATGGAGTTTATACATTGTGTTAAAGAAACGCCTGGGCCCCTAGCCTAAGCCATGCTTAATCATGGTGGAAACTTGCAGCATCACCAAAATGAGCATCTATGAAGCGTCCTCAATAAAAAGCTATGCATATGGTAAATAAAAAGATTGCTGAGATGCTCATTGTCTGATTGCCTTGTCATTTTGGTTATGGGAAAGCTCATGTACCATGTGCAAGGGGTACCCCGTTGGCGGTTCTCGATGATATGCATGTATTTACAATGACAAGAACTTTCAGGTGACCAAAGTTGAGTAGCATGCGGAGCGACCCTCGTACTCAAGGGACTTGGGATTTCTAGTCTATGGTCTGTCAAGCATATGATTCAGAGTGGACCTCACTTTCACCTTAACCACATGAAGATGCCTATGATAGTGGCAATGAGAGCTCAAAGCTAATGAGTACCTTCCTTTCAGCATTGGGAAGCCTTTCAAACCTTCGCAAAACCGTTTTCACAACCGTGTTGAGTCACCACTTATTCTATGAGCACCTGCTTGAGAGCATAGTTGTCATTCTTGTGTTTGTTCCAAAACTTGGTTAATTATGTCATGACTTTGATGCTTGTATCTCTGATATCTTTACTTCTAGTCTTCATGTGAACTTCAGAGGTGCCTTGGCATTTATATTGTGCTCTTCAAACAAAGGCAAGCGAGATACCACTCTATCATACCTTATTATGAGCATTGCAATGTTGCATATGTTTATGTTTCATGCTACTTATTATTATTGAGTTGGTTTCTCTTCATAGCTTGCAATGACTATTGAGTAGACTTAGTTTCATACTTCTTATTATGAATTGTCTAAGAATCTACTCCTGTGCTGAGAATATATACATCATATCAAGCAAAGTGTTCGTGAAAGTTCTTTTATCGCACTCAGTTTTCAACTGAATTCCTTGAGGACAAGCAATAAGCTAAGCTCGGGGGAGTTAATACGTCCAAAACATATGTACTTTCTCGGACACTTTGGTATTGTTTCTTCTCTAAACTTGTGTGATTTGGATACAACTAACATGGACTGATGTTGTTTTCAGCAGAATTACCTTGGTGTCTTGTTTTTGTGCAGAAAATGAAATATCAGGAAAAAACCCGGAATATGCCAAAAAATATATTTCACCAGAAGATCCACGGAGCCAGAAGAAGAGTCGGAGGGGAAGCCTGGGGGCCCAGACCCACCCCAGGTGCGGGACCACCACTGGCCGCGCCTAGAGGGGGTGCAGCCTCCCGAGGCACCTCCTTGGCCTCCCTCTGCGCCTATAAGTTGCCTTTTGACCTAAAAACGAGGGGGGTTTAATAGTTTTCCAAAAAGAGTTCCGCTTCGCCGCCACCAGAAACCAAGATTCTGATCCAAAAACTCCGTTCTGGCACCCTGCCGGGACGGGGAATTTAGAGAGGATCATCACCATCGTCATCACCAACGCATCTCCATCAACCACCGATGTTTCCCACATCCATGAGTGAGTAATCCCCCGCTGTAGGCTTGGGGATGGTAGGGATTGGATGAGTTCTGTCATGTAATCGAATAAGATCTATTAGGGCATAGTGCCTAGTACCTCTATTAGTGCTATTTGACTTTGTTGCAACTTGTTGTGCTTAATGCTTGTCACTAGGGCCCGAGTGCCATGATCTTAGATCTGAACTTATTATTGAATCATTATGATAGTATTGTTTGTGATCTTATCTGCAAGTTGTGTACACATATCATTGTCCGGATCCAAAGGCCCCAAAGTGATAATAATTGGGACAACCGGAGGGGATGGCTGTGGTGTGAGGATCACATGTGTTCACGGAGTGTTAATGCTTTGCTCCGATGCTCTATTAAAAGGAGTACCTTCATTGTCAGTAGTTCCCTAGAGGCCCCGCTGCCACGGGCTGGCTGGTTAGAAGATGTTGTGCAAGTTCTCATTGCGAGCACATATGACTATATTTGCAGCACATGCCTAGTATTGTTTAGTTGTTGAATGCTTGTTAATATTTATTTGCAATGCCCTTGATCTTGAAGTTACATGTTTAGACTCGTCCATGCAACGCCCGTTCATCCATCCCTATGCCTACCGCACTCGAATCCTACTGTTATCGTTACTGTTACTATTGCTCATGTTTCACTGTTGCTGTTACTGTTGTTGTTGCTTTGTTGTTGCTACTACAAACTGTTGCTACTGATAAACTTCTATGAGCAAGAACTATTTCCAGGTGAAGCTGAACTGACAACTCAGTTGTTAAGGCTTGCAAGTATTCTTTGGCTCCCCTTGTTTCGAATTAATGGGTAATCCTACCCGCGAAGACGGTTGCGATCACCTATACTTGTGGGTCATCACCCAACAATAGCAACTTCATCCATAGGGTCGTCCCGGAGCTACCGATGGCTCAGGAGGTGTCGTCGGCTTATCCGAAGGTCCCTCCGGGTCAGGAGCCAGCGGTGGTGCTGAAGCTGTTGTTGCTGCTAGTGTCTAACGAGCTGCCGCTGGCGGCATGGGACTAGGTGTTAGGAAGCACCGGACATTCACTAGTTCAGCAGTGAGTCCTATATATGTAAACTCGTGTTGTTATGTTAATGGTTGAATGAAGTTTCTTTTGAGATGATAACCGATGAACCTTAGTTTTAAAGGAAATAAAATGCCTCGCTAACCATCGGCGTCCGTGGCAAGGACACGAGGAGGCGCAATAGGCATGCGGGCGCCTGCACGCAAGCGGCGCAAGCAGGCACACACGGAGGGGCAAAAGGCACGTGTGCGGCACAGCAGTTGACAACGTGTGGGCGGCGGCGCAAGCACATGCGGGAGGTTATTGCCACTCCCTCCGCTCCAAATTAATTGACGTGGCTTTGTCTAGATATGGTGTATTTTGATTTTGGGCTAGCTATCCATCATATTTTGCCTTGATTGATCCGATTTGTGTCTTGATTCATCTGATTTGGCTTATGTGTATTCCGATTTTGATACAAGATGATCTCTATCTAGCTGTTAGCTACTCAGTTTTGGAAAAAAAAGTTAATTATGAGTAAAAATCTAGCCATTTCGTTCCATGTTTTTGTCCCAACTGAAGATAAATCAGAACCTTTGTGCTAATATTCTCTTCACCCTAATACTCCTACGGAGTAGGAACTAAGAATAAATTCATTTTCATTTTACCACTTACTTTTAGGTTAAAAATTTACATGCGTGGTGGAAGTACATTATACATCAAGGACCTAAAAACGTAAAATTAGATCGAGGTCCATACATTTAGCATAAAGGACTCCAAAATTAAGCAAGAAAAACATTTGGGTCTGGCTCCGACTCGAGAGATCCATACTCTTCATATTACTACTTCCTCTTTGATTATTTTCAAAATATGGCGAAAATTTTCGGCATGCAAATTCTTGGATATCTGATCATCAATATAAAGTATGATGTAGATATGGCCATGACCTTGCTCGTTCGTCTTCAAAACCAAGAATATTCATACTCATTAACAACTAAGCTAAAATTCGTTTAGATTTTACCACCTACTTTTAGGTTAAAATTTTACATGGGCGATGGGAGTACATTTTTCATCAAGGACCTAAAAAGAAGGAAAATTACATCAAGGTCCATACATGTAGCACAAAGGACCCTAAAATAATTAAGAAATGAAAACAGTCGGGTTCGTCTCCTTCTCAAGAGAGCAGCTGATCGAGTCATACTCTTCATACCACTACCTCTTCGATTGTTTTCAAAATATGGCCATATTTGTCAGCATGAAAATTCTTGGATATGGGATCATTAACATAAAGTATGATGTAGATATGGCCATGACCTTGGTCGTTTGGCTTGAAATCCAGAAATGTTCATACTCATTGACAACTAAGCTTAAACTCAATTAGATCTTACTGCATACTTTTAGGTTAGAATTTTACACGGGCGGTGGGAGTAGTTTTTAAGACAATCACATAAAAATAGGGAAAATTACATTGAGGTCCATATATTTATCACAAAGTACCCTAAAATAATTAATGAAGGTAAATAGTCGGGTTCAGCTCCTTCTCAAGAGACTAGTAGATCGAGCCATGCTCTTCATGATACTTCCTCTTTGGTTATTTTCAAAATATGGACATATTTGTTGGCATGCAAATTCTTGGATATGGGATCATCAATATAATGTATATGATATTGATATGGCCATGACCTTGGTCGTTCGGCTTCAAATCCAAGAATATGCATACTCATTGACAACTAAGCTTAAATTTGTTTAGAATTTTAAACCGGCGATAGGAGTACCTTTTACACTAAGGACCTAAAAAGGAGATAAATTACATCGAGGTTCATACATCTAGCACAAAGAACCCTAAAATTACAAAGAGGCATGCAAATTATTTGATATGGGATCATCAATATAATGTATATGATGTAGATATGGCCATGACCTTGGTCATTCGTCTTCAAATCCAAGAATGTGCATACTCATTGATAACTAAGCTTAAATTCGTTTAGATTTTTAAACCGGCGGTAGGAGTTGTTGGGAATATGCCCTAGAGGCAATCATGTAGGATGATATTTCCCATTGTATTCATAAAGATATTAAGCAGTCCTTGTATAAACATTTGATGTATATCATTGAATATGTGATTCGGTTATGGAACTATACACTCATGTTGTTTGTACTAAATATCCTTGGTCATTGAGGTTGCGCTGGAAACACTACTTAGACCAATGTGAAAGTTGGCTTGATGACTCGGTTCGACTTGTCATGGGCATGGAGATACTATTCCAACTTACACAGATTCGACTAAAGAGTTTAGCGAGTCGGATTGACCCATATTGAGGTACAACGAACTAGCTGTCATTTGTATATCTCAATCAATGTAATCCTTAGACCTGAGGTTGTTGCATAGTCCGAGTTTAGGATCACCGACTTAGGTTCTGTCAAACGCTGATCCGTAACTGGTCAGTTATAAAGGCAGAGTTCGGGTCGATTGAGAATCAAGCTGCGTGATGTGAATAACCAAGATGGGATTTTGCCCCTCCACTTGGAGAGATATTCTCTGGGCCCTCTAGTGAGATATGATTCAGAAAGCATGTCCATGCACGACTCGGTTAAGTGTTAACCGAGGCGATTGACTAAGAGTTATTCGGGTGAATCACTTATCTCGGATCGAGAAGAGAGTCGGACTATTTAAGGGATGACAATTATTCGCCTATAGTCTGACAAGGTATATCGTGAGGCAAAAGGGACTCGGACGAAAGTCGCATTGGAAAGGCAAGTCATCATAACTCTTTGGTACTTGGGAGTCGGCACGTTCTGCTAGGAGCCGCTACCGACTGATCGATTGAGAGTCGGACTCCAATCGTGTCCAAGTAGCCATGAGCCTATGGGGTCACACACTTAAGATCGGGAGCAAGTTCGGATTGGATCTGAACCTGTAATCTGGTTGGGTTGGACCTAAACCGGATTAGGACTGAGTTAGTGAGTTGGACTCACGGTGACTAGTGTTATATGGGCTTTAGTGAATGGGTCGCGCGAGCAGAGCCCACGTTCACTCCCTATATATAGTGGAGCACCGTAACCCAGAAAGGTTAATCGTTGTTCGGTTAGGTCATTCCATGTGTTGGAAACCCTACCTCCACAATAGTCCATCCATCGTCACGAACCTAGCAGTTCGCCGCCGGCGCTCCTCCTTGTACGTGTGGATACCAGCAGAGGTGTTGTGCGATCAGCACCAGGATGATCGGATCGTGAGGATTGCACTGCATCAACTAACGCGCTTCATCAGTAATCCGCAACTGCGCGTCTAGTGGTAAACCTCGTGGCCTTCTAACTCAGCTAGTTCTTGGGATCACCACGTTAGAGGGGAATTTTTGTTTTATCTCTACGTGGCCCAACAGTGGTATAAGAGCAATAGCTTCTGGTTTTATGCTCGAGATCTAGCATATGTGATATGCGGTTGGCTGTAGATGAGATCTATGTGCTGTTTTGGTGGTCGATCTATGAGATATATCGGTTTTGTACAAGGTTGATTGGATCAACTGTACTCGGGGAATGGTAGATCTGATTTCCGTGATCATACAGCTGAGGTCGTGGAATGACATACCCCTACCGGTCGGCTTCCGCCATCGGGGTAGACTGTGACACGTAAATCCAGAGGGGGTGATCGAAGATCAAAAAGTTTGATTGAATTGGAACAATGATCGGAATCCATGTCCGGATCGTAGATGATATCTACGTTTTGGCGGCCGCTACCCGCACCCACGAGGGGCGATGCCCCTTCGATCCCCGCCCGCTATCCGGCTAGCGGGACCGCCAGCTTCCCCTGTCGTAGCGCCTTAGATGTCGTTGCGAGTTTCACAGCGCCGGTAGATATTGTATCTATGCATAACTTGTTTTTGCAGGAAGTTGTGAATGGTATGGTTCATGTGCATGTGATGTATGTGTGTAATCCATACGTGATCTGCGAATCACGGTTTTTGTCAGCCGGCTGGAGCCTAGGTGCTGTCATTTTATTGTATAACGACATGCATGTCAGATTCTCCTTGTAATTTACTTTACTAAACTAGTGTAGCTGTTTGGAGAACCCGGAAGGCATGCAAGGCATTGTACATGTCGGCGACATGGAGTAAGACGGCAAGTGACAAGAGTTGGCACGAGTCGGATTACAGGCTTTGTGGAGATGGAGATCGCCATGAAGAGAGTCATACCATTTCACATTATAATTGCTTTATTTTGTGTTATTGTTATGTCTCAGTTTACCTCTATTAGATAGTCGGTAAAATTTAATCCCTCAAATAAGGTCTAGTCGGTTTTCCCGCCAGTGTTTGCACCATCACAAGTCAGACATTTTTGGTAGTGGGCTCATAAAATTGAGGTGCTGCCAATTCTTTCCGACTAGGTGGGTTCGAGTCGGACTCTTACTGCAGAAACACTCGGTAAGCTAGACGGGTCTATCACAACGGTTGTGGGGCTCGGGGAGAAGTCGGATGGGAGCCGGGGCATGTGATGCCACCCGTCCAATAGGAGTCGTATGAGATACGATTGACAAGGAGTTGTCTACCTAGATCACTTGGCGGCTAGCGGTGATGCTAAAGCTCACTAGCCAACTTTCTTATTTAGGATCCTGAATCACTAAGCGACCATCGGAGGGGTGTTGGTTCTAGTGGGAGCATAAAATATTAAAATGTTTAATATGCTTGCTCTTTTATGAATACATGTCTTAAGTGTTTTGCATATTTTTTGTTGTAGATCATGGCACCAAGTAGAAGTCACTCTCAGATATCCGGTTTTGCGTTGAGAACTATTCTTGAGAAAGATAAACTGAACGACACTAATTTTACCAACTGGTATCTGAAGGGAATATGCCCGAGAGGCAATAATAAAGTGGTTACTATCGTATTCCTTTTTTATGATAAATGTTTATTTTGCATGCTATAATTGTATTAATATGGAAACGTTAATACATGTGTGTTTAATAAACAAACAGAAAGTTCCTAGTTATGCCTCTCTTATAAACTAGCTCGTTGATTAACAAGATGATCAAGGTTTCCTGATCATGGACATTGGATGTTGTTAATAACGGGGTCACAACATTAGTGTAATGGTGTGATAAACATTCATCCGAAGTATAGCATTACGATCAAAGTCATTGAGTTTATATTGCTATAACAACTTACAAAGTGATCCTAATCCTTAGACCATGATATCATGTCAATCACTAACACCGGAAGAGTTTCTTGATAACATCAAACTTCACACCGTAACAGGGTGATTATAAAGATGGATTCAGAACTAATAAAGTGTTATGTTGAGGCTCATGGATCGAGAGTGGAATTTGTTCATCCCGATGACGGATAGATATACTCTGGGCCCTCTCGGTGATATCACATTGATTAGCTTGCAAGCAAGTGATTTGATCACTAGAATGTTATATCACGGGAACGAGAAAAGAGTGCATGTCGGTAACGAGATCAAACTAGGTATGGAGATACCGATGATCGAATATCGAACATGTAATATATCGTGAAACAAAGGGATTAAGATACTAGCGTAAAAGGTTCCGACGATCACAAGAAAGTCATCGTTGAATGTGTGGGAGTCAGTATGGGTCTCCAGATCCCGCTTCTGATTATTGATCCGAGAAGGTTCTCGATGATGTCCGCATTATTCACGAACCTTAGGGTGACACACTTAAGAGACACCGACATCCAACTGGAGCAAAAGTTTCATGCCGAAAGAATAAACAAGCGCAGGAATTTATTTCACTAGATACCGAAACAGGTTTTCGGGTGAAATTGCATAAAGTGGTTATGCATGTGAAATGGAATTCTAGCAAGGGGTTATTTGTGAATGTTTGTCATTAAAGTAATTGACAAAATTCTGAATAAAATAAAAGAGTTTTATTTAATGAGAGTTTGCATTAAATTTGGTGGGAATTTAATGGGAATTTGAGTGGACTTTTGAGTGGAGGGAATTTAAAGGGAATTTTGTGAGTGGAGTGTCCACCCACATGAATGAAGGAGGGGAGGGGGCAGCCCCCATGGCCGGCAGCCACCCCCTTGGGTGCCCCCCTCCTCCTATAAAAGGAGCCCCCCTCCTCACTTGTCTCTCACACCTCCTCGTGAAGGATCTCTCTCCCCCTCTAGAATTTATCCCCCATGGTCTCGGACTAGCGAGATACATGTTCCCGGTGGCTTTTCGGCAAGAAAGAGTTGTGCTTCCGCTGCATCGCTGGAGCGAGGAGGCGGAGGTTGCTCGGTGCCTGGAACGTGTGTGCGAGCACGGATGCGCTGCTGTTTTGCGGCGCTAGGACTTCCTCTCGATCTTGAGATCGTCAAGAGATCGTCTACATCAACCACGAGTTGAACTCGTTAAGCTTTTTCGGTCTTCAAGGGTATGTTCTCTATGGATATACATCCGCCCGTTGTTTGTATCTAGTATATAGATCTTGGTACTTAGTTCCCATCGTAGGAAAAATTTTGTTTTCTATGCTGCGAACCCTACAGTGGTATCAGAGCCGGATCTATGCGTAGATACTTTGCACGGGTAGTACACATATGAGTATGTGGGCGATGATAATCATTTTATTGCTTCTTAGTTGTACTTTGGATATTGGTGGCATAGTGGGATGAAGCGGCCCGGACAAACTTTACATGTCCTCGCACATGAGACCTGTTCCACGCTTGACATGCAACTAGTTTTGCATAAGTGGCTAGCGGGTGTCTGTCTCTCCTACTATAGTCAATATCTAATTTACAACGAGTTGTCAACAATTTGGTTATCCTCGTTGTGGTTCATGTTCGTAGGTAAGAACTGTTCTATCTTCGAAAGCCCTAAGCCTTACACATAGCGTCTAGTTTAGATTGTTGCTGGGTTAGTGTTATGATATGGTGATGTTGTAAGTAGAAGTATGAGATGATACTCTTACAACACACATAGCGTGTAAGTTCCATAGACCTTGGCCTTACACATAGAGGTATGATAGAGATCATACCACGGTGCACATGATGGAGATCATATGCGGGAACCATATCATTTCACTTATAAACATGTGATGTTTTGATTGCATCTTATATTGCTTGTTTGGCATTTTATTAGAATAATAAGATGATCCCTCATTTAGATATCAAGATAAGAATGTGTTCTTCCTTAAGTATGCACCGACAATGTTTCGTCGCTTCAAGACATCACGTGATGATCGGGTGTACTTGAATCCACGAGCATATCTCGGGTGTAAGACAGTTACACACGCGAATACTAAGGTTCTTACTTGGCGAGCCTAGCATGTACAGACATGGCCTCGGAACACGGACCGAAAGGTTAAGCATGAGTCATATGTTTTGATATGATGACCATATGGATGCTCGCCTTTGAAGCTATACCGACTCACGTGATGATCGGACTTGGTGTAGTGGATTTGGTTCATGTAATCACCAAAAAGACACGAGGGATGTCGTTTTTGAGTGGGAGTTTATTTCTAATTTGGATTAGTAGAACTCAATTTATCATAAATTAAATCAAAGTGAATTTGCATAATTTGTTGTAGTCATTGGCATTCGTTCACCACCTTATGCTTAGTTATAATTGAGATAATAGAACTATAGAATTCTGGATATATACTTTACGAACTGGTATCGTATTGTGTTTAGTGTAAATCTAAAGTTTAAAGTCCTATTGCAAACTTTCAGCAAACTCTATTTACTCCGTAAAATTTAATAGTTGGTATTAAATCGAGAGTAACAATTCCAGTGTTAGTATCTTAAGTATCATATTTTCCTCCATGATTCTTGATTTAAATATCAAGATTATCTAGGAGCTGAAAGAATTGTTTCAGAAACCATCATGTGTGACAGATATAACGATATCTAAAACAATGTTTTGGTTGCAATATGATAGAGTATAATATATGTTCTCATATTGGATGAGAATTTACGAAGGTTGGAGATGCTAGACATCCTAATCATCCAAAAGGGTTTTGGAAAGTAATGTTATACTCACGATTCGCCTTTATAAGCTAAAGTAGCTTGATCATGAAAGTCGTCATGATAAGGATGAATATAAGATCTATGTAAAGTGTTTACTACACTAAAAGATTACTAAAGAATGGATTTTGAAAGAATACCGATCATTTTGATGATGGTGATCTACTTCAAAGTGCAAGTCCAAAGGCATTATTATTTGAATATACACGCTTTGGACTATGTGTCATGTATATGGCGCCACTTTTGATGTTGATAGATTCTTTTAAAAAATGAAAAGGAAATGCTGAAAGAGAATTTATAAAATATACTTGGCAGAAAAGAAAAGATTGGAAATATCCAATTTAGGTATATGGATGATATACATGTTATGGTTGTATTCTTTGCTTGTTAAACAATGTGGTTCTTGGGTATTGGATACCGAATTGGTTGGTATGAAATTTCATACAGAATGACGCAATTCATGAACCACAATGGCCTAAGTAACTAGCAAGAGAATATGTGATGATGTTCATCGAAAACAAACAAACCGTTGTTTGTATTTCTTGTTGACATCAAAGCTTGACTTCAAGATTTGTTTTAATAATTGTTATTTGAATCAGGTATTATGAGAACAAAGGTTGTTCAAATAATTACCGTATTCCATATAAGATGGATGATTTACAAATCTAGTTGGAGAAATCACATCCATAAAACCTAATGCTAAAATGTCGCAAGACAAATGATTGAAAGATCACTTATGAAGTGACATCGCTGTTTAAATTATATTGGAAAGAAAACATGAAGAATCTCCATATTCATGGATTTTTGGAGTCTTTGATCTGATCAAGTGACGCTTGTGAGACTTTCCACGTGATAATTAAAACTTCGTTCAAAGGCCAAAGAAGAACGAACGACTAAATTATTGGAATTTATACATATCGATGTATGTATTCCATTATGTGTAGTCGTAAGCGATGGGTTTCAAATTCATATGCTTTCTCCAGAAATTTGAGTGAATATTCACCTAATGAGAAAGAAGTATGAAATATTTGAAAAACGTTTCAAAGACTTTCAAGATGAAGTGGAAAATCATTGTAACAAGAAAATAAATGGTTTATGATTTTATCATAAGGGATTTGTTTGAGTTACAATTGTAACAAGAAAATAAATGAATTATGATTTTATCATAAAGGGATTTATTTGAGTTGCAAGTTTAGCAAAACACCTAGATTTACATATCCTGAAACACCATAGGAATATGGAGTGTTTGAGATTTGTAATGAAACCTTGTTTGACATGGTTGGATCAAAGGTGTTATTTATAAAACTGCCATTATGTTTTAAAAGATTAAAGCTTTAGAGACTTCCGCTTTTACACTGAAAAGAGCTCCATCTTGATCCGTTGAAGTGACACCATATGAGTTATGGTTTGGGGTAAACCCCAACTTGTCATTTCTTAAATTTTGGTATGCTAAACATAAGTAAGATGTTTACAACCGAAGTCGGATGAGCATGTCTTTGTAGGTTATTTCGAATAACAATTGGTTATTCCTCCATAACACCGAGGACAAAAGGGTTTGTCGCTTGAAATGTGAAGTTTCTTGAAAAAGGATTTTTTCGCAAAAGTTAAGTGGGAGGACAATAGAACTTTGATAAGGTTAACGAACCTTAGCTAAATGTGCTGAGTTGCGCAGCACCGGAAATCGTTCCGGAGGCTGCCATAATGCTCATAGCTTATGTGCCTCAAAGGTTGTGGTCACGGAGATCTAAGTTCTTATTGAACCAAGTCGGTCGAATAAACAATCAAATACTAAGATTTGAGAGTAAATCATTATTGTTTGACAATGATGAACCGACTATATGCAAAGAAGCAATGATGGGCCCTGACTCCGTCAAATGGCTTGAAGCCATAAAATCCGTGATAGTTCCATACACGAGAAATCAAGTTTTGAACTTGGAAGACCCTCCGGAAAGGTGTAAAAACCTATCGGTCGTATTTGGATCTATAAAGAAACAGACATGGATGTTTCACATCTATGAAATAGTCGACATGTCGTAAAGTATTTTACGACAATGTTGAAGGAGTTGACTATGACAAGATTTGATCTTTCATAGCGATTTTTTGTCTGGACGGATTAAAGTAGCCACCACTACATATAATTTGGTATATGGTAGATGAATAAACAAAACAAAGTTCTTCTAATAGAATGGTTACCTAGGACGTGTACATGACACGGTCCAAAGGGTTTTGTTAAATTCAAAGGATGCTAAAAGGGCATGCAAACTTCAATGGTTGAAGTAAGCATCGCGGAGTTGGAATCTTCACCGTGATGAAAAAGGAGTTTTCATCTGGAGACGATGAAGATGCTTGCATTTGCAAGAAATTAAGTGGGAGCACTGAGACATATTTCTAATACATTATGTGAAGGACATCTTGTTGATTAGAAATGATGTATCCTTTATTGACAAAGGTTAATGATTTCATTTTGATGAAAGACTTAGGCAAAACCCGAATATTTAGCATGAATGTCTATAGTGGATAGACGGTGACGCTAATATGGTTGGGCCAAACGTACATATATGAGATATTGAAGGAGTTCAATATAGAAACGACGAGAAACAGTTCTTGTCGCATGGAAAGGAATTGAATCAAGATTCAAGTGTATCAACACTTGATAAGTGAAACAAGATTCAAGTGCTTTGATACTTGATGAGTGAAATCACGAGAATGTTTTGATCAATCATACCATGATATGTACACATCCAGATATGTCCTATGCTCTAAGTGTTATGAGCATATACCAGAATGAATCATAAAATGATCATTGGACGATAGTGAGAATATTCTTATGATCTTTTGGAAGAACTAAGAATATATTTGTGTAGAGGTGACAAACAATTACAAATAGTTCATTGTAAAGCGTTACATTGATACTAGTTTTGTCACAAGATACAAATTAAGTTTATCTCAATTTAAACTATGGGTGGCACAATGTAATGGAAAGGAGATTCCATGATGGATTTGGATGAATTCCAAAGTTAAGACATTGTGACGGATACGACAACAAAAGGCTAAGTATATGACTGCTATAGTAGCAGCAAAGGAGGGAATTTGTGTCAAGTAGTTTGAAATCAAACTAAGGTGTGGTTCTCAACGGGCTAACACTAAAGATATATTGTACGACAATAGTATCGACGTGTTTAACCCCAAGGAACTAAAGGTCTCACCGAAAGACCAAATTTATACAATGCCATCTCATTGGAGAATGAGTGATGCGTGAAGACGCAAAGACATGCAAATACACACGGACCTGAAGCGTCAGATCCGTAGATTATGTTAACCACTTGCAATTGCGTATATGGAACACCGGAAAGCCATAAGTGTTCAATACGCAAAGTTCTCAAACTAGATTATTGTCTCTAGTGCAAGTGGGAGACTGAAGGGAATATGCCCGAGAGGCAATAATAAAGTGGTTATTATCGTATTCCTTGTTTATGATAAATGTTTATTTTGCATGCTATAATTGTATTAATATGAAAACGTTAATACATGTGTGTTTAATAAACAAATAGAAAGTTCCTAGTTATGCCTCTCTTATAAACTAGCTCGTTGATTAACAAGATGATCAAGGTTTCCTGATCATAGACATTGGATGTTGTTAATAACGAGATCACAACATTAGTGTAATGGTGTGATGAACATTCATCCGAAGTATAGCATTACGATCAAAGTCATTGAGATTATATTGCTATAAACAACTTACGAAGTAGTCCTAATCCTTAGACCATGAGATCATGCCAATCACTAACACCGAAAGAGTTTCTTGTTGAGATCAAACGTCACACCGTAACTGGGTGATTATAAATATGGCTTCAAAGCTACTAAAGTGATATGTTGAGAATCATGGATCAAGAGTGGAATTTGTTCATCCTGATGACGGATAGATATGCTCTGGGCCCTCTCGGTGATATCACATTGGTTAGCTTGCAAGCAAGTGATTTCGTCACTAGAATGTTATATCACGGGAACGAGAAAAGAGTGCATGTCAGTAACGAGATCAAACTAGGTATGGAGATAATGCTGATCGAATCTCGGACATGTAATATATCGTGAAACAAAGGGATTAAGATACAAGCGTAAAAGGTTCCGATGATCACAGGAAAAGTCATCGTTGAATGTGTGGGAGTCAGTATGGATCTCCAGGTCTCGCTACTGATTATTGATCGGAGAAGGGTCTCGATCATGTCCGCATTATTCGCAAACCATAGGTTGACACACTTAAGAGACACCGACATCCAGTTGGAGCAAATGTTTCATGCTGAAAGAATAAACAAGCGCAGGAATTTATTTCACTAGATACCGAAACAGGTTTTCGGGTGAAATTGCATAAAGAGGTTATGCATGTGAAATGGAATTCTAGCAAGGGGTTATTTGTGAATGTTTGTCATTAAAGTAATTGAAAAATTCTGAATAAAATAAAAGAGTTTTATTTAATGAGAGTTTGCATTAAATTTGGTGGAAATTTAATGGGAATTTGAGTGGACTTTTGAGTGGAGGGAATTTAAAGGGCATTTTGTGAGTGGAGTGTCCACCCACATGAATGAAGGAGGGGAGGGGGCAGCCCCCATGGCCGGCGGCCACCCCCTTGGGTGCCCCCCTCCTCCTATAAAAGGAGCCCCCCTCCTCACTTGTCTCTCACACCTCCTCGTGAAGGATCTCTCTCCCCCTCTAGAATTTATCCCCCATGGTCTCGGACTAGCGAGATACATGTTCCCGGTGGCTTTTCGGCAAGAAAGAGTTGTGCTTCCGCTGCATCGCTGGAGCGAGGAGGCGGAGGTTGCTCGGTGCCTCGAACGTGTGTGCGAGCACGGATGCGCTGCTGTTTTGCGGCGCTAGGACTTCCTCTCGATCTTGAGATCGGCAAGAGATCGTCTACATCAACCACGAGTTGAACTCGTTAAGCTTTGTCGGTCTTCAAGGGTATGTTCTCTACGGATATACATCCGCCCATTGTTTGTATCTAGTAGATAGATCTTGGTACATAGTTCCCATCGTAGGAAAATTTTTGTTTTCTATGCTGCGAACCCTACAGTATCGAAATCTGAGAATTGTTCTCAAAGAAGAAAAGAAGGACCATGTCCTAGACAACCCACTTCCAGATGAGCCGAATGAGAATGCGATTGTCGCAGCCACCAATGCCTACCGTCGGGCTAAGGATGAGTCCACAGATATTAGCTGTCTTATGCTTGCTCACATGGAACCGGACTTGCTAAAGCAGTTCGAGAATGTTGAGGCCTACGATATGATCGAAAGCCTCAAAAGTATGTTCCAGGCTCACGCAAAGACTAAGAGGTATCAAGTCTCTTAGGCTTTGCTGAGTTGCAAGCTTAAGGATGGTGATCCACTGAGTCCGCATGTGATCAAAATGGTTGGTTATGTGCAGTCTCTGGAGAGGCTTGGCTACCCCATTAGCGAAGAGTTCGCTATGGATATAATTCTGAACTCTCTTCCTAGTGCATATGGGCAATTCATTTCGAATTACCACATGCATGGTATGGATAAGAAGCTCACTGAATTGCATGGGATGCTCAAGCAGGCAGAGGCGGATCTCAAGAAGGGCGCCAGTCAAGTGTTGATGGTGCAGAATAAGGCTAAGTTTAAGAAGAGTTCTTGGACTAAGAAGAAGGCTAAGTCAGGAGGAAAGCAGGCTCAGGACCCAGTCCCAAGCACTTCCTCAGGGACTAAGCCATCTCCTTCAGCCGGATCCACTTGCTTCTATTGCAAGGCGGATGGCAACTAGAAGAGGAACTGCAGCAAGTATTTGGCCGACAAAGCCAAGAGTGGAGGTATGACTTCCGACTCAGGTACACTTGTTTGCAATGTTATAGACATATATCTTGCTGATGCACCTAATAGTTCTTGGGTATATGATACTAGATCAGTTATTCACATCTGCAACTCGTTGCAAGGACTGGCAAGAACTAGGAGCGTAGCAAGAGGCGAGGTGGATATTCGAGTCGGCAACAAAGCAAGAGTTGCTGCGTTGGAAGTCGGCACGATGCAACTTAATTTACCTTCCGGATTCATTATGGAACTGAACAATTGTTATTATGTTCCAATGCTCAGTCAAAACATTATTTCTGCTTCATGTTTGATGAGGCAAGGCTATGAGTCGAATATCAAGAATAATGGTTGTTCTTTGTATTTGAATGATATGTTTCACGGCTTTGCACCCGTCCAGGACGGTTTATTTATTTTGAATCTTGATGGTGAGTCGGTTTATAACATAAATGTTAAAAGGTTGAAACCAAATGATCTGAATATGACTTACTTTTGGCACTGTCGGCTTGGTTATATAAGTTGGAAAGGCATGAAGAAGCTCCATGATGATGGACTCCTAACTTCGTTCGACTTGGAGTCATTCGAGACATGCGAATCTTTCCTACTTTGAAAAATGACCAAGAAACCTTTTGCAAAGAGTTGTGAAAGGGCGTCCGACAGGTTGGGACTAGTACATAGTGATGTATGTGGACCAATGAGCACGACAGCCAGGGGTGGTTATGAGTACTTCATTACCTTCACTGATGATTTGAGTAGGTATGGATATATCTACTTGATGAAACATAAGTCGGAAGCCTTTGAAAGGTTCAAAGAATTCCAGAATGAAGCACAGAATCAACTCGGCAAGAAAATAAAGTTTCTTCGGTCGGACCGAGGAGGCGAGTACATGAGCCATGAGTTTGATGACCATCTGGAAAGTTGTGGAATAGTTCCTCAACTTACTCCGCCAAGAACGCCACAAAGGAATGGTGTTTCGGAAAGGCGGAATCGGACCTTGTTGGACATGGTACGATCAATGATGAGTCGGACAGATCTGCCTTTATCATTTTGGGGTTATTGTCTAGAAACAGCGGCATTCACACTAAAAATAGTACCATCAAAATCGGTAGAGAAGACACCGCATGAGATGTGGACAGGCAAAAAGCCGAGTTTGTCTTTTCTTAAGATTTGGGGTTGTGAAGCATTTGTCAAGCGACTTCAGTTGGACAAGCTTACATCCAAGTCGGATAAGTGTATTTTTGTGGGGTATCCGAGGGAAACCTTGGGTTACTACTTCTACAACCGAGAAGAGGGAAAAGTGTTTGTCGCTCGAAATGGTGTCTTCCTTGAGAAAGAGTTTCTCAGTCGGGGAGTAAGTGGGAGCACGGTGCAGCTCGAAGAAATTCGAGAGGAACCGGCTAGTAGCGAGTCGGCGAAAACCTTGGAGGTTGAGCCGGTCATGGCAGCTGAGCCGGCAGCAGCACCTGTACCACGAAGATCGGCAAGATTACGAAGTGATCGTGATGTGTTACTGTTAGACAGTGATGAGCCTGCAAATTATTCGGAAGCGATGATCGGATCTGATTCTGAGTCATGGCTTGGAGCCATGAGATCCGAGATAAAGTCCATGGATGAAAATCAAGTTTGGAACTTGGTTGATCTGCCAGACGGTGCAAGACCCGTCGAGTGCAAATGGGTCTTTAAGAAGAAAACTGATATGGATGGAAATGTTTCAATCTATAAAGCACGCCTTGTCGCGAAGGGGTTCCGACAAGTTCAAGGAGTTGATTATGATGAGACTTTCTCGCCCGTAGAGATGCTTAAATCAGTTCGGAACATGGTAGCTATAGAAGCCTATTTCGACTATGAGATATGGCAGATGGATGTCAAAACGGCCTTCCTTAACGGAAATTTAACCGAGGACGTGTATATGATACAGCCCGAGGGTTTTGTCGATCCGGCTAATGCTGACAAGATGTGCAAACTTCAGAAATCCATTTATGGGTTGAAGCAAGCATCTCGGAGTTGGAATATTCGCTTTGATGAGGTAGTCAAATCGTTTGGCTTCATCAAGAGTGATCATGATTCTTGTTTGTACAAGAAGTTAGTGGGAACAAAGTAAATTTTCTAATCTTATATGTGTATGACATATTACTGATTGGAAATGATGTCCAGATGTTGCAAGAAACCAAGGAATCATTGGAAAGGAGTTTCTCAATGAAAGACTTGGGTGAGGCAACATACATCCTCGGAATCCGGATCTATAGAGATAGATCAAGGAGGCTCATTGGATTGAGTCAGAGTACTTATTTGGACAAAGTGTTAAAGAAGTTCAACATAGAATCGTCTAAGAAGGGGTTCTTACCGATGTCCCATGGTGTAAAACTTAGCAAGACTCAGTGTCCTTCAAGAACTGATGAGTGAAGTCGGATGAGTGCAATTCCATATGCTTATGCAGTCGGATCCATCATGTATGCCATGATTTGTACTAGGCCAGATGTTTCCTATGCTCTAAGTGTTGTGAGCAGATACCAGGCTAATCCCGGAGAGATCCACTGGACAGCGGCTAAAAATATCCTAAAGTACTTGAGAAGGACTAAGGATATGTTCTTGGTTTATGGTGGTGAAGATGAACTCAGTGTAAAGGGTTACACGGATGCGAGTTATCTTACCGACTCTGATGATTCTCGTTCGCAATCCGGATACGTGTTTATTATAAATGGAGGTGCTGTGAGATGGAAGAGTTCCAAGCAAGAGATTGTCTCTGCGTCTATAACAGAGGTTGAGTATATTGCCGCCTCAGAGGCAGCTAAGGAGGCTGTTTGGATGAGGAATTTCCTCATGGATCTTGGTGTGGTTCAGGGCTCGTCCAATCCGTTACACGTGTATTGTGACATCAATGGTGCTATTGCATAAGCCAAGGAACCTAGACAACACCAGAAGAACAAGCACATACTCATGTGGTACCACCTGATTCGCCAGTTCGTGGATCAGGGTGATATCAAGTTATGCAAGGTACACACGGATGCAAATATTGCGGATCCGTTAACAAAGCCGTTACCACAGCCGAAGCATGAGGCGCACCTGAGAGCCATGGGTATTAGATGCTTAGACATGTGATGTCAGAAGATTGACTCTAGGGAAAGTGGGAGACTGTTGGGAATATGCCCTAGAGGCAATCATGTAGGATGATATTTCCCATTGTATTCATAAAGATATTAAGCAGTCCTTGTATAAACATCTGATGTATATCATTGAATATGTGATTCGGTTGTGGAACTATACACTCATTTTGTTTGTACTAAATATCCTTGGTCATTGAGGTTGTGCTGTACACACTACTTAGACCAATGTGAAAGTTGGCTTGATGACTCGGTTCCACTTGTCATGGGCATGGAGATGCTATTCCAACTTACACAGATTCGACTAAAGAGTTTAGCGAGTCAGATTGACCCATATTGAGGTACAACGAACTAGCTGTCATTTGTATATCTCAATCAATGTAATCCTTAGACCTGAGGTTGTTGCATAGTCCGAGTTGAGGATCACCGACTTAGGTTCTGTCAAACGCTGATCCGTAACTGGTCAGTTATAAAGGCAGAGTTCAGGTCGACTGAGAATCAAGCTGCGTGATGTGAATAACCAAGATGGGATTTTGCCCCTCCACTTGGAGAGATATTCTCTGGGCCCTCTCGTGAGATATGATTCGGAAAGCATGGCCATGCACGACTCGGTTAAGTGTTAACCGAGGCGATCGACTAAGAGTTAGTCTGGTGAATCACTTATCTCGGATCGAGAAGAGAGTCGGACTATTTAAGGGATGACAATTATTCGCCTATAGTCTGACAAGTTATATCGTGAGGCAAAAGGGACTCGGACGAAAGTCGCATTGGAAAGGCATGTCATCATGACTCTTTTGTACTTGGGAGTCGGCACGTTCTGCTAGGAGCCGCTAGCGACTGATCGATTGAGAGTCAGACTCCAATCGTGTCCAAGTAGCCATGAGCCTGCGGGGTCACACACTTAAGAGCGGGAGCAAGTTCGGATTGGATCTGAACCTGTAATCTGGTTGGGTTGGACCTAAACCGGATTAGGACTGAGTTAGTGAGTTGGACTCATGGTGACTAGTGTTATATGGGCTTTAGTGAATGGGTCGCGCGAGCAGAGCCCACGTTCACTCCCTATATATAGTGGAGCACCGTAACCCATAAAGGTTAATCGTTGTTCGGTTAGGTCATTCCATGTCACGAACCTAGCAGTTCGCCGCCGGCGCTCCTCGTATGTGTGGATACCAGCGGAGGTGTTGTGCGATCAGCACCAGGACGATCGGATCGTGAGAACTACACTGCATCAACTGACGCTCTTCACCAGTAATCCGCAACTGCGCGTCTAGTGGTAAACCTCGTGGCCTTCTACCTCAGCTAGTTCTTGGGATCACCATGTTAGAGGGGAATTTTTGTTTTATCTCTACGTGGCCCAACAGGAGTACCTTTTATGCCAAGGACCTGAAAAGGAGAAAATTTACATCGAGGTCTATACATCTAGCACAAAGGACCATAAAATTACATCGAGGTGTGCAAATTCTTGGATATGGGATCATCAATATAATGTATATGATGTAGATATGGCCATGACCTTGGTCGTTCATCTTCAAATCCAACAATATGCATACTCATTGACAACTAAACTTAAATTCGTTTAGAATTTTAAACCAGCGGTAGGAGTAACTTTTACACCAATGACCTAAAAAAGGATAAAAATTACCTCGAGGTCCATACATCTAGCACAAAGGACCCTAAAATTACATCGAGGCATGCAAATTCTTGGATATGGGATTATCAATATAATGTATATGATGTAGATATGGCCATGACCTTGGTCATTCGTCTTCAAATCCAAGAATGTGCAGACTCATTGTAAATTAAGCTTAAATTCGTTTAGATCTTACCACTTACTTTTAGTTTAAAATTTTACTCGTTCGGTGGGAGTACATTTTATACCAAGGACCGAAAGAAAGGGAAAAGTACATCGAGGTTCAATACATTTAGCACAAAGGGCCCTAGAATAATTAACCAAGGAAAACAGTCGGGTTCGGCTCCTTCTCGAGAGAGTAGCTGATTGAGGCATACTCTTATAAATACTACTTCCACTTTGATTGTTTTCAAAATAAAGTATGATGTAGATATGGCCATGACCTTTTGGTCATTCGGATTGAAATCCAAGAATGTTCATACTAAATTATAACTAAACTTAAATTCGTTTAGATCTTGCCACTTACTTTGAGGTTGCAATTTTACATGTGCGGTGGGAGTGCATTTTACATCGAGGACCTAAAAAATGGAAAATTACATCGATGTCCATACATTTAGCACAAAGGGCCCTAAAATAATTAAGAAAGGAAAACAGTCGGGTTCAGATCCTTCTTCTCCAGAGACCAGCCGATCGAGGCATACTCTTCATGCTACTTCCTCTTCAATTGTTTTCAAACTATGGCTAGATTTCTCGGCCTACAAATTCTTGGATATGGGATCATCAGTGCAAAGTATGATGTAGATATGGCCATTGCCTTGGTCGTTCTGCTTGAAATCCAAGAATGTTCATACTCATTGACAACTAAGCTTAAATTTATTTAGATTTTACCACTTACTTTTAGGTTAAAATTCTATACATGCAGCGGGGGTACATTTTACATCAAGGACCTAAAAAAGGAAAATTACATTGAGGTCCATACACTTTGCCCAAAGGACCCTAAATCAACTAAGCAAGGAAAACAATCGGGTTCAGCTCCTTCTCGGGAGAGCAACTAATCGAGGCATACTAGCTCTTCATGCTACTTCCTCTTCGATTGTTTTCAAAATATGGCTAGATTTGTCGGCATGGAAATTCTTGGATATGGGATCATCAAGATAAACTAAGATGTAGATGTGGCCATGACCTTGGTTGTTTGGCTTGAAATCAAAGAATGTCTATACTAGTTAACAACTAAGCTTAAATTCGTTTAGATCTTACCACTTACTTTTAGGTTAAATTTTACATGCGCGGTGGGAGTACATTTTTCTTCAAAGACCTAAAAAGAACCAAAATTACATCGACTTCCATACACTTAGCATAGAGGGTCCTAGAGCAATTAAGCAAGGAAAACAGTCGTGTTCGGCTCCTTCTCGAGAGAGCAGCTCATCGAACCATACTCTTCATGCCACTTCCTCTTTGATTTTTTTCAAGATATTGCCATATTTGACGCCATGCAAAATCTTGGATGATATGGGATAATCAACACAAAGTGCGATGTAGATATGTCCATGGCCTTGGTCGTTCGTCTTGAAATCCAAGAATGTCCATACTCATCGACAACTAAGCTTAAATTCATATAGATTTTACCACTTACTTTTAGGTTAGAATTTTACATGGGCGGTGGGAGTACATTTTTCATCAAGGACCTAAAAAGAAGTAAAATTACATCAAGGTACATAAATTTAGCACAGAGGACCCTAAATTAATTAATAAAGGAAATTACATGCATCGGTTTCATCAGCGACTAAGCAAGGAAAACAATCGGGTTCAGCTCCTTCTCGAGAGAGCAACTGATCAAGGCTTACTAGCTCTTCATGCTACTTCCTCTTTGATTGTTTTCAAAATATGGCTAGATTTTTCGGCATCCAAATTATTGTATATGGGATCATCAACATAAAGTAAGATGTAGATATGGCCATGACTTTGGGCGTTCGGCTTGAAATCCAAGAATGTCCATACTCGTTGACAACTACGCTTAAATTCGTTTAGATCGTACCACTTACTTTTAGGATAAATTTTACACGCGCGATGGGAGTACATTTTTCTTCAACGACCTAAAAATAATCAAAATTACATCGAGGTACATAGAGTAATTAAGCAAGGAAAACAGTCGGGTTAGGATCCTTCTTGAGAGAGAGCAGCTCATCGAACCATACTCTTCACGCCAATTCCTCTTCGATTGTTTTGAAGATATGGCAAGATTTGAAGACATGCAAAATCTTGGATATGGGATCATCAACACAATGTGCGATGTAGATATGGCCATGGCCTTGGTCGTTCGGCTTGAAATCTAAGAAGGTTTATACTCATCGACAACTAAGCTTAAATTTGTTTAGATTTTACCACTTACTTTTAGGTTAGAATTTTACACGGGCCTTGGAAGTACATTTTAATCAAGGACCTAAAAGGGGGAATTACATTGAGGTCCATATATCTAACACAAAGGGCCCTTAAATAATTAAGCAATGAAAATAGTCTGGTTTGGATCATTCTCGAGATACCAGTCGATCGATACATGCTCTTCATGCTACTTCATCTCTCGATTGTTTTCAAAACATGGCCACATTTTTCGGCATGTAAATTCTTGGATATGGGGTCATCAACACAATGTATGATGTTTGATTGCTTTCCTAACAAGGACAGAAATTTTTACATGCTAATTATTATCAAGGTGTGAAATATTTCACAAAGAACATTCATGGTTTTCGATACATAGAATGCTTGGTGGGTACTACCGTCGAAATATATTTTGTTTGTAGAACTTTGAAAGCAATATACCACATACTTTTAGATTAAAATTTCACATAACATTGAGAACAGAGCTTAAATTCGTTTAAATGGGCGAACTTAGCTAGGAAGCTTAAGAACTTGTTAAACTTGGTGTAAACGTAAGTGAAACATGGTCCAAACTTTGTCTCGAAAATGGGTTTGTGGTATTCTGAGCCATATTATTCGTACTTGCTTTAATTTAAAGGAAAACACATTCTTTTTACAATGAAAATACAAAAATGTTTGTTTCCTAAAAGTTGGAAACTCCCAATTGGCAGCATTATGGTTCACCATGCCAAGATGCACTCATCTACCAAACATCAAAACATTTCCATAAAGGATTATGTACATATATGGCCATATATTCACCCATGTTGTTCGGCTTGAATCTTAAGAATGTTCATACAATGTAGGCCATATTGCCAAGCAGATCTATTTTTCAAAAGTTGTGAAGACTAGTTATTGTCAACATGTAAATGCTTAGCAAGAAACCAAATCTTTCAAAAATCTCGTTGGTGGCTACCGTCAAAAGATAATTGTAGAACTTTAAGAGAAATCTACCACTTACTCGTATTTCCAATTTTACATAATATTTGCAAATCATCTCAAATTCTATAGGATGGAGGGAGTACCACTACTTGCTTCGCGAGAAGAAAAAGCACTCCTCACTTTTGAACTAGCTTGTCACGGGTCTGCCTGGTGATTCCTCTTCCTAGGGTGGAACGAATGGAGGTGGAGTAGTTGGGGGTAGGAAGGCTAGCTAGATCATAGTGGTGTCCGCTGCAAAAATAAAATAAAAGATCATAATGGTGTGCATCCAATGTGATGGGACACCCCTTGTCCACCTCTTTAAGTAGTACTAGTATTGCGCATGGCGATCTTTTGACAATCCTTCCCCACTGAAATTTACTAGTTACTACTCACTTTACGTATACCTCGTTTCATGAACTCATCGCAGCTTTGCTCTCACATTGCACTGCCTTCAAATCCTCCTCTTCGCTGCTCTCGCACTGCCTCTCTCGGTCCCTTCTCCGTCCTAGTTTTTTTTCAATAGGGGAAAACTCAAGTGGCAATATTGTTTATCATTACAAGATTTTACCACCACCTACTTTTAGGTTAGAATTTTAAACGGGCGGTAGGAGTACCTTCTAAACCAAGGACCTAAAAAGAAGAAAAATTACTTCGATGTCCATACATCTATTACAAAGGACCCTGAAATTAAATCAAGGCATGAAAATTCTTGGATATGGAATCATTAATATAATGTATATGATGTAGATATGGCCATGACCTTGGTCGTTCGGCTTCAAATCCAAGAATGTGCATACTCGTTGACAACTAAACTTAAATTCATTTAGAATTTTAAACCGGCGGTAGTCCTTTTACACGAAGCACCTAAAAAGGAGAAAAATTACATCGAGGTCCATAAATCTAGCACAAATGACACTAAAATTACATCTAGGCATGCAAATTCTTGGATATGGGATCATCAATATAATGTACATGATGTAGATAATGGCCATGACCTTGGTCCTTCGGCTTCAAATCGAAGAATATGCATACTCATTGACACCTAAGCTTAAATTCGTTTAGAATTTTAAACCGGCGGTAGTACCTTTTACACCAAGGACCTAAAAGGAGAAAAATTACATCGAAGTCCAGACATCTAGCACAAATGACCCTAAAATTATACCGAGGCATGCAAATTCTTGAATATGGAATCATCAATATAATTTATATGATGTAGATATGGCCATGACCTTGGTCGTTCGGCTTCAAATCCAATAATGTGCATACTCATTGACAACTAATCTTAAATTTGTTCATAATTTACCACTTACTTTTACGTTAAAATTTGTCACATCCCAAAATTTTCCAAATTTTGAAATGTGAAAAATAAATAAAGAAAATAAATAATTGTTTAAATTTAGGGTGAAAAGAAACTTTTTGATTCCAAATGGAAACATCAAGACCCATATTGAACAAACTTTGAATAAAATTTGAATCCAACTAAATTCAAATCAAGTGAAATGCATTCTTCATAAATGCATCTTGAAATTTAAACACTTGGAAAATAAACCAAAACTCTAAAACCCTAATGGACGAAAAACATTTCCAAGATACCTCAAAGACTATGGATTTGATCCATATAAAAAATTTGTCAACAAACATTTATAAATGATCAAGAATGATAAATAAATAAAACCATAGGAATTGATTTCATTCAATTTGGAACCTTGGATAAAATATTATGAATTTAGTAAGATAAAGAAATTAAATTTCAAAGCTAATAAATCTCCTATCTGAAATCCATACCAAATTTTGATCAAATTAATCCTAAAGAGATATAAAAGGATAAACAAATATTAAATAAGATTTTTCAAATTGGAATCACCAAGTTTGGATCTTTAAATAAAAAGATATGGATTTTATAAGATAAAGAAAGAAATAATAAATAAGGAGTATTTAAAAGCCAAATTAAATCTTGTCCAAATCCATAAGCAAATTAAAATAAAGATAATCCAAATAAAATAATAGGATAAAGATTATTCCAATAAAATTATATGGCATTAAGCCATATTCTGAAGTATATATGGATAAAGATAAAATTCCTAATAGAAATGATTAATTAAATTATGAGAAAGTAATAAATGGAAATTTATCAAAGTGGGTTAAAAAGTTATAAAATTAACTTAAAAGAATTATTTGAATAAAATTTATATGGTATTAAAACCATAATCAAATTTTAATTAATTAAAGACAAATACTCATTTTAAATGATTAATAAATCATATTAAAAATATTTCAAATAATTCAAAGTGAATTATTTAACACCCTATTAAATAAATAAAACCTACTAAAAAGGATTTGATAAAATTTGGAATTTAAATAAAATTTGGAAACATATTAAAATCCTATTTAAATAAAGACAAAAGGGCCATTTTAAATAAATAATTAAACCATGTGGGAATAAAAGAAATATTCCAAAATTATCTTTAAAATACATGTTTGAACAGAATACAAAATTTCTGAAAGTTTGGTAAATATTTAAATTCAATTGGTGTTTGAAATCATTTGAAAGAAATCAAAACAAAATAAAAGAAATAGAAAAAGTAAAATGAAACAGAACAAAAAAAAGGAAAGCAGCCAGCCCAGCCCAGCAGAACCCACCAGGCCCAGCAAGCCCATTTTTCCTCTCCCCGCAGAAAAACGGTTCACACCGCAAACACAACCCGCAGAGACACTGACCACTGGACCCCACCGTTCATCTCTCTCACACACAAACAACCAGACCCCACCTGCCAGTCCTTCTTCTTCACCCGCTGCGACCCTTTCTCCCCCAAACCTCGTCGTCGTTTCTGGTTTTGAAACCACCATTTAATTCGCCATAATGCTGCAGTAATCCTCGCTGCAACAACTCCATCTTAAACGCCTGGTCCCTCTCTCCCGTTTCCCCCAGATGCCACTCCCCCTCGGCCCTTAGGCTGCACGGATTTCTCCATGCACCATCACTGTTCCGAAGACCTTCTCCGGTCGATTCTGGCCAGCACCCTCACCCCCACAAGCCCTGATTCACACGAACATGATCCCCATCGGCCTGCGAACCTCCCATTACCCCCCCAACTCGCCCGCGCGAGCACCGTAGGCTCGACAACGTCTTCGCCAGAGCAGCTCCACCGTCTTCCATTATTCCGGTGACTTCTCCCCGTAAGTCCCGATCTCCCCTCTCTCTCTAGATGACACACACGTGTTCGCTAAACTCTCCCGCATCTAATGCTCCTCTTCACTCGCCTTCTCGTGACCTGCAGCTTCGCCAGCGACGACGAACAGAGAAGCCTGACGCCAGGGACAACTCCGGCGAACAATTATTGTCAACCCCGTGCGCCCCTTGCCTTACGAAGACAACGTTGAGCATCAACATCGCCCTGCGAACTCGGTGAGCTACCCCACTCCTCCTCTAGCTCCCTGCATCGCCGACACCGTCCTCGTCTGACCACGCCGCCGCCATCCACCATCACTGTGCTGCCAACCTTTGGTCAATCGTCTGTGGACCGTTAGATATTCATTTGGTGGCTTAGATAGATTGAATAATCGAAGGGGTATGCATAGATCAGGGCCGTGCGATTTCAGTTAGATCCAACACACCATAGAAACCGATCCGGACGAACCGTTTTCGGCTAATAAGAACAAGACGTGTGGCACTGTTTTGTTTAAATAGACACAAACATATCTATTAGATGTTTAAACTTGCAAAATTTATAACTTTTGTTCCACACGTCCAAACTTTGCAAATTTTATATCAATGGAATCAGCAAAACAAGTAATTTCCAACCATGCACTGTGTTTAATTAATTGCTTCTGGAAAATTAGTTGTTTTTGCAGAAACGTGTGTAGGCATATTTGTGTATAAAATCCATTCAAAAAAAATACTTTTAGGGTAAAATATTTTGCAAATGGATTGTTTTGGACCTAGTGACCATACAAACCAACTCTTGGACTCAAAAACATATTTTGTGAGGCTAAGGAATAAATTTTTGAATAAAAGCATTTCTAGCTAAATAAAATTATTGAATAAGTTTTAAAAATGCTTTTTGAGTAAAACCTTTGGAAAATGATTTGATTTAAACTCTCTGACCCTAAAAACCAAGTTTTAGGATTTAAAACTATATTTGGTGAACTCTAGTAAATTATTACTTTCTTTAAAGACATTTCTAATGAAATAAAATATTGCTTTGGTATAAAAATGGTTTATAGATAAAACCTTTTGCAAATGGTTTTAATAATAAACACTTGACCATAAAACACTAACATTTGTGTTTAAAAATGTATTTGTCAAACACTAGAAAAATTATTGCTTTGATCTAAATCAATTCTAGCAAAACAAAAATGATTTAAGGTGGCCATTTTACTAACTTAATATCAAATGGTTTTGCCACTTTTATAAATGACCAATAGATGTCTTATAATGTTTATAGCCTAATAGAAACCACTTTTCCAAATAAAACAATCTTTGGCATGCTTGCATGCATTGCTTTGTTTTTACTATTCTATGTGATGAACTGCTTGAATGGTAGATTGAATATTTGTGTCTTGATTGAATTGTAGTGAAAATTTGAAGAGTGTGACTATTGCAAGATCAAGGAGTGAACTTATATTCTCTATCAAAAAGGCAAGTGGTGCTTCATATTTTTGTCCTATTATTTTCACTATGCATTAGTGATATTTCGAAGTAGGACTTGCATGGATTTTTTTTGCTAAGTATAAACTATGCCATGGGAAATCCTAGTAGATGAAAACTTAGTAGAATTTTCCTAAGTTAAGATTCCTACTACTATCATGCTTATCTTAGCTAGTAGAAAACAAGGGTGGATTATATTCATGCTATGGAATATTTATAAGTTAAGGACTTGTGTTTGTTTAATAAAACAACTAAGTGAATGAAACACCTGGGTGGAATGGTGGAATGGTTTGTGTTGAGTGGTTACACAAGGCCCATTTCTATGGTTTACCTTGTGTATCACACTTGTGGAATGCCACCCAGGAACAAAGAGATTTGAGATGTCAAATGTTGAGAAGCTTCAAGTGCAGCCACTTGGCATTATGGGCTCTTCCTGGATCATATAGGTTGCAATAACTTAGCCAAATGGACAGTTGGTGGTAGGGGATGATAGGTTGGAATGTGTCCATTCTGGTCTAAGGGAAGGCTTCTGAAAAGATCTTGTCTCGATGCATGTCGAGTCTTGTGGGGAAAGTGCACCACCTCTGCAGAGTGTAAAATCTAAGTACTTAGTCGTGTCCCCGGTAATGGACAATTTGAGCATCAAGACATGGAAGCTATCAAGAATCTCCTCATCCCAATTTCTAAGTTAAAAACATGTGGTTGAACAAGGGTTAAAGGATCACCAATTTCTATTGGGAGATGCTTTGGGTGATTTTTGACAAACAAAAACTTAGTGTTTTCAAATGATAAGGAAAATCTATGTTGAGCAAAGCAAGCCTAAGCTCCACTTAGCCAAATGCATATAGATGATAGTTACCACTATACTACCATAGTATCACTTGCCAATACAATTCAAATGTATTGATCCTTGTGGCTATAACTTATTATGTTGTAGGTTTGTTTGATGTTAGTGAAGTGTGTTGATTAGGATTACAAGTCTACAACCAACATGATTGCTTGTGGCACTTTGAAGATGAAGGACTACATGCTATATAGATATTTCTGATGCATTGTAATGAGATAGCCAAATGAGCTATGTAAGATGTAATAAATTATTTTATTCCTGGTTATAAAGTTGTATTATGACCTTTGTTTCTTGATATTACATCTTAACTGTGGATGCTAGCTATTGATCCAGGGACTAGCATTGCAATCACAGGGACATTTACATTTATAAAGGTGGGGTCTTACAAAATTTTACCCGTGTGGTGGGAGTACATTTTACACCAAGGACCGAAAGAAAGGGAGTATTACATCGAGGTTCCATACATTTAGCACAAAAGTCCCTAAAATAATTAAGAAAGTAAAACAGTCAGGTTCGGCTCCTTCTCGAGAGAGCAGCTGATCGAGGCATACTCTTCTGAATACTACTTCCTCTTCGATTCTTTTCAAAATATGGCCATATTTGTCGGCATGCAAATTCTTGGATATTGGGATCATCAATATAAAGTATGATGTAGATATGGCCATGACCTTGGTCGTTCGGATTGAAATGCAAGAATGTTCATACTAATTGACAACTAAGCATAAATTTGTTTAGATCTTACCACTTAATTTTAGGTTACTATTTTACACGTGCGGTGGGAGTGCATTTTACATCGAGGACCTAAAAAAGGAAAATTACATTGATGTCCATATATTTTGCACAAAGGGACCTAAAATAATTAAGCAAGTAAAACAGTCGGGTTTAGATCCTTCTTCTCGAAAGGCAGCGAATTGAGGCATACTCTTCATGCTACTTCCTCGTCAATTGTTTTCAAACTATGGCAAGATTTCTCGGCCTACAAATTGTTGGATATGGGATCATCAATATAAAGCATGGTGTAGATATGGCCATGACCTTGCTCATTCTACTTGAAATCCAAGAATGTTCACACTCATTGACAACTAAGCTTAAATTGGTTTAAATTTTACCACTTACTTTTGGGTTAAAATTCTACACGTGCAACAGGGATACATTTTATATCAAGGACCTAAAAAAGGAAAACTACATTGAGGTCCATACATTTTGTACAAAGGACCCTAAAACAACTAAGAAAGGAAAACAATCGGGTTCGGCTCCTTCTCGAGAGAGCAACTAATCGAGGCACACTAGCTCTTGATGCTACTTTCTCTTCGATTGTTTTCAAAATATTGCTAAATTTTCGATACGCAAATTCTTGGATATGTGATCATCAACATAAAATAAGATATAGATATGGCCATGACCTTGATCGTTCGGGTTGAAATCCAAGAATATCCATACTCGTTGATGACTAAGCTTAAATTCATTTAGATCTTTCCACTTACTTTTAGGTTAAATTTTACATGCGCGGTGGGAGTACATTTTTCTTCAAAGACCTAAAAAGAACCAAAAATTACATCGAGGTCCATACACTTAGCACAGAGGGCCCTAGAGTAATTAAGCAAGGAAAACAGTCGGGTTCGACTCCTTCCCAAGAGAGCAGCTCATCGAACCATATTCTTCATGCCACTTCCTCTTCGATTGTTTTCAAGATATGGCTAGATTTAACGCCATGCAAAATCTTGGATATGGGATCATCAACACAAAGTGCGATGTAGATATGTCCATGGACTTGGTCGTTCGGCTTAAAATCCAAAAATGTTCATACTCATCGATAACTAAGCTTAAATTCGTATAGATTTTACCACTTACTTTTAGGTTAGAACTAGCATACTGGCCAGCGCATTCGCGCATGCAACATCTTGATTTGTGTTCCTATGGCTGAAAATACAAATAAAACATAAGAGCATTTTCATTGGGATGTAGCTGAAAGTATGTTAATGTGATTAACATGAATGGACGAGTGACTTTTAGTTACATATCATAAATCGGTGACCTCTACCAAAGCAAGTAGAGGCTGACTGTAGATATGACGAGGCCGTTATTTCTAACGATCGTATTTTTCCCTCTCTACGCTAGATATAAACCATTAACTGTGCAATTAAAAATAAGGGTGACATAATAGATGGTTCGATCTTTAGCTTTTTTCCTAAAATTTCTAGCCTACAAAGTTTGGAGATTATTTGAAGTAACAACCATATGAACCTATCGGCTGTAAATTCGATCTTTATGGTAAACACAAATCTGTACCTACCATGCTCTCGTTCCATATGAGCTCACGTAAATGTGAAGGTTTAAGGCAAGTTATTCTTTGACAGTAAAGAAATTAAGAGACACAAAAAAAAGAGTCACTTGAAACTCTAGTCATTCCTATAACATTAATCTTAATTGTAGAAAGTATGACTTTTAAGCATAAGTGTTCAATCCATAGTCCATGATTTGACTACAACCTGAAATATTAGGGACATTGTTATATGTCAGACTAATTCAGGCATTAACCATAATTGTAGAAAGTATGACTTCTAAGTATAGGTGTTTAATTCATACTCCACCATTTGAACCTTGGTACATCAAATATGATCGTGGCCCTCTTAGTAAATATGTTGACAAATTGTACAGTTACATGCTAGACTAATTGAATAGATCAATTTTCTCAAAAAACTGTCTACCTAAAATATGAGTGACGACATAGAGTAAATGTTTTTAATTTGACACCAATGTGACTATGATGAACCTGTTGACAAATATACAATCCTTAACCTCTAATCATTTAGAGGAAAAATGGAAGTATGGTATAGCCACCCTTTTCATAAATGCAGTTGAACAATCAAAGCTAGATTTCGTAGTGTTGGTGCATACTCGGCAAATAATAGATAACGATGAATAGATCCAAACCTAAGAATAAGTAATATTTTTAATATCAATGTATATATTCGATCTTGATTCTTGATGCTCTTGCAGCAAACATGAAAATCATGTTCAATTCGGATCTTGTCCTGTAGCGGTCAATAAAACATGTCATTGCCAAAAATTATGTATCAGCATGTATTCGAATTACTGCATCAAAATAAATTTCTAGGAGCAACGTACTTTTTTTACTCCCTCCGACCCTTTGACATAAAATTGTCTATATACGGATATATCTAGCACTACAACTTGTCTAGATACTGTTAGAGTATGTATTAGTGTATGTATACGGTACGGTGTAGCACGCCGATAGTATACATACCCCCACATGTACCGCCACGCAGAGGGCTCTTCTCTGCCTATATAAACACGTAGTTGATGCCCCGATGAGGGTAAGCATCGTTCCTAAAACCAATATGGTATCAGAGCCCTTCTCTTCCCTCTAGTTGACATCTACACAAACCCTAAAAAACTCTGCCGCCGCCACAGCCTGCCACCGCCGCAGCCCTTGTCGCCGCCTACACAACCCAAGAACACCCTGCCGCCGCCGCACCCTCATCGTGCCGTCGCCGCTCTATAAACCTATATCAAACACAAAACCCTAAAACCCTGCCGCCGCCGCACCAACAAAAACCCCACGACACTGCCGCATCTCTTGCCGCCGTCACGTCACCACCCCTTCCCTCATGGGATCTTCATCGACAACAGCGTCCCTGGTAGCTGCCCTCGGAGCATATCCCTCGCAGCCCCTCACGCGCGAGAATGCGCTGATCTGGAAGGCTCTGGTCGTGCCTGCCTTCCGTGGTCCACGTGTCCTCCCTCTTGTCGAGGGTGTCGACAAGGCACCCAAGGAGCTCATCGAAGTGGAAGACGCCAACGGGAAGAAGATCGAGATCGAGAATCCCGAGTACACATCCTGGGTGGCTTGCGATCAGCAGGTCCTGCGCTATCTCCTCAACTCTCTGTCACCGGATGTCCTCGCTCATGTTGTGGGTCTTGAGACATCCGCTGAAGTCTGGACCTCCCTCAACGCCCACGTCTTCTCCCAATCCAAGTCACGGATCCAGCAGCTCCGCTCCGCCCTCAATGACACCCGCAAGGATGATCTCTCGGCCGACAAATACGTCACCAAGATGAAGTGCCTCGCGTCTGAACTAGCCGCGGCTTGCAAACCTCTTGATGATGATGAGCTCCTCTAGTACATCCTTCATGGTCTTGACACCCCCTACAACAATCTTGTTACCGCAGTAAACGCCAATCCTAACACCACACTCTCAGATCTCCTTGCCCAGATACAAGCCTACGATCGGCTGCACAAAACTGATGACGCTCCCTTCACATCCTCCATAAACGTCGCGCACCGTGGAGGCCCGTAAACTCGCCCTCCTCTGCGTGGCCATGATCGTGGTCTCTAGTATGATGACCGCCCTTGCCAGGACTCTCGCTCGCTTAGGCGCTAAGACGACCAGGGATGCCAGGACAACCGTGGCCGCGGTGATCGCGGTGACTACCGCGGCAACCGTCGCGATGGAGGATGGCGCTATGATGATGACTGTCGCCGCTTTGATGATAAAACAATTGTTGGGCCACACAGAGATAAAGCAAAACTTCTTCCTCTAACGTGGTGATCCCAAGATCTAGCTGAGGTACGAGGCCACGAGGTTTACCACTAGACGCGCGGTTGCGGATTACTGATGAAGCGCGTCAGTTGATGCAACGCAGTCCTTTGCGATCCGATCGTCCTGGTGCTGATCGTACAGCACCTCTGCTGGTATCCACATGTACAAGGAGGAGCACCGGCGGCGAACTGCTAGGTTCGTATCGACGGTAGGACTGTTGTGGAGCTAGGGTTTCCAACACATGGAATGACCTAATCGAACAACGATTAACCCTTCTGGGTTGCGGTGCTCCACTATATATAGGGAGTGAACGTGGGCTCTGCTCGCGCGGCCCATTCACTAAAGCCCATATAACACTAGCCACCGTGAGTCCAACTCACTAACTCAGTCCTAATCCGGTTTAGGTCCAACCCAACCAGATTACAGGTTCAGATCCAATCCGAACTTGCTCCCACTCTTAAGTGTGTGACCCTGCAGGCTCATGGCTACTTGGACACGATTGGAGTCCGACTCTCAATCGATCAGTCGGTAGTGGCTCCTAGAAGAACGTGCCGACTCCCTAGTACCAAAGAGTCATGACGACTTGCCTTTCCAATGCGACTTACGTCCGAGTCCCTTTTGCTTCACGATATACCTTGTCATACTATAGGCGAATATTTGTCATCCCTTAAATAGGCGATAAGTGATTCACCCGACTAACTCTTAGTCGATCGCCTCGGTTAATACTTAACCGAGTCGTGCATGGCCATGCTTTCTGAATCATATCTTACGAGAGGGCTCGGAGAATATCTCTCCAAGTGGAGGGGCAAAATCCCATCTTCGTTATTCACATCACACAGCTTGATTCTCAGTCGACCCGAACTCTGCCTTTATAACTGCCCAGTTACAATCAGCGTTTGAAAGAACCTAAGTCGGTGATCCTCAACTCGGACTATGCAATAACCTCCGGTCTAAGGATTACATTGATTGAGATATACAAATGACAACTTGTTCGTTCTACCTCAATATGGGTCAATCCGACTCGCTAAACTCTTTATACGAATCTGTGTAAGTTGGAATAGCATCTCCATGCCCATGACAAGTGGAACCGAGTCATCAAGCCAACTTTCACATTGGTCTAAGTTGTGTGTCCAGCACAACCTTAATGACCAAGGATACTTAGTACAAACAACATGAATGTATAGTTCCACAACCGAATCACATATTCAATGATACACATCAGATGTTTATACAAGGACTACTTAATATCTTTATGAATACAATGGGAAATATCATCATACATGATTGCATCTAGGGCATATTCCCAACAGTCTCCCACTTGCACTAGAGTCAATCTTCCGACATCACATGTCTAAGCATCTAATGCCCATGGCTCTCAGGTGCGCCTCATTCTTCGGCTGTGGTAACGGCTTTGTCAGCGGATACGCAATATTTGCATCCGTATGTACCTTGCATAACTTGATATCACCCTGATCCACGAACTGGCAAATCAGGTGGTATCGCATGAGTATGTGCTTGTTCTTCTGGTGTTGTCTAGGTTCCTTCGCTTGTGCAATAGCGCCATTGTTGTCACAATACACGTCCAATGGATTGGACGAGCCCTGAACCACACCAAGATCCATGAGGAAATTCCTCATCCAAACAGCTTCCTTTGCTGCCTCTGAGGCGGAAATATACTTAGCCTCTGTTGTGGATGCAGACACAGTCTCTTGCTTGGAACTCTTCTAGCTCACAGCACCTCCATTTATAATAAACACGTATCCGGATTGCAAACGAGAATCATCAGAGTCGGTAAGATAACTCGCATCCGTGTAACCCTTTACACTGAGTTCATCTTCACCACCATAAACCAAAAACATATCCTTAGTCCTTCTTAAGTACTTTAGGATATTTTTAGCCGCTGTCTAGTGGATTTCTCCAGGATCAGCCTGGTATCTGCTCACAACACTTAGAGCATATGAAACATCTGGCCTAGTACAAATCATGGCATACATGATGGATCCGACTGTAGAAGCATACGGAATCGCACTCATCCGACTTCGTTCATCAGTTGTCGAAGGACACTGAGTCTTGCTAAGTTTTACACCATGGGACATCGGTAAGAACCCCTTCTTAGATGACTCCATGTTGAACTTCTTCAACACTTTGTCCAAATAAGTACTCTGACTCAATCCAATGAGCCTCCTTGATCTATCTCTATAGATCCGGATTCCGAGGATGTATGTTGCGTCACCCAAGTCTTTCATTGAGAAACTCCTTTCCAATGATTCCTTGGTTTCTTGCAATATCTAGACATCATTTCCAATCAGTAATATGTCATCCACATATAAGATTAGAAATTTTACTTTGTTCCCACTAAACTTCTTATACAAACAAGAATCATGATCACTCTTGATGAAGCCAAACGATTTGAATACCTCATCAAAGCGAATATTCCAACTCTGAGATGCTTGCTTCAACCCATAAATGGATTTCTGAAGTTTGCATACCTTGTCAGCATTTTCCGGATCGACAAAACCCTCGGGCTGTATCATATACACGTCCTCGGTTAAATTTCCATTAAGGAAAGCCGTTTTGACATCCATCTGCCATATCTCATAGTCGAAATAGGCTGCTATAGCTAACATGATCCGAACTGATTTAAGCATCACTACGGGCGAGAAAGTCTCGTAGTAATCAACTCCTTGAACTTGTCGAAACCCCTTCGCGACAAGGCGTGCTTTATAGACGGAAACATTTCCATCCATATCAGTTTTCTTCTTAAAGACCCATTTGCACTCGATGGGTCTTGCACCGTCTGGCAGATCAACCAAGTTCCAAACTTGATTTTCATCCATGGACTTTAACTCGGATCTCATGGCTCCAAGCCATGACTCGGAATCAGATCCCACCATCGCTTCCGAATAATTTGTTGACTCATCACTGTCTAACAGTAACACATCACGAACACTTCGTAATCTTGTCGATCTTCGTAGTACAGGTGCTGCTGTCGGCTCAGCTACCACGACTGGCTCAACCTGAAGGGAATATGCCCTGAGAGGCAATAATAAAATGTTTATTATGTGTATTCCAAGTATATGATAGATGTTTATTTTGCATGATATAATTGTATTAATACGGAAACGTTAATACATGTGGGTTTAATAAACAAACAGAAAATTCCTAGTTATGCCTCTCTCATAAACTAGTCCATTGATTAACAAGATGATCACAGTTTCCTGATCATAGACATTGGATGTTGTTAATAACGAGATCACAACATTAGTGTAATGGTGTGATGAACATTCATCCGAAGTATAGCATTACGATCAAAGTCATTGAGTTTATATTGCTATAAACAACTGACGAAGTAGTCCTAATCCTTAGACCATGATATCATGCCAATCACTAACACCGAAAGAGTTTCTTGTTGAGATCAAACGTCACACCGTAACTGGGTGATTATAAAGATGGCTTCAAAGCTACTAAAGTGTTATGTTGAGAATCATGCATCAAGAGTGGAATTTGTTCATCCCGATGACGGATAGATATGCTCTGGGCCCTCTCGGTGATATCACATTGGTTAGCTTGCAAGCAAGTGATTTCATCACTAGAATGTTATATCACGGGAACGAGAAAAGAGTGCATGTCAGTAACGAGATCAAACTAGGTATGGAGATAACGATGATCGAATCTCGGACATGTAATATATCGTGAAACAAAGGGATTAAGATACAAGCGTAAAAGGTTCCGACGATCACAGGAAAAGTCATCGTTGAATGTGTGGGAGTCAGTATGGATCTCCAGGTCCCGCTACTGATTATTGATCGGAGAAGGGTCTCGATCATGTCCGCATTATTCACGAACCATAGGGTGACACACTTAAGGGACACTGACATCCAGTTGGAGCAAATGTTTCATGCCGAAAGAATAAACAAGCGCAGGAATTTATTTCACTAGATACCGAAACAGGTTTTCGGGTGAAATTGCATAAAGAGGTTATGCATGTGAAATGGAATTCTAGCAAGGGGTTATTTGTGAATGTTTGTCATTAAAGTAATTGACAAAATTCTGAATAAATAAAAGAGTTTTATTTAATGAGAGTTTGCATTAAATTTGGTGGAAATTTAATGGGAATTTGAGTGGGTTTTTTGAGTGGAGAAAATTGAAGGGCCATTTTGTGAGTGGAGTGTCCACCCACATGAATGATGGAGAGGAGGGGGCAGCCACCATGGCCGGCGGCCACCCCCTTGGGTCCCCCCCTCCTCCTATAAAAGGATCCCCTCCTCTCACTTCTCACTCACACCTCCTCGTGAAGGATCTCTCTCCCCCTCTAGAATTTATCCCCCATGGTCTCGGACTAGCGAGATACATGTTCCCGGTGGCTATTCGGCAAGAAAGAGTTGTGCTTCCGCTGCATCGCTGGAGCGAGGAGGCGGAGGTTGCTCGGTGTCTTGCACGTGTGTGCGAGCACGGATGCGCTGCTGCTTTGCGGCGCTAGGACTTCCTCTCGATCTTGAGATCGGCAAGAGATCGTCTACATCAACCACGAGTTAAACTCGTTAAGCTTTGTCGGTCTTCAAGGGTATGTTCTCTACGGATATACATCTGCCCATTGATTGTATCTAGTAGATAGATCTTGGTACATAGTTCCTATCATAGGAAATTCTTTGTTTTCTATGTTGCGAACCCTACAGTGGTATCAGAGCCGGATGTGCGTAGATACTTTACACGGGTAGTACACATATGAGTATGTGGGCGATGATGATCATGTTGTTGCTCCTTAGTTGTAATTTTGGATATTGGTGGCATAGTGGGATGAAGCGGCCCGGACAAACTTTATATGTCCTCGCACATGAGACCTATTCCACGCTTGACATGCAACTAGTTTGCATAAGTGGCTAGCGGGTGTCTGTCTCTCCTACTATAGTCAATATCTATTTTGCAACGAGTTGTCAACAATTTGGTTATCCTCGTTGTGGTTCATGTTTGAAGGTAAGAACGGTTCATCTCGAAAGCCCTAAGCCACGTAAAACTTGCAATGGATAAATTAGAGGCGTCTAGTTTAGATTGTTGCTGGGCTAGTGTTATGATATGGTGATGTTGTAAGTAGAAGTATGAGATGATACTCTTACAACATACATAATGTGTAATCTCCATAGACCTTGGACTTACACATAAAGGTATGATAGTGATCATACCACGGTGCACATGATAGAGATCATATGCGGGAACCATATCATTTCACTAATAAACATGTGATGTTTCATAGCATCTTATATTGCTTTGTTAGCATAATAAGATGATCCCTCATTTAAATATCAAGATAAGAATGTGTTCTTCCTTTAGTATGCACCGATTATGTTTTCGTCGCTCCAAGACATCACGTGATGATCGGGTGTTCTTGGATCCACGACCATATTTCGGGTGTAAAATAGTTACACATGCGAATACTAAGGTTCTAACTTGGCGAGCCTAGCATGTATAGACATGGCCTCGGAACACGGACCGAAAGGTTAAGCATGAGTCATATAGTAGATATGATGCCCATTTGATGCTCGCCTTTGAAGCTACACCGACTCACGTGATGATCGGACTTGGTGTAGTGGATTTGGTTCATGTAATCACCAAAAAGGCACGAGGGATGTCGTTTTTGAGTGGGAGTTCATTCGTAATATGGATTAGTTGAACTCAATCTATCATAAACTTAGTCTAAACTGTACAAATTCTGTTGTAGATGGCACCACCTGCTTTTAATTTCAATGTGTTCATGGAGAAAGAGAAACTTGCAACAAACGGTAGCAACTTTACCGAATGGGCCATGAATTTGAGGATTCTCCTCTCTGCTGCACAAAAGCAATATGTGCTAGAAGCGCCGCTAGGCCCCCCACCTTTTGAGGATGCCCCTGACGAGGAGAAGAATGTCTATCAGACTCGTCAGGAGGACCACAACTTAGTTCATTGTGGCATATTATATGGGCTAGAGCCGGAACTTCGAAAGCGTTTCGAAAACGGCAATGCTTTTGATACAATGGGTGAGTTGAAAATGATTTTCAACACACATGCTGCTGTAGAGAGCTACAACGCTTCAGAAAAGTTCTTTATCTGCATGATGGAAGAGCACAGCTCCGTTAGTGAGCATGTACTCAAGATGTTGGGTTATGCCGATAAGTTTGTGTCCTTGGGAATATCGATTCCCATTGACTTAGGCATCCATCGTGTTCTGCAGTCTCTGCCACCTAGCTATAAGAGCTTCGTGATGAACTATAATATGCAAGGCATGAAGAAGTCTCTCCCCGAGCTTCTGTCAATGCTTAAAACTGCAGAAGTGGAGATCAAAAAGGAACATCAAGTGTTGATGATCAATAGGAACACTGGTTTCAAGAAAGACAAGAAGGGAAAACGGAAGGGAAGTAAGGGCGGCAAGATGGTTGCCGTGCCTGAAAATAAACCCCGAGTTGGACCTAAGTCTGATACCGAGTGCTACTATTGTATGGGGACTGGCCACTGGAAGCACAACTGCCCCAAGTATTTGGCAGACAAGAAGGCCGGCAAGGCAAACAAAGGTATATATGATATACATGTTATTGATGTGTACTTGACTAGTGCTCGCAGTAGCACCTGGGTATTTGATACCGTTTCAGTTGCTAATATTTGTAACTCGAATCAGGGGCTGCGGAACAAGCGACCTCTAGCAAGGGGTGAGGTCAAGATGCGTGTCGGCAATGGATCAAGCATTGATGTGATCGCCGTCGGAACGCTGCCTCTCCACTTGCCGTCGGGATTAGTTATAAACTTGAATAATTGTTATCTGGTGCCTGCACTGAGCATGAACATTGTATCTAGATCGTGTTTAATGCGAAGTGGTTATTCATTTAAATCCGAGAACAATGGTTGTTCCATTTATATGAATGAAATCTTTTATGGTCATGCACCGATGATGAATGGTTTATTTCTATTAGATCTCAATAATAATGTTACACATATTCATAATGTTGATGCTAAAAGGATTAAACTAAATGATGATATATCCGCATATATGTGGCACTGCCGTCTAGGTCATATTGGCATTAAACGCATGAAGAAGCTCCATTCGGATGGACTTTTGGAATAACTTGATTATGAATCATTTGATACATGTGAGCCATGCCTTATGGGCAAGATGACTAGAACGCTGTTTTCCAGTTCAATGGAACGGGCGACAGATTTATTGGAAATCATACATTCTCATGTATGTGGTCCAATGAGTGTGTCGGCGCGAGGTCGATATCGTTATTTTGTTACTTTCACGGATGATTTGAGTATATACGGTTATATCTACTTGATGAAACACAAGTCTGAAACCTTTGAAAAGTTCAAGGAATTTTAGAATGAAGTGGAAAATCATCGTAATAGAAAGATCAAATTTCTACGGTCCAACCGTGGAGGTGAGTATCTAAGTTACGAGTTTAGCACTCACATGAAAGAGTGTGGAATTGTTTCACAACGCACACCTGCCGGAACACCACAGCGAAATGGTGTGTCGGAACATCGTAATCGTACTTTATTAGATATGGTTCGATCTATGATGTCTCTGACGGACTTGTCGTTGTCATTTTGGGGCTATGCACTAGAAACTGCTGCATTCACTTTAAATCGGGCACCATCTAAATCCGTTGAAAATACACCATATGAATTGTGGTTTGGAAACAAACCTAAGCTGTCATTTCTTAAAGTTCGGGGATGCGATGTTTATGTGAAGAAACTTCAACCGGATAAACTCGAACTCAAAGCGGAAAAATGCGTCTTCATAGGATACCCTAAGGAAACTATTGGGTATTCCTTCTATCACTGATCCGAGGGCAAGGTTTTTGTTGCCAAGAATGGATCCTTTCTAGAGAAAGAGTTTCTCGCAAAAGGCGTGAGTAGTCGGAAGGTAGAACTCGAAGAGGTTATTGAACCTTCTCTTCAAAGTATGGCGAGTAGCGCAGCGCCGGAAGTTGTTCTGGAGTTGGCTTCACCTATTGAAGAGGGAACTAATGATAATGATCATGAAACTCCAAAAGAGAGTACTACCGAACCTCGCAGGTCTAGCAGGACGCGTGCAGCTCCCGAGCTGTACGGAAATCCTGTCATGAATTTCATGGTTGATGAAAATGATGACTCTGCGACATATGAAGAAGCGATGATGAGCCCGGATTCCAACAAATGGTTAGAAGCCATGAAATCCGAGATGGAATCCATGTATGAAAATCAAGTTTGGAACTTGGTGGATTTACCTCACGACCGAAAGGCCGTGGAGAACAAATGGATTTTCAAAAGGAAAACTGATGCTGATGGTAATGTAACCGTCTATAAAGCTCGACTTGTCGCAAAGGCGTTTCAGAAAATTCAAGGAGTTGACTACGATGAGACATTCTCTCCTGTAGCGATGCTAAAATCAGTTAGGATTATGTTAGCAATTGCTGCATATTTCGATTATGAGATATGGCAGATGGATGTCAAAACCGCATTTCTCAATGGTAATATTGAAGAAGAATTGTATATGATACAACCAAAGGGTTTTGTCGATCCTAAGGATGCTAACAAGGTGTGCATGCTTCAGCGATCCATCTATGGATTGAAGCAAGCATCACGAAGTTGGAATCTCCGCTTTGATGAGGTGATCAAAGAGTTTGGATTTGTCCAAACTTATGGAGAAGCTTGTATTTACAAGAAAGTGAGTGGGAGCAAGTGGCATTTCTGATATTATATGTGGATGACATATTATTGATCGGAAATGATATAGATCTTTTAAACAGTGTTAAAAGTTATCTAAACAGCAAATTTTCAATGAAGGACCTAGGTGAAGCGTCATACATATTAGGCATAAATATCTATAGAGATAGATCTAGGCGCCTAATAGGGCTATCGCAAAGTACATACCTTGATAAGATTTTAAAGAAGTTTAAAATGGAAGACAGTAAGAAGGGGTTCTTACCTATGACACAAGGCACGACATTGAGTAAGACTCAAAGTCCGACTACGGCGGAAGAAAGAGAGATAATGGACAAGGTCCCCTATGCTTTAGCCATAGGCTCTATAATGTACGCCATGCTATGTACAAGACCGGATGTGGCACATGCTATTAGTTTGACTAGTAGGTACCAATCGGATCCAGGTTCAGAACACTGGAAAGCGGTCAAGAATATCCTTAAGTACTTACGAAGAACTAAGGATATGTTTCTTGTATACGGAGGTGAAGAAGAGCTCGTCGCTAAGTGTTATGTCGACGCTAGCTTTGACACCGATCTGGATGAATCTAAGTCTCATTCCGGATACGTATTTCTCATGAATGGCGGAGCGGTTAGTTGGAGGAGCTCCAAACAATCTGTGGTGGCGGGATCAACAACGGAGGCCGAATATGTTGCTGCTTCAGAAGCGGCTCAGGAAGTGGTTTGGATGACGGAGTTCATATCCGAACTAGGTGTGGTTGCAAACGCGTTGGACCCAATGGTGATCTATTGTGACAACAATGGTTCCATTGCCAATGCCAAAGAGCCAAGGTCTCACAAGCATTCCAAGCATATTAAGCGTCGGTTTCACTCCATCCGCGAGCATGTCAAGGATGGAGATATAAAGATTTGTAAAGTACATACGGATCTCAATGTAGCAGATCCGTTGACTAAAACTCTCCCTAGAGCAAAACATGATCTACACCAGAACTCCATGGGTGTTAGATACATCACGATGTAACTAGATTATTGTCTCTAGTGCAAGTGGGAGACTGAAGGGAATATGCCCTGAGAGGCAATAATAAAATGTTTATTATGTGTATTCCAAGTATATGATAGATGTTTATTTTGCATGCTATAATTGTATTAATACGGAAACGTTAATACATGTGTGTTTAATAAACAAACAGAAAGTTCCTAGTGATGCCTCTCTCATAAACTAGTTCGTTGATTAACAAGATGATCACAGTTTCCTGATCATAGACATTGAATGTTGTTAATAACGAGATCACAACATTAGTGTAATGGTGTGATGAACATTCATCCGAAGTATAGCATTACGATCAAAGTCATTGAGTTTATATTTCTATAAACAACTTACGAAGTAGTCCTAATCCTTAGACCATGAGATCATGCCAATCACTAACACCGGAAGAGTTTCTTGTTGACATCAAACGTCACACCGTAACTGGGTGATTATAAAGATGGATTCAAAGCTACTAAAGTGTTATGTTGAGAATCATGGATCAAGAGTGGAATTTGTTCATCCCGATGACGGATAGATATGCTCTGGGCCCTCTCGGTGATATCACATTGGTTAGCTTGCAAGCAAGTGATTTGATCACTAGAATGTTATATCACGGGAACGAGAAAAGAGTGCATGTCATTAACGAGATCAAACTAGGTATGGAGATACCGATGATCGAATCTCAGACATGTAATATATCGTGAAACAAAGGGATTAAGATACAAGCGTAAAAGGTTCCGACGATCATAGGAAAAGTCAGCGTTGAATGTGTGGGAGTCAGTATGGATCTCCAGGTCCCGCTACTGATTATTGATCGGAGAAGGGTCTCGGTCATGTCCGCATTATTCGCGAACCGTAGGGTGACACACTTAAGGGACACTGACATACAGTTGGAGCAAATGTTTCATGCCGAAAGAATAAACAAGCGCAGGAATTTATTTCACTAGATACCGAAACAGGTTTTCGGGTGAAATTGCATAAAGAGGTTATGCATGTGAAATGGAATTATAGCAAGGGGTTATTTGTGAATGTTTGTCATTAAAGTAATTGACAAAATTCTGAATAAAATAAAAGAGTTTTATTTAATGAGAGTTTGCATTAAATTTGGTGGAAATTTAATGGGAATTTGAGTGGGTTTTTTGAGTGGAGAAAATTGAAGGGCCATTTTGTGAGTGGAGTGTCCACCCACATGAATGAAGGAGGGGAGGGGGCATCCCCCATGGCCGGCGGCCACCCCCTTGGGTGCCCCCCTCCTCCTATAAAAGGAGCCCCTCCTCTCACTTCTCACTCGCACCTCCTCGTGAAGGATCTCTCTCCCCCTCTAGAATTTATCCCCCATGGTCTCGGACTAGCGAGATACATGTTCCCGGTGGCTATTCGGCAAGAAAGGGTTGTGCTTCCGCTGCATCGCTGGAGCGAGGAGGCGGAGGTTTCTCGGTGTCTTGTACGTGTGTGCGAGCACGGATGCGCTGCTGCTTTGCGGCGCTAGGACTTCCTCTCGATCTTGAGATCGGCAAGAGATCGTGTACATCAACCACGAGTTGAACTCGTTAAGCTTTGTCGGTCTTCAAGGGTATGTTATCTATGGATATACATCCGCCCGTTGTTTGTATCTAGTAGATAGATCTTGGTACATAGTTCCCATTGTAGGAAAAATTTTGTTTTCTATGCTGCGAACCCTACACAACCTCCAAGGTTTTTGCCGACTCGCTACTAGCCGGTTCCTCTCGAATTTCTTCGAGCTGCACCGTGCTCCCACTTACTCCCCGCTGAGAAACTCTTTCTCAAGGAAGACACCATTCCGAGCGACAAACACTTTGCCCTCTTCTCGGTTGTAGAAGTAGTAACCCAAGGTTTCCCTCGGATACCCTACGAAAATACACTTATCCGACTTGGCCTTAAGCTTGTCCGACTGAAGTCGCTTGACAAATGCTTCACAACCCCAAATCTTAAGAAAAGACAAACTCGGCTTTTTGCCTGTCCACATCTCATGCGGTGTATTCTCTACCGATTTTGATGTTACTCTGTTTAGTGTGAACGCCGCTGTTTCTAGACAATAACCCCAAAATGATAAAGATAGATCTGTCCGACTCATCATTGATTGTACCATGTCCAACAAGGTTCGATTCCGCCTTTCCGAAACACCATTACTTTGCGGCGTTCCTGGCGGAGTAAGTTGGGGAACTATTCCACAACTTTTCAGATGGTCATCAAACTCATGGCTCATGTACTCGCCTCCTCGGTCCGACCGAAGAAACTTTATTTTCCTGCCAAGTTGATTATGTGCTTCATTCTAGAATTCTTTGAACTTTTCAAAGGCTTCCGACTTATGTTTCATCAAGTAGATATATCCATACCTAATCAAATCATCAGTGAAGGTAATGAAGTACTCATAACCACCCCTGGATGTCGTGCTCATTGGTCCACATACATCACTATGTACTAGTCCCAACAAGTCGGACGCCCTTTCGCAACTCTTTGCAAAAGGTCTCTTGGTCATTTTGCCGAGTAGGTAAGATTCACATGTCTCGAATGACTCTAAGTCGAACGAAGTTAGGAGTCCATCATCATGGATCTTCTTCATGCGTTTCCAACTTATATGACCAAGCTGACAGTGCCAAAAATAAGTCATATTCAGATCATTTGGTTTCAACCTTTTAACATTTATGTTATAAACCGACTCACCATCAAGATTCAAAATAAATAACCCGTCCTGGACGGGTGCAAAGCCGTGAAACATATCATTCAAATACAAAGAACAACCATTATTCTTGATATTCGACTCATAGCCTTGCCTCATCAAACATGAAGCACAAATAATGTTTCGACTGAGCACTGGAACATAATAACAATTATTCAGTTCCATAATGAATCCGGAAGGTAAATGAAGCTGCATCATGCTGACTTCCAACACAGCAACTCTTGCTTTGTTGCCGACTCGAATATCAACCTCGCCGCTTGCTACGCTCCTAGTTCTTACCAGTCCCTGCAACGAGTTGCAGATGTGAATAACTGATCCGGTATCATATACCCAAGAACTATTAGGTGCATCAGCAAGATATATGTCTATAACATTGCAAACAAGTGATCGGAAGTCATACCTCCACTCTTGGCTTTGTCGGACAAGTACTTGCTGCAGTTCCTCTTCTAGTAGCCATCTGCCTTGAAGTAGAAGCAAGTGGATCCGGCTGAAGGAGATGGGTTGGTCCCTGAGGAAGCGCTTGGGACCGGGTCCTGGGCCTGCTTTCCTCCTGACTTAGCCTTCTCCTTAGTCCAAGAACTCTTCTTGAACTTAGCCTTATTCTGCACCATCAACACTTGACTGGCGCCCTTCTTGAGATCCACCTCTGCCTGCTTGAGCATCCCATGTAATTCAGTGAGCTTCTTATCCATACCATGCATGTGGTAGTTCGAAATGAACTGCCCATATGCACTAGGAAGAGAGTTCAGAATTATATCCGTAGCGAACTCTTCGCTAATGGGGTAGCCAAGCCTCTCCAGAGACTGCACGTAACCAACCATTTTGATCACATGCGGACTCAGTGGATCACCATCCTTAAGCTTGCAACTCAGCAAAGCCTGAGAGACTTGATACCTCTCAGTCTTCGCCTGAGCCTGGAACATACTTTTGAGGCTTTCGATCATATCATAGGCCTCAACATGCTCGAACTGCTTTTGCAAGTCCGATTCCATGTGATCAAGCATAGACAGCTAATATTCGTGGACTCATCCTTAGCCCGACGATAGGCATTGGTGGCTGCGGCAGTCGCATTCTCATTCGGCTCATCTGGAAGTGGGTTGTCTAGGACATGGTCCTTCTTTTCTTGTTTGAGAACAATTCTCAGATTTCGATACTAGTTGGTAAAATTAGTGTCGTTCAGTTTATCTTTCTCAAGAATGGTTCTCAATGCAAAACTGGATATCTGAGAGTGACTGCTACTTGGTGCCATGATCTACAACAGAAATATGCAAAACACTTAAGACATGTATTCATAAAAGAGCAAGCATATTAAACACTTTAATATTTTATGCTCCCACTAGAACCAACACCCCTCCGATGGTTACTTAGTGATTCAGGATCCTAAATAAGCAAGTCGGCTAGTGAGCTTTAGCATCACCGCTAGCCGCCAAGTGATCTAGGTAGACAACTCCTTGTCAATCGTATCTCATACGACTCCTGTTGGACGGGTGGCATCACATGCCCCGGCTCCCATCCGACTTTTCCCCGAGCCCCACAACCGTTGTGATAGACCCGTCTATCTTACCGAGTGTTTCCGCAGTAAGAGTCCGACTCGAACCCACCTAGTCGGAAAGAATTGGCAAAACCTCAATTTTATGAGCCCACTACCAAAAATGTCCGACTTGTGATGGTGCAAACACTGGCGAGAAAACCGACTAGACCTTCTTTGAGGGATTAAATTTTACCGACTATCTAATAGAGGTAAAACATAGACATAACAATAACACAAAGTAAAGCAATTATAATGTGAAATGGTATGGCTCCCTTCATGGCGATCTCCATCTCCACAAAGCCTGTAATCCGACTCGTGCCAACTCTTTGTCACTTGCCGTCTTACTCCATGTCGCCGACATGTACATCGCCTTGCATGTCATCTGGGTTCTCCAAACATCTACACTAGCTTAGTAAAGTAAATTACATGGAGAATCCGACACGTAGGTCGTTATACAATAAAATGACAGCACCTAGGCTCCAGTCGGCTGACAAAAACCATGATTCGCAGATCACGTATGGATTACACACATACATACATGCACATGAACCATACCATTCACAACTTCCTGCAAAAACAAGTTATGCATAGATACAATATCTACCGGTGTTGTGAAACTCGCAACGACATCTAAGGCGCTACGACAGGGCGAAGCCGGCAGTCCCCGATGGTGGAAGCCGATCGGTAGGGGTATGTCTTTCCACGACCTCAGCAGTATGATCATGGAAATCAGATCTACCATTCCCCGAGTAGAGTTGATCTAATCAACCTCATACAAAACCGATCTATCTCATAGATCGACCACCAAAACAGCACATAGATCTCATCTACAGCTAACCGCATATTACATATGCGAGATCTCGAGCCTAAAACCAGAAGCTATCGCTCTGATACCACTGTTGGGCCACGTAGAGATAAAACAAAAAAAATTCCTCTAACGTGGTGATCCCAAGATCTAGCTTAGGTAGGAGGCCACGAGGTTTACCACTAGACGCGCTGGTGCGGATTACTGATGAAGCGCATCAGTTGATGCAGCGCAGTCCTTTGCGATCCGATCGTCCTGGTGCTGATCGTACAGCACCTCTGCTGGTATCCACACGTACAAGGAGGAGCACCGGCGGCGAACTACTAGGTTTGTATCGACGGTAGGACTATTGTGGAGCTAGGGTTTCCAACACATGGAATGACCTAATCGAACAACGATTAACCCTTCTGGGTTGCGGTGCTCCACTATATATAGGGAGTGAAAGTGGGCTCTGCTCGTGCGGCCCATTCACTAAAGCCCATATAACACTAGTCATCGTGAGTCCAACTCACTAACTCAGTCCTAATCCGGTTTAGGTCCAACCCAACCAGATTACAGGTTCAGATCCAATCCGAACTTGCTCCCGCTCTTAAGTGTGTGACCCCACAGGCTCATGGCTACATGGACACGATTGGAGTCCGACTCTCAATCGATCAGTCGGTAGCGGCTCCTAGCAGAACGTGCCGACTCCCAAGTACTAAAGAGTCATGACGACTTGCCTTTCCAATGCGACTTACGTCCGAGTCCCTTTTGCCTCACGATATACCTTGTCAGACTATAGGCGAATATTTTTCATCCCTTAAATAGTCCGACTCTCTTCTCGATCCAAGATAAGTGATTCACCCGACTAACTCTTAGTCGATCGCCTCGGTTAACACTTAACCGAGTCGTGCATGTCCATGCTTTCCGAATCATATCTCACGAGAGGGCCCAGAGAATATCTCTCCAAGTGGAGGGGCAAAATCCCATCTTGGTTATTCACATCACGCAGCTTGATTCTCAGTCGACCCGAACTCTGCCTCTATAACTGCCCAGTTACGATCAGCGTTTGACAGAACCTAAGTCGGTGATCCTCAACTCGGACTATGCAATAACCTCAGGTCTAAGGATTACATTGATTGAGATATACAAATGACAACTTGTTCGTTGTACCTCAATATGGGTCAATCCGACTCGCTAAACTCTTTATATGAATCTGTGTAAGTTGGAATAGCATCTCCATGCCCATGACAAGTGGAACCGAGTCATTAAGCCAACTTTCACATTGGTCTAAGTTGTGTGTCCAGCACAACCTTAATGACCAAGGATACTTAGTACAAACAACATGAATGTATAGTTCCACAACCGAATCGCATATTCAATGATACACATCAGATGTTTATACAAGGACTACTTAATATCTTTATGAATACAATGGGAAATATCATCATACATGATTACCTCTAATGCATATTCCCAACAACAATGCATTCCCCTAGGCCCATAAATGGTGAAGTGTCATGTAGTCGACGTTCACATGACACCACTAGAATATTAGCACCACAACTTAAATACTAAACCATTGAATAATAACTCATCACAGATTCACTACTAACAACATGACTTCTCCCATGTCCTCAAGAACTAAACGAACTACTCACAAGACATCATATGGATCAAGATCAAAGATGATATGGTAATGGATAACAATCTGAACATAAACAATAATCCAATGGTTCCACTCACAAGCATCAACTACAATAGTAATCAACACCGGGAAAGTTTCCCCTAACGAACTAAAGCAATATCCAACACAATTGTTACAGCGGAACAGAGTGGTGGTGATGGTGCTAGTGGAGATGATGGTGTGGATGATGATGATGATCCCGGTGAAGCCTAGCTTGATGACGGTGTTGATGGCGATGGTCTCCCTCTCCGGGAAGGAATTCCCAGGCAGAAATCTGTCTGCCGGAGAGATCTTTCTCTCTCGGTGTTTTCCACCCCCAGAGGCGATGGAAATCTATCCGTGGTTGCCCCCCGGTATTAGGGTTCCGTAGGGAAGATATAGGCGAAGGGGCAGAGTCGGAGGCCGGGCAGGTGAGCCACACCTGCCCTAGGCGCAGGGTCAGGTGGGCCCGCACTTAGGGGGGTGTGGGCCCCCTGAGGCCCATCTCCGTCCCTCCTTCTAGCTTCCTTCATCTTCTGGTAAAATAATATGTTTCCATATTTTTCTGGCATTTTTCGGATCTTCGCGAAATTGCACCGAAACGCCTTCTTTTCCATCAGAATCCAAACTCCGGCAGTCCATCCTCCAAGAATCATCCAACATTCATAAACAGATGAAAAGCCATAAGTAATACCTCATAGTAAGACAAATATCAATATGATATAGAAAGGTGATGCAAATTGGTCGTATCAACTCCCCCAAGCTTAGACTTTGCTTGTCCCCAAGCGAATACTGAGCTCAGTAAACATGTCCACAGGTTTATGGAGTGAAGTGTCAATTAAAAGAATACGAACAAGAAGCATCACACTTGCCATTGCACAACTCATAGAAGAAAGTAACTCACCATTATATAACTTAGCTTGCAACCAAGTACAGCAGTCACAATCGAGATGCATAAAGATAAAACGTAATTGGAATTGGCAAACTTGTTCTTGGTCAGAGAACACCTGGTAAATAGTTTCACAAAGGCTTTTCGTAGAAATTTCAAAACAGGAGCACTCTTTTCCCAAAAAGGTTTTTCACAAGTGAAGGCTTTCAAAGTAATACTCAATAGATAAGAGTTTTGTGCAAACAAGGAAGATAGAAAACATGATTGAATAAATCACCATATGAATGCTTGAAACACAACAACTCAAAAGCTTGCTGGAGATAGAGAGGAAGTAGGTTTACTGACTCAACTTGGAAGTGGAAGAAAGGTCCCTTCTTAGAGGGTAGCAGGGATTACAAGTCATAAAGAGCTTCCAAAAGATTATGGTACTTACTAGCTTTGAGCCCTCATTGCCCCTATCATCAGCATCTTGAGATGATTAAGGTTAAAGTGAACAAATATGGAGTATATGCTTGACGAAATATAAGTTGGAAATCTCATGTCCCTTGAATATGAGGGCCACTCCTCATGCATACTCAACTTTGGGTCCAGGTAAGTTCTTGTCATTGTAAGTATTTGCATATCATTGAGAACCGCCAACGGGGTACCCCTTCCATATGGTACAGGAGCTTTCCCATAACCAAAATGACAAGGCAAGCAGACAATGAGCATCTCAACAATCTTTTTATTTACCATGTGCATAGCTTTTTATTGAGGATGCTTCATAGATGACTCACTATGGTGATGCTGCAAGTTTCCACCATGATTTAGCATGGCTTAGGCTAGCGGCCCAGGTGTTTCTCTAACACGGAATACAAACTCCATGGACTTACAAGTTCCCTCTTTATTTCACACCATTGACATCCATAGACAAAAGAGCACGATATCAACTGTGTACAGAGTACAAGTGCAATGTTGAAAACGTTCCCCATGACAGCACAGTTCTGCTAATTCCAACGTATAGATCCAAGCATATACAACTTTGATATCCACAATGGTTCAAGTTTATTAGGGGCAAGTAGTAAAGTGTGCCATCAAGTTTGTGAGAGCTTTACTAACTAGTTTTCACATAAGAAAATACTTTTTAATTCAAAAGGTAGATGAAGCTTGAGAATTTGCTAGGAATAGCAATAATCCTACTAGGTAGATATCGTGGACACGAATGGCAAAAGTTTTGGGTTCAAAGGATTTTGGAAACATGAGAAGTATGCCTTCTCAAAACAGGTTTTTGGCTAGCAAGGCTGGGTAGCAAGCAAGAGAGTTGAAAGAAACAAGTAAACATACAAGTAATAAATCCAAACATGCAATCTTCCTTGAAGACACAAAAGAATCTTAAATAAAGAATACTAAGCTTATGAGCCAACAAGAAAGAAAACAAATGATACCAAATACATGTAAGCTTTTTTCTTTCTTTATTTTTGTTTCAAACGAAAGCCACTGACCAGGACTCGGTTTGCCAAAACCAATTTAGATCCACTTGATGATCCCAGAGTGGTGCCAATACTGAACAACAAGATCCATCATATAATAGAGATTGCAAACTAAAAATAAGAAGTGCAAAAGGTAAAAGATGAGACTTATTATTAATATTCCGATAAAGGCACTCACACCAAGGGATACATATATAATCAATAAAAGGAGACATACTTCCACATGCAAACCAAACTATAAGATAATCCCTCTACAACAGATATGAATCTACTAAAAAGGTAAAAGATAATAGATAGTGGTGGTGATAACGCGGCACTCCCCCAAGCTTGGAACAAGCCAAGGGGATGCCAAACCTGATGACGAATTACTCCTTCGGTGGTGGTGGTGTTCTCTTGATAAGCTCCTCAACAAGTTTCTTCAAATCCTCCATATCGAAGGTTAGAGTATGAATTAACTCCGAATTATGCTCAATGCAGTCCATGATCAATTCGGACCGAGGATCCCAGTCCTTGTTATTCTTTCTCCATTCTTCCAGATTAGAGCGTCTCTTCCCTGCATGGTTAGAACAAGGGGTACTAGGAGGAAGTGTGCGCAGAGCGAGGATATGACACGGAGTTCTCCCTCCTGTGGACATTTGTGCTGTCCTCCTAAGCTGGGTAGGTTGTGCCACCAAACCAATGCTTGCGACGGTAGCGCGGGTGTCCGGTTGCTTGTCCTCCTCCATGTATCCTTCATAACCTACCGGAATATCCTCCTCCTTGGGGACTTGAGGTTCTTCTTCCTCGGGCTTCTTGCCTTTGTCATTGGCGGAGGCCATGGTGCTCTAAACTTGAGAATATTTCCTGACAGAAACAGATCGACACAAAAACACGAAGAGAACACGATGCACGAACCTCGGGGGATCCGGGGGGTTATATATTACGAAGTTTCAATGCATAAGGAAGGTTTTGACACGGAAACGAGCCAAAGACGGAGTTCGAGGGGGAGACACCCCCCTCAGGCGCGACAAGGCTGGGCCCGCGCCTGGGGTGGGTTTGTCCACCCCAGGCTCCATTTCTCTTTAGTTTCGTCTCGTAACTTCCCTTATGTATTGAAAACATCAAAAATATAAAAAGATTGGGGTTTCACGAACCTTCTGTTTTCACCACTTTTACCTATTCAAAGATGAACTCTACAGAATCCTTCTCTCTTTCTCCTGAGAATTTCCTTTTTACAAAACCCTTGCACAAACTCAAAGACAACATTAGTGTAAGCAATAACAATAAACCTTTGGTGCACACTTCAACTGAAAACCCATCAAACAAAAGCTTCTGTAAGAGGCAAATGCAAATGATGGCAGAAATCTGTCAAAACAGACCAGCAGGTAAAGATTGATTTTTTTGAAGACCTTCTGTTGCTCAAATCAAAAAGTGAAGAACTGATGAAACTTGGGTAACAACTTGGAGAAAAAGAACAGAAAAATTCAGCTCCATCCGAAGAACTGAGCTCCCTCAGAAATTTTTACAATGCAGCACAAAAATCTGTCCCAGGACAGACACTTTTCACAACTCCCCTACATCACAAAATTAGTTGAACTTGACGCAAAAACCAAAACAAAAAGGATAAGTAGTGGTTATTACAGAGGTAATAACTTCCAATACTCGACAAAACTCTTGGGGTATCTCCCAACAAGTACTTTTCTTTAATGCCTTTAAGTTAGGCTTGAAACTTCCAAAGATGCTCACATAGGATATATATATCTGAAGTGGAAGAGAGCATCAAGAAGCAAATAACCAACACACTTGAGTCTAACCCACTTCCTATGCATGGGGGTATCATGAGAAAACGAATTGTTGAAACAAAAAGACACTAGCATAGGAAGACAAAACAGATGCAACTTTAAAGCTTTCAACATAAAACGGGGAAACTTAACATCATTGAGATGCATAAAACCATGTTTCCCTCTCTCAAAATAACTTTCAGTAGTACTTTGAATAAATTTGACAATATAACTGTCACTGGAAAAAACTTTATCATCAGAATAAACATACTTATAGTCACCAAAAAGGTCCAAGGTCATAAACTGGATCAATAGAAGCAAGTTGTTCCATCCTGAAATCTTTATTAGGCAGGATATTTTCACAAGGAGCTTTAGCAAATTTGGAAAAGTTAAACTCATAAGAATCTCCATTGAACTTAGTTAAAACTTTCTCCTTCTTACATTCTATAATAGCTCCACAAGTGTTCAAGAAAGTTCTACCAAAAATGATAGGACAAGTTTTGCTAGCTGCAGAATTAAGCACTAGAAAATCAGCAGGATACTTAATCTTACCACAAAGAACCTCCACATCTCTTACAATGCCAATGGGGCAAATGGTTTCCTTATTTTCAAGGTGGATAACCACATCAATGTCCTCAAGCTCACAAGAACCAATCTCATGCATAATTTCCTTGTAAAGCTCATAAGGGATAGCGCTAGAACTAACACCAATATCACATAAACCATATTAGCAATGATCACCAATTTTAACAGAAAGCACAGGAACACTAGCTTTTCTATCCTTACTAGGATGAGAGATAATATTAGTAGAGTCTTCACATAAGACAATGTGCTCATCCTCTATATATCTAATGACAGTGTCCTTCACAATAGCTACCACAGGTTCATCACTCAAATGCTTACCAGGCTCCACAGTTTCCATTGTACCCTTGTTATTTGCACTAATAATCATAGAATACTCCTTTACCTTAGCTGGAAAAGGCATTTTCTCAACATGAGGTTCAGGCACAATATGATTAGTAGTACAAACTTGAGTACTTCTAATAGGAACATGACTAACAACATCTTTATAAGGAGCATGGTACTTGTTCCACTTCTTCTTGGGAATTTCAATGTAAGAGGCAAAGGCTTTAAAATAGTTGGCAATACTTTGGGAATCAAGACCAAACTTATTGCTAATATCATGGAAGTTATTAGTTCACATAAAAGATTTAATGCACTCATAATCATAGTTTATACCTAACTTTCTTCCTTTGTCATTCTCCCAAGCCTTAGTATTATCTTGAATACGGTCTAAAAGATCCCATTTAGCTTCTTTCTTCATACCCGTGAATGATCCAGCACAAGAAGCATCTAATAAACCTTTATCATGAAGAGAAATCCTAGCATAAAAGTTCTTGAGAATAATATTGTTAGGGACTTCATGAATAGGACATTTAAGCATTAGTAGCTTCAATTTCCCCCAAGCTTGAGATGTACTCTCTCCATCAAGAGGCCAAAAGTTATATATAAGACTTCTATCCTTATGGATTTCACTGGGAGGATAAAATTTAGAGTAAAAGAGAGATGCCATATCCTCCCATTCCATGGATTGTCCATTCTTCAGCAGCTTATACGATGCCTCAACTCTCCCATTCATGGATATGGAGAGTAACTTCTTCTTCACCTATTCAGTTGTGATACCTGCACACTTAAACAACCCGCATAATTCATGGATATAAAGCAAGTGATCACCAGGATGGACCGTTCCATCCCCAAAATAGTAATTATCCATAACCCGATTAACAATACTTGTAGGTATCTTAAAAGGATCTATCTCAACAGGTGGTGGTTCATCTACTACCCTACCAGTGGTAGTAGTTTTCCCAAAAATAAAACAAAGTGGATTATCCATATTGGAAACAAAGTAACAAGCAGTAACAAAAGCAGTACTCACAGTAAAAGTTTCCCTTACCAGTTCCACTCTTCAATAGCGCTTCACTCCACGGAAACGGCGCTAGAAAATAATCTTGATGACCCACAAGTATAGGGGGTGTATCGTAATACTTTCGATAAATAGGAGTGTCGATCCCAACGAGGAGCAGAAGGTGCTGAACAGTGGTATGGAGCAGGAAATCCCTGTGAATACTTAGCAAACGGATTTTTAATGGTTTTCTGATAAGGCAACAAAACAAAGAGCAAGTAACAGAAGTAACGAACAAACGGAGCAAGTGGCCCAATCCTTTCTTAGCAAAGGACAAGCCGGTGGAAATACTTATAAGGACCAAACGTTCTCGAGGACACATGGGAATTCTGTCAAGTGTTTTCGCTTCAAATAGCTGAGTACTATTCTTTGGTGTTGTAAGTGTTGTGTGGGTGAACCAGTGCTAACATACCGCCCTTCCTAGGACTAATACATACTTGTGATTAAACCCCCTACAACACATATGTAACTACAAGAAAGTAATTAAGATATAAATCTAACCACAACCTTAAACTCTGAGATCCTACACTCCCTTGTGCAAAGGTATCCTAACGGGGGTTCAGGTTTCTATCACTCCGGCAACCCCACGATTAGTATCCAAATACACAATGCATTCCCCTAGGCCCATAAATGGTGAAGTGTCATGTAGTCGACATTCACATGACACCACTAGAAGAATAGCACCACAACTTAAATAGTAAACCATTGAATAATAACTCAACATAGATTCACTACTAACAACATGACTTCTCCCATGTCCTCAAGAACTAAATGAACTACTCACAAGACATCATATGGATCAAGATCAAAGATAATATGGTAATGGATAACAATCTGAACATAAACAATAATCCAATGGTTCCACTCACAAGCATCAACTACAATAGTAATCAACACCGGGAAAGTTTCCCCTAACGAACTGAAGCAATATCCAACACAATTGTTATAGAGGGACAGAGTGGTGGTGATGGTGCTGGTGGAGATGATGGTGTGGATGATGATGATGATCCCGGTGAAGCCTAGCTTGATGACGGTGTTGATGGCGATGGTCTCCCTCTCCGGGAAGGAATTCCCAGGCAGAAATCTGTCTGCCGGAGAGATCTTTCTCTCTCGGTGTTTTCCACCCCCAGAGGCGATGGAAATCTATCTGTGGTCGCCCCCCTGGTATTAGGGTTCCGTAGGGAAGATATAGGCAAAGGGGCGGAGTCGGAGGCCGGGCAGGTGAGCCACACCTTCCCTAGGCGCAGGGTCAGGTGGGCCCGCACTTAGGGGGTGGAGGGGCAAAATCCCATCTTGGTTATTCACATCATGCAGCTTGATTCTCAGTCGACCCGAACTCTGCCTCTATAACTGCCCAGTTACGATCAGCGTTTGACAGAACCTAAGTCGGTGATCCTCAACTCAGACTATGCAATAACCTTAGGTCTAAGGATTACATTGATTGAGATATACAAATGACAACTTGTTTGTTGTACCTCAATATGGGTCAATCCGACTCGCTAAACTCTTTATATGAATCTGTGTAAGTTGGAATAGCATCTCCATGCCCATGACAAGTGGAACCGAGTCATCAAGCCAACTTTCACATTGGTCTAAGTTGTGTGTCCAGCACAACCTTAATGACCAAGGATACTTAGTACAAACAACATGAATGTATAGTTCCACAACCGAATCGCATATTCAATGATACACATCAGATGTTTATACAAGGACTACTTAATATCTTTATGAATACAATGGGAAATATCATCATACATGATTGCCTCTAGGGCATATTCCCAACAACAATGCATTCCCCTAGGCCCATAAATGGTGAAGTGTCATGTAGTCGACGTTCACATGACACCACTAGAATATTAGCACCACAACTTAAATACTAAACCATTGAATAATAACTCATCACAGATTCACTACTAACAACATGACTTCTCCCATGTCCTCAAGAACTAAATGAACTACTCACAAGACATCATATGGATCAAGATCAAAGATGATATGGTAATGGATAACAATCTGAACATAAACAATAATCCAATGGTTCCACTCACAAGCATCAACTACAATAGTAATCAACACCGGGAAAGTTTCCCCTAACGAACTAAAGCAATATCCACACAATTGTTATAGCGGGACAGAGTGGTGGTGATGGTGCTGGTGGAGATGATGGTGTGGATGATGATGATGATCCCGGTGAAGCCTAGCTTGATGACGGTGTTGATGGCGATGGTCTCCCTCTCCGGGAAGGAATTCCCAGGCAGAAATCTGTCTGTCGGAGAGATCTTTCTCTCTCGGTGTTTTCCACCCCCAGAGGCGATGGAAATCTATCCGTGGTCGCCCCCCTGGTATTAGCGTTCCGTAGGGAAGATATAGGCAAAGGGGCGGAGTCAGAGGCCGGGTAGGTGGGCTACACCTGCCCTAGGTGCGAGGTCAGGTGGGCCCACGCCTAGGGGGTCTGGGCCCATCTCCGTCCCTCCTTCTGGCTTCCTTCATCTTCTGGTAAAATAATATGTTTCCATATTTTTTTGTTATTTTTCTGATCTTCGCGAAATTGCACCGAAACGCCTTCTTTTCCATGAGAATCCAGACTTCGGCAGTCCATCCTCCAAGAATCATCCAACATGCATAAAAAGATGAAAAGCCATAAGTAATACCTCATAGTAATACAAATATCAATGAATAGAGGTAAATTATGATATAGAAAGGTGATGCAAATTGGGCGTATCAAGGTGGTCGCCGTGATGATGATGGTCTCCGCCGCAACCGTGTGCCCACACCTTTTGTCGATGTCACCTGCCAGATCTTCAAGATACACGGACACCCTGCGAGTGACTGTTGGTGGCGCTATTAGGATGAGAGCGACGATGATGGAGACAAAGGTAATAAAAATGCAAATCTTGTCTCTTATGGCGTTGATACAAACTGGTACTATGACTCTGGCTCAACTGATCATGTCGCTGGACAACTAAACAAGCTTTCCACTCACGATAAATACCAAGGGCGTGATCAAGTCCACACCGCGGATGGTAATGGTATGCACATTAGCGATAGTGGTCATTCAATTTTAAGCACCCCACATAGTTCTTTCCATCTTAAAAATATTCTCCATGTTCCACATGCTTCAAAAAATATATTATATGTCCATAGATTTACCCTTGATAATGGTGTTTTCATCGAGTTTCACCCTTTCTTTTTCTTGATTAAGGACCAACCCACAAGGAGAATACTATTTAAGGGTACATGCCATGGTGGCCTCTATCCTCTCATGCCAATCTCCAATGGGTCATCCAAGCATGAGTTTCTTACAATAAAGCCGTCATCATCTACATGGCATCGACGTCTAGGGCATCCCTCTTCATTTATTGTTTAGCAAATTCTTAGAAAACATAAACTGTCGTACTCCCTAGAAATAAATCCATATGTATGTGACGCTTGTCAATTTGGCAAGACCACCAGTTACCCTATCCTATTTCCACTAGTGTGTCCACTGTTCCTCTAGAATAGGTGTTTTCTGATGTTTGGGGTCCTGCACCTTCCTCTGTGGGAAAACACACATATTATGTAAGCTTTATTGATGATTTTAGCAAGTTTACCTAGATTTATTTGCTCAAAAAGCGCTCTGATGTTTATCAAGTTTTTCTTAACTTCCAACAATTTGTTGAGCGCAAATTCAATAGCAAAATTGTTACTATGCAAACATACTGGGGAGGTGAGTATGAAAAGCTAAATGGCTTCTTGCAGAAAATTGGAATCACACGTTATGTCTCTTGCCCACATTCTCACCAACAAAATGGCTCCGCTGAACGCAAATATCGTCACATAGTTGAATTCGGTCTATCCCTTCTTGCCTATGCGTCCATGCCTCTCAAGTTTTGGGATAAAGTCTTTCTCACGGCCACTTTTATCATTAATTTACTTCCCACAAAAGTCCTCAATAATGAGTCTCCCACTAAGCGTCTCCTTAATGTTAAACCCAACTATGATGCTCTCTGTGTCTTTGGCTGTGCTTGTTGGCCGAATCTTTGCCCATATAACACGTGGAAGCTAGCTTTCCGCTCCAAAAATGTGTCTTCATAGGGTATAGTCCTCACAACAAGGGTGTTAAATGTCTTGACCTTCAAACCGGTCGTGTTTACATTTCTCTTCATGTTGTTTTTGATGAAACTGTGTTCCCATTTGCTGAACTTCGTCCTAATGCTGGTTCTAGACTCCGTGAAGAAATTTTGTTACTTCCATCTTCCACAAATTCATCTATTGGGGATGCACAAAATGATGACCATATGCCTATTGTTATACCTGTTACTGTTCCTGCCGATGATACCTTACAGGAAGATGAAGCTGCAGGCGAAAACCGCATCCAAAATGGTGCTCCCGATCAGCCAGAATCCTCAGCTGAAATTACTGCACAAAATGACGAAGATGGTGTCGGATCCGAGGCTGATACGGTGGAACATTCCTCTATCGCGCCTGATTCCGAGGCGTCGGATCCCGAGGGGGATTCTCCCGCGCCCGCCACGAGTGGAACTCGTGTGCCGGCATCGCCGTGTCGCGAGCCTGGCTCACGCGCGTGCCAGCCGCGATCGGGCGGTGTAACATCCCAGCATTTAGGAACTAACGAAGGGTAGATTTAGGAAATTGAAATGTTGCATGCATTCATCTATAAAAATGTGGGTAAATTTTTCGCCAAATAAAAACCTAAAGTGATCAAGGTTACTTTCATACTTTGAGATTAGATTTAATCTTAAAGAATGTTTGCTAGTGACTTTGATATGATCTTTGTGAAATTATGTGTTTTGGGAAATGAAATTTGAATTTAAAACTTGAGTGTTTGAATTATAATTCAAATGATTTTTGAATGATGTTTAAATCTTGATTTGATTAAGAGTTAACAAATTTAACTCAAACTTTATTTAAAGAAAGCAATTAAGAATATGAATATTTGTTTAATATTTTTATTCAATAAATAAGTTACAAAAATGTAACTTATTAAAATCATCCACAATATTCACCATAGCCAATAAATAAAGAATAAGAATATTTCTTTATTGCTAAATAGTATCATCTTTATTACAATATAATAAATGAAGATTACAAAAGAATAAAATAAAAATTACAGAAGAATAAAGAATATTACATTTGACTATTCTATAAATAAAGAAGAAAACCTAAACTAGAATCTTGAATTTCCAAGTCTGGTACCTGCAAAATAAACACAAACAAAAAAATAAAGAAGGTTAGGGTTAGTAATGTTTTACTCTCAGACTTGTCAGTGAAATGCAATAATCAAGGTGCATCATTGAGTAATTCTATAAGAAAGGGCAAGTTTCACCAATATGAAAGAATGTATCTTTCATAATTTTAAGTCATAAGTCAAATGAAAGCAAAGAGGGGCAAGTTTCACCAGCCAGGTAAAAGTAACCAGATAACAGTCAATTTCAAAATTCTGAACATATCCACAAGTGCACAGCAAGCACACAGGCAGCACACACACCAGATTACATGATGTGTGCTGTCCGCACCTTAGCAACAACCCAGCAACACAAAACCATCAACACAGCCGTGGGCAAGCACACAACCACATCATCTTTTGCTCCTACACATCAAGCTCAGCAGCCAGCAGCTAAACCAAGCACAGCATCCAGCAGCCAAACCAACCAAAGGCCAAGATCACATCACCAGGATGGTGACATAAGGAGGGGGAAGATCAGGTGGACAACAAGACCAAGGTCAAGCCATCAGGATCAGGAGATGATGGGCTAGATCAAGGACAAGCCAGGAGCTAAATATACCAGGGGAGTACGAGATCAACCACAAGATCAAGCTACAACAATATCCACCACTAGCAACCACAACATCAAGTGACAGTGGTGAGTACATAGACCATCCCATGATCTATCTGTCTAAGATTAGACAAGCATACATGATATGTATCACATTCAAACTCTCAGAAAGCACCCAAGTGGGGTGAATCCATCACTGAGGTTTTAAACTCTAAAAGCAAACAGCAAAGTATAAAGATCCAACCAAAACTCAGAACAACATCATTGATTTGGCAATCAAGCTATATTCCAATAAATATAGCTAAAATTTAATTTCTAGGCACATCCCTAAGATAAGGGTAGCACCTTAGAAGTTAATCTTTTGGATCCATATAAGTGATCAAGCCTACTATCATTTTTCCAATATTTTATTCAAGAAACAGTAGCTGGTACCACTACCAGAACTATCCATATGAATCAACTAGATATAGCCTAATCCCTAAGCCTCAGACCAACATCATTGGTCTTAGGGATTTCAGAAAAGAACATTTCTACTTATCTTTTAAATCCAAAATGGTCTTAATCTTAAACCAACCCAAAACAATGGATTAGAATCAATCTTGTGTGCCATACAAAGATGGTGTCACAAGAACAATTCTACCTGAACCAGAATAAGCATTCCATTTTCACAGATTCAATCAATCAATCTACCAATCATTTTCCTGTCATTACAGGAATCATAATTAGGACATTCCTATGTAAATCTTCACTGTCTAAGATCATTATGATCTCAAACCACACATTAATTCTCAAGCCAACAGCACTAAGACAGTGATTTCATCACACCATACCCATTATCATTAACCAAGAAATGACAGTGGTAAGTTATCAAAACCACTGACTTTAACAAGCATTGGTTTCAGAGCAACTATATCATCTGAATCATATGAAATGTAAGCATAAAATCATCCAATAAGCCACCAGAACCATTATAGTTCATCTCAAGCAGCAAGCCTCAAGCTAATAATCATTTGGCATACTTAGATACCATCCACACATGATCTAATTCATCCAGTATATGATCAACAATAGGATATGAACCCTAAATGGAATAAATCATCTTAATTAGGACAAGACAGTAACCAGAGAGGTCACTGCCAACATCTAGCATAGGATGAGCGAGCACAGAGAGCACGAGGGGAGAGGAAAAGAACTCACCAAAGGTCCTCGCTGAAGACTAGAAGAGGAAGCAGAGGTGGCCGACGACCATGGCGGCATGGGGAGCACCCCAGGGGGCGCTGCGACCCATACAGTGCCACGGTGGCGAACATGGCCACTCCTAGAGGCAAGGTGAATCACCATGACGCACGATGACAGCGGCAGCACCAAGATCCACGCCAACCCCCAAACCCTAGGGTTTGGGACGACATCGATCTGTCGCAGGAGAGCCCCATGCTCAAATATAGTTGGATAGAAAGGATGGGCGTAGTCGACAACCTCCTCCTGCACCATGGCGGCGACCAGAACGGCCCACGATGGCGGGAATCGTCGGCGGCGACATCACCGACCACGGGGTCGGGGATAGAGGAGGAGAGGAGTGAGCTCGAGGGTGAGAGGCAGCGAGGGAGTGGGCTGAGTTGGGCCAGAACCCTTCGGGGTGGCTATTTTGACTATGTCTAATGGGCCACAAGGTCCCAATAAGATTAAGCCAGCCCAAAAACCTTAAGGCCTGTTTTTAATTAATAGAAAAGACCAAAATGCCCCTAAAATTAATTAAATTCTAGAAAATAAAATAAAAATCCAAAAATTATAAGTAAAATACTCTTGGATTCACAAAAATCCAAACCATCCAAATAAATTAATATATAAAATTTTAGACATTTAAATTTTATTAAGAATTTTGTAATTTATATATTCCTTATGGAATTTTACAAAATTATTGAAAGATGATAAAAATAAATAAAAATCACTTTCATTATATATTAATATTGTAGTATTTTTGAAAAATACTTAATAACAATTTTTGATATTTGAGTGATAATTCCTAAAAGAATCATTAAATCAATAAAAGTCAAATAAAAGGGAAATAAAATAAAATAATTCAATATATGTTATAAATATTAAAAGGTAATATTTATAAATCCTTTATTATTAAAAAGACTTTTTATAATAATGGGGAGAATGCATATCAAGTTAAATGATGCATTACATTACTTTGCATAATCATTTTGCTTCTTTAAATATTGTCCTTACCGGGCAATAATGATGTTTTTGTAGACATAGAAGCTCAAGGTCCAGTCCAAGCATCAGACTTCACTACCTTGCCATCACAAGGCAAGTTCATCACTTTCTCATATCCTTTGAAGAGTCTTTATCAAAGTATTTGCAAATTGTGTGTTATCATATATACTCTAAAATAAAGAAAATGTTAATTTCACAAATCAAGAAATCATAGATATCATCCTAAGTGATGATATAAGGAAACAATAGAACTTAGGGTTCTATTTTCAACAATGATAATCAATTAGGGACTTAATAACCCCTGACATCAGTGATTCTAGCGCCGCATATTACGCGTTAGCCATGAGATTTGGAATGGGACATAGAAGTCAGTTGTATATTCTTCCTCTCGCATGAAGCCGGATGTGCAGGTCGTGGATGTTATCCTTGTAGCATGCATATTAATTGGTAATTCGTAGAGGATATGTAGCATATGGGTGGGAACCCTCATCGTCCCACGATAGTTCTGGCATCTAACGGTTTGTACAAACCATTGCCGTAATTCATTATGTGGGCATGGTGTACACCAAGAGGCATGCGAGGTCGCCAAGGGGGCAGTGATTGGCTTGGACCAACTACTGGGCCCCACATCATGGAATTGTGGACAGGAAAGTACGCCAGGTTGTGCAACAAGGAGTTGATCTCTCATGGGTAAAGTAACGCACCTCTGCAGAGTGTAGGAACTGTAATTTGTTACTCCCTGTTCCGGGAAGGAGCTACGAACGCAGCAGGAAAGGAACTCCATGAAAGTTCTGGTCAACCTGTGAAGGCTGATGGTCATAGACTTTTATAATAAAATCAATCTTTGAAGAAAGATTTACAAAAATTGCATAGTGCCAAGGATTTATAATCCGAGGTGGTAGTTAGAGCATCAAACTTCCCACCTTGCATATAATGAACTTGTTGGGTAACGCTGTTACTCATCCTTTCCTTTGAACCCTTGCTTAGACTCTGAGGATCCCGAAGACGTGCCAATGTATGCAGCCGAATGTCAAGAAGATGTGTTCTACGAGGAGCCTGACCTGTCAGGAGTTGTTGAAGGAGTGGATTACGAAATCCGCTATGGTGTCGACGATAACGAATCCAACTAAGTATCCTAGTTAGTAGTAATCAACTGAGCCGAGCAGCACAAACTCTATAGAATAAGATGTTGAGCTCAACTCCTAGTCGGAGTTGCTACTTTTAAATTCCGCTGAAACAGTTTATATTTTGGTTTGTAAGTTGAATCTTTTGAAGTCTTGAACTTATGGTATTGTAATAATAATAATATGTGAATGTTCGTAATATGGACCCGCAATGTTTCTGCTGTACCACTCTGAGGGATGTGATATTTATAGAATGGTGTTCTGTGAGTGTCATGTCAACGACTATAGTATACTACACATGTAGTGGTATGCTGGGTCACCGCAGGCGGACCCGTCATGCCATCCTCCACTCATGTGACGCCACGCGGCGACGGCGCGTGCCCCAGCGTCGGATCATCTGCGTCGCCTCTCCGTGCGGCCTCGCCTGTGGCCTCTGCGGAGGCCTCTTCAGGATTTTCTGCGGCCTCTTCTGCTGCAGATACTTCTACGCCAACACTGCCGCCACCACCGCCTGCACCTCGTACTCGACTTCAAAAGGGTATTCGACAACCAAAGGTATACACAGATGGTGAACCAAGAAATTTTCCCGCTGCTCTAAATGATCAGCACCGGCGTACCGCCATGCAAGACGAATATGATGCTCTAATGGTCAACAAGACATGGACTCTTGTTTCTCCCAGTCCCAACAAAAATATTATTGACTGCAAATGGGTCTATCGCATTAAACGAAGAGAAGATGGTACTATTGATCGTTACAAATGAAGGATGGTTGCAAAAGGTTTCAAACATAGGTACGGAATTGACTATGAAGATACTTTTGGTCCAGTTGTTAAAATTCCTACTATCAGACTTGTTGTCTTTATTGTTGTTTCTCATTATTGGAGTCTCCGGCAACTAGATGTCAAGAACGCGTTTCTTCATGGTGTTCTGGAAGAGAAGGTTTACATGAAACAACCACGTGGTTTTGAACATCATAATTATCCTCGCCTTGCAGGCTACATAAAGCTCTATATGGATTAAAACGGGCCCCTCAGGCTTGGTATTCTCGCTTAAGTGCAAAACTGCAGGAGTTTGGATTTTTACCCTCAAAGGCTGATACATCACTTTTTCTCTACAGCAAGTCAGGTGTCATCATTTTTGTTCTGGTTTATGTTGATGATATCATTGTCACCAGTTCTTCTGATCATGCCATCTCTGTCTTGCTAAAAGATCTTAATGACCATTTTTCCATCAAAGATCTAGGTGACCTCCATTTTTTCCTTGGATTTGAGGTTAAAAGAACATCTCAAGGTCTAATTTTGACACAGAAAAAGTATGCTCATGATCTCCTTGCCAAAGTTGGCATGATAGACTGCAAAACGGCGCCGACACCACTGTCTCCTTAGTCATTGTCTCTACATAATGGCACACCTTTTGGACCTGATGACAGCTCACAGTATCGCAGTATTGTTGGTGCTCTCCAGTACCTTACCAACACCCGTCCAGATCTTGCTTTCTCTGTTAATAAGGTCTGTCAATATCTTCATGCCCCTACTACTGCATATTGGACAGCTGCTAAACGCATTCTCAGATATGTTCAGGGTACTTTACAGATTGGTCTTACATTCAAAAAATCATCCTCTACACTTTTTAGTGCCTTTTCAGATGCAGATTGGGCGGGTTGTCTTGAGAACAGACGTTCCACAGGAGGATTTGACGTCTTTTTTGTTCCAAATTCAGTTTCCTGGAGTGCTCGAAAGCATGCTACTGTGTCTCGTTCTAGCACTGAAGGTGAATACAAAGCTCTAGGAAATACCACTACTGAGTTGATATGGGTTGAAGCACTTTTTCATGAACTTGGCGTTACTTTACGTGAAAAGCCGTGTTTGTGGTGCGATAATTTGGGTGCTACTTTTTTGTCTGCCAACCCAGTATTCGATGCCCGTACCAAACATATAGAAATTGATTGTCATTTTGTTCGTGAGCGTGTTGATGTAGGTCAACTTGCCGTCCAGTTTATCTCCAATAAGGATCAAGTCGCCGATGGGTTCACTAAAGCTATTCCTGTTAAAAGCTTAGATGAGTTCAAACATAATCTAAACCTTCCCGATGTTTAGATTAAGGGGGATTGTTAGAGTATGTATTAGTGTATGTATACGGTACAGTGTAGTATACCGACCGTATACGTACCCCACATGTACCGCCACGCAGAGGGCTCTTCACTGTCTATATAAACATGTAGCCGATGCCTCGATGAGGGTAAGCATCGTTCCACCAAAACTAATAGATACATTCATATCTAGACAATTTTACGTCAACTAATATGGGTCAGATGGAGTAGAAAAATAAAGTCCTATACAGCTAGTCCTTGTTGTCTTATTCCAACTTATAGTTAAGATTGAATTTTCAAATTAGATCTATATCTTATGTATGAATTATACAAGCAGTAAATAGACATATGTCTCCAATCCTAAGCCCTTCCGATCATATGAACATGAGCATCTGAACTAAAGAAGAAAGTTTTACCCAGAAAAACTTGTTTTAGCTAGACCAAGCAGCAAAAAAATTGCATCGCAGACGGATCTATATATCCATTAATCATGTTCCTTGAAACAATCAAAATCAACCTTGTCTGCATGTTTTCGAAATCTATTCTGTCATGATCTTTCTGCAAACAGTACTTAAATATATAATAGGCATGGAAGCCATCGATCAAGAACTCACGCTACGGCCGGCGGCCAGGGCCGGCTCTATGTTCTGTGGGTCCCTAGCAAAGTCGACTGTATGAGTCCCTAAGGCTAATATATATATACGCATATATAAAAAAATAGATATATATGTATCTACTTTCGCTACTTGTTGCATAAAAATAGCTTTTTAAAGCATGTTTTTGTAATTTAATATGTTTAATCTCTTATTTTTTTTATTCCTTTTCGAAGCACCGGACTTCTGTCATATCACCTAAAATTGTGAAAGAATAGACTACATTATATTAAAAAAGTGAAACCTATTCTCAGACCGGTTGCTATTTGTCCAAACCTGGCAGGAAGTGTGAACACGCGCGGTCAGTTAGTTTAGAATCAAACCAAAAATTTAAAATGTCTTATAAAGCAAACCGTTTGTCCGATTTAAGATCCATTTTCACCGTTGAACTAGTCGACGAGATCTTTAAAACTAGATCCCATGTTGATATGTTTCGAGAAAAACAATTTTGGAGAAAAAAGTTATCCACCTTAAACACATGAGTTATCCATGTCATAATATATAAGTTATCAACCCACTAACACATAAGTTACCCACTATATAAACATGTTGATAGAGGTGTTCTCGCATACGTATTGAACAAGTTTTATTGAAACATCATAACCTAGTTATTAGGGCACTAAGACTTTATTATCATTAATGCGCTAGCGTCGACGCGATTAAGGCTCGGTAACCTAACACCATTCGAGGCTTTGTCATCCGTATTTCACGGTACCGGTGATGGAAGACAAAGTCAAGTCGCTAGATTACTGGTTGCATGGTGGATGAGCATAAGAGCACATTTATTTATATCCTATGCAAAATAAGATTAGATTTAGTTCCTTTAAAAAAAATGTTTGATGTTTGACACGTTAGTCTTTCGAGGTTGAGTACTTCGTATGCTGTGAGAGTGGCAACTGGCGACGAAGCCGAACCGTTAGAATAACTTTTTATATTCTATCTGTGGATAAAATTTTATAGTGGTGGATAACTTACATGTTATTTGATGGGTAATTTACATGCTAAAGCCTGGATAACTCTCATGTTACTGATGGGTAACTTGTGGGTAAACAGAAAAAGTTTTCCATTCTGAGCATGTGAGCATGTGATTCATGGGTAAATTTTATAGTGATAGATAACTTATACTACCTCCTTTTCAGGGCTTAAGGCGCACACGCTTTTCAAAGAAAAGTTTGACCAAAAGAATTGAGCAATAAAATCTTGATTATATTGTACATAATTAGTACCGTTGGATTCGTATTGAAAAATACTTTCCAGTGATACTAGTTTTATACCAAAAATCTTTATGTATTTATAGTAATTCTTGATCAAAGAAAAAACACACAAAACAAGGACGCCTTAAGCCCTGAAACGGAGGTAGTATGTTATTGGGTGGATAACTTACATGCTGAACTCCGGATAACTTACGTGTTATGGATGAATAACTTTTGGTCCAAAAAAAGTTATCAGAACATACTAACATAGGATCTAGTTTTGAAGATCTCGTCACGACTAGCCTAACAGTAAAAACGGATCTTAATTCGGACAAACGGTTTGACCTAAAAAACATTTTAAAGTTTCGTTTTTGAATTGAGCTAACTAATTAGAAATCTTGTCCTTTAATGCCATGCATGCAATTGCTGGATTCGGACGTCCGCCAGATTCTAACATTCTTAGACCGATTGCTATATAGCGATAAAAATAGAATCTAAAAGACAAAGGAAACATCAAGCAAGCATGGCCGAGATTAATATACCAGGGGCAGGGGCAAGGGGATCGGCAATCTAGTTTGCCGTCTAACAATCAGGGCTCAATCAGGGCCTGCTAGCAATTGATGACGATCGGTTATCCAGCTATCTAGCACCGTGCATGAGTGCGTCTATCGCCTAATCCAAACTGAATAGGAGAGCCAAAGAGTCAGGAGGAGAGAAGGCAGATCGATCGATGTGTGGATGTGTGTCGATCGAGGTCCTGGTGCCCTCCGTGGCGTCCTACCTCGTGCGGCTCGACGCGAGTGTTCCAGGAAGCGAGCGCTACGTTCATCAGATACATTTTTTTAGAACGTTGTGCCCTTTTTATTTAAGCTGAAACAATGTTTATAAAGACCTGTAAGCCAGTAGGTGGCTCAACTAACCAAATATGTCGACCTGCTGGGAGGGAGGAAGCAAAACGGGCTACCGTATGAGTTTCCACACTCATCTCTCGACCTTCATGGCAGAAGTAAACTCCTCCTCGGTGTTCTGATCTAACAATGATCTCCTTCAGTATGCTTCCAAAAACCCCATGGTTCTTGTTCTATAGGCCCGTTACCACTTCCATGCAGTTAGAAGTGACATGGATCGACCCCAAGTTGAGGTCATCAGCCAGATCAAGCGCCTCCATACATGCAATTGCCTCTAGACACCCAGGGTGTGTGAGGCCTTCAATCACCAACGCTGAGGCCCCCATAAAATCTCCCAGCTCGGTGCGACAGACCACTCCGACTGCCCCCTTCGAGGTAGATTTTGCAACCGCACCGTCAACATTAATTTTAGCTCTACCCGCCAGCGGTGCAATCCATCGTCTCTGCACTGGTTTTCGCTCTGACTTGGCACCTGCGGTCTTCCTTTCCGCAGCACCAGAGGTTGCAAGATCATCCAATAATCTATCCACAAACGAGACCGTTGCCATCGGGCTCTGGTATATCTCCTTATGTATGGCTTTCCTGCGTGCATGCCAGATCTCCCACAGAGTGACTAGCATCCTTGTCAAGTCAGTTTTTGTCATCAACTCGATCATGGCAAACAACCATAGTTTTGCTATTGGCTCACAGGACATGGTGATATGCTCCACTATATCTGCCTCAGTCAGCGCACAAACACACCTCGACATGGTGCATTCTATCAATGAATGCCTCCAAGAGTCCTCCAGACCACACAACGAGCACGTACTTGTTGTTGCTATATTTATGTGGTGTCTCACATCGCTCGTGGAAAAGGATTGCTTTGCGAGCCTCCATAGAAATATCCTGATTTTAGCTGGGAAAGAGATCTACCACAGCTTCATCCAAAGATTTCCCTCGTTTGTCGAGGTAGACGAGGCTGATCGGCCATCTAGCCAGTCCTCTCTAGTCTTCTTTGTCATTACCAGAGCTCTATAGGCCGATCGGACCGAGAACACACCTGTTCTTTCAAAGTGCCATGCCCAAAACTCTTCCTGGTCCCTTGTACATAGCGGGATGTTCTTGATGATTTCTGTGTCCATAGGAAAAAAGAACTCATCAATCTTTACGCGATTCCATGATGCTGACATGTTGTCGATATAATCAGCCACTCGCGTCGGTGCATCCTCCTTCCTTGGCGTGACCGGTCGCAGGCGTTCATCGCGCGGTAACCAGTTTTGCAACCAATCACCAGTGTCTTGACCATTCCCAATTCTCCTTATCAAACCGATCTGTAGTACGTCCCTTCCTTCGACCAGAGAATTCCAGACCTGAGAGGGATGAGAGCCCACAGTCACCGATAAAATATCTCCCTCTGGGAAGTAAGCGGCCTTTAGAATTATAGCAGTGAGAGAAGTAGGTTCCCGAAGGATACGCCATATCTGGCGTGCTAACAATGCTAGATTAAACAACTCGATGTCTTGAAATCCGAACCCACCTGCAAACTTTGGTTGAGTCATCTCCTCCCATGAGACCCAACAAGTTCGGCGCTTCCCCTCTTTACTTCCCCACCAGAAGTTGTGAAGAAGGGAATTGATATGCTCGCATAAACCCCTTGGAAACTTGAAACATGACATAGAGTAAGTAGGAACCAACTGAGCCACAGACTTTATCAAAATCTCTTTTCCTCCCATCGAGAGCAATTGTTCCAGCCAACCAAGTACTTTTTTCCAAACTTTGTCCTTCAAATACTTGAATGCTCCACTCTTCGATCTACCCACATCAAATGGTAGACCTAGATATTTCTCATTGAGGGTTTACCTTTGAACATCAAGCTCATTCTTGATTTCCACTCTCAAATTTTTTGGACATCCTTTACTAAAAAAGATAGAGGACTTGTCCATATTTATTCTCTGTCCGGACGCATTGCAATATTTTTCCAACACTTCCTTCATCTCCAAAGCTCCTTCTCCACTTGCCTTAAAGAACAACAGGCTATCATCTGCAAAAACAAGGTGGTTTACTGCCGGGGCAGTGGGAGCCACCATGATCCCATTAAGCGCTGATGATTGACTTCTATTTTCAAGGAGGCATGAAAGGCCTTCTGCTGCCAATAAGAACAAGTAGGGAGAGATAGGATCGCCTTGACGGATACCCCTCGTGGGGTGGAACTCTTCTTGTGGGGCTCTATTAAAAATCACCGAGAAAGATACCGACATCACCAAGCGCATTACTCGCGCTACCCATGAACTACTGAAACCCAGTTTCAACATAATGGCCTCCACATAGCACCACTCCACACGATCGTACACTTTCCTCATATCAAGATTTAGCGCACAAAAACGATGCTTCTTTGCTTTAGTCCTCTTCATAAAATGCAGACACTCATATGCAGTAATGATATTGTTTGTAATCAAACGCCCAGGCACAAAAACTGACTACTCCTCAGCTATGATCTCTGGTAAAATACCCTTGAGTCTATTCGCCACCACCTTCGATGCAATTTTATAGATGACATTGCAGATACTGATGGGACGAAACTGGCCCAACTCTTTCGGATTTGCTATCTTTGGGATCATGACAATAAAAGTCTTATTGACAATGTCTGGATTATCCTCCCCAGCTAAAATCCACAAGACCGCTCTCGTCACCTCCTCCCAACAAATGTCCCAGTTTCTCTAAAAGAAGTGAGCTGGGAATCCGTCAGGCCCGGGGGCCTTTGTGGGATACATCTCAAACAATGCTGCTTTAACTTCTTGATTGTTAAAAGCTGCATCAAGATTATTGTTCATAGCAGCACTCACATGCACTGGAACAGCCGAAAGAACTTCCTCCATCCCGTTTACTCCCTCAGATGTATACAGTTGCTTGTAGAAATCTGTTGCCATGCTTCCTAGATCATTGCAAAACGTGCTTTGAGGCAACTGCTCGACACCCTAATCGTGGGTGCGGCTATCTCATTATATATAGGGGTACACAACACGTGTATGTTACAATTACAGGTTACAAACACTACTCCATAATATATACAGTCTAACACCCTCCCTCAATATTAACTATGGCCTAATGTACAAAGTAAGTTAAGATTGCGCCTACATCCTACAAACTGAGGCTGCGGAAGAGGCTTCGTGAATATGTAGCAAGTTGATCTTTGGAAGAGATAAACTTGATGTAGAGTAGCTTATGAGCAACACGTTCCCTCACAAAATGATAGTCAACTTCGATATGCTTCGTTCGGGCATGAAATACCGGATTCGATGAAAGGTATGTAGCATCGATGTTGTCACACCAAAGAACGGGCGACTGGGATTGAGAGATTCGCAACTCTCTCAATAATGACTGTACCCATATAATCTCGGCTGTAGCATCAACAACTGCTTTGTATTCAGCTTCAGTACTGCTGAGAGACACCGTAGCCTGCTTGCGAGCATTCCAGGCGATCAAGTTCGGTCCAAAGAAGACCGCATAGCCTCCCGTGGATCGCCTATCATCAGGATTGCCAGCCTAGTCTGCATCAGAGAATGTGGAAAGATCACATGACGGTGCAGGCTGAAGATGCAAGCCATACGAGGCAGTGGAACAGATATAGCGCAGAATATGCTTCATAGCTGACCAATGTGGAGTCATGGGAGCATGAAGATACTGACACACACGGTTAACTACATAGGAGATATCAGGTCTGGTGATAGTCAAGTACTGCAAACCATCAACAATACTGCGATACTCAGTAGCATCCTCAGAAGGAAGAAGATCCCCATCAAGAGCAGATAACTTATCAGTGGCAGACATAGGAGTAGCAGTAGGTTTACACTTAAGAATACCAGCTCAACGCAGTAAATCCATGGAATACTTGTGCTGAGTGAGAGACAATCCCGCGGACGATCTCAAAACCTCCAATCCTAGAAAGTAGTGCAAAGCAGCCAGATCCTTCACAGCAAACTTACCACTGAGAGCAGTAAACAAACGATCAGCAGCAGTATATGAGGAGCTAATAAGAATGATATCATCAGCATAGACCAGCAGATACATAGTGACCTTAGGGCGCTGAAGGAGAAACAGAGATGTGTCAGTCGTAGACGAAATGAACCCAAGCCCTCGAAGAACAGAACCAAGACGAGCATGCCAAGCACGAGGAGCCTGCTTCAGCCCATAGAGCGCCTTAACAAGACGACACAAATGCTGAGGACGATCAGGATCAACAAATCCCGGAGGCTAATGTATATAGACTTCCTCCTCCAATACACCATGCAAGAAGGCATTCTGAACATCTAGCTAATGCAGTGACCATCCTCGTGTAACAGCCAAAGAGAGAAGCAAACGAATGGTAGTAGGCTTAACAACCAGACTGAATGTATCCTCATAATCAAGTCCATACCTCTGTTTGAAGGCCTTGGCTACTAACCACGCCTTGTAGCGTTCAATAGAACCATCAGCATGTCTCTTGACTTTGAAGACCTCTTGGAATCAATTACATTGACCCCAGAAACAGGAGGAACCAGCTGCCAAGTATCATTTTGCTGTAGTGCCTGAAACTCCTCTTCCATAGCATTGCGCCAATGAGGAATACCAAGAGCAGCCTAGAAGTGCCGGGGTTTCACGGTGGGGTCAGACTCAGCCTGTGAAACGCATGATGCAATCCATTTAACTATCCCGTCAGTGCGCTCTCTAGGTTTGATTATCCCAAACTGACTGCGCGTGCGAGGACGAAGATCAGCCAGCGCTAGTGCACGAGGTGCAGGAGACGGTGATGAAGAGGTCTAAGCCAATCCTGGTGGAGAGGCAACATGAGAGGATGTAGCCAAAGGCGTGCTCGAGCCGGGTGATGCTTGGCCGGGCAAAGCCGGTCCAGTAACGAAGGGCGCGGGGGAGGCCGAGGCTCCACGCGGTGTAGAGGGCGCCGACGCTGGGCCGGGAGCAGAAGCCGGCGCTGGGCCGGGAGTGGGAGCCGGCGAAGCCGGAGCGGAGGGCGCCAGGCCAGCGTGATCGACATCAGCCATGCATGGGGCATGCACACGATCGTCGTGCGGCTCGGGCGACACCGGGAAGGAGGATTCCTCAAGAAGTTGCAGCCACGCTTCTCTTCCAGTACCTGCAGCATGATTAGGAAGCAAATCAGGAGAGTGTGTAGCATCTACAAACTGGTCAGGCAATGGTAAATATGGATGCACAGGTGTATCGGATGCGGTGGTGGTGGTGGTCAGAAGTGCAAAAAAGGAAACGCATTCTCATCAAACACGACATCACGAGAAATATAGATACGGTTGGACGGAATATGAAGGCATTTGTACCCTTTATGGAGAGCACTATACCCAAGAAAAACACACTGTTTAGACCGAAACTCAAGCTTATGTTTATTATAGGGTCCAAGATGTGGCCAACATGAGCACCCAAAAACTTTCAGAAAAGTGTAGTCAGGAGTTTCATTGAGCAAGAGTTCTAATGGTGTTTTCATATGAATGAGTCATGTCGGAAGCTTATTGATCAAAAAACAGGCTGTAAAAAAGGCGTCACTCTAAAAACGAAAAGGAGCAGAAGCATGAGCTAGCAAAGTAAGGCCAGTTGCTACAACATGACGGTGCTTACGTTCGGCTACACGATTCTGCCGATGTGTATGAGAACAAGCGACACGATGCGAAATCCCAAGTTTATTAAAGAATATATTGAGGTTGCGATACTTAACCCCCCCCCCCCCCCCAATCAGACTAAACATGAATAATCTTATGCTAAAGGAGACGCTCAACATGTGCTTGAAATTGAAGAAAAACATCGAACACATCAGATTTACGCTTGAGAAGATAAAGCCAAGTATACCGACTATAAGCATCAATAAAACTGACATAGTAATTATGGCCACTGACAGATGTTTGGGCAGGACCCCACACATCAGAAAAAATAAGCTCGAGCGGAGTTTTAACAACACAACTCGACTCTGAAAACGGTAGATGATGAATCTTGCCTTGATGACAGGCATCACAAACGGAACCAACATTATTATTGGAGACTACTGGAAGCTCATGAAGGTGAAGAACATGACGAACTATGGGTGTAGCAGGATGACCAAGGCGCGCATGCCAGTGGGTGGACGACACACGCACGCCGCTGAAAGCCTGGGAGACTGGTGGAACATCAAGCGCATATAACCCATGGCGGAGGCGACCTCTAAGGAGCACGACCCTCGTGTTCGAATCCTTGACAAAAAAATGAGAACGATGAAATTCAGCGAAGACATTATTATCACAAGTAAGTTGAGGAACAGACAACAAGCTACGCGCATCCGAAGGACTCTAAGGACATTGAGGAGACGCAAATTTGTGGAATTTTGTGCAAGAAGAGAAGTCTGACCAATATGTGAGATGTGCATACCTGCTCCGTTGGTGGTGCGAACCTGATCATTGGCGCGGTACGGCTCCTGAGTGGAGAGCTTGCCCATCTCACCCGTCAAGTGATTGGTAGCTCCTGTATAAATGAGCCATGTAGGATCGATGGAGTACGAAGGGGTGCGCCCATGCTCGTGACTCGTAGTAGCCACTTGTTATTCGTTCCCCTTACCATTGTTGATGCCCAGGAACTCCTGCTTGAAGCGAAGGTGGCAGCATGAGGCGATGTGGCCCTCCAGGCCACACAGCTGGCAGGCGAGATGAGCGCCACAGCTGGGGCAGCAGGCGCGCGGGCGACCCCCAGAGGTGACGGTGGGAGGGCGCGCCATAGGAGGCTGCTGCGGCAATGGAGAAGGTGCGGTCGGCGGCTTTCCCCCACCCACAGGTGTCTTGGGAGCTTTGCCGCCACCACGGAATGCAGCGTTGGCTGTCGAGGGAGCTTCATGCTTTTTCTTGACACGCTGCTACGTCGAAAGGAGCCGGGCGTATAGCTCGCGCGGTGGAATAGGAGTCTCACGAGCATCAATGCTCTCGTAGAGGTTGTTGTAGTCCTTGTCCAGCTCATCCAGAACATACGCAGTGAAGTCCTCGGGACGTAGCGGCTGACCGATAGCAGCAAGGGAGTCGGCGAGGCCTACTCGGGGACGGAGCGGTCGAGGAGCTTAACCTCGCCAAGCTGAGTGCGGATGGCGTGAGCCCGCGCCTGAGTTTGTGACACGAAGCTCGTATGAAGGGCAGCCCATGCATCCCTGGACGTGGCTGCGAAGAGAACTAGCGACGACACGCTCTCATGGAGCGAGGACTGGATGTCGGAGAGGATGGCCTGATCCTGTTCCACCCAAGCATGGCATGCCGGATCATACGGCGAGGGGCAGGGGTAGGTGCCGTCAACGTAGCCCTCCAGGTAGTGGCTGCGGAGAAGGGAAAGCACCTGCGCTTGCCATGCAGGTAGTTGTCTACCTTGAGCTTCACCGGTATGAGGTGAGCGAAGTAGAAGGGGCCGGGAGCACTGGAAGCGTGCTCCGGAGACGGAGGTGGAGGTAGCGCCGACGGATAGCCACCTACATCGGCAGGGGGTGGGGGCGCGGGCGGCCATCCTCCAGGAGCGTCGTAAGCCAATGACGGATAACCGTCATAGGCAGGGGCACCATATGCAGAGTGGGCAGGGGCACCGGACGCGGCCGACGCTGGTGGTGTAGGGCCGTAGGTCGGTGGCAGAGGCGGGGCAGAACCGTATATCGAAGGCAGAGGCGCGGCGGCCACCCCCCTGGAACGCCATAGGGGAGCGACCACGGGACGGGAGGCCATCCACTAGACGTACCGTGGTATGGCCAAGGAGGCGCGGGCGGTCACCACCCCGAGTTGCCGTAGCCCGATCCCGCCGCCATGGGGAGATGCGGTGGCGCAGGAGAGCTAGGCAGGGCAGGAACCTCTTCCGAGGCATGGGCAGGAGGCATCGGAGCCGTGGGGACGGCCGGCGCGATCGGAGGCGACGCCATCCCTGGCGGATGCTGGAACGGTCCCCTCCACATGAGGGGCTACGAGGCGAGGAACAACGACGCAGGAGACGGCGAGGCCGCGACAGCGGCGGGTGACACCGGCGGCAGGGCAGCGACGGCGGCCGAGGGCGTGCCAGAAGCGACGGCGGCAGCCGAAACAGGGGCAGTGGAAGACATGACCTAAACCTAATCTGATACCATGTAAAACGTGGTTTGGGGCAACTGCTCGACACCCTAATCGTGGGTGCGGCTATCTTATTATATAGAGGGGCACACAACACGTGTACGTTACAATTACAGGTTACAAACACTACTCCATAATATATACAGTCTAACAATCATCAACCTCAAAAGCCATTGTTCCATCAGGTTTCAACAGTTTGATGATCCGATTTTTTCTTTTATGTTGGCTCGCCCACATATGAAAGAAACGAGTATTCTTGTCACCCTCAGCAAGCCACTCTACCCTCAACCTTTGACGCCACATCACCTCCTCCTGGTGTAGGGCTTTAACTAGATCATCCGCTACTCCCTTCTCCTCTGGAGAGGGACCAACACGACTAGGTTCTCTACGTAGTTCACGTAGTCGCCGTTGCAGGCTACGAATTCTGAACTGCACACTACCAAACGACTCCCTTCCCCATATCGTTAGATCACATGAGCTAGTCTTTAATTTTTCCTGAAGGTCCTCAAAAGTATTGCATCCTCCAACTGAACTCCAGCTTTGTTTTAAAACAGATGCAAAGTCTTTGTGGTATCGGAACATGTTCTCCCGCTGTTTTGTATGGCGCGTCGTAGCCATACATTGTAGCAACACCGATAGATAGTCACTTGATGCAAACGCTGCCAGGTGATGCACCTCTGCTGCTGGGAATCTCGAACACCACGTAGGTGTAGCGACTGCACGGTCAAGTCGTGCTCGACACTAAGTACCCCTTGTAACCTTCTTCTCAAAAGTCCAGCCCACTCCCTTGTAGCCTAGATCACATAGACCACAAACGTCAACAACATCTCAAAAACCAGCCATTTGGCTGTATCTCCGCTTGTTGACCCCCTCATGTTCAGAGCGATGCAACACTTCGTTGAAGTCCCCAATGCACAACCACGGGAGGTCATTTGACGAGCGTATATATTTGAGCATATCCCACGTCTTGTGGCGCTCATTAACCTGCGCTTCACCATATACCACAGTAAGACGCCATGGTTTCTGTCCTTGCTCCCTTACGACAGTGTCCAAATGATACCGAGAGTAAGGTAAAACTATAATATTTATTTCATTATTCCAAAAAATTCTGAGGCCACCACTACGACCAGAACTACTAACAACAAAACCCTTATCAAAACCGACAGTGTCTAAAACTTTAGTATTTATTTTATTACTCCAAAAAATTCCTGGGCCACCACTACAACCAGAACTACTAACAGGAAAACCATTATCAAATACGTATATAGAACGGTAGGCCTTTGCAAAAAAAATCCAAGAAAGATGTCTATCGCACAGGATATACATAAGTATATATTTTAGGCCCCCTCTTGCCATGGGCTCCTGTCCAATTGCCAGGTTCACGGTGGCCTAGAGCCGGCCCTACCGACGGCCGGCATGACACATCCCATCCTCCACCACCCAGATTGCATCCACTTCAAGGCTAGCATACCAGAAGAAATCAAAATCAATTGAAGTAAGACAATTTAATGGTCAATCAGTGGGAAACCGGGGAACAATAACAGTGAATAGAAAGAGAGCTCACAAACTGCCATCGTATGTACCTTTCGATCTGAAGAACCCATGCGTACCTCATCAAGTTGCACGCTGTACGCAGACTCATATCAATCACGTACCAATCTAGCTAGCTACATATGCCTTGGCCTGCAGAATTTTCGTTGATGTTGCAACGCCGAGAGGAAAAGACCGAAAGATGATGGGAATAAGGTCAACAGACAAGTCATTGGTCATACCTAGATCTCGGTGAGGGAAGTGTTCGATCTAGTCGATGGGATTCGAGGCGCGGTTGTGCATATAGTTGGTTGAGACAGCACCAAGGCGAATAGGATGTGGCTTCGGGCGTGATGACACCCTAGGGTAGACATAGATTTTTCTTATGTCTAGATGCAATACTAAAGAAGTGCTAATTTTTGATAACTTGAATGTCAATGGATTATTCTGATAATCCATCTGTTGCCATAGGATAAAGAGTAGTTGAATCGATGGCCAAATGTTTATGTTTTTTGTGGGATTTTTTAGACTAATTCTTCTTTTTATGGTTACCCGTCATGTATTTTTAATATATAATAGGTTTTATACGGCGGTGAGAGTATATTTTTCATCAAAGACCTAAAAAGAAGGAAAATTACATCGAGGTCTATACATTTAGCACAGAGGACCCTAAAATACTTAAGCAAGAAAAACATTCTGCTCATTCTCGAGAGAGCAGCTGATCGAGCCATGCTATTCATGCTACTTTATCTCTCGATTGTTTTCAAAACATAGCTAGATTTTGTCGGCATGCAAATTCATGGATATGGTATCATCGGCAGATTTATTTTTTCAAAACTTGTGAAGACTCGTGATTGCCAACATGCAAATGATTAGCAAGAAACCGAATCTTTCAAAAATCTCGTAGGTTCTCGGTACATTGATTGCCTGGTGGCTGCCATTAAAAGATAGTTGTAGAACTTTAAGAGCAATCTACCACTTACTCGTATTTCAAATTTTACATAATATTAGCAAATAGGCTTAAATTCTTTGGAAAGGAGGGAGTGCTACTTTTTCTTCGCGAATAAAAAAAGAGGGCTCCTCACTTTCGAACCAGCTTGCTGTTGCGTGCTTAGTACTTCTTTTTCCTAGGGCGTGAAATGAAATGAATGGAGCTGGAGTAGTTGGGAGTAGAAAGGCTGGCTAGATCAGAGTGGGGTCCCTCAAAAAAATAAAAAGATCATAATGGTGTGCATCAAAATACAATGCGATGGGACGTACAGTAGTATCAACGCACCCCTTGTCCACCACTTTAAGTAGTGTACTACTAGAGTACTAATACTAGTATTATGAATGGCGATCTTTTGAATATCCTTCCCTCCTGGATGTTTGGGAAGGAAGTAAAAATTTGAAAACCGGGGAAATTTGAATTGCTACTCTACTACTCCAGACAAGGCCTAAAATGGTCGCACCAAAGCAGCTGACGAACACGCCAGACACAAACATGGAGCCGCCGACACGAGGCTGGTCAACGCACATACGCAATGCCATGTTGTGAACGAGGAAGAGATCAACCGGCCGGGATGTGTGGATGGTGATGAGGTAGTGAAGGAGGGAGAAAACACAATGTGTTTTGCCTATAGTAATGGTCATGAACTGTACTAGTACTAGTGTTCTACCCACTGTACCTCGTGTGAGGAACCCGTCAGCTTTGCTCTGATATCTCACCGCCTTCAAATCCTCCTCTTCGCTGCTCTCGGGCTACCTCCTCTATGCTCTCGCCTCTTGGTTCCTTCTTGCTCTCATTTTTTTTCAACAGGGGAAACTCCTAGTGGCAATATTGTTTACCATGACAAGATTTTACCACCACTTACTTTAGGTTAAAATTTTATATAGGAGGTAGGAGTACATTTTACATCAAGGACCGAAAATAGGAAAATTACTTCAAGGTCCATATATTTAGCACAAAGGACCATAAAATAATTAAGCAAAGGAAAACAGCCTTCTCGAGAGAGCAACTGATCAAGTCATACTCTTCTAAATACTACATCCTCTTCGATTATTTTAAAAATATGGACAAATTTGTCAGCATGAAAATTCTTGGACACGGGATAATCAATATAATATATGACGTAGATATGCCCATGACCTTGTTCGTTCGGCTTGAAATCAAAGGATGTTCATACTTTGTGCCAACTAAGCTCCAATTTATTAATATTTTACCACTTAATTTACTTAAAATTTACGGGAGTACATTTTACATCAAGGACTTTCATTACTTAGGCTATTTCTACCCAGAGGCAATGACAGGTGGGCCATTGAGCGGGAGGCCCACTGTGCGCGAGAGCGAGCCAGACGGTGACAAGTGGCGGAGGGGAAGGACTGCGGGTTGGCTTACCAAGAAGGGCAGGGTCCTTTTTATAAAATATCAAGATCTGGTTGTTTTACTGGATATAGATCCGGAATTTTGATTTGAATCGCTCAGTCTTCTGTTGAATATGGCGAAAAATATGTTAGGAATTGGAAGACGCCGAAAAAACAAAAGTTGGAGATCTAGCCTTGATCTTCATCTTTTTTTCAGGACCCATCTCCTGAAAATGAGCGTAGCGCCGGGAACATGTCAAGGAACAGAGCGGATTAGACGGGGAAAGCTGTCGAACACAGACGGGCAAAAACATCGGGATTTGCCGAAACATTTAGTGAGATGTTGTCAGGACTCTGCCCCGCTCTATCCTTGCTACATCGTCACCCAGGACAAGATCCACGGCTGGAGACGCAAGTTACCGCTCTAAGGCATCCAACGGTCACTAGTAGTTGTTTCCGTTTAAGGTTAAGTCTAAGTGTAACTTAATTAATCCAGGATTCAATGTCTTAAACATGTAATGTATTAGCTAGCCTGTCCTTCGATATAAAGGGCAGGAGTGGGAGGTTGGGAGGCAGCTAATGAAAAACCCTAAATTTCATCCCTTTCTTTATTGTTCTTCCCTGTTATTAGGATCCTGTAGATCTGAGCTCCAAATGCTCCTTCTTCCTGCCCCCTTTCATCGATTTATCGTCAGTGATCCTCTTCGAGTCCTAACACGGTGGTATCAGAGCCAGCAATCCTCGGCTGCCCTCCCTCCCGTCAGCCCCACCAAATCCTCCCTCCCACCCATTAGCAACTCGAGCGAGGTTACCCGATCTCCAGATCCGGCCGTAAAATCCCTCAATCCAGTAGCTCCTGCACCAAATCATCATGACCACCAGCACACGTTCCAGATCGTCCTCGCGTGATAGAGCTCGGGCCGCTGCCTCCGCAGCAGACAAGGGCTCCCATACACCGACAACAACCAAAGACGAGCAGGAGACTAGCCGTGGCGACAGGTACCTACCACGGGAGGTCCGCACCATCAGTCGTCGCCTCGACCGCCACCAAGCCGACTCCGCCGCTGCCCTTCTCGCTATCCAAGGTGAGATGGTTTGTATGTCAGAGATGATGTCCACTATGGCCCTCAATTTCTCTCACAAGGCGCACACGGCGAGCACACCCACGCCGGAGCCACCACCTACCACCATCACTACCACAAACAACCCCCTTTCTCCACCCCACCCCCACCTCCCCAACACCAGCTATCGCCAATTCCAGAAGTTTCCACCCCCATGGCCACTCCACACACAGTCCAGCCACCGCCCTTCCCTCTCCAACTAGGGAAGTTGACTCCTTCACAGCTCCCTCTGCCGCCATCCACAACCCCCAACCCAACACCTATAACGACAACAACCAATTCCATCGTCTCTACCACAGCACCGTCTTCCCCACAGGACACCTATTCTCAAACAACCAACCCACAAACCCAACCACAATTCTACTCCCCACCCAATCATCATCCTTTTCCCTATAACCCATACCAATTACCACCAAACCCATACTACCCATAGTTCCAACAATTCCCACCATACTACCCACCACCTTTTCCCCAACAACCACATTATCCATACGCCTCATATCCATCGTTTCCCCCACAACAACCAACCGAGCACCCAACACAACCAAACTACCATGCCACACCTCGGCACCAACATTCACCACCCGAACAACACCACCAGATTCATCACCCAAATGCCCAAGAACCACATTTGCGTACACCACATGTGGAATTGCCAATCTTCCATGGTGACAGTCCACGTGCTTGGATACTTGAGTGCGAAGACATATTCCAACTCATGGGAATAACTGAAGAGCAACGAGTACGCTGGGGTTTAGCTCACATCCGTGGACAAGCAAAAACATGGCTAAGCAGTTCAGGCCTAAATGTCCAGACTTTTACCTGGACACAACTCTGTCAGGAACTAATCGAACGCTTCCCAGATGTGCAAGCGACTGATCCCATGGATCAGCTTCAACACATGAAGCAAGTTACTACAGTGGACAACTACATCAATGCATACGAGCAGTGGATGACAATGATGAAGAGAGGTCGAGCTTACCTTCCACAGGATTTTTTTGTGGACAGATTCATCAGTGGACTCAAAGAAAACATTAAACACACTGTCCTATGTCAGAAACCTGTCACCTTGCTCTCCGCTTATTGGTATGCTCGGCAGTACGAAAAATCCTACTTATCCACCGTCAAACGAGCTGCTCCAACTCCTGCGCCTAATCAACCACCAGCAAGAGCTTTTCCAGGAAGAGATAACAGGAACAGGGAAGCAATGGGCAGGCCAAGAGAGCCTAGGAAGTGCTGGTATTGCCCTGAACTATGGACAATGGTACACAAATGCCAGCCAATGCAAAGGGCCTTAAATGCCATCCAAATGCAAGGTAATTCTGATGATGAGGAAGAATTTCCTCTACCAGTGCAACAACCGAACCCATTGCCACTTCACAGGGAACCACAGGCTCCCCCAGTCCTCCCACCACAGTTAGATGCTGACAACCTTATGCACATCTCTGTGGCTGCCTATACTGGATCCCCAAGGCATCCACCATATCTCTCTTGCTCAAATTTCCAAGAGCTATAGCTATTGCCTTGGCTGATACAGGAAGCACCAACACATTCCTAGACTAAAATTTTGCAGTCAGAAACAACATCAAAATGGAACAGACCATACCCAGAGCTGTAACAGTTGCAGGAGGTGGTACCTTACTTTCTGAAGCTATAGCAATAAATTGCTCATTCCAGATAGAAGGACAGCCATTCCAAGCTGATTTTCGATTACTCAACCTGCAAGGGTCTGACATAATACTAGGGGTAAACTGGTTCAAGATGTACAACCCTATCACTTTTGATTTTGTGGACAGGAAGCTCTCCTTGGGAATGAATGGAACAACACACACCTTTCATGACCACTTGATACCACAGCAGAATCTTCTTATCTCTGTTGATGAATGTGCCAAAATGCTGGACCAAGGAGCAGTGGGCTATCTCTTACACTACACATCAGCAGATGATAGCATAGCTGAAACAAGCACTACTGATCACCCTGCTCAATTAGAACAAGTGCTGAAAGAATTTGCAGATATCTTTTCCCCTCCAGCTAGCTTACCTCCTCATCGGCATGCTGACCATAAAATTCCTCTACTCCCTGGTGCAACACCACCAAATATCAGGCCTTACCGAATGTCACATAGCCAGAAAAACACAATATAAGCAATTATCAAAGAAATGCTCAAGAACAAGGAAATCCAACACAGCTGCAGCCCTTTTTCTTCTCTAGTAATCCTTGTCAAGAAGAAAGACAAGTCATGGCAATTATGTGTTTACTACAGAGGCCTGAATGATCTCACCATAAAAAATAAGTTCCCTATCCCTGTCATAGAGGATCTATTGGACGAGTTACATGGAGCAAACATTTTTTCCAAACTGGACATGCGCTCAGGATATCACCAAATCAGAATGCACCCCCCAGATATCCCTAAAACAGCCTTCTCCACACATTTGGGGCATTACGAATATACCGTCATGCCATTTGGACTCAGCAATTCTCCAGCAACCTTTCAAGAGTTGATGAACAACATTTTCAGCCAATTCCTCAGAAAGTTTGTACTAGTCTTCTTCGATGACATACTCATCTACAGCAGCAATATGGCCCAACATCAAATACACTTGAAATTCGTCCTGACAGTCTTACGACAACATGAACTGAAAGCAAAAAGGAGCAAATGCAGTTTTGGGCAGCCACAAGTGGAGTACCTTGGCCACATAATCTCGGGCGCTGCAGTAGCAACAGACCCCAGCAAAATACAAGACATTCTACACTGGAAATCACCCAAGATAATTAAGAAATTGAGGGGCTTTCTTGGTTTGACAGGCTACTACAGGCGCTTCATCAGGGGCTATGCTACCATTTGCCAACAACTTTTCAATGCACTTAAGAAAGACAACTTTCAGTGGGGTGCAGAACAGGAAAAGGCTTTTGATACACTCAAACAGACCATGTCCAGTCCACCTTTACTCAGTTTGCCTGATTTCTCCCAACCCTTTACCTTGGAAACTAATGCTTGTGCAACAGGAATTGGGGCAGTCTTAATGCAAATGGGGAAACTACTGGCATTCTTCAGTAAGAGTTTGGTCCCAATATCTAGTGCACAATCTATATATGAGAAGGAAGCACTTGCTATTTTGGAGGCACTCAAGAAATGGAGGCATTATTTCCTCGGCAACAAGGTCATCATCAAAACTGACCAAAGGAGCTTACAATATTTGGGAAGCCAAAGGTTATTGGAGGGCATCCAGCACAAGTTGATGCTAAAACTATTGGAATTTGACTATTCCATACAATACAAGAAAGGATCAGACAACACAGCTGCTGATGCACTCTCCAGGCAGTTCCAGGAGGATGACACACTAGCTATTAACACGGTATTTGTTTTAGTACCATCTTGGCAATCTGAAGTGATTGACTCATATACCACTGATGACCATTGCATCAAGTTGCTACAGGAGCTGGCCATCAACAAAGACAGCCATCCAAACTTTTCCTTACAAGCTGGTATCCTGAGATTCAAAGGAAAGATATACATTGGGCAATCCAACGATCTCAGAACCAAACTGTTCCATGCTTTTCATTCATCTCTGTATGGAGGACACTCAGGCAACAGAGTAACACTGCATCGCATCCAAAACCTCTTCTACTGGCCTCAACTAAAGAAAACAATCGCCCAATTGTTCTCTGAATGTCCCACTTGCCAGATATCAAAAGCAGAAACTGTGAAGTACCCAAGCCTGCTCAGCCCTCTTCCTATTCCCAAACAGAAATGGACTGATATAAGCATGGATTTCATCGAAGGACTTCCCAACTCCCAAGGTAAAAATGTCATTTTGGTTGTTGTTGACCGGCTTACCAAATATGCACACTTCTTGCCACTTTCACATCCTTACAATGTGCAAAATATTGCTGATCTATTCATGGACAACATTGTCAAATTGCATGGTCCACCGGCTAGTATTGTGAGTGACCGAGACACTATATTCACTAGCAAACTGTGGAAAGAAATCTTTGGATCCTTCAACATTTCATTGAAATACAGTTCCGCTCACCACCCTGAAACTGATGGTCAGACAGAGCGTGTGAACCAATGCTTGGAACAGTACTTGCGCTGCATGGCTTTTCAAGAACCAAGAAAATGGAGCCAATGGCTACCGGGAGCAGAGTGGTGGTATAACTGTTCCTACCACACATCTATCAAGATGACACCCTTCGAAGCTCTGTATGAATATGCTCCTCCCCTACTGCACCAGATATCAGTTCCTTGCAATGTATCTCCAGAAACAGAAGTAACACTGAAGGAGAAGGATCACATGATCAAGACATTGCAAGCCAATTTGATCCAAGCCCAAAATCGCATGAAAAAAATATGCAGATGCAAACAGAACTGAAAGGCAGTTTCAAGTTGGTGATTTTGTCTACCTCAAAATGCAACCATACAGAGAAACTGCCCTGGGTCTACGGAACAGCCTGAAGTTAACTTCTAAATGGTATGGACCATTCATGATCCTCCAACGAATTGGCAGTGTGGCTTACAAATTGCAGCTACCAGTCGGCACCCAAATACATGATGTCTTTCATGTCAATCAGTTAAAGAAGCACCTGGGTAAAGCAACAATTCCAAATCCAAAGTTACCTCTCGTCACACCATCAGGCAAAGTCAAAATGGCACCTCGGGCAGTATTACAACGCCGTCAGATCCCACGAAACGCTGGTGACTACGATGTAGAAGTTCCTCAGTGGTTGATACATTGGGATAACATGACGCCGGAGGAAGCAACGTGGGAGGATGCGTCCTTCATTCAAGCCATCTTTCCCAATTTCAAGCCCTCACGTCTTGAGTCGGGGAGGGGGTACTATCAGGACTCTGCCCCGCTCTATCCTTGCTACATCGTCACCCAGGACAAGATCCACGGCTGGAGACGCAAGTTACCGCTCTGAGGCATCCAACGGTCACTAGTAGTTGTTTCTGTTTAATGTTAAGTCTAAGTGTAACTTAATTAATCTAGGATTCAGTGTCTTAAACATGTAATGTATTAGCTGGCCTGTCCTTCGATATAAATGGCAGGAGTGGGAGGTTGGGAGGCAGCTAATGAAAAACCCTAAATTTCATCCCTTTCTTTCTTGTTCTTCCCTGTTATTAGGATCCTATAGATCTGAGCTCCGAATGCTCCTTATTCTTGCCCCCTTTCATCGATTTATCGTCAGTGATCCTCTTCGAGTCCTGACAGATGTAGATGTCGGCTTGATGCATGGTTTTGGCAGCACGTAGAAGTAACATCATAGAAGGGAATTCGTCACTGGAGAATCACCGGAAGATGACTAGAGCACCGAGGTAAACGCGAAGAAACATGCACCGAGAAACTGGATCAGACTGACGGCACTGTCGAAAACCAATAGTGACATATCACCTATTTCGCCGGAAGATATCTGGAGCTACAGGCGACGAAAACAAGCGAGATCGGTGGCGTTGGAAAGAGGGGATAACAGAGCTCGTGTTGGTACCAGTATTTTGATCAGAAGTGGGATGAGAAAGAAGCGATAGTGCGGTGAACGGAGGTGGCAGCAGAGCTGCGACGTGCGCGTGTTGACAGACAACGCGAAGGCACATTTTTGTCGATCTTTGCCGGAAGATAGCGAGGGATACAGGATCCGGATTTGAGAGCCGCGAGTTGTTCTGGGAAGCAGGGAGTTCCCTCTACGCGTGCTTGTGTTGTGCGGTTCCGGAGGAGTATGTAGGACGACGAGGGTTCAATGGGAACAGAGGTCAGCGGTGTCGCGCTGGGACTACAGGTAGTGTGCTTGTCGAGCGCGTGGCGGTAGCAGCACGGACTAGCAACACAGAGGAAGGGGCGAGGTAGGGGAGAGGAGAGGGAAGCTCACCAAGGTGGTTCTGAAGACGACTCGCTCGGCCGGAGGCGGTAGGGAACGGCGGCGAGAGGAAGAAGGACAGGCGGACGCGGTGTTCAGCGGCGAGCCTTCGTGGCCGGCGACGTCATGATGCGATGGAGGTGTGCGGGGAAGAGGGGCTAGGGTTCCAGGGCTTCTCTTGAGAGAGGATAAGAAGGAAAGGAGGAGCTGATGCCCCTGTTTTTCTGTGGCCCAGAGGAACCAGGGAAAAAGCAAGCACGAGCTTGGCGTGGTCGGATCACGTCCTCGGCACGGTTAGAAGAAGAATAGGACCAGGGGGAGCAGGTCCACTGCGGTCTAAGAGGGTTGGGTGTCAACCGGGAGAGGCCTGGTTTGGGTGGGCAGTAAGAGGGATGGTACTGGGTGCTCTTACTAAAACTGCTCCTGTTGTGCAAGGTTTGGGAAAAGCCAACAGGTGGTTTAGATCAGCTAGGATGCCATGGTTGAGAAGAACAAAAAGAGAGAGAGGGAGTATGTGTGTGTCCATTAGCACATGGTAGCTGGACTAGGCACACACGAGTTGGGTGTAGATGTTGAAATAATTAGCAGTTTTCGCATTAATTTAATCCAAGTATAAATCATGACAAAACAATTTTCAAGACTAACTAGCATACGCATATTAGACATGCACCATACAGGCAAGTGAAAACCTAGCACATCTACGCATACTGCAATACTAGTGATTATCATAGGAAATAGCAGGAGGGCAAAGAACACGTACGAGTTCGTCGATGGTATGACCAACGACGCATCATAAGTGGAGCCACCACTAGCGGCAGCGTCATCAGACATGGCGATAAAGTCGAGGAAGAGCTTGATCAGTCCCGTCTAGACGCTCCCCAAAAACCTTATCGCCTCTCTCCCGGTGCAGGATCAGAGAGACGGGGTTCCGGATGCCTGCTCTCCCGGACGACCGTGCACGCAGCCGGCGGGATGGAGTAGCAGAGGGCAGCACAGAGAGATGGAACGGCGATGCGCAGGTAGGCAGATGCAATCTAATTGCTGGTAACTGTTACGGTTTGCGTCTGCCTGCTTATATAGTGCGGGTCAGGTAGGACGTGGGGCAACAGTCCACGACCGAGTCAGTGCCAGCCCACGATATGGAAACGGCCGGTTAATTAACGCGTCCGTAATGACGCATTAATGACTCATAATTAATACACAATTAATTTTCCCAAAGAGCAAAATAAAGCTCTGCTCGGCGAGATTTCCGCAACCCGCGGCACGCGCGCGTCGTGACGAGGCGAGGCGAGGCGTGGCGTGGCGTGGTGAGGCGGGCGGCATCGGAGGAGTGCGCGAGGGCTTCTCTTCTTCTCACACCTTAGTGAGTGATGCAACACTCTACTATATAAGGTGGTCCAACTCCCCTTCCACTAGCAATGTGGGACTAAACTTTGGCACCACTAGCACACACATGAGCTGCCATGATAATGGGCCAAAGAGAATTTCAGAATTTGTATTTGTTATGGGCCAAAATCCCAACATCAAATATGCCTCAAATTCCAACAATCCCCCACAAAGTCTCATTGGCACATCACACCATTCTGTTCCAAATCACTGTTTTGATATACCAGCGTTTTTCAGTGGAGACTGTTAAGTTGAACTTCCACCTAGAGCATTAGACTACGCTCATCAACAACTGTCAATGAACTAAGCCTTGAATTACCAGTTTTGTGTAAATGAGATTCACCTAATGTCATACTGATACTAGGCTGCCGAAGGCTACCCCTCTGGTGGAGCATATAAGTCACACTCCTGGCCTTTTTCATGAGCTTCCTAGAGATTACCCTATCTCATAGACCGTGACCAGCAGTCGGGCTCACATAGGTGCGTTCTTTCAAGACTGCTCTGTAGGATAGCATCTTGGCTTATACAAGCCTATGAACACATTAAAAATAAGTCAACCTGCCATACAGATCGTGAGAGTAATGCATCTTCAGCGGAGTGGGTTAATAAAAGTTACTCTCCTCCAGTTAGCCACTGGCTTGTTTCCCCAGGTCCTAATTCACGGGATCTCCGATCACATAGGTTGGGTTACTACCATGGTAACTCATGTGGGTCTCAAAACCATCTCCTTTGATGCAATATCTATCACATTTCTTGATAGACCTTTTGTGAAAGGATCTGCTAGATTCTTAGCTGTTTGGATATAATCCAATGCTATTACTCCGGAGTTTCTCATTTTCCTAACAGATGCCAATCTTCTCTTTATATGTCTTGATGACTTCATATTATCCTTTGAACTACTCACTTTGACGATCACAGTTTGATTGTCGCAGTTCATAAGAATAGCCGGCACAGGTTTATCAACAACCGGCAAGTCAATCAAGAGTTCATGAAGCCAATCTGCTTGGACAGTAGCTGTATCTAGTGTTGTGAGTTCTGCTTCCATTGTTGACCTCGTTAAGATGGTCTGTTTGCAAGACTTCCATGAAACAGCGCCACCACCATGAGTGAATACATATCAACTTGTGGCTTTCAACTCATCAGCATCAGAAATTCAATTTGAGCCACTATACCCTTCAAGTACCACAGGGTCTCCGATATAGTGAATACCATAACTCGATGTACCCTTTAGATAGTGCATTACTCTCTCAAGAGCATGCCAATGATCATCTCCTGGATTGGAAACAAACCGGCTAAGTTTGCTCACAGCAAACGCGATGTCAGGCCTTGTTGCGCTAGCTAAATACATTAACGAGACAATTATCTGAGAGTATCTCAGCTGATCTCTAGTTGTTCTTTTGTTCTTTCGAAGCATATTACTAGGATCATATGGTGTCGGTGAAGGAGTACAATCTGAGTAGCCAAAGCGACTCAACACCTTCTCCACATAGTGAGATTGCAGAAGTGTAATTCCGCCATTCTCATCTTTCAGCAGCTTAATGTTTAGAATAACATCAGCTTCTCCAAGGTCTTTCATGTCAAAACTTTGAGACAAGAAACTCTTGACCTGTTCGATGACAATCATATTTGTCCCAAAAATCAGTATGTCATCAACATACAAACAAAGTATAACTCCTTCGCCCCCACCATAGCGATAGTATACACATTTGTCTGCTTCATTTACAACAAAGCCAGCAGATGTTAAAGTTTGATCAAACTTCTCATGCCATTGCTTAGGTGCTTGTTTCAGTCCATACAAAGACTTCAATAGCTTGCACACCTTGCCTTCTTGACCATCTACTACAAAACCATCTGGCTGATACATATAAATTTCCTCATCCAACTCTCCATTAAGGAAAGCTGTCTTGACGTCCATCTGATGAACGATAATACCATGTGAGGCAGCCAATGAGAGTAGAACTTGAATAGTGGTCAATCTAGCCACAGGCGAATAAGTATCAAAGAAGTATTCGCCTTCTTTTTGGGTATAACCCTTGGCAACAAGCCGAGCCTTGTACTTTTCAATCATACCATCAGGCCTAAGCTTCTTTTTGAACACCCACTTACATCCTACAAGTTTGCACCCATAAGGACGATCAGTGATCTCCCAAGTTTCGTTTGCCATGATGGAATCCATCTCGCTACGAACAACCTCTTTCAAGTAGTCTGCATTAGGGGATGCATAAGCCTCTGAAATAGAGGTGGGAGTATCATCCATGAGATAGACAATGAAATCATAACCAAAGGACTTTGCAATCCTCTGTCTCTTGTTCCTTACAGGAACTTCATTGTCTACCTCCTCAGGAATTTCATCATGTGCTTGTTCATAATATTCCATGGGAATAACAGGTTCAGGAGTTTCAACAGATTCCTGTCTAGATGTACTAGGCATATCTTTCATCGGAAAAATATCCTCAAAGAATGTAGCATCCTTAGACTCCATAATTGTACCGATCTTCATGTCAGGTACCTCAGATTTCATCACTAGAAATTTGTATCCAACGCTATGATGAGCATAGCCAAGAAAGACACAGTCTATGGTCTTTGGTCCAAGTTTACGCTTTTTGGGAATTGGCAAATTCACCTTTGCCAAACAGCCCTAAGTACGTAAGTACGAGAGTGTTAGTTTTCTCTTCTCCCATAATTCATAGGGAGAAGTTTCATTGTCTTTTGTGGGAACTTTATTCAGGACATGACATGATGTCAATATCGCCTCCCCCCACCATGCCTTGGATAAACCCGAAGTACCTAACATGGTGTTAACTAAGTCACTTAGAGTACGGTTTTTCCTTTCGGCAACCCCGTTAGATTGGGGAGAATGGGGAGGCGTCTTCTCATGAATAATGCCATGTTCCGCACAAAATAAATCAAACTCATTAGAGAAATACTCTCCACCATGATCTGACCGGACTCTCTTAATCTTTCTCTCAAGTTGATTTTCAACTTCTGCCTTATAGTTTTTAAAGTGGTGTAGAGCCTCATCTTTAGTTTTCAAAAGATATACATAGCAAAATCTAGTAGAATCATCAATCAATGTCATGAAGTATTTCTTTCCACCTTTGGTCAACACACCATTCATCTCACATAGATCTGATTGTATAAGCTCTAGTGGTGCCACGTTTCTTGCTTCCTGCACATGCTTGTGAGGCTTGCGCGGTTGCTTAGCTTGAACACACTCTTGAAATTTAGAGCCTTTGGCTAAAGTGAAACTCGGAATTAAATTCATCTTAGCTAGCCGCGTCATACAACCAAAATTAATGTGCCAAAGTCGTGAATGCCAAATATCGGTATCATTGCCAGGGGCACAAATATGGTTCACAACCTTATTACAAAAATCTGATAGGGAAAGACGGAACAAACCGCCGCACTCATAACCTTTACCAATAAATTGTCCATACTTAGACATGACTACTTTATTAGACTCAAATACCAACTTAAAACCTTCTTTGCAAAGAAGGGAACCACTAACGAGATTCTTATTTATTGAGGGCACATGTTGCACGTTCTTCGGCTGCACAATCTTTTCCGAAGTAAACTTCAGATCCACCGTGCCAACACCACGAACAGAAGCATGCGATCTGTTTCCCGTCAAGACGAAGAGATCTCTTGTGATCTGATAAGAAGAAAACAAAGAGATATCAGCACACACATGAATATTAGCACCGGTGTCGATCCACCAGTCTGTAGATTGACAAATTGACAAAACAGTAGGTAAATTACCATACCCGGATGCACCCTTATCATTGTTGCTCATAGTCACGTTGACAGACTTAGAGTTCTGTCCATTTGGATTCTTCCTTCCTTTGCGCTGCTTGCAGTTTGGAGCCCAATGTCCAACCTCGCCGCACACAAAGCAGGGATCCTATGACTTGTCCTTCTTATTCTTTTTGAAGTTGGTAGTACGAACGGCCTTGGTCTTCCCCTTAAACTTGTTGTGGAAGTTCTTCTGCACCACATTGGCACTTGACTGGGGTGCCTCGGCTCCCTTTGGGTGTGCGTCTTTTGCCTTTTCCTTTTCCTCAAGGTCCAGAAACCCAATGAGATTCTCAACAGGCATCTCTTGCCTCTGGTGTTTGAGGTTAGTGGCAACACTCTTCCAGGATTGAGGAAGCTTTGCAATGAGGCATCCCGCAACAAATTTTCCGGGCAACGCACACTTCAGGAGCTCAAGTTCTTTTGCAATGCACTGAATCTCATGAGCCTGTTCAACGACAAAACGGTTTTCAACCATCCTATAGTCATGAAACTGCTCCATGGCATACAGTTCACTGCCAGCATCAGTAGCACCGAATTTTGCTTCGAGTGCATCCCACAGTTCTTTGGCATTGCGCATATGTAAATATGCATCCACCAACTTGTCCCCAATGACGCTCATGACACATCCCACAAAGAATATGGTGGTCTCCTTGAACGTCTTCTCATGCTCAGGAGTGATCGTTCCTTCAGGATTACCAGCCGATACCCAGAAGGCATCCATAGCCATCAGCCAGAGGGTACACTTGGTTTGCTAGCGCTTAAAGTGCGCACCCGTAAACGGGTTAGGTTTCAGACAAGCGGCAAAGCCTTGATGCGAAAACAACCTAAAATAAGGTTTTTTGGATTGTTGAAATAATTAGCAGTTTTCGCATTAATTTAATCCAAGTATAAATCATGACAAAACAATTTCCAAGACTAACTAGCATACACATAGTAGACATGCACCATACAGGCAAGTGAAAACCTAGCACATCTACGCATACTGCAATACTAGTGATCATCATAGGAAATAGCAGGAGGGCAAAGAACACGTACGAGTTCGTCGATGGTATGACCAACGGCGCAACAGAAGTGGAGCCACCACCAGCGGCAGCGTCATCAGACATGGCGATGAAGTCGAGGAAGAGCTTGAGCAGTCACGTCTAGACGCTCCCCAAAAACCTTATCACCTCTCTTCCGATGCAGGATCAGAGAGACGGGGTTCCGGAGGCCTGCTCTCCCGAACGACCGTGCACGCAGCCGGCGGGATGGAGTAGCAGAGGGCAGCACAGAGAGATGGAACGGCGATGCGCAGGTAGACAGATACAATCTAATTGCTGGTAACTGCTACGTTTTGCGTCTGCCTGCTTATATAGTGCGGGTCGGGTAGGACGTGGGGCAACAGTCCACGACCGAGTCAGTGCCAGCCCACGATATGGAAACGGCCGGTTAATTAACGCGTCCGTAATGACGCATTAATGAATCATAATTAATACACAATTAATTTTCCCAAAGAGCAAAATAAAGCTCGGCTCGGCGAGATTCCCGCAACCCGCAACCCGCAACCCGCGGCGGGCGCGCGTCGTGACAAGGCGAGGCGGGCGGCATCGGAGGAGGAGTGCGCGAGGGCTTCTCTTCTTCTCACACCTTAGTGAGTGATGCAACACTCTACTATATAAGGTGGTACAACTCCCCTTCCACTAGCAATGTGGGCTAAACTTTGACACCACGAGCACACACATGAGCTGCCATGATAATGGGCCAAAGAGAATTTCAGAATTTGTATTTGTATTTGTTATGGGCCAAAAGCCCAACATCAAATATGCCTTAAATTCCAACAGTAGATTTAGCTAGGTTTACAAACTAGTGTTAGCTAGCTAAATAGAAGGTATGAGTGTATATGTGTGCCATATACATGAATAAGGATTAAAGCCGTAGATAGAAAATGAGACATAGGAAGTGTTGGTTTTAGGAAAATTTAGTGTAGGTGGTTTATTTTAGAATTTGCAAAGTTTCTAGAAGAATTTTAAAATCGAACAAAAATAATCAAATTATAAAGAAGAGAAAGAATAGAATGTATCTTATTTTACATGGGCCATGCACGAGCGTTTAATGCATGTAGACATGCATGTGTTGCCTATTTTGTGAAAACAAAATATAGCACAGGTCCATGGAATGAAGGGATGGGAAAAATAAAAGAGGCAAAACAAGATTGAGAGAAGTGGTCAAGTACATGGCGCTTCTGCCTAGAGGAAACCATACCAAATATATATGTAGGTTAGATTTAAATGGCAAAAGAAAATACAATTGCCCACATATAAAGGTATGGTAGAAAAGAATGGTATCAAGTGAAGAATGATATGTGACAAGTTAGTAGGTGGATTGAAATGAAAGAGATATTCCCTCAACTCTACTTGGGCATCAAGAAATTTATCAAGAAGCAAATATAATATATCAAAAGGCAAATACAAGTGGTACAATATATAATGCAATATAAGCAGAAGAACCAAATGAAAGGGTTTTAATATGATTCTCAAATGCAATGTGGCATGGTGACATGAGCATGATATAATGATGATGCAATGAATGATAAGTAGGAAGTAGCAATATATAGACTATGCAAGTAGCATTGCAATTGTTAGACAATTGGGATGCTAGATGGGTCCTTCTCACGAGACTAGCTGATCGAGCCATGCTCTTCTAAATACTACCTCTTCGATTGTTTTGAAAATATGGCCAAATTTGTCAGCATGAAAATTCTTGGACATGGAATCATCGATATAAAATATGATGTAGATATTGCCATGACCTTGGTAATCCGGCTTGAAATTCAAGGATGTTCATACTCATTGACAACTAACTTAAATTCATTTAGATTTTACCACTTACTTTTAGGTTAAAATTTACATGGGTGAGGTCCATACATTCAGCATAAATGACCCTAAAATAGGAAAATTACATCGAAGTCCATACATTCAGCACAAAGGACCCTAAAATAATCAAGCAAGAAAAACAATCGGGTTCGCCTCCTCAAGAGAGCAGATGATCGAGCCATACTCTTCATACTATTTCCTCTTCGAGTGTTTTCAAAATATGGCCAGATTTGTCGGCATGCAAATCCTTGGATATAGGATCATCAACATAAAGTATGTTATAGATATGGCCATGGTCGTTCGGCTTGAAATCTAAGAACGTTCTTACTCATTGACAACTAAGCTTAATTTTGTTTTGATTTTACCACGTATTTTCAGGTTAGAATTTTAATAGTTGTCAATAAGTACGAAACGAGCCAGGCTTTACTTTTTGCTTGTATCCTTAACAAGTTGAATTATCCAAGTCTTAAAGGGTGAGAGTGTTAACGAGTCGAGCTGCTTGATAGTCGGGCCCTATGGATCATCCACATAAAGTATGATGTAGATATGACCATGACCTTGGTCTTTGGGCTTGAAATCCAAGAATATCCATACTCATTGACAACTAAGCTTAAATTTATTTAATTTTTAACACTTTTAGATTAAAAATTTACACGGGCGTTGGGAGTACATTTTACATCAAGGACCTAAAATTTCGACCAGATATTACACAAGAGTTAGTCCTACAGCTACCTCTGCATTCGTACTAATCTGAAGTGAACTAGAGAAGAGGAGCATGCGTCTGTTTTAATCGTTTTATTCAGCCTACCCTATACTACTCTCTATCCCCAGTTCCCCATTCCCCTATCTCTATGCCAAGCGTTGTCGTTCCGCTCCTCCACTATGCCGCTTTACGATCTTGTCCACTGCATAGTATTAGAGTGTTTGTTCTTCTTCCTGTCCCTCTTCTCCAAAAAACCAAATCAAGCCATCGTCCCAACTTCCAGCAGCTCCCTTGTGATGGAAGGACCAATAAAGGACAGTGATGATTCTGAGCTGTTCCAGGAGGTTTTTACCGAAGGCCCGCTTCAAGAACTCATAACGATACGCGACATTATCACCGTCACGAGCCTCGCCAGTTCGTCCAAACATCTTCTTGACTTGGCCAAATATAGTGCAACTTTACATGCTTCTTAGCCATTTATCCTCCCCTGTGTTCTTCATTCTCACCCTACTAAGAAACCATGGTAATGCAATGAGTACTTGGAGGGCAAGGGCATGGCATGCAAGATGATGCCGCTGGACAGGTTCTCCCGTCCAACGCTATGTTCCTGAATTGTATGGGTAAACAGTGGGTAGGTTCCATGACAAGCGATGTTCAAAAAACAAAGGAGTGATGCAGGCTCTTCATCGGGTCTGACATAGATGAAGTCGTCGCGTTGGAAAACATCACATGTTACAAAGAAAAAATTTAGAGGATTTTGGAACAAAGAAATGTACAATAGATGAAAGATTCCTCAGATAGCATGAAGACCGGATGTAGAAACACCGTTGCAAGAAGAAGGAATAAAAACCCTAAAGGTATGATGGAAACGCAACAACGAGAATTCCTGGACTTAGAGAAAGGTAAGAGAACAAATTCAAAACACACAAAGGTAAAAGGAGACTAGCATAGCTGTAAGACTAAAAGAAGACCTAATCAGATTGGTCTAACCAATTTTCAAAAATATTTTTTAGATGCTACATCATCCGTTAGCTAGGTTATCCTATAGGCTGGACCAGTGGGGTATCGCAACTGCTGAGCTCTGATACCACTTTTGAACACCCTCGAATCTGCCCTGTGCAGATTTTAGCGATCCCTGCCAAACTCGCATAGAGATGATTCGATGATACCCACTAGGCCCTTGTGTGCGGGTGGAAAATGAAGTAATACCATTATACAATAATTCACGATGGAACCCACAAGAGCATACATATACAAAAATGACTCAGTGAGTCAATAATACCAATATACATTACAATGAACCAAAGCACATCGAAATCGATACAAAATCCGAGTACGGATAAAATCCAAATTGCACTAAGAGTCCTGAAGAATAACCAATGGCATCCATAACCTTGCCCAAGCCAAGCCGTAAGGGTAACCTTGCTAACATCGTCAAACTCAAAGCTGTGACGACAAAAGGGATGCCGATGAAGGGCAAAGTAAAAGGGGAGCGGTCAATACTAATGCCAGTACACGGAGAGTCATAGAATTTGGCGTCTCTCGCCTACATAGGTATAGTGGACTGAAGTAGCAGCAAAACATGCGCTAAATAACCTATAAAGAGTCGATAAAACGGTCGGTTATCAGAGACGGATAAGAAAGACCTATTCGGATACAACCTGATACTAACACTAATCATACCCATCCTGGTGTTTCCCCCTCGAGACCATAGGAGGAAGTCCTTCCAAGGAAACTCACACAGTTGGCAGTTTTATTCATTCATTCCATGGTGGTTATCCAAATTACTAGTCATGTCAGATCCAAGTCAAATTATAACAGTAATTCTTTAGTTCAAGTTCTCTATGATCGAGAAACTATGCTCCAAGTCGTCCATAACCACGGACACGGATTTTTGAAAATATTTAAACCCGCAGGGATCGCAGGGGTGCACAAAGTATCCACACGCACTTCCACCCATGTTTGCCAGATCAATTAACATACACACATCGGTATGTCGTTGGGGTTTCAGACACGACGTATTCCCACACCCAAAGCAAGTACATGGGGCCCAGCCCACTAAGCTACCCGTAAGGAAGTCGGTCGAGCTCCAAAGATGGACCCAGAAGTTGCGAGATGAGCCGAGAGATCAGAGGCCATAGGTATAATCCTCAACATAACGACCCACATCCTAAACAGTACAGTAGTAAACGCTCATCGAGCAACAGATAATAAACATGACATAATATGACATGAAAACCTCAAACTAGTTTGTGTCCCCCAGTATAGTACTTTGAAATCAGGTAATAAGCCGATAAGGGTGCCCATACACCCCACATGTGGTTAGCGCGCTTGGTCTTGAAACAGGTGTCAAGAACTCGGGTCCTAGGTGGACACAACTGGGCGGGATAAGAGACAGATCTCAGCTATTGTCCATTGGTGCCTATTTATTAATTATATCTACTTTCAACGTTTAATTATCAAGTTGTAAGTAGAACCATGATTACCTCCATCATTAAGCATATGCTAACCCCCAACAACGGTGGAACTCGACCACTCGAACCAACATCTAAGCAAGCAACTACGACTCACAAGCCCAATTGTCTACCAAACATTAGGCAATAGGATATAGAGGCTACAAAAAATATAAATGGTATGAAAACTAAAGCATCATAACACAAATAGCAATATATCAACAGGAGGAAGTAAAGACTATAACTGCAAAATATGTAGAAAGGAGAGAATGCTCGCCTGATAAACACAGCCGGAGATTCATTATCTGAAGGACTTGTCGACACTCGCATCAACTCAACGGCCTAATCCGTGAAGAATCAAAGCACTAAAAGAAACATCGGATGCATTAAGTAATACTACGACAAAAGATCGAACATGTTAATGATATGATGCATGAGATGGCAAAGATGCAATGCAACTAGGAAATATTAAGAGGAATCAGGATCTCGAAAATTAGATAGAAGATTCATGTTGTTTAGATACCCTCAATTTGAATATTGACTTAACAAGGCAAAACATGGTATCGGTTCGCTACACGAATTTAAATGGAGTCAAGATAAGACAAATATATCCCGCATATACACCCCATATGTGATTATTAGTTAAATCAGCTAAATGACCCCAAATCACCAAATATGTATGCGATCATGAATGATTGATATGAAACAAGTATATGTTATATATTATAAAAATAGGGGTCTCGATAGGGGTCACACATTGGTGTTCAAAAACGGTGGTCTTAGGGTTCGACGGGATCGTCCTTCGGATCCGAGAACTGGGTATTTAGGGTCTCGGCCATCAGATTCATGAAAGAGGTCGTGGTGTTCCATGTAGAAGACCTTGGGGTGCAGCATCGCACCATTCTTGGAATCCGGGATGGAGCGCTTGTTTCCCGTGAAGAAGAATTTGATGTTCCATCTTGCTCGATTCCATGAAGGAGGCCTTCAGATCATTGGATCCATAACGAGCACGAGGAGTATAGTATCGTGGAAATCAGACCAACGGAGCATCACTAACACCATCAGGAAGTGGTCGCAGAAATATGAGAGTGTGTGCAACAAGATAAAAGGAAACATAGTCTCCTGCGGTGCTTCTGTCAAATAGCCCGCGGGTTCCAACTGAGGCATGACAACTGCTGTGCAAAAAGGACGAGGTAGGGAAGGCGCTAACCACCGCAGACACGGGCGGCAGCAGGAAAGGATGAGTGGCTTGGGAGGCGTGGTCTTGAGGGCGTCGAGGGACGAGGCGGGTGGAGCACAACCAATGCTGGGAGCTCGCGGCGGTGGGGCTTCTGTGGCCAACGGTGGCCAGGACGACGCACGCGCGCAGCAGAGAGGGTGGCATGGCGCGCTGGCGGCGAGGGGTCCCGAGCGAGGCAGCGATGGTTAGCGTGCTCGCGGGCGGCACGGAGCTCGGCCGGAGGAGACGGGGCCGTGATGGCAGTTCCACGGGAGGAGACGAAGGCGGTATTTGGTAGCGAGGTACATGACAAGACGCATGCGTGGGACAGCAAGGTGTGTGGCGGCACATGAGGCAGAGGTGGTGGCCGAAGGAGATGGAGGCGGGCTCTAGCGGCGAGGTGCACGAGCAGACGCAGGCGCGGGGCGGCGAGGTGGGTGGCGGCGAACGAGGCAGAGGTGTTGTCCGGAGGAGACACTAGCGGCAAGGAGTGACTCACGCGGTGGCGGGGACGATGATATCCGGGAGCGGTCGGAGAGGGATGGCACTGCGGCGGCTTGGAACGGTTGGCGACGCTGCTGGGTCCGACGACTGGTGATCGTGCGTAGAGAGGAAGGCAGTGGTGAGCGAGGGGAGCATGCGGGGAGAGAGTCACGGGGATGGGGGTAGGTGGCGAGATCAGGGGAGATCGTCGCGGGTGGGGACAAGGCATGCGTGACTGGCGGTGTGCATGCTTTGCGTGTTGGGTCGGGGTGAGGCGTGCGTGTAGGTGTGTGTCCACTGGGAGCGCGTCGGGGTGGGTCGCGTTCGTGTGTGAGGTAGAGTGCGGTCGGTGGGGTGTGCGTGTGTGTGTATGTCGGGGTGTGAGTGAGTGTGTGCATAAAGAGGAAGTGAGGCACGATGGCGGGGTGGTTCGGTGTGGGGTGGCGGCGGTAGTGGGTGGGGTGGTTAGGGTTTGGGGCCAGGTTAGATATAGGTTAGGGTTTGTGAAGGGAATATGCCCGAGAGGCAATAATAAAGTGGTTATTATCGTATTCCTTATTTATGATAAATGTTTATTTTACATGCTATAATTGTATTAATACAGAAACGTTAATACATGTGTGTTTAATAAACAAAAGGAAGTTCCTAGTTATGCCTCTCTTATAAACTAGCTCGTTGATTAACAAGATGATCAAGGTTTCCTAATCATGGACATTGGATGTTGTTAATAACGGGATCACAACATTAGTGTAATGGTGTGATGAACATTCATCCTAAGTATAGCATTATGATCAAAGTCATTGAGTTTATATTGCTATAACAACTTACGAAGTGATCCTAATCCTTAGACCATGAGATCATGTCAATCACTAACACCGGAAGAGTTTCTTGATAACATCAAACTTCACACCGTAACAGGGTGATTATAAAGATGGATTCAGAACTAATAAAGTGTTATGTTGAGGCTCATGGATCGAGAGTGGAATTTTTTCATCCCGATGACGGATAGATATACTCTGGGCCCTCTCGGTGATATCACATTGATTAGCTTGCAAGCAAGTGATTTGATCACTAGAATGTTATATCACGGGAACGAGAAAAGAGTGCATGTCGGTAACGAGATCAAACTAGGTATGGAGATACCGATGATCGAATCTCGGACATGTAATATATCGTGAAACAAAGGGATTAAGATACTAGCGTAAAAGGTTCCGATGATCACAAGAAAGTCATCGTTGAATGTGTGGGAGTCAGTATGGGTCTCCAGATCCCGCTTCTGATTATTGATCTGAGAGGAGTCTCGATCATGTCCGCATTATTCGTGAACCGTAGGGTGACACACTTAAGAGACACCGACATCCATTTGGAGCAAAAGTTTCATGCCGAAAAGAAAAGGAAAGCGCAGGAATTTATTTCACTAGACACCGAAACTGTTTCGGTTGAAATTGCTGAAACTGGTTCTGCATGTGAAATGGAATACTAGCAAGGGGTTTTATGTGAATGTTTGTTAATTAAAGTAATTAACAAAATTCTGAATAAATAAATAAAAGAGTTTTATTTAAATGAGAGCTTGCATTAAATTTGGTGGAAATTTAATGCATGTGAGTGGATTTTTGAGTGGAGGCTTTTTAATGGGAGTGGAGGCTTTTCATTTTGAGTGGGACCTCCACCCACATGAATGTGGAAGAGGTGGGGGCAGCCCCCATGGCTGGGCGCCATGCCCCTTGGGTGCCCCCCCCCCCTCTCCTATAAAAGGCCCCCCTCTCCTCCTCTCAAAGCACACCTCCTCGTGAAGGATCTCTCTCCCCCTCTAGAATTTATCCCCCATGGTCTCGGACTAGCGAGATACATGTTCCCGGTGGCTTTTCGGCAAGAAAGAGTTGTGCTTCCGCTGCATCGCTGGAGCGAGGAGGCGGAGGTTGCTCGGTGCCTCGAACATGTGTGCGAGCACAGATGCGCTGCTGTTTTGCGGCGCTAGGACTTCCTCTCGACCTTGAGATCGGCAAGAGATCGTCTACATCAACCACGAGTTTGGACTCGTTAAGCTTTGTCGGTCTTCAAGGGTATGTTCTCTATGGATATACATCCTCCCGTTGTTTGTATCTAGTAGATAGATCTTGGTACATAGTTGTTCCCATCGTAGGAAAATTTTTGTTTTCTATGATGCGAACCCTACAGTGGTATCAGAGCCGGATCTATGCGTAGATACTTTGCACGGGTAGTACACATATGAGTATGTGGGCAATGATGATCATTTTATTGCTTCTTGGTTGTACTTTGGATATTGGTGGCATAGTGGGATGAAGCGTCCCGGACAAACTTTACATGTCCTCGCACATGAGACCTGTTCCACGCTTGACATGCAACTTGTTTTGCATAAGTGGCTAGCGGGTGTCTGTCTCTCCTACTATAGTCAATATCTAATTTGCAACGAGTTGTCAACAATTTGGTTATCCTCGTTGTGGTTCATGTTCGTAGGTAAGAACGGTTCTATCTTCGAAAGCCCTAAGCCACGTAAAATTTGCAATGGATAAATTAGAGGCGTCTAGTTTAGATTGTTGCTGGGCTAGTGTTATGATATGGTGATGTTGTAAGTAGAAGTATAAGATGATACTCTTACAACACACATAACGTGTAAGTTCCATAGACCTTGGCCTTACACATAAAGGTATGATAGAGATCATACCACGGTGCACATGATGGAGATCATATGCGGGAACCATATCATTTCACTTATTAACATGTGATGTTTATTGCATCTTATATTGCTTGTTTGGCGTTTTATTACCATAATAAGATGATCCATCATTTAGATATCAAGATAAGAATGTGTTCTTCCTTAAGTATGCACCGACAATGTTTCGTCGCTTTAAGACATCACGTGATGATCGGGTGTACTTGAATCCACGAGCATATCTCGGGTGTAAGACAATTACACACGCGAATACTAAGGTTCTTACTTGGCAAGCCTAGCATGTACAGACATGGCCTCGGAACACGGACCGAAAGGTTAAGCATGAGTCATATGTTTTGATATGATGACCATATGGATGCTCGCCTTTGAAACTACACCGACTCACGTGATGATCGGACTTGGTGTAGTGGATTTGGTTCATGTAATCACCAAAAAGACACGAGGGATGTCGTTTTTGAGTGGGAGTTCATTTCTAATTTGGATTAGTAGAACTCAATTTATCATAAATTAAATCAGAGTGAATTTGCATAATTTGTTGTAGTCATTGGCATTCGTTCACCACCTTATGCATAGTTGTAATTGAGATAATAGAACTATAGAATTCTGGATATATACTTTACGAACTGGTATCGTATTTTGTTGAGTGTCAATCTAAAGTTTAAAGTCCTATTGCAAACTTTCAACAAACTCTATTTACTCCGTGAAATTTAATAGTTGGTATTAAATCGAGAGTAACAATTCCAGTTTTAGTATCTTAAGTATCATGTTTGCCTCCATGATTCTTGATTGTTTTAATATCAAGTTTATCTAGGAGCTGAAAGAATTGTTTCAGAAACCATCATGTGTGGCAGATATAACGATATCTGAAACAATGTTTTGGTTGCAATATGATAGAGTATAATATATGTTCTCATATTGGATGAGAATTTACGAAGGTTGGAGATGCTAGACATCCTAATCATCCAAAAGGGTTTTGGAAAGTAATGTTATACTCACGATTCGCCTTTATAAGCTACAGTAGCTTGATCATGAAAGTCCTCATGATAAGGGTGAATAGAAGATGTATGTAAAGTGTTTACTACACTAAAATATTACTAAAGAATGGATTTTGAAAGAATACCGATCATTTTGATGATGGTGATCTACTTCAATGTGCAAGTCCAAAGGTATTATTATTTGAATATACACGCTTTGGACTATGTGTCATGTTTATGGCGCCACTTTTGATGTTGATAGATTCTTTTAAAAAGGAAAAGGAAATGCTGAAAGAGAATCTATGAAATATATTTGGCAGAAAAGAAAAGATTGGAAATATCCAATTTAGGTATATGGATGATATACATGTTATGGTTGTATTCTTTGCTTGTTAAATAATGTGGTTCTTGGGTATTGGATACCGAATTGGTTGGTATGAAATGTCATACAGAACGACGCAATTCATGAACTACAATGGCCTAAGTAACTAGCAAGAGAATATGTGATGATGTTCATCGAAAACAAACAAACCGCTGTTTGTATTTCTCGTTGACATCAAAGCTTGACTTCAAGATTTGTTTTAATAATTGTTATTTGAATCAGGTATTATGAGAACAAAGGTTGTTCAAATAATTACCGTATTCCATATAAGATGGATGATTTACAAATCTAGTTGGAGAAATCACATCCATAAAACCTAATGCTAAAATGTCGCAAGACAAATGATTGAAAGATCACTTACGAAGTGACATCGCTGTTTAAATTATATTGGAAAGAAAACATGAAGAATCTCCATATTCATGGATTTTTGGAGTCTTTGATTTGATCAAGTGACGCTTGTGAGACTTTTCACGTGATAATTAAAACTTCGTTCAAAGGCCAAAGAAGAACGAACGACTAAATTATTGGAATTTATACATATCGATGTATGTATTCCATTATGTGTAGTCGTAAGCGATGGGTTTCAACTTCATATGCTTTCTCCGGAAATTTGAGTGAATATTCACTTAATGAGAAAGAAGTATGAAATATTTGAAAATGTTTCAAAGACTTTCAAGATGAAGTGAAAAATCATTGTAACAAGAAAAATAAATGGTCTATGATTTTATCATAAGGGATTTATTTGAGTTACAAGTGTAACAAGAAAATAAATGAATTATGATTTTATCATAAAGGGATTTATTTGAGTTGCAAGTTTAGCAAAACACCTAGAGTTACATCTCCTGAAACACCATAGGAGTATGGAGTGTTTGAGATTTGTAATGAAACCTTGTTTGACATGGTTGGATCAAAGGTGTTATTTATAAAACTGCCATTATGTTTTAAAAGATTAAAGCTTTAGAGACTACCGCTTTTACACTGAAAAGAGCTCCATATTGATCCGTTGAAATTACACCATGGAAGTTATGGTTTGGGGTAAAACCCAAGTTGTCATTTCTTAAATTTTGGTATGCTAAACATAAGTAAGATGTTTACAACCGAAGTCGGATGAGCATGTCTTTGTAGGTTATTTCGAATAACAATTGGTTATTCCTCCATAACACCGAGGACAAAGGGGTTTGTCGCTTGAAATATGAAGTTTCTTGAAGAAGGAATTTTTCATAAATGTTAAGTGGGAGGACAATAGAACTTTGATAAGGTTAACGAACCTTAGCTAAATGTGCTGAGTTGCGCAGCGCCGGAAATGGTTCCGGAGGCTGCCATAATGCTCATAGCTTATGTGCCTCAAAGGTTGTGGTCACGGAGATCTAAGTTCTTATTGAACCAAGTCGGTCGGATAAACAATCAAATACTAAGATTTGAGAGTAAATCATTATTGTTTGACAATGATGAACCGACTATATGTAAAGAAGCGATGATGGGCCCTGGCTCCGTCAAATGGCTTGAAGCCATAAAATCCGTGATAGTTCCATACACGAGTAATCAAGTTTTGAACTTGGAAGACCCTCCGGAAAGGTGTAAAAACCTATCGGTCGTATTTGGATCTATAAAGAAACAGACATGGATGTTTCACATCTATGAAATAGTCGACATGTCGTAAAGTATTTTATGACAATGTTCAAAGGAGTTGACTATGACAAGATTGGATCTTTCATAGCGATATTTAGTCTGGACGGATTAAAGTAGCAACCACTACGTATAATTTGTTATATGGTAGATGAATAAACAAAACAAAGTTCTTCTAATAGAATGGTTACCTAGGACGTGTACATGACACGATCCAAATGGTTTTGTTAATTCAAAGGATACTAAAAAAGGCATGCAAACTTCAATGGTCGAAGTAAGCATCGCGGAGTTGGAATCTTCATCTTAATGAAAAGGAGTTTTCATCAGGAGACGATGAAGATGCTTGCATTTGCAAGAAATTAAGTGGGAGCGCTGAGACATATTTCTAATACATTATGTGGAGGACATCTTGTTGATTAGAAATGATGTATCTTTTATTGACCAAAGGTTAAGAATTTCATTTCGATGAAATACTTAGGCAAAACCCGAATATTTAGCATGAATGTCTATAGTGGATAGACTGTGACGCTAATATGGTTGTGCCAAACGTACATATATGAGATATTGAAGGAGTTCAATATAGAAACGACAAGAAACAGTTCTTGTTGCATGGAAAGGAATTGAATCAAGATTCAAGTGTATCGACACTTGATAAGTGAAACAAGATTCAAGTGCTTTGACACTTGATGAGTGAAATCACAAGAATGTTTTGATCAATCATACCATGATATGTACACATCCAGATATGTCCTATGCTCTAAGTGTTATGAGCATATACCAGAATGAATCATAAAATGATCATTGGACGATAGTGAGGATATTCTTATGATCTTTTTGAAAGAACTAAGAATATATTTGTGTAGAGGTGACAAACAATTACAAATAGTTCATTGTAAAGCGTTACATTGATACTAGTTTTGTCACAAGATACAAATTAAGTTTATCTCAATTTAAACTATGGGTGGCACAATGAAATGGAAAGAAAGTTTCCATGATGGATTTGGATGAATTCTAAAGTTAAGACATTATGGCGGATACTACAACAAAAGGCTAAGTATATGACTACTATAGTAGCAGCAAAGAAGGGAATTTGTGTCAAGTAGTTTGTTATCAAACTAAGGTGTGGTTCGCAACGGGCTAACACTAAAGATATATTGTATGACAATAGTATCGACGTGTTTTAACCCCAAGGAACTAAAGGTCTCACCGAAATACCAAATTTATACAATGCCATCTCATTGGATAATGAGTGATGCGTGAAGACGCAAAGACATGCAAATACACATGGACCTGAAGCGTCAGATCCGTAGATTATGTTAACCACTTGCAATTGCGTATATGGAACACCGGAAAGCCATAAGTGTTCAATACGCAAAGTTCTCAAACTAGATTATTGTCTCTAGTGCAAGTGGGAGACTGAAGGGAATATGCCCGAGAGGCAATAATAAAGTGGTTATTATCATATTCCTTATTTATGATAAATGTTTATTTTACATGCTATAATTGTATTAATACGTAAATGTTAATACATGTGTGTTTAATAAACAAAAGGAAGTTCCTAGTTATGCCTCTCTTATAAACTAGCTCGTTGATTAACAAGATGATCAAGGTTTCCTGATCATGGACATTGGATGTTGTTAATAACGGGATCACAACATTAGTGTAATGGTGTGATGAACATTCATCCTAAGTATAGCATTATGATCAAAGTCATTGAGTTTATATTGCTATAACAAATTACGAAGTGATCCTAATCCTTAGACCATGAGATCATGTCAATCACTAACACCAGAAGAGTTTCTTGATAACATCAAACTTCACACCGTAACAGGGTGATTATAAAGATGGATTCAGAACTAATAAAGTGTTATGTTGAGGCTCATGGATCGAGAGTGGAATTTTTTCATCCCGATGACGGATAGATATACTCTGGGCCCTCTCGGTGATATCACATTGATTAGCTTGCAAGCAAGTGATTTGATCACTAGAATGTTATATCACGGGAACGAGAAAAGAGTGCATGTCGGTAACGAGATCAAACTAGGTATGGAGATACCGATGATCGAATCTCGGACATGTAATATATCGTGAAACAAAGGGATTAAGATACTAGCGTAAAAGGTTCCGACGATCACAAGAAAGTCATCGTTGAATGTGTGGGAGTCAGTATGGGTCTCCAGATCCCGCTTCTGATTATTGATCTGAGAGGAGTCTCGATCATGTCCGCATTATTCGCGAACCGTAGGGTGACACACTTAAGAGACACCGACATCCATTTGGAGCAAAAGTTTCATGCCAAAAAGAAAAGGAAAGCGCAGGAATTTATTTCACTAGACACCGAAACTGTTTCGGTTGAAATTGCTGAAACTGGTTCTGCATGTGAAATGGAATACTAGCAAGGGGTTTTATGTGAATGTTTGTTAATTAAAGTAATTAACAAAATTCTGAATAAATAAATAAAAGAGTTTTATTTAAATGAGAGCTTGCATTAAATTTGGTGGAAATTTAATGCATGTGAGTGGATTTTTGAGTGGAGGCTTTTTAATGGGAGTGGAGGCTTTTCATTTTGAGTGGGACCTCCACCCACATGAATGTGGAAGAGGTGGGGGCAGCCCCCATGGCTGGGCGCCATGCCCCTTGGGTGCCCCCCCCCCCCTCTCCTATAAAAGGCCCCCCTCTCCTCCTCTCAAAGCACACCTCCTCGTGAAGGATCTCTCTCCCCCTCTAGAATTTATCCCCCATGGTCTCGGACTAGCGAGATACATGTTCCCGGTGGCTTTTCGGCAAGAAAGAGTTGTGCTTCCGCTGCATCGCTGGAGCGAGGAGGCGGAGGTTGCTCGGTGACTCGAACATGTGTGCGAGCACGGATGCGCTGCTGTTTTGCGGCGCTAGGACTTCCTCTCGACCTTGAGATCGGCAAGAGATCGTCTACATCAACCACGAGTTTGGACTCGTTAAGCTTTGTCGGTCTTCAAGGGTATGTTCTCTATGGATATACATCCTCCCGTTGTTTGTATCTAGTAGATAGATCTTGGTACATAGTTGTTCCCATCGTAGGAAAATTTTTGTTTTCTATGATGCGAACCCTACAGTGGTATCAGAGCCGGATCTATGCGTAGATACTTTGCACGGGTAGTACACATATGAGTATGTGGGCGATGATGATCATTTTATTGCTTCTTGGTTGTACTTTGGATATTGGTGGCATAGTGGGATGAAGCGTCCCGGACAAACTTTACATGTCCTCGCACATGAGACCTGTTCCACGCTTGACATGCAACTTGTTTTGCATAAGTGGCTAGCGGGTGTCTGTCTCTCCTACTATAGTCAATATCTAATTTGCAACGAGTTGTCAACAATTTGGTTATCCTTGTTGTGGTTCATGTTCGTAGGTAAGAACGGTTCTATCTTCGAAAGCCCTAAGCCACGTAAAATTTGCAATGGATAAATTAGAGGCGTCTAGTTTAGATTGTTGCTGGGCTAGTGTTATGATATGGTGATGTTGTAAGTAGAAGTATAAGATGATACTCTTACAACACACATAACGTGTAAGTTCCATAGACCTTGGCCTTACACATAAAGGTATGATAGAGATCATACCACGGTGCACATGATGGAGATCATATGCGGGAACCATATCATTTCACTTATTAACATGTGATGTTTATTGCATCTTATATTGCTTGTTTGGCGTTTTATTAGCATAATAAGATGATCCATCATTTAGATATCAAGATAAGAATGTGTTCTTCCTTAAGTATGCACCGACAATGTTTCGTCTCTTTAAGACATCACGTGATGATCGGGTGTACTTGAATCCACGAGCATATCTCGGGTGTAAGACAGTTACACACGCGAATACTAAGGTTCTTACTTGGCAAGCCTAGCATGTACAGACATGGCCTCGGAACACGGACCGAAAGGTTAAGCATGAGTCATATGTTTTGATATGATGACCATATGGATGCTCGCCTTTGAAACTACACCGACTCACGTGATGATCGGACTTGGTGTAGTGGATTTGGTTCATGTAATCACCAAAAAGACACGAGGGATGTCGTTTTTGAGTGGGAGTTCATTTCTAATTTGGATTAGTAGAACTCAATTTATCATAAATTAAATCAGAGTGAATTTGCATAATTTGTTGTAGTCATTGGCATTCGTTCACCACCTTATCCATAGTTGTAATTGAGATAATAGAACTATAGAATTCTGGATATATACTTTACGAACTGGTATCGTATTGTGTTGAGTGTCAATCTAAAGTTTAAAGTCCTATTGCAAACTTTCAGCAAACTCTATTTACTCCGTGAAATTTAATAGTTGGTATTAAATCGAGAGTAACAATTCCAGTTTTAGTATCTTAAGTATCATGTTTGCCTCCATGATTCTTGATTGTTTTAATATCAAGTTTATCTAGGAGCTGAAAGAATTGTTTCAGAAACCATCATGTGTGGCAGATATAACGATATCTGAAACAATGTTTTGGTTGCAATATGATAGAGTATAATATATGTTCTCATATTGGATGAGAATTTACGAAGGTTGGAGATGCTAGACATCCTAATCATCCAAAAGGGTTTTGGAAAGTAATGTTATACTCACGATTCGCCTTTATAAGCTACAGTAGCTTGATCATGAAAGTCCTCATGATAAGGGTGAATAGAAGATGTATGTAAAGTGTTTACTACACTAAAATATTACTAAAGAATGGATTTTGAAAGAATACCGATCATTTTGATGATGGTGATCTACTTCAATGTGCAAGTCCAAAGGTATTATTATTTGAATATACACGCTTTGGACTATGTGTCATGTTTATGGCGCCACTTTTGATGTTGATAGATTCTTTTAAAAAGGAAAAGGAAATGCTGAAAGAGAATCTATGAAATATATTTGGCAGAAAAGAAAAGATTGGAAATATCCAATTTAGGTATATGGATGATATACATGTTATGGTTGTATTCTTTGCTTGTTAAACAATGTGGTTCTTGGGTATTGGATACCGAATTGGTTGGTATGAAATGTCATACAGAACGACGCAATTCATGAACTACAATGGCCTAAGTAACTAGCAAGAGAATATGTGATGATGTTCATCGAAAACAAACAAACCATTGTTTGTATTTCTCGTTGACATCAAAGCTTGACTTCAAGATTTGTTTTAATAATTGTTATTTGAATCAGGTATTATGAGAACAAAGGTTGTTCAAATAATTACCGTATTCCATATAAGATGGATGATTTACAAATCTAGTTGGAGAAATCACATCCATAAAACCTAATGCTAAAATGTCGCAAGACAAATGATTGAAAGATCACTTACGAAGTGACATCGCTGTTTAAATTATATTGGAAAGAAAACATGAAGAATCTCCATATTCATGGATTTTTGGAGTCTTTGATTTGATCAAGTGACGCTTGTGAGACTTTTCACGTGATAATTAAAACTTCGTTCAAAGGCCAAAGAAGAACGAACGACTAAATTATTGGAATTTATACATATCGATGTATGTATTCCATTATGTGTAGTCGTAAGCGATGGGTTTCAACTTCATATGCTTTCTCCAGAAATTTGAGTGAATATTCACTTAATGAGAAAGAAGTATGAAATATTTGAAAATGTTTCAAAGACTTTCAAGATGAAGTGAAAAATCATTGTAACAAGAAAAATAAATGGTCTATGATTTTATCATAAGCGATTTATTTGAGTTACAAGTGTAACAAGAAAATAAATGAATTATGATTTTATCATAAAGGGATTTATTTGAGTTGCAAGTTTAGCAAAACACCTAGAGTTACATCTCCCGAAACACCATAGGAGTATGGAGTGTTTGAGATTTGTAATGAAACCTTGTTTGACATGGTTGGATCAAAGGTGTTATTTATAAAACTGCCATTATGTTTTAAAAGATTAAAGCTTTAGAGACTACCGCTTTTACACTGAAAAGAGCTCCATATTGATCCGTTGAAATGACACCATGGAAGTTATGGTTTGGGGTAAAACCCAAGTTGTCATTTCTTAAATTTTGGTATGCTAAACATAAGTAAGATGTTTACAACCGAAGTCGGATGAGCATGTCTTTGTAGGTTATTTCGAATAACAATTGGTTATTCCTCCATAACACCGAGGACAAAGGGGTTTGTCGCTTGAAATATGAAGTTTCTTGAAGAAGGAATTTTTCATAAATGTTAAGTGGGAGGACAATAGAACTTTGATAAGGTTAACGAACCTTAGCTAAATGTGCTGAGTTGCGCAGCGCCGGAAATGGTTCCGGAGGCTGCCATAATGCTCATAGCTTATGTGCCTCAAAGGTTGTGGTCACGGAGATCTAAGTTCTTATTGAACCAAGTCGGTCGGATAAACAATCAAATACTAAGATTTGAGAGTAAATCATTATTGTTTGACAATGATGAACCGACTATATGTAAAGAAGCGATGATGGGCCCTGGCTCCGTCAAATGGCTTGAAGCCATAAAATCCGTGATAGTTCCATACACGAGAAATCAAGTTTTGAACTTGGAAGACCCTCCGGAAAGGTGTAAAAACCTATCGGTCGTATTTGGATCTATAAAGAAACAGACATGGATGTTTCACATCTATGAAATAGTCGACATGTCGTAAAGTATTTTATGACAATGTTCAAAGGAGTTGACTATGACAAGATTGGATCTTTCATAGCGATATTTAGTCTGGACGGATTAAAGTAGCAACCACTACGTATAATTTGTTATATGGTAGATGAATAAACAAAACAAAGTTCTTCTAATAGAATGGTTACCTAGGACGTGTACATGACACGATCCAAATGGTTTTGTTAATTCAAAGGATACTAAAAAAGGCATGCAAACTTCAATGGTCGAAGTAAGCATCGCGGAGTTGGAATCTTCACCTTAATGAAAAGGAGTTTTCATCAGGAGACGATGAAGATGCTTGCATTTGCAAGAAATTAAGTGGGAGCGCTGAGACATATTTCTAATACATTATGTGGAGGACATCTTGTTGATTAGAAATGATGTATCTTTTATTGACCAAAGGTTAAGAATTTCATTTCGATGAAATACTTAGGCAAAACCCGAATATTTAGCATGAATGTCTATAGTGGATAGACTGTGACGCTAATATGGTTGTGCCAAACGTACATATATGAGATATTGAAGGAGTTCAATATAGAAACGACAAGAAACAGTTCTTGTTGCATGGAAAGGAATTGAATCAAGATTCAAGTGTATCGACACTTGATAAGTGAAACAAGATTCAAGTGCTTTGACACTTGATGAGTGAAATCACAAGAATGTTTTGATCAATCATACCATGATATGTACACATCCAGATATGTCCTATGCTCTAAGTGTTATGAGCATATACCAGAATGAATCATAAAATGATCATTGGACGATAGTGAGGATATTCTTATGATCTTTTTGAAAGAACTAAGAATATATTTGTGTAGAGGTGACAAACAATTACAAATAGTTCATTGTAAAGCGTTACATTGATACTAGTTTTGTCACAAGATACAAATTAAGTTTATCTCAATTTAAACTATGGGTGGCACAATGAAATGGAAAGAAAGTTTCCATGATGGATTTGGATGAATTCTAAAGTTAAGACATTATGGCGGATACTACAACAAAAGGCTAAGTATATGACTGCTATAGTAGCAGCAAAGAAGGGAATTTGTGTCAAGTAGTTTGTTATCAAACTAAGGTGTGGTTCGCAACGGGCTAACACTAAAGATATATTGTATGACAATAGTATCGACGTGTTTTAACCCCAAGGAACTAAAGGTCTCACCGAAATACCAAATTTATACAATGCCATCTCATTGGATAATGAGTGATGCGTGAAGACGCAAAGACATGCAAATACACATGGACCTGAAGCGTCAGATCCGTAGATTATGTTAACCACTTGCAATTGCGTATATGGAACACCGGAAAGCCATAAGTGTTCAATACGCAAAGTTCTCAAACTAGATTATTGTCTCTAGTGCAAGTGGGAGACTGAAGGGAATATGCCCGAGAGGCAATAATAAAGTGGTTATTATCATATTCCTTATTTATGATAAATGTTTATTTTACATGCTATAATTGTATTAATACGTAAATGTTAATACATGTGTGTTTAATAAACAAAAGGAAGTTCCTAGTTATGCCTCTCTTATAAACTAGCTCGTTGATTAACAAGATGATCAAGGTTTCCTGATCATGGACATTGGATGTTGTTAATAACGGGATCACAACATTAGTGTAATGGTGTGATGAACATTGATCCGAAGTATAGCATTACGATCAAAGTCATTGAGTTTATATTGCTATAACAACTAACGAAGTGATCCTAATCCTTAGACCATGAGATCATGTCAATCACTAACACCGGAAGAGTTTCTTGATAACATCAAACGTCACACCGTAACAGGGTGATTATAAAGATGGATTCAGAACTAATAAAGTGTTATGTTGAGGCTCATGGATCGAGAGTGGAATTTGTTCATCCCGATGACGGATAGATATACTCTGGGCCCTCTCGGTGATATCACATTGATTAGCTTGCAAGCAAGTGATTTGATCACTAGAATGTTATATCACGGGAACGAGAAAAGAGTGCATGTCGGTAACGAGATCAAACTAGGTATGGAGATACCGATGATCGAATCTCGGACATGTAATATATCGTGAAACAAAGGGATTAAGATACTAGCGTAAAAGGTTCCGACGATCACAAGAAAGTCATCGTTGAATGTGTGGGAGTCAGTATGGGTCTCCAGATCCCGCTTCTGATTATTGATCTGAGAGGAGTCTCGATCATGTCCGCATTATTCGCGAACCGTAGGGTGACACACTTAAGAGACACCGACATCCATTTGGAGCAAAAGTTTCATGCCGAAAAGAAAAGGAAAGCGCAGGAATTTATTTCACTAGACACCGATACTGTTTCGGTTGAAATTGCTGAACTGGTTCTGCATGTGAAATGGTATACTAGCAAGGGGTTTTATGTGAATGTTTGTTAATTAAAGTAATTAACAAAATTCTGAATAAATAAATAAAATAGTTTTATTTAAATGAGAGCTTGCATTAAATTTTGTGGAAATTTAATGCATGTGAGTGGATTTTTGAGTGGAGGCTTTTTAATGGGAGTGGAGGCTTTTTAATGGGAGTGGAGGCTTTTCATTTTGAGTGGGACCTCCACCCACAAGAATGTGGAAGAGGTGGGGGCAGCCCCCATGGCTGGGCGCCATGCCCCTTGGGTGCCCCCCCCCCCCCCCCCCTCTCCTATAAAAGGCCCCCCTCTCCTCCTCTCAAAGCACACCTCCTCGTGAAGGATCTCTCTCCTCCTCTAGAATTTATCCCCCATGGTCTCGGACTAGCGAGATACATGTTCCCGGTGGCTTTTCGGCAAGAAAGAGTTGTGCTTCCGCTGCATCGCTGGAGCGAGGAGGCGGAGGTTGCTCGGTGCCTCGAACATGTGTGCGAGCACGGATGCGCTGCTGTTTTGCGGCGCTAGGACTTCCTCTCGATCTTGAGATCGGCAAGAGACCGTCTACATCAACCACGAGTTTGGACTCGTTAAGCTTTGTCGGTCTTCAAGGGTATGTTCTCTACGGATATACATCCTCCCGTTGTTTGTATCTAGTAGATAGATCTTGGTACATAGTTGTTCCCATCGTAGGAAAATTTTTGTTTTCTATGATGCGAACCCTACAGTGGTATCAGAGCCGGATCTATGCGTAGATACTTTGCACGGGTAGTACACATATGAGTATGTGGGCGATGATGATCATTTTATTGCTTCTTGGTTGTACTTTGGATATTGGTGGCATAGTGGGATGAAGCGTCCCGGACAAACTTTACATGTCCTCGCACATGAGACCTGTTCCACGCTTGACATGCAACTTGTTTTGCATAAGTGGCTAGCGGGTGTCTGTCTCTACTACTATAGTCAATATCTAATTTGCAACGAGTTGTCAACAATTTGGTTATCCTCGTTGTGGTTCATGTTCGTAGGTAAGAACGGTTCTATCTTCGAAAGCCCTAAGCCACGTAAAATTTGCAATGGATAAATTAGAGGCGTCTAGTTTAGATTGTTGCTGGGCTAGTGTTATGATATGGTGATGTTGTAAGTAGAAGTATAAGATGATACTCTTACAACACACATAACGTGTAAGTTCCATAGACCTTGGCCTTACACATAAAGGTATGATAGAGATCATACCACGGTGCACATGATGGAGATCATATGCGGGAACCATATCATTTCACTTATTAACATGTGATGTTTATTGCATCTTATATTGCTTGTTTGGCGTTTTATTACCATAATAAGATGATCCATCATTTAGATATCAAGATAAGAATGTGTTCTTCCTTAAGTATGCACCGACAATGTTTCGTCGCTTTAAGACATCACGTGATGATCGGGTGTACTTGAATCCACGAGCATATCTCGGGTGTAAGACAGTTACACACGCGAATACTAAGGTTCTTACTTGGCAAGCCTAGCATGTACAGACATGGCCTCGGAACACGGACCGAAAGGTTAAGCATGAGTCATATGTTTTGATATGATGACCATATGGATGCTCGCCTTTGAAACTACACCGACTCACGTGATGATCGGACTTGGTGTAGTGGATTTGGTTCATGTAATCACCAAAAAGACACGAGGGATGTCGTTTTTGAGTGGGAGTTCATTTCTAATTTGGATTAGTAGAACTCAATTTATCATAAATTAAATCAGAGTGAATTTGCATAATTTGTTGTAGTCATTGGCATTCGTTCACCACCTTATGCATAGTTGTAATTGAGATAATAGAACTATAGAATTCTGGATATATACTTTACGAACTGGTATCGTATTGTGTTGAGTGTCAATCTAAAGTTTAAAGTCCTATTGCAAACTTTCAGCAAACTCTATTTACTCCGTGAAATTTAATAGTTGGTATTAAATCGAGAGTAACAATTCCAGTTTTAGTATCTTAAGTATCATGTTTGCCTCCATGATTCTTGATTGTTTTAATATCAAGTTTATCTAGGAGCTGAAAGAATTGTTTCAGAAACCATCATGTGTGGCAGATATAACGATATCTGAAACAATGTTTTGGTTGCAATATGATAGAGTATAATATATGTTCTCATATTGGATGAGAATTTACGAAGGTTGGAGATGCTAGACATCCTAATCATCCAAAAGGGTTTTGGAAAGTAATGTTATACTCACGATTCGCCTTTATAAGCTACAGTAGCTTGATCATGAAAGTCCTCATGATAAGGGTGAATAGAAGATGTATGTAAAGTGTTTACTACACTAAAATATTACTAAAGAATGGATTTTGAAAGAATACCGATCATTTTGATGATGGTGATCTACTTCAATGTGCAAGTCCAAAGGTATTATTATTTGAATATACACACTTTGGACTATGTGTCATGTTTATGGCGCCACTTTTGATGTTGATAGATTCTTTTAAAAAGGAAAAGGAAATGCTGAAAGAGAATCTATGAAATATATTTGGCAGAAAAGAAAAGATTGGAAATATCCAATTTAGGTATATGGATGATATACATGTTATGGTTGTATTCTTTGCTTGTTAAATAATGTGGTTCTTGGGTATTGGATACCGAATTGGTTGGTATGAAATGTCATACAGAACGACGCAATTCATGAACTACAATGGCCTAATTAACTAGCAAGAGAATATGTGATGATGTTCATCGAAAACAAACAAACCGTTGTTTGTATTTCTCGTTGACATCAAAGCTTGACTTCAAGATTTGTTTTAATAATTGTTATTTGAATCAGGTATTATGAGAACAAAGGTTGTTCAAATAATTACCGTATTCCATATAAGATGGATGATTTACAAATCTAGTTGGAGAAATCACATCCATAAAACCTAATGCTAAAATGTCGCAAGACAAATGATTGAAAGATCACTTACGAAGTGACATCGCTGTTTAAATTATATTGGAAAGAAAACATGAAGAATCTCCATATTCATGGATTTTTGGAGTCTTTGATTTGATCAAGTGACGCTTGTGAGACTTTTCACGTGATAATTAAAACTTCGTTCAAAGGCCAAAGAAGAACGAACGACTAAATTATTGGAATTTATACATATCGATGTATGTATTCCATTATGTGTAGTCGTAAGCGATGGGTTTCAACTTCATATGCTTTCTCCGGAAATTTGAGTGAATATTCACTTAATGAGAAAGAAGTATGAAATATTTGAAAATGTTTCAAAGACTTTCAAGATGAAGTGAAAAATCATTGTAACAAGAAAAATAAATGGTCTATGATTTTATCATAAGGGATTTATTTGAGTTACAAGTGTAACAAGAAAATAAATGAATTATGATTTTATCATAAAGGGATTTATTTGAGTTGCAAGTTTAGCAAAACACCTAGAGTTACATCTCCCGAAACACCATAGGAGTATGGAGTGTTTGAGATTTGTAATGAAACCTTGTTTGACATGGTTGGATCAAAGGTGTTATTTATAAAACTGCCATTATGTTTTAAAAGATTAAAGCTTTAGAGACTACCGCTTTTACACTGAAAAGAGCTCCATATTGATCCGTTGAAATGACACCATGGAAGTTATGGTTTGGGGTAAAACCCAAGTTGTCATTTTCTTAAATTTTGGTATGCTAAACATAAGTAAGATGTTTACAACCGAAGTCGGATGAGCATGTCTTTGTAGGTTATTTCGAATAACAATTGGTTATTCCTCCATAACACCGAGGACAAAGGGGTTTGTCGCTTGAAATATGAAGTTTCTTGAAGAAGGAATTTTTCATAAATGTTAAGTGGGAGGACAATAGAACTTTGATAAGGTTAACGAACCTTAGCTAAATGTGCTGAGTTGCGCAGCGCCGGAAATGGTTCCGGAGGCTGCCATAATGCTCATAGCTTATGTGCCTCAAAGGTTGTGGTCACGAAGATCTAAGTTCTTATTGAACCAAGTCGGTCGGATAAACAATCAAATACTAAGATTTGAGAGTAAATCATTATTGTTTGACAATGATGAACCGACTATATGTAAAGAAGCGATGATGGGCCCTGGCTCCGTCAAATGGCTTGAAGCCATAAAATCCGTGATAGTTCCATACACGAGAAATCAAGTTTTGAACTTGGAAGACCCTCCGGAAAGGTGTAAAAACCTATCGGTCGTATTTGGATCTATAAGTAAACAGACATGGATGTTTCACATCTATGAAATAGTCGACATGTCGTAAAGTATTTTATGACAATGTTCAAAGGAGTTGACTATGATAAGATTGGATCTTTCATAGCGATATTTAGTCTGGACGGATTAAAGTAGCAACCACTACGTATAATTTGTTATATGGTAGATGAATAAACAAAACAAAGTTCTTCTAATAGAATGGTTACCTAGGACGTGTACAAGACACGATCCAAATGGTTTTGTTAATTCAAAGGATACTAAAAAAGGCATGCAAACTTCAATGGTCGAAGTAAGCATCGCGGAGTTGGAATCTTCACCTTAATGAAAAGGAGTTTTCATCAGGAGACGATGAAGATGCTTGCATTTGCAAGAAATTAAGTGGGAGCGCTGAGACATATTTCTAATACATTATGTGGAGGACATCTTGTTGATTAGAAATGATGTATCTTTTATTGACCAAAGGTTAAGAATTTCATTTCGATGAAATACTTAGGCAAAACCCGAATATTTAGCATGAATGTCTATAGTGGATAGACTGTGACGCTAATATGGTTGTGCCAAACGTACATATATGAGATATTGAAGGAGTTCAATATAGAAACGACAAGAAACAGTTCTTGTTGCATGGAAAGGAATTGAATCAAGATTCAAGTGTATCGACACTTGATAAGTGAAACAAGATTCAAGTGCTTTGACACTTGATGAGTGAAATCACAAGAATGTTTTGATCAATCATACCATGATATGTACACATCCAGATATGTCATATGCTCTAAGTGTTATGAGCATATACCAGAATGAATCATAAAATGATCATTGGACGATAGTGAGGATATTCTTATGATCTTTTTGAAAGAACTAAGAATATATTTGTGTAGAGGTGACAAACAATTACAAATCTTGTAAAGCGTTACATTGATACTAGTTTTGTCACAAGATACAAATTAAGTTTATCTCAATTTAAACTATGGGTGGCACAATGAAATGGAAAGAAAGTTTCCATGATGGATTTGGATGAATTCCAAAGTTAAGACATTATGGTGGATACTACAACAAAAGGCTAAGTATATGACTGCTATAGTAGCAGCAAAGAAGGGAATTTGTGTCAAGTAGTTTGTTATCAAACTAAGGTGTGGTTCGCAACGGGCTAACACTAAAGATATATTGTATGACAATAGTATCGACGTGTTTTAACCCCAAGGAACTAAAGGTCTCACCGAAATACCAAATTTATACAATGCCATCTCATTGGAGAATGAGTGATGCGTGAAGACGCAAAGACATGCAAATACACACGGACCTGAAGCGTCAGATCCGTAGATTATGTTAACCACTTGCAATTGCGTATATGGAACACCGGAAAGCCATAAGTGTTCAATACGCAAAGTTCTCAAACTAGATTATTGTCTCTAGTGCAAGTGGGAGACTGAAGGGAATATGCCCGAGAGGCAATAATAAAGTGGTTATTATATTATTCCTTATTTATGATAAATGTTTATTTTACATGCTATAATTGTATTAATACGTAAATGTTAATACATGTGTGTTTAATAAACAAAAGGAAGTTCCTAGTTATGCCTCTCTTATAAACTAGCTCGTTGATTAACAAGATGATCAAGGTTTCCTGATCATGGACATTGGATGTTGTTAATAACGGGATCACAACATTAGTGTAATGGTGTGATGAACATTGATCCGAAGTATAGCATTACGATCAAAGTCATTGAGTTTATATTGCTATAACAACTAACGAAGTGATCCTAATCCTTAGACCATGAGATCATGTCAATCACTAACACCGGAAGAGTTTCTTGATAACATCAAACGTCACACCATAACAGGGTGATTATAAAGATGGATTCAGAACTAATAAAGTGTTATGTTGAGGCTCATGGATCGAGAGTGGAATTTGTTCATCCCCATGACGGATAGATATACTCTGGGCCCTCTCGGTGATATCACATTGATTAGCTTGCAAGCAAGTGATTTGATCACTAGAATGTTATATCACGGGAACGAGAAAAGAGTGCATGTCGGTAACGAGATCAAACTAGGTATGGAGATACCGATGATCGAATCTCGGACATGTAATATATCGTGAAACAAAGGGATTAAGATACTAGCGTAAAAGGTTCCGACGATCACAAGAAAGTCATCGTTGAATGTGTGGGAGTCAGTATGGGTCTCCAGATCCCGCTTCTGATTATTGATCTGAGAGGAGTCTCGATCATGTCCGCATTATTCGCGAACTGTAGGGTGACACACTTAAGAGACATCGACATCCATTTGGAGCAAAAGTTTCATGCCGAAAAGAAAAGGAAAGCGCAGGAATTTATTTCACTAGACACCGATACTGTTTCGGTTGAAATTGCTGAAACTGGTTCTGCATGTGAAATGGAATACTAGCAAGGGGTTTTATGTGAATGTTTGTTAATTAAAGTAATTAACAAAATTCTGAATAAATAAATAAAATAGTTTTATTTAAATGAGAGCTTGCATTAAATTTTGTGGAAATTTAATGCATGTGAGTGGATTTTTGAGTGGAGGCTTTTTAATGGGAGTGGAGGCTTTTCATTTTGAGTGGGAGCTCCACCCACATGAATGTGGAAGAGGTGGGGGCAGCCCCCATGGCTGGGCGCCATGCCCCTTGGGTGCCCCCCTGTAACTACCTCGGTGAATTACGCTCTTAGTTACAAGCCTGGATGAGCGGAAATGGTTAAAATAGTACGGTGGGGCCAAATGCCACTCACAGGTAGACCTTTCGGCCGTCCTAACCATTTCCAAACATCGGGACAAGAACGAGCGGCGTAATCGGCAGGCGAAGGGATCAACTACATACACAAATGAGTATGTATGCAAGCCACCATACAACAGTCCTCAGAGCCATTCCAACTAAAAGAAATAGAAATATTGCAACGCCATACGGCAAGATCCAAATATCCTAGATAGATATAATAGTTTAGAATATCTCCTCATATATCAAACATCAGAGTATCAGGCGGAAGCGGAAAACAAGATCCGAGTACGGATAAGAAGAAAATCGGCATAAGATGCCCCATAAATAAACACATCCCGCCCACAGATCTCACGGATCCCCGTTCCCGGAATCTCTACACCGAGTGATCGTTGCCAACATCGTCCGTCTCCTCCACCTAGTATCCATCTTGTGAGTGTATCTGTTCATCTGAATCAAACAATTTATCGTGTGAGACCCTAGGGGTACTCAGCAAGTCTTTATGCCTCTAAAGGGGACACAACCTGGGGTGACGCAATTGCAGCAAAAGATAATACCTAACCATTCTATAGATACTCGCTATCCATCCGCCTAACCAAAGATAGACGGATGTCCGTGAATTAATAACAACAGCTATAACAGTAATATTAACATATCCATCCTCCTCCTCGCTTACCAACGAGGAAGCGGACGAACAGCCCCCATCCGTTGGCAGTTTTATTAACCATTCCATGGGTGTTGCACTATTTACTAGTCAGGTACTTAGTCAAATTAAAGGCGGTACTTTAGTTATACTTGTCTATGATCGAGAAACTGTGCTCCAAGTCGTCCATAACCGCAGACACGGCTTTCAGAAAGATTTACCCTGCAGGGGTGCACAAATAGCAACACACACTCGATCAACCTCGGAAAAACCAAATCAAAACCCAACGAGGCATTCACGACAAAGCGATCACAGGATTCAGAAATATTTCAGGGGGCCACCCCATTAAGCTACCCGCAACGAAGTTGGCCGGCTCCGAGACGGACTCAAGGTTTGTGTGGACGGTTGTAAACGACTGGGAACCCGAAAGTGTGACTGGGCTTGTCGATACAGCGAAAACGTGTCACGATCCTAAACAGTACAGGTGCTCCACGCACAATCGTAAATAAAGCAGTAAAGCATGGCATAAGTACAGGATAGTAAGAAAGCCCCAAACTACTTTATGGCCCCAAGAAATAAGAATGAATCAAGCTCTGGCTCAGGGCGGGTTCATAAGCCTCCCGGATGTGGATAGCACGAATATTCAAGGAACAGGAATCAAGTACTCGGGGTCCTACGGGACACAAGTGAGCATGAAAAACCAAATAGCAGATATTGCTCACCGGTGCCACTTTCATTAGTTATCCCATTACTACTCAGGTTAAGTTGTTTAGGTACCTCGTTATCCATCAGACACTCACATACCCTACACATGCTGTTCTACGACCCGCATGGCTCAAACAACTCCTGTAGTAATGGCTCATGGGATGGAGGAACAAGCTTCGGTGGGGTTTAAAAGTAAAGGCTATGCAGTACTTGGGATTCAGATTAATGCAATCGCGACTCAATGATGCAAGAATAAGATAGAGGCAATAGGTACTATATGTATGCAAGCATGTGGTAGTGCTTGCCTGGCAGCTCAGTTGAAGCGAGGGACGGATCTGGGTAGTGCTCCTGGTTTTCTTGATATATCCCCTGCTCAGCGTATATTCGAAGAAGAACCAAACAAACAAGGACCAACATAAATAGAGTGCACAAGCATATGAATAAAATGCGACAAGCAAACAATCATTCCATGATGAATGATGCACAATTTGCATGGCAATAATGTAGCATGGCATGGGTGAGGTGTGGAATACGAGAATAAAGCATTTTATGGAGTTTTAGTCACCTTTTATCCTCAAATAAGTTGCTGTAACCTTTATATTTATATGATGCATGCTGCAATTCAGAACATGGAATGCATAAACAGAAAGGTCTCGTCGAGCTGATCATTTTAGACATATCATTTGTCAAATTTGGAGTTATAAAACTAAAGTTATTAATTAATTAAGGAAAAGGGTATTTTATTGTAATTTTAAACAACTCGAAATTTAAAGTGTCCAAAGTATATTTTGAAGGGCATATTTGAAATCCTCATATTTTTCTAATTCAAAAACATATATTACATGTTTAATTTGGATTTATATTTTTAAAATTATTTGAAAACAGATTTGGATTTGAATTTAAAACAAATTTGAAAAGTTTAAATCAAACAGCAAAGCAGAAAACCCAGATGTACTCGCCCAGATCTAGCCCCAGACACAGACACCTGGGCCCGGGCTGACCTGGCGGGAAACGACGCAGAGAGGACTTTTCTCACCGCGAAGTGATACAGCCTATGCCGTTGACAGGTGGGACCGGGGGGTGTGCAGGGCCACGCGCGGCTCGCGAACCGGACGCAGCCACGTGGCGCGGACGGGGAGCGCAGGTCGAGGGTTCACAAAAGCTGGGTGCCTTTCTGCAAAGTGTCACTACGGCTGACAGGTGGGGCTCAGGCGGACCGCGGGTTAACGGAGCAAAAAGGGAGGGGGTTAAGTGCAAAAGGTTTTGCGGCTACTGTTGTTCTTCTCTGACGATGTCTGACGACATATTGGTGACAGAGACGACACGCGGCGCGGGGGTCGAACCCGCGACCTGGCACTTGCGCGCGGCGCCGGCGACCGCTGCGGCTAGGTGGGATCGGTGCTAGGGGAGTGCTGCACGTCCAGACAAGGTTCCCGCGATGCGATGACGCAGAGATAGCACGCGCATGCCATGCACTAAGGGCGTTCGTCAAGAGGTCCGGCGAATACAGGTAACGACGGCGAGAAAAGGGATGTCCGGGAGAGTCGGCAGCTCACCGCGGTGGGGTTGATGGTGGTGGCACGTCTTGGGGTGCTGGGGATCGGTGGCGAGGCAGATGGCCGGAGAGCTAGGGTTTCCGACGGCGTCGCGGTACTGCGGCGGCTGGGGACCTTCTCCTCCTCATCGGCACGTACGAGGTGAAGCAGGGGAGCGTCCTCGAGCGCCTCGACCACTCCCATGTCAACCACGACAGCAGGAGCTAGGAGTAGGCGACGGTGCAGACGGTGGCCGGCGAGAGAGGGGTAGGCGTCAGGGAGAGGAAGGAGAGGAGAGGCAGGGGCTCTGGGGTGGATCTGGAGAGGCAGAGGAGCCGTGCGGGGTGAGGTAAAGCGAGAGAGAGGAAGGTAGATGCCGTGCAGGAGTGGGTTAGGGATAAAGTTGCTTCGGCACCTTTTTCTCCACCTCCTCCTCGATCACGTGCACGGGCTGGGCAGGTAGGCACGGCAGGGTAGGGTGGTGGGACTGCCAGGTGGGCCTGCGTGGAGGGCAAGGCTTGGTGGGGCCTTGTAGCAGCGAGAGAAAAGAGAGAGGCCGAGAGAGAGAGAGGGGTCTCGGGCTAGGGTTTGAGGAGAAGGGGTGGGGTGCACTTGGGCCAGGGAGAGAGGATGGTCAGGTGGGCCAACATGATAGAGAGAGGAGAGATGAGAGAGGTGTGGTAGGGTTAGAGTTTAGAATTTTAGGTTTTTATCACATGCTTAAGATCAAGCCTAGATAAAAGGAGGGCTTTGGTTTAGCCTAAGGTGAGGTGAAGGTGAAGGTGAAACTAAAGAAAGAGAGAGGAAAAGGGAGTAGGGAAGAAAACCTCATTTGACCATGCATGAAGAAAAAGAATAAAATGGTATAGAGGAGACTATGGGGATGGTGGAGAGAGGGATGGAGATGATCCACAAAGAAAAGAACCAAATAAACCCAAGAGGAGAACAAATGACTAAAGGTGGTGGTACTCTTGCATGGCCCATGCAAAATAATAAATGCCATGTATTATCCTTGTGAAAACAATAATGATGATATGGCATTATTCTTATGCATTCCCAAGAAGTGGAATAAAAGCCAAGCAAAAGAATTGATAGAATTAGATCCACCCCACTCACATGAGCTAGAATAACATGAAAGAAAAAGAAATACAAGCTCATGGGTAATTAGGGTGGTGGAATTATAAGATGGTGACAAAGAAAGGTGGTGGAGTGGAATAAAAGATATGCCCCCAACTCAACTTGGGCATTAAACAATATATCAATAACCAAATACAATATCAATAGGCAAATACAATTAATAATGCATATGAGAGAAGAACCAAAGAAAGAGGGTTTTATATGATGCTCAAATGCAAGGTGGCATGATGACATGAGCATGATATAATTATGATGCAACACTTCTATGTAGGAAGTAGCATATATATAGACTAGGCTAGTAGCATTGCAATTGTTAGACAATTGGGATGCTACACCCCCCCCCTCTCTCCTATAAAAGGCCCTCCTCTCCTCCTCTCAAAGCACACCTCCTCGTGAAGGATCTCTCCCCCCCTCTAGAATTTATCCCCCATGGTCTCGGACTAGCGAGATACATGTTCCCGGTGGCTTTTCGGCAAGAAAGAGTTGTGCTTCCGCTGCATCGCTGGAGCGAGGAGGCGGAGGTTGCTCGGTGCCTCGAACGTGTGTGCGAGCACGGATGCGCTGCTGTTTTGCGGCGCTAGGACTTCCTCTCGATCTTGAGATCGGCAAGATATCGTCTACATCAACCACGAGTTTGGACTCGTTAAGCTTTGTCGGTCTTCAAGGGTATGTTCTCTACGGATATACATCCGCCCGTTGTTTGTATCTAGTAGATAGATCTTGGTACATAGTTGTTTCCATCGTAGGAAAATTTTTGTTTTCTATGCGGCGAACCCTACAGTTTGGTGGTTAGATGGGCCTGGGGTTGTAGGATGGCTAGCTGGACCTTTTGGACTGGCCGGCTGCCTCCCCCCTCCCAATATTTTACTATTATTGTTATTATTTTGTTTTTAAATATTTTTGCAAATAGTTTTAGACAATAAAATATTCAGAAAGACCAGGCTTTATAATTTGAAAGAAAGACGGGAATATTTAGCAAACACATATGCATGATGATGTCACGATGATGCTTAAATGCAATATGGCATGATGATATGAGCATGCTATCATGATAATGCACAAAAATAAAAACAGTAAGCGATTTTTTAATAGTGGTTTGCCCGGGGTGAAACGTATGGATACAACCCCGCGGCATCAATTACTGACCAAGAGAGAGGGTAGGAACAACAAACTTTGTGATATATAATGGCAATCATGCTGCTCAAGCAAATATAGCTTATAAATTACAATGCATGCGGTGGAATAATTTTTTTGCATAACAAAAAATCATAAGAATGTTAATTGGGCAATAGAAAAGAAATAGAAAAGAAAAACACACACACACATATATATATATATACGAGGTGGGCGTGCGAGCTTCGCCTTGCCGTCTATATCGCGACTGAGCACGCGAGTTTTCGGTCATATCCTTATTTTTCTTTTATGTCTAGTTCTTTCAATAGACTAACAGTGTATACACGATTAATAGGTGGAAAGTTGTTAGCACTTGGGCCCAATTTTATTATTAATATAAATAGATATTTCTAGGTTAAAAATAAATAAATATTTATTTTCTTTCTCTAAGCACATGATTTCTCTAACCAATAAATTAACCAATGAAGGATCAGTGATACAAAATTCAGAAACAATTATGTCCATCTATAGTAAATTTTGCAAATTGAGAAGAAGAAAAAAAAGAGTTGTGGAGAAGGAAATGACAGCTCAACCCGGAGGTGAATTCTGTACTCACCATATTCACAACAACGCCTACTTAGGACATATGCTTGTTGCTCACAAATTGAAGAAGAAGTGAGAGCTGAGAGTGGATGAGAGGAGTAGATGAGAGGGATGGACGGTCTAAGGAGGAAGCATCTTTCCTCGTCTCTAGGCAAGGACATGCGGGAAGGTTTAGGCGGAGTGACCCGCCTAGGCACCTCCCTCTCCCACACAGTGATGTCCAAGAGTCGACGTTCCCACGCCTCCTCTGCAGGCTCAACTCCATGCCAAAGAGCCTGCCTCGAGATGCGTCTCCAAGCCCCTCGCCTGACCAGTGCCTCCTGCAGCGTCTCATCACCGTCGACTCGTCCTCCTGCGCGACACCTCCGCCTGGAGCAACGATTATGTTCACCCCTCCTTGCACATGGCCACACAGTGGTCGAGATGAGGCCAGATGAGGCAGCCTAAAGGAGTTGCGGCTAAGCGTGCTTAGTGTGGTAGCAGTAGGAGAATCATAGACGGTAACCAAAAACCCTATCCCGGAGCTCTCAAGAAAGACGAATAGAGAGGGTCAACTCCACGAAAAATCACTTTATAGCACAACCTCCATGTAGCCTGTTTTTGAATTATTTTTAAATTCATTAAATATTTTAGAAAAAATACCTACGTGTAGCCAACAGTATGAAATACACGATCTGCAAAAAATTAATGGAAAATAGCTTATATTTAGGGCTCAACAAAAGACACAAATATGAAAAAATTTAGAAAAAGGGAGGCCCATTCAAAATTGCACTGATCTAAATTTATTTCTTTTTAAGAGACCAGAATACAAAGTATTTTCACATAAGATTTTGTACACGTTTATTATAAATTATTATTTGTATTCTGATATTTTTACTGGAACTTTTTAAATCTTTATATTTGAAATTTTAATAAAATCCTTCATGGAGCTTGTCCGGATCCACACTTTATAGACACATGATGTGCAAATGCCCTAATTGTTCATACATGTCACCAAGATGAGCCTGTCCGGGTCCACATTCCATAGACACATGATGTGCAAGTACCCTTATTGCTCATGCACGTCACCAAGATTAAGCTATAGTATTTTTTTTTAATAAAATCCTCCGTGGAGCCTGTTCAGGCGCACGCTCCATAGACACATGATCCTTATTGCTCGTTCATGTTACCAAAATTAAGAGTGCCGTGCATGTTACCAAGATTAAGCTATAGTATAATAGGTATCGCTGATATTTTTTCTCAGTCCAAGTCTGGAAAACACTTTGACCGATCCCTACTAACTAGTTTTCTGCTGCCGAGGGCATAATACATCATCTCGAAAGCAGGGACTGGAAATCGATTTGTTTCGGGAACAGAAGGATTGGATTGAAGAACTCTCCTTGTACTAGCAGGTGGTTTCTTTCCTCTAGAAGAGCAAGTGTCGCCCTTTATTACATATTGAGCAATGGATGCGGAGGTATAACAGTTAAGAGTGTTTTACACGATGCTTTGCACAATTGTTATGGCCTTAGAAGCATCATCAGGCTTCGTACACAAGTGACTGCAGCTCACATTAAAGTTCCTTTCAACAGTGATCTGCGTATCTGGAGAATCATTGGCATGCGAGGGAAAAGAATATAATATCCTTAATATGATGTTGTCATGATAAGCAGCGTGGAAAAGCAGGGCAGCTCAGAGATTTACAGAAAAACGTAAAGACTCACAGGTTGGGCTTACACAATAGTGTCAGCAGCAGAAACAGGAGAAGTTGTACCCGTACTAATCACACATTTTTTAACGGAATGAATAGAGTTTGATTGCTGAGAAGGACCCAGAGTAACCATGACACTGCAAATCTGCAAATCAGAAAGATATTATGTGTCAAGTGCAAAGGATTGTTTTTGCAAATGAACTTGAACAATATCATTTACAAATTACAATGGTATTACAATGTTGATATTGACTAACAAGATACAAAAGTACAACAATAAATTTTCATTTTAGCTCTTTGTTTCAGGAATTTGGATGGCAAACTTTAGTTTCTAGATAAATTGGAGGAGCAAATTCAGAGTTTTCGGCATCACAGACCTGGAAAAAGAGAGAATGGAGATAAATTTTAATTCCTGGACAAAGATTACCAAATACTAATGTGCAACATAGACGGAACAATATACTGGAAGTTGCAAACAGTAGAAAGAAGTAAATTGTAAGAGTAAGAGTAATTAACTGCTCAGACAGAAAATGAAGCACCTAGAAATCAGTACATTTGGTACAGGTGATAAACAGAAAGGATAGATAGGTCGATAAAATTGGACCTAGCTCACGCACATATTATACACTAACCTTGTCACAAACATGCTGGCTGAGCGCTACAGGACAAATTGGAAATAGATCACCCATTTCATGCTGAAGATCTTTATCAGGATCAGAAAGAGGTTGACACTGACAATTTTTTCAGTACGGAGTAGCTTATTTCAAATTAGCATTGGGAAGAAAGAAAGTGACCTTGAGCATATCATCATCTTCCATGACATGATGTTTGCTAGTTAAGCTGCAAGATAGGCATCACATCCTGTTGCGACGATAACAACATGCATGCATCCAGGCAAATCAAGACTTAACGAATGAACATGCTTGCTGCAGTACTGCAGACAGGCTGGTGATCTTAATATAGTGACGAATGATGACATGATAGTAGCTAGAAAGACGGGCACATGTTAGAGATCCCTCATCATTTCCACACACACACATGCATAATGACGACATGAAGCTGAAGCTACTTCTGCATTCTTCATTCCTAAACTCTGGCGGATATCTGAACATGCATTTTCGTGCCATATAAATCCTGTCGAAGGCAAAGATACTCTAATCGTGCTGGCAAAATTCCACCACATATTATACCTTCTGTATAATTGCACACAAGATTCCAAACATGATTGCTAAATACATTTTCACCATTTCAGCAGAATGGTGCCACCCATGTACACGTGAAGATTCAGGCTGGGCTGGAGTCTAACAGACAATCTATGAGTTAAATGAGCAGCCAGGGCAACGCTGGAACTAACTAATCCCCTGGAACAAGTTCTACACAAAGTTGAATCGATTTCACCAACTATAAATCAACTGATGGGATTGCAACTTGGTGGTTGAACTATAAAGAAAACTCGTTATATGACTGAATGTAGAAGCATTGTTATCTCCAAAAGAACACCGAGGAAACTATACTGCCCCTCTTCGGTTAGTGTAATTAGGGCCAAGAGAATGATACACAGTACCTTACTTTCACAGAGACAAAGGAAATAACAAATATGTCTTTGGTATGACAAAAATTAAATGCCTGAAGTATATTGACAAGAAAAAAACTCATTTTAGAAAAGAATACAGAACTTTGATTTGAACAATTTCATTAAAGAAAACAGCATTAGAAATAAAGACGTGAAATGAACGCAAACACTCTGAAGGTGATACCTCGTGAAACAACTGCGAAGTTTATAAAGAAAATACCAATCACACGAATCAGAAACTATTCATCTCTGAATGGTTAATCAGTAGCACAGAATTACAAGTACATCAGTACTTACTGTATAGGAAAACTAACTGCAGTACACTGTTAGTTCATGCTTCAGCTTCTGCTACTTTCACAAAAGAAGCGGTCACCAATATCCACCGCAAGAACACGAGCCATTCTTAAAATGATGGAAGCGACTGGGATCCCGCACAATGATCTCATGGTCAACAATCTTTGAGATGTACGTGAACGCACTGTGGCAATCACCGCAAACACGCAAGTTCTTTGTGATCCTTATTGCAGTACCAGGGGAAGTTGTGAGGAGGCCATATGCGAGAGCAAGCTTCTCGCTGTGCTCAACAAGAAGGTTATTTTTCTCCTCATCATCGACATCGTGCAGTGCAAAATCTGTCTCAGGGACATACCCCATTGATTTGACACGATCGATCAATCTCTCCAGAAGAGCATAAATCTGGGGGGATAGCGAATGTGATCTATCTCCAACAAAGAATGATGCAGTTCCTTTCTTACCCTGGACCCAACTACATCCGGGTCTTTTCTTAATCCCTGAGTTCTTCATCAGATTTCTGATTCTGGCTACATCCTTCCAGCGCCTTGCTTTAGCATATACGTTGGAGATGAGTGTGTAAGATCCATCATTCTCTGCATTCATGTCAACTAACTTGCTAAGAGCATATTCAGCAAGTTCCACATTTGAATGTACTCTACAGGCACTAAGTAATGCAACCCAGACTACTGCAGTAGGTTCCATTGGCATGTCCTTAACTATATTCCATGCCTTATCTATTTGCCCGGAGCGGGCCAGCAAGTCAATAGCACAAGCATAATGCTCTGCACAGGCAGCCACACCATAGTCTCTACTCATGCTGTCGAAGTATTCCAGGCCTCGATCGACCATTCCAGAATGGCTGCAAGCATACAGAACAACCAGGAATGATATGTCGTCAGGAACAAAGCCTGCCTTTTGCATCTTCTCAAATATCTCCAGGGCCTCATTACCACGACCATGCATTCCATATCCGGTCATCATTGATGTCCAGGAAATGGCATTCCTTTGAGGCATGCTATCAAATAAGTGCCTAGCTGTATCGACGTCACCACACTTTGAGTACATATCAATAAGACAGTTTGCCACGAAGTATGTAGATGCTTCATATCGATGTTGACGAACCACATAAGCATGAATCTGCTTACCCATACGCAGGGCTGACAGATGTGCACAGGCCATCAAGACGCAGGAAACTGTAAATGCATTCGGGGCAACTGGGTGTGGTTTCGAGATCATCTCTGAGAAAAGCATGAGGGCATCATTTGAGTCCCCATACTGTGCATATCCACCTATCATAACAGTCCAAGTCACCACATTACGTTCCATTCGGGGTATAGAATCAAATATGGAACGTGCAGCTTTGAAAATTCTGCACTTTGAGTACATATCTATCAATGCATTGTGCACCATGAGATCCTCGCCATCACCACCAGAATAATCATCCAAAGATAGAAGACCATTCTTCAAAGAGTAGGCGTGAGTTTCCATACCCTGAGAACATGCTCCCAAGGAAGCACAAGCAGACAACAAAGAGATCATTGTAACAGAATTTGGCTCTGACCCAGAAAACACCATTTGTCGGAAAATGTTGAGTGCCTCTCGGCTGCATCCTCTCTGAGCATACCCGGCAATCACAGCAGTCCAGGTCACCACGTCTAATGAGATATTTTCCTTGAACATATTCTTGAAAATCTCAAAGGCTGCCTCAAAGTTCCCACGTTGGGAATACCCGGTCACCATCGCATTCCAAGTGACAACATCTTTGAATTCCATCATATTGAAAACCTTTACTGCATCCTTCATCAAACCACATTTTGCATAAGTATCAACCAGAGAATTGCCTACAAAAGCATCTGGAAATGTACCATGCCGAATGGCATGGCTGTGAATTTCTCTAGTTTGAGGCAGTGCCTTTAGGGAAGCACATGCAGGAAGAATGCTCACAATGCTAATGATGTCAGACCTGTCATTTGTTGCCTTCTCGTGGACAATCATTGCCATTTTCGAGAACATATTCAACGCAGTCCATGGTTTATTATGTTTAACATGGGCCGCAACAATTGAATTCCATGAGATAACATCATCAATTCCCTTCTGAGTTATCTCCTCAAACACCAGACTGGCCTCCTCTAGTGAACCACAGCGGGCATACATCGCCACCACTGCATTGCATATAAAGACGTTTGACTCAAAGCCATTGCGACATATAATTCCATGGATTGTGATACCACACCGGTATGAAGGTAGCTCTCCACAGGCTTTTAACATATGCGGCAGAGTAAAATGGTCTGGCCTAGTTCCAGCACGCAGCATGCGGCAAGATATTGCGATTGCATGGTCAAGGTGGCCCTCTTTGATTTGTTCTCGGATAAGTAGATTCCACCAGACAGTCGGTGATGGTATAACATGCTCTAACGCCAAGAGAGCTTCATTCGTAGAACCACAAGCAAGATAAGCAGCTACAACACCGGTACCCAAAGATCTTGGTGATACAAATGGTTGAGATGGCACCGGTGGAAATGAGACTGCCAACAGTGATGCTGGATAAGAGAGAAGACCCAAAGCAATTAGCTGCTGGTGAACTTGATGAACTGCATTCACAGACCTGCATTCCTTTAACAGGGCAGCAAAATGAATAGGAGAAACATCTCGCGCAAAGCATGCCGCAGTTGCAACAGAGATGAAGCGTACTCCAATCGGTGTTGTGACTCTTGGCAAGTTGAAAATCATAATATTATGCAGACTAATTCCTCGGAGCAGTCATTGCATCACTGTACAATGAAAAGGAACAAGATGAGAAGAAGGTATCATGCACATAGTTTTTCAATTAATACAAAATGATCTAAGCAACCATGGCACTCTCCAATATAGCCCCCAGGCCCTCTCTCAATCCCATATAAAAGCAACTAAGAATGATACTAAAATAATCTGAAGCGAAAATCAGCAACAATTACGAATTTACACCTTAACTGTAGATAATCCAATTAAAAATTCAAGATTAAAGACACAAACATCTCGCATATGACACACGGGCATGGCAAGCGATCAGGGAAGAGGCAAGCAAACACAAAATTACCAGCAGGAAGCGAGGAAATCACTGAATCACGCGCACGCCGCCGCTTACAGTGCTCGAGTTTCGCTCGTCTCCACCTATCCCGCCGCTTCTATGATTCGAGGTTCGAGAGAGCGGACGAGCGTGTTATTCGGTCCCTGCCCTCCTCGTCCTTTGGCTGTGGAAGCGGCGCCCGCCTCGTCCCTTGGCGGTGGCAGCGGCGACTCAGAGAGGGAACGGCCGAGCGAAGCTTTGGTGGTCAACGGTCGAGGTTCGAGAGGAGGCGCAGCGACGCCGAGGCCGAGAGACGGCAACCGAGAAGGAATGAGAAGGTACTGCGTTTGGAGTTGGCGACTAGCCGGAGTGCCACCAGCGCGTGCGGCGCCGTGCTAGGGATGGAGGAGGCTGAGCAGAAAGAAGCAGAGGAGCGCGCTGGAGCGACCGGGCGTGGACGCGTCCAGCAACTGGTTTGCGCCGGTCGGGCCGTATACGGTGCCGACGCCAACGTGCTGCTGCGAGGTGGGCTGGCCCAACAGGCCAACAATGAAAGATTTTTTTATTGAGAACCAACATGTAGTTGTATGGTCAGGAGTGTGAGTTTAAACCTCACATTTTATTTCTCGAGTGTTTTTTAGTGAGAGGCGACGTTTTCATTGACAGCTACGTATCTGTGGTGACTTTGTTAATCTCAAGACCCGCTGAATCAGTCTCTTAGTCTCAGTCTTTCGGAGGTGTTCATAGGATGTGTGTATGTCAGGTGAATGTATGTAGGTATTGTGAGTATCTATGTTTGTACTAGGTTCGCAAAAATAATGAATTTTCATTACTTTTCATATTTTTTCTTTTTATTTTTACTGTTTATTTTTTCACATCGAAGGCAGGATATATTGTTGGAGAAGATCAGAAGAACACAAATTTCTTGCACATTAATAGCAATTCTAGACCCGATTTGTTTTGTGCTCTTAAGAGCATCTCCATTGATGGTTCCAATAAGACGCCCACGTGATTTGAGCCTCACATCGGCACGCTCAATAGGTAGCCACTTGTTTTCCAGACCCAAAAGAACCACCGGCAACCCAATCTAGCTTTGACCCAGAGGGAGCGGCAAGGGAGCATCGGCACATCCCGCCATGTCAGACGCGACGAGCTGGTCCCAGTTGGTAGCTAGGCGGCCTGTGTTCAGCGGCGACCAGCGGACTTAAATGGCTAGGAATCTGCGGCACCGACTTGTACCATTTCCACCGACACATGCCGGCGCAGCTCCCAATGCTGGAGTAATGCCACTCCAGCGGCTCCGCCTGACGACCGACAATAAAACCCCAACGCACATCGCCCACATCACCTCCTCACATTCTCCTCCCCACCACCTCACTGACAAATGGCGCACAACGACGATGCTAGTCCTCCCGCAAGGGCAAGGATGTGGTCGTGGAGAACCGCGGGGCGCAACCTTAACATGGAGGATGCAGCGGTGTTGTACCAGAACAACCTCCTAGTTTCGTCGGACTACCGTCTGCCGCATGGATGGAACCTCTCCACCATCGGCTGGGCCGTCTTCCCATCCCCGAGGGCTACGCACTGCTAGCCTTAATCAACAAGCACCACACGGTGCTAACGTTGGCCCAACAGTCGAAGGAGGGGTGGACATTAGGCGACCTGACACTCTAGCTACCGATGTTCCAGGAGGAATGGGAGGCGGAGCTCGCCCACCTCTTTGCCCCTACTCCGGCCGGTTCAACAACATGGGGTGGCATGCATGGTGGCACGAGTGCGACATCGACGAGACGCTGCACAAATACGTCTACCGCCCACTGCCTTCATGTCGTGTTCCACGCACGTATCTCTTCTCCGCGACGCCCACAACCTCGCCACCGTGCTCGCTATCATGCACGTTGCTATGCTCGGCGCCGTATCCACCTCCTCACCGTGATGGTGGCATCGTCATTCATGAACCAGGTTCGAACGGGGAAGGGGGAGGAAAGGCATCACTACTTCCCCTGAAGTCAAAGAAGAAGCCATCGCCACTACGTGGCCACCCGTCCCTCCAGTGCTCGAAGCAGGATAAGTCGTTCTTGCTGTTGTGTGGCCGCCTTTCTTTGGCAACCAAAGAAGGAGTCCCGCTTGCTGTTGCTTATTGTTGCTATGAAAACGGCAGTGCCTGAGGAGGCTGATAGAATGCGGGACAGAGCAGGAAGACTGCGATGGTGCCCGCAGGTGGGATTGGGCTTGCCAGTGCGCGGGACACAAGAAGTACCTCGGTTCAGGGCCCTCGTGGTGAGGTAACACCCCTACTCCTGCCGATCTGACTATCTGAATGAACACCAAGAACTACAATCTCTCCTTGAGTTGTATATGTGATTTCTATTTAACTAAGACCAACCCCTAGCTATTTGTATGTATATCTATCTATGTGCTCGTGAGAGAGTGAGCTAGTAGTTAATGGGGGTGAGATAGCTAGCGATCAATGGGTGTGGGAATCAATCCTCCTCCTGCCTGTGAGCCTCCCTTGGTTATTTATAGAGTATGCGATGGGACAAAGGCGGGCCCACATGTCTACCTACACTATACAACATTGAAGGGTTTCACAGCATAGTAAATCAAAAAAATTCTACGGATGCGAACGGGAAAGCCAAGATCTAATCTAGGAGATGCAAACAACGAGAGAGATTAGATGAGATCTTCATACCCTTGAAGATTCGCACAGCGGAACGTTCGTCGGAACGTGGGTGATGTAGTCGTACTCGCTTCTTCTCCTCGCGATCCGATCCGATCTAGCACCGCAAGTGGCGATGCCTCCGGGAGATGCACACGTGCAGCACCTCGACGTCTCCTCCTTCCTTGGTCCAGCAAGTATGGTGGAGAGACGGATTAGATCTACAACGCGACGGCGCGGTGCAAGTGGTGGAGAGTTTCTGCAGCAGGGCTTCGCCTACACGCAGTCGGGAGGGAGAGAGAGAGGAGGGCAGCAGGGCGGCTAGGCTTGAGGGGAAGGTGTGGGGGGGTGGTGCGCCCCCAGCCCTCTTTATATAGAGGGGTGGGCGCCAACCCTAGCCCCTCCCCCAAGCCTAGGCCGGCGGCCAAGGAGGGAAGAGTGGGGGGCAAGTTCCCCCCCCCCTCCTTCTAGAAGCTCCAATTAGGGTTTCCCCTTGTTTGGCCGGCTGGGCCCTATGGGGCCTTGTGCCCCTGGCCCAATGCGGCCAGGGCACTCCCTCATAGGCCCATGCCCCCTCCCGGCAGGTGGGGCCACGTTGGTCCCCTTCCGGAAGGTTCTAGAAGCTTTCGGTACAATACCGATTAACCAGAAACAATTCCGAACTCCAAAAACTGCATTGCCTTATATGAATCTTATTCTCCGGACCATTCCAGAACCTCTCGTGATGTCCCGGATCACATCCGAGACTCCGAACAAAAACTCATAAACCAATTATCCAATCTATCCTAGCGTCGAGACACGTTAAGTGTGTGACCCTTCGGGTTCGAGAACATGCAGACATGATCTTCTATCAATAATCAGTAGCGGGGTCTGGAAACCCATATTGACTCCCACACATTCATCGATGATCATATCGGATGAACCACGATGCCAGGATTCAATCAGTCCCATATATATTCCCTTCGTCTCGCGATATTTTACTTGCCCGAGATTTGATCGTCCGTACCGTCATACCTTGTTCAATCTCGTTCACAGCAAGTACTTTACTCGTTCCGTAATCCGATATCACTTTGTGATTAACTCCTTAACCACATTCTTGCAAGCGGTGTTGATATCGATTACCGAGTGGGCCCGAAGTATATCTCTCCGACTTGGGAGGGACAAATCCCATCTCGATACATACAACCCAATAGGTACTTTCCGATCACCTGAGAGACACCTTTATGATCACCCTCTCATAGGATGACGTTTGATGACCTCAAAGCTTTCTTCCGATACCAGGGAGTTGTATTATCTCATGGTCTAAGGAATACAATATTTGACATAAGAAAAGCTTCGCAAAGATGAACACGATGACACGATCTAATTGCTCTGCTTAGTTTGGGTCTATCCATCATATCATTCTCCCAATGATATGATCTCATTATCAATCTACAACTCATGTCTATGGTTAGGAAACCTTAACCATCATTAATCAATGAGCTAGTCCATAGAGGCATACTAGGGACACGGTGTTGTTCACAAACCACACAAGTATTAAAGTTTCCGCTTAATACAATTCTAGCATGGAATATAAACTTTATCATGAACAAGAATTATAATAATAACATCTTTATTATTGCCTCTAGGGCATAATTCTAACAAACATGTCATCTGATAAAGTGCTACAGGTACAGTGCATAGTTTCATGTATAGTGCAGACTATTTCCTACGTGGTGGCAGCAGTATGGCTCCAGTGTCTTCTTGTCACATCCTTGCTTTCATTCTCGTTGTTTATACGTATGGAATCCAATGCTGCTAGATGGTGCTGATCAATTGAGTCGGATGCAGAAGTAGTGGCAGCGATCGGGAGCAGCAGAACCGACCTAGGAAGAGTCGATCGACTGGCTGAGGAATCTGTCTTGGGGTGCGATCGATCTGGAGTTGAGTGGTGGTGGTGTTCGGTCCGACTAGGAGAAGCAAGGCGGCCCGGGGCGAGCGGCAGGCCCAACCGGGGTGGGACGCTGGTGGGGAGGAGAATCAGCCGGGTGAAACGCCAGCCGACCCAGTCGGGCAAGGGACCCTGTGGCCCAGCCGGGAGGTGCACTAGCGAGGAGCGGTGGCCCAGTTGGTGCGCGCAGAGGATGGCCCAGTTACGGTGGGGGCGAGCCGGCCCAGGCGAGGAGCCATCCCATGCGGGGCTTGGCCCACCCGAGAAGTAGATGTGGTGGTGGGCCGGCTGGTAGGCTCTAGTCGGCCTAGGTTACATCTGATACAGTTTCTTTTTTTATTTTGTCTTTTTTGATCGTCTTGGAGTGCTTTTTGTGGTACCCGGGGACAATTCCCCCGACACTAGCCCCCGAGCGCGCGCTGATTTCACCCAGAGGGGGAAATTTACAAGGTCTCCATAAAACTTGAAATGGTTGTTGTAGATAAAGTCAATATGAATGGCGTCCGGCTGGACATCACTAGCCCGTAAATCAATACAACTCCGGCAGGGCACATGAGCGCACCCGCTGGGTGTAGCCCCCCGAGATTCGGAGTAGATGACGAAGACAGGTGCTTCAATTATTTCTATATTACCTTTTTTAACGCCTTGAACTTGCTATTCGGCTGAACACCTTCATATGGACAGTAGCACTTGATTACACCGCAGGCGCGCGAGCACACCCGCTGGGTGTAGCCCTTGAGATTCGAAGTAGCTGACGAAGTCCATGCAAAACAAACACATAGAAATGAATTTGTTATCAGTAAATTAACATATAGAACACATGTTGTCAACATGATAACGGTTTTACTTGCTAAAAAAACTAGCTCGTGATTTCTGAATACTTAGTCACTTGTTCGTGTGCTCTGTTGTTTACGCTGTGTCTTTGCCGGGAAGCCAGGTTGCAGTATGGAGCCGGAATCGAAGGGGAAGCTGACAATACATTGCACACGATATTAGGGGCTTAGCAGCCGGAAAATATAAACTAGGCACTTGGTCGGAACGCCCAATCTGTCGCATCTTTCGCTATTTTTCGTGTGGGGTGCCTCAGGCTTTTGCTCTTGCTAGCCGGACAGCCAGGTTGCTGTCTGTAGCTGAGACGAAGAGTGGGACTTTGACAACAGCGCACCATACTAAGCCGGTTTACATAATTAATAGGTCAGGCCAACCTGCGAGCACCCGCGTAGGGGTTGCCAGAGGCAGAAAACTAAAAGCAGGAAACATGTCAACATCTAGTGAGCAGCCCCCGAGGGTCACTCGAGGTCGGAAAAACACTCATGTTGCTGCAACCGACGCAGTGGGGTCGAAGACGTGATTTTGCAAACGCTAAAGTGGTCGAAGAGGCGTTCCAGCTGGATGGCCTGGCTCCAGCCGGCCAGGCAACCAAACGTGGTAGGGAGGATTCGGTCCCCAGCCGGCCAGACAACCAAACGCGCAGGGATGCACCAAGACGGCCTGTCCCAGCCAGATCTGGGTCCAGCCGGCCAACCAGGAACCAAATGGGGCGAAGTCATGCCCAGTCGGCCTGGCCCGGTCAGAGCGGAAGCGAGATGGACGAATCAAGCAAGCAAGCGGGGCGTCAGTCAGACTGGACCCTATCCTGACATGCCTAGTAGAGATGACAAACCAAACGACTGAACAAACAAACCCGGATCTGAATTTTTCTTTCTCTCTTTTTATTTCCCTTTTCTCCTTCTTTTTTCTAGTCGGATTCTTTCTCAGCCGAAGTCTCCTTTTCTCCCTTTTTAAGCCGTGTGCTTTCTCATCCGGCCTTTTCTCCTTTCTTTTGTTTTTCTTTTATTTTTTCCTTACTCCTTTTTCTAACTTGCTGACTTTCTCCTCTCCTTTTCTTTTTTCTCTTTCTCCTTTTCCCAACCGGCCCGGCTCCCTCTTCAGCCATCCTATGGAGGGCAGCGCGCGGGAGGCAGAAGTTGGCCATGGAGGTGGATGCATGCGGACGCTGTGCCGGCAGGCATGGGTCCAAGCAGAGGCGGATGTAAGGGGATGCGAAGCTCGTGTGGGCTAGCATGGCACGGGCGCAGCAGGGCAGCTGGTAGGATTAGCGAGCTGGATGGAGCAGCGCACGCACCACGCAGTACGTAGGAAAGAAGATCCATGTGGATGACATTGCATGTAATTTGTAGCTGGAAGGCGCATGCATGTAGGTATATATATAGTATTTATACTAGAGTGTGTATCTATCTGGTCAGCATGTACGCATGTGTTTGGTAGGGATCGGTTTGGCTATGTGTTTGTGTGTCAGCTTGCGTGAGTGCATGTATGTGGGCCGTGGGCAGAACTACGGGGCGCGCGCGGAGGCACAGAGCCGCAGGTGGACGAGCGGCGTGCGGGCACGGGAGGCCGGCGTGCATGTGCACGCACGGACACGTGCGAGCAAACACACATGAGCTCAAGCGCGATGATGAACTGGTCGAAGGCGAGGCTGATGCGTGTGAGCCGGAGGCAGAGACGCGGCATCAGGGATGAGCTCGCAGGAGAGTGGGCGCGCGAGGCCACGGCGCGCATGCACATGGGAGCCTACTCCAGTCAGAAGACGTACATACTGGGGCACACGTGTGCAGCCGAGCCGCAGAGATCGAGGACGAGCACGAAGGCGCAAACGGCGTCTGCGAGGGCGATTACGGCGCAGCGAGCCTCCTGGCAACTCGCCAAGACGAAGGCGATGACGGCGTGGCGGCGACGATGAGCCCTCAGGAAACTTGACGGAGCAAAGACGATGGCGACACAGAGTCAGCGACGAGCCCCCAAGAACTTGGCGAGGCGAGGGTGAAGACGGTGTGGAGGCCGCCGAGCCTCCGAGAAACTTGACGATGCGGAGTCAGTGAGGATGGCACGGCGGATACGACAAGCCCTCGGGGCGACTTTTGAAGCCGAGTCGGTGACGACGATGAATAAAATCGGTCCCGTACGGAACAAGACTCCAGTCGTATCCATTTGGCACCATGGTGGGTGTCAACTATCATTGCTATGGGAACAATAGTGTCTAAGGAGGCTAGATAGAATACGGGAACGAGCAGGAAGGGGCGACTTTTGAAGCCGAGTTGGTGACGACGATGAAGAAAATCGGTCCCATACGGAACAAGACTCCGGTCGTATCCATTTGGCACCATGGTGGGTGTCAACTATCATTGCTATGGGAACAATAGTGTCTAAGGAGGCTGGATAGAATACGGGAACGAGCAGGAAGACTACGATAGTGTCCATAGGTGGGATTCGGAACAAGCCCGTGCGTGGGACATAGGAAGTGCCTAAGTTCAGGGTCCTCATGGCGAGGTAACACCTCTACTCCTGCCGATCTGACTATCTGAATGAACACCAAGAACCACAATCACTCCTCGAGCTTTATGAGTGCTCTCTATCTAACTGATACCAACCCCTAGCTATTTTTATGTGTATCTATGTGTGTGCTCGTGAGAGAGTGAGCTAGCAGTGAATGGGAGTGAGATAGCTAGCGATCGATGGGTGTGGGAATAAATCCTCCTCCTGCCTGTGAGCCTCTCTTGGTTATTTATAGAGTATGTCATGGGACAAAGGCGGGTCCACAAGCCTAACTATACTATACAACATGCCATCTGATAAAGTGCTATAGGTATATTGCATAGTGTCATGTACAATGCACACTATTCCCTACGTGGTGGCAACACTATGGCAGTGTATTCTCGTCATGTTCTTACTTGCCTTCTCGCTGTTTGTACGTCTGTAATCCAATGCTGCTAGCTAGTGCTGATCGATTGAGTCGGATGAAGCAACAGTGGCAACGATCTAGAGGAGTAGAACCATCCTAGGGAGAGTCGATCGCCTGGCTGAGAAATCCAGCCTATGGAGTGATCGATATGGAGCTGAGTGGTGGTGGCATTTGGTCTGACTGGGAGAAGCAAGGCGGCCTGGGGTGAGTAGCAGGCCCAACTGGGGCGGGGCGCTGGTGGGGAGGAGGCCCATCCAGGCGGAACGCCAGCTGGTCTAGCTGGGCAAGGGAACCCATGGCCCAGCCGGGAGGGCCCACTGGCGAGGAGCGTCGGTCGAGCCGGGGCGCGCGAAGGATGGCCTAGTCAGGGTAGGGGAGAGCCGGCCCAAGCGGGAGCCAGGCGGGGAGCCAGCCCATGCGAGGCTTGGCCCACCCAGGAAGTAGAGGTGGCACGGTGGTGGGCCGGCTAGTAGGCTTCAGCCGACCCAGGTTGTGTCTAATGCAGTTTATTTTTATCTTTTCCTTTTTTGACCATCTTGGAGTGCTTTTGGGGGTACCTGGGGACAATCCCCCGACACTAGCCCCCGAGCGCGCGCTGATTTCACCCGGAGAGAAAAATCGCACGGGCTCCACAAAACTTGAAATGGTCGTTTAGATGAAGTCGATATGAATGGCGCCCAGCCGGACAGCTTTAGCCTAGGAAACAATACAACTCCGGCAGGGGCATGCGAGCGCACATGCTAGGTGTAGGCCAGGAGATTCGGAGTAGCTGAAGGAGACAGGTGCTTCGAATCTTTTCAATCTTACCTTTTTTCAATGCCTTGAACTTGCTATCCGGCTGAACACCTTTAGCCGGACAGGAGCACTTGATTACACCACGGGCGTGCGAGCGCACCCGGTGGATGTAGCCCCCGAGATTCGAAGTAGCTGACGAATTCAGGTGCTTTGAATCTTATCTTGTTCTCTACTCGGCATAGTCCGTGCAACACAAACACATAGAAACGAATTTGTTGTCAGTACATTGACATACGAAACACATGCTGTCAACCGGATAACGGTTTTACTTAAAAAAACTAGCTTGTGATTTTCTGAACACTTAGTCACTTCCCTACGTGCTCTACTGTTTATGATGTGTTTTTATTGGGCATCTAGGTTATGGTCTGAAGCCGGAACCGAAGGAGAAACTAACAATACATTCCGCATGGAACTAGGGTGTAACAACCCTAGTTTTATTAAATAGTAATTAGGAATTGATTGTGCATTCATGAGCATCATTTTATTAAATTGCATGCAATAAAATAATCACAAAACCCTAACCCTAGCTTTCCCTCTCTATTTGAAACACATTCAAAATGGTTTCGAATTTTGAAATCACAAAAAGTGTGGAGCCAAATTGTTACAAGGGCCCCTCAAGTATTTTTGAAATGTTTGCAAACCTCTTGTATTTTGAAAATGTTCAAAAACACATTACAAAATGAAAATACAAAGAGAAAAGAGAAAATAGAAAAAGAAAATGGTTTCAGAAATAAAAACTGCTTCCTAAACCTAAGTGGGCCAGCCTATCTTCTCTCCCTCTCCTACCAGCCGCTCAGCGTACAACTCTGCGGCCCAGGAGCAGCCTGTAGCTGGCCCAGGCCCAACTTACCGTTTCATTCGATCTATCGTCATCGTCCACCTCGCGTCGCCCCCGAAGCACCTGCGTGTCGCTGTCCGCCGCGTCGCCGGCGTCAAGACCCTCGTCGCCGTCGTTCTCCGTCTACAAGTACCGCTCCTTCGCCAAGAAGAACCCTAGCCGTGCCCAGTTTCGCCTCTCTCCCCTCCCAGCGCTCTCTCTCTTGTTCTCCGCGGCGCGCCCAAAACCTAGATCGCCGGCAACCACCGTGTCCCGCCGTTACCGACCTCCCCATGCCTAGCTGAGACCACCATCGAGACCGCCATGCTCGACTCCCTCATCTACCTGACTCGCGTGAGCCAGCACGCCCCAGAAGCCCCAATCTACACGTCCTCCCCGATCTCCGGTCACCACCGCCACCATCGATTCCGGCCACCTCGCGCCTCGCCGTCGCCTCCGTTCACTTCCTGGTGAGCTCCTGGTCGTCATGGACCTCTCCACTCGCCCCCTCTTGCTCTCTATCGTCGGCACCGCAACCACCTGCATGCCCCGCCGCCGTTCGTCATCGTCGGTGCCTCTCCGGTGACCATTCCGAGGTGGCGCCGCCGCTATTAGGTTTGCCCTGCTCTGCTCGTTCGAACTAGGTACTCCCTGTAGCCCAGTTTGCCGTCCTCCGCCGTCCCTGGTCGTCGTCGATGTGCTTGCCGGCGAGCCCATGTGGTGCCACCGTGGCGTCGATGTGGCGCCCGCGAGGCAGTGACGTGGGCGCTGACTAAGTCATGCCCACGTGGCTAGTTGACGAGCCCCGACCCCACATTGTTGGAATTATGCCCTAGAGGCAATAATAAAGATGTTATTATTATAATTCTTGTTCATGATAATGTTTATATTCCATGCTAGAATTGTATTAAGTGGAAACTTTAATACTTGTGTGGTTTGTGAACAACACCGTGTCCCTAGTACGCCTCTATGGACTAGCTCATTGATCAATGATGGTTAAGGTTTCCTAACCATAGACATGAGTTGTCAATTGATAATGAGATCATATCATTGGGAGAATGATATGGTGGACAGACCCAAACTAAGCGAAGCAATTAGATCGTGTCATCGTGTTCGTCTTTGCGAAGCTTTTCTTATGTCAAATATTGTATTCCTTAGACCATGAGATAATACAACTCCCTGGTATCGGAAGAAAGCTTTGAGGTCATCAAACGTCATCCTATGAGAGGGTGATCATAAAGGTGTCTCTCAGGTGATCGGAAAGTATCTGTTGGGTTGTATGTATCGAGATGGGATTTGTCCCTCCCAAGTCGGAGAGATATACTTCGGGCCCACTCGGTAATCGATATCAACACCGCTTGCAAGCATGTGGTTAAGGAGTTAATCACAAAGTGATATCGGATTACGGAACGAGTAAAGTACTTGCTGTGAACGAGATTGAACTAGGTATGACGGTACCGACGATCAAATCTCGGGCAAGTAAAATATCGCGAGACGAAGGGAATATATATATGGGATTGATTGAATCCTGGCATCGTGGTTCATCTGATATGATCATTGATGAATGTGTGGGAGTCAATATGGGTTTCCAGACCCCGCTGTTGATTATTGATAGAAGATCATGTCTGCATATTCTCGAACCCGCAGGGTCACACACTTAACGTGTCTCGGCGCTAGGATAGATTGGATAATTGGTTTATGAGTTTTTGTTCGGAGTCTCGGATGGGATCCAGGACATCACGAGAGGTTCCGGAGTGGTCCGGAGAATAAGATTCATATAAGGCAGTGCAGTTTTTGGAGTTCGGAATTGTTCCGGATTAATCGGTATTGTACCGGAAGCTTCTAGAACCTTCCGGAAGGGGACCAACATGGCCACACCTTCCGGGAGGGTGCATGGGCCTATGAGGGAGTGCCCTGGCCGCATTGGGCCAGGGGCACAAGGCCCCATAGGGCCCAGCCGCCCAAGAGGGTTTAAACTCGAGATAGAGTTTCTAGAAGGGGGGGGGGGTTTCCTTGCCCCCCACTCCTCCTCCTTTGGGGCCGCCGGTTTGGACTTGGGGGAGGGGCTAGGGCTGCGCCCCCCCTCTATATAAAGAGGGGTGGGGGCGCACCAACCCCCCACACCTTCCCCTCCAACCCTAGCCGCCCTGCTGCCCTCCTCTCTCCCTCCCGACTGCTTGTAGGCGAAGCCCTGCTGCAAAAATTCTCCACCAATTGCACCGCGCCGTCGCGTTGTAGATCCAACCCATCTCTCCACCATACTTGCTGGACCAAGGAAGGAGGAGACATCGAGGTGCTGCACGTGTGCATCTCACGGAGGCACCGCCACTTGTGGTGCTAGATCGGATCGGATCGCGAGGAGGAGAAGCGAGTACGACTACATCACCCACCTTCCGACGAACGTTCCGCTGTGCGAGTCTTCAAGGGTATGAAGATCTAATCCAATCTCTCTCGTTGTTTGCATCTCCTAGATTAGATCTTGGCTTTCCCTCTGTTCGCATCCGTAGAAAATTTTGATTTACTATGCCGCAAAACCCTTCAGTGGTATCAGAGCTAGATCTATGCGTAGATGTGTTTCACGAGTAGAACGCAACATGGTTGTTGCGGGCGTTGATGTTTTCTGTTCCAGCCTCTTGTTTGTGTTCTTCTTATGACGCGGGATAGTGAGATTGAAGCGGTCCAGGCCAACCTTACGCGACGTCGTTCGCGAGACTGGCTCCGCACTTGACGTGTGGCTTGTTCCACACATGCGGCTGGTGGATGTCAGTTTCTCTCACTATAGTTGTCATGGGATTAACACCGGAGTTTGGCAACCATAATATCACCGTTGTGTCTTTCCGTAGGTAAGAATCGTTCTTAGCATCTACTCCCATAATCCACGTAAAACATGCAACAACAAAGTAGAGGCGTCTAACTTGTTTTTGCAGGGAGTGTTTTCTGTGATATGGTATGGCCCAAGATGTGATGTGTATAATGTATGCGATGATCATGTTTTGTAATGTTTCTCGACTTACATGTCGATGAGTACACAACCGGCAGGAGCCACATGGTTGTCTTTATAATTGTGTATGACCTGTGTGTCAACTTCTTATACGCCATGTAATAGTTTCACTTGATCGCTAAGTAGTTAGCAATAGTTGTAGTTGATATTCGTGGTGGAGGCAATCATGGTGGAGTGATGGAGATCATGCCGGCACGCACAAGATGGAGATCATTGCGCGAAGATTGGCTATACCATGTCACATTAAAGTTATATGCATGTGATGTTTATCCTTTTATGTATCTTATCATGCTTAGATCGCGACGGTAGCATTATAAGATGATTCCTCACTTAAAGATCAAGATAAAAACTGTGTTCTCCCCAAGTATGCACCGTTGCGAAAGTTCGTCGTGTCCAAGCATCACGTGATGATCGGGTGCTATAGACTCTACGCTCACATACAACGGGTGCAAGCCAGGTTTGCACACGCGGAAATACTTGGGTCTAACTTGACGAGCCTAGCATGTACAGACATGGCCTCGGAACACATGAACCGAAAGGTTAAGCATGAGTCATATGAATGATATGATCGACACTTTATTGTCCACCATTGAAACCACATCTCTTCTCGTGAAGATCGGATTAGGTGTGGTGAATTTGGATCGTGTTCACTAAACAACTTGAGGGATGTTGAATTTAGTGGGAGTTCATCTAGTAATTTGATTAAAAGTTGAACTAGTTATCATGAACATAGTCTAATTTGTACTTGCAAATATTGTAGATCACATGGCTAAGTCCAACTTCAACTTCAACGTTTTTGCTGAGAAAGAAAAGCTTAAGAACAATGGGTCTAACTTCACCAATTGGTTCCGCAATCTGAGAATCATTCTCTCTGGCGGTCAAAAGGACTATGTCCTTGGGAAAGCGTTAGGTGACCCCCCTGCTGCAACTGCGCCGGCTGATGAGAAAGCTGTCTATCAGTCACGCAAAGATGATTATGGTGTGATTAAGAGCACCATGTTGTTTGCTATGGAACCGGAACTTCAAAATCATTTTGAAGACTATCCCGGGCCCTTTGAGATTCTCGAAGAGCTGAAAACCATGTTTCAGACTCAGGCCCGTTCTGAGAGATATGAGATCTCTGAGAAGTTCTTTAACTGCAAGATGGAGGAAGGGAGTTCCGTTAGTGAGCACGCCATTAAGATGACGGGCTACACTCAACGGCTTGAGCAACTGGAATGCACGATTCCAGAGGAGCTCAAGATTGACAGGGTTCTGCAATCACTCCCTCCCAGCTACAAAAGTTTTGTAGTGACTCACAATCAGATTAGTTCCACTGATACGATCACCGAGCTCTTCACAAAGCTGAAGGCCGCGGAAGTGGACATCAAAAAGGATAATCATGTGTTGATGGTCAACAATCCCACCTTTAAGAAAGGTAAGGGAGCAAAGAAGCCCTTCAAGAAGGGGGCGGCAAGCGCACTGCCCCTGCTGAGAAGAAGCTCAAGTCTGGTCCTAAGCCGGACACTGAGTGCTTCTATTGCAAGGACAAGGGTCACTGGAAGCGCAACTGTCCGAAGTACTTAGCGGACAAGAAGGCTGGCACCATCAAAGGTATATTTGATATACATGTTATTGATGTTTTCCTTACTAGCCCTCGTTGTAGTGCCTGGGTATTTGATACCGGTTCAGTTGCTAATATTTGTAACTCGAAACAAGAGCTACGGAATAGACGGCGGCTTGCGAGGGATGAGGTGACGATGCGCGTTGGCAACAGATCAAGAGTTGATGTGATGGTCGTCGGCACGCTCTCCTTAGTTTTACCTTCGGGATTAGTTTTAAACCTTAATAAATATTATTATGTGCCTGCGTTGAGCATGAACATTATTTCCGGATCTTGTTTATTGCAAGACAGTTATTCATTTAAATCGGAGAATAATGGTTGTTCTATTTATATGAGTAACATCTTTTATGGTCATGCACCTATTGTGAATGGTTTATTTCTTCTAAATCTCGAAAGGGGTGAAACACACATCCATAACATTGAGGCTAAGAGATGCAAAGTAGATAGTGATAATACTACTTATTTGTGGCACTGTCGTCTAGGTCATATTGGTGTAAAGCGCATGAAGAAACTCCATTCTGATGGACTTTTGGAGTCTCTTGATTTTGAATCATTTGACACATGCGAACCATGCCTCATGGGCAAGATGATCAAAACCCCATTCTCCGGTGTGATGGAGCGAGCAACGGACTTGTTGGAAATCATACATACCGATGTATGCGGACCGATGAGTGTTTCGACGCGCGGTGGATATCGCTATTTTCTCACTTTTACCGATGACTTAAGTAGATATGGGTATATCTATTTAATGAAACATAAATCTAAAACATTTGAAAAGTTCAAGGAATTTCAGAATGAAGTGGAGAACCATCGTAACAGAAAGATTAAATTTCTACGATCCGATCGTGGAGGTGAATATTTGAGTTATGATTTTCTCACGCATCTTAAAGCAAGTGGAATCGTTTCACAACTCACGCCACCCGGAACACCACAGCGCAATGGTGTGTCTGAACGCCGGAATTGAACCCTATTAGATATGGTCCGATCAATGATGTCTCTTACTGATTTGCCGTTATCATTTTGGGGTTATGCATTAGAAACCGCTGCATTCACTTTAAATAGGGCTCCATCTAAATCCATCCTTGCTTGAGCATTGCATCGATGCCATGTGTTGATTGTTTCCTTCCTTTCCGGTGTTTGGTTCTTCTCCGGTAGAATACGATATTGGAATCGAGATTGAATCCAAGACCGAAGATCGAGATCAATACCATAGAAGGTCATCTACGAACAATGCCAACAAGATGAACCCTGGAGAGATATATCCTTGTGGTTGTCGAACAAGTCAAGATGATGGATACGAAGATATTTATTGGGTATCAATATGCAAAGGCAAGCGAAACCCCACACATGATATGATCCTATGCTTTCAAGCATTTTAAATTCGTGCCATGTGCATACGATTCCAAAGTCTTTTATCGATACATAGAGTAATCCTATCTGATGCATGATCCCTTTGAAACTATAATCCCCGATCCACTGCTCCTAGCATAACTATGGTTTGGCTTTGTGAGCGCTGCTAGAGCTACTTTATCTGTTGTGCTTAGCCATGCTTTAGTAGTTCTACCGATTCACCTGGCTGATGGTTCCGAGCTTCGAATGAACCTAGTTGGACAGGAGAACGTGGTATGACAGGTGATGTGAGTTAAACATGCTAAGGCTTGTATGGGAGGCCACGCGGGTTGTGATTTTTGCAGTCACATACTTGCCACCCTTAGGACCCGAGGTTCTTGCCTCTTGAACCAAGACGAGCGTACAGCCACATGGGGGTCTATGGGGACCCCCTAGACCCCAACTTGCCTAGTCTGATCCATGAGTCCATAGTTTGAAGATTTATTCGGCACCGGCATGGAAAAAGGTTTTGGAAAATGGTGCAAGCATATAGGACGTGGCCGGGTGAAGGATGCTCGGCATTGAACTGGATCCCGGTACACAGAGTCGAGGACCGCCTGGGAGTATGGCCAACTACCGCAGCCGGGAGCCCTTCTAGTGACTCATGGATTAGGCAAAAGTAAGGGAAAGGTTTCGGTCAACCACCCTGCGTCAACACACCAAGGAAGTGTGTCAAGTGATGCTAAGAGTCAATCGGTGCGTGTGGGTAAAGTTGTACACCCCTGCAGGGTATTAATCTTTTCGAAAAGCCGTGTCCAGAGTTATGGATGACTTGGGAATGGACGTGGGATCATAGAGAACTTGAACCTAATCGTAAAACTTGGCAAGTTAAGTAAAGTGTTCTTATGGATGCTTCCTTTGGGTACGAGAGGGTGATTCATGTAGAGGTTCGATGATGATGATTTAGTGGATATCAAAAGATGATGATCAATACTTTGGAGATGTCGTTTTCTTATCCCTTTTAAAACACTCTGATTAGACGAGCTTCTTCTCCCTCCTGTTTTATAAGCAAAGATGGATTTATGCAAAACAACTCCACCAGCCATAATTCTTGAGGAATACACCCTGTACTCACCCTTGCTTTGTTGATACTTTTGCAACAGAGTACGTGTTACCATAGAAGATGAGTTCTTTACGGCATCAACATCGACGAGTAGTTTGGATATCCCGGCGGGCAGCCTGGATTCTATGAAATGGGACGTCATCGTTATGCTTCAGGCCTCTTAGGCCATTTGTTAAGTTTGCTATACTTAATAGCATAATTTGCCTTTCGTTGTTTGATGTTTGTGGTCAGTGACCTATGCTTGTAATATTTTGGTTCTCTGTAATAATTTTTGTGTCGTAGGGTCACTGATGTGTTACCGATTCTTCACTGGATATTCTCGAGCTCAAGGTTAAGCTTATTTTAGACGGAGGTCTGGGATTTGTTTAGCCCTGATCCCGGGGGTGTCACAGGTTTTGGTATCAGAGCAGTACCGACTGTAGGAAACCCTTTCTATTGGTCGATGTTGAGTCTAGTGCTTGTGAAAACTATTTTCAAAGATGAAAATTATGTGCGAAAACTCTGGTATGCTTCTTTTACTCCTTATCCACTTTCGCTCTAACTTTGGGTCATCTTATCTTGTGTTGATTTGGAAAATTTTTGCTATCTCGTCTCTTTCTTAAAAGTTAGGTGCCCCTTCAGGCATGTCGTTTTCCAGCCAGTTGACCTAGTGTAGAGTTCTCTAGAGTCTGGTGTGTGTGTTCCTTGTTTCCTTTTGTTCTGTTTTACCTGAGAGATTCCTTTCCATCATTATCTCTCTATTTTATGGGTCCACAACATCATGTCTATGGTCCCACAATGTTCTATTCTAGGTCTCGAGGTTTCCTTTCGCCTCGTGTGCCTTCTTTTTATTTGTTTGGGTACTTCAGAAGTCGTTTCTTCTCTTGGAAGCTACCTCGTGATTACTATCTTGTAGTGTAAGCTTTGTCACTCAAGTAGTATTTACTCTTTTCTCTGGGTTTTAACCCTTGGACTTGAACCTAAGATCCCCGATTGTACTAGATTCTAGTGTTCTGAATCTTGTACATGAAGCTGACCTTTAACTCAAGATCCATTCCTTTGACCCTGTGGTTAATGTTTACACATTACCTCAGGATGGCTAGTACCTTCTAGTATAGCCTTCAAGCTTGTGGATATTGTCACCATTGAACAATGACAAATAAAGGACTTCCCCTACCACATGCTCTGGCAGATGTTCTTTAATGGAACCAAATAGATCATGACACGAGTACTTCTTGAGAGTCTCGCATCTAAATTCGTGACTCTGCCACACCTCCCTTTTCTATGCATTAGTCTTCAGAAGATTGATGACCTATGCGTCTACATCTCGGGATTCCATCCTGAGCATGTCCTTTTCCTTTGTTGTTTTCCGACCTTTGTCTACCAGTTGGTAGCCAAGTAGTAACTTGCATCGATGTCTTCCGATGTAAGATACTCTTGAGGTCTGTCAAGACAAACCAGTTTGGGATGTCAGGAGAAACAAACTCCAGTACCTCATCATTTCTAGGACCAGGTCAAAGTGTTGTAATCTGCAGATCAAGAGGCATTGATTATCTTTTGTCTATTCTACCTTAAAGTGTCACACTCTTTTATACTAAGAGGTCGTGCTGAGTTTCATGACCCCTTAATGAAGTGATACTCTTACACATATCTACCCACCCTTCCTCGAGTTTCCACGCTCGTGAATGATGCGTGTGCGTAATAATGTGGCCATTCGAGATTCCTAGCAATTTATATTGCTTTGAACTCAAAGGACATTTTTATCATTCTTAGCGTGATAGTTAACCCTATCACTAAGCAAAGTTTGATTGTGTTACCAAGTCCAATATTCTGGTACACCCTCTTCAGTCAAAGAGTTAGGCTCATGCCGAAGCTCTGAGACTATGTTATCTTGCCTTACCAAGCAAGTTTCCCTCTTGAACTAAGTGACATATCGGTGGTTTGTGATATTCTAGATGTCTACTAGAAGTATCGCCATGTTGCCACATGACCGTGTTGTCAAGTTCTTGAGCAAGCAATTTCATTGAATTGCTCCTTTCTCCAAGGATCCGTACTGGATACCCCTAAACAAGTTGGTTGAGCTTAAACAACAACTTGGAGAGTTGTAAGACAAAAGTTCTATCCAACTCAATTCTTGCTTAAAGGGATATCTAGTTGTGTTCGTGTTAAAGCAAGATATTATCTCCTTTGTGAATATGTTATCTTTCCTGCTTTTGATTTGATTTGGGATATCGTCAAATCAAACTCGGTTCCAAGGACTATCTGTTGGTGTATTTACTTGTGATGTCTCACCTAAGTGCATCTTCTTGTCCACTGGTCTGACCAATGTCTATGCCTTGTTTATACAACATGTGAGTCCGTCTTCTTGGAGTGTATAGATAAGTCTGTTATTGAGCCCATCAATGACATCCTTACCTTCTCCATGCTAGAAAAGATTCATATGGAACATTTGGCATTAATGTTGGAAAATTTTGAGAACCATCTTCGTGTCATTTCGAAGTATGTGTTCTGGATGTTAGAAGTAACCCTCTCTCGTTCACGCGCAAATGTGGAAAGATGTCGCCGTGGATTCGAGTAGAGTTATCATTGCTTCCTCGGGAACCATTTTAAGTTAGTCAAGCATGTGCGAAGAACTCTTCATATGGTAGGATGATACTTTCACATATCGAGAAGATCCTCCAAGCATCTTAAGCCACTGACTGATTTGTCATGGAAGATAAGAAGTCCAACAAAACTTCTATATCATCCTAAATGTTTCCTAAACAGGATTCAGTTGTGTTTCGTTGCAAATAATTCATGTAGATGCAATTATCTTTTGATAACTTGCTAATACATGGGTTCCGCAATCTAGCTCATCTTTTGGAGCTTGACATTGAAGTCCATGTCTTGAGAATCTAGTGATTTTACCTTTGTGTTAAATGTTGCACACTTTCTATTCAGATATGCTGAGTCTGAAGTATCTCTCCACTTAACCAAAGCTGAATCTCAAGCAGCAATAATGGTTGGTGTTCCGCAAGGTTTTAACATAGGTCTCTCTATACATCTGGCAAGATTGATGTACTAGTTGACACAATTAGCCGGAAGACCTATTGTCACACTATCTTGAATTAGCAATAACAACCACTCTTCATAAGGCATCTTCTATGATTTAACATAGGAGTTCATCTTATGGTTTCCTTTGTATCCGAAGTCCGACCTTTACTTGATGACTGGTTAAAGGCCTGTCAGTAGCCTGCTAAAGGTGTTTTGAACATCAAGGAGAACATTTAAAGTAGTGTTGCTAAATGTCTCTCGGTCGATCTTCCAGACCCTTTTGTGATGGCAAGCGTCTTGTTATGCCAAGCACTTGGAGTCTAAGAATGAAGTTTCTTTCTTCTCGTGTCATCAGGAATCTTCTTACCTATTCATCTTGGTGGTGTAAAGTGATATCAAGATCATTGGCAAAGATTTTGATAATCCTGGATGAATAAAGAGCTTCCTTCGCTTTCTTAATCATGTTTTTAGCGTGGCTATGATTTTGGTAAGCTGAAGCTTCTCTTGGTACATGTTCCTTGTGACTCTTATGTGTCCTCTCCACCAAAACACCTTTCTGTCTTAGCCTTCTGTTGAACAAAAGAGTGACCCTTTTGTGTCAAAAGTAGTTCAACAGCTTTGTTTTGTCGGTATCTATGTCTTCCACCTGTGAAGCTCTAACTAAGCTGTTTAGTAGAGGTTACCTATCGAAGTCTGTGGTCATGTTCTTTCTGTTGGAAGTTCCCTTCCTTCAGAAGTCAAACTCTTCTGCAAGTTCCATGGTCTCAATCCTTATGAAGACCAGCTATCTGACTCCTTGAAACCTTCTCCTTTTGTTTCCTTCTCTACCTTGACATGTTTCATGTTGTTGGCTTTAGAGATGTTCGCGAAACATCTATCCATGAGTTAATCATGAGATACTCATCTTGTGGTTCTGTGTCATTCCCTCTTATCTTCAGTGTGAGTAGCCACCTCGAAGATTATGAAGTGCTTCGTCCACTCGTCATGGTGGCATGGATCAACCTCTCCAAGAAGATCGTCGAAGTTTAGTGTACCCCTGTTCCTTCTATCTTCCTACCTAGGAATCTCGGATCGAGATTCTTTTAAGGGGGATAGAATTGTAACAACCCTAATTTTATTAAATAGTAATTAGGAATTGATTGTGCATTCATGAGCATCATTTTATTAAATTGCATGCAAGAAAATAATCACAAAACCCTAACCCTAGTTTCCCTCTCTATTTGAAACACATTCAAAATGATTTTGAATTTTGAAATCACAAAAAGTGTGGAGCCAAATTGTTTCAAGGGCCCCTCAAGTATTTTTGAAATGTTTGCAAACCTCTTGTATTTTGAAAATGTTCAAAAACAGATTACAAAATGAAAATACAAAGAGAAAAGAGAAAACAGAAAAAGAAAATGGTTTCAGAAATAAAAACTGCTTCCTAAACCTAAGTGGGCTAGCCCATGTTCTCTCCCTCTCCTACCAGCCGCTCAGCGCGCAACTCTGCGGCCCAGGAGCAGCCCGTAGCTGGCCCTGGCCAAACTTACCATTTCGTCCGATCTATCGTCATCGTCCACCTCGCGTCGCCCCCGAAGCACCTGCGTGTCGCCGTCCGCCGCGCCGTCGGTGTCAAGATCCTCGCCGCCGTCGTTCTCCGTCTACAAGTACCGCTCCTTCGCCAAGAGGAACCCTAGCCGTGCCTAGTTTCGCCTCTCTCCCCTCCCAGCGCTCTCTCTCGTTCTCCGCGGCGTGCCCAAAACCTAGATCGCCGTCAACCACCGTGTCCCGCCGTTACCGACCGCCCCATGCCCAGCTGAGACCGCCATCGAGATCGCCATGATCGACACCCTCATCTACCTGACTCGCGTGAGCCAGCGCGCCCCCAGAAGCCCCAATCGACACGTCCTCCCTGATCTCCGGTCACCACTGCCACCATCGATTCCGGCCACCCCGCGCCTCACCGTTGCCTCCGTTCGCTTCCTGGTGAGCTCCTGGTCGTCATGGACCTCTCCACTCGCCCCCTCTTGCTCTCTGTCGTCGGCACCGCAACCACCTGCATGCCCCGCCGCCGTTCATCGTCGCCGGTGCCTTTCCGGTGACCATTCCGAGGTGGCGCCGCCACTATTAGGTTTGCCCTGCTCTGCTCGTTCGAACTAGGTACTCCCTGCAGCCCAGCTTGCCGTCCTCTGCCGTCCCTGGTCGTCGCCGATGCGCTTGCCGGCGAGCCCATGTGGCGCCACCGTGGCGTCGATGTGGCGCCTGCGAGGCAGTTACGTGGACGCGGACTAAGTCATGCTTCCGTGCCTAGTTGACGAGCCCCGACCCCACATGTCTGTGACTTGGGCTAGACCCGGCCCCAGTAAGAAACACCCGACCCCCCCCCCCCCCCTGTGCTGACGTCAGCGTGACGCAGTAAAGGTTTTATTTAGTTTAATATTTTTAGAAAATGAATAAAACTTGTAAATTAAATAATTAATTATTTATAAGTCAGAAACATACAAATAATATATCAAAATGTTTAGAAAAATGAAACCTATGTAATTACACTATAATCATGCATTGATAATCAACTTACATGACAAGTTTAATTAGATAAGAAAATGCACCCTCCCATATGCATTCGGGGTTTCTCCAAATTTGGGTTTCGACCCCTCGGACCCCGATTAAAATGATCAAGCATGTTTAGGGTTTCAATTTCAATAACTTTTAACTTGTCATATCATCATCCTTGCTTGAGCATTGCATCGATGCCATGTGTTGATTGTTTCCTTCCTTTCCGGTGTTTGGTTCTTCTCCGGTAGAATACGATATCGGAATCGAGATCGAATCCAAGACCGAAGATCAAGTCAATACCATCGATGGTCATCTACGAACAATGCCAACAAGATGAACCCTGGAGAGCTATATCCTTGTGGTTGTCGAACAAGTCAAGATGATGGATACGAAGATCTGTACTGGGTATCAACAGGCAAAGGCAAGCGAAACCCCACACATGATATGATCCCATGCTTTCAAGCATTTTAAATTCCTGCCATGTGCATACTATTCCAAAGAATTTTATCGATACAAAGAGTAATCCTATCTGATGCATGATCCCTTTGAAACTATAATCCCTGATCCACTGCTCCTAGCATAACTATGGTTTGGCTTTGTGAGCGCTGCTAGAGCTACTTTATCTGTTGTGCTTAGCCATGCTTTAGTAGTTCTGCTGATTCACCTGGCTGATGGTTCCGAGCTTAGAATGAACCTAGTTGGACAGGAGAACGTGGTATGACATGTGATGTGAGTTAAACATGCTAAGACTTGTATGGGAGGCCACGCGGGTTGTGGTTTTTGCAGTCCCATACTTGCCACCCTTAGGACCCGAGGTTCTTGCCTCTTGAACCAAGACGAGCGTACATCCACACAGGGATCTATGGGGACCCCCCTTGACCCCAAATTGCCTAGTCTGATCCATGAGTCCGTAGTTTGAAGATTTATTCGGCACCCGCATGGAAAAAGGTTTTGGAAAATGGTGCAAGCATATAGGACGTGGCCGGATGAAGGATGCTCGGCATTGAACTGGATCCCGGTACACAGAGTATAGGACCGCCTGGGAGTATGGCCAACTACCGCATACGGGAGCCCTTCTGGTGACTCATGGATTAGGCAAAAGTAAGAGAAAGATTTCGGTCGACCACCCTCTATCAGCACACCAAGGAAGTGTGTCAAGTGACGCTAAGAGTCGGTCAACACGTGTGGGTAAAGTTGTACACCCTTGCAGGGTATTAATCTTTTCGAAAAGCCGTGTCCACGGTTATGGACGACTTGGGAATGGATATGGGATCATAGATAACTTGAACCTAATCGTAAAACTTGGCAAGTTATGTAAAGTGTGCTTATGGATGCTTCCTCTTGGGTACGAGGGGGTGATTCATGTAGAGGTTCGATGATGATGATTCATTGGATATCAAAAGATGATGATCAATACTTTGGAGATGTTGTTTTCTTATCCCTTTTAAAACACTCTGATTAGACGAGCTTCTTCTCCCTCCTGTTTTATAAACAAAGATGACTTTATGCAAAACAACTCCACCAGCCATAAGTCTTGCGGAGTACACCCTGTACTCACCATTGCTTTATTGATACTTTTGCATCAGAGTACGTGTTACCATAGAAGATGAGTTCTTTACAGCATCGACATCGACGAGTAGTTTGGAGATCCCCGCCGGCAGCCTGGAATCTATGGAATGTGACATCATCGTTATGCTTCAGGCCTCTTAGGCCATTTGTTAAGTTTGCTATACTTAATAGCATAATTTGCCTTCCGTTGTTTGATGTTTGTGGTCAGTGACCTATGCTTGTAATATTTTGGTTCTTCGCTCAGTTATGAGCTTGCTGTAATAATTTTTGTGTCGTAGGGTCACTGATGTGTTACCGATTCTTCACTGGATATTCTCGAGCTCAAGGTTAAGCTTATTTCAGACGGAGGTCTGGGATTTGTTTAGCCCTGATCTCGGGGGTGTCACATAGGGGCTTAGTAGCCAGATAATACAAACTAGGCACTTGGCAGGAACGTTCTAATTCATCGCATCTTTTGTTGTTTTTCGTCCGGGTGCCTTGGGCTTTTTCTCTTGCTAGACGGACAACCGGGTTACAGTATGTAGCTGATACGAAGAGTCGGCCTTTGACACCAGCGCATAGTACTAAGTCAGTTTACAAAATTAACAGGTTGGGCCAACCGGCGAGCCCCCGGATAGGGATTCCTAGAGGCGGAAAACTGAAAGCAGGAAGCATGTCAACATCTGGCGAGCAGCCCCCGAGGGTCGCTCGAGGTCGTAAAAACACTCATGTTGCTGCATCAGGCACAATGAAAGACGCAATTCTGCAGGCGCTGCGGACGCTGAAGCGGTCGAAGAGGCATTCCAGCCGAATGGCCTGGCTCCAGCCGGCCAGGAAACCAAACGTGGCGAGCCGGATTTGGTCCTAGCCAGGCAGACAACCAAACATGCAGGGATGCACCAAGCCACCCTGTCCCAGCCGGATCTGAGTGCAGCCGGCCAACCGACAACCAAACGGGGCAAAGTCGCGCCCAGCTGGCTTGGCCCAACCGGAGTAGTACCAAGCGGGACGAATCGGGCAAACAAGCGGGGCATCAGTCAGACCAGACCCCAGCCGAACGTGCCCTGCCAAGACAACGAACCAAACGGCCAAACAAACATAGCCGTATCTAGATTTTTATTTCTCTTTTTTTATTTTCCCTTTTCTCTTTCTTTTTTCTAGCCGGATTCTTTCTCAGCCGAAGTCTCTTTTTCTCCCTTTTTTAAGCCGTGCGCTTTCTTGGCTAGCTTTTTTCCTTTCCTTTAATTTCTTTTGTTTTTCCTTTTATTTTTCCTTACTCCTTTTTCTATCCTGCCGAATTTCTCCTCTCCTTTTCTTTTTTCTCATTATTTTTTCTTTTCTCCTTTCCCCAACCAGCCCGACTCCCTATTCAGCCGACCTACGGAGGGAAAAGCGCGCGGGGCAAGAGCCGGCCACGGAGGAGAATGCGCATGGAAACGATGTCGACAGGCATGGGCCTACGAAGAGGTAGATGTGCGGGAATGCGAAGCTCTTGTGGGCTAGCATGGCACAAGTGCAGCCGGCAGGATTGGCGAGTCGGATGGAGGAGCGCTCGCACCATGCAATACATAGGAAAGAATATCCACACGGATGCCAGTGCATGGAATTTGCGGACAGAAGGCGCATGCATGTATGTATACAAATGGTATTTGTACTAGAGTATGTCTTCTATCTGTTCAGCATGTGCGCGCATGTTGGTTAGGAATCGGTTTGGCTATGTGTTTGTATGTTAACTTGCGTGAGTGCATGTATGCATGCCTGAGCAGAACTGCGGGGCGCGTGGAGGCGCAGAGCCACAGGTGGATGAGCGGCGTGCGGGTGCGGGAGGACAACTTGCATGGGCACGCGCAGACACAGGCGAGCGGACACACATGAGATCGAGCGCAGTGACGAACTGGTCGGAGGCGAGGCTGATGCACAGGAGCCGGAGGCAAAGATGCGGCGGTGCAGATGAGCTCGTAGGAGAGTGGGCGCGCTACGCCGCGGCGCGCACGCGCGCGGGAACCTGCTGTGGACAGAAGACGTACGTACTAGGGCGCACATGCGGGCAGCCGAGCCGCAGAGGTAGAGGACGATCACGAAGGCGCGAATGGCACCAGCGAGGGCGACGACGGCGCGGCGGCGGCAAGCCTTCGGGCAACTCGGCGAGACGAAGGCGACGATGGCATGGTGGCGGCGATGATCCCTCAAGAAACTTGAAGGAGCGAAGACAATGGCGAAGCAGAGGCGACGACGAGCCCCCAAGAACTTGGCGAGACGAGGGTGACAACGGCATGGCGGAGGCGATGAGCCCTTTAGGCAACTTTTGGAGCCGAGTCGGTGACGATAAAATTGGTCCTGTAGCCGGAAATAGACTCCATTCATAGCCATTGGGTCCCATGGTAGGCGCCAACTATCATTTCTATGGGAACGACAGTGCCTGAGGTGGCTGGATAGAATGCGGGAATGAGCGGGAAGACTTCGATGGTGCCTGCAGGCGGGATTGTGAACAAGAGCCAGTGCGCGGGACACATGAAGTACATAGATTCAGGGCCCTCGTAGTGGGGTAACACCCCTACTCCTACCGATCTAATTATCTGGATGAACACGAAGAACTATAATCGCTCCTCGAGCTGTATGAGTGCTCTCTATCTAACTGAGACCAACCCCTAGCTATTTGTGTGTGTATCTATCTATGTGCGCGTGAGAGTGAGCTAGTAGTGAATGGTATTGAGATAGTTATCGATCGATGGGTGTGGGAATCAATCCTCCTCCTTACTCTGAGCCTCCCTTGGTCATTTATAGAGTATGCCATGGGATAAAGTCAGGCCCACATGCCTAATTACACTATACAACAAGCCATCTGATAAAGTATTACAGATACAGTGCATAGTGTCATGTACAGTGCACACTATTCCCCTATGTGGTGGCAGCATTATGACTCTAGTGTCTTCTCGTCACGTCCTTTCTTGCCTTCTCGTTGTCTATACGTCTATAATTCAATGCTGCTAGCTAGTGCTGATCGATTGAGTCGGATGTAGCAACAGTGGCAACGATCTGGAGGAGTAGAACCGTCCTAGGGAGATTCGATCGACTGGTTGAGAAATCCGGCCTGGGGAGCTAACGATCTGGAGTTGAGTGGCAGTGGTGTTCTGTCTAATTGGGAGAAGCAAGGCGGCCCAGGGCGAGCAGCAGGCACAACCTTGGCGCCCAGTTGGCCCAACCGGGCAAGGGACCCCATGGGCCAGCCAGGAGGGCGCACAGGCGAGGAGCGGCTTATAACTACAATGATCATTATTTACTTTGCGAGACGGAATAGTTTTATTATTCCTACAATATACACTAGGGGATAAGACTGTCCCTATAAATTCTTTTTTTCCTTTTCTTTTTTGTTCAATTCTAAACAAAAAAATTATGGAAGATGTTTCCTTCCCCCACTTATCATTAAGTCCGAGCCGTAGAGAAAGAGTGAGATGCTTTTTTAAAATTCATCATAGACTTTCCTTCCCTCGGACTAGTCGGGGCACGCGGAGGATGGCCTAGTCGGGGTGGGGGCGAGCCGGCACAGGCGGGGAGCCATTCCATGTGGGGCTTGGCCCACCCGAGAAGTAGAGGTGGCGTAGTGGTGGGCCGGCTGGTAGGCTCCAGCCAGCCCATGTTGCGTCTGATGAAGTTTCTTTTTTATCTTTTGCCTTTTTGGCCGTATTTGAGTGCTTTTTGGGGGTACACTGGGACAATACCCCGACATTGCTAGAGATGGAGAAGGCATGGTGGGAGGTGGAGCTGGATATCCAGGATGCCTACACAGACACCAACAACCATGCCAGTGCTAGGAGAAGGGGCGCCCATGGCGACCTCCTAAGAAATCACCCACCAGCCACCGACCCATTCGCGGAATGGTGGTCCATGGAGGACAACATCGTCATCATCGACCTTGACGACGCGCCTGATGCGTCATCGTCACCATCATTAGCGGCAGTGCCCAAGACAGAGCCAGAGGATAACTCAACAAGGCGTGGGGTGACGACAACGATAACAACGGTGGGGATGATAGTGATCTTGACTTTAGATTTTTTGACTGCCAGTAGACTAGGGTTTCTCCAACGACGGTCATCTTTTGGTTTAAATTCGTTTTGAATCCATGTAAAATATGTAAAAATAGTAAATAGCTCGGCGTTATATATTATTTTGTTTGCAAAATTTTTTTGGGATTCGGCATTGTGGGACGTCCCTCTCTCGATTTGGGCTAGCACTGTCGGTGCCTCCAATAGCGTTGCGCCTATGCTACTGCCAGTGATGATTTGGGGCGCGTCGGTGGAGCTGTTCTCGGCTCGGTTTCATCCGATACTTTCTATGGAGGTATCAAGATTAGAGCACCCCACTGATATTCGATCGCCACAGTCTTTGCCCCATTGTCCCGAGGCAGGTTCAAATGCGATATTCAAAATCCCCCCTTTGTTATATCTAGATTATGTGACGATATTAGGATAAGGCATTCCTCGTTAGCTTTGACCTGACTAGTACTGATGTAGCTCGACCTACGATCGTACACATCAAGGTCTCCAACTTCCGCCAAGTCGTCATGGACTCAAAAGGTGAATCTGTTCCTCTATACGAGCCCACTTCCTACCCTATTGAATGGTATGCTACTTCATACTCCATCACATATGTATGATAGGTTCACACCGACAAGTACGGGGCAAGGGAGGAAGCCCGGAACATCAAGCCCGACAAGATGGAGGCTTGGAAGAGGAGATGGAAGAAGTAGCGGCTGAGCCACCAGAGTCTCCGGCCCTGAAGACCGGAGTCTCTGACCTTCTACACTGGAGTCTCCGGACCGACGCACTGGAATCTCCGGCCGACCTCCAGACTTAGCCCAGAAACCGTCCCGGGGACAGTGTGCATGCCCCTCCGCAGATGGAATCGAGATAGACTGGAATCTCCGGCCCATCACACTGTAGTCTCCGGCCTACAATATGGGCTTGCACGCAGCCAGCTGGGCCTTTGGCCCATGTACCCCTTTATCTCGTCCAAATCCTAGTTTTATCCCCAAACTACCCCTTGTTTAGTGGCTGGCCTATAAATAGAGCCCCCACCCCTTCATGTATCCCTTAGTCATAGATGATAGACTAAAGACAACCCCTTGTGTTGAATCTCTAGATTTGCCTCATCCCCTTACAAGGCGACGACTATCGTCACCAACCTCGATTGGATTTTCCATCACGCATCCATCATTGTACAAGGCCTTGGAGTCGGTGTCTCTTCTCCAAGATGTCAAGACCCTCCCCAAGGTGTTCTTCCATCTGCGATGTGGATTTGCGGGAGCACGTTGACCGATCTTTCATTGCAAGGATTCTATCAAACTGGTGGCCGCCATTCGGGAGAAATCAGCCTTGTATCGTATGAGTTTTGCATGTGTTCATCGTGTTGTTCGCGAGGTGTGTGTTCGCTTGCGCTACCTTCTCCCTTTCCCCTCACTTTCCCATTGATTTCCACCGAGATTTGTGAAAGATTGGGAAACCATAAGGGGTCACCCCTAATAGATTGGTATCAAGAGCCTCGTTGCTCACGAATTTCTCCACAAATTTTCTTCTATCCACCATAATTTCGTAAATTTCCAAAAAAGAGCCCAATTTCGTGTTTTGGATAGATATGTGATTTGAATGAGTTTTGGTAGGTTTTGATCCGTTGATTACTTGATATACTTGTTGATCTACCTTCGCCTGTGTTCCCATGGCCTAATTCCTTGATTTACCCAATCAATTTGGGGTTTTGGTTCAAGTTTTTCCACCCAAAATGCGCCCCGTTCGAGTTCTGGACATCCTAGAATCGACCAGACCGGAGTTTTGGTCCTTAGACCGGAGATTCCGGCCTATAGACCGGAGATTTCGATCTAGACCGGAGTTCCTGGCAAAAAATCCGGACCACTGGCATCTAGTTTTCGCGCAGAAAAACAGATTTGACCTTCTTCACCGTTTTGAGCATAACTTTTGCATTCGAACTTGGATTTTGGTGTTATTTAGCTCATTTTGATGAGAATAAGGAGATCTACATAATTATCCATGTTGTTCATCCTATCTACTCCATCCAAATTTCGTGAGCAAGGAGGAATCCAACAATAAAGGGCAAAGATCATCGATGAAAGTTATAAACATCCCGCGACTTTTTCCCTACTTGCATTCCTTTATAAACTCCACTATATTTGCGACCAACAAAAACCTATTGAGACTAGTTCCTATTATTATTGCTTGGGCTGTGCACATTTTATACCTTGTAGAATTCTGAGCAAACGTTGTGAGCGCTATCTCATATAGTTATATTGTATAGTTGTTGGCATAAGGAAGAGGCAAGCGAAAAAGAAAAAAGAAAGAACAAGAGAAAAAATAGAAAAAAAGGAAAAGAAAAAGTAAAGATAGAAAGAAACAAGTGCCTCATAGAATAGGAAGCGCAAGTGTCGTGGTATTGCCGATGAGTACGCCATGGAGGGGTCCTCACAGAGCGTGTTTAGAAACGTGGGGTAGGTGGAAGGTTGGCGGGTATGAGATAACGCAGCTTACCCAGGTTCAGATCCCACTATGGTGGCTGAATCCTACTCCTACTAAATCACTATAATGGCAATACGCCGAGTTACAGGGATCAGTTCACTGTGCGCGATATGATTTGTGTTATTATAACTTGTCGTGCCCTAAAGGCTCCTATAGATCCGACTTATATAATCGTCAGATCCTAGGGTTACAGGGAAAGTCCTAGATGGACAGGTTACAGAGTCCTACACAGTATACAACTAATCTAACGTGTCTTGCACTCCAAGGCTCCGGGTATGTCGGTGACTCCTCCGTAGCATTCCTTTATCCGGCATGGGCCTCCCTTCTAGATCCATCTAACTGGGCCGCCCAGCAGACCATGGGTCTTGCTACCAAAACTCTGAAGTACTGAAGACAAAGCATACACTCTAAAGTCTAAATAAAACAAAAATCACCTAAAATTAATATTCTAAATAATTTTTATATTCAAAATAAGCCTACAAATGCTTCTGCATAAAATCCATATTTTTCAGAAACAAATAGCTAAAACAAGTCCATAGATGCAAAGATCTCAATTTTCTGAATCCATAGACACCTAATTTGCAATTTTTGTATTAACAGAACAAAAGTTATGAATTTTACAAGTTTAAACATCTAATAGATAAAAACTGGATTTTAAAACTAAAACAGAGCCTCGCGGCGTGTTCTGATTGGTGTATACCGGTTCGGGTGGATCACGCGCGCGTGCCATCCGATCTAAATGAGATCTAGAGTTCCAGATCCAACAATACCCCTTCGCGCTAGATCTAATCGCAGCCACTGGTCTAGATCTAGTGGATCACATCTCTTCGACCAAAACCTAGTGGCGCACATGGCTACTGCGGTGGCGACGCTACGAACAGCAACGCGCCAGCAAGGCCAGGGGACAAGAGAGGGGGCACTGGGGCTTACCAAGGTCGCGGGGACGATGCGAAGCTCAACATGGTCGTGGACGGGCTGGGGCGCACGAACACGACTATGATTCCTCGGAGTAGCGCTGAGCATCGGGTGTTCTCAGTCAGAGACGAAGAGGACGACCTAGGGCACAAGGGAACAAGCAGCAGTCATTAGAAGAAGCGCAAGGACATGGCGAACACAATTGTTTGAATTAGAGGCCGAGGGGAGCACTGGGTTTACCAAAATGGATCGCTAGAGTTCATCGGTACCGTGGCGGTGCAACGTGAAATAAGAGTAGCCTGGCGGCGCTCTGGTGGTGTTGGGTGGGGGAAAATGGAGAAGAGAGGGAGCGGGTTAAGTAGCCGGAGCGAGAGACGAGAATTACGCATGCCATCAACGGCAATTAAACAGATTTCATTTCGGCTTTGAAAGGGGGAAGAAAATGCAGCGAGCGTGGGTCTCTGGCGCGGGTTTGACGACGATGAGCTGGCGTGGCGGTGGGGTCCACGAGTCAGCGAGTGGGTGCGCGCGTGGGGGGTGAGAATCAGAGGGGTGAGGGGGGTTTCCCGGGTGGGCTAGGTGGGCTGCTAGTTGGGCCTGTCTAGATTAGCTGGTTGGGTTCTATTTTTTTCACCTTTGCCTTTTTCTTTTTCTGTTTTGAATTTCCAAATAAGATTTGAATGAGCAATTCAAATCCAAATGAATTTAATCCTTCACTAAAATTTTGTGATGTGATCCTAGTGTTTAAAAGTGTGTCAAACACAACAAATCACTCCAAAACATTTTGGGGTCATAAAATAAAAATAAATCCATGCTACATACTTATAATATAAAAGGGGTATAAAATATGGTTTTGTGATGTTTTGAATTTTATGAAATTTGGGATGTTACAAATCTAACCCCCTTAAGATGAATCTCTCCCTCGAGATTCGGATTGGCTAGAAAATAGGTGAGGGTGATCTTCCCGAAGCTCATCTTCTCTTTCCCAAGTTGCTTCTTCCTCGTTATAATGATTCCATTGTACTTTGCAGATCTTGATGGTCTTAGTACGAGTGAATCTTTTTGCTGTCTCGAGAATCTCGATATGTTTCTCTTCATTAGTGAGATCATTCTCTAGCTCAACTTCTTCTAGTGGTATAGTGTCTTTTAATGAACTTCCTTCCATCTCTGGATGACACTTCTTCAACTGGCTTACATGAAACACATTGTGAACTGCTGACAGTGATTCTGATAGTTCTAACTCATAGGACACTTCTCCTTTACGGCTCAAAATCTTGAATGGTCCTACATAACAGGGTGCCAATTTCCCTTTGACTCTAAATCTCTCCACACCACGAAGTGGTGAGACTCTAAGTAAGCTCTATCACCTACCTCATAGGTGACTTCTCTATGTTTTGGATCTGCATAGCTCTTTTGTCGAGATTGGGCTATCTTTAATCTTTCCTTTACCATTCTAACTTTCTCTTCGGCTTCCTTGATTAGATCTAGTCCAAATTCTCCTACTCCATTCCATAATAATAGTGTAGTACATTTCCTTCCATAAAGGAATTCAAACGGAGCCATATCCATGCTCGATTGACAACTGTTATTGTAAGAGGATTTTGCGTATGGCAGACTTTCATCCCAACTGGATCCATATTCTAGCGCACAAGCTCTCAACATATCTTCCAAAATATGATTGGTCCTTTCTGTTTGTCCATCAGTCTGAGGATGAAATGCTGTGCTGAATTCTAGTCTAGTTCCCAATGACTCATGCAGTTGTTTCCAAAAATGCGAGGTGAATTGAGTTCCTCTATCTGACACAAACTCTTAGGTACTCCATGCAAACACAAAATCCTGTTCATATAGATCTTGGCTAATTTAGCACTTGTATAAGTGGTCTTTATGGGTATGAAATGAGCCACCTTTGTTAAGCGATCCAGAACGACCCATATAGAATCGTATCCGGACCTAGTACTTGGCAATCCTGTGATGAAATCCATACCAATCTTATCCCACTTCCAATCAGGTATTGGTAGTGCTTGCAATAACCCTATTGGTGTCTGATGTTCCGCCTTTACTCTACTACACACGTCACACAAAGCAATGTTCTCTGCGATATCTTTCTTGAGATTGTTCCACCAAAATCTTTCTTTCACATCCATGTACATTTTGGTGTTACCCGGATGAATAGAATATGGTGAATTGTGTGCTTCTTACAGAATCAATTCCTGAAGTTCCGGATCTTGTGGAATGCAGATACGCTTTCCATACCATAAAGTTACTTGTTCATCTTCATGGAATCCTTTTTCCTTTCCTTTACCAATTTTACTCTTAATCTCCTATATTTCCTTGTCCAACTTTTGGGATTCTTTGATCTTATCCAACAGTGTTGGTTGAACTTCCAATGACATGAGATATTGTTCAGGCACTATCTCCAATCTTAGCTCTTTAAATTGGGCACACAAATCATCTGGCAATTATCCTTTGGTGAGGCCATTCACATAAACTTTGCGGCTTAAAGCATCGGATACAACATTGGCTTTACGGGGATAGTATTGCAAACTCAAGTCATAATCCTTGATAAGTTCTAGCCACCTTCTTTGTCTCATGTTCATCTCTTTCTGGGTGAAAATATATTTCAAGCTCTTGTGATCTGTGAACACTTCACATCGCTTTCCCAAAAGATAGTGTCTCCATGTTTTGAGTGCATGGACAACAGAGGCCAACTCTAAGTCATGTGTAGGATAGTTTACATCATGAGTCTTGAGTTGTCTCGAGGCACAAGCCACAACTTTTCCTTCTTGCATAAATACTCCACCCAATCCTTAGTGAGATGCATCACAATAGACTTGGAAGTCTTTCTCTAGATCTGACAGACATAAAACTGGTGCTGACACAAGTCTTTTCTTCAACTCTTGAAAACTGGTTTCACATCCTTCGGTCCAATCAAACTTCTTCTCTCTCTTAAGCAACTCTGTCATTGGCTTAGATACTTTCGAGAAATTCTCTATGAACCTTCTATAGTACCCGGTCAAGCCTAGGAAACTACGGATTTCTTTAACAGATTTGGGAGATTCCCACTCAGTTACAGCTAACACCTTTGTGGGATCAATATCTATACCATATCCAGACACAATATATCCAAGAAATCCAACTTCATTCAACCAAAACTCACATTTGCTGAACTTGGCATACAACTTGTGTTCTCTGAGTTTCTCAAGAATCAAATGCAAATGTTCTTCATGTTCTTCATTGCTCTTGAAATAAATCAATATGTCATCGATGAATACTACAACAAACTTGTCAAGAAACTCCATGAACACCTTGTTCATCATGTTAATGAAATAAGCTGGTGAATTTGTTAGTCCAAATGGCATCACTATATACTCGTACAATCCATACCTAGTGGTAAAAATAGTCTTAGGTATATCTTGTTATCTAATCTTTAGCTGAAAGTAACCTGATCGAAGATCGATTTTTGAGAACACACGAGCTCCTTCTAACTGATCAAAGAGATCATTGATTCTGGGTAAGGGGTACTTTTTCTCTATGGTCAATTCATTAAGTGATCGATAATCTATGCATATCCTCTGACTTCTATCTTTCTTCTCAACAAACAAAGCTGGTGCACCCCAAGACGAAGAACTTGGTTGGACAAATCCTTTCTGCAACTGTTCTCCAAGCTGTTTCTTGAGCTCTTTTAACTCATCAACTGACATCTTGTAGGGTCTCTTTGCTATGGGTCCAGATCCTGGCAGTAAGTCAATCAAAAACTCCACATCCCTATCTGGTAGGCTAACCCCTTAAGAGAATTTAGCTTACTCCCTTTGGGTTCAAAGTTAGACTTGAACCTAATCCGTTTCTTTTCCCGGGTTATGAGTGTAACAGTTCTTCTGGCACAGTCTATTACTCCCTCATAACGGGTCATCCAATCCATGCCTAATATTACATCTAACCCTCGGGATTCTAGGATTATCAGACTAACTGGAAACTTGTACTTTCCAAACTCTATTACTAGATCATGACATCCAAAATTTACTATCATCTCTCCACCTGGGGAGATTACTTTAATAGGACATCCAATTGTTTCAGTTGGGAGTCTACTTTTGTCTACAAATGCTCTTGATATGAATGAATGCGATGCACCGATATAAAAAAGGATAAGTGCTGGAAAGGAATTAATTTTGAACTTACCAGCCATAGCATTAGACTCCTCTTGGATTTCTTCCACATTAATGTGGTTGACATGACCCTTCTGAAAAGGGTTTGGATTGTTGGCTCCATCAGTCTTATTTTCTAGGCATTCATTTGCATAGTGCCCAGTTTTCTTGCACTTGAAACATTCAACCTGACTGACGTCTCTCTTAGCTGGCTGATTCCCATTTCCATTTCCACTATGGTGACTCTTGTGTCTACTCTTGTTGCTGTGGTAATCACCATTGTCGTGTCCATGATGTTTATTGCTATCATGGTGACAGTTACTATTCTGGTGGTTGTTATGATTCCTGTGTTTGTGGGATCCAGAACCTCCACTTCCTTCACCAAAAGAATGCTTGTGAGACGATCCAGATCCATGCTTATCAAAATGGTGCTTCCTCTTCCTATTCTCCACTTGCTTCATCTTGCTTTCCAAGATGGTATCTTTGTCACACAGAGATTGATAAGTTGGAACATATGCAATAGATAGTTGCATGCACATCTCATCCTTTAGCCCTTCAAGGAACTTCTCCTTCCTTTTTGCATCAGTGTCAATGTCACAACCCAAGATTTTCCAAATCTTGTAATGTGAAAAATAAATAAACAAAATAAAATTTTGTTGAAATTTAGGGTGATAAGAAACTGTTGATTCCAATAGGAAACATCAAAACCTATTTTTATCAAATAAAATCCTAAAGAGATTTAAAAAGATAAACAATTAATAAATAAATTTATAATAGTTGGAATCACTATTTTTGGATCTTTAAATAAAAGATATGGTTTTTATAAGAAAAGGAAGAATTATAAATAAGGATTATTTTAAAGAGCCAAATTAAATCATGGCCAAGCTTTTGAAATAAAATATTATTATTTGATAAAAATAGTAAAGGTTTATTTAAATAAAATAATGAGGATTTATTAATATCCATTTTTATTAAAGTAAAGGCTTTTCCATTTTAAATAAACACTAAAACTTGTTAATTTATTTTAAATAAGATTTCTAGGTGTTTTAGTTTTTCAAATGAAACCTACTGAAAAGATTTTGATATTAATTAGATTTCAAAATGAGTTTTAAAATAAATTAAAACCTATTTGAATTAAAGACTATGGTTTATTTATTTAATTATTAATAGATCCTAAATGAATAAAAGGATTATTTTATTTTGGACTTTGAAATAGGTTGATAAAAATAATTAAAATTCACCCAAAGTTAGTGGTGATTTTTAAATTCAAATGGAGATTGAATAATATTACTAAATCTTATTTAATTAAAACTAGAGCCTATTTTAAATAATCAAAAGACCCCAAAAAGAATAAATAAATTATTCTAAAATTGACTTTGGAATGTGTTACTAATTAGTATATGAATCTACGCAAATTTTGGTTGAGGTTTGAAATCAAATTGATGTTGAAATAATTAAACAAAAATCAAAACAGAAATTAGAAATGGAAAAAGAGAAAAAAACATTCGGAACAAAAAAAGTGAAACGGAACAGCCCATCCCAGCTAAGCCCACCTGGCCCAGCAAGCCCATCTCCCCATCCCACCCGCAGCGAATCGTTTTTTCACTCGCGAACGAACCCGCTGAGTCTATGACGGTTGGACCCCACCTCCTCCTCCTCTCTCTCGCTGCCAAGCGACCCCACTACCCCGTCAGCTTCGTCCTCACCCGCCGCTGACCGCGCTCCCTCTCTGGCCATTACTGCCGATTGAAAGCCGGCATGAATTCGCATTAACCACGCCAGGAAACAGCCCCACGACCTTGCCTTCTTAATCGCCTCCCTCCCCTCTCCATTTCCCCCCAGACGTCGCACCACCGGAGCCCCCAGGCTGCCCTGATTTCTGCTTCGACCGCCACTGACTCTGGCGAGCTCCACCTCCAATTCCGGCCAGTCGACGTCGCCCCTCGCCTCCTCAACCACACGAACATGTTACCCACCCCCCGGCGCTTCTCTCTGCATCCTCAGCTTGCCCGCGCTTGACCCAGAACATGGGCAACCACCTCGACTGAACTCCGCCGACGTCTGCTACCTCTTCGGCGAAGCCCCTGGTAAAAATCTGACCACCCTAACCCCTCTCCTTCACACGCACGTGCTCGCCGCGACCCCGCGCATCTAACGACATCTCTTTTTCTCTTTGGCGTGCATCGTGCTTTTGCCATCGTCTTCAACAGGACGAGCCCGACGCGGACTCGAACTCCGGAGAGCGATTCGAGCCCACTCTGAGCGCCCCTTCGCCAGCAAGGACCACCTTGAGCATCACCATGACCACACGAACCTGGTGAGCCATTTTACATTCTCCCTTGCTTCCTGTAGTCGTCACAGCACCGTTAGCCGAGCGTCGCCGCCGCCAGCCACCGTCGAGCGCCGCTGACATTTGGTCACAGTGCCCTGAGCCGCTGGATCTTGATCTGACGGATGCGATAGAACGTAACTCGAAAGGGTATGGGTTAATCTATGCCGCACGATCGTCATTAGATCCAACGCCCCACCTCGCTTGATCCGTGCGAACCAGTACCAGCAAATAGCAACACGACACGTGGCCTGGAATCTATTTTAAAAACAGAAACTTGTCTATTAGATGTTCCAATTTGAAAAATTCATAACTTTTAAACCACACGTCCAAATTTTACAAATTTTATATCAATGGAATCATCAAGACAAGTACTTTCTGACCATGCCCTTTGTTTAGTGAATTGCTTCTGATAAAATGGTTGTTTTTGCAGAAACTTATGTAGGCTTATTTAGAATATAAAATTTGTTCTAAAATGATTTTTGAGATAAAACCTTTGGCAAATGGTTTGTTTCCAACCTACTGATCATAGGAATCAATTTGTGGTTTCAAAAATATATTTGTTAAAGAAAAAGAATAAATCTTTGATTTAAACCTTTTCTAGACAAATAAAAATAATGTTTATTTATTAAAAATGCTTTTGGAGGAAAACCTTTGGGAAATGTTTTGATTTAAACTCTATGACCCTAAACACAAGGTTTTATGATTTGAAAACATATTTTATGAACCCTATAGATTGTTGCCTTATTAATAGCATTTCTCGACCACATAAAATAATGCTTGGTTTAAAAATGGTTTATAGGAAGAATCTTTTGCAAATAGTTTTGCCACCTTATAAAATGACCAATAAGTGTTTTAGAATGTTTATAACCTATTACAAACCACTTTTGTAAATAAAAAAAGTTTGGCATGCTTGCATGCATTGTTTTGATACTATTATTTTATGTGATGGTTGCTTGAATGGTAGTTTGAATTATTGTTTGCTTGATTGAATTGTAGTGATTTGAAGAGTGTGAATATTGCAAAGGTCAAGGAGTGAACTTATATTCTCTACCAAAAAGGCAAGTGATGCTTCATACTTTGTTCCATTATTTTCACTATGCATTAGTGATATTTCTAAGTAGGACTTGCATGGAATTTTGCTAAGTGTAAACTATGCCATGGGAAATCCTAGTAGATGAAACCTTAGTAGAATTTCCTAAGTTAAGATTCCTACTACTATCATGCTTAGCTTAGCTAGTAGAAAACAAGGGTGGGATATATATTCATACTATGGAATATTTCTAAGTCAAGGACTTATGTTTTGTTTAATAAAACAACTAAGTGAATGAATCACCTGGGTGGAATGGAAGGAATGGTTTGTGTTGAGTGGTTCACAAGGCCGATTTCTATGGTTTACCTTGTGTATCTCACTTGTGGATGGCCACCCAGGAACAAAGAGATTTGAGATGTCAATTGTTGAGAAGCTTCAAGTGCAGCCACTTGGCATTATGGGCTCTGCCTGGATCATATAGGTTGCAATAACTTAGCCAAATGGATAGTTGGTGGTAGGGGTTTGATAGGTTGGAGCGCGTCCATTCTGGTCTAAGGGAAGGCTTCTGAAAGATCTTGTCTTGGTGGAACCAAGTCTTGTGGGGAAAGTGCACCACCTCTGCAGAGTGTAAAATCTAAGTACTTAGCCATGTCCCTCGTAAAGGACAATTTGAGCATCAAGACATGGAGGCTATCAAGAATCTCCTCATCCCAATTTCTAAGTTAAAAACATGTGGTTGAACAAGGGATTGAAGGATCACCAATTTCTATTGGGAGATGCCTTGGGTGATTTTGTCAAGCAAAAACTTAGTGTTTTCAAATGATAAGGAAAAATCTATTTTGAGCAAAGCAATCCTAAGATCCACTTAGCCAAATGCATATAGATGATATACTCCACTATACTACCATAGTATCACTTGCCAATACAATTCAAATGTATTGACCCTTGTGGCTGTAACTTGTTATGTTGCAGGTTTGTTTGATATTAGTGAAGTTTAATGATTAGGATTACAAGTCTACAACCAACATGTCTGCCTGTGGCACTTTGAAGATGAAGGACCCCATGCTATTGCTATATTCTTCTGCATTGTAATGAGATAGCCAAATGAGCTATGTAAGATGTAATAATTTATTTTATTCCTGGTTATAAAGTTGTATTATGACCTTTGTATCTTGATATTACATCTTAACTGTGGATGCTAGCTATTGATCCAGGGACTAGCATTGCAATCACAGGGATCCTTTCCTTTACAAAGGAGGGATCTTATAGATGGTATCAGAGCATTGTGTTGCCTGTAGGATTTGTAACCCTAGGATTGGACAAAACCCCTTAGAAAAATAGGAATTGTATTTGTTCCAAACAGTTATTTACAAACAATCTTGTAAACTCTTTCCTCAACCTTTTTGGTTTTGACTCTACATCTCTTCTATTTCAAACTTGATGGACAAGCCTTCTCCATGGCCAAAGACTTCACCATGTGCAAAGGACTTCATCAACTCTAATGACTTCAACATCTTCAAGTGATTTCAACCTTATTCTCAACAAGGACTTCAACCTTGGCTATCACTAAGGACTACAAGTGAGACAAGAAATGTTACTCAAGACTTGAAGACTAAGGGAATACAACTTAGAAGGAACCATCATCACTTTAAAGTTTGGTGACCAAGAATTTTTCCAAGGAAACCATGATCTCATTCAAGAAGAATCCACCAAGAAGGATAGAATGATTTCAAGTGAACCATATAGTTGGACCACCATAATTAGATCAAACCAAATTCACCAACTTATGTGGTGTAACAAAAATATTTTATTGCTTAAAGATGTGCTTGAACTTGTTGTTTGAATGGAATGTTTGTTTGTGATTTCTTGCACATTGCTTGAGTGAATTGTGATGTGTGTGATTAGAATTGTTTCCTTAGAAATCTTTTGCCTATTCTAATCCCAATCCAACCCAAACAGATGACTACTCCAAGAAACTTCAACACCAAGACTGACAACAACAACAACCAAGAGATGCACATGAGAGAACAACTACTAGCAAACCAAACCTAGTTGAACCAAGTGACAACTCAGTTTTTAGCCAACAACAATGGATTAGACCCAACCATACAAAAGTTTTTGGAAATTCAATCCCAATTGTTGCAAGGGATGGCCACTCAAATGATCAACATTGGAGACAACCTTTCCCAAGGAGTTTGTGACAACAAGGATGTCAAGGATGATATTTTAGAAGGAACCCAAGCTTGCAATATTTGTGGAGACAAGGATCACACTTCCATGGAGCATGAAGATCAATGCCCCAATTGTGAAGAGAAACATCCAACTGACCAATGCCCCACATCTCAAGCTACTTGTTTCCTATGTGAAGGAAATAATCATGTCCCTATCCAATGCCCCGTCTATTCCATAGTTCAACAAAGGAAACAAGGTGGAGTGCAACAACTGATTGCAGACTACCATGAGAGAACAACTTCTACCAAGAAGGATGAAGACAAAGGAAAATCTCAGCTTGCACCTCCATGCAATATGGCTCAATTTAAAGGACCAAAGAGGAGACATATGTATTATCCAAGGAAAAGGTCAAGGAGACCAAGAAGCTTTCCCACCTTTGAGATAAGATATGAAGAGCATGAACTAGAAGCACTCCTAGCTCTGGAGAAACCCAAGAAGAAGAAAGACAAAAGTCAAGTGCAATGTTGCCATTGCAAAGAGATGGGACACTATGCCAATGAATGTCCATAGAAGAAGAAAAAGTATAAGGAGATTAGCCAAGTGATGTGTTTCAAATGCAAAGAGCTAGGGCATTATGCAGACAAGTGTCCAGAGAAGCTTCATCAAGATCCCAAGAAAGCCAAGATGTAATCTAGTTGGAAAATTTTTAAGGGTGGTAGTACCCTAGTTGTTTTGAGCCATCTTGTAACCCCTAGCCTTCCCAAATCTCAGGACGAGATTTATTTTAAGGGTGGTAGCCTGTCACATCCCAAGATTTTCCAAATCTTGTAATGTGAAAAATAAATAAACAAAATAAAATTTTGTTGAAATTTAGGGTGAGAAGAAACTTTTGATTCCAATAGGAAACATCAAAACCTATTTTGATCAAATAAAATCCTAAAGAGATTTAAAAAGATAAACAATTAATAAATAAAGTTATAATAGTTGGAATCACTACTTTTGGATCTTTAAATAAAAGATATGGTTTTATAAGAAAAGGAAGAATTATAAATAAGGATTATTTTAAAGAGCCAAATTAAATCTTGGCCAAGCTTTTGAAATAAAATATTATTATTTGATAAAAAGAGTAAAGGTTTATTTAAATAAAATAATGAGGATTTATTAATATCCATTTTTATTAAAGTAAATGCTTTCCATTTTAAATAAACACTAAAACTTGTTAATTTATTTTAAATAAGATTTCCAAGTGTTTTAGTTTTTTAAATGAAACCTACTGAAAAGATTTTGATATTAATTAGATTTCAATCACAGGGACTAACATTGCAATCACCGGGATCCTTTCCTTTACAAAGGAGGGATCTTACAATCAACATCATCCGTGCATAGCGTGCCAGATTGTTGAACTCCTCAATATATTCTGCAACACTGCGGTGGCATTGCTTAAGGTTGTGAAATTCCTTCTTCAACGCCATCACTCCTGAAGAGATATGAGCAGTGCGGGAACCATCCTCAAATATTGCCCAAGTCACTTCTTCAATAGGGATAGTGATTTGGAAGTTATCCCACCATGTAGCTGCTGGTCCTTCCAACGGGTGTGCTGCAAATCTGACTTTCTCCTCATCAGTGCAGCCAACTGTGTGTAACATCCCAAAAATATTGAACAATGATTATCTAATTCCAATCACTCAAAATTAAGGTTAACAAAAACTTTTGCTAATCAACATCATATGAATGCATGTGTGTATGTGATGATTGTATGAATGCATGATTTGACTTGTGTGATTGTACTAAATAGCAAGGAATGGTTTAAAGATGAAAACAATATCATCTAAAACATTTCCAAGAAGAAACAAATCAAGAGAAAATAAAAAACAAACAAAATAAGCAAATGGTCATTTTTGCCAATCTTGCTCACTAGGCCACTTTGAGTGTTCCTAGTCCAAGATTTCAAACAGAAACATTTCCATTTATTTTCACCCCTTGCTAGACCAAGTAAAAGTGAACCCAAGCCCACAGTTCAAACTTACAGAAACATTTGTCAACTTGATTCAAATGACAATTCAAAACTGAATCTTTATCATATGTGAAGATCACCCATTTTCAAAAACCAACCAAACCAGTACCCATTGACCTTTCCAATTAACCAGAGAGTACCTAGTATATAACTAATACACCCACCAAGTTTGAACCAAAATTTTAAATTCAAATCTCTTTCGGCCATTTCATCAAACACCTTGCAAACACCAAACAAACAAACATCAAACACTATTGTGAGTAGTGATTTGGCCTAACTATCTCACAGCACACCCTTAGTAGATCATCTAGGTCATTTAACAAGCTTTAGCTCACTGTAAACTGGGCAAGCTCATCAATGGTGAGCATGCCCGAGCTCAACTTGCCACCCCATTGTCGACAGCAAGCTAGGAGAAACTCTAGCCTCGCCAACCTTGTTTGGGACACTGACCACCGACCACCGACCACCGCCACCCCCTGTCCAACGCCAACGCACTGCCAGCCCCTGGACCACTCAGCCCGAGCGTTCCCAGCCTCTCTACGAGCATGCTGAGAGCGCGCTAGAGCGCCCCACTCGACACGCGCCCACAGACCGAGCGCCGCCCGCGCCGCATGCAAGCGTGATCAACACCATCCCAGGAGACTGCCAGACAACCCCGTTCGCCGCCACGCGACTTGTAGCCGCGGTGGGCCAATAAAATGCCCGTCGGACCCGCCCAGAGCATCGCAGCGTTCCGATCGTCTCGCACCGCCCCACGCCTCGCGACCATGCCACTGAGCTTCGCCAGGGAGCACAACACCTCCCCCTATCATCGCCCATGCCAGTAGCTCGTTGTACCGACGACCACGACGAGCTCCACCCGTGCCCTTCGGTCCCCTCTTGGCACTATAAATAGAGGCCACCCCCACTCGATTTCTTCACACCAACACGTTCCCCTCTCTCTCAGAACCACCCCACCTCACCCTCAAACAAAGGCGAGCAGCATATCGCCGGAATTTGGCTGGAGTCTGCTGTGGAGGAGGAAGAAAGGAGCCAGCGATTGGAGCCGCCCCAGGAGGAGCTGCCGGTACCAGGAGGTTCGCCGTTGTCGACTTTGTTGTTCGCCCCCGTCGCGGACCCTCGCCTGAGCCCCGGTGAGCCCCCGTAGACCCCCACTGGACGCACTAGGGTTCGGTCTCGCCGGCGTTGCCCGACGGAGATGATAGGTCATAGCCGTTCAATTAGAGTTTGATCGTGCGGTCTAGATCACCCCGTACCGGTTCGCACACCCCGTCCCGCTGACTGGTGCGGTGATCCACTTAAACTCACCCCCGCATGCGCTGTGCGCCATGGGCCGGCCCAGTTAACCTCCCGCGCAACCCAGTTAGTTTGAATTTATATTTTCCAATTTAGTTTCAAACTCAGTTCTGTACCTAGATTCAAATATCAACCCAGGTCGATTCACTGAACCAAAATGCATGAAACCAATTTTGTTAGAAAGGTATTGGAATTCTTAACCCAAGCCCGTTGGATTCAATCCAATTAGAATTGTAAATCACCTATAGTAAAAATAACAAGGCAGCAGCTTTTCTGCATTCAAACATTTTTCAAAATTCAAGCACAAAAGCTTTTGAGTTGATTCCAACTCTCAAAAATATAAATTCAAACTAACTAGACCTTTATGAATATATAAAAATATCTAGGTTTACTTGCAGAAATATTGGACAAGTAATAAAAGAATGCCTCATAGGCATTTCTAATCACTTTAATTAATTAAAATAAAAAGGTTAAACCTTATTAAATTGTGACACCACTTTATGTGGTGATGACATGTGTCCACATGATCCCATGTACTGAAATATGTGTTAATGACATGTGTCCACATGATCCCATGTTTTAGTTGGAGAATATTAAATCTTAAGTAGTTTTTCAATGAGCAGAAATTACTTTTCTAAAATAAAATTAATAAGTAAGTACTTGGATGATTGTAATGTTTGTGATGATGTTAGATCATCTAGTGAAAACCTTGGTGTGATAAATAAAAGTAGTTAAGTATTGTTTGGTGATTGTGTACCTAGTATTTATTTATATACGCTAGTACCAACCAAGGATACGAGGAGGAAGGGGAATACTACGAGGAAGAAGCCAAGGAGAACTTCAACCATTGCTCTGCACAAGGCGAGCTAAAACTTGCAAGTTATCTTACCTAGCAAGCTACTAAATGAGCAAGCTAACACTTGCAACTGTGAAAACTATATGATCTAGGCAATGCATTAGGCATGCCTTGGTTATACCCCTTAATGACACATAATCCTAGTTTTACTTGCAAGCTTAGTTGTTATATTTCTTTATCAAAGCTTTCTATTAAATTTTACTTAGGGACTTGTAGATTTTAGAAAGATATTTAAAGGTAGCATAGGGAGCATAAAACTTGGCCTAAGTTAGACAATCTTGATGTCATCCTGAGGCATGAGATTGAACTTAGATCATCCCCATTGGTTTACCACCCCTCATTAGTGTGTACCACCACTTGTAGATGCTAGTGCTAAGCCTAAAATTTGATCAACTTAGATGGGAACACTTGGTGAAAATGGTTATGAAAACCTTAGAATGATGAGTCATTCTACTGAAATGTTTTGACTATTAAGAGGATTATTAGGAGGACGGACAGTAGGAAGGTTACGATAACTAGGATCATCTCCCATCGTGAGCATTGCCTGTGACCATGAAGATGGAGTCTCGCCTACGCTATCATTATTATGATGTTATTCCGCTGCTATGATTGTATTAAGACTGGATCATGAGATCCTTTATTTGTTGTAAGACCTTATGTATGGTTTGTAATGGATGATGTACTATGATATCCAATCTGTTATGTCTCCCAAAAATGGTAATCTTGGGATTGCGATGTATGGCATAACAGGCATCTGGGATTAAAAATCCGGGTGTTGACAAGTTGGTATCAGATCCATCCTGACCATAGGAGACCCTAGTTTAGAATAGACATTTGAATCAAAAACTTAGTTTCAAAACCAAAGGAAGTGAGTATTTATGAAAACTTATTCTCATTGTTACCACTTAGACTCTTTCATGAAAATTCATGTTCCTCAAAAAAATTCTTGCAATCCTACTTAAAATCTGACACACTTGATCACTCTACTAACTTACTCATCCTATATTCTTATAGATGGACGTGAAGTATAGCAAGTTTTATCAGTTGGGGAATGGAGGAGACCTCATCTTTGAGCATGACTTGGACCATCTGTCGGAGATGCTGGAGCATCCGCACCCCAAGTTCTTCGGAGCTTAGCTCAACGATTAGGAACGAGAGGACTTGCAATGGCTGATTGTTGCAAGTCTCCGAGGAAAGATCGAAGCTCCCACCTCCAAGGGAATTCAGTTCACCATCAGAGAGAATAACTGGCTCGATGGACTTGCTAGGGCAATGCAAGAAGCTCTCTCCTGTTTGCGTGGGCAGAGTATCAACCAGATCAAGGGTACCCGCTTTGAGTTCTATCCAAGGCGTGATGTTATGGGACAACCACTAGAGGCCCCATATCACCATGAGCATGATGTATGACCGGCAGAAGGAGTTGGACAATTCCCGCTCCTACACCAATCACAAGTACGCCATCATCGCCAAGAAGGATCAGACCATTGCCATGCTAGTGAAGGACAATGTTGCTGTTGGACAATGTCGCTGTCAGCTCGACAAGAAGGAGCGCATCATTTCCCGTCTCCGCCACAGGATCATAGAGTTGGAGGAGACTGTCCATGAGAGGGACATGCAGCTCGAGGAGAGGGAGAATGCAAGGGAAGACCTTCATGGAGACCCCTACTCCTCTCTCAGTGACGATGATGACTTTCTGGAGGATCAGGCCATGGACTTCTTCACCGATGAGGATGACTTCGCCTTCAATGATGATGATGATGAGGAGGATGAGGACACTGACTCCGAGGAGTAGTATCACTTGAGCACTATTGTTAGTGAGTAGTATCTGGCCCCACTGTATCATAGTTTCCCAGAATTGTTCTTAAAACCATCTTTTTTCCTTGTTGTGGTGTGTGTTTGTATCGTGTGCTATGAATGAATGAATGAAAAGCAAGTTGCTAGAAAAATCCGAGTCAAACTTCAAAAACTTTACAAAACCCTGAACCTTAGAAATTTCCCCCTTTTCTCATGATCTATCTCAATCTTCAGATTCCTCGCAGAGGAAGCACTTCATCCCCGGACCCGATGTTGCAAATCTTGCAAATGTTGGTTTCCGACCGCGAAGCGGAAAGAGCCGAATGTCAAGCCAACTTAGCCACCCTTCAACAGATAGCTCAGATGGCCAACAACAATCAAGGCCATGGAAATCAGGACAACCATGGATCTAAGCTCAAGAACTTTCAGAACACAAATCCACCCATCTTCACTAAGTCTGAAGAACCCCTAGATGCCGATGATTGGCTGCAAACCATGGAGTACAACTTAGAGGTTACATGAGTGCATCCTAACGAGAATGTATTGTTTGCCACCCACTAGCTGGCAGGAGATGCAAGAGCATGGTGGAACAGCGTTCGTGCCATGAATGGAGGACAAATGATGACTTGGGATGAATTCAAAGTCAAGTTCAGCAGAACCCATGTGCCACTGGGTTTGATCAAGAGGATGAGAGATGAATTCAGAGAACTAAAGCAAGAGACGATGACAGTAGTTGAGTACCGTGACAAATTTTTGTCATTGGCTAGGTATGCACTGGATGAGATAGATACCGAAGCCAAGAAGAAGGAGAGATTCTTGAATGGTCTGCATGATGAGATGCAGACAGTGTTAGTCAATATCCCATTTGCTGATATTGAAGCTTTAGTGGACTCTGCCATTCAGATGGAAGGCAAGATCAACCAAGATAATGAGAACCCCCAAGAGTAGCATGATGCATCAACCAGGAACCCATCATACCCCAACGTATCGCCCTAACCCATCTCCAGTATTTTCCCCAAGAAATAATAGACCCTCGATGAACCGTCCAACCTATCCCAGTCGTGGAAACCCAAGGCCCGGAGGAAATCACAACAACCCCGGCAACCCCAGAAATTTCAACCGTGCACCGCCTAAGTTCAACAACAGCAATGTTGCCACCAACACCAACACCGCCCCGAGGACTGGAAGCAATGATGTGCCTGTTGCAGCAAAGGACAAGTCTCAGGTGACTTGTTATGAATGTGGAACCAAGGGTCACTATTCCAATGAGTGCCCCAAGAAGATTGCAGCAGCCCCTAATGCAAATGCCCTAGCCCAGTAGCAGCGTCATGTTCAGCCCAGAAGAAGGTTTGCCCCAGGGAACTCGCTCAACCGCAACGACCGTCTCTTTCTCATGCATGCTGAAGAAGCCCAAGAAGCGCCAGATGTCGTGCTGAGTATGTTTTCTGTTAACTCAGTACTTGCAAGAGTGTTGTTTGATTCTGAAGCATCGCACTCGTTTGTTATCGAAGAATTTGCATGCACTATTAAGATTCAACCAACAAAATTGAAGCATGTTATGATAGTTCAAATACCTGGTTCAACCACCAAATCTAGACATATTTGCAAGGCCGTACCTATCCGAATACATGGCATATATTTTTATACTAATCTAATAGTACTTGGAACTAAAGGTTTGGAAGTAGTACTAGGAATGGATTGGATGTCGAAACATAAAGGATTAATAGACTATGCCAAGAAAGCCATAACCATGACCAGCATAGCCGGAATATCAGTAGAGCATGTATCTGAAACCTTGCCCCGTCAATTCAAGTGCAACAAGAGTATAGCCCAACCCACCATTGACCAAGTTAGAATGGTCTGTGAATACCCCGATGTATTTCCAGATGTTTTGCCCGGTATGCCCCTAGATCGAGATATCGAGTTTATGATTGAATTAATTCCTGGAATCGGACCCATAGCCTAGAGACCTTATAGTATGAACCCATCTGAATTAGAGGAGCTAAAGAAGCAACTGGATTCTATGTTGGAGATAGGATTGATCCAACCAAGTGCTTCGCCATGTAGATCACCTGTCCTGTTTGTGGACAAGAAAGATGGAGGTAACCGTTTGTGTATGGATTATGGGAAATTGAATGATGTCACCATCAAGAACAAGTACCCACTGCTGAAGATCGAAGACCTGTTTGACCAGTTGACTGGTGCCAAAGTGTTTTCTAAGATTGATCTTAGAACTGGCTATCATCAACTCAAGATTCGCGTAGAGGATATTCTGAAGACTGCCTTTACCACCCGATATGGATTATATGAGTACACTGTCATGTCTTTTTGTCACATCCCAAAATTCTCCTAATTTTGGAATGTGAAATAAATAAATAAGTTTGATTGATTGTTTGACTATGTTGAAAATTCTCAAAGAGAATAAACTTTTTGAATAGAAAATCCTCTCAACGTTGAATTCAAAATATTATATTCTTTTGTTATGACCTAAGTAGCCATATAGGCAAAAGGGCATGGATTGATTATGGATTGTAGAATTGGTGTGCAAGAATTCAAAATGAAAATCATGAAGCATTCATAAGCATTTCATTACATCCATGCAAAGTCCTCACAAACTGAATCCAAATCCTGGTATCTAAATCCTATAGTTGATTTGCCCAAATGTTCCTAAAGGAAATTAAATTGACTTTATAAAACCCACTATTGCTAAGGCAGCGATTATTTATAAATTATAGCCTAAAAAGATCCAATTAATATTACAAAATTTTAGAAACAAAATTGAGCTTATTTGGAGCTATTATGAAAAAGTTATTGAATAAATACAAACACAAAAAGATATAAATAAAATGAAATATACAAGGATTTATAAACCCACTACTTGCAAACTAGTAAAAAAATTACAAATATGATCCTACAATGATCTATTCGATTTTAGAAAAATTTAGAAACAAGAATCATATCATTTGGAGTTCGTATGCAAAAGATATGAGGGAAACAAGTAAATAAAAAAAGAAAAAAGAAAAAAAACCTAAGCGGGCCGGCCCACCCGGACCGACCGGAGCACCAGCCAGCCAGGACGTACGTGACCGATTCCCAGGTGCTTTAAAAACCGCGCGACTCAGATTTTCTCTAACCTATCTCTATTCAAACCCTCATAACTTTTTATCTACAACTCTGAATCGACTTTCGTTTGTTTCTACTTGTTCCCTACTCCAATACCTATCTCTACACCATCCTAAATCTCCATATAAACTCGTGGAGCCACAGCTGTACGAGTTTCTCTTCTCGAAATCCCGAATCTACACATGCCCGAATCTTATTTCGCTTTTTAACCCATCTAAAACTAAAATAACAACCATTGTGACTTATTAAATTGTCATGCATGCATTTCTTGCATTTGTTTGATCTCTATGTGCTATTGTTTATGATTGTATAGAATTGTTTGCTCGATAGATTGCGAGGAGTGCAATGTGTGTGATTGAAACTACTATGATTGCAAGTATTGTGGTTATTACGAGTGCAACCATTATATCTATGAGGATTATGAGGATTATCTAATCGACTACATCTACAAAGGCAAGTGGTGCTATCTTGGTGATAAATGTCCTATTGTTTTCCTATGCATTGTAGATGCATTTGTAGAATTGCATCTCTAGGAATTGATGTGTATATGCTATGCTATATCCCATATTATTCCCTAGTATTCCTTGTTTATGAGCCATCGTATTGGTAGATTCCTTAGCTATGCTATTTAGACGAGGAAGGGAATCACATCATGACAAGTTATATGTTTTGAAAGGCTTATGTTTTGCTAAATGACAAACCAATATGTTTTAATGAACCACCTGGGTGGAATGGCATTGATTGGGTCATCGAGTGTGGATTATGGTGGGGAATGCCGCCCAGGACACTGAGAAAGGATTGGCTTCTTTGTTTGGTAGCTTTCATGTGCAACCATGTGCCAATAATGAAATGGGCGGTTGGTTGGACTCAGTAGGTTGTGGTAACTCGAACCCACGTATCTAGAGATGTAGATAGTGTAGGTTGGACTGGTGCGTGTCGGGTTTGGGGAGCTACTTCCCGAACGGTTCCTTCTTGGACTTCTCCCTATCATCACCCAATATGAGAGTGGTGGTACGAGCTGGGCTGGCCAAGTCACATGGGTAAAATGTACTAACCCCTGCAGGGTGTATAAACTAAGTGCTTAGCCGTGTCCCCGATTATGGATAATTTGAGCGACCTGATACTGATGCTATGATATTTCTCACTCATCCTTATTTCTTAATTACTTAAAACTTGTTGGGTGAACATAATTGGGTAGGAGCACCTGGGAGTGAACCAGAGTGTCCTATTTATCGTATTGGAAAACTACTTTGTTACAAATGTTAGGATAAAACTGTTGCTTTATGCAAATGAGCCTGAACTCCACTTGGCCAAATAAGCATGTAGTTGATAGATATGTTGTTAACCACTTTAGCCAACTTGCCATACATTCAATGTATTGACCATTCGTGGCTGCAACATTTCATGTTGCAGGTTATATCGTATATGAGTGGCCTTTTCAACCTTAGCAGAGAGTCGACGTTGAGCCTAAACCCTAGAATGGTATATTGTTACACCCTTCTAAAAGCATCCATTGCTAAGCATAGGAATGTGCGGTAAGGATGAATCCCAACCGTGAATTATGGGCACCGTGAAGTAAACGTTCACTATTTTCCCACCATGAGAGTTTTGCTAGTTTAAGAAGTGCTTTCTCAAAAACTATCAATGATGATGTTTAGAATGTGCTAGAGACATTGTGCCAATAAAAGTCTAAGGGAGAACCAATCTAAGCTAAGTGAATCCTTGAGAAATGACCTAGTCAATTTTATTTTAAGGGCGGTAGCATCCTAATGGATCCCAAACCTTTCTTTCTTTCTAGCCTTCCCAAATCTCGGGACAAGATTTCTTTTAAGGGTGGTAGTCTGTCACATCCCAAAATTCTCCTAATTTTGGAATGTGAAATAAATAAATAAGTTTGATTGATTGTTTGACTATGTTGAAAATTCTCAAAGAGAAGAAACTTTTTGAATAGAAATTCCTCTCAACGTTGAATTCAAAATCTTATATTCTTTTGTTATGACCTAAGTAGCCATATAGGCAAAAGGGCATGGATTGATTATGGATTGTAGAATTGGTGTGCAAGATTTCAAAATGAAAATCATGAAGCATTCATAAGCATTTCATTACATCCATGCAAAGTCCTCACAAACTGAATCCAAATCCTGGTATCTAAATCCTATAGTTAATTTGCCCAAATGTTCATAAAGGAAATTAAATTGAATTTATAAAACCCACTATTGCTAAGGCAGCGATTATTTCTAAATTATAGCCTAAAAAGATCCAATTAATATTACAAAATTTTAGAAACAAAATTGAGCTCATTTGGTGCTATTATGAAAAAGTTATGGAATAAATACAAACACATAAAGAAATAAATAAAACGAAATATACAAGGATTTATAAACCCACTACTTGCAAACTAGTAAAAAGATTACAAATATGATCCTACAATGATCTATTCGATTTTAGAAAAATTTAGAAACAAGAATCATATCATTTGGAGTTCGTATGCAAAAGATATGAGGAAAATAAGTAAATAGAAAAAGAAAAAAGAAAAAAAACCTAAGAGGGCCGGCCCACCCGGACCGACTGGAGCACCAGCCAGCCAGGACGTCTGTGACCGATTCCCAGGTGCTTTAAAAACCGTGCGAATCAGTTTTTCTCTAACCTATCTCTATTCAAACTCTTATAACTTTTTATCTACAACTCTGAATCGACTTCCGTTTATTTCTACTTGTTCCCTACTCTAATACTTATCTCCACACCATCCTAAATCTCCATATAAATTCGTGGAGCCACAGCTGTACGAGTTTCTCTTCTTGAAATCCCGAATCTACACATGCCCGAATCTTATTTCGCTTTTTAACCCATCTAGACTTCGTCGTTTGCCTTCAGTCAAAAAACGAAAGTTGTAGATCTTGTCGAAATCTTTCAATCCCGACAAACCTCACCTATTTTCATCCACCACATCCGGAGAATTTCATATCGCAATATTTTAGATCTGACGGTGCAAATCCAAGATGTACTCGCGCTCGTTCCTTCAAATCCAAATTCCTTTGGTGAGAAGGTAGGACTAATGATTCCCCACAACTTTCATGTTCTAAGTTTTTCAATTTGACCTACGGATTTGTCTCTCTAACACAGATCTCTTTCTTGTCTATTCTGAGCCAAAAATCGGGTCGATCTCTTCTTCTAGCCACCGGATCCTATCCAGACGGTCGAGATCCAATCAAACCGGTGCGTGCCATGTCGTTATTCCGGTCAGCTTCCTCATCAACGCCACGTCGTCGTCAGGTCAGCATCTAGTCCTAGTCAGCATGCAAAGTCAACCTGTCCAGTCAACAGAATATTCTCTAGAATATTCCATTCGAATTTAAAATTGCACATTATAGATCTAACTTGTAAAATTCATTAGAAATTCATACAACGTCCAAAAATTGTGTATAATATATCAAATTGAAGATAATTTTATGTAGAATCGTCTTATTAGAATAGATCCAATCTTTACAGTACGTACTTACTGTAATGATTTAATTAGTTTTAATGGTCTTTTAGGTTAATAAATTCATAAAAAATTATCTGTAACTCCAAAAAATATGAAAAATATATCAAATTGAAGCTACTGCAATGTACATTAATAATATCTGGTTGGATCCAGCCTTTGCAGATTATTTCCCCGTAGCAATTTAATTAGTTTTAATGGCTCTAGAAATCATTAAATTCATAGTAAATTATTTGCATATCACAAAAATATAAATAATATACCGGTCGAAAGCTGGTTCCATGTAGATCATCAATATGCAATTAGTTCAGCCTTTGACTGTAAGGTTTTTCCGTGAAGATTTAAATGGTTTAATGGCCTATTTAGAGTAATAAATTCATAAGAAAATAAATACTGCTTGGTAAATTACAAATAATATGTCCCTGGAATCACATTTCCGTGGAGATTTGAGATATAATTTTAGTTTGATTTTTAGGCAAAAGAAACTATATGAATAATTTAAAACCCATTAAACACTATTTAAATCATATAAAAAGATCTATAACTCCGATTAGGGTGAATCCAACGCCTACTGGTTCGTATTAACGTCCTCTATCCAGTAAACGCAAGAAACAAATTTAATTCGATAGTTAGAACATGCGTTACAACAGAACTATTAAAACCCTATATTGGCAAGTAATTATTAATAGCAAGTACTCCATTGCATTAATTGGTCTCTTTCATGCATCATATACTTCAGTATTGTTTAGAGAACTAAAATAACAACCATTGTGACTTATTAAATTGTCATGCATGCATTTCTTGCATTTGTTTGATCTCTATGTGTTATTGTTTATGATTGTATGCAATTGTTTGCTCGATAGATTGCGAGGAGTGCAACGTGTGTGATTGAAACTACTATGATTGCAAGTATTGTGGTTATGACGAGTGCAACCATTATATCTATGAGGATTGTGAGGATTATCTAATCGACTACATCTACAACAAAGGCAAGTGGTGCTATCTTGGTCATAAATGTCCTATTGTTTTCCTATGCATTGTAGATGCTTTTGTAGAATTGCATCTGTAGGAATTGATGTGTATATGCTATGCTATATCCCATATTATTCCCTAGTATTCCTTGTTTATGAGCCATCGTATTGGTAGATTGCTTAGCTATGCTATTTAGACGAGGAAGGGAATCACATCATGAAAAGTTATATGTTTTGAAAGGCTTATATTTTGCTAATTGACAAACCAATATGTTTTAATGAACCACCTGGGCGGAATGGCATTGATTGGGTCATCGAGTGTGGATTATGGTGGGGAATGCTGCCCAGGAAACTGAGAAAGGATTGGCTTCTTTGTTTGGTAGCTTTCATGTGCAACCATGTGCCAATAATGAAATGTGCGGTTGGTTGGACTTAGTAGGTTGTGGTAACTCGAACCCATGTATCCAGAGATGTAGATAGTGTAGGTTGGACCGGTGCGTGTCGGGTTTGGGGAGCTACTTCCCGAACGGTTCCTTCTTGGACTTATACCTATCATCACCCAATATGATAGTGGTGGTACGAGCTGGGCTGGCCAAGTCACATGGGTAAAGTGTACTAACCCCTACAGGGTGTATAAACTAAGTGCTTAGCCGTGTCCCCGGTTATGGACAATTTGAGCGACCTGATACTGATGCTATGATATTTCTCACTCATCCTTATTTCTTAATTACTTAAAACTTGTTGGGTGAACATAATTGGGTAGGAGCACCTGGGAGTGAACCAGAGTGTCCTATTTATCGTATTGGAAAACTACTTTGTTACAAATGTTAGGATAAAACTGTTGCTTTATGCAAATGAGCCTGAACTCCACTTGGCCAAATAAGCATGTAGTTGATAGATATGTTGTTAACCACTTTAGCCAACTTGCCATACATTCAATGTATTGACCATTCGTGGCTGCAACGTTTCATGTTGCAGGTTATATCGTATATGAGTGATCGTTCATAGGTCGCGAGACTCCACTCAACAATTGTTCGCCTGTGGCACATATGAAGGATGGAGATCTACCTTGTATTCATTTTCCGCTATGTACTTGAATAAATAATGTAAATTCTGGATCATATTCGTTGTATTTATGATGCACAGTTATATTTGGTATCATCTTGTACTGTGTGTGCCAGTGAACCGATCCAAGAATTGGCACTATACACATGAACTCAGCCTTATCAGGCGAGGGTGTTACACTTTTGGATTAACCAATGCCCCTGCTTATTTCATGAACCTCATGAATAAGATTTTTATGGACTTCCTGGATAAGTTTGTCGTTGTTTTCATCGATGACATTCTGATCTATTCCAAATCAGAAGAAAAACACGATCTACACCTAAGGACCATCCTTGGAACCCTTAGGGAGCATCAGTTGTATGCCAAGTTTAGAAAATGTGAATTCTGGTTACATGAGGAGGATTCCTCGGACATATCGTATCAGCCGGAGGAATTGCCGTTGACCCTGCAAAGGTGAAGGATGTTGAAGATTGGCAAGCCCCAACCACTCAAACCCAAGTTCGTGGATTTCTCGGATTAGCGGGATACAACCGCAAGTTTGTAGAAGGATTCTAAAGTATCGCAAGACCCATGACCCAATTGTTGAGAAGGATAAGAAGTTCGAATGGACGGACAAATGTGAAGCGAGTTTTCAAGAACTCAAAAGGAGATTGATTTCATCCCCAATCTTGATCATGCCGGATATCACGAAGCCCTTTGATGTGTATTGTGACGCATCCAAGATCGGTCTCGGATGTGTGATAATGCAAGAAGGAAAAGTTATATCTTATATATCCAGACAACTAAAGCACATGAGCAGAATTATCCTACCCATGACCTTGAACTAGCAGTTGTAGTTGTAGCCCTGAAAACGCGGAGGCATTATATTATGGGAAACCGTTGTGAAATTTATTCGGGTCACAAGAGCCTGAAGTATATATTCACTCAGAAGGATCTGAATATGAGGCAGAGAAGATGGATTGAGCTAATCAAGGACTATGATCGGGACATCCAATATCACCCCGGTAAAGCCAATGTGGTAGCAGATGCCCTTAGTAGACTACCGTGCCGCTTGAACTCTATGATTCTGAAGGAGCAACCAAGTTTGCAAAAGGAGATGGAGGATTTTAGAATGGAATTAGTAAGTGAAGGATTTTTGGCTAGCATAGAACTTCAACCCACCTTGATCAGTCAGATCAAGGAGGCACAGAAAGGAAATGCTAGTATCGATAGAATCAAACGTCATATCGGTACAGGAAAAGTACCCGGATTCACCGAAGATGAAGAAGGAGTGTTGTGGTACAAAGGACATATCTGTGTACTAGCGGACTCAGAGTTGAAGCAAGCTATTTTGAAAGAGGCCCATGATACCCTTTATTTTATCCACCCTAGTGGAACGAAGATGTATGTCTGGGGGGATATCCCCCGGTAGGGTCATAAAGGGTAAAACATTGCCCAGCTTGGCTTGCGCCGAGTAAAGAAAGAACCAGGCCGAGTAAGTACGGCCAGGTAGGATAGTCGTGTGCGGCTGACATAGAAACTATGTCGGCCTGTATAAGACAAATATGTTAATCTTGCAGGAACCAACGAGCCGAGTCTCATGAGGAAGGTCCGAGTCAGATAGGACACGTGGCACCTTTTTGAGTGAGGTTCAGGAGGGACCATAGTAAAAAAGGGTCAAAATAGAAGGGCGACGTCGTGTGACACGAAAGGATCCGGGTGACTCTTAAAGCAAGGGTTGACGTACAAAGTTACTGCATGATGCGAAAGGAACTGGAGGCGATGTACGTGAAGACTGTTAGCTATCTAGCTTTATGGACTGGGCCATTGGGGTTAGTACAAGCCCATGACCCGGCCCATACAGTAAATACCAAGATCCAAACAGTAACCCTAGGACCCAAAGGGGTGTAACCAAGCTAGCATCGCCTATATAATAAGGAGGGGCATAGCTAGAGTTAGAAAAGGTTGGACCTAGCAGGGAACTAGTGCACTAAACCCTAGTTGATACAGCTCTAGGAGAACTTGTAAACCTCAAGTATCAACAAAATTCCTAAGTGTGGAGAGTTCATCTTGTTCTTCGTGCATGGCTAGACCGTGCACTCCCTCCCCGGTGACCACAAGCATCCATTCGGCCCCCAACTTAAGCCTACCCATGGCATCTTCCGTGACACCACCACGATAGTTGGCGCCCACCATGGGGCAGAAGAAGGTGCTTGATGGAGTCTTCATCCGGACGGGCACCATCATCTCCAAGACCAGCGAGCGCGTCTACTCCAGCCTCATCCAGAGGTTTGGAGCGCTCAACTTCATCAGCGACAATGCGGGATGCTTCGGGACTAAGACGTTCCCAAGGGGCGTTCGCTTCATCAAGTTCGGCGAGCACCAGGTCTGTGTCGCGGTGCGCGTGGAGCGCGTCATCCTGGCACCAGATCCACCTGCGGTTCCTGTCGTAGGAAAACTTCACCAGCTCGTCTCTGTTGAGGTAATGATGATAGCTCCTAACCCAACAGCACCTCCAGTAGCTCCCGTAGTGAATGAGGATCCTGAGGGAGGAAATCAAGAGGAAACACCAAGGGCTGCAAGAACAGCAAAGGCACCACTAGAAAAGCCATAGAATATAGCTAGGAGTAAGAGGGCCAAAGAACTGCAAGAGGCGATAGACAAGTTGGCAGAACCAGTAGCGCAGGCAGCTGATCCGGCACGTGTGCAAGCCGAGTTATAGGAGGCCAGGATAAAGGTCCTGGAGAAGGCAAAGGAGTTAGCGCAATTACAGCAGGATGTGGATATCACAATCCGAGAGCTCAACTTGGCAAATCGAGTCAAGGGCGCAAAGACCCGGCTAGATGCGACAAGGTTAAGAGAGAGAAACCTCAATGAGGAGTTGGTGGATGCAACGTCTAAGTTGACACCAGAAAATAGCAACGAAACAGCCATGCAACCAACATACAATACTGAAGCAGCTAACCTGAGAGTCGCAGAGGCAACAAAGGCAGAGCTACCCCATTTGACGGGTGAAGCAAAGAAAAGGAAACAAGAGCGAGTCAATGAACTGGTAAGAGCAACATGCAATGCTGAATGAAGCATACTATAGGGCAAATCCTGGTATAACAGGGAGATCACAGCTGGTTCACTCGGCAACTCCAATCTCGGCAAGATCAGCAGGACATACAGCTTCCTCACCAAGAGTGGCGCCAAGATAGAGAAAAGAAAAGAGTGTGGATTCCGGAAGGAACAAGCAAATGATCAACTATGACCCGGCGGTGGCTCAGAGAAATCCAGCACGTGCACAAGAAACAAGAAGGAATAATGTTCAGGGAAATGAAGACCAGGAGAATGCAGGCTGAGAAAGGCAAGCATGACAAAGTAATGACAATGGAGGGCAAAATTTTGCGCCTCAACCTAGGCGTGGAGCTCACTCGGCAGGAGGAGGAAATCCAGCTCCGAATAATGCTCCAGCTCAACCCGAAAGAAGACAACAAAGCGTCGGAAAGGCAGTACAACAACCTGCAGACCTGAACGCAAACAAATACAATGATGGTTACTCGGCGATGGTAAATGACGGATATGAATTGCCGGATCACGAATACCAAGCAATGGGAGCTAGACTTGGAGGCAGAAACCTTCAGCCGGATGATGCAAGGCTAAATCTTGATCGAATAAAGATGGCAGAACTTATCGAGTCGCAAGGTCCACATGGTCCACCATCTTTTGGCCCGAGGATCATGAAGGAGCCACCTGTACCAAATTTTCAGCTGGCCAGAGGAAAAAAAAGACGATGGAAGCACAAAGCCAGAAGACTGGCTCATAGATTATGGAACTGCTATGAAAATCGCGCAGGAAAATTTGAGATGGGCAGTGCGATATGTGCCGCAAATGCTAGCAGGACCAGCACGTGTGTGGCTGAATAACTTGCTACCCGGAAGCATCAACAGCTGGATCGATTTTCAGGATGCTTTTGTGATAAATTTCACAAGCACCTACAATAGGCCGAAACGCCCACAACAGCTAGCAATGTGCAAGCAAAGACCGAATGAGACAAACAGAGAATTCCTCACAATATGGTGCACAATGTGTAACTCTTACGAAGGAGTAATCGAGTCTCAGTCTATCGCTTGGTTTGCACTAGGATGAAGACATGGAAGTGTGTTATGGCAAAGGTTACAGAGAGATATGTCGGCAAGCTTGGCAGAAACAATAAGGATTGCTGACTCGTATGCTTTAGGAGATCTGACTCAGCCTCTGCTCATGTCAGCAGACGGGATGACTAAGACTCAGATCTATGATGCTGCTGGATCGCAAAGGCGCCAGGAAAGAGCCGAATATAGGAGCAAAAGAAGAGATGAAAGGCGAGACTACAGGTATGGTTTGACTCAGGTTGCGGCCGTGAGTCAGGATCATCCAGACGCTGGAAGTAGCCAACGTCAAAGGACAAGTGGACAACAGCATTGGATGCCAAAGAATGATGGAAAAAAGCCATACAAACAAAGAAAGCCATATCAGGATAGGCAGAAATATACTTACGAGATGATGTTGGACCAACCGTGCAAGTTTCATACGCCAAGTCCGAGTAAGCTAGACAATCACACAACAAGGCAATGCACTTGGTTTCAGAAAGGAGATAGAGTGGATTCGCCGAGTAAGCAGCTACCAGCACCTCCCCCTCCACCACTCACAGGAGGAAATGCTCGGGTTGTTGGAGCCGATCATAGATACAAGAGCAGGCAGCCGAGGTATCATAATCAAGAAAGAAGAGAAGCTGTGCACCAGGTGCATAATCCAAGAGGTGACGACGCTCATTTCGGCCATGGAACCAGAAATGAGTACAAAGAACATCACCAGAGCTATGTTGTCTTTGTCATAGAGCCGAATGACAAAAAGAGTCAGCAGAGACGGATGATGGAGGTGAATGCCACAATGCCGGCAATCCCAAAGTACATGCATTGGTCTGATCAGGAAATAACTTGGAGCATAAAGGATCACCCCAAGATCATGCCAACACCAGGAGGTTATGCTCTGGTTTTGGATCCAACTTTCATGGGCCCTGATATCAATGTGAAATTTTCCAAGGTACTGATTGATGATGGCAGTAGCATCAACATCATGTACAAAGATACCATGCTCAAGTTAGGCATTACCATTAACATGTTGGAGCCGACTAAGACAACTTTCCATGGCATTGTGCCGGGATTATCCTGTGAGCCAATTGGCAAGATCTGGGTTGACGTCTTATTCGGAAACAGAGAGAATTGTCGCACTGAAGCCATAGAGTTCGAGGTGGTTAACCTGGTCAGCTCATACCATGACTTACTCGGCTGGCCGGCTATGGCTACTCCTCACATTGGTTACTTGAAGATGAAGCTTCCAGGTCCATGTGGAGTTATCACAGTCAAAGGATATTACAAAAGATCTATTTCTTGTGCCTCAGCCGGATCTTCGTTGGCCGAGTCACTGGTCATAGAGCAGGAAAATCATCAAATGATGGAAGTGGGAGCATTGGCCAAAGCAGCACAAATGTCCATGCCGACACTTACTAACCCGCATGGCAGTGTGTCATTCCAAGCTACCAAGGAAACCAAGAAGGTACAAGTGGACGAGACTTTCCCAGAGAGAACAGTTACAATTGGGGCTGGGCTGACTGACAAATAGGAAAGCGAGCTCACCAACTTCCTCCATGAGAATCGGATATCTTTACATGGTCCACATAGGATCTGCAAGGAGTTCCGAGGGAGCTGGCTAAGCACTCTCTTCATGTAAGGCCATATGCCAAGCCGGTGAAGCAACCCCTCCGAGCTTCATCGAAGATAAGAGGAAAGTGATAGCTGCTGAGATAGCCAGGATCTTAGCCGCTGGATTCATCATGGAAGTACTGCACTCGGATTGGTTGTCAAATCCAGTCTTGGTCGAGAAGAAAAAGGATGACCCGAACGTGGAAGTGGTGTGGCGCATGTGTATTGATACACGAACCTCAATAAGGCGTGTCCAAAAGATCCATTTCCCCTACCACGGATCGATCAAGTCATAGGCTCTACTTCTGAGTGTGAGTTGTTTTCTTTTGTGGACGCGTATTCTGGTTTCCACCAGATACCACTAAATCCGAATGATCAAATAAAGATTGGTTTTATCACCCCGTATGGGGCTTATTGCTATCGTACCATGCCATTTGGATTGAGAAATGCAGGTGCAACATATCAAAGATGCATGCAAAAATGCTTGCAAGATCAATTGGACAAAAATGTTCAAGTATACGTTGATGATGTGGTGATAAAAACCAAGCAAAGTCATACTCTAATTGAGGACTTGTGTCAAACATTCATAAACTTAAGAAGATTCTGGATGAAACTTAACCCGGAAAATGCACATTTGGTGTCCCGGCTGGAAAGTTACTCGGATTTCTTGTATCCAACCGAGGAATTGAGGCTAACCTGACAAAGATCAGGGCCATCGAAAGAATGGAATTGCCAAAAACCCTCAATGATGTCCAGAAGTTCACAGGATTGCCAAAAGCCCTACCACTATATCAACTAATGAAAAAATTAGACAAATTTACATGGACACAGCAAGCTGATAGCGCTTTCCATGAACTCAAAAAGATATTGGCAACATCACCAATATTAGCATCACCACTATCCAAAGAGCCAATGTTGCTCTATGTCGTTGCAACTAAGAGAGTTGTAAGTGCAGTAATAGTGGTTGAACATGAAGAAGAGGGCAAATCAGTCTAAAGGCCAATTTATTACTTGAGCGAAGTGCTCTCCATATCAAAGCAAAATTATCCCCATTACCAAAAAATGACATATGGGGTGTATATGGCAGCAAAGAAGCTGAAATATTATTTTCAAGAACACCCAATCCGGGTAATATGTGAGGAACCTATCTCGGATATATTGGGCAGCAAGGATGCCAGTGGCCGAGTCGCAAAATGGGCCATAGAGCTAGCACCATATACTCCACAATATGATAGGCGAGATGCAATTAAATCTCAAGCCGTAGCGGATTTCTTTGTGGATTGGATGGAAATGCAATACGAACCACCACTGCTAGATCCGAATTACTGGAAGATGCATTTTGATGGATCCAAGATGAAAATGGGTCTAGGCGCCAGGATAGTGCTCACATCGCCAAAGAGGGATTAGCTCAAGTATGTGTTACATATCCATTTTGCTGCTTCCAATAACATTGCCGAGTATGAAGCACTTGTCCATGACATCAAAGTGGCCAAAGAGATTGGCATCAAAAGGATCATGTGTTTTGGTGATTCGGATTTGGTGATCCAGCAAGTATCTAGGCATTGGGACACGTTGGATGCAAACATGGCACTATATCGCTTCCATGTGCAACAAATTTCGGGATACTTTGACGGGTGTGAATTCCATCACATACCCAGAGCAGAGAATGAGGCAGCAGATGTACTATCCAAATTAGTCTCCTCTCGCCAAGCAATACCACCAGGAATAGCATTGGAACATCTCAGGAAACCATCAATCAAGCCGTCACCAGAATCTGAGTCAATCAGGCTCACCCCGGCGAATCAAGAGTCAGACGTTCTGCCAATGGATATTGACTTAGGGGAAGGTTTGAGTCACTCGGGGACTGATCCGCTCACCTCAGGGGTTGCCGAATAACACTCAAGGACTCCTCATGTTATGTTGGCAGAAAATATGTCGGCTGAGCCAATGGAAATTGATGAAGAAACAGATCCGGCACCGATGATACCAGCATGGGCGCAACCAATATTCAACTACTTGAAAGATGGAATTTTGCTAGAAGATGAGATATTGGCAAGACAAACTGAAAGAAGAGCAAAAGCATACACAATAATCAATAAGGAGTTGTACAAAATAAGTGTGACGAGTGTACTGCAGCATTGCATAAGCCCAGAGAAAGGTCAAGAAATAGTGTTGGACATTCACCAAGGAGAATGTGGGCACCATGCATCGTCCAGAGAATTGGTAGCCAAGGCATTCCGACATGGATTCTATTTGACAAGCGTGCTGGCAGAAGCACAAGAACTTGTGAGAAAATGCAGTGGCTGCCAGCATTATGCGTCAAAATCACACTTACCAACATCAGAATTAAAAACCATACCGCTCACTTGGCCGTTTGCAGTATGGTGCCTGGATATGGTAGGACCATTCAAACCAGCAAGGGGCAGCATGACCCACAAACTAGTAATGGTTGACAAATTTACCAAATGGATAGAAGTGAAGCCCATCAAGAAATTGGATGGAAAAACAACTGTCACATTCCTAAAAGATATAATCTTGAGATATGGTTACCCGCATAGTATAATCACAGATAATGGCACAAACTTTGCCGAAGGAGCCTTTGCTCGTTTTTGTGGGAAAAACCGAATAAGACTCGACGTAGCATTAGTTGCTTATCCAGAATAAATGGACAAGTTGAACAAGCTAATGGATTAGTTCTATCCGGGATAAAACCCTGTTTAATGGAGCCACTCCAGAGATCACCTGGTTGTTGGATAGAGGAACTACCCTCAATGCTATGGAGTCTAAGGACAACTCCGAATCGATCAACAGGCTATACGCCATTCTTCCTCATGTATGGGGCAGAAGCAGTTTTGCCTACCGACGTAGAGTATGACTCGCCAAGAGTAAGGCAATATTCGGAAGTCGAGGTAAAAGAGGCCCGAGAAGATGGAGTTGATTTACTCGAAGAAGCAAGGGAATTAGCATTGTCCAGATCCGCTATATACCAGAAAAATCTCCGACGCTATCATAGCCGAAAAGTTCAACCTCGTGTTTTCTGAGAAGGGGATATGGTGCTCAGACTAGTGCAGCGCGCAGCTGGGATGCATAAGCTATCACCCCCATGGAAAGGACCATTCATTGTAAGCAAAGCATTGCACAATGACTCATATTATCTAATAGATGCTCGCGAAGCACAAAAGAAAAAGGCAGATAGGTCAGGTGATGAGACCAAAAGACCATGGAATGTGGCACTACTTCACCCTTTCTATACTTAGGAGAAGCGGTGTATGTATCACCCAAACTCTCATATGTCGGACGCTTATGCCGGCTATGTGCTGATAATAAAATGGTATGATTCGAAAAACTGACTCGGGGACTACCCCTTATGTTTATGCTTTAAACTATTCTATGTCGGCTGGCGTAACACCTAAAGCTTATCTCGGAACAAGTAATGTTTACTCGGAAAAAATCAACTCTTCGACTATGCTGTTGTCCGAAAAAACGACTTCATGGCAAGCAAGAGGAAAGGATGAAGGACGAGTAAACATGAACACTGGATGAGTAAAAGGAGAAACGCGAGTCGACCCTATATATGTTTTTTACTAACTCATTGCAGGTTATGTTGCTTTCTATGTTGGATAATCCAAAGTCAAGTTCTCTAGTTTCATACCTGCTAACCCAATCCTTAGAACTTTGAGACTCTAATATCAAATGCCAAAAAAGGTAGACAAGAGCCAAATTCAAGGAAAAAGGGGAAACGGCAAAATGAAGCTCGGGGACTTGCCCCTGGATAATTCGCATTCAAAGCTAAATAAAAGCTTAAGCCTTATCAAAAGGCACACACCCAAAATTAATTATAATGTATGTTAGATCTGTACCCAGCATACCAGGGATCTCATCAAAGTTAAAGTGTTTTTCTAATCAGCCTAAGAAGCAGCTAGGTTTGGAGGAGCGGTCTTGGAGCTAGGAGCATCACCCGGAGCATCGGCCAAGTCAGGGGCATCGGTCGCCGAGTCTTCCGTGTCGTCTGACTCGGTGGCCTCGCTATCAGCACCTTCCTCATCAGCAATCTCAATAAGTGGTTCGCCAAGGTCGAGGAAGCTAGGCCCGTCGCACCAAGCATGCACCAAAGCATGCTCCTGGCGTTTCTTGATCAGCACAGGCTCATGGAGCCACTTGCCTTCAGCCCTAATGCGTTCAATAACATCAAGGTTGATGTCCTCGTACCAAGAAAGCATGAAGGAAAGGGCTTTGTCCGCTGCAGCTCGGCCGACCGACTCGGGCCATTGATCCAGCCTGTCTTTGGTAAGAACAAGCCTATTAGCCAGAGGCTCGATGAGTGTGGGCACGTCTTCATCCGGCCAGAGCATTCAGGACGCATGGACCGCTGATTTGAGCAAGTCTACACCACATGACTTGAGGGTCTTGACGTGCTCTGACAATGCTTCGAGATGCTCATCTATAGTCACCTCGCCGTCAGCTGGAGCGCCAGATTCGGCTCGTACTCTTTTCATGGCCCGTATGGCGAACATATCAGCCTCAGGAAAATTCTCTACAAAAGCAAAAGAACATTAGCAAAACAAGGAAAAAGCAAACAAAGGAATGAGCACATAGAAAAGGGTAAGGACTCACTACCGAGGAAAGAATTGATGGAGCCGAGCTTGCTTTGCCAGTTTTTGGCCTTGTCTTGGAGGGCGTCCAGATCCAGGTGAGCCGGCTTAACCGTCGACTCGGCCTCCTTGAGCAGCTCCTTGGTCTTCTCGGCGCCGGCGGCATGCTGGCCATCTTTCTCGGCAAGCTCCTCCCACAGACCATTTACCTCAGCCCGGTGCTTCTGCTTCATATCCGCCATTTCTTTCTTTAGCCATGTCACCTCATCTTGCTCCTTCTGGAGTTCAGTTTGGTGCTTCTCTGCTTATTCGGAACAGATCACTCGTCAGCAACAACAAGGCTATCTCGATCCATCAGGATAAAAGTGGCAAAGGATAAGCATGAACACAAAGCATCCAAATAATTGCTAAGAGATTACTTTCCGTCTTGCTGATCTGCGAGTGTAGTGCATCAATGGTGGACTAGGCAGAAGCTATGGGAAAACAGCAAGAAAAGATCAAGGAAATGAAATAAATAAAGGTGCTCCGAATAAAGATATGGCGAGTAAGAAAATTACCTTGGCCTTGAGTCTCGGCTTGCAGCTTTTGGTGAGCAAGTTCGAGCTTGCGATGCCCCTAGAGGATAGCCTGATGCACCTTGGTGCGCTCATTGTGCGCAAGCTACATAAGAAAAGGGATAGTCAACAGAGGCAAGATCAAGCCTATGGCCGAATAAGAGCTGATTTCTAGTTTAGAGCTTACAGCCAAGTAAGTTCCTCACTCGGCAGTAACCTCGGGGACTAGGGGTCATGTATAACAAAAATACTCAATACACAAAAGAGTAAAAATATTATGTACCTCGTTCACTTCGTCTGCGTGAACCATTAAGGCAATTACCTGCTGGGTCATGTCAGAAACGGCCTTGGGGCCTAGCGTCATCTTATTGTCGGCACTGGAGCTAACCTCCTGCTTGTCCGCGGTGTTCCATGCCACGGCATAATGCTCCACGGCACCAAGGCCATTCCCGCTAAGCGTCCGAGTAAGAACTTGCCCCCTTTTTAGGGAAGTTCCCACATTGGTGTGGGTCGCAGCGACACTGGTGTGCAGGGTAACATCTTTAGAACTGCCGCCCGACCCGGTGGTTGCGGATCCGCCCGACTTAACCAATGAAGCAAGTATCATTGTTGATGTTGTGGGCCAGATCTGTGGAGCGGTGCCTGGGGCATGGACCAAGATCGTCTGCTTGGTAGATGTGGGCTTGACGGATGAAGTGCGAGCCGGACCTGAAGCTGTAGGCTGGGTCTGGTTCTTTGACAGAAGAGGAGAGCGAGCATGTATGGTTGGTGATAAGATGGGAGAAAACTGAGTGGGCTCAACAATGTTGCTGGCACCAAGATCAGGAAGTTGTTCATGATCGCCAACTTGTAGGCTGGTAGCAGGAGAACTAGGGACGAAGGTTTTCTCAATGCTAGTGCTGCCAGCACCAAGATCAGGAAGTTTTTCATGAGGTGCAGCAGAAGAGCTAGGCCCAATCTCCTCCGACGGGTGTGCCACCGGGTCTGACTGACACTGAGAAGCGTGAGCGTCAGTAGTGGGAGCATCGATCGGACGGGGCTCTGCACCATGGAGTCAGCAGGAGGAGGAGCAGGCCTGTGACACCCCCGGGATCAGGGCTAAACAAATCCCAGACCTACGTCTAACATAATCTTAACCTTGAGCTCGAGGATATCCAGTGAAGAATCGATAACACAACAGTGACCCTACGACACAAAATTATTACGACGAGCTCATATCTGAGCAGAGAACCAAATTATTACAAGCAGAGGTCACTGACCACAATCATCAAACAACGGAAGGAAACTTATGCTATTAAGTATATCAAACTTAAGAAATGGCCTAAGAGGCCTGAAGCATAACGATGACACCCCAGCCCATAGATTCCAGGCTGCCGGCCGGGAACCCCAAGCTACTCGTCGATGTCGATGTAGTACGAAACTCGTCTTCAGGGAACACTTACTCTGCCAAAAGTATCAACAAAGAAAGGGTGAGTACAGGGTGTACTCCGCAAGACTTATGGCTGGTGGAGTTGTTTTGCATAAAGCCGCTTTTGTTTATAAAACAAGAGGGAGAAGAAGCTCGTCTAGTCATAGTATTTTTAAAAGGGGATAAGAGAGCGACATCTCCGAAATATTGATCATCATCTTTGATATCCACGAAATCATCATCACCTAAACTAGGATCACCCCCTTGTACCCATGAGGAAGCATCCTTAAGCACACGTTGATCTACCAAGTTTTACGATTAGGTTCAAGTTATCTATGATCATCACATCCATTCCCAAGTCGTCCATAACCGTGAACATGGCTTTCCGAAATATTATTACCGTGCAAGGGTGTACAACTTTACCCACACGTACCAACCGACTCTTAATGCCAGATGATTATCCCTCTTCCTTGGAAGGCCGGCAGAGGGTGTGGTTAGACATGACCTTTACCTTGCTTTCGCCGAGACCATGAGTCATGCAATAAGTATGGTTCCACCGTAACGGGTCAAATACCGAAGCCGGTACTTAAAGATGTGAGGCGAGGTTGGTTTACCAGGGGCGCTATCTACCCCAAGCAACCTCGGCCACGCTTACCTACTTGTTATGAATGCACCTGCACCCGGCAAATCTTTCAAAAGGTTTTCTATGCATATGTCGAATGGAACGCCCGAACTATATGACTCATGCAATCTACTAGGCAAGTTAGTCAATCAGGGGGTCCCCATTTACCCCGTGTGGTTGTACACTCATCTTGGTTCAAGAGGCAAGAACTCAGGTCCTAGTGGTGGCGAGCATGGGACTAGAAAAACCACATCCCACAGTGGCCTCCCATACAAGCCTTAGAATGTTTTATCTCATATCACCTCTGATATCACATCATCACGTTCTCCTGCCATACTAGATTCTCTGCATCTGAATACATCATCTGGATGAACCAGAACTGACAGCTATGCATGGCTAAGCATGACACAGATATAAGCTTTAGCAGTGTACACAAGCCAAACCTAGTTATGCTAGGAGCAGTGGATCAGGTAATATAAGCTCAAAGGGAGTAATGCAACAGATAGGATACTCTATCTATCTATAAAAGACCACAGTAGAATCGTATGCATCATGGCAGGAATTGAATTGCTTTCGAAATCATAGGATTATCATGGTGGGGCTATGCTTTCCTTTGCTAGTTGATAGCGGATAAGCAGATCTTTGGGAGCCTTGTACTTGACTTGGTTATAGTTGGTCAAGTATTGTTCGTCGATCTTCAAACTTTGATGGTGTTGATCTATGGCTTCAATCTCGATCTCGATATCGTATTCTACTGGAAAGAAGCAAACACCAGAAATAAAGAGGAAACAATCAACACATGGCATCGATGCAATGCTCAAACAAGAATGATGATATGACAAGTTAATTTGTATTCAAATAAACCCCTAAAGCATGATCGACAATTTAATCGGGGTTCGGAGGGGTGAAAACCCTAACTCGGGGAAACTCCGGAATCATATGAGAGGGGTACATTTAGTTTTATAATTGAACTTGTCATGAACGTTGTTGAACAATGCATGATTATAGTGTAATTAGATAGAGCTCATTTTTCTGAACATTTTGATATATTATTTGTATTTTTCTGAATTAATATGAATTATTTATTGAATTTACAATATTCAAATCAATTCGTGAAATCATTAAAACTTTTCTTAATTTAAATAAAACTAGAAAACCTTTTTACACAGAGGGCTGGGCTAGCCCTAGAGACAGACAGGTGGGGCACTGTCCACCTCATCCTCCACATGGGCAGGGTGGAACCCACCTTGGGTTTGACTGGGCTTGACCAGCTCCGGCTGATGTCACGATGACGCAGGCATGTAGTCATCGCGGGGATTGCTCCCAGGTGGTCGATGGGAAGGGCGGCAGGGGGCTCGCGAGGCTACGCACCCTAGCTGGTTTGAAAGAGCGCATCACGGGCGACCATATGGTGGTGGCGCCGCCTTGATTTGGCTACCGGAGCTTCAGCAACAGCGACGTCTGACAGCGAGCGGCGGCAGCGTTCGTCGACACGGTAGCATAGAGCGCGAGAGGAAGAGGGAGAGGGTCCTTGCAGACCAGAGGCTCACCACGAATCGAACGGGGGCGACGACGAGGTGCGCGGAGGCTGGAATCAAAGAGGACGGCAGCGGAGGTCGTTGGGGACCGAGGTCTCGATTGGAGCATCTAAAGCCACGCCGGCTCAAACGGGTAGGGGAAAACGTCCTAGGCGAGCAAGGCAGTCACCATGGTATGCCTAGCGGGGCTCGAGGTGCTCTAGAACGACGATGCCCTAGAGCTCCGAGGAGCTAGGGTTGCAGCCGGAGGGGGATTTGGTTAAGAGAGGAAGCTAGGGTTGGTCTCCGTGGTACAGGGGTACTTATAGGCATCGCCGGCGTTGGTAGCGAGGATCTTGGCGCGGCGGGGATCTCCGCGAGGCAGGAACGGTGTCAGCAGTGACAGCGAGAAGATTGTCCTCCTAGCGAGAGGTGAAAGATGACGAAAGAAGAACTGAACCAGTACTGGGCCTGGGTGGGCTGCTGCTTGGGCCAAGGCGGGTCGCGGGGTGCTGCTCGTGGGCGACAGGGAGAATAGGGAAAGTTGGGTTGCGGCCTGGCTAGGTTCTGCTGCTGTTTTTATTTTGCAAATTCCTTTTCTTTTTCTATTTTGCATTTCTGTTTTTAATTTCAAATTCAAATCTGTTTTGGATGTTTCGAAAATACTAGAGGGTTTACAAATTATATAGAAATAAAGTGGGGCCCTTTTATTCAGATTGGGCTCCACACACTTTGGAAATTTTCAAATTCAAAACATTTTGAATGCTTTTCAATTAGAGAGGGGGGAGTAGGGTTTAGGGTTTTTGCATATTTCTTGCATGATTTTTTTAAGGCATGATGCTCATGATGCATAAAGCAAAAACTAATATAGATTAACTAAAACTGGGGTGTTACAGGGCCTTAGCGACGAGGCGATGCTAGGAGCAGCCTGGCTGGCCGATAAAGGCGCGACGCTAAAAATAATAAAAATGCTCATAAGAAAGCAATCACAAAACAGGAAAGGATAAATGGAAAGTAAGCAAATAGCAAAAGCTTACCCGGAAATGGTCGGGTCACGCGGTGGGCGACATGTGACTCGGCGCCCAGCTGCTTTGCAAGTCTCCGACAGCGTGGTAGCAGCAGGAGCAGCAGGAGTGACCTTCTGCTTCTTGGCCGGCTGAGCACTAGAGGACGCCCCGCGCCGTTTACCCGGCTTGGCAACAGGGATTTTGCCGACTCCGCCCATAGCGAGAGGGGGAGTGTCATGTACCTGCCAGCTGCATAAGTAAATGACAGGCTCACTCGAATAAGTTAGAGGGCTAAGGTCAAAAAGCAGGTACCTCCAGAATCTCACAATCATCATCATCATCGTCGTTAGACCAATCTTGTAAGGGATTTCGAGTGTGGGATCTTACCCAGAGTCGAAGCGGCGGCCGCATGCAGAATTGACATGAAGCACTCTAGATCATACTCGACTTCGTCGGAGTCAGAGCAGTCCTCTTTGTAAGCACTAGGAGGGATAGTACTGTCATCAACCTGGTGAACAAGATTCTGCGAAAGATAAACAGAATAAGAACAAAGAACTAACGAGACGGCAGATGAACGTAAGAAAAGCTATGTCGGATAGAAAGTGATTCGGAAACTTACCCTGGGGACAGGCCTAACCCGGCTAAATTGAGGGCAGCTCCAAGCCCAATCCTTCGCCAAAGTCTGCTTGAAGATCGAGCTTACTCAGAGGGCCACAGAGTCATGGGTGATCTCCTTCGTGGAATGCCAAGTGGGGTCCAGCATTCCACTCATGAAGCACATCTTGTCTCCTCGCTTGGATGGGGCTGACCCGGCGTGCAATAAAAGTACACATGAGATCCGTGTCGGCAAGATGGAAGTTCTCATCCGGCGACAGCAAACTCTCTAGAATTACGTTGGCCTCGTTCACCACAGTGTTCTTGTCGCGCTGGTCAAGCTTCCAGTACTCTTTGTTGGGGACCTCATCCGAGAAAGGGGGAGCCGGATGTAATCAGTGGCACCGCTATTTTTGACATAAAAGAAAGTCCTATGCCATTTCTTGCAAGAGTCTAAGTCAGTGACCCGAGGAAAGATGGATTCTCTCCTGGGTGTGATGCTACCGGCACCGCACTTAGTCGGCCTCTTCTCGGCACGAGGAGCACCAGGCTGGGGAACTACTTGGATCCTAAAATTAAAATATTTGGCCCATAGAAGAACTGTAGGCCAAATGCCAAGGTAGGCCTCGCAAGTAGAAATAAAACAAGAGAGGGAGCCGATGGCATTGGTGGGCAAGTGATGGGTCTGAATATGGAAAGTGGAAAGGAAAGAAACAAATAAATTGCTCACGGGCAAGGACAAACCACACTCAAAGTGGGAGAGGAAAACCACCTTCTCATTGTTGGGGATATGCTATATGGGTATCCTAATAGCATGTCTCCTATCCGGATAACCCGGGTGGCCCACAGTTGGTAGCATGGCCCATGGCCTGCTGGGCGGCCCAGTTATATGGATCCAGAAGGGAGGCCCATGCTGGATAAAGGAATCCTATGGTGGAGTCACCGACGTACCCGGAGCCTTGGAGTACAAGACACGCAAGACTAGTAATAGACGATGTAGGACTCTGTAACCTGTCCGGCTAGGACTTTTCCTTGTAACCCTAGGACCTGGCGACTATATAAGTTGGGCCTATGGGAGCCTTTAGGGCATGATCAAAGATAACTTAGACTTTCTAATCACCTCGCACAGCAAACCAATCTCTGTAACTCGGCCTATTGCCATTATAGTGATTTATAGCAGGAGTAGGATTCCGCCGCCGTTGTGGGATCTGAACCTGGGTAAGCTGTCTTACCTCGTACCCGTCAACCGTCCGCCTTCCCCCACATTTCTAAACACGCACTATGAGGACCCCTCCATGGCGTACTCGTTGGAAATACCACGACAGTTGGCGCCCACCGTGGGGCAAGAGGCGCTTCAGGCTCTTTAGCGGGCGAGGACCAAGATCTTTGCGGGAATCAGCGAAACCATAGCCATCGGTCGCGTTTTCTTCTCCGGCAACGTTCTGATCGTCCCTCCCGATGAGTTTTGGATCCTAGTGAAGATGAACCCTACTTGGTGTTCCATCGTTCCTATCGGAGACATCCACCTCTTCATCGGCGAAACCGACTCGGGCACTAGTTCCCTGGGAGTCGGAGAAGCTTCAAGGCCCGCATGGACCGCCTACGGGCAGGATACGTTCGCGGAAGGATCGATGTCGGATCTCTCTTTGGAGCTTGCCGACAAAGATCGGAAAAACTCAAGGCCCACCCAAACCGCCCCTATGCAGGATATAATGGTGGAAGATCAATGCAAGTCCGCCGGCTTCGCCTGTGCATCTGGACAGCAGAGATCCAAGTTCGTCAGCGTGGTTACCATCTTCGATCTGGCGCGTTGCGTTCAGAGAGAGGGTGAAAACCCCCGCGATTACCTTGCCAGGTGGCTCCATATACGAGCCCATCTGACCCAGTACCCCAATGATGATGCTATGTATCACTTTGTGGAAGGACTGGACCATGGCACGCTTCTCGGGCATTCTCTAAGACGGCAGTAGGCTTCGGGGAGTCTCATTTTCGAAAGTATGGTGAACACCATCAACAGCTACGCGGAGGCCGACGGGGCAGCTCAGGCAGATCTTGCGCTCATTGGCAGAGCGCCGCCGCCTCAGCAGCCGCCTCCACCACCTCCAGCCGCCATCACCGCAGCTGCGCCACCACCTCCAGTCATCATCGCTGCCGTTTCACCTCCACCCAACGTCATCAAGGAAGTCCTAGCACCCTCCGACTCTGTGATTGATGCGCTCTACGCCGACTTCAGTGCACATTCGGAGGAGATAGATTTTAGTCCAGAAGAACTAGACTCCACCATGCAGGAGATGGAGGAGGAGTACACGCGCGACGAGCAAGCCAACAATGCTGTCGTGTCTCGAGAGGTGTTCGTCACAATTGGGATGGCGATGGACGAAGATCAACCCGGACGAGCTCCGCCTATAGCGCTGGAAAAGGGGAAGGGGCCACTTATTGCTGCTGACGATGATCGCGCAAAGGTCATGCCTCCTCCGCCTAATCCAGTGCAGCAGTCGCAGGAACTCGGCACTGGCCCGAGCAACAATAACACCACAAACTTGCCACCTCCGGCATCTACATCTGCTGCTGCCCAAGTTACTCCAGCCGATAGAGTGACGTACGGCAATCTCCTCGTTGAGCCACTGACCGTAGCTCATATCTGGAACGTGACTCAGCTTGAAGAGAAGCGCCAGCAGCTGCTGGAGGAAGCGCAGGCCATCGCGGATCAAGGCGCTAAGCTAGATCATGATCTGGTCAACGCGCAGAAATCCATAGAAAAAGCTAGAGCAATGGAGACCGAGTACAAGACTCTGCTGCAGCAGTAGAAGGCCAAGAAAGCTCCGGCTTGCGTCATCAATGATCCTGGTGTACGGCGAAACCTAGGATGGGCTCCCCTGAAGTCGGCACAGGACAAGCCATACATTGACAGTGAAGGCAAACAGGTGATGCCCACTCCACTCCTCAACCTCGTCGTCGCCAAGACCCTTCTGGAGCAGGATCGATCACCTGAGGCGGTGGATCAGGTCTATGACCTAGTGGCCATGGCGGTGAAACAGCAGGAAAAGGCCACCTCTCAGAGGCTTGAGTCTGACCCAGCGTTTTGCCAGTCTAGCCAGCATAAGCCGCCAAGGGACAGATCTCCTCTTGATGTCGGGTCCTAGACGGGTTCATCAGAACAAAGACGGAGGGATGCGTACAACAGGAAGGATGCTATCCCCATATCCTCCAACCACGGAGAAAAGGCCCGACCTCGTCGCACATCGCCACCGCCCCGATCCCCCCGACATCGCGAAGACCCCAAGGCTCACCATCGTACGGATATGCCCCTGCCAAGGTAGTGCGGCATCGTCATCCGTGACAACGCGGAGCAGACCCGTCATGACGGAGAGCGCAACCAAGGACACAAGAGTAGGTCACGCCATGACCCTCCACGTCCGACAAGCAACCGCGACAAGCGTGAGGCGTCGCAGGAGGGTAATAGCAAGAAGGATAACCCACCGCCACCTCCGTCTCCGTCGCCACCTAGCAGTCACCATGGCGGAGGAGGCCCGCGTCGTTCACGCAGCCCATCCCTTGTTTACAAGAAGAAGAAAAACCCGGAGCTGTATGATGCACGTTCACAGATCAATAAGATCCACGAGGCCCTGGAAGGACCATACCTGGGACCACGTTTCTTTGGACCTGTGACACGGTCCGCAACTTACCCCAAAGGTTTCCGGATTGACAAGACCATCAAGCCCTATGACGACACCGCTAAGCCAGCTACATGGTTGCAGGACTACGACAACACGGTGGAGATTGCTGGAGGTAACCCCAACGTTGCCGTCAAGTACCTCCCTTTGATGTTGCCGGGCACGGCCCGTCAATGGATTGATGACTTGCCGGATAAATCCATCTGCAATTGGTTGGACATGCAAGAAGCGTTCACCAAGAACTTCGAGGGTACGTACAAGCGTCCCTGCACTGTTGGCGATCTACAACGGTGCGTGCAAGAGAAAGACGAGACATCTCATGCCTACCTCTCCCGCTGGCTGGATATGAAGAATTCCTGCGCAGGAGTGCACGCTCAGACCGCCATGGCCGCCTTCATCGATGGGTTGGAAAGGGGCACATTGCTCCGACATAAGCTGAAGCGCTTGCAGGACAATCACCAGCTTGACTTGAACCAGATGATTCAGTTGGCTAGTGAGTTCACAGCTGCTGACGACGATGCTCGTGGCTCTCTGCCGGCAACGGCCGTTCCAACTCAAGCTCAGAGGAACAGCAGCACAAAGCGTAAAACCGATCCAGAAGAAAAGCAAACTCCCTACATGGTCGCCATGACCTTTGCAGGACGAGGTGATGGTGGACAACGTGGCCGAGGACGGGGAGCTGGTCGTGGGCAGCAACGAGGAAGTGAAAGTACCTTGGCACCGCTCCGCGTTCCCCAAACCTACGAAGATTACCGCGATATGTCGTGCCTCGTACACCTCGATGTCAACGGCAAGGCTACCCATACCAATCGACACTGCAAATTCGTCAACGGCCTCAAGGAGGACCCGGAGTCCGGCTACAAGCAAAGTCGGAAGAACAGACCGCGAGGCAAGGGCAAGGGGAAGAAGAAGGAGGAGGAGTCCAAGGATTCAAGTGACATGGATGAGGATGTTGACCGAAAGCACGCCGCCAAGAGAGACGACAAGGGAAAGAACCCCTTCGTAAAGAAGGCGCCAATCTACCACACTTTCCTTGGCACCCCCACCGTCCGACAATAGAAAACCTCTTTGAGGATCCTGATGGCTACTCTCCCCCCAGTTCCCTAGTTCCTGCGCTGGTCAGAGGTTCCAATTACTTGGGACAGGACGGATCACCCAGACCTTATTCCTATGGAGAACCAATACGCCATGGTCATCAACCCCTTGATTAACGGCGTTGAGTTCACCAAGTGTATGGTGGATAGTGGAAGCAGCATCAACATCATGTACCTGGATACACTGCAAAAGATGAACTTGACGGAGGCAAACCTAAAGCGGACCAACACCATCTTCCATGGCGTAGTTCCTGGTCGGGAGGCCCGGTCCCTTGGGTGCATCACACTTCAGGTAGCTTTTGGCGATGTTAATAATTACCGCCAAGAGCACATGAACTTTGAGGTGGTCCCCTTCAAGAGCGTGTACCACGTCATATTCGGCCGCGACATATTTCACACCTTCATGGACAAGCCATGCTTCGTCTACAACAAACTCAAGATACCCGGACCAAATGGTGTCATCATGGTATCCGGAAACTTTACCAAGGCAAGGGACCGCAAGATTAATGAAGCAGCCTTCACGGAAGCTGTCCTCTACAGCGAAGAAATCAAAGAGATCTAGAGCAAGGTCGATGACTCAAAGATGCCCGCGTCGAATAAGCAGATCTCCGACTCCGCTCATGCATTCAAGGCCGCCATCGAGACCAAGCCGGTGGAACTTGTGGTAGGCGATGCCTCCAAGACCACCGCCATTGGGACGAACCTGGATCCCAAATAGGAAAGCGCGCTCGTCGAGTTCCTCCATGAGAACATTGACATCTTTGCCTGGCAACCTATCGACATGAAAGGTGTACCTAGGGAACTTGCGGAGCACAGTTTAAACATTGATCCAAAATGCAAACCAGTGAAACAACCTCTATGATGCTTCGGAGACGAGAAGAGACGTGCCATTGGCAAAGAGATATCTAGGTTACTTAAGGCTAGATTTATCCGAGAAGTCCTTCACACCCGATGGGTGGCCAATCCTGTACTTGTCCCCAAAAAGGGAACCAAATAATTAAGAATGTGCGTTGATTACACCGGCTTGAACAAGGCTTGCCCTAAAGATCCGTTTGCTTTGCCTCGAATTGACCAAGTCATTGACTCGACGGCTGGCTCGGAACTTTTGTGTTTTCTTGATGCATACTCAGGATACCACCAGATCAAAATGAGGAAGTCGGACCAATTTGCCACTTCGTTCACTACCCCGTACGACACGTTTTGCTATGTTACGATGCCCTTTGCGCTGAAAAACGCAGGTGCTACGTACCGGCGGACAATGCAACATTGCCTACACGATGAAATTGGTCGGAACGTTCATGCCTATGTGGACGATATAGCGGCAATGTCTAAAAAGTCAAATGACTTAATCTCCGACTTAAAAGAAACCTTTGATAATCTCCGGAAATACAACATGATGCTTAACTCTAAGAAGTGCATCTTCGGGGTTCCAGCCGGCAAATTGTTGGGCTTCACCGTTTCCCAGCGTGGAATCGAGGTCAACCCGGAAAAAATCAAGGCCATCTAAACATAAACCGTCCGACATGCCTAAAGGACATTCAACGACTAAAAGGTTGTGTTGCAGCAGTTAGTCGGTTCGTCAACCGACTTGGAGAGAAGGCTCTGCTGCTGTACAAGTTGCTGAAGAAGGCAGACAAATTTACGTGGACGGACGAAGCAGATGCAGCATTGAAGCAGCTCAAGGAGATTCTTTCCTCAGCGCCCATGCTTGCAGCACCCTAGCCTGGAGATCCCCTGTTAGTCTACATGGCGGCAACCAACCGGGTAATATGCATCGTCATCGTGGTAGAGCGGAAGGAACCAGGCTATGAGCATGGATTTCAACGACGAGTTTACTATGTGAGCGAGGTCTTGATGGAGTCCAAGCAGCGTTACCCGCACTACCAGAAGATAGCTTATGGAGTATTCCTTGCTTCTCGGAAGCTGAGGCATTACTTTTAGGAGCACCCAATCACAGTGGTGAGCAAGACTCCACTGTCTGACATCATCAACACCAGCGACGCTACAGGAAGGGTCGTGAAGTGGGGCATCGAACTTGCTGCCTTCGAGATCACCTACAAGCGACGCGATGCTATCAAGTCACAAGCCTTGGTGAATTTTATTGTAGATTGGATGGAGATGCCAGATGTTACTCCGTTGCCAGAACCAGAATACTGGGTGATGCACTTTGACGGATCAAATCTACTCAACGGCTCGGGGGCTGGTGTATTGCTACAGTCACCAACTGGCGACAAGCTACACTATGTTCTGCAGATCCACTTCGAGGCTACGAACAACATGGCAGAGTATGAAGCACTCATTCACGGACTATGTGTAGCCAAGGATATTGGCATCAAGCGCATAGTTTGTTGTGGAGATTCCGACTTGGTTGCCCAGCAGGTGGCTGGCACCTGGAATGCGCGGAACCCTATGATGGCGGCATATCGAGACGAAGTGGACGAGATAGCCAAAAGCTTCTTGGGCTACAAAGTCAAGTATGTGCCTAGGGAGCAAAACGAGGCAGCTGATCTGCTATCTAAGCTTGGACCAAGGCGCAAAAGAATTCCGCCAGGAGTTTTCCTAGAGCATCTATGAACACCATCCGTGAAGGGAGCCGACATCGACAACCCAAATAGAGTTAACTCTTTCGTCCACATGGTGGCAAAGGTCCCTCCTGCTTGGACAAAACTGTTCATGGAATATCTCGAACACGGAACTTTGCCCGACGACGAGGTCAAAAGACGGCAAATAGTACGACGAGCAAAGGGTTATACCATAATCAATGGACAACTCTACAAAAGGAGCACTACTGGTGTATACCTAAAGTGTGTTTCCCAGCTAGAAGGTATGGAAATCCTATGCGAAATCCATCTCGGAGATTGCGGGCATCACGCCGCTCCTCGATCGTTGGTCGCGAAAGCCTTCCGGCAAGGATTCTACTGGCTGACCGCGAAGGCGGACGCCGACAAGCTGGTTGAGACATGCATGGGATGCTAGTATTATGCCCGACAACCACATGTTCCTGCTGAAGAATTGCGAACAATACCAATAACTTGGCCGTTTGCAGTCTGGGGGCTAGACATGGTGGGACCGTTACAGACGGCACCTTGTGGGTTTACGCATCTACTAGTAGCAGTTGATAAATTCACTTAATGGATATAAGCTAAACCCATTAGAAAGCTTGATGGGGCAACTGCCCTCAGGTTTGTCCGGGATCTAGTGGTGAGATTTGGTCTCCCACATAGCATTATCACCGACAACGGCAGCAACTTGTCACTCGGAGAAGTGGAGGCTTATTGTTGGGAGAAGGGCATCCGACTTGACCTTGCATCTGTGGCACATCCACAATCCAATGGTCAGGTCGAGCGAGCCAATGGATTAATTCTGCAGGGAAACAAGCCACGTCTTGAGGCACCGCTACATAGAGCAGCTGGAGCCTGGGCGGAAGAATTGCCATCTGTGTTGTGGAGTTTACGAACTACACCCAACAGATCCACCGGCTACACCCCTTACTTCATGGTATATGGAGCAGAAGCCATCCTACCTTCCGACATACTTCACGATGCACCAAGAGTCGCCGCCTATGACGAAGATGACGCTGAAGAATCCAGACGCCTAGATGTGGACCTTCTCGAGGAGGAGCGCGTTTTGGCATGCCAAAGATCTGCCATCAACCAGCATAAGCTACGCAGCTACCATAGTCGCCGCGTTCAACATCGCTCATTTAAAGAGGGGGATTTGGTGCTCCAACATAAGCAGAAGAAGTCACACAAATTATCCCCTCCATGGGAAGGACCGTTAATCATAAGCAAGGCGCTACTCAATGGGTCTTACTACCTCTTTGACAATCGTGAACTGAAGGATATACCCAACAAGGATCATAAGCATAAGCGACGTGACCCAGATGATGACTACCCGGAGCTCGATCGGCCATGGAACATAGCACAGCTACGTCCTTTTTACACTTAGCATTTTTTATCTAATGGTGTACCTCTTATATGGTCAATGAAATAAAGCTCTCTGATTCACTCATATTTCTGAGTCTTTTACCTCCTTTAGGGTTCATTTTTGTGAAAATTCTGCCTACGGGCGTTAGCTTAAGTTTTCTGGTCTACACGTTCTTTTGTCGTTTTTATGTGGATTCTGGAGTAGTGACTTTTGGCACTTATTGTCGGCGATTTTGTGCTTAGGTTATTGACGGTGCCATTGGGCATCATCACCTGAGCGCATGTTCCGACAACGAGTCTTCCGACTCATGAAAAGTCAAGCATAAGAACAAAGGAATGGATAAGCCAGCACTTGCTTAAAAATATATACATGCTGAAAACTTGTTCTTAAGTAGCAGGACATACATCATAGTTTTTCGTCTTAAGTTAAATACATAGTTTTTTCCGCATACGCATCAAAGATAAAACAAATATTACAAGTTGTTTTTCATTCCTTTGGCGCAGGAGACTTGGAAGCAGCGTCATCGGCAGCAGGAGAATCGCCCTTGAAGTCGGTAGTGTGAAGAGACTCGGAGGAGCTTTGGTTGCCGCCATCGATGGTATTCATCGGCACAAAGACGTTGACGTCGACTAACTCGGCAACTCTGGTGTCATAGCCCGCGAGTGACGACAAGATGGACTCATGGTTTATTTCCTTGCCATCGTCATCTACGTCGGGAATGCCAGAGGTTACCATGTCAATGTCGGCATCTTCGTAGTGTGCCTTTACCATGGACAGCACCATCCTTGCACCGGCCCGTGCACATGAAGATTTCCATCTTGTTATACGCTTGGGGGCTCGGCGCAGGATCTCCGAGAACTTCGCCACAGAATCCGATGCCTTGATGTTGATTTGGAGGGGCTTAGCAATCTCTTTAGCTTGCGCGATGGCGGTGTTGATGAAGTTGCCGAATTTTAAAGAACCATGCATTCCTTTGCCGGAGGAGGCGATCAGGTTAAACCCATAGGAGCTGCAAATTCTGACAAGGAGCACATGTGTTCAAAAATTCAGATTATCTAGACTACAGAAATTCAAGACGAAGAATCACTTACTGAAGATGCTAGCCTCAGCCTGCCAGAGGGTATCCGCCAAGGAGTCCCGTTCTTGTTGGAGGAGCTTGTACGCCTCATGATGGCGTTTATTCTGCTCATCGGCAGCTTTCTTCTGATCTCTTAAGATCGAGATCTCCTCCTTCAAGCGGTTCATCTCTTTGGTGGCGGAGTCCTGCAGGGCTTTCATTGACTCCTCATGCATCTTCAGCATGTCCTTCCTCTCTTGCTTAAGGATCTTGTTCTCGCTATCCAGCTCTTGAATGCGCTTGGATTGCTCGACACTTTCCTTAGCCTTGGCAATGGTTTCTGCAAGTCGGAGAAAGCAAAGTACACAGTGAGTACTCGGAGAATACACAAGTTTAAGTCGGAATACGAAAAAGAAAGGAAAAACAGACGCTTGCTCTTGATGATCTGTTCCTTCAAGAAGGCAGTTTTACCCTTTTCGGCTTCCAAGTTCGCGCGCATCTTCTGGTACTTGTCGTTGGCCATGCCCCTCCGAGCATTCTCGTTCTATGGAAAAAAGAAAAATTAAAACGTTGTTTGGTCTACTTCGAGCATCTAGCCGAAAAATTTCCAGCTAGACGCTCGGGGGCTACAACGAGAGTTTTTAACTTAGCAATATGCTTAGTCTTTCTTTAAGCATCTAGTCGGAACTAATTCAGTTTTCGACTAGAAGCTTGGGGGGCTACAGTATAAAGTTTTTCACTCGGATGTATGCTTAGCTTTCCTTTAAGCATCTAGTCGGAACTAATTTAGTTACAACTAGAGGCTTGGGGGCCACAATATTGAAATTTATAAACACTGCGTATGCTACTCTTAAAGCATCTAGTCGGAATAATTCATTCAAACTACATGCTTGGGGGCTACAGTGAGAAGTTTTCTACTTTAGTTACTCTTAGAGCATTCAGACGCAAAGACCTATGGTTTTCCGTCTAAATCCTCGGGGGCTACAGTGGGATATTCATATGAAATGCAAAAGGAAAATAAAACTTACAAGTGCAATGATCTTGAGGTTGGTAGCACTCTCGGCCAGCATCTTGCCAAAGGATACGCTGTTTCCTTGCAAGATCTCTGCTTGTCGGAGAAGCTCCTCTAGACCGCACGTCGGAGACGTCGGCGCCGCACCGGGAACCAGAGCAGTGCTACCCAGTGTAAGTACCGGATAGACTATCTTTGGATACTCTATGGTTTTCTTGGGTGCGGAGGCGCCGCCTACGGCAGAAGTACCAGCTTCCACCACCGCCTTACCGCCACCGATGGCATCCTTAGCCTGAGCTTCAGCCATTGGGTGTGCGGCACTCTCCTGTGTGGCCTGCTCGCCAACGATAGCAAGCTCGGTAGAGGCACCTGAGTCCACTTCCATGGCGGAAGGGCCAGATGCTTCCTTAGCTTGTGAGCTTGTCGGAGCGGAGGATGGCTTGACGGTAGGAGTGACATGGGCGATGGCGGGAGATGCGTCGTGATGCAACATGTCCTTGATGGTTCTAGAAGACCCCGATGTTTTGGAGGTCTTCTTCAAGCTGGTCGTAGCTTTCTTCCTGAAACGTGCAAAATGTATAAGTACAGGAACAAGACAGATAAATGGACAATGTCAGAGAGAAAGAAGCCTACACAAGAGGGGGTGCTTTGGCAAAGGGGGTCCCGGTAGTCTTTCTTTTCTCCGCCTCCAGGGAGGCGGTAGTGTTTTTTGGAGGCTCCACCCTCCGTCTTCTTCTTCTTGCCTCCGTCGGCAGCGTCAGAGGTGGAGCTCTTCCGCTTTTGTGCCAACAAAGCATCGTCGTCGGACACGACGGTGACTTCCTTCATCTTTGGATCATAGATTTGAGGAGCCATGCTGTCCTCATCTATGTCGCTAAGCTATAAGGTGAAAAACCACCGTGTTAGATGAGATGGCAATTGCTAGATGGATGAAGTGGAGTATATGTCATACATGAAAAATAAACAGTTACCTTTGGGCACTTGCTATCCACGAACATGTCATAGGTGATGGTGAAGCCATGCTTCTTGTCCTTCACCTTGACGATGTCCTTGAGACGAAGCTTGACGGAGTCGCTCGAGAAACTGTCCACGGAGATGCGGAGGCTATCCCTTCTGTCTCTGATATACTCGTGCATCAGCTTCGAGCGGTGCTGCAGAGGTTGGATTCGCCTGACGAACCAGCACATGGCTAGGTCCAAGCTGGTCAAACCCGTCTCTATGAACCACTCTATCCGCCTTATGGCACGGGAAGCGTCAATGTCGGAGGGAAGGGAGGCCTGGGATCTCCATGTCGAAGTTTCGGCGGCGGCTCCATCGACGAAGTACGGGTATGTTACTTCTCGGCCGGCCATAGGGATATCTTGGCCGTAGAAGTAAGTACGCTGCCGGTTCTTGCAGGACTCGTGGCCGACGATGTCGGGGAACCGCTGGCCAGGACGGATCTTGAAGCTAATGGTGCCACAATTTCTAAGTTCGTCCTTGCTGGCTCTGGCTTCGCGCTTGACGGTGAAGAAATACACAAAGAGATCTACCCTAGGCTTGATCCCTAAGTAACCCTTGCAAAGCGGCGCATAATTGCTAAACGCTAGGATACTATTGGGAGAAAGGTTTTGGGACTGTACTCGGTAGTGGTTCAAGACGGAAAGGAAGAAGTTAGAGATGGGCAGGGAGACGCCGCGTACCAATTGTGCTTTGAGGTACACCTTTTCTCCGGCTTGGGGATAAGGTGTGACCTCGCCGGCCGGTGCCTCCCGCCAGGCGAGCCCCTCCATCGCGGGGAGATAGCCCTCGACGATCAGCTCCTTGATGTCACGGTCCGTGATGTCCGAATTTTGCCAATCGCCTTTGTGGGAGTCGTCCTCCTCCAGCAGCTCCAGCGCCGCTGGATTGTGGTCGCCACTGGTAGACTCTACCACCGCAGAGACAGGGATGACCAGGCCCTCTGGGGGCACGACGACGGAGCTCGCCGGCTTCGCCACGGCTTCGCCTGACGCCGCCATCGAGAGAGTAGAGCTACTGCTGGCCATTGCGCGAGTTTGAAAGTGACTGGCGAGATTAGGAGTTAGGGTTTTTCGCAGGATGCGCGGAGAGCTCGAGGGGGCGATCGTTGGAGGAAGAAGATGATGCGAGGAGAGAATGAGGTGAAAAGTAAAAATTCCACTGCAGTTACTATTTATGATCTCCAGCATTAAGATTCGTGCAGCTTGATCAGACGGTTGCCGCGTAGACGACGTGTGTGCGAACGTGCGCAGAAATTTCGCCACGTCCAAACTGTCGCCGCCAACGGTTCGTATCGCTCGCACGGGAAAAGTGGACATGATTGCGTTCTCTGCATGTGTGAGTTACGAGGCGTCGCTGACCTATGTCTGCAACACCCTAGCTGTCATAGGAAGATGAACCATCACATCAGAAGATTCCGGCATGGACGGATTCAGTCCAGCTACGGAAGAGTATGATGGAAGATTCAGCATATCTCCAACTTACAAGTTGAAGACGGAGAAAGCCTTGCAGGGTTCTTTGGGAGGACTACAAGATATTGCTTGACGATTTGCCAACATCCCTATAGACGGAGCATTCAACGTGAAGAGGCAAGACGGCGCAAGATCTCAGATTTCTCCGGGGGCTACTGTTGCGGATATGCTATATGGGTATCCTCATAGAATGTCTCCTATCCGGATAACCTGGGTGGCCCACAGTAGGTAGCATGGCCCATGGCCTGCTGGGCGACCCAGTTAGATGGATCCAGAAGGGAGGCCCATGCCGGATAAAGGAAGGCTACGGTGGAGTCACCGACGTACCCGGAGCCTTGGAGTACAATACACACAAGACTAGTAATAGACGGTGTAGGACTCTATAACCTGTCCGGCTAGGACTTTTCCCTGTAACCCTAGGACCTGGAGACTACATAAGTCGGGCCTATGGGAGCCTTTAGGGCACGATCAAAGATAACTTAGACTTTCTAGTCACCTCGCATAGTGAACCAATCTCTATAACTCGGCGTATTGCCATTATAGTGATTTATAGCAGGAGTAGGATTCCGCTGCCGTTGTGGGATCTGAACCTAGGTAAGCTGTGTTACATCGTACCCTTCAACCGTCCGCCTTCCCCCACGTCTCTAAACACGCACTATGAGGACCCCTCCATGGCGTACTCGTCGGCAATACCACGACACTCATTGCCCTCAGGTGTGGGGTAAATCTCACCAGCAGGGAGGCGGCAATCCACCTCGGGAGGGATGTGCCTGGTGGAGCGCAGCCATTCGACCTCCTCCGCGGAGACCTCAGAGCCCTCCCAGACGACGTGCCTGCCGGCGGGAACCTCCTGTAACTCCGCTCCCTCGGCAGCATCGCGAGTGTCCATGACCTCCCTGAATTCAGTCTCTTCCACTGTTGGAAGAGGCTTGGAAGAGAAAGGACCCTTAGCGGAATATAATGGGGAAATGAGGAATCGTAGAGGAGAAACTGTGAAGAAGAAGAACCGCAAAGGGGCAGTTGGGATTTTGGAGGCGCAAGGAAGAAGAGGCTATGGGGAAACTGAACGGGCAAGGGAAGTTATGTTCCCCTCACCCCTACTTAAGGGGAGTAAAAACCCCAATCGTGGGATCCCCCCGTGCCCGTGCCGTGCGGCCAGCGTGTGGCCATGTATTCAGCCGAGTGAGCCAGTCAGCGAGCGCCACGTGTATACAATACACAGAAAAACCACTGCCACGGCACGCAGTGCATGACGAAGGGCCCAGAGCGATGGGACTGCCATAGTGACGAGGAATTACTGCGCAGCCGTCACTGTGCAGTCAGAGCTTGGAACAAAATTTGAGGCAAGTTACCATGATTACCAGCTGTTAGTGACTGAAGCACGCCGAAAATGACTCGGAATTGGCCAAAATCACTCGGCACAAGGCAAAATGGGCTAGAAAGTCAAAGATGAGACTCGGAAAGAGCAGAGTAGACTTGGCTAATATCAAGGATAATCCAAACAGTGCGACTTAAGCAGTAAATAGATGTAGAAAGAGAAGTTCCAATCACATTAAAGGAACCTGGAGACGCCTAATAGCAAGAACTGCTAGACCTCACCAGCTTCGGGGACTAATGTCGGGGGGATAACCCCCGGTAGGGTCATAAAGGGTAAACCATTGCCCAGCTTGGCTTGCGCCGAGTAAAGAAAGAACCAGGTCGAGTAAGTACGGACGGGTAGGATAGTTGTGTACGGCCGACATATTTCTATGTCAGCCCGTATAAGACAAATATATTTATCTTGCAGGAACCAATGAGCCGAGTCTCACGAGGAAGGGCCAAGTCAGATAGGACACGTGGCACCTTTCCGAGTGTGGTTCAGGAGGGACCACAGTAAAGCACAGTCAAAAGAGAAGGGCGACGCCGGGTGACACGAAAGGAGCCGGGTGATGCCTAAAGCAAGGGTTGACGCAGAAAGTTACTGCATGACGCCAAAGGAACTGGAGGCGACGTACATGAAGACCGTTAGTTGTCTAGCTTTATGGACTGGGCCATTGGGATTAGTACAAGCCCATGACCCGGCCCGTACATTAAACACCAAGATCCAAACAGTAACCCTAGAACCCAAAGGGGTGTAACCAAGCTAGCATCACCTATATAAGGAGGGACATAGCTAGAGTTAGAAAAGGTTGGACCTAGCAGGGAACTAGTGCCCTGAACCCTAGTTGATACAGCTCTAGGAGCACTTGTAAACCTCAAGTATCAATAAAATTCCTAATTGTGGAGAGTTCATCTTGTTCTTCGTGCATGGCTAGACCATGCACTTCCTCCCCGGTGACCACAAGCATCCATTCGCCCCCCAACTTAAGCCTACCCATTGCATCTGCCGTGACACCACCACGACAATGTATCAGGATCAGAAGGAGCAATTTTGGTGCCGTAAGATGAAGAGAGAAATCGGAAGCTACATAGCCAAGTGTGATATTTTTCAGAGAGTCATGGCAAGACATCAGAGACCCGCAGGACTGTTGCAACCATTACATATTCCGGAATGGAAATGGGATTCAGTTGGAATGGACTTTATCACCGGATTGCCTACTTCTAGTAGAGGAAATGACTCTATTTGGGTCATAGTTGATAGACTGTCCAAGGTCGCCCATTTCTTACCTGTCAAGACCACCTATCAAAGTTCAAAGCTAGCAGAGTTATACATTGCTAGAATTGTCAGTTTGCACAGAGTCCCCAAGAACATTGTGTCAGATCGAGGAACTTAGTTTACCTTGAGATTCTGGAAGAAAGTCCAAGAAGGATTGGGAAAAAGATTATATTTTAGCACAACTTATCACCCTCAGATAGATGGAAAAATGGAGAGAGTAAATCAAATACTCGAAGATATGTTGAGAGCCTATGTGCTAGACTATGGATCTAAATGGGAAGATTGTCTGCCTTTCGCAGAATTTTCTTACAACAACAGTTATCAAGCTAGTTTGCAAATGGCCCCATTTGAATTCATGTATGGAAGGAAGTGCCGTACCCCTTTGAATTGGTCTGAAGTAGGAGAGAATTAGATTTTTGGACCCGACATCCTACGAGAGGCAGAAGAGAAAGTTCACAAGATTCGTGAGCACCTCAAGACCGCCCAGTCAAGACAAAAGAGTTATGCCGACAAGAGACGTCGAGACCTCGCTTTCAAAATCGGAGATTTTGTGTATCTCAAAGTGTCGCCTTTGAAGGGAATGCAACGTTTCCAGCTCAAAGGAAAGTTAGCCCCCAGATATATCGGACCTTTCAGGATTCTGAATCATCGAGGAGAAGTATCGTATCAACTGGAACTGCCAGAGGAGATGTCAACAGTGCATAATGTGTTCCATATATCGTTACTTCGCAAATGCCTAGAAGTCCCAGAGAAGACTGAAGTTTTAAAGAATATTGATCACCGCACCATAGAGATCAACGATGACCTGACCTATCCCAAAGTACCCAACCATATTTTTGAGGAAGATTTCAGAACCACCAGGACCCGAAGCATCAAGTTTCTCAAGATCCAGTGGAGCAACCACACTGAAGAAGAAGCTACCTCGGAACAAGAAGACTACATAAATACGTAGTTTCCCGATCTCTTTAAATCCTAGTTTTATTTTTCTTCTTTCTCAAATCTCGGGACGAGATTTTTTTTAAGGAGGGAAGGTTTTCATAACATCCCAAAAATATTGAACAATGATTATCAAATTCCAATCACTCAAAATTAAGGTTAACAAAAAGTTTTGCTAATCAACATCATATGAATGCATGTGTGTATGTGATGATTGTATGAATGCATGATTTCACTTGTGTGATTGTTCTAAATAGCAAGGAATGGTTTAAATATGAAAACAACCTCATCTAAAACATTTCCAAGCAGAAACAAATCAAGAGAAAATAAAAAACAAACAAAATAAGCAAATGGTCATTTTTGCCAACCTTGCTCACTAGGCCACTTTGAGTGTTCCTAGTCCAAGATTTCAAACAGAAACATTTCCATTTATTTTCACCCCTTGCTAGACCAAGTAAAAGTGAACCCAAGCCCACAGTTCAAACTTACAGAAACATTTGGCAACTTGATTCAAATGACAATTCAAAATTGAATCTTTATCTGTGAAGATCACCCATTTTCAAAAACCAACCAAACCAGTACCCATCGACCTTTCTAATTAACCAGAGAGTACCTAGTATATAACTAATACACCCACCAAGTTTGAACCAAAATTTTAAATTCAAATCTCTTTCGGCCATTTCATCAAACACCTTGCAAACACCGAAAAACAAACATCAAACACTATTGTGAGCAGTGATTTGTCCTAACTTGTTCCTTCTCTAGCTCACAGCACACCCTTAGTAGATCATCTAGCTCATTTAACAAACTTTAGCTCACTGTAAACTGGGCAAGGTCATCAAAGGTGAGCATGCCTGAGCTCAACTTGCCATCCTATTGTCGACAGCAAGCTAGGAGAAGCTCTAGCATCGCCAACCTTGTCTGGGACACTGACCATCGACCATCGCCACCCCCTGTCCAACGCCAACGCATTGCCAGCCCCTAGACCACTCAGCACGAGTGTGCCCAGCCTCTCTGCGAGCATGCAGAGAGCGCGCCAGAGAGCCGCACTCGACATGCGTGCACAGACCGCGTGCCGCCCTTGCCGCATGCAAGCGTGATCACCACCATCCCAGGAGACCGCCAGACAACCCCGTTCACCGCTGCGCGACCCATAGCCGTGGTGCACCCTTAAAATGCCCGTCATACCTGCCTAGAGCATCACAGCGTTCTGTCCATGTCGCACTGCCTCACGCCTCGCGACCATGTCGTTGAGCTTCGCCAGGGAGCACAGCACCGCCCCTACCATCGCCCATGCCATTAGCTCGTTGTACCGACGACCACGACGAGGTCCACCCGCGCCCTTCGGTCCCCTCTTGGCAATACAAATAGATGCCACCCCCGCTCGATTTCTTCACACCAACACACTCCCCTCTTTCTCAGAACCACCCCACCTCACCCCCGGAGCAAGGCGAGCAGAACATCGCCGGAATTTGGCCGGAGTCTGCCACGGAGGAGGAAGAAAGGAGCCATTGATTGGAGCCGCCCCAGGAGGAGTTGCCGGTACCAGGAGGTTCACCGTCGTCGTCTTCGTCATTCACCCTCGTCGCCTACCCTCGCCTGAGCCCCGGTGAGCCCTCGTAGACCCCCACTGGCCGCGCTAGGGTTCTGTCTCACCGACGTTGCCCAACGGAGACGATAGGTCATAGCCATTCGATTAGAGTTTGATTGTGCGGTCTAGATCACCCCGTACCGCTTCGCACCCCCTGTCTCGCTGACTGGTGGGGCCGTCCACTTAAACTCACCCGTGCGCGCTGTGCGCCATGGGCCAGCCCAGTTAACCTCCCGCGCAACCCAGTTAGTTTGAATTTATATTTTCCAATTTAGTTTCAAACTCAGTTCTGTACCTAGATTCAAAAATTAACCCAGGTCGATTCACTTAAACAAAATGCATGAAACCAATTTTGTTAGAAAGGTACTGGAATTCTTAACCCAAGCCCGTTGGATTCAATCCAATTAGCATTGTAAATAACCTATAGTAAAAATAACAAGGCAAAAGCTTTTTTGCATTCAAACATTTTTCAAAATTCAACCACAAAAGCTTTTGAGTTGATTCCAACTCTAAAAAATCACATTTAACTAGACCTTTCTGAATATATAAAAATATCTAGGTTTACTTGCAGAAATATTGGACAAGTAATAAAAGAATGCTTCATAGGCATTTCTAATCACTTTAATTAATTAAAATAAAAAGGTTAAACCTTATTTAATTGTAACACCACTTTAAATCACATTCCCATGTACTGAAATATGTGGTGATGACATGTGTCCACATGATCCCATGTTTTGGTTGGAGAATATTAAATCTTAAGTAGTTTTTCAATGAGTAGAAATTACTTTTCTCAAATAAAATAAATAAGAAAGTACTTGGATGATTGTAATGTTTGTGATGATGTTAGATCATCTAGTGAAAACCTTGGTGTGATAAATAAAAGTTAGTTAAGTATTGTTTGGTGATTGTGTACCTCGTATTTATTTATAGACACTAGTACCAACCAAGGATACGACGAGGAAGGGTAATACTACGAGGAAGAAGCCGATGAGAACTTCAACCACTGCTCTGCACAAGGCAAGCTAAAAATTGCAAGTTATCTTACCTAGCAAGCTACTAACTGATCAAGCTAACACTTGCAACTGTGAAAACTATATGATCTAGGCAATGCATTAGGCATGCCTTGGTTATACCCCTTAATGACACACAATCCTAGTTGTACTTGCAATCTTAGTTGTTTTATTTCTTTATCAAAGCTTTCTATTAAAGTTTACTTAGGGACTTGTAGATTTTAGACAGAAATTTAAAGGTAGAATAAAGAGCATAAAACTTGGCCTAAGTTAGACAATCTTGATGTCATCCTGAGGCATGAGATTGAACTTAGATCATCCCCATTGGTTTACCACCCCTCATTAGTCTGTACCACCACTTGTAGATGCTAGTGCTAAGCCTAAAACTTGATCAACTTAGATGGGAACACTTGGTGAAAATGGTTATGAAAACCTTAGAATGATGAGTCATTCTACTGAAATGTTTTGACATATGTTCTTGAACACCAGATGATTTTGATGATGAAAATGATAAGGCATGAGCCTTAGCCCTGTATAAAACTAATGGTTGTCTGGAAGCGATACCATTCCAATTTTACCGTACAACCACAATACCCGAAATTTGGGTAGGGCTTGACTGGAAATTTATATACCTTAGTATGGGTTCCCTCGCGGCCAAGGTTTGGGATGCGGCTACCTTGTGAAGATTGTCCACCTGTGCTGTTCCCAAGATGACAGTTGGTCATGGTTGGGAGGCCAAACTCATAGGAGAGGTGCCTATACTAGGGCGTGTAATTGAAAGGTTAGGATTGATTATCCGCATACTAAGTATAGTGAATTCAGGATTGTTCCTGACGGATGTATCAAATGTTGTGGTGAAAGTGTACCACCTCTGCAGAGTGTCAAACTATTCAAATAGCCGCATCCGTGGATATGGACAGTTGCAGTGGCCATACTATTCCGCCGTCAGATGTTTTCAAGATGACTTATGAAATGATTCATGACTTGACTTGACCACAATAGGGTTGTGATATGAAATTCAAGTTCCCACTTAGGTGTTATAAAACTTTCAACTAGCTTTATTTTCTTCTGAACTTTGTTAAGGTAAATCTAGATTTTTGCAAAACAACCTAGAGCTTAGTATCTCGTACTCAAAACCACTTCACTTGCTAGTATTAGTTTCCAAGTACTTAAAGAGTACTCATGGCTTTGTCCCTAGCTATTCCCGTGTCCAGACTATGAAGAGGATTATCAGGAGGACGGACAGCATGAAGGTTACGACAACTAGGATCATCTCCCATCGTCAGCATTGCTTGTGACCATGAATATGGAGTCTCGCCTATGCTATCGTTATTATTACGTTACTCTGCTGCTATGATTGTATTAAGACTGGATCATGAGATCCTTTATTTGTTGTAAGACCTTATGTATGGTTTGTAAGGGATGATGTAATGTGATATCCAATCTGTTATGTCTCGCAAAAATGGTAATCCTGGGATTGCGATGTATGGCATAACAGGCATCTGGGATTAAAAATCCGGGTGTTGACACTGTGACCAAGTACTTGTTCACAGAACGTAGCCAATGATTTGCTTCCATGGGATCAGTGGTTCCAGAAAACTTAGCAGGCCTCAATCTTAGAAACCTTGTGAGCATATCAAAAGCTGGTGGGTTGTTCTGGTTGTTGTTATTATTGTTGTTGTTGTTTTGTTCTGATTCTGATTGGCCATAAACTGAGTAATCATCTGCATCAACTGAGTCTGTGCAGTCATCAGTTGCTGCATCTCATTGCCATTGTTGTTATTGTTGTTATTGTTGGGATTGGCTCGACGGGGAGGCACCTGTGGTTTCAATAAGGATAAGTAATGAGATATAACCCATAGATCCTAACATGCACAATACAATATATATCAACAATCACAAACAAGCAAGCACATGATAAACTTAGAGTTTAAACAGCACAAACAACAAGTTTTGTAAAGTAAACACACTTGCATAGTCATCCACATTTTGGATGATCAATGCGACTCAATAAATAAAGTGATGATGATAGATAGATAGCCAAGTATTCAACACTACTCCTCCATATCGACTTCCTCCTCCACTAGAGTAAGTCCTGCTGTGTTGATTCCTGTCTTGTACTCCACGCTGGTGGTCAAAGCATCGACTTTCGCCTGAAGCTCTCTCTTCTGAGAACGCAGCCTCTCTATCACCTCCTGTTGTGTCTCTAGCTCAAGATCCTTGAGCTCCATCTCGGCCTTCATCTCATTGATCTTCTTGTTCCTATCTTGCACTCTCTTCTCTTGGTTCTTGAACCTCTTGTCTTTCTTCTCAAACCTAGTCTCCATCTCCTTGATGCTCTCCTCCTGCTCCTCGAAGGCCTTGTTCTTCTCCCTCAGCTAGACACGTAGCTCGTCATTGCTAAGAATGACGTTGGTCCTATTAGTATCAAGGTGCCTAAGGAGAATCTCTAAGTCTTGGAGGTAGTGGCGCACAGGCTCAATGGTCTCCCTAGTGGCCTCGTCCAACACTATAGCCTCTCCGTCCTCGTCACATCTCCCAAAGGGATGGAAGTATAGGCCCTTGAGCTCGGCGGAGTGACGTCCACAAAGGCGTCCAATCATCTCCTGCATAGTGACTTCGAGGCCCTTCTCCTTGTCATCATGGAGTATCTGAAGGCAATGTCCTCGGTTGGAAGCTCTGACTAGCGTCCTGGCTGAGAGACTCTAAATCCCCACAAGTCCTTCCTCTCAAATTTTCTGAGTTGAAGTCCCTTAATGTTAGAGATGGGAAGATTGAGCACACTACGAGCTCCACAATACGGGATCCAAAACGAGTTCCCTTGAACTCCTCGGCGGTGTTGAGAATAAAGCTAGGCATCTATTGCATAGGATGGAGAAAATTAGAAACAAAACAAGTAAAGGGAAGAATATAAAGTAGTAAACCAAAATCCAATACAAACATTCAAATAATTTGTTGTGACCTTGGATCAATAAAGATCCTAAGTCCCTGTGATTTACTTGCTATTCCCTGGATCAATAGCTAGCACACACAGTCGATGAATATCATGTAAAACACAAAGCCATTATTAAACGGAGAATCCAGAGTATGAATTTATTACACATTTGCTTAGCATTAAGCTAGCTCAAATAACAGCGGAAACATAAAGCAGCCTGAGTCCATCAACGCCCTAGGCTTGTCGACTGTAGACTCGCGATCCCTACGCACCTTTCAATCTTCAGATTCTGCTCATAAGACGTGCAGCCAACAAGTTGGGTCAATACGTTGAATGTATTGGCAAATTACACCAAGGGAAGAGAAAGACTAACTATACATGCAAGGCTAGTTTTGGCTGTGGAGTTTATTTGCTCCAAGCTAATTTTTCTTAAGTATGGAAAAGAAGAGAAGTTTTCCCTACTTTGTAAGCATTTGTTTAAGTAATATATGGTCGAATGGCACACAAGGATATTACTCACCAAGTGTCCAAACAACCTAACACTTGCATATTACTCACCAAGCTCCCAAAACCCTCCCAATAGCGATATGACTCACGCCTTGGGTTTTTAGAAAACTTTAAGTTTTGAAAGAGAGAGAGGAAAGTCCTTCAGAGGCTCCATCCTTCAGATGCTCAAGTGTTCTTTTCCGTGAACTCGCCCGATCGATCAGATTGCAATACTCTCGAGAGTTTGTGAACTTTACCCACAATCCACGATCAAGTCCTTTTATAGACAAAACCATGGCGAGGCTTTCCCTTAGTAGCCCCTCTACCTTCTAGATCCAACCGTGCCAAGAACCTCCAAATGTTGGTACCTAGGTGAGGTTTCCCACTAAGTACTAGGCCAAGACAGAGCCCATATGTATTGTGGTTGCACTGGAAGGTTCTGAATTCTGAAACATGGCAGACTTCTTTGATTCCTGGGCGGCCGTCCTCCACCAAAATCTCACTCGTTGTCCCAACAACCATTTCGCCTAGAAGAAAACTTAGTTTTATTTTGAAGTGGATTTGAGAAGAAAAGTTTGCTCAAGAGAGCCTTTATACTTAGAAAAATTCTTTGTCTTTCGAACCCCCCAACGGTACTTTATATATATAGCATAGCAAGCAATACTTAGCAAAAAAAGGGGTAACCTATTAGGAGGGGAGAAATCCTAAGTATAGAGCTACTCATGGCACACTACAAAATCATCGCACTTGCAAAATAATACTAATGAAAATACTACTAGAACATCCTACACATGCATACTACAGAATTTGAAGATCACATGCATAGAATCAAAACTGGGTTATGAACAAGTGGTGTAACTTGCCTTGATCCGAGCAGCACTCCACACAATGGTACTCCTCAGCGCACTCTGAACAATCTAACAAAACACAAACATAAATCCAATCACAACTAGCACAAATTAATGCCACAGAGATAATATGCATGCATGCAGTTTGTTTCTTTTGGGTTTGCTAATGTGTTGTGGATATTGCTAGTATTAGTCTCCCACATATCTTAATTAATTTGGATTAAATTTTAATTTTTTTAGGCTCATAGGGAGATCCAATCATCTAATCATCCCCGAATCAGATCTAATGATCTTAAGCAAGGTTTTATAATTTTTTTAGTAGGTATTGTAAAAACAAAGTCAATGCAACAAAAATCAACTAAAACGGGGTTTTAATTATTTTTCTATGAATTAAACACTCCAATCTAGAGATTAAATTCTACACAGAAAACCTTACTGCAAACTCGTAATATTATTATAGATCTGTGTTCTACACAATTTTGTGAATCCAACGATATATTATACGCAAAATTTAACCAAACAGTTGAATTTCTATGAATTTCGCAAGATTAAATACAATCTGGTAATTTTAAACAAACCCTATTAGAATCGTGACAAGTGGCAGCTCCTTATTGGCTCCAGCTAGACGACGCGGCGCTGACGCGGCGCGCTGACGTGTGCAGGCCACGTGGCACAACGTGGTTCGCCGATACCCCTTCGGCAACGATCTAATCCTACCCGTCTGATCTCGATCTGGCGGACAGGAGAGGCGGCGGCGACTTACCAGGCTTCGACGACGGCGTTGGGCGGCGGTGGCGTCGGTGACGATGCGCGGCGGTGATACGGTGGCTTCCCGAGGCGGCGGTGTGGTCTACGGGGTGTGTCATGTCCTCGTGGTCACGCTCGCGACCTCGGCGTTACTCCTTGCTTCCTCGTCTGTCGGCAGGGTTCCGCCGACCTTCTCTGTCCCCGGCGATGCTCTTGCGAGCGATTGCGGGCGCGGTACTGCGAGAGAAAAGGGGAAAGATTTGTGAGAAGAAATAGTCGAGCGAGGGGGTGACGCGGTAAGGGAAAACAACGGAGAAGGAGCTCGGAATCCACTGCCCCGAGCTCGGCATATCCTTACTCCGGCGAGATCAGGATCGAGCTCAAAGTCGGCGGCCCGGCGGCGAGAGTTGAAGCTAGGTTAGGGGTTTTGCCAGCGGGGGCACGGAGTTTATATGGCCAAAGATTCTTGGCGAAGGGGGCACGGATTCGTTCCGAAATCGGCCGAGATTCTTGGTCGGTTGCGGCGGTCGTCGTGTTCATCCTGGAGACTGACGAGGGCGATGACAGGTAGGCCCGGGCTGTCAGCGGGTGCGGCGGTGTGGGCTGGCGCGTGGTCGCTGGCAGTTTAGGCGCTGCGCGGGCACGGGTGGGCCAGCTGGGTTAGGCCGCTTTTTTTATATATTATTTATTTTTGAATTTTTTGTTTTACCAATACCTCAATAACTTTTGCATACTAAGGCCAAAATCAATGAAACCAGTTTCTAAATGTTTGTAAAAATGGGGTGGTCATCTTAGAGTTAGAGAATATTATTTTTGTATAGTTTTAGAAGGGTCAAACAAGATTACTTCATTATTTGTCACAGAGAGGGATTATTTTAATTAGGGTTTTGTTAGGGTTTGATGGTAGGGTTTTGATGCAACTTAAATTTGTAGGATGCAAAGATGCAAGGATGATGCATGCTTCTAGTAACATCTTAATATGAAATCTGGGATGTTACAAACCTACCCACCCTTAAGAAGAATCTCGTCCCCGAGATTCGGATTGGCTTGCAAATAGGTGTGGGCGCTCTGCCTTCAAATCTTCTTCACGTTCCCACATGGCTTCTTCCTCGGAGTGGTGGTTCCATTGGACTTTGCAGAATCTGATAGTCTTGGTGCGGGTAATCCTTTCGGCTGTTTCCAATATTTTGATGGGCTTTTCCTCATAAGTAAGGTCATTTTCCAATTGAACCTCATCTAGAGGAACGGTATCCCTTAGCGGTGTTTCGGCCATTTCTGGGTGGCACTTCTTTAGTTGTGATACATGAAACACATCATGAACAGTCAGTCCTTCTGGTAACTCCAACTGATAATCAACTTCTCCTCTACATGCCAGAACCTTATATGGTCCTATGAATTGTGGGGCTAACTTACCCTTGATCCCAAACCTCTTAACTCCTCGTAGTGGTGAAACTTGAAGGTACGGACGGTCCCCTATTTTATAAGTCACATCTCTGCATTTGGAATCAGCATAGCTCTTTTGTCGGGATTGAGCTACCTTTAGCCTATCTTGAATCTGCCGTACCTTTTCTTCGGCATCCTTGATCAATTCAGGTCCAAAAAGACTATGTTCACCAGCTCCACTCCATAACAGCGGAGTTCTACACTTCCTGCCATATAGAACCTCAAACGGAGCCATCTTGATACTTGTCTGGTAGCTGTTGTTGTACGAGAACTTAGCATACGACAAGTTATCATCCCAACTAGACCCATAGTCTAGTGCGCAAGATCTCCACATATCTTCCAGAATCTAGTTCACCCTTTCTGTTTCGCCATCTGTCTGAGGGTGGAAAGCAGTACTGAATTTTAGTCGGGTTCCAAGAGACTCATTGTAACATCCCAAAAATACTAAACTTGGATCATCAAACTCTAATCTTCAAAATTAGGGTTAACAAAAACTTTTCTAAATAAAAATATGAAGGCATGCATGTGTGTATGCATTCCAATTTGGATTTTGAATTGCCTTGCTTGTGTGTTTCTTTGCTTGTAAATGATTCTTAGGTGAAATAAACATCATTTAAACAATCCCCACACTTTCCCAAAGACAAACAAATGAAAACAAACAAAATAAGTGAATGATCACTTTGGCCAATTTAACTCCCATGCCTACTTTGGTTGTCCCTAACTTTAAAAACCTAACAGAAACTTGTTTGGATCTTTGCACCCCTTAATAGTACTCATAACAAAGTACCAAGGCCCACTTTGTGATCATCCAAAAACATTTGAATGCAAAGTTTAAATGACAGTTCAAAATTGAATCTTTATCATATGGGAAGACCCCACTTTTTCAAAAACCACTCAAACAAGCTCAACTTTCAAAACCCAAGCATCCACAGACTCCCCAGCACATGCTTAGCACACCCACCAAAAATCTTTTCAAAATTCAAAATTTGAATTCATGCCGCCATTTCATCAAACACCTTGCTGATTCAAATCAAACAAAATCCAAACACTATTGTGAGCAGTGATTTGGGCCTAACTGGTTCCCTCTCTAGCTCACAGCAACCTCAGTAGATCATCTAGCAAACTTAACTAAGCACTAGCCCCACTGTAAGCTTGGCAATGTCATCAATGGTGAACAGCCGAGCCTCACCATGTCACCCCAGTGTGGACAACAAGCTAGGAGCAGCACTAGCCTCGCCAACCTTGTCTGGGAACAAGCTAGCACCCCACCGCCACTCCCTATCCAGCGCTCGAACCTTGCCAGCCCCTGGACCACACGCACAGACAGTGCCCAGCTCGCCAGCAACCATGCCGAGCATGCGCCAGAGCGCCACCCTCGACACACGCCCACAGACCGCGTGCCGCCCTCGCCGCGTGCATACGCGATCACCATCATCCCAGGAGACCGCCACACATCCCCGTTCACCGCCCCATACCTCACAGCCACCGCTCGTCGTCGAAAACGCCGCCTCTGCCGCGCAGAGCATCGCGTGTTCCAGACCATTTGCCACTGCCCCTACACGCGCATTAAACCCGTAGAGCATCGCCAGGAGACCAGCGATCTATCGCCACCGCCGGCCATGCCTCTAGCAGCCCGTAGCCATGTCGCCACCGTCACCTGCCCATCCCGTTCGGTCTCGTCGTCGAGCCTATAAATGGAGACCACCCCATCTCAAACTCTTCACACCATTCTACTCCCCTCTCCTCACTGATCATTCCACCCCGTTCCCGGATCAAGGCGAGCAGCGCTTCGCCGGAATTTCACCGGAGCCCGCCGCTGCTGGAGAAGAAGGGGGCCAGCGATTGGAGCCGCCCCAGGAGAAGCTGCCGGTACCAGGAGGTTTGCCGTTGTCGACTTTGTCGTTCGCCCGCATCGCCGACCCTCGCCTGAGCCCCGTGAGCCTCCCACGACCCCCACTATGCCGCTAGGGTTCGAGCTCGCCGGTGACTAGTTCATCGTCGACGATGACCCTCAGCCGTTGATCTTACTTCTAATCCAACGCACCACATTGCCCCATACCGCTTCGCACCCCCTGTCTCACTAACGCGTGGGGACAACCACTTAAACAGACCGCGTAAGCGCTGTGCTTAGTAGGCCGGCCCAGTATCGTTTCCCGCGCAGCCCATTTGTTTGAATTTGTATTTTTCCATTTTCATTCAAGCACACTTCTGTGCCTAGTTTCAAAAATCAACCCAGCTCGATTCAGTGAACCAAATTGAAAGAAACAAATTTTGTCAGAAAGGTCTTGAAATGCTGAATCCAAGCCCGTTGGAATCAAATCATTTGGATCTGTAGATCATCCTTGGTAAAAATAACAAGGCAGAAGCTTTTCTGCATTCAAACATTTTTCAAATTTAAACCATAATAGCTTTTGAGTTGATTCCAACTCTCAAAAATCACATTCAACCATACCTTTCAGAATATATAAAAATATATGGGTTTACTTACAGAAATAATGTTCAAGTAATAAAAGAATGCCACATAGGCATTTCTAGTCACTTTAATGATTTAAAATAAAAGGGTTAAACCTTAATAAATTGTGACACCACTTTAAATCACATTCCCATGGACTAAAATATGTGGTGATGACATGTGTCAACATGATCCCATGTTTGGTTTGGAGATTATTAAATCTTAAGTAGTTTTTCAATGAGTAGAAATTACTTTTCTAAAACAAAAATCATTAAGTCAAGTGCCTTAGTCTTGTAATGTTAGTGATGATGCTAGATCATCTATAGAACCCCTTTGTGTGATGATTGCAAGTAGTTAAGTATTGTTTGGTGATTGTGTACCTCATATTTATTTATAGACGATAGTACCGACCAAGGATACGAGGAGGAAGGAGGATACTACGAAGAAGAAGCCGAGGAGAACTTCAACCACTGCTCTGCACAAGGCAAGCTTATACTGATACTGATGCAAGCCTAATACTACTAGTTGATTGAGCAAGCTCACACTTGCAAGATACTTTACCTATGCAAGCCCATATTTGCAAGATATTAACTTATCAAGCTTATACTAAGACTGATGTAAGCAAATACTTGCTTGTTACCATGCCAACTATATGCCTTAAGCACATGTGATCATACCCACTTGATACCCAATCCTAGTTTTACTTGCAAGCTTTCTACTTTATTTTCTATATCAAAGCTACTTCCTTAGAATGTACTTAAGTGACTTGTAGATTCTAGAAAGATAACTGAAGGTTGCATAAAGAGCATAAAATTTGGCCTAAGTTAGAAAACCTTGATGTCATCCTAAGATATGAGGTGGTACTTAGTTGAAACTCCACTTGTTTATCACCCCTCATTAGTACTCACCCCCACTTGTAGATGCTAGTGCTAAACATAAAACTTGATCAACTGTAGATGGGAACACTTGGTGAAAAAGGTTATGAAAACCTTAGAATGATGGATCATTCTACTGAGATGTTTTGACATGTGTTTCCAAACACCAGATGAATTTGGTGATGAAAATGTTGAGGCATGAGCCTTAGCCCTTTATAAAAATTATGGGTGTTTGGATGCGATACCATTCCAATTTTACCGTACAACTACAATACCCGAAGATTGGGTAGGGCTTGACTGGAAACTTATATACCTTAGTATTGGTTCCCTCACGGCAAAGGTCTGAGCTGAGGCTACCTTGTGAAGATTGTACACCTATGCAGTACCCAAGATGACAGTTGGTCATGGTTGGGAGGCCAAACTCACATGAGAGGTGCTTATACTAGGGTGTGTAATTGAAAGGTTAGGATTGATTATCCGCATACTAAGTATGGTGATTTCAGGATTTGTTCCTGACGGATGTATCGAATGTTGTGGTGAAAGTGTACAATCTCTGTAGAGTGTCAAACTATTCGAATAGCCGCGTCCGCGGTTATGGACAGTTGGAGTGGCCATACTGTTCCCCTGTCAGATGTTTTCAAAATGACTTGTGAAATGACTTGAGACTTTGACTTGACCACAACAGGGTTGTGGCACGAGATACAAGTTCCCACTTAGGTGTTATAAAATTTGATTAGCTTTCTCTTGCTTCTGAACCTAGTAGAGGTAAATCTGGCTTTTGCAAAACAACCCTAGAGCTTAGTGTCCTATTACAAAAACCCCCTTCACTTGTTAGTATTAGTTTGCGAGTACTTAAAGAGTACTCATGGCTTTGTCCCTGGCTATTCCCGTGGCCAGACTATGAAGAGGAGTACCAGGATGATGGACCCCAGGAAGGTTACGACAACTAGGATCATCTCCCATCGTCAGCATTGCCTGTGACCCCGAAGATGGAGCTTCGCCTACGCTACCTTTATTATTACGTATTCCGCTGCTTGAAGTTGTATTAAGAACTGGATCATGAGATCCTTATTTGTGTAAGACCTTATGTATGGTTTGTAATGGATCATGTACTGTGGTATCCAATTCTGTTATGTCTCGCAAAAATGGTAATCCTGGGATTGCGATGTATGGCATAACAGGCATCTGGGATTAAAAATCAGGGTGTTGACACTCATGTAGTTGTTGCCAAAACTTTGAATTGAACTGGGTGCCTCTATCTAACATAATTCCCTTGGGAACACCATGCAGACTTACAATCCTTGACATGTATATCTTGGAAAGCTTAGCACTTGTATATGTGGTCTTTACGGGGATGAAGTGAGCCGCTTTGGTAAAGCGGTCCACCACTACCCAGATAGAATCAAATCCTGAACGAGTCCTGGGCAATCCCGTGATAAAATCCATGCCTACCTCGTCCCACTTCCAATCGGGTATAGGTAGTGGTTGCAGCAATCCGGCCGGTTTCTGATGTCCGGCTTTAACTCTATTGCATACGTCACACAAGGAAATATACTCGGCAATTTATCTTTTTAAATTATTCCACCAAAATCTATCCTTCACATCCATGTACATCTTCGTGTTACCTGGATGAATTGAGTAAGGTGAATCGTGAGCTTCTTGTAAAATCAACTTCCGGATATCGGGGTCACTGGGAACACACAAACGCTTTCCATACCAAAGGGTTCCTTGTTCGTCCAGACGAAAATATTTTGTCTTTCCTTCACTTATTTTGACTCTTATTTCTTCCAACTCTTCATCTCCCTTTTGTGCTTCCTTGATTCTCTCTTGAAAAGTAGACACTATTTCCATAGTCGCTACATGTCCTTTATGAACTATTTCTAGTCCAAGATCCTTGAATTGCCTGCATAAATCCTCTAGAAGTTCCCCTGCGGTAAGTCCATTCCCATAAACTTTACGACTTAAGGCGTCGGCTACCACATTTGCCTTTCCGGGGTGGTATTGCAAATCCAAGTCATAATCCTTAATCAGTTCAAGCCATATTATTTGCCTCATATTCAACTCCTTTTGGGTGAAGATGTACTTCAAGCTCTTATGATCTGTGAACACATCACAATGTTTGCCCATGAGGTAGTGTCTCCATACCTTGAGTGCATGTACCACAGACGCAAGTTCCAAATCATGTGTGGGATAGTTGTATTCGTGGTTCTTAAGTTATTGAGAGTCATAGGATACCACTTTCCCATCTTGCATCAATACACTTCCAAGTCCTTGTCGAGAAGCGTCACAATAAACTTGAAAATCCTTTTGGATATCAGGCAGACATAGAACTGGTGCCGTTACGAGGTGTTTCTTCAACTCTTGAAAGCTTACTTCAGATGCCTCGGTCCATAGGAATTTCTTTTCCTTCTTCAACAGTTCCGTCATGGGTTTTGCTATTTTGGAAAAGTTTTCAATGAACCTCCGGTAATATCCTGCGAGGCCCAGGAAACTCCTAATATCTCCCACATTCTTGGGTGACTCCCATTCCGTTATGAAAGCTACCTTACTGGGATCTACGACAACTCCTTTTGCCGACACAACATGACCAAGGGAACCCACTTCCTTTAACCAGAATTCGCATTTGCTGAATTTGGCATACAACTTGTGTTCTCTTAGTTTGTCCATAATTAGGCGCAAATGCTTCTCATGTTCCTTCTCATCCTTGGAGTATATGAGTATATCATCTATGAATACCACGATAAACTTGTCCAAATATTCCATGAACACCTTGTTCATCATGGTCATGAAGTATGCCGGGGCATTAGTTAGACCAAATGACATTACGGTGTACTCATACAATCCGTACCTTGTGGTGAAGGCTGTTTTGGGCACATCCCGTTCTCGAATCTTTAGATGAAAGTAGTCGGGTACTTGTTCTTGATTGTCACTTCATTCAACGAGCGGTAGTCCACAACCAGCCTCTTGGTTTTATCCTTCTTTTCCACGAATAGGACAGGTGCTCCCCAAGACGACACGCTGGGTTGAATGAATCCCTTGTACAATTGTTCCCTAAGCTGTTTCTTGAGTTCCTTCAACTCGTCCACATTCATCTTGTATGGTATCTTATCTATCGACCCTGTGCGTGGCATCAAGTCAATGAGAAATTCTATATCACGGTCGGGAGGCATCCCGGGTAACTCTTCCGGAAAGACATCCAGGTATTCATTCACAATAGGTACATCCTCCAAGCTAACCCCCTTAAGAGAGTTCACCATAACTTCCTTAAGTGCGAAATTTGACTTGATACGAATTCTCTTACCTTATGGTGTTGTGAGCGTGACAGTCCTTTTGGCACAATCTATGACTCCTTCATATTCGGTCATCCAATTCATGCCCAAGATTATGTCTAATCCTTGTGACTCCAGAACTACTAGACTTGTGGGGAAGATGTGTGTCCCAATCCTTAGTTCTAATCCCCGGCAACCGGAGTTTGCCACTATTTCTCCTCCAGGAGAACTTACCCTAAGAGGAGAATTTATAGTCTTTGTAGGTATCTTGCCTCTATCCACAAATACCCTCGATATGAATGAATGCGATGCACCAGTATCAAAAAGAACAACTGCGGGAATGGAATTGAGCTTGAACTTACCAATCATGGAGTCCGGTGCATCACAAGCATCCTCCATAGAGACATGATTTACCGTGGCTTTGACAAACGGATTTGGCTTCTTCCCATTTCCATTGCCATGGTTGTGTCCATTGCCAGTCCCATTGCCACTGCCATTGCCATTCTTCTTCTCGGGGCAAGTGGTTGCATAGTGCCCTGTCTTGTTTCACTTAAAACATGTTACCTCACTGAGATCCTTTCCGTTGCTGCTATTCCCATTGCGGTGCTTATGCCCATTGTGTTTGTGACCACCATGGTGATGACCGTTATGGTTGTGGCCATTAATGTTATATGGCGGTGGTGAGGAAGTGCGCTGCTTCTGGTACGGAACAGAGTGCTTGTGAGGGTTAGACTTACTTTTGCGGTTCTCTATGCTCTTCCTCTTGAATTCTACAACAATAGCTCTGTCCAAGAGCTCCTGAAAGTTGTCAAACTTCTGAGCCACAGGCTGAATAGATATCTCATCATTGAGTCCTCTTAAGAATTCCTCCTTCCTCTTGGCATTAGTAGAAACATCATCGGGTGCATAACGGTCTAACTTGTTGAAAAGCTCACCATACTCGGTGACAGACCGGTGCAGCTGGTGTAAGTCACGAAACTCACGCCTTTTTAGAGTCATGACACCAGCAGCCACATGATGAGTGTGGAAAGCTAACTCGAACTGATCCCAAGTGATAGCATCAATATCTGGGTGGGTGACTTGGTAGTTATCCCACCATTCTGCAGCAGGTCCTTCAAGCTGGTGCGCGGCATAACATATCCTGTCGGCTCCGACAGCTTGCACAATATCTAACTTCTTGTTAATTGTACGGAGCCAGTCATCTGCGATGATTGGTTCAGCGCTGCTAGTGAAGGTAGGTGGGTTCAACCTCAAAAACCGAGTCAAGCGATCCTGTTGAGGTGGTGGTAGAGGTGGCAGTGGCAGAGGTGGCGCGTTGTTGTTGTTGTTTTGCATGTTCTGAGTGAGCAGTTGGATCAGCTGGTTCTGAGTGGCCAGAAGTTGTGCAATCTCTGGAGGAATTTCGGTGTTCGCACGTCTTGGCGTCATCTGTGGGGTTTGAGAGACAAGTTAAGAAATAGACACAAAGACTAAGTAGTAAACTCCTACCCTTATGAAAACACACAAGGCACACAAGACACAATAGCACAAACTTAACACAGAAATCATCCAAGTTTAACTAAACCAAATATGTCTTGGTATTTATTACAATCGTGATTAACGTTCTACTATAGAATTTAAATGTGGTCCAACTACTACACATCTTCCACGCCTTCCTCTTCCTCGTCCTCGAACGAGTAGCCTTCCTGTTCTAGGGTTGTCTTGTACAGCTCCATCTCCTTTGTGGTGGCTTCAATTCTCTTGGAGGTTCTTTATCTCATCCTGCAGCTTCTTGGTAGTGGCTTCTAGCTGCTCCTGAAGTCCCTCCTTCTCGCCTTGTAGTTCCTCCACTAGACTTGACTTCTTTGCGGCTTCAAGTTGCTTTGCCAAGTCCCTCTTGGAAGCACGCACATCATTGATTATCTTTCAAAGGCCTTCGGTTTGCACTTCAGTTCCCTCGATCTCCTTCTTGAGTTCCCTAATCCTCTTGTTTTTATTTATCACCCTCCTCTCTTGGTTAGCAAACTTATTCTCTTGGTCCTAGAACTTCATCTCTTGGAGCTTCATTGCCTCCTCCTGCTGCTTGATCATTTCCTCCTTCTCCTTGATGAGAGCGCATAACTCATTGTTCCTTAACATCTTGAGGAAGCTGCCTTTTTCAAGGCCATGGATGTGGCACTACAAGTCTTGATATTGGGTCCTTCGGCGCTTGGTAGAAGTCCTTTCCTCAAAGGTTAACTCCATGGGAATTCCTTCCTCATCTCGCCTTCCAAAAAGGACGCCGCAGTGTCCTTGGAGAGCCTCATGATGGCGTCCACATAGGCGACCAATGAGATGCTGCAAGGTAATGCTAAGGGCCTTCTCCTTGGAGTCGCTAACAATGTGGATTGCTATGTCTTCCTCCGGATTCTTGCCTCTCTCTTGTCCTGGTTGGATGACTTTGACTCCCCAGCAGCCGTCCTTGTGGAGCTTCTTCATTGTGCTTCCCTAGATTGTTGGCAGGGGAAGGTCCAAATGTGTGAGGAGATCCATGAGCATTCCACCAAAGCGAAGGGGCTCGATGTCCGCGACGGTGTCGTAGAGGAAGCTTGTCATCTTTAAGTTATAAGAATAAAGATTAGATACGTAATCAAGTAGAGGAAAGCAGGTACTAGAAGTGCGAAAATAACTTAGAAGGAAAATCAAGTAAGGCACATAAGTTAAAGGTGGTTCCAATCCTAGGGTCACGTCCTACAGGCAACAATGTGCTCTGATACCATATGTTGTGACCTTGGATCAATAAAGATCCTAAGTCCCTGTGATTTACATGCTAGTCCTGGATCAATAGCTAGCACACACAGTCGATGAATATCATGTAAAACACAAAGTCATTATTACAAGGAGAATCCAGAGTATGAATTTATTACAAATTTGCTTAGCATTAATCTAGCTCAAGTAACAGCGGAAACATAAAGCAGCTTGAGTCCATCAACGCCCCAGGCTTGGCGAGTGTAGACTCGCGATCCCTACGCACCTTTCAATCTTCGGATTCTGCACATAAGACGTGCAGCCAACAAGTTGGGTCAATACTTTGAATGTATTGGCAAATTACACCAAGGGAAGAGAAAGACTAACTCTACATGCAAGGCTAGTTTAGGCTGTGGAGTTTATTTGCTCAAAGCTAAATTTTCTTAAGTATGGAAAAGAAGAGAAGTTTTCCCTACTTTGTAAGCATTTGTTTAAGTAATATATGGTCGAATGGCACACGAGGATATTACTCACCAAGTGCCCAAACAACCTAACACTTGGATATTACTCACCAAGTTCCCAATACACTCCCAATAGCGATATGACTCACGCCTTGGGTTTTTAGAAAACTTTAAGTTTTGAAAGACAGAGAGGAAAGTCCTTCAGAGGCTCCATCCTTCAGATGCTCAAGTGTTCTTTTCCGTAAACTCGGCTGATCAATCAGATTGCAATACTCACGAGAGTTTGTGCACTTTACCCACAATCCACGATCAAGTCCTTTTACAGACAAAACCATGGCGAGGCTTTCCCTTAGTATCCCCTCTACCTTCTGGATCCAACCGTGCCAAGAACCTCCAAATGTGGGTACCCAGGTGAGTTTTCCCACTACGTACTAGGCCAAGACAGAGCCCATATGTATTGTGGTTGCACTGGAAGCTTCTGAATTCTGAAACATGGCAGACTTATTTGATTCCTGGGCGGCCGTCCTCCACCAAAATCTCACTCGTTGTCCCGACAACCATTCCTCCCATAAGAAAACTTAGTTTTATTTTGAAGTGGATTTGAGAAGAAAAGTTTGCTCAAGAGAGCCTTTATACTTAGAAAAATTCTTTGTCTTTCGAACCCCCCAACGGTACTTTATATATATAGCATAGCAAGCAATACTTAGCAAAAACAGGGGTAACCTATTAGGATGGGAGAAATCCTAAGTATAGAGCTACTCATGGCACACTACAAAATCATCACACTTGCAAAATAATACTAAGGAAAATACTAAACATCCTACACATGCATACTACAGAATTTGAAGATCACATGCATAGAATCAAAACCAGGATGATAATATGAACAAGTGGTGTAACTTGCCTTGATCCGAGCAGCACTCGACACAATGGTACTCCTCAGCGCACTCCGAACAATCTAACGAAACACAAACATAAATCCAATCACAACTTGCACAAATTCATGCCACAGATATAATCTGCATGCATGCAACATGGTGATTATGCAAGTTTGTTTCTTTTGGGTTTGCTAATGTGTTGTGGATATTGCTAGTAATAGTCTCCCACAGATCTTAATTAATTTGGATTAAATTTTAATTTTTTAGGCTCATAGGGAGAACCAATCATCTAATCAGCCCCGAATCAGATCTAATGATCTTAAGCAAGGTTTTATAATTTTGTTCAGTAGGTATTGTAAAAACAAAGTCAATGCAACAAGAATCAACTAAAACGGGGTTTTAATTGTTTTTCTATGAATTAAACACTCCAATCTAGAGATTAAATTCTACACAGAAAACCCTACTGCAAACTCGTAATATTATTATAGATCTGTGTTCTACACAATTTTGTGAATCCAACGATATATTATACGCAAAATTTGGCCAAAAGGTTGAATTTCTATGAGTTTCGCAAGATTAAATACAATTTGGTAATTTTAAACTAACCCTATTAGAATCGCGACAAGTGGCAGCTCCTTATTGGCTCCAGCTAGACGACGGCGCGTTGACACGGCGCACTGACGCGTGCAGGCCATGTGGCACGACGTGGTTCGCCGATACCCCTTTGGCAACGATCTTATCCTACCCGTCTGATCTCGATCTGGCGGACAGGAGAGGCGACGGCGACTTAACAGGCTTCGACGACGGCGTTGGGCGGCGGTGGCGCCGGTGACGATGGGCGGCGGTGATATGGTAGCTTCCCGAGGCGACCTCGGCATTGCTCCTTGCTTCCTCGTATGTCGGCAGGGTTCCGCCGACCTTCTCCATCCCTGGCGGTGCTCCGGCGAGTGATTGCGGGCGCGGTACTGCAAGAGAAAAGGGGAAAGATTTGTGAGAAGAAATAGTCGAGCGAGGGGGTGACACGGTAAGGTAAAACAACAGAGAAGGAGCTCGGAATCCACTGCCCCAAGCTCGGCGTATCCTTACTCCGGCGAGATAGGGAGCAAGCTCAAAGTCGGCGGCCCGGCGGCAAGAGTTGAAGATAGGTTAGGGGTTTTGGCGGCGGGGGCACGGAGTTTATATGGCCGAAGATTCTTGGCAAAGGGGGCACGGATTCGTTCCGAAATCGGCCGAGATTCTCTGTCGGTTGCGGCAGTCGTCGTGTTCATCCTGGAGACCGACGAGGGCGATGCCAGGTAGGCCCGGGCTGTCAGCGGGTGCGGCGGTGTGGGCTGGTGCGTGGGTGTTGGCAGGTTAGGCGCCGCGCGGGCGCGGGTGGGCTGGCGCAGCCGGCCCAGCTGGGTTAGGCCGCTTTTTTATATATTATTTATTTTTCAATTTTTTGTTTTACCAATACCTCAATAACTTTTGCATACTAAGGCCAAAAGCAGTGAAACTAGTTTCTAAATTTTTGTAAAAATGGGGTGGTCATCTTAGAGTCAGAGAATATTATTTTTGTATAGTTTTAGAAGTGTCAAACAAGATTACTTCATTATAGCTCCTAGAGGGGGATTATTTTTATTATGGTTTTGTTAGGGTTTGATGGTAGGGTTTTGATGCAACTTAAATTTGTAGGATGCAAAGATGCAAGGATGATGCATGCTTCTAGTAACATCTTAATATGAAATCTGGGATGTTACATCATTAAACCACACAAGTCATGGCATACAATATTCAATCACAAACACCAAGGTTCAATCATAACTTAGACTAATTTTTTCCATACCACATAGGTTGGTATGATCAAAATTATTAACGCGATAAAACGACAAGTGTGGTGGTCCAACTATTGGAGTACGTCACAACTCTCACTCACTAATCAAGGTAGCTATCAGGGCATCCTTGGAGGCAATCTATTTGTCTTGATTACAAGACTCCGATGCTAAGTCTATGATATCCTCCCTTAGACGTTTTATGGTGTTCTCTAAGTCTTTGGTATGCTTCTTCTCCTCTCTAAAGTCATTCTGAGTGTTGAGAATTCTACACTTGAGTCTTTCTCCAAGCTCCTTGATGGCATTCCATGCTGCATTCCTTGTAGAGTCAAAGAATGACATATGCATTTCAGAGTTGGTGACCATGCAGAATCCTGACTCATTGTGGTTGTCCTCCTTGTTTTTATACAAGTGGAGTTGTACCCACCAATACTCTTCTCCTTCATCCATCACTGGAAATCCCTTGTACACGGCTTCACCATTTACCCCCAAGCTAATCATAAGGTTCTTGAGTGCCTTGGGAAACTCCTTCTCACATTCTAGGGTCATGGTCATCAATGGTCCCTTCCTGACGGCTTCGTTGATGGTGGCCATCTACAAATAGAGATGAGAAAGAAGATTAGGAGAGGTTTTACGAGATGAAAAGATACAAGTGTGAAACTTACAAACGGGTTGCATTTTCCTAGTGGTCTCCTTAGTCCAATCCATCTTAGGGTCACAAACCTACATGCAACACAATACTCTGATACCATCTATAAGACCTCACCCTTTAAGGTAAAGGCCCCTGTGATTGTAGTGCTAGTCCCTGGATCGAATTGCCAGCACCCATAGTTTAAGATGAAGTACATAGATACAAAGGTCATTATTACATCGTAATTCCAGGAGTACAATAGTTCTTACAAATCATTAGCCCAAGGCTAACACATAGAGTTCTCATTACAAAGTATATAAATAAAGTCTTCATCTTCATGTGCCACAAGCAAAAATGTTGAGTGTAGACTCATAACCCTACTCACCATCAGAGTAACCTGCAACATAATAAGTTACAGCCACAAGGGGTCAATACATTTGGAATTGTATTGGCAAGTGATATCATAGTTATATAGTAGAGACCATCAACTACATGAATTTGGATAAGTGTGGTTTCAGGCTGGCTTTGCACAAAGTAGTTTTGTCCTACCAGTTGAAAACACTAAGTTTTTCTTTACAAAAACACTAAGGATCCACCAATAGACATTGGTGTACCTCTACCCTTGTTCACCCACAAATTTTAACTTACAAAAATTGGGATGAGGAGATTCTTGACCCTTTCAATGTCTTTGATGCTCAAAATGTCCATAACCGAGGACACGTCTAAGTACTTAGGTTTTACCATCTCGAGAGGTGGTGCACTTTCCCCAGAAGACTCGACATGCATCAGGACGAGACTTTTCATAAGCAATTCCTCAGACCACCATGGACGCGTTCCATCCTAACAACTCTACCACCATCTGTCCATCTGGCTGAGTTCTTGCAACCTAGTTGGTCAAGGCAGAGCCCATATGCCATGTGGTTGCACTGTAAGCTTCTCAACACTAAACATCTCAAATCCCATTTGTTCCTGGGTGGCCATCAACAAGTGTGATACACAGGGTAAACCATAGACATGGGCCCTGTGTAACCACCACAAACCATACAAGTCCCATTCCACCTAGGTGTGTCATTAACAAGTTGTTTTCTTAGTCAAAAACACATAGGTGTAAACTTTCCATAATATCATAACATGAATTTTACACCCTTGAATTATATTATCTAGGCTAAGCATACTATCATATCATGTCTCATATCATAGAGAAAATACTACCAATATATCATCTATAGGATCTACCATAGCATAGCATATACTTTCAAAATTTACCATGCAAGTCCTACCAAAATATCACTAGTGAAATAGATAAAATAATAGGAAAAAAATATGAAATATCACTTGCCTTGGTAGCTAGGGGAATAGGTAAAATCCTCACAATCACACTCTGCACAATCCACAAAATATACACAACAATTCATATAACAAAATAATCACAAATCAATATACACACCAAAAATAATATGGATGCATGCAAAATGGAATGAGATTATTTGCCACACTTTTTAAAACAAACTCTGCAGTACTAAAGACAAAGCATACACTCTAAAGTCTAAGTAAAACAAAAACCACCTAAAATTAATATTCTAAAAAAAATTATAGTCAAAATAAGCCTACAAATTCTTCTGCATAAAATCCTAATTTTTCAGAAGAAAATAGCCAAAACAAGGCCATAGATGCTAATATCTCAATTTTCTGAATCCATAGACACCTAATTTGCAATTTTTGGATTAACAGAACAAAAGTTATGAATTTTACAAGTTTAAACATCTAATAGATAAAAACTGGATTTTAAATCTAAAACAGAGCCACGCGGCGTATTCTGATTGGTGCGTACCGGTTCGGGTGGATCACGTGCGTGTGCCGTCCAATCTAAATGAGATCTAGCAGTCCAGATCCAACCATAACCCTTCGCGCTAGATCTAATCACAACCACTAGATCTAGATCCAGTGGATCACATCTACTCGACCAAAACCTAGCGGCGCACATGGATACTGCGGCGGCGATGCTACTGACAGCGACGCGCTAGCGAGGCGAGGGGAAAGAGAGTGGGAACTGGGGCTTACTGAGGTCGTGGGGACGAGGCGAAGTTCAACGTGGTCATGGACAGGGCTGGGGCGCACGGACACGGCTACGATTCCTCACCGGAGTAGCGCTGAGCGTCGGGTGTTCTCAGTCGGATACGAAGACAACAACCTAGGGCGCAAGGGAACAAGCGGTAGGCATTAGAAGAAGTGCAAGGACATGGCGAACACAATCATTTAAATTAGAGGCCGAGGGGAGAATGGGGTTTACCGAAATGGCTCGCCAGAGTTTGTCGGTACCGAGGCGGTGTAACACGAAATACGAGTAGCCTGGCGGCGCTTTGGTGGTGTTGGGTCAGGGGAAATGGAGCGGAGAGGGAGAGTGTTAAGTAGCCAGGGCGAGAGATGAGAATTATGCACGACATCAATGGCAATTGAACGGATTTCATGTCGGCTTAGAAAGGGGAAGAAACGGCAGCGAGCGCGGGTCTCTGGCGCGGGATTGACGATGATGAGCTGGCGTGGCAGTGGGGTCCACGAGTCAGCGAGTGGGTGCGTGCACGCGGGGTGAGAATCAGAGGGGAGAGGGGGGTTTCCGGGGTGGGCTAGATGGGATGTTAGTTGGGCCTGGCCAGATTAGCTGGTTGGGTTCTATTTTTTTCTCCTTTGCCTTTTTTCTTTTTTTGTTTTGAATTTCCAAATAAGATTTGAATGAGCAATTCAAATCCAAATCAATTTAAACCTTCACCAAAATTTTGTGATGTGATCCTAGTGTTGAAAAGTGTGTCAAACACAACAAATCACTCCAAAACATTTTGGGGTCATAAAATAAAAATAAAACCATGCCCCATACATATAATATAAAAGGGGTATAAAATATGGTTTTGCTAGGGTTTAAATTTCAAAAACTTTGTTCAAGTAAACATGCCATGATGATATGCATGCAATAATTATGTATTGAATTTGATGAAATTTGGGATGTTACAGGGTGCCAAGGAAAGTGTGGTAGATGGGGGATTTCTTCTCGAAGTTGTTTTGTCCCTACCCATCACCCTTGTCGGCGTGTTTGGGGTCCACGTCCTCATCCATGTCATTTGAATCCTTGGATTTATCTTCCTTCTTCTTACTGCCCTTGCCACGTGGTCAGTTCTTCTGGCTTTGCTTATAGCCGAACTCCGGGTATTCCTTGAGGTAGTTGATAAACTTGCATTGGCGGTTGGTATGAGTGGCTTTGCCGTTGGCTTCGAGGAGGACGAAAAACGGCATATCGCGGTACTCCTCGTACGTCTGGGGTATGCGGGGCGCTGCCGATGTGGTTTCACCACTGCGCTGCTGCCCACAACCAGCCCCCAGCCATGTCCATGTTGTGCGCCTTCGCCTCTGCCAACGAACGTCATGTTGACCATGTAGGATGCTGTCATTTCTTTGGGTGGATTCTTCCGCTTATTGTTGTTGCCCTTCTTAGCTTGGGTGGGGATAGCCATTGCGGGTAAGGAACCCCGAGCATCGCCGTTGGTAGCTGCAAACTCACTGGAAAAGGAAATCATTTGATTGAGATCCAGCTTGCAATTGTCCTGAAAGGCTCCTTAATGTATGCGGGATCAAGTATCCTTTTTCCAAGCCATCGATAAAGGAAGCCATAGAGGGTTGGTCGTGCACTCCCATGTAGGGATTTTTCATATCCAGCCAACAAGAGAGGTAGGACTGAGAGGACTCATCCTTTTGAAGGGAATATGCTCGAGAGGCAATAATAAAGTGGTTATTATCATATTCCTTATTTATGATAAATGTTTATTTTGCATGCTATAATTGTATTAATACGAAAACATTAATACATGTGTGTTTAATAAACAAAAAGGAAGTTCCTAGTTATGCCTCTCTTATAAACTAGCTCGTTGATTAACAAGATGATCAAAGTTTCCTGATCATGGACATTGGATGTTGTTAATAACGAGGTCACAACATTAGTGTAATGATGTGATGAACATTCATCCAAAGTATTGCATTACAATCAAAGTCATTGAGTTTATATTGCTATAACAACTTACGAAGTGATCCTAATCCTTAGACCATGAGATCATGTCAATCACTAACACCGGAAGAGTTTCTCGATGACATCAAACGTCACACCGTAACTGGGTGATTATAAAGATGTCTTTAGAACTACTAAAGTGTTATGTTGAGGTTCATGGATCGAGAGTGTAATTTTTTTATCCCGATGACGGATAGATATGCTCTGTGCCCTCTCGGTGATATCACATTGATTATCTTGCAAGCAACTGATTTGATCACTAGAATGTTATATCACGGGAACGAGAAAAGAGTGCATGTCGGTAACGAGACCAAACTAGGTATGGAGATACCGATGATCGAATCTCGGACATGTAATATATCGTGAAACAAATGGATTAAGATACTAGCGTAAAAGGTTCACATGATCACAGAAGTCATCGTTGAATGTGTGGGAGTCAGTACGGATCTCTAGGTCCCGCTGCTGATTATTAATCGGAGAGGGGTCTCGATCATGTCTGCATTATTCTCGAACCATAGGGTCACACACTTAAGGGATACCAACACCATTCGGAGCAAATGATATGTCATAAAAAGAAAAGGAAAGCACAGAAATTTATTTCACTAGACACCGGAACTGTTTCGGTTGAAATTGCTGAAACTGGTTCTGCATGTGAAATTGAATACTAGCAAGGGGTTTTATGTGAATGTTTGTTAATTAATGTAATTTACAAAATTCTGAATAAATAAATAAAAGAGTTTTATTTAAATGAGAGCTTGCATTAAATTTGGTGGAAATTTAATGCATGTGAGTGGATTTTTGAGTGGAGGCTCTTTTATGGGAGTGGAGGCTTTTCATTTTGAGAGGGAGCTCCACCCACATGAATGTGGGAGAGGTGGGGGCATCCTACATGGCTGGGAGCCATGCCCCTTGGGTGCCCCCCTCTCCCCTATAAAAGCCCCCCCTCTCATCCTCTCAAAGCACACCTCCTCGTGAAGGATCTCTCTCCCCCTTTTAGAATTTACCCATGGTCTCGGATCAGCAAGATACATGTTTCCGATGGCTTTTCTGGAAGGATTTGTTGCTTCCGTTGCTTTGCTGGAACGAGGGCGCAGAGGTTGTCGGGATACCCATATGTGTGTGCAATCACGGATGCACCACTGCTTTGAGGTGCTGGACTTGATGGTGCTGGACCGGCTGGATCAGATGGATTTCATCACGATCTTGAGATCAGCAAGCGTTCGTCTACATCATCCATGAGTACAACCTCGTTAATGCTATTCGGTCTTCGAGGGTATGTATTCTATGGATGTATATCCACCAGTTGCTTGTATCTAGTAGATAGATCTTGGTACATAGTTGTTCCCATCGTAGGAAATTTTTTGTTTTCTATGCTGCGAACCCAACAGTGGTATCAGAGCCGGATCTATGCGTAGATGCTTTGCAGGGGTAGTACACATATGAGTATGTGGGCGATGATGATCATTTTATTGCCTCTTAGTTGTAATTTGGATATTGGTGGCATAGTGGGATGAAGCGGCCCGGACAAACTCTACATGTCCTCGCACATGAGACATGTTCCATGCTTGACATGCAACTAGTTTTGCATAAGTGGCTAGCGGGTGTCTGTCTCTCCTACTATAGTTAATATCTAATTTGCAACGAGTTGTCAACAATTTGGTTATCCTCTTTGTGGTTCATGTTCGTAGGTAAGAACGGTTCTATCTTCGAAAGCCCTAAGCCACGTAAAACTTGCAATTGATAAATTAGAGGCGTCTAGTTTAGATTGTTGTTGGGCTAGTGTTATGATATGGTGATGTTGTAAGTATAAGTATAAGATGATACTCTTACAACACACATAACGTGTAAGTTCCATAGACCTTGGACTTACACACAGAGGTATGATAGTGATGATACCATGATGCACATGATGGAGATCAAGTGCAAGAAACATATCATTTCACTTATTAACATGTGATGTTTGATTGCATCTTATATTTATTGTTTGGCGTTTTATTAGCATAATAAGATGATCCCTCATTTAGATATCAAGATAAAAATGTGTTCTTCCTTAAGTATGCACCGACAATGTTTCGTCGCTTCAAGACATCACGTGATGATCGGGTGTACTTGAATCCACGAGCATATCTCGGGTGTAAGACAGTTACATACGCGAATACTAAGGTTCTTACTTGGTGAGCCTAGCATGTACAGACATGGCCTCGGAACACGGACTGAATGGTTAAGCATGAGTCATATGTTTTGATATGATGACCATATGGATGCTCGCCTTTGAAGCTACACCGACTCACGTGATGATCGGACTTGGTGTAGTGGATTTGGTTCATGTAATAACCAAAAAGACACGAGGGATGCCGTTTTTGAGTTGGAGTTCATTTCTAATTTGGATTAGTAGAACTCAATTTATCATAAATTAAATCAAAGTGAATTTGCATAATTTTTTGTAGTCATTAGCATTCGTTCACCACCTTATGTATAGTTGTAATTGAGATAATAGAACTATACAATTCTGGATATTTACTTTACGAACTGGTATCGTATTGTGTTAAGTGTCAATCTAAAGTTTAAAGTCCTATTGCAAACTTTTAGAAAACTCTATTTACTCCGTGAAATTTGATAATTATTATTAAATCGAGAGTAACAATTCCAGTGTTAGTATCTTAAGTATCATGTTTGCCTCCATGATTCTTGATTTAAATATCAAGATTATCTAGGAGCTGAAAGAATTGTTTCAGAAACCATCATGTGTGACAGATACAATGATATTTGAAACAATGTTTTGGTTGCAATATGATAGAGTATAATGTATGTTCTCATATTGGATGAGAATTTACAAAGGTTGGAGATGCTAGACATCCTAATCATCCAAAAGGGTTTTGGAAAGTAACATTATACTCACGATTCATCTTTATAAGCTACATTATCTTGATCATGAAAGTTGTCATGATAAGGATGAATAGAAGATGTATGTAAAGTGTTTACTACACTAAAAAGATTACTAAAGAATGGATTTTGAAAGAATGTCGATCATTTTGATGATGGTGATCTACTTCAAAGTGCAAGTCCAATGGTATTATTATTTGAATATACACGCTTTGGACTATGTGTCATGTATATGGAACCACTGTTGATGTTGATAGATTATTATAAAAGGAAAAGGAAATGCTGAAAGAGAATCTATAAAATATATTTGGCAGAAAAGAAAAGATTGGAAATATCCAATTTAGGTATATGGATGATATACATGTTATGGTTGTATTCTTTGCTTGTTAAACAATGTGGTTCTTGGGTATTGGATACCGAATTGGTTGGTATGAAATTTCATACCGAATGACGCAATTCATGAACCACAATGGCCTAAGTAACTAGCAAGATAATATGTGATGATGTTCATCGAAAACAAACAAACCGTTGTTTGTATTTCTCGTTGACACCAAAGCTTGCCTTCAAGATTTGTTTTAATAATAGTTATTTTAATCAGGTATTATGAGAACAAAGGTTGTTCAAATAATTACCGTATTCCATATAAGAGGGATGATTTACAAATCTAGTTGGAGAAATCACATCCATAAAGCTAATGCTAAAACGTCGCAAGACAAATGATTGGAAGATCACTTACGAAGTGACATCGCCGGTTAAATTATATTGGAAAGAAAACATGAAGAAACTCCATTTTGATGGATTTTTGGAGTCTTTGATTTGATCAAGTGACGCTTGTGAGACTTTCCTCGGGATAATTAAAACTTCATTTAAAGGCCAAAGAAAAACGAACGACTAAAATATTGGAATTTATACATATCCATGTATGTAGTCCATTATGTATAGTCATAAGCGACTTCAACTTCATATGCTTTCTCCGAAAATTTGAGTGAATATTCACTTAATGAGAAAGAAGTATGAAATATTTGAAAACGTTCAAAGACTTTAAAGATGAAGTGAAAATCATTATAACAAGAAAATAAATGGTTTATGATTTTATCATAAGGGATTTATTTGAGTTACAAGTGTAACAAGAAAAATAAATAAATTATGATTTATCATAAAGGGATTTATTTGAGTTGCAAGTTTAGCAAAACACCTAGATTTACATCTCCGAAACACCATAGGAGTATGGAGTGTTTGAGATTTGTAATAAAACCTTGTGTAACATGGTTGGATCAAAGGTGTTATTTATAAAACTGCCATTATGTTTTAAAAGATTAAAATCTTTAGTGACTACCGCTTTTACACTGAAAAGAGCTCCATCTTGATCCGTTGAAATGACACCATGGAAGTTATGGTTTGGGGTAAAACCCAAATTGTCATTTCTTAAATTTTGGTATGCTAAGCATAAGTAAGATGTTTACAACCAAAGTCAGATGAACATGTCTTTGTAGGTTATTTAGAATAACAATTTGTTATTCCTCCATAACACCAAGGACAAAAGGGTTTGTCGCTTGAAATGTGAAGTTTCTTGAAAAAGGAATTTTTCGCAAAAGTTAAGTGGGAGGACAATAGAACTTTAATAAGGTTAACAAACCTTAGCTAAATGTGCTGAGTTGCGCAGCACTGGAAATCGTTCTGGAGGCTGCCATAATGCTCATAGCTTATGTGCCTCAAAGGTTGTGGTCACGGAGATCTAAGTTCCTATTGAACCAAGTAGGTCGGATAAACAAATCAAATGCTGAAATTTGAGAGTAAATCATTATTGTTTGACAATAATGAACCGACCACATACAAAGAAGCGATGATGGGCCCTGACTCCGTCAAATGTCTTGAAGCCATAAAATCCGTGATAGTTCCATACACGAGAAATCAAGTTTTGAACTTGGAAGACCCTCCGAAAAGGTGTAAAAACCTATCGGTCGTATTAGGATCTATAAAGAAACATACATGTATGTTTCACATCTATGAAATAGTCGACATGTCGTAAAGTATTTTATGACAATGTTCAAAGAGTTGACTATGACAAGATTTGATCTTTCATAGCGATATTTAGTCTGGATGGATTAAAGTAGCAATCACTACATATAATTTGGTATATGGTAGATGAATAAACAAAACAAAGTTCTTCTAATAGAATGGTTACCTAGGGCGTGTACATGACACGGTCCAAATGGATTTTGTTAATTCAAAGGATGCTAAAAGGGCATGCAAACTTCAATGGTTGAAGTAAGCATCGCGGAGTTGGAATCTTCACCATGATGAAAAGGAGTTTTCATCAGGAGACGACGAAGATGCTTGCATTTGCAAGAAATTAAGTGGGAGTGCTGAGACATATTTCTAATACATTATGTGGAGAACATCTTGTTGATTGTAAATGCTGTATCTTCTATTGACAAAGGTTAAGAATTTCATTTCGATGAATGACTTAGGCAAAACCCGAATATTTAGCATGAATGTCTATAGTGGATAGACTGTGACACTAATATGGTTGTGCCAAACGTACATATATGAGATATTGAAGGAGTTCAATATAGAAACGACAAGAAAAGGTTCTTGTCGCATGGAAAGGAATTGAATCAAGATTCAAGTGTATCGACACTTGATAAGTGAAACAAGATTCAAGTGCTTTGACACTTGATGAGTGAAATCACAAGGATGTTTTGATCAATCATACCATGATATGTACACATACAGATATGTCCTATGCTCTAAGTGTTATGAGCATATACCAGAATGAATCATAAAATGATCATTGGACGATAGTGAGGATATTCTTATGATCGTTTGGAAGAACTAAGAATATATTTGTGTAGAGGTGACAAAAAATTACAAATAGTTCATCCTAAAGTGTTACATTGATACTAGTTTTGTCACAAGATACAAAATTAAGTTTATCTCAATTTAAATTATGGGTGGCACAATGTAATGGAAAGGAGATTCCATGACGGATTTGGATGAATTCCAAAGTTAAGACATTGTGACGGATACTACAACAAAAGTACTAAGTATATGACTGCTATAGTAGCAGCAAAGGAGGGAATTTGTGTCAAGTAGTTTGTTATCAAACTAAGGTGTGGTTTGCAATGGGCTAACACTAAAGATATATTGTATGACAATAATATCGACATGATCTCACCAAAAGACCAAAATTTATACAATGCCATCTCATTGGAGAATGAGTGATGCGTGGAGACGCAAAGACATGCAATTACACACGGACCTGAAAGCGTCAGATCCGTAGATTATGTTAACCATTTACAGTTGTGTATATGGAACACCAGAAAGCCATAGGTGTTCAAATACGCAAAGTTTTCAAACTAGATTATTGTCTCTAGTGCAAGTGGGAGACTGAAGGGAATATGCCCGAGAGGCAATAATGAAGTGGTTATTATCGTATTCCTTATTTATGATAAATGTTTATTTTGCATGCTATAATTGTATTAATATGGAAATGTTAATACATGTGTGTTTAATAAACAAAAAGGAAGTTCCTAGTTATGCCTCTCTTATAAACTAGCTCGTTGATTAACAAGATGATCAAAGTTTCCTATTCATGGACATTCGATGTTGTTAATAACGAGGTCACAACATTAGTGTAATGATGTGATGAACATTCATCCAAAGTATAGCATTACGATCAAAGTCATTGAGTTTATATTGCTATAAGAACTTACGAAGTGATCCTAATCCTTAGACCATGAGATCATGTCAATCACTAACACAGGAAGAGTTTCTCGATGACATCAAACGTCACACCGTAACTGGGTGATTATAAAGATGGCTTTAGAACTACTAAAGTGTTATGTTGAGGTTCATGGATCGAGAGTGGAATTTGTTCATCCCGATGACGGATAGATATGCTCTGGGCCCTCTCGGTGATATCACATTGATTAGCTTGCAAGCAAGTGATTTGATCACTAGAATGTTATATCACAAGAACGAGAAAAGAGTGCATGTCGGTAATGAGATCAAACTAGGTATGGAGATATCGATGATCGACTCTCGGACATGTAATACATCGTGAAACAAAGGGATTAAGATACTAGCGTAAAAGGTTCACACGATCACAGAAGTCATCGTTGAATGTGTGGGAGTCAGTACGGATCTCTAGGTCCCGCTGCTGATTATTGATCGGAGAGTGGTCTCGATCATGTTTGCATTATTCGCGAATCATAGGGTGACACACTTAAGGGATACCGACACCATTAGGACTGGAACTGTTTCGGTTGAAATTGCTGAAACTGGTTCTGCATGTGAAATTGAATACTAGCAAGGGGTTTTATGTGAATGTTTGTTAATTAAAGTAATTAACAAAATTCTGAATAAATAAATAAAATAGTTTTATTTAAATGAGAGCTTGCATTAAATTTGGTGGAAATTTAATGCATGTGAGTGGATTTTTGAGTGGAGGCTCTTTTGTGGGAGTGGAGGCTTTTCATTTTGAGTGGGAGCTCCACCCACATGAATGTGGGAGAGGTGGGGGAAGCCTCCATGGATGGGAGCCATTCCCATTGGGTGCCCCTTCTCCCCTATAAAAGTCCCCCTCTCATCCTCTCAAAGCTCACCTCCTCGCGAAGGATCTCTCTCTCCCTTTTAGAATTTCCCCATGGTCTCGGATCAGCGAGATACATGTTCCCGGTGGCTTTTTCTGGAAGTATTTGTTGCTTCCGCTGCTTCACTGGAGCGAGGGAGCGGAGGTTGTCGGTATACCTGTATGTGTGTGCGATCACAGATGCACCACTGCTTTGCGGTGCTGGACTTGATGGTGCTGGACCGGCTTGACCAAATGGACTTCATCACGATCTTGAGATCGGCAAGCGTTCGTCTACATCATCCATGAGTACAACCTCGTTAAAGCTATTATGTCTTCGAGGGTATGTATTCTATAGATGTATATCCACTCGTTGCTTGTATCTAGTAGATAGATCTTGGTACATAGTTGTTCCCATCGTAGAAAATGTTTTGTTTTCTATGCTGCAAACCCAACACCTTTTCCTGTACACACCGCCATAGGTCACCGACAGTGCAGGGACACTTGTACGTACCCTATAAGTTCTTGGTGAATGCTTCATGCATGTCCACAATTGCATGTGGACTTCTCCGGCAAGTCATCGATCCATTGGCGGGGGGTGCCGGTCAACATCAATGGGAGGTACGTGACGGCGTGGTTGGGGTTTCCCCCTGCTATTTCCACCGTTTCGTTGTAGTCCTGCAACAATGTAGCTGGCCTAACAATTATGTCATAGAGCTTGATAGTCTTGTCAATCCGGAAACACTTGGGGTAAGTTGTGGCTCGTATGACTAGGCCGAACAACATGGTCCTAAGTAAATTTCTTCCCGGGATTCATAGATCTTGTCAAGACACGAACGTGCATCATACGGTTCCAGGTTCCTATTGTTCTTGTCGCCATCATGAGGAGGAGAGGTGTGCGATCTACACGGTCCTCCTCCGCCATGGTGGCTGGTGGGTGGCGACGATGGAGGTGGAGCCGGTGGGTTAGCCTTCTTGCTGTTTCCCTCCTACAACTCCTCACGCCTATTGCGGTTTCTTATCAGAAGCGGAGGATCATGGTGCGACCTGCTCCTATGCATGTTTTTGCCACTACGCTCTCCGTCATGTCGAGGCTTCTCCATATTGTAGTGAATGATGATGCCGCCCTGTGGGCGTCTGGGTGGAGGCATGCTTATACGATGGTGTGCCTTTGGGTCTTCGTGATGTTGGGGATCCCGGGGAGGTGGGGGCGAGCGACGGGGCTGAGCATTACCTCCGTGGTTAGAGGATATGGGGATAACATTAGTCCTATTGCGTGCATCCCTCCGTCGTTGTTCCGATGAACCCGTGCGAGATTCAACATCATGGGGAGATCTTGCCCTGTACTGGTTAAGGGCGCTAGACTGGCAATATGGCGGGTCAGACTCCAGCCTCTAGGATGTGGCCTTTTCATGCTATTTGACATCCTTGGCGACAAGGTTATAGACCTAATCCATTGTTGAAGGCGATCAATCCTGTTCAAGTAGGGTTTTGGTGATGGCCATGTTGAGGGCGAGTGTTGGCATGACTTGCTTTCAATCTTTTTCAATGTATGGCTTAGCTTGTGCTGGCTTCGTCAAAGCCCACTCCAAGTTATGCCAGACACTAGGATCGCGACCGGTGTGAGTTGGAGTGTTCTTGGTCTTCTGTTGCTTAAGAAAAATTCTTGTACTCCATCTCCATGGCTTTACCCGCCTCGATCTATTTTTGTGCTATGGATAGATTTCTATCTAGCTTTGCGCCTTTCCCCACGATGTTTTGTGCCTCCTCCAGAAGATGCTAGCGCTTCTCATCGAGCCGGACGATGGACCGGATACGGGCCATGGTCATGGGCTCGACGAGTAGGTTGATGTACATCACTCTATCTATAGGAGTAATGTAGGCGGCCACAAACATAGATGTCGGTGGCGGTGGATTTGCCTGGTTGGCCGCGCTGGTTCCGGTGGAAAGTTCATGCGGGTATTGTGCGGGGATAGCCGGAGGAGGCATGGCCTTTGCCGGATATGAGGGATTGTCAGCATTCTCGGCCACTTCTTTTCTGGTGTCACGCGGCTTTGGCAGAGCTACTCTGGTTTGTTGATGTTTCTCGATCATATTCCCGATGGCGACTAGCTCCTAATGGTAAGTGACGGCCTTGTTGGCATGCTCGATCTCCTCCTTGATATCCTTCATGGCAGTGTCGATTTCTTACGAGTTGACCTCTGATGATTGCAAGTGCACAGATCGTTTGTAGCTAGTTTCGAAATAAAGATATCGATCCCACAGGGAGAAAGAGTCTGAAGTCTAATAACTCTTGAAGTAAATACTAAAATAGAAATTCTAAATAAATTTCTAAGTAACAAGATAAAATGCGAGTGTTGTGTAAAAAGGTGTTTTGGGGTTTTTGGTATAAGAGAACAATAATTAAAGTAAAAAAACTGAATATAGAAAATAAGTATTGCGTATGTAAAAGAGATTTGAAACTGCAATGGGGAAAGCATTTTCAGGGAGTAGCGGATACAACTCTAGCATTTATAAAAGGTCTAAAGTAAAGATTATTATCATGAACATTCTGAACTATGTATATATGGGAGGAACTCCGTATTTGGACAAATAGGCAGCAACCACTGATCACATCATCCTCATAACCACAACAGACATCAATCAACATCAATTGAATTACTGCGCTATTAAGGGACTTGATCCCGTAGGACATATCCCATGGCATGGATAGTGATCCGTGAGTTTCCTCGGTTCCCAAGTTGATACGTAAGGAGTGTCAACAACTTTATAGTCACCATAAGTGCTAACACACCTCCGTTGGCCAACAAGTAGTTCCCTCCATCAAGTCCCCACAAGAGGCAAATATTGAGAGGTCGACTTTTCCCAACATCAAGATGAAGACAATCTAACACATGGTCACAACTATGACTATCATAATAAACTTTATCTTATTTCAATCTGATGCTAGGGTTTCTCCATATCCTCAAGAACTAATGATATACTCATACATGGAGGCAATCAATATCATGGAAAAAACAATGGAATCTATCATAGATAAATAGTACTTGTATAAATCCACAATGAGTACGGCAATTACAACAAGATCTAAACAAGATGTAGATGGGATGGATGGAGATGGTGGTGATGCAGCGGTTGATGATGAAGATCGATGCCTTAGCCTCCTAGATCTGCATAGGGTGAAGATGGATCCCCGGTGGATGAGTTCCCCCTCCAAATCCCTTCCAGAGGTGAGGTTTCGGTGATTTCTATTTTTTCTATATGTCCTCTTCCTGATCCAGTTGCACGGGGTGAAACTATTTGAGGGTGGTGTCGGCGCCAACTATACGGCCGGAAAATTTCTTCTCGCCTTATAGTTTGTCGTTAAACCTTCTGTGTCCTCCAATCCCTTCGGGTTTTCTTCTGGTGTTATTAATATTTGCCAAATTAGCGATTTACTAGTTTTTGACTCCTTTTTGTTCCAATACAACTGGTCCAAGAATTGTGTCCATCATATCTATCATATGTCCTGATCCTGGTGAAAATAAACATAAAAGGTGCGCACGAACACCGTAAAATACCAAGATCCTACATATACAATGCAAAATAATAATATAAAACATGATGAAAATATGCACTCATGAAGTTTCCCAAGCTTAGACTTTTGCTCGTCCCGAGCAAGTTTAGCTTAATGGATGTGATCCTCATATTCATGAAGCTGAGTCGATAAAATAAATGAGGCAGTTGTAGCATGTGTTTATCATATATGATACATAGGAATAAGTTCATGAATCATACCTTACTCGAACCGTCCGAATAATATTAGCAGGCTTCCACACCTTAGAATTTAACAGTTCATAAAAGATTACTCTCAACATGACGTAAAAGTATTCGGTTCGACCGAATGAGTTAGCGAGGTAGTCCCAAGTGTTTTAGGATTAACACATTCCCTTGGGATTCAAAATCTCAAAAGTTTCTTTGTCTTACTACAATATAGTGGTATATGCCTATTTGCTCTTTGCACATTCGCTCTTTTTCTTCTCTCTTTTCATCTTTCTTTATATATATATATATGCTCACACTTTTTTTAAGTGTTGTGCAAAGGAGCTAGCCATACATTACATTTCATGTAAGAATTCAAAGTTTAACGATCTCAATTACCAAATTCCAATTTTATATGAAGCATATTTTATAGTTTGAATATTCTACCTCGTCTTGTTCTCACTCTAATTTGATAGAACATTTAATTTTCCTTTGTTCAAGGTTTCTTTTTCAACTATAATTCATTAGATAACTTTTACTTTGTAAATCAAACCATGAGCTTACAACATATTGACCAAATTATCTTTGTATGTTCCATTAATACCAATGGTGTCGAAGACTCCTATTGCTATCATCAAGTGAAAGTAAAATTATACTCAAGCCATTCACATATCTAATAAGACAAGCACAAACTCAATAATGCTCCATATAATATAATAAACTCGTAATTTCATAAAAGGGATCGACTATACCTGAAGGTAATTCTAATGGTGCAAACTTTATTTCTAAACTCAAACTAATGCAAAGCATAATTAGTAATGTAAAATTTATAAGATAGATTACAAGGTCTTAAAGATCTCCCTAATCTTTAAATCAAGCTGGGAGGGATCAAATAATCCCCCGCGATTATTTGATACCGTGATTATTGTAGATCACTATGGAGCCATGGCGTGTAAAACCATAGTGCACAACTTCTTGTTGGTATCCACCAGGGCAGTAATGCGACTATAGCACCTGCGCAAATCAGATTGCGAAGTGTCCACCTTATCCGCGAGTTTGGTCACCAATGGGAGAAGACCATCCTTCTTCTCTATCTCCTTGATACGATGACGGACTTCAACGCGATGGAGTTGCTCCTCCTTCTGATATATTTCTAGTGCTCACACAAGGTACTTGGTCCCGGGGACAACTTCCTCTTCCTCATCCATAATTGATAGATCAGGGAAGTAGAAATTGTTCCTCCATTCTTCTTGAGGCTTCACCCTCATACGAGCGCCCATGGTAGGCCTCGAGTGTGGCATCGTCGCTTCCTTGATAGCACCTGCACGAATATTAGGTAATTTCTTACGCTTGTGTGTCCTGGGGTCCGTGGTGATGAACTTGACCGTCTCCACACACCCATTTCCATGCGTCTTGTGACCTTCTCTCTCTCTTGTTAAGCTCTTTTCATCGCCTCCTAGTTGATCCTCGAGGGATCATAGACATCATGGATGATGTAGATCTCACTCTAATCTTCATCGACATCGCTGTTGTAGAAGCTTGGATCGACGTACTCCCTGTACCCCGGGCTAAACCTCTCCACCTCCTTGTTTTGGTTCTCCATGGACAGGAAGCGAGATCAGTCCCTAGAAGGAGCAATGAGACCCAGGGGTTTCCCACGGCCTCGGACGAGATAGAGCATGGCTAGATTGGTTCCTGGTGATTATGATTAGAGAGAGGCACAATGGCAGTATATAAGAGGGTCAGAGGTCGGTAAAACTTGCGAGAAACACCAAATTCACGCCCAAGAAAAGAATCTTAATGAAACAGGGAAAGAAATCACGGATTTGGAGAATTCCTGCCGCGTAACGACCAACTATACGGGCGCGGCTTGTATATCTCCGGCCGTATAGTTGGTTCCAGGCAGATATTTCCAAATATCTCGAGTCTAGGTCGATTAAGTTACCGACTTGGAACCGACAAAACCATTTTTTAGATGAATAAAAACGTAAAAAGGTCGAACCATCCAGAAGGTTTAATGACCAACTATACGGCGGGAGGTTTTTTCTCCGGCCGTATAGTTTGGTCGTATAGTTTCTAGAGGCCAAAAAATATTAAACGAAGGGGATACAATACCTTTAACGACCAAGTATACGGCAGGAGATTTTTTCTGGCCGTATAGTTGCGCCGTATATTTAGTAAAACCCATTGGAAACTTCAGAAAAATAAGAGGATTTCAAATGCAAAAATTTCAGAAATAAAAATTATGAAAACAAATCACTTATTAGAGGAAGAAAAACTTACCTTCCACTTACCGTTTATTTAGTCGGGGGTGACAAGCTCCTCCAATAAAAAGGACTACTTATCTTTGTGAGGAATTGACCTTAGTTCATCTAATAATTCTTGTAAATGAAAATCACCAGAAACTAAAGTTCCTCTGAAGAAGATTGGTGTCTTGCTGGACACATACAGATGTTGCATCCATTATCTTTATTTCTTTCCTCTTCATAATCTGCAACTCAAATTATTGAAGTAAAACGATCCAACGGATCAGTCTTGGCTTATGATTTTTCTTCTCAAGTAGTTGTTTTAAACCATCATGATCCGTATGAACTCTTAATTTTTCATCAACTATATAAGAACGAAATTTATCTCAAGAGAAAAATACAGCAAAAAGTTATCTTTCTTCCTTAGGATAATTATTTTGAGCACTATTAAGAGTTCTACTAGCATAATGTATAATATTAAATCTACGACCTATATGTTGTCCCAGATTTACTCCTAGAGCATCATCACTAGATTCACATATTAAGTCAAAAGTCATATCCCAAATAGGTGGTTTAATAATAGGAGCATGGGATAAAGCATATTTAAGTTTATCAAAGGCAATAAGGCATTTATCATCAAAATTAAATCTTACACCTTTTTACAATAGGTTAGTTAAAGGTTTGTAAATCCCAGAGAAATTTCTAATGAACCTTCTATAAAAACCCACATGACCAAGGAAACTTCTTATACCTTTTATATCCCTAGGTCGTGGCATTCTCTCTATCGCTTCAACATTAACTCTATCTAATTCAATACCCTTACCTGATACCTTATGTCCAAGGACTATGCCTTTCTTAACCATAAAATGGCACTTCTCCAAGTTTAGAACAAGATTGGTTTATTTGCAACGCTGTAAAACTCTTTTGAGATTATCCAAGAAACTAGTAAACAAAGTTCCATAGACAGAAAAGTCATCCATAAATACTTCCATTGTTAGTTCTACAAAATCCGCAAAAATAGCAGTCACGCATCTTTGAAAAGTAGCTGGAGCATTACATAAAACAAAAGGCATTTGTCGGTAAGCATTTAAACCGTAAGGACTAATAAAAGTTGTTTTAGGTTGGTCATTAGGATGAACAGCTATTTGGGAAAAACCAGAGTATCCGTCCAAGTAGCAAAAATGAGTATGGTTTGCTAACCTCTCTAAAGTTTTATCTATGAGCGGTAAAGGATAGTGATCTTTTATAGTTTCTTTATTCAATTTCCTATAATCTCTACACATCCTATGTCCAACAATAGTTCTAGTAGGTATCAATTCATTGTTTTCATTAGGAATAATAGTAAAACCGCCCTTCTTGGGAACACAATGAACAAGACTTACCCATTCACTTTATTGTACAGGATAGATTATACCTGCATCCAGTAGGCATACTATTTATTTTCTTACGACTTCCTTCATTTTAGGCTTCAACCTTCTATTAAATTTTGCAACTGGTTTAGCACCCTCCTCCATGAATATTCGATGGATGGTTATCATGGGACTAATGCCCTTTAAATCATCCATTGAGTACTCCAAAGGCCTTGCGATGCTCCTTAAGTACATTCATGAGCTCTTCTTCATCATCCCCAGAAAGTTTAGCACTAATAATAACAGGGAATTTATCAGTATTGTCCAAAAATCTATATTTAAGATTATCTGGTAAGGTCTTCAATTCTGGGGGTGGTAATTCTTCATACCCTCTCTTTTCTGGCTCTTCAAAATCCTCATCAGTTGGAGGCCCTGAAATGGGAAGTGAATCGAATTCACTTTCTAATTCTTCTAGACACCTATCGTCCATAATTATTTCTCGATAATTTGAGTCTTCATTTGTTTCTTATTCTTGATTACTAAAGAACAGAGTTACCATCTCCTCAATAGTTTTTTCTTTCTCTTCTTCTTGTATATGTAGAGGTTTGTCTTTAAATTTGGAAAAGTGGAATTCTTTTTCCGCTTCCCCAAGCTTAAGAGACACAATCTCCTTTTTGAAATCAACTGTGGAACCTACATCTCTCAAAAAGTTTCTTCCAAATATAATTGGGCAAACACTATCAGCTAGCATATCAACAACTACAAAATCAATAGGAAATTTTTTATATCCAATTATGACAGTTGCATCTCAACTACTCCCATTGGAATTCTAAGAGTTTTATTGGCTAACATGATTGCCATATCAGTATTTTCTATTGTAGCTGGTACTAGCTCTTCTTTTATTTCTACATAAAAATCATAAGATATAACATTAACTTTGGTGCCAAGATCACATAGACCATAATTTGTGGTTCTTTTAATATGCAGGGAATAATAGACTTACCCACATATTTTACCATAGTTTTACCTTTAACCAATACGGAAGTCTCTTCATCAAGTTCAACTATGTTGCATTGTGCAAACATATCCATAATTGCTTCCTTGGTTACCTCTTCATCTTTAGTTTCATCCAAATGTTCTTCAATTTTGGGCACACTTTCCTCTTCTTTCTTCTCCTGTACTGCTTTGACCTGTTCATATTCCAAAATATGCTTTCACGCAGTGTTAGGGAAAGGTATCTCATACATTGGTTCTAGGGAGGCCAGTGTTGCTTTAACTTCTCTTTTCTTTCAGGTTCGGGTGGTGGATCATACTTGACCGGACCCTGTTTTGGAGCATTGATGTGTTCTGTAAAAGCTTTAACAACATGCAACACAAGATCTGAATCCAAGTAAAGTTCTTTAGATAATTCATTAACATGGCCCTTTTTATTATAGTCATGAATACAATCATAATCTATTTCTACGCCTCCTTCGCTTTGTAGAAAAAAATTCCATGAAACTCTATGATCGCGAATTCTATTAAGTAAATCCCAAACTTTAGTTATGGGAAGATTCATAAAAGCTCCTCTCGTGTAAGATTCTAGCTCAATTTTATTAGGTTCAATTAAACCGCCATAAAAGATATGCAATAAATACCATTCAGGCAAATCATGATGAGTACATTGACTAAGTAAATCTTTAAATCTTATATAAGCTCTTACCAGTCCTTCATTAGGATGGTTCCTCCAAGTCATTATAAGACACTTGGTTCCTCAAGATTTTGAAAATGGATAACATTTTTCTAGATATTCACAAGCTAAGTTATCCCAAGTAATATTGCTTAGCTCAAGGCTAGATTAATATCAAGTAGCATACGGAAGCATACACAATTGATAGGCTCCATCTTCAATTGTGCCACATGAGAACAAATGTTGAGTGGAGTATCACAACCTAGTCAATCACTCTGAATCAGAATATCCTGCAATATAAAACGTAGCAGCCCCGAAGGGTCAATACTTGGAATGTATGGCAAGTAGAGCTATTAAAGGAGACCATAAACCTAGCATCTACATGCTTATTTGGCAAGTGGAGCTATGGCTAGCTTGCATTTTCAAATACCTTTGTCCTACTTTCATAAACAGTTTTAGATTTTCTTTGAAAAGATCACAATTAAGTTAACCCATCAACATTAAAGCAATTAGGAAATTAGAATGAGCGAGAAACATGTCATGAACTCAATATCAAGCAACACAGATGTTCATAACCCGGGAAACGACTAATCGATTAGATTATACACCCTGCAGGGGTTAGTATACTTTACCCATGTGACTTGGCTATCCCAGCTCGTACCACCACTCTCATATTGGGTGATGATAGGGAGAAGTCCAAGAAGGAACCGTTCAGGAAGTAGCTCCCCAAACCCGACACGCACTGTACCAACCTACCAAAATTCTACATCTCTGGCTACGTGGGTTTGAGTTGTCACAACCTACTTAGTCAAACCAACCGCCCATTTCATTATTGGCACATGGTTGTACACGTAAGCTACCAAATAAAGAAGCCAATCATTTTCTCTTGATACCTGGGTGCCTTTCCGCAATGATACCACCAAGTCAATCCCATCACACCCAGGAGATTCATTGATTAGTTGTTTTCAGTTTTCACAAACCAATACTTTAGAAACAACTTTCAAGTGATGTAACCCAGCCCTCGTTCATCATAGCACCGCTAAGCACATCTACCAACGGTGGCTCAACTACAAGAGATCCCTACCACATAATAGGACATAGCATAGTGATAGTAGTTCCTATCATGCAACTACAAAATACACCACAATGTATTAAAAATAGTAGGATAATAATCATGAACAAATTAGCATCTACTTGCCTTGATAGTTGGTGAAGTCGTTCAAGCACTCGTTGCAATCACACACGTTGCACTCCTTGCAATCTATCGATCAAACAATTGCATACCACATAAACAACCATAAAATCATAAACAAATGCACAAATACATGCATGACCATTTAATAAGTCACAATGGTTGTATTTTAGTTCTCTGAACATTACTGGAGTATATGATGCATGCAGGAGACCAATTAATGCAATGGAGTACTTGTTATTAATAATTACTTGCCAATATAGAGGTTTTAATAGTTCTGTAATAACGCCGGTTCTTATTGTCGAACTAAAATTGGATCTGGTGCGTTCTAGATAGAGGGCATTAATGCAAACCAGTAGGAGTTGGATTCACCCTAATTGGAGTTGTAGATATTTTATTATTATTTAAATAGTGTTTACAAGATTTTAAATCATTTATATAGTTTCTATTGTCGAAAAATAGTGTTTACAAGATTTGATCCTTCCAGGAACATGTCCTTCCCGGAGGCGGTCCGTGCGGACCTTGACGTGTGTCCGACTTCCTGGGAACTAGTGCCTGAGCTGGTTTAGACGATGAATAGGTGTATGTCCCAGATTGGAACAAAGGAGCAGCGGGTGGGGTTCGACTTCACCGGGATCCAGAACTCATCAGGTGAGACAATCGGAACATTACCAGAGAAGAGGACGCGCCAAATGGTTACGGTGTCACCGATTCCTGCGAAGAGATTGGACCTCGCCCGTTGTAGAGATTGAGGCGCCTCTTGCCCCATAGTGGGCACCAATTGTCGTGGTCTTGCCGACGATTACGCCATGGAGGGGTCCTCACAAAGCGTGTTTAGAGAGGTGGTGGAAGGCGGCGAGTTGGCGGAAACGAGGTAACATAGCTTACCTCGGTTCAGATCCCACGATGGTGGCGGAATTCTACTCCTACTATAAAGCACTATAATGGAAATACACCGAGTTACAGGGGTTAGTTCACTTTGCAAGGTGATATGAGTTGTGCCCTAAAGTCTCCCAGAGGTCCGGCTTATAAAGGTGCCAGAACCTAGGGTTACAGGGAAAAGTCCTAGCTGGATAGGTTATAGAGTCCTACACTCTAAGGCTCTGGGTTGGTTCATGACTGCACTGTAGCCTTCCTTTATTTGGCATGGGCCTCCCTTCCGGATCCGTCTAAATGGGTCGACCAGTAGGCCATGGGCCTTGCTACCAACTATGGGCCACCCGGGTTAACCGAATTAGAGACATGCAATGGTGATACCCATTTAGCATATCCCCAACATGCTCCTAAACTACACCGGCGTACGTGCAAGACTACATAAGGAAGTGCATCTGGAGTTATATAGGTAGTGCTTCTATAAACAAACAAGCATATAGCTATAGTGCGCTGTCGTCGCAGATTCCTTTCCGTTAGTACTCTACCACGCTATTTGCTCGTAAGGCAATGCACGCGGGTTAATAGGGCAGTGCTTCCGAAATGCACCTGTGTATGTGCAAGACTACAGTAGGCAGTGCATATGGAAATAAATAGTCAGTGCATCTAGAAACAAACTAACAGTGCATCTAGAGTGCACGGTCGTCGCAGATTCCTTTTTGCTAGTAGTCTACGATGCTAATTGCTTGCTATGGCCATGCAATCAGTTCAAAAGTGCAGTGCTCTTGAAGTACATTGGTGTACTTGCAAGATCACACCAGGCAGTGTGTCTGTGAACAGACAGGCAGTGCAATTAGAGTGCACCATCCTCGTATATTCCTTTTCACTCCTTTTGTAGGCAGTGCAATCTAGCTAGAACAAAACGCTTGATATATCACGAATCGTTGCAATTATATAGCAGTGCAATAAACTTTCATAGTCAATGCATTGTAGAACAATTGCTTTGTGTTGCTCATTTTTGTTTTTAGTAGCCTTATTACATACGAACATTCTTGATTTTGTTTTGAATGTAAATAAAATGACACAATCTCTATGTTTATTTTTTCTACAGAATCTTCCATCTTCTATTTCAACATAACTTCGTCCAATCTTCGTCACCTTCACGTGATTTTTCAGTCACACTTTATAAGACACTCTTAACTAAAAAATATTTTATGTAGTGCACCAAAGCATCACAGCAGCAACGAACTGTAGAACAAATTGTGATGTATTGGTAAGATAATGCACCCTATAGACACAGAGAATAGAAGACAAATGTATTAGTTTAAACATATGAGTTATGTTTTTGAGTGTTGAGTCATTTATTCCTACTAGAAAATTATGTTGAAGTGCTTCTTCTTTTCTTGCTTAGTGTCCAACGAAGAACCATTTTGCAACACACAGAAAATAATGCACCCTATGGTCTCTCCCACAACTTCCACCTGTATTCAAGGTCTGAGTTTGCAAGCATGGTGGTTTCTCTCTTGTGTACAGGATTTCTTATACAGTGTGACTGAAATAATATACTTATTTTGAGATTTTGTAGCAGTGTTAAGTGATTCAATCATACAACAAGTATAGTAGAGATGTGGACATCTAGAACATATGATCTTATGTATTGATTATATCGGTTCTTTGAAGTAAAATTATATATGAAGGAGTACCTTGTGTGTATTAAACGGCTTGGGCATGGAAGATGTCGTTGATGATTTTGATTTGCTGTAGGATTTGTACTACCCTGTTTGTATGTATTTCTCAGATTGGAATCACTACAAGATGAACAAGTTGATGTGTAGCTGATATTTCTTGCACCTATTGAAAGTACAAAGGAAGTCGCCTAGAGGGGGGTGAATAGGCTTTTAAAATTATTACGGCTTAGGCTCAAGTAAATGCGAAATAAAACTAAAATTTAATTTATTGAGCACAAAACCTAGCCACTAAGTTCACCTAGGTGCACCAACAACCTATGCTAAGCAATACAAGCAACAAGGTGATAGCAAGGTATAAATACTTCAAGCACGATGGCTATCACAATGTAAAGTGCATAAGTAAAGGGCTCGGATGAGAGATAACCGATGGACGCGGAGATGAAGATTTGTTTCCCGAAGTTCACTTCCAAAGAAGCTATGTCTCCGTTGGAGAGGTGCGATGGTGCAATTCTCTCCTAACGCCACAAGTGGTCACCTCGAGGTGTGGTGGCTCGATGCTCACCCAACGCCACACAAGGCCTCACCCCGGATACGAAAGCACGCAACTCACCGACGCCACAAAAGGCTCACCCTATTCTCCCGAGTGCGCCACTCGCTCCACTATGGGACGCTTGACGGCGGTCACCGAACCCGTACAAGATTGGGGCTAACTCCACAACTCAATTGGAGGCTCCCAACAACAAAGCCACAATAGGCTACAATGCCACAAAAGGCCAACAACACCACAAAAGGCTACAAGACCACAAAAGGTCAACAAGACCACAAAAGGTCAACAACCCAACCACACAACCGTCTAGGGTTCCAAGGAACCCAAGAGAAACAAGCTCACAAGCTTGAACTCGCCGAATCTCCGAGGAGAACTCAAACCTATGCACCAAATGCAAGGGCAAGTCCTTCTCTCCCAAATTCCAACAAAGCTACAAAAGCTATTGGGGGAATAAGGGAGGAAGAACACAAGAGGAGAATACAAAACTCTCCAAGATCTAGATCCCAATGATTCCTTTACAAAGAAGGGATTTGGCTTGGGGATTGTGGATCTAGATCTCCTCTCTCAAATCCCTCAAAAAGATGCAAGAATCATAGGAAGGGAAAGGGAGAGGGAAAGCTTCTTCAAGGTTAAGAATGGAGGAGAGAGAGAAAGCCAAGAACCAAGAAGAAAAGCTCGTACCCCCGAAGGGGAAGAGGAGCTGTAACTACCTCGGTGAATTACGCTCCTAGTTACAAGCCTGGATGAGCAGAAATGGTTGAAATAGTATGGTGGGGCCCAAATGCCACTCACAGGTAGACCTTTCGGCCGTCCCAACCATTTCCAAACATCGGGACAAGAACGGGCGGCGTAATCGGCAGGCGAAGGGATCAACTACATACACAAATGAGTATGTATGCAAGCCACCATACAATAGTACATCAGAGCCATTCCATCTAAAAAGAAAGGAAATATAGCAACGCCATACGGCAAGATCCAAATATCCTAGATAGATATAATAGTTTAGGATATCTCCTCATACATCAAACATCAGAGTAACAGGCGGAAGCGGAAGACAAAATCCGAGTACGGATAAGAAGCAAATCGGCATAAGATGCCCCATAAATAAGCAGATCCCGCCCATAGATCTCACGGATCCCCGTTCCCGGAATCTCTACACCGAATGATCGTTGCCCACATCGTCCGTCTCTTCCACCCAGTATCCATCTTGCGAGTGTACCTGCTCATCTGAACCAATAATTTATCGTGTGAGACCCTAGGGGTACTCAGCAAGTCTTTATGCCGCTAAAGGGGACACAACCTGGGGTGACGCAATTGCAGCAAAAGGTAAACCCTAGCAATTCTATAGATACTCGCTAACCATCCGCCTAACCATAGATAGACGGATGTCCGTGAATTAATAACAACAGTTATAACGGTTATAAAGGTAATATCCACAGATCCATCCTCCTCCTCGCTTACCGATGAGGAAGCGGACGAACACCCCCCTTCCGTTGGCAGTTTTATTATCCATTCCATGAGTGTTGCGCTATTTACTAGTCAGGTACCTAGTCTAGTCAAATTAAAAGCGGTACTTTAGTTATGCTTGTCTATGATCGAGAAACTGTGCTCCAAGTCGTCCATAACCGCGGACACGGCTTTCAGAAAGTTTTACCCTGCAGGGGTGCACAAATAGCAACACACACTCGATATGCCTCGGAAAAACCAAATCAAAACCCAACGAGGCAGTCACGACAAAGCAATTACAGGATTCAGAAATATTTCAGGGGGCCACCCCATTAAGCTACCCGCGACGAAGCTGGCCGGCTACGAGACGGACTCAAGGTTTGGGTGGACGGCTGTAAACGACTGGGAACCCGAAAGTGTGACTGGGCTTGTCGATACCGCGAAATCGTGTCCCGGCCCTAAACAGTACAGGTGCAGTACCTCGCACAATTTAAATAAAGCAGAAAAGCATGGCATAAGTACAGGATAGTAAATAAAACCTCCAAACTAGTTTGTGTCCCCAAGAAATAAGAATGAATCAAGCTCTGGCTCAGGGGGGTTCATAAGCCTCCCGGATGTGGATAGCGCGAATATTCAAGGAACAGGAATCAAGTACTCGGGGTCCTACGGGACACAAGTGAGCCTAAAAAACCAAATAGCAAATATGGCTCACCGGTGCCACTTTCATTAGTTATCCCATTACTACTCAGGTTAAGTTGTTTAGGTACCTCGTTATCCATCAGACACTCACATACCCTACACATGCTGTTCTACGACTCGCATGGCTCAAACAACTCCTGTAGTAAGGGCTCATGGGATGGAGGAACAAGCTTCGGTGGGGTTTAAAAGTAAAGGCTATGCAATACTTGGGATTCAATTTAATGCAATCGCGACTCAATGATGCAAGAGTAAGATAGAGGCAATAGGTACTATATGTATGCAAGCATGTGGTAGTGCTTGCCTGGCAGCTCAGTTGAAGCAAAGGATGGATCTGGGTAGTGCTCCTGGTTCTCTTGATATATCCCCTGCTCAGCGTCTATTCGAAGAAGAACCAAACAAACAAGGCCAACATAAATAAAGTGCACAAGCATATGATTAAAATGCATCAAGCAAACAATCATGCCATGATGAATGATGCACAATTTGCATGGCATTAACGTAGCATGGCATGGGTGAGGTGTGGAATACAATAATAAAGCATTTAATTGAGTTTTGGCCCCATTTTATTCTCATATTAGTTGCTGTACACATTATATTTATATGATGCAAGCTTCAAAATAAACCATGGAATGCATAAACAGAAAGGTCTCGTCGAGCTAATCATTTTAGACATATCATTTATTAAATTTGGAGTTATAAATCAAAAGTTATTAATTAATTAAGATAAAGGGGCAAATTATTGTAATTTAAATAAACTTGGAATTTTAAATGTTCAAAATATATTTTGGATTGCATATTTGAATTCCTCACATTTTTCTGATTTGAAAACATATATTATTTGTATTATTTGGGTTTAAGAATTAAAAGTTATTTAAAAACAGAATTAAATTTGAATTTGAAATAATTTGAAAAAGATTTGAATTAAAACAGATTTAAACAGAAACTTTTCTTACCCACTCAAACTTAGCCACAGACGCTTACAGGTGGGGCCAGGCTAACTGGGCGTCCACGCGCGCAGACAAACTTCTGTCACCGCGAGCTGTGCTAGCCCAGGCGGCAGACAGGTGGGACCTGGGGTCTTCGCAGGCCCACGCGTCAGCGGGCGACCAAGGGGGGTGCCACGCGGCATAGCGAGGACTGCGGGTTGATGGAACGAAAGGGCAGGGTGCTATATGTAAAACGGTATAGGCACTGACTGGTGGGCCAAAGGGTACCGCGGGTTGATGCATAAAGAAAGGCAGGGGGTTTTCGGCAAAACGTCGCGGCCGTACTGTAGATCTTCCTCTGAATCTGTCTGTCGACAAATCGGTGCGCAGCAGCGGCACGTGGCGCGCGGGGCTCGAACCAGGGATCTGCGGGCGCGCGCTGGGGTGGCTAACCAGTGCGGCTAGCGGCGGGTTGGTGCTAGGAGGGCGGACGGGACCTAGCTAGGGCTTCTGCGCGGCGCGGGAGCGAGCAGACATAGCGAGCGACGGCGCGCGGAGGGCGCTCGACGGAAAGTCCGGCGAGGCCAGGGCGAGTCGGCGATGACGAGGATGTTTGGGGGGTTGAGTAGCTCACCGAGAGTGCGTTGGTGGCGTTGGATCGGGTCGGGGCGCTGGCGATCGACAACGGCACAGACGGACCGGAGCTAGGGTTTCTCGTCGGTGCAGCGTCGGCCTGGTGGTTCTGGTACTCCTCCTTCTCGCTGGCGTCTACTGGACGTTGCAGGGGAGCCTCCTCGATCTTCCTCGACACCTAGCGCGTCACGCCGCCGGCTGGTTTGAGTAAGGGGGGTGGAGGCCGAGGGTTTTCCGGCGAGGGGGTAGACGGTGGTGGAGGAGAGAGGAGAGGGAGCAGGGCGTCCTTGGGGTGGATCTGGGGATGGTCTGGCGAGGCAGAGAGGCAGGAGATAAGCAGAGGGAGGGAGAGGCTGCCGTGGGGGAGTGGGTGTATGAAAAGGTGGCTCGGCCACCTTTTCTCTACCTCTCCTCACATGCTCTGGTCGGGCAGGAGGCAGGGCAGGGCGAGGGGCAGGTAGATGGGGAGGTCCAGGTGGGGTAGGATGAGGCCAGGAGGGAGGCTCGGGGTGGAGGGGCCCTTGTGGCATAGAGAGAAAAGAGAGAGGGAGGAGCTCGGGTGGGGGCTAGGGTAGGAGCTAGGCTCGGTTAGGGTTTAGGTTTGGTGGGGTAGCTAGGTGGCCAGGGTGGCCAAGCTAGGTAGGTCATGGTGGGGTGGCTCGGCTAGAGAGAGGAGAGAAGAGGGAGGTTACTTAGGGTTTGGTGTAGATTAGGTGTAGATTAGGGTTTAGGTTTAGATGGGGTATGGGTATGGTGATGATGGAGTAGGTTTAGATGAGAGAGAGATGAGGGGTGAGGTTTATTGTTTTGTCAAGCTCAAGCAAGATCAAGCAAAGAGCAAGCAAGAACTAGACAAGGAAAAGAGAGGGTGAGTATTAAGCAAGATCACACTAGATCCCACCAAGAGAAGGGGAAGATAGAGATGCTCCCCTCAAACAAATAAAATCCAAAAGGCAAGCAAAAAGGTGGTACTTGCATGGGCCATGCAAAAATATTCAATGCCATGTGTATTTTGTGAGAACAATAATATTAACATGGCATTATATATTATGCATTCCAAAAATTGGAATAAAGGCCAAGCAAAAAGAATTAACAAGGATGTCCCATGTGGAGTAGATGGAGATGACCATTTTGATCTTCAATGGGACTTGCTAGTGTGTATATGCCACTAGGTAGTTAATAAGCCCACAAAATATTCCAACATGATGATCACCCCCAAAACAACACATATGAGAGCTAGAAATAGGGTTCCACCCACAAGGCATGCAAAGGTGGCCATGTGGCTCTCATATATCAATGAGGTGAAAACAACATGATGCCAAGATGAGAGCATGTGGAAAAGAATTGGATCCATCCCAACCCACATGAGCTAGAAGTAAAACCAGTAATGCCAAGCTCATGTTTAGTTGGATGGTGGAATTATAAGGTGGTGAAAGAAAGGTGGTGGAGTTAATAAAAGATATGCCCCCAACTCAACTTGGGCATTGAAACAATATATCAAGAACCAAATACAATATCAAGAGGCAAAAACAATTAACAATGCATATGAGATAAGAACCAAATGAAGAGGGTTTTATATGATGCTCAAATGCAAGGTGGCATGATGACATGAGCATGATATCATTATGATGCAACAATTATATATTGGAAGTAGCCATTATATTACTAGATCAAGTAGCATTACAACTGTTAGACAATTGGGATGCTACAACTCTCCCCCACTAAACAGGAATCTCGCCCCGAGATTCTAGGATGAAGAAGAAGACACAAAGAGGGTAGGATACTTGGCACGGAGCTCATCTTCACGTTCCCAAGTGGCTTCATCAACGGAATGGTGCGACCACTGCACCTTGCAGAACTTGATGGACTTGTTGCGAGTCCTTCTTTCTGCGACTTCAAGGATTTTTGTGGGGTGTTCTTGATAAGACAGGTCTTCTTGGAGATTGATAAGCTCATGGTCCACGGTCCTGCCAGGATCCTTGAAGCACTTCTTGAGCTGAGAGATGTGGAAAACATCATGGACCTTGAGTTTTTCTAGGAGCTCAAGAGCATAAGCAACTTCTCCTCTTCTTCCACGAACTTTGAAAGGACCGATGTATCTAGGAGCCAGCTTTCCTTTGATACCAAAACGGTGTGTGCCTCTCGTGGGAGTGACATGAAGGTAAACGAGATCACCAGGGACATACTCCATGTCCGTGTGCTTCCTGTCATAATTGCTCTTCTGGCGACTTTGAGCAATCCTCAGATTTTCAAGAATGATGTGAACCTTCTCCTCCGCTTGAGTCACAATGTCAGGGCCAAACAAGATCCTTTCACCTGCACCCGACCAACCAATCGGAGTTCTGCATTTGCGACCATAGAGAGCCTCAAATGGTGCCATCTTCAGACTTTTCTAGAAGCTATCGTTGTAAGAGAATTTAGCATAAGGAAGACATTCTTCCCACTTCATGCCAAAAGAGATGACGCAAGCACGAAGCATATCCTCCAGAATCTGATTGATCCTTTCCACTTGTCCTTGCGACTGAGGGTGGTAAGTTGTGCTGAAGTTCAACTTTGTTCCCAAAGCATTTTGGAAACTCTCCCAGAACTTGGAAGTGAAGATGCTTCCACGGTCTGAACTGATCTCTAGAGGAACCCCATACAGAGAGACAATTCTGTTGATATAGAGCTCAGCCAACTGAATTGCAGAAATGGTTTCCTTGACGGGGAAGAAGTGAGCCACTTTAGAAAGCCTGTCAATGACAACAAAGATTGCATTGTTGCCCTTCTGCGACCTCAGAAAACCAGTGATGAAGTCCATCTCTACTTTCTCCCATTTCCATTCCGGGGGTTTCAATGGTTGTAGAAGACCGGAAGGTTTCTGATGGACAGCTTTCACTCTGCGGCAGACATCACACTCCGAGACATACTTGGCACAATACCTTTTCAAACCAGGCCACCAATATTGTGTTTTCAAGTCCATGTACATCTTTGTGCTGCCAGGGTGGATAGAAAGAACAGAATCATGCGCCTCCTTGAGAACTTGCTCCCTCAAAACCGGGTAGTTCGGAACAAACATCCGGTGTTCAAAGAAAAGTGTGCCTTGATCATCGACGTGGAAGGACTCATACTTCAGAAGCTGAATCCTGGAGATGATCTTTCTTGTGTACGGATCACCAAGCTGAAAGGAGCGAACCTTTTCTTCCAAGAGAGGAGTTGCTAAAAGGTTCAGGAGGTACCCTTGTTCCACAATTTCAAGGTTGAGCTGACGGAATTCCTCGCACAAGAGGGGATGTTGCTCTTCCATCATGAGGTTGTTGACATAAGCTTTGCGGCTGAGAGCATCTGCCATGACATTAGCCTTGCCCGGAGTGTAGTTGATGGTCAAATCGAAGTCATTGATTGCTTCAATCCATCTCCTTTGCCGAAGGTTGAGATCAGGCTGAGTAAAGATATACTTCAGACTCTTGTGATCAGAAAAGATCTCACAACGGTTACCAAGCAAGTAGTGCCTCCATACTTTCAAAGCAAAGACAACTGCTGCGAGCTCGAGGTCATGTGTAGGATAGTTGATCTCATGCGTCTTCAACTGTCGAGAGGCATAAGCAACAACTTGTTTTTCTTGCATAAGGACCGCACCCAATCCATGCAAAGAGGCGTCACAGAAGATCTGGAACGGCTTGGATGTATCCAGAGGAACCAAGACTGGTGTGGAAGTGAGTTTCTCTTTGAGTGTCTCAAAGCTTGCTTGACATGCAGGAGTCCAAAGGTATTTCTTGCCTTTCTTAAGGAGATCGGTAAGAGGCTTCGCTATCTTCGAAAAGTTCTGAACGAAGCGACGGCAATAACTAGCCAAACCAAGGAAGCTCCGCACTTCTTTGACATTTACAGGAGGAAGCCATTCAACAATTGTCTTCACGGTTTCCGAGTTGACTGCAATGCCCTTGGCAGAGATGACATGACCAAGATAGGTTACTTGAGGCAGCCAAAACTCACACTTGGAGAACTTTGCATACAAGCGATTCCCATGAAGCTTGTTTAGGACACACCGAAGGTGTTCTTCATGCTCTTCTTGTGACTTAGAAAAGACTAGGATGTCATCCAGATAAACCACAACGAACTTATCAAGATACTCCATGAAAACCGAGTTCATGAGCCTCGAGAAGGTGGCAGGTGCGTTGGTGAGACCGAAAGACATGACCGTGTACTCATACAGGCCATAGCGGGTGGTGAAAGCTGTCTTAGGAACATCTTCCTTGCGAATCTTGATTTGGTGATAACCACTTCTCAAGTCAAGCTTAGAGAATACCACAGCTCCAGCTAGCTGATCAAAGAGATCATTAATCCGCGGAAGGGGATATTTATTCTTGATGGTTTTAGCATTGAGAGCCCGATAGTCAACACAAAGTCTATCAGTCTGGTCTCGCTTCTTCACAAAGAGAGTTGGGCTACCCCAAGAAGAAGTACTATGCTGAATGAAACCCAACTTCTCTTGTTCATCAAGCTGACGTTTGAGTTCAGCCAACTCAGCAGGACCCATCTTATAAGGCCGCTTGGAGATAGGAGCGGTACCAGGTTCAAGCTCAATTACAAACTCAACCTCACGATCCGGAGGCATACCTGGCAACTCTTCAGGAAAGACATCTGGGAACTCACAGACCACCGGAACACTCTGAATAGCTTCCATAGCATCAACATTCAGAGCTGCCAAAGAGAAAAGCTGGATAGTAGGAGTCAGACTTGGAGAATAGACTATATGGCCTTCAGGAATCTTCAGAGAAACCGAGCGTTCAGCACAATCAATCACAACTGCATTTGCTGTCAACCAATCCATGCCCAAGATGACATCAATGTCAGAATTGCCCAGAACAATTAAGGACGCCGAGAACAAAGAGCCACCAATCTCAATTTGATTGCCATGGCTGATATGAGCAGCCCTCATGTTTGAACCAGGAGATAGAACCATTAACCGCTTGAGGAGAGGATCCAACGCTAACTCATTCTCATTTGCAAACTTGTGAGAAACAAAAGAATGCGATGCACCAGAATCAAACAAAACTCGTGCAGGGACTGAGTTAACGGGAAGCATACCCATCACAACTCCAGGTGCATGCTCAGCTTGAGCGGCGTTGATGCAGTTGGCACGAGCAACAGTAGACCCGGGCTTGGTGTTGATGTTGAGAGCCCGAGGTGGTGGTGCACGAACCAAAGGAGAGCTTGCCGCAGATCTTGGAGGTGGTGGAGGAAGAGCCTTGTTCTTCATCGGACAGTTCCATTGTTGATGCCCAGAGTCTCCACAAGTGTAACAAGCACCAGGTGGACGTGGAGCAACGTAGCCAGGGACTCCGCCAGGCGCTCCAGGGTAGTGGTGGTTGTAGCCCCTGGGAGCAGCAGTGAGGAAGTTTGGTGGCCTTGCCGCGTAGCTTGAAGGTCTTGGTGGAGCCGGGAGCGACGGTGGGGTGTTAGGAACCCAGACACGACGCTTAGAAGGAGCTGACATAGCTGAAGAGCTTGCTGCATCACGGCTGTGTTTCTTTGACTCCTCAAACACTTGCCTACTTGCCTCTTCCTGCAGGGCTGTATGCTGAAGTTCCAGAAAAGACGCCGGCCTTGCATGTGTGATTGCATACTTAATCGATGCATTGAGCCCTTGCCTGAACCTCTTTTGCTTCTTCTTGTCATCAGAGATCTCATCGCCACCATAACGAGAAAGGTTCATGAAGTTCCTGATGTAGGTGTTGACATTATCATTGCCCTGCTTGAGGTTGAGAAACACTTCCTTCATCCTCTCCATGACAATTTCTGACAGATACTGCTCTTTGAAAGCTCCAGTGAACTGTCCCCAAGTAGGCTGAAAACCAGTGCAGTTTGCCTTCAGGTAATTCTCCCACCACAGCGCTGCATCTCCCTTCAGAAGGTGAGTAGCACACTTTACCCAATCTTGCTCAGGAACATCAGCAGTTGCCAGTAACCTTGACATCTCACGCAACCAATCATCAGCATCAAGTGGTTGATCAGAAACATCAAACTGGCGTGGGTTGAACTTCAGGAAGCTCTTGATGTCTCCTCGCTTGGGAGGTGGAGGTAGGGGAACAAACTCATTCCTCCTGACACTTTCCTCGAAACGCTGCTGGTTCTGCTGCATTGCTGCCAAGGCATTGGCGATGCTTGACAACGCTGCCCCCAGTTCAGGTTGTATGTCCTCCTCAGAACGGCGTGGTGGTGCCATCCTGTGATTGATATAAAACACAAGTCAGTACTATGATGGAGAATAATAATAATCCAAAATAGTACCAAGATGGAATTAATCAAGATTAAAGGATACAATTTACTAAGATGATATTAGAATATCAACGAAGTTCAAAGCACCTAGAAGATATTAAGCATATCGCACACGACTGAAAAGGAGTGTGGTACACAAATATATCAAAGAAAATTTTTCCACAAATTTCGGCATTAAAATACCAATAGATGCGCAAAATCACTTAACGAATCAAGATTAGTGACTCTACCAATTCAATATACAAGAGCGAATGATAAGAGTAGTGGTATGGTCGCGACTCCATCCCGCACCCAAATCATTACTCCGCACATGAATAAGTAAAACACGTATCCCAATACCTTCTTCTCAAGATGATCCTACAGATTAGAGACTACGGAAACGAACACCCCAAACAAGATGATGTCGGATAACAAAGAGTAAGACAGATCGCGTCGGTATACAACGAATCAGATAAATCGCGTCGGTTTGCAAAAGCCTGTTGGTATGGAATGTACCAATAGTTGATAACCAAAAGGCCGATAAAGATAACAACTTCGATGCAACAGATAGACAAAGAATTACACACACACACACACTCACACACACAACCTATGGTACTACGGAATCCCAGAACACGTGAATCCTAGTTTGAATTTTAAGAAGAGGATTGAAAACGTTACACTTCCTTACTAGAAAAGGGTGGGTGGGTGGGTAAGAAGAAAAGTGGAAGCAGTCCTACTCTCGCGTTTTGTTTTTCCCTAGTATACATAACTACCAAAAATATTTGCTAGACAGACAACGACCATTTGGCTGAGACCCTGAAGGGCGGGATGGCTCTGATACCAATTGTAACTACCTCGGTGAATTACGCTCCTAGTTACAAGCCTGGATGAGCAGAAATGGTTGAAATAGTACGGTGGGGCCCAAATGCCACTCACAGGTAGACCTTTCGGCCGTCCCAACCATTTCCAAACATCGGGACAAGAACGGGCGGCGTAATCGGCAGGCGAAGGGATCAACTACATACACAAATGAGTATGTATGCAAGCCATCATACAATAGTACATCAGAGCCATTCCATCTAAAAAGAAAGGAAATATAGCAACGCCATACGGCAAGATCCAAATATCCTAGATAGATATAATAGTTTAGGATATCTCCTCATACATCAAACATCAGAGTAACAGGCGGAAGCGGAAGACAAAATCCGAGTACGGATAAGAAGCAAATCGGCATAAGATGCCCCATAAATAAGCAGATCCCGCCCACAGATCTCACGGATCCCCGTTCCCGGAATCTCTACACCGAATGATCGTTGCCCACATCGTCCGTCTCTTCCACCCAGTATCCATCTTGCGAGTGTACCTGCTCATCTGAACCAATAATTTATCGTGTGAGACCCTAGGGGTACTCAGCAAGTCTTTATGCCGCTAAAGGGGACACAACCTGGGGTGACGCAATTGCATCAAAAGGTAAACCCTAGCAATTCTATAGATACTCGCTAACCATCCGCCTAACCATAGATAGACGGATGTCCGTGAATTAATAACAACAGTTATAATGGTTATAAAGGTAATATCCACAGATCCATCCTCCTCCTCGCTTACCGACGAGGAAGTGGACGAACACCCCCCTTCCGTTGGCAGTTTTATTATCCATTCCATGAGTGTTGCGCTATTTACTAGTCAGGTACCTAGTCTAGTCAAATTAAAAGCGGTACTTTAGTTATGCTTGTCTATGATCGAGAAACTGTGCTCCAAGTCGTCCATAACCGCGGACACGGCTTTCAGAAAGTTTTACCCTGCAGGGGTGCACAAATAGCAACACACACTCGATATGCCTCGGAAAAACCAAATCAAAACCCAACGAGGCAGTCACGACAAAGCAATTACAGGATTCAGAAATATTTCAGGGGGCCACCCCATTAAGCTACCCGCGACGAAGCTGGCCGGCTACGAGACGGACTCAAGGTTTGGGTGGACGGCTGTAAACGACTGGGAACCCGAAAGTGTGACTGGGCTTGTCGATACCGCGAAATCGTGTCCCGGCCCTAAACAGTATAGGTGCAGTACCTCGCACAATTTAAATAAAGCAGAAAAGCATGGCATAAGTACAGGATAGTAAATAAAACCTCCAAACTAGTTTGTGGCCCCAAGAAATAAGAATGAATCAAGCTCTGGCTCAGGGGGGTTCATAAGCCTCCCGGATGTGGATAGCGCGAATATTCAAGGAACAGGAATCAAGTACTCGGGGTCCTACGGGACACAAGTGAGCCTAAAAAACCAAATAGCAAATATGGCTCACCGGTGCCACTTTCATTAGTTATCCCATTACTACTCAGGTTAAGTTGTTTAGGTACCTCGTTATCCATCAGACACTCACATACCCTACACATGCTGTTCTACGACTCGCATGGCTCAAACAACTCCTGTAGTAAGGGCTCATGGGATGGAGGAACAAGCTTCGGTGGGGTTTAAAAGTAAAGGCTATGCAATACTTGGGATTCAATTTAATGCAATCGCGACTCAATGATGCAAGAGTAAGATAGAGGCAATAGGTACTATATGTATGCAAGCATGTGGTAGTGCTTGCCTGGCAGCTCAGTTGAAGCAAAGGATGGATCTGGGTAGTGCTCCTGGTTCTCTTGATATATCCCCTGCTCAGCGTCTATTCGAAGAAGAACCAAACAAACAAGGCCAACATAAATAAAGTGCACAAGCATATGATTAAAATGCATCAAGCAAACAATCATGCCATGATGAATGATGCACAATTTGCATGGCATTAACGTAGCATGGCATGGGTGAGGTGTGGAATACAATAATAAAGCATTTAATTGAGTTTTGGCCCCATTTTATTCTCATATTAGTTGCTGTACACATTATATTTATATGATGCAAGCTTCAAAATAAACCATGGAATGCATAAACAGAAAGGTCTCGTCGAGCTAATCATTTTAGACATATCATTTATTAAATTTGGAGTTATAAATCAAAAGTTATTAATTAATTAAGATAAAGGGGCAAATTATTGTAATTTAAATAAACTTGGAATTTTAAATGTTCAAAATATATTTTGGATTGCATATTTGAATTCCTCACATTTTTCTGATTTGAAAACATATATTATTTGTATTATTTGGGTTTAAGAATTAAAAGTTATTTAAAAACAGAATTAAATTTGAATTTGAAATAATTTGAAAAAGATTTGAATTAAAACAGATTTAAACAGAAACTTTTCTTACCCACTCAAACTTAGCCACAGACGCTTACAGGTGGGGCCAGGCTAACTGGGCGTCCACGCGCGCAGACAAACTTCTGTCACCGCGAGCTGTGCTAGCCCAGGCGGCAGACAGGTGGGACTTGGGGTCTTCGCAGGCCCACGCGTCAGCGGGCGACCAAGGGGGGTGCCACGCGGCATAGAGAGGACTGCGGGTTGATGGAACGAAAGGGCAGGGTGCTATATGTAAAACGGTATAGGCACTGACTGGTGGGCCAAAGGGTACCGCGGGTTGATGCATAAAGAAAGGCAGGGGGTTTTCGGCAAAACGTCGCGGCCGTACTGTAGATCTTCCTCTGAATCTGTCTGTCGACAAATCGGTGCGCAGCAGCGGCACGTGGCGCGCGGGGCTCGAACCAGGGATCTGCGGGCGCGCGCTGGGGTGGCTAACCAGTGCGGCTAGCGGCGGGTTGGTGCTAGGAGGGCGGACGGGACCTAGCTAGGGCTTCTGCGCGGCGCGGGAGCGAGCAGACATAGCGAGCGACGGCGCGCGGAGGGCGCTCGACGGAAAGTCCGGCGAGGCCAGGGCGAGTCGGCGACGACGAGGATGTTTGGGGGGTTGAGTAGCTCACCGAGAGTGCGTTGGTGGCGTTGGATCGGGTCGGGGCGCTGGCGATCGACAACGGCACAGACGGACCGGAGCTAGGGTTTCTCGTCGGTGCAGCGTCGGCCTGGTGGTTCTGGTACTCCTCCTTCTCGCTGGCGTCTACTGGACGTTGCAGGGGAGCCTCCTCGATCTTCCTCGACACCTAGCGCGTCACGCCGCCGGCTGGTTTGAGTAAGGGCGGTGGAGGCCGAGGGTTTTCCGGCGAGGGGGTAGACGGTGGTGGAGGAGAGAGGAGAGGGAGCAGGGCGTCCTTGGGGTGGATCTGGGGATGGTCTGGCGAGGCAGAGAGGCAGGAGATAAGCAGAGGGAGGGAGAGGCTGCCGTGGGGGAGTGGGTGTATGAAAAGGTGGCTCGGCCACCTTTTCTCTACCTCTCCTCACATGCTCTGGTCGGGCAGGAGGCAGGGCAGGGCGAGGGGCAGGTAGATGGGGACGTCCAGGTGCGGTAGGATGAGGCCAGGAGGGAGGCTCGGGGTGGAGGGGCCCTTGTGGCATAGAGAGAAAAGAGAGAGGGAGGAGCTCGGGTGGGGGCTAGGGTAGGAGCTAGGCTCGGTTAGGGTTTAGGTTTGGTGGGGTAGCTAGGTGGCCAGGGTGGCCAAGCTAGGTAGGTCATGGTGGGGTGGCTCGGCTAGAGAGAGGAGAGAAGAGGGAGGTTACTTAGGGTTTGGTGTAGATTAGGTGTAGATTAGGGTTTAGGTTTAGATGGGGTATGGGTATGGTGATGATGGAGTAGGTTTAGATGAGAGAGAGATGAGGGGTGAGGTTTATTGTTTTGTCAAGCTCAAGCAAGATCAAGCAAAGAGCAAGCAAGAACTAGACAAGGAAAAGAGAGGGTGAGGATTAAGCAAGATCACACTAGATCCCACCAAGAGAAGGGGAAGATAGAGATGCTCCCCTCAAACAAATAAAATCCAAAAGGCAAGCAAAAAGGTGGTACTTGCATGGGCCATGCAAAAATATTCAATGCCATGTGTATTTTGTGAGAACAATAATATTAACATGGCATTATATATTATGCATTCCAAAAATTGGAATAAAGGCCAAGCAAAAATAATTAACAAGGATGTCCCATGTGGAGTAGATGGAGATGACCATTTTGATCTACAATGGGACTTGCTAGTGTGTATATGCCACTAGGTAGTTAATAAGCCCACAAAATATTCCAACATGATGATCACCCCCAAAACAACACATATGAGAGCTAGAAATAGGGTTCCACCCACAAGGCATGCAAAGGTGGCCATGTGGCTCTCATATATCAATGAGGTGAAAACAACATGATGCCAAGATGAGAGCATGTGGAAAAGAATTGGATCCATCCCAACCCACATGAGCTAGAAGTAAAACCAGTAATGCCAATCTCATGTTTAGTTGGATGGTGGAATTATAAGGTGGTGAAGAAAGGTGGTGGAGTTAATAAAAGATATGCCCCCAACTCAACTTGGGCATTGAAACAATATATCAAGAACCAAATACAATATCAAGAGGCAAAAACAATTAACAATGCATATGAGATAAGAACCAAATGAAGAGGGTTTTATATGATGCTCAAATGCAAGGTGGCATGATGACATGAGCATGATATCATGATGATGCAACAATTATATATTGGAAGTAGCCATTATATTACTAGATCAAGTAGCATTACAACTGTTAGACAATTGGGATGCTACAGGAGCCCCTTTTAAAGGGCTCCCAGATCTGCCCGTTATGGGAAATCGCGACTCCTGGCCGGAACTTCCGGTGGGAGGCCGAAAGTTCCGGTGGCACATAGCCAACAGTCCAAAACTGCTGAGCGAGAAACTGAAAAAATGAGTCCTGGTCGGAACTTCCGCCGGTTCACCGGAACTTCTGGTGGGAGCGAAACTTCCGGTGGAAGTTCCGACAGAAGTTCCGCCAAATAGACAAAACCAACACAGAAGGTTACTGAATCGTGAGCGGAACAAGAGCCGGAAAATCAACCAGAACTTTCGGCGGCAACTAGGCCTAAGCGGAACTTCCGGTCCCTGGCCGAAACTTCTGGTGGGAGCGGAACTTCCGATGGAAATTCCGACTGAAGTTCCGTCAAATAGCACATCCAAAACAGAAGGTTACTGAATGTGAGCGGAAGAAGACCCAGTACTTCCACCAGAACTTTCGGCGGCAAAGATGCCCTAGCGGAACTTCCGGTCAGGGAATTCCAGAAACCAGAAAACCAGAAACACAGTAACTTTTGCATCCGAACTCCAAACGGGATGAAACCAATTTTGTTGGAAAGATAACGACAAATAGAATCAAAATATTGGGTATCACCCTGGGAGAAAATACCATGAACATATATGTGAAGTATCCCCCAAGGTGTGGACCCGGAAAACTCGCAAGATCAAAAACCGCAATAAGATATGCAAGTGAAATCCTTAGATGATGAACTAGAGCTTGTTAAGATGATGACCACAAGCTCTAGATCCTCTGATGGACAAGAACCAAATAACAACCAAGAAAGATGATGCTATGAATGCAAAGGTTTGATCTTTCTCCGAACGATGCAAATGAGATACCCGCTTGAGAGCCCCTCTTGATAGTACGACTATCTATCCTAAACCCCGTCTCCCAACTAACAATACGAGACCAGCAAACGAAAGGCCCTACCAAGAACATACCTTTGCCTTGAGCATCCCACTTGAACTTGATGTAGACCGTCTTGTTCTTCTATAGTGGGAACACCTTTCTTGGATGCTCTTGCTTGATGAAGATGAAGACTTGCAAATTGCTCCCCCATACTCCATGGGGAAACCTCTTCTTTGAACTTGTCTTCATCATTCCATGAGCACGAGGATGGCAAGCTTCAAGCATGATATCTTCTAGAGATGGCGCATCTTGAGCTCGCCCTTCTTCATCCCTACTTGAGGTTGATCCATCTTGATGCAACTCTTTGCACATGTCTTGATCAACCTTAAAGCTCCTTCTTTCTTCATGATTCCAATGGGCACAAAGCCCTTGGACATTTCTTCATCTACCAACCTTGAGACCAACACATGGCCCAAGCGATGCCAATGGACAAACCTACATGTGAAACTCAATTTACACATTAGTCCATAGAGATTGTCATTAATTACCAAAACCACACATGGGGGCATACATGCCCTTTCACCTATGATTTCATCTACTATAATGTCTTTCTTCCTTCCCCCACGGAGCATACTAAAAAATGGAAGGTGGCGACTTATGAGCTGTGTGAGACTTGGTGTGGTCGTTGTTGTTCCTTATATACAATTCCTTGGTTGTTCTAGGGTTTCCATCTGGTGGGCCTTATTGGGCTAAACTATCAGTCTACATACTACGCTGCTTGGAAATCGTGGTTTATATATGTACTTCTTGAAAGAATATTTTTTTCATTGTAGGGTTATATACAAATACAGATTATCATTATTGGATCTTGTAGTGTATTTTCTGTGTATCTTTAAATGTGTTTATATGGAATATGAATTTTTTAAAATTAGTTTAACTTCTTCACAAAGCACTAACATGTACACTAATTAAGAATGGTAGGAGTGAAACGTCTATTGTTTATGTACCTAACTTTCGATTCCACATAAAATGTATAACATGTAGTACCTAGTTAAAGCACCACGAATAGTATTAACAGATATAGCAGGCCAAAAACAAATTGGTTCACTATATGTTCTTACCAGACATAAAAACTAATTAAGTTATCACTTGGAGTATTACTCCGACGAATATGCTAAATGCTAGATATTATGAATAGTGACGTTCATGACAAACATCATCATTTGAAGGTTAAGTTGAAAAGTGTTTTCCCTGTAAGCACTATTTCTTGTCCAACACGCATATTTGTAGTTCCAAGGAAGTTCTTCCATCTCTCCTTGATGAAGGTGACGCGACCATCTTTTGACGTCTTGTATGCAATGGTATTGACACCATCACTTGCCCCTAAGAATACTCCAACAATCTTCTTCTTTCTTCAGGGCCTTTTGTACAACCACTTGGTCATTGGCATTCGACTAGGATATCAGTCTGCTTCTTATTAAGCTATCCAAAATAATAATGTGGTAGCAGAGAGCACGCATGCAGAAGAGCATGTCGGGCTCTCCATTTTGGATCGATTCCATGTATTTTACATATTTCAGAGTGGTTAGGAGAGAGAATCAATGTTTAGTATCTAGCCTGGTTCACCAGGTTCTACCACTGTTCGGATCAATCATAGTCAAAATCTAAGTTTGATCCTGAATCAGAAGGAACTGCCTGACTGTGAGACCGACTGGTCGAACAGAGAAGAAAGTCGGCCATAGTGATCCGGGAGTCCTGTGTGGAAGGGCTCTCGCTCAATGGATCAAAGGTACGCCGGGGATAACAGGCTGGATCCGCACCATCCCAAAACCGAAATACAAACAGACCAAAAAAGATGAAAATAAATGCTCCACCACCAGCCTACCTATTGCGGCAAAATAGCTTGATGCCGGAATGATAAAAAGCTTAACACCTCTTATTTGACTTTTTCACTATTTTAAAATACGAAAAAGGTCCAAATCTAAAATTCAAAGGTCGTCTTATTCAAAACAAATTGAAGTAATCTGGTTGGGATTGAACAGCAATAGAGGAGGGTTGGGGTTGCTCGAGTCACCTTATCCAGGTGGGATGCCGCTCTTATCTTAAGGATAGGAAAGCTTTTATCTTATGGGTGAAACCAAGAAATATAGGCCTACTTGCCATCCACACCAGAATAGATAGAGTTTTCTGAAGAAACGTGCTAGTACTTATTTAGCTATTTCAAGAGTAGAAATGAACTTCCATGATAGTTTCTGAGTTGCATTAGAAGGTAGATGTTATTTAGGAAAAACATTATGAAGGTATGAAACAAATAAGAAGTTTATAAAGAAAGAAATAAAGTTAAGTTGGGAAACATACCATATTGTGTTGTTTAATATTTGTACTTGTCAAACAAGTCATAAATGACAACCCAATGAATAAATTAGATGGGGGAAGTGATCTATTAAGTAATTCTCCTTAGAATTTGTAAGATTGCATGTCTTGGAGAAAATTGTAGAATCCAACAGTTGGTTATTATTGTTTCCAGCATCACTGTTACTATCATCCTCGTCAAAAACTATATTGTTGCTAAAATAGATGATAGTGAGCCTTGGACCTAGAGCTACAATTTAAAATAATAGGTTTTCACCTGCGTCGATCCTGTTCTCTATAATGAATCTTGTCCACTCTAATCCCAGTTATGTCATTAAATTTCAACATTACATTGCATGGTATATTCTATGCAATGATATAGTAAATTAATAAACTATTATGGAAATAAAGAATAAGAAATGGATTCATATATATTATAACATAGTACATACATCCTAGTGAATGCTCGAATCGTCCTTTTATGAGATGTACAATTAATTTTGAGCTAGAGCCTATTGTTTAACCACAGTGACTGAAACAAACTTGGCATGGCGCCATATCTTCTACAAAAAAAATTAGTGTATGTTATGAAATATCTATCCATTTTATCCAATAGTTCAGTTAATAAACAAGTCAAGTGCTCTATTATACTCCATACATCCCGGTTTCAAGGACGCATATATCAAATATTTTGGCCCTTGTAACACCCTCGCCTGATAAGGCTGAGTTCAAATATATAGTGCCAATCCCTGGATCGGTTCACTGGCACACATAGTATAGATAAATACCAAAGAATTTAATAGTGCATCATAAATAACGAATTGATCCAAAATTTGCAATTATTATAATATTGCTTAGCTCAAGGCTAGATTAATATCAAGTAGCATACGGAAGCATACACAATTGATAGGCTCCATCTTCAATTGTACCACATGCGAACAAATGTTGAGTGGAGTATCACAACCTAGTCGATCACTCTGAATCGGAATATCCTGTAATATAAAACGTAGCAGCCCCGAAGGGTCAATACTTGGAATATATGGCAAGTAGAGCTATTAAAGGGGACCATAAACCTAGCATCTACATGCTTATTTGGCAAGTGGAGCTATGGCTAGCTTGCATTTTCAAATACCTTTGTCCTACTTTCATAAACAGTTTTAGATTTTCTTTGAAAAGATCCCAATTAAGTTAACCCATCAACATTAAAGCAATTAGGAAATTAGAATGAGCGAGAAACATGTCATGAACTCAATATCAAGCAACACAGATGTTCATAACCGGGGAAACGGCTAATCGATTAGATTATACACCCTACAGGGGTTAGTATACTTTACCCATGTGACTTGGCTATCCTAGCTCGTACCACCATTCTCATATTGGGTGATGATAGGGAGAAGTCCAAGAAGGAACCATTCAGGAAGTAGCTCCCCGAACCCGACACGCACTGTACCAACCTACCAAAATTCTACATCTCTGGCTACGTGGGTTTGAGTTGCCACAACCTACTTAGTCAAACCAACCGCCCATTTCATTATTGGCACATGGTTGTACATGTAAGCTACCAAATAAAGAAGCCAATCATTTTCTCTTGATACCTGGGTGCCTTTCCGCAATGATACCACCAAGTCAATCCCATCACACCCAGGAGATTCATTGATTAGTTGTTTTCAGTTTTCACAAACCAATACTTTAGAAACAACTTTCAAGTGATGTAACCCAACCCTCGTTCATGATAGCACGGCTAAGCACATCTACCAACGGTGGCTCAACTACAAGAGATCTCTACCACATAATAGGACATAGCATAGTGATAGTAGTTCCTATCATGCAACTACAAAATACACCACAATGCATTAAAAATAGTAGGACAATAATCATGAACAAATTAGCATCTACTTGCCTTGATAGTTGGTGAAGTCGTTCAAGCACTCGTTGCAATCACACACATTGCACTCCTTGCAATCTATCGATCAAACAATTGCATACCACATAAACAACCATACAATCATAAACAAATGCACAAATACATGCATGACCATTTAATAAGTCACAATGGTTCTATTTTAGTTCTCTGAACATTACTGGAGTATATGATGCATGCAGGAGACCAATTAATGCAATGGAGTACTTGTTATTAATAATTACTTGCCAATATAGAGGTTTTAATAGTTCTGTTGTAACGCCGGTTCTTATTGTCGAACTAAAATTGGATCTGGTGCGTTCTGGATAGAGGGCATTAATGCAACCAGTAGGAGTTGGATTCACCCTAATTGGAGTTGTAGATATTTTATTATGATTTAAATAGTGTTTACAAGATTTTAAATCATTTATATAGTTTCTATTGTCGAAAAATAGTGTTTACAAGATTTGATCCTTCCAGGAACATGTCCTTCCCGGAGGCGGTCCGTGCGGACCTTGATGTGTGTCCGACTTCCTGGGAACTAGTGCCTGAGCTGGTTTAGACGATGAATAGGTGTATGTCCCAGATTGGAACAAAGGAGCAGCGGGTGGGGTTCGACTTCACCGGGATCCAAAACTCATCAGGTGAGACAATCGGAACATTACCAGAGAAGAGGACACGCCAAATGGTTACGGTGTCACCGATTCCTGCGAAGAGATTGGACCTCGCCCGTTGTAGAGATTGAGGCGCCTCTTGCCCCATAGTGGGCACCAATTGTCGTGGTCTTGCCGACGATTACGCCATGGAGGGGTCCTCACAAAGCGTGTTTAGAGAGGTGGTGGAAGGCGGCGAGTTGGCGGAAATGAGGTAACATAGCTTACCTCGGTTCAGATCCCACGATGGTGGCGGAATTCTACTCCTACTATAAAGCACTATAATGGAAATACACCGAGTTACAGGGGTTAGTTCACTTTGCAAGGTGATATGAGTTGTGCCCTAAAGTCTCCCAGAGGTCCGGCTTATAAAGGTGCCAGAACCTAGGGTTACAGGGAAAAGTCCTAGCTGGATAGGTTATAGAGTCCTACACTCTAAGGCTCTGGGTTGGTTCATGACTGCACTATAGCCTTCCTTTATTTGGCATGGGCCTCCCTTCCGGATCCGTCTAAATGGGTCGACCAGCAGGCCATGGGCCTTGCTACCAACTATGGGCCACCCGGGTTAACCGAATTAGAGACATGCAATGGTGATACCCATTTAGCATATCCCCAACATGCTCCTAAACTACACCGGCGTACGTGCAAGACTACATAAGGAAGTGCATCTGGAGTTATATAGGTAGTGCTTCTATAAACAAACAAGCATATAGCTATAGTGCACTGTCGTCGCAGATTCCTTTCCGTTAGTACTCTACCACGCTATTTGCTCGTAAGGCAATGCACGCGGGTTAATAGGGCAGTGCTTCCGAAATGCACCTGTGTATGTGCAAGACTACAGTAGGCAGTGCATATGGAAATAAATAGTCAGTGCATCTAGAAACAAACTAACAGTGCATCTAGAGTGCACGGTCGTCGCAGATTCCTTTTTGCTAGTAGTCTACGACGCTAATTTCTTGCTATGGCCATGCAATCAGTTCAAAAGTGCAGTGCTCTTGAAGTACATTGGTGTACTTGCAAGATCACACCAGGCAGTGTGTCTGTGAACAGACAGGCAGTGCAATTAGAGTGCACCATCCTTGTATATTCCTTTTCACTCCTTTTGTAGGCAGTGCAATCTAGCTAGAACAAAACGCTTGATATATCACGAATCGTTGCAATTATATAGCAGTGCAATAAACTTTCATAGTCAATGCATTGAAGAACAATTGCTTTGTGTTGCTCATTTTTGTTTTTAGTAGCCTTATTACATACGAACATTCTTGATTTTGTTTTGAATGTAAATAAAATGACACAATCTCTATGTTTATTTTTTCTACAGAATCTTCCATCTTCTATTTCAACATAACTTCGTCCAATCTTCGTCACCTTCACGTGATATTTCAGTCACACTTTATAAGACACTCTTAACTAAAAAGTATTTTATGTAGTGCACCAAAGCATCACAGCAGCAACGAACTGTAGAACAAATTGTGATGTATTGGTAAGATAATGCACCCTATAGACACAGAGAATAGAAGACAAATGTATTAGTTTAAACATATGAGTTATGTTTTTGAGTGTTGAGTCATTTATTCCTACTAGAAAATTATGTTGAAGTGCTTCTTCTTTTCTTGCTCAGTGTCCAACGAAGAACCATTTTGCAACACACAGAAAATAATGCACCCTATGGTCTCTCCCACAACTTCCACCTGTATTCAAGGTCTGAGTTTGCAAGCATGGTGGTTTCTCTCTTGTGTACAGGATTTCTTATACAGTGTGACTGAAATAATATACTTATTTTGAGATTTTGTAGCAGTGTTAAGTGATTGAATCATACAACAAGTATAGTAGAGATGTGGACATCTAGAACATATGATCTTATGTATTGATTATATCGGTTCTTTGAAGTAAAATTATATATGAAGGAGTACCTTGTGTGTATTAAACGGCTTGGGCATGGAAGATGCCGTTGACGATTTTGATTTGCTGTAGGATTTGTACTACCCTGTTTGTATGTATTTCTCAGATTGGAATCACTACAAGATGAACAAGTTGATGTGTAGCTGATATTTCTTGCACCTATTGAAAGTACAAAGGAAGTCGCCTAGAGGGGGGTGAATAGGCTTTTAAAATTATTACGGCTTAGGCTTAAGTAAATGCGAAATAAAACTAAAATTTAATTTATTGAGCACAAAACCTAGCCACTAAGTTCACCTAGGTGCACCGACAACCTATGCTAAGCAATACAAGCAACAAGGTGATAGCAAGGTATAAATACTTCAAGCACGATGGCTATCACAATGTAAAGTGCATAAGTAAAGGTCTCGGATGAGAGATAACCGATGGACGCGGAGATGAAGATTTGTTTCCCGAAGTTCACTTCCAAAGAAGCTATGTCTCCGTTGGAGAGGTGCGATGGTGCAATGCTCTCCGAACGCCACAAGTGGTCACCTCGAGGTGTGGTGGCTCTATGCTCACCCAACGCCACACAAGGCCTCACCCCGGATATGAAAGCACGCAACTCACCGACGCCACAAAAGGCTCACCCTATTCTCCCGAGTGCGCCACTCGCTCCACTATGGGACGCTTGACGGCGGTCACCGAACCCGTACAAGATTGGGGCTAACTCCACAACTCAATTGGAGGCTCCCAACAACAAATCCACAATAGGCTACAATGCCACAAAAGGCCAACAACGCCACAAAAGGCTACAAGACCACAAAAGGTCAACAAGACCACAAAAGGTCAACAACCCAACCACACAACCGTCTAGGGTTCCAAGGAACCCAAGAGAAACAAGCTCACAAGCTTGAACTCGCCGAATCTCCGAGGAGAACTCAAACCTATGCACCAAATGCAAGGGCAAGTCCTTCTCTCCCAAATTCCAACAAAGCTACAAAAGCTATTGGGGGAATAAGGGAGGAAGAACACAAGAGGAGAATACAAAACTCTCCAAGATCTAGATCCCAATGATTCCTTTACAAAGAAGGGATTTGGCTTGGGGGATTGTGGATCTAGATCTCCTCTCTCAAATCCCTCAAAAAGATGCAAGAATCATAGGAAGGGAAAGGGAGAGGGAAAGCTTCTTCAAGGTTAAGAATGGAGGAGAGAGAGAAAGCCAAGAACCAAGAAGAAAAGCCCGTACCCCCAAAGGGGAAGAGGAGCCCCTTTTAAAGGGATCCCAGATCTGCCCGTTATGGGAAATCGCGACTCCTGGCCAGAACTTCCGGTGGGAGGCCGGAAGTTCCGGTGGCACACAGCCAACGGTCAAAAACTGCTGAGCGAGAAACTGAAAAAATGAGTCCTGGTCGAAACTTTCGCCGGTTCACCGGAACTTCCGGTGGGAGCGAAACTTCCGGTGGAAGTTCCGACAGAAGTTCCGCCAAATAGACAAAACCAACACAGAAGGTTACTGAATCGTGAGCGGAACAAGAGCCGGAAAATCAACCGGAACTTTCGGCGGCAACTAGGCCTAAGCGGAACTTCCGGTCCCTGGCCGGAACTTCTGGTGGGAGCGGAACTTCCGGTGGAAATTCCGACTGAAGTTCCATCAAATAGCACATCCAAAACAGAAGATTACTGAATGTGAGCGGAAGAAGACCCAGAACTTCCACCAGAACTTTCGGCGGCAAAGATGCCCTAGCGGAACTTCCGGTCAGGGAATTCCAAAAACCAGAAAACCAGAAACGCAGTAACTTTTGCATCCGAACTCCAAACGGGATGAAACCAATTTTGTTGGAAAGATAACGACAAATAGAATCAAAATATTGGGTATCACCCTGGGAGAAAATACCATGAACATATATGTGAAGTATCCCCCAAGGTGTGGACCCGGAAAACTCGCAAGATCAAAAACCGCAATAATATATGCAAGTGAAATCCTTAGATGATGAACTAGAGCTTGTTAAGATGATGACCACAAGCTCTAGATCCTCTCATGGACAAGAACCAAATAACAACCAAGAAAGATGATGCTATGAATGCAAAGGTTTGATCTTTCTCCGAACGATGCAAATGAGACACCCGCTTGAGAGCCCCTCTTGATAGTACGACTATCTATCCTAAACCCGGTCTCCCAACTAACAATACGAGACCAGCAAACGAAAGGCCCTATCAAGAACATACCTTTGCCTTGAGCATCCCACTTGAACTTGATGTAGACCGTCTTGTTCTTCTATAGTGGGAACACCTTTCTTGGATGCTCTTGCTTGATGAAGATGAAGACTTGCAAATTGCTCCCCCATACTCCATGGGGAAACCTCTTCTTTGAACTTGTCTTCATCATTCCATGAGCACGAGGATGGCAAGCTTCAAGCATGAGATCTTCTAGAGATGGCGCATCTTGAGCTCGCCCTTCTTCATCCCTACTTGAGGTTAATCCATCTTGATGCAACTCTTTGCACATGTCTTGATCAACCTTAAAGCTCCTTCTTTCTTCATGATTCCAATGGGCACAAAGCCCTTGGACATTTCTTCATCTACCAACCTTGAGACCAACACATGGCCCAAGCGATGCCAATGGACAAACCTACATGTGAAACTCAATTTACACATTAGTCCATAGAGATTGTCATTAATTACCAAAACCACACATGGGGGCATACATGCCCTTTCACCTATGATTTCATCTACTATAATGCCTTTCTTCCTTCCCCCACGGAGCATACTAAAAAATGGAAGGTGGCGACTTATGAGCTGTGTGAGACTTGGTGTGGTCGTTGTTGTTCCTTATATATAATTCCTTGATTGTTCTAGGGTTTCCATCTGGTGGGCCTTATTGGGCTAAACTATCAGTCTACATACTACGCTGCTTGGAAATCGTGGTTTATATATGTACTTCTTGAAAGAATATTTTTTTCATTGTAGGGTTATATACAAATACAGATTATCATTATTGGATCTTGTAGTGTATTTTCTGTGTATCTTTAAATGTGTTTATATGGAATATGAATTTTTTAAACTTAGTTTAACTTCTTCACAAAGCACTAACATGTACACTAATTAAGAATGGTAGGAGTGAAACGTCTATTGTTTATGTACCTAACTTTTGATTCCACATAAAATGTATAACATGTAGTACCTAGTTAAAGCACCACGAATAGTATTAATAGATAATAGCAGGCCAAAAACAAATTGGTTCACTATATGTTCTTACCAGACATAAAAATTAATTAAGTTATCACTTGGAGTATTACTCCGACGAATATGCTAAATGCTAGATATTATGAATAATGACGTTCATGACAAATATCATCATTTGAAGGTTAAGTTGAAAAGTGTTTTTCCCTGTAAGCACTATTTCTTGTCCAACACGCATATTTGTAGTTCCAAGCAAGTTTTTCCATCCCTCCTTGCTGAAGGTGACGCGACCATCTTTTGACGTCTTGTATCCAATGGTATTGACACCATCACTTGCCCCTAAGAATACTCCAACAATCTTCTTCTTTCTTCGGGGCCTTTTGTACAACCACTTGGTCATTGGCATTCGACTAGGATATCTGTCTGCTTCTTATTAAGCTGTCCAAAATAATAATGTGGTAGCAGAGAGCACGCATGCAGAAGAGCATGTCGGGATCTCCATTTTGGATCGATTCCATGTATTTTACATATTTTAGAGTGGTTAGGATAGAGAATCAATGTTTAGTATCTAGCCCGGTTCACCAGGTTCTACCACTGTTCGGATCAATCATAGTCAAAATCTAAGTTTGATCCTGAATCAGAAGGAACTGCCTGACTGTGAGACCGACTGGTCGAACAGAGAAGAAAGTCGGCCATAGTGATCCGGGAGTCCTGTGTGGAAGGGCTCTCGCTCAATGGATCAAAGGTACACCGGGGATAACAGGCTAGATTCGCACCATCCCAAAACCGAAATACAAACAGACCAAAAAAGATGAAAATAAATGCTCCACCACCAGCCTACCTATTGCGGCAAAATAGCTTGATGCCAGAATGATAAAAAGCTTAACACCTCTTATTTGACTTTTTCACTATTTTAAAATACGAAAAAGATCCAAATCTAAAATGCAAAGGTCGTCTTATTCAAAACAAATTGAAGTAATCTGGTTGGGATTGAATAGCAATAGAGGAGGGTTGGGGTTGCTCGAGTCACCTTATCCAGGTGGGATGCCGCTCTTATCTTAAGGATAGGAAAGCTTTTATCTTATGGGTGAAACCAAGAAATATAGGCCTACTTGCCATCCACACCAGAATAGATAGAGTTTTCTGAAGAAACCTGCTAGTACTTATTTAGCTATTTCAAGAGTAGAAATGAACTTCCATGATAGTTTCTGAGTTCCATTAGAAGGTAGATGTTATTTAGGAAAAACATTATGAAGGTATGAAACAAATAAGAAGTTTATAAAGAAAGAAATAAAGTTAAGTTGGGAAACATACCATATTGTGTTGTTCAATATTTGTACTTGTCAAACAAGTCATAAATGACAACCCAACGAATAAATTAGATGGGGGAAGTGATCGATTAAGTAATTCTCCTCAGAATTTGTAAGATTGCATGTCTTGGAGAAAATTGTAGAATCCAACAGTTGGTTATTATTGTTTCCAGCATCACTGTTACTATCATCCTCGTCAAAAACTATATTGTTGCTGAAATAGATGATAGTGAGCCTTGGACCTAGAGCTACAATTTAAAATAATAGGTTTTCACCTGCGTCGATCCTGTTCTCAATAATGAATCTTGTCCATCCTGGACCTGCAATGCGATTAATTGTATGCTCTTTGTGGACTTCAACATAATTTTTTCCCAAGAGATTGGAATTCCACTCTAGATCCAGTTATGTCATTAAATTTCAACATTACATTGCATGGTATATTCTATGCAATGATATAGTAAATTAATAAACTATTATGGAAATAAAGAATAAGAAATGGATTCATATATATTATAACATAGTACATACATCCTAGTGAATGCTCGAATCGTCCTTTTATGAGATGTACAATTAATTTTGAGCTAGAGCCTATTGTTTAACCACAGTGACTAAAACAAACTTGGCATGGCGCCATATCTTCTACAAAAAAATAAGTGTATGTTATGAAATATCTATCCATTTTATCCAATAGTTCAGTTAATAAACAAGTCAAGTGCTCTATTATACTCCATACATCCCAGTTTCAAGGACGCATATATCAAATATTTTGGCCCTTGTAACACCCTCGCCTGATAAGGCTGAGTTCATGTGTATAGTGCCAATCCCTGGATCGGTTCACTGGCACACATAGTATAGATAAATACCAAAGAATTTAATAGTGCATCATAAATAATGAATTGATCCAAAATTTGCAATTATTAAAATATTGCTTAGCTCAAGGCTAGATTAATATCAAGTAGCATACGGAAGCATACACAATTGATAGGCTCCATCTTCAATTGTGCCACATGCGAACAAATGTTGAGTGGAGTATCACAACCTAGTCGATCACTCTGAATCGGAATATCCTGCAATATAAAACGTAGCAGCCCCGAAGGGTCAATACTTGGAATGTATGGCAAGTAGAGCTATTAAAGGAGACCATAAACCTAGCATCTACATGCTTATTTGGCAAGTGGAGCTATGGCTAGCTTGCATTTTCAAATACCTTTGTCCTACTTTCATAAACAGTTTTAGATTTTCTTTGAAAAGATCCCAATTAAGTTAACCCATCAACATTAAAGCAATTAGGAAATTAGAATGAGCGAGAAACATGTCATGAACTCAATATCAAGCAACACAGATGTTCATAACCGGGGAAACGGCTAATCGATTAGATTATACACCCTGCAGGGGTTAGTATACTTTACCCATGTGACTTGGCTATCCCAGCTCGTACCACCACTCTCATATTGGGTGATGATAGGGAGAAGTCCAAGAAGGAACCGTTCAGGTAGTAGCTCCCCAAACCCGACACGCATCGTACCAACCTACCAAAATTCTACATCTCTGGCTACGTGGGTTTGAGTTGCCACAACCTACTGAGTCAAACCAACCGCCAATTTCATTATTGGCACATGGTTGTACACGTAAGCTACCAAATAAAGAAGCCAATCATTTTCTCTTGATACCTGGGTGCCTTTCCGCAATGATACCACCAAGTCAATCCCATCACACCCAGGAGATTCATTGATTAGTTGTTTTCAGTTTTCACAAACCAATACTTTAGAAACAACTTTCAAGTGATGTAACCCAGCCCTCGTTCATCATAGCACGACTAAGCACATCTACCAACGGTGGCTCAACTACAAGAGATCCCTACCACATAATAGGACATAGCATAGTGATAGTAGTTCCTATCATGCAACTACAAAATACACCACAATGCATTAAAAATAGTAGGACAATAATCATGAACAAATTAGCATCTACTTGCCTTGATAGTTGGTGAAGTCGTTCAAGCACTCGTTGCAATCACACACGTTGCACTCCTTGCAATCTATCGATCAAACAATTGCATACCACATAAACAACCATACAATCATAAACAAATGCACAAATACATGCATGACCATTTAATAAGTCATAATGGTTGTATTTTAGTTCTCTGAACATTACTGGAGTATATGATGCATGCAGGAGACCAATTAATGCAATGGAGTACTTGTTATTAATAATTACTTGCCAATATAGAGGTTTTAATAGTTCTGTTGTAACGTCGGTTCTTATTGTCGAACTAAAATTGGATCTGGTGCGTTCTGGATAGAGGGCATTAATGCAAACCAGTAGGAGTTGGATTCACCCTAATTGGAGTTGTAGATATTTTATTATGATTTAAATAGTGTTTACAAGATTTTAAATCATTTATATAGTTTCTATGGTCGAAAAATCAAGCTAAAATCGGATCTAAAATGTGCACGGAATTGTGATTCCAGGGACATATTATTTGCAATTTTCTGAACATTATTTATTTTATTATGAATTTATTACTCCAAAAATGGTATTAATTTGTTTAAATATCTATAGAATGACCTTACAGTATTTATCTGAACCAATTGCATATTGATGATCTACTTGGAACTAGCTTTCCATCGGTATATTATTTATATTTTTGTGATCTATTAATAATTTACTATAGATTTAATGATTTATAAAGACATTTAAACTAATTAAATCATTACGCTAAATATGTATGGTAAAGATTATATCTAATCTGACAATATTAATCTACATTCGAATAGCTTTATTTTTACATATTGTTCATATTTTTTGGAGTTAAAGATAATTTCCTATGAATTTATTAACCTAAAAGACCATTAAAACTAATTAAATTACTTCAGTAAACTCATATTGTACTGGTTGTATCTAATCTGATAAGATGATTCTATATAAAATTATCTTCAGTTTGATATATTATATGCAATTTTTGGATGTAGTATGAATATCTAATGAATTTTACAATTAGATCTATAATATGCAATTTTAAATTCGAACGGAATATTCCAAAGAATATTCCGCTGACTGGACAGGTTGACTTTGCATGCTGACTGAGACTAGATGCTAACCTAAAGACGACGTGGCGTTGATGAGGCAGCTGACCGGGACAACGACGTGGCACGTACCAGTTTGATTGGATCTCGACCGTCGGGTTGGGATCCGATGGGTAAGAGAGAAGATTGGCTCGATTTTAGCTCATAGTAGATAAAAAATAGATTTGCGTTAGAGAGACAAATCCGTAGATCAAATCGAAAAACTTTCAACATAAAAGTTGTAGGGATTCATTATAGCAACCTTTTCACCAAAGGAATTTGGATTTGAAAAAACGAGCGCGAGTACATCTTGGATTTACACCGTCATATCTGAAATATTCTGGTGCGAAATTCTCTGACTGTGGTGGATGAAAATAGGTGTGGTTTGTCCGGATTGAAAGATTTCAATGAGATCTACAACTTTCATGTTTTGGCTGAAGGCAAACGATGAAGTCTAGATGAGTGAATAAACGAAATAAGATTCAGGCATGTGTAGATTCGGGATTTCAAGAAGGAAAACTCATACAACTATGTCTCCATGGGTTTATATGGAGGTTTAGGGTGGTGGAGAGATAGGTCTTGGAGTATAGAATAAGTAGAAACAAACGGAAGTCGATTCGGTGTTGTAGATTAAAAGATATAAGTGTTTGAATAGAGATAGGTCTAGAAAATCAATTTTGCACGCCTTTTAAAGCAGAGGCTGCCTGGCTTTTCTGGTCGGTTCGTCCGGGTGGGCCGCCTGCCAGCTTGGCCAGCCCATTTAATTTTTTTATTTTTTCTTTTTTCTATTTTGGTATTTCCTCTATATCTTTTGCATATGAACTCCAAATGATATGATTCTTGTTTCTAAATTTTTTTAAATTCGATTAGATCATTGTAGGATCATATTTGTAATATCTTTACTATTTTGCAAGTAGTGGATTTATAAATCCTTGTATATTTCCTTTTATTTATATTTATAATGTTTGTATTTATTCCATAACTTTTTCATAATAGCTCCAAATGAGCACAATTTTGTTTCTAAAATTTTGTAATATTCATTGGATCTTTTTAGGCTATAATTTAGCAATAATCGCTGCTTTAGCAATAGTGGTTTTTTATAAAGCCAATTTAATTCCCTTTAGGAACAAAGTGGTATATACTATTTAGGGTTTTAGTCCTTTATTTCTATTTAGGGACTTTTTTTCTTGATGCAAATATGCAATGCAATGCTCGTGAATGTCATGCAAATGCAAAAAAAATTATAGTCCCAATTTCCAAAATCTTAGGATGTGACAGACTAACCCCCTTAAGATGAATCTCGACCTCGAGATTCGGAATGGCTAGCAAGGTGTGGGTGGTGTTTTCGAGGCTAACCCCCTTAAGAAAAATAAACTTGCATCTCCAAGGCTAGTTGATAAACTATATCTTGTTCTTCCTCCCTCTAGGATTGTGAGTGTAGTATTAAGTTGTGCACCAACTATCCGAGCTTCTTATTTAACCATCCAGTCTATGCCTACTATTACTACTATGTCATGTGAATCCAATATAATCTAGCTAGTGGGAAATTTTTATGTGCTCCAATCTCTATGGCCTAATGGTGTCATTTGTTATGGGTAGCATAGATGAGTTATATATATAAAGACTAGAGAAGTAGTACTACCCATAACTATATGAAACAAGCATTTGACACACAAGCAAACAATCATCACAAACAACACTCAAGACAAAATAGTTTTTTTATGTTCCAGAAGTTTTGTTTTAGTGGCATAACATCCACAAAATAGTTTTCCATTGACTAATATTCATTTGGGGGGAACCTACAATCATAAAAACAATGGACAGAATCTGTCCTGAAACTATAGGAGTGTTCACGAATTTTTCGGGGCACCTTAAACTCATTAAGGATTTTAGCCATTTTTTTTACATATAGTACAGGAAGTTTTGAACGAAATCCTATTTTTTCAGATTTTTCCCAGTTACCTTAAAAACATGAAAAATCATACAGTACAGCAGGTTCAGCAGAAAACTGCAGTGAAAATATCATGCATTTCTAATAATAACCTTTATTAATATAATAGGAAATCTCTCAAAAATATTCTGGGACTTTAAGGTATCTAATAGCACAACCTAAACATAATAAAACAACTACCACACAAGTTCTTGCAATGATCGATTGCTATATCTAAACGAAATGATATCATAACTATGTAGTGGACATCATCTAACTATTCTAAATCTTGCACTTTCTTGTACAAGTGGTCATCAACAAGTTTGAACAAGATGAGATTAGAAAAGATAGATGAAGGATTACAAGAATCTAGTAAGTACAAAATTATGAGTTCATTGCTAGAGAGAGCCTTCCTTCTATATTTTAAAAGAGAAGAGTATGAGAATGGAATTGATAAGAAAATACTAGAAAAAAGTGTAAGAAGAGAATAGATAGAATCAAATAGGTTTTATAATTTTATATGGCTTTCCTATTCCATTGCTAAGTCACGATCCTATAGTCAAGGCACTACTCTGATATCATCCTGTAACACTCTCGCGTGATAAGGCTGAGTTCATCTGTATAGTGCCAATCTCTGAATCGGTTCACAGATAAATACCAAAAAAATTAACAGTGCATCATAAATAACAAATTGATCCAGAATTTGCAATTATTACAATATTGCTTAGCTGAAGTCTAGCTCAATATCAAGTAGCATACGTAAGCATACACAATTGATAGGCTCCATCTTCAATTGTGCCACAGGCGAACAACTGTTGAGTGGAGTATCGCAACCTAGTCAATGACTCTGAATCGGAACATCCTGCAATATAATATGTAGCAGTTCAGAAGGGTCAATACTTGGAATGTATGGCAAATAGAGCTATGAAAGGAGAGCATAAACCTAGCATCTACATGCTTATTTGGCAAGTGGAGCTATGGCTAGCTTGCATTTTCAAATACCTTTGTCCTACTTTCATAAACAGTTTTAGATTTTCTTTCAAAAGATCCCAATTAATTTAACCCATCAACATTAAAGCAATTAAGAAATTAGAATGACCAAGAAACATGTCATGAACTCAATATCAAGCAACTCAGATGTCCATAACCGGGGACACGGCTAATCGATTAGATTATACACCCTGCACGGGTTAGTATACTTTACCCATGTGACTTGGCCAGCCCAGCTCGTACCACCACTCCCATATTGGGTGATGATAGGGAGAAGTCCAAGAAGGAACCGTTCGGGAAGTAGCTCCCCAAACCCGACATGCACCGTACCAACCTACCAAAATTCTACATCTCTGGCTACGTGGGTTCGAGTTGTCACAACCTACTGAGTCCAGCCTACCGCCCATTTGATTATTGGCACATGGTTGTATATGTAAGCTAACAAATAAATAAGCCAATCATTTTCTCTCGATACCTGGGTGCCTTTCCACAATGATACCACCAAGTCAATCCCATCACACCCAGGAGATTCATTGATTAAGTTGTTTTCAGTTTTCACAAACCAATACTTTAGAAACAACTTTCAAGTAATGTAACCCATCCCTTGTTCATCATAGCACGGCTAAGCACATCTACCAACGGTGGCTCAACTACAAGAGATCCCTACCACATAATAGGACATAGCATAGCGATAGTAGTTCCTATCATGCAACTACAAAAAACACCACAATGCATTAAAAATAGTAGGACAATAATCATGAACAAATTAGCATCTACTTTCCTTGATAGTTGGTGAAGTCGTTCAAGAACTCGATGCAATCACACATGTTGCACTCCTTGCAATCTATCGATCAATTGCATACCACATAAACAACCATACAATCATAAACAAATGCACAAATACATGCATGACCATTTAATAAGTCACAATGGTTGTATTTTAGTTCTCTGAACATTACTGGAGTATATGATGCATGCAGGAGACCAATTAATGCAATGGAGTACTTGTTATTAATAATTACTTTCCAATATAGAGGTTTTAATAGTTCTGTTGTAACGTCGGTTCTTATTGTCGAACTAAAATTGGATCTGGTGCGTTCTGGATAGAGGGCATTAATGCAAACCAGTAGGAGTTGGATTCACCCTAATATGATTTAAATAGTGTTTACAAGATTTTAAATCATTTATATAGTTTCTATTGTCAAAAAATCAAGCTAAAATCAGATCTAAAATCTGCACGGAATTGTGATTCCAGGGACATATTATTTGCAATTTAATGAATATTATTTATTTTATTATGAATTTATTACTCCAAAAATGGTATTAATTTGTTTAAATATCTACAGAAGTACCTTACACTATTTATCTGAACCAATTAAATATTGATGATCTACTTGGAACTAGCTTTCCATCGGTATATTATTTATATTTTTGTGATCTATAAATAATTTACTATAGATTTAATGATTTATAAATCCATTAAAACTAATTATATTATTATGGTAAATATGTACGGTAAAGATTATAGCTAATCTGACAACATTAATCTACATTAGAGTAGCTTTCTTTTGACATATTGTTCATATATTTTGGAGTTACAGATAATTTCCTATGAATTTATTAACGTAAAAGACCATTAAAACTAATTAAATTACTACAGTAAACTCATAGTGTAAAGGTTGTATCTAATTTTAATAGATGATTCTACATAAAATCATCTTCAATTTGATATATTATATGCAATTTTTGGACGTAGTATGAATTTCTAATAAATTTTACAAGTTAGATCTATAATGTACAATTTTAAATTCGAACGGAATATTTCAGAATTTATTCCGCTGACTCAACATGTTAACTTTGCATGCCGACTGGGACTAGACGCTGACCTGACGACGACATGGCGTTGATAAGGCAGCTGACCGGGACAATGATGTAGTACGTACCTGTTTGATTGGATCTCGACCGTCGAGTTGGGATCCGATGGCTAGGAGAGGAGATTGACTCGATTTTAGCTCATAATAGATAAGAAAGAGATTTGTCATAGATAAAATCGAAAAACTTTCAACATGAAAGTTGTAGGGATTCATTAGAGCTACCTTTTCACCAAAGGAATTTGGATTTGAAGAAACGAGCGTGAGTACATCTTGGATTTACACCGTCATATCTAAAATATCGTGGTGCGAAATTCTCCATCTATGGTGGATGAGAAGAGGTGAGGTTTGTCGGGATTGAAAAATATCAACAAGATCTACAACTTTCGAATTTTGGCCGAAGGCAAACTAAAAAGTTTAGATGGGTGAATAAACGAAGTAAGATTCGAACATGTGTAGATTCGGGATTTTGAGAAGGAAAACTCATACAGCTGTGGCTCCACGGGTTTATATGGAGGTTTAGGATGGTTGAGAGATAGGTCTTAGAATAGAGAACAAGTAGGAATAAACGGAAGTCGATTCGAAGTTGCAGATTAAAAGATATAAGTATTTGAATAGAGATAGGTCTAGAAAATCAATTTTGCATGCCTTTTAAAGCGCAGGTGGGATCGATGACTGCCTGGCTGTTCCGGTCGGTCCGTCCGGGTAGGCAGCCTGCTGGCTTGGCCGGCCCATTTAATTTTTTTTCGTTTTTCTATTTTGGTATTTCCTCTATATCTTTTGCATATGAACTCCAAATGATATGATTCTTGTTTCTAAAATTTTCTAAATTCGAGTAGATCATTGTAGGATCATATTTGTAATATCTTTGCTATTTTGTAAGTAGTATAATTATAAATCCTTGTATATTTCATTTTATTTATATTTTTATTTGTTTGTATTTATCCCATAACTTTTTCATAATAGCTCCAAATGAGCTCAATTTTGTTTCTAAAATTTTGTAATATTCATTGGATCTTTTTAGGCTATAATTTAGCAATAATCGCTGCTTTAGCAACAATGGGTTTTTATAAAGCCAATTTAATTCCCTTTAGAAACAAAGTGGTATATACTATTTAGGGTTTTAGTACTTTATTTCTATTTAGGGATTTCTTTTCTTGATGAAAATATGAAATGCAAATGCAAAAAAAATTCTAGTCCCAATTTCCAAAATCTTGGGATGTGACAGCCCTAGTCTTTTTCTTATTTTTTTATAGTTTTGCACTTTATATTATTCTGATTGTCTCTTCGTATGAGACCAAATGTTTATGTTCCTAGGAGATGGGATAGTGTTTGGATTGCATGATTTTCAATTTCTGTCGTTTATCCTTTAAACTGGACGAATAAAGTAAGATGAATCTAAGAATTATATGTAAAACTAAAAACAAAATTAAAAATCAACTACACGTGATATTTGTCAAATCATCTTCACATAGTAAATGTAAAATTAAACAATAGAAGAATACTACCATACCATCAATTAAACTAAAATAACTTTAGATTTTATTCAAGTCCATATAGATATATCGTGTTCTACCTTTAATCCAAACTAATGGAATCAGATTTGTCTAGATCTAGATAGACTAAATCTGAGTCCATTGATTTGGATTTGAGGGAATATAAGAACCATATAATTTATGCTAAACAATTTATAAACATACATTTTGTAAAAAAGTAAACGATGTTGGTTGCTTACCGAAGGAGGGGGTGTTGGAGATATGCCCAAGAGGCAATAACGAAGTGGTTATTATATATCTTTATGTTTATGATAAATATTTACATCCCATGCTATAACTGTATTAACCAGAAACATTACTACTTGTATGTTTTGTAAACATAAAAGAGTCCCTAGTAAGCCTCTTGTTGAAACTAGCTTGTTGAATAAAAGATGATCATGGTTTCTTGATCATGGACATTGGATATTATTAAAACCAAGATCATATCATTAGGAGAATGATGTGATGGACATACACCCATAGTAAGCATAACATAAGATCAAGTCATTAAGTTTGTTTTGATACAAGATTTCAGATACATAGTAACCTAATCCTTCGACCATGAGATCATATTAATCACCATCGCCAGACGAGTGCTTTGATGACATCAAACGCCACTTCCCTAACTGGGTGGTTATAAAGGTGGCATTGTGTATTCTGAAAGTATGTGTTGAAGTGCATGGATCAAGAGTGGGATTTGTCCATCGTAATGATAGATAGATATACTCTGAGCACTCTTGGTGGAGTTTCATCCAATTGTCTTGCAAGCATGTGACTAGGTCACAAGGGATGTCATATCACGAAACGAGTAAAGAGTACTTATCGGTAACGAGGTTGAACTAGGTATGAAGATACCGACAATCGAACCTCGGATAAGTAAAGTATCAAGCGACAAAGGGAATCGGTATCGTATGTGAATGGTTCATTCAATCACGAATTCATCATTGAATATGTGGGACCCATTATGGATCTCCAGATCCCGCTATTGTTTATTGACCGGAGAGGTGTCTCGAACATGTATGCATAGTTCGCGAACCGTAGGGTGACACACGTAAGGTTCGATGTTGTTTAAGTAGATATGAAATATGAGTTGGAGACCAAATTTTGTTCGAAGTCTTGGATTGGATCCAGGACATCACGAGGAGATCCGAAATGGTCCGTAGAATAAGATTCATATAAGGAAAGTCATTTTTCGGGGTTCGGAAAGGTTTCTGTGTTTTGACCGGAAGCTACTAGAATGTTCTAGAGGGACCACTAGTGGGTCCACCACCCCGGGAGGGGGCCACTTGGGCTGAGACATGCCAGGGGGAGCACTAGGGCCTACCGCACTGTAGCACCCGGTAAAACCACTACCAGAAAATCGCTCGTTGTTTTTGCATCATCATGGCCGGATGCTCATGTCATCATGCCACATTGCATGACTTCATTCATATTTGTTTTGCATAAAACTATTTTTCTAAAGGCTCTAGATTGTTTTCTAAATTAATAACTTCTCTCTTTATTCAAATCAAAGCTCCGGTGTGTCATAATATCTCTATTCGTCTAAACTATTTACAAAAGACTTTTTAAAATAAAACAAATAAATAAAACATACTTATCAAACCTGGGGGAGGCAGCCGGCCAGGTGAAAAGCCGCGACCAGCCAGCCTACTACTCCAGGCCTAACTAACCAATCTAGACCCTAACCATTATCCACACGTCCAAATCCTAGATCCCTACCACACCAACCAACCACTCCCCGCCGCCACCCACATTCCCGTAGCCCCACCGCCTGGCCCTACCACCTACCTGTCCCGCACTCGCCACACAGTGCGTGGCCACACGATGCCCGCTCGCACCCCGCACACGCCCTCCCATTCTAAACCGCATCTCCTTGGTTCCATCACCCATCCTGGACCCACCACGCGCGATGCCCGCTCCTCACCTCCCCATCGTGTCACGACATGGCCCCTACATGATCCCTCCTCCCTTCCCCTGCTTCCTCCCCAGGCGCCAACCGCCGCCGCATTCCACTCCTCGTGCCTCCGTGCATCGACCGCTCTTCCTTTGGCACGCCGCCACCGGACGCTCCTCCCGGCGCGACCCTAAGCCGCTCCCCTCGCTGCCGTTCGCTGGCCTGCATCATCGACGTCCCTATCGAGCTCGTCCGTCGGAGCCCGGCCCGCCTCGATCACTGGCCGCAGCAAGCCCCGTCGTCGTGCCGCTTCTCCTCCCAGTGCGCTTCAACGCGCCTGACTCGCTCGTCCCCGGCTGGCACTCCCACCGTCATCCGCACGTCTCCTGTCTCGCGTCCTCGACCGCCTCCCTTTGCCCTCTGCAGCGTCTGGCGCCGCCATAGCGCCACCCCAGTGCCCGGCCCCAAGCTTCCTGCACCATCCTCGACATCTCGGAGCCACGTTGCTCGTGACCCTGCATGCTCGTCCGTCCCCTGCCTTTGCGTATGGGTTCCACGCGGCCATGTCGCTTCTCTGTTGTTCTGTCACCACCGTTTGTCCTCTTCGATGTGATGATCTACTAGTATTGTTGTTTAGTGCTTGTATGTAAGAATAGTTGGCCTATGAAGAGAATTCGGTGCCTCAAAGTATGCCGATGCTCTTGGATTCCGCGACCAACAAGCAAGTTTGGCCTAGAGGACCACATCAAGTCCGGCCGCCCTCGCTCGAGGTGGAATTCCAATACCTTCGTCATGGAATACCGACCGGAACATTGTCAATCCATTATCGTCGACATGGGTCCGATAGCCGAGCCCCCAAAGACCCCGATCTCGAGGAATCGAACCCCCACACCAAAAATTGAAGTCGAAACCACCAAAATCTTCGTCCTGGACACCAAGATCTACTTCGTGGATTAGATGGATCAAGGATCTCCTTCATGGGCCTGACATATCGGTGCCGCACCTAAAGACCGAACCCCGATCCTGGAGTTTGACCGATCCCTCAAACCCCTCCGACTCCCGCAAGATCATCGATCTGACATGTGTGAACATTTTTGAGCCTCTATTTTTATAAATGCTGTATATATACACGTGCATATAAATTGTTTATACTTGCATACATATTTTGTTGTTTAGAGGCTTTTAGCCGATTCACATAATAATTAAATATGGAGACCATATACGGGTTTTTCTAGTCTTATATTGGCCTCATTTAAATTTGTGTAGTGAACCGATGATATAATTTTGTCTTGTTATGCCAACATTTAAAATGCGGTATCTAAACAACATAAACCTCTTAGTTAATTGTCGGGACCCCAGTTTCGCCTAATATTGCGTAATTGCATCGCATCTTTGACATGTCATGCATCATACATGCATCATGCTCGATCTTCTGCCGTAATATTAAATAGTGCATCCAATGTTTTTATAGTACTTTGCTTATTCACAGATTAGGCCGATCAGTTGATGTGAGTGTTGACCCGATCTTCGGATGATCCTTTGACAGTGTTTTCTAGGAGAGCATTCTTTCACTTTCTACCTATTTTGTATTTATAATCTTTACTTCCTCTCGTTGATCTATTTCTATCTATGTTGCGATGCTATAGGTTTCATACCCCTTTGTGTTTCCCTGCAGCCCCTATATTGCCATGGACACATCCCATTACCTGTTGTTTCGTAGATAGTAGACCTTACGAGTCGTAGTTTCTTATGCAGGTGTTTCTTTGCATCTCCGGTGTTCCATAGTTATTGGAGAAATGCCTCATGCTTTATGTTGGAGATGATCATGACTTAAATTACAACTGATATTAAAATGTCGAGAATAGTAATAACTAATGCAGATGCACTGGTGGACAATAGATGTTATTTGGTTTTAACAGTCCACTTTTGTTCCATAGGACCCCGAGTACTTGATACCTATTTCTTGACTATCACACTATCTGTATGTGGGACCATGAATCCCCTTAGCCAGAGCTTGAGTCATAACTTATTTCTTGGGGCCACAAACTAGTTTTGGGCTTTATTACTATACAGCTGTCGCCCCACACCCTGGGTGCATTGCGGAGCTGGGAAACTTCGTAGCGGGTAGCTTAGTGGGGTTGCCCCTTTAAATATTTTATGAATCTTGTGATTGCTTTATCGTGATGCCTCGTTGAGTTTTCATTTGGTTTTACTAAGGTTGATCATGCTTGTGTTGCTATTTGTGCACCCCTGTAGGGTAAATCTTTCTAAAAGCCATGTCCAGGGTTATGGACGACTTGAAGCACAATATCTTTATCATAGATAACTATAAATAAAGTAGTGCTATAAATTTGACTTTGGAATGACTAGTAATCAGATTCACTATAACGAAATGTCTAAATAAAAGTACGAAGAACTGCTGGAATTGGGATGCCTCATGCCATATGTATCTAACTAGTAAGTACTACAACTATAACGAAATGGTCAATTAAAAAATCCCACTACTTATGATATCCGGCTGACTCATGCTATCTACATCTGACTAGTAATTGATGCAACTATAATGGAATGAATAAAATGGCCAACTGTGTGAGTTTCCTCTGTACGGCTTCCTCGTTTGGTCTCGAGGGGGAAATACCAGGATGGGTATATTTGGTGTTAGCATCAAGTTGGTTCCGAATAGGTCTTTCTTATCCCTTTCTGATAGTTGCCAGTTGTATCGAGTCTTTATAGGTTGTTTAGTGCATGATGCACTGCCTCTTCAGTACATCATACCTATGTAGGCGAGAGCCACCGAAATCTAAGTCTCGTCGTGTACTGGTCTTAATACTGACCGCTCTTTTTTTCCTTTGCCCTTTGTTGGGGCCCCTTTTGTTTAATAGGTTCGATATTGACGTCTTTAGAAGGGTTACCATTCTGGCTTAGCCTGGGCATGGTTATGGACACCATTTGGTTATTCCTCGGGGCTCTTAGCCCAATTTGCATCTTATCCGTACTCGAAGTCTGTATCATTTTCAAGGTGATTTGGATCTTTGTACTGTATATCTGTATTCTTGACTCATGGATTCGTTGTTGTATATATCTATTTTGTGGGTTCCATCGTGGACTAATGTGTAATGGTATTACTTCATTTTTGACCCGCACGAAAGTGCCTGGTGGGCACCTTTGAATCATTTTATGCGGGTTTTGCGGAAATTGCTAAAACTTGCATAGGGCCAATCCGAGGGTGTTACATGCACCCTAGTTTGTCAAACCCTATACATGGAAAGGGGGAAGTTTCCCACCTCTTCCCTTGGCCGAGTTGGGAAGGAGTGGGTCAAGGGCTGGGAACCCTTGGCTGCAATCCGCCTCCATATAAGGAGGGGTGGGGGAGCACCACCCCATGTCCCTTTCTCTTGGCTCTAAACCCTAGCCGCCACCTCTCTCCCTCCTGCCTATTCCTGCTCTGGCTTAGGCGAATCCCTGCAGGGATTCTCCTCCACCTCCACCACCACGCCATCATGTTGCTAGGATTCCAAGGGGATCTACTACCTCCGATGCCCGCTGGAATAGGGAGAGGAAGGTCTTCATCGACTCCGTACGTGTAACCGAGTGCGGAAGCGCTGCCGGAAAGAGGCACCAGAAGGATCATCTACGAGATCTTGATATCGGCAAGTGATCGACTACATCAACCACAAAAATATGATCTTGTTAAACGCTTTGAATATATGAGGGTTAGTTGGCTTCAATCTCGTTGCACTGATCTCGTGGATTAGATCTTGGCTTTATTGGATCTTGGTTTTATGTGTTCTTGCGATAGAATTTTTTTCCATGCAACGACCCCTACAGTGGTATCATAGCCGACTCTATGCTTAGATCTATTGCACGAGTAGAAAATTGTGGTTTTGTGGCCGGTGATGCTTTTGTTGTCTCTTTATTTTCATGTACTTTGCATCTTGTGGAATGGTGGGATGAAGTGGCCCGGGCTAACCTTACATGTCATCGCACAAGTGGTTTTGCGGGTGTCTATCTCTCCCACCATAGTTAAGATTCAATTTATAATGGGAACTTGATAACACTTGTATAAGCATTGTGGTTCATGTACGTAGGTAACAAATGGTTCTTATTTGAAAGACCCATGGCACATAAAAGATGCAAAGAAAATTAGAGGCGTCTAACTTGTTTTGTAGGGGCATGTGATATGATATGGCCATGATGTGATTGTGATTATATTTGATGTATGCAATCATCATTATTGTAAGTTGGCAACCGGCAGGAGCGTAATTATTGTCTTTAAATTTGTTAAGACATGCGTGCCTATTCATCATGTAATAGCTTTATTCCAATGTCAACACCCGGATTTTTAATCACAGATGCCTGTTATGCCATACCTCGCAATCCCAGGATTACCATTTTTGCGAGACATAACAGATTTAATATCACAGTACATCATCCATTACAAACCATACATAATGTCTTACACAAATAAGGATCTCATGATCCAGTTCTTAATAAAATTCAAGCAGCGGATAACGTAAAGATAATGATAGTGTGGGCGAAGCTCCATCTTCATGGTCACAGGCAATGCTGACGATGGGAGATGATACTAGTTGTCGTAACCTTCCTGCGATCCGTCATCCTGATACTCCCCTTCATAGTCTAGCCACGGGAATAGCTAGGGACAAAGCCATGAGTACTCTTTAAGTACTCGCAAACTAATACTAACAAGTGAAGTGGTTTTGAATAGGATATACCAAGCTCTAGGGTTGTTTTGCAAAAAGCTAGATTTACCTCTAATAAGTTCAAAAGCAAAGAAAGCTAGTTGCAAGTTTTATAACACCTAAGTGGGAACTTAAATTTCAGATCACAACTCTGTTGTGGTCAAGTCAAAATCATAAATCCTTTCATAAACCATTTTGAAAACATCTGACGATAGAATAGTATGGCCACTCCAAATGTCCATAACCGCGGACGCGGCTATTCGAACAGGTTGACACTCTGCAGAGATTGTACACTTTCACCACAACATTCGATACATCCGTCAGGAACAATCCTGAATTCACCATACTCAGTATACGGATAATCAATCCTAACATTTCAGTTACACGCCCTAGTATAGGCACCTCTCCCGTGAGTTTGGCCTCCCAACCATGACCAACTGTCATCTTGGGTACTGCACAGGTGGTCAATCTTCACAAGGTAGCCTCAGCTCAGACCTTGGCCGCAAGGGAACCCATACTAAGGTATATAAATTTCCAGTCAAGCCCTACCCAATTTTCGGGTATTGTGGTTGTACGGTAAAATTGGAATGGTATCGCATCCAGACAACCATCAGTTTTATAAAGGGCTAAGGCTCATGCCTTAACATTTTCATCATCAAAATCACCTGGTGTTCGAGAACACATGTCAAAACATTTCAGTAGAATGACTCATCATTCTAAGGTTTTCATAACCATTTTCACCAAGTATTCCCATCTAAAGTTTGATCAAGTTTTATGCTTAGCACTAGCATCTACGAGTGGGGGTAAATACTAATGATGGGTAATAAACAAGTGGGGATTAGCTAAGTTCAATCTCATGCCGTAGGATGACATCAATATTATCTAACTTAGGCCAAATTTTATGCTCTTTATGCTACCTTCAATATCCTTCTATTATCTACAAGTTACTAAGTAAACTTTAAGAGAAAGCTCTGCTAAAGAAAATAAAGTATTAATCTTGCAAGTAAAACTAGGATTGGGTATGAAGTGGTGTAAGCTTACAAGTAAAACTTGCATGGTTTAACTTGCTAAGATAGTAGTATAAGCTTGCTAAGTTGCAAGTGTTAGATTGCTTAGTTAATAGCTTGCAAGTATTGGCTTGCCTTGTGCAGAGCAGTGGTTGAAGTTCTCCTCGGCTTCTTCCTCGTAGTATCCTCCTTTCTCCTCATATCCTTGGTCGGTACTAGCGTCTATAAATAAATATGAGGTACACAATCACCAAACAATGCTTAACTATTTCTAATGAACACACAAAGGTTCATACTAGATGATATATCATCATCACTATCATTACAAGATTAAAGCACTTGCCTCATTTATTTTATTTGAGAAAAGTAATTTCTACTCATTGAAAAACTACTTAAGATTTAATATTATCCAACTCAAACATGGGATCATGTTGACACATGTCATCACCACATATTTTAGTACATGGGAATGTGATTTAAAGTGGTGTCACAATTTAATATGGTTTAACATTTTTATTTTATTTAATTAGAGTGACTAGAAATGCCTATGTGGCATTCTTTTATTACTTGATCATTATTTCTTCAAGTAACCCTATATATTTTTATATATTCTAAAAGGTATGGTTAAATGTGATTTTTGAGAGTTGGAATCACTCAAAAGATCTTATGGTTAAATTTTGAAAAATGTTTGAATGCAGAAAATCTTCTGCCTTGTTACTTTTAACATGGATGATCTACAAATCTAAAAGGTTTGAAACCAACGGGCTTGTATTAAGCATTCTAGTACCTTTCTAACAAAATTAGTTTCATGCATTTTGGTTCAGTAAGTCGAGCTGGGTTGATTTTTGAATCTAGGTACAGAACTGGGTTTGAAATTAAATGAATAAAACTAAATTTTAATTAGTGGGTTGCGCGGGATGTTTAACTGGGCCAGCCCACTACGCACAGTGCACACGCGGGCTGGTTAAGTGAGTGACCCCACTCGTCAGTGAGACAATGAGGGGAGAAGCGGTATGGGGCGATTAGGACCGTAGGATCTAACTCTAATCGAACGGCTCTGGTTCATCATCCACGTCGGGCAGCGCCGGCGAGAAAGAACCCTAGCGCGGCCGGTGGGGGTCGTGGGAGGCTCACCGGGGCTCAGGCGATGGTCGGCGACGGGGGCGAATGACAAAGTCGATCCTCCTGGTACCCGCAGCTTCTCCTGGGGCGGCTCCAATCGACGGTGCCTATCCTCCTCTATAGCGGCGAACTCCGGTGAAATTCCGGCCACCTGGTGCTCGCCTTGCTCCAAGAGTGAGTGGGGGTATCAGTGAGAGGTGGGGAGTGAACTGGTGTGAAGAAAATGAGCGGGGGAGGCCTCCTTTTATAGTGGCGGAAGGGGACCAAATGGCGCGGGTGGAGCTCGTCGGTGTCAACGGCACAAAGGGCTAATGGCATGGGCGACGATAGGGGCGGTGCTATGTCCCTCGCGAATCTCAACGGCGTGGTGACAAGGCGTGGGGCGGTGCTGATCGGTCAAAACACGTCGACGATCTAGGAGGCTCCGACGGAAGTTTTAATGGCACACAGGTGGTACGGGTCGCACGGCGGTGAACGGGCATGTCTGCGGGGTTGCTGGGGCGGTGTTGATCATGTAGGCAAGCGGCGAAGGCGGGGCGTGGTTTGTGCGAGCATGTCGAGCGCGGCGCTCTGGCGTGCTCTCGGCATGGCCGTAGAGAGAATGGTGGTGCGCGTTCTGGGTGGTCTAGTGGCTAGCTGCGCTCGGGGCTTGGATAGGGAGTGGCGATGGACGGTGGAGTACCTGCTAGAAAAGGTTAGCGAGGCTAGTTAGGCTTGTATCTTGCTGTCGACATTGGGGTTGGCAATTGGGCTCGGCCATGGTCACCATTGATGGCATTGTCGAGTTTATAGTGAGCTAGAGCTGGTTAAACTAGTTAGATGATCTACTGAGAGTGTAGTGAGAGCTAGGGAGGGGACAAGGTTGGCACAACACTGCTCACTATAGTGTTTGTTGTTTAATTTGATTTGTGCCCAGAAGGTGTTTGATAAAATGGCCGAAAGAAATTCAAATTTGAATTTTGGATTCAGACTTGGTGGGTTTGCTAGGCACATACTAGGGAGTCTCTGGTTAGTTGGATTAGTCAAGACGCACTGGTTTGGTTGGGTTTTGAAAATGTGTGATCTTCATATATGTTAAAGATTCAATTTTGCAATGTGATTTGAATCAAGTTGCCAAATGTTTCTGCAAGTTTAAATGGTGGGCTTTGATTCACTTTTACTTGCTCTAGCAAGGGGTGAAAAGAATTGGAAAAGTTTCCGTTTGAAATCTTGGACTAGAAACACTCAAAGTGACCTAGTGAGCAAGATTGGCAAAAATGACCATTTGCCTTATTTGAATTGTTTTTGATTTTTTTCTTGATTTTTTTCTTCTTGGAAATATTTTAGATGATGTTATTTTCATATTTAAACCATTCCTTGCTATTTAGGTTAATCACACAAGTCCATTCATGCATTCATCAAATCATCACATACACACATGCATTCATTTGGTCTCAATTTAATCAAAGTTTTTGTTAACCCTAATTTTAGTGATTAGAGTTTGATGATCATGAGCAATAGTTTTGGGATGTTACAAACCTTCCCTCCTTAAACAAAATCTCGTCCCGATATTTGAAAAATATGAAAAAGATTACCTAGGATTTAAAGAGATCGGGAAACTCTGTCTTGATGTGATCCTCTCGCTCCTAGGTAGAATCTTCTTCAGTGTGGTTACTCCACTGAATCTTGAGAAACTTGATTCTTAGGATTCTGGTGGTCCTAAAAGCTTCTTCCAAAATACAGATGGGTACTTCGGGATATGTCAGGTCATCATTGACCTCTATGGTCCGGTGATCAATGTTCTTGAACACTTCGGTCTTCTCCGGAACTTCAAGGAATTTGCGAAGTAACGATATATGGAACACATTGTGTACTGCTGACATCTCCTCTGGCAGTTCCAATTGACATGATACTTCTCCTCGATGATTTAGAATCTTGAAAGGTCCCATATATCTGGGGGATAACTTTCCTTTGAGATGGAGACGTTACATTCCCTTCGAACGCGACACTTTGAGATACACAAAATCTCCGATATTGAAAGCGAGGTCTCGACGTCTCTTGTCGGCGTAACTCTTCTGTCTTGACAAGGCGGTCTTGAGGTGCTCACGAATCTTGTGAACTTTCTCTTCTGCTTCTCGTAGGATGTTGGGTCCGAAAATCTGACTCTCTCCTACTTCCGACCAATTCAAGGGGTGCGACACTTCGTTCCATACATGAACTCAAATGAGGCCATTTGCAGACTAGCTTGATAATTGTTGTTGTATGAAAATTCTGCGAAAGGCAGACAGTCTTCCCATTTAGATTCATACTCTAGCACACATGCTCTCAACATATCTTCAAGTATTGGATTTAATCGCTCTGTTTGTCCATCGGTCTGAGGGTGATACGCTGTGCTAAAATCCAGTCGGGTTTCTAAACCTTCTTGGACCTTCTTCCAGAATCTCGAGGTAAACTGGGTTACTCGATCTAATACAATGTTCTTGGGGACTCCGTGCAAGCTGACGATTCTAGCGATGTACAACTCTGCTAGCTTCGGACTTTGGTACGTGGTCTTTACTGTTAAGAAATGGGCGACTTTGGACAATCTGTCAACTATGACCCAAATAGAGTCATTTCCCCTACTAGAAGTAGGCAATCTGGTGATAAAGTCCATTCCAAATGAATCCCATTTCCATTCCAGAATCTATAATGGTTGCAATAGTCCTGCGGGTCTTTGATGTCCCGCCTTGACTCTCTGACATATATCACACTTGGCGATATAGCTTCCGATTTCTATCTTCATCTTACGCCACCAAAATTTCTCCTTCAAATCCTGATACATCTTTGTTCCTCTGGGTGGATAGAATAAAGAGTATCATGGGACTATTTCAAAATAACTTCTTTCAACTCTGAATCTACTGGTACACAGAGACGTCCTTTGTACCACAGAACTCCTTCTTCGTCTTCGGTGAATCTGGGTACCTTGCCTGTACCGATACGATGTTTGATTCCGTCGATACTAGCATTTCCTTTCTGCGCCTTCTTGATCTGACTGATCAAAGTGGGTTGAAGTTCTATGCTAGCCAAAAATCCTTCACTCACTAATTCCATTCGGAAATCTTCCATCTCTTTGTGCAAACTGGGTTGCTCTTTCAAAATCATGGAGTTGAAGCGGCCCGGCAATCTGCTAAGGGCATCTGCTACCACATTGGCTTTACCAGGCTGATAGTGAATGTCCAGGTCATAGTCCTTGATTATCTCAATCCATCTTCTCTGCCTCATATTCAGCTCCTTCTGAGTGAATATATACTTTAGGCTCTTGTGATCCGAATAAATCTCAGAACGGTTTCCCATCAGATAATGCCTCCATGTCTTCAGGGCTAGAACTACGGCTTCTAGTTCCAGGTCATGGGTTGGATAATTCTGTTCATGCGGTTTCAGTTATCGGGATAGATAAGATATAACTTTGCCTTCTTGCATTAGCACACATCCGAGACCGATCTTGGATGCGTCACAAAACACATCAAAGGGCTTCATGATATCCGGCATGATCAAGATTGGGGCTAAAATCAATCTCCTCTTGAGTTCTTGAAAACTCGCTTCACATTTTTCTGTCCATTCAAACTTCTTGTCCTTCTTCAACAATTGGGTCATGGGTCTGGCAATACTCGAGAATCCTTCTACGAACTTGCGGTAGTATCCTGCTAATCCGAGAAATGCACGAACTTGGGTTTGAGTGGTTGGGGCTTGCCAATCTTCAACATCTTTCACCTTTGCGGGGTCAACGGCAATTCCTCCGGCTGATACAATATGTCCAAGAAATCCTACCTCCTGTAACCAGAATTCACATTTGCTAAACTTGGCATACAGCTGATGCTCTCTAAGGGTTCCAAGAATGGTCCTTAGGTGTAGCTCATGTTCTTATTCTGATTTGGAATAAATCAGAATGTCATCGATGAAACAATGACAAACTTATCCAGGAAGTCCATAAAAATCTTATTCATGAGGTTCATGAAATAAGCAGGGGCATTGGTTAATCCAAAAGACATGACAGTATATTCATATAATCCATATCGGGTGGTAAAGGCAGTCTTTAGAATATCCTCTGCGCGAATCTTGAGTTGATGATAGCCAATTCTAAGATCAACCTTAGAAAACACTTTGGCACCAGTCAACTGGTCAAACAGGTCTTCTACCTTTGGCAACGGGTACTTGTTCTTGATGGTGACATCATTCAACTTCTGATAATCCGTACACAAACGGTTACCTCCATCTTTCTTGTCCACAAACAAAACAGGTGATATCCATGGTGACGCACTTGGTTGAATCAATCCAATTTCTAGCATGGCATCCAGTTGCTTCTTCAGTTCCACTAGTTCAGACGGGTTCATACTATATGGTATCTGGGCTATGGGTCCGGTTCCAGGTATTAGTTCAATGATAAACTCGATATCCCGATCTGGGGGCATACTGGGCAAAACATCTGGAAATACACTGGGATATTCACAGACTATCCGGACTAGGTCAATGGTTGGCTGGGCTATACTCTTGTTGCACTTGAATTGACGGGGCAAGGTTTCAGATCCATGCTCGACTGATATTCCGGATGTACTGGTCATGGTTATGGCTTTCTTAGCACAGTCAATTAATCCTTTGCGTTTGGACATCCAATCCATTCCCAGTAATACTTCCAAACCTTTAGTTCCAAGTACTATTAGATTAGCATAAAAATCTATGCCATGGATTCGGATAGGGACAGCTTTGCAATTTTGTCTAGCTTTGGTGGTTGAACCAGGTATTTGAACAATCATAACATGCTTCAATTTGGTTGGTTGAATCTTACTAGTGCATGCAAATTCTTCAGTAACAAATGAGTGCGATGCTCTCGAATCAAACAACACTCTTGCAAGTACTAAGTTAACAGAAAACATACCCAACACGACATCTGGCGCTTCTTGGGATTCTTCAACATGCATGAGAAAGAGACGATCTTTGCGGTTGAGTGAATTCCCTGGGGAAAACCTTCTTCCGGGCTGAACACGACGCTGCTTCTGAGCTAGGGCATTTTCATTAGGGGCTGCGGAAATCTTCTCGGGGCACTCATTGGAATAGTGACCTTTGGTTCCACACTCATAACAAGTCACTTGCGATTTGTCCTTTGCTGCAACAGGCACATCATTGCTTCCAGTCCTTGGGGCAGTGTTGGTGTTGGTGTTGGTGGCAGCATTGTTGTTGTTGAACTTGGATGGTGCACAGTTGAAGTTGCTGGGATTGCCAGGGTTGTTGTGGTTTCCTCCGGGCCTTGGGTTTCCACGGTTGGGATAGGTCGGATGGTTCATCGGGGGTCTGTTGGTTCTTGGGGCAAATCCTGGAGATGGGTTGGGGCGATACTTTGGTCTATGATGGGTTCCTGGTTGATGTATCATGCGACGCTTGCGATTCTCATTAGCTTGGTTGATCTTTCCTTCCATCTGAATGGCAGAGTCAACTAAGGCTTCAATATATGCAAAGGGGATATTGACTAACACTGTCTGCATTTCATCATGCAGACCATTCAGGAATCTCTCCTTCTTGGCTTCAGTGTCTATCTCATCTGGTGCATACCTAGCCAATGACAAGAATTTGTCACGGTATGCCACTACTGTCATCCTTCCTTGCTTCAGTTCCCTGAATTCATCTCTCATCCTCTTGATCAAACCCGGTGGCACATGGGTTCTGAAGAACATGATTTTGAACTCTTCCCAAGTCATGAGCTGACCTCCTGTCATTGCGCGAACACTGTTCCACCATGCTCTTGCATCTGTGGCCAGATAGTGGGTAGCAAACAACACTTTCTCGTTAGCTTCCACTCCTGCAACTTCCAGATTGTTCTCCATGGTTTGCAACCAATCATCTACATCCAGGGGCTCTTCTGACTTAGTGAAAACAGGTGGATTGGTGTTCTGGAAATTCTTGACCTTAGATCCATGGTTGTCCTCATTTCCATGGCCTTGATTGTTGTTGGCCATCTGAGCTATCTATTGAAGGGTGGCTAAGTTAGCTTGACGTTTGGCTCTTTGGCTTCGCGGTCAGAAACCAACATTTGCAAGAGTTGCAACATCGGGTCCGGGGCTGAGTTGCTTCCTCCGCGCGGCATCTGAAGATGGAGATAGATCATGAGAAAAGAGGGAAATTTCTAGGGTTCAGGGTTTTTAAAAAGGTTTTAGAGCTTGACTCGGATTTTTCTATCAACTTGCTTTTCATTCATTCATTCATAGCACACAATACAAACTCACACCACAACAAAGAAAAACATATGGTTTTAAGAACCATTATGGGAAACTACAATACAGTGGGACCGACTACGACTCACTAACACTAGTGCTCGAGTGCTACTACTCCTTGGAGTCAGTGTCCTCATCATCCTCATCGTCATCGATGAAGGCGAAGTCATCCTCATCGGTGAAGAAGTCCATGGCCTGATCCTCTAGAAAGTCATCATCGTCGCTGAGATATGAGTAGGGGTCTCCACGAAGGTCTTCCCCTGCATTGTCCCTCTCCTCCAACTGCATATCTCTCTCGTGGATGGTCTCCTCCAAATCCGTGATCCGGTGGCGAAGACGGGCAATGATGCGGTCCTTCTTGTCAGCCAACGGCGACGAGACTTGCGATCCTTCACTAGCATGGCAATGGTATGATCCTCCTTGGCAGTGATGGCGTACTTGTGGTTGGCGTAGGAACGGGCATTTTCCAACTCCTTCTGACGGTCATACATCATGAAGCTGAGGTGGTCCAATTGACTCTTCAGCTCATGGTGGTATGGGGCCTCTAGTGGCTGCCCCATAACATCATGCCTTGGGTAGAACTCAAAGCGAGTACCCTTGATTTAATTGATACTCTGCCCACACAGACGGGCAAGAGCTTCCTGCATGGCCCTGGCAAGTCCATCGAGCCAGTTGTTTTCTCTTAAGGTGAACTAAATTCCCTCTGCAGTGGGGAGTTCAATCTTTCCTTGGAGACTTGCAACAACTAGCCACTACAAATCCTCTCCTTCTTGATCATTGAGCTGAGCTCCGAAGAACTCGGGGTGCGGACGCTCCAGCATCTCCGACAGATGGTCCAAGTCACGCTCAAAGATGAGGTATCCTCCATTCCCCAACTGATAAAACTTGCTGTACTTCACGTCCATCTATAAGAATATAGGGTGAGTAGGTTAGTAGAGTGATAAAGTGTGTCACATTTTATGTAATTTTTCAAGAATTTTCGAGGAACATGAATTGTAATGAAAGAATCCAAGTGATAAGAATGAGAATAAGTTTTTGCAAATACTCACTTCCTTTGGTTTTGAAACTAAGTTTTTGATTCAAACGTCCATTCTAACTAGGGTCTCCTATGGTCAGGATGGCTCTAATACCAACTTGTCAACACCCATATTTTTAATCACAGATGCCTGTTATGCCATACCTCGCAATCCCAGGATTACCATTTTTGCGAGACATAACCGATTTGAAATCACAGTACATCATCCATTACAAACCATACATAAGGTCTTACACAAATAAGGATCCCATGATCTAGTTATTAATACAATTCAAGCAGCGGAATAACGTAAAGATAACGATAGCATGGGCGAAGCTCCATCTTCATGGTCACAGGCAATGCTAACGATGGGAGATGATCCTAGTTGTCGTAACCTTCCTGTGGTCCATCCTCCTGATAGTCCTATTCACAGTCTGGCCACGGGAATAGCTAGAGATAAAGCCATGAGTACTGTTTAAGTACTCGCGAACTAATACTAACAAGTGAATTGGTTTTGAGTAGGAAATACTAGGCTCTAGGTTGTTTTCTAGAAAGCCAGATTTATCTCTAAATGAGTTCAGAAGCAAAGAAAGCTAGTTGAAAGTTTTATAACACCTAAGTGGGAACTTGAGTTTTCATATCACAACCCTGTTGTGGTCATTTCAAAGTCATGATTCATTTCACAAGTCATTTTGAAAACATTTGATGATGGAACAGTATGGCTACTGCAACTATCCATAACCGCGGACGCGGCTATTCAAATAGTTTGACACTCTACAGAGGTGGTACACTTTCACCACAATATTCGATACATCTGTCAGGAACAATCCGAAATTCACCAGACTCAGTATGCGGATAATCCATCCTAACCTTTCAATTACACGCCCTAGTATAGGCACCTCTCCTATGAGTTTGGCCTCCCAATCATGACCAACTGTCATCTTGGGAACTGCACAAGTGGACAATCTTCACAAGGTAGCCTCATCTCAAACCTTGTCCGCAAGGGAACCCATACTAAGGTATATAAATTTCCAGTCAACCCCTACCCAAATTTCGGGTATTGTGGTTATACGGTAAAATTGGAATGGTATCGCATCCTGAGAACCATCAGTTTTATAAAGGGCTAAGGATCATGCCTCAACATTTTCATCATCAAAATCATCTAGTGTTCAAGAACACATGTCAAAACATTTCAGTAGAATGACTCATCATTCTAAGGTTTTCATAACCATTTTCACCAAGTAATCCCATCTATAGTGATCAAGTTTTATGTTTAGCACTAGCAGCTACAAGTGGGGGTAAGACTAATGAGGGGTGATAATCAAGTGTGACTTATCTAAGTTCAATCTCATGCCTCAGGATGACATCAAGATTTATCTAACTTGGCCAAGTTTTATGCTCTTTATGCTACCTTTAAATAACCTTTCTAAAATATACATGTCACTAAGTAAACACAAACTAAGGAGCTTTGATAAAGAAATAGCAGCGGGATAACATAATAATAATGGTAGCATGGGCGAGGCTCCATCTTCCTGGTCACAGGCAATGCTGATGATGGGAGATGATCCTAGTTATCGTAACCTTCCTGCGGTCCATCCTCCTGATAGTCCTCTTCATAGTCTGGCCACGGGAATAGCCAGGGACAAAGCCATGAGTACTCTTTAAGTACTCGCAAACTAATACTAACATGTGAAGTGGTTTTGAATAGGATATACCAAGCTCTAGGGTTGTTTTGCAAAAAGCCAGATTTACATCTACTAAGTTCAAAAGCAAAGAAATCTAGTTGCAAGTTTTATAACACCTAAGTGGGAAACTTAAATTTCATATGACAACTCTGTTGTGGTCAAGTCAAAATCATAAATCCTTTCATAAGCCATTTTGAAAACATCTTACGATAGAACAGTATGGCCACTCCAATTGCCCATAACCGCGGGCGCGGCTATTCGAATAGTTTGACACTCTGCAGAGATTGTACACTTTCACCACAACATTTAATACATCCATCAGGAACAATCCTGAATTCACCATACTCAGTATGCGGATAATCAATCCTAACATTTCAGTTACACGCCCTAGTATAGGCACCTCTCCTGTGAGTTTGGCCTCCCAACCATGACCAACTATCATCTTGGGTGCTGCACAGGTGGACAATCTTCACAAGGTAGCCTCAGCTCAGACCTTGACCGCAAGGGAACCCATTCTAAGGTATATAAATTTTCAGTCAAGCCCTACCCAATTTTCGGGTATTGTGGTTGTACGGTAAAATTGGAATGGTATCGCATCCAGACAACCATCAGTTTTATAAAGGGCTAAGGCTCATGCCTTAACATTTCATCATCAAAATCATCTGGTGTTCGAGAACACATGTCAAAACATTTCAGTAGAATGACTAGCATCTACGAGTGGGGGTAAATACTAATGATGGGTAATAAACAAGTGGGGATTAGCTAAGTTCAATCTCATGCCGTAGGATGACATCAAGATTATCTAACTTAGGCTAAATTTTATGCTCTTTATGCTACCTTCAATATCCTTCTATTATCTACAAGTTACTAAGTAAACTTTAAGATAAAGCTCTGCTAAAGAAAATAATGTATTAAGCTTGCAAGTAAAACTAGGATTGGGTATGAAGTGGTGTAAGCTTACAAGTAAAACTTGCATGGTTTAACTTGCTAAGATAGTAGTATAAGCTTGCTAAGTTCCAAGTGTTAGCTTGCTCAGTCACCAAACAATGCTTAACTATTTCTAATCACCAAACAATGACCAAACAATGCTTAACTATTTCTAATCAACACACAAAGGTTCATACTAGATGATCTATCATCATCACTATCGTTACAAGATTAAAGCACTTGTCTCATTTATTGTATTTGAGAAAAGTAATTTCTACTCATTGAAAAACTACTTAAGATTTATTATTCTCCAACTCAAACATGGGATCATGTTGACACATGTCATCACTACATATTTCAGTACATGGGAATGTGATTTAAAGTGGTGTCACAATTTAATAAGGTTTAACCTTTTTATTTTATTTAATTAGAGTGAGTAGAAATGCCTATGTGGCATTCTTTTATTACTTGATCGTTATTTATGCAAGTAACCCTATATATTTTTATATATTCTGAAAGGTATGGTTAAATGTGATTTTTTAGAGTTGGAATCAACCCAAAATCCCTTAGGGTTGAATTTTGAAAAATGTTTGAATGCAGAAAAGCTTCTGCCTTATTATTTTTACCATGGGCGATCTACAAATCTAAATGGTTTGAATCCAACGGGCTTGGATTAAGCATTCCAGTACCTCTCTAACAAAATTGGTTTCATCCATTTTGCTTTAGTGAATGGAGCTGGGTTGATTTTTGAATCTAGGTACAGAACTGGTTTGAAATTAAATAAATAAAACTAAATTTGAATTAGTAGGTTGCGCAGGATGTTTAACTCGGCCGGCCCACTACGTATAGCACATGCACGGGCTGGTTAAGTGAGTGACCCCACTCATCAGTGAGACAACGAGGGGTGAAGCGGTATGGGGCGATTAGGATCGTAGGATCTACCTCTAATCGAACGGCTCTGGTTCATCGTCCACGTCGGGCAGCGCCGACGAGACAGAACCCTAGCGCGGCCAGTGGGGGTCGTGGGAGGCTCACCGAGGCTCAGGCGATGGTTGGCGACGGGGGCGAATTACGAAGTTGACGATGTTGATCCTCCTGGTACCGGCCACTTCTCCTGGGGCGACTCCAATCGACGGCGCCTCTCCTCCTCTACAGCGGCGAACTCCAGTGAAATTCCGGCCACCTGGTGCTCGCCTTGCTCCGGGAGTGAGTGGGGGTATCAGTGAGAGGTGGGGAGTGAAGTGGTGTGAAGAAATTGAGCGACGGATGCCTCCTTTTATAGTGGCTGAAGGGGACCGAATGGCGCGGGTGGAGATCGTCGGTGTCGACGGCATAGAGGGCTAATGGCATGGGCGACGATAGGGGGCGGTGCTATGCTCCCTGGAAAAGCTCAACAGCGTGGTGGCAAGGCGTGGGGCGATGCTGATCGGTCGGAACACGTCGACGCTCTGGGTGGCTCTAACGGAAGTTTTAATGGAGCACAGGTGGTACGGGTCGCACGACAGCGAATGGGCATGTCTGCGAGGTTGCTGGGGTGGTGGTAATCACGTACGCAAGTGGCGAAGGAGGGGCGTGGTTTGTGCGAGCGTGTCGAGCGCGGCGCTCTGGCGCGCACTCGGCATGGCCGCAAAGAGAATGGCCGCGCGTGTTCTGGGTGGTCCAGTGGCTGGCTACGCTCATGGCTTGGATAGGGAGTGGCGGTGGACGGTGGAGTGCCTGCTACGCAAGGTTAGCGAGGCTAGTTAGGCTTGTAGCTTGCTATCGATATTGGGTCTGGCAATTGGGCTCGGCCATGGTCACCATTGATGGCATTGTCGAGTTTACAGTGAGCTAGAGCTGGTTAAACTAGTTAGATGATCTATTGAGAGTGTAGTGAGAGCTAGAGAGGGGACAAGGTTGGCACAACACTGCTCACTATAGTGTTTGTTGTTTAATTTGATTTGTGCCCAGAAGGTATTTGATGAAATGGCCGAAAGAAATTCAAATTTGAATTTTGGATTCAGACTTGGTGGGTTTTCGAGGCACATACTAGGGAGTCTCTGGTTAGTTTGATTAGTCAAGGGGCACTGGTTTGGTTGGGTTTTGAAAATGTGTGATCTTCACATATGTTAAAGATTCAATTTTGAAATGTGATTTGAATCAAGTTGCCAAATGTTTCTGCAAGTTTAAAAGGTGGTCTTTGATTCACTTTTACTTGGTCTAGCAAGGGGTGAAAAGAATTGGAAAAGTTCCTGTTTGAAATCTTGGACTAGAAACACTCAAAGTGACCTAGTGAGCAAGATTGGCAAAAATGACCATTTGTCTTATTTGAATTGTTTTTGATTTTTTTCTTGATTTGTTTCTTCTTGGAAATGTTTTATATGATGTTATTTTCATATTTAAACCGTTCCTTGCTATTTAGGTTAATCACACAAGTCCATTCATTCATTCATCATATGATCACATACACACATGCATTCATTTGGTCTTAATTTAATCAAAGTTTTTGTTAACCCTAATTTTAGTGATTAGAGTTTGATGATCATGAGCAATAGTTTTGTGATGTTACATCCAAGTAGTTGTAATAGTTGTTGTTGGTGATGGACAACCATGAAGCGACGGCACGGACCTTGACGCAATGTTGGTGATGATGGAGATCATGTCCGTTCTTTAGATATGGAGATCAAAGGAACAAGAATAAAGGCCATATCATATCACATACTATGAATTGCATGTGATGTTAATAATTATGCATATTTTATTGCTTAGATCACGATGGTAGCATTGTAAGATGATACCTCTAACTAAATATCAAGTAATAAAGTGTTCATCCTTAGTAGGCACCATTGCTAAGACTCTTAGTTTTGAAGCATCTCGTGATGATCGGTTTTTATAGATTCTATGTGTGCATACAATGGGTGAAAGCCTAGCATGTACAGACATGGTCTCAGAACACGAGATACCGAAAGGTAAAGCATGAGTCATATGGATGATATGATGAACATGTTGATTGTTCGCCTTTGAAGGTACATCATATCTCTTGATGATCAGACTTGGTGTAGTGGATTTGGTTGGTGTAATCACCAAAATGACTAGAGGGATGTTGTTTTGAGTGGGATTTTAGAAAGTAATATGATTAAAGTTGAACAAAATTTATCATAAATTAAATCAAAGTGAATTTGCATAATTGTTGTAGTCGTTGGCATCTGTTCATCACCTTACACTTAGTTTTAATTAATATAATAGAACTATAGAATTCTGGATAGTTACTTTACGAACTGATATCGTGTTGTTTTGAGTGTCAATCTAAAGTTTAAAAGTCCTACTGCAAACTCTCAACACTCCGTTTACTCCGTGAAGTTTAATAAGTATTAAATCAAGAGTAACAATTCTAGTGTTAGTATCTAAAGTATCATGTTTGCCTCCATGATTCTTGATATTCAAAAGATAGTGTTAATATTAAGGTTATCTAGGAGCTGAAAGAATTGTTTCAGAAACCATCATGTGTGGAAGATATTGTGATATCTGAAACAATGTTTTGGTTGCAACATGATAGAGTATAATTTGGCAAAATATATGTTCTAATATTTGATGAGAATTTGTGGAGGTTGGAGATGTTAGACGTCCTAATCCTACAAAAAGGTTTTGGATAGAAACATTATACTCGCTATTCTCCTTTATAAGCTATAGTAGATTGATCATGAAAGTTGTCATGATAAGGATGAATAGAAGATGTAGGTAAAATGTTTACTATAGTAAAATATTGCTAAAGAATTGATTCTAAAAGAACGCCAAACATTTGATGATGGAGATCTACTTCAAAGTGCAAGTCCAAGGGTATTAGTATTTGACTATACACACTTTGGACAATGTGTCATGTGTATGACGCCACTATTGATGTTAATAGATTCTTTTAAAAGGGAAAGGAAATGCTGAAAGAGAATCTCAAAAATATTTGGCAGAAAATAAAATATTGGAAATGTCCAGCTTAAGTATATATGATATACGTGTTATGGTTGTATCCTTTGATTGTTAAACAAATGTGGTTCATGGGTATTGGATACCGAATTGGTTGGTGAGGAAAGGTCATGTAGGACAACACAATTCATGAACTGCAATGGCCTACGTAACTATCAAGAGAATATGTGATGATATTCATAAAAAACAAACAAAGTATAGTTGTGTTTCTCGTTGACATCAAAGCCTTCCTTCAAGATTTGTTTCGATAATTGTTATTTTGATCGGGTATTATGAGAGAAAAAAAGGTTGTTCAAATAATTACCATATTCCATATAAGATGGATGATTTACAATTCTAGTTGGAGAAATCACATCCATAAAACTAAATGCTAAAATGTCGCAAGACAAATGATTGAAGGATCACTTAAGAAGTGACATCGTTGTTTAAATTATATTGGAAAGAAAACATGAAGAAACTCCATGTTGATGGAATTTTGGAGTCTTTTGATTTTGATCAAATGATGCTTGTGAGACTTTCCAGAAGATAATTGAAACTTCGTTCAAAGGCCAAAGAAGAACGAAGGACTAACTTATTGGAATTTGTACATATTGATGTATGTCGTCAATTATGCGTAGTCATGAACAATGAATTTCAACTTCATATGCTTTCTCCGGAAATTTGAGTGACTATATGTGCCTATTTACTTTATGAGGAAGAAGTGTGAAATATTTGAAAATGTTCAAAGACTTTCCAGATGATGTGGAAAATCATTGTAACAAGAAAATAAAGAGTTTATGATTGGATCATAAAGGAAGCTATTTGAGTTACAAGTTTAGCATAACATCTAAGATTTGAAGAATCGTTTCATGGATTTGCATTTCCCGAAACACCATACGAGTATGGAGTGTTCAAGATATGTAATGAAACCTTGTTTCACATGGTGAGATCAAATGTGTCAGTTATAAAACTTCCATTTTGTTTTAAAGATTAGAGCTTTAGAGACTACAACTTTTGCACTGAAAAGAGCGCCATCGTGATCCTTTGAAATGACACCATGTAAGTTACGGTCTGGGATAAAACCCAAGTTGTACTTTCTTAAATTTGGTATGCTAGGCATAAGTAAAATGTTTATAACCAAAGCCAGATGAGCATGTCTTTGTATGTTATTTCAAAAAACCGTTGGGTATTCCTCCATAACAACGAATACAAAAGTGTTTATCGCTTAGAACTTCAAGTGTCTTGAGAAGGAATTTTTCATGAAATGTTAAGTGGGAGGACAATAGAACTTTGGTAAGGTTATTGAACCTTAGCTATATGTGCTGAGTTGCGCAGCACCGGAAAGTGTCTCGGAGGCAGCAACAATGCTCATGGCTCACGTGTCTCAAAGGTTGTGGTCACGGAGGTCTAAGTTCCTATTGAACCAAGTAGGTCTCAGCAACTACCATATACCAAAACAATCAAATACTAAGATTTGAGAGTAAATCATTATTGTTTGAAAATTATGGGCCTTGACTCTGTCTAACGGCTTGAAGCCATAAAATCAGTGATAGTTCCATACACGAGAAATCAAGTTTTTGAACTTGGAAGACCCTCTAGAAAGGTGTCAAACCTTACAGTCACATTTGGATCTATAAATAAATAGACATGGATGTTTCACATCTATGAAATAGTCGACATGCCAGGAAAGACCTTACGACAATGTCAAGGAATTTACTATGGCAAGATTTGATCTCTCATAGCGATATTTAGTCTGGACAGATTAATGTAGCAACCACTACATATAATTTTGGTATATGGTAGTTGAACAAACAAAACAAAGTTCTTCTAATAGAATGTTTACCTAAGACGTGTACCTGACACAATCCAAAGGGTTTTGTTTGCCCAAAGGATTCTAAAAGAGCATGCAAACTTCAATGGTTGAAGTAAATGATACCTTCGATCCGGATTACAGATGTAGTATAGCTCAAGAGTTTGCGATCTTTTGTTGTTTTTGATGATGGAGAGAAAGGGCCTAGGGCTTTCGGTTTAACTAGTAACTTTGCAAAACATCTGATGGGAATAAAAGATAATAATAAAGTATGCATGTAATTGTTAGAGCAAGATAATTATATGTGGCCAGTGCATCCATAATTGCTATTGCCTCCGCAAACTCTTATAGCAATAACCTACTAGTCTCGTCCATAGAAGAAAGAGAACTAATGATATGCATAGTATTGTCACTGTTAATCCCAAGTAAATCCCTCACATACAGCCGTACTACTCCTTCTGTCACTAGGTTCCCATCCTGCAGATTATTCATTACTCATACTCCCTATACCTAGATCAATCCTTGGGGTCTTGGGTACCTGACAAGTCCTTAGATTGAGGCAAGAGTGGGTATAATAATCATCATGTCATACAAACTAATACATGATCCCATCTATGATAAATAACATGCACAAAGCTACATGGATAGGCCGAAGCCCTTAGACCAAGGAGAATTACTCACACATAGAGATGAAATCAACAACCAAAAACATTGTAATGGAAATCATGAGATTGATAGCAAATAGCCTTACAATGTCGCCAATTGGAGATGAGATCTACTATTACAAGTGGTGGAATATGGCTATGGTGGTGGAAAAGGGTTGGAGATTAGATCTAGATCTATTCCTCCGGCGTGGTGGCTTCTGGTGGCAGGGAGAGTTGAGATCGAAAAGAAGAGGTCGAGGAGGGTTTTCTCATCGCCCAAGGTCCCTTCATGAAAGTTGTTCTGTTTGACAAGGCGATGTTGGTTCCAACAATATGTCCAGAATAAAATTTCCGTCGTATAGTTGGTCGTTAAAGGAACTTCCTCACTTCATGACTCCAAGTTTCTTTGAGTTGTTGCAAATATCGTATCTTTGACTTTAATGTTGTGATTCCCATCATCAAACGTCATTATCTGCACAGGGAAAGATAAAAATACAGGATTGCATACCCCTTTGATCATTAGGCATTAGTGGCAGGATTTAGAGAGATATTTCCTCAAAACTATGAATAATATCTAGTTTAAATGCGGACGGAGATGGCTATATTTCACAGCCATAAGTAAGCATCACGGAGTTAGAATCTTCACTATGATGAAACTGTTAAAAAGTTTAATTTCATCGGAGACAGTGAAGATTCTTGCATTTGCAAGATATTAAGTGGGAGCGCTAAGACATATTTCTAATACATTATGTGAAAGACATATTGTTGATTGGAAATGATGTATATTTTATTGACACTTGTTAATAATTTCATTTCGATGAAAGACTTCGGAAAAACCCGAATATTAGGTATCAATATCTATATGGATAGATTGAGACGCTAATATGGTTGTGCCAAATGTACATAGATGAGATATTGAATGAGTTCAATATGGAAACGAAAAGAAAGGTACTTGTCGCACGAAAAGGATTGAATCAAGATTCAAGTGTATTGACACTTAGTAAGTGAGATGAGATCCAAGTGTTTTTGACACTTGGTGAATGAAATCACAAGAATATTTTGATCAATAATACTATGATATGTACACATCCAGATATGTCCTATGCTCTATATGTTATGAGAATATACTAGAATGATGCATAAGATGATCATTGGATGATAGTAAGGATATTCTTATGATCTTTGGAAGAACTAAGAATATGTTATTTATGTAGAGGTGACAAATAGAGTGATAATTAATTGTAAAGTGTTGCATTGATAATAATTTGTCACAAGATACAAATTAAGTTTATCTCAGTTTAAACTATGGGTGAAAAAATGTAATGGAAAGGAATTTCCATAACGGATTTAGATGAGTTCCAAAGTTAAGACATTATGACAGATATTACAACAAAAGGCTAAGTATATGACAGTAATTGTAGAAGCAAAAGAGGGCATTTGTGTCAAGTAGTTTGTTATCAAATTAGGTGTGGTTCATAGAAGTCTAGTACTGTGAAGATATATTGTACGACAATTGTATCGACATGGTTTAACCCCAAGGAACTAAAGGTCTCACCAAAGGACCAAATTTATACAATGTCATATCATTGGAGAATGAGTGATGCATAGAGATGCAAAGACATGCAAATACACACGGACCTGGAAGTGTCAGGTCCCAATATTAAGTTTATCACTAGTAATCGTGTATATACAACACCAGAAATCCATAGGTGTTGAATGCACAAAGTTTTTCAAACTATATTATTGACTGTAGTGCAAGTGGGAGACTGTTGGAGAATGCCCAAGAGGCAATAATAAAGTGGTTATTATTATATATTTTTGTTTATGATAAATGTTTACATCCCATGCTATAATTGTATTAACCGAAAACATTAATACTTGTGTGTTTTGTAAACATAAAAGAGTCCCTAGTAAGCCTCTTGTTGAAACTATCTTATTGATTAATAGATGATCATGGTTTCCTCATCATGGACATCAGATGTTATTAATGAAAAGATCATATCATTAGGAGAATGATGTGATGTACATACACCCATAGTAAGCATAACATAAGATCAAGTCATTAAGTACATTTTGATAAAAGCTTTTAGATACATAGTAACCTAATCTTTCGACCATGAGATCATGTTAATCACCATCACCGAATGAGTGCTTTGATGACATCAAACACCACTTCGTGACTGGGTGGTTATAAAGGTGGCATTGGGTATTCTGAAAGTAGTGTTGAAGCGCACGGATCAAGAGTGGGATTTTCCCATCCTAATGACGGATAGATATACTCTCGGCCCTCTCGGTGGAGTGTATTCTATTGGCTTGCAAGCATGTGACTAGTTCACAAGGGATGTCATATCACAGAACGAGTAAATAGTACTTATCGGTAACAAGGTTGAACTAGGTATGGAGATACCAACGATCGAACCTCGAATAAGTAAATTATCGCATCACAAACATAATCGTTATCGTATATGAATGGTTTATTCGATCACGAAGTCATCGTTGAATATGTGGGAGCCATTATGGATCTCCAGATCCCGCTATTGTTTATTGACCGGAGAGGTTTCTCGATCATGTCTGCATAGTTCGTGAACCGTAGGGTGACACACATAAGGTTTGATGTTGTTTATGTAGATATGGAATATGAGTTGGAGACCGAATGTTGTCGAAGTCTCGGCCTATATCCAGGACATCACGAGGAGATCTAGAATAGTCCGGACAATAAGATTCATATAAGGAAAGTCATTTTCCGGGGTTCGGAAATGTTTTTGGTGTTTTGACCGGAAGCTTCTAGAATGTTCTAGAGGGACCACCAGTGGGTCCACCACCCTGGGAGGGGCCACTTGGGCTAAGGCATTTCAAAATGTTTAGGGCATTCACCATCATCATACAAATTTCACAACAAAATAGAAATAAAATTACAGTGCTTAACATGCGTTTTCCATCCATGTCAGTTTCACACATCGTAATCATATTATTGGAAGCAAAGCAGAAGCAACCTAGGTTTCGAGGACACCTGAGGGCGCGCGGATCACTCGGCCATTAGTCACATATGTTATGAGAAGCCATCCATACTGCTTAAACGTTTAGCAAACTAAGAATACAGGGCTAAGTTCTGTTAAAGAAACAAGTGTCCGCTAGTGTTAGCTGACAATGAGAGGTAGGGGAGGGGAGGGAGAGGCTCACGTGGTGGAGGCGAGTTTGGCCTTGTCGATTTACGGTGGTGCGGGCGGGCCTCCTCCTCCTGGTCCTCAATTCGTGCTGCGGGCCTTGTCGAGGTACGGTGGTGCGGGCAGGCCCTCCTCCTCCTGGTCCTGATCGAGGTGCTCCTCCTCCTGGTCCTGAGGTGCTCCTCCTCCTGTGGTGGCTGCCGGAGAGGGGAGAGGTTAGAGAGGGGGTGGGAAGAGGGGAGGGGCAGAGGGGAGAGGAGAGGTTAGGGTTCGTCAGCGAGGGGGATGAGGAGGGAAGGGAAAGAGAGATGGGAGAGGGCGGCGGAGTACCTGCAGACGGGAGGCGGTGGTGGGCGGTCCGACGAGCGGAGGCGCTGGCGGGCGGTCCGGCGAGCGGCCGGGGAGCGAGGCGAGCGCACGGGGGGGGGGGGGGGAGCGCACAGGGGTTAGGGTTCGATTGAATTTGGGGAATAAGGGAGAGAAGGGAGGCGAGGACGTTATTTTGGCTAAGTCGGGGGAGTTCGTGGTGCACCCCCATATCGGTGCGCCACAGACAATTATCCGTGGCGCACTGATATGGGGGTGCACCACGAACTCCCCTGGCATTACTTAAAAAGGATGCACGGTGCAGTGTGACAACAACACTTGTATAGCCCAGTGGTTCTGGGTTGGTTGTCTCGTTTAAAACCTGGAGGTGCCAGGTTCTATTCATGGCACTCCAACACTTTTTTTTGTAATAAAAAACATTCTTTTGCAATTTTTAAGTTCTATATGTAACGAATATCACTTACTCATTACAAATAATAATTTTCTACTATTTCTAAAACATAGTAGCTCCAATATTTTCAAGATATAAAGTGAGAACATGTATATAATTGCGGGTAGGTAATAAATTTATTACAAAAAACTACCAATAATCTTGTGTATATCAACACCCTACTCCAATAAAACACGTATAGTATTTTGTCGACTTGACACACACGATTGTGCACATGCATACATCACACACAAAAAAGGTCGCTTCGTGCGATGTTGCTTCCGAACGATCTAGTGTTGACGTCTCGTCACGATCCTCTTGCCCTTCTTCGCCGTGGTAGAGTAATTGAGCCCTGGAACTTGTGGATTTCTTCTCGTGTACGGACATCCTTTAGCGGGGATGGTGGTCTTCCTTCTAAGATGAGGATACGCGCTAGGGTTGTCGAAGAACTTGTCAAATTCCTCTTCTATCTTCAGATCGCCGTACTTGTCGAAGTCTTGCTCGGTGGCGACTCCCTCCATTCCGATGATGCTCCTTTTCCCCCACCTGACGACAACACGGGTAGGCCTTGTAGGATCGGTAATAAAGAAGCATTGATCCACATTGCTAGCCAGTACCCATGGCTCGTTTTTCGCCTGGACGTTCGCGCCGGCCGCCTTTGACGCTTTGGCTTCGGGTATAACCATGGTTGTGAAATACCGGCCTTCTTTTTCGACGTTCTTGGCCCATCTGACCTGGAACATCGGCATCTTCTCTCCGTAGTAGTCGAGTTCCCTGATCTCCTCGATCCTTCTAAAGAACCTTTCCTTCACATTGGATTCCTCGTTGGCGTAGGATAGCATCGTGACCCCCGAGTTCTGGTATTCGCAGTTCTTGTCCTTCTCCTCGGTGTATAAAGTGTACCCGTTGATGTCGTACGCCTGATAGGTCCTCACGTTCAACGAGGGGCCCTACGACAGGATGAATAAGAGTCTGTCATCGCCAGCAGGTGCCTTACCCTCATTAAGGAGCAGCTCCTTCTTGAACCAACTTGTGAAGGTAGAGTTGTGCTCTCTCGGCAAGTCTCCCCTCATCCTCCGCCGGCCCGTGTCATTCAACCTGTTATCAATCAAGATTTTGTGCTTCTCCACCCAAGGACCGACCACTTTTATGTGCTGTAGCATGACTCGATGTGCCCTGTCATAGTCTGGGCACCGACCCTTGAAGATGTCGTGCACTGCTGCGAAGCCCTCGTGATGACCAACTCCAGCGATCCTGCCGAAGTGCTTGCGCTTCGGGAGACCAACAGGTTCCTCGGACTGCATATAATTTTAGCAGAACGATATGCACTCGTAGAGCATGAAGCCCTTGGCTATGCTTCCATCCGGCTTTGCCCTATTTCGAACGTATCCTTTGAGCATGCCGTTCAACCTTTTGAACGACATCATGTTGTGTAGGAACGGCGGACCAAGCTGTATGATGTCATCGACGAGGTGGACAAGCAGATGCAACATGATATCGAAGAACGCGGGGGGGGGGGGGGGCAGTAGATCTCAAGCTCGTTGAGTATCACGACGATCTCATCCTGCAGGGTCTCGAGTTTCTTCATCCTGATCTCCTTCCTAGAGATGACGTCGAAGAAGTTGTAGAGGCCAACCATCGTCTCACGGATGTGCTCGTCCATGATCCCTCGGATTGCAACTGGGAGTATCTGCGTCATCAGCACGTGACAGTCGTGTGACTTCATCCCACTGAACCTCTTCTTCTGTACGTCCAGGTATCTGGATATCTTCCCTCCATAGCCGATAGGAAGCTTGATTCCTATGAGGGTGTTGAAAAATTGCTCGAGCTCGTCCTCGCTCATAGTGAAGCAGGAAGGGCGCAGTAGTAGTTGTTCGTCTTAGCCCTCTTGCGCTGACCTTGAGTCTCTTCCTTGTTGTCTGTCATCATCATCATCAGGGTGTCCTCCTTGTTGAAGCGCTTCCTTGATGCCCAGATGTATCATGTCGTATCTTGCTTTCGACCCGTCTTTGGTCCTATCCGGCATGTTACACAGAGTGGCAAGCAGACTCTCGCACACGTTCTTGATGATGTGCATGAGATCAAGGCTGTGGGGCGTATGGAGGTATTTCCAGTATGGCAGGTCCCAGAAAACAGACATCGCTTTCCATATGCCGCGCATGGCTTCACCCTCGGACACTTCTTCCCTGGCGCAGGGCACTCCTTCCAGTTATCCAGCAACTCCTTGATTACCTCACCGCTCCTCCTCTTCGGGGGTCCATCGAGCTCCACCGTACCATCGAACAGATCCGCGCGTTTCCTCCACTCGTGATTTGCGCGTAGCCACTTTCGCATATTTGGGAACACGGTTTTCAAAGACACTTGATCCCTTAGCAGCTGGATATGCGGGGTATTCTCCATGCACCTAACGCAAGCATTGTGTCCGTGGTTCACCTAGCACGATACATATGCGTAGCCCGGATAGTCCTGCACCGTCGTGAGTAGCGCGGCCCTCATATCGAAGTAGTCTCCAGTGTAGGCATCCCATGTATGGGTCGGCGTCTCCCACAGCGTGGCTAAGTCCTCTTTCAATAGCCCAAGATACAGATGCATGTCGATACCCGGTTGTTTCGGGCCCTGAATAAGAATACTCATGTGCACATACCTCTGCTTGGTGCATAGCCAGAGGGAGGTTGTACGACCATACGAACACGGGCCAGGTGCTATGCGTGCTACTCTGGTTGCCAAAGGGGTTCAATCCTTCAGTGCTCATGCCTAGCCTCATGTTCCTTGGATCGCCCCCGAACTCGTCTTCGAACTCCATGTCCAGTGCCTTCCACTGGTTAGCGTCTGCAGGGTGTGTCAGGATCTGGCCCTTCTCGGGATCATCTTCCGGCGGAACCCTTTCCTCGTGCCATTGAATGAGCTTCGCTTCCTTAGGGTCCATGAAATACCGCTGTAGACAGGGAGTGATAGGAAAATACCATACAACTTTATGAGGAACTTTCTTGTTACCCCTCTTGTATCGTGGCTGGCCGCACACCGGACATGTCACTCTATCCTTGTACTCGTCCCGATAAAGTGTGCAGTCGTTGATGCATGCGTGATACTTTACGTATGGTAGGTCGAGAGGGCACACGACTTTCTTGGCCTCATCGATGCTTCTTGGCAATGTGTTATTCTCGGGAAGCACATCTCCCCAGAATTCCATGTTATCGTTGAAGCTCACGTCGGTCCATCTGCTGTTCACCTTCATCTCCAAAGCCTTGAGGGTTACATTCAAACGTGTATGCTCGGGACGGCACCCAGGATACAACGGAGTAACAACGTCTTTCTCCATTTGTGCCAACTTTGCTTTGTCTCTCATGGCCGCTATTGTGTTGTAACCCCCCTTGAGGAGCACTTCTCGAAGATGAGGGTCCTGCAGGGCCGAACTTAGCAGTGTCTGCGTGTCTGTGTCTTATCAGCCACCGGCGTCTCCTTCATCGCGCTGATCATGTCCGGCATCTCCTTCATCATCATCGTGATGATCATGATGTCCGACATCTCCTTCATAGTCATGATCATCATCATGTTTGGCATCTCCTTCAAGATGATCATGTCCGGGTGCCTCTTCCTCCTCCACGACATCATTGTAGCCGGGCATGAATCCACCCATGAGCAAGTGCTTCTCCAATGTCCCGGAATCAGGTTTGATTAGGGTATCGAGTTTGCAAGTCTTGCAAGGACATCTTATCTCGGTCTTGTTGGTACGAAGCATGACGGCCGTCGCCTGGGCCTTGTATCTAGCCACCATACCTTCTCTCATTTGGCGCACCATGGTTTCCTGCGCACAAGAGAAATGAATCACACCATATATATGCATGCATGTCTCGCTATAAAATTTCGGCAGCACCTCCCCTATAAATAGGGCATATGGGTGGTGCAAAAGTTGGACGAAACAGAAATGAATCAACATTTCGGCAACCATGCACCACACCGGCACCTGCACACAAACACACAAAAGCATACACAAGCATATACACGTGACGAAGACGCTGGCGGCGTTCACATACAACACACATCCGCGCCATGCATACATCACCGATCGACGTCTCGGCCCGCGACACATTCATATACATGTCCAATAACTCATAGACAAGCATGTGCCATCCAACACAACTCACCTAGTAGACAAGTTGATGGAGACCATGTGCGAGGGAGAGTGTGTCTTGTGGAGGCTAACTTGATGGAGATGTGACCAATAAATGATGTATATGTGGGGCTTTTAGTGAATCTACATGGTGGAGAGGGACTCCCTCCCCACACCCATCCAACCAAAAGGTGGTTGGCAACCTAAAATGGAGGTAGAATTGAAGAAAATGGGGTGAGGAGGAGGGGGTCGAGCTAGATCTATGGGAAGTAATGGCTTGCTTGTGGTGGTAGGTAGGAGAAGGTGCCACCTTTATGGAGGGTGGGATGACATGTTCGAGGCGCACCTGGTTTTTGTGCGCCATAGACTACCCAGGTTCGTGGCACACCAAAATAGGGTGCGCCACAAACGTCTATGGAAAATTCTACAGGGGCCTGGCCCACCGTAGTTCGTGGCGCACGCGCGAAAGGGTGCGCCACAGACTCCACCCATGTTCGTGGCGCACCTCCAATTCCGTGCGCCACGGATAGTGGTGGCCGGCTGTTGGATCCTGTCAGAGGTGGGGCCCACCTTATGCGTGGCGCACCGATCCAGCGTGCGCCATAGATAAGTTGGGGTTAGTGGCGCATAATTCATGCATGCGCCACAAATAATTTAGTTAGTGGCACATGATATCAGGTGCGCCACGAATAAGGGGCCTATGGATAAGGGTTTTCCCACTAGTGGCTCCAGCTTAGGCGAAGCCCCGCAAGGATTCTCTTCCAGCACCACCACCATGTCGTCATGCTGCTGGGTTTATGAGGGGATCTACTACCTCCGCTTCCCACATGAACAAGGATAGGAAGGTCTTCATCGACTATGTATGTGTGACCGAGTGCGGAAGCACTGCCGAAACGCGGTGCCGAAATGATCGTCTACGCGATCTTGAGATCAACAAGTGATCGACTACATAAACCACGAGAATCTGATCTCGTTAAACACTTTGGATCTATGAGGGTTAGTTCTCTTCAATCTCGTTGCACCAATCTCGTGGATAAGATCTTGGATTTGCCATAGATTGGATCTTGGTTTTATGTGTTATTGTGATATAATTTTTTTGTTTTCCATGCAACGACCCTTACAGAGTGGTGGATCGATGATCTTTCATGGAAGGCAGTGGCACAAGTCCAGCTAGGACCTGATTTATTGGCGGCAGCGGAGACGGGAGCGAGTTGTAGAGGGAGATGGAAAAGAAGAATTTAAATGTCGGTTGCATCGGTTTGTTTTATCTTAGAAGACTTGAAGGCGGATTATTTTAACGCAGCGTTCTGTGTACTTTTGTTTTAGGAAGTTAACAGTACATAAGATAGGAAGTGCAGAAAGACTGAATGCAGTGTGGCTGGTGGAGTTCATTGCACGGTCAGTGCACTGCCGCCATACCATATGTTGCACCGTGTGCACAGCAGTTTTATGAATCACAATGATGCAGGGCATACATTCTTAACAAGCAGTGCGTGTCAGTTTACATGGAATGTTCAGGGAATTGCAGGAAGTGTTACATGGTAGGTGCATTGCATTGCAGGCAGTTCTTGTCCATTTACATGGAAGGTGTAGTGCATTGCCGTGTACATCCATTTGATGTAGTTAACGATACATAATATAGATAGTGCAGAAAGACTGAATGCAGTGTGGCTGGTGCAGTAAATTGAACGGTCAGTGCACTACCTCCGTACCATATATGGCGCCGTGCACAAAAGTTTTATGAATAATAGCGATGCAGTGCATACATGCTTAACAGTCAGTGCATGTCTGTTTACATAGAAGGTGCAGTGCATTGCAGGCAATGTGTGTCCATTTACATGGCAGGTGCAGTGCATTCCTGATGTACCATATCTTGCACAGTGCGCACATCATTTTATGAAATCTTAAGAATGCAATGCATAAGTTGTAGAGGGAGTGTCCCAACCTCTATTAACATAAGGTGGTGTCCCCTGTGTTTACAATGCTAGTCCCTGGATCAATATCTAGCATCCACAGTTAAGATGTAATATCAAGAAACAAAGGTCATAATACAACTTTATAACCAGGAATAATATAATTTTATTACACCTTACATAGCTCATTTGGCTATTACATTACATTGCAGCAGAATATCTATAAGCATGGGGTCCTTCATCTTCAAAATGCCACAGACAGACATGTTGGTTGTAGACTTTGTAATCCTAATCAACACACTTCACTAAATCAATCAAACCTGCAACATACAAGTTACAGCCACAAGGGTCAATACATTTGAATTGTATTGGCAAGTGATACTATGGTAGTATAGTGGAGTCTATCATCTATATGCATTTGGCTAAGTGGAGTTGAGGCTTGCATTGCTCAAAATATATTTTTCCTTATAATTTGAAAATACTAAGTTTTTGTTTTGACAAAATCTTTTCCAAGGCATCTCTCGATCAAAGATTGAAGAATTCAATAACCCTTGTTCAACCACAAGTTTTTAACTTAGAAATTTGAATGATGAGATCCTTGATTGCTTCCATGTCTTGATGCTCAAATTGTCCTTTACCAGGGACATGGCTAAGTACTTAGATTTTACACTCTGCAGAGGTGGTGCACTTTCCCCACAAGACTTGGTTTCCCAAGACAAGATCTTTCAGAAGCCTTCCCTTAGACCAAAATGGACGCGCTCCAACCTATCAAACTCTACCACCCACTGTCCATATGGTTAAGTTGTTGCAACCTATATGATCCAGGCAGAGCCCATAATGCCAAGTGGCTGCACTTGAAGCTTCTCAACATTTGACATCTCAAATCTCTTTGTTCCTGGGTGGCCATCCACAAGTGAGATACACAAGGTCAACCATAGACATGGGCCTTGTGAACCACTCAACCAAAATCCACCAAGCAATTACCATTCCACCCAGGTGATTCATTAACTTAGTTGTTTTATTAAACAAAAACACAAGTCCTCAGACTTAGAAATTTTTCCATAGTATGAATATATTTCCACCCTTGTTTTCTATTAGCTAGGCTAAGCTTGATAGTAGTAGGAATCTTAACTTAGGAACATTTCCACTAAGGTTCCATCTACTAGGTTTTACTATAGCAAGGTTTATTCTTAGCAAAAATTCCATGCAAGTTTTACTTAGAGAAAATCACTAATGCATAGTGAAAGTAATGGGACAAAAAGAATGAAGCATCACTTGCCTTTTTGGTAGAGTATAGGTTCACTCCTTGTCCTTGCAACAATCACACCCTTCAAGTCACTACAAATCAATCAAGCAAGGCACAATCTCAATCTACCAAACAAGCAAAACAACACATAAAATAACAAAGTCAAAGTAATGTATGCAAGCATGCCAAGCTTTGTTTTGTTTGAAAAAGTGGTTCCTAATGGGTCATAAACATTTGAAAACACCTAATGGTCATTTTGTAAAGTGGCAAAGTCATTTGCAAAAGGTTTCACTTTATAAACCATTTTTAAAACAAAGTATCATTTTATGTGGAGTAGAAATATTTTTTTGCTAAGGCATTAATCTATAGGGTTCACCAAATATGTTTTAAAACCATAAAACTTGGTGTTTAGGGTCAGAGAGTTTAAAACAAAACATTTTCCAAAAGTTTTCTTCCAAAACCATTTTTAATAAATAAACCACATTTCTATTTGACTAGAAATGGTTTTAAATCAAAGAATCATTATTTTGTTTCACCAAATTCATTTTTGAATCCACAAAGTGTTTCCTAATGTTAGTAGGTTCAAATCACACCATTGGCCAAAGATTTTATCCCCAAAAACATTTTTGAACAATTTTTACATCCTTAGCAAGCATACAAATATATCTGCAAAAACAATCATTTTTCCAGAAGATTTTTGCTAAAAAAAAGGCAGGGTTGGATAGGGCTTGTCTTGCTGATTCCATTGGTATAAAATTTGTAATTTTTGGACGTGTGGTTTGAAAGTTACAGGGTTTTCAAAACTGCATCTAATTCTGATTTCAGTTTTAAACAGAAACTGGCCACGCGTCGCGCCGCGATTGGTCGGTACCGCTTCGTGCGGATTGGCTATTCTGGCGCGTTGGATCAAGTTGAATCATGCGGCTCAGAAGCGTGCGTACCCATTCGCTTACTTTATATCCTATCCACCAGATCGAGATCGGACGGCTGCTGTGAGCTCGACCCTAAACGAGCGGTGCTGCGGCGGTGGCTGGCGGCGGAGCGGCCAGACGGTGGCGGCGCCGGCGATACAGGAAGCAAGGGTGGCTGGGGAGGTACTCACAGCGTTCGCAGAGGCCTGGGGAAGCTCAAGGTGATGCCGTCTTGTCGAGGGGCGCACTGGAGCAGGCTTGATTGCTCGCCGGAGATGAGCTGGGCCTCGGGCGGCTCTGGAGGTCGTCGAGGGCGAGGATAGGGGGCACCCTAGGACGAAAGGGAGACACCGTTAGGTTCGCAAGAGCATGGCGATCATCATCGTGTCCACGGGGAAGAGAGGGGAGGTCTGGTTTACCTGGGAGACGTCGCCGCAGTTGGAGCAGACGGCGGCGCTGGCTCGGGGAAGACATTGCCGATGCTCAGGGACGCGCGCGAGCGAGCTATGGCTGCAGAAAGGTTCACCAGGGCTTGGGGTGTACGCGAGTTTGGTCGGGGAGGCAAGGGGCGATGCGGTGCTGCCGGAATTGGCCGAGAACCTCGTCGGAGACGGCGGCGGTGCAGAAGAAATTTGGGACAGCCTGGTGGCTCTCGAGGCATGGTGTTTGGGGGGAATGGAAGAGGAGAAAGAGGGGATTTATCACGCATGATCACTGCGAGTTTTAATCGCGGCATTAAGGCGAATTAAGCCTGAGGAATCAATGGCAGGAGCGGGGAAGAACGGGTCGCTGTGGGTGAAGACGATGAGCAGGAGGGGTGGGGTCGGCTGATCAGTGAGAAAAGGAGTGAGGGGGAGGGGTCCACTTGTCAGCATCCTCGCGGGTTGCTTCTGCGGTGAAGAAAACGGTTCGGGGGCGAGGAAACAGGTGGGCTTGCTGGGCTGTTGGGCTAGAGTTGGGCCAGACGGTTGGGCTGGGTCCTTTGCATATTTTTTTGTTCTGAATCCTTTTTCTTTTTTTCTAAATCAATTTCTGTTTTGAATTTCAAACAACAATTCAAACATTCAAACAATTCAAACAATCACCACACTTGTAATTGAATTTGGTTCTGTTTAACAACACAAAACCAAAGTCAAATAATAAAAATAATATTTTATTTTAGAGTCCATTTATAATTAAATAAAATGGACACTAGTTAATAAATCAAATGGGTTTTTATTTATTTTAAAACTCCATTTGAAATCTAAATATTTTCAAAACCAAATCAGTAGGTTTTATTTGAAAATAGAAGATATTTGGAAAACTTGTTTAAAATAAAATAACATTTTATTTTAGGGTCCATTAATCATTAAATAAAATGGACCTTAGTTATTAAATCAAACAGGATTTGTTTTATTAAAATATTTATTTTTGAAATCTAAAATAAAACCAAAACACTTCAGTAGGTTTTATTTAAGGAAATAAAATACTTAGAAAACTTATTTAAAATAAATAAATAAGTTTTAGTGTTTATTTAAAATGGGAAAAGCCTTTACTTAAATAAAATTGGATATTAAATCCTTATTATTTTATTTAAATAAACCTTTACTATTTTTATCAAAACAAAACATTTTATTTGAAAAACTTGGCCAAGGTTTAATTTGGCTCTATAAAATATTCTTTCTTTATAAATCCACCTTTTCTTTTGAAAACCAAATCCTTTTATTAAAAGATCCAAAAATAGTAAAACCAAATATTTTTATTTTCCTTTATTAAATGTTTAACTCTTTAAACCCCTTTAGGATTTATCTTGATCAAAATAGGTTTTGAAAGTTTTAAATTGGATCCAAAAGTTTCTTCTCACCCAGAAAATCAATAAAGTTTTATTTTATTCATTTATTTTTCACATTACAAGATTTGGAAAATCTTGGGATGTGACATAAGTGGTGTACAAGAAGTGCATCCCTGTGTAGATGGCAGGTTCATTGCATTGCACGCTCACTGCACTTGTGCTGCACCATTCTGACAACATCTTTACGAAGCAGACGAACATAGTGCATACTTGTTTCGCAGGTAGTGCGTGTCCATGTGCATGGTAGGTGTAGTGCATTGCACGGTAAATTCACTTTCGTGACACCTTGTCTTGCACCATGCACACAACAGTTTTACAAAGCATAGGAACAAAGTGCATAGGTGTCTCATAGTCTATGCGTGTTTGTGTGCACGGTAGTTGTAGTGCATTGCACGGTCAGTGCACTGCCACCACACCTTATCTTGCACCATGCGCACGGAAGTTTTACAAACCATAGGAAAGCAGTGCTAATGCATAAGCAGTGTGTGCATGGTAGGTGCAATGCATTGCACGGTCAGTGCACTGCCGTGACATCTTATCTTGCACCGTTCTCACAACACCTTTACGAAGCATATGAACATAGTGCATACTTCCTTCACAGACAGTGTGTGTCAGTGTGCATGGTAGGTGTAGTGCATTGCATGGTCAGTGCACTTCCGCGGCACCTTATTTTGCACTATGCGCACAACAGTTTTACAAACCATAGGAACACAATGCATACCTATTGTACAGGCAGTGCTTGTCAGTGTGCATGGTAGGTGGTGCATTACACGATCACTGCACTTTCGCGACACCTTATCTTGCATAGTTCGTACAATAGCTTTATGATGGTCTTAGTTGACTGTAGAGCCTCACTGGGAGACCCCAAGAGCAAGTTGTGATGAGCACAACAGAAAGTTTTCCCTCAGTTATGAAACCAAGGTTATCGAACCAATAGGAGAAACGAAACAACTCCAAGGTGTTGCTAGCAACTTGGAATCCTGCACAACATAAACTCAAGACTTTGCCCCAAATTACAGTGAGGTTGTCAACCTCACTGGTTTGCTGAAAACAAAGGATTAAACGTATAGTGTGGAAGATAGTAATTGCTTGTAGAAAGTAAACGGTAATAGTAGATGATGTAATAATGATAAAGATTGGACCAGGGTCCACAGTTCACTAGAGGTGTTCTCCTTAAGATAGATAACATGCTGGATGAACAAATTACAGCGGGGCAATTGACAGATTGAGCAAATAATAACAATGAATATACTAGACATCATGATTCCTATGATATTTGATTGGGCATTACAACAATATACATAGACCGTAATCCAACTGCATCTATGACTAATAATCCACCTTGAGGTTATCATATGAACCCCTTCTAGTATTAAGTTGCAAGCAACGGATAATTGCATTAAGCAATGTGTGTAAAGTAAACAATTCAATTGTTCCATGAACACAAGATTGTTGTTTTATCCATACTAGCAACATCACATCTACAACCTTAGAGACTTCTGTCACTTCCCTAGATTACTAGAGGCATGAACCTACTATCGAGCATAAATACTCCCTCTTGGAGTCACAAGCATCTACTTGGCCAAGATAGCTACTAGCAACATAGAGCATGCAAGATCACAAACAACACATACATGATAGAATCAATAATCAATATGACATGATAGAATCAATAATCAATCTGACATAGTATCTCAATATCCATCGGATCCCCTCAAACACAACATGTATGATTACATAAAGATGATCTTGATCATGAACGGAGCTCACAAGATATAAACATGATAGCACAAAGGAGGAGAAACAACCATCTAGCTAATGTATGGACCCATAGTCCAAGGGTGAACTACTCACGCATCATACCGGAGGCTGGCTTGGTGATGAAGAAGGCCTTCGAGATGATCTCTCCCCTCCGACAGGGTGCCGGGAAGAGCTTTAGAACCCCCGATCTAGGGACGATGGTGGCGGCGGATACAAACTGTTTCGTGGAGATCTGATCGGGTCCTTAGGGTTTCTGCATAGGGGTGACTTTATAGGCGAAGAGGCAAGGTCGGTTGAGGGCCAGGGGGCCCACACCCTGCCCTGGCGCGCCCTAGGGTGGACCCATGCCAGGGGGTGTGGCCACCCTGTGGCGCCCCTCCGTCTCTCTTCTAGACTCTGTGTTCTGTTCGGTAAAATATTGACTTTGGTTTTTGTCCCGTCCAATTTCGAGAATATTTCTTTACTAGCTTTTTTGAAACCAAAAATAGCAGAAAACAGGCAATTGGCACTGCGACATCTTGTTAATAAGTTAGTCCCATAAAATGTATAAAAATACCTTAAAGTGTAGACAAAGCATAGCAAAGTTGATACTAAACAAGCATGGAGCATCAAAAATTATAGATACGTTTATGATGTAACAAGCATCCCCAAGCTTAACTCCTGCTTGTCCTTGAGTAGGTAAGTGATAAAAAGAATATTTTTTGAGGTGACATGCACCATCACAATCTAGATCAAACCATTTGCAAAGCATTGAAAGCTGGGATCAAAGTACTCTAAACATGAGCATGAAAGATGTAGTTCTAACAATAAGACATAGTAAATATGATGCAACATGAAAAGATACAAACAAATATCATGAATAACAATGCATTGAAAGACGTTTGTTTGTTACACATATAGAAAACATAGGATAGTGGTATTCACCTTGTCCCTCATGGATTAGCAAAACATAAACGCATAGGACACCTTCAAAGTTCATAAGGGTGACTAGATAGAAATAGTTTAAGAACAAGCAATACCAACATTATGAATCAATCAATAAGTTTTGGGACAATGCACATAAAACTAAGAATGACAATTATGCTCTCTTAATTGGTGCTAAAGAAAGAAGGTGGAGACTCAATATAAAAGTAGGAAGAAAGGCCCTTCACAAAGGGAAGCAGGGATTTCAAGTTTCATAAAGAGCATCCAAAAATTATGGTACTTATAAGCTTTCAGCTCTCATTGCCCCTATCATAAGAATCTTGAAGTGATTAAGGTTAAAGTGAAACAAATATGTAGTATATGCTTGACAAATCATAAGTTGACAATGTCATGTCCCTTGAGTATGAGGGTCATTCTTCATGCTACTCAACTTTAGTCACAAGCAAGTCCTTGTCATTGTAAGTATATGTTTATCATAGAGAACCGCCAATGGGGTACCCCTTGCCCCGTGACACAGGAGCTATCCCATATCAAAATGACAAGGCAACAGATAGTAAGCATCTCAGCAATCCTTTTATTTACCATGAGCATGGTGCATATTTTTTTATTTTTATCTCTTTTTTTCTATATTTTTTTCTGAGGATGATTCATGGATTTCTCACTATGGTGATGCTGCAAGTTTCCATCATGATGAGGCCCAGGCGTTTCTCTAACACATATATAATACTCCATGAACTTACAGGCTCCCCTTTTATTTCACACCGCTGACATCCATAAAAAGAGCATGATATCAACTTGGTAATATGTACAGGTGTTCAACGTGTTCCCTATGACAGCATGGTTCTGCTAATTCACAACTTATAAGTGCAAGCATATATGATAGTCGGAAATGTATCTATAATTTTTGATGTTCCATGCTTGTTTTGTATCTACTTTGCTTTGCTTTGTCTATACTTTGAGGTGTTTTTATATCTTTTCTGGAACTAACCTATTAACAAGTTGCCACAGAGCCAGTTGCCTATTTTCTTCTGTTTTTGGTTCTAGAAAGGCAGAAAATCAATATTCTCGGAATTGGACGGGACAAAAGCCGAAGTTATTATTTTTCCCGGAGCAACACGGAACCATTGTAGTGACCTCGGATCGGTAAGGATCCTAAGTCCCTGTGATTAACATGCTAGTCCCTGGATCAATAGCTAGCACTCACAGTCGATGAAATATCATGTAAAACACAAAGTCTTTATTACACGGAGAATCTAGAGTATGGTATTATTACAAAAATTGCTTAGCATTATGCTAGCTCAAATAACAGCGGAAACATAAAAGCAGCATGAGTCCATCAACGCCCCAGGCTTGTCGAGTGTAGACCCGCGATCCCTACGCACCTTTCAATCTTCGGATTCTGCACATAAGACGTGCAGCCAACAAGTTGGGTCAATACTTTGAATGTATTGGCAAATTACACCAAGGAGAGAAAAGACTATCTCTACATGCAAGGCTGGTATAGGCTGTAGAGTTCATTTGCTCAAAGCTAATTTTCTTAAGTAGAGAGAAGAATAGAAGATTGCCCTACTTTGTAAACATTTGCTTGGATAAAATAAGGTCGAGTGGCACACGAGGATATTACGCACCAAGTGTCCAAACAACCAAACACTTGGATATTACGCACCAAGCGTCACTTGGATATTACACACCAAGTTCCCCAAATTCCCACCCATTAGCGATATTACGCACGCCATGGGGTTTCAAAACTTTGTTTTAGAAAAGAGAGAGGAAGATCCTTCAGAGGCTCCATCCTTCAGACGCTCATTGTTGTTCTGTTACCGTGAACACGGCTGATCGATCAGATTGCAATACTCTCGAGAGTTTGTGCACTTTACCCACAATCCACGATCAAGTCTTTTTTACAGACAAGACCATGGCGAGGCTTTCCCTTAGTATCCCCTCTACCTTCCGGATCCAACCGTGCCAAGAACCTCCAAATGTTGGTACCCAGGTGAGGTTTCCCACTAAGTACTAGGCCAAGACAGAGCCCATAATGTATTGTGGTTGCACTGGAAGCTTCTGAATTTTGAAACATGGCAGACTTCTTTGATTCCTGGGCGGCCGTCCTCCACCAAAATCTCACTCGTTGTCCCGACAACCATTCCGCCCAGAAGAAAACTTAGTTTTATTTTGAAGTGGATTTGAGAAGAAAGATTGCTCTAGAGAGCCTTTATACTTAGAAAAATTCTTTGTCTTTCGAACCCCCCAACGGTACTTTGTATATATAGCATAGCAAGCAATACTTAGCAAAAACAGGGGTAACCTATTAGGATGGAAAATCCTAAGTATAGGGCTACTCATGGCATACTACAAAATCATCGCACTTGCAAAATAATACTAAGGAAAATTCTACTAGATCATCCTACACATGCATACTACAGAATTTTGAAGATCACATGCATAGAATCAAACTGGGACAAAAGTTATGAACAAGTGGTGTAACTTGCCTTGATCCGAGCAGCACTCTACACAATAGCACTCCTTAGCGCACTCCGAGCAATCTAACGAATCACAAACATAGATCTGATCACAACTTGCTCAAAGCATAACACAAAGAAAATCATGCATGCATGCAACATGGTAATTTATGCAAGGTTGGGTAAATTGATCAAGGTAGCAAGTTTGTGTTGTGATAGTGTAGAGGTGTCACTAGGATTGATTCTCCCAAGGGTTTAGATCTAATAGAGTCACTAAACACATCCTAGGATTATAAGTGGATCAAACCATCTAATTAGCCCCAAGCTAGATCTAATGATCCTAAGCAAGCTTAAAGATTTAGATCAGTAGGTATTGTGGAAGGGTATTGCAACAAGAATCAAATAAAATAGAATTTTAATTATTTTTTTTTCTATAGATTAAACTCTCCAATCTAATGATTAAATTCTAGACCTAAAACATTACTGCAAACCTGCAATATTATTACAGATTTGGATTCGACATAAAATTAGGAATCCAACGGTATATTACAAGCTAAATTTGGACAAATATTCGATTTTATATGATTTTCGCAAGTCTGAAATCTAAATCTGAAACAGATCTGAACTTCACTTAAACTTTGCCAAGTGTCAGCGCCTGATTGGCTCCAGCTAGGTGACTCAGCGCTGGCGCGTGCGTGCTGACGCGCGTGGCCACGTGGCGTTCCGTTATTCGCCGATACCCCTTCGGCCTACCTCTAATCTTACACGTTCAATCTTGATCCGACGGACGGAAGCGGTGGTGACTCTTACCGGCGGCGTCGATGGCGAGACGGCGGCGGCGCGGTCGGACGTGGTCGTCGGCGGCGCTGCGGTGGTTCCCCGAAGTAGCGGAGAGCACGACGGTGCTCTACTCCTTCTTGCGGTCCTGCATGCGTGATCGGCTTCGGCTCCTCTTACCTCCTCTAGCCGCACACCTCCACTGGTTCCCGCGAGCTCCGGCGGCACGTCGGCGAGAAATCCCCGTCGCTGTGCTGCACAAGGGGAGGAAGGAAAGGTCGGGGTGAGGCGGCGTTGCACGGGGAAGGCGGTTAACAGCAGGGAAGGGCTTGGGGCAGCGCGAATCGCCGGATCGAGACCTACCCGAGCGTGATTCCGGCGAGGGAGAGCGGCAGCGGTTCGGCGAAGCTTGGCTAGGGTTTTCGAGGGGAAAAACGACGAGAGGGGTCGGCTTATAAGGGGCAGAGGCTTAGGGAAGGGGGCGGTCGAGTCCGGCGCGAGTAGGAGTCCGACACGGCCGGAGTTGTGTCCGCCGCGGTCTCCAGGAGGAAGACGACGAGGTGGGACCCCCGCGTCAGTGGTGGAGGGGAGGAGCGGGCCGGTGCTGGGCTGCGGCGGCTGGTGGGCGCTGGTGGGCTGCGCTGCGGCCCAGCTAGGTTAGCCACTGTCTCTGTGTTTTTTTTCTCTTTTATCATTTTTCAATTTCTGGTTTGGTAAAACTCAAATAACTTTTGCAAGACAAGTCCAAAAATGTTGAAACTTGTTTCCAAATTTTTGTAAAAATAGGGTGGTCAATATAGGACCATAGTTTACTATTTTTACATAGTTTATATTGAAGGGTCAACTTACTACAACAAGGTGCTCACTTATGGAAATAATTAGTAGGGTTTTTAATAGGTTTAGGTTTTGGGATTCTTATTGAAATTTTCAAATGTAGGATGTAATGACGCAAGGATGATGCATGGAACTAATAACATCCTAATATAGGATCTGGGATGTTACAAACCTACCCCCCTTAAGAAGAATCTCGTCCTCGAGATTCGGGTTGGCTAGCAAATAGGTGTGGGTGTTCTGCCTTCAAGTCTTCTTCACGCTCCCACGTAGCTTCTTCCTCGGAGTGGTGGTTCCATTGTACCTTGCAGAATCTTATAGTCTTGGTGCGGGTAATCCTTTCAGTTGTTTCCAGGATTTTGATGGGTTTTTCCCCATAGGTAAGGTCATTCTCCAACTGAACCTCTTCTAGGGAAATGGTGTCTCTTAGCGGTGTTTCGGCCATCTCCGGGTGACACTTCTTTAGTTGCGACACATGAAACACATCATGAACAGTCAGTCCTTCCGGTAACTCCAGCTGATAAGCCACTTCCCCTCTACGGGCCAGAACCTTATACGGTCCTATGAATCGTGGGGCTAACTTTCCCTTGATTCCGAACCTCTTAACTCCTCGCAGGGGTGAAACTTGGAGATACGCACGGTCCCCTATTTCATAGGCCACATCCCTGCGCTTGGAATCAGCATAGCTCTTCTGTCGGGATTGGGCTACCTTTAGCCTATCCTGAATCTGTCGTACCTTTTCTTCGGCATCCTTTATCAAGTCAGGTCCAAAAAGACTGCGTTCACCTACTCCATTCCATAGCAATGGAGTCCTACACTTCCTGCCATATAGAACTTCAAACGGAGCCATCTTGATACTTGTCTGGTAGCTGTTGTTGTATGAGAACTCAGCATATGGCAGGTTATCGTCCCAACTAGACCCATAGTCTAGTGCGCAAGCTCTCAACATATCTTCCAAAATTTGATTCACCCTTTCTGTTTGGCCATCTGTTTGAGGGTGGAAGGCAGTACTGAATTCTAGTCGGGTTCCAAGAGACTCATGTAGTTGTCGCCAAAACATTGAAGTAAACTGGGTGCCTCTATCTGACACAATTCCCTTGGGAACACCATGCAGACTTACAATTCTTGACATGTATATCTTAGCAAGCTTAGCACTTGTATATGTGGTCTTTACGGGGATGAAGTGAGCCACCTTGGTGAAGTGGTCCACCACTACCTAGATAGAATCAAATCCAGAACGAGTCCGGGGTAATCCCGTGATGAAATCCATGCCTACCTTGTCCCACTTCCAGTCGGGTATAGGTAGTGGTTGAAGTAATCCTGCCGGTTTCTGATGCTCGGCTTTAACTCTATTGCACACATCACACAGAGAAATATACTCTGCAATATCTCTCTTTAGGTTATTCCACCAGAATCTGTCCTTCACATCCATGTACATCTTTGTGTTACCTTGATGAATTGAGTATGGCGAATCATGAGCTTCTTGTAGAATCATATTCCTGATATCGGGGTCATTGGGAACGCACAAACGCTTCCCATACCAGAGGGTTCCTTGTTCGTCCAGACGAAATTCTTTAGTCTTTCCTTCACTTATCCTGACTCTTATTTCTTCCAACTCTTTATCCCCCTTTTGTGCTTCTTGGATCCTTTCTTGGAAGGTGGACACTATTTCCATAGTCGCTACGTGTCCTTTCGGGACTATCTCTAGCCTGAGATCCCTGAATTGCTTGCATAAATCCTCTGGAAGTTCCCCTGTGGTAAGTCCATTCACATACACCTTACGACTTAAGGCATCAGCCACCACGTTTGCCTTTCCGGGGTGGTACTGTAAATCCAAGTCATAATCCTTAATTAGCTCAATCCATCTCCGTTGTCTCATATTCAACTCCTTTTGGGTGAAGATGTACTTCAAACTTTTATGATCTGTGAACACATCACAATGTTTGCCCATGAGGTAGTGTCTCCATACCTTGAGTGCATGAACCACAGATGCAAGTTCCAAATCATGTGTGGGATAATTGTGTTCGTGGTTCTTAAGTTGTCGGGAGGCATAGGTACCACTTTCCCATCCTGCATCAATACACTTCCAAGTCCTTGTCGTGAAGCGTCACAATAGACTTGAAAATCCTTCTGGATATCTGGCAGACACAGAACTGGTGCCGTTACAAGGCGTTTCTTCAACTCTTGAAAACTTGCTTCACATGCCTCGGTCCATAGGAATTTCTTTTCCTTCTTTAATAGTTCCGTCATGGGTTTTGCTATCTTGGAAAAGTTTTCGATGAACCTCCGGTAATATCCTGCGAGACCCAAGAAACTTCTAATATCTCCCACATTCTTGGGTGACTCCCATTCCGTCACGGAAGCTACCTTGCTAGGATCTACGGCAACTCCTTTTGCTGACACAACATGACCAAGGAATCCCACTTCCTCTAACCAGAACTCGCATTTGCTGAATTTGGCATACAACTTGTGTTCTCTTAGCTTCTCCATAATAAGGCGGAGATGTTTCTCATGTTCCTTCTCATCCTTAGAGTATATGAGTATATCATCTATGAATACCACGATAAACTTGTCCAAATATTCCATGAACACCTTGTTAATCATGGTCATGAAGTATGCTGGGGCATTGGTTAGACCAAAAGACATCACGGTGTACTCATACAATCCGTATCTTGTGGTGAATGTTGTCTTGGGCACATCCTGTTCTCGAATCTTTAGCTGAAAATAGCCCGATCGTAGATCGATCTTTGAGAACACACTGGCTCCTTTTAGCTGGTCAAACAGGTCGTTGATGTTGGGAAGAGGATACTTATTCTTAATCGTCACTTCGTTCAACGAGCGGTAGTCTACAACCAGCCTCTTGGTCTTATCCTTCTTTTCCACAAATAGGACGGGTGCTCCCCAAGATGACGCGCTGGGTTGAATGAACCCCTTGTCCAATTGTTCCCTAAGCTGTTTCTTGAGTTCCTTTAACTCGTCCACATCCATCTTGTATGGTCTCTTAGCTATCGGCCCCGTGCCTGGCATTAAGTCAATGAGAAACTCGATATCACGGTCGGGTGGCATTCCGGGTAGCTCTTCTGGGAAGACATCTGGGTATTCCTTTACAATAGGTACCTCCTCCAAGCTAACCCCCTTAAGAGAGTTCACCATGACTTCTTTAAGTGCGAAATTTGACTTGATATGAATCCTCTTCCCTTCCGGACCCCCCACCGACCTTGATTCCTGTGCCTATAAGAAGCCTCCGACCCAAAAACCCTAAAAATCCAGAAGAAACCCACGAAAACCTCCGTAGCGCCGCCGCCACTGAAGGGGAGATTCGGGGGACAGAAAGACTCTGTTCCGACACCCTGCCGGGACGGGGAAGTGCCCCCGGAGCCATCTCCATCGCCATCTTCATCACCATTGCTGATTTCCATTATGAGGAGGGAGTAGTTCTTCCTCGAGACTAAGGGCTCTACCGGTAGCTATGTGTTCATCTCTCTCTCTATGCATGATCTTGTGGTCATGAGCTTTGTAATCAAGTAGATCTACCTTGCTACTCAAGTGATTCATTAGATCTCTGCTCTCCCAATGTGTGTGAAAGTGACAGCGTGCACGCCATGGTGGCACTTAGGTTTGAGTCTACATAAATACTCTTTGTGCTTTAATAGATCTATGCTTTTCCCCACGTGTGTGAAAGTGACAGCGTGCATACCGTGTGTGGCACTTTGGCTATATTGAATATTTGTTATGAGTTATATTTGGAGTTGGATGTATCTATGAAATTGTGGTGTTTGTTGGAACCGTCTAGCGCTCAAGGTGACAGTGTGGGGTTATCTAGATTGGGGAAGGTGGACTTTGAGGAGTGCTGTTATAGCCCTACCGATGATTAGAGTGTCCAACCGGAGAGTAGTTAAGAGTAGTATCATGAAGAGAGGATATTTATATGAGAGAGTGTTCACTAGTGAAAGTATGATCCCTAGGCCTTGTTTCTAAACATTGAAACACCTTTTGCATCTAGATCTGTTGCATGTTTGCTTGCTTTAGTCTTTACCTTACCGTCAAGCTCTTTTCTGGCACCGTTACCACTTGTATTTCACTATCTCTTCGCCGAACTAGTGCACCTATACACCTGACAAGTGTATTGGTGTGTTAGGGACACAAGAGACTTCTTGTATCTTGATTTTAGGATTGCTTGAGAGGGAATACCTTTGACCACTTCCTCCCTAGGTTCGATAAACCTTGGGTGATCCACTTAAGGGAAACTTGCTGCTGTTCTACAAACCTCTGCACTTGGAGGCCCAACAACTGTCTACAAGAATAGTAGTGCGTAGACATCAAGCTCTTTTCTAGCATCGGTGCCGGGGAGGTAAGGTAAAAGCTACTCACATCCTCCGGTGTGAGTGCTCGAAGTTATTTCCTGCAATTTTGTCTTTTTTTCTTGTTTTCACTAGTTATGCTTAATGGAAAACAACAACAAAATTAGAGAGCTCTATAGCATTTATATTGAGTTAGGACATGAAGTGTTTGAAGAGAAAATTAAAAAACCTATGGAACTTCATTTGCATGCTAATAGAAATGTTATTAGTATGAAGTCTTTGAACACCATTATTTCTAATGGTATGGAAAAGTCTAAGCTTTGGGAAGCTAGTTTTGATGAAAATGATCTTTTTAGTCCCCCAGCTTTGGAAGATAGCTATTCTATTGCTTATGATGATACCAAACCTCCAGTTTATGATGATTACAAAGATGAGTATGATATTTCATTCCACGTACTATTGAGGAGAAAATTTATTGTGATTACAATATTCCTCCTATATTTCATGATTATGGTGATGAGAATAACAATGATAGCTATTTTGTTGAATTTGCTCCCACTCTGAGTAATAAGAATGCCTTTGCTTATGTGGAGAGTAATAATTATTTTATGCATGTGGCTCATGATAAGAAGGTTTTAGGTGATGGTTATATTGTTAATTTTATTCATGATGCTACTGAAAGTTATTATGAGAGAGGAAAACATGGTCTTATGTTAAGTTTCCCCTCTTTATGTTGAAAATCTTGAAGTTGCACTTATTTTGCTTTCCTATGCTTGTTGCTTTGTGCTTTCATGACTTGTTACTTTACAAGATTCCTATGCATAGGAAGTGGGTTAGATTTAAATGTTTTTTTGAATTTGGTTCTTGATGCTCTCTTTTACTTCAATTCATATTTCTTATGTGAGCATCTTCTCAAACTATTGTGCCTAACTTAAAGGAGTTAAAGAAAAGTACTTATTGGGAGATAACCCAAGAGTTTTATTGAGTCTTGTAAGTTATTACTTCTGTAATGACCTCTCCTTATCCTTTTTGTTTGCTTTTTGTGCCAAGAATGACCTCTAATGAGAGGAAAGTAAGATTTGGGGAGTTGCTGTCCCAAAATAGATTTCTGTCCTCCACCATAAAAATTCGTGAGGAGTCTCTGTAAGTCGGATTGACCTGAAAATTTACGATTAAATCCCCTAGTATGTTAGATAACTTTCTTTAGTTCATCACTTTTTGATTTGAGCAATATAAGGTCTTCGATAGAATCAGTTTATACCTGCTGGTCTGTTTTGACATTTTCTGCCATTATTTGCATTTGCTTCTTATTGATTCCTTTTTGGGAAATTGAGCTTTTTGAAGAAGTTACTACAGTAGCTTGTGTTTTTAGTGAAAACTTTTTCTGTTCCAAAGCTTTGCCAGAGGTCTAATATCTTTTGAATACACTAATGTTGCTAATGAAGATTGTGTGAAGTTTTGTATGAAGGAAAATTTGCAGGTGTAGAGAAAGAATGATGTAATGAGATGAAGAATGGACAAAAGATGAAGCTTGGGGATGCTACCCCGTGTCACCCCAAGAAATATTCAAGAGGTACAAGCGTCAAAGCTTGGGGGTTCCCAAGGAATCCCCTTCTTCATCAATAAAAATCTCAGATCTTTCTAGACACTTCGTTTTTATTGTTTCATGCATTAGAGTGTCCAACCGGAGAGTAGTTAATAGTAGTATCATGAAGAGAGGATATTTATATGAGAGAGTGTTCACTAGTAAAAGTATGATCCCTAGGCCTTGTTTCTAAACATTGAAACACCGTTTACATCTAGATCTGTTGCATGTTTGCTTGCTTTAGTCTTTACCTCACCGTCAAGTTGTTTTCTGGCACCGTTACCACTTGTATTTCACTATCTCTTCGCCGAACTAGTGCACCTATACACCTAACAAGTGTATTGGGTGTGTTGGGGACACAAGAGACTTCTTGTATCTTGATTACATGATTGCTTGAGAGGGAATACCTTTGACCACGTCCTCCCTAGGTTCGATAAACCTTGTGTGATCCACTTCAGGGAAACTTTCTCCTGTTCTACAAACCTCTACACTTGGAGGCCCAACAACTGTCTACAGTAATAGAAGTGCGTAGACATAAATATACAACATAGATTACACAATGGTTCAAGTTTATTAGGGGTAGGAAAAATAAAGTGTGCCATCAAGTTTGTGAGAGATTTAATCACTAATTTTCACATAACAAGTTTAATTTGGAAGATAGATAAAACAAGAATATACATGTAATGGTGTAACACACCATGCATAGGAATTTATAGTGGACTCTTTGGAATAACTTAGTTTCTTGGGAGTTGGATGCATGAGTAGAGCTTACTCAATACAGAGCGGAAGCGGGGGCCCAACTAATTTATTCAAAAAAACTAAGCAAACAAAAACTAAGACGCTCCAAGAACAACACAACTATGCATGAAATAATAAAAACGAAGTGTCTAGAAAGAGACCTGAGATTTTTATTGATGAAGAAGGGGATGCCTTCGGCATCGCCAAGCTTTGACACTTGTACCTCTTGAATATTTCTTGGGGTGACACGGGGTGGCATCCCCAAGCTTGAGCTTTTGTCCATTCTTCATCTCATCACATCATTCTTTCCCTACACTTGAAAATTTCCTTCATACAAAACTTCACACAATCTTAATTAGCAACATTAGGGTATTCAAAAGAATAAACCTTTGGGTTTAGTTTCAACACAATTAAAACCTTTATTAAAACAAAAGATATTTTAGCAATTCCTTTAAAAAGCTCAAGTGATCAAGAAGAACTCAAAAATAAACCGATAAGGAGGCAAATGCAAATAATGGCAGAAATCTGTCAAAATAGACCGGCAGGTAAAAACCAATTTTTTCGAAGACCTTCTGTTGCTCAAATCGAAAAGTGTTGAACTAAAGAAAGTTAGATAACAACCTGGGGGATTTATTCAGAAACTTAAAGATCCATCCGACATACAGAGATTTTTCACGAATTTTACAGTGAAGCATAAAAATCTGTTACGGGACAGCAACTTCCCCAAATCTTACTTCTCTCTCATTAGAGGTTATTCTTGGCACAAAAAATCACACAAAAAGGATAAGGAGAGGTTATTACAGAAGTAATAACTTCCAATACTCAATAAAACTATTGTGTTATCTCCGAAGAAGTACTTTTCTTTAACGCCTTTAAGTTAGGCTTCATAGTTTGAGAAGATGCTCACATAAGAAATATGAATTGAAGTAAAAGAGAGCATCAAGAAGCAAATTCAAAACACATTTAAGTATAACACACTTTCTATGCATAGGAATCTTGTACGCAAATAAATTCACAAATAACAAAGTGACAAGAATAGGAAGATAAAACAAGAGTAACTTCAAAACTTTCAGCACATAGAGAGGTGTTTCAGTACCATGAAAACTTCTACAACCATATTTTCCTCTATCATAATAATTTTCAGTAGCCTCATGAATAAACTAAACAATATAACTATCACATAAAGTATGCTTTTCATGATCTACAAACACATAATTTTTATCAAGCTCAAAAATAGTGGGATTAAAACCTTCAAACCCACTTTTAATAATTTTATAACAAGATGACTGATCATTCTCAAGAGGTATGGGGCTCCAAGATAAAGTCAATACCTCTCCAATATCATTTTCAATAGTAGTACTATTAATATTATCAACCAATATAGGACCATCATCTAGAGCTTTATCATAATATTTTCTAAGCAAAACTCTTTAGTACCATGCATTTCGAAATTAGGCGCAAATAAAGGATTATCATAGATAACAAGAGCACCATTATTATCATAGGTTTTACCCAAAGTAGATATTTCAAAAGGATCCGTAGGAACATAACATTCATCCTCCTTTGGTAAGCATGGGGTACAATCAAATAATGTAAGGGATAAAGAGTTACTCTCATTAGAAGGTAGGCATGGGTAGCTAATCCATTCTTCCTCCTTTTGTTCATCACTCTCCTCCTCTTTTTCATATAATGAGCTTCCAGTTTCAGCAATTTCTTCTTCCATAGGCTCCTGCAAGGCATTAGTCTCTTCTGTTTGTGGAAAGCATCTATTAATATATTCAAGAATATAGCCATTTTCTTCCTTGTAATTATCAAAGAAAAATTTAAGTATATCATAAACCTCATATTTATAAGGTGAATCATCCGTATTTTCAAGCAAACTAGCAAGTTCAAATGCAACCTTCCAAGCAATGAATTCTTCAATTTGTTCAACATCATAAAATTCATAATTTCCTTTAACATAAGAAAATATGGTAAAATACCATTATACTCACATTGAAAAGGTAGGTGTTTATACCTCCCAGAACAGCAAGATTTATCAAAGCAATAAGTAACATTATAAGTAGAGCACATGTTTCTAGCAATGGTATTCAATTTATCAATTTGTTCCCATAAGTGTTTCCCTTTTTGTGACAAGCGGTATTCCTTATAATAATACTTTTGTTCTTCCGTGAACCCCCCTTGCCAATAAGAACTGGTTTCAAAGAAACCAACCATTGATAGAAAGCATAACAAAGCAAGGCAATAACAGACCAACAACTATAGTAGGAACTAATTTTTTTGTGTTTTTGATAAGAAAAAGTAAACCAAACGAAACTAATATTTGGTGTATTTTTTAAAGAAAGAAACAAGAAGAAGAAACAAAGAAAAACAAAAGCAAAGTAAAGAGAATGGTTGTGAAACACTTCCCTTGCAAAGCTGTCCTTAACTCCTCGGCAACGGTGCCAGAAAATCTTGCTGGGCTCAGTTGACTATAGAGCCTCGTTGGGAGACCCCAAGAGCAAGTTGTGATGAGCACATTAGCAAGTTTTCCTTAAGTTATGAAACAAAGGTTATCGAACCAGTAGGATCAGGGAAACAACTCCAAGGTGTTGCTAGCACCTTGGAATCCTACACAACATAAACTCAAGACTTTCCCCCAACTTACAGTGAGGTTGTCAATCTCACTAGTTTGCTGAAAAACAAAGGATTAAACGTATAATGTGGAAGATAGTAATTTCTTGTAGAAAGTAAATAGTAACAGTAGATGATGTAACAATGATAAAGATTGGACCGGGGTCCACAGTTCACTAGAGGTGTTCTCCTTAAGATATATAACATGATGGTGAACAAATTACAGCGGGGCAATTGAAAGATTGAGCAAAGCATAACAATGCATATACTAGACATCATGATTCCTATGAGATTTGATTGGGAATTACAACAATATACATAGATCGTAATCCAACTGCATTTATGACTAATAATCCACCTTCAGGTTAGCATCCGAACCCCTTCCAGTATTAAGTTTAAGCAACGGATAATTGCATTAAGCAATGTGTCTAGAGTAAACAATACAATTGTTCCATGAACAAAAGATCGTTGTTTTCTACCTAGTAGCAAGATCACATCTATAACCTTAGAGATTTCTGTCACTTCCCTAGATTATTAGAGGCATGAACCTACTATCGAGCATAAACACTCCCTCTTGGAGTCACAAGCATCTACTTGGCCAAGATAGCTACTAGCAATGGAGAGCATGCAAGATCACAAACAACATAGACATGATAGAATCAATAATCAATATGACATGATAGAATCAATAATCGATATGACATAGTATCTAAATATCCATTGGATCCTCGCAAACACATGTATGATTACTATAGATGATCTTGATCATGAACGGAGCTCACTAGATCTAAACATGATAGCACAAAGGAAGAGAAATAACCATCTAGCTACTGTATGGACCCATAGTCCAAGGGTGAACTACTCATGCATCATACCGGAGGATGGCATGGTGATGAAGAAGGCCTCTGGGTTGATCTGTCCCCTTCGGCAGGGTGCCGGGAAGAGCTTCAGACCCCCTCCCGATCTAGGGACAATGGTGGCGGCGGCTATGGACTGTTTTGTGGAGATCTGATCGGGTCCTTAGGTTTTCTGCATCAGGGTGACTTTATAGGCGAAGAGTCAAGGTTGGTTAAGGGCCAGGGGGCCCACACCCTACCCTGGCATGCCCTAGGGTGGACCCGCGCCAGGGGGTGTGGCCACCCTGTGGCGCCCCTCCATCTCTCCTCTGGACTATGTGTTCTCTTCGGTAAAATATTGACTTTGGCTTTTGTCCCGTCCAATTCCGAGAATATTTCCTCACTAGATTTTCTGAAACCAAAAATAGAAGAAAACATGCAACTGGCACTGCGGCATCTTGTTAATAGGTTAGTCCCAGAAAATGTATAAAAATACCTCATAGTGTAGAAAAAGCATAGCAAAGTTGATACTAAACAAGCATGAGGCATAAAAAATTATAGACACTTTACGAAGAATACGAACGCACTACATACTTCTTTCACAGGCTATGTATGTCAATGTGCATGGTAGGTGTAGTGTATTGCACGGTCAGTGCACTTCCATGACACTTTTTTTTCTGCACCATTCGCACAACAACTTTACAAACCATAGGATCGCAATGCAAATGTTCTGCAAAGGCAGTGCGTGTCCGTGTATGTTGCTGGTGCAGTGTACTGCATTACACGTTCAATGCACTGCCGTATCTTATCTTTCACCATGCGCACAACAGTTTTATGAAACATAGAAACACAGTGCATACGCGTTACACATGCAGTGTCTGTCTGTGTACATGGCCGGTGCAGTGCATTGCACAGGGTAGCGTAGGCTATTACATGAATTACACTATTTCATGCTGTTTATTACAATTTAGAGTAATATACTTTAGGGTTCTGCATTATGAACATATTGATACATACAAACATCATAAATATAAGAAATGTTCTATTTACATAAAGTACCTGAATAACCTAGCTTGTAAACATTATTACATATATTAAACTAATGAGCATGTTCAATCAGGGATGTCATTTTCTTGTACTGCAGGGCGATATGATCTTAGTACTTTGGGTGTGTTTGGTTGCTCGGGCCGGAATTTCCCGTTTTTCCCACTTGGCCCGCTGGGTGCTGCATGAGGGGAGATTGGATTTGGGCCAAGTTGGGCCAGTTGTTTGGACTCCTGCATTCTCGTTTCTTGCAAATAGGCCTAGTTGTTTGGTTGCCCAGATTCTTCTCTTTTTTCCCTGATGATGCATTTCACAACTTCTTGGTGTGGTGCTTTGCATCTGATCACATGGGTTATGATCACCCATTTCCAAATTGGTGATCTTACCACCACAACATACACACAATACATGATCAAAGAACAGTCATGCACACGCAGCACATTCAGATGATCACCATGAAAGCCATATGCAGACATAAACATTGCTACCTACACATTGAGATGATCACCATAAAAGTCTTACCAGTCACCATAACAGGTAGCAATCAGGGGCTCTAAACTTCACCCCCGATCAAAAGAACCATCAGGAGGGGCATCCCATGCCCCTAAACCACCACCAAGGGCTTAAGACCTGATGAAACTAACCATCAACAGGGGCATACCATGCCCCTGAACCACCACCAGGGGTTTTCACCCCTGATCAAAAGAGACTTCGGCCTACTTAGTTCACCATAACTACTTGTCCATCATCAACTACCAGTACTACATACAAACTTACAAGCATCGATGTGAAGGGCGCCACCGGCTAGACGTCGTCCGGGCAAGTGTACTTCCTGGCGCTGGAGGAGCACGCCTTGTAGATCTTCATATTGATGATGAAGGGCTTCATCTTGAACTCGACAACATTGTCGCACTCCAGGTCATACTTGTAGACCAGCTCCGGCCAGTTCTTCCTGAAGGTGACCTGGACTGAGAACCAGTGCACCTGAACCCATTCGGTGCACCACCAGCAGGTCGTGACCTACACGACGTGCGGTAGAGGCTTCTTGATCTAGGTCCTTATGCCAAACCAGAATGTCGGCGGGATCACCAACATGTGGAGGTCTGCCGAGTCCAGCTGGATGATGAACCGTAGAGGGATCTCGATGATAGGTTAGTGGCCAAGCTTCGGCTGCCAGCCCTTCTTGCTATGCGGCTATGAAGCCGCCTCCACCCTGCCGAGGACCACCAGCTTGAATTGCCAGCGGTTGGTCAGGAGCACGTCCTAATAACCCAGTGGAGGTGCCAGCCCCTCCCCACAGTCTCACATTCGAACTTAACCACCTTGGCAGGAAGCAAAACAAGGTCAGCAACAAAATGGGAGCAAGAAGCATTGCTAAATTTGGCAATGCACATTGTACAAACATGGAGGAATCATGGTACAAACATGCTCTAGTATACCCAATCGATAAATACCCCAGGACAACACCCAAATTGAGGAATCTACTATGTTCCCCAATCGGGCAATGCCCTAGGAAAACACCCATATTGAGGAATCGGGTAAAATCTCTCTACAACTACCGAAGCTTCGTTGCTACATACTACCTAAAGCCGCAAATCGCTCTACAACTACCGAAGATCGAGCCTTAACCGCCATCGATTTGGGGCCAAACTCAAACCACTATGTAGATCAGGATCTTACCTTGTTCGGTATTGGCTCCATCGATGACGAGGGAGCCGTAGAATGCACCGCCAGAGTGAGAGAAGAAGCCCCGGTGCGGGTATTAGGGTCGCTGGCACGGGCGGAAATCCCCTACCCAAGGAGTCTAGGGTAACCCCGACTCTAGCGAGGGATTTTATGCCTGCCTGGCCACTGATGTCGGTTCCTCCATGGTTGTAGGCAACGCAGCCACCACCGCGACCGCCACCATGGCTGCCATAGTTCTGGGAGAGCAGATGGGAGCGGGAGCCCTGAGCGCCCTCGGGATGGTCGCCGCATCGCTGCCGGCGAGCTTCTCGAGTTGAACAGAAGCCCATAGGCTATGCGCGCTCACCTCGCTGATGCTGACGTCGCAGAACGGAGGGGGAGGCGAAGGAGTAGTGGCCATGTTCAGGAATCATGGTGCGGTGGAGTGGGACTAGGCGCTGAGCGGAGTGGCCTGGGGGTTAAGGCGAAAACGTACCGTCTCCCACGCTTCCCCACGCGTGAAATAGGTAGGCACACGACGCCCTCCAGGGCCTGGCTGCATGGAAATGGCTGATTTCGGCGTTCCCAGCGGGCCATGTTTTGGCCTGCTTTAAGAATCGCGCGGTGCAGCAACTCCATGCAGCCCGGCTCTCCAAATGGGCTTATTTCTGCCTGCGCATTGTGAGAAACTGGCATCGGCCCAACCAAACACGCTCTTTAGGAAGTGCCTTTTTTGATCGTTTGTTGCTCCGTATATCTGCTTGTAGTTGAATTCTTCCCTCATTGCGGAAGGGCAGAGCTATTTAACAAATAGTAATTTGGTATAATATGAAGTTATGATAATAATAAATAACATACGGAGTAGATTATATTATAACATAAACAACGTGATTTACCTCTTCTTTGTTTCATTTTATCATTTATCCATCGTACCACTGAATTTCTTAGAATCGAGTAAGCACATTCAATATTTGCGAATTCTGATAGATTGTGTTTAGGATATTCCGCTTTCATAAGTTCATCCAATATTTTAAGTTGTTTCATGAAATGTGACATATGTGGATCAGTTTGATAGTATTCTAAAAAGTTTAGTTGCAAGATTAATATCAAAGTAATATTCTAACCATGATGGGTCCAATGTTGTGTGATAATCTGCTATTGTTTTATGCAAAGCTAAGTGTCCGTCATATTTCTTTGAGTCAAGTATGTCAAGGCATCCTTCACTTATATACATGTTTTGGCAGTAAACTATAAAGTGGAAGCAATAGAGAACGGGTATTTCAACCTGCAACAGAGACATAACAGTAAGTTCAGTAACAAAAAAATGCTGATGTCATTAATAGTAAGGTGAAAACTTATATATAATCCTCTTAAATTAAATGTTGTGAAATTTAAAGAAACTCACAAGTTTTTCCTTATTTGTATTAAATTTGTGCATCGTTAATTTGAATTGTTGCACACATCCTTATTTGCACTCCCAGTTTTCTTTCTCGACTTCTATAGTCATAGAGACTGAAAGGTTGCATATGAATCGTTTGCCTTCATCCACAAAGTATTCGTAACTATCGCTTAACATGAAGCAGTCGATGTAATGGTCAACCAATTGATTGTCAGCCAACCCTCCTACTTGAAGATTCTTTCTTAGATCATTAATGATCCATTTTGTAGCCATCTGTATTCCATACTTCTCACTTTGAACTTCAACTATGTATTTACTGTAACAGTTCAAAGCATTTTGTTGTCACTAATCCAAAATATTATGGTACAGTAAGTACTGATACCTACTGAATGTTTTCCCAATTTGTCAATTGTTTTTACCTTTTTCTTAAATTGAACCAATCTTGACGCATTTAAGTGTTTAGGTTTGGAGCAACAAAAGTTAGCATACTAGCTAAATTTTGTCTAGATGCATGTTTTCAATGAAAGATCTAAAACATGTATTATTATGAAACGATGTAGTATTTAAATACAATTCTATAGTATGTCTTACTCAGTGTATTTATCTTGAAAATTTTATCTAAGACACCCTTCCGAGCAGCGGTTGCATGATTCTTCTATTTGAAATCAACAGGTTTGAAAAAAGGGAAGCTACTTCGAGTCAGCGGGGGAAAATGATTATAGTATACCAATACTAATATCTATTTGATAAATATATATTAATATTTCTTAAAAAAATCCTTTCATCATGTGTTGCAATGTTGAATCTCAACACCATACTGTGGAACTTTTCAGTTGTACTTCTCTAGTCCTTGTGTGCTTCCTCCTCTGCAACTATTTCTTAACTTAGTTATTTTGTTTACATAGGACTCGATTAAATTTAAAAAAATAAATTCAACATGATTAAAAGGTTCCTCATCGCCAACACGTACTATTGCACAAGGTTGCACGCATTGCTGCTCGTCTGTTTCATAGGTATAAACAAATGGTTTCCGAAGAGTAATATACTCTTACAGTTTGAGAGCAAAACTTTCTATAAAATATTATTCTTGTACTTTGATATTAGTTTCCTATAATTGAGAGCACAATGTTGGTTTATACCGTAACTATTATTATCCTAGTTGTTTTGAATAACTTTCTTGAGAGTTGTAGCCATACATCAATTATTAAAAAAATTCTACTCTACACAAGCAGTACATATGTTGAAGCATTGCCGTCAGTAATCCAGCTATCTATTTTGTCCTCATCAAGGCCTGGTTTTGCTTTGTTCTCACCGCTGTCTATGTAGTACTCCTATCTAAAGTGTATATTTACAAGGGATCAGATAAGATAAAAAAGATTTAATAAATTTTGTTGTTGTGATGAAATAAAAAAGAATAAATATCATTTGTAATAGTTCAAAGATAGATCACATGTTGGTATGAAATGATTTCCTTAAATTGACCTTCCTACCAATTCAATTGTTCCATAATATCAATGCTAAAAAATTCTTCAATGTCATCGATATGTAACAAGCCTTCATCTGGCATTGAATTCTTATTTGAAGAAGATACTTGCTGATCTGCTTGATGTTCAGGTGCAAGAGTATTTTCGCGGTCTTCTGGCTGTCTGTCATCATAAATCCCCACTTCTTCTTCATATCCAATATAATTATCCATGATGTATAAGTCATATTCTTGTTCTTCATTGTGGCTTGTCTGCTCACCATAATTATTATCCGTATTTGCATCACTATTTTGATCAACAAACCCAACATGTATTGCAGCTGCATATGTCGCAGTGTTTGTAGGAACTTATATTTCCATTGTGTTAACCACATTTGATGCATCTGCCATTTCTTCCAAATGATCACCTTGCATTGAATACTCAGCATTAAAATAGGTTTAGTTTTCTCCTTGTTCTGTCCGCTACTCATTTTTTCATCATCTTCCACATTGTCCTCCTAGTTCTCTGTGCTTCCTGAATCAGTGTGTACCTCAGCTATGCAGTCATTAACTTCATCGTTAGCACATTCAACTCGTCTCTTATTGTCAACATCTTCCATGTGAATATTAGTAATCTCCTCAGTTAAATCATTATCACATGCATTTGTAGATTCCATCACTAGTACAAACTCGTTACTTAGAGACTGTGCCTAGAGCCGATTTACCCCAAAAATACAACCCACTGTTTGTGTTCATCAAACTCAGGCGGTCTTAATTTTTTGACCGTCTCTAACTTTAACCTTATACGGTTGTTAATCTGCACCGTCTCTAGAATGAATACACCCTCAGCCGCTCGTTAAACAAAACGCCTCTAAATGGAACCTAAGACGATGACAATTATTGTCTGTCTCCCTAGATCACTCAACCATAGCCAGACAGAAATATTAATCGCCTCTAGGATCCTACTGATGCATACCATTATGCCGCCCGCCTCAAAAACTCTCGTCGTGCATGTTCCCGAGGTAGCGTGCGCGTGTTGTTAATGCAATTAGAAAATGGAGATCGTGCTAGCCCCCACCTACATGAGTCCACACTCACACGTGTCCAGATGAAGACTACGAACGGTCCCACGTACATAAACCCTCTCGTCCTTCTTATTTCACGAGCTCATATCATTTTCTCCCAATTTGTCTAGTCACAAAACCCCAATCTGCACCTTTCGCGCGTGCCGAAGCTCCTTCGCTTGCACCACCGCCCTCCTCTTATTTGTGCCATGAAGCGTACGCGAGGATACGAGCTGGGGGTGAAGCCAGTTAGAGGCGTAGCAACACATGTCTCGGTCATTGCCGAGTAGGTAGAGGCGGCTCCAGGCACGCACGTCTCTCATCGCCAAGAAGGCGAGGCTTTGGGCTCCATGCAGCCAGCAGTCTCCGCACCATCGAGTAGAAGGTTGCCGACAACTGCGTGGTGCCAGTGGCAGATCTGGAGGAGGGGGATGCGTCGGCAGGAGGAGGCAACCTGCGGGTGCTCTACATCAAAAACCCCATCCTCCACCAAGAACTCCTAGACATAGTCGCAGAGAATGACGAGTTCGAGGAGGAGGTCTCTAATGAGGAGTATGAGGTCCTACTTCTCTAGCTTCTCTAGTCATAGACGCAGATTCCACTCTTCATACATAGGATTTGCTCAATCATCTATAGATTCCTTTTCTCCTGATGTAGGGAATATAAATGTTTGAACGGTCGATTGTTTTGGATATTTGATTAGATCTGCTCATCTGGCAGCTAGTAAATTTAAACTTACTTGGCTCTGTTTGTTGTTCATACACGGCTTATACTGTAAATTTAATCGATCTGTAACATTTGGTTTTATGGGTTTTAGGTATTTATATATGAGTGTTGATTTTGGTACACAAAAAGCATATAACATTATATTTCTATTACTTACTAAGGCCAATGATTCAATTTTGCACCAAAAGAGTGCAAGGGACAAATATATGATGTCAGATTATTTTAGGGATGGTGTAAGTGAACCTGAGGCAATGTACACCAATATAAGTTGTGCAATTGGTACTTTGGTTCGCTAACACCATTTCTAAAAAAATTATGAGGCCCTAGATTTATTCTACACATATGAACTATCATCTTTGAACTGTTTCTGCATTCATTATTAGGCCGACGATTGAAATTTGCCCAAAGAGTTTGAAGGGGCCAGGTGACACACATTTTTTTGTGTCGGTTTTTTAAGGGATGTGTGAGTGAACCTGACGCAATGTACACAAATACAATATAAGTTATGATGTTGGGGGCCACTGACGATGTCTCTGAAGAAACTTATGAGGCCCCCAAATTTATTTTCCATTCATATGAACTATGATCTTTAAATTTTTACTGCATTCATTCAGAGTGTATAAGAATTACATTTCAGTTTCTCACTTAGGTTGATGATTGAAATTTTCCCCAAAATATTGCAGGGCTGGTGACACACTTTGTTGGTGTCCGTTTTTTTAGGGACGCGTGTGAACTTGAAGCAATATACACAAAAAATATAGGTTATGATGTTGGTTTTTTGGATCACTTACTCTGTCTCTTAAAAAACTTATGAGGCCCCTAGATTTATTCTACATTCCTATGGACTATATGATCTTTGAATTGTTATTGCATGCATTCATAGTGTATAATAAGAATTACATTTCAGTTTCTCACTGAGGTCGATGATTGAAAATTTACCCAAAATATTGCAGGGTGACACAAATTTGTTGGTGTCGTTTTTTTAGGGATGGGTTAGTGAACCTGAGGCAACTACACAAACAATATAGGTTGTGCTATTGGTACTTTGGTTTTACAACTCTATATCTGAAAAAATATGAGGCCTCTGATTTATTCTCATATGAACTATATGATCTTTGAATTATTTATGCTATATATCGTATTGTGGCCAATGATTGAAATTTGCCCCAAAAGAGAGGCAGTACACATTGGTGTCAGATTTTTTTAGGGATGAGTTAGCAAACCCAGGGCAATGTACAAGAACAATAGGTTGTGTAATGGGTACCCGGTTCACCAACTCCATCTCTGAAAAAATTATGAGTCCCCTAATTTATTCTCATATGAACTATATGATCTTTGAATTATTTCTGCTATATATATCTTATTGTGGCCAATGATTGAAATTTCCCCAAAAGAGAGGCAGTATACATGGGTGTTAGATTTTTTTAGGGATGAGATTGTGAACCCAGGGCAATGTACAAGAACAATAGATTGTGCAATGGGAACTTGGTTCGTTTATGCGATCCCTGAAGAAACTTATGAGACCACAGACTTTGTTCTACATATAACTCTAATCCAATCAATTTAATATTGTCTTACATGTGTATGAGTCCGAAGTTATGTTCTTAAAAATCTACAGGAGGATTCTGATGATATGGACTCTAGCAAGTACTCTAGGGACAACAAGAGCCGCTACGTGCTAAGGAAGTTCCGGCGTGGGAAGATATGTTTCCACCATAGGGGGAGACTGTTTTTCCCATTCTGTGGTAGAGTCATTGACTCGTGCATCGACAGCTTGATCCAACATGCGGTGGGCGTTGGCAAAGGCCTAGACCGGAAGCACCAGCCGAATACCTTGGCACGACACGTAGCCTACAAAAAATTCCTTCGCAATTATGTTAGGACTGGCCTGTTTCCCCTTGAGTAGGCTATGCATGCTCCTCCCACTGCTGCTGCCCATGCTAAGGCGTCTCCGTGTCCCTCCTGTTGCTGCCCCTTCCTATTTTGTATATGTTAATTATTAACTAGTTGAATGTCTAAGACAATTTCACTCTCGTGGTGGATATATATTAATCTCCTTTATATATGGAGCTCCTTTAAATTATAGTGTTCAATTATATATTACTGATCCTGCATGATAGCTGTGAGATTCTACACATTTTTATGGTCTCTATCGATGGTTTTTGTTTGGATTTGATGGTTTTCTAGATTTACTTAACTCTAATACTTCGGTAGCAAAGAAAACTTGGTTTTTAATGTGTGTTTAAGGTTTTGAACATCAACAGAGAGGTTTAACAGCAAAAACACAATATTCAGACAAAAACAAGCAAGTCTATTTTTGGAAGCAATCGAGGGGAGTTTACTGAAGCTTTAACGAGCAACTATATGACGGGAATATTTCTCTGGCCATATAGTTCCCACCGTATAGCTGCCATATCCTTCGTCTTATTAAAAGGGACAACTTATGTGAAGAGGCCGAGGTCGAAAATAGAACACACGAGCCGCCATCCCATCCAGAAGAGAGAAAGAAGAGATCCGGAGAAGGAGAAGACGTTCTTCATCTCGCTCCACGATCTTTGATGTCCCAGCCACCACACCTCCATAGCCATTACTTGTGTACTTGAGAGAGAGAGAGAGAGATTTCCACATTGAAAGACTTGGGTTTGATATTGTTCTTCCCATCTTGAATTGCGTTGGATCTATTTATATTTCCTATTGTGGATCTCCACGGTAACATAAAAAAAGAACTCCCTTATTTAATTATATCAATGATGCTTTCTTCTCTCATGTGTGAGTAAATTCCCTTGGGCGTGGGAGATGTAGGGTATTGGTGATATGTGATGTGCCTATATATTTTCCATTACGTTTGTGGTTGATTTTAATTACTATATTATGTGTGCTTGACTATCTTTGGGATGCTTAATGCTTATTGTCCAATTAAGGGCCCAGACATCATGATGCTTTGTGCTACATACATATAATCTTGTTTGCTAGCAAACCGGCGACCCTCGAGTGACACGGGGATATCAATGGGAAACTAGTTTGACTCGAGGATAACGAGGAACCACCGAGCTTATTGCATTAGTTCGATCCAAGGCGCTTTTGCTAAGCAACCTAAAGGATGTTAATCGTCTAGTGACTGACCATGGTTGTGGTAAACATGCTAGTAGGATTATTGAAGTTGGGATGAAATCTACCAAGAGGAGTTCCGGCTAATTATGGGTTGCTCGCCTACACACATACTTATAAGATTATAATTGTTACACTTATCACTCATCCACCCGGCACATTCACTATCACCATGAACTGAAACTCCCTGCGCCTACTTTGTCATCTGTAGAAAACAATAAAAAAATCATTCTTTACTTTTATGCTTTTATTTATAAAGTTTACATTTTAGTGTTATTTAGTTACTTCCATTAAAATCCAAATTCTATTCTCATTTTCAACACTTGCAGTCAATTCACTCGAAGACCTGTGACAGCTTCGGGTGTGACAGAGACTTCACCAATAAACACTTAACTTTGGGATCCCTGTGGGATCGACATCTCAACTTCGAAACTAGCTACAAACGATATGTGCACTTGCAGCCATCAAGCTATTTTCTTGCGCCATTGTCGGGGAACTAAGCGCTAAGTGTTTTGTCTCTTGACATTTCAGGTGTTACTATTACAAGATGGTCTTCCTAGGAGACAAAGGGTCTACACTCTCTGGAAAAAGCTTTCAGTGGAAGAGAAGGCGAAGACCCAGGAAGGCACCTTAGAGAGTTCGACGATGTGATAACACCACTTGGACCAAAAGGTTTGCAAAGAGAATTCTATCATCTAAAACTATTTCGTTGGTCTCTCAAAGTTGTTAAAGGACCGTTAGGACCACTAGAATATGAAGCTGAAAAAGATCGAAAGGAAAAACCCTTGATCAAAGAAAGCCAGGAAGATGATACATTGGTGGATCCTCAAGATGAGACTACTCAAGACACACAAGATCAAACCTTGGAGGAGAAGAATGATACGCGGGATGAAGTTGAAGAAGAAGACACAAGCAAAGAAGATGAAGTTTTTGCAATAGAAAACAAGAAAAATGATAAACAACAACGAAAGAAAGCAACTAAAGAACCTGATCCTCCACAAAATGTAAAAGATAAAGTTAAGAAACTTCCATATTCAGACCGTAAAAAGAAAGCACCAGATGAGGCAATCTATAACTCTTTTACAAAGGCATTAAATGATCTTTGTCTAGAAATGTGGCACCCCGGATTTACAGTCCGAGAATACACGTGATGCATACAATTCACGTTCCCATGATCAGTGAGTCGTGAGCATAACTGACCAGTATCATTACATCATCCAGAAAATAACGATTGCAAACTTACAAGGTGGCCATTATGGCAAATACAACTCAAGTAGCGGAATTCTTCAAGCGCAGAGCCCATGTCATGCCTTAACCTACAGGCGACTGACTGGGAAGACGACCTAGCTCGCATAGACGTCAGCACCATCATCACTTCTTAAAATCTGCAATCTGGCCAAGTAAATAGCCAGGGACAATGCCGATGAGTACTTTGAATGTACTAGCAAACCATCGAGGCAAGGTAACAAATAGAATGCATATTGGGTTGTGGAGAAATAGCTCCACACTATAGTTGTTTTTGAAAAGCCTAACATTGTCATATCTATATCTTTGTTGAAAAAAAGCTTTTATAAAACATGCCTCCTTTTAGAAAGTCCGGATATCCCCATATCCTCATTAAAAAAAGTTTTATAGTAAAACCCTTTTTAAAAAACATATTCGACTATCTCAGGTCCAAAACAAATCTTGTTCTTATTTTTCCTCGTGACCACGTCACATCCTTTTTGTTCATCCCAACATATCCCAAGGGTACTCCTAGCAATCACCTTTCCAACCGTCCTTTACCATGGACACGACTATTCGAATAGATTAGACTCTGCAGAGTTTGTGCACTTTACCCACAAGAATCAATACATCCGCCGGGATACAACCACGGCCCTCTACACACTGTAGACAGGGGTTCGGATAATCAAACCTAACCCTTCATTTTTCAACCCTAGCAACAACGGCTTTTCCTTTTGGGTTTGTTCTCCCCGACAACGAGTATGTGTCACTGCGGCCATAGTCCTTCCTTATGCACTCCCGTATACCCAAACCCGCAGCTTGGTAGTATACAATAACCTTGGTGACTCCACTTCCTTCTCCACTCCTAAAGCATACCGTCCGTGGGAGACCCAATTGTTGCACTAGCACTCCTACCGAGATAGGCACACTCTTGTCGTAGCAAGAAATAGACCCCAAGTCCGAAGATTTGTTGTAGAGCCTACCTGGGCTTCCAGGTATTTCTCCCCGTAAGTAAGTACAAGCAGCCCTGGCTAAAGACAACAAATTACGAGCTAATCCCCAGCGACTGGGGTAGTGTGGTTGCACGGATAAATTGTTCCGGTAAAGGCGTAGAACATCCCTTTTCTCCTTATCTTGCTCAACCTTCTCTTTATCCTCCTCATATATGCTTTAGTAAAACCTCCACTCTGAACGATGCCTTTTTCCAAGGGTTTTATTTTGAAGACTTTGTAGTAGGGTAAAACCCAAAATAGTTTTATCATTGAAAACCCGTAGTTTCCAAGAGGTAAGATGCTAAGCATCTTAGCCTCGATATAAAGGATAAAGATGGGTGTCAATAGTGTAGGTGTCCTAATGGACACTCATCCATAACTTGGAGGAGCCAAGTTACTCACGCCTTGTTAATTGGAAACAAACCATGCATTTAATCGTGAAGTTCATAAACGAGATTTAAAACAATTGATAAAAAGGAGTAGTTCAATATAGGAGTTCAGGAAGGGTGGCTTGCCTGTGACCAGAGAGATGTCCTATGACTTCTTTAGAATACCATAAAACCAATAATAACAATAATAAGAATAACCCGATGCTTTCTTCTACTCAGCGTCTCAAAATTCGCAACTATCGTCGTTATCAAGTATACATGCAAACAACAATACCACATTCAGTACAATGCATACAAATATCAAGCCATACAGCAAGAAAAATATAATCACATGATCTACAATAGTAGGGAGTGGGATGGTGGGTTTGATTAGATTGGTAGAAGATTTGGAGGCATTGGAAAAAGGTCATTTTGGATTTATAGGCTAGAAACTACCTATGAGATGGTTTTTGACCAAGGCCTTTATTTGTGTGATACCATTGTATAAAAATGATACTATCAGATATGTATTAATAAAATGAATCCAACAAAAGGGGTTTCACTATTTTATCAATTTCCATTTATTTATAATGATTTTTATAGTGGATAAATATCTAGTTTTAGGAAATAATTCACCAAACAAGTTCTGGAGATCCAAAAATTATTTCCTTGGGTGATTAGGTAGTATATGGTGGGATGATTCAAGAGGTGTTGTAATCACCTCAAAAAAATTACCAGAATGCCCTTGGGAAATTCCCAAAGACAGTACTGGCTGAGATTTGTCTTTTTCATCATATTTAATCTACAGAAGCTTTTCATGTGATTCCAAGGACAGATATTGAATATACGAAAGCTTTTGGATTTATAGAGCTACTGTTATGAATTTAGTGGTGAATAAACAATACACATAATGGTTTAAATTACCAAAAATCAATAGGTGTTCATAAAATTATGAGCTAGTGGGTTTTGAAAGATGATGATAGATAAGTGTGCAGGGAGTTGGAATTAGGTCAAAACCTCATTTGGTTTGACCTAGAAAATTTTCTAAATGTAGAAAAGGCCTGATTTTGTTATTTGTATTGTGGGTAAACCATGAAGCAATTTGAGTAGGCCAGGGTGACATGCAAGGCATGGCCAATACCTTGCATTGTCCATTTGATTTATTCCATTTGGAGTTGTAGAGCTCCCTGGAGGATTTTCTTATTGAAAAGGACACATCTTGGTAGATAATTTATTAATGATAAACCAAAAATGATTTTGGTCCAACCATACTATTGCATGTTCAAGAATTCACTAAGGAACCTTAGGGATTTTAGGTCTGGTAATTTGGTGGTGTTTTACAATTTCAAAATGATTTAAACCTATGGTCAAAATACTGGATCTGGGCAAAATAATAATAAGAATAAGGGTTTTCGGGCCAGATCTATAGGGCAGATGGGCCGCATGGGGGGATTCAGCCCACCCAGGCTGGGGCTCACGAGGCGCGGTTTAAACGGCTGACTGGCGGGGTCTAGTCGTCAGCAGCCCAGGGAGGTCGAAGGGGTATGGACAAACCTCAGCCGTCCGATTAGAACCCGATGAACAGCGTTGGTCCATCTTCCTCGTCGCGTGGCGGTGACGGGATGGAACCCTAGCAGAGGGAAAAAGGCGGCAGGGGAGGCTCACTGGGGCCTTCTCCAGAGAAGAGGAGGTTATAGGGCGACACGGTGAGCGCCGACGACTCTAGAGAGGGGTGGCATGAGGGGGTTCTTCCTTGGGAGTGAGCTCGCGTGATGGCGCCCGAAGGGAGCTCGCCGGACTTCTTCGAAGGGGCTTCTAGGGTTGCTGCATGTCGACAAAAATTCCAGAATTAGTACTGGGAGGGCAAGGGGAAGTCAGGAGGGTAACATGCAAGGCCAAAGGAGCAAGGGAGGAGATACTACACTCGACTTCTACGAGGGAGGCCAAAGCTCCTTTCTTCTTCTCTATCGAGTAGTGCAGGGAAAGAGGGAGGGAGCGGGTGGTCTGGGGAGGTGAGTGGGGAGCAGAGGGGGAGAATGAGGGTGAACGGAGGCACTAGGGTGGCCTTGGTCTATTTAACAGGGAGGGAGTGGGTTCATTGTGTACTAAGCTTAGGAGAGCCAAGGGGAGGGTGTTGTGTCAACACCCGGATTTTTAATCCCAGATGTCTGTTATGCCATACATCGCAATCCCAGGATTACCATTTTTGCGAGACATAACAGGTTGGATATCACAGTACATCATCCATTACAAACCATACATAAGGTCTTACAACAAATAAAGTATCTCACGATCCAGTCTTAATACAATTCAAGAAGCGGAATAACGTAATAATAATGATAGCATAGGCGAAACTCCATCTTCATGGTCACAGGCAATACTGACGATGGGAGATAATCCTAGTTGTCATAACCTTCCTGCTGTCCGTCCTCCTGATAATCCTCTTCGTAGTCTGGCCACGGAAATAGCCAGGGACAAAGCCAAGAGTACTCTTTAAGTACTCGCAAACTAATACTAGCAAGTGAAGTGGTTTTGAGTAGGAGATACTAAGCTCAAGGTTGTTTTGCAAAAAGCCAGATTTACCTTAACTAAGTTCAGAAGCAAAGAAAGCTAGTTGAAAGTTTTATAACACCTAAGTGGGAAGTTGAATTTCATATCACAACCCTGTTGTGGTCAATTCAAGTCTTGAATTATTTCATAAGTCATTTTGAAAACATCTGACGATGGAACACTATGGCCACTCCAACTGTCCATAACTGCGGACGAGGCTATTTGAATAGTTTGACACTTTGAAGAGGTGGTACACTTTCACCACAACATTCGACATCCGTCAGGAACAATCCTGAATTCACCACACTTAGTATGCGGATAATCAATACTATTCTTTCAATTACATGCCCTAGTATAGGCACCTCTCCTATGAGTTTGGCCTCCCAACCATGACCAACTGTCATCTTGGGAACTACATAGGTGGACAATCTTCACAAGGTAGCTTCAGCTCAAACCTTGGCCGCGAAGGAACCCATACTAAGGTATATAAATTTCCAGTCAAGCCCTACCCAAATTTTGGGTATTGTGGTTGTATGGTAAAATTGGAATGGTATCGCATCCAGACAACCATCAGTTTTATATAGGGCTAAGGCTCATGCCTTATCATTTTCATCATCAAAATCATCTGGTGTTCAAGAACATATGTCAAAACATTTAAGTATTATGACTCATCATTCTAAGGTTTTCATAACCATTTTCACCAAGTGTTCCCATCTAAGTTAATCAAGTTTTATGCTTAGCACTAGCATCTACAAGTGGTAGTACACACTAATGAGGGGTGGTAATCAAGTGTGAATGATCTAAGTTCAATCTCATGCCTTAGGATGACATCAAGGTTACCTATCTTAGGCCAAGTTTTCTGCTCTTTTTGCTATCTTTAAAATATCTTTCTAGAATCTACAATTCACTAAGTAAGCTTAAATAGAAAGCTTTGATAAAGAAATAAAATAACTGGGCTTGCAAATAAAACTAGGAATGGGTATCAAGTGATGTAAGCTTGCAAGTAAAACTTGCATGGTTCAGCTTAGCTTGCTAAGATAGTAGCTTGCTAAGATATTAGTATAAGATTGCAAGGATTATCTTGCTAAGTTGCAAGTGTTAGCTTGCCTTGAGTAGAGAAGTGGTCGAAGTTCTCCTCGGCTTCTTCCTCATAGTATTCTCCTTCCTCCTCGTATCCTTGGTTGGTACTAGCGTCTATAAATAAATACGAGGTACGCAATCACCAAACAATACTTAACAACTTTTATTTATCACACCAAGGTTTTCACTAGATGATCTAACATCATCACAAACATTACAATCATCCAAGTACTTTCTTATTTATTTTATTTTAGAAAAGTAATTTGTACTCATTGAAAAACTACTTAAGATTTAATATTCTCCAACTAAAACATGGGATCATGTTGACACATTTCATCACCACATATTTCAGTACATGGGAATGTGATTTAAAGTGGTGTCACAATTTAATAAGGTTTAAACTTTTATTTTAATTAATTAAAGTGATTAGAAATGCCTATGGGGCATTATTTTATTTCTTGTCCATTATTTCTACAAGTAATCCTAGATATTTTTATATATTCCGAAAGGTCTAGTTAAATGTGATTTTTGAGATTTGGAATCAACTCAAAAGCTTTTGTGGTTGAATTTTGAAAAATGTTTGAATGCATAAAAGCTTCTGCCTTGTTATTTTTACTATAGGTGATTTACAATTCTAATTGGATTGAATCAAACGGGCTTGGGTTAAGAATTCCAGTACCTTTCTAATAAAATTGGTTTCATGCATTTTGGTTCTATGAATCGACCTGGGTTGATTTTTGAATCTAGGTACAGAACTGAGTTTGAAACTTAATTAGAAAATATAAATTCAAACTAACTGGGTTGTGCGGGAGATTAACTGGGCAGGACCGGGGCGCACAGCGCACGGGCGGGTGAGTTTAAGTGGATGACCCCACCAGTCAGCGAGACAGGGGGTGTGAAGCGGTACGGGGTGATCTAGACCGCACGATCAAACTCTAATCGAACGGTTGTGACTTATCGTCTCCGTCGGGGAACGCCGGCGAGACAGAACCCTAGCGCGGCCAGTGGGGGTCTACGGGGGCTCACCGGAGTTCCGGCGAGGGTCGGCGACGGGGGCGTACGACGAAGTCGACGACAGCGAACCTCCTGGTACCGGCAGCTCCTCCTGGGCGGCTCCAATTGCTGGCTCCTTTCTTCCTCCTCCGCGGCAGACTCCGGCCAAATTCCGGTGATATGCTTCCCGCCTTGCTCCGGGGGTGAGGTGTTCTGGTTCTGAGAGAGAGGGGAGTGTGTTGGTGTGAAGAAATCGAGCGGGGGTGGCCTCTATTTATAGTGCCAAGAGGGGACTGAAGGGTGCGGGTGGAGCTCGTCGTGGTGTTGGCACAGCGAGCTCCTAGCATGGGCGATGGTAGGGGGCGATGTTATGCTCCCTGGCGAAGCTCAACGGCATGGTCGCGAGGCGTGGTGCGGTGCGAGATGGTCGGAACGTTGCTGTGCTCTGGGTGAGTCCGACAGGCATTTTAATGGCGCACCACGGCTACGGGTCGCACGGCGGCGAACGTGGTTGTCTGGCGGTCTCCTGGGATGGTGGTGATCATGCTTGCATGCGGCAAGGGCGGCGTGTGGTCTGTGGGCGCGTGTCGAGTGCGGCGCTCTGGCGCGCTCTCGGCATGCTCACAGAGAGGCTAGGCACACTCGGGCTGAGTGGTCCAGGGGCTGGCAGTGCGTTGTCATTGGACAGGGGGTGGCGATGGTCGGTGGTCAGTGTCCCAGACAAGTTTGGCGAGGCTAGAGCTTCTCCTAGCTTGCTGTCGACAATGGGGTGGCAAGTTGAGCTCGGGCATGCTCACCATTGATGACCTTGCCCAGCTTACAGTAGGTTAAAGCTTGTTAAATGACCTAGATGATCTACCAAGGGTGTGCTGTGAGCTAGATAGGGAACAAGTTATGCCAAATCACTACTCACAATAGTGTTTGATGTTTGTTTGGTGTTTGATGAAATGGCCGAAAGATATTTGAATTTGAATTTTTGGTTCAAAATTGGTGGGTTATTAGTTATATACTAGGTAGTCTCTGGTTACTTGGAAAGGTCAAGCGGTACTGGTTTGGTTGGTTTTTGAAAATTGGTGATCTTCACATATGATAAAGATTCAATTTTGAATTATTATTTGAATCAAGTTGGCAAATGTTTCTGTAAGTTTGAAAGGTGGGCTTGGGTTCACTTTTACTTAAATGGAATTGTTTCTGTTTGAAATCTTGGACTAGAAACACTCAAAGTGGCCTAGTGAGCAAGATTGGCAAAAATGACCATTTGCTTTTTTGTTTGTTTTTGATTTTCTCTTGAGTTGTTTCTGCTTGGAAATGTTTTAGATGATGTTGTTTTCATCTTTAAACGAATCCTTGCTATTTAGAACAATCACACAAGTCCCTTCATGCATTCATACAATCATCACATACACACATGCATGCATATGATTTAATTAACAAAAGTTTTTGTTAACCCTAATTTTGATGATTGGAATTGGATAATCATTGTTCAATATTTATGGGATGTTACATGTTGTCCATGGGTTGTTTGAGCTGGGAGGTGGTGGGGCCAGGGATCGACCCACTGAGTGGAGAAGAGGGGTGGTGGTTGCTCCCCTTTTTCTATACCCATTTTTGTAATGGGTGGCTTATCTCTCTCTCACTCTCTTCAAGCACAAAGGACAAGGGGTTAGGGTTTGCTATAGTGCTGGTAAACCAGGGGTGTTTCCTGGTGCTGGTGGTGATCAATAAGGTCATGGATGGGGGTTTGATTGGGTTTTTTGGGACAAATGCCTTATAGGTAAAAATGGACCCAAACAAAGGTTGTGAAGGAAGTTGAAAAACTTGTACTGAGGAATGTGATAAAAATGTACTGGTAGATAGAGGAGGTAAAATAACCTCTTCAAGATTTAATTGGGATTTTTCTAATGAGTTTAGGCCCATTTAAAGGCATTTATTCAAAAAGTGCAGAAGTGGTTTATAGAAGCTTAAGTGATATTTTTACATTGGATAAGGTGATTTTTAGATGTGGTATGGTCCTAAATACCATATTACACATTGGAGAATTTTATTGGGATTTATTGAGATGTAAAAGTATTTTTAAGGAATTATTTCTTGTTTCTGCCATTTAAGAAAAAGGGCAAAAAGAAATAATAAGGAATCTCAAAAATATTTATTTTTGAGGCTAGAAGATAGGTCATGATATATAGAACTCAAATGTTCATTGAGTTGTCAAAGTGGTTTGGAGGAAAACAAACTTTCCTTTATAGACAAGGTTTCTAGGATTTTGCCATTTATGGAATTTAAATAGTTTTAGGCTCCAAAGAATTATGGGAATTATTTGGGGATTTATCATATCCAATTTAGATGATGTAAACTTGAGTATAGATCATTTACAACTTAGGTTGTTGAAGAAATATGGTGGGAAGGGAAGAAAACTAGATTTGGGAGAATCTAGGGTTTGGTTATTTTTATGCCACTTAGGCATGGTTGTATTTGTGAGCTCAGAGCTCACCTTGGTACAAGGGAGATATGGATATCTATACCAAGTTATATAGATGATCGTGGAAGAAAGGTTTGGGCTTGGTTGGATTTGAGGTGGTGTAGGAGTGATGGCAAACTTTGATGAAAATAAGGCTGCCATATCAGAGTTGTCATATTGCCTCCTAAACCATGGGGGATTAAGAAGCACAAAGCTCCAATGGAAACAAATTAAGTGGTGATTTATAGTCCATGATTATTAGATCATAACCATGCAAATAGTTGGTCAAGGGGAGGTAGCATATAGATGTGAGCTTCTGCCAAAGTAGGCAAGATGATAAGAATTGCAGAAAAGATTATTATCCTGACTACAAAACCAACATGGAAGAGTGGGAACCAGAGTGTCTTAGCCAAGGGCAAGAGTAGGATTTGGTAGTACTAAAAATGTACTACAAGATGGTTCAAGTATATTCTCAATAATGCACATAGGTTGGAAAAGGTAGAGCTCCAAAGGTTGACTCTAGATAAGAAATCCAGACTTAGCCATTTTTGCAGATTTAGGGTTTTAGACTAGATTACAAGTGTAGATGATTCTGAGAGAGAGATAGGTCCCAAACTCATGATAAAGGGGATGAGGTTTAAGGGTTAACTAAGTAGATAGGATCCATGCTTATATTGGGTCTTCACTGAGTTGGAAACCATCAAAGGGGATTATCCCTGGATGGATCTCATTAGAAGATGAGATAGCCACTTTAGTGGCTTAGGGTAGATCGATATTTGGGTGTTTGGTCTGAGATTGATGATCACAAACCTATATTGGGTCATAGGGATGAGCTACAAGATTATATCACTATAGCACCCTGGATAAAACCACTACTAGAAAATTGCTTGGTGTTTTTATTTTGTGCATCATCCTGATATCATACTCATGTCACCATGTCACCTTGCATTTGAGCATCATATAAAACCCCTCTATTTGGTTCTTATCCCATATGCATTATTTATTGCGTTACTTGTATTTGCCTCTTAATATATTGTAGTTGCTTCTTGATAAATTGCTTAATGCCCAAGTTGATTTGTGGGCATATCTTTTACAACTCCACCACATTTCCTTGTCACAACCTTATAAATTCCACCATCCTAAATAATATGAGCAATTGCATTTCTTTTGACTTTCAATTCTAGCTCATATAGTTTTGGGGTGGATTCAATTCTATTATACATGTTTCCATGCATGGTCTCATATTGTTTTCACAATATTGATTATGGGAGCCTACATGGCCACTTTCACATGCTATGTAGTGTAGAGTTCCTTTGGTCTTCTGTTCAAGGTTTTATTCAAGATTATGAGTATACTTGATCTGATAAGGCCGTATAATCCTTGGTGGCTCATACACCCTATTCTTGATCATGTACCATTTTCTAAATGGAATCATGAGAGGAAGTTGCTTGGGTTCCAAACATGGAAATTGCACATGCTAGGGAAGTGTAGTGGTTTTCACCACCACACCATGCGTGCATGGCCTCTAGGTTTTGCCCTAAGGTTAGGAGGATTTTATCCAAATTATGGGACAAGAAAATCCTATGGCAAGCACCTACTTATTCCAACCTTATCCCTCTTTTCTGTCTTTGTTGCTATTGCATGCTTGAGATTTGAATCGAGATTGAAAGGAAACCAACAAATCAAATAAAAATAAAAAGTGAAGCAGTAAAAAAATAGAGGGAGAGAGCAGTCCTTCCCCAGCCCATCCCGGCGGCCCGATACCCCTTCGTTGAAAGCGTCACGATGTCGTCCTGTTCATTATCTCTTTCCGTGAATCCATCGTTGTCTCCCCTCTGTGCAAGCGCTCGACGGAGCAGGTGCCCGTCCGCCCGCCGTGATCCTTGTCAATCCACTGCACGGCGTAAGAGTGCGCGCCTCCTTCTTATCCCCCTGTTTTCTCTGAACCCTAGCCTTCCTCCCTTCTGCTCTTGCGCCGGCAGCTCCCCTCTCGGAAGCTACCGACGCCCACCTCTGTATCCGCCGCCTCCTCGCCACCATGGGCAGGAGCGGTCCTAGCGAAGCTGCTTCTGTCGCTGTCTTCATCCGTGTCGAGCCGCCCCGCCAGGAAGGAGATGGAACTACTTGGCACTGCCTCCCCGTCGTCGTGCTTGTTGAGCCCGAGGAGAGCCACTTCGTCCGCCGTCATCCCGTGCATCTGTGGCCCCCGTTTCCATTGGGAATTGATCAAGGTGAGTCCCAATTCCCCGTTCCCGCTCTCCCTTCTCTTGCCGTTGCCGGTAGCTCGACGTCGTTGCCAGAATTCCACCGCGCGCGTATGCTGTCGATCTGGTCGAACATCTTGCTCAAACTTTCCGTCAGCAGCAGCAACATCACACACAGTAGCCCTGTTTTCCGCCATCGTTCGCGCAAGCGTGCTTTGCCTCTAGATCTCTCTAGCTCTAGATCTTTGCACCACTGCATATCCTGGTGTGTCCTCTTTCCATCAAGCCCGACCATGCCCAAAACAGAGGTCCAGAGCTCCACCACTCTTCGTCGGAAGATCGACGTTTTCTGTGTTCGCAGTTTCAGTTCTGAATTTTTCTGTCAGCCTGAAACCAGCCGCATACCCATCTGTTTTCGATAGGTTTCCAAGAGCTAACGCCCAGATCTGGCGAAGTCACCTTAACCAACGTGGTAGTCCATCTTCCCCTCTCCAACTTTCATCTTTGTGGCTTGTTCAAATTCACAAAGGATTCATCGCCAACGTTCGCCAAAGTTCGCACGATATCCCTGCATTTATGCTCTTATTCTGTTTGTCCCGTCAGGAGCGTGCACCTCTCATCCCCTCTGTTTTCCCGTCGTTTTGGACCTTCCCCGGCGAAACTCAAAACACTAACCTTTCTACCTGACATCCCCTCTACAATTTTTTTTACGGCGTCGCAAAATCTGGAGTAGATTGCTCTCAATATTCCTCCGAAGTCGAGTTCAGCTAGCCCTATTTCGTCAAATTCAGTTCCGTTCAACAGATCCAATCACCCAACCATCCATGTAGGTTTTGCAATCTAGCCCCTCCGCTTTCCAGGCCTAAACCCGTGGTCCCTCCTTCTGCCACTTGTCGCTGCCTGGTTCGCTCGTGCGCGCAGTGGCATCTCCACTAGCTGGCCCACCTGTCGGTGACCTTGGGTAGAGTGGCCACGTGTGAGAAAAGTCACAGAATTTGCTAATCAATTAGAAATTTCAGGAAAATGAATATGTATTAAATAATTCATATCTTTGAATATGTTTGAAATTTGGGAAAATTTGCAAAACGAAATATGAATCTTTTTCAAATGTGAATCCATCCATGTTTTCAAATTTGACCAGATTTGACTCAATCTAGTCAAACTTTTGACTTTAACCCCTCTTTAATATGTTTGATTTAAATATTGCTTTAAAATTATAAATCCAAATAATATGTTTAATATATGTTTATGAATTATAAAAACATGAGGGTTATGAATATGCTATTTATAATATCATTTGAACAATTTAAAATTTCGAAATAATTTAATTGTTAATAAATGCTTTTTCTTAATAAATTCATAACTTTAAATTCGTAAATCCGAATTCGACAAATGATATGTCTAAATCGATCAGCGCGACGAGACCTATCCAACCATAATATCCATGTTATCATTTTCATCATGCATTAAGAGCAGTTTTATAATTAGTACTATTTATGCAAAGAAAACATGATAAATAAACTGAGAAATAATTGTTTCTTATTAATAATGCCTCACAAATGCTATATCATCAATGTGCTATGCCCCTAATACTTTTTCGATATAGCTTGCATCATTAACTTGCCATGTCATGCATCATATCATGATCATGCCGATTCTTCCGCATTAGTTGTAATTGCTGCATCGCTTGTTCCTTTTAGTGTTTTGCTTCTTCCCGGATAGGACGATGAGATGTTGTGAGCTTCGACAAGTTCTTCGGTTATGAAACTTCCGCAATGTTTTTAGGCGAGCATTCTACCCCTTTCTACCTATTTTACATTTATAGTCTTTATTTCCTCCTGTTGATCTCTTGCTATCTGTGTTGCGATGCTATAGATTCCGTACCCCTTATATGTCCCTGCAGCCCCTATATTGCCATGGACACCTCCTATTACCTGTTGTTTGATAGATAGTCGGACTTGCGAGTCGTAGTTGCTTGCGCAGGTGTTTCTTCGCACCGTAGTTGTTCCACAGTTATTGGAGAAATGCTGCATGTTTAATGTTGGAGATGATCATGGTTTTAATTACAGTTTAATAACTAAAATTGAAGTAGGTAAATAATGCAGAGGCACAGGTGGGCAATAGATGTTATTTGGTTTGTAACCGTCCACTTGTGCCCCGTAGGACCTCGAGTCCTTGATACCTATTCTTTGAATATTCGCACTATCTGCATGTGGGACCATGAATCCCCCTAGCCAGAGCTTGAGTCATATATTATTCCTTGGGGCCACAAACTAGTTTGGGGATTTATTACTATCCTAAACTTATGCCATGATTTACTGCTTTATTTATGATTGCGCATGGAGCGCCTGTACTGTTTAGGTAAGCGGAGTGTTTTCACGGTATTGACAAGCCCAGTCACACTTTTGGGTTCCCAGTTGTTTACAGCCTTTGACGCAAAACTCTGGGTCCGTTCCGGAGCCGGCCAAGTTCGTCGCGGGTAGCTTGGTGGGGTGGCCCCCTAAAATTTATATGAATCTTGCAATTGCTCTGTCGTGATGCCTCATTGGGTTTTCATTTGGTTTTTCCCGAGGTTGATCGTGTGTGTGTTGCTATTTGTGCCCCCCTGCAGGGTAAAACTTTTTGAAAGTCGTGTCCGCGGTTATGGATGACTTGGAGCATAGTATCTCGATCATAGACAACTATAACTAAAGTAGTGCTATAAATTTTGACTTTATAATGACTAGTAATTAGCTTCACTACAACGGAATGGCTAAATAAAAGTACCTACAACTACTGGTTTTGGGATGCCTCATGCTATATGTATCTGACTAGTAAGTATTGCAACAATAATGGAATGATTAACTAAAACTGCCCACTATTTATAATATCAGGATGACTCATGTTATCTATATCTGACTAGTAATTGTTGCAACTATAACGGAATGAATAAAACTGCCAACTGTGTGAGTTCCTCGGTTGACTTCCTCGTTTGGTCTCGAGGGGGAAATACCAGGATGGGTATGCTTGGTGATAGTTTCAGGTTGGATTCGAATAGGTCTTTCTTATCCCTATCTGATAGTCGTTGGTTGTATTGAGTCTCTATAGGTTGTTTAGTGCATGATGCGCTGCCGCTTCAGTCCACCATACCTATGTAGGCAAGGACCGCCGAATTCTAGTCTCGCCGTGTACTGGCCTCAGTACTGACCGCTTTTTTTTCTTTTTCCCTTTGCCGACACCCCTTTTGTTTAAGCAGGTTTTGAGATCGACGTCGTTAGCAGGGTTACCCTTTCGGCTTGGCCTGGGCAGGTTTATGGACACCATTGGTTATTCTTCAGGGCTCTTAGCTCAATTTGCATCTTGTCCGTACTCGGACGCTGTATCGTTTTAAAGGTGATATGGATCTTTGTATTGTATATCTGTATTCTTGACTCTTTGAGTCATTGTTGTATATATATATCTGTTTTGTGGGTTCTATCATGGACTATTGTGTAATGGTATTACTTCGTTTTCCAGCCACACGAAAGTGCCTGGTGGGCACGTTTGAATCGTTTCTATGCGGTTTTGGAGGGAATCGCTGAAACTTGTATAGGGTCGATCCGAGGGTGTTACAATCACTCTAGTTCCTAAGCAAACAAGGCAATCAACAGATCAAGGCAATTCATCAGAAAAGAGATCAAGGCAATTCATCTTATCACTTATCCAACTATTAATAGGGTTACCATGAAGCCTAGTTTGAGGTAAGGATGGGTATTTTGAATTGTGTGTGCTTTGAATGAAGATAAGGATCATCTTGGTATCTTTACCAAGATTGGAATGAAAGGTTTTAATAAAGACTTTGGAAATCCTAGGGGTAAGAGTAGTTGGGAGTTCTTTCCTGAAAACATAAGGAGATTATATATAGGTCTCCATAGTTTTGTTAATGGAACTAGTAGAGTAATGTAACATCCCAAATGTCATCAAATGCAAAATCATATTGTTGCATTCATAACATCATGGCATATTTGTCTTGCACAAAAATTTTCAAAACAAAAATCCTAATGGAACCATATTTAAACCCCTTTTTAATATATATATATATATGGGGCATGGTTTATTTTATTTTCAAAACCCAAAAATGATTTTGAGTGATTGTATGTGTTTGTCACACTTTTGGACACTAGAATCACATTACAAAAGACTGGAGAAAATTTGAATTCAAACAGATTTGAAATAGCCATTCAAATCTCAATTGGAAAATCAAATCAGAAAAAGAAAAGGGCAAAGGAAAAAAATAGAAGCAGACCAGCCAACTGGCGCATCCCACCCCGCGGCCCAACTCACAGCCCAGCAACCGACCCGGGTTTCTCACCGCGCTGCGCCGCACCCCCTCACTGACAGGCAGGCCCCACCGCCATGTCAGCTCGTCGTCAATCCCGCGCCGAAGGACCCGTGCCTCTCATTGTTGTTTCTCCCCCGTTTCAATTCGTTTAATTCCACTTGATTCGCGGCTTGATTTCCCCCATGACCCCCTTCTTCTTAAACCCCACGACCCCATCTCCATTTCCACTAACCTAACAACCCCAGAGAGCCCCCAGGCTCTGCAATTTTCCACTCACGCCGCCACCGTCCCGACCCGCTTCTGCGACCAATTCTGGTGAGCCCCGACCCCCTATCGCTCTCTGGTTTGCTTTACCGCAACCCTCGTCCTTGTGTGCATCCACTGATGCCTCCCGTTTATTTTCTTGTGCCTTGTACCCTCGCCTTCGTCAACATCTGCTAGCGCCCGACGATGAGCGCAACTCCGGTGAGGACTTGTAGACATACTCGAGCACCCCGCCTTCGCTTGTGACCTCCACTGCAACCGCGTCGTCACCGTGACATCGATAATGCCTTATGGCCTTCCCCTTACCCCCTAGCATCACCGGAGCACCGTTGTCAGACGCTTCGCCATCGCAGCTCGCCATTTCTGCCGCCAGTCTCTGGCCAAGCACCCTGGACCATTAGATCTAGATCTAGGGGTTAGAATTAGATGTTAGCGCAAAAAGGTACGGTCTGATCTGGACCGCACAATCTAACTTAGATCTAAAAGCGTGCAAGCCCTATCCGCATGAAGTGGTACCAACCAATAAGATTGTGCCGCGTGTTAGTGTTTTCTGTTTAAAATCCAGAAAAGGTTTATTAGATGTTCAAACTTGTAAATTCAACAAATTTTGATCTATTTGTCCAAAATTACAAATTTTATATCAATGGATTCATAAAAATGAGACCTACACATCTGTGGCCTTGGTATGGCCATTTGCTTCTGAAAATTTAGGATTTTATGCAGAACCATTTGTAGGCTTGTTTTGGCTATATAAATTGTTTCGAAAATTATTTTAAAGTAAATTTTAGTTAATTTAGACTTTAGAAAGTTTACTTTGTGTTAAGTACTGTTTAGTTTGACTTGTTTAGTGTGGAAAATCATTCCATTGGATTTTCATGCATTCATATGTATTTTTTGTTTGTATATTGAATGTGAATTTGGTGTTATGATTTTATGTGTAGATTTTGGTGATTGTGATTGTGAGTATTGTTCCTATTCCCCCAACTACCAAAGCAAGTGATGCTTCATATTTTTTGTCCTACTATTTTATCTATGCTCTAGTAATATTTTGAGTAGGATTTGCATGGTTATTTTCTAAGTATATGCCATGCTTGGGAAATCCTATAGAAATTGTCTTAGTAGTTTTCCCTGAGATAAGAATCTTGTTATACTAGTATGCTTATCCTATCTAGTAGAAAACAATGGTGGAATATTCATACTATAAATTTATGCAAAATCTATGACTATGTTTTGATTAATAAAAGAACATGTGAATGAATCACCTAGGTGGAAAGGGAAGAATAGTTTGTGTTGACTGGTTACACAAGGCCGACGTCTATGGTTTACCTTGTGTATCACACTTGTGGATGGCCACATAGGAACAAAGGGATTTGAGATATTTAGTGTTGAGAAGCTTCTAGTGCAACCACATGGCATATGGGCTCTGCCTTGACCAAATAGGTTGCAAGAACTTAGCCAGATGGACAGTTGGTGGTAGGGTTGATAGGATGGAACGCGTCCATGGTGGTCTAAGGGAATGCTTCTGAAAAGTCTCATCTCAATGCATGCTGATTCTTGTGGGGAAAGTGCACCACCTCTCTAGAGGGTAAAACCTAAGTACTTAGTCGTGTCCACGGCAACGGACAATTTAAGCATCATTGAAATGATTAAGGATCTCCTCATCCCAATTTATCTAAGTTAAAACTTGTGGTTGAACAAGGGTAAAGGTTCACCAATGTCTATTGGTGGTTCTGTGGGTGTTTTGTCAAACAAAAACTTAGTGTTTTCAACTAATAAGAAAAACCTTATTTTGAGCAAAGCCAGCCTGAACTGCACTTAGCCAAATTCATACAGTTATTATATACTACTATTCTACTATGGTATCACTTGCCAATACAATTCCAAATGTATTGACCCTCTATGGCTGTAACTTATGATGTTTCAGGTTACTCTGATGGAGAGTACGGTTGTGATCCTAGACTCAACATGTTTGCCTATGGCACATGAAGATGAAGGATTTATTTATTTTGTTAAGTATTGTGAACTCTATGTATTAGCCTTGGGCTAATGAGTTGTAAGAACTATGTATCTATGGATATTACGTTGTAATAATGACATTTGTATCTGTGTAATTCATCTTAAACTGTGGATGCTAGCAATTTGATCTAGGGACTAGCATTGCAATCACAGGGCCTTTACCTTAAATGGTGGGGTCTAACAAGTAATTTGTTGTGTCAAAGTCATCTTGCCTCAGTTTTTGAAATGCCAGAACATTTGAGAATATGAAAGATGAGCCAAGACATATCTTTTGTAAAATAGCTTTTGTAAACTAGTGTTGAGTTAAAGAGTATATCACCTAATAGACAATCAGTTGCATGAACACAAGCAAACAAGTAATCAAACATTACAACATGCAACAAGAAAAAAGTTTCTATTCCCCTTGATTTTTTCATTTTTGGACATCAAATCAGGGTTGCTGAAATTGGGATGTTAAGACCTTTCCCCCTTAAAATAATCTCGTACCGAGATTAGCGAGGAGTAGTATTGGGTGTAACATCCTCTTAAAAATTTCAGGGGTGGAAATTATTAGGCGCTAACAAGTTTTACAATTACCCGACGTGATTAGTTACGGATCGGAGCTGCGGGGGCCTCGGATGGGATGGTTTAGAAGAACAAGTGGAAAAGACGCAGTCTTTTCCCCTTAGGACGAGTCCAGGTAGGTTTAGCGTTGATAGAGTCCTTTCTTCTTCCAGCGAGATGCCAAGTTGAGCCTTCTTTATTCCTTCGCCACGGTAGTCAGCTTTTATATTTTCTAGTTCTTGATATACCTGGGTGTTGGCTAGGTGATCGACCTTGGAGTGGAGGACTTTCCTTAAGTACCTTCCGATTTTGGAGAAGTGCTGATTGTCGTCCTTCTTGTAGGGTCGATGATTCAGATTTGGAGGGGTGGTCATCACTAAACACTAACTAGTGTTCGACTCTAGGGGTCTATCGGGTTTTGGGCGGGAAAGACGTAGTATTTCCCCCTTAAAGCGACACTAGGGGTTTTTGGTGGAGTCGCCGATATTCTTGATTTGAGTCGTATGCTGATGCTAGGGGTTGGCGCTGCACCTATCCTATGGGGTGGTTATCTACTGCCGACCTTGTGAATACGTCTTCCTGCGGGACGTTGGAACTGGCTAACACTGCATCAAGATGGGAGAGTGCTGGTTTTGGGTTGGAGGGCTCGGAACACAGTCCTAGGGAATGAGGTCGTTCCGGGTTTAGTCTGATGCAACATCGTGGGCAAAACATGCAAAGAAATACGTCATACGTGCATATCATCTAGGGAATTTAGCAAGTTCGTGTCGGTCGGTGGTAGAGGTACTTAAGAGGTTACAAAATAGGTCTGAGCCTCAGGGCATCGAAGCACTTAGAGTTTTTGAAAAACAAGTTCTAGGACTATACATAAATCTACCCATGTTGGGATAGGCGAGTTTCCAGGTGGAAAACTACTTCGGGGGAACGTCCAAAGTCTTGTCTCCGTTCTGAGGTTGAAGGTTCTCTTTAGGTAGTGCTTTCTCGGGGGAAGAGGAGGTTCTGGGGATAGTGGCTTCCTGATTCTTCTGGCCGAAGGGGCTCGTGGTTTCTTGCCCTTTTTGGGTGCCGGAGCTTCTTGCTTAGGGGCCATCCAGTATTTGTCCGGACAGCTACGGGCGAAGTGGTCCGGGTCTCCACAGGTGTAACAAACGCTTCTCTTAGCTTCGGATCCTCCTTGGGTTTGTCTTGGGATCTTCAAGGGTGTAGCGGATGTTTTGGCCTTTCACTTTGTAGGTGTGTTGTCAAGACCATGTTGGGGGCACTCTCGGCTAAAATGACCCGGTTGATCACATGACAAACAGGTGCCTTTCTTGGAACATCCTTCTCTTGATGTCTTCCCAATGTTGACATAGGGGAGTTGGTGAGCCTTGCTGATCAGGAGATAAAGGGGGCAGTTGGCCGGGACATGGTCTTGACTTTCACAGAGAAAGCATGTGACTAGTTGGGTGGGACAATCCGCGGGAGGATGGGGAGATCCATAGTTTGGGAAGTTGCCTAAGCACTAGTTGTCTTGATGTCCTTCTTCACCGCAACGGCTGCATGCTTTCTTAGGGTCTCTGATCTTCATGGCCGTACTTAGGGTTTTATGGTGGAGATAAAATCTATGGCTGTAGAAGGAAATGGTGCTAAGGAGTTAGTCTTCCGAGTTCAAGGGTAGAGGAATTAGTGAGATATAATATTGGGTGGTGCTATGGTTGACAATGAACATGTCAGTAGGGGTTTATTGGAGTTGAGTGGAAAGACACAGTCTTTCCACCTTAGAGCTTTACTTGAGGTTGTCGAGGTTTTCTTATGTGGCCATCCTGCTGAGGAGAGATTTCCGGCTATGGGGGTGTGAAGGTTAGCATCGGGATACGCCAAGAAGGTGGTCAAAACTTTAGGGTCGGATGATCCAAGGAAGACAAGCAACACATTCCAAGAATCATACACGCACATGACAAGCAAACAAGGCGTTCCCTATGGACTGGGGGTAACTACACGCCATAAGGGGAATCCTATTTTAGGGATGCTAATCCTAAGTACGGATGTTACGGGGGTCTTGACTTCTATCTTGCCATCCGTTGTCGTCGGGGCCATACTTGGTCGATTTGGGGGCGATGAAGGACTCCGTTGGTAGGCGATCTTGTAGTGTCTTTCGTTGTTGGTAGCTTCTTTGTTTTGCTTGTCTTTGTGTCTCTACATCCCGGGATCTCCTTCTTCATAGTCTCCAAGTTGGACTTTGTTTTGAAAACAGAATGTTTGAAGTAGACGAGATATAAGGTAATTCCTTTTCAAATCGTTTAAGTCAGAGAAGGTGAGATATGAAATCTTTTGAAAAGGCTTTTGAGAAAATAGTTTTCGAAAGCCAGTGTTTTTCCAAAATAGGGGTTGTCATGTCTAATGTCCATGCTAACTAAGGTCTCCTATAGTCAGGATGGCTCTGATACCAGGTCTGTGGCACTCCGGATTTACAGTCTGAGAATACCCATTATGCATACAATTCACGTTCCCATGATCAGTGAGCCGTGAGCATAACCAACCAGTATCATTACATCATCCAGAAAATAAGATTACAAACTTACAAGGTGGGCATTATGGCAAATACAACTCAAGTAGCGGAATTCTTCAAGCATAGAGCCCATGTCATGCCTTAACCTACAGGCGACTGACTAGGAAGACGGCCTAGCTCACATAGATGTCAGCACCTTCGTCACTTCTTAAAATCTGCAATCTGGCCAAGTAAATAGCCTAGGACAATGTCGGTGAGTACTTTGAATGTACTCGCAAACCACCAAAGCAAGGTAACAAATAGAATGCATATTGGGTTGTGGCAAAATAGCTCTACACTATAGTTGTTTTTGAATATCCTAACATTGGCATATCTATATATTTGTTGAAAAAGAGCTTTTAGAAAACATGTCTCCTTTTAGAAAGTCCGGATATCCCCATATCCTTGTTAAAAACATTGAAAACAGTTTTATATTAAAACCCTTTTTTAAAACATCTTCAACTATCTCTGGTCCAAAACCAAACTCGTTCTTACTTTTCCTCATGACCACGTCACATCCTTTTTGTTCATCCCAACATATCCCAAGGGTACTCCTAGCAATAACCTTCCCAACCGTCCTTGACCGTTGACACGGCTATTCGAATAGATTAGACTCTGCAGAGTTTGTGCACTTTACCCACAAGAATCAATACATCCGCTGGGATACAACCACGGCCTACTGCACAATATAGACAGGGGGTTCGGATAATCAAACCTAACCTTCATTTGTCATCCCTAGCAACGGTGGCTTTTCCTTTTGGGTTTGTTCTCCCCGGCAACGAGTATGTGGCACGACGACCATAGTCCTTCCTTTTGCACTCCCGTATACCCAAACCCGCAGCTTGGCAATATACAATAACCTCGGTGACTCCACTTCCTTGCTAGACAAGGTGAAAGTGAACCCAAGCCCACTTTGCAAAACCACAGAAACATTTGGCAACCCTATTCAAATGACAATTCTAAATTGAATCTATATCATATGGGAAGATCACCATTTCTCAAAACCCAACCAAACCAGTGCACCTTGAAAAATCCAAGCAACCATAGACTACCTAGTATGTGACTAGTACACCCGCCAAGTTTCATTCAAAAATACAAATTCAAATCTCTTGCGGACATTTCATCAAACACCTTCTGAACACAAATCAAATTAAACAACAAACACTATAGTGAGCAGTGTTTGTGCCAAACTTATTCCCTCTCTAGCTCTCACTACACTCTCAGTAGATCATCTAACTAGTTTAACCAGCCCTAGCTCACTGTAAACTCGACAATGTCATCAATGGTGACCATGGCCGAGCCCAATTGCCACCCCCAATGTCGACAGCAAGCTAGGAGCCTAACTAGCCTCGCCAACATTGTCTAGCAGGCACTCCACCGTCCACCGCCATCCCCTGTCCAACGCTCGAGTCCTCCTAGCCACTGGTCCACACAGAACGCCCACTCCTAGTCTCTATGACCATGCCGTAAGTGCGCCAGAGCGCTGCGCTCGACATGCTCGCACAGACCGCGCCCTGCCTTCACCGCTCGTGTACGTGATCACCACCGCCCCAGGAACCGCCCAGACATGCCTGTTTGCCGTCGCGCGACTAGGAGCGCCTGTGCGCCATTAAAACTTCTGTCGAAGCCACCCAGAGCGTCAACGTGTGTTCCGACCGCACCGCACCGCCCCATGCCTCTCCATGAAGACGTTGAGCTTCGCCAGGAGGCAGCGCACCATCCCTTACCCCCATCCATGCTGTTAGCTCACTGTGAGGCCGACCCTGACGAGCTCCACCCGCACCCTTCGGTCCCCTCGTCTCACTATAAATAGAGGCCTTCCCCGTTCGAATTCAGCATACCATTCCACTCCCCTCTCTCTCAGAACAACCCCACTTCTTCCCCGGAGCAAGGCGAGCACCAGGTTGCTGGAATTTCGCCGGAGCTTGCGCTGCTGGAGGAGAAGGGTGTCGTCGATTGGAGCACCCCAGGAGGAGCCACCAGTACTAGGAGTGTAGGGGTTCGTAGCATGGAAAACAAAAAAAAATCTACCGCATACAAACAAACAAGCCAAGATCTATCTACTAGATTGTAGCAACGAGTACATGGAATAACTCACCCTCGAAGATTCCAAAGTGTTTAACAAGAGCGGATTCTCATGGGTGATGTAGTCGTACACTTGCCGATCTCAAGATCGTGTAGACGACCCTTCCGGCGCTGCGTTCCGGCAGCGCTCCCGCAGTCGGTCACACGTTCGGTACTCGATGAAGACCTTCCTCTCCCTTGTTCCAGTAGGCAGCGGAGGTTGTAGCACTCTCCTTGTGATTCCGGCAGCACGACGGCGTGGTACCAGAAGTAGAGGGGAGATCTCGCATGGCTTCGCCTTAAGCTGGAGCGAGTATGGTGGACTATGAGAGAGGCCTTGGCGATCTAGGGTTTATACACACCAAGGAGAGAGAGCTATGCCAGCGGCTAGGGCAAGGGGAAGCCCCAACTCGGCGGCTAGGGCAAACCCTAGGGGCGGCGGCGACTTGGTGGAGGCCGGCGGCTAGGGCTAGGGTTTAGAGGAGGCAAGGTGTAGTCTTGGAGGGGCAGCCCTGCCCCTCCTTATATAGGTGGGAGGGCGCGACCAAGGGGAGGGGAGTCCCTCCCCAACTCGGCTTCCAAGGCCGGCGGGTGGAGGGAGAGGAACTCCTCCCCAAGTAGGTTTCCTACTCTCCCTCCACCAAGCAAACTTGCCGTTTGACTTTTCAAATTGGCGTTTGACTTTTCAAACTAGGATTTGATTTATCCCTTTATTTTGCTCAGCGATGACACCTAGTACATGATGCAACCATTCCAACTTTTTATGACACATTCATGTACCTTTCCCCTTCAGAGTGCCGGACCTTCCGGAACCTTCTAGAACATTCCCGATGAAAACACCGGAACCATTCTCCAACCCCAAAACAGGACTTTCCTTATATGAATCTTATTCTCCGGACCATTCCGGATCTCCTCGTGATATCCCAGATCCCATCCGAGACTCCGAACAACATTCGGTCTCTTACTCATCATTCCATAACTACTCAGCAACATCGAATCCTTAAGTGTGTCTCCCTGCGGTTCGTGAATTATGCGGACATGATCGAGACACTTCTCTGAACAATAACCAATAGAGGAATCTGGAAATTCATATGGCTCCCACATATTTCTACGATTACTTTGCGATCGAATGAACCACTTACATACGATACCAATTTCCCTTTGTCTCACGATAGTTTACTTATCCGAGGTTTTGATCGTCGGTATCTCTGCATACCTAGTTTAACCTCGTTACTGATTAGTACTCTTTTCTCGTTCCCGTGATATGTGATCCCTTGTGAGCCAGTCACATGCTTGCAAGCCAATTGGATGACATTCCACCGAGAGGGTCCAGAGTATATCTATCCGTCATATGGATGGACAAATCCCACTCTTGATCCATGTGTCTCAACCAATACTTTCCGAACACTCAATGCCACCTTTATAGCCACCCAGTTACGGTGTGGTGTTTGATGTCATCAAAGCATCCTTCCGATGATGGTGATAAGCATGATCTCATGGTCGAAGGAATTAGGTTACTATGTATCAGAAAGCATATAGCAATTGAACTATTAAAATGACTTGATCTTTATGCTACGCTTATCTATAGGAGTATGTCCATCATACCATTCTCCTAACGATATGATCTTGTTGTTAATAACATCTCAATGTTCATGATAGGGAAACCACAATCATTTATTAACCAACAAGCTAGTATTATAAAGAGGCTTTACTAGGGACTCTAATTTAGTTTACAAATCACACAAGTATTAATGTTTCCTTGTTAATACTGTTATAGCATGAATGTAAACATTTATCATAAACACAAAGATATAATAATAACTACATTTATTATTGCCTCTAGAGCATATCTCCAACAGTCTCCCACTTGCACTAGAGTCAACTAATATAGATTACATGGTAATATACCGAACACCCATGGCAGTTTGGTGTTGGTCATGTTTTGCCCTCGGGAGAGGTTTAGTCAACGGATCCGCCACATTCAGATCTGTGTGTACTTTGCAAATCTTTATGTCACCATCTTGGACATGTTCTCAAATAGCGTGAAAACGTAGCTTGATGTGCTTCAGCTTCTTGTGTGACCTTGGTTCTTGCGCATTGGCTATGGCGCCCATGTTATCACAGTAGATAGACATTGGGTCCAGCGCACTTGGAACCACACCGAGCTCTATAATGAACTCCTTCATCCATATCGCTTCTTGTGAAGCCTCCGAAGTAGCTATGTATTCCGATTCAGTTGAAGATCTCACCACAACGCTTTGCTTTGCACTCCTCCAGCTAACTGCTGCACCATTCAAAGTAAATACGTATCCAGATTGAGATTTAGAATCCGGATCGGTGTTCCAACTAGCATCGGTGTAACCATTAACAACGAGCTGTTCATCACCTCCATAAGAAAGAACAATATCCTTAGTTCTTCTCAAGTACTTAAGGATGTTTTTGACCACTGTCCAATGATCCACTCCTGGATCACTTTGATATCTGCTAGTCAAACTAACAGCATATGCAATGTCGGGTCTAGTACATAGCATGGCATACATTAGAGATCCTATGGCTGAGGCATAGGGAGTCTTACTCATCCTTTCTCTATCTTCTGCCGTTGCTGGACTTTGAGTTTTACTCAAGGTCGTATTGGGCAACATGGTCAAGAACCCTTTCTTGCTATCTTCCATTCCAAATCTCTTTATAACTTTGTCCAAATATGTACTTTGCGACAATGATATTAGGCGTCTTGATCTATCTCTATAAATCTTTATGCCTAGTATGTAAGCTGCTTCGCCAAGATCTTTCATTGAAAAACTATTATTCAAATATTCCTTGACACTATTAAGAAGGTCTACATCATTCCCAATCAACAATATGTCATCTACATATAGTATTAAGAATGCTACAGAGCTCCCACTCACTTTCTTGTAAATACAAGCTTCTCCATAAGTTTGTATAAAACCAAAACTTTTGATCACCTTATCAAAACGTTGATTCCAACTTCGGGATGCTTGCTTCAATCCATATATGGACCGTTGAAGTTTGCATACCTTGTTAGCATCTTTAGGATCGACAAAACCTTTGGGTTGCATCATATACAACTCTTCATCAATGCCTCCATTGAGGAACGCTGTTTTGACATCCATCTGCCATATCTCATAATCGTAATATGCAGCGATTGCTAACAAAATCCTCATAGACTTTAGCTTCGCTACTGGTGAGAAAGTCTCATCATAGTCAACTCCTTGAATTTGTCGAAACCCTTTTGCGACAAGTCGAGCTTTATAGACAGTAACATTACCATCAGCATATGTTTTCTTCTTGAAAATCCATTTGTTCTCGACAGCCTTCCGGCCATCCGGTAAGTCCACCAAAGTCCATACTTGGTTTTCGTACATGGATCCAATCTCGGATTTCATGGCTTCTTGCCATTTATTGGAATATGGGCTCATAATCGCTTCCTCATATGTCGCAGGGTCATCGGTGTTGTCCACCAACATGACATTCATAACGGGATCATACCAATCAGGAGTGGTACGAGTTCTCGTTGACCTGCGAGGCTCTGTAGCAACTATAACCGAAGTTTCATGATCATCATCATTAGCTTCCTCTCTTATTAGTGTAGGCGTCACAAGAACTACTTCCGGTGCTGCGCTACTCACAAGTTCGAGAGAAGGTTCGACAACCTCGTCGAGTTCTACTTTCCTTCCAATCACTTCTTTCGAGAGAAATTCCTTCTCTAGAAAGGATCCATTCTTGGCAACGAAGATTTTGCCTTCGGATCTATGATAGAAGGTATACCCAATAGTTTCCTTCGGGTATCCTATGAAGACGCATTTTTCTGCTTTGGGTTCAAGCTTGTCCGGCTGTAACTTCTTTACATAGGCTTCGCAACCCCAAACTTTAAGGAACGACAATTTAGGTTTCTTCCCAAACCATAATTCATACGGTGTCGTTTCAACGGATTTAGATGGTGCCCTATTTAAAGTGAATGCGGCTGTTTCTAATGCATAACCCCAAAATGATAGCGGTAAATCTGTAAGTGACATCATAGAACGAACCATATCCAAGAGAGTTCGATTACGATGTTCGGACACACCATTACGCTGTGGTGTTCCCAGCGGTGTTAATTGTGAAAGTATTCCGCATTTCTTCAAATGCTCGCCAAACTCGTAACTTAGATATTCACCTCCACGATCAGAACGTAGAAATTTAATCTTCTTGTTACGTTGATTCTCCACCTCACTTTGAAATTCCTTAAACTTCTCGAAAGTTTCGGACTTATGTTTCATGAAATAGATATACCCATATCTACTCAAGTCATCCGTGAAGGTAAGAACATAACGATAACCACCGCGCGATGCTACACTCATCGGACCACACACATCGGTATGTATGATTTCCAATAAGTCCGTAGCTCGCTCCATCATACCATAAAATGGAGTCTTAGTCATTTTACCCATCAGACATGCTGCACATCTTTCAAGTGATTCGAAATCAAGTGATTCAAGAAGTCCATCGGAATGGAGTTTCTTCATACGCTTCACTCCAATGTGACCAAGACGACAGTGCCACATATAGGTCGAGTTATCGCTCGATTTCAAACGTTTAGCTTCAATGTTATTAATATGTGTATTTCCACTATCGAGATTCAATAAGAATAGACCATCTATCAAAGGTGCATGTGCATAAAACATATTACTCATATAAATCGAACAACCATTATTCTCGGACTTAAACAAGTAACCGTCTCACAATAAACAAGATCCCGATATAATGTTCATGCTTAACGCAGGCACCAAATAACAATTATTTAAGTATAAAACTAATCCCGATGGTAGATGAAGAGGTAGCGTGTCGACCGCGATCACATCAACCTTTGATCCATTTCCTACGCGCATCGTAACCTCGTTCTTCGCTAGCTTCCGTTTATTCTGCAACACCTGTTTAGAGTTACAAATATGAGCAACCGAACCAGTATCAAATACCCAGGCACTACTACGAGTACTAGTGAGATACACATCAATAACATGTATATCGGATATACCTTTCTTCTTGATGTTGCCGTTCTTCAAATCCGCCAAGTACTTTGGGCAATTCCGCTTCCAGTGACCTTCTCCCTTGTAGTAAAAGCACTCAGTATCAGGCTTACGTCCAGCCTTGGTCTTCTTCGTCGGTGCGGTAACTTTATTACCACCCTTCTTGAAGTGTCCCTTTTTCTTAGACTTGCCTTTCTTGAATTTGGTGGTCTTATTGACCATCAACACTTGGTGCTCTTTCTTGATCTCCACTTCTGCAGATTTTAACATGGAGAAGAGTTCTGGCAACTGCTTGTTCATGCTTTGCATATTGTAGTTCATCACAAAGTTCTTGTAACTTGGTGGTAGTGATTGGAGGACACGGTAAATCCCCAAAGCATTAGGAATCACTATACCCAAGCTTTGGAGTTTGTTTGCGTGCCCAGACATCTTAAGCACATGCTCACTGACGGAGCTGCCCTCTTCCATCTTGCAGTTAAAGAACTTTTCAGAAGCCTCATAGCTCTCAACTGCCGCGTGAGTCTCAAAAATCAATTTGAGTTCACGGACAATATCATGTGGGTCTGAATTCTCAAAACTTTTCTGAAGCTCCGATTCCAAACCATACAAGATAGCACACTGAACTATAGAGTACTGATTCTTCCGAGCGAGGTAAACATTCTTTACTTCATCGGTAGCATCAGCTGCAGGCGGGTCACCCAGCGGTGCATCCAGCACATAGGTCAAATTACCAGCATTGAGGACAATCCTCAAATTGCGGAACCAATCCGCGAAGTTGCTTCCATTGTTTTTCAACTTTTCTTTCTCTAGGAACACATTAAAATTGATGGTAGGGGCCGCCATTGATCTACAACATATTTGCAATAGTTTAGACTAAGTTTATGACAAATTGAGTTCTTATTAATAGTTAAATTAATCTAGGTGAACTCCCACTCAAAACAATATCCCTCACATTGTTTTAGTGATCACACGAACCAAATCCACCACATCAAAACCGATCATCACGAGAGTTGATGTAGCTTCAATGGCGAACAATCGACATGTTCATCATATCTACTATATGATTCATGCTTTACCTTTCGGTGATCCGTGTTTCGAGACCATGTTTGTACATGCTAGGCTCATCAAGATCAAACCTTAGCTTCCGCATGAGCAAATCTGGCTTGCCCATGTTGTATACACTTGCAGAATCTGACACACCCGATCATCACGTGGTGCTAAACAACAAGCTTTAGCAACAGTGCTTACTAAGTATGAACACTTTAGAACTTGAAATTTATGTGCATGAGGGATCATCTTATAATGCTACCGTCGTTAACTAAGCAATACAAGATGCATAAAGGATTAACATCACATGCAATTCATAATATGTGATATGATATGGCCTTTCTTCTTTGTGCTTCCGATCTCCATCTTCAAGCACCAACATGATCTCCATCATCACCGACATTGCATCAAGGTCAATGACGCTTCTCCATGGTTGTCGTCCACCGACTTCAACTATTACAACTACTTTGAATAGACACGCGGGTCTTAACAGAAATTAAAGACAACCATATGGCTCCTGCCGGTTGCCAACTTACAATAAGGAACATTGCATACATCAAATATAATCACAATCATGGCCATATCACATCACAGCACACCCCTGCAAAACAAAGTTAGACGCCTCTAATTTTCTTTGCATATTTTACGTGGTTTGGGGCTTTCAATAAGTGTCGATCTAACTTACGAACAAGAACCACAATGTTGATGTTTGAACTATCAAGTGTCCGTTGTAAATTGGATCTATACTATAATGGGAGAGACACACACCCGAAAAGCCACTTATGCAATAAAAGTTGCATGTTGAGCGTGGAGCAAGTCTCATGAACGATGTCATGTAAGGTTAGCCCGGGCCGCTTCATCCCATCATACCGCAAGATGCAAAGTACACAAGAAGAAATTGATAATAATAGCACCACCGCACGCAATGACCATTATGTTCTACTCGTGCAACAGATCTACATATGGACACGGCTCTGATACCACTTAGGAGTTCGTAGCATGGAAAACAAAAAATTTCTACCGCATACAAACAAACAAACCAAGATCTATCTACTAGATTGTAGCAACGAGTCGATGGAATAACTCATCCTCGAAGATTCCAAAGTGTTTAACAAGAGCGGATTCTCGTGGGTGATGTAGTCGTACTCTTGCCGATCTCAAGATCGTGTAGACGATCCTTCCGGCGCTGCGTTCTGGCAGCGCTCCCGCAGTCGGACACATGTTTGGTACTCGACGAAGACCTTCCTCTCCCTTGTTCCAGCAGGCAGCGGAGGTTGTAGCACTCTCCTTGTGATTCCGGCAGCACGACGGCGTGGTACCGGAAGTAGAGGGGAGATCTCGCAGGGCTTCGCCTTAAGCCGGAGCGAGTATGGTGGACTATGAGAGAGGCCTTGGCGATCTAGGGTTTAGACACACCAAGGAGAGAGAGCTAAGCCGGCGGCTAGGGCAAGGGGAAGCCCCAACTTGGCGTCTAGGGCAAACCCTAGGGGCGGAGGCGACTTGGTGGAGGCCGGCGACTAGGGCTAGGGTTTAGAGGAGGCAAGGTGTAGTCTTGGAGGGGCAGCCCTGCCCCTCCTTATATAGGTGGGAGGGCACGACCAAGGGGAGGGGAGTCCCTCCCCAACTCGGCTTCCAAGGCCGGCGGGTGGAGGGAGAGGAACTCCTCCCCAAGTAGGTTTCCTACTCTCCCTCCACCAAGCAAACTTGCCGTTTGACTTTTCAAATTGGCGTTTGACTTTTCAAACTAGGATTTGATTTATCCCTTTATTTTGCTCAGCGATGACACCTAGTACATGATGCAACCATTCCAACTTGTTATGACACATTCATGTACCTTTCCCCTTCGGAGTGCCGGACCTTCCGGAACCTTCTAGAACATTCCCGATGAAAACACCGGAACCATTCTCCAACCCCGAAACAGGACTTTCCTTATATGAATCTTATTCTCCGGACCATTCCGGATCTCCTCGTGATATCCCGGATCCCATCCGAGACTCCGAAAAACATTCGGTCTCTTACTCATCATTCCATAACTACTCAACAACATCGAATCCTTAAGTGTGTCTCCCAACGGTTCGTGAATTATGCGGACATGATCGAGACACTTCTCCGAACAATAACCAATAAAGGAATCTGGAAATTCATATGGCTCCCACATATTTCTACGATTACTTTGCGATCAAATGAACCACTTACATACGATACCAATTTCCCTTTGTCTCACGATAGTTTACTTATCCGAGGTTTTGATCGCCGGTATCTCTGCATACCTAGTTCAACCTCGTTACTGATAAGTACTCTTTTCTCGTTCCCGTGATATGTGATCCCTTGTGAGCCAGTCACATGCTTGCAAGCCAATTGGATGACATTCCACCGAGAGGGACCAGAGTATATCTATCCGTCATATGGATGGACAAATCCCACTCTTGATCCATGTGTCTCAACCAATACTTTCCGAACACTCAATGCCACCTTTATAGCCACCCAGTTGCGGTGTGGTGTTTGATGTCATCAAAGCATCCTTCCGATGATAGTGATAAGCATGATCTCATGGTCGAAGGAATTAGGTTACTATGTATCAGAAAGCATATAACAATTGAACTATTAAAATGACTTGATCTTTATGCTACGCTTATCTATAGGAGTATGTCCATCATACCATTCTCCTAACGATATGATCTTGTTGTTAATAACATCTCAATGTTCATGATAGGGAAACCACAATCATTTATTAACCAACAAGCTAGTATTATAAAGAGGATTTACTAGGGACTCTAATTTAGTTTACAAATCACACAAGTATTAATGTTTCCTTGTTAATACTGTTATAGCATGAATGTAAACATTTATCATAAACACAAAGATATAATAATAACTAAATTTATTATTGCCTCTAGGGCATATCTCCAACAAGGAGGACCGCCGTCGTCGCCTTCGTCGTTCGCCCCCATCGCCGACCATTGCCGGAGCCCTGCTGAGCCGCCACTAACCCCCACTGGTCGCGCTAGGGTTCGTGCTCATCACATTGTGTTCAGACGTGGACGATGACCCTTAGTCGTAGATCTTGCTTCTAATCCTACGTCCCTAATCACCCCGTACCCCTTCGCCACTCTCTGTCTCACTAATGAGTGGGGACAACCACTTAAACCTCCCACGCGCGCTGTGCGCACTAGGCCGGCCCAGTTAACATTCCCGCGTGACCCAGTAGTTTGAATTTAGGTTTACCAATTTAGTTTCAAACCTAGTTCTATCTGTAGATTCAAAAATCAATCCAGAGAGATTCACTGAACCAAATTGCATGAAACTAATTTTTTTTAGAAAGGTATTGAAATTATTAATCTAAGCCCATTGGATTTAAGTCATTTGGAATTGTGGATCACCTATAGTAAAACTAACAAGGCAGAGACTTTTCAGCATTCAAACATTTTTCAAAATTCAACCATAAAAGCTTTTGAGTTGATTCCAACTCTCAAAAATAACATTTGATAAGACCTTTGTGAATATATAAAAATATATAGGTTTACTTTTAGAAATAATGGACAAGTAATAAAAGAATGCCCCATAGGCATTTCTAGTCACTTTAATTAATTAAAATAAAAAGGTTAAACCTTATTAAATTGTGACACCACTTAAATCACATTCCCAAGTACTAAAATATGTGGTGATGACATGTGTCAACATGATCCCATGTTTTAGTTGGGGAATATTAAATCTTAAGTAGTTTTTCAATGAGTAGAAATTACTTTTCTAAAAGAAAATAAATAAAACTAGTGCCTTAATCTTTGTGAGGATTGTGATGATGCTAGATCATCTAGTGTGAACCTTTGTGTGCTAAATAGAAGTATTTAAGAATTGTTTGGTGATTGTGTACTTCGTATTTATTTACAGAAGCTAGTACCGACCAAGGATATGAAGAGGAAGGAGACTACTGTGAAGAGGAAGCCGAGGATAACTTCAACCACTTCTCTACACAAGGCAAGCTACCACTTGCATGTTACCTATGCAAGATAACACCTACAACTGTGAAAGCTAAATAACCTATGCAATGCATTAGGCATGCCTTGGTCATAGCAATTGATGATACCAAATCCCAGTTTTACTTGCAAGCTTTAGTATTTTATTTCTTCATCAAAGCTTTTACTTATGTTTACTTAGTGACTTGTAGATTTTAGAAAGATTATTAAAGGTAGCATAAAGAGCATAAAACTTGGCCTAAGATAGATAAATCTTGATGTCATCCTAAGGCATGAGATTGAACTTAGATAACTCACACTTGATTATCACCCCTCATTAGTGTTTACCCCCACTTGTAGATGCTAGTTCTAAGCATAAAACTTGATCACTTTAGATGGGAATACTTGGTGAAAATGATTATAAAAACCTTAGAATGATGAGTCATTCTAATGAAATGTTTTTACATGTGTTATTGAACACCAGATGATTTTGATGATGAAAATGTTGAGGCATGAGCCTTAACCCTTTATAAAACTGATGGTTATCTGGATGCAATACCATTCCAATTTTACCGTACAACCACAATACCCGAAATTGGGTAGGGCTTGATTGGAAGTTTATATACCTTAGTATGGGTTCCCTTGCGGCCGAGGTTTGAGATGAGGCTACCTCATGAAGAGTGACCACCTGTGTAGTTCCCAAGATGACTGATGGTCATGGTTGGCAGGCCAAACTCATAGGAGAGGTGCCTATACTAGGGCGTGTAATTGAAAGGTTAGGATTGATTATCTGCATACTAAGTATGGTGAATTCAGGATTGTTCCTGATGGATGTATCGAATATTATGGTGAAAGTGTACCACCTCTGCAGAGTGTCAAACTATTCGAATAGCCGTGTCCGCGGTTATGGACAGCTGGAGTGGCCATACCGTTCCGTCGTTAGATGTTTTCAAAATGACTTGTGAAATGAATCATGATTTGACTTGACCACAATAGGGTTGTGAAAGTGAAAACTAAGTTCCCACTTAGGTGTCATAAAACATTACACTATCTTTTTTTTGCTTTTGAACTCAGTTAAGGTAAATCTGGCTTTTTGCAAAACAACTTAGAGCTTAAGATTCCTACGCAAAACTACTTCACTTTCTAGTCTTAGTTTGCGAGTACTTAAGGATTACTCACGGCTTTGTCCCTGGCTATTCCCGTGGCCAGACTATGAAGAGGACTATCAGGAGGATGGACCGCAAAAAGGTTACGACAACTAGGATCATCTCCCATCGTCAGCATTGCCTGTGACTATGAATATGGATCTTCGCCCATGTTACTGTTATTATATTATTCCGCTACTTGATTATACTAAGACTGGATCATGAGATCCTTTATTTGTTGTAAGACCTTATGTATGGTTTGTAATGGATGATGTACTGTGACATCCAATCTGTTATGTCTCGCAAAAATGGTAATCCTGGGATTGCGATGTATGGCATAACAAGCATCTGGGATTAAAAATCCGGGTGTTGACAGGTGACTAGTTACCCTGCTAATGGGAGGCTATTGTCTAAATCAGGCGATCTCGTTATACCAACTTATTCATGTTTAATAGGCAACATTGATATTCATAATGCCTTATGTGATTTAGGTGTAGGAGTTAGTGTAATGCCATACTCCCTCTATAAAAGGTCAGGATTAGGGGAGTACTCCCCCACTTCTATCACTTTACAGATGGCTGACAAATCCACTAAACAACCTGTTGGTATGATTGAGGATGTTCTACTTAGAATAGATGAGCATGTTATTCCCACTAACTTTATTATTCTTGAAATGCCGGAGGATGGAAATTATCTATAATACTTCGAAGACCTTTTCTTAGCAGTGCAGGAGCGTCAGTTGACTATGCTGAAGGGAAAATAATCTTCAATGTTGATGATGCTGAAATAATCCGGTATTTTCCAAAGAAAATAGAAGAAGGAGAAAGGTATGTTCCACCGGCAAAACGAGTCCATGTGGTAACTGTCTTTGATAAAGGGCAACTAAAGGTAAGAATTCGAGAACAGAGAAGGGGTTGAAATATTCAACCATTCTTAATAAAATGCTTAATGGGAGTCAAATCATCATATCAATAAAATAAATTAAAGTTAGATAATAAAGATGTTCATCGCATTCCTACAACTTTTTCACAGACATTTTTGCGGAAGTGCCCGTAAATATGCAGCTGTCAAAAAGTTGTAGAAATACCGATTGAATAAGCATAAATTTAGAGTAGAAAATAAAGTTTGAGTTTTATCTATATAAACTAGCTTAATAATATTTTTTAGTTAAAAAATGCATCTCTGAAAATTTGGGTGAAAAAGCATGTTCCAGAAGGTCTAACGACCAACTATACGGCGGGAATTTTTATTCCAGCCGTATAGTTGTCGACAAAATTCTCAAAACTTGGGGTTCGGATACAGAAGGTTTGACGACCAACTATAGGGCGGGACCATTTGGTCCGGTCGTATAGTTCTAGCCATATAGTTTTGATCTGGCATTAGGAAACCCTAACCCTATTCGCCGCCACAACTATACGGCTGGAGCTACCTAGCCTGGTCGTACAGTTCCCGCCATATAGTTTGGTCCTACTACTTAAACGGGTCGAGGCAGGGCAAGGTTCTTCCTCCTCTCATTATTTCTCTCAACCTCTCTCTCAAAAACTCTCAAAACCTCTAAAGAACTCTCAACTCTTCATGGATTTCGTTCGTTGAGTGGGGGAATCAATAGATCGGTATGTTTCTCTCCCTATCCATGCTTTATTTTCAGAATTTCATGGTTGAAATCCTCTCATTGAATTAGTCAATGAACTCAAGATTGATTGATTTTCTCTTTTGATTCCTCATGTTAGGATTGAATTCCTCCACATAGAATCGCTCATATATCATGTAGAAACTATATACCTAAGGTTTTATGTTGAAATTTCTCAGTGCATCAAGATGAACAAGCTTGGTAGTATTTTTCGCAAGAGAAAGCGCCAACATCTGAAGGCTCGGGGCTCCGGGTTGAGCTCGACAACAAGTACACCACGATTTTGGTGAGGAAGGTGTTGCCCACATGATGGGCCAATAACGGCTTTCTCAACTCAGCAGAGTTGAAGGTAGACTTCGACTACCTATGTGCAAATGCAGGGCTCGCCAGCCTCGCCAACGCCAGCCACTACACCTACGAAGGGCTCACCCATGAGTTCCTCGCCTCCTTCTATGACGATTACAGGGAGAAAGGTAATGCATGCATGATAAATTTCACCGTTAACCAACGGCCATATCAAATTACCTATTAACAATTCTGCAATGCTTATTGATTCCCTCAAGAAGGGGAACCAACTATTACAAACTTGTATAGCGCCTCGAGTGCAAATACTTGGGAGGTTGTTTCCATTAATGGTGGTAGGGACTTCTACCAGAAGAAGATGTCCACCATTTAGAACTCAACCATCCATTACTTTGCTATGTTTCTTGCTAACACTTTGTTAGGAAGAGGAGATACCATCTCGATGGCCAATGCAGACATGGCCATGATCACCAAGGTGCGCTTCCCTAATGCGCCGCAGAGTCCCACTCCTGCAGCTCTATTTCTCCAGCACCTTCGCCACCAGAGAAACAAAAGGAAAGGTGATATTCATATCGGTGGAATGGTAACCCACCTAATCTAAGCCCTTGAAATTGCAATTCCTATTGCGCAACCTGTTGATGGATCCATACTTATGGATGTCAGATATATAAATGCTTTTGGCTTCCTCATTGTTTACCGAGCTAATAGGAGGCTCCGAGCCTATCAATTTGGTTATCTTAATGATGTGCAGGATGTTCAGGTGCCACTGCCTTGCCCGCAAGCCTTCGAGTTTCAGGGAAGGGACCACTAGATCCTCACCAAGGATCAAGTGACTAGAATCATGGCGGATCTCTATCCTAACTCTGATGAAGAGGAAGAAGGAGGGCAGCAAGATGAGCAGGAGCAGGAGTACAACCCATCTTGGTAGGGACAGTAGCAGAAGGAGAGCAGCCTTGGGACCAATGGTCCAATCAGCCACAAAAGCAACAGGGGTTCAACAATGTCCCCTATCAGGATTTTCTGCAGCTCAACCAGCGCGTTGGGGAGATCGACCAGACTCTGCATGGAGTAAGTGAAGATGTTAGTGCCTTAACTCACACGTTTGTAACTTCATGACCTACTTCCCTGACTACTACCAACAGCACCATCAACCGTCGCCGAACAACGGCAACAACTAAGCATGGCAATAGCCTAAGTTTGGGGGAGGTTTTGAAAACCTCCAAACTTGCATTCATATTTTTAGTTCTTCTTTTGATTTGTTTAATTTTCCAATAATAGCATGTTTACTTTCAGTTTGCATTATTAAAACCAAAAACACAAAAAAATAGTTGTAACTTTCATTGCAATTTGTTTTTCTTTGTTTTTCAAGAAGATTGCTTAATTTCAGGTGACTTGGCAATAGGGAAATATAGAGGGGATTTGACTCAAGTATGAGAACGAAGCAAGAAAGAGGAGGTATTACATTCCTCTCATCACCTCTCTTGCAACTTTAAATTGATCCTACAATTATTTAATCGCTTGCACTTGAGTCACTCTCCACCTAGCTTGTTATCCTATAGAATATTCCCTTGCTAGTGTCCACTTTTAGCTTTGAAACATTGAGCAATGAACTTGGTTAAAATATTTATGACATTTTTACAACAAGAAAAAGCATCCAAGAGATGACTTGAGTCCATGTTTATCCTAAAGTATTTGATTTTAGAAACTACTCAACCCCATTGAGCTTAATGTAAATAGACTCGATAGAACCCTTGAATGAAATTGTCTGATAAAATGGATACTTCGAAGTAGTAGAGATTATGCCACTGCATTTTCTAATAATTATAGTGGGATATTTCTTTACACGTGTCACTACAAATACTGTTGTACTCCATGGGGAACTATTAACTCCGCCGGCCGACGAACGAAACCATTGATTTTGGCTATTGAGTTATATAAATGTCTATAGCTGCAATGCTATGACGTGTAAAAATTTTAGTCTTTTCGTGGTTTTACGTTCCAAGTGAAGTTGCAGTACTCCTCTGACCCACTATTTCTCAATATCTATCTATTGGCATGGTCACGAGTGCGCAACACATCCCCAATTAACATGTTAAAAACAGTGGCATGATTTCTCTATGAAAGAGTTGAAGTTTTTGAAAAACAAGGAAAGGAAAAAGGTTCTTTGAGAGTCTTGAAATTTTGACGTGGGAGTAGATCAGTTGTTCTTAAATCAAATGTTCTTGGTGCAAACTTGAGTACTCTTAATTTATTAAAAAACAAGAGCAAAAAGTTTTCATCTCTCAATAAGAGAGAAACCAAAAATATTTGTTTCACTTTCCTCGCTAAAATTTTGACACTCGCTCGTGCATATGATTTATTTGCTAGAAAGATATACGTGGTTAGGAAGTGAACTCAATGCAATCTTGTGAATATTTGTATGATCATGTTTAAGATTGCAGGAAATGTGAAGAAAAGAATTTGACAATATTCTTGGTTTTTAATGTGTGTTTTAGGTTCTGAACATCAATAGATATGTTTAACAACAAAAACACAATATTCAGACGAAAACAAGCAAGTCTATTTTGGGAAGCAATTGAAGGTAGTTTACTGAAGCCTTAACGAGCAACTATACAGCGGGAATATTTCTCTAGCCATATAGTTCCCACCGTATAGCTTCCATCTCCTTCGTTTTATTAGAAGGGACAACTTTCATGAAGAGGCCGAGGTCGAAAATAGAACACACGATCCTCCATCCCATCCAGAAGAGAGAAAGAAGAGATCCGGAGAAGGAGAAGACATTCTTCATCTTGCTCCACGATCTTCGATCTCCCAGCCACCATACCTCCATAGCCATTACTTGTGTACTTGAGAGAGAGAGAGAGAGAGAGATTTCCACCTTGCAAGACTTGGGTTTGAGATTGTTCTTCCCATCTTGAATAGCGTTGGATTTATTTCTATTTCTTATTGTGGATCTCCACGGTAACATCAAGAAGAACTACCTGATTTAATTATATCGATGATGATTTCTTCTCTCATGTGTGAATAAGTTTCCTTGGGCGTGGGAGATGTAGGGGATTGGTGAGATGTGATGTGCCTATATATTTTCCATTCAGTTTGTGGTTGATTTTAATTACTATATTATGTGTGCTTGACTATCTGTGGGATGCTTAATTCTTATTGTCCAATTAAGGGCCCAGACAACATGATGCTTTATTCTACATAGATATAATCTTGTTTGCTAGCAGACCGGCGACCCTCGAGTGACACGGGGATATCAATGGAAACTAGTTTGACTCGAGGATAACGAGGAACCACGAGCTTATTGGATTAGTCTGATCCAAGGAGCTTAATTTCTAAGCAACCTGAAGGATCTTAATCGTCTAGTGACTGACCATGGTTGTGGTAAACAGGCTAGTAGGATTGTTGAAGTTGGGATGAAATCTACCAAGAGGAGTTCTAGCTAATTATGGGTTGCTCGCCTAAAAATATACTTATAAGATTATAATTATTACACTTATCACTCATCCACCCGGCACATTCACTACCACCATGAACTAAAACTCCCCGCGCCTACTTTGTCATCTGTAGAAAACAATAAACAAATCATTCTTTACTTTTATGCTTTTATTTCTGAAGTTTACATTTTAGTTTTATTTAGTTACTTTTGTTTAAATCCAAATTCTATTCTCATTTTCAACACTTGCAGTCAATTCACTCGAAGACCTGTGACAACTTTGGGTGTGATAGAGACTTCACCAATAAACACTTAACTTTCGGCTTCCTGTGGGATCGACATCTCAACTTCGAAACTAGCTACAAATGATATGTGCACTTACAGCCATCACTGCACTAGTACAAACATGTCCTAGTGATGCTCATGCACACTACCAAATATTTCTAGTGTTCAATTATATTACTGATCATTCTCATGCACACTACCAAATATTTCTAGTCCACACTACCTAACATTTGATTTAGTCAAATTCAAAACAGGTGCACCTTATTGCTCTGCAGCAAGCATGAACCTCATTTGCTCTTAATCCTCTTTGATGTATGGACCTCATTTACTCTTAGGACTCAATTTCACTCTTTGATGTATATATGTAATACACCATATATTTTCTTTGATGTGTGAACCTCATTTGCTCTTTGGACTCTAGCAAGCATGTGTAAACACCTTCCTTTGCCTTTAAATTATGAATTATTCTCAAATTTTAAGATTAATAAAATCCGGAGTTCTAAATATATCCAGATGTCTGAATATTCACTCAACGAGATTTCCTTCAAAGATTACATGAAAAAAGGTTATATTTGTGAAACATTCATAATTAAGTAACCAAACGGTCTCACTTCATGATTAAACATTTGAACTAGTCAAATTCATAACACTTGCACCTTATTGCTCTCAACAAGTCGCAGGAACACTAGTCGTCATGCCTTTTAGGGTAAAGATCCAAGGTTTGTACTACGCAAATTATTTTCATCAATTTATGAACCTGATTTAGTCATAGGGAACTCAATTTCACTCTAGCAAGCACGTATAAACACCTTTCTTTGCCTTTAAAGTATGAATAATTCTCAAAATTTATTATAACCAAAATCTATAGTTTTGAATATATCCGGAGTTCCGAATATTAGCTTTTTCAAATTACTAGTCTCCTTAGCCAGGGAAGTTCTTGGCAGCAAATTATGAAATATTCATAGAACTGATGTTCCTAGAGAAATTTTTGACTTGCAGCCGTCTGAGGATAGTACTTGGCGGCAAATATCTAAAATATTCTGACCAACATTTCAGATCTGTGCCACTTTTGTTCTTCCTCGCCCTCCCAGACCACTGTCCTCCGTCGCCGGTCCCCTACATCTCCACCACCGCTGCCTCCGGTCCCCTGTCTCTCCACCACCGCCGCCTCCGGTCCCTTGCAGTGCGGACGCTCTCCCTTGCCTCCAAGGACCCCCTTCATTGTCCATGTAGGTATGCGTGAAAACCAAACCCCCAAAACGCTAAATCAGCAGCTTCGATTGAGAAATTTTTTCATGGAATTTGCCATTTTGCTTCTCGAATTTAAGGTTCAGGGTTACCGATATTCAAAGACCCGATGGCGCAGTCGGGAGAGCCTCCCCTACCTGGCCTGCATCTATCCCAACTCTTTTCCCCTTATATAAATCTCAAAATATGCAATTTTCACTTCTAGCAATAGAGATTTAATTGTCACTTCATTGGTCTCTCTTTATCTATTTTAATTGTCACTTCATTAGTTTGCTTGCATCTTGATTGTATTAAGATGCTCTTTGTATGTATCTATTTAACAGATGGGAACCTGAAGTGACGATGCAATATTGCTATCTAGCGATGATAGTTTCCGCTTTACCTTTGGTGGTTTTGATTTCCAGTCATAAGATGAAGAGCCCACCGAGAGGATTGAGTTCATAGGTATCAAAAGAACATCAAAATTGCGGTCATCTATTATGTATCTGTTTAGATGGTAGACATTGATTTGTTGTTGCGTTAGGGCCTCAACACGAGGGGGACACTGATTTTGATAGCAGAGCATTTTTGGAAATGACATGTATCTGAAAGAAGTTCATGTAGACTTCCTCTTAGACTGGTGCCAACCCGAATTTCCACCAGAAATCAAGTACTCCATATACAGGATTCCCTAATCATTTGTCATGAAAGCTGGTAAGATGATATATTCTTGATAATGTTATCAACAACAAGCAACCCTGTGATATTTAAATACTTCCATTAATCACAAGAATGCTAATTCTTCAATTCTCTGTACTTGTCCAGACATTTGTAGCTAAGTTCACGAGAAAATACCTAAATAATCTCCTTGATGAACCTATTGATGTCCATGTTTGGCAAATGAAGAACAAAAATCCAAAGATGGTTAGGTTGAAGAAAGGAGCTGGGTCAAATGCAATCTTGACGAATGGATGGGAGAAGGTTGTGAGAAGCTTCAACCTAAAGCAGGATAGCATTGTCCTCTTTTGCTTTGATGAAAAATATAATGGATAGGTACATATTCTAGTTCAGCAACTTCCACGGGGTGGGCCATTATAAATGCAATGTTGGTTTCTTAGAGAGTACTAATTATGCTAGATGATTGATTTATGTAATGCACTTTTTATGTACTTCCATAATGTGTAATGGCTAAATTTGTATGGATTTCCCCAACTATTATATCTGGCTAATGTTTACTGCGATCGAGTTGCTATATGTATATATATATGTTCTTGAGTTAATCTGTCTATCTTGTTGCTGAATCATGATTATGTGTCATGTTAGCTATGATCGAGTTCAAATTATCATTCTACTATTTAAAATGTTTTACATACACTAGAGACACTCACTTTAAAAATCCGCTTCGAGGCACACTAGTTATGGAGATGGACTTTGTTAGAATCTGACTCAGGTCGTATCACTATTGGAGATGGTCCCTAGTACAAGTCGTTTGAGGTTGAGGAGTTCTTGCAAGCGGTCAGAAATATTGGACGTCTCCATCTCGTACATGTTAGAGGCGTTTTCCTTTTTCCACCGTCTGAGGTCACGTATCTTAGAGCCGCATATAAAAACTGGCTCAGGTGGTGTGCTATTAGAAGCTATGCACTTGAGCCGAAATGAGAAACCATCTGAGGCATGTGGGAAATTGACGTCTCTAAGTAGAGAGTTTGTACTAGTGCATACCAGAACAAGTAATGTTGTATGTCGCAATCTTAGGTGTAATTGTTGTCTCATTGGGATAATTCATTCTCTCATCGCTATCTTCTTTTATTCCTTCATCCACAACTTATGTTGCTACTTGACTTAATTCTGTTGACTGGTCATTGATGAGTTCAACAACTTTTCTGCTAGGTGTACTGAATGAGGGTACAACAATGTCTTCATCATGTGTGGCGGAATGCTCCTCACTTGAATCAACTATTTGTTTGTAGTCTACTACTACCTCGGAAGATTTGATGTTGTAGGAGATTTGTCCCGTGAAGAACTAGGTTCCAACGAGCCCTTGGTCTGAGAGGAGGCTGAACACACGGTTCCAAGGAATCTCAACGATGGTGGAAACGGTGGAGCAAGCACATGACAGAGAGTTGACACAGTTTTTTACCCAGGTTCAGGACCCTCATGAGGTGGTAAAGCCCCTACTCCTGCTTTGGTGTATTACTCGTGTGCTTCGCGAGGGTACAATGGTGGTGAAAGTCTAGGGTTTTAGATCTTAGGGATTAACCTCTTATAAGGTAGGAGAGGGGTTACATATATAGTGGCGACGGACCTCTTCCCCCAATTCTTGGGTGGGTAGGGCTACCACAATGCCGCTCCTTGAAATCCTGGTCTACAAGACTACTTTTGGTGGACCGAGTCTTGGACGCCAGGGCTTCTCCGTCCTCTCGTAAAGTGATCTTCTTTAGCGCCTCTTATCTTCATGTGGTGCTGCCTGCTTTTGTCCTTGCACCAAAACGGCAAAGGGGGTGTCTTCAGAAAAGGAGGCGGATCGGACCTTCCGTTACCGAAACGAAGCATAGCCTCCCATTTGTCTAGCATCTGTAATGCAACATCAATCATAATAAAATGTACTTCCTACATGTCATTCTTTTGCATCATCATTATATCATGCTCATGTCATCATGCCACATTGCATTATATATTGGTTCTTATCCCATATGCATTATATATTGTACCACTTGTAATTGCCTCTTGATATATTGTATTTTGTTCTGGATAAATTGCTTCATGCCCAAGTTGAGTTGTGGGCATATCTCTTTTGCAATTCCGCCACCTTTCTTTGTCACCATCTTATATTCCACCATCCTAGTTAAATATGAGCATCTAAATATTCTTTGGCATTTAACTCAAGCTCATAACTAACTGGGTATGGGCCCTTTTTCCTTTGTTCTACTTGCATCCATACATGGACCAATATTGTTGTCACAATATTTAGTATGGGAGCTACATGGCCATTTTGAATGCTATGTAAGTGTAGAACCTTTTCCAGCTTCTTTCCATAGTGTATGCAAGGTTATGAGTACATTTGACTTAATAAGGCCATATGAAATCATAGTGGCTCATATACACTAGTTTGGCCTTAATATGCAAATGTGTCTATCATTTTAAATAAGCTGAGGGGATGAGAGAGAGTTCCACAAGAATTCTTGGATGGTTACAATCATTCATGAAGGATTGCTATGGACAATATCATCATGCATGGTCCATGCATACGAAGAGCATTCGATCTTCCTTTCTTTCTAGTTTTTAATCATTCTAATCCTTGAGGCTATGTTTCAATTCTAAACAAAAACATTTTGATCTTCTCCAACTAGCATTTTTTTGCTTGTTTGTTCCCTTTGCAAAGCTAGAAAACATAAACGTGAACAAAGTAAAACCCTAATCTACATTTGCTTTGTTTTAATCTAAGACTATTCCTCTTGTCCTAAATCCCACCTCTATCTAAACGTAGCTCTAATGTTCTCTCTCCTTCTCCTAAGCCCTAGCTTAGCCGAAGCCCCACCCATCCCCCCCTTGATTTGTTGCAACCTAACCAGCCACCCCGACCTTGACGTACCCCTCTCTCCCTAGCTCATGCAACTGGACAATAAAAAGGGGGGGAGAGAGAAGTAGAACCCTAGCTTCTACCCGAACTACCCCCTCTCTCCTTCTCACATTTTTCATAAAGGTAGCCCCATGTGCTCCACCTCCCCTCCCTGATATTATCCTCCCCCTCCACCACCAGCCCATCCAGGCGCTAGGGCAAGATCTGGAGGAAGCCGGGTACTCCCCTACCTCCTCTTACTTTCCATGGCCTTTCTACCTTGCTTGAAAACCCTAGCTTGGCCTCTTGTTAAGTCGTCTACCTGTTGTTGTTCCAGCGGCTCCAGGAGGATTACCTCGACCGACCATGTCGCCCAGGCCAGTACTCGCGACCGGAGCACCGCTGGATCAACTTCGCCGACGTCGTGCCTGAGAGCAGCCAAGCGACCGGAGCCTCTGCCTCAGCTGCAATCCCCTTCACTCTAGCTCTAGCAACCGCGTCTACGTGTTTTGGTGAGCCTACATTACCTTTCGGGCAACCCCTTGAATCCTCTCGACCCCCCTCACTGCCGTATGTTTCATTGAGCACCCTCCCTGCATGCATCGATACAGTAGCTGCCGACCCCAGTTCCCCTTCTTTCTCTAGGGTATACGATCGCCCTCTACAGAATCTTCCAACACAGGATCTCTTCGCCACATTACAGGCTATTGTAGGTTCGTTGCATGGAAAGCAAAAAATTCTATCGCAAGAACACATAAAACTAAGATCCAATCTATGGAAAATCCAAGATCTAATCTATGAGATCGGTGCAACGAGATTTAAGAGAACTAACCCTCATAGATCCAATGTTGGGGATATACTTTCCGGGTATACCCACAGGACTCGGTGACCATGGTGGACCACCAACGGGTTACAGATTTGCTTCACGGGCGGCCCAGTCAGAGAAAGAGGAGGAGCCAGTTCCGGCTATGACAAGGCCCAGAAGAGTTATCGACTTAGGACTATAGTATTACTTGTAGTCCAAGATGTACTAGTTACCGACTCTGTAATGTAGCCGGATATGTCTCTCCCTGTAACCCCAGGCCCAAGTGACTATTTAAACCGTCCCTATGGGAGCCTTTAGGGCAACCAATAATCACAACCAACTCGCACAGGCGAACCTCTCTTGTAATCCATTTTAACATCCGGCTAACGCCGATATATTACTCGGTTGCTAGCAGGAGTAGGATCCGATCACCGTAGTCGGATCTGAACCTAGGTAAACTTGTGCTCACCACTCCTAGAACATCCGATGTCTCACACCACATCCTTCCAACGCCACTAGGACCCCCTATGGCGTACTTGTCGAAAATCCGACGATAGTTGGCGCCCACCGTGGGGTAGGTGACCTTTCGAGCATCGTTCCAGACGGAATCTGCGTGTGCAGGAATCGGCAAAATAATCGCCATGGGTCGCGTGGTCTACGCCAATGATGTCCCTCTCATCCTCCTAGATGAGACTTGGATTCCAGCTTCCAGGCCCGTAACGACCTACACAATCATGTCAATCGGCAAGATCGATATTTATCTCGGTTTCGCTGAACCCGCCCAACCCACCCTTGAAGTGATGACCATGGAGCAAGAAAAATCCAGATCTACTTTGTCTGCAGAAGCGGAAGAGTTCAAGGTCCCGGAGAAAATCAAACCCACCCAGCCCACTCCTGTAGTGGAAGAAGAGGTGGAAGAAAAATCCGGATCCAATATCCTAGATGAGATTGGATACATGGATGAAGAATATATTCGCTACGGCTCCACCATACCGGATGTCATAGCAGAAAAATTACCCTTGAAGCACAGGATGAAGGAGTTGATGAAGCGCCCCTACATCGATTACACAGCAATCACCGATATTACGAAGAACTTTGAGATGGAGGAGGTGGAAACCCAGCTATGCCAATACTTCAAGAACATGAACAAGAAGAAACATTGTTTCATGTACCACATAAGCACCGGATCCGAATCTGTCGATGCTGGTGCTGGTAGCGACTAGGTCCTAGACGCAATCGAAGAAAACGCCGACTTACCTGGCTCCCCAACAGAGTCAATCACGTCGCAGGAACTTTGAGACTTTGACAAGGAGATAGAGGAGTGCGAGCAGCAGCACATCTCCAGACAAACGCCAGGTGAGCCGGAAACTCCTCCCAGTCCATATGATAGCATGGATGAAAGCTACATCTCGCAGGATGACATGGACACCGGAGATTCCTCCGAGGTCTACAAACCAACCATGACGGAAAGTACCGACGGAAGTTTATCCCCCGGTACTGGACCAAAAGCCATCTTTGCCACTGGTACGCACGTTAAGGCTACTGGGCGGTCAAAGAAGAAGAAGAATAAGAAGAAGAAGAAGAAGAAGAAGAAGAAGAACAAGAATCCGACTCCGGCAGAGCCGGAGGTCGAGGAAACCAACAAAGAAAACGTTGATGAAGAGATCGAGATGGATAATTAGGACGGAGATCCGATTAATCCCACCCCGATCGATCCTCCTGTGGATGGACACGTTGTCACCAAGGGTGCACGCGAAATCGACAGAGACGCTCTCATAATTCCAATCCCAACAGCTTCGGATCTTACACCGGAGGCGCTGGAGAAAAGGGCTGAAGACCTAGAAAACACCGCTTGTTTCTACTCCAAGAGGCTGCACGCCTCGTTGAGATGAGATAGCAGTTGGACAGTGATCCTGCCAGATATCAGTTAGATTTCAAGCGACATCCAAACAAAACAAGGGCAGGTCCGTTTCTTGCAAACAAGAACCCGGATATCCACAAAGATCTATTCGACTTAAAAGATGGAGAGAAGATCCGAGTCTACAGCACGCCAGTTGAAAACGTTGCTGCAGCTCGAGCCATCCTCTCCAACAATCCGTCTCCACAGTAGGTCCAGCAGTGCGTTGCCTTGCTGGACAAAGGATTAAAGCAGCAGAAGACGGCCGCGACATTCAGTGGCAAGCTGGCCTCAAAATCCGAGTTTTGCCACACTGACGCTAACCAAGCGCTGACGTAAGGCTCCGCAGGGATACGACTCAGCGCTATCATCCCTGTGGAGAAGAAGAAAATTCCAGGACCGGCTCCAACATCCACTCTCGCTGGCCGGCACATGACTGGGCAAGAGTTACTCCGGCTATGGCCGAAGACGCCATCAGGGCAATGGTTCCCCATCAGGACCATCGTCGGCAAAATAATCGCTATGGAGAAGACCCGGAAACACGCCACTAGCGAGAGGAGCAAGATCGTCTAAGGATTCCACCATCGAGCCGTCTGGCTAGCAACGCCGGACAAAGAGATGATCCGGATCATCCTGAATCTAGTAGGGATAGTGCCCGAAGAAACATGCATCAGAGTCAGCATAATGAGGCTCCACCGCCACCACCAAGGAACCCTGCCGGAAATAATCCACCAGGGCCACCATCGCCTCCCAGCAGCGACCATGAAGGATCACGTCGTAGCCATGGAAGCCGCAGGGGCGGAGACGACAATGGTGAGAAAAGAAGCAGAAATCCGACTCCACCGCGCAGAAGCCGCGAGCCTCCAAGACACAGATCACTCTCGCCAAATGATGCTCTCCATCTCATCGAATCAAACATAGAAGCGCGGCGGTACGAGGAAGAAGATGTGTATGTGGGACCCAAGTGCCTTGGTCCACGTATAAGTCAGACAAAATTTCCGATTGACTTTGGCATCGCCAAGTACATTCAGCCCTATGATGGCGCAGCTCGGCCAGATACTTGGCTCCAAGATTTTTTCCAGACTTGCTGCATCGCCAAAGGAGGAAACAGCCTGGTTGCAGTCCGATATCTCCCACTGATGTTGAGGAAGATGGCTCGATCATGGCTCAATGAACTTCTAGAGAATTCAATTCACAACTGGTATGATATGCAAAGTGCATTCTTTTCAAACTTCGAGGGAACATACAGGAGGACCTGCATAGTCGGAGACTTGCAGCGTTGTACCCAAAGACCCGGAGAAACCTGTCGGGATTACCTCGATGATGGATCGATATGAAGAACTCCTGCGAAGGAGTAAACAAGCAAACTGCGATTAAAGCTTTTATTGCAGGACTTCCAGTCTAACTTTTACGTCACAGGCTGAAGCGTGACCACGTCACAGATTTGGGAGAAATTATAGAGACGGCAAGCAAGTATGCTGACGTCGATGATGATTCAGAAGGGGTGCTAAATATTCTGGTCAATCCCAATGCGGCCAAACAGCCGAAGCAAACTCAGAAGTGCAAGAACACCTCGGACGAAAAGCCGGCTCCAGACAACGCAGCTGTCAATGCAACGTTTGGATCTGGAGGACGAGGAGGGCGCGGAGGCGGCCGTGGTAGAGGCCAAGGAACTTCCCAAATCCAGGGCAGAGCAGACCCGCAACCCGGAAGAACTTATACCTGGGCTGACATTGCCAATAATCCCTATGTCCACCACTTGGATAGTAACGGAGGATCTACCCATACAAATGCCGAGTGTCATTTCAATGATGACATTAAGAAAGAAGAATCCGCTGGCTACAGAGCCAAGCGACGAAAAGGAAAGAAAAATTCCGAGAAAGGAAAGGAGACCAAGGAAGATTCTGACAAGGAAGACGCGGAAGCCGCCACAGAACCCAAGTCGGATGGAAAGAATACTTTTCCGACTAATAAAGACGCATACATCTACTTCCTTGGATCCCAACCAGCTAAGGACAAAAAGGCGGTTATTTATGAGCTCAATGCCACGGTTCCGGTTGTCCCCCAATTCTTGTACTGGTCAGAGGTGACTATCTCCTTTGATCGTTCAGATCACCTGAGGAAAACACATCGTCGGGGCAAGTACCCTCTGGTCGTCAATCCTCTTATTGATGGCTATGAGTTCTCAAAAACACTCATGGACGGTGGGAGAAGTATCAATATACTCTACATCGAGACACTCCACCGCATGAAGCTACACGAGAGCCAGTTGAGTTACAGCAGTGTAACTTTCCATGGCATTGTACGAGGGAGACAAGCAAATTCTCTGGGTGAGATTACTCTGGACGTGACATTTGGAACCCGAGATAATTACCGGACCGAGCCACTCTCCTTTGAGGTGGTACCGTTCAAAAGTTCTTACCACGCCATCTTTGGGCATCCGGCTTACTGGGCGTTCATGGCCCATCCCTGTTACATCTACAATATGATTAAACTTCCAGGTCCAAAGGGCATAATCACCATATGAGGAAATCCGAGGAAGGCGCGAGAGTGCGATGAAGGATCTGCTTCCTTCGCCAAAGCCGTGCTGCACGCCCAGGAATACCAGAAGATCAAGAAGACCATTAATCCGTCCGAGATGCCCGCTATGAAGAACGAGGTGTTGAAGCCAAGTTTGCAGTTCAAGGCATCAGAAGATACGAAGAAGAATTCACTGAAGGAAGAAGATCTCTCCAAGACAACAAACATAGGGGTAGGCTTAGGCCACGCATAGGAAAGTGCGCTCGTTGAGTTCCTCAAAGCTAATAGTGATATCTTCGCATGGCAGCCATCTGACATGACCGGAGTACCTAGGGAACTTGCCGAGCACTCTCTTAATGTGTACCCATATGCTAAACCCGTCAAACAGTCCTTATGACGGTTTGGTGATGAAAAGCGCAAAGCAATAGCCAAGGAATTAGCCCGCTTAGAGTTAGCGGATTTCATAACAGAGGTCATCCATACAGACTGGGTGGCAAATCCTGTACTTGTCCCTAAAATGGACACCATTGATTTAAGGATGTGTGTTGATTATACCGCTTTGAACAAGGCATGCCCAAAAGATCTGTTCCCTTTGCCAAGAATTGATCAAGTTATCGACTCAATGGCAGGGTTGGAATTACTCTGTTTTATCGACGCATATTCCAGATATCACCACATACCGATGAAAGAATCGGATCAAATTAAGACATCTTTCGTCACTCCTTTCGGAACCTTCTACTACAAAACTCTGCCTTTTGGCTTAAAGAACGCAGGAGCAACATATCAACGTCCCATGCAACACTGTCTCAATGACCAAATCGGACGCAATGTCCATGTATACGCGACATAGCAGTTATGTCCAAAAAGAAGGAAACTTTAATTTCTGACTTGGATGAAATGTTTGCTAGTCTACGAAAATTCAACATGATGCTAAATCCGAAGAAGTGTTTCTTTGGAATTCTAGCCGGAAAATTGTTAGGTTTCATCGTCTCTGAGCAAAGCATCAAGATGAACCGGGACAAAATCAAGGCTATCTTAAACATTATCAGGCCGACTCGCCTGAAGGACGTACAACGCCTCACTGGATGCATTGTAGCAGTGAGTCGGTTCATCAGCCGGCTTGGTGAAAGAGCCGCACCTTTCTATAAACTCTTGAATAAAACCGACAAATTTTTTGGACCCCAGAAGCTGAAACTTCACTGCAAAGTTTGAAAGATTTGCTTACAAATCCACTAGTTCTCGCAGCGCCAGAACCTCAAGAACCTATGTTACTCTACATTGCAGCGACCAACAAGGTCATAAGGGTGGTAACAGTAGTTGAGCGCGAGGAAGAAGGCCACGAGCATAAGGTGCAGCGGCCAACTTATTATCTAAGTGAGGTCATGACAGAATCAAAACAATGATATCCACATCGTCAAAAGCTAGCCTATGGAGTGTTCTTTGCATCCAGAAAACTACGTCACTATTTTCAAGAGCACAAGATCACAGTAGTGAGCACGGCTCCTCTGCGAGATATAATCAACAACCGCGATGCCACATGACGTGTCGCAAAGTGGGGAATAGAGCTTACAGATTTCGACATTGAGTACAAACCACGTACAGCGATCAAGTCCCAAATTCTTGTCGACTTTGTTGTTGATTGGACAGAAACGGCAGAAAACATAGGGCCTCCAGACTCAGAATTTTGGACCCTTCACTTTGACGGATCAAAAGCACGAGGAGGCTCGGGGGCTGGCGTGGTGCTCAAATCACCCCAAGGAGACAAGTTGTTCTATGTGTTGCAAATACACTTCACGGCAACCAATAATATTGCCGAGTACGAAGCACTGCTACATGGAATACGCATGGCTAAAAACATTGGCATATCAAGACTCATGTGTTACGGAGACTCGGATTTAGTTGCATAGCAAGTATCTGACATTTGTAACGCAAACAAACACATGTCAGCATATAAAGCTGTCGTGGATGAACTATCCAAATAGTTCGAGGGTTTTGAGGTTCAACACATCCCTCGAGGAGAAAATGAGGAATAAGATGTCCTATCAAGGATAGTCTCTGCACGGAAAAAAGTACCTGATGGAGCTTTTCTAGAGCATTTAAGGGTCCCCTCCATAGTCGGAGTTGACGAGGACTATCCGACGAAATCCGACTCAGCTTTAATAGCAGTTCTGGTTGTAATTCCCAGCTGAAAAAAAACCTATCTGGATTTCCTGATAGATGGAAAATTACCCGAAGACGAAGCCTTGAGCCAGCAGATTGTCCGACGAGCAAAAGCATACACTATAATAAATGGTGAGCTCTATAAGCGGAGTGTTTCTGGCATGTTTTAGAGATGTATTTCTTCGGAAGAAGGAGCAGAAATCTTAAGAGAAATCCACGAAGGCGAGTGTGGTCACCATGCTGCAGCCATATCCTTAGTGGCAAAAACTTTTCAACACGGATTCTTTTGGCTTATAGCCAAGGCAGACGCCGATAAACTGGTTAAAACGTGCAAGGGCTACCAAAAGTACGCTCATCAGGCACACATTCCAACTGAATAGCTGCGAACAATCCCTATTACATGGTTGTTCATGGTCTGGGGGCTTGATATGGTAGGGCCGTTTTGCATGGCAAAATGTGGATTCACTCACCTACTAGTGATGGTGGATAAATTCACAAAATGCATTGAGGCTAAACCCGTAACAAGTTGCGATGGAGCCACAGCCAGAAAATTCGTCGAGGACATAATCATCAGATTTGGATATCCACACAGTATAATTACTGACAATGGGAGCAACTTTTCCATGGGGGAACTTGTCGAATTCTGCGAAGAACAAGGGATTCGACCTGATATTGCATCAGTCACACATCCACAAGCCAATGGACAAGTCGAAAGAACTAATGGCCTTATTCTACAAGGAATCCGACCTCGCCTCGAGGCACCACTTTGTCGGGCCGTGGGGGCTTGGACGGAAGAATTACCGTCTGTGATTTGGAGTTTACGTATAACTCCTAACAGATCAACCGACTATACTCCTTTCTTCTTGGTCTACGGTGCAGAAGCAGTTCTTCCGAGTGATCTGATCCATCAAGCTCCACGAGTCAAAGCGTATATCAAAGAAGATGCAGAAGTTTCCCGGCAAGATGATCTCGATATAATTGAAGAAGTACGCATCGTTGAAGAACAGAGATCTACAGCCTATCAGCAGAAGTTATGCAAGTATCATAGTCAGAGAGTGCAAAACCATTCTTTCAGAAAAGGATATTTAGTTCTCCGACTCATGCAAAAGAGAAAGCACAAACATTCCCCAATTTGGGAAGGACCTTTTATGGTTAGCAGAGTTCTACATAATGGGTCATATTATTTAACCGACATAAGACCAGTCAAGAAAAGACCTGATACTCGGAAAAGGAAGAGAGCCGGTGGCAGCACAGACCCGGATGACATAGATCGTCCATGGAATATTGCATAGCTATGTCCCTTCTATTCTTAGTTATATTTCCTTGTAATCATATATGTACATGTTCAAAGTGAAATAAAGTATTGGTTCCCTCATATTGTTATTTCTGAGACGTTTTTGCCATCTTATTTCCAAAAAGAGCATGTAATTTTTTCAAAAATCCCAGAATACTTGAAAGTACTTTATGCTCATGTTTGTTCTGGCTATGATTTTTGAACAATCTAAAAATAATACCTTAGGGTACAAAATTTAAAAATTATTACCTATACTTTGATTCTTTATCTGATTGCTTAGACGCGGGTATTTTCCGAGTAATGAGTTGTTGGTACTGGAGGCCGGCTTTGTTTCCGAGTTTAAACTGGTTTAGCAATTGTGCTCCGTTGCTCGGCAAAGTTTCCGTGCTAAAGGTTGGTCGACCCATAAAAGGGACGAGGCAGAGAGCCAGATAAACCGATAAGTATAGGCGTAAAAACAAAAAGGGAGTGCTTTAGAAACTTTCAAGCATAAAAATATAAAAAAAAAGTGCTGAGATAGTAAAATCATCAGTTTTTACAGGCCAGCACAAAATAAATATTGTAGCCATCATTATATTGCCATAAGTTTAAGATAATGCATAGGAATTGTTTATGCTGCAGGAGGTGGTGATGAAGCAGGTGGAACACTGGAGTCATCAGCAGTGTCGCCCTCGATCTCAGACTCGGAAGCGTTGCTGGCTTCAGGATCTTGAGGCGAAGGAGGCGCGGCGACAGATTCAAAGAATGGAGTCGTGTAGTTGGTCATCTCCGCCACCCGACAAGCATAACCTGCACAAGATTCTTGGATGGCCTTGATATCTTGAGGGTTACCCTCATCTTCCTCCTCGGCAATGCCCTTGGTGACGTGCCAGATTTCCATTCCGCTATGGTGGCTCATCAACATGGTCAGAGCTGTTTGCGCAGCAGTCCGAGCATAGGAGATCTTCCAGTCCTCAATTAGCTTCGGAATCTCCTTCACTTTGTCCCTCACCTCGTGCACTGGCATTTTGTGCAAATCGGAAAGCTTGACGGCTTCGCCAGCCTCTTCTAGAGTTTAGCAGAAGTCGAACAAGACATCTCTAACAAGCTTAATGTGCTCGAGGTGAGGTTCGGAAGTGGAGGAGTCGGTAAGATTCAAGGGGGTTGGGAAAGAACCAAAAGTCAAAATTCTGATTAAAACAAAAATTCAAAAAATGAATAACACAAAGAAAAGATTTAGAAATCTTACCAAGCACAGAATGGTTCCATTCAGCATACTCCTTGCGGAGGCTGTCTAGGTCACTTGCTGAGGCCTGGGCAAGATCCTTCTGGATATCAAACTCCTTCTGGAGATCAGCAAGTTGTTTATCTCGGAGGGCTAGGAGCTTCTCAAGCCTAACGGTCTCGTGGTTGCTTGATTCCAAAACTGCAGCTACGGATTTCTCCGACTCTACAGTTAGGGTATCAAGCTTTGCCCGGAGTTCAGTGTTCTCTGCCTCCAAGACTTTGAAGTTTTTGGCCTGCTCCACCATCTTGCTGGATTGGCACAACAATTCTGCAGACAAAAATATCTGTCGGACAAATCACATCCGAATATGACAAAAACATTTAAACTAACAAAGAGAAAGCCGAAAAAGTTTACCTTCTACTTCATCTTTCTCAACTTTTAACTTTGAATTTTCAAAGCGCAAAGCTTTGATTTATTTGCGCTTGTTGGAAATATTCTTGAGCAATTCCTGGTTCGAAGATGCAATTTTCTGTAAGTTTAGAGACGGAATACCGTCAGACGGCTACTAAGACTCGGGCTGCAAATTTAACTAAGTAAAATGACAGCACGAGCCTTGGGGGCTACACTACATCGTTCTTTTGCAACCTAAAAGCATTAACCCGGATCCAATGATGTTTATCCGACTTTATGCTTGGGGGCTAGAGGATATGATAATAAATGCAAATAAGAATCAGAAACTTACAATGTGTTCCAGGTGGCATCGATGAAAATAGAGTCGGAGAAAGAACCAAAGAAAACTACGAAATGCGAAAGCAGAGTCGAAATACTTACCAGAGTCAGAGGATGACTGGATGTGTACATCTTCATGGAAACTTCCGGAACTTTTCGTTCCACTCTTTCCTTGACCAAGTATTGCATGAGGGTCTTGTAGTCCATCGGTGAGAGCCGGTTCAGGCTAACCTTCATGATGTCCTTTTTTTCGCCGGTGATTTGGTGCATGAGGCGGTATCTGTGGTGCTAGAGAGGCTGAATCTGGCACTCCAGCCAATAGTGGATCAAGTCGGATCCACGAAGCCCCTCATGCTTCATCAAAAATTCGATCCGCCTCTTGGCAAGGATCAAAATATCTGATAGCTCCGGCGCCTCCGCATCCCATGTATCTTGGTGGGGAGCGGCGCCATTGGCGAATGCCGGAAGACCTTCTGTCTTACCTGGAACCAGAATATCCTTATGATAAAAGAAAGTTCCGGCCCAACGTTTGACAGATTCACTAGCATTAATCCTAGGATAAATCCGATTCCTCCTAAGGACTAAGCTAAGAGTGTCAGTGACATAAGGAACACCAGCACTGATGGAATTCTTCCGAGTACCCAAATAGTACCGGAAAAGGGTGAGACTTGGCCTAATGCCAAGAAATCCCTCGCATAGAGCTGCATGAGCTCTAATCTCAAGCAGAGAGTTGGGAGGAAGATTGTGGAGTTGCACACTTAATAGTTGAGGACCTCGACGAAGAAGTCCGGCGGTGGCATACTAAGGCCATGGTCGACGTGAGTGCTAAATAGCACCCTCTCGCCGTCTTTCGGTGAGGGGATGGCATGTCCAGCAGTGCTTTGCCACGCGCCGGCAGCGATGAACCCCTCATCCTCCATGACTTGGAGCTCCGTGTCCATGGCGCTGGGGATCCACAGACACCGCATCTTCTTCTCGTCCGCCGCCGACGAACCCGTCGCTGCTCCCAAAGACGAGGCAGACGCCATAGTTTTTTGGAGAAAGATGGGCTGTTGGGGGAAGGAGATATTTTTTCTCGACAGAGGGCAGATGGGAACTGGTGCGGAGAGCTCGTGGAAGCAATGAATGAATTGATGGAGAAGTGAATCTAAGAAGAAGGGTTTTCTCTCCTCTTATTTGCCGCTGTGTCAAGATTTGTGCGGTGAGACACGCGATTATCGCCACGTGTATAGGAGAGGGGGAGTTAGCTTCCTCGCGACTCTTCTGCCCCCTCGATTTTCACGCACACATTGAAACATCGTCCGGTTCCGTAAGGAACGGACCCACCAACGGCCGTGCTGATGGAAATCCTGTCAGTGATGGAACCTGACCTGTAAAGTTGTCAGTCAGCATGCCACTGTAAAATCCGGCTTATGTTTCAAATCAAGCAACTGGAAAATCAAGGTCAGAGTAGAATATATTCGACTCAACTGACTTAGAATCCTACATAGATGAAATAAGTTTTCGGGAACCCTTCAAGATTCTCAAGATGAAGAAACCATCAAGCTAGACGATTTATCCGACTTCAGATCTTGGAGACTTCCGGGGACTACTGTTGGGGATATACTTTCCGGGTATACCCACAGGACTCACTGAGCATGGTGGCCCATCAACGGGTTAGAGCTTTGCTTCACGGGCGGCCCAGTCAGAGAAGGAGGAGGAGCCAGTTCCGGCTACGACAAGGCCCAGAAGAGTTACCGACTTAGGCATGTAGTATTACTTGTAGTCCAAGCTATACTAGTTACCGACTCTGTAACGTAGCTGGATATGTTTCTCCCTGTAACCCTAGGCCCCAGTGAGTATATAAACCAGCCCTATGGGAGCCTTTAGGTCAACCAATAACCACAACCAACTCGCACAGGCGAACCACTCTTGTAATCCATTGTAACATTCGGCTTACGCCGATATATTACTGGGTTGCTAGCAGGAGTAGGATCCGATCACCGCAGTCGGATCTGAACCTGGGTAAACTTGTGCTCACCGCTTCTGGAACATCCGACGTCTCACACCCCATCCTTCCAACGCCACTAGGACCTCCTATGGCGTACTTGTCGACAATCCGACGACATCCAAAGCATTAATGATCAATTGTGGATATCAAGATCATGTAGACGATCCTTCTGACGCCGCGTTCCGATGGTGCTTCCGCACTCGGTCACAAGTACAGAGTCGATGAAGACCTTCCTCTCCCTGTTCTAGCAGGCAGCAGAGGTTGTAGATCCCCTTGGAATCCCAGAAGCATGATGGCGTGGTGGTGGTGGTGGAGGAGAGAATCGTGCAGGGCTTCGCCTGAGCCGAAGCAGGAACACAGAGGGAGAGGGGCGGCGGCTAGGTTTGAGGTCAAGGGGAAAGGGTGCACCCTCCCCTCCCCTCTTTATATAGAGGTGGTGTGTCTAGGGCAGCCCCCTTGGCCCTCACCTCCTAGGGCCCACGCACATAGGGATAGGAGGGAAAACTTGCCCCCCAAGTTTCCTCTTTCCTTCTTTAAGGTTTTGCCCATTTCCTTTGTGGTCAGATGGTTGGGCCCCTTGGGTCTTGGTGCGGCTTTCCCATGGCCCCCGCAGCATGCCCTTGGCCCATGTGGATCCTCCTGGGGTGGTGGCCACTGTTGCCCCCCTTCTAGAACATTCTAGAAGTTCTAGTCAAAATACTGATAAAATTTTTCCAAACCCCGGAAAATGACTTTCATTATATGAATCTTATTCTCTGGACAATTCCGGATCTCCTCGTGATTTCCTAGATCCAATTTGATACTCCGAACAACATTCGGTATCCAACTCATATTCCATATCTACTTAAACAACATTGAACCTTAAGTGTGTCACCCTATGGTTCGGGACCTATGCAAACATGATCAGGACACCTCTCTGATCAATAACCAATAGCGGGATCTAGAGATCCATAATGTCTCCCACATATTCAAAGATGACTTCGTGATCGAATGAACCATTAACATAAGATACCGATTCCCTTTGTCACATGATACTATACTTATCCGAGGTTCGATCGTCGGTATCTCCATACCTAGTTCAACCTCGTTATCGATAAGTACTCTTTACTCGTTCCGTGATATGACATCCATTGTGACCTAGTGATGACTGCAAGTGCATAGATCGGATGTAGCTAGTTTCAAAATAAAGATATCGATCCCACAGGAAGTAGGAGTCTGAAGTCTAAGAATTCTTGAAATAAAAATTAAAAATAGAATTGCTAAATAAAGCTCCAAGTGACAAGCTAAAATGTGGATAATGTGTAAAAAGGTGTTTTGGGATTTTTGGTATAAGATAACAATGCATAAAGTAAATAAAACTGACTACATAGAATAAGTATTGCGTATGTAAAAGAGATTTTGAAACTTTAGTGGGAGAAAGCTTTCTCGGGGATTAGCGGATACACCACTAGCATTATAAAGGGTAAGGTAAAGATTATCATCATGAACATTCTCAATTATGTATGTGTGGGAGGAACTCCGTATTTGGACAAAGAGGCAGCAACCACTGCTCAAATCATCCTCATAACCATAGCAGACAGCAATCACCATCAATTCAATTACTGCGCGATTAAGGGACTGATACGTCAAAATGTATCTACTTTCCCGAATACTTTTGCTATTGTTTCTCCTCTAACTTGTGTGATTTGGATACAACTAACACGGACTTACGTTGTCTTCAGCAGAATTGCTTTGGTGTCTCGTTTTCGTGTAGAAAATCAACTTTCAGGAAAAATCCCGGAAAATATCGCAAAACTCCTATTTTACCAGAAGACAAACGGAGCCAGAAGATGAGACAGAGGAGGGCCACGAGGGGCCCACACCCCCTGGTCGCGCGGGCCAGGCCAGGCCACGCCTGGGGGTGGTGAGGCCACCTCAGGAACCCCCTTGGTCTCCCCCTTCACCTACATGAATCCTCCTGACCTAAAAATAGAGGGGGTTCGACGTTTTTATAGAGAGAGTTCCGTTGTGTCGCCACCACTAGAAACCGCGATTCGGAACCAGAAACTCTGTTCTGGCACCCTACCGGGATGGGGAATTGGAGGATATCATTGTCATCATCATCACCGATGCCTCTCCATCAACCATCCATGTTTCCCCCATCCATGAGTGATTAATCCCCCGCTATAGGCTATGGGATGGTAGGTATTAGATGAGATCTATCATGTAATCGAATAATATTGTTAGGCATGGTGCCTAGTATCTTTATTAGTGCTATTTGACTTTGTTGCAACTTGTTATGCTTAATGCTTGTCACTAGGGCCCGAGTGCCATGATCTCAGATATAAACATGTTATTGATTCATGATGATAGTATTGTTTGTGATCTTATTTGCAAGTTGTTTACACATATTATTGTCCGGAACCAAAAGCCCCGAAGTGACAGAAATTGGGATAACCTGAGGGGATGGATGTGATATGAGGATCACATGTGTTCAAGGAGTGTTAATGCTTTGCTCCGGTACTCTATTAAAAGGAGTATCTTAATTGCCAGTAGATTCCCTTGAGGCCCCACTGCAACGGGCTGGCAGGACAAAAGATGGTGTGCAAGTTCTCATTGCGAGCACGTATGACTATATACGGAACACATGCCTATGATTATTTAGTACTTGGATGCTTTATCTTGTTTATCTTCAAATTCCCTAGATCTTGATATTACATGAATAGTCTCGTCCATGCAACGCCCGTCCATCCATCCCTATGCCTACCGCTCTCAAATCCTGTTGTTTGCTACTACTGTTACTACTTCCTTTGTTTTACTGCTGCTGTTACTTTGCTATTGCTACTACAAAACTGTTGCTACGGATAAACTACTCTGAGCAAGACTATTTCTAGGTGCAGCTGAATTGACAACTCAATTGTTAAGGCTTATAAATATTCTTTGGATCCCCTTGTGTCGAATCAATAAATTGGGTTATACTACCCTCAAAGAATGTTGCAATCCCCTATACTTGTGGGTCATCAAGTCTATTTTCTGGCGCCGTTGCCAGGGAGCATAGCTTTATTTGTAAGTTCACTTGGATTTATTATTGTTCGCTACTATCCTTTTCATCATGGGAAAGTCTCGTGATGGAAATTTTCCTATTTTACCATCCACTACAAGAAGAGGTACAGTCCTAAACATATCTGCTGCTCTTGATTCACCGTATGTTATAAGTAAGCTTGTTACACCACCACCACATACACATGCTACACACACTGCTACTACTGCTGAATCTGAAATTGCTTCTGATACTCATGATGTTACTTCTATTGTGCTTGATGAGAGTGGTTCAATATAGGTCCTTTCCTAGATGCTACAATTGCTAGAACTATATTGGGAAACACTAAAACTCCTAGTGAAGACACTATTACTCCTATTAGCTCACCTGAGTCTAGAGAAAGCTATGATATTAATGATGGTTATATTGAAATGACTGGTGAATTTATTGAAGAATATCAAAACACACGTGGTGCTGGTGCTATTAGGAGTCTCCTTGAGAAACGTACTATTATACCGAAACTATCTCCTGATGCTAAGTTTCCTACTTCTCCCATAGATATTAAAGATATAGATTATGATTTTCTCTTGATTTATCCTATATAAACATTGTTGAGAAAGAACCTTTTTATGGGACTGAGAATGAAAAGTCTGTGGCACATATGATTGAGCTTTCTACTATGAGTGCCTTATTTTCTGATGATGTTAAGATGCGCACCTACTTTTTTGCTAAAATTTTCACTTTTTCACTAAAAGGAGAAGCTAAAGCTTGGTTTAATAGTTTACCTCCTGGATCCATTGATAGCCCTGATTGCTTAATTGCTACTTTCTTTCAGAAATATTTCCCTCCTAGTGCTAGACATGTTGTTTTGCAGAAACTTTTTGATTTTAAACAGGGAGAAGAGGAGAAATTGCCTGAGTCATGGACAAGGTTCTATGCCTTGATTCATGCACATCCTGGATGTCCATTACCTAAAAATGAGCTTCTTGATATATACTATAATGGACTAACTGATGAATCTAGGACATACCTGGATAGTTTTGCTGATTGTGTTTTTAGGAAAAGAACTCCTGCAGAAGTTGAAGAATTAATTGATAAAATAAGCAAGAATTATAATGATTGGACTAAAACTGAGCCAATTACACCTGAGCCTACTACACCTGAACCAATTATGCCTGAACCAACTCCAACACCAACACCAAAGAAGAGGGGAGTGATTGAATTAAATGATGAAGTGATGAAAGAAGCTAAGAAATGTCTTAAGGACAAGGGTATCAGATCTGAAGATGTGAAGAATTTACCTCCTATAGAAGAATTATGTAAGCCAATTTCCCACTCATCTACTATTGAGGTACACTCTCTCCAACACTTTGATGAAGGTGATATTCCTTATGGTAAACCTCCAGATGAATGCTTAGAGGAACTTGATACTTTTATTTTAATAAAAAAGTTCATAATCATTTATTGGAAAACTCTAGAGATATTAATGAGTTGAAAGATATTGTGGAAAGAACTGCTAATGATGTTAAAATGCTTGTTAAACACTTTCAAATGGTTCAAACCCAAATTGATCAACTTGCTAAGGTACAAAAAGATATGCTAGTTAATGCTAATGGAGATAAACATGCTTACGGAATTAGAAATAGGAGTGGTGCTGCCACTCAGGATCCCTTATATCCTGAGGGACATCCTAAAAGAATTGAGCAGGATTCTCAATAAGCTGAAAATAGTGGTAGTCCTTCTAAGAGAAAGAAAAAGAAACATAAAACAGTTGAGGAACCTTCTGAACCTGCTATAGATCCTAATAGTATATCTGTCTCTGATGCTAAAACTGAAAGTGGTAATGATAAAAATGATGCTCCTGATAAGGAAGAAATTGAAGAACCTGAGAAGCACACTAAGAACACTAAGTACACTAAGGAAGATTTTATTGCTAATAAACATGGTAGTGAAAGAGAACCTTGGGTGCAGAAACCAATGCCTTTTCCTATTAAGAAACTCAAGTCAAAGGAAGAAGAACACTATAACAAGTTTTGTGAGTGGATGAAACCTTTATTCTTGCAAATTCCTTTGACTGATGCTATTAAGTTGCCTCCTTATTCAAAGTATATGAAGGATATTGTCTCTAATAAAAGGAAGATTCCTAATGAGGAAATTTCTACTTTGCTTGCTAATTATTCCTTCAATGGTAAGGTTCCAAAGAAACTTGGTGATCTAGGTATTCCAACTATTCCTTGCTTTATTAAAAATAATTATGTTAGAACTGCTTTGTGTGATTTAGGAGCTGGAGTTAGTGTTATGTTTTTTCTCTCAACAAGAGACTTCAACTAGAAAAATTGATACCAACTGATATATCTTTGCAAATGGCTAATAAGTCTACTACTATTCCTGTTGTTATATGTGAGGATGTTCCTATTCAAGTGGCTCATAATTGCTTGGTATTAACTGATTTTATTTGTGTTTGAGATGCCTGAAGATGATAATATGTCTATTATTCTTGGGAGACCTTTTCTTAATACTGCAGATGCTGACATCAATTTTAATCAAGGAAAAGTAACTTTTAATATTAATGACAAAGAGCATACTGTCTATTTCCCGAAGAATATTGATAAGAGTTATGGACTGAATTCAATTAAAAATATTGAGGGCATCAAAGTTGGAGAAATATATTGTCCCATTCCACAAGAAAGTTTTGGAACTATTATGATTGGGACTATTGCTATCAAGATCGAGGTAACATACTCATTTTGTGAAATGCAAAGTTTTGATTCATATAAAATTATTTTGGTAACAAGACTTGATCAACCTTGTTAACAAAGGGATTTTAATGGACAAGACAATTCTTTCACAATGATTATCCTTGCTCACTTTTACCTTTCTCCATTCCAATCTTTGCTCTTCGTCTTGTTCGTCTTAGTTTTGCTAGTTGTTTGCTTTTTAGAGTGTCTTAGAACTTTTGTAGTTTTGGTTTTGGTTTGCTTTTTGTGTCTTTCAAAAATCTTTTTCTGCGGGAAAATCAATTTTCGTAACCTGAAAATTGGCCAAAAATAAAGTTTCCCGAAAAACTCCAGAAAATTCATATTAATTTTTTTCATGAAAAAAGGGGCAGAGGGGGACCTGTAGTGACCCAGGGGACCCACCAGGCCAGCACACCCTCTGGTGGCGTGGCCAGCCCCAGGGCGCGCCTGGCCCAGGTGTGGGCCACCCCTGGCCCTCCACTTAGCCTCCTTCAGCCAATTATTTCTCTCTCCCGAAAAACACTAGAAAACTTCTGAAAGCTCAAGTTCCCGTTGTTCTTGCTTCCGAATTTCGATCTCCTTGCTTAGCCCATCTTTGTTGTTGATTATTGGAGGGATTGCTCTCCGGTATGTGCCTCCTCTGCTTGTCCAATTAGATTTTTGATTGATGGATTGTATCTTGAGTATTTTGCTACTATAGGTGGCAGGTTGTGTGAGCTTGCATGCTTGTTCTATGCTTAGATATTTCATTTTGATGCATGTTTAGCCCTCTAGCAAGTTCCTATAGTAGTTCATCATCATTTATCATATTTGGAAATCACTTAGTTTGATGTTTGTCTAAAAAAATTAGAAAAATGGCCATGGACAACCATACCTTTGGAGAAGTGTTTGAAAGTGATGCACCTAGTAGGACAAGGCCATCGAGATCACCCTCTCGAGGCCATCATACAATGCGGATCTTATTACGCCATGCTTTGGCAACAGGGGAGATGAGGGGGATGCGCACCCTTCTACCTTCCCTTGTTTTACCTTTTTGCAAGCTGCAGGGATTCTCGATGATTTCTTAACTCTTGTTTGGAGGGTTGGTCTAACCGATTTTATGCAGGATGAGAGTGACAAATATGCTTTGCTCACCAAGACTTTTGTGGAGAATTTCACTTTTACTTACACCCTTTTCAGGACAGATGTGTCATTCAAAATCTATGATAGGACTATCACCATTACATTGAAAAGATTTTGCAGCATTATAGGTATTGGTGTGGATGGGACGGTGAAGAATATTCAAGGTCGACCCGCTGATTTGTTGGAGCTTTACCGTGGGGTAACAAATGATGATGACCGCATAGCCCAGCGCGGGAAGATAAGAAATATTCAACTCCCAGCTCTTAGATATTTTTCTTATTATCTTGCCACTAGCATTCTTGGTAGGGAGAACACTAGCAATATTTCCAACTATCATTTGGATTTTCTCGCTGTTGCACTTAACAATGAAACCAGGTATAATCTTGGTTCTCTCATTGCTCGCCGCCTAGCTGCTAGAGGACCCATTTATGGGGGTATTATTGTTGCACGTGTAGTTGCTTCCTTAGACATTTCTGTTGATCCAAATGATACAGTGCTGGCACCACAGAGGCTTGATCTAGCTGCCATGAAAGCGCATCACTTTGTTGCTGGTAGCTCTAGCCTTGAGATCTTAGTTTAAAGGATGATGTTTACTGACGGGGATGAGAGGGAAATTCCTTTGCCACGGGCTACATTGTTTAGTATTTGCAGGGGGCCTTGGTCACGCTCCAAGGAGGAGATGGACAATCAGCTACGCGTGCTTGGTTTCCAGGAGCACTACCAGGGGGACGCGCCCTCTTATAACCACTCTGTGCACTACACAGTGTCTTCCTCGAGCACGTACCAGGACGAAGGGTCCTCTTCGTCACATTACGGAGGCACTCCTTTTTGGCCAGGCTAGGATTGATCTCCACTTAGGCCAAAAGCCTAAGCTTGGGGGAGGTATAACGGCGTCACACTCATCTACATATCATGTTTCGTCGGTACTTTGTATATCCATGTTTTGCTTTCTTTTTAGTTTTTGTTTCTGCTTTCCAAAACACAAAAAGACCAAAAATATTTTCATTGTTTCTCTTGGTTTGTTTATTTGCTTTTTAGATTTGGTTTGCTGATTTTTCTTTGTTTGCTTTTGCCTTCAGTGCTTGCTTAAAAAAATCGAAAACCCAAAAATATTTGTTGTTCTTCTCTGGTTTTGTGAAGTTCGTTGCAAGGTTCAGCGGTCCTCAGTGACTCCTTTGGAGTTCGGTTTATCTTAGTATTCAAGTCACACAAGTGAAAGTTAATAATGATGATTAATGACAACTGGAGATTTGGTAAGAGGATGGTAATGAACTCTATTTGTCTTCATTTTTGTACATATACTCATCATTATGGGCTTATTATGTCCATGTAAAGTGTATGTTATTTATGGATGCTTAGTAGTTCTTGCTCTCTTATGATTAGCTCCAACTTGCTAATAGTTTGTAGCATGTCATGTGAATGTTTGCTTGCATTGTTCTATTCATAACTTGGTATGACATTGTGGTATCCTCCTCTGAATGCTTCATTTGAATCGACTTGGCACATGCTCACGCATGCATATGACTGAACAAAATTCAGTTAAGCCTCAGAGTTCTTGTATCACTCTTATGCCATAATTAATTTTGTTTTGTTGCAAGCATAATTGTGATAGTTACTGCTCTCTCGTTTGTCGCTCCCTTTCTATTGATAGCCTTCACTTGCACTGAGTATGAGCTCTACTCGTGTTTCCAAACTCCCCAAAACCAAAATTGTCAAAAGTGTCCACCATACCTACCTACTAGCATCATTTGCTATTCTGTGCATATTCATTATGCCTCGTTTTCTTCCAAATAAAATGTATGCTTGTTATGAGAAAGTTAGTTAGTAAAGCTCTCACGAACTTGATGGCACACTTTATTTTCTTTCACTTAATAAACTTGAACCATTGTGACTGTCCATGAAAATTATGTGCTTGCAAATTATAAGATGAGATTTAGCAGAACCGTGTTGTCATCGGGAACGCTTTCAACACCTGTAAATATTATCCAGTTGATATCATGCTCTTTTGTTTATGGATGTCGGCGGTGTGAAATAAAAGGGGATCTTGTAAGTCCATGGAGTTATGTATATGTGTTAGAGAAACGCCTAGGTCGCTAGCCTAAGCCATGCCTAATCATGGTGGAAACTTGCAGCATAACCATAGTGAGCAATCTATGAAGCATCCTCAGAAAAAAAAATATAGAGAAAAAAGAGAAGAGAAAAAAATATGCACCATTCCCATGGTAAATAAAGGATCGCTGAGATGCTCACTATCTGTTGCCTTGTCATTTTAATATGGGATAGCTCCTGTATCATTGGGCAAGGGGTACCCCGTTGGCGGTTCTCTATGATACGCATGTACTTACCATGACAAGAACTTACCGGTAACTAAAGTTGAGTATCATGATGAACGGCCCTCGTACTCAAGGGACATGAGATTTCCAGTTTATGTTCTTTCAAGCATATAACTCATATTGGACCTAACTTTAAAATTAACCATTTAAAGATGCTTATGATAGGGGCAATGAGAGATCAAAGCTAATGAGTACCATACTTTCAACATTTGGAAGCCTTTCAAACTTTTCAAAACCTTTTCACTTCTTTGTTGAGTCACCACTTATTCTATGAGCACCTTCTTGAGAGCTTAGTTGTCATTCTTAGTGTAATGTGCTTGTCTCAAAACTTGGTTAATTATGACATAACTTTGATGCTTGTATCTTTGATATCTTTACTTCTAGTCTTCACTTGAACTTCAGAGGTACCTTGGCATTTATATTTTGCTCCACGATCAAAGGCAAGCGAGATACTACTCTATCATACCTTCTTATGAGCATTGCAATGTTGCTTATGTTTATGTTTCATGCTGCTTACTATTATTGTGTTGGAATCTCTTCATAACTTGCATGAATATTTTGTAGACTTAGTTGCATACTCTTTATTATGAATTTCCTAAGTACTGATTATATGCTGAGAATATATACATTACATGAAGCAAATGTGTTCGTGAAAGTTTCTTTTATCGCACTCAGTTTTCAACTGAATTGCTTGAGGACAAGCAATAAGCTAAGCTTGGGGGAGTTGATATGTCTAAAACGTATCTACTTTCCCGAATCCTTTTGCTATTATTTCTCCTCTAATTTGTGTGATTTGGATACAACTAACACAGACTGACGCTGTTTTCAGCAAAAAAAATTGGTGTCTCGTTTTTGTGTAGAAAATCAACTTTCAGGAAAAATCCTGTAAAATATCGCAAAACTCCTATTTTACCAAAAGACGCAGGGAGCCGGAAGATGAGACGGAGGAGGGCCACGAGGGGCCCACACCCCTGGCCGCACGGGCCAGACCAGGTCACGCCTGGGGGTGGTGAGGCCACCTAGGGCACCCCCTAGGTCTCCCACTTCACCTACATAAACCCTCCTGACCTAAAAACAGAGGGGGGTTCGATGTTTTTCTAGAGAGAGTTCCGCTACGCTGCCACCACCAGAAACCGTGATTCGGAACCACAAACTCTGTTCTGGCACCTTGCCGAGATGGGGAATTGGAGGAGATCATCGCCATCATCATCACCGACGCCTCTCCATCAACCATCCATGTTTACCCCATCCATGAGTGAGTAATCCCCCGCTGTAGGCTATGGGGATGATAGGGATTGGATGAGATCTATCATGTAATCGAATAAGATTGTTAGGGCATGGTGTCTAGTATCTTTATTAGTGCTATTTGACTTTGTTGCAACTTGTTATGCTTAATGCTTGTCACTAGGGCCCGAGTGCCATGATCTCATATCTGAACATGTTATTGATTCATGATGATAGTATTATTTGTGATCTTATCTGCAAGTTGTTTAGACATATTATTTTCCGGAACCAAAGGCCCCGAATTGACAGAAATTGGGATAACCGGAGAGGATGGCTGTGATATGAGGACCACATGAGTTCACGGAGTTTTATGCTTTGCTCTGGTACTCTATTAAAATTTGTACCTTAATTGCCAGTAGATTCCCTTGAGGCCCCGCTGCAATGGGCTGGTAGGACAAAAGATGTTGTGCAAGTTCTCATTGCGAGAGCGTATGACTATATATGGAACACATGCCTATGATTATTTAGTACTTGGATACTTTACCTTGTTTATCTGCAAATTCCCTAGATCTTGATATTACATGAATAGTCTCGTCCATGCAATGCCCGTCCATCCATCCCTATGCCTACCGCACTCAAATCCTGTTGTTTGCTACTATTGTTACTACTGCCTTTGTTTTACTGCTGCTGTTACTTTGCTATTGCTACTAGAAAATTGTTGCTACTGATAAACTATTGTAAGCAAGACTGTTCCAGGTGCATCTGAATTGACAACTCAGTTGTTAAGGCTTATAAATATTCTTTTGCTCCCCTTGTCGAATCAATAAATTGGGTTATACTACCCTCGAAGATTGTTGCGATCCCCTATACTTGTGGGTCATCAGGGACATAATCCTGCAGGACGTATCCCATGACATGGATAGCGTTTTGTGAGTTTCCTTGGTTCCCAAGTTGATACGTAAGGGGTGCCAACAGCTTTATAGTCACTATAAGTGCTAACATCCCTCTGTCTATGAACAAGTAGTTCCCTACATCAAGTCCCCACAAGAGGTAAATATTGGAGAGGTCAACTTCTCCCAACATCAAGATGTAGACAATCTAACACATGGTCACAACAATGAATACGATAACAAACTTTATCTTATTCCAATCTCATACTAGGGTTCCCCAAGAACTAATGATCTACTCAGACATGGAGGCAAACAACATCATAGAAATGGTAATGCAAAGAATTATCGATGAATAGTACTTGTATAAATCCACAACTAGTGCAATAATTACAACAAGATCTAGATGGGATGGATGGAGATGATGGTGGTGATGAAGATGCAGCAGTTGATGAAGATGGAGATCGATGCCCTGGCCTCCCAGATTTGCGTAGGGAGAAGATGGATCCCTAGGGAAAGTTCCCCCTCCAGATGCCTTCCGGAGGTTAGGTTTCGGCGATTTCTAGGTGTTTTGTAGGTCGTCTCCCTGAACTAGTTGCACGGGATGAAACTATATGAGAAGGCGGAGGCAGCGCCAAATATACGGCGGCTGCCCGTATAGTTGGTCGTAAACTCTTCTATCTCCGTTTCTCACTTCGAGTTTTCTTCTGCTATTATTAATATTTTACAAATAAGAGATTTACGTAGTTTTTTGCTCCTTTTATCTCTGGTACAACTGCTCCAAGAATTGTGTCCATTGGATCCATCAACTGATCTGATCCTGGTGAAAATAAACATAAAAAAGTGCGTGCGAATGCCGTAAAATACCAAAATCCTACATCTACAATGAAAAATAATAAACTAAAACATGATGCAAATATGCACTCATCAACTTCCCCAAGCTTAGAATCTTGCTCGTCCTGAGCAAGTTTAGCTTAATGGATGTGATCCTCGTATTCATGAAGCTGAGTTGATAAAATAAATGAGGCAGTTGCAGCATGTGTTTATCATAAAAGATAAATATAAATTAGTTCATGAATAGTACCTTACTCAAACTATCCTAATAATATTAGCAGGCTTCCACACCTTAGCAATTAATAGTTCACAAAATATTATTGTCAACATGATGTAAAAGTATTCGGTTCAACCGAATGAGTTAGTGAGGTAGTTCCAAGTGTTTTTAGGACTAACATATTCACTTGGTATTCAAAATCTCAAACGTCTCTTTGTCTTACTACAATATAGTGGTATATGCCTATTTGCTCTTTACACATTTGCTCTTTTTCTTCATCTTTCTTTTTCTTCTTTTTCTATATATATTTGTTCTCACACTTTTGTTTAAGTGTTGTGCAAGGAGCTACCATATATGCCACTTCATGTAGGAATTTCAAAGTTTAACGATCTCAATTATCAAATTCCAAGCATATATGAAGCATCTTTATAACTTGAGTATTCTACCTCAAACTTGTTCTCAATCTTTTTGATAGCACTTATATTTTATCCTTTGTTCAAGGTTTTTCTTTTCCATCTCAATTGATTAGATAATTTCTCCTTTTGTAAATCAACCATTGACCTACACCATATTGATTAAACTATCTTTATATGTTCCATTAATACAAATGGTGTGGAAGACTCCTATTACTATCATCAAGTGCAAGTAAAATCATACTCAAGTCATTCATATATCCAATAAGACAAACTCAAACCCAATACTGCTCCATATATTATAATAAACTCAGAATTTCATAAGATGGATCAACTATTCCTAAAGGGAATCTAATGATGCAAACTTTATTTATGAGATCGAACTAATGCAAAACTAGAATAGAAATAAAAGCTTGTAAGATAGATTACAAGGTCTTAAAGATCTCCCCAAGCTTGGAATCAAGCCAGGCGGGATCAAATAATCGCTCGTGATTATTTGATACCGTGTTTATTCGAAGGTCACTATGGTACCATAGCATGTAGAACTGCGGTGCGCAGCTTCTTGTTGGTGTCCTCCAGAGTGGTGACGTGGCTGTAGCACCTGCGCAAATCAGATTGCAGTGTATCCATCCTATCAACGAGCTTGGTCACCATCAGGAGAAGATCACCCTTCTCCTCTATCTCCTTGCGGCGGTGACAGACTTCCACGCGATGGATCAGCTCTTGCTTCTGATATACCTCTAGTGCCCGTACACGATCCTTTGTCCTGGGGACAACTTCTTCTTCCTCATCCGTTATTGATGGATCGGGGAAGTAGAAGCTGCTCCTCCACTCCTCATGAGGCTTCACCCTCATGCGAGCGCCGGTAGTAGGCCTCGAGCGGGGCAATGTCGGTTCCTTGCTAGCACCTGCACCAACGTTAGGTATTTCCTTACGCTTATGCGGCCTTGGATCTGTAGTGATGAACTTGACCGTCTCCACACATCCTTTTCCATGCGGCTTGCGGCCTTCTCTCTCCTCTTGGGTTCTTTTCATCGCCGACCAGTCGACCTCCAAGGGGTCATAGACGTCGTGGCAGATGTAAACGTCGCTCCAGCCTTCATCGGGGTCACTATTGTAGAAGCTTGCCTTGACGTACTCTTTGTACCCCGGGCTAAACCTCTCCACCTCCTCATCGTTGTCCTCAATCGACGGGCTGCTAGAAAGGTCCCTAGGAGAAATGAGCACCATAGGTTTTCCATGGCCTGGGATGGCATAGCGGATAGCTGGATTTGTTCCTGGTGATTTGTGATTAGAGAGAGACACAAGGGCGGTATATAAGAGGGGTCAGAGGTCGGTAAAGCTCGCGAGAAACACCGAATTGTCGTCCAAGAAAACAATCCAAACTTACTAAAAAGAAATCACGGATTTGGAGGAGTCCTGTGCCATAACGACCAACTATACGGTCGCGGCCCATATAGTTATGGATGTATAGTTGGTTCCGTGCAGGTACTTCCAAATATTTCTAGCCCAAGTCGGTTAGATTACCGATTAAGACCTGACAAAAACATTTTTTTCATAATAAAAACGAATAATGGGTCGAGGGTACTAAAGCTTTAATGACCAACTATATGGCGGGAGAATTTTCTCCGACCGTATAGTTGCGGTCGTATAGTTGGGATCGTATAGATACGGTTCCTCGAAAATTCTTTTATAAAAAGGATACAGAACGTTTAAAAACCAACTATACAGTAGGAGAGTTTTCTATGACTGTATAGTTGCGCCCGTATAGTTACAGCACCCGAAAATTATTTCGTGAGGGGGATACAGAACGTTTGATGACCAACTATACGGCGGAAGAGTTTTCTCCGGCCGTATAGTTGTGACCATATAGTTGCACAAACCCCTCAAAAGCTTCAGAAAAACAAGAGGAATTCAAAGGCAAAAAATTTAATAGTATAAACTATGAAAACAAAGCACTTATTAGAGGTAGAAAACTTACCTTCCACTTACTGTTTATTTAGTCAGGAGTGACAAGTTCCTCCAACAACAGGGACTTCTTCTTCTTGGGAGGATTTGACCTTAGTTCATATAATAATACTTGGAAACAAAAATCATCAAGACTAAAGCTCCTCTCAATAAGATCGATGTCTTGTTTGGTAAATATAGATGATGCATCTACTACCTTTGCTACCTGTCTCTGCATAATCTGCAACTCGAATTCTTGAATTAAAAGGATCTAACGAATCAGTCTTGGCTGATGAAACTTCCTCTCAAGGAGTTATTTTAAACCATCACGATCCGTATGAACTCTTACTTTTGCATCAACAATATAAGAACAAAACTTGTCACAAGAGAAAAATACAGCAAAGAGTTCCCTTTCTTCCTTAGGATATTTCTTTTGAGCACTATTGAGAGTTCTACTAGCATTATGTATAATATTAAATTTGTGACCTATGTGTCGTCCCAAAGTTACTCCTACAGCATCATCACTAGCTTCACATATTAAATCGAAAGTCATATCCCATATATGTGGTTTAATGATGGGAGCACGAGATAAAGCATATTTAAGTTTATCAAAGGCAATAAGGCACTTACCATCAAAATTGAACCTCACTCCTTTTTGCAACAGATTAGTCAAAGGTTTAGAAATTCTAGAATAATTCCTAATGAACCTTCTATAAAAGCCTACATGACCAAGAAAACTTCTTATACCTTTTACGTCCCTTGGTTGTGGCATTCTTTCTATTGCTTCAACTTTAGCCCTATCTACTTCAATACCCATACCTGATACTTTATGTCCAAGGACTATGCCTTCTTTGACCATAAAATAGCACTTCTCCTAGTTTAGAACAAGATTCTTTTCTTTGCAATGCTGCAAAATTCTATTGAGATTTCCCAAGAAACTAGTAAACAAAGTTCCATAGATAGAAAAATCATCCATAAATACTTCCATTATCAGTTCTATAAAATCTGCAAATATAGCAGGCATGCATCTTTGAAAAGTAGCTGGTGCATTACATAACACAAAAGGCATACGTCGGTAAGCATGTAAACCATAAGGACTAATAAAAGTTGTTTTAAGTTGGTCTTCAGGATGAACAGCTATTTGGGAAAAACCAGAGTATCCGTCCAAGTAGCAAAAATGAGTGTGGTTTGCTAACCTCTCTAAATTTTGATCTATGAATGGTAAAGGATAGTGATCTTTCCTAGTCTCCTTATTCAATTTCCTGAAATCTATGCACATCCTCTGTCCAACAATACTTCTAGTAGGTATCAATTCATTGTTTTCATTTGGAACAACAATAAAGCCGCCTTTCTTAGGAACACAATGAACAAGACATACCCATTCACTTTCTTTTATAGGATAAATTATACTTGCATCAAGTAGCCGTACTATTTCCTTTCTTACCACTTCCTTCCTTTCAGGTTTTAGTCTTCTATTAAATTCTATAACTGGTTTTGCACCTTCTTCCATGAATATCCGATGGGAGGCTATCATGGGACTGATACCCTTCAAGTCATCCATTGAGTACCCAAAGGCCTTGTGGTGCTCCTTTAGTACCTTCATGAGTTCTTCTTCTTACCCTGAAAGTTTAGCACTAATAATAACATGGAATTTATTAGTATCATCTAAGAATCTATACTTAAGATTATCCTGTAGAGTTTTTAATTTCGGGGGTGGTATTTCTTCATCCCCTCTCTTTTCTGGGTCTTCAAAAGCTTCATCAGTTGGAGGTTCTTCATTGGGAAATGAATCAAATTCATTTTCTAATTATTCTAGAGTTCTATCCTCCATAAAGATTCTTCACAATTTGGATCTTCATTTATTTCTTCATCTCGATTATTTAAGAAAAGAGATGCCATTTCTTCAATAGTTTTCTCCTTCTCTTCTTATTTTATGAATAGAGGTTTGTCTTTAAATTTGGAAAAGTGAAATTCTTTTTCCGCTTTCCCAAACTTAAGGGATACAATCTCCTTTTTGAAATAAACTGTGGCACCTATATCACTCAAAAAGTTTCTTCCAAATATAATTGGGCAAAGAGTGTCAATTGGCATATCAACATACAAAATCGATAAGGAAATTTTTAGCGTTAATTGCGATAATTGCATCTTCAACTACTCCCATTGGAATTCTAAGATTTTTATTGGCTAACATGATTGTCATATCAGTATTTTCTATTGTAGTTGGTGCTATCTCTTCTTTTATTCTAAATAAAAGTCATAGGATATAACATTAACTTCAGTGCCAAGATCACATAAACCGTAATGTGAGGTTTCTTTAAATATGCAGGGAAGAATAGGCTTACCCACATCTTTTACCTTAATTTTACCTTCAACCAATATAGAGGTCTCTTCATCAAGTTCAACTATGTTACAATGTGCATACATAGCCATGATTTCTTCCTTGGTTACCTCTCCATATTTGGGTTCATCTAAATGTTCTTCAATTATTGGCACACTTTCCTCTTCTTTCACCTTCAGTACTGCTTTGACCTGTTCATATTCCAAAATATGCTTTTGTGCAGTGTTAGGGAAAGGTATTTCATACATTGGTTCTAGGGAGGCCAATGTTGCTTTGACTTCTCTTTTTTTCTCAGGTTCAGGTGGTGGATCAAACTTGACAGAACCCTCTTTTGGAGCTTCGATGTGTTCTGTAAAAGCTTTAACAACTTGCAACACAAGATCTGAATCTAAATAAATCTCTTTAGATAATTCATTAACTTGGCCTTTTTATTTTAGTCGTGAATACATTCATGATCTATTTTTGTGCCTCCTTCACTTCCTAGACCAAAATTCCATGAAACTCTATGATCACGAATTCTATTAAGTAAAGCCCAAGCTTTACTGATGGGAAGATTCATAAAAGCTCCTCTCGCGCAAGAGTCTAGTTCAATTTTATTAGGTTCAACTAAACTGCCACAAAAATATGCAATAAATACCATTCAGGTAAATCATGATGAGGACATTGTCTAAGTAAATCTTTAAATATTATATAAGCTCTTACTAGTCCTTCATTGGGACGGTTCTTCCAAGTCATTATAAGACGTCTGATTCCAAAAGATTTTGATAATGGGTAATATTTAGGTAGGAATTCGCAAGCTAAATTATCCCAAGTAGTAGTGGCTTCTGAGGGTAGAGATATATACCATGAGATATCTATACTTGTCAAAGTTTGACTAAAAATTTTAATCCTTATCTCATCGGCGGTATACCCCATTAATTGGAACGTGCCACATATATCTTTGAAACATGCAATATGCTCATATGGATTGGGATCTTCTTCATCTCCAGTAAATTGCTTCTTGTGTAAAATACCAAGTAGTAGAGGATTTATTTCAAACCCCCTTGTCTTCTCGTTGGAGTTGTCTCTTTTATAAATATCATAGGGCTTCCCAAAGTGGTTGAGTGGGTTAGCACTAGTCATCTGCTCAAACTCCATCATGTCGGTGGAAACCTGTAACTCAAAACAAAAATTAACAAAACTAAAGTAAATAAGCAAAAACTAAAAGACCTACAGCGCTTAGCTCCCCGGCAACGTCGCCAGAAAATAGCTTGATGACTGCAAGTGCATAGATCGGATGTAGCTAGTTTAAAAATAAAGATATCGATCCCACAGGGAGCAGGAGTCTGAAGTCTAAGAATTCTTGAAATAAAAACTGAAAATAGAATTTCTAAATAAAGTTCCAAGTGACAATATAAAATGCGGATAATGTATAAAAGGGTGTTTTGGGGTTTTTGGTATAAGAGAACAATGCATAAAGTAAATAAAACTGACTATAGAAAATAAGTATCGCGTATGTAAAAAAGATTTGAAACTTTAGTGGGAGAAAGCGTTCTCATGGATTAGTGGATACACCACTGTCATTATAAAGGGCTAAGGTAAATATTATCATCATGAACATTCTCAACTATGTATGTGTGGGAGGAACTCTGTATTTGGACAAAGAGGCAGCAACCACTTCTCAAATCTTCCTCATAACCATAGCAGACAGCAATTAACATCAATTGAATTACTGCGCTATTAAGGAACATAATCCCGCAGGACGTATCCCATGGCATGGATAGCATTTTGTGAGTTTCCTCGGTTTCCAAGTTGATACGTAAGGTGTGCAAATAGCTTTTTAGTAACTGTAAGTGCTAACATCCCTCTCTCTACCAACAAGTAGTTCCCTACATCAAGTCCCCACAAGAGGCAAATATTGGAGAGGTCGACTTCTCCCAACATCAAGATGTAGACAATCTGACACATGGTCACAGCGATGAATATCATAACAAACTTTATCTTATTCAAATCTCATACTAGGGTTTCTCCATCTCCCCAAGAACTAATGATCAACTCAGACATGGAGGCAGACATCATCATAGCAATTGTAATGGAAACGATTATCGTTGAATAGTACTTGTATAAATCCACAACTGGTGCAATAATTACAACAAGATCTAGATGGGATGGATGGAGATGATGGTGGTGATGAAGATGCAGCGGTTGATGAAGATGGAGATCGATGCCTTGGCCTCCCAGATCTGTGTAGGGCGAAGATGGATCCCTAGGGCAAGTTCCCCCTCCAGATGCCTTCTATAGGTTAGGTTTCGGCGATTTCTGGGTGTTCTGTATGTCGTCTCCCTGAACCAGTTGCACGGAGTGAAACTATTTGAGAAGGCGGAGGCAGTGCCAACTATACGGTGTCCGCCCGTATAGTTGGTCATCAACTCTTCTGTCTCTGTTTCCCGCTTATGGTTTTCTTCTGGTATTATTAATATTTCCCAAATAAGCGATTTACATAGTTTTTGGCTCCTTTTCTCTCCAGTACAACTGCTCCAAGAATTGTGTTCATTGGATCCATCATCTGATCTGATCATAGTGAAAATAAACATAAAAAGTGCATGCAAATGTCGTAAAATACCAAAATCTTGCATCTAAAATGAAAAATAATAATCTAAAACACGATGCAAATATGTACTCATCACCTAGTCACATGCTTGCAAGCCAATTGGATGACATTCCACAGAGAGGGCCCAGAGTATATCTATCCATCATTTGGATGGAGAAATCCCACTCTTGATCCATGTGCTTCAACACAATCTTTCAGAATACCCAATGCCACCTTTATAACCACCCAGTTATAGAAGTGGCGTTTGATGTCATCAAAGTACTCATCCAGTGACGGTGATTAACATGATCTCATGGTCAAAGGATTAGGTTTCTATTTATCTGAAATCTTGTAGAGAAACGAACTTAATGACTTGATCTTATGCTATGATTACTATGGGTGTGTGTCCATCGCATCATTCTCCTAATAATATGATCTTGTTATTAGTAACATCCAATGTCCATGATCAGGAAGCCATGATCATCTATTAAGCTGCCATGGTGTTACAAGTGGTATCAGAGCCGACCCTCGCGGTTACATGGGCGTGTGCGGGTCAGTGGCGGACATGTGTAGCATGGCGTGTGTGGCCTGGAGTGGACACGGCATGGCAATGTGCCGGCACTGGATGCACAGATGTGTGCCAAGAGGGGACGTTCTTGTCTTGTGGTTGATCGACGAGGACGTCAATCTTCTAAGGGTGGGTGTATGTGATACCCTGGCGCATGGCTCAATAGGATTGATAGGAAACCCATAACAACAAGTTGCAACTTCTTTTTCGGAAGCTCATTCGAAAAGATCTCTAAGTTTAAGCGTGCTTGGCCTAGAGAAATTCTAGGATGGGTGACTGACCGTAAAATGGGCACCAGGTGCGCACGAGTGAGGACAAAGTGCGCATAAAAGACTAGTGTTGGTCTGTGGGGTTAGTCTAGAGATCCTATTGAGCTGCCAGAAGTGACAGCCGTCGGTCCGAAGTGACCGGGGGTGTTACAATCATCTTGGACATACTCGTGAATCAAATGGAAATGTAGCCTGATGTGCTTCAGCTTCTTGTGTGACCTTGTATCCTGTGCATTAGCTATGGCACCCATGTTATCAAAATAAATGGCCATCGGGTCCAACGAACTAGGAACCACACCAAGCTCGATAATGAACTCCTTTATCCATATCGCTTCTTGTGAAGCGTTCAAAGAAGCTATGTATTCCGATTCAGATGAAGATTTCACCACAATGCTTTGCACTCCTCTAGCTCACTACTGCACCATTCAAAATAAATATGTATCTAGACTATGACTTTGATTCATCTAGATCGGTGTTCCAACTAGAATCGGTGTAACCGTTTACAATGAGCTCTTCGTCACCTCCATAAGAAAGAATCATATCCTTAGTCCTCTTTAGGTACTTTAGGATACTTTTGATTGTTGTCCAGTGCTCCACTCCTGGATCACTTCGATATCTGCTGGTCAAACTAATAGCATATGCGATATCCGGTCTTGTACATAGTATGGCATACATGATAGAGCCTATGACCGAGGCATAGGGGCTTTTGCTCATCTTCTCTCTCTCTTCTATCGTAGCGAGACTTTGTGTCTTACTCAAGGTATTCCCTGGCAACATGGGAAAGAACCATTTCTTGCTTTCTTCCATTCTAAAACTCTTTAGAACCTTTTCCAAGTATGTACTTTGTGAAAGCACTATTAAGCGTCTTGATCTATCTCTATAAATCTTGATGCCTAAGATGTATGCTGCTTCGCCAAGATCCTTCATTGAAAAACTATTATTCAAATATCCTTTGACACTTTCAATAAGTTCTACATCATTCCCAATCAACAATATGTCATCCACATATAGTACTAGGAATGCTACAGAGCTCCCACTCACTTTCTTTTAAATACAAGATTATCCAAAAGTTTGTATAAATCCAAAGTTGTTTATCACCTTAGCAAAACATTGATTCCATCTCCGGAATGCTTGCTTCAATCCATAAATGGACCGCTGAAGTTTTCATACCTTGTTAGCATCTTTAGGATCGACAAAACCTTTGGGGTTGTACCATATACAACTCTTCCTCAATGTCACCAATAAGGAATGTCGTTTTGACATCCATCTGCCAAATCTTATAATCGAAAAATGCAGCGATTGCTAACAAAATCCTCAAAGACTTTAGCTTCACAATTGGTGAGAAAGTCTCATCGTAGTCAACTCCTTAAATTTTTCAGAACCCTTTTGCGACAAATCGAGCATTATAGACAGTAACATTACCATCAGCATATGTTTTCCTTTTGAAAATCCATTTGTTCTCGATAGCCTTGCGGCCATCAGTTAAGTCCAACAAAGTCCACACTTGGTTTTCATGCATGGATCCAATCTCGGATTTCATGGCTTCTTGCCATTTGGTGGAATCTAGGCTCATCATTGCTTCCTCATACATCGTAGGGTCGTCGGTGTTGTCCACCAATATGACATTCAAGACAGGGTTATACCAATCAGGAGTGGTACGAACCCTCATCGACCTGCGAGGTTCCATAGCAACATCGTTTGAAGTTTCATGATCACCATCATTAGATTCCTCTCTTATTGGTGCAGGCAGCACATGAACATCTTTCGGTGTTGCGCTACTCTCAAATCCGAGAGAAGGTTCAACAACCTCGTCGAGTTCTACTTTCTTTCGAGTCACTTCTTTCGAGAGAAACTCCTTCTCACGAAAGGATCCATTCTTGGCAACAAAAACTTTGCCTTCGGATCTATGATAGAAGGTATACCCAATTGTTTCTTTAGGGTATCCTATGAAGACGCATTTTTTGCTTTGGGTTCAAGCTTGTCGGGTTGTAACTTCTTTACATAAGCTTTGCAACCCCAAACATTAAGGAATGACAACTTAGGTTTCTTACCAAACCACAATTCATACGGTGTCGTTTCAACGGTTTTAGATGATGCCCTATTTTAAGTGAATACGGCTATCTCTAATGCATAACCCCAAAAAGATAACGGTAAATACGTAAGAGACATCATAGAATGAACCATATCTAAGAGAGTTCGATTACAATGTTCGGACAAACCATTACGCTGTGGTGTTGCCCGCGCTGTCAACTACGAAAGTATTCGGCATATCTTTAAATGCATGCCAAACTCGTAACTTAGATATTCACCTCCGTGATCAGATCGCAGAAACTTAATCTTCTTGTTACGTTGATTTTCTACTTTACTTTGAAATTCCTTAAACTTCTCAAAATTTTCGGACTTATGTTTCATAAAGTAGATATACCCATATCTACTCAAATCATCCGTGAAAGTAAGAACATAACGATATCCACCACGTGACACTACACTCATTGGACTGCACACATCGGTATGTATTATTTCCAATAAGTCCGTAGCTCGCTCCATTATCCTAGAGAATGGAGTCTTAGTCATTTTTCCCATTAGACATGCTTCGCATCTTTCAAGTGATTCAAAATAAAGTGATTCAACAAGTCCAATCAGGTGGCATTTGATCCTCATCAGCTAGAAGGTTGTCAGCAAAATTAGTAGATAAGATGAAAAATGCAGCTGTCCACATCTCTCTTGTACCCCGAACCGTAGCAAATTTACCAAAAACCACTCTCCTTGGCACGAGCACAGGGGAAGGGAACGAGGCATAAACCAGAGCACGGTCTAAGACAGGGTCATTGTGATTCCAGAAGTGAAACTTTCCAAAAGTGGAGACAACATTAGCTATGTCATATTCATTGTGGTAATCAGGTGGAATTCCTAAGAACATCAGCCAACCGTTTCTAAAACCCTGCATCGCTCTGTGATTTTCAGTATCACTAGCATATTAAAATATAACCAAACGATCTTGCACTTGGAATTGAACATGTTACACCAAAGCATGACATGCATTGGGGCCACTCGGTTCAAATAAACCAACTCCAAACAAACTAGGCTGACAGCTCACCACATTACTATCTAGAGGACCTTGCAGGAAATCACGTACTAGATTTCTCCATAGATTAGTGCCTGGAATTGGGGGCCTCGGCTCAACAAAGGCAACACAGTATGTTTGATGATGCTGAGGCGGGTCGTGTGTCGGGTAGTAGTAGGTGCCCGGCAGTCTAGTTCCACCACCGTCAGTGATATGGTGTCCTCATGGAAGCCATGGCATCTGATCCACTTCGAAGTTGTCCATTGTTTTCGATCGATCTGGGGGATTCGGTGGTGATGGCGACGAATAGTTATGGGTTTTCGTTGAGGGAGGTACTGTATATCTCGAGGAATCTGTAACAATAGGACTAGTCACGGTCGTTCCTGAGTCCAACTCCTTGTCTTTAGCCTGTTTTGGCACCCACCGCTAGGCTCTTTTGGAGAACCTATTAAGACATGCCTTTTCAATGTGCCCATAATGAAAGCACTTCCTGCATCTAACCTTCCGAGTGCAATTTTCAATAGTATGACACATGGACAAGCATTTGCATCAGTCCTAGAATCTGAACGCAATATCATTGACAACTTCCTTAAGACCTGTTAACTCTGGTTGTGATTCCTCATCCGAATCAGAGCATTCCTTTGCCTGAATAGTAGCCTCTGAAATTTTAGGATAACCATTTCCCACCACATTAGCATTATCAGAGACATTACTTATTTTCTGCTGAGAAAAGGGTATTCAAGGAAAGAGATAAAAGGAATCACAGGAACAGAAGAGGTGACATGTGTAGCCTGTTTTGGTTTATCTAAAACCTCAGTGTATCCTTTTCGTGTCGTGTAGCTGATCTTTTCTGCAAATACAAGCTTCTTCTGGGGTCCAGTTCCTGCATGGATGATAGACTTGGGAGGGGGTTGTTTCAAAGTAGACATAGCCAACTGCACTCTTTTCTTTGAAGGACTGACTAGAATCCATTCACTAGCACATTCTTTCTGCCAGAAGTGAAATTCGTGTTTCCAACTAGGGCCACCAGCCCCCCATAGATGAAAATAACATTTGAACAGCTGGCAAGAAAATGAACAAAGATTGAATATCTGGAAACCAAGTTGTTTGTTGGCAACATTGAAGGAGAACACACGGTCACATAAAATTGACACTTTCAAATATCCATAGTGACCGCCAATCGTAGCTTCCAGTGCTAAGCCCATAGCATCTTCAGATAGTCTAAAATTGGCACGGGCAAAAGATACTACCGAGATGAAATGACCAGAGTCCCTATTGGGATGGACCGTAGAGTAATACTTCCGTTTGATCCATTTGGCAAAGTCCATACCCGGGGAGAAGTTGAAACCCAAATCAATTGATTCTTGAACCAACTAAGCAAAACCTGTCTCTGACTAATCACAACCCTTAGGAGACTTTAGAACATGATGATCAATAGATCCAGATCCCGAGGCAGTCCCCGATCCCGAGGAGGAACTAGATCCGAAAGCCATGGTCCACACCAAAGAATGATCGCTAGATGGACAAATAGTACACTTACCAACTTTAACAAAATGTGAATGTAAAATTACCTCAGAACCAAGGGAAATCAATTCACGTTCCATCAGGGAAAGACCAGCAATGCCCGCACCTTTGGCATTTTGAAGGGAAATCCAATTTGACCATATGCAAAGAGAGCCATCATACTCCTTGATCCTACCTTGACCTGATGTTGATAAGTGGAATAATTTACCTTCCATTGCTATGTTGGTGGTAACATGATGGGATGGAGAGTAGAGAGCGTCGAGAGGAATCGAATGAGTGGAGCAGATCTAAGCGAAGACCGGTGTGGAGGGAGATCACCGGCTGTGAAGGTCACCAGTGGCTATGGAGGGGTGGGTGGGAGGAGCCATATTAGTCTGCTTTTATATGGGTTCTATTGATTATTAACTATTGGTACATTCCATACCGACAGGCTTTTGTAATCCGACGTGATCTCTCCGACTCTTTGTAAACCGACGCATTCTTGTTAAGGGTGTTCATCCTTCATGCATAATTTCACAGAATGTGGAGTTGCTAATCTCTATCCGCTAAGTGGTTTTGCGCATCTAATTCGTATTTTAATACAGAAAAATGCAGAATTTTTTTATTTCATACATACGTGTTTCCACACTCCTTTCAGTCATGTGCGATACATGTTTCACCTTCTTTTTGTCGGCATGTCCATGCTAACTCGATCTTTTGCTACTGGCGCTCCAATCGAGAGTTTTTAATTCGTTTTCAAATTCTTTTGGACTAATTACATATCATGTGTCAATCTGATGCTGGTGATTGTAATTTGGTTCTCAGAATAGCTATATGACACTTATCATAAGTGGAATATGGTCAATGTTATCGATCTAATCCTCCAAATGATGGCGGATATCTCTTGTGATTTTGAGTTATTCCGTGATCATATATATATCATGTTCAAGTATCTTTGGCAATCTGGAGGTTTTTTAAAGCACTATGGTGGTTTATCATCCGTTTATCATGCTTCACATCTTTTTAAACTCCATATTTGCAAGGTTCTCTTTGATACGATAGAATCTCTTTCTGTCATATATGATAGCTTTGCTTAAATGTATGAGTTATCATCGGTTCTTATCCAAATCTCTCCTTTCTTCAACCGGTGATCCGATCAACAAGGTGAACAAGTCAGTATCTCTTTTCTTATCTGAAGGGTCAGATAATATATTCTTTAAATGCATCATTCTAAACACCAATCCTTGCTATTTATGTTGATCTTTCGTGGGGCTATATCTTGTCGATATTCTCTCCTATTCTACATCGATGGAAGAACATGAAGAACATCTTCTTTTCATCCTCTCTATCTTTGATAACACCGCATATGTGTAAAGTTTCTCAAAGTGTAAATCCTAACTTTTTAAAGTCACCTATATCGACCATGTACTTCTTCTAGAGACATATCTATAATCCGGGAATCATAAAAATCAATTGTTAATCTTCACACATCATCATTTTCAACTAACTCCGGAGTTCTGCCTTGTTTGGCAAGTTATCATCGTTGTTCCGCTAAAGATTTCCTCAAGACGGCTAAATCTCGCTCAAATTATTTTGGTCTTTCCCTCATCAAGAAATATTTTAAAACCCTCTCTCTTTATCTTTTATCCTCAGTTCACCAGATGCGACAAAGTTTTCTCAGATCTTTTAGAACTCTTCTATTCAAGTTTTGGGTGCTATCCTTAATCTATCTGTTAAACCTTTTATTTGTCTCCGTGATCTTCATTCATATCTTTCCAATGGCTTGTGATTTCCGACACAATGCCAACATCATCATATTTTATCTACTTTGGATCCAATGAAGTGTTTGCATAAAATCTTTGTTTTCTTACGGAACTTCATGAGTTCTTATCAAGAGCTTCAGTCTGAAATTTGACAGTTGGGTTGCATGATTTTCGTATTCATGTGTAGAGTAATGCTTTGGGTGAGGGATGGAGTAACTACCATACCACTACTCTTATAATTCGCTCTTATACATGGAATTGGTGAATTAATGAGATTTCACTCATTCCACGAAAGTCAGAAGTGGCCTTAATCCCTCGAGACTTTTATTTCCGTCCTTGTTTTTCTAGAGTGTTCTCTCAAGAGCGTAAGCAATAATCTCTTGTTGGTGGTCTCGTCTATTTCAAGATGGAGCAAAATCTTCAATGATCGGGTGGAATAAAGGCAAATCTTCTTCGTCTTCTTCAGTCGACCGGCGTTCTACATCGTCATACAAGATGGATGGAATATATATCTAACTTATTTTCTGAAATTCTTTTCTCTTGGTAAAGCCAATTATGGTCGATGCCATCAATCAAAAAATCTATTGCAATAACCTCATGGTTAAGGAAAGCAATAAGCATCTCTACAATAACTCCATATCTTCAACTCCTTTTCAGTATTCCATCATAAACTAATGTCACTCTTTCTTGGGGAGATAAATCTACACACCTCCATTGCATGGGCCTTTGGTTATTACTGGTGCAAAAAGAATCTAAGCCGAGAATTCAGGAACCCAATTTTTTCTTTCGACATCAAGTAGCTCAATTGTTTGAAGGCAATAGTGTTTCTTCGAACTTCATTTCTTAAAGATAAGCGAAAAACAATGCTATTTTCATAGTGTTTGTTAAGTCATCCAAAGTCGTTCTTTTCTTCTGACGAAAGGAAGAATCATGTTCACTTGCATCTTGCGATCTCTAATCCTAACGATGTGTCTATTCCTTGTCCTCGATACATCGTCTTTTCCAAACTCTTTCAAGAAGGGGTTCTTTTTCGTTATCGTGTTCCTCAAGATCACTCGAGCTATGTTCATCCCACCTTCCTTGTTCCAAAGCAATCCTCCAAGTTCTTCAAGCCCTTTTTTTCGAAAAAGCAAAATGATAGACTCGCAACAAGTGTGTCAAGTTTTGCATAGTACAATGGTCACACCATTCCATTGTAGAAGCATTTTGGGAACATAAGGATCACCTTCGTTCCGAGCACCCGCCAATCTTGGAGTCTTCTTATTTTCCTAGGAATATCGGGGCTTGTTTAGTGGGGGAGAGTTGAAGCATCCCAATTGTCTAACAATTGTAATGCTACTTGCCTATTATATATATTGCTACTTCCTACATGTCATTCATTGCATCATCATTATATCATGCTCATGTCACCATGCCACATTGCATTTGAGCATCATATTAAGACACCTTTTATTTGGTTCTTCCTTCAAATTCATTGCTTTATTAATTGTATTTGCCTCTTGATATATTGTAGTTGGATCTTGATATATTGCTTAATGCCCAAATTGAGTTGGGGGGCATATCTTTTGAATTCTATTCTACCACTAACATGGCACTATATCTTGTCACATGATGATGTCCTATTTCTACCACATATGACACATGGGTCCTTTTATTTTTGTTTTGGATTTAAATCATGGCATGTGTTATAGTGTGTTTCCATCCATTCAACTTGACCATGTTCTAACTCTAGTGCTTTGTCACTATCTCTCACTCAATCTTCACTAGTAGAAAACAGGACACTAGTCCCGGTTTGTAAGAGGCTTTAGTCCCGGATTGCAATTCGGGACTAACGTATCGGGACTAAAGGTTAGGCCTTTAGTCCCGATTCTGTTACAAACCGGGACTAGATTGTCTCCACGTGGCTGCTCTGTGCGCGCTGGGCTGGAGGATATTTAGTCTCGGTTCGTAACACGAACCGGGACTAAAGTTCTTCTGCCGCTGCAGCGTTTTGCACCAAACTGCTGCCGTGGTAGGAGGTGGGGTTTTAGGGTTTTAGGGTTTTCTTTTTTTGTGTTTGATTATTTTTCATTTTGTGTTTTCATATCCATATTATTCTACGCTACTACAGACTGTATACATTGATGCATATATAATATAATTTCACTCACGATAACATAAATACATTTAAATATATACACAACCGAGACTAGAGCTCGCCTAATTGATTTACACCAAGATCATCATTACAACAGATACTGTCCTTTTGTGTCTATCCACGATTACACGAAGGTCTATCTACGTTGTACTCTCCTTTTGAGTTTATGACGTCCCTGAGCAAAAATCCCGACAACTCCTCTTGAATTGCTAGTAGGCGTTCATGTGATAGGAGCTTACCCCGCATCGCATCCAACTATATATAAAGAAGTAGATCATTATGAATGGAACTCAACAAAAACTATGGTATAGAATAAATTGCGAATATATTGTTTACATACTTGAAGAAAGTCTGTGCCCTGCTCCATACACCCACGAATGAACTCACATACGTAATATCCACATAAATTAGTCCCCTGTGGCTGCGTCGCACACTTTTCGATCGAGAATATAATTCAATCAGATAATAATCAAGCATGATAATTGTAAGAATGATAATTATAATATCCACATAAATTAGTCCCCTAGCTCTCGTACTACTTACCGGGACCGTACGAAAAGTGAGCTCCTCACGCCATTCACCCTGAACCTCCTTCATGAACCTTTTCCAAACCCTGTCCGGCAAAAAAGAAATGAATGAGTTATTAATTAGTTTACATCTCAGAGAATGAACGAAAGAGACAGATATAGTGATTGAAATTAGTTTTGGAGGCAATCAATTATGCTGCGGTAGTCTTCCATCGGCTTCTTTAACGAGTCCGTGATTTCAACTTTTGCACGGTCAACGTCAATGTTTAGAAGAATCCAGTGAAAGCTGCGATCGTTTATATACACTTAACATCGAGTAAACAAAAATTGAATGTGTACAAGACAGTAAGACTCTTACCCATAGTTGTAAGGAAATAGTATTTGTGTCTTGTAATGTTGCTCCATTAAAAACATTATCAAGTTATCCTCTGTTTTCTCGAGGTTATTTATTAGCGTATGTCCATTTATTCTGTTTGGGTCAACGAACCCAATGTTGTAGATTGACTTTCTTCTACATTCTTGAATCTTCATTCTGCATATATAATAGCATACAGAAGGAGCTATAGTGAGGATAACGACAGGAAATGAATTGAACGAGCTAAGTTAGTGACTTAATTACTTACAGACAATATATGCTGAGGAGGGACTTGTCGAGGGCGTCTAGGTTGAATAACTGAAATAGTTCACAAAGTTCAATGGAGATCTCGTCTGGACGGAAGTACTCCTCTCCAACTTTACATAGGAGAAATTGTCTCCCTTCCTTTGTGACTTTCAAGTACCAGATATGCAACAGTCACATATGTGTTGGCAGATCATCGAATACCTCATCACTGACCAGAGGCTCCCCGTAGACAAATTTTCGTGCTATTGGTCCCTTGGCGACATTATCTTCGCCGGCTAGAAGTGCTTCGACTGGCATGTTACACTCCTTGGCTAATTTAATAGCTAATTCCATATCTATTCCACCTTGTGTGGGCTGGGGTAACACCTTGAGCGGGGCAATAGATTGTTTTACCTGCTTGCCGAGCTGGGCAACTTCTTTTGATTTTCTCCCACTTGCAGTACTGCTTGATGACTTCTCTTTTAGTGTCTTCGTAAGACAGCGTGTATAGTCATCTTTCCTATTTAACACATGTTGGGATGGTTGCTCAAGGAATGCCTTGAAGTGCTTGACTTTTGAGGAAGAGTATTCCTTCTGATTCCAACACTCACCACATGGACAACAGATAAAACCATTCCGCTTGTTTGCCTCTGCCACAACGAGAAAAGAACGCACGCCTTTAATGAACTCATCAGAGATTTGGTCAGCGTACATCCATTGTCGCCTCATCTGCATTTTATAATTTCATCAAACAAAATCACGATGCTAAGAGTAGTACTAGTCTAAAAATAAAAGAACACATCGTATACATCAAACAAGCACTGATTTAAAAAACTATCTACTATATCTTTATTCCCGGTTGGACACACCAACCGGGACTAAAGGGGTTGCCGCAGGCTGGGGCCGACATGAGCCCGTTTAGTCCCGAATGGTGTCTCCAATCGGGACTAAAAGTGGGTGACGACACTATATGTCGTGAGTGGACACTATGCCAGTGAGTGGCGACACTATTTCAGTGGGTGGCGAAAATATGACAGGAGTGAGTGTCGACACTATGTTGTGTTGCTTAATCTATAAATAGGCTTCCTTGTGAACTATCAACTGCAAGGAAGATCGTGTGCGAGACCAGGGACACCACTACGGCGGAGCTTCTCGAAGATATCTTAGGACCTCGTCCTCAGACATCTTCGAGGAGCTCGCCGTAGAGGCACTCCCTAATATGTGAAATTAGTTAGCTCCACCAGCATACTAATTTAGCTAGAAAAGATATGAACTGAAAGATGGTGTGCGAGAGCAGGGACACCACTATGGCAGAGCTTCTCGAAGATGTCTTAGGATGCCTCGTCCTCAGACATCTTCGAGGAGCTCGCCATAGAGGCACTCCCTAATTTAATTTGGTAGCTCCTTGGCGTGTTCATGTTTTTGTTCTTAATTTCTTGCTTAACTGGCCGATGATTAACTAAAATGCTAGGGCGCCACTATATATATGTGTGTCTTCATAGTTTTGGTACTTATTTTTGTTTCAATGGATTTTGTGACGACAGGTAGAAGAAAGAAGAATATTTTGTTGCTCGACGGTGACATGATGCACTGTGAACCGACCGGATTTCAAGACAACATGTCAAACCAAGATATGTATATAGGATGAACTCATGTATCTATGTGCTTCGATGAATCAAATGAATTTCGAGAACTATATGTGCCAAATTAACTAGATATACAGAGATAGAACCCACACAAAATCTATCCATTTATAGAGCATGAAATGAGCTAAAACAAGCAATGAGAGCTAAAATGATGAAGTTGCTAACCTCTTAGGACCCTTGATAGATGTGGAGCCAAAAAATCTTCACAAATCTTGAGAAAAATGGGGAAGAACTCGAGATTGAGGGGAGAAATTTGAGAGGGATGATTGTGTGAGCTTGAAATGGCTCGGGCTGGGAAGGGGAAGAACATATAGTCGGGGACTTTAGTCAAACCGGGGCTAAAGGTCCACGCATCTGCTCTTTTCCAGCGCCAGACCCTTTAGCTCCGGTTTGTTAAACGAACCGGGGCTAAAGTTCCCATACGAACCGGGGCTAATGTCTTCTGGTCCCTGCGACCGTTTCTAGCCGTTGGGACCAGGGCATTAGTCCCGGCTTGTACCAGAACCGGGACTAATGCTCTAGACCAAAGGTCCGTTTTCTACTAGTGCTTATACAAGTGCATGTGCCATATTTCTTTTCTTTCTTTTATGTAGAGAACATGCAATATCATCCCTCTACATCTTGCACATGAAATAACAACAACCATATGTGTTGACCTTCTTACTTAAATGCCCTTATGCATGCACTCCATCTTTTCATAATACATGCAATAACAACACTCCAACGTTCCTCTTCATCTTTCTTTTTCTTTTGGTGTTGATTTAAAAATCCAACCCCTTGAGCTTGGGTTTTGGTTCAACTCAAAACAAATCAATTCAAATCCCACCACACCACCACCCACCACCTCTAATATAACTCTAAACCGAGGCCATGGTGTGCCAAGCCATGTGCCATCCATCTCTCCTAATCAATCCCTCCTTTCCTATTTCTTGCCAAGCCAATTACCCACCCCAAACCTCCAGCACGGCACCTTCCCTCCCTTGGTCCCTCTCTTCCCTCTCTAAAGCATCAGGACAAACAAAAGGCAAAAGAGAAAGGGCGGTACTACGCGTCCCCCGGGGGATTTGTGTTTTTATCCCCGGGTCCCCAGCGAACCACGTGTCCTCTTTTTTGGGTCAAAAACCCGTTTTTGCTACAGACATACTCGTTTTTGCTACAAACACTCCCGCTTTTGCTACAACGTAGCAAAAAACGGTTTGACCCAAAAAATAGAAAAATAGACTGGACCTCGCCGGAGAGTTCGCCGGAGACATCGCCGGCGACCGTGCAGCAAAAAAGTTGTGCTAATGTAGCAAACCCGACCTCGCCGGAGATCTCACCGTAGACTTTCCTCGCCGGAGACCGTGTAGCAAAAATTTTATGCTATTATAGCAAAAACACAAAACATATGTAGCAAATAAATTATCATTATCAAAACGTATGTAGCAAACTTCGACGCCGTATGTAACAAACTTCGACGACGTACGTAGCAGCGCTGGTGATCTTCGGTAGCAACACCGGTGCCCTTGGGTAGCAACACAGCCGCGCGGCTGAGCAACTTCGCCGGAAAGAGGCCATGGAGGGAAGGCGTCATGACCTCCTCAACGTCGGCACACGCAGCACGGGTCAGCCGTGACGGGAAGGCAGCGAGTGCCTGCAAAAGAGAGGAGGAAGCAGCGAGCTCTGGCGGCGAGCCCCTTCGTCGTGGCCACTATCTCCGGCAAGCGGGGGCGCACAGCAGGTAGGCGAGAAGCAGGGAGGTGGGGGACGAGCTTCTCCGGCTAGCAGCGCACAGCAGGGAGGCGGCGACGCGCAGCAGGGAGGTGGGGGAGGAGTTGCTTCGGCCAGCGGCGCGCAGCAGGGAGGCGGCGGCGCGCAGCAGGGAGGTGGGGAAGGAGATGCTGCTCCGGCTAGCAGGAAGGCGAGGGAGGAGGCGCTTCGGCCAAGCGTCGGCGCTGCAAGGTACGGCGGCAAGAGACAGTCCGAAAGGACAAAATAAGATAAAAGGAAGAAGATGAATCGTTGTGGGTTCATGTAAGATACGCGGGCGGAAGTTGCGGAGCTAGCCATCCGGGGGATCGATCCCACGGGGGACTAGTATCCTTTTTCAAAGAGAAACCCTACCCGAGCCTCCTTTTCCTTCTTTTGCAAAAAGGTGAAATAACCACCCATGTGATCCTCCCTCATCCCTTGCACCCCACCAGGACCAAGCCTAGCACCAGATCGAGATCTGAGGAGGCCAGACTATCCTATCTTCCTCTCCTTCCCCAAGCCATGGCCATGGAAACATCAACTTAGCCACTGCCATCGTCATCTCCCCGTCGTTCTGCAGCACACCGAGCCAGACCAGAAGCAAGAGAAGCTTCCGTCGCCTCTGCTCTTGTGCCGCCCACGCACGTCAGGCCGTAGACGCGCAGCACCGTCGCCCGCTACACTACGCGCGCTCACGCCGCGGCCAGCAGACGCGCATGTGTCCACCGACCCAACCCTTAGCTGGTTCGCTTCCAATCTACTCCCTCTGTTTTAAAATATAAGATGCTTTAGTTTTATGAAGTAAATATATCTACACTTGTTTTAGTACGTAGGTTCACTTAAGTTTGGTGTAAATCTACACATTAAAACAAGTCTAAAATAAGTTTAAATATATTTTCTTCATAAACCTAAATTATTTTATATTTTAAAATGGAGGGAGTAATTGATTCTCCTGCTTATGCTTAGCTAGATAGATACGCGTACACGTTTGTTTCTGCTCTATTTTTTAATTTTTCTATCGCACCACCAAGCGCACGAGCAGGCTTCTTCTCGCTAAGCTCCGTAGCCTGGCTCACCTCCGTCTTTTGCACCGACGCCGCGCCCTGGCCAGACCGGTACGCGCTCAGTCTGAAGCCGCGCGTCTCCCTGTATCTCCGTTCCTGCAATGTTTCCGGCCGCCATGGTGAACTCCTGGCGTATTTCTTTGCATGCGTATCTTCCTGAATGTCTCAGCTACGTCCTGGACCATGCCTCACTCAAAACGGTGCATTACACCTCTCAGATTCTTCATCCAAAGTCGCGAGAAAATCCTCCATATTTTAGTTCATCTCCTTCATTTTTGTAAATTTGATTGACTTGTATAATAATATTGCTCGAGGAATACAGAGTATATATGAGAGTATAAAACATGTCGGCCAAGATTACTTAAACCGACTCTAAAACAAACTCTAACAAATCAAAACGGACTCAACATTGTCTAGTCTAACATCCCCCACAGTCTCATCGGCGAGCTCAACAACGTCGAGACTGGATCGTATGTCAATGAATGGTGCAGTAGCAAGCCTCTTGGTGAAGATATCAGCAAATTGCGTCGTGGTTGGAACATGAAGAACACGAACTTGTCCAAGAGCAACCTTCTTGCGAACAAAATATATGTCAATTTCAATATGTTTTGTCCTCCGATGCTGAACTGGGTTGCCAACCATATAAACTGTAGAGATATTATCACAATACACAATGGTAGCCTGCTGAATTGGGCGATGAAGCTCGGCAAAAAGTTGACACAACCATATCGTTTTTGCAACCGCATGTACAACCTCGCAGTACTCAGCTTCAGCAGACGAACGAGAAACCGTTAGCTGACGCTTAGAAGACCAAGAAATCAAATTATTGCCAAAAAACACAGTAATCAGATGTGGACCGACGATTCTCAGGACATCTAGCCCAGTCTGTATCGGAATATGCTGTCAAAGTTGTTGCGGAAGAAGAATTAATATGAAGGCAATGATCAAGAGTTCCTTTAAGATATCGAAGAATTCTTTTGACTAGATTATAATGAGGAAAGCGGGGAGCATGCATGAAAAGGCATGCTTGTTGAACAGCATTGGAAATTTCGGGATGTGTAAGAGTGAGATATTGAAGTGCTCCTACGAGACTTCGATATAGAGTGGGATCGGAGAATGATTAGCCAGTAGAAGAAAATTAAGAAGTGGTGTCGATGGGGGTGCAGGATGGTTGGCAGTCCGACATGCCGGCACGAGAGAGAAGATCGAGAGTGTATTGCCGTTGAGAAAGAAAAAGGCCAGAAGAATCATGAGTTACAGCAATGCCCAGAAAATGATGAAGCACACCAAGATCAGTCATAGAGAATTCGTGTTGAAGACTAGAGATGATAGAATTGAGAAAAGTTGGGGTGAAGGCTATGAGAATAATGTCATCAACGTAAAGGAGGAGATAGGCAATATTATTATTTGATTGATAGAAAAAGAGAGATGTGTCGGAGAGAGAGGGAATAAACCCTATAGTTTGGATGAATGTAGAAAAACGCTAAAACCACGCACGAGGTGCTTGCTTCAGGCCATAGAGAGACTTTTTGAGAAGACATACATGATTGGGTGAACTAGAATCTTCGAAACCTAAAGGTTGTTGACAGTAGACAGTTTCTTGAAGAGAACCATGCAGAAAGGCGCTTTTAACATCGAGTTGATGAATAGGCCAAGAAGAGGAAATGACAATGCTAAGAACGGTGTGAATTGTGCTTGGTTTGACAACAGGAGAAAAGGTTTCATCATAGTCAATTCCTTGTTGTTGAGAATAGCCACGGGATACCCAGCGGGCTTTGTAGCGAGAGAGAGTACCATCGGAGTAAAACTTTTGACGAAAGACCCATTTACCAGAAACAATGTTTGAATTAGAAGGACGAGGAACTAGCTGCCATGTATCATTGGTAACCAAAGCGTGGTATTCTTCTTTCATAGCAGCGAACCAGTTAGGATCGAGAAGAGCGGATTTGTAGGATTTTGGGATGGGGGAAATGTTGGGTTGAGCTAAAAAAATAAAGACATTTGGAGGGTAGACGAAAACCAGATTTGCCGCGGGTATGCATAGTATGATCATTGGTGGGTGCTGGAATATGAATATCATAGGAGGTTAATTGTGGGGAAGGAGACGGATCATGCTCAGAAGTGGGTGCCGAAGAGGGTGGTGTGACATTGGGGTTGGGTGATGCATCGGATGAGGTTTGCGAAGAGGCAGGAGAATGTGCCGTGGGTGGAGAAGGTGGTGCGGCGGCAGACTGCTGTGAGGGCTCGGCAGAGGGCACGGCAGGAGAAGTGAGCGAAACACTCGGCGCAGCGGATGTAGGTTCGGGCGGAGGGGGTTGTGTACGGAATATTGGGATGTGTATGGGATTAGGTGGTGTAGATGAACGAGTCGAGGGAGAGGGATCGGTGGAGATGGAATCATGGGGAGATGTATGTGTGGCAAAAGGAAAAGAGTTTTCAACGAAAGTAACGTGATAAGAGATATGAATACAACCAGAAACTGGGTCAAAACATATATAACCTTTGTGCTCATCGGAATAACCTAGAAAAACGCAGGATAGAGATCTAGGGGCTAGTTTATGAGGTGAAGTGACATAGGTATTTGGAAAACAGAGACAACCGAAAACTCGAAGTTCAGGATAATTGGGATGACATAAAAAGAGAGAGTAGTATGGCGTGGTTTGTGGGTTAAGTTGGGAAGGACGAATGTTGAGAAGATATGTGGCTGTGCGGAGAGCTTCGACCCAAAAACGTGGGGGCATAGAAGCTTGGATAAGAAGGGTTCTAATAATGTCGTTTATAGTGCGGAGAGATCTCTCGGCTTTGCCGTTTTGAGGGGAAGTATAGGGGCAGGAAAAACAGAGGAGAATGCCATGGTGGAGAAAGAAATTACAATTTTGGTTGTTGTCAAATTATTTTCCATTATCACATTGGATGAACTGAATGGGGAGAAGGAAGTGAGTTGCAACATAGTGTTGAAAATTGAAAAAGATTGTGTGCACATCGGATTTTTTGCGTAAAGGAAAAGCCCATGCATAATGAGTGAAATCATCTAAGATCACAAGATAGTACTTAAAACCAGAAATACTCTCAACAGGTGACGTCCATATATCACAATATAATAATTCGAAGGAAAAAGTACTAGAAGAAGTAGAAGAATTGAACGGATGACGCACATGTTTTCCTTGTTGACAAGATTCACAAACTATTGAATTATGACTATCACGATTACAAGGAATAGAGAAATCACTAAGGAGAGAATCTAAGATGATTTTATTGGGGTGGACTAGACGTTGATGCCAAAGCTCGACCGAGGCAACCATGGATGAGGGTTGAGAGACCGTGAGAACACCATGGAGGGAGTAGAGATCTCCATCACTATTGAAGCAGGCGATCTCCGTCTTGGTCAGAAAATCCTTCACAGAAACACCAGAGGAGTCAAATTCGAGAGAAACAGGATTGTCACGAGTGAATTGTCGAACGGAGATTAATTTTTTAATGAGATCAGGTGCAACAAGAATATTACGAAGGAGGAGAGGTTTGGTGAGTGAGAGAAGTTGGGCATTACCAACATCAGAGATAGGGATAGTAGAACCATTGCGAAGAGTTATAGAGGAAAAAGGTGATGAGGAAAAATTTGACAGCATATTATTCGAAGAAGACATGTGACTAGAAGCACTAGAATCGAAAATCCAATCGGTACCTGAGTTTCCTTGAGCAGCAAAGTGGTTCATGGCCTGGATAAACGCCGCTTGATCCCAGCTCGGTGACGAGGAAGAGGACGGCAATGGTGCAGACAGCGGAGCAGGTGGTGAGGGCGCGTAGATCGTCATGTAGGCACCAGCAGACGGCGAAGGAGGGGCTGGAGCGCTGTACTGCTGGTAGTGTGTCAGACCAGGCATGTAGGTTGGTGTAGTCATGTAGGCTTGGTGCGAAGGGCGAGTGCCGAGGAGGCCTGGAGAGCCGGCGTGGGGGAGCACCAATCGGAGAGGACGTGGTCTAGGGCATGGGCCAGGCCTGGACAAGCCCTGTCCATGGGTCGCGCATCGGGCGCCAGCTAGGAGATGGAGGAGGTGCCGGGGCTGGAGGCGTCGGGCCACTGGGAGGAGCCGTGGGTGGTCGAGGCGGCCGAAAGATAGGGTTTTTGCCCCTATAGTTCGGACTAGGGCGCCACCCCGGAGGTGGCTGCACCGGTGATGGAGGAGGCGGCGCAGGAGCAGCACGAGGTCGATGGATTGCGGCGAAAACTTGATGGCGCGCCTCTTTATTTGCGAGGGCACGGTCGGCCCACTGCAGCATAGATCGGACCTCGGCGAAGGTAGGACGGGGCCGCATCATGGGAATAAAGGAGGCCTGCTTTTCAAAGCGGTCACCGAGCCCGACGAGGAGGATGTTGATCAGTTGACGGTCCTCGACAGAGTCACCGAGCTCTTGGAGTTCATCGGCGATCGTCTTGAGATTTTGACAGTAGACGCCGACGGGAGAGTCACCTTGGACGGTGTTGCGGAGCTCGGTGTGGAGGGTGTTGACGCGGGCGTCGACATTGTCTCGGAAAAGATGTCGAAGGGCCACCCAGAGGGCGGCTACGCTGGTGGCGTCGCAAAACACGAGATTGAAGATCTCAGTGGACACCCGCTGGTAGATCCATTGGATGATGGCGAGGTCGTAATTGGCCCAGCGAGGATCGATAGGCCGGGGAACAGCGTGGTCGGCGACGTGGTCGAGAAGATTGCACCGACCGAGATGAACCTCGAAGAGATGACGCCAATGGTAGTAATTATGCTTTGGTAGATCTAAAGTGATTGGAATAAAGGGGCTAACATCTGAGATTGTATCGGCATAGTGGATAGTTGGGAGGGTAGGAGAGGATAGAGCAAGGGAGGTGTTGGAGGTTTGGCCGGCATCACCCAGGGAAGCGACGGCGGCGGCCTTTTTGGTGAAGTAATCGGGAGGAGGAGGAGGGGGCGGCATCGGTGGCGGCGCCATGCCCTAGGATCTAATTGTCTGATACCATGTAAATTTGATTGACTTGCATAATAATATTGCTTGACAAGTACAGAGTATATATGAGAATACAAAACTTGTCGGCCAAGATTATTTAAACCGACTCTAAAACAAACTCTAACAAATCAAAACGGACTCAACATTGTCTAGTCTAACAATTTTTATCCCGTATTTTTTTCCTCTATTCATCACCAGTTTCCGACGCGCGCAACGACTCTACGGAGGATTTCTTTTCATACATATCTTCTCCCGTGAGCCCTAGAGCCCAAGAATCAAACGGCGCGTCAAACCATCCTCCGAAGCGGTCTGAATCATATGCCAAAAATCGATCAAATTCACTGAGATCATGTCTTCAAACATTCGGATAAACAGCGAATAGGAAGCTTTTTCACTTAGGCCTCTCCCCTTTTCCGGACTCAACCCGCACTCCTCTGGTTTGCCCACATGTCGCGTCCTGCTCGCCCGAGCACGTGTGGACCCTCTGAGCCCCTGGCCCCGTATGTCTGGGTCTGTGGGTAACCCAGCACCGAGTGATAAAAGTTTCTGTCTTTTTCCAAATCTTATTTATATAATAATAATATATATATAATTATATATATATTATATAAAATATATATATCTATATCTATATCTATACCTAATAATAAAGCACGAAGTGTTTCTCCCGGTCCAACACTTTTTTGAACCGTTTTGCCCTCCCACCAAACCTTTATATTACCACCAAAGCCACCTGTAATTAAAAAACCACAAACAATTACCCATAGTGCCACCCGTAAGTCACATCATCCATTTTTTTTCCTTCGTCAGGGATGATTTTACCTTCCACCTAAATACATAATACGATCAGTGTATTGTACCGGTTCCCGACGAACCCCGAACGACACCCCTTCTCTCCTGAACAGATCTTTTCTCCTTTGCGCGGCGGCGACTGATCACCTTCGTGGGAAACCAGGAGACAACCACCCTTATCTAGATCGGCACTCCGGCAGCGGCGCTATGGAGTCGGAGGCGGTCGATCTTGGCCATGCGACGATTTCCGGTGGGGCGAGGAGTTGCACAAGGCGTTTAGGTTAATTGCCAAGACGAGCTTCTGGAGGCGTGCGTGGGCTGTCCGTGGGGTCGAGGAGTTCTAAGAGGTGATCAGGCCAGAGCGTGCCGGATGATTGTGTTGTCGGTTTTCTAATGCACGAAGATGGGTATGCTTGGAAAGAATCAATGGTCATGCTTTATTTATATTGGATACGTTGCTGAGTGTATTCTCAATATCCCAATTAGCAGATCTGGTGGTGATGATTTTGCTTCCTGGCTTGCTTAGAACCTGGACTAAACTGCTAGATTTTGTGTGAAAAGAACTGGCAATGAGGGTGGTGACGTGTCTTGACTCAAACCTTAGTTCAAACGACTTGAAAAAAGCTCTGTTTTGTATAGCCTTTTGCTCAAAATTTTCTGTGCACTGCTGCTCTTTTTCAGATTCCATCAATCCCCACATGCTATGATTGTTTTTTTTGCTCGAGGGATGAGACATTGGTATCACACCTTCCAATTGAGTCAATTTGTAGCTGAAGTTTGGAGCAGCATTAAGACTGAATTCGGTATACATCTGAACCTACAATCTTTCACCAATATTAAGTCCTTCAGTGGTTGTCCGAGACGTCTGATATCACATGTTCAGAAAGGCAAACAAAGTGGGTACATCTATTGGTTTTTTATCTGGGAGTATCAGCATAAGTAACTCCTCTGGTCCTGGTGGTACGATGCACATCTTTGGCCTCAGTTACCTACTTGGGAAATACTGGAAGCTGTTCCATTTGTGGTCAACGCTACTCTAATTGCTTGCTTCCATGAAAGATTATTTTCATGTGAACTTTTTTTTTGGAAAAGAATTTTTTCACGTGAATTGGCTACAGGTTTGTTGTTTTCAGTTAAGGTAAGAACACTGTCAATCATGTTTTGAAAATTCAGAGTGAGGGCTGAGCTTCAACCATCACTATTAATTATAGCCACGGGATCATCAGTGTTTGATGGTACATCTTTTATTTTCAGGCCTCAAAGATCCACCTGATTTTTGCCAGCATCTAACATGTGGTGTTTAGAAACCTACAGTCATGAATCGAACAAATCTATGTCTTGAACTGCTATAGCTACGCAACAGTTCATGTGAATTGGCTATGTTTTGCTAAACCAGCACTGGTCAGAGTTCTTCATTAGCAATGATTGGGAGCACATAAGATTATATATGAAAGGTATGGACAAAATACTCTTAAGGGCAGTTACTAGGTCTGTGCATTATCTAATTTGGCTGTAATGTTTCCAAATGTAAATGTACATATTTTTCCCTTTTTATTATGCTGAATATAGAACCACTGGAATTTTGGTGTGACAGATCAACAAAAGAGGCAACATGGAAGCAGATGTCGTATTTGCATTATAAAGGAATCTCAAAGCTTTTGGAGAAATTATGTGATAGACACACGGCTCGAATTTGGAAAGCATATGATAGCCTCCTTTTTCAATAGGTATTGCTAATAAAGTCCCCCGGTGGGAATACAACAATGCAGTCCGCAGTCTTCCAAGTAAGTAAATCTTCTGGTTAATAGTTTAATACAAGTGAAAAAAAATTTGCTTCCAGAAGTCGTGCTGTTATTCTAGAAGAGCGTAGTTCAAATTACTCTGGTTACGTATCTGAACTGTTGAGATAGCTAGCATATTTTCCACTTCCTTTTTTCATACAGGCTAGCTCTGCATTTATTAAAAAGTTATGTGTTTGAAGTTGAGCTTGATTGAGCAATTGGTAGGGTTAAAAATCTCTCTAGCATAGCATTGTTCACGCTTCTCCTCCTTCATCACGAAATAGATTGTTAGCGCTCGGGAGAAAGATAAAGAGAAAAATAAGGAGTTTTGAAAAAAAAAACCTTTCCTGATACAACGTACGGACACTTTTGCTATTTACTAATAAAGTACGAAGTGTTTTTCCCTGTCCAACACGTTTTTGGACTAATTTACCCTCCCACAAAACCAAGTATTATCCTCACGCCACCTATAAAAAAAACACATTGTTGTGTGGTGTCCATCGGCTGGGAGGCAGCTAGACCAAAGCCAATGTGGGCTGTTCGTCTGACTGGGCCAGAAAAAAGGGAAATAATATTTATAGGTTTTTAAAAGTTGATATTTTATACGTGGACACGTACCAATATGATCAAAATATTGCAAATTGCAAAGTTTTGCTAAAGCTCAGTTTGTGATATTGGCTTTTCTTTTTATACTTAAGTTTTTCTTCTAAAAAATATGTACCATTGAAATTGTCAATATGATATATTTTGACCAGGTGTTTCAAATAGACAACTTGCCTACCTTCAAAGTAGGGCCGAGGAGGGCTACATAAGCACTTGCAACAAAGGAATTGGAGGGGATAAGGGGTGATCGCTAGGGGTGGAAGACTATGAAGTTTTTCGGATTCAATTGCAAGCTAAGCCGAAAACACACCGTCGCATAATGGATTGTGATGAACATGATAAATAAGGTATTATTTATATTTCCGTGGCAACGCACGGGTATTCAGCTAGTCTAATAATAAATGACGAAGTGTTTCTTCCGGTCCAATATTTTTTAGACGATTTTATCCTCCCAGCAACCCACGTATTACCACACATGCCACCGGTAAGTAAAAGTTAAAAACTTTTCGTACACACTTTTTCTAAACTATTTTTTCCTCGCAAAGCTCCACTGCCGGGCTTTCTATTATGGGCCGTGGTTAGTGTGATTTGGTTTAGTCGGTAAACAAACTTCTGATAAACGACGAGCAGAGAGAGGAATAGTCTCACCCTGTTGCCTTAAATTGAGTTCCACCAATTTATATACCTGGCGAATTGATAGAAATCAGCTGCCTATAGAACAAAGAAGCATCACAAATTGATAGGAATCAGCCAGACGACACCACCGTGATTTGAATCAGATCCATGACCACAGAGGGCCTATTGAGGAGGGATTCGCAGGCGTTGGCCTCTGGCAGGGACGACGAGGTACCAAGACGAGGAAGTGGCCGGCGTTGCAGCGGGCCAGCGGCACAGGGGGTTGTCGAGGTAGCGGGTGCTCCCGTAGGGATCTCGGTGGCGGCACACATACAACTGGAGAGGGCGAGCGCTCGGCCTGGTGCTAGCCGGGAGTCGGGCTGTGTCAGGCAGAGCAGTCATGTAAGACATGGTGATAAAATGCAGTAGCTCAATGCCAGATGTTAGTGTCAATTCTTGAAAACGGAACAAGACTTTTTGCCGCAGCTCGAGCTCTTCCGTTGCCGGTGGGTTTCCATGGACAGCCGCGGTGTCTTCTGAACTTTAGGACGGGCTCGTGTCGCAGTGGGATGGTGGCGTGATAGGGCTGGGACGACTTCACCTGCCTCGAGCTCATCGCCGGTGCATTTCAGACTTCCATTGTAATCATCGCAGACAACCTCGATTGATACGCCTAATTCCGGTGACCACGGTCATGGTGGAGACGGAGGCAGATCCGGGTAAAGCTCGAGGAGGACCTGATTTTCTTGTTAAGTTCATTTTTCTGGTCCGGTTTCCCTCTTATGTATCCCGCTTTGATGGTCCACGGGACGGCCTCAAGTTCTGGGCCTGCAGCAGAGATTTCATAGAAGACGATGACGAGCAGTCATCAAAAGCAGGGACGAGCTATCAGCCGAACAAAACTTGCAGCGACAAGCAGCAATTAATGAAAAGGACGAGGCGAGGAAAAAATGGGTCTTTCTTTCATTTAATACGGATTTAGCTGAGCACAGACAACACTACAGAGCAAAGCTTCAGTTATAGCACGATTTTTCTTAACAAGTACACAACTTTTCATGAGCAAACTATTGCTCATCCTGAATTAACGATCTGGAGGCTGAAGTTGTTTGGTTACCTCAGGTAATTCATTATTCATGTTTGTTCACAACATTATAATACTATTACTATTTTGGCTCCCTAAGATACACAATATAATATGTAGATTTTTTTTCTTTTTAAAAGAATGCAAATAATGATCCAACGAGCGGTTGATTGGAGAAGATGTGGAAACCAAATATTTGTGTGATGTGATAAGAAATGATGTAGTCATATCTTTTTCTACCTACAGTCTAAACCTATCTTGGTCATGTGAAGAGCTTTGTGCCCGAAGACAATTTTATCCACGTAAAGGTGAGATCTGTCTATGCGGCATACAAAGAGTTTTTTATCCCGGTGCAACGCATGGGCATTTTCTGCTAGTGTATATATATATATATATATATATATATATATATATATATATAATAATAATAATAATAATAAAGGACGAAGTGTTTCTTTCGGTCCAACACTTTTTTAGACCATACTACCCCTATTGAGTTAGAAAATCTATGACTTCTGCCACCCCCGTGCCTCAAACCAGGTCGCTCACTAGGGTCCCTCAAAAAAAATCGCTAGCTACGTCTGGCCCATCTAATCTAATCAGATCGAGCTATGTACGAAATCAATTCCATGTTACCTCAAAAAAACAAATCCCGTAAAATCTATCCGTTTAATTTCTTACCTCCTCCCCACGCAAATCAACCCATATATAGCACTCAACTCCCCGCCTAATTCCCACGGAAGCCCTATAAAAATTCTCACCAAAATCAACCCCACGAACTCGCTGGAGTCGACTCGAAATCGAGCTTTTCGTCACCAAGAGAATTCCCGGAATCGTCGCCGCTGTTGTTTAAGGCCATCCAGATCAGTCGGAGGGCGTCTGCTCCGGCTCCACGTCTTGCCGACCGGTAGGAATGACGTGTGCGGCCGCTGGTGATTGGGCGAGTGTTTCTCTCTTTCGCATCGGATGCTATTTTCTCTACGAGCTTGATCGATTAGTTCCGTGGTCTGCTTGTGTGTGGCGGTGGATTAAGAGAAAATTCCTTATTTGACACTACATTTCAATATGTTTTCTTATTTGACACTAAGAACTTTTCACTTCTTTATGTGGCCACTTGAGAATTTTTGTTGCCTTATATGACTACCGTCAGTTCTGTTAAAAAGTTCCGTTAATTGTTTTCCGTCTGGACCTAGGTGTCCCTGGATCAATTGTTCGACTCGTATACCTATCATACACGCACCAGGTGATCAGAGTTTCAGCTCTATTACAGAGAAAAGGTTGGACGTCGGACTGGACGCATGCGGCGACAGTTGCCATGTAAGGAAAGATGGCCCGGCGGTGTTAGAGCAAGGTTAATAATATAGCCCGCTGCCGGCTGTATACCTATGCCACGTCATCTATAGCTAACATAAAAGCCCATCCATACAATAGACTAGCTATTAGGTTGGCTATTAGTGAACTTTAATTAAGATTTATTTTTTTAAAGCACACATGCTATTGGACCTAGGTTGCATGCAAGACTTTTTCTCTCGGGCTCTGTGCTAGAGCCGGCTATACGTGAAGCACCCGTTTTCTTCTCTCTCCTTTTTTCTCTCTCTTCCACCTAGGTTTTTAAATGACATGGCACCTCCTATAGCCTGCTGACTAGGCTTATTGTACTTGCTCTTAGGGACTTAGCGTAGCATCCACGGAAGTATTTATTCTGAGCTAGCTCTGTCCTATGCCATGCGGCAGATCTTAAATCGATGTTGCTAGATTGCATCTGCGTAGGTGGTCTCGTATAGTCGACTAGTCGTACATGCATGAGCCAAGTGAAACTGAAACCATCCACGCTGCCATTAAAAAGTAAAATCATCCGGCTGGCAACCGAGATTGATTTTGCATGTACCTAAGTAGGAAGAATCTGGCCAAGGGCACCGAGGTGATTATATCGATGGCGACGGTTGCTGCAGGGAGGTAGTTTTCTTTTTCCACGGATGGACGATCAGGTGACCACATTACCGCGAGAACGTAGAGTACAATAAAACTTATTTAGAACATTGGTAGGTAAATTCTGATGTTTGTCGTAGGTTTGTGGGAGAACGATGCTTACCCTCTCGGGGCATCGGTTGCATGTTATATAGTCCATGGAAAAGCCCCCTGGTTGGCAATACATGAGATGTACGTGATATGGTTGGAGTACTACTCCATACCATATACATACGGTATAACAAACTATAACAAACTCTAACAGCCCCCTTAATCTAAATCTTTGTAAGATTTAGATTACGTTTAAACTCATTTAACTTTGTAGAGCACAGAGTTTTTGTAAACCCATCAGCAATTTGATCCTTGCTAGAAATAAACCTAATGTCAAGCTGTTTGTTTGCAACTTGTTCACGAACAAAGCAAAAATCAATCTCAATATGTTTAGTGCGAGCATGAAAAAACAGGATTAGCAGAAAGATATGTAGCACCCAGATTGTCGCACCACAAACAAGGTCGCTCCTTGAGGGATATACCCAATTCCTTCACAAGTGATTCCATCCAGATTAGTTCAGCAGTAGCATTAGCAATCGACTTGTATTCTGCTTCTGTACTGGAATGAGACACAGTAGGTTGTTTCTGGGCACTCCAAAAAATAAGATTTGGCCCAAAGAAAATAGCAAAACCACCTGTAGAACGACGATCATCAAGATCACCTGCCCAGTCAGCATCTGAAAAGGCACTCAACAATGTGGATGAGGACTGGCGAAAGGTAAGTCCAACAGTCTATGTTCCACGAATATATCTTAAGATCCTCTTAACTGCACTCCAGTGAGAAGTGGTAGGTGCATGAAGGTACTGACAAACCTTATTAATAGAAAAACAGAGATCAGGGCGTGTCAAAGTGAGATACTGAAGAGCACCAACAATGCTCCTATAGCGTGTACTGTCCTCAGGACCAAGTGGAGAACCATCAGTTAAAGACAATTTTTCATTAACTGACAAAGGTGTAGGACACGGGGTGCACATAGTCATACCAACACGAGCAAGAAGATCAGTGGCATATTTTTCCTGATTTAAAAATAGACCATTGGACTGTTTGTGGACCTCAATGCCAAGAAAATAATGAAGATCACCTGGATCCTTGAGAGAAAATTCATTGCTCAAACTATGCAGCAAGGCAGATATAGCACTATCTGAAGAACTTGTCACAATAATATCATCAACATAAATGAGAAGAAACATGGTGATACCTGACTTGTTAAGTAAGAATAGTGAGGTGTCAGCCTTGGAAGGAACAAAACCCAGCTTGTGCAGCTTAGAGCTAAGCCTAGAGTACCATGCCCGAGGTGCCTGCTTTAGTCCATAAAGAGCTTTGTCAAGTTTGCAGACATAATTAGGAGTGGCGGAAGACTCAAAACCAGGTGGCTGTTTCATGTATACATCATCTTCCAGAACACCATGGAGAAACGCGTTCTTGACATCTAGCTGTCGAAGGCTCCAACCTTGGGACACAGATATAGAAATAACAAGTCTGATAGTAGCAGCCTTAACAACCGGACTGAAGGTGTCCTCATAATCAATACCATACCTTTGCTTGAATCCTTTTGCAACAAGACGTGCTTTGTATCGATCAATTGTACCATTAGCATTTTTCTTGATACGATATACCCACTTACAGTCAATAATATTTTTGTTCTTGCTAGGAGGAACAAGGTGCCATGTCTTATTATGGATGAGAGTAGGTTTACCAACAGAAAGAGGAGCAGGTCCCCATACATCAGAAAAAATCTGTTCCAAAGGAACAGTAGAGACACTAGTTGATATGTGATATGGAAGCTAATGACTCTTGGCCTGTTGACATGGATCACATATATAAGGATGTGTTTCTGGAGTATACGAAAGATTATTTTTCCTAAGTACTTGGTGAACAATAAACGAAGATGGATGCCCTAGACGTCGATGCCATGTAGAGGATGAAGGTTTGATGGTGGCAAGTGGATGCTTGGAAGACTCCGAAGATGTGGGAACAAGGGGGTACAGGCCACCATGACAAGGACCTTTAAACATGATTTTCCGTGTTGCTTGGTCCTTAATCAAGAAAAAGAAAGGATGAATCTCAATAAAGGCATTGTTATCAAGAGTTATTTTGTGTGCAGAAAAAAGATTCATATTAGCATCAGGAACATGTAAGATATTGTTAAGATGTTAATGCGGGGTGGGCAAAACTGAATGACCAATATTAGCAATGTTCATACCTTGTCCGCTAGCATTGTGGACTTGATCATGCCCATTGTAGCTCTCATGAATGTGGAGCTTGTTGAGTTGCCCTGTGGTGTGATGAGTGGCGCCAGTGTCCATGATCCAATTTGTGTCTACCCCATAGGCGCCCTTTGAGTTGTTGTCAGGCGGTGTGTCATCATCATCATCATCACCATAACGCCACCAACAATCGCTGGCAGGATGGCCCTCCTTTTTGCAAATCTGACAAACAACACCATCTTGCCAAGGAGTGGCCACGCGACCACGATTTTTACCACGCCCACCTTTTGGTCGACGCCCCTGATCTGGCTTGTTAGGAGCACGGTAAGGTTGCATAGGAGGACGGGTTGGTGGCCGTGCCGTGGGATAGGTTGGGGTGTGGGGGTAGCGAGGTTGGGGCGGGTAGGGGTGTTGAGGATAGGAAGGTGTAGGAGGAACATAGGGAGGTGGCTGGTAGTTTGGTGGTGGGTAGTAGGTCGGCGGTGGAGGAGTATAGGTGGGTGTAGGCACTGGGTAGGGCGTAGGAAGGAGGGGTGGTTTGGGATAGCTACCTCCAGGAGGAGGAGGAGGACGGCGTGGAGCTGCATTAACAGAATATGTAAAAGTGCCGGTTCCTTGACCAGTAGCAGCAAGCATGTTTTCCCTATACTCATATGAAAGTAATTGAGAGCACATATCATTGAGGGAAATAGAGGGATTGGCATTGACAGAAGCAACTAGAGGATTAAAAGTACCATCTAAACCATTAAGAATATAATCTTTAAGTTCATCATCATCTACTGATTTTCCTGCAGCAGCAAGTTCGGATGCAAAGCCTTTTATCTTAGTAAGAAATTGTTGGATAGTCAAATCTAGCTTTTTGGTATTTGTAAGAGCACCACGGAGTGTGGATACCATACCATATACATACGGTATAACAAACTCTAACAAATTCTTTTTTAACTTTCATGTCAATAGAAATTATTTAAGATCCATCGGCTGTAATCCTCTTTTTAATGCGTTGAATTGTTGATTCCATCACCGTACAACAATATTTCTTGTAATTTTGTCATATTATGTATAGGGGCAAAAACGTCTTTGTAGATCACTAGTTAACTCCGTTAGCTCTAAAAATACACCGAAGTGTCGTATAAGGCAAAGAAATTATACAAGTGGTCAAATAAGGAAGTAAAAAAAAATAGTGTCAAATAAGGAATTTTCTCGTGGATTAAAGGCCTAGGAAAAAAAACGTGTTGTTGCTAGCGTCGGCACAGCCCAAACATCGCGGCAACAAGCTTCAGCATCGACGTTTGGTCTGTACATTCTAGCAGGATTAAGCTGGACATCGATGGTTTGTTAAAAAAAAATAGATTGGAGCCAATTACTGCATCGGAGCAGCCCAAAAATATCGAACAGTTCACAGTCGATTCCAGCCTAATATGTACTTGCGTTCGGTACGCCCAGTAGTTAATCCAACGGTGAAAATACATATACTTTCTGCAGAACGGGGATGCTACTTTTACAGAAAAGGCATAAAAGTGAATGGTGATGCCACTGCGTGCTACCACTACCGGCAATCTTGTTGGATGCACTATTGCACTGTTTGTAATTGTTTGACAACTTGTGGTCACGTTTATCAAGTTAGGTAGTCGGTTAATTAAGTTCCAATTTTGCTTTCTTAGAGAACTCGCTATTTCTTGCTCGGTGTCTGAAGAATAGTTTAGTTCATTTTTTTCAAACCTATGTTTTGTAGAATTGCTGTAGTCACTCAATTAAGTTTCCCTGCTGTTTTTTAAGAGAACGTTCACGAGTAGAGATTGTTTAAGCACTATGTTGTGAGAATCAGACGCTAAGAGAAGGTATTTTTTTTATGATCAAAAATTCTAAAGCTGAACTATTAGATATTATTTTAGCATAGCAGACTTTACATGGTGATAGAGTTGAGAAGTTTTAACCTAAATTTTCTCCCAATGCAACGCACGAGCACTTTTGCTAGTCTATCTACTAATTTACACAGAGGTAGTTTCGTCTACCAGAATTTTCGTTTCGATTTTTATTGGACGATTTTGCCCCTAACTATTTGGGGTATTTACAATCATTGCCACTGCCAAGTGAATAATTTGTTTCCCTGCTACCCCGAGAGCCTCTCTCCTTCCCTGGCGTCCGCGTGTCTCCATCGTGCGCCACGACTCGTATCCCCATCTCTCCCTCGTGGCGGCGGCGCCAGATCGAGGCCCGCGCCCGACGGCGGCGCCAGATTGAGGCCCGCGCCCAACGGCGGCGTTCGCACACTAGCCGCGGGGCCGGCGACCACTGTTCGATATGCGCACCTTAGTGGCAGCCCAAACCCGGGAAACCGGCAGCGGAGCCCTTCACGTCGGGCTGGGCGCGAGGAAGAGAGCAGGCGGGCCAGAGCTTGGCTCGCCGGAGCTGAGCAAGGATGCGCACAAGGGGGTGAAGGGGAGAGGCGCAGGCTCGCGTGAGAGAGAGAGTAGAGGCGGCAGGGGCTGCTCGCATCGAGGGAGAGAGGAGAAGTTGGAATAAGGAAAATAAACAAAATCCTCGCACGATCCAATAGATGGAGAGCGGCGGCGACAGTGAACGGCGAGGGGCGGGGCTCGAGGAGACCGGCTCGATTCGAACCGTCGGGGCTTAGGACGGGTCAGGGCTGTCGCAGGGAGGTCATCGCCTCTGTGGCGTTGCTCCAGGACGACATCGTATAGATGGAGTTGTCCAGTGGTGGAGATCGGCCGGCGGGCGTTCCCAGGTGGTAGGGCGGCAGCGTGCGGCTGTTTTTGCTGGAATCCGTTTGTTCTTGACCGGGGATCGATGCCTACAGCGATGGGGAAAGCCTGGCCACAAGGATGGTCTGCCAGAAGTCCATCTGGGTGACGGCGTCCTCTTAGTTCAACTTTGTTCAGAAGTCTGCATTTCTTTTTCAGCAGTTTACCTCTTTCACACAACTACAGCATGATAGTAGCTTGTTGCAAAGAAGTTGTATTTTTATGCTAATGATCATCAGTAGCTTGTTGCACATTAGGGAATCAACATCAGTAGCACAATAAGTCTGCTTTCTTGCTGCTACTTTACAGTGTGCACTAATATCTTCCTACAAGACATCTTATCAGTAGCATGTTATCACTATGCCTTCACTCTGAATTTTTATTTTGTAGGACAATTTCAAAATGCGAGATGCTGATCAATGCCTTTGCCAGTTGCAGAACTTGAATAGCAGGAATGTGGGAGATTTAGAAGAAGAAAATTACAAGATTTTGATCAGAGGATCAATCTTTTGGAAGTGGAGATGAAGCAGCGGAAGGCCGGGAAGAAAAAGAATGCTAAAAGCACACAGGGAAAAGATAGGAAGGAGCTAGCTTTGTTCAATACTTAGGTTGAGGGAAGCGCGATGCCAGGTTTGGATTGCATGGTGCGTGCGGTCAGGGTCGAGTCAGTGCTGCTGGTGCAGGACGAGTTCAATACTTGCGCTGCATGTGTTTGATTCAGGCCGACCGCGACGGCAGGCCAGATTGAATGATTACCAGGCCGACCATGATTTGCGCTGGTGCAAGCACGAATGTTCTTGTGAATTTTTCTGAATTCCCAAGCACTTGCAACAGTCAGGGGTTACAATCAATAGTTCGTTGTGCTGTTTTTATCTCCATGTGCTCAATAATTAACGACCTGAATAGCCCTGTTTTGTTGAATCAGCTAGCAAGCAAGAGGCAATAGAGGGAGGGTTAATTGTATTGTTTTGGGTTTGTTGTGTGATGAATGAAGTTCGGCAGTAGGTTTTAATTTATTGTTGAATTTTCTTAACTTTATCTTTGCGGACTTGATGTTCATCACATCATATATAGGCTATAAAATTCGTGGTCTTTGTCATGCAGATTCAGTTGAGTATTCAGCATGTTTGTGATCATGATATGTTCTCCTCCTGTTACTTTTTTCTGGATCAGTTGTGACGAGTAAGCAATGCCGATGTACGAACCTTCGGACCATAGAGAAGGAACGTCAATCAAGAACTCCATGCCATCTGGAATCGATTGATCTACGGATCAAAACATACGAAAGATGCTAATTTAATTTAATGTGGCACCGTAGCAACGCACGGGCTTTGTGCTAGTAAAATAATAAAGCACGAAGTGTTTCTCCCGGTCCAACAATTTTTTGGACGATTTTGTCCTCTGAAGTTGTTAACAACTATCCACTATGCCACCCGTAAGTCAAAAAAGTTCTCAATCGGAAAAAAATTGCCCAACATTGCCACTGGTATAAAACGTTTCACGCTCGCGCAAAAGTTCCAGCGGCAACGACGGCGATGGCGTGTCAAACGAGCGGCTCTAGGAACTGCGACGACATGTAGACATCAACGACGTGGAAGGACCAGGAAGCCGGCGGGCGCGGCTCCAGGCTTGGCCGGCGATCTGGACGACGGTAGCGGTGTACAGGCGGCGGCCACGGGAGGTGGCGGACGGCTTCCCCGGCGAGAGCGTCTCGCCATGGCGTGCGACCCGGACCTCTCGATGGTTCGGTCTTGGCGGACGGGGGAGTTGGCCGGAGCGAAGCATAGGGCAGCGGCGGCGTGGAGGAGGGTGGCCTCTCTGGTGCAGACATGCAGGAACCGGCAGTCAGAGCGCCAAAGCAGAGGGCAACAGTAGACGTCGTGGAAGAGGTCTGGGACGGGGCCTTGCGAAACTGACGAGGCAGGGGCGTCGAGCTCGAGCCGGACTGGAAGCAGGGACAGCGGCACGCACGCTCTACTGGAGTCGGTCTTGGCGGCAAGAACGTCCGGGTCGTCGCGTCGATTGATATGTGCATATAGACGGAGTAGACGAGATGGGGAGCCGCCGACACCAGATCAAGGAGAAGCAGACAAGATGGCGAGGGAGAGATCTGGAGGCCCAACATCGGAAGGGAGAGTTGCTGGGATAGGCCTATTAATCTATCGCTCGGGAGAGGAATTTGTGGAGCGAAAGAAGCAGAGACATAGCAATGGGGATTTTTTTGTTCTACTAGATGTGGCGCGGTTGGAAAAGTAGTCAGCCAGCTAGCGTGGGCTCCGGGCGTTCGTGGGTTTTAACACACGCACGTGATGAGAATTTAGAACATTTGAGATAGATTATAAACCAACATAAATGCTAATGAGCTTACATACATTAATACAGATCGAGGCTTTTGGTTATCGAGGGCGAGCGGGCTTTTGGTTATCGAGGGCGAGCACACTTTGCATCAAAGTGCGCCAGTATTCTCACTCCGGTACCTCCACGAGTTTGGATAATTTGCATGAGTTAGAATCCCACTATGGTGTGTCCCAAATTAAACAAACTATTAGCTTTTATGCCTTACATAGTATAGCGGGTGCCCAATACATGAAAAGGCAGCCACCTCATCATCCGTGATCAAAAGAAAAATTCAGGCACCGCCCTCGGACTCCAATATGTAAAAAGTAGTGGGACCCATACAATAAATAAATACATGTTATTGTTGTGCATAGAAGAAAGAAAGATGGGCATTTATTGTTTGCGTCGATGGATAGTAGTACTTCGATTATTCTACTTGCTCTGATGCCTGGAGATTTTTGTTGGAACATCAGCAGGGACGGAGCCAGAAACAGAGCTTGAGGGGGGCAAGTTATGTCTGTAATCTCAATGAGGGGGCTAAGCTAGCTAAATTAGCTTTAAGAAGGAGCTGCCATGGCTAAATCTCTTGTAAAAATTATAAGTATAGGGGGGCGTAGCCCCTGCTCGTCCCACCTGTCTCCGTTCCTGGGCACCAGTCTCAGAGCATGTGGGCACCAGAGATCGAAGCCAGAAATCGATTGGACACAGGCAAAATACAACGTTGTAGAAGGCTATATACTGTTGCAACGCACGGACAATAGTGCTAGTATATATATAATACATAATAAAACACGAATTGTTTTTTATGGTCCAACACTTTTCTTTCAACTGTTTTACTCTCCACTAAAACATATAATAAATGCCACCGGCCAAATAAAAAAAGTTTCATTTTGTATGTTTCGTACGCCTTCGATGCATCCCGCGAAGCCTCTCTCCTGTAGATCTGGCGCGGCACCAATCGACTCCGATTTTCCATCGTGCAAGTGCGTCTCCGCCAACCGGCAGTCTTCGGCCTACAAAGTGGTCATTCCCGCCGGCTGCGATCGATCCCGGCAGCCGTGTTGCGTCGCCCGCCTCCCGATAGCCGAAATCGACCGGGACGCGACCAGACGCTGTCCGCGAGCTCCGCCGTATTGGTGGTGTTCAGGCCCAGCACGCACCACCGTTGCGGCAGCTACTACACGCCCCTTCGACTTTTGACAGCTACGTCTTCAATATAGCTACCAGGCATTTTTCAACGAGCTAATACTAAGAAAGGTATACACTCCAATCCATCATTTGTTTTCTTTCTAGATAATCAGTTAAGGTGAACTAGCATTGTTTCTTGAAGTATGCATGCAACCACGTTGGAAGATAGGAGAACGTACATGATCAACCGGTCAACTGAGGAGAGCTCTGCAGTGTTGGTGGTGCTCGGGCCCAGCACGCACCACCGTTGCGACAGCTACAACACGCCTCTAGCTAAGGCCGGCATGGCTGGCCACCCGTCGCCGCCCATATCTAGCGGGAACTTGGTCCTCCGTTGAACCTGAAGATGTCCTAGCGCTGCTCGAAGTTGTCCGGCACCACACTCTTGCCTCTCGGAGTCCTGCTGTACTGACGTTGCTCCTGCTTTCCTTATTCTATGTTTTGTTTACGTGTGGCCAACAGTAAATAAATTATGGATGCTAATTATCAAACACAATCTATGCAAAATACTTTGAATAAATGGTTTAATCTATAATGTAACATTAGCACACCGATTATCCCACCTCACGTGTCGGTTCGCGATTAAAAAACATCCCGGCTCCACCTCCTGCTGCACCACGATTTGAGTTCGCAGGGTTCTCGTAGAAGCCGAATAGTATGAGGCTAGGTAGGTACAAGCCGGAAAGCTATCCAAGGCCCCCATCAACTGTACACATCCTGATTGCTTCAACCGTGTAATTAAGACCACTTGGGCATTTAATCCCACCTTGCTCATTTAGTCGTAGAAGCCGGCAATCTTGCTCATTTAGTCCAACTGTACACATCGCAGGATTCTCGTAGAAGCCGACTCACATTTAATCCCACATTGCTCATTTAGTCCAATCTCCACCGGTTTATATACTTTGGCAAGCTGACTAAAGTATCGGCAAGCCAACTTGGAAAACAACAAGTTGTTGTACCCTAAATAAAAAGAGGGATTAAACGAAGGGATTTCACCAGGCCGGGGGTCTCGAACTGAGAGAGAGGAGACACTTCGGAAGGAGGAGAGAGGACCAGCGAATCATGGCGAGAAGGAGGACCAGATGGAAGGGAAGAAGAGCCAGCAGCCTCATCCAGCACAGGGACATGGATCAACTCACTCTGCTTCTGAGCTCGGGCCACTTGCGAGTCTGCGACGTACTGGTGCCACTACCGAGGCTGCCTCCAAAGTCTGCCACAACTGCTGCCTCACTACGGCTATCCGCTAGCGATTCTGCGACGAATCGGTGCAATGCGACGAAACCCCGCAACATGCTGATGCGACTGAATTCACTAAGCGTGCGTTTGGTTGCTGATCCATTAGGGATGGGATGGACCATCCCGATTTTTGTGGACTGGATGATTCCATTGTTATTGATCCCATCTTTTGTTTGGGTTGAGGGATAGAGGTTGCTGGGATGAGGGATGACACGTACAAATGAGTTCTGGTAACCTTCTCGTCTGTTTGGTGAGATTACCACCATTTTTTGCAACATGTCAGGTATAACCATTTCTTGGAGTAGAGAAAAAACAGAAAAAATCACAAGGACATTATCTACAATAAGAGCAAGCAACACATAAATATTGACCATCCATAATTGCTAGAAATATATGGCAGTCTTGATATTTTCTTCACATATAAGTGCTAGAAAGAAATAATGTCATAAGTCTGCATAGTAATGCCATAGTCTTGAACCATACTTAACGCATACAAGTTCATTGGCTGGGCTAGAAGCAATAGGATCCCATCCCATTGACAGTAGGCCACAATTATCTACTTTGTGGCTTGCAAAAGATGACATACCATCACCACAACTCTTCAACCAAGAAGGTTGTTGCTAACATACCTAGCAACCCAAATCAACTTGTTGTCAGTGGAAAGCTCGTGCAATGCGAACATTCTCAACTAAGTGTGCATAATAGTGAGAAAGAGACGCCTGGTCGAAACCAGGAATGTCTTTCATGCCATTCCAAAGACCTTCAGGCAACTCATCGTTGGTCTTACCGGCCTTCACTATAGCATCAGCAAGTTCTTTACCAACAGCCGTGAATGTTGCAATCATCCTATCTTCACTTTCTTGTGCACTTGTTTTGGCTCTCTTTGCTTTTGGGGCTGAGGGCCCATTTGGCGAGGGAGTAGCAGCAGTCGTTGGCGAGGGAGTAGTAGCAGGTTGCTCAGTTTCCTCCACATCATCTTCAATTTCTGTCACATCTTCACCAAGAGCTTCATTTGATCCCTTGGCATACTGTCCTGTAGCCAAGCTATTACCAAAGATTGCAGCCATCTCACTATAGTGTAGTATAGGTTGGTTCAAGTACTGAGCATCTCCTTGGTGTGTCTATGCAATCAATAGAGAACATGTTAAAAGACCAATTATACGTTAATGTAACAAGAATATAAAACAATATGCAACAATAATACCTTAATATACTCAGCATAGTGCTCGTGATCAAGACCAATAATGCAGCTTTCTTCATCCCAAAGTGCACCGCTGATTCCATTCTTAAGCTTGCTTATCTTTTGCCACTTTCTCTTCCAATAACGAAGATGGTTACGAATCTGATCTCCAGTCAAAGAAAGTTTGAAATGATCATTTAGAGCCTTAGCACAAGCATTGAGGTGCACTTTCTTAAAGCCGGTCGATGTTTTAGTTCCACTAGCCACGACATCAGTCAAGTGGACAAGCATACATGCAGACATTGACGCAGTCCAATGAACAATACTTCCTTCAGCTTGGTTGTCCATCTCCTAGAAAGTATAATGCATAGAGAAATAAATTCCAACAAGTATAAATGCATAGAGAAATAGATTCCAGCAAGTATAATGCATAGAGATAGATTCCAGGAAGTATAAACACATAGAGAGATACATTCCAGCAAGTATAAACGCATAGAGAGATAAATTCCAGCAAGTATAATGCATAGAGATAAATTCCAGGAAGTATAAACGCATAAAGAGATAAATTCCAGCAAGTATAATGCATAGAGATACATTTCAGCAAGTATAAACGCATAAGAGATAAATTTCAGCAAGTAGTATGGCAATACAACTGCCCAGAAATAAGTGCAACAAGTTTGGTAGTTCACAAAATATGTCATGATCAATTACAAAAAGTTTGATAGTTCACAAGAGGTTCAAGGTTCATAAAGAACCATTCAAATAAATATTACATATTGGTGTCATAGTACTGCTGCCGATCAGCCCACATATCATTGGCCATTTGCTGCCTAAAATTAACCATGTATGCATGATCAGCAGCTTGGCCAGTGGATGTTGTAGAGGGAATTGGATTAGCTGCCCATTCAGTCTCCGATATGATTAGTTCGTCAATCCCATCTTCTATAACCCAGTTGTGAATAATACAACATGCCACAACAATATCTACTTGAGTTGCAAAGGGGAAGAATGGAGTGGCATCATCAAGAGCTTTGAACCTCCTCTTGAGTGACCCAATTGTGCGCTCTACACCCACACGAAGAGAGGAGTGCCTAAGATTGAACAATTCCTTTTCATTTTGCACGGGATTGTTGCCCCACTCATTCAAGTGATACCTCACACCACGAAAAGGAGGCAAAAACCCTTTTTTGGCTCCATATCCACCATCAACTAGGTAGTATTTTCCTATCATAGGAGGCACAAGTGGGTGACATTGACAATAAGAATATATGGAATTGATGACTAGTGCGGCCATGAATATTACCTTGTGGGACACGCAAACCATTTGGTCGTTCTAACGCATCTCTCAAGACGAGTGCATCATGTGTTGTTCCCTCCCAACCAGCCAAAACATATGTGAACCGAAGATCAAAATCTACGGCTACAAGCACATTTTGAGAAGCGTAGGACTTTCTACCACGAAAAGCTGCTTCCATATCCTTAGTAACGGACGCTCGCACATGTGTACCATCAATAGCTCCAACACAATCCTAATTTGTCAAAAGATTAGGAATTATAGAAATTTCAAGCTAGAAACCAGAAAAAATATGGGTCACGCTTATACCTTGAGATATGGATCCTATCGTGGGTTTCCTTCTATTTTTGATGGGGTCGCCAATGAAGGTCGCCTAATATAGTCATCCCGTAGCTCACCAATGGCGTGAAGAACAATATGAAAGTATCGACTAACGGTTTCATCGGACCTATCATAATTGGTACCAACTAACCTATTTCTAAGGTTATGTCCAACGGTGTTCAAGAACATTGCTACTTGCTGCTCCACACACATATGTATAGTGTCAACAAGCAAGCCACGAGTCCTTAAGAGGTTACAAAATCTGAAGAAAGGTGCCCTCCTAAGCCTCAGCATGTTGACACAATTTGTATCATTCTTCCAAATTTTGTTGTTAAGATACTCAATTCTCATCCTATCCCTCTCCTCTATTGGCCCATATGTTATGCTAAGACGTTCTTTCCTTTTCCTTTTTCTAGAATTAACAATAAAGAGCATCATTGATATTGCCATATATGCCGCTGCCGCGGAAACTAAAATCTTTTGCTGCTTGTTCATCTACAATGCAACAGAAAAATAAGAGTTTCAACTTCATAGTGCCATTCCAAAATTAGACATGTGAGTATCAGCATGTGAACATCAACACTACTAGGTAAACTTCACAAATATATGAACATGATTTATGCTTCAGCCAAGTGATGAATTTTCACATAATCAATCAAGGTAAGAAACATATCTAGTGGGATTTTCACCTTGGGATTGGATATAGCAGAGAGGAGAAATTGATGAAGTGGTGATGCTTGCTGTCGCCGGCCCTTCTTCAACCTCCTCTCCCCCCTGTCTTCCCGTCTTGCTCCAATCTCTCCTTCACCCCATGTCTACTGGATCCGCGTGCGACCAGCAGGAGGGAGGCGAGGAGACGTGCTAGAAGAGGAGGACGCGAGCCACACCGCCGCCGATCTTCTTCTCCGACCAAGTCCTGTCGCCGCTGCCTACAGGTGAGAGGAGAGGTGAGGGTTTCTGGAGGGAGAGAGAGATGGGTTCGGTGGGGTGAGGAGCGATGGAGAAGAGAAAAGGAGGTGAGGATAGAGGCGTTGCGTACACGTGCGGTAGCAGCAAAGAAGTGGGACGGACGGTCCGGCCAATTTCCTCGAGCGAGTCCATCCCGAATCTTTGGCGAATATTCCTTAGCTGAGGATGGTTCCGTCCCTGGCTGTTACAACCAAACGACTACGATTCAGGGATGATCCCATCCCATCCACGTTTTGGCTCGCAACCAAACGCACGCTAAGTACTCCCAAACTTCACACATAAGGATTCTGTTGGCATGTGCGACGGCCACGTCTGTGCAACCTATCTCAGAGAGCATGAATTCAGTTTACCATCTAGCTTTCATTTCAATCATACATTGTATGATCTCAATTGAGGATTTTGCTTTGTGTAGTAACACTGAAGGTGTATGAATGTTAAATATGATGAATACCTTTAAAAGATGTTTTTGCATAGGCATACAAACTTCCAGTTTGTTGTACTCCTATTGTTTTTCTGTCAACACATGTGCAGTTAGCTATACAAACATCTGTCCTATATTATAGACATGAATTTTCACATTAATCATATTTAAACATAAGGCTAAAAATATTAAATAAAATTAACCCATAGCAGCAACCATACCCGACATAGGGGAACAAATTGGAAAGGCACCTTTTTTCATTGGGATGATCGAACAGGTGCTGTGCATACGCATATAGAATTCCGGATTCCTGCCCAGTAATTTATCTAACGTCTTCATCTTCCTCTACTCCCTAGCTTTGAGGGAGGTTTAGACGTTTTCCACACATATATGAATGGCCTCCGAAGCAGCGGGCAGGGGAGGTAGTGAGCGGCACGCCTGACCATGGAGCAGTGGACTTGATCAAGTTGGTTGTTTTCGCGACACGCCCTGGTTTTAGCTACGACAATTTTCTTTGTGCGTTTTTGTAACGCTCTCTCTTTCATTGCAACGCATGGGTATGTTATTTTTTCATATAATTTTTTCGTTTTTCGTAGCAACGTACGGACATTCAGCTAGTCCAAATTTAAAACTAATTTCATATTTTGTTTAAACTAAAATAAATTCATAAATTTTGAATAATTTCAAATTTGACTAAAAGTTTAATATGAAACTTGATTTATTTCTATATATGAATTCAACTAAAAATTTAAATCTTTTCAACACTAATTCAAACTAGTCAAACTATTAACATTTGACCACACTTAGTATATTTTGATTTAAATATTGTTTTAAATTTATAATTCCAAATAACATGTATAATATATGTTTTTCAATCAAAAAATTAGAAATATGTTTATGCTATTTACAATATCATTTGAGAAATTTAAAATTTTCGAATTAATAAATACCCATTTCTTAAATATTGCATAACTTTAAATCTGTAACCCCAAATTCGACAAATGATATGTCTAAATCGATTAGCTCGACAAGCCTGTTCTAACTATGCATGCCATGATATGAATTGAAGCATGCATCATATAAATATTAAGTATGCAGTAATGTTTATGGGAGCAAAACATGACTAAAAAATTAATAACACGCTTGATTCTTGTACCCCACACCTCACCCATGCCATGATATGTATGCCATGTAAATTGTGCATCATTCCATCATGAAATACTTGTTTTCTTATTGCATATGGTTTATATGTTTGTGCAATGTATTTATTCTCGGCCCCTTGTGTGTTTGGTTTTTATTCGGATAGACGTTGAGCAAGGAGAATATCAGGAGCCTCAGGAATATTATCTGGATCCATCTTACTCTGCAACTGAACTTCCAGGCAAGTATTTTCTCATGCTTGCACTACATATAGCACCTATTTTATCTATCTTATTCTTGCATCATATGTCGCGATCCGAATTAAATTGAATCTCAAGTATTGCATAGCCTTTACTTTTAAACCCCACTGAAGCTTGTTCCCTCAATCCTATGAGCCATTACTACAGGAGTTGTTTGAGCCATGCGAGTCGTAGAACTACATGTGTAGGGTTTATGCGAGTCTTTGACAATAAGGTACTTAAACAACAAAACTGAGTAGTAATGGGATAACTAAAGAAAGAGACACTGGGTGCAATAGTTGAGATCTAGTTTTTATCTGTCCACTTGTGTCTACCTAGGACCCGAGTACTTAATACCTGTTCCTTGACTATCGCACTATCCATATGTGGGCGCCTTTCTGGGTTCCCTTGGACTTGAACTTGACTCTGACGAATGTTTTGGGCCGCAATTAGTTCGGGTTTTATACGTTACCTACTATACATATGCCATGTTTATTACATGTTGCTCGATAAGCGTTTATTACTGTTGCGTTGGCGTGGCACTCTGCCACGGGAATATATTGTCTATGACTCTGCTCGTGTGGCAAGTGCATGTAACCTTTCAGTCTGTACGAGACTTAGCTATACCTCATACGGGTAGCTCTTTTGGGTGGCCTCTAAAACATTTTCTGGTTTCTTCGAATGGTTCTGTCGTGAGGCCTCGTTGTTTTTATCCGTTTGCTTCTTCCGAGATTGAGTGTGCACGTGTTGCTATTTGTGCACCCTGCAAGGTAAATCTTTTCGAAAATCCGTGTCCGCGGTTATGGACGACTTGGAGCACAATTTCTCGATCATAGACAACTATAACTAAAGTACCTCTTTTGACTTGACTTAACATTCCTAGTAAATAGTGCAAGATTTATGTAATGATTCATCAAATTGCCAATGGATGGGATGTTCTTCCGCCTTCTCGTTTGGAAACGGGGAGGGGGAGAGCGAGGTTTATTCATGTTGATATATCTGTTAGGTAATTCACTATTAATTATTTAACGAACGTTCGTCTATCTCCGGTTAGGCGGATGTTTTAGTGTATCTTTATAGAACTGCTAGGCTTTATTTTTGCTACAATTGCGTCACCCTCAGGTTGTTCTCTTTAGATGCATAAAGACTTGTTGAGTTCCTTAGGGTCTCACATGATTAAAAAAATTGGTTCAGATGGACAAATATACTCTAAGGAAGGTTACTGGTTCGAAGAGGTCTATGATGGTGGCAATGACCGTCTGGTGTAGAGATTCCGGGGTTGGAGATCCGTGAGATCCGTAGGCGGAATGTGCTTATTTTCAGGGCATCTTATGCCAATTTTCTTCTTATCCATACTCGAATCTTGTCTTCCGCTTCTGCTTGATACTCTGATGTGTGATGTATGACAATGCATCCTAAACTATTAGAACTATCTAGGATATTTGGATCTTGCCATATGGTGTTGAATATTTCTATTTCCTTTAGATGGTTTGGCTCTGATATACTTTTGTATGTCGTTGGCATACATACTCGTTTGTGTATGCTTGACTCGCAGTCCAGTCGACTATGTCTCTCGCACTTGAAGATATAACCACGAGAAGTGGGTAGGGTGGTTGGCCGGTATCATTCGCTGCTTCGCTTAGACGGGTCTGGACATGGGTGGCCTTTGGGCCTCCATGGTGCACTTTTGGGTTATACCGGCTTGTGATTTAGAGCGTAAGGTCTAGGAAATTACACGCATCTGGGAAAATGTGGGTGGCGCTGCCATCAGGGACGAGCTCGATCCCCGCGATTTTTGGGGGCGTCAAGGCCAAGCTAGATCCCCGCGAGGGAGTCACATCAGGGACGAGTTCGATCCCCGTGAGGGAGTCACATCAGGGACGAGCTCGATCCCCTCGATTTTTGGCGGCGTCCATGGAGCAGGGCGATCCTCACGGGAGCGCTCCGTCAGCGGGCTGAGTCATATAGGGCGATCCCAGATGGAGCCCTCCGTCGGCGAGCTGAGTTAGGTCGGGCGGCCCCCATGAGAGCCCTCCGACGGCAAGAGGAGTGGCGGCGGAGCGGTGGCGGACTGCAGGGGACGACGAAGACGAGAACAAGATCCCTGCTAGATTTTTAGTTTTGAAGGCCAGATTAGAAACAATTTCTATATAGTAGGGGCTATTTTGCAAAACGAAAATTGAACTAGGCCTCCGACATCCTTTGTTGGACGGAGGGAATACATACAAGTACTTCTGAAAGTAGAGACGCGAAGCTTAGGGCATGGAACTACAGAGCAAACCAAAGAAGAGAAACAAGCACTTGCCGAAAAAAATACCGATAGAAAACCACATGCCTATCTAGCAAAACAAACACATTTCGAACAAACAGAACTATACAGTTTGCGGGCTGTTCAAACATGGGAGAACACAGAGAACAAAGGCCCATCAGTGCATCACCTCTACAGCTCTTCCACACCAAATGCAGCTCTATTAACTCGATTACCAGTATGCATGGTTCTAAAGTAAAATACCACAGTTACCACTGTCCTAAATTTAGGTCAGACTTGACAAAGTGCTAGACTGCTAGTCACTCGAACTGCAGAAAGGGACGGAGCAAATCTGACGGCAGGGTCGGTCAGTGGCAGTGGCCAAAGCAGAACTGCTTCCGGACACCACAGGTGCAGGTCACTCGCACCACCACCTGGGCACCTGTGCAGGCTGCTGGCTGGGCGTGCGTGGAACCCTCTCTGGCTACGCTGGACACTTCCATCTCTCGATCCTGCGCAGGTAAAGATTTCACGTCAAGGAATAGATTAGCAACATGAAACCAAAGAGGCTAGAAAAGCAACAGGAATATCAGGTAGCTGCAACTGTTCAAGACATGACCATTGACTACAGGAAATACATGCAATATATTTTGCATATACTACCTCCCTACCATAATATAAGACGTTGTCTTGAACAGTTGGAGCTACCTGATAATGCTGTTGCATTCCTAGCCTCTTTGGTTTCATGTTGGTAATCTATCCAAAACGTCTTATATTATGGTACAGAGGTAGTACACTTGAACTGAACATGGAATTAAGAATCGTTAAGTTGGTATTGGATTTCATTTTAAGAAATCGGCATAGGATTAACACTTATTTCACAAGTTTAGTATCTGCTTGATCGATCAAGAAGCCAAGAAATGACCTGGTTCAATCATTTGAAGGATGTACAGTGTATTGATCAAGATGTTTAACTACACATAGCAGATCAAAAGCTTCAGATAACTGTATTCTGTCTCGGAAAGTATCTAGTCAATAATAAAGAAGCTACGAATGGTCAGGTTACACTGATAAAAATGTTCATGCCTGGAGGTATTGGAGAGTATTCTAATCAGAATGTTAATTACAGGGAGACGATAATAAGCTTCAGATAACAGTGTGTTTGGCTCTGTAAGTATCTGACGATCGATCAAGAAACTAAGAAATTATCAGGTTACACCGATCAAATGGTTCAAGCCTGCAGAATCGGAGAGTAATATAAATGTGAGCTACAGTTGTTTGGCTCTAAATGTACATACTTGGTCGATTAAGAATCCAATAAATGATCAGGTTCAAGTTCAATATACCAACCAAAATGTTCAAGCACTTATGGTGTACTCACAGTAATATATAATATATAATGACAAAAAGGTTCAGTCATAAGCTTCTGATCACAGCATCTTGAAGTGGTGCACGAACGCTGAGCAAAAACTGAAATGACAAATGAACAAGAGAAAGCGTAAGGCATGAATTACCTTCTTGTCCGCCTTCTCAGCTGATGGATGCTTTGCCGGCGATGGGACGAACGTGCAGCGTGACCCGGCCGGCGACCCGCAGGGCGAAGTCGACCCTGATGCCTCACTGGAGGCCTTCCTGACTTCCTGCGACGATCAATTTGGCACATCAGAGGCAACGAATCAAGATTTGCAACATACAGAAAAGTAGGACGAGGGGTGAGTCATCGTACCTGCTTGCTCGCCTTCGTCGGAGAGGTGAAGAACGTGCAGCACGGCCTGGCCGACGACCCGGAAAAGATGGAGGAGCCGGAGGCCTCGGCGGTGACCAAGGCGTACGCCTTGACAGCCTTCTGCGTCGGCTGAATGGCCTGCTGCCGCACCGGCACGTCCCGGCTGTTGCGGGGCGCGCTCACGATGACGTACTGTCGCCGTGGTCTTCTCTTGCTGCCGCCGCCGGACTTGCGCACTGCCGGCGCCGAAGTCCGCGAGGCCGAGAAGACGAACGCCGCAGACGTCGGAGAACTTGGGTGGAACGCCAAGCCGCCGCTGTTGGTGGATCCCGTACGCGCGTGTTTCGGGGAAAGCAAGGACTCCACGGCGCGGCCGCCGTGGTGTTCCCTGGGTGACAAGGACGGCTCAGAAGACAAGGACGCGAAGCCGCCGACGTCAGTAGAGCTCGCCGGCGTGAGCGGCTGCTCCGGTGAAGAGGTGAACATGAAACCACCGTTGGCAGTGGGCCTTGCCGTGGGCTTCTTCGGCGATGTCACGAGCGTGACCCCGCCGCTTGCAGTGACGCCCGCTCGCGTCGTCGACTGCCCCGGCGAAGCCATGAACGACAGGTTGCTGACATCAGGGCCGGCAGGAGAAGGCGTCGTGGGCGTGTTCTCGAAGAACGCGAAGATGTTGCCTCCAGCGCCGCCGCCGATCCACGGACGCGCTGACGGGAATGAGAAGTCGCTCGTGGGGGACCCCCTGCGCGACAGCAAAGGAGGCACGGTGTTCGGGGACGCCGGCGGCGAGGGGCTGGGCGAGGAGTAGAAGGGGTGGAGCTCAAGCAGCATCTTCTTGCGCGGCGAAACGGGGGGGAGAAGGCAGCGGCGCTTGCGCCCCCCCGTGACGGCGCCGGGCGCGGAGAAGGCGACCGCCGAGTGCGGTGGATCGATGCGGAGCTCAGCGAGGTGGTGCGGCGACGGCGAGAGGAAGAAGTCTTGGTGGAGGCGGGCCGCCTCCATCTCCATTGTCAGCGCTCAGGTTCTTGGGTTCTTGGAATTGGGGTGGCGGTGGTTGTTTGTCTCGGACGGGAGCGGTTGGTTGGTTGGTTGGTTGGTTGGTCGTGTCCCTTGACTCCTTGGGGTTCAGCGCTCTCAGGTTCTTGGATTCATGGTGTTAGGAAATTGGCCCGGTAGGGGTCCAATCGGCGAGGGTAAGTTAGGCTTAGCTTATGTGGTATCATATTCCTTTTAGTTTATGGTCGAGGCTAGCGAGTCTTCGGAGGTTTGTTAGTCTGAGTCAGCCCTTATTCCATAAAATCCAAGCTATAGCTCGTGTGATTCAAAATTGAAAAGAAGCAATGACAGCCTAGCATAACGGGGATTTAATTTCATACTATATAAAATAGAAAAGCCATAACTTTAAAACCGTGCGTCGGAATTGCAATCAGTTTTCACCGTTAGTCCTCTCGTGTCGAGATATTCAAAACTAGATGCCATTTATATATATTTCGACAAACTGTTTTTAAAAAACAACTTAGTGTTATTCGAAAACAACTTCATACAAATAGTTGCTTCCACTATTTACTTTTGTTACATTTTGTAGCAAACTTCGTTTTCGAGATACCCACTTAGCATCAACAACTAGAAACTTTATAGTACTGAGACCCGCTACTTTGCACTACTAGTTGTCTACCGTATTTTCTAGTACCGCTGGTAACTTGCTTTCTGAGGTAGACAACTTAGTTGAAAAAACAACTTTATAACATAACCTAGGTGCAAAAATATGCAACTTAATGAGCATATAAAAGGCAACTAAGATGAATAGATATACAACTTAATAAGCATACAAGAAGGAACTAAGATATTAGATATAATTATATTGGAAAATGGGTGCAACTTATAACCGTAGTCAGGGTCGGTCCTGAGATTTCAGCGGCCCGGGACGGAACTAAAATTTTGGGCCCCTTTCCAAAAAAAATTATATACAAGAATGAAATGATGAAGAATAAATACTTCAAGTATACCCATTTGCAATATTCATATAAAAATGACAATGTTTATATATTACCTTCAAATTTTCTCTGTGTATTCCTAGAAGCGAAGTCAGTAATAATGAAATCAATATTAATCTCGTTCAATAACTTCTTCTCGATACCGGATCATAAATAACCACACTAACTGGTTCCTCATCAACACTAGTAGATTTTGTAGGAGATAAATCAAATACGATATCATGATTACTTACATTGTTATTACCCGTGTTGATGTCATTGTTCTCCTCTATACCGATATCATCCTCTAGATCAATATTACTATGTTCCTTAACAAGAACTACTACCTCCGTTTCGTTTTACAAGTCTTGCGCGTACTTCTATGTCGCTATAACCAATTAACCACACAAAAATATAAAAATGAACTACTAATTAGAACAAAAATTAGGGGCAACGTTAGACTGCAGAAGACTGAGATCAGAAATTCAGAATTCGAACCCGTAGACGCTAAACGGTCAAAGCGAGACCAGAGACAGGCCACGGGCAGAGACATAGGGCGAGGGGGTGAGGCGATAGGCGACGATCGACCAACAGACGGCGGCTTGCTGCTTGCCGCGTGTGGGCCTTCCTACGATCGACAGCGCAACGTTGAGTCGAGGTCGAGGCAGGAACCGGCGTGCCTTCATACGATACGATCAAAGAGGATAGCTGATCTAATCGCAGGTTAGGTACGTGCTACCGTGATGGATTTCAAATCTGAAACGTATGTTTATGTCTAGCAAAGTAGAGAGCCCAATCTAGCCTAATAGAAACTCAAAAATGCTATTCCCTCTAACCCATATTAGTTGACTTGGATTTATCAAAATTTGGATGAACATATATACTAAATAGTGTCTAGATTCATCCTAATCTAGACAAATTTGAGTCAACTAATATAGATCGAAGAGAGTATAGTTTTTTTATTTTCTAAGATATATAGCATATATATGCCCCACATGTCTTGGAAGGGCCCCAAAAATTTTGGGCCCGGGGCGGCTGCCCCTTGGGTCCCCCCCAAGGGCCGGCCCTGACCGTAGTCTGTATATAACTTAGCAAAAAATGGGTAACTTAGCACAAGTCAAAAGTACAACTTACCACTAGTGGGTATGCAACTTAGCATAAGTTGAAAATACAAGTTAGCACATGTGTGAAGAAACAACTTGTTGTCTTTTTGGTAGTCGCCATCACAAGGTAGAACTCCATCGCAATCAACATGGATGTGGTCGGTACTACAAGCACAACACAATACGCAACATGAGATGCAAGAAGACAAAGAGGAGGTTGCTTTCATACAAGCGATGCCTAGACGAAGGGGAAGCCGAAGCAACAATTTACTAAGTGGGTATATTGGACAATGGGTGCAACTTAACACTAGTTGGGTATACAACTTTGCAAATATTGGGTATGCAACTTAGCACTAGTCAAAAATATAAATTACCACTACGTATACAACAAACAATAGTATGCGTGCAACTTAGCATTTGTAGATATACAACTTAGAACCGGTAGATATACAACTTAGCTTATCGCCAATGGATACACAGCTTAGCATCAATGGATATGCAATTAGCACTAAAAGTAACAAAATCCGCCTCTAGAATCCAAGGCACTCTAGAAGAAGCCGAAGGGGATTTACTTTTAAGACCGTAGTTTGTATGCAACTTAGCAATAGTGGGTATATATATTAACAATAGTATGTGTGCGTCAGTATGTATACAACTCAGCATCGGTGTGGCTATACAACTTAGTATCAGTAAATATACAACTTAGCACTGGTGCATATACAACTTAGCACTAATGCATATACAACTTAGCACTGGTGTGTATACAACTTAGTACTAAAAATGACAACTCCTAATTTGCTCTGGCTTGGTCGATCTATCCATCCATCCTTCCATGTGGTGGTACACGTCTGGTGGTAGCGAGCAAGAGAGTAAATCAAATTTAGGTGTGAGCGAGACCAAATCAAAATAAGAGTAAAAATGACGTCCATTGGAGAGTAGATCCCGGAGCATCGTTGTAGAACATAGGCCATGTGTCGCCGCCTTATCGAGGAGTAGCGCACATGACAGCGCTGACCTCCGGTCTCTGGCCCTCCGCCATGTGCCATCTGAAGGAGCAACGACGACGGCTTTCGCTTCGGTACCTCACTGTTGCCATGGGACGGGATGCCGAGGCAGCGCCGGTGAGCTGTGTGGTCCGACAGAATCACGAGATGAGATGAGTTATAAAACTTAACATTAGAGGTATACAACTTAGCACTAATAGGTATGCAATTTAGCACATGTATGAAACTATAATTTACTGTCTACAAACAAGACTTAGCAAATGTGTTTGAGAAAAAAATATTTAAAATACAACTTAGCTTATATGTGGAACCAATAATACCGCTGAAAAAAATACAACTTAGCATATATATGTTAAGAAACAACTTATTGTCTTCTTGGCAGCTGCCACAAGGAGGAACAACTCTACCACAATCAACGTGGATGTGGCCGGTGCCACAAGCACGACACGAGGCGCAACACAAGATGAAAGAAGCCGAAGAGGATGTCGCTTTGAGACCAGCGATGCCCAGACGGAGGGGAAGCCGAAGTAACAATTTACTTAACTCTAGTGCGTATGCAACTCTATATATTTCATATACAACTATGTTGCATAATGGGTGCAACTTAACCGTAGTTGATATACAACCTAGCAAACTAGTGTAGTATTCAACTTAGCAGTAGTAGGTATACACCTTAACAATATTGTTCGTGTCCAGCTTAGCGTCAGTACATACACAACATAGCACTAGTGGATATACAATTGATCACAGTATGTATATAATTTAGTACCGGTGGATATACAACTTAGCACTAAAATACGACGACTATCTCAATTAACTTAGATGTGACCGCCACAACACTAGGCATAACAGTACCTGAAAGAAGCCGAATGGGTTGTCGCTTTGAAATCGGTGTAGTCGGACGGGGAACAGTACGGGAACACGACTCTCTCCAAATTCACCACAAATTAATCGCAGGATATTCACCACGAATAAATGGGTTCCATAAGCCATGAATTGGTATCGCTAATTTGTGTACAAAAATTCACGACCATGAGGTTGATTGCCTATTGGATTCATACGTTTATTGGCTAATTTGGGTAGAGAATTGAAGATGCTTACCTCACGGTACTCGGTGTAGGAACCTCTGTGAATCTTCGTTTCCAACCAACCTCCGCCTTGCAGATTCTTCATCTCCAACCACCACCCACCCGCCTCTCGCTGCACTTCCCCGCGCAGCAGCTCGCAAATCCTGCTGCTCCTAATGCGTGACTTGCACGACCATGCAGATCTCGCCACAGTTCCACGCGGCTCCGCCTTCCGCCAACAAGCTCGTCGACATCTTGTCTTCTGTCGCGCGTCCCTACACTCCCGCTGGCGAGTTGTGCCTGCTCACATGCACGGTAGTACAACACCGACAAGGAAGCCTCTGCCCTGACCCCTATCAACAGGATTGAAACCTACTCAGGTGAAATGGGGAACAAGTTTGTGAGGAGAGAGACTATGATTCAGACCCAGGTGGGGACACGTCGGGCAAGCTGCGGTTTGGTCGAAAAAGCCTTCACAGTGTGGGCGCGCGATCTAGCCAGCCATCGCGGGATGGACAGCCCAGAAACAGAGGCTCAGATTGACCAACGAGAATCCAAGCACTTTTTAGCATTTGGGTTAGTTTATAAATAGATGAGTAATCATTGTACGTGAATTTACCAGAGATATCAATAAAGCTTCTCTTTATTTCTTGTATCAAATTCTTGTGTAATTCTTGTATGCTTTGACTCTATTCTTCTTCCTCGATTATGGAGCAACCTCGGGACCGGCCAGTCGACAGGGGTTGCGAAACAAGTTATCAGCACATGTCTCTTCGTCGAGCCACTGTCGAGCCTGCATCACGCAGGTTTTTGTTGAAGATAATCCAAAATTAACCACAAAAATGGATTCGTTGTTCGATTTTTTTTCAATTTTTGCGTTCAGCAAGTTTTTTAGATCTCCTATGGTGTGAATTTTTCTCCCGAGAGTAGAGCTCACCTGCTGTCACCGACCAATATCGATTTAGTCACTCTCGGATCAGAATTTTGTTGGCCGTACTGTAGATACCGATGCGTGCACCTGCTGTGTCGATGTGGACGTTTTTCTTTTTTTGGTAAATCCGATGCAACTACATTTTTCTTTTGCATTCCTTTGTACTGTTGAACACGATGTATGTGCCCGCGCCACGGCCTCCACAAGTCGTCGCCACGGCCCGGCCCCGCAGGACGCGCCCACTGCCGCTAGGGCCCGCTGGCCAAAGTGCTCCTCCGTGCCGCCCGGCTGAGGCCCCGCTGGCGGACGTGCTCCTCTGCGCCACCGCCCATGGCCCTGTTGGCCACGCTCGTGCATGAAGGCCGCGACCAGACCATCGTGCACACGCCGTACGTCTGCTGGCCGCCGTGCCGCATGTCTGTGTACGTCGTCGCGAGCCGCCAGCTGCGCCGCTGGTCCTGCTGACCGCCGCGCATGGCTGCACGCACGTGTCTAGCGTTGCCGACGTCGAGATGGTGTATAGCGCTCGTCTGCGCGCACACCACAGCTCTGCCGTGCGCAACGCGTCGCCCTGCTGGCCGTACTGCCACCATGTGCGTCCGTCTCGCGTACAGCCCGCGCACTTTTGCTGGCTTTGCATGCGCTGCGTGTGCTGTTGTACTGCTGCTGGCCTTGCATGTGCTGTGAACACTGCCATCCTAGTGTTGGCCCCTTGCACGCGCATGCAAGGAACATTTTTTACGTTTAGAAAGTTTTCATTATCATTTTTTTACAAGCTTTTGTACTATGTTTTATTACACTAATTAAATAGTTTTATGCCTTTAATTCTTTATATTACATAGTTAGCATGTACCATTTTCAATTTAAATTTTGGAACGCCGTCTGACGAGAGTTCGACTCGTCAATGCCATGGTTATGGACTTAGTGTTTGGAGAAGATGGATATGCTTGAAGTCGCGAGACGGTTAACATGCAAGCAACACGGAGACATGAGGTTTACCCAGGTTTAGGACCCCGGAGGAAAAACCCTACTCCTGCTTGTCTGTTCTTGATTATGGCGGAACAGAAGATTGCAGGGGGTGCGCATATGCAATCTGGCGTGAGGTGTGTGTATGAGTTGGATGATCCTCCTTGCCGTGCCCTCCTGGCCCTTATATAGATATGCCAGGTCCCGGGGTAGGTCGAGTCGATTACAGATTAGGATTGAACCCTTTGAAATTATATCTACAACAAGTCATGTCCTTCAAGGAGTCGAACTTGTAATGGGCTTGGGCCACCCGAAATATTCTTGGACAGCAAGTCTTCATGTGGGCCTTCCCTGGGCTGGACCGGGTATACTAATGTGAGGCAACCGTAGGGTATATCCATGTCAGTAGCCCCCGAGAATCGTAGATTAAACAGGAGACTCTATAATCTTTCGGGTGCTTCTCATTCGAACTTGTCTTTAGAAATAAGCATGTTAGTTCATAGGGATTGTTGATACGTGTGCCTAACTCACCCGGCGGATCAGGGTCAGTTAACTGTCATTGGACAAAAGAACAAGATCTTCTTCAGATTCGAGTCCCCGGACTCGAACTCGAAACAATGCCGGCGTAATTCGACTCAGGCCGTTCGGGTCTTACAGGAGTCGAATTCCAGTGATTTTTAATTGATGTACCCAACGCGTCCGTCGAGATTTTCATCGTGCATGTTGACACGGTATGCTACTGGCAGAGCGCAGTTAGGTGCGATACCAGGCCATCAGATTATATCTGAAGGGCTTATCTTTGCATCGTAGACTATTTCAGAGGTGTTTCGGGTGACCAGGGAGACTGTTTCTCACTTAGCGTTAATTCTGGCAAAGTTGCCTAAAAGATTTTTATCACACTTGATCCGAAGGATCTCACTCGAATAGTTCATAGGGTGCGCGACCAGCGCTCCCTATGGGAGTAGCCACCGAGTGTTCGTTCGAGTCGTAGACTTGAGCGGAGACTTTAGTTCATTCATTTGCGTTTGCTTCAATTATCTTTCCAAAGGACGCATTTTTTCGAATGCGCGACCGGCGCTCCCTATGGGAGTAGACCTAGAGTCCGTAGTGGAGTCGCAGACTCGACGTAGGACTCGAAGATCTTTTCGAGGTGATGTTACCATTGTAATTTCTCAGGTGCGCGGCCAGCGCTCCTGATAGGAGTAGCCCCTGAGTAGTTGGTTGAGTCGTAGACTCGAGTAAGTACTTTCTGTTCAGTCGAAATCTTCGAGCCCTTGTTGGATTTTGCTTTGATGATGTCATTGCCGACGATTGGTGAGCTCAACCGTCTGTGGCAGCAGAGACGATGCGACGAGACGATCATAGGTCCCACCGCCTAACTTGAATTTGACTAGGCACGCATAACCGTGGCGAAAATTACGGAGTCTCCTCGATTTCCGTGCGTAGTGGACGGCGTGCTTGCAACGGTTCAGGTTGGTGCTGACACATGGACGGTGAGCTCTGGGGCACGCGTTAGGGCTTCTGCATCGACGGTTCTGCTTCGTCGCCCTCGTCCTTTTATATACCGTGAGGGAAAAACAAAGGATTTTTACCCCTTCGCCATTTGCATTGCTCTTTCACCATTGCCACCATTTCCTAAGCTCTTTCTTTCATCACGCACTGGACATTCTCCGTGTATTTCCTTCCTCCTTTCTCCGCTCGCACCGCCACGCTCGCCTCTCCTTGATGGGCAAGCCGAAGAGAAGCTCATCTGCCGCAGCAGGCTCGAGCGTCGCCGGCACCACCAAGAAAGTTGCTGCTCCAAGCCAGACCACCAATGGAGGGTGGCGGTGCACGGAGATGCGCGAGTTGGACTTGCGCAAATTGCGTGAGCCTGGCTTGATTTCCAAGACTAAGGGCGACGCCATCCTACCGGATGAAGAGGTAATCTCGCGCCCACCCAAAGGGTTTCGGGTTATGTTCTTCGTGTTTGTCATCCATGGTATCTCTTTTCCTGCCCACGAATTTCTTCGTGGTCTCCTTTTTTCTATGGGATTCAGCTTCATCATCTGTCTCCCAATTCACTCACATCGTCTGCTTCATTACCCTCTACGAGTGCTAGATCGGTATCGAGCCTCACTTTGGCCTCTTCTAGAGACTCTACTCCGTGAAGAGGCAATCTGGCACTAGTGGTGTTTATCAACTGGGAGGCTACGGAATTTCTATCCGCTCCTCTGTCCAGTTCTTCTCTTTTTATCTTTGTGAGTCCGTCCAGCAGTGGCGGAGGAAATGGTTCTATATCCGCGACGTCAAGCTGGACGGTTAGCATTATGGGCTTGCCCCCTTCGACTCCACCAAGAAGATCATTCGAAAGAGGTCGTGGTCGAACGACATTTTGGAGGGTGAATCCAAAGAGGTGGAGAATCTCTACAAGCGGGTGGAGGCCCTTCAGCTGGTGCCAGGCAAGGAGGTCAACGGTGTTGACATAATTCGCACGTTCCTCAAGCGTCGGGTATAGCCACTCCAAGCGAGGGCGCACCTGATGTTCTTGTATGCTGGCGCGAGTGACCCGACAAGGGTTTTGCCGGAGGAAATGTCTTCGTCTGACCTTGATAGGGCGCTTTGGCCTCTGCTGAAGCACAAGGCCGACGAGGACCTTCCGGGGAAGTCCTTGACTCCTCTTTTCAGTGCCAAGAAAAAAGTCCCTCAGGTGAAACCTGTAGTTGCGCTTAATGCTTTCAAGTGCTTGTTGTTTGTTATTAATACTTATCTTGTTTCATCTTTTGTCTTCAATTTTAAGGGCTACAAGTTAGCGGGAATGGTGCCACCTCTACCTTAAAAGTACTCGGCTGCGCCAGACAATGAGGCGGAGTCTGACTCCGAGCTCCCCCTACACAGTTGCCTTCCTTGGAAGCCCCCGAGCCAAGCGAAGGGTGGACTCGAAAGAGGTACCGGAGTGAAACTTTGGATGGGGCAACGCCACCAACACCGAAGGGTCCCTCCTTCCTTGTTGCTCTTGTGGCTGTGCCTGTTCGGGCGATGGCCCCGCAGCCACCGGCCAAGAAGAAGAAGAAAGAGAAGAAGAAGGCTCCTGTCTTCAACCCGTCAGACATACCATCATAAGTTTCTCTTGATCGAGTCTTGTTATTTTGTGGATATGCTAAGTTTTAGCTTGTTGTTGATTTGGCTCCTCTTAAGTGCTAGTAGTAATCATTCGGAGGAGTTCCTCGATGAGGAGCCCGAAGAAAAGTTCGCGGAATTGAAGCCTACGTCTTCGTTTCCCAAGATGGTGGCCAACTCCGACGATGATCATTCGAGCTCCCTACGGTAAGGGGCTCGTGCACTCGTTGCTCGGAAGATGCAATCAAAACCTTCAGAGTCCACAGCTGACCATGTAAGTCCTATTCCTCTTTTGCGTGGGGTAGCCCCCGAGCCCTTTATTCATCAGGTGTGTTGTTTTCTTTGCAGCCCTTTGTCCGCGACGCCAATCGCCTGATCCATCAGCACCTTTCTCTGGAAGGCAGCCTCAAGTAGCTTCAAGGTACATGTTTCTTCTTGTTCCCTGACATAATATGCTCTTGTGTTCATCTTTCATTACCCAATGCTGCAGATGAGAATAACGATGCCCTCCGCAAGATGAACACACTGGACAAGAGTCTCGGCAAAGCGGAGAAGGATGCAAAGGATGCTGTAGAGGCCCTCCAGCGTTAGCAGAAAGAGGCTAAAGACCGTGAGCAGCATCTTGCGGCCGGCACAGCGACTCGGGAGAAAGACATAGCTGAAAAGCTTATGGCTGCTGCCTAAGATATATCCGGTAGACCACCTTGTTCTACTTTTGAGTTTTGTATACTGTAAGTGCGATTCCTTGTTCCTCATCAGAAGGGTTTGCCGTTTTTCTTTGCAGATGTTGTAGGTGTTATGTTTGATCCTGACGCCTTGGAGAGTGGTGATCCTCTAGCGGATGCTGTTGGAGCAATCGAAGATCATTGCACCTCCACCGTGGAGTCGCTCGACAAGTCCAAGAAGGTCCTTGCTCGCTTCTACAAGGATATCAATACGAAGGGCGTTGCCCTCAAGGACGTCGACTCCCTTGCGGAGGCTCTAACGGATGATGCTCCGACGAAGTACAAGCGGACACAGAAGGGGGTTGGCGCTATGATGGGGCTGGCCAGGGCGATGGCGTCCAGCGCTCAGTTGGATCTGCCGCAGGTCACGTCCAGGATGCCAGCAACGGTGGATGGCACTAAGGTAGAGTTTGCCTCCTTTGCCTCTTGCTGCAAGCATTTTGGACCTAAGCTAATAGATCTTCTGGCCAACTACTCGCTGGAGTAGCTCTGGGTGCCGACGCTTATGACCTTATACCTTGTAGCTTGTCTAGCTTTATTTCTCTTTCGCATATGTAACGCCTTTTGGATGAACAAGTGTCACTCTGCCATGTAGTGGCTTTATTTGTGTATATATGAATGCATCTTTTGACTGTTGTCAAATGTTGTGATTTTGATGTTTGTTTGTGCACCCTTATGGTCCTCTGAGTGCGGATCCAGTGGTTACACCTTCTCCCACACCTGGTGCTCGCCTATCATTGAGCGAGTCGTCGCAGTTGCAATTTTTGCGTGATCACATTCGAAGCTTGGAGAAGGATGTCCTTAGCATCCGTGGTCATGCGGATGTGTGGAATTCTAAGGCTGAGCGATACATTGCCAGGGAAGAGTTTCTGCTTCAAGAATTCCAGCAGGTTGGCGAGCAACTCCAATGTAAGTCATCTTGACCCGTTGTTTTTTTGAGTGTGTCAGTCGTTTTATGTCAGCTCACCCGCTGTGTTTGTGCAGTTGTGAATCTTCTTCCGAAGGAAGAGAAAGAGCGTGTTGCAATTCGAATGAATTGCTTAATGCAACAAGAGTTTGAGGCCGGCTTCTTCTTCTGGATGGACCGCGATCGAGAGATTGTCCTTGTGACAGTGCAAGGTTGCGTCCATCAAGTACTTCGGGTGCTGAAGCTGGCTAGGTCATCACTCGCATCGATCTGGGCCACCATGTTCCCCTTAGACTCTGCACCTTCTAGCTTTCTGGGCTTGCTTGGAAAGTTTCGATATGCAGGCCACGTGAAGGAGCTGGTGGGCCATAACTAGTAACGGGCGTAAAGGCAACCCTTTCTCTTGTTCGATGGCATCGCCGCGATGTCAATCTTGTAGAGATAGCGGCTGGGCCACCTCCCCCTCCAGATGGTATGGCGTGGGATATGCGTCCACACTTCGTGGCGGTGGCGCAATACGTTAAAGAAATTGTAGATGTGTTTGAGGAGCGGACGAACGTTCTGCTCCAGCATAGTTGAGTCCTGTAAATGAAAAACAAAATGATGTGAAGTCTGTATATTTTAGATTGGGCTTGTATTGCCCATGTAAAGTTTTATGTATTGGAATGTAGAGCGTTGTTTGGTTATAGAGTATGCAAGTCCTTTTCGTTAGCCTGGCGTGGTCAGCTACTCAGGTTATATGCGTTGTTGTCAATCGACGAAGTCGTATGGTGGGGCGCAGCCCTCGACTGTGTTTAGCGATAAAAAATGTAAGGGAGAAAGATTTGTGCCAAGGAACTTAGCTTTTATTCATCGTAATGTAGGAGGTACAATATTTGGCTGAATAGCCTTATTGAAAGTAAAAGACAACTAGGGGTAGAAGCGTCGTAGTTTTTCGATGTTCCAGGGGTTGGAGTATTCGACTCGTGATTCGATGTCCATGAGGCAGTAGGCGCCACCTGGGATGACTTCAGTGACGATGTAGAGTCCTTACCAGGGTGACTCGAGCTTCTTGTGCCCTTCCTTCTTGAGTCTCAGAACAAGGTCTCCTTCGATGAAGGACCTTGGACACAGCCAGCAGCTGTGGTAGTTGCGGAAGCTCTACTGATACACCGCTGAGCGAGCCGCGGTGACGTCGCGTGCCTCATCTAGCGTGTCGACGATGTCTTCAAGTGCGGCCGATGATTCGGCTTTGCTGTAGGCGACGACCCGTGGGGCCTTGTAGCATACTTCAATATGTAGCATAGCTTCGGCTCCGTGCACCAAGAAGAAGGGTGTGTAGCCAGTTGAGATGTTTGGCGTTGTGCGTAGGCTCTAGAGAACGGAGAATAGCTCGTCCGCCTAGGCTCCCGCAAGCCTTTTGAGTGGGCATCACAGGTGCTTCTTGATGCCGTTGCCGATGAGGCCGTTGACCTTTTTGACCTGTCCATTGGTTTGCGGATGCACGATAGAGGCGTACGACAGGTTGATTCCGAGGTTTTACCAGAAGCCTCGGAACTCCTTTGAGATGAAGTTCGAGCCATTGTCCGTCATGATGCTATGGGGTACTCCGAACCTGTAGACAATGGACTCGAAAAACTTGACGGCGGTGGTGCCGCTTTGGTTAGTAACAGGCATGGCCAGGATCCACTTCGAGAATTTGTCGACTGCTACCAGGAGGAAGACGTCTGGTCCTGGCAAGGACTTTGGCAGTTTGCCGATCATGTCGAGCCCCCACTGGGCGAAAGGCCATGCCGGAGGTATGGGCCACAACTCCGAACTAGGCGCGTGTGGCTTGTCTGTGTACCACTGGCAGGCGTTGCACCTATGGACTATCTCCTTGGAGTCGTTCATTGCGGTTGGCCAGTAGAAGCTAGCCCATAGAGCTTTGGTGACCAGAGCGCGGCTGCCTACGTGGTGACCGCAGATACCCTCATGGATGTCTAGGAGGATGCTTTTGCCGTCGCTATTGGTGACGCATCGTTGGAGTACACCCGAAATGTTGTGCTTGTACAACTCGCCATTGATGATGGTGAAGGCCTTTGATTATCAAGATATGCGTCGGGCGTCTATCGGGTCCTTAGGAAGCTGCTTGCTTATCAGGTAGTGGAGGTAAGGTTGGGTCCATGTTTCCTCAACCGCCATGACCTGCATAAGGATTACCAGCTCAACCTCCATGTCAAGCTTTTCAGGTCCTTCTTGTCCTTCGGATGGTCTAGCCCCCGAGTGTTCTGCGGCTTTGGCTACACCCTTTGGAAATTTCCGCTTGATGGAGGGTACGCAAATTTGTCTGAGGAACACACCTGGTGGCACTAGGGCGCAAGTGGAGCCAATGTTGGCGAGCTTGTCGGCCTATTTGTTTCTTTCCCTGCTGACATGCCGAAGTTCGCAGCCGTCAAAGTCCCCTTCGAGTGAATTGTAGAGTGTATGGTATGCGATTATGTTAGCTCTATGGGTGTCGCATTTGTTCATCGTCTGCTATACGACGAGGTTGGAGTCGCCGTAGATGACGAGGCATGTGGCTCCACACACCTTGGCCATCCTCATGTCGTGTATGAGTGCCTCGTATTTGGCCTTGTTGTTGTATGCACATAATTTCATCGAAAGGACATACCTCATCTTGTCCCCTTGAGGGGATGTCAGTATGACATCGGCTCCTACTCCAGCCTCGCGCTTGGAGCCGTCAAAGTGCATTGTCCAGGACTGCAACATGTCCGGAGTGTCCGGCAACTGGAGTTCCATCTAGTGGACAAGGAAATTAGGGAGGACCTGAGACTTGATGGAGGTGTGCCGTTCATAGATGATGTCTCCAGGAGACAACTCGATGCCCCATAGGGCTACTCGCCCCGTGGCTTCGGGGTTGTTTAGGATGTTCGACAGCGGGGCATCGTTAACGACCATGATCTGGTGCTCCTGGAAGTAATGGGTCAACCGACGTGCCATCATGAATACACCGTAGGCAAGCTTCTGGTAGTGGGGGTACCTCTGCTTTGTCGGGGTCAGTACCTAGCTGAGGTAGTAGATTGGGAATTGTACCCCATGGGTCTTGCCGTCTTCGGGTCGTTCGACCACGAGTGTTGTGCTGACAACCTGATGCCTGGCTGCTATGTATAGCAACAAAGGCTCTCTGTCCTTTGGTGTGACCAGAACTGGTGATGTGGAGAGCAGGCGTTTGAGGTCCTCAAATGCGTTGTCTACGTCGGCCGTCCACTCTAATTTGTCAGCCTTGCGCATCAACTGATAAAAGGGGAGGGCCTTCTCGCCCATGCGACTGATGCATCTATTGAGTGTCGTGATTTGCCCAGCCATCTGTTTGACTCCCTTGATGTTCTTGGGTTTCTCCATGGCTAGTATAGCCCTAATTTTCTTCGGGTTTGCCTCGATACCACACTGAGAGATGAAGTACCCGAGTAATCGGCTAGACAAGATGCCAAAAGCGCACTTGTCTGGGTTCAGCTTGATCTTGTGGCGATCAAGGTTGTCGAATGTTTCACGGAGGTCGTCGATGCGCGTCCTGGCCTCCTTGGTCTTGATCACTATGTCATCGACATAGAACTAAATGTCACAACCAATCTGGTCCTTCAGACATGCCTGCATGCATCTCTGGTAAGTGGTGTCTATGTTCTTTAGCCCGAAATGCATTGTGTTGTACCAGAACACCCCCAACAGTGTGATGAATGCCATTTTCTCCTGGTCTTTGGCCTTCAGCCAAATTTGATTGTAGCCTGAGTAGCCGTCGAGGAAGGAGAGTTTCTCGCATCCTATAGTGTAGTTGATGATTTGATCGATCCATGGGAGAGGAAAGTGGTCCTTGGGACAATGCTTGTTAAGCAATGTGAAGTCCACACACATCCGCGACATGTCTGTGTACTTCTTGGGGACCAGCACGGGGTTGGCTATCCACTCGCTTTCCTTGATCTCCCTGATGAAGTTGGCATCAAGGAGTCTGTGGACTTTGATGCAAACGGCTTCAGCTCTTGGCTCTAAAGTCGATGCTTCGACTGCTTGACTGGCTTCGCATCTGGAGACACATTGATTCCATGCTCGGCGAATTTCCTAGGAACTCATGGCATGTCCGCAGGACACCAGGCGAAAATTTCCCAGCACTCACGGAGGAATTCGATGAGCGTGCCTTCCTATGCGGGGCTCAGGTCATTGGCAACCAATGTCGTCTTTGAGACATCCGCCGGGTGGACCTGCACCTTCTTAGTGTTGACTGTGGAGTCGAACGACATATCGGGTGCATTTTGCCTAGTGACCGGGGGTGCCCCGTTGTCTGTGACCTCCTTGAGCCTTGTTAGCTCCTCCTGCATGCCGAACGACTGCGAGATTCTTTTGAAGTCCCTGTCGTAGCTGTCTGACCTGGTGAAGCTTCCTAGGACGGTGATGATGCCCCTGGGTCCTGGCATCTTCAATAGAAGGTACGCGTAGTGAGGTACTGCCAAGACACTTGCAAATGCCACACGCCCAAGGATGGCGTGGTACTATGAGGGCCAGTGCACCACTTTGAACTCCAGTGGTCATGCCTGAAGTTTTCGGGCTTGTCGAAGATGACGTCGAGCCATATCTTGCCCAGGGGGTATATGCCCTTCCTTGGGACGATGATGGGGAACGTTGTGTCTGACGGCTCTAGGCCGCAGAGCGGGATCCGCATGGCTGCGACTGTGCTAGCGAACATCAGGTTGATGCCTTCCGCCATCCATGAAGACGCGACTCAACTCGAACCCTCCGATCTAGGCTTCGAGCACTAGGGCAGAGTGACCTGGGCGTGGTATCTGGCATGGGTGATCCAAACGATTTAATGTGATGCAGGATTCCGAGTCGTTGAGGTACTCAGGTATGGCTGGTGGGGAGGTCACGACCAGGTTGACTTGGCGGATGATCTTCTTCTGCACCCTGTTGGTTGGGAGCCCCTTCTATATCATAATAGATCCTATTGGTGGCGTGAATCCGTCCGCACCATTATTCCACGCTGGTGCAGCCGCAGGTTGTGAGGGTCCTCCAGGTGGTGGTGGCGGCATAGCCCCGTGAGCTACGACTCCTAGAGCCGGTGCGAATCCTGGGTCTACCGTTTGGCGTCGCATATGGGTGAGGCCCTCGCTGAGTTTCTGGAACTCCCTGTAGTCCTTGAGCATGTGGTTGGCCTTCTTCTGACCATCTTGTTTATCGATGTAAAAGTGGATGGTGTAGGGACCTGATAGCTTGTCGTATGCCGAAGGTTCATCGTCGCGGTTGCGACGTTTCCATGTTTGGGTGGGTCGCCCACCATCGCGGTACCCGCTATTGTGGTACCCACTATTGCGGTTGCCATCATCACAGCGATTGGTATATCCAGCCACAACCATGTCGACTTCCTCGCGATTGTCGTAGACGCACGATCTTCTTTTTCCGCGGAGATCACGCCTGCGGACGAAGTCATCTTCGTCATCTGAATGTGTTCGGTTGACGGCTTCTTTGCTATCTTCCCAACGATTGGCGATATCCATCAGGTGATCGAGGGTTTTGGGCTTGACGCGCCTGAGCTCCTCCTTGAATTCACGGCGCCTGACGTTGTCCTTGAAGGCATCTATTGCCCTCTCCTCAGAGATGTTTGCGGCGGAGTTCTTGATGATGGACCAGCATAGTATGTACAAGTGGACTCGTTGGTCCGCTAGGTGCAGGCCCGCAGCTCTTCGATTGAGGCTGGCCTCTTGCTGGTGCCTTTGAAGTTGCGGATGAAGATGTATGCTAGCTCTCCCCAGCTTCGGATGTAGCCAGAGGGGAGGCTGCTGAGCCAGACCATGGCTGTGCCTGTCAGCTGCATCTGGAGGCACTGCAGGGCGGTGTTTTTGTTCCCGCCGTGGATCTTGACTGATGAGAGATGATCGTCGAGCTAAGTTTTTGGCTCCTGCGCGCCATCAAACTTCGGATTGCCTGAAGGGAGCTTGAAGTTCTTCGGCATCCGTGATTTCTGAACGGACCTGCTAAAGCATCTGGCTCCGCACAGCTCTCCATCGTCCTCTTTGTACTTAGTTGAGAACACGCGCTTAGCACGTGATTTGTCGATCTTGCACTGTGTGGTCTCGCTACGAGCATCATAGTTGCTGTTGCGGATCCGTTGGATCTGACAGCGTTGAGGTAGATCATGATCTTCTTCCTTGGATGAGGGTGTGCGGTTTTGAGTGAACGTCATCGCAAAATTTTTCTTCGGCTCTGCGGGTGTTTCGTTGTGAAGCGCAGTTCCGACGAGTCCGAGGCCTGCAAGTGCGGACTTATGGATCACATTTTTCGGGACTCCCGCCGGTGGTGGGTTGGACGCGAGATAGGTGTTGGACGCCATGATCGCAGCCTGCGGAATTTTTGGCATGATGTTGCCTTGCGAGTCCATCGTCATTAAGGACATGTCGAGTGCTTTGGTGACCTCGCGCCATGCGGCGGGGTCCATGTGCTCTAGGTGAGAGAGGTACTTGCGAGTGTCATTGTCGTGTGAAGAGGAGCCGCCAGCGGCAGAGAGCACAACTCGCTGCATGCTTGATTTGTCAGCTACCCGCTTGCGTTTTTTGAGGTTGCCTTGTAGCTTGACCAATCGATTGTGTTTCTCTATGAGGAGCCAGTGATAGGCCATCATCATGCCGCAGGAGGCGTCAACAGGTAAGATGTGATTGCCCCGTACGGCCTCGTGCGCGATATCCTAACCCTCTTTGTTGAGGTGGATTTCTGTGTGGGCACGATTTATGCCCTCAGTGCCTCGAGCTCCCCTATTAGGCGGGTTCACCCTGTTTCCTCTATTCTCGACCTGAGGGTTGGGAGGGGGATGGGTGTTTGATCCAGCGGTGGATCGGCTCCGTTGTTGACATCGCCGCCATGGATGATGGCGCAGAGGTAACGCTCACGGAGAGGGTTGCTGCTTCCGCAGCTTTCAGATCCGGAACCGTAGGTTCCTTCATCCGAAGGGGAGTCGCACAGATTAGAGTTGTAGCTGCTGCTCTCATCTGAATCACGTGTCAGCAACGACGTGCGCGAGGTGTCGATCGGTGGGACCCACAAAGCGGGCCTGATTGATGGAAGTGGCACCCGCTCTAGGAGGTGGAGGGTGCCGGTCTGCCCCACCTGGAAGCAGAAGCTCCCGAACAGCATCTCGATTCCGTCGCCTATGGACTTGAAATATTTTTGGGTGGCTGTTGAGTGGGCGGTGAAATCAAAAGCGCCAAAGAGGAGGCGATTATCCATCACGGAGGAATCATAGATCGCTCTAGATGGGACCATCACGACCGCATGATCAGCGTCCCCAGTTCCCACAGACGGCGCCAATTGACGAGGGTTCGACTCGTCAATGCCCATGGTTATGGACTTGAGTTTTGGAGAAGATGGGGATGCTAGAAGTCGCGAGACGGTTAACAGGCAAGCAACACGGGGACACGAGGTTTACCCAGGTTCAGTCCCCCGGAGGGAAAACCCTACTTCTGCTTGTCTGTTCTTGATTACGGCGGAACTGAAGGTTACATGGGGTGCGCGGATGCAATCTGGCATGAGGTGTGTGTATGAGTTGGATGATCCTCCTCGCCGTGCCCTCCTCTCCCTTATATAGATAGGCCAGGTCCCGAGGGTAGGTCGAGTCAGTTATAGATTAGGGTTGAACCCTTTGAAATTCTCTCTATAACTAGTCGTTTCCTTCAAGGAGTCAAACTTGTAATGGGCTTGGGCCACCCAAAATATTCTTGGACAGCAAGTCTTCACGTGGGCCTTCCCTGAACTGGACTGAGTATACCAATGTGAGTCACCCATAGGGTATATCCATGTCACCATCATATTTGAATACTTGTATTGATTATCGCATTTATGCAACCGATTACCTGATGTAATCTTACACACTTTGCATAAATTGCAGATGACCGGAATCGTGAGCCTTGAGTTCCCAAAGTTGACCCAGGATGAGCTGAACTATCTGACTTGGGCCTCAAACATGGAGATCGTCCTCGAGGGCCGATGCATCAAGGGTGAGCTGTGTGCGGGGACCCAGACAGCCCCTAGCACCACCACCCCAGCAGACAATGCCAAAGCACTGCATTTCCTCCACCATCACATGTGTGGGACTCTTCAAAATGAGTACATGCCAGAACAGAGTGCTTCTGCCCTTTGGTCTGCCCTAAACAAGCGGTTCTCTAGGCTTAAGTACACTATTCAGCCACAGGCGATGGCGGATTGGATTCGTCTGAGGTTTGCAAACTTTAAGACCGTGGGGGAGTACAACTCCGTGGTACACCGGATTTTTACCATTCTTCAGCTGTGTGGAACTACTCCCACTGATTAGTAGAAGATAGAAAAGACTCTATCCACATTCCATCCTTCCACTACCCAGTCCTCGCGGGACTACCGCCAGGAAGGATTTACGGAATATGCAGCATTTATTGATGCTCTCCAAGTGGCCGAGGCACAGGACAATGCTTTGAAAAAGAACTTCTCCGCGCAACCCTTCGTAGGAGTCCCAAGTCATGAAGCTAATGCCGACGCCTACAAGGTGCACAAGCCCATCCACAAGAGGCGAGGCAAGAAGGGCCCCAACTCCTCCAACCCAGCCAAGCAATGCAAGGCGGGCAAGGGGAGGCAAGGCCCCAGGACTGCTTCCGCTGTGGCTCCAAGACTCACTTCGCTAGGCAGTGTTTGGCCCCCAAGCACGTCGTGGACGCGTTCAAGTCCAACAAGAAGGCGCACGAGGCGCACCTAGTCCAGGTTGACGCACCACTGGCGCCCAGAGCGGCGCTCGTGCACAACACGGAGCCCGTAATGGCGCAGGACGTAGAACATGTGGCAGCACCTTCAGCGGTTCCCACGAATGCCACTAGTTGAGCATGTCGTTCCTCCTCCCATGCCCCAGCTAGACATTACGGCTGCCTCGGTGATGATAGCCAACAAAGAGAAGCTCAACGAGATGGAGATAGCAGCTGAGATTGATGGTTTCTTTGCAGAATCCACCTAGCTTATTTTTGTTGTTATTTAATTCATGATTTCATTCGGCAAATAATCCGATACAATCTTTCGACATGGTTGTAAGCTCTATGAGAGCAAAACATTTATTTGTTTTTGGCGATTGGATGACATTTATTTCATTCATTTATTCCATTATTTAATATGAGATGGTTGTGTTATGTTCTGAAATGTTTATGTGTTTTACTTACTTGATGTAGCATCTTCCTCGCTCCATTATATTAATTAGACACTATATTTAAGAACACGTGCAGCGTCAAAATGGAGGAAACGTGCCTTGCTGATAGCGGCACCACAAATACCATCTTGAGAGAAACAAAGTACTTTGAGTCTATTACCGAAAACCCCAGTAACATAACGACGATCGCCGGCTGCGATCCGAATGTAGTTGGCTCTGGAATAGCAACTATCATACTCTCGAATGGAACAACTTTGACCATTTAAGAGGCATTGTTGTATCCGGAATCGACTCGTACTCTCTTGAGTTTTAGAGACATCGGCGCAAATGGTTTCCATGTAGAGATCGATGATGATGAGAATGGAAATGAGTTCCTACTCATTACCAAGCATGACGAAAATGGTAAACATGTTGTCGAAATACTCCCTTCATTAGCTACTGGGATGTACTACACTAAGATAGTAGCACCACCTGTTTACACTACCCTTAAGACTTTCTTTAGAAGCTCTAAACTTTTCTGCCATTAGCATGATAGGTTTGGCCACCCTGGTCTTAGGAAGATGAGAAATATAATTAACAACACGAATGGTCATAATGTTAATGTGAAAATTTCCCCGAATCCCGATGATTTCGTGTGCTCCACATGCGCTACGAGGAAATTGATCATTTGACCTCACCCCTAAATGTGAAGGATGAAATCCCGGCGTTCTTGGAACATATACAAGGGGATATATGTGGTCCAATTCAGCCCCTCCCAGGGCCATTTCGGTACTTCATGGTGCTCATTGATGCTTCCTATAAATGGTCCAATATTTTCCTGATGTCAACAAGGAACCATGCTTTTGCAAAGTTGATCTCCCAGATCATACAAATACGGAATAAATTCCCTGATTATCGTCTAAAGTCTATTCGAATGGACAATGCCGAAGAATTTACTTCAAAGGCATTCCATGATTATTGCATGGCAACAGGAATCAAACTTGAGCACTCTCTACTGCACGTCCACACTCAAAATGGACTTGCGGAGGAATTGTTTAAAATAATTAAATTAATTGCCCGACCACTCCTTTAGGATTGTAATTTACCAACTACTTGTTCGGGAGACATGGTGTTACACGCTGCTAATCTCATCAACTTTCGACCATCGTGTAGGGTGCACAGCATAGAAAACAAATTTTTTCCTATGATAGGAACAACTATGTACCAAGATCTATCTACTAGATACAAGCAACGGGTGGATATACATCCATAGATAACATACCCTTGAAGACCAAGAAAGTTTAACGAGGTTGTACTCGTGGATGATGTAGATGAACGCTTGTGTTAACACCCGGATTTTTAATCCCAAATGCCTGTTATGCCATACATCGCAATCCCAGGATTACCATTTTTGCGAGACATAATAGAATTGGATACCACGGTACATCATCCATTACAAACCATACATAAGGTCTTACACAAATAAGGATCTCATGATCCATTTTTTAATACAACACAAGCAGCGGCAATACGTAATAATAACGGTAGCGTAGGCGAAGCTCCATCTTCGGGGTCACAGGCAATACTGACGATGGGAGATGATCCTAGTTGTCGTAACCTTCCTGGGTCCATCCTCCAGGTACTCCTCTTCATAGTCTGGCCACGGGAATAGCCAGGGACAAAGCCATGAGTACTCTTTAAGTACTCGCAAACTAATACTAACAAGTGAAGGGGGGTTTTTGTAATAGGACACTAAGCTCTAGGGTTGTTTTACAAAAATCCAGATTTACATCTACTAAGTTCAGAAACAAGAGAACGCTAATCAAATTTTATAACACCTAAGTGGGAACTTGTATTTCGTATCACAACTCTGTTGTGGTCAAGTCAAAGTCTCAATTCATTTCATAAGTCATTTTGCAAACATCTGACGGGGGAATAGTATGGCCACTCCAACTGTCCATAACCGCGGACGCGGCTATTCGAATAGTTTGACACTCTGCAGAGACTGTACACTTTCACCACAACATTCGATACATCCGTCAGGAACAAATACTGAATTCACCATACTCAGTATGCGGATAATCAATCCTAACCTTTCAATTACATGCCCTAGTATAAGCACCTCTCCTGTGAGTTTGGCCTCCCAACCATGACCAACTGTGATCTTGGGTACTGCACAGGTGGACAATCTTCACAAGGTAGCCTCATCTCAGACCTTGGCCGTGAGGGAACTAATACTAAGGTATATAAGTTTCCAGTCAAGCCCTACCCAATTCTCGGGTATTGTGGTTGTACGGTAAAATTGGAATGGTATCGCATCCAGACAACCATCAGTTTTATAAAGGGCTAAGACTCATGCCTCAACATTTTCATCACCATAAATCATCTGGTGTTCGGAAACACATGTCCAAAACATCTCAATAGAATGATCCATCATTCCAAGGTTTTCATAACCATTTTCCACCAAGTATTCCCATCTAAAGTTGATAAAATTTTATGCTTAGCACTAGCATCTACAAGTGGGGGTGAGTACTAATGAGGGGTGGTAAACTAGTGGAGTTTTCAACTAAGTTCAATCTTATGCCTTGGGATGACATCAATATTATCTAGCTTAGACCAAATTTTATGCTCTTTATGCAACCTTCAATTCTCTCTAGAATCTACCATTCACTTAAGTAAGCTCTAAGTACTAGCTTTGATAAAGAAATAAAGTATAAAGCTTGTAAGAAAAACTAGGAATGGGGTTATCAAATGGGTATGATCATCTATGCTTAAGGCATATAGGTGGCATGGTAACAAGCAAGTATTGGCTTGCGTCAATATCAGTATAAGCTTGCTAAATTGCAAGTGTTAGCTTGCACATTCAACTAGTAGTATTAGGCTTGCCTTGTGCAGAGCAGTGGTTGAAGTTCTCCTCGGCTTCTTCTTCGTAGTATCCTCCTTTTTCCTCGTATCCTTGGTCAGTACTAGCGTCTACAAATAAATACGAGGTACACAATCACCAAACAATATTTAACTAATTTCAATCATCACACAAAAGGGTCCTATAGATGATCTAGCATCATCACTAACATTACAAGGTTAAAGCTTGGTTTAATTCCTTTTATTTTTAGAAAAGTAATTTCTACTCATTGAAAAACTACTTAAGATTTAATATTCTCCAAACCAAACATGGGATCATGTTGACACATGTCATCACCACATATTTTAGTCCATGGGAATGTGATTTAAAGTGGTGTCACAATTTAATAAGGTTTTACCCTTTTATTTTAATTAAATAAAGTGGCTAGAAATGCCTATGTGGCATTCTTTTATTACTTGAACAATATTTCTGTAAGTAAAACCAAATGTTTTTATATATTCTGAAAGGTATGATCAAATGTGATTTTTGAGAGTTGGAATCAACTCAAAAGCTTTTATGGTTTAAATTTGAAAAATGTTTGAATGCAGAAAAGGTTCTGCCTTGTTATTTTTACCAAGGTTGATCTATAGACTCAAATGATTTAAATCCAACGGGCTTGGATTCAGCATTGCAAGACCTTTATAACAAAATTGGTTTCATTCAATTTGGTGCACTGAATCGAGCTGGGTTGATTTTTGAAACTATGTATAAAACTGTGTTTGAAATAAAATGGAAAAAGTTAAATTCAAATGACTGGGCTGCGCGGGAAACGATACTGGGCCGGCCTGCTAAGCACAGCGCTTACGCGGGCTGGTTAAGTTGCTGTCCCCACGCGTCAGTGAGACGAGGGGGTGAGAAGCGGTACGGGGCAATGTGGACCATGGGATCTTGTTCTAATCTAACGGCCCTGGTTCATCGTCCACGTCGGGCTGCGCTGGTGAGACAGAAACCTAACGCGGCAGGTGGGGGTCATCGGGGGCTCACCGGAGCTCAGGCGAGGGTCGGCGAGGCGGGCGAACGACGAAGTCGACGACGGCGAACCTCCTAGTACCGGCAGCTTCTCCTGGGGCGGCTCCAATCGCTGGCCCCCTTCTTCTCCAGTAGCGGTTGGCTCCGGTGAAATTCCAGCGATGCGCTGCTCGCCTTGCTCCGGGAACAGGGTGGAACGATCAGTGAGGAGAGGGGAGTGAGATGGTGTGCTCAATTCGGCTGGGGGTGGCCTCTATTTATAGTGGCGAGAGAGGGACCGACAGGCGCAAGGTGAGATCGTCGGGGTCGACGGCACAGAGGGCAATCGGCGTGGGAGATGGTAGGGGTGGTGCTGTGCTCCCTGGCGAAGCTCAACGACATGGTGGCGAGGCGTGGGGCGGTGCGGATTGGTCAGAACACGGCAGTGCTCTGCGCGTGCCCGACGGAAGTTTTTATGGCGCACAGCGTGCGTGGTCCGCGCGGCGGCAAACGAGCGTGTCTGCGGGGTTGCTGGGACGGTGGTGATCACGTATGCATGCGGCGAGGGCGGCGCGCGGTCTGTGGGCATCTGTCGAGCGTGGCGCACGGGGCGCGCTCTCGGCCTGGTTGCTGGCGAGCTTGGCATGGTCTGTGCGTGTGGTCCAGGGGCTGGCAAGGTTCGAGCGCTGGAGAGGGAGTGGCGGTGGGGTTTTAGCTTGCTCCCAGACATGTTGTCTAGGCTTGGTGCTTCTCCTAGCTCGCTGTCGACATGTGGGTGGCAAGGGTGCACTCGGCATGCTCACCATTGATGACAATGGCTAGCTTACAGTAGTGCTAGAGATTAGTTTAGGTTGTTAGATGATCTACTAAGGCTAGTGGTGTCCAGAGAGGGAACAAGTTAGGCTCAAATCACTGCTCCAAATAGTGTTTAGATTTTATTTGATTTGTATCTGCAAGGTGTTTGATGAAATGGCCGCAAGAATTCAAGTTTTGAATTTTGAAAAGATTTGTGTGGGTGTGCTAGGTTGGTGCTGGTGTAGATGCTTGGGTTTTGAAAGTTGAGCTTGTTTGAGTGGTTTTTGAAAAAGTGGGATCTTCCCATATGATAAAGATTCAATTTTGAACTATCCTTTAAACTATGCATTTGAATGTTTCTGGATGATCACAAAGTGGGCCTTGATACTTTGTTATGAGTACTATCAAGGGGTGCAAAGATCCAAACAAGTTTCTGTTAAGTTCCGAAAGTTAGAGACAGCCAAAGTAGGCATGGGAGTTAAATTGGCCAAAATGACCATTCCCTTATTTTGTTTGTTTTGATTTATTTGTCTTTGGGAAAGTGTGGGGATTGTTTAGATGATGTTTATTTCACCTAAGAATCCTTTTACAAGCAAAGAAACACATAAACAAGGCAATTCAAAAGAATTCCAAATAGGATGCATACACATATGAATGCTTTCTTATTTTATTTTAGAAAAGTTTTTTGTTAGCCCTAATTTTGATGATTAGAGTTTGATGATTCTAGTTTAATATTTTTGGGATGTTACAGCTTGCCGATCTCAAGATCGAGAAGAAGTCTAGCGCCACAAATCAGCAGCGCATCCGTGCTCGCACACACATCCAAGCCATCGAGCAACCTCCTCCTCCTCACTCCAGCGATGCCACGGAAGCAACAACTCTTTATTGCCGAAAAGACACCGGGAACATGTATCTCGCTTGTCCGAGACCATGGGGATAAAAACTAGAGGGGGAGAGAGATCCTTCACGAGCAGGTGTGAGTGAGATGGAGTGAGAGGGGGATTTATATAGGATGGAGTGGGAACCCCAAGGGGTGGCCGGCGAATGTGTGTGTGTGGGGGGGGCTGCCCCCACCCCTTCCTCCATTCATGTGGGTGGAGCTTCCACTCACAATTTGGCCCTTCACTTCTCCACTCAAAATCCCACTCAAAAATCCCATTAAATTTCCACCAAATTATGTCACCCTATGGTTCGGGAATAAGTATGTCACCCTATGGTTCGGGAATAATGCGTACATGGTGGAGACCATAATCAGAAGTGGGACATAGAGATCCATACTGACTCCCACACATTCAACGATGACTTTCTTGTGATCGTGAGAACCTTTTACGCTAGAATCTTAATCCTTTTGTCTCGCGATATATTACATGTCCGAGATTCGATCATCGGTATCTTCATACCTAGTTTGATCTTGGTACTGACATGTACTCTTTTCTCGTTCCCGTGATATAACATTCTAGTAATCAAATCACTTGCTTGCAAGCTAACCAATGTTATATCACCGAGAGGCCCCAGAGTATATCTATATGTCATCAGGATGAAACAATTCCTCTCTTGATCCATGGGCCTCAACATAACACTTTAGTAGCACTAAACCCATATTTATAATCACCCTGTTACATTGTGACATTTGATGTTATCAAGATACTCTTCCAGTGTTAGTGATTGACATGATCTCATGGTCTGAAGATTAGGATTACTTCGTATGATGTTATAGCAATATAAAATCAATGACTTTGATCGTAATGCTATACTTCGGATGAATGTTCATCACACCATTCCAATATGTTGTGACCTTGTTATTAATAACATCCAATGTCTATGATCAGGAAACCTTGGTCATCTTGTTAATCAACGAGCTAGTTTATAAGAGAGGCATAACTAGGAACTTTTTGTTTGTTTATTAAACACACATGTATTAACGTTTCCGTATTAATACAATTATAGCATGCAAAATAAACATCTATCATATACTTAGAATATACATAATAAAAACTTTATTATTGCCTCTCAGGGCATATTCCCTTCAGTCTCCCACTTGCCCTAGAGACAATAATCTAGTTACATAGTGATAAATCTAACACCCATGGAGTTCTGATGTTGATCATGTTTTGCTCTAGGGAGAGTTTTAGTCAACGGATCTGCTACATTGAGATCCGTGTGTACTTTAAAAATATTTATATCTCCATCCTTGACATGCTCACGGATGGAGTTAAACCGACGCTTAATATTTTTGGAATTCTTGTGAGACCTTGGTTCTTTGGCATTGGATATGGCTCCATTGTTGTTACAATAAATCACCATTGGGTCCAACGCGCTAACAACCACACCTAGTGCGGTTATGAATTCCTTCATCCAAACCGCTTCCTGAGCCGCTTCCGAAGCAGCAAAATATTCGGCGTCCATGTTGATCCTGCCACCACGGAATGTTTGGAACTCCTCCAACTAATTGCTCCACCATTCATGAGAAATACGTATTCGGATTGAGACTTAGAGTCATCCGGATCGGTGTCGACGCTAGCGTCGACATAACACTTAGCGACAAGCTCTTCTTCACCTCCGTACACGAGAAACATATCCTTAGTTCTTCTTAAGTACTTAAGGATATTCTTGACCACAATCCTGTGTTCTGATCCTGGATCAGATTGGTATCTACTAGTCAAACTAATAGAATGTGCCACATCCGGTCTTGTACATAGCATGCCATACATTATAGATCCTATGGCTGAAGTATAGGGGACTTTCTCCATTATCTCTCCCTCTTCCGCCGTAACCGGACTTTGAGTCTTACTCAATGTCTTGCCTTGCAACATAGGTAAGAACCCTTTCTTAATTCGTCCATTTTAAACTTCTTTAAAATCTTATCAAGGTACGTACTTTGTGATAGCCCTATTAGGCGCCTAAATCTATCCCTATAGATCTTTATGCCTAATATATGTGGCGCTTCACGTAGGTCCTTCATTGAAAATTTGCTGTTTATGTAGGGTTCGCAGCATAGAAAACAAAAAATTTCCTACGATGGGAACAACTAAGTACCAAGATCTATCTACTAGATACAAGAAATGGGATGATATACATACATAGAATACATACCCTTGAAGACCGAAAATCGTTAACGAGGTTATACTCGTGGATGATGTAGTCGAACGCTTGCCGATCTCAAGATCGAGAAGAAGTCCATCCGGTCCAGCAGGTCCATCATCATCAAGTCCAGCACCGCAAAGCAGTGGTGCATCCATGATCGCACACACGTTCGGGTACCACGAAAACTTCCGCGCCCTCGCTCCAGCGAAGTAGCAGAAGCAACAAATCCTTCCTAAAAAAGCCACCGGAAACATGTATCTCGCTGATTCGAGACCATGGGGAAATTCTAAAGAGGGGATGTAACATCCCAAAAATACTAAACTTGGATCATCAAACTCTAATCTTCAAAATTAGGGTTAACAAAAACTTTTCTAAATAAAAATATGAAGGCATGCATGTGTGTATGCATTCCAATTTGAATTCTTTTGAATCACCTAGCTTGTGTGTTTCTTTGCTTGTAAATGGATTCTTAGGTGAAATAAACACCATCTAAACAATCCCCACACTTTTCCCAAAGACAAATAAATCAAAACAAACAAAATAAAGGAATGGTCACTTTGGCCAATTTAACTCCCATGCCTACTTTGGTTGTCTCTAACTTTCAAAACCTAACAGAAACTTGTTTGGATCTTTGCACCCATTGATAGTACTCATAACAAAGTACCAAGGCCCACTTTGTGATCATCAAAAAACATTTGAATGTATAGTTTAAATGACAGTTCAAAATTGAATCTTTATCATATGGGAAGATCCCCCTTTTTCAAAAACCACTCAAACAAGCTCAACTTTCAAAACCCAAGCATCCATAGACTCCCCAGCACATGCTTAGCACACCCACCAAAAATCTTTTCAAAATTCAAAACTTGAATTCATGCGGCTATTTCATCTAACACCTTGCTGATTCAAATCAAACAAAATCCAAACACTATTGTGATCAGTGATTTGGGCCTAACTGGTTCCCTGTCTAGCTCACAGCAACCTCAGTAGATCATCTAGCAAACTTAACTAAGCACTAGCCCCAATGTAAGCTTGGCAATGTCATCAATGCTGAACAGCCGAGCCTCACCATGTCACCCCAGTGTGGACAGCAAGCTAGGAGCAGCACTAGCCTCGCCAACCTTGTCTGGGAGCAAGCTAGCACCCCACCGCCACTCCCTGTCCAGCGCTCGAACCTTGCCAGCCCCTGGACCACACGCACAGACCGTGCCCAGCTCGCCAGCAACCATGGCGATCATGCGCTAGAGCGCCACCCTCGACACACGCCCACAGCCCGCGCGCTTCCCTCGCCCCGTGCAAACGCGATCACCACCGTCCCAGGAGAACGCCAGACATCCCCGTTCGCCGCCCCATGCCTCACAGCCACCGCTCGCCGTCGAAGATGCCGCCTCTGCCGCGCAGAGCATCGTGTGTTCCAGACCGTTTGCCACCGCTCCTACACGCGCATTAAAGCCGTAGAGCATCGCCAGGAGACCACCAATCGATCGCCACCGCCGGCCATGCCTCTAGCAGCCCGTAGCCATGTAGCCTGCCCATCCCGTTCGGTCTCGTCGTCGAGACTATAAATAGAGGCCACCCCAGCTCAAACTCTTCACACCATTCTACTCCCCTCTCCTCACTGATCGTTCCACACCGTTCCTGGAGCAAGGTGAGTAGCGCTTCGCCGGAATTTCACCGGTGCCCGCCGCTGCTGGAGAAGAAGGGGCCAGCGATTGGAGCCGCCCTAAGAGAAGATGCCGGTACCAGGAGGTTCGCCGTCGTCGACTTCGTCGTTCGCCCGCATCGCCGACCCTCACCTGAGCCCCGGTGAGCCTCCCACGACCCCCTCTGAGTCGCTAGGGTTCGAGCTCGCCGGTGACTAGTTCATCATCGACGACGACCCTCAGCCGTTGGATTAGAACAAGATATAACGCACCACATTGCCCCGTACCGCTTTGCACCCCCTGTCTCACTGACGCGTGGGGACAACCACTTAACCAGCCCGCGTAAGCACTGTGCTTAGCAGGCCGGCCCAGTATCGTTTCCCGCGCAGCCCATTTGTTTGAATTTGGATTTTTCCATTTTCATTCAAACACACTTCTGCACCTAGTTTCAAAAATCAACCCAGCTCGATTCAGTGAACCAAATTGAATGAAACCAATTTTGTTAGAAAGGTCTTGAAATGCTGAATCCAAGCCCGTTGGATTCAAATCATTTGGATCTGTAGATCATCCTTGGTAAAAATAACAAGGCAGAAGCTTTTCTGCATTCAAATTTTTTTCAAATTTAAACCATAATAGCTTTTGAGTTGATTCCAACTCTCAAAAATCACATTCAACCATACCTTTCAGAATATATAAAAATATATGGGTTTACTTACAGAAATAATGTTCCAGTAATAAAAGAATGCCACATAGGCATTTCGAGTCACTTTTTTTTGATTTAAAATAAAAGGGTTAAACCTTATTAAATTGTGACACCACTTTAAATCACATTCCCATGGACTAAAATATGTGGTGATGACATGTGTCAACATGATCCCATGGTTGGTTTGGAGAATATTAAATCTTAAGTAGTTTTTCAATGAGTAGAAATTACTTTATAAAACTAAAATCATTAAATCAAGTGCCTTAGTCTTGTAATGTTAGTGATGATGCTAGGTCGTCTATAGAACCCCTTTGTGTGATGATTGCAAGTAGTTAAGTATTGTTTGGTGATTGTGTACCTCGTACTTATTTATAGACGCTAGTACCAACCACGGATACGAGGAGGAAGGAGGATACTACGAAGAAGAAGCCGAGGAGAACTTCAACCACTTCTCTGCACAAGGCAAGCTAACACTTGCAAGATACTCTATTAATGCAATCCCAATACTACTAGTTGAATGTGCAAGAAAATACTTGCTTGTTACCATGCCAACTATATGCCTTAAGCATATGTGATCATACCCACTTGATACCCCCTCCTAGTTTTATTTGCAAGCTTTCTACTTTTTTTCTTTATCAAAGCTACTTCCTTAGAATGTACTTAAGTGACTTGTAGATTCTAGAAAGATAACTGAAGGTTGCATAAAGAGCATCAAATTTGGCCTAAGTTAGAAAACCCTGATGTCATCCTAAGATATGAGGTGGTACTTAGTTGAAACTCCACTTGTTTATCACCCCTCATTAGTACTCACCCCCACTTGTAGATGCTAGTGCTAAACATAAAACTTGATCAACTGTAGATGGGATTACTTGGTGAAAATGGTTATGAAAACCTTAGAATGATGGATCATTCTACTGAGATGTTTTACATGTGTTTCCAAACATCAGATGAATTTGGTGATGAAAATGTTGAGGCATGAGCCTTAGCCCTTTATAAAACTGATGGTTGTCTGGATGGAATACCATTCCAATTTTACCGTACAACCACAATACCCGAAGATTGGGTAGGTCTTGACTGGAAACTTATATACCTTAGTATTGGTTCCCTCATGGCCAAGTTCTGAGATGAGGCTACCTTGTGAAGATTGTCCACCTGTGCAGTACCCAAGATGACAGTTGGTCATGGTTGGGAGGCCAAACTCACAGGAGAGGTGCTTATACTAGGGCGTGTAATTGAAAGGTTAGGATTGATTATCCGCATACTGAGTATGGTGATTTCAGGATTTGTTCCTGACGGATGTATCGAATGTTGTGGTGAAAGTATACAATCTCTGCAGAGTGTCAAACTATTCGAATAGCCGCGTCCGCGATTATGGACAGTTGGAGTGGCCATACTGTTCCCCCGTCAGATGTTTTCAAAATGACTTGTGAAATGAATTGAGACTTTGACTTGACCACAACAGGGTTGTGATATGAGATACAAGTTCGCACTTAGGTGTTATAAAATTTGATTAGCTTTCTCTTGCTTCTGAACTTAGTAGAGGTAAATCTGGCTTTTGCAAAACAACCCTAGAGCTTAGTGTCCTATTACAGAAACCCCCTTCACTTGTTAGTATTAGTTTGCGAATACTTAAAGAGTACTCATGGCTTTGTCCCTGGCTATTCCCGTGGCCAGACTATGAAGAGGAGTACAAGGATGATGTACCCCAGGAAGGTTACGATAACTAGGATCATCTCCCATCGTCAGCATTGCCTATGACCCCGAAGATGGAGCTTCGCTTACGCTACCTTTAGTATTACATATTCCGCTGCTTGAAGTTATATGAAGAACTGGATCATGAGATCCTTATTTGTGTAATACCTTATGTATGGTTTGTAATGGATGATGTACTATGGTATCCAATTATGTTATGTATCGCAAAAATGGTAATCCTGGGATTGCGATGTATGGCATAACAGGCATCTGGGATTAAAAATCCGGGTGTTGACAGGGGAGAGAGATCCTTCGCGGGGAGGTGTATTGTGAGAGGAGGAGAGGGAGGCACCAAAGGGGCATGGCGCTACAGCCATGGTGGCTGCCCCCACCTCTTCCACATTCATGTGGGTGGAACTCCCACTCAAAATGAAAAGTCTCCACTCACATAAACAGCCTCCACTCAAAAATCCAATCACAGGCATTAAATTTCCACCAAATTTAATGCAAGCTCTCATTTAAATAAAACTTTTTTTTATTCAGAATTTTGTTAATTACTTTAATTAACAAAAATTCACATAAAACCCCTTGCTAGTATCCAATTTCACATGCAGAACCAGTTTCAACAATTTCAACCGAAACAATTCCAGTGTCTAGTGAAATAAATTCCCGCGCTTTCTTTTTCTTTGTCTGGCATCTTATTTGGTCCAAATGGTGTTGGTATCCCTTAAGTGTGTCACCCTACGGTTCGTGAATAATGTAGACATGATCGAGACCCCTCTCCGATCAATAATCAGCAGAGGGACCGGGAGATCCGTACTGACTCCCACACATTCAACGATGACTTCTGTGATCGTGTGAACCTTATACACTTGAACCATTGTGATTAAAGCCCTCACAAACTTGATGGCACACTTTATATTCTTTTCCCCTAATAAACTTGAACCATTGTGTCTTCTTTGTTGTATATCCTTGCACTTATACGTTGGAATTAGCAGAACCATGTTGTCATGGGGAACGTTTTCAACATTGCACTTGTACTTTGTACTCAGTTGGTATCATGCTCTTTTGTCTATGGATGTCACCGGTGTGAAATAAAGAGGGAACTTGTAAGTCCATGGAGTTTGTATCCTGTGTTAGAGAAATTCCTGGGCCGCTAGACTAAGCCATGCCTAATCATGGTGGAAACTTGTAGCATCAGCATAGTGACATCTATGAAGCATTCTTCTTATAAAAAGAGACACATTCAGAAAAGAGGAAAGAGAGAAAAAAGCACCATATTCCCATGGTAGATAAGAAGATTGCTGAGATGCTCATTGTCTGCTTGCCTTGTCATTTAGGTTATGGGAAAGCTCCTGTACCATGTGCAAGGGGTACCCCGTTGGTGGTTCTCAATGATATGCAAATACTTACAATGACAAGAACTTACAGGTGACTAAAGTTGAGTAACATAAGGTGTGGCCCTCGTATTCAAGGGACTTGAGATTGCCAACTTATACTTCGTCAAGCATATACTCCATCTTTGTTCACTTTAACCTTAATAACTTCAAGATGCTTATGATAGGGGCAATGAGGGCTGAAAGCTAACAAGTACCATAATTTTTGGAAGCTCTTTTTGAAACTTGAAATCCCTGCTTCCTTTATAAAAGGCCTTTCTTCCACCATTATTGAGTCTCCACCTTCTACCTTTAGGCACCATGAAGAGAGCATAGTTGTCATTTTGTGTGTAGTGTTCCAAAGCTTGTTGATTGATGCATATTGTGATATTACTTGTTCTTGTGCTATTTGTTTCTAGTCACCCTTGTGAACTTTGAAGGTGTCCTATGCATCTATTTTCTACTCTATGAGGGGGAAAATGATTGACACTATGCTATGTTTTCTATATGTGAAACAAACAAACGTTTTTCAATGCATGTTATTCATGATCTTTGTTTGTATCCTTTCATGTTGCATGCATAGTTACTATGTCCTATTGTTAGAACTCCATCTTCATGCACATGTTTAGAGTTCTTTGATCCCAGCTTTCAATGCTTGCAAATGGATTGATCTTGGTTTTGATGGTGCATGTCACCTAAAAAATTATTCTTTTTATCACTTACCTACTCGAGGACGAGCAGGAGTTAAGCTTGGGGATGCTTGATACGTTGGAAACGTATCTATAATTTTTCATGCACCATATTAACAAGTTGCCACAGTGCTAGTTGCCTGTTTTCTTCTATTTTTGGTTCCAGAAAGGCAAAAAATCAATATTCTCGGAATTGGACGGGACAAAAGGCAAAGTTATTATTTTCTCGGAGCAACACGGAACCACGAAGCAGAGCCGGAGGGGGGCCACAGGGTGGCCAACCCCTCTAGGTGCGGGCAAGCCCTCGAGGAGCATGGAGGGGGTGTGGGCACCCTAGACCCCCACCGACCTTGATTCCTGCGCCTATAAGAAGCCTCCTATGGGAAAACCCTAAAGAATCCAGAATAAATCCACGAAAACCTCTGCTGCGCCACCGCCACCAAAGGGGAGATTCAGGGGACAGAAAGTCTTTGTTTCGGCACCCTGCCGGGACGGGGAAGTGTCCCTGGAGCCATCTCCATCGATCTCCACCACCATCTCCATCACCGTTGCTGATTCCCATGATGAGGAGGGAGTAGTTCTTCCTCGAGGCTAAGGGCTCTAACGGTAGCTATGTGTTCATCTCTCTCTCTATGCATGATCTTGTGGTCATGAGATTTGTAATCAAGTAGATCTACCTTGCTACTCAAGTGCTTCATTAGATCTCTGCTCTCCCCATGTGTGTGAAAGTGACAGCGTGCACGCCATGGTGGCACTTAGGCTTGAGTCTACATAAATACTGTTTGTGCTTTAATAGATCTATGCTTTTCCCCACGTGTGTGAAAGTGACAGCGTGCATACCATGTGTGGCACTTTGGCTAGATTGAATATTTGTTATGAGTTATATTTGGAGTTGGATGTCTCTATGAAATTGTGGTGTTTGTTGGAACCATCTAGCGCTCAAGGTGACAGTGTGGGGTTATCTAGATTGGGGAAGGCGGACTTTGAGGAGTGCTGTTATAGCCCTACCAATGATTAGAGTGTCCAAATGGAGAGTAGTTAAGAGTAGTATCATGAAGAGAGGATATTTATATGAGAGAGTGTTCACTAGTGAAAGTATGATCCCTAGGCCTTGTTTCTAAAAATTGAAACACCGTTTGCTTCTAGATCTGCTGCATGTTTGCTTGATTCCATCTTTGTTCCGTTTGCCGGGGAAGTTTTGGGCTTTTACCTTTCCTCCACACCATTAGCTCTTTTCTGGCACCGTTACCCCACGTCAACATCAAGTCAGAAGCTATTTTTGTAACTACCTCGGTGAATTACGCTCCTAGTTACAAGCCTGGATGAGCAGAAATGGTTGAAATAGTACGGTGGGGCCCAAATGCCTCTCACAGGTAGACCTTTCGGCCGTCCCAACCATTTCCAAACATCGGGACAAGAACGGGCGGCGTAATCGGCAGGCGAAGGGATCAACTACATACACAAATGAGTATGTATGCAAGCCACCATACAACAGTACATCAGAGCCATTCCATCTAAAAAGAAAGGAAATATAGCAACTCCATACGGCAAGATCCAAATATCCTAGATAGATATAATAGTTTAGGATATCTCCTCTTACATCAAACATCAGAGTATCAAGCGGAAGCGGAAGACAAAATCCGAGTACGGATAAGAAGCAAATCGGCATAAGATGCCCCATAAATAAGCACATCCCGCCCACAGATCTCACGGATCCCCATTCCCGGAATCTCTACACCGAATGATCGTTGCCCACATCGTCCGTCTCTTCCACCCAGTATCCATCTTGCGAGTGTATCTGTTCATCTGAACTAATAATTTATCGTGTGAGACCCTAGGGGTACTCAGCAAGTCTTTATGCCTCTAAAGGGGACACAACATGGGGTGACGCAATTGCAGCAAAAGATAAACCCTAGCAATTTTATAGATACTCGCTAACCATCCGCCTAACCAGAGATAGACGGATGTCCGTGAATTAATAACAACAGTTATAACAGTTAAAAACGGTAATATCCACAGATCCATCCTCCTCCTCGCTTACCGACGAGGAAGCGGACGAACAACCCCCTATCCGTTGGCAGTTTTATTATCCATTCCGTGAGTATTGCACTATTTACTAGTCAGGTACCTAGTCTAGTCAAATTAAAAGCGGTACTTTAGTTATTCTTGTCTATGATCGAGAAACTGTGCTCCAAGTCGTCCATAACCGCGGACACGGCTTTCAGAAAGTTTTACCCTGCAGGGGTGCACAAATAGCAACACACACTCGATATGCCTCGGAAAAACCAAATCAAAACCAACGAGGCAGTCACGACAAAGCGATCACAGGATTCAGAAATATTTCAGGGGGCCACCCCATTGAGCTACCCGCAACGGAGTTAGCTGACTCCGAGACGGCCTCAAGGTTTGCGTCAGTGGCTGTAAACGACTGGGAACCCGAAAATGTGACTGGGCTTGTCGATACCGCGAAAACACTCCGCTTTCCTAAACAGTACAGTGTGCAGTACCTCGCACAATTTAAATAAAGCAGTAAAGCATGGCATAAGTACAGGATAGTAAATAAAACCTCAAACTAGTTTGTGGCCCCAAGAAATAAGAATGAATCAAGCTCTGGCTCAGGGGGGTTCATAAGCCTCCCGGATGTGGATAGCGCGAATATTCAAGGAACAGGAATCAAGTACTCGGGGTCCTATGGGACACAAGTGAGCCTGAAAAACCAAATAGCAAATATGGCTCACCGACGCCACTTTCATTAGTTATCCCATTACTACTCAGGTTAAGTTGTTTAGGTACCTCGTTATCCATCAGACACTCACATACCCTACACATGCTGTTCTACGACTCGCATGGCTCAAACAACTCCTGTAGTAATGGCTCATGGGATGGAGGAACAAGCTTCGGTGGGGTTTAAAAGTAAAGGCTATGCAGTACTTGGGATTCAATTTAATGCAAGCGCGACTCCATGATGCAAGAATAAGATAGAGGCAATAGGTACTATATGTATGCAAGCATGTGGTAGTGCTTGCCTGGCAGCTCAGTTGAAGCAAGGGATGGATCTGGGTAGTGCTCCTGGGTGTCTTGATATATCCCCTGCTCAGCGTCTATTCGAAGAAGAACCAAACAAACAAGGGCTAACTCAAATAAAGTGCACAAGCATATGAATAAAATGCGTCAAGCAAACAATCATGCCATGATGAATGATGCACAATTTGCATGGCAATAAAGTAGCATGGCATGGGTGAGGTGTGGAATACAAGAATAAGGCATTTATTTAGTTTTAGCCTCATTTTAACCTCATATTAGTTGCTGTACACATTATATTTATATGATGCATGCTTCAAGTCAAAACATGGAATGCATAAACAGAAAGGTCTCGTCGAGCTAATCATTTTAGACATATTATTTGTTAAATTTGGAGTTAGAAAACAAAAGTTATTAATTAATAAAGGTAAAAGGGCATTTTAATGTAATTTTAAACAACTTGGAAAATAAAGTGTCCAAAATATATTTTGAAGGCTATATTTGAATTCCTCATATTTTTCTGATTTGAAAACATATATTATATGTATTATTTGGATTCATATTTTAAAAGATATTTAAAAACAGAATTAAATTTGAATTTGAATTAATTTGAAAAAGATTTGAATTAAAACAGAAATCCAGAAAACCTTTTTATACCCAGACAGATCCAGACACAGCCACTGACGGGTGGGGTCACTGGCTGACTCAGCAGCCCAGCGCGCAGAACAGCTTTTCTCACCGCAGCTGAATCTAGCCTAGAGGATGACAGGTGGGGCTAACTGGCTCGGGCCCAGGCGTCAGCGATCGAACGCGCGGGGACTGCGGGTTGAGGCTGGGGTTATACGGGGGGTTCTCTGCAAGATTGGTTGGGTGGCTGTCTGGTGGGCCACGAGTACCGCGGGTTGAGGCAAAAACTAGAGGAGGGGTTTTCTGCAAAACGGACGACGCGCACTGTGGATCTTCCTCTGCTCTCTGCCGATCGATCGGTGCTCGACAGGGCGCCGCGGCGGGGCTCAAACGCGCGATCTGGGGCGCGCGCGCAGAGGCGGAACCACTGCGGTGGCCTGGGGTTGCTGCTGGGGAGGTGGCCGTGGCCTAGGTAGGTTGCTACGCGGAGCGGGAGCTAGCAGACAGCAGCGAACGACGGCGCACCGAGGGCGCTCGGAGAAACTACCGGCGAGCACAGGCGACGGCTGGGGAAACAGAGGTGTCAGGGAGGTTGGCCAGCTCACCGAGAGGTGGTCGGCGGTGTTGGATCGGGTTGGCGAGCAGCGGATCGACGGCGAGGCAGACGCCGGGCGGATTAGGGTTTCGGGGTCGGCTTCGCGATGTTCTCCGGCTCCAGTTTGCCTCCTCCTCGTTGCCGTGTACAGGGCGTCGCAGCCGTCGTCCGTGGTCTTCCTCGACACCCTGGAGCACCATGCCACCGGCTGGTTTGAGTAGGGCGGTGGAGGCCGAGGTTTGCCGGCGAAGGGGTAGGCGGAGACGGTGGAGAAGAGGGGAGAGGGCAGGCGCCCTGGGGAGATCTGGAGATGGTCTGGGCGAGGCAGAGAGGTAGATAGGGACGGAGAGGAGAGGGGGTGCCATGGGGGAGTGGTTGGAGATAAAGGTGGCTTCGGCCACCTTTTTCCCTCCTTCCTCCTCACGTGCTCGGTCGGCAGGGGCAGGGCAAGGGGCTCGCAGGTGGGGACGGCCAAGGCCAAGGGTGGTAGGCTCGGTGGAGGGGTCCTCGGGCAGAGAGAGAAAAGAGAGGGAGGGAGGAGCTCGGGTTGGAGCTAGGGTTGGAGCCTCGGGTTAGGGTTAGGTTTGGCTCGGGTGTAGTTAGGGTTTGGGGTGGGATAGCAGCTAGGTGGGGCCAGGGAGAGAGGGGGCCAGGTGGGGCCAGCTGGGAGAGGCTCGGCATAGATGGAAAAGAGGGAGTGGGGTAGGTTTAGGGTTTAGCTAGGATGGGGTATGGGGGTATGGTGATGATGGGGTAAGAGAGATGGGGGATGATGGGTTAGATGGTTAGATGAGGGAGAGAGATGGTTCTCCTTTTTGGCAAGCCCAAGCAAAAACAAGATCAAACCCAAGCTAGACCAAAAAGAGGGAGAGGTGGTGATATGGTTTTAAGCAAGATCAACTAAGACCAAGCCCAAAAGAAGGATAGAGGTAGGGATGATCCACTCAAAATCAAATAAAAACCAAAAGACAAGAAAAGGGGTACTTGCATGGCCCATGCAAAAATATTCAATGCCATGTTTATTTTTGTGAGAACAATAATATTAACATGGCATTATTATTATGCATTCCAAAAATATGGAATAAAAGCCAAGCAAAAAGAATTAAAAGGATGCCCCATGTGGAGTAGATGGAGATGACCATTTTTGAAATACAATGGGACTTGCTAGTGTGTATATGCCACTAGGTAGTTAATAAGCCCACAAAATATCCCAATATGATGATAACCCCAAAACAACACATATGGTAGCTAGAAATAGGGTTCCACCCACAAGGCATGCAAAGGTGGCCATGTGGCTCTCATATATCAATAATGTGAAAAAAAAATGATGCCAAGATGAGAGCATGTGGAAAAGAATTGGATCCATCCCAACCCACATGAGCTAGAGGTAAAACCAATAAGTGCCAAGCTCATATTTAGTTGGATGGTGGAATTATAAGGTGGTGAAAGAAAAAGGTGGTGGAGTTAATAAGAGATATGCCCCCAACTCAACCTGGGCATTGAAACAATATATCAAGAACCAAATACAATATCAAGAGGCAAATACAATTAATAATGCATATGAGATAAGAACCAAATGGAAAAGGGTTTTATATGATGCTCAAATGCAAGGTGGCATGATGACATGAGCATGATATACTGATGATGCAACAATTATATGTATGAAGTAGCATATATATAGACTAGGCTAGTAGCATTGCAATTGTTAGACAATTGGGATGCTACAACTCTCCCCCACTAAACAAGAATCTCGCCCCGAGATTCCTAGGAAAAAGAAAACAACACAAGGAGAGGCGGGTGTTTGGAACGAAGGTGATCCTTGCGTTCCCAGGATGATGAAGAACGGAATGGTGCGACCACTACACCTTGCAAAATTTGCTAGACTTGTTGCGAGTCTTGCGTTTTGCTTCAAGAACAACGAATTGGAAGAATTGTAGGATTGTCGTGAGACAAGAAGGATAGGATGGACATAGCTCCGGTTTTCTCAAGAAACATGATAAAAGAATGGAACCACTTGTGAAAGAAAGGACAAGATGATGTATCATGGATACAGAAAGACACATCATTAAGATTAAAGATTTACCGATACTAGAGAGGATGAATCTTTGTCTCGCTGGAAGAAAAAGAGCTAGATTGAAGAGATTTTGAACCACTATGACAATAGCATCGTATCTTCTCTCGGATTTGGGAAATGAAGTTCAGATACAATATTGCCTTCAAACAATAGAGTCCCTTGATATCAACAGAAAGATTTAGTTAGACATCGTCGGATTAGATTCTTGTTCCGCCGGTAAGACCCAAAGAATCACGCAATTGAGGTGCGCGGATATGACTTCCAGAGGCGGATGTGATGCCAGATCATGGTGGAATCCTGAGAAGCAAAGAATATGGAGGATCTGGAGTTCATTGTAGATATACTTATTGCTTACTTTAGCCTTGAGGCTAACGCAATAGATTTGCAGCTGATGGCATCAACCATAATTGGCTTTACACAGAAAAAGAATTGATGAAACAAGAGAGATAGCTTCCTTTCATCTTGTTTGGGGATGTCAAGCACCGGTAGAAAGACGAGGACCGAAAGGAGTTTGCGTTTGTTTCCGCCAGATAATTGAAGATTTTGCTCCGTGTAGAAAGGGTGAGATCACCAACAAGAGATTATTGATTACTTTCTTCGAGAGAGCACTCCGGAAAACAAGGACGGAAGTAAAGTATCGAGGGATAAAGGCCACTTCTAACTTCCGTGGAATGAGTGATATCACATTAATTCACCAATTCAATGTACGAGAGCGAATGATAAGAGTAGTGGTATGGTCGCGACTCCATCCCGCACTCAAAGCATTACTCCGCACATGAATAGGAAAACTAAGCAACCCAACTACCAAAACAGACTGAAGATCTTGACAAGGATAACTCATGGAACTCCGTTAGAAAACAAGGATAGGTGCAAACGATTCGCCGTATTCATAGATATATAAAGATGATGATGTTGTCGTCATGTCGTAAGTAACCAACCACCGGAAAGATATGAAGGAAGATTACGGAGAACAACTGCAAGATTCAATAGCTACAGAAAAGATAGCACCAACTTGAATGGAAGGAAAACAAGATCTGGAAGGTCTTCATGGCCTCCGGTGGATTGAGCATAGATGATAGAACGAGAGGGTTTCAAAAGATCACTTGACGAGACTGAGTTGAAACAATTCCATGTTCTTCTTGAAATGATCGGGAGAGATTTAGCGGTCTTGAGGAAAAACTTAAGCGAAACGACGATGATAACTCGCCAACAAGGAAAACTCCGGGTTGGTTGAAGATGGAGGATGGAATTAACAATGGACTTGCTAATTCCAGAATTGAAGCAATGTATTTAGCAGAAGGACGTGGTCGAGATAGGTGACTTCAAAAAGTCAGAATTCACGCTTTGAGAACTTTGCACACAGGCAGTGTTCTCGAAGCTTGAGAGAAAGAGACATAGATGATCTTCCATGTTCTTCCATTGATATAGGAATAGGCAAGCATATTATCAACATATACCACCATGGATTAACAAGATATTCCCAGAATACCAAGTTCAAAAGGCGAGAGAAACGAACAAATGCTCGAAACACTTTCTGAGCTCAACGCTCTTGGAAAGATCAATATTAAGAGCACGGGTTCGTGTTGGAGAAGATGCACTGGAAGAATAGATTATCTGGTCCTTCGGAAGAGAACAGGAAATGCCACCTGGTTCACATTGTCGATTGGATCACCGGTTACAAAGATAAAGAGATCTTGGATAAGAAACGATGATAGCTCATACCTTAAGCAAAGCTATCAGAAGCGAAAAGATGCAATTTTCTCGTCTCAAAGAGAATTTTGCAGATATGGAGTTCAAAAAGATGTGCAGCATGATGGACAGATGATAGACCGCCGTAGTGCTTTGGGAAACTCCGGATTGCCAAGGATGCTCGAATATGCATAGATATGATCACGGTGTACTCAAAATCACAGGAGATAACCTTATCCTCCAGATGGTGACGGTTGATAGCATTTTTTTTCCATATTCCAATCGACACTTATCATGAGTGGAATATAGCTATGCCGAGAGCCAAATTACAATCACTAGCATCGGATCGACACATGTTATGTAATTAGCCCAAGAGAATTGGAGATGAAAAGAAACTTCAGGATTAAGCGCCGGTGACAAAAGAATGAGTTAGCATGGAGATGCTGATAAAAGGAAGATAGATAATGTTTCACACACGACTGGAAAGGAGTGTGGAAACACAGATGTATCAAAGAAAAATTTTCCGCATTTTTCGGCATTAAAATACCAATAGATGCGCAAAATCACTTATCCGATAGAGATTAGCAACTGATGCTTTCACCGAATGTGGAGTTGCCAGAAGGAAGGACACCCTTAAGAAGATGGCACCGGTTAACAAGGAGTCAGATAGATCGCGCTGGTTTTCAAAAGCCTGTCGGTATGGAATGTACCAACAGTTGATAACCAAAGGCAGATGGTGATAACAAGTTGGATGCAACAGATGGACAAGGAATTACACACACACACTTTCTATGGTACTACGGAAACCCAGAACACGTGAATCCTAGTTTGAATTTTAAGAAGAGGATTGAAAACGTTACACTTCCTTACCAGAAAAGGGTGGGTGGTTGGGTAAGAAGAAAAGTGGAAGCAGTCCTACTCTCGCGTTTTGTTTTTCCCTAGTATACATAACTACCAAAAATATTTGCTAGACAGACAACAACCATTTGGCTGAGACCCTGAAGGGCGGGATGGCTCTAATACCAATTGTAACTACCTCGGTGAATTACGCTCCTAGTTACAAGCCTGGATGAGCAGAAATGGTTGAAATAGTATGGTGGGGCCCAAATGCCTCTCGCAGGTAGACCTTTCGGCCGTCCCAACCATTTCCAAACATCGGGACAAGAACGGGCGGCGTAATCGACAGGCGAAGGGATCAACTACATACACAAATGAGTATGTATGCAAGCCACCATACAACAGTACATCAGAGCCATTCCATCTAAAAAGAAAGGAAATATAGCAACGCCATACAGCAAGATCCAAATATCCTAGATAGATATAATAGTTTAGGATATCTCCTCTTACATCAAACATCAGAGTATCAAGCGGAAGCGGAAGACAAAATCCGAGTACGGATAAGAAGCAAATCGGCATAAGATGCCCCATAAATAAGCACATCCCGCCCACAGATCTCACGGATCCCCGTTCCCGGAATCTCTACACCGAATGATCGTTGCCCACATCGTTCGTCTCTTCCACCCAGTATCCATCTTGCGAGTGTACCTGTTCATCTGAACCAATAATTTATCGTGTGAGACCCTAGGGGTACTCAGCAAGTCTTTATGCCTCTAAAGGGGACACAACATGGGGTGACGCAATTGCAGCAAAAGATAAACCCTAGCAATTCTATAGATACTCGCTAACCATCCGCCTAACCAGAGATAGACGGATGTCCGTGAATTAATAACAACAGTTATAACAGTTAAAAACGGTAATATCCACAGATCCATCCTCCTCCTCGCTTACCGACGAGGAAGCGGACGAACAACCCCCCATCCGTTGGCAGTTTTATTATCCATTTCGTGAGTATTGCACTATTTACTAGTCAGGTACCTAGTCTAGTCAAATTAAAAGCGGTACTTTAGTTATTCTTGTCTATGATCGAGAAACTGTGCTCCAAGTCGTCCATAACCGCGGACACGGCTTTCAGAAAGTTTTACCCTGCAGGGGTGCACAAATAGCAACACACACTCGATATGCCTCGGAAAAACCAAATCAAAACCAACGAGGCAGTCACGACAAAGCGATCACAGGATTCAGAAATATTTCAGGGGGCCACCCCATTGAGCTACCCGCAACGGAGTTAGCTGACTCCGAGACGGCCTCAAGGTTTGCGTCAGTGGCTGTAAACGACTGGGAACCCGAAAATGTGACTGGGCTTGTCGATACCGCGAAAACACTCCGCTTTCCTAAACAGTACAGTGTGCAGTACCTCGCACAATTTAAATAAAGCAGTAAAGCATGGCATAAGTACAGGATAGTAAATAAAACCTCAAACTAGTTTGTGGCCCCAAGAAATAAGAATGAATCAAGCTCTGGCTCAGGGGGGTTCATAAGCCTCCCGGATGTGGATAGCGCGAATATTCAAGGAACAGGAATCAAGTACTCGGGGTCCTACGGGACACAAGTGAGCCTGAAAAACCAAATAGCAAATATGGCTCACCGATGCCACTTCCATTAGTTATTCCATTACTACTCAGGTTAAGTTGTTTAGGTACCTCATTATCCATCAGACACTCACATACCCTACACATGCTGTTCTACGACTCGCATGGCTCAAAAAACTCATGTAGTAATGGCTCATGGGATGGAGGAACAAGCTTCGGTGGGGTTTAAAAGTAAAGGCTATGCAGTACTTGGGATTCAATTTAATGCAAGCGCGACTCCATGATGCAAGAATAAGATAGAGGCAATAGGTACTATATGTATGCAAGCATGTGGTAGTGCTTGCCTGGCAGCTCAGTTGAAGCAAGGGATGGATCTGGGTAGTGCTCCTGGGTGTCTTGATATATCCCCTGCTCAGCGTCTATTCGAAGAAGAACCAAACAAACAAGGGCTAACTCAAATAAAGTGCACAAGCATATGAATAAAATGCGTTAAGCAAACAATCATGCCATGATGAATGATGCACAATTTGCATGGCAATAAAGTAGCATGGCATGGGTGAGGTGTGGAATACAAGAATAAGGCATTTTATTTAGTTTTAGCCTCATTTTAACCTCATATTAGTTGCTGTACACATTATATTTATATGATGCATGCTTCAAGTCAAAACATGAAATGCATAAACAGAAAGGTCTCGTCGAGCTAATCATTTTAGACATATTATTTGTTAAATTTGGAGTTAGAAAACAAAAGTTATTAATTAATAAAGGTAAAAGGGCATGTTAATGTAATTTTAAACAACTTGGAAAATAAAGTGTCCAAAATATATTTTGAAGGCTATATTTGAATTCCTCATATTTTTCTGATTTGAAAACATATATTATATGTATTATTTGGATTCATATTTTAAAAGATATTTAAAAACAGAATTAAATTTGAATTTGAATTAATTTGAAAAAGATTTGAATTAAAACAAAAATCCAGAAAACCTTTTTATACTCAGACAGATCCAGACACAGCCACTGACGGGTGGGGTCACTGGCTGACTCAGCAACCCAGCGCGCAGAACAGCTTTTCTCACCGCAGCTGAATCTAGCCTAGAGGATGACAGGTGGGGCTAACTGGCTCGGGCCCAGGCGTCAGCGATCGAACGCGCGGGGACTGCGGGTTGAGGCTGGGGTTATACGGGGGGTTCTCTGCAAGATTGGTTGGGTGGCTGTCTGGTGGGCCACGAGTACTGCGGGTTGAGGCAAAAACTAGAGGAGGGGTTTTCTGCAAAACGGACGACGCGCACTGTGGATCTTCCTCTGCTCTCTGCCGATCGATCGGTGCTCGACAGGGCGCCGCTGCGGGGCTCGAACACGCGATCTGGGGCGCGCGCGCAGAGGCGGAACCACTGCGGTGGCCTGGGGTTGCTGCTGGGGAGGTGGCCGTGGCCTAGGTAGGTTGCTACGCGGAGCGGGAGCTAGCAGACAACAGTGAACGACGGCGCACCGAGGGCGCTCGGAGAAACTACCGGCGAGCACAGGCGACGGCTGGGGAAACGGAGGTGTCAGGGAGGTTGGCCAGCTCACCGAGAGGTGGTCGGCGGTGTTGGATCGGGTCGGCGAGCAGCGGATCGACGGCGAGGCAGACGCCGGGCGGATTAGGGTTTCGGGGTCGGCTTCGCGATGTTCTCCGGCTCCAGTTCGCGTCCTCCTCGTTGTCGTGTACAGGGCGTCGCAGCCGTCGTCCGTGGTCTTCCTCGACACCCTGGAGCACCACGCCACCGGCTGGTTTGAGTAGGGCGGTGGAGGCCGAGGTTTGCCGGCGAAGGGGTAGGCGGAGACGGTGGAGAAGAGGGGAGAGGGCAGGCGCCCTGGGGAGATCTGGAGATGGTCTGGGCGAGGCAGAGAGGTAGATAGGGACGGAGAGGAGAGGGGGTGCCGTGGGGGAGTGGTTGGAGATAAAGGTGGCTTCGGCCACCTTTTTCCCTCCTTCCTCCTCACGTGCTCGGTCGGCAGGGGCAGGGCAAGGGGCTGGCAGGTGGGGACGGCCAAGTCCAAGGGTGGTAGGCTCGGTGGAGGGGTCCTCGGGCAGAGAGAGAAAAGAGAGGGAGGGAGGAGCTCAGGTTGGAGCTAGGGTTGGAGCCTCGGGTTAGGGTTAGGTTTGGCTCGGGTGTAGTTAGGGTTTGGGGTGGGATAGCAGCTAGGTGGGGCCAGGGAGAGAGGGGGCCAGGTGGGGCCAGCTGGGAGAGGCTCGGCATAGATGGAAAAGAGGGAGTGGGGTAGGTTTAGGGTTTAGCTAGGATGGGGTATGGGGGTATGGTGATGATGGGGTAAGAGAGATGGGGGATGATGGGTTAGATGGTTAGATGAGGGAGAGAGATGGTTCTCCTTTTTGGCAAGCCCAAGCAAAAACAAGATCAAACCCAAGCTAGACCAAAAAGAGGGAGAGGTGGTGATATGGTTTTAAGCAAGATCAACTAAGACCAAGCCCAAAAGAAGGATAGAGGTAGGGATGATCCACTCAAAATCAAATAAAAATCAAAAGACAAGAAAAGGGGTACTTGCATGGCCCATGCAAAAATATTCAATGCCATGTTTATTTTTGTGAGAACAATAATATTAACATGGCATTATTATTATGCATTCCAAAAATATGGAATAAAAGCCAAGCAAAAAGAATTAAAAGGATGCCCCATGTGGAGTAGATGGAGATGACCATTTTTGAAATACAATGGGACTTGCTAGTGTGTATATGCCACTAGGTAGTTAATAAGCCCACAAAATATCCCAATATGATGATAACCCCAAAACAACACATATGGTAGCTAGAAATAGGGTTCCACCCACAAGGCATGCAAAGGTGGCCATGTGGCTCTCATATATCAATAATGTGAAAACAAAATGATGCCAAGATGAGAGCATGTGGAAAAGAATTGGATCCATCCCAACCCACATGAGCTAGAGGTAAAACCAATAAGTGCCAAGCTCATATTTAGTTGGATGGTGGAATTATAAGGTGGTGAAAGAAAAAGGTGGTGGAGTTAATAAGAGATATGCCCCCAACTCAACCTGGGCATTGAAACAATATATCAAGAACCAAATACAATATCAAGAGGCAAATACAATTAATAATGCATATGAGATAAGAACCAAATGGAAAAGGGTTTTATATGATGCTCAAATGCAAGGTGGCATGATGACATGAGCATGATATACTGATGATGCAACAATTATATGTATAAAGTAGCATATATATATAGACTAGGCTAGTAGCATTGCAATTGTTAGACAATTGGGATGCTACAATTTTCTAGCACCATTACCTCTTGTATTTCACTATCTCTTCGCCGAACTAGTGCACCTATATTGGGTGTGTTGGGGACACAAGAGACTTCTTGTATATTGATTGCAGGGTTGCTTGAGAGGGAATACCTTGGACCACTTCCTCCCTGAGTTCGATAAACCTTGGGTAATCCACTTAAGGGAAACTTGCTGCTGTTCTACAAACCTCTGCACTTGAGGCCCAACAACTGTTTACAAGAATAGAAGTGTGTAGACATAAGTTTCATATACGCGATTGCTAGTGGTTAACATAATCTACAGATCTGACGCTTTTAGGTCCGCCTGTATTTGCATGTCTTTGCATCTTCACGCATCACTCATTCTCTAATGAGATGGCATTGTATAAATTTGGTCTTTTGGTGAGACCTTTAGTTTCTTGGGGTTAAATCATGTCGATACTATTATCGTACAATATATCTTTAGTGTTAGCCCGTTGTGAACCACACCTTAGTTTGATAACAAACTACTTGACACAAATGCCCTTCTTTGCTGCTACTATAGCAGTCATATACTTAGCCTTTGCTGCTACTATAGCAGTCATATACTCTATTAGAATAACTTTGTTTTGTTTCTTCAACTACCATATACCAAATTATATGTAGTGGTTGCTACATTAATCCGTCCAGACTAAATATCGCTATGAAAGATCAAATCTTGTCATAATCAAGTCCTTGAACATTGTTGTAAAATATTTACCGACATGTAAACTATTTCATAGATGTGAAACATTCATGTCTGTTTATTTATATATCCAAATACGACCGATAGTTTTTTACACCTTTCCGGAGGGTCTTCCAAATTCAAAAAACTTGATTTCTTGTGTATGGAACTATCATGGATTTTATGGCTTCAAGCCATTTAACGAAGTCAGGGACCATCATCGCTTCTTTGCATGTAGTCGGTTCATATTTGTCAAACAACAATGATTTACTCTCAAATCTTAGTATTTTATTGTTTATCCTACCTACTTGGTTCAATAGGAACTTAGAACTCCTTGACCACAACCTTTGAGGTACGTGAGGCATGAGCATTGTGGCTGCCTCCGGAACGTTTTCCGGCACTGTGTAACTCAGCACATATAGCTAAGGTTTGTTAACCTTATTAAAGTTCTATTGTCCTCCCACTTAACTTTTGCGAAAAATTCCATTTTCAAGAAACTTAACGTCCTAAGTGACAAAATCTTTTGTCTTTAGTGTTATGGAGGAATACCCAATGGTTTTTCGAAATAACCTACAAAGGCATGCTCATCCAATTTTGGTTGTAAACATATTACTTATGCTTAGCATACCAAAATTTAAGAAAGGACAACTTGGGTTTTATCCCAAACCATAACCTTTATGGTGTAATTTCAACGGATCGCGATGGTGCTCTTTTCAGTGTAAAAGCGGTAGTCTCTAAAGCTTTAATCTTTTTAAAACATAATGGAAGTTTTATAAATAACACCTTTGATCCAACCATGTCAAACAAGGTTTCATTAGAAATCTCAAACACTCCATATTCTTAAGGTGTTTCGGGAGATGCAAATCTAGGTGTTTTTCTAAACTTGCAACTCAAATAAATCCCTTTATGATAAAATCATAAATTATTTATTTTCTTGTTACAATGATTTTACACTTCATCTTAAAAGTCTTTGAATGTTTTCAAATATTTCATACTCCTTTCTCATTAAGTGAACATTCACTCAAATTTCCGGAGAAAGCATATGAAGTTGAAATCCATCGCTTACGACTACACATAATGAACTACATGCATCGATATGTATAAATTCCAATAATTTAGTCGATCGTTCTTCTTTGGCCTTTGAACAAAGTTTTAATTATCCCGAGGAATATCTCACAAGAGTCATTTGATCGAATCAAAGACTCCAAAAATCCATGAATATGGAGTTTCATCATGTTTTCATTCCAATATAATTTAAACGGCGATGTCACTTTGTAAGTGATCTTTCAATCATTTGTCTTGCGATATTTTAGCATTAGTTTTATGGATGTGATTTCTCCAACTAGATTTATAAATCATCCATCTTACATGGAATACGGTAATTATTTGAAAAATCTTTGTTCTCATAATACCTTATTTAAATAAAAATTATTAAAACAAATCTTGAAGGCAAGATTTGATGTCAACAAGAAATACAAACAACTGTTTGTTTGTTTTCGATGAACATCATCACATATTATCTTGCTAGTTACTTAAACCATTGTAGTTCATCAATTGTGTTGTTCTGTATGATATTTTATACCAACCAATTAGGTATCCAATACCCAAGAACGACATTGTTTAACAAGAAATGAATACAACCATAACATCTATATCATCTATATACCTAAACTGGATATTTCCAGTCTTTTCTTTTCTACCAAATATATTCTATAGATTCTCTTTCAGGATTTCCTTTTTCCTTTTAAAACAATCTATCAACATCAAAAGTGGCGCCGTATACATGACACATAGTCCAAAGCGTGTATATTCAAATACTAATACCTTTGGACTTGCACTTTGACGTAGATCACAATCATCAAATGATTGGCGTTCTTTCAAAATCCATTTTTAGTAATCTTTTAGTGTAGTAAACAATTTACATACATCTTATATTCATACTTATCATGACGACTTTCATGATCAAGCTAATGTAGCTTATAAAGGCGAATCGTGAGTATAACGTTACTTTGGAAAACCTTTTTGGATGATTAGGATGTCTAGCATATCCAACCTTTGCAAATTCTCATCCAATATGAGAACATATATTATACTCTATCGTATTCCAACCAGAAACATTGTTTCACATATCGTTATATCTGCCACACATGATGGTTCCTGAATAAATTCTTTCATCTCCTAGATAATCTTGATATTTAAAAACAATCAAGAATCATGGAGGCAAAACATGATACTTAAGATACTAACACTGGAATTGTTACTCTCGATTTAATACTAATTATTAAATTTCACGGAGTAAACAGAGTTTGCTGAAAGTTTCCAGTAGGACTTTAAACTTTAGATTGACACTCAACACAATATGATACCAGTTCGTAAAGTAAATATCCAGAATTCTATAGTTCTATTATCTCAATTGCAACTAAGCATAAGGTGGTGAACGGATGCCAATGACTACAACAAATTATGCAAATTCAATTTGATTTAATTTATGATAAATTGAGTTCTATTAATCCAAATTATAAATGAACTCCCACTCAAAAACGACATCCCTCGTGTCTTTTTTGTGATTACATGAACCCAATCCACCACACCAAGTCTGATCATCACGTGAGTTCGTCTAGCTTCAAAGGTGAACATCTATATGGTCATCATATCAAACATATGACTCATGCTTAACCTTTCGGTCCGTGTTCCGAGGCCATGTCTGTACATGCTAGGCTCGCCAAGTAAGAACCTTAGTATTCGCGTGTGTAAAAATGTCTTACACCCGAGATATGCTCGTGGATTCAAGTACACCCGATCATCGCGTGATGTCTTGAAGCGGCGAAACATTGTCGGTGCATACTGAAGGAAGAACACATTTTTATCTTGATATCTAAATGATTGATCATCTTATAATGCTAATAAAACACCAAACAAGCAATAGATGTAAACAAACATCATATGCTACAGTGATATGATATGGTCCTTGCACTTGATCTCTATCTTGTGCATCGTGGAATGATATTTATCATTCCTATATGTAAGGCCAAGGCCTATGGAACTTACACTTTGTCATATTATAATTTTCAATAGTATCAATCCATACTATAAATTATAACACTACCATATCATATACTTGCCCGGAAAAACCAAAAATTAGACGCCTCTAATTTATCCTTTGCATGTTTTACGTGGCTGAAGGATTTCGGAGATAGACACGTTCTTATCTACGAACATGGAACCACAACTATGATAATAAAATTATTGACAACTTGTTGTAAATCAGATATTGACTATAGTAGGAGAGACAGACACCCGCAATCCACTTATGCAAAACTAGTTGCATGTCAAGCGTGGAACAGGTCTCATGTGCGAGAATATGTAAAGTTTGTCCAGGCCGCTTCATCCCACTATGCCACCAATATCTAAAGTACAAGGAAGAAGCAATAACATGACCATCGGTGCCCACATACTCATATGTGTACTACCCGTGCAAAGCATCTATGCATAGATCCGGCTCTGATACCACTATAGGGTTCACAACATAGAATTTTTTTTCCAACGATGGGAACAACGAAGTACCAAGATCTATCTACTAGATACAAGAAATGGGTGGATATACATCCATAGAATACATACCATCGAAGACTGAAAAGCGTTAACGAGGTTGTACTCGTGGATGATGTAGTCGAATGCTTGCCGATCTCAAGATGGAGAAGAAGTCCATCTGGTCCAGCACCATCAAGTCCATCACCGCAAGGCAGTGGTGCATCCGTGATTACACACACGTTTAGATACCCCGACAACCTCCGCGCCCTCGCTCCAGCGATGCAGCGGAAGCAACAAATCCTTCTGGAAAAAGCCACCGGGAACATGTATCTCGCTGATCCGAGACCATGGGGAAATTCTAAAGGGGGAGAGAGATCCTTCACGAAGAGGTGTTTTATGAGAGAAGGAGAGGGGGGACTTTTATAGGGAGAGGGGGGGGGGGACCCAAGGGGCATGTCGCCATAGCCATGATGGCTTCCCCCACCTCTTCCACATTCATGTGGGTGGAGCTCCCACTCAAAATGAAAAGCCTCCACTCACATAAACATGCCTCCACTCAAAAATCCACTCACATGCATTAAATTTCCACCAAATTTAATGCAAGCTCTAATTTAAATAAAACTATTTTAATTATTTATTCAGATTTTTTAATTACTTTAATTAACAAACATTCACATAAAACCCCGTGCTATTATTCAATTTCACATGCAGAAACATTTTCAGCAATTTCAATCGAAACAATTCCGGTGTCTAGTGAAACAAATTTCTGCGCTTTCTTTTTCTTTTCTAGCATCTTATTTGCTCCAAATGGTGTCAGTATCCCTTAAGTGTGTCTCCCTACGGTGCACGAATAATGTAGACATGATCGAGACCCCTCTACGATCAATAATCAACAATGTGACCTGGAGATCCGTACTGACTCCCACACATTCAACGATGACTTCTGTGATTGTGTGAACCTTATACGCATGTAACTGTAACACTATAGTTCTGAAAAGACCATAGTTGCATGCAACACACCAATCCCTGGATCGGTTCATTGGCTTGCATAGATTGTAAAGACGAATAACAAAGCAATATCCGTCCATCATGAATAACGAAGTAATCTAGAGTATTAAATTATTACAATAATGTGTAGCACACAAGCTAGCTCAAATAGTTCAATAGAAAACAAAAGCATAAATATAAAGTAGACTCCATGTTCAATTGCCCACAAGCGAACAAATGTTGAGTGGAATATCGCAACCTAATCGATCACTCGGAATCGGAATAATAATCTACAACATAAAATGTAGCAGCTCCGAAGGGTCAATACTTGGAATGTATGGCAAGTAGAGCTTATTAAGGAGACAATACACCTAGATACTACATGCTTATTTGGCTAGGTGAAAGCTTGGCTATTTTGCGAGCATAAACACTTTATCCTACTTTCATAATCACTTTCAGATTTTCTTTGAAAAGATCCCAATTGAGTTAGACCAACAAATTATGCACTTTATGAAATTGGAATGAGCGAGAAACATGTCATGAACTCAATATCAAGCAACTCAGATGTCCATAACCGGGGACACGACTAATCGATTAGATTATACACCCTGCAAGGGTTAGTACACTTTACCCATGTGACTTGGCCAGCCCAACTCGTACCACCACTATCATATTGGGTGATGATAAGGAGAAGTCCAAGAAGAGACCGTTCGGGAAGTAGCTCCCCAAACCCGACACGCACTGTACCAACCTACCAAAATTATACGTCTCTGGCTACGTGGGTTCGAGTTGCCACAACCTACTAAGTCCAACCAACCGCCCATTTCATTATTGGCACATGGTTGTACACGTAAGCTACCAAATAAAGAAGCCAATCATTTTATCTTGATACATGGGTGCCTTTCCTCAATGAAACCACCAAAATTATCAATCCCATCACACCCAGGAGATTCATTGATTTAGTTGTTTTAGTTTTCTGAAAACAACTCTAACAACAACAGCTATCACATGATGTAACCCAGCCCTCGTCTATCACAGCATGGCCAAGCACATCTAGACATACGATGGTTCATATACAAGGGATTCCTACCAAGATGTATAGGACTTAGCATAGCGATAGTACTTTCCTACACATGCAACTACAAAATACACTACACATGCATAGAAAATAGTAGGACAATGATCTCTACTACTTATTAAAGACAAATACGACATGATAATGGTACGTCACTCTAAAATTGCCCCTTAACTTGACACAATTTACTAACCAGTGCCACCGCAGAGAGACCGACCGCCCTCGTCCTGGACTCCTAGCAGTTCCCCTTTCCCTCTAGAAAAAATTCCCCTCGCCCTGAAATCTCCCCGCCGCCAGTTATCCCATGAGCACCGCAGCCAAGATCCTCCTGGCCAACCTCATCGTCGTCCGCCTCCGAGTATTCTCCGTTGCAACGACAAGAAGGACATGTAAGTCCAGGCGTATCCGCGACATGTGGCTCCATTGCGACGTTTGCAAGAAATCAACCGCGTCTGCCCCATGGCAAGGGATCCCGACGGCCGCTGCATACGGGAGCGGCGGTGGAGTAAGCCATCTCCCCGGTCTGGCCGAGGAGGAGTCGGCTTCCACTCCGGTATGCCCCAAAATCTATATCCTCCCTCTCCCTTTGTCCGCGTACCTCGATCCTCCTCCATAGTTCCGCTCGCGGTCGATTGCCCGGTAGCTCGAATCTCTGGCTGATTCCCAGTTTCGGTCTGGATCCAGACTCTGTCCGTTGTTGGGTTGGGTCGAATGGAATTTAACGGATTTGTTCAGAGCCTAGGGTTTCTGCTCAATCGATGGGGGGTTTTAGCTGGGCCTATGGGGCTACTGGTTTTGATCAACTATCTGTTATTGTTCCTGGCCGTTCCTGCTTGCAGTTTAAGACTGGCACGTAGCATGCTGCAATTGTGTGTCCTTTAGTTTGATCGAAGTTCATGTTCCTACTTGCTAGCTACTGTACATTTGTTTTTGCTAGCTGTCGAATACGTTTTTTCTTGCTTAATTTGACGATGCAATTCATTAACTTGTTATTCATATACATATAGCGTGAGTGGATCTGTTATCCCGATGCAACAAATCTCTATTTGTTGTCATTTGCAGGATGCCAGTGAAATCTTCATCATCACCAGGCACATCACCAGGCACACTCTCTATTTCTTGTCATGTGTTGGATGCCAATGAAATCTTCATCAGGACCAGGCACATGTGGCGCCGAGGATGCAAAGTTCGAACCTAGAAATAAATCTTCTAGATCAACTGACTTGGTGTGCTTGATCGATTACTGAACAAAAATTGACTATGTTGTGTTTGTTCACAATATATCATCTTACTATGCTCTTAAGACTGAATGAGCGTAGCAGGGTGCTTTCATCTATCTTGAGTACTGAACATATCTAATTCCAACACGTGTCACTTTCTGTAGGCTAGGGTGACGATCAGATTGATCCATGTAGCTGGTGGTTCTATTTTATAAGAGTGTCCATGTTGATGCTGAAGATGACAGCGCGGGTGTGCGAGCATGGTCTAACCATCAGAACATGGTTGCCAAAGATGTCGCCAACGCACAACGCCGCATCGATGACAGATTGATCATTTTGGTTCGTGCGACAAAATGCCGATGCTCAGCAATTCCACATAGGTGTAGCTTGCAGGGTTTGATTGTCAAGCAGAAGCTGCAGCTTCAGTTTAGTAATGCTTAATATTGCCATTTAAAGGAATAGAATAGCTTGACTGCAATCTATTATTTTCACTATGTTCAAGGTACGTGACATGATTGTCTCAATCTCAATGCAACTGTAAGGCCTTGCTGGCTAACTAAGGGTTGTTTGGTTGGGCTTTTTTTGGCTTTTGAATTTTGTCTTATGAACAAAAAAAGTACCTGGCCTTGGCTTTTGATTGGATATTGTTAGATGATGGTATAAGCCAAACATCAAAATTGAAAACACCTATTTAGGTACCTTTTTGTTTTATAAGTAAAAAGTAAAAAGGCAGAAATAACTCAACCAAACAGCCCCAGTTCTGTAGGTTCTTTCTAAGCTAGCAGGATATTCATTATCCTAGATTGCTCTTCAGGTCATGCTATCTAATACCTACATACCACTTATCCTAGATTGGTGTCTTATGATTGAGTTTGGAGTCTGTATTGTTTCAGGTGCAGTATTTTTGCCTCTCACTGATTATGCCATCTAATGCAGGATCTGGTTTCGTTCGTGTATTGGATGACCCAGATTTTATAGCAAAGTCTTCAAGGGCCAATACTAGAATGTGTCTATATCTAGATGATTTTGACCATAGTAAATTAGGTGTACTAGAATCGATTGCATGTTGAACAATGTTTCTGTTCATCTCCTATTTAAGATCTCTAAGGCTTCATGCCGTGCATGGCTGATTTTTTCAACGATTCCCCTATGAAAGTAAATGATATGTTGTGACAACAAGGAGCACAAATGCTACCAGGGGTGTAAGCCCTGCGTCACGATGGTCCACTTATATTTAAAATTATTTGTTTTCTTAATTTGTACAGGGATTTGATTTGGGTCCATCCATAGAAGGACCACCATGAAATTCAGGGTTGGATGCAACAGTGGTTACCATTTTTCCGACCACCTGCTCGCACTTGCCATGAGGTGGGACGACATCGCTGGGCACTCGCTCGTGTGATTAACACCATAGCCAAAGAGGAGGACAAATAGGATGGAGCATGTGTTGTTTTTTCTTATGCGGGACAGACGGGGTGTACGGGTCATTTAAATGCGGTATATATTTTATTTTTTTACAATTATAATTACATCTATTATAAATTTACGACTCGTAGCAATGTACGGGTATTATGCTACCTAGGGCCCTTAGCTCTCTGTAGTTGTTGGTAATGTATTGTATTTAGATTTGATTGTGAGCTTTGTGCGATATGCAGGATGTAAGGGCGAGATCAAGAGCTTTAGTATCATTCTACTTTTCCCTTGCTCAAAGCACCAAATGGGTTCATTATGAGATATTTGAACTAAATCTTAAATTGACTAGCAATAGTAGTTTCTAAATGGAATATGGGTGCTTACTTTATACAAGGAGTATCAGAAGCGACAAGAGATTTTCACTTGGAAATGGCTGAATCGGTAAGGTTTTCTCATGACATGTTGTATTCAACATCTTTCTACCATTTCTGCTTACTTTCTTATATATTACAGTAGTACATTATAAAGCAAGTCGTCAATACCTTTCATCGAACCGGCAAACATGCGATTTAATGTTCAAACTTTAATGCAACACAGTAATATAATTCTGTCCAGTCATGAATTTTTATTAGTCTTTTGCGCAATGCTTATGCAAGTCACACTTTAAAAAGCTATAAAAATATAATATGCACTTATGAGACGATAATTTTTATTTAGAAAACAACAAAACGGTGTGGTGGAAAACTATACATTCATCACATGATCGCTCAACTAGATTTTTTTCTAGCTTGTGATTTAAGGTTCAAACTTTAATGCAACACAATAATATACGCAGTAATGAATTTCTAATTAGTCTTTTGCGCAATGCTATGAAAGTCACACTTTAAAAAACTATACAACGGTAAAATCAACTTGTGGGGAGTAGTTTTTATTTAGAATACAACATAACGGTGTGGTTTCGTTGACAGTGTTGTGGCTGCAGGCGACAACACAAGACACAACCAACTCCTCCTTCTCACGCTATGGCACCACCGCCTTCTTTGACCAGGTCCTACCCAGGGAAATAGGGTATATTTGAGCTACTCACTCCTCTAATTCGATTGGTTTTCTCTGTTTGGGCACGCTCACTCGATAGACTACTCTTATTTGGGGGCAGATTTTGCGGTATGCCACCGGTATTGTGAATGCTGCAAGTAGTAGTTTGGGATTAAGATGCTAGACAATGTAGTAGTAGATAAAAAACTCTTGTGGAATCCAAGAAGTAGAACACTTGTGCAGCTTGTTTCTCCAGCACTATCATCAGAGCTGAAAGCCTGATAAAACGAGTTACATCGGTGTAGTCTGTAATGAAGGTACATGAGAAAATCCATCAGTTGAGCAAATTGTTTATGGTAGCACAACAATAACAAAATCTGCTTCTGCTAATTCTTATTTCGCGTACAATGTTATATAGTTTTGTATATCTTAACCCGTGCCCAGTCATAAAACAGAATACAAGAATTGGACTGAAAATACTATGTATTTTTTTTCACCGGAAGAACTCTGCACAATAGATATTTGCCACTTTGGCTGCCAGTGTACACACTAAGCCATGAGACAGGTGATTGCTACTGCTCGATTCACGCTAGGTCAGAATTATGATGCCCCTATCTGCTACTTGATTGCCGCAAAACTGTTCATATCCCACTTTTACCGTCATACCTTGGATTTTCCCTTTGCATTACCAATCTTCCTGAGTATATATGGTCTTGCTGCTGAAATCCAAGGATATGATCATCGAGAAATTAGACGCCACTTAGCCTTAGGGTGATATGGTTGTTGATTTTGGAAAAAGGGACAAATTTAACTCCAACATAAACTTGGTTCATCACCAATGTTAGCTTTTCCATGACTTATCATAGAAAATATTATTGGCGCTTACTGTCTAGAACTATAGTGAACCATCTACAGTCTGACAGAGAATGGCTCTATGTTCTGAATATCATTTTGTTTGAACTGATGTTGCCTCTGATCGCCTCATGTTGATAGTGTCAGTGATGAGCAGCTATTTTGATACTCAATTACATACTTGGGCTCTTCTTTCCACATGTGCATACATGAAATACTATTGAATCATACATAATGGTCTGGGAGAGCCGATTGATCCATGTAGTTGGCTTTAATGGCAGCATATGGCCATCATGTAGATACTCTAGATGGCGGCAACTTATCTAGCTATTAGGTCATGCTCACAGAATGTCGCCTACACACAGCGATGGTAATTTTATCCCTGTAGCTGGCGCCCGTGGAATCCGTCATGTCCAGGTACATCCACTTCCCAAACACCATTAACTGGTTTTCTTCGATATGTTTACTTTAATCCCTTCATCTGATGACTTGCAGATTGGACATTACTTGCTAAAAGAGTCTGATCCTTAGACTACAGGAGTTAACTTCACAGTTTCCCATTGTCTTAATCAACATGGTCCTATTAATTGATGAGCATAAGCATGTCATTGATCTTGGTGAGTGTGTACTATAAGTATTACCCTGATTGCTAAGGAAGGCAGATTAGTTCTTGGTGATTGTTTCGTTAATAGCCAAATCTACTAGTTACCATCTCTGAACTATAAATGCAGGCATGATGTTTCACGCTTGCAACACACTAAGTCAAGAAAATACTCATGATTTGGAATGCGGCGGATATGTACAATTTGTGGATGGTACACCGAGGATTCTTCCATCCCAGCTTCCCAATGGATATTTTCCATATGCTATTCTTTTCACCTAGACAAGCCAGATCTTCCTAAGATAAACGTTAAAGAGAAAAGGACACCAAAGAGGAAGAACTTAAGCGCAGGAAAAGGAAGAAGAATATGCAACCGGGATTCCCTCCTGTTGCCTCACAAATCCAGGAGTCGCTATAAAGATCCACCAGGAGATGACAAAACTAAGTCCTAGAGAAGAGAGGAAGATGCTTTTCTGCTATAAAAACTCCAGAGTAGGAGGCTTGATCTAAGCGTTGAGATAGGAAGAGATGAGCGATGCCAAGAGAGTGACTCAGTGATAGAAGTGTTCTTTTAGCATTTGCAGATTTGTGTATCAACACTATTGTATTTTACATAATTTTTTATTAAGAAAAATGTTATGCTTAGAATGTTTACATGTTTGATGACGAAAGAGATAGATGTCGTGGCAATGCACGGGCATTCAACTAGTATGATCAAAATAGGATCTACTTGCTTTGGTTGCAGCTGAAGTCGTTCAAGCACTCGTTGCAATCACACACGTTGCACTCCTCGCAATCTATCGATCAAACAAATGCATACAACATAAACAACCATATGATCATAAACAAATGAACAAATGCATGCATGACAAGTTAATAAATCACAAAGTTTGTTGTTTTAGTTCTCTAAATAGTACTGATGTATATGATGCATGCAAGAGATTGATTTATGCAATGGAGTATTTGTATTAATTATTACTCACCATTATTGATGTTTTAACAGATCTGTTGTAACTTCTGTTCTCATTGTCGAATTAAAATTGGATCTAAAGTGTACTGGATAGAGGACATTAATATGAACCAGTAGGCGTTGGTTTCACCCTAATTGGAGTTATAGGTCTTTTCCTACGATTTAAATAGTTTTTAATGAGTTTTAAATCATTTAAATAGTTTCTGTTGCCTAAAAATCAAACTAAAATCATATCTATAATATTCTATTGTGATTCCAGGACATATTATTTATATTTTTCCGATTTGCAGGTGATTTATTATGAATTTAATGATCTAAGAGGCCATGAAAACTAATCAGATCACCATAGTGGATAGGTACTGCAAGTGTTAGATCTAACCAGATATTAATAATCTACACTTGAATAGCTTCAATTTGATATATTACACTTAAATTTTGGACTAAGTATGAATTTTCTACAAATTTTATAAGTTAGATCTATTTTCTGTAATTTTATTTATTTAAAAACATGCTTTATTGCGTCAGCGCCGAGTCAACGCTGACTGGGTTAAGTGGGTGGCCACGTGGCGCGATACTAGTGGGCGGTACCGGTTCGGCGGGGATCTAACTTACTCCGTTAGATCGAGATCCAACAGCCGGGGTTGATTCGTGGTCACTCATCGGCGGGGGCGGCGTTCATAGCGACGGTGGCGCATGTGGCGGTCGGCGGCGGCGCTCCGGTGGTCCTTGGCGATAGCGGTGGGGTCGACGACGTTCCGCTCCTCACGGCGGTCCTCCTCGTCACCACGTCGGCGTCCGTCTCTTCCCCGAGCGTCGACTATCGTCGATTTCTTCCCGCGGCTCCAACAGACGACGGCGAGGAATTGGCGGTGCTAGGCTGCGAGAGGGGAGGGGGAAATTCACGAGGTGAATCAGTGGTCCAGGGCGGTCATCATAGAGCAAAGAGGGGGCAAGGGGGGAGGGCTCGGAACCGTCAATGGTGATACTCACCGAAGGTGTGGCGGCGTCGGCGGAAAATCGAGCTCGATTCGAGCTTGATCTAGAGTTTTCGAGGGTTGGAGGTGGGGCAGAAGGCGGTGGGGGGGAGGGGGGAGGGGGTGTAGCTTATAAGGAGCCGAAGCTTGGACGAGGGGGGTAGCGTGATTCGCGACCAATCAGAGCGGAACTCGCGGCGGCGTTGACCGTGGCCGAGGCGGACTCCGATAGGGGAGATGACAGGCGGGCCCCGCCTGTCAGCGGCGGCGACGAGCGTGGGCTGGCAGCTGGCTGCGGTGGGCCGGCCCAACGGCAGCAGCGGCTACGCACTGCGCGCGGGGGGGGGGGGGGGGGGGAGCGGCGGTTAGTCCGGGCGGGATGGGGTTAGGTGGGTCGGGCCAGGGTGGTTCGGCCGGGGTAGGTTAGTTTTTTTTTGTTCTTTTTCTTTTTCCATTTTCTGTTTGTTTGTTTTCCTCACAAATTTTTCTTTTGAACTCCAAATGAGTTCAAACTTGTTTCTAAAATTTTCTAAAATCGAGTAGATTCTTCTAGGCTAACATTTAGCAATAAATGCTGCCATAGAAGTAGTGGGTTTTTGTGAAGCCAAAATAATTCCTTTTAGGAATAAGATGGCACATAGAAATTAGGGTTTACTTCCTTGTTTCCAATTTGGGTTTTTGTCAAGATGCAAAATGCAATGAATAGCTCATGAATGACAGGCTAATGCAAAAAAATTCCAGCCCCAATTTCTAAATCTTGGGATGTGACAGTGACTCAATCCCTTTGTCTCGCGATATATTACATGTCCGAGATTCAATCATCGATATCTTCACACCTAGTTTGATCTCGTTACCGACATGTACTCTTTTATTGTTCACATGATATAACATTCTAGTGATCAAATCACTTTCTTACAAGCTAACTAATGTGATATCACCAAGAGGGCTCAGAGTATATCTCTCCGTTATCGGGATGGACAAATTCAACTCTTGATCCATGAGCATCTACATAACACCTTTGTAGTCACCTTTATAGTCACCCTGTTACGGTGTGACGTTTGATGTTATCAAGATACTCTTCCGGTGTTAGTGATTGACATATCTCACGGTTTAAGGACTAAGATTACTTCGTATGATGTTATATAAATATAAACATAATGACCTTGATCATAATGCTATACTTTGTATGAATGTTCATCACATCATTCTAAAAATGTTGTGACCTCGTTATTAACAACATCCAATGTCCATGATCAGCAAACCTTTGATCATCTTGTTAATCAACGAGATAGTTTATAAGAGATGCATAACTAGAAATTTTTTTTTATTAAACACACATGTATTAGCGTTTCCATATTAATACAATTATAGCATGCAAAATAAACATTTATCATAAATAAGGAATAAGATAATAACCACTTTATTATTGCCTCTCGGGCATATTCCCTTCAGTTTAGATAACTTTTAACACTGTTTAAAATATCTATATCATTTCCGATCAGTAATATTTCATCCACATATAATATGAGAAATGCCACATTGCTCCCACTCACTTTCTTGTAAATACAAGACTCTCCATAAGTTCGGATAAATCCAAGCTCTTTGATCACCTCATCAAAGCGGAGATTCCAACTCCGGGATGCTTGCTTCAGTCCATAGATGGATCACTGAAGCTTGCATACCTTGTCAGCATCCTTAGGATTGAAAAAACCCTTTGGTTGTACCATGTACAACTCTTCTTCAATGTTGCCATTGAGGAACGCAGTTTTGACATCCATCTACCATATCTTATAGTCAAAATATGCAGCAATTGCTAACATAATCCTAACTGATTCGGGAGAGAATGTCTCATCGTAGTCAACTCCTTGAATTTTTTGAAACCCTTCTGTGACAAGTCGAGCTTTATAGATTGTTCCATTACCATCAACATCAGTTTTTCTTTTGAAAATACATTTATTCTCCATGGCCTTTCGGTCGTGAGGTAAGTCCACTAAGGTCCAAAACTGGTTTTCGTACATGGATTCCATCTCGGATTTCATGGCTTCTAGCCATTTGTTGGAATCCAGGCTCATCATCGCTTCTTCATATGTCGTAGGGTCATCAATTTCATCGACCATGAATTTCATAACACGATTTCCGTACAGTTCGAGAGTTGCACGCGTCCTACTAGACCTCCGAGGTTCGGTAGTATTCTCTTTCGGAGCTTCATGATCGTTATCATTAGTTCCCTCTTCATTTGGTGAAGTGAACTCCAGAACGGCTTCCGGTGCTGCGCTACTCGCCATATTATGATGAGAAGGTTCAACAACCTCTTCGAGTTCTACCTTCCGAGTACACACACCTTTCGTGAGAAACTCTTTTTCTAGAAAGGATCCATTCTTGGCAACGAAAACCTTGCCCTCAGATCTGTGATAGAAGGAATACCCAATGGTTTCCTTAGGGTATCCTATGAAGACGCATTTTTCTGCTTTGGGTTCGAGTTTATCAGGTTGAAGTTTCTTCACATAAACATTGCATCCCCAAACTTTAAGAAATGACAGCTTAGGTTTGTTTCCAAACCACAATTCATACGATGTCTTTTCAACAGATTTAGATGGTGCGGGATTTAAAGTGACTACATCAATTTCTAGTGCATAACCCCCAAATGACAGTGGCAAGTCCGTCAGAGACATCACAGATCGAACCATATCTAGTAAAGTACGTTTACGACGTTTCGACACACCATTTTGCTGTGGTGTTCCGGTAGGTGTGACTTGTGAAACTATTCCACATTCTTTCATATGTGTGCTAAACTCGTAACTTAGATACTCAACTCCACGGTCAGATCATAGAAATTTGATCTTTCTATTACGATGATTCTCCACTTCATTCTGAAATTCCTTGAACTTTTTAAAGGTTTTAGACTTGTGTTTCATCAACTAGATATAACCGTATCTACTCAAATCATCTGTGAAAGTAACAAAATAATGATATCCACCTCGCACCGACACACTCATTAGACCACACATATCAGAGTGTATGATTTCCAATAAATCTGTCGCCCGTTTCATTGAACCGAAAAACAGCGTTCTAGTCATCTTGACCATAAGGCATGGCTCACATGTATCAAATGATTCAAAATCAAGTGATTCCAAAAGTCCATCCGAATGGAACTTCTTCATGCGTTTAACGCCAATATGACCTAGACGATAGTGCCACATATATGCGAATATATCATCATTAAGTTTAATCCTTTTACCATCAACATTATGAATATGTGTAACACTATTATCGAGATCCAACAGAAATAAACCATTCATCACAGGTGCATGACCATAAAAGATATCATTCATATAAATCGAACAACCATTGTTTTCCGGTTTAAATGAATAACCACTTCACATCAAACATGATCCGGATACAATGTTCATGCTCAGTGCAAGCACCAAATAACAATTATTCAGGTTTATAACTAATCCCGATGGTAAGTGGAGAGGTAGCATTCCGACGGCGATCAGAGCAACACTTGATCCATTGCCGACATGCATCTTGACCTCACCCTTGCTAGAGGTCGCTTGTTTCGCAGCCCCTGATTCGAGTTACAAATATTAGCAACCGATCCGGTATCAAATACCCAGGTGCTACTGCGAGTACTAGTCAAGTACACATCAATAACATGTATATCAAATATACCTTTATTTTCCTTGCTGGCCTTCTTGTCTGCCAAATACTTGGGGCAGTTGCGCTTCTAGTGGCTAGTCCCCTTGCAATAATAGCACTCGGTATCAGAGTTTGGGAAAACTCAGGATTTCTTTTCAGGTATGGCAACTGATTTGCCGCCCTTCTTTCCTTTCGGTTAACCCTTCCTGTTTTTCTTCAAACCGGTGGTCTTATTGATCATCAACACTTGATAATCCTTCTTGATCTCCACTTCTGCAGTCTTAAGCATTGACAGAAGATCGGGGAGAGACTTCTTCATACCCTGCATGTTATAGTTCATCACGAAGCTCTTGTAGTTAGGTGGCAGAGATTGGAGAACATGATGTATGCCCAAGTCAATGGGAATCGTTATTCCCAAGGACACAAGCTTATCGGCGTACCCCGACATTTTTAGTACATGCTCACTAACGGAGCTGTTCTCTTCCATCATGCAGCTAAAGAACTTTTCTGAAGCATTATAACTCTCTACAGCAACATGGGTGTCGAAAATCATTTTTAACTCACCCATTGTATCAAAGGCATTGCCATTTTTGAAACGCTTTCGAAGTTCTGGTTCTAGCCCATACAATATGCCGCAATGAACTAAATTGTGGTCCTCCTGACGAGTCTGATAGGCATTCTTTTCCTCGTTAGGGGCATCACCGAACGGTGGGGGGCCTAGCGGTGCTTCTAGCACATATTGCTTTTGTGCAGCAGAGAGGATAAACCTCACATTCATAGCCCATTCGGTAAAGTTGCTACCTTTCGTTGCAAGTTTCTATTTCTCCACGAACACATTGAAATTAAAAGCAGGTGGTGCCATCTACAAAAGAATTTGTAAAGTTTAGACTAAGTTTATGATAGATTGAGTTCAACTAATCCAAATTAAGAATGAACTCCCACTCAAAAACGACATCCCTCGTGCCTTTTTGGTGATTACATGAACCAAATCCACTACACTGATGACGCCCAACACTTGTCGTGGGACGCTTCGTTGGAAACCCCAAGAGGAAGGTGTGATGAGCACAGCAGCAAGTTTTTCCTCAGTAAGAAACCGAGGTTATCGAACCAGTAGGAGGAAGTAAACGTCTCAAAGGTGTTGCAAGCAACATGGAAACCTGCACAATACAAACTCAAGACTTTGCCCCAACGAATCATTGAGGTTGTCAAGCTCACGGTTTGCTGTAACAAAGGATTAAACGTATGGTGTGGAAGGTAATGGTTTGCGGCAAGTAAATAGGTAACAGTGGAGAATGTATCAATGGTAAAGATTGGACCGGGATCCATAGTTCACTAGAGGTGCTCTCCTTAGATAAACAACATGGCATGAAGGGTAAACAAATTACAGCAGGGAAATTGACAGGAACTGAGCAAGGCATAGAAATGCAGTACCAGACAAAAAGATCCTATGAGATTCGATTGGGCAATACAACAATATACATAGACCGCCATCCAACTACATCTATGACTAGAAGTCCACCATTAGGTTATCATCCGAACCCCCTCCAGTATTAAGTTGCAAGCAACAGACAACTGCTTTAAGCAAAGTGTGTAAGGTAAACAATCCACATGTTCCATGAACAAGAGACCGTTGTTTTCTCCCTAGTGGCAACAACACATCTACAATCGAAGAGATTTCTGTCACTTCCCTTGGAAACTAGAGGCATGAATGCACTATCGAGCATAAATACCCCCTCTTGAAGTCACTAGAAATTACTTGGGCAAGATAGCTACTAACAACGGAGAGCATGCAAGATTACAAACAACACAGACATGATAGTATCAAATAGACAAAACCATTAATCAATCTGACATAGTAATCTCAATATCCATCGGATCCCCGCAAACACAATATGCATGATTACAAATAGATTAGATCTTGATCATGAACAAAGCTCACAATATCTATACATGAAAGAACAAGGAGGAGATACAACCATCTAGCTACTACATGGACCCATAGTCCAAGGTGGAACTACTCACGTATCATACCGGAGAAGAAGGCCTCCAGGATGATCTCCCCTCTGGTAGGGTGCCATGAAGAACTTGAGACCCCCCCAATCTAGGGACGACGGTGGCAGCGGCTACAGAAGGTTTCATTGAGTTTTGATTGGGTGTCTAGGGTTTCTGCATCGGGGGCTTCTTATAGGCGAAGAGGCAAGACTGGGAGGCGGCCAGGGGGCCCACACCCTACCCAGGCATGAGGTGGGCCCACCCACGCCTAGGGGGGGTGTGGCAGCCCTGGTTCGGCTCTCCGTATCCCCTCTGGACTTCGTGTCGCCCATGGTAAAATATTGACTTTGGGTTTTGTCCCGTCCAATTCCGGGAATATTGATTTTCTGCCTTTCTGGAACCAAAAACAGAAGAAAACAGGAAACTGACACTATGGCAACTTGTTAATAGGTTAGTTCTAGAAAAGATATAAAAACACCTCAAAGTGTAGACAAATCAAAGCAAAGTAGATAGTAAACAAGCATGGAGCATCAAAATTATAGATACGTTTCCGATGTATCATACACCAAGTCCCATCATCACGTGAGTCGGTCTAGCTTCAAAGGAAAGCATCTATATGGGCATCATATCTATATATGACTCATGATTATCCGTGTTCCGAGGCCATGTATGTACATGCTAGGCTCGCCAAGTAAGAACCTTAGTATTTGCGTGTGTAAAACTGTCTTACACCCGAAATATGATCGTGTATCCAAGAACACACGATCATCACGTGATGTCTTGGAGCGGCAAAACATAATAGGTGCATACTTAAGGGAGAACACATTTTTTATCTTGATATCTAAATGAAGGATCATCTTATTATGCTAATAAAACGCCAACCAAGCAATATAAGATGCAACAAACATCATATGTGAAAAGTGAAATGATATGGTTCTTGCACTTGATCATCATCATGTGCATCGTGGTATGATCTCTATCATTCCTTTATGTGTAAGGCCAAGGTATATGGAACTTAAAAATTATGTGTGTTGTAAGAATATCGACTTATACTTATACTTACAACATCACCATATCATGAAACTAGCCCAGGAACAATCTAAACTAGACGCTTCTAATTTATCCATTGCAAGTTTTATGTGGCTTAGGGATTTACAAGATAGAATCGTTCTTACCTACAAACATGGAACCACAACGAGGATAACCAAATTATTAACAACTCATTATAAAATAGATATTGACTATAGTAGGAGAGACAGACACCCAATAGCCACTTATGCAAAACTAGTTGCATGTCAAGCGTGGAACAGGTCTCATGTACGAGGACATGTATAGTTTGTCCGGGCCGCTTCATCCCACTATGCCACCAATATCCAAAGTACAACCGAGAAGCAATAACATGATCATCATCACCCACATACTCATATGTGTACTACCCGTGCAAAGCATCTACGCATAGATCCAGCTCTGATACCACTATAGGGTTCGCAGCATAGAAAACAAAATTTTCCTACGATGGGAACAACTATGTACCAAGATCTATCTACTAGTTACAAAAAACGGGTGGATATACATCCATAGAGAACATACCCTTGAAGACCGACAAAGTTTAACAAGGTTGTACTCGTGGATGATGTAGACAAATGCTTGCCAATCTCAAGATCGTGAAGAAGTCCAACGCCGCAAATCAGTAGTGCATCCGTGCTCGCACACATGTCCAAGCCACCGAGCAACCTCTGCCTCCTCGCTCCAGCGATGCAGTGGAAGTAACAACTCTTTCTTGCTGAAAATTCATTGAGAACAAGTATCTCGCTAGTCCGAGACCATGGGGGATAAAAACTAGAGGGTGAGAGAGATCCTTCACATGGAGGTGTGAGTGAGATGTAGTGAGAGGGGGGATTTATATAGGAGGGAGGGGGGCACCCCAAGGGGTGGCTGGAAAATGGGGGGTCTGCCCCCACCCCTTCCTCCATTCATGTGGGTGGAGCTTCCACTCACAATTTGGCCCTTCATTTCTCCACTCAAAATCCCACTAAAAAATCCCATTAAATTCCTGCGCTTTGTAAATCTTTTCGACATGAAACTATTTGTTCCAAATGGTGTTGGTGTCTCTGAAGTGTGTCACCCTACGGTTCACGAATAATGCGGACATGATTGAGACCCCTCTCGAATCAATAATCAGAAGTGGGACCTGGAGATCCATACTAACTCCCACACATTCAACAATGACTTTCTTGTGATCGTGAGAAACTTTTACGCTAGAATCTTAATCCCTTTGTCTCGTGATATATTACATGTCTGATATTCGACCATCGGTATCTTATACCTAGTTTGATCTCTTTACTGAAATGTACTCTTTTCTTGTTCCCATGATATAACATTCTAGTGATCAAATCACTTCTTTTCAAGCTAACCAATGTGATATGACCGAGATGGCCCAGAGTAGTTCTATCCGTCACCAGGATGAACAAATTCCACTCTTGATGCATGGGCCTCAACATAACACTTTAGTATCACTGAACCCATCTTTATAATCACCCTGTTACGGTGTGACGTTTGATGTTATCAAGATACTCTTTCAGTGTTAGTGATTGACACGATCTCATGGTATGAGGATTAGGATTACTTCATATGATGTTATAGCAATATAAACTCAATGACTTTGATCGTAATGCTATACTTTGGATGAATGTTCATCACACCATTCCAATATGTTGTGACCTTGTTATTAACAACATCCAATGTCTATGATCAAGAAACCTTGATCATCTTGTTAATCAACGAGCTAGTTAATAAGAGAGGCATAACTAGGAAATTTTTGTTTGTTTATTAAACACACATGTATTAAAGTTTCCGTATTAATACAATTATAGCATGCACAATAAACATCTGTCATATACTTGGAATATACATAATAAAAACTTTATTATTGCCTCTTAGGGCATATTCCCTTCAGTCTCCCACTTGCACTAGAGACAATAATCTAGTTACATAGTGATAAATGTAACACCCATGGAGTTCTGGTGTTGATCATGTTTTGATCTAGGGAGAGTTTTAGTCAACGGATCTGCTACATTGAGATCCGTGTGTACTTTAAAAATATTTATATCTCCATCCTTGACATGCTCGCGGATGGAGTGAAACCAACGCTTAATATTCTTGGAACTATTGTGAGACCTTGGTTCTTTGGCATCGGCTATGGCTCCATTGTTGTCACAATAGATCACCATTGGTTCCAACGCGCTAGAAACCAGACCTAGTTCGGTTATGAATTCCTTCATCCAATCTGCTTCCTGAGCCGCTTCCGAAGCAACAACATATTTGGCCTCCGTTGTTGATCCCGCCACCACGGAACGCCGCCTCCCTGCATGCGCCGGAGCGCCGCCGCGTTGCTGTTGTTGTGTTGGTGGTACCACCGAAAACTGCTACCTACTACCACTAATGCTTCTACCTACGACGTTGATGTTTGCTACATGGGGTTAGCAGCGCTGTTACCTATTGCCACCACCGCTACTACCATCGGCGTCAAGGTTTGCTACATGGATTTGGCAGCGCTGCTACCTACTGCCACCGCCACTGCTACCACCGGTGTCGAGGTTTTCTACGTGCATCCGGCGGCGGTGCTACAAGTGTGTCTTGGGTTTTGCTACAATGTCTTCGGCAAGATCTCCGGCGAGGTGTCCGACGAGGTCGGATTTGCTACAATATTGATATTTTTTTGCTACATACGTTTTGTGTTTTTGCTACAATACCGTAAAGGTTTTGCTACACGGTCTCCGGTGAGGTCTACCGGCGAAAGTTTTCGACGAGTCTTCGACAAGGTCCGATCTGCCACATTAGCATATTTTTTTGCTACGCGGTAGTCGGCGAGGTCTCCGGCGAGATATAGTCTATTTTTCTATTTCCTGGATCGAACCGTTTTTTGCTACATGTAAGAAAAGCGGTCAATATTTGTAACAACCCTAGTTTTATTAAATGGTAAATAGGATTTGTATGTGCACTCATGAGAATCATCATTTAAAATGCATGCAAGAAAATAAATACAAAACCCTAAACCCTAGTTTTCCCCCTCTCTCTGAAACACACTCAAATGGTTTTGATTATTTGAAAATAACAAAATGTTTGGAGCCCAAATAGTATAAAGGACCCCTAGGTGTTTTAGAAATATTTTACAAACCTCCTTGGTTATTCTAAAACATTCAAAACAGAAAAGGTTTTGAAAATAGAATTTGGAAAGTGAAAACATAAATAGAAAAACATTTTGCAAATAAAAGCAGTCTCCCTCTCTCCCTGGGCCGAGCCCATCTCTCTCTTCCTCTTTCTCTCTTACGCCCAGCACACTTCCCCGCGGCCTGCCTTGGCCCACGTGCAGCCCAAACAAGCCCAGTACCGCTTCGCCTCATGTCCCTGTCGTGTTCCTCCCTCCTGGCAAGCAGCTGCCTGCCAGTGCCTCTGCCGTCGATCCTCATCGGCGCTGCGATGTGCGCCGCCGCCCCAGGAGGTGATGATAAGAAACACTTCCCTTTCCTCTCCTCTCCCATACCGATTTCTCTTCCTCTCTCTCCCTCTCTCGTGCAATCCCCTCTCTGGCCTAACCCTAGCTCGCCGGTGACCACTTGCCGTCGACGTTATGGACCGCCCCAAGCCTTGCCGTCTGTCTGAGGAGATTCGCCTCGCCACCCTCTGTAGGGTTTCGTAGCATGGAAAACAAAAATTTTCTACCGCATACAAACAAACAAGCCAAGATCTATCTACTAGATTGTAGCAACGAGTCGATGGAATAACTCACCCTCGAAGATTCCAAAGTGTTTAACGAGAGCGGATTCTCGTGGGTGATGTAGTCGTACTCTTCCCGATCTTAAGATCACGTAGACGATCCTTCCGGCTCTGCGTTACGGCAGCGCTCCCGCAGTCGGTCACACGTTTGGTACTCGACGAAGACCTTCCTCTCCCTTGTTCTAGCAGGCATCGGAGGTTGTAGCACTCTCCTCGCGATTCCGGCAGCACAACGGCGTGGTACCGGAAGTAGAGGGGAGATCTCGCAGGGCTTCGCCTTAAGCCGGAGCGAGTATGGTGGACTATGAGAGAGCTCCTTGGCGATCTAGGGTTTATACACACCAAGGAGGAGGTGTTAGGGCCGGCGGCTAGGGCTTGGGACTTGCCCAAGTCGGCGGCTAGGGGAGCCCTAGGCGGCGACAATAGGAGGTGGCGGCGCCGGGCTAGGGTTTTGGGGTGGAGAACTTGTGTGCTAGGAGGGGCAGCCTTGCCCCTCCCTTTATAGGTGGGAGGCGCCGGCCAAGGGGAGGGAGTCCCTCCCCAACTCGGATCCCTAGTGGGCCGGCGGTTGAGGAGGAACTCCTCCCCAACTCGGTTTCCCACTTCCCCTCCACTTCCCAAAATAGCCGTTTGACTTTTCAAATCGGCGTTTGACTTTTCAAACTAGGATTTGATTAAACCCTTTATTTTGTTCAGCGATGACACTTAGTACATGATGCAATCATTCCAACTTGGTATGACACATTCATGTACCCTTCCCCTCCGGAGTGCCGGACATTCCGGAACCTTCTAGAACATTCCCGATGAAAACACCGGAACCATTCTCCAACTCCGAAATAGGACTTTCCTTATATGAATCTTATTCTCCGGACCATTCCGGATCTCCTCGTGATATCCCGGATCCCATCCGAGACTCCGAACAACATTTGGTCTCTTTCTCATCATTCCATAACTACTCAAACAACGTCGAATCCTTAAGTGTGTCTCCCTACGGTTCGTGAATTATGCGGACATGATTGAGACACTTCTCCGAACAATAACCAATAGAGGAATCTGGAAATTCATATGGCTCCCACATATTGCTACGATTACTTTGCGATCGAATGAACCACTTACATACGATACCAATTTCCCTTTGTCTCACGATAGTTTACTTATCCGAGGTTATGATCGTCGGTATCTCTGCATACCTAGTTCAACCTCGTTACTGATAAGTACTCTTTTCTCGTTACCGTGATATGTGATCCCTTGTGAGCCAGTCACATGCTTGCAAGCTAATTGGATGACATTCCACTGAGAGGGCCCAGAGTATATCTATCCGTCATATGGATGGAAAAATCCCACTCTCGATCCATGTGTCTCAACCAATACTTTCCGAACACTCAATGCCACCTTTATAGCCACCCAGTTACGGTGTGGTGTTTGATGTCATCAAAGCATCCTTCCGGTGAAGGTGATATGCATGATCTCATGGTCGAAGGAGTTAGGTTACTATGTATCAGAAAGCATATAGCAATTGAACTATTAAAATGACTTGATCTTTATGCTACTCTTATCTATAGGAGTATGTCCACCATATCATTCTCCTAACGACATGATCTTGTTGTTAATACATCTCAATGTTCATGATAGGGAAACCACAATCATTTATTAACCAACAAGCTAGTATTATAAAGAGGCTTTACTAGGGACTCTATTTTAGTTTACAAATCACACAAGTATTAATGTTTCCTTGTTAATACTATTATAGCATGAATGTAAACATTTATCATAAACACAAATATATAATAATAACTACATTTATTATTGCCTCTAGGGCATATCTCCAACAGTCTCCCACTTGCACTAGAGTCATCTAATCTAGATTACATGGTAATATACCGAACACCCATGGCAGTTTGGTGCTGGTCATGTTTTGCCCTCGGGAGAGGTTTAGTCAACAGATCCGCCACATTCAGATCTGTGTGTACTTTGCAAATCTTTATGTCCCCATCTTGGACATGTTCTCGAATAGCGTGAAAACGTAGCTTGATGTGCTTCAGCTTCTTGTGTGACCTTGGTTCTTGCGCATTGGCTATGGCGCCCATGTTATCACAGTATATAGACATTGGGTCCAGCGCACTAGGAACCACACCCAGCTCTGTAATGAACTCTTTCATCCATATCGCTTCTTGTGAAGCCTTCGAACCAGCCATGTATTCTGATCAGTTGAAGATCTCGCCACAACGCTTTGCTTTGCACTCCTCCAGCTAACTGCTGCACCATTCAAAGTAAATACGCATCTAGATTGTGATTTAGAATCATCCGGATCGGTGTTCCAACTAGCATCGGTGTAACCATTAACAACGAGCTGTTCATCACCTCCATAAGAAAGAACCATATCCTTAGTTCTTCTCAAGTACTTAAGGATGTTTTTGACCGCTGTCCAATGATCCACTCCTGGATCACTTTGATATCTGCTAGTTAAACTAACACCATATGCAATGTCGGGTCTAGTACATAGCATGGCATACATTAGAGATCCTATGGCTGAGGCATAGGGAGTCTTACTCATCCTTTCTCTATCTTCTGCCGTTGTCGGACTTTGAGTTTTACTCAAGGTCGTATTGGGCAACATGGGCAAGAACCCTTTCTTGCTATCTTCCATTCCAAACCTCTTTAGAACTTTGTCCAAATATGTACTTTGTGACAATGATATTAGGCGTCTCGATCTATCTCTATAAATCTTTATGCCTAATATGTAAGCTGCTTCGCCAAGATCCTTCATTGAAAAACTATTATTCAAATATTCCTTGACACTATTAAGAAGGTCTACATCATTCCCAATCAACAATATGTCATCTACATATAGTATTAAGAATGCTACAGAGCTCCCACTCACTTTCTTGTAAATACAAGCTTCTCCATAAGTTCGTATAAAACCAAAACTTTTGATCACCTTATCAAAACGTTGATTCCAACTTCGGGATGCTTGCTTCAATCCATAGATGGACCGTTGAAGTTTGCATACCTTATTAGCATCTTTAGGATCGACAAAACCTTTGGGTTGCATCATATACAACTCTTCATCAATGTCTCCATTGAGGAATGCTGTTTTGACATCCATCTGCCATATCTCATAATCATAATATGCAGCGATTGCTAACATAATCCTCACAGACTTTAGCTTCGCTACTGGTGAGAAAGTCTCATCGAAGTCAACTCCTTGAATTTGTCAAAACCCTTTTGCGACAAGTTGAGCTTTATAGACAGTAACATTACCATCAGCATCTGTTTTCTTCTTGAAAATCCATTTGTTCTTGACAGCCTTTCGGCCATCCGGTAAGTCCACCAAAGTCCATACTTGGTTTTCGTACATGGATCCAATCTCGGATTTCATGGCTTCTTGCCATTTATTGGAATCTGGGCTCATCATCGCTTCCTCATATGTCACAGGGTCATCGGTGTTGTCCACCAACATGACACTCATAACGAGATCATACCAATCTGGAGTGGTACGAGTTCTCGTTGACCTGCGAGGCTCCATAGCAACTACAACCGAAGTTTCATGATCATCATCATTAGCTTCCTCTCTTATTGGTGCAGGCACCACAAGAACTTCTTCCGGTGCTGCGCTACTCGCAAGTTCGAGAGAAGGTTCGACAACCTCGTCGAGTTCTACTTTCCTTCCAGTCACTTCTTTCGAGAGAAATTCCTTCTCTAGAAAGGATCCATTCTTGGCAACGAAGATTTTGCCCTCGGATCTATGATAGAAGGTATACCCAATAGTTTCCTTCGGGTATCCTATGAAGACGCATTTTTCCGCTTTGGGTTCAAGCTTGTCCGGCTGTAACTTCTTTACATAGGCTTCGCAACCCCAAACTTTAAGGAACGACAATTTAGGTTTCTTCCCAAACCATAATTCATACGGTGTCATTTCAACGGATTTAGATGGTGCCCTATTTAAAGTGAATGCGGCTGTTTCTAATGCATAACCCCAAAATGATAGCGGTAAATCTGTAAGTGACATCATAGAACGAACCATATCTAAGAGAGTTCAATTACGACGTGCGGACACACCATTACGCTGTGGTGTTCCCGGCGGTGTCAATTGTGAAAGTATTCCGCATTTCTTCAAATGCTCGCCAAACTCGTAACTTAGATATTCACCTCCACGATCAGAACGTAGAAATTTAATCTTCTTGTTACGTTGATTCTCCACCTCACTTTGAAATTCCTTAAACTTCTCGAAAGTTTCGGACTTATGTTTCATGAAATAGATATACCCATATCTACTCAAGTCATCCGTGAAGGTAAGAACATAACGATAACCACCGCGCGATGCTACACTCATTGGACCACACACATCGGTATGTATGATTTCCAATAAGTCCGTAGCTCGCTCCATCATACCAGAAAATGGAGTCTTAGTCATTTTACCCATCAGACATGCTTCGCATCTTTCAAGTGATTCAAAATCAAGTGATTCAAGAAGTCCATCGGAATGGAGTTTCTTCATACGCTTCACTCCAATGTGACCAAGACGACAGTGCCACATATAGGTCGAGTTATCGCTCGATTTCAAATATTTAGCCTCAATGTTATTAATATGTGTATTTCCACTATCGAGATTCAATAAGAATAGACCATCTATCAAAGGTGCATGTGCATAAAACATATTACTCATATAAATCGAACAACCATTATTCTCGGACTTAAACAAGTAACCGTCTTGCAATAAACAAGATCCCGATATAATGTTCATGCTTAACGCAGGCAACAAATAACAATTATTTAAGTATAAAACTAATCCCGATGGTAGATGAAGGGGTAGCGTGCCGACCACGATCACATCAACCTTTGATCCGTTTCCCACGCGCAACGTCACCTCGTTCTTCGCTAGCTTCCGTTTATTCTGCAGCACCTGTTTCGAGTTACAAATATGAGCAACTGAACCAGTATCAAATACCCAGGCACTACTACGAGTACTAGTGAGATACACATCAATAACATGTATATCGGATATACCTTTCTTCTTGATGTTGCCGTTCTTCAAATCCGCCAAGTACTTTGGGCAATTCCGCTTCCAGTGACCTTCTCCCTTGTAGTAAAAGCACTCAGTATCAGGCTTAGGTCCAGCCTTGGTCTTCTTTGTCGGCGCGGTAACTTTCCCACCACCCTTCTTGAAGTGTCCCTTTTGCTTAGACTTGCCTTTCTTGAATTTGGTGGTCTTACTGACCATCAACACTTGATGCTCTTTCTTGATCTCCACTTCTGCAGATTTCAACATGGCAAAGAGTTCTGGCAACTGCTTGTTCATGTTTTGCATATTGTAGTTCATCACAAAGTTCTTGTAACTTGGTGGTAGTGATTGGAGGACACGATAAATCCCCAAAGCATTAGGAATCACTATGCCCAAGCTTTGAAGTTTGTTTGCGTGCCCAGACATCTTAAGCACATGCTCACTGACGGAGCTGCCCTCTTCCATCTTGCAGTTAAAGAACTTTTCAGAAGCCTCATAGCTCTCAATTGCCGCGTGAGTCTCAAAGATCAATTTGAGATCACGGACAATATCATGTGGGTCTAAATTCTCAAACCTTTTCTGAAGCTCCAATTCTAAACCATACAAGATAGCACACTGAACTGTGGAGTACTGAGTCTTCCGAGCGAGGTAAACATTCTTTACTTCATCGGTAGCAGTAGCTGCAGGTGGGTCACCCAGCGGTGCATCTAGCACATAGGTCAAATTACCAGCTGTGAGGACAATCCTAAAATTGCGGAACCAATCCGCGAAGTTGCTTCCATTGTTTTTCAACTTTTCTTTCTCTAGGAACGCATTAAAATTGATGGTATGGGCCGCCATTGATCTACAACATATTTGCAATAGTTTAGACTAAGTTTATGACAAATTGAGTTCTAATTAATAGTTAAATTAATCTAGGTGAACTCCCACTCAAAACAATATCCCTCACATTGTTTTAGTGATCACACGAACCAAATCCACCACATCAACACCGATCATCACGAGAGTTGATGTAGCTTCAATGGCGAACAATCGACATGTTCATCGTATCTACTATATGATTCATGCTTTACCTTTCGGTGATCCGTGTTCCGAGACCATGTTTGTACATGCTAGGCTCGTCAAGATCAAACCTTAGTTTCCGCATGAGCAAATCTGGCTTGCTCACTTTGTATATACTTGCGGAATCTAACACACCCGATCATCACGTGGTGCTTCGAAACAACAAGCTTTAGCAACAGTGCTAACTAAGGGTGAACACTTTATGACTTGAAATTCATGTGCATGAGGGATCATATTATAATGCTACTGTTGTTAACTAAGCAATACAAGATGCATAAAGGATTAACATCACATGCAATTCATAATATGTGATATGATATGGCCTTTCTTCTTTGTGCTTCCAATCTCCATCTTCAAGCACGAACATGATCTCCATCATCATCGGCATTGCATCAAGATCAAATGACGCTTCTCCATGGTTGTCGTCCACCGGCTTCAACTATTACAACTACTTTGAATAGACACGCGGGTCTTAACATAAATTAAAGACAACCATATGGCTCCTGCCGGTTGCCAACTTACAATAAGGAACATTGCATACATCAAATATAATCACAATCATGGCCATATCACATCACTGCACACCCCTGCAAAACAAAGTTAGACGCCTCTACTTTCTTTGCATGTTTTACGTGGTTTGGGGCTTTCAATAAGTGTCGTTCTAACTTACGAACAAGAACCACAACATTGATACTAGTATTGTTAATCACCCGTTGTAAATTGGATCTTAACTATGCTAGGAGAAACAGGCACCCGCAAAGCCACTTATGCAATACAAGTTGCATATCAAGCGTGGAGCAAGTCTCATGAACGATGTCATGTAAGGTTAGCCCGGGCCGCTTCATCCCAACATCCCGCAAGATGCAAAGTACACAAGAAGCAATCGACAATAAAAGCATCAATGCCCACAATGACCATTGTGTTCTACTCGTGCAACAGATCTACATATAGACACGGCTCTGATACCACTGTAGGGTTTCGTAGCATGGAAAACAAAAATTTTCTACCGCATACAAACAAACAAGCCAAGATCTATCTACTAGATTGTAGCAACGATTCGATGGAATAACTCACCCTCGAAGATTCCAAAGTGTTTAACGAGAGCGGATTCTCGTGGGTGATGTAGTCGTACTCTTCCCGATCTCAAGATTGCGTAGACGATCCTTCCGGCGTTGCGTTCCGGCAGCGCTCCCGCAGTCGGTCACACGTTCGGTACTCGACGAAGACCTTCCTCTCCCTTGTTCCAGCAGGCAGCGGAGGTTGTAGCACTCTCCTCGCGATTCCGGCAGCACAACGGCGTGGTACCAGAAGTAGAGGGGAGATCTCGCAGGGCTTCGCCTTAAGCCGGAGCGAGTATGGTGGACTATGAGAGAGCTCCTCGGTGATATAGGGTTTAGACACACCAAGGAGGAGGTGCTAGGGCCGGCGTCTAGGGCTTGGGACTTGCCCAAGTCGGCGGCTAGGGGAACCCTAGGCGGCGGCAACAGGAGGTGGCGGCGCCGGGCTAGGGTTTTGGGGTGGCGAACTTGTGTGCTAGGAGGGGCAGCCCTGCCCCTCCCTTTATAGGTGGGAGGCGCCGGCCAAGGGGAGGGAGTCCCTCCCCAACTCGGATCCCTAGTGGGACGGCGGTGGAGGAGGAACTCCTCCCCAACTCGGTTTCCCACTTCCCCTCCACTTCCCAAAATAGCCGTTTGACTTTTCAAAATGGCGTTTGACTTTTCAAACTAGGATTTGATTAAACCCTTTATTTTGTTCAGCGATGACACTTAGTACATGATGCAATCATTCCAACTTGGTATGACACATTCATGTACCCTTCCCCTCCGGAGTGCCGGACATTCTGGAACCTTCTAGAACATTCCCGATGAAAACACCGGAACCATTCTCCAACTCCGAAACAGGACTTTCCTTATATGAATCTTATTCTCCGGACCATTCCGGATCTCCTCGTGATATCCCAGATCCCATCCGAGACTCCGAACAACATTCGGTCTCTTTCTCATCATTCCATAACTACTCAAACAACGTCGAATCCTTAAGTGTGTCTCCCTACGGTTCGTGAATTATGCGGACATGATCGAGACACTTCTCCGAACAATAACCAATAGAGGAATCTGGAAATTCATATGGCTCCCACATATTTCTATGATTACTTTGTGATCGAATGAACCACTTACATACGATACCAATTTCCCTTTGTCTCACGATAGTTTACTTATCCGAGGTTATGATCGTCGGTATCTCTGCATACCTAGTTTAACCTCGTTACTGATAAGTACTCTTTTCTCGTTCCCGTGATATGTGATCCCTTGTGAGCCAGTCACATGCTTGCAAGCTAATTGGATGACATTCCACCGAGAGGGCCCATAGTATATCTATCCGTCATATGGATGGACAAATCCCACTCTTGATCCATGTGTCTCAACCAATACTTTCCGAACACTCAATGCCACCTTTATAGCCACCCAGTTACGGTGTGGTGTTTGATGTCATCAAAGCATCCTTCCGGTGAAGGTGATATGCATGATCTCATGGTCAAAGGAGTTAGGTTACTATGTATCAGAAAGCATATAGCAATTGAACTATTAAAATGACTTGATCTTTATGCTACGCTTATCTATAGGAGTATGTCCACCATATCATTCTCCTAACGATATGATCTTGTTGTTAATAACATCTCAATGTTCATGATAGGGAAACCACAATCATTTATTAACCAACAAGCTAGTAATATAAAGAGGCTTTACTAGGGACTCTATTTTAGTTTACAAATCACACAAGTATTAATGTTTCCTTGTTAATACTATTATAGCATGAATGTAAACATTTATCATAAACACAAAGATATAATAATAACTACATTTATTATTGCCTCTAGGGCATATCTCCAACACCCTCTTGCTCCGTGTCAAAGCATACAAGCCGGGAAGCCCCCTATGCGCTGGAATCGAGCTCGCCGTCCCGCTGGCCATCGCCATTGCCACCGACGATTCATCACCGTCCGGCCTCCCCAAGCCTCACCGACACCACCGACGCGTTCGTGGTGAGCTTTCGGTCCTCCTAGACCTCCCCATAGTCTCCCTCCCTCTCTGGTTCGACCTGCCGCCATGCATATTCAGGTTCCGCCACTGGCCGCCGTCGCTAGCCGCTCTTCGGTGACCATTTTCGGGCGGCACAACCACTACCAGGACCGCCTCGCTCCCCTCTCTCCAACGCCCCAACCACGCCTTCCCACAAGCTCTGGATCGATCGATCCATTCATGATGTACAAGGATTGTTCGTGGATGACATCAGCATGACATTATGCCTGTGCAGTATTCTCGTTTTCTTTTCTTTTATTAATTTCTGTAATTATTTCAGTAAAGGAAATACCTGACAGGTGGGTCCCTGCGGTAAGTGATATTAACATATTCAGAAATGTTTTCTGGTTAAATAAAATGTATAAGTATTTACAAAATATAAAATATTTTATAATATTCTAAAAATGAATTAAAATTGGATAAATTCATAACTAATTCATTTTAAATCAAAAAATACAAATAATATATCAAAATGTTCAGAAAAATAAGATCTGTCCAATAGCATTATAATCATGCATTGTTAATCAACTTTAATGACAAGTTAACTAGAAGAACTAAATGTACCCCTCTCATATGAATCCGGGGTTTCTCTGAATTAGGGTTTGGACCCCTCGGACCCCGTTTAAAATGACCAAGCATGTATTAGGGTTACATTTCAATACTTTTAACTTTTCATATCATCATCCTTGATTGAGAATTGCATCGTTGCCATGTGTTGACTGTTTACTTTCCTTTCCGGAATTTGGTTCTTCTCCGGTAGAATACGATATCGGAATCGAGATCAAGTCCAAGACTGAAGACCAAGGTCAACACCGTCGAAGCGCGAAGATTAATACTTGGCGAACTATAAACAAGTCAAGTACCAGGTGTCCGGAACTCTGCTTTCTGGATATCAACTGGCAAAGGCAAGCGAAGCCCCACACATGATATAATCCTATGTTTTCGAGCATTTCAATTCATCCCATGTGCATACGATTCCAAAGTCTTTTATCGATAGATGGAGTAATCCTATCTGATGCATGTTACCTTTGAAGCCTATACTCCCTGATCCAGTGCTCCTAGCATAACTAGGGTTTGGCTTGTGAGGCATTGCTAGAGCAGTTACGTCTGTTGCGCTTAGCCATGCTTAGCTATTACCGCTAGTCCATCTGATTGATGAATCAGAGCTGCGAATGAACCTAGTATGAAAGGATGGCATGGTATGATCAGAGATGAAAGTTAAACATGCTAAGGCTTGTATGGGAGGCCATGGTGGGTTGTGGTTTTTGCAGTCCCATACTTGCCACTACTAGGACCTGAGTTCTTGCCTATGGTCCAAGATGAGCGTACAACCACATGGGGGCCTGGAAACCCCCTCGACCAACTAACTTGCTGAGTAGATTCCATGAGTCACATAGTTCAGGCGTTCCATTCGACATACGCATTCTGGCTCCTCTCTAAGGAGGTGAAGGAGGTGCATTCATACAGATAAGTAAGTGTGGCAGGGAACAAGAGATGCCCAGCATCCGTAATCTTGAACCATGCTCACATCATTAGGGACCGACTTCGGGACTCAACCCATTACGGTGGCATCTCCCTAGTGCGTGACTCATGGTCTCAGCGAAATCAAGGTAAAGGTCGTGGTCAACCACTCTCTGCCGGCCTTCCCAAGAAGAGGGCTAATGTTAACTGGCATTAAGAATCGGTTGGTACGTGTGGGTAAAGTTGTACACCCCTGCATGGTTAAATCTTTTCAAAAAGCCGTGTCCACGGTTATGGACGAACTTGGAGACCAGATTCTAAGATCATAGAGAACTTTAACCTAATCGTAAAACTTGGCAAGTTGATCAATGTGTGCTTAAGGATGCTTCCTCATAGGTATGAGGGGGTGATCCTTGTTGGTAGGTTCAGCTGATGATGGTTCGGTGGATATCAAAAGATGATCAAAGTTAGAGATACCGCTCTCTTATCCCCTTTTAAAGTATTCTGATCAGTCGAGATTCTTTCCCTCTTGTTTTACAAAACAAAGTTGGATTTATGAAAAATAACTCCACCAGCCATAAGTCTTGCGGAGTACACCCTGTACTCACCCTTGCTTCATTGATACTTTTGCAGCAGATTAAGTGTTACCATAGAAGATGAGCTCTTCACGGCATCGACATTGACGAGTAGTTTGGAGTTCCAAGTTGGCAGTCTGGGATCTATGGATTGGACGTCATCGTTATGCTTCAGGCCTCTTAGGCCATTTGTTAAGTTTGCTATACTTAATAGCATAGTTTGCCTTCCATTGTTTGATGTTTGTGGTCAGTGACCTCTGCTTGTAATATTTTGGTTCTCTGCTTAGTTATGAGCTTGCTGTAATAAATTTTGTGTCGTAGGGTCACCGTTGTGTTACCGATTTTCTCTCTATAATCTTTCGAGATTAGGTTTGGCTTATGCTCAGACGAAGGTATGGGATTTGTCCAGCCTTAATCCCGGGGGTGTCACAGGTTTTGGTATCAGAGCCATACCGACTGTAGGAAACCTTTCTATTGGTCGATGTTGAGTCTAGTACTTGTGAAAACTATTTTCAAAGATGAAAATTATGTGCAAAAACTCTAGTATGCTTCTTTTTCTCCTTATCCAGTTTCGCTCTAGTTATGGGTCATCTTATCTTGTGTTAACTTTGAAAAAAAATTCTATCGCGTCTCATCTTTCAAAAATTAGGCGCCTCTTCAGGCATGTCGTTCCTCAACCATTTGACCTAGCGTTAAGTTCTTCATAGTTTGGTGTGTGTGTTCCTTGATTCCCTTGTTCGGTTTCATTTGAGAGATTTCTTTACTTCATGATCTCTTTGCTCTTTTGGGCCCACAATATTAAGTTCATGGTCCTACAATGTTCTGTTCTAGGCTTCGAGGATTCCTTTCGCCTCATGTGCCTCCTCTTTATTTGTCTGGGTACTTCAGGAGTTGTGTCCTCTCTTCGAAGCTACCTTGTGATTTCTAGCTTGTAGTGTACACCGTGTCACTCAAGTAGTATTCGTTTCTTTCTTTGGGTTTTAACCCTTGAAATTGAACCTAAGATCCCCGATTGTGCTGGATTCTAGAGTTGTGAATCTTGTACATGAAGCTGACCTTTAACCCAAGATCCATTGTTGACCCCTGTCGCTAATGTTCACACATTACTTTAGGATGGCTAGTACCTTCCAGTATAGCCTTCAAGCTATTGAACAGTGACGATAAAGGACTTTCCCTACCACATGCTATGGCAGATGTTCTTTAATGAAACCAAACAGATCACGACAAGAGTTCCTCGTGAGTCTCTCATTTATACTCGTGACTCTGCCACACCTCCGTTTTCTGCATTGGTCTCCAGAAGACTGTTGACTTATGCATCCACATCTTGGGATTCTATCCTGAGCATGTTCTTCCTTCTTTGTTGTTTTCCGACCTTTGTCCACCAATTGGTAGCCAAGCAGTAAATGTGCATTGGTGTCTTCCAATGCAAAATACACTTGTGGTCCTTCAAGACAAACCATTTCGGGATGTTAGGAGAAACAAACTCCAGTACCTCGTCGTTTCTAGGACCAGGTCAAAGTGTTGTAATCTGCAGATCAAGAGGCGTTGACTAGCTTCTGATATGTTCTACCTTAAAGTATCACATCCTTTTTATACTAAGAGGTCGTGATGAGTTTCAAGACCCCTTAATGAAATGATGCTTTTACACATTTTTTACCCACCCTTCCTCTGAGCTGTTCATGCTCAGGAATGTTGCGAGTGCGTAATGATGTGTCTATTAGAGATTCCTAGCAATTTATATTGCTTTGAACTCCAAGGAAATTTCTATCATTCTTAGCGTGATTGGTTAACCCTATCACTAAGCAAAGGATGATTGTGCTACCAAGTCCAATATTCTGGTACACCTCATCGGTCAAAGAGTTAGGTTCGTGCCAAAGCTCTGAGGCTGTGTCTTCTTACCTTACCAAGCAAGTTTCCTCAAGAACTAAGTGAAATATCGGTGGTTCGTGATATTCTGTATGTCTACTAGAATTATTGCCATGTTGCCACATGACCGTGTTGTTAAGTTCTGGAGAAAGCAAGTTCTCTGAACTACTCCTTTCTCCAGGGATCCGTACTGGATACCCCTGAACAAGTTGGTTGAGCTTAAACAACAACTTGGAGAGTTGTAAGACATAAGTTCTATTCAACTCTGTTCCTCTTTAAAGGGATGTCTAGTTTTGTTCGTGTCAAAGAAAGATAGTATCTCCTTTGTGGACACGTTATCTCTCCATGCCTTTGATTTGATTTGGGCAATCGTCAAGTCAAACTCAGTTCCAAGGACTAACATGTCAGTGTATCTACTCGTGATGTTTCACTTAAGTACATCTTCATGTCCTTTAGTCTGACCAATGTCTATGCCTTGTTCATACATGTGAGTCCGTCTTCTTGGAGTGTATAGATAAGTTTGTTATTGAGCCCATCAATGACATCCTTACCTTTTCCATGCTATAAGAGATTGATGTGGAACATTTGTCATTAATGTTGGAAACTTTTGATAACCATCTTCGTGCCATTTCAAAGTATGTGTTTTGGATGTTAGAAGTGACCTTCTCCGATTCACGTGCAAATGCTGAAAGATGTCCACGTGGATTCGAGTAGAGTTATCTTTGTTTCCCGAGAATCATTTCAAGTTAGTCAAGCATGTGCAAAGAATTCTTCATATGGTAGGATGATACCTTCATATCTCAAGAAGATCCTCCAAGCACACCAATCCACTGATTAATTTGTTCACGGAAGATAAGAAGTCCAATAAAACTTCGATATCCTCCTAAATGTTTTTCAACAATTATTCCGTGTGTTTCATTGCAAACAATTCATGCATGTGCAAATATCGTCTAATAACTTACTAAAACATGAGTTTTGCAATCCAGCTCATTCTTTTGGAGCTTGACATTGAAGTCCATGTCTTGAGAACCTAGTGACTTTACCTCTGTGTAAACGTTGCACACTTTCTATTCGGACATGCTGAGTCTCAAGTATCATTTCACCTAATCAAAGATGAATCTCAAGCAGTAATAATGATTGGTGTTCCTTAATGTTATGACGTAGGTCTATTGTAACTCTGGAAAGATTGATGTAATGGTTGGCACAATCAGTCGGAAGACCTATTGCCATATACCTTGAATCAGCAATAACAACCATTACTCATGAGGCTTCTTCTGTGATTTAATATAGGAGTTGTTCTTATGGTTTCCTTTGCCTCCGAAGTCCGACCTTTACTTGATGAATGATTAAAGGTTTGTCAGAAGTCTGATATCGGTGTTTCAAACATCAAGGAGAAAATTTAAAGTAGAGTTGCTAAATGTCTCTCGGCCGATCTTCTAGACCCTTTTTGTAACATCCCAAATTTCATCAAATACAAAAGAATGTTATTGCATCGATAGCATCATGGCATTTTGACCTTGCACAAAAAATTTCAAAGCTAAACCCTAAGTAAAACCATATTTAGACCCCTCTTTTTATTTTATATAAGAGGCATGGTTTTATTTTTAATTTCAAAAGACAAAAGTGTTTTTGAGTTACTAGTGGTGTTTGACACCCTTTTAAACACTATGTTCACCTCAAGAAAATTTGTGGAAGTTTGAAAAGATTTGGAATTCATTTGGCGATTCAAATCACATTTGAAAAATCAAAACAGAAAAAGAAAAAAAGTAAAAAATAACAGCAACAACCTATCTAGCCCAACCCAACCCACGGACCAACTAGCGGCCCACCTAGCCCACCCGGGAAAACCCCTCTCCCCCTCTGTTTCTTACCGCGCGCGCTTGCACCCCCTCGCTGATAGGTGGACCGCATCTCCACGTCACCTCTTCGTCCTCAATCAACGCCGCTACGACCCGCTCCGCCACTGCCGTTTCTCCCCCTTCAATCATCTTTACTGCGCTTGATTGTTAGCATGATAGCACCCCTCTCCCCCACTACTTATTACCCTTGGCCCCCGCTCCATTTCCCCCCACACCACAAGCTCTGAGCACCGCCAGGCTCTGCAAATTCCTCCCCGCATTTCTGCAACTCCGATGTGCTTCGGCGAACGATTGCGGTGAGCCTCGACCACCCCCGTGCCTATGGTTTGCTTTGCCGAGTCCACTGTGCCCACACGCACATGCTAATGCCTTTGGTTTGTTCAATGGCGCTCTGTAGGCTCGCCTCTGTCGACGACTTCGAGCACCCGACGCTAGGAACATCTCCGGCGAGGAATTCCCGACGGTGCTTCATTCCTGCGTCTCCACCTCGTCAACCATCATCATCGCCACGTCTCCACGCTTCTGTAATGACCCACCCCATCCCCACTTGCCCCCTAGCACCGCCAGTTCACCGCCAGCAGAAGCTTCGCCGCGACTCTGGCCATTTGCGCCGCCACTCGATGGACAGAGCATCGAGGACCGTTAGATCCAGATCTAGAGGCTAGGATTAGAAGAGAGAGTGAAGGGGTACGGTTAGATCTGGACCGTGCAATATAACTTAGATCCAGCGGCTCGCGAGCGTGATCCGCACGAAGCGATACGGGTCAATCAGATGGCGCCGCGTGTCAGGGTTTTTCTTTTAAAATCCAGATTTGAGTTATTAGATGAATTAACTTGTAAAATTCATAACTTTTGTTCTGTTTATCCAAAAAATGCAAATAATATATCAATAGATTCACAAAAATAAATCCTACACATCTATGGGCTTAGTTTTGTACTTTGTTTCTGCAAAAATGGAATTTTATGCAGAGACATTTGTAGGCTTATTTTGAGTCTATTTAGTCTATAATGTTTAGAAAATGTTTTAAAGACTAATTTGAGTCTATTTAGTATATAAGAGTTTAGTTTTGTGTTCAGTACTGTTTACTTGTATTGTTTGGTTTAATAAAAATCATCACATGGCATTTGCATGCATTCATATATTTTTGCTTGATTATTTTGGAATGTAAATTTGGTGCTATCATTTTATGTGTAGATTTTGGTGCTGGTGGTGATTGTGATTGTGAGGACTGTTTCTACTCTCCCAACTACCAAGGGAGGTGGTGATTCATGTATTTTTCCCATTATTTTGACTATGCACTAGTGATATTTTGTATAGGGCTTACTTGAAATTTTGCTAAGTATCTATATACTATGGTATGGGAAATCCTAGTAGATGGAGTCTTAGTAGATTTTTTCTCTAAGTTAAGATACTTGTTGATATCATGCTTAGCCTAGCTAGTAGCAAACAAGGGTGGTTTATATACACATGCTATGTAAATTTTACTAAGTCTATGACTTATGTTTTTGCTTAATAAAACAACTAAGTGAATGAAACACCTGGGTGGAATGGTAATTGCATGGATGGATTTTTGTTGAGTGGTTACCAGGGCCCCATTTTCATGGCCTATCCTGTGTATCTCTCTTGTGGAATGCCACCCAGGAACAAAGTGATTTGAGATGCCAAATTTTAAGAAGCTTCTAGTGCAGCCACTTGGAAATATGGGCTCTGCCTTGATCAAATAGGTTACAATAAATTAGCCAGATGGTCAGTTGGTGGTAGGGGTGATAGGATGGAGCACGTCCATTTGGTCTAAGGGAAGGCTTCTGAAAGATCTCGTCTTGATGCATGTCGAGTCTTTTGGGGAAAGTGCACCACCTGTCGAGAAGGAAAAATCTAAGTACTTAGCCGTGTCCCCGACAACGGACAATTTGAGCATCAAGACATGGAAGCTATATAGGATCTCCTCATCCCAATTTCTAAGTTAAAAGCTTGTGGTTGAACAAGGGTAAAGGATCACCAATTTTTATTGGTAGATGTCTTGGGTGATTTTGATAAGCAAAAACTTAGTGTTTTTCAACTGATAGGAAAAACCTATTTTGAGCAAAGCAATCCTAAGCTACACTTAGCCAAATTCATGTAGAAGTTAGAAGTTACTATTCTATTATGGTATCACTTGCCAATACTATTCCAATGTATTGACCCACTGTGGCTGTAACTTATGATGTTGCAGGTTACTCTGATGAGGATTAGGGTTATGAGTCTACACTCAACATGTTTGCCTGTGGCACATGAAGATGAAGACTTTACTTTATTATGTTAAGTTGAACTCTTGTACTAGCCTATGGCTATGGAGTTGTAAAAGACTATGTTATCTCTGGAATGACGATGTAATAGACCTTTGTATCTGTGTACTTCATCTTAAACTGTGGATGCTAGCATTTGATCCAGGGACTAGCATTGAAATCACAGGGACCTTTACCTTTACAAAGGTGGGGTCTTACTGATGGTATCAGAGCACTGTGTTGCCTATAGGATTATGACCCTAGGTTGGATTAGACTAAGAAACCACTAAGGAAAATTTTAATACTTTGTAAAATTCCACACTTGTCTTATCTTCTCGTAAACTTTTCTAATCTTCTTTCTCAACCTTTTTTGTAGATGATCTCCATCAACGAAGCCGTCTAGAAGGGACCACTCATGACCATAACTTTGGAGTGTGAGAAGGAGTTTCCCAAAGCACTCAAGAACCTTATGGTTACCATGGGGATACATGGTGCAGCTGTGTACAAGGGATTTCCTGTGATGGATGAAGGAGAAGAGTATTGGTGGGTGCAACTTCACTTGTACAAAAACAAGGAAGACAACCACAAAGAGTCGGGATTCTGCATGGTCACCAACTCTGAAATGCACACAAAATTCTTTGACTCTGCAAGAAATGCAGCTTGGAATACCATCAAGGAGCTTGGTGATAGACTCAAGTGTAGAATGCTCAACACTTAAAATGACCTTAGAGAAGAAAAGAAGCATACCCAAGACTTAGAGGCTACCAATCAATGTCTAAGGGAAGACATCATAGACTTAATATGGGAGTCTTGTGATCAAGATAGACAGATTGCCACTAAGGATGCCTTGATAGCCATTTTGTCAAGTGAGTGAGAGTTGAAACGAACTTCGTTAGTTGGACCACCACACTTGTCGTTTTACTCGCAAATTTTTTTCTAAGTTATGTTGAACCTTGGTATTTGTATTGGATCTGTGTATGCCATGACTTGTATGTTTTATTGTTGAAAGTGTCTTTGTGTTTTTTTTATTTTCTTGTAATTTTTCCTACATGTATTGATTCTAACCTTTCTTTATCTTATACAATAGATGCCTAACATTGTTATCAGCACTGCCGAGGAGTTCAAGGGAACTCGTTTCGGTTCTCATCTCGTGGAGCTCACTATTGTGCTCAACCTTACACTTCCTAGTATCACGACACTCCAGCTCACCAAGTTTGAGAGGAAGGACCTTTGGTGATTTAGGGTCACACAGCCGGGACGCCAGGCAGAGCCACTCACGGAGGACATCACCTTCAAGCTGATGCATATGACAAGGAGAAGGGCTTAGATGTAGTCATGCAGGAGTTACTTGGATGCCTGGTTGGGAGGCACTCCACCGAGCTTAGAGGCCTCTACTTTCACCCGTTTGGGAGACGTGACGAGCAGGGTGAGGCAGTAGAGTACGATGATGCTACTAGAGAGATGATTGAGCTAGTTCGTCTATACCTTCAGGACTTAGAGGGCCTTATTAGACACCTCGACACCTATAGGACCAACTTCATGCTTAGCAATGACGAGCTCCAGGTTCAGTTGAGGGAGAAGGACAAGCTTTTCGCAGAACAAGACGAGATCGTCAAGGAGATGGAGGCCAGATTCGAGAGCCAGGACAAGAAGTTCAAGAATTAGGAGAAGAGAGTCCAGGATAGAAACAAGAAGATCAGGGAGATGAAGGATGAGTTAGAGGCCAAGGACTTCGAGCTCGAGGACCAGCAGGGAGTGATTGAGAGGCTTCGCTCACAGAAGAGGGCCCTCAGGGCAAAGATAGAGGCCTTGACCACTAGTGTAGAGGAGTACAAGGCCGCCATGGAGAATGCAGGTCTTGACCTTGTTGACGTGGAGGTCGACATGGAGGAGTAGTGTAGACTACTCGACTATCTTTTATCTATCATACTTTGACTATTGAGTCGCAATGACCATCCAACATGTGGATGGATTTCTATTGTGTGTTTGCATTTTCAAAACTTGTTGTTATGTCGTTCAAACTCTATGTTAATTTGAGCTTGGTTATTGTGATTGTTTCTATGTGATGTATTGTGCATGTTAAGCATCTATGGGTATCTCATTTATTATCCTTATTGAAACCACATATGCCTCCCCGTCGTGACAACCCCAACCCAAACAACAACAATAACGTCACTCCCGAGATGCAGCAGTTGATGACAGCTCAAGCTCAACTGATGCAGATGATGACACAGTTCATTAAAAATCAAAATCAGAACAACAATAACAACAACAATCAGAATAATCCTCCAGCATTTGACATGCTCACCCGATTTCTAAGACTAAGGCCTACAAAGTTCTTGGGAACCACTGATCCAATGGTAGCCAATGACTGACTATGTTCGGTGAACAATGACTTAGTGACTGTTGGCTGCACCGACGAGGAAAAAGTCAGGTTTGCAGCACATCTGCTCGAAGGACCAGCAACAACCTGGTGGGACAACTTTCAGATCACCACTCCCCTTGAGGATGTGACTTGGGCCATTTTTGAGGATGGATTTCGTACGGATCACATATCTTCTGGAATGATGAACTTGAAGAAAAAGGAGTTCCACAACCTGAAACAACGTCACCGCAGTGTGGCTGAGTACATTGAGGAGTTCAACAATCTGGCATGTTATGCACCGGATGAAGTTGATACTGATGCTAAGAGGAAGGAGAAATTCCTCGAAGGTCTTAATGATGAGTTGAACCTGCAACTGTCTGTTGCCTATGTCCCTGTAACATCCCAAAAATACTAAGCTTGGATCATCAAACTCTAATCATCAAAATTAGGGTTAACAAAAACTTTTCTAAATAAAAATATGAAAGCATGCATGTGTGTATGCATCCCATTTTGAATTCTTTTGAATTTCCTGGTTTATGCGTTCCCTTGCTTGCAAAAGGATTCTTAGGTGAAATAAACATCATCTAAACAATTCCCAAACTTTTCCCAAAGACAAATAAATCAAAATAAGCCAAATTTAGTGAATGGTCATTTTGACCAATTTAACTCCCATGCCTACTTTGGTTGTCCCAAACTTTCAGAACTTTACAGAAACTTGTTTGGATCTTTACACCCCTTGATTGTACTCATAACAAAGTATCAAGGCCCACCTTGTGATCATCGAGAAACTTTCAAATGAATAGTTTAAATGACAATTCAAAATTGAATCTTTATCATATGGGGAGATCCCACTTTTTCAAAAACCACTCAAACAAGCTCAACTTTCAAAACCCAAGCATCTGCAGACTCACCAGCACCAACCTAGCACACCCACCAAAAATCTTTTCAAAATTCAAAACTTGAATTCTTGCGGCCATTTCATCAAACACCTTGCTGATTCAAATCAAATAAAATCTAAACACTATTGTGAGCAGTGATTTGAGCGTAACTTGTTCCCTCTCTGGTTGCAACTAGGCTTTAGTAGATCATCTAGCTCATTTGCAAACATCTAGCACCACTATAAGCTTGGCAATGCCATCAATGGTGAACAGCCGAAGCTCACCATGTCACCCAGTGTGGACAGCAAGCTAGGAGAGAAACTAGCCATGCCAACCTTGTCTAGGAGATCACCCATGCCTCACCGCCCCCTCTCGACCAGCCCTGCCTCGAAGACACCGACCAGAGAACCTAGGAACGCCGCGCCCGTGCCTCTATCAACCATGCCGAGCGTGTGCCAGAGCACCACCCTCGACACACGCCCACAGACCGCACGCCTCCCTCGCCGCGTGCATAAACGATCACCACCGACCCAGGAGACCGCCAGACATCCCCGTTCGCCGCCCCATGCCTCACAGCCACCGCTCGCCATCGAATTCGCCGCCTCGGCCGCGTAGAGCATCGCGTTTTCTAGACCATTTGCCACCGCCCCTACATGCGCATTAAAGCCATAGAGCATCGCCAGGAGACCATGAAACGATCGCCACCACCGGCCATGCCTCTAGCAGCCCCGTAGCCATGTCGCCACTATCGCCTGCCCATCCCGTTCGGTCTCGTCGTCGCGACTATAAATAGAGGCTACCCCCAGCCGAATTGAGCACACCATCTCACTCCCCTCTACTCACTGATCGTTCCACCCCGTTCCCGAAGCAAGGCGAGCAGCGCTTCGCCGGAATTTCACCGGAGCCCTCCGCCTCTGGAGAAGAAGGGAGCCAGCGATTGGAGCCGCCCCAGGAGAAGCTGCCGGTACCAGGAGGTTCACCGTCGTCGACTTCGTCGTTCGCCCGCCTCGCCGACCCTCGCCTGAGCCCCGGTGATCCCCCGACGCCCACCTGCCGCGTTAGGGTTCAGTCGTGCCGGCGTTGCCCCACTTGGACGACGACCCTCAGCCGTTGGATTAGAACTAGATCGAACGCACACCTTTCAGAATAGCTTTTGAGTTGATTCCAACTCTCAAAAATCACATCCAACCATACCTTTCAGAATATATAAAAATATATAGGTTTACTTACAGAAATAATGTTCAAGTAATAAAATAATGCCACATAGGCATTTCTATCCACTTTAGTTAATTAAAATAAAAGGGCAAAACCTTATTAAATTGTGACACCACTTTAAATCACATTCCCATGGACTAAACTACGTGGTGATGACATGTGTCAACATGATCCCATGTTTGGTTTGGAGAAAATTAAATCTTAAGTAGTTTTTCAATGAATAGAAATTACTTTTCTAAAAATAAAAGGAACTAAACCAAGCTTTAATCTTGTAATTTTAGTGATGATGCTAGATCATCTATAGGACCCCTTTTGTGTGATGATTGCAAGTAGTTAAGTATTGTTTGGTGATTGTGTACCTCGTATTTATTCATAGACGCTTGTACCGACCAAGGATACAAGGAGGAAGGAGGATACTACGAAGAAGAAGCCGAGGAGAACTTCAACCACTGCTCTGCACAAGGCAAGCCTAATACTACTAGTTGAATGTGCAAGCGAACACTTGCAAGATACTATACCTATGCAAGCAAATACTTGCTTGTTACCATGCCACTATATGCCTTAAGCATATATGATCAATACCACTTGATAAACCAATCCTAGTTTTACTTGCAAGCTTTCTACTTTATTTATTTATCAAAGCTATTACTTAGAGTTTACTGAAGTAACTTGTAGATACTAGAAGGATATTTGAAGGTTGCATAAAGAACATAAAATTTGGCCTAAGCTAGATAATCTTTATGTCATCCTAAGGCATGAGATGGAACTTAGTTGAAACTCCACTAGTTTACCATCCCTCATTAGTACTCACTCCCACTTGTTGATTCTGGTGCTAAGCATAAAACTTGATCAAATTTAGATGGGAATACTTGGTGGAAAAATAGTTATGAAAACCTTGGAATGATGGATCATTCTATTGAAATGTTTTGGACATGTGTTTCCAAACACCAGATTATTTATGGTGATGAAAATGTTGAGGCATGAGCCTTAGCCCTTTATAAAACTAATGGTTGTCTGGATGCGATACCATTCCAATTTTACCGTACAACCACAATACCCGAGAATTGGGTAGGGCTTGACTGGAAACTTATATACCTTAGTATTAGTTCCCTCACAGCCAAGGTATGAGCTGAGGCTACCTTGTGAAGATTGTCCACATGTGCAGTACCCAAGATGACAGTTGGTCATGGTTGCGAGGCCAAACTCATAGGAGAGGTGCTTATACTAGGGCGGTTAGGATTGATTATCTACATACTGAGTCTGGTGAATTCAGGATTTGTTCCTGACGGATGTATCGAATGTTGTGGTGAAAGTGTACAATCTCTGCAGAGTGTCAAACTATTCGAATAGCCGTGTCCGCGGTTATGGACAATTGCAGTTGCCATACTGTTCCCCCGTCAGATGTTTTCAAAATGACTTGTGAAATGATTTAAGACTTTGACTTGACCACAACAGAGTTGTGGCATGAGATACAAGTTCCCACTTAGGTGTTATAAAACTTCAACTAGCATTCATTGTTTCTAAACTTAGTAGAGGTAAATCTGGCTTTTGCAAAACAACCCTAGAGCTTAGTGTCCTATTACAAAAACCCCTTCACTTGTTAGTATTAGTTTGTGAGTACTTAAAGAGTACTCATGGCTTTGTCCCTGGCTATTCTCATGGCCAGACTATGAAGAGGAGTACCAGGATGATGAACCCCAGGAAGGTTACGACAACTAGGATCATCTCCCATCGTCAGCATTGCCTGTGACCCCGAAGATGGAGCTTCGCCTACGCTACCGTTATTATTACGTATTCCGCTGCTTGAGTTGTATTAAGAACTAGATCATGAGATCCTTATTTGTGTAAGACCTTATGCATGGTTTGTAATGGATGATGTACTGTGGTATCCAATTCTGTTATGTCTCGCAAAAATGGTAATCCTGGGATTGTGATGTATGGCATAACAGGCATCTGGGATTAAAAATCCGGGTGTTGACAAGTTGGTATCAGAGCCATCCTGACCATAGGAGACCCTAGTTAGACTGGACGTTTGAATCAAAAACTTAGTTTCAAAACAAAAAGAAGCAAATATTTACAAAAACTTATTCCCATTCTTATCACTTACTTCTTTCATAAAAATTCATGTCCCTCAAAAACTCTACTAACTTACTCATCTTATATTCTTTTAGATGGACGTGAAGCTTTCGGAACTTCTGGAGCGTCCTCACCCCGAGTTCTTCGGAGCTCAGCTCAATGATCAAGGAGGAGAAGATCTGCAGTGGCTAATTGTTGCAAGTCTCCGAGGAAAGATTGAACCTCCCACTGCCGAGGGAATTCAGTTTACCTTAAGAGAGAACAACTGGCTCAATGGACTTGCCAGGGACATGTAGGAAGCTCTTGCCCGTCTGTGTGGGCAGAGTATCAACCAGATCAATGGTACCCACTTTGAGTTTTGCCCAAGGCGTGATGCTAATGGGCAACCACTGGAAGCCCCATACCACCTCGAACTGAAGACTCAATTGGACCACCTCAGCTTCATGATGTACGATCGTCAGCAGGAGTTGGATAACTGCCGTGACTACTCCACACACAAGTCCGCCATCATCAAGACGAAGGATCAGACCATCGCCATGCTAGCGAAAGATCGCAAGTCTCATTGCCGTCAGCTCGACAAGAAGGAGCGCATCATTGCCCGTCTTCGCCACCGTATCTCGTCTTTGGAGGAGACCATCCACGAGAGAGACATGCAGTTGGAGGAAAGGGAGAATGCCGGAGAGGATCTTCGTGGAGACCCCTACTCCTATCTCAGCGATGATGATGATTTTCTGGAGGATCAGGCTATGGATTTATTCACCGATGAGGATGATTACGCCTTCATCAATGACGACGATGATGATGAGGATGACGACTACACCGACTCCAAGGAGTAGTAGCACTTGAGCACTAGCATAGTTAGTAGTATTCGGTACCACCGTATCGTAGTTTCTAGAATGGTTCTTAAAACCATCTGTTTTTCTTGTTTTGTGGTGTGTGTTTGTATCGTGTGAATGAATGAATGAAAAGCAAGTTGCTAGAAAACCTGAGTCAAACTTTAAAAACTTTTCAAAGCCCCAAAACCTTAGAAATTTCCCTCTTTTCTCATGATCTATCTCAATCTTCAGATGCCACGTGGAGGAAGTGGTTCATCCCCGGACCAGATGTTGCAGATCCTGCAAATGTTGGTTTCGGACCGCGAAGCTGAAAGAGCGGAACGTCAGGCCAACCTAGCCACCCTGCAACAGATAGCTCAGCTTGCCCACAACAACCAAGGACACGGAAATCAGGACAACCATGGATCTAAGCTCAAGAATTTCTAGAACACCAACCCACCTGTTTTCACTAAGTCTGAAGAGCCCCTAGATGCCGACGATTGGCTGCAGACCATGGAAAATAACCTAGTAGTCGCCAGAGTGGAAGCTAACGAGAAAGTTCTGTTCGCCACCCACTATCTAGCCGGAGATGCCAGAGCATGGTGGAACAGTGTTCGCGCAATGACCGGAGGCCAGATGATGACCTGGGAGGAATTCAAGGTCAAGTTCAGCAGAACCCATGTGCCATCGGGTTTGATCAAGAGGATGAGAGACGAGTTGAGATAACTGAAGCAAGGAAGGATGACCATAGTGGAATACCGTGACAAATTTTTGTCATTAGCTAGGTATGCCCCGGATGAGATCGACACTGGAGCCAAGAAGAAAGAAAGATTCCTGAATGGTCTGCACGATGAGATGCAGACTGTGTTAGTCAATATTCCCTTTGCGGATATTGAAGCCCTTGTCGACTTTGCCATCCAGATGGAAGGAAAGATCAACCAAGCCAATGAGAACCGCAAGCGTCGCATGATGCATCAACCAGGAACCCATCAGACCCCAAAGTATCGCCCTAACCCATCTCCAGGATTTTCCCCAAGAATCAACAGACCCTCGATGAACCGTCCGACCTATCCCAACCGTGGAAACCTTAGGCCCGGAGGAAATCACAACAACCCCGACAACTCTAGCAATTTCAATCGTGCACCACCCAAGTTCAACAACAACAATGCTACCGCCAACACCAACACTGCCCCGAGGACTGGAAGCAATGCTGTGCCTGTAGCAGCAAAGGACAAGTCGCAAGTGACTTGTTATGACTGTGGAAATAAGGGCCACTATTCCAACGAGTGCCCCAACAAGAAGAATGCCGCAGCCCCCAATGCAAATGCCCCAGCTCAGCAGCAGCGTCGTGTTCAGCCAGGAAGAAGGTTTGCCCCATGGAATTCACTCAACCGCAACGACCGTCTTTTCCTCATGCATGCTGAAGCAGCTCAGGAAGGGCCAGACGTCATGTTGGGTATGTTTTATGTTAATTCAGTACTTGCAAGAGTGTTGTTTGATTCTGGTGCATCGCACTCATTTGTCACCGAAGAATTTGCATGCACTAGTAAAATCCAACCTACCAAACTGAAGCACGTTATGATCGTTCAAATTCCCGGTTCAACCACCAAAGCTAGGCAAATTTCCAAAGACGTCCCTATCCGAATCCATGGCATAGATTTTTATGCTAATCTGATAGTACTCGGAACTAAAGGTTTGGAAGTAGTACTAGGAATGGATTGGATGTCCAAACATAAAGGATTGATTGACTGTGCCAAGAAATCCATAACCCTGGCGAGTACAGCCGGAATATCAGTCGAGCATATCTCTGAAACCTTACCTCGCCAATTCAAGTGCAACAAGAGTATAGTCCAACCTACCATTGACCAAGTCCGGATAGTCTGTGAATACCCCGATGTATTTCCAGATGTTTTGCCTGGTATGCCTCCAGATCGGGATATCGAGTTTATCATCAAACTAATCCCCGGAACAGGACCCATAGCCTAGAGACCCTATAGTATGAACCCGTCGGAACTAGAAGAACTGAAGAAGCAACTGGATTCCATGTTGGAAATTGGATTGATTCAACCAAGTGCGTCACCTTGGAGATCACCTGTCTTATTTGTGGACAAGAAAGATGGAGGTAACCATTTGTGTATGGATTACCGGAAGTTGAATGATGTTACCATCAAGAACAAGTACCCCTTGCCCAAGATAGAAGATTTGTTTGATCAGTTGACCGGTGCCAAAGTGTTTTCTAAGATTGATCTTAGGACTGGCTATCATCAACTCAAGATTCGTGCAGAAGATATTCCCAAGACTGCCTTTACCACCCGATATGAATTATACGAGTATACCGTTATGTCCTTGGATTAACCAATGCCCCCGCTTATTTCATGAATCTCATGAATAAGATTTTTATGGACTTCCTGGATAAGTTTGTCGTTGTTTTCATCGATGACATTCTGATTTATTCCAAATCGGAAGAAGAACATGAGCTACACCTAAGGACCATTCTTGGAACCCTTAGAGAGCATCAGTTGTATGCCAAGTTTAGCAAATGTGAATTCTGGTTACAGGAAGTAGGATTCCTCAGTCACATTGTATCAGCCGGAGGAATTGCCGTTGACCCTGCAAAGGTGAAGGATGTCGAAGATTGGCACGCCCCAACCACTCAAACCCAAGTTCGTGCATTTCTTGGATTGGCGGGATATTACTGCAAGTTCGTAGAAGGATTCTCGAGTATCGCCAGACCCATGACCCAATTGCTGAAGAAGGACAAGAAGTTTGAATGGACCGACAAATGTGAAGCGAGTTTTCAAGAGCTCAAAAGGAGATTGATTTCAGCCCCAATCTTGATCATGCCGGATATCACTAAGCCCATCGATGTGTATTGTGACGCATCCAAGATCGGTCTCAGATGTGTGCTAATGCAAGAAGAAAAAGTTATATCTTATCTATCTCGACAACTGAAACAACATGAGCAGAATTACCCAACCCATGACCTCGAACTCGCAGCCGTAGTTCTAGCCCTAAAGACATGGAGGCATTACCTCATGGGAAATCGTTGTGAGATTTATTCGGATCACAAGAGCCTGAAGTATATATTCACTCAGAAGGACCTGAATATGAGGCAGAGAAGATGGATTGAGATAATCAAGGATTACGATCTGGACATTCACTATCACCCCGGTAAAGCCAACGTGGTAGCCGATGCCCTTAGCAGATTGCCGTGTCGCTTGAACTCCATGATTTTGAAGGAGCAACCAAGTTTGCACAAAGAGATGGAAGGTTTCCGAATGGAATTAGTGAGTGAAGGATCGAGGAACTCAGTTTACCTCGAGATTCTGGAAGAAAGTCCAAGAAGGTTTAGGAACCCGCCTAGATGTCAGCACCGCTTATCACCCTCAGACCGACGAACAAACGGAGCGAGTAAATCAAATACTCGAAGATATGCTGAGAGCCTGTGTGTTAGAATATAGATCCAAGTGGGAAGACTGTCTACCATTTGCAGAGTTTTCTTACAATAACAATTATCAAGCTAGTTTGCAAATGGCCCCATTTGAATTCATGTACAGAAGGAAGTGTCGCACCCCTTTGAACTGGTCGGAAGTAGGAGAGAGTCAGATTTTCGGACCCGACATCCTACGAGAAGCAGAAGAGAAGGTTCAAAAGATTCGTGAGCACCTCAAGACAGCCCGGTCCAGACAGAAGAGTTATGCCGACAAGAGACGTCGAGACCTCGCCTTCAACATAGGAGATTTTGTGTATCTGAAAGTGTCATCATTGAAAGGAATGCATCGTTTCCAACTGAAAGGAAAGTTAGCCCCAAGATATATCAGACCCTTCAAGATTCTGAACCATCGAGGAGAAGTGTCGTATCAATTGGAACTACCCGAAGAGATGTCAGCCGTGCATAATGTGTTCCATATCTCATTACTTCGCAAGTGCCTCGAAATTCCCGAAAAGACTGAAGTATTCAAGAATATTGATCATCGGACCATAGAGATCAATGATGACCTGACCTATCCCGAAGTACCCATCCGTATTTTGGAAGAAGCTTTCCGAACTACCAGAACCCAAAGCATCAAGTTTCTCAAGATTCAGTGGAGCAACCACACCGAAGAAGAAGCTACCTGGGAGCGCGAAGATCACATCAGGACGGAGTTTCCCGATCTCTAATCCTAGGTAATATTTTTCATCCTTTTTCAAATCTCGGGACGAGATTTTGTTTAAGGGGGGAAGGTTTGTAACATCCCAAAAATACTAAGCTTGGATCATCAAACTCTAATCATCAAAATTAGGGTTAACAAAAACTTTTCTAAATAAAAATATGAAAGCATGCATGTGTGTATGCATCCCATTTTGAATTCTTTTGAATTGCCTTGTTTATGTGTTTCCTTGCTTGAAAAAGGATTATTAGGTGGAATAAACATCATCTAAACAATTCCCAAACTTTTCCCAAAGACAAATAAATCAAAATAAGCCAAATTTAGTGAATGGTCATTTTGACCAATTTAACTCCCATGCCTACTTTGGTTGTCCCAAACTTTCAGAACTTAACAGAAACTTGTTTGGATCTTTACACCTCTTGATTGTACTCATAACAAAGTATCAAGGCCCACCTTGTGATCATCGAGAAACTTTCAAATGCATAGTTTAAATGACAATTCAAAATTGAATCTTTATCATATGGGAAGATCCCACTTTTTCAAAAACCACTCAAACAAGCTCAACTTTCAAAACCCAAGCATCTGCAGACTCACCAGCACCAACCTAGCACACCCACCAAAAATCTTTTCAAAATTCAAAACTTGAATTCTTGCGGCCATTTCATCAAACACCTTGCTGATTCAAATCAAATAAAATCTAAACACTATTGTGAGCAGTGATTTGAGCGTAACTTGTTCCCTCTCTGGTTGCAACTAGGCTTTAGTAGATCATCTAGCTCATTTGCAAACATCTAGCACCACTATAAGCTTGGCAATGCCATCAATGGTGAACAGCCGAAGCTCACCATGTCACCCTAGTGTGGACAGCAAGCTAGGAGAGAAACTAGCCATGCCAACCTTGTCTGGGAGATCACCCATGCCTCACCGCCCCCTCTCGACCAGCCCTGCCTCAAAGACACCGACCAGAGCACCCAGGAACGCCGCGCCCGTTCCTCTGTCAACCATACCGAGCGTGCGCCACGCCACCCTCGACACACGCCCACAGACCGCTCGCCGCCCTTGCGGCATGCATAAACGATCACCACCGACCCAGGAGACCGCCAGACATCCCCATTCGCCACCCCATGCCTCACAACCACCGCTCGCCGTCGAAGACGCCGCCTTGGCCGCGTAGAGCATCGCGTGTTCCAGACCGTTTGCCACCGCCCCTACATGCACATTAAAGCCATAGAGCATCGCCAGGAGACCACCAAGCGATCGCCACCGCTGGCCATGCCTCTAGCAGCCCGTAGCCATGTCGCCACTGTCGCCTGCCCATCCCGTTCGGTCTCGTCGTCGCGACTATAAATAGAGGCCACCCCCAGCCGAATTGAGCACACCATCTCACTCCCCTCTCCTCACTGATCGTTCCACCCCGTTCCCGAAGCAAGGCGAGCAGCGCTTCACCGGAATTTCACCGGAGCCCGCCTCCTCTGGAGAAGAAGGGAGCCAGCGATTGGAGCCGCCCCAGGAGAAGCTACCGGTACCAGGAGGTTCGCCGTCGTCGACTTCGTCGTTCGCCCGCCTCGCCGACCCTAGCCTGAGCCCCGGTGAGCCCCCGACGACCCCCACCTGCCGCGTTAGGGTTCAGTCGCGCCGGCATTGCCCCACTTGGACGACGACCCTTAGCCGTTGGATTAGAACTAAATCGAACGCACCATATTGCCCCGTACCGCTTCGCACCCCCTCGTCTGAATGTCGCGTGGGGACATCAACTTAACCAGCCCGCGTAAGCGCTGTGCTTAGCAGGCCGGCCCAGTATCGTTTCCCGCGCATCCTAGTCGTTTGAATTTGAACTTTTCCATTTTATTTCAAACACACTTCTGCACCTAGTTCCAAAAATCAACCCAGCTCGATTCATTGAACCAAATTGAATGAAACCAATTTTGTTATAAAGGTCCGGAAATGCTGAATCCAAGACCGTTGGATTTAAATCATTTGGATCTGTAGATCACCCTTGTTAAAAATAAAAAGGCAGAAGCTTTTCTGCATTCAAACATTTTTCAAATTTAAACCATAATAGCTTTTGAGTTGATTCCAACTCTCAAAAATCACATCCAACCATACCTTTCATAATATATAAAAATATATAGGTTTACTTCCATAAATAATGTTCAAGTAATAAAAGAATGCCACATAGGCATTTCTAGCCACTTTAGTTAATTAAAATAAAAGGGTAAAACCTTATTAAATTGTGACACCACTTTAAATCACATTCCCATGGACTAAAATACGTGGTGATGACATGTGTCAACATGATCTCATGTTTGGTTTGGAGAATAATAAATCTTAAGTAATTTGTCAATGAGTAGAAATTACTTTTCTAAAAATAAAAGGAACTAAACCAAGCTTTATTCTTGTAATGTTAGTGATGATGCTAGATCATCTATAGGAACCCTTTTGTGTGATGATTGCAAGTAGTTAAGTATTTTTTGGTATTATGTACGTCATATTTATTCATAGACGGTAGTACCGACCAAGGATACGAGGAGGAAGGAGGATACTACGAAGAAGAAGCCGAGGAGAACTTCAACCACTGCTCTGCACAAGGCAAGCCTAATACTACTAATTGAATGTGCAAGCTAACACTTGCAATATACTTTACCTATGCAAGAAAATACTTGCTTGTTACCATGCCACTATATGCCTTAAGCATATATGATCAATACCACTTGATAAACCAATCCTAGTTTTACTTGCAAGCTTTCTACTTTATTTCTTTATCAAAGCTATTACTTAGAGTTTACTTAAGTAACTTGTAGATACTAGAAGGATATTTGAAGGTTGCATAAAGAGCATAAAATTTGGCCTAAGATAGATAATCTTTATGTCATCCTAAGGCATGAGATTGAACTTAGTTGAAACTCCACTAGTTTACCACCCCTCATTAGTACTCACTCCCACTTGTAGATGCTAGTGCTAAGCATAAAACTTGATCAAATTTTAGATGGGAATACTTGGTGGAAAAATAGTTATGAAAACCTTGGAATGATGGATCATTCTATTGAAATGTTTTGGACATGTGTTTCCAAACACCACATGATTATGGTGATGAAAATGTTGAGGCATGAACCTTAGCCCTTTATAAAACTGATGGTTGTCTGGATGCGATACCATTCCAATTTTACCGTACAACCATAATACCCGAGAATTGGGTAGGGCTTGACTGGAAACTTATATACCTTAGTATTAGTTCCCTCATGGCCAAGGTATGAGCTGAGGCTACCTTGTGAAGATTGTCCACCTGTGCAGTACCCAAGATGACACTGGGTCATGGTTGGGAGGCCAAACTCACAGGAGAGGTGCTTATACTAGGGCGTGTAATTGAAAGGTTAGGGTTGATTATCCGCATACTGAGTATGGTGAATTCAGGATTTGTTCCTGACGGATGTATCGAATGTTGTGGTGAAAGTGTACAATCTCTGCAGAGTGTCAAACTATTTGAATAGCCGCGTCCGCGGTTATGGACAGTTGGAGTGGCCATACTGTTCCCCCGTCAGATGTTTTCAAAATGACTTGTGAAATGATTTAATACTTTGACTTGACCACAACAGAGTTGTGGCATGAGATACAAGTTCCCACTTAGGTGTTATAAAACTTCAACTAGCATTCATTGTTTCTAAACTTAGTAGAGGTAAATCTGGCTTTTGAAAAACAACCCTAGAGCTTACTGTCCTATTACAAAAACCCCTTCACTTGTTAGTATTAGTTTGTGAGTACTTAAAGAGTACTCATGGCTTTGTCCCTGGCTATTCCCATGGCCAGACTATGAAGAGGAGTACCAGGATGATGAACCCCAGGAAGGTTACGACAACTAGGATCATCTCCCATCGTCAGCATTGCCTGTGACCCCGAAGATGGAGCTTCGCCTACGCTACCGTTATTATTACGTATTCTGCTGCTTGAGTTGTATTAAGAACTGGATCATGAGATCCTTATTTTTTGTAAGACCTTATGTATGGTTTGTAATGGATGATGTACTTGGGTATCCAATTCTATTATGTCTCGCAAAAATGGTAATCCTGGGATTGCGATGTATGGCATAATAGGCATCAGGGATTAAAAATCCGGGTGTTGACAGTCCCAACTTATCAATCACTCTGTGACAAGGCCACCATCTTGGAAATCAAGATGAATCATGTTGAGGGCAGAAAGGGTAAGCATAACTTTGATAAGCACATCTCGGGATCGTCTCACAAGCGTTCGCATCATGATGATAGTGGAAGTTCTGGATTCCACAAACATGGGATGTACAATAGCCACCATAACCACAATCGTCATCATGAAAACAAGCATCATCGCAGTCATGACAATGACAAGTATAAGAACCAAAAGAGTGGACACAAGAGCCACCGCAGTGGAAATGGAAATGGAAGTTAGCCTGCAAAGAGAGATATCAGTCAAGTTGAGTGTTTCAAGTGTAAGAAGATGGGGCACTGTGCAAATGAGTGCCCAGAAAAGGAAGTTGAAGGAGCCAGCAAGCCCAATCCTTTCTAGAAGGGACAAGTGAACCACATCGGTGTGGAAGATATCTATGAGGAGTCTAATGTCGTGGCTGGTAAGTTCAAGCTCAACTCTTTTCCAGCACTTGTTATTTTTTATACTGGCGCATCGCATTCATTCATATCAAGAGCATTTGTTGATAAAATGGATTATCAACTAAAAATATTGGGTGTCCTAAAAAATTAAGCTCTACCGGTGGAGAGATGATAGTGAGCCTTGGATGTCGTGGTCTAGTGATAGAATTTGGGAAGTATAAGTTTCCAGTTAGTTTGATAATCCTAGATTCCCAAGGATTGGATGTTACTCTGGGCATGGATTGGATGACCAATTATGAAGGAGTACTAGATTGTGCCAATCTTACTGTCACACTCACAACCCCGGATAACAAAATGATTAGATTCAAGTATAATTTTGAATCTAAAGGAAGTAAGCTAAATTCTCTTAAGGGGGTTAGCATAAACAGTGTGCTAATTGTGAGAGAGTATCCGGATGTGTTTCCGAAGGAATTGCCTGGAATGCCACCAGATAGAGATGTTGAGTTCCTGATTGAATTACTGTCAGGATCTAGTCCAATAGCAAAGAGACCTTACAAGATGTCAGTTGATGAGTTGAAGGAACTCAAGAAATAGCTTGGAGAACAGTTATAGAAAGGATTTATTCAATCCCGTTCTTCATCTTGGGGTGCACCAGTTTTGTTTGTTGAAAAGAAAGATAGAAGTCAAAGGTTATGCATAGATTACCGTTCACTCAACGAGGTAACTATCAAGAACAAGTATCCTTTGCCTAGAATCAATGATCTGTTTGATCAGTTAAAAGGAGCCCGAGTGTCCTCAAATATTGATCTCCGATCAGGCTACTTTCAGCTAAATATTAGAGAGCAAGACATACCTAAAACTGCTTTCACCACTAGTTATGGTCTGTATGAGTACACCATGATGCCATTTGGTTTGACAAATGCACCAGCCTACTTCATGAATATGATGAACAAAGTGGTCATGGAATTTCTTGACAAGTTTGTTGTCGTATTCATCGATGACATTTTGATCTACTCCAAGTGCAAAGAAGAGCATGAAGAACATTTGCGTTTGATACTCGAGAAGCTCAGGGAGCACAAGTTGTATGCCAAGTTTAGTAAGTGTGAATTCTGGTTGAATGAAGTTGGATTTCTCGGACATATTGTTTCAGGAGATGGTGCAGTGGTTGATCCCGCAAAATTGTCAGCTGTAACTGAGTGGGAATCTCCTATGTTAGTGAAAGAAGTACGTAGTTTCCTTGGCTTGGCAGGATACTATAGAAGATTCATTGAGAATTTCTCAAAGGTAGCCAAGCCAATGACGGAATTACTTAAGAAAGACAAGAAATTTGATTGGACCAAAGGATGTGAACTCAGTTTCCAAGAGTTGAAGAAGAGACTAGTGACAGCACCAGTTTTATGTCTGCCAGATTTGGAGAAGGATTTCCAAGTGTATTGTGATTCATCTCACCAAGGATTAGGTGGAGTTTTGATGCAAGAAGGGAAAGTTGTGGCTTACGCCCCGAGACAACTCAAAACTCATGAAGTGAATTATCCTACTCATGACTCAGAGTTAGCCTCTGTTGTCCATGCACTCAAAAAATTGAGACATTATCTTTTGGGAAAGCGATGTGAAGTGTTTATAGATCACAAAAGTTTGAAGTATATTTTCACTCAGAAAGAAATCAACATGAGACAAAGAAGGTGTCTAGAACTCATCAAGGACTATGACTTGATTTTGCAATACCACCCCAGTAAAGCAAATGTTGTAGCAGATGCATTAAGCCGTAAAGTTTATGTGAATGGCCTCACTAAGGGAGAATTGCCAGATGATCTATGTACCCAATTCATGGATCTCAGATTGGAGATAGTGCCTGAAGGACATCTTATGTCATTAGATGTTCAACCCACCTTGTTGGACAAAGTCAGGGAAGCCCAAAATATGGACAAGGAAACTGAAGAGATTAAGGGGAAAATTAGCAAAGGGAAAGCTCAAGGATTCCATGAAGACGAACAGGGTACTTTGTGGTATGGAAAACATATCTGCATTCCGCAAGATCCAGAGCTTCGGAAACTAATTTTACAAGCACACAACTCACCATATTCCATTCATCAGGTAACACCAAAATGTACATGGATGTGAAGGAAATATTTTGGTGGAAAAATCTCAAGAAGGACATCGCAGAACATATTGCTTTGTGTGATGTGTGTAGTAGAGTTAAGGCGGAACATCAGAAACCAGCAGGATTGTTACAACCACTACCTATTCCTGATTGGAAGTGAGACAAGATTGGCATGGATTTCATCACCATACTGCCAAGGACTAGATCAGGATATGATTCTATTTGGGTCATAGTAGATCGCCTAACTAAAGTGGTACATTTCATACCCGTGAAGACAAGTTATACAAGTGCTAAGTTAGCCAAGATTTATATGAATAGGATTGTGTGTCTGCATGGAGTGCCCAAGAGTATTGTGTCTGATAGGGGAACTCAATTCACTTTGCATTTTTGGCGACAACTGCATGAGTCATTGGGAACGAGACTAGAATTCAGCACTGCTTTTCATCCTCAAACTGATGGACAGACAAAAAGGACCAACCAAATTCTGGAGGATATGTTGAGAGCTTGCGCCCTAGACTATGGTGCTAGTTGGTATGAAAGTCTACCTTACGCAGAATTCTCTTACAACAACAGCTATCAAGCCAGTATTGGGATGGAACCGTTTGAATTTCTCTATGGAAGAGAGTGTACTACACCATTTCTATGGTGTGGTGTTGGATAAAGAAATCTATTCGGGCCAGAACTAATCAAGGAAGCTGAAGAGAAAGTCAAGTTGGTAAAGGACAGATTGAAAATAGCACTGTCCTGACAGAAGAGCTACGCAAATCCAAAGCATAGAGAAGTAACCTATGAGGTAGGTGATAGATCTTATCTTAGAGTCTCACCACTTCGTGGAGTGAAGAGATTTGGAGTCAAAGGAAAATTGGCACCAAGGTATGTTGGACCATTCAAGATTCTGAGTTGCAAAGGAGAAGTGTCTTAAGAGATTGAGTTGCCTGAATCACTGTCTGCCGTTCACAATGTGTTTCACGTAAGTCAGTGGAAGAAATGCCATCCAGAGATGGAAGAGACTTCTTTAAAGGATACTATACCTTTGGAAGAAGTTCAGTTGGAAAGTGATCTCACTTATGAAGAAAAACCTATCAGGATTCTTGAGACTGCAGAGAGAGTCACTCGTACTAAGACTATCAAGTTTTGCAAAGTTCAGTGGAATCATCATTCCGAAGAGGAAGCAACTTGGGAAACAGAAGATGACCTTCGGAAAGATCACCGTCACCTATTTGCTAGCCAATCCGAATCTCGAGGGCAATATTAATCTTAAGGGGTTTAGATTTGTAACATCCCAAATTTCATCAAATACAAAAGAATGTTGTTGCATCCATAGCATCATGGCCTTTTTGACCTTGCACAAAATTTTTCAAAGCTAAACCCTAAATAAAACCATATTTAAACCCCTCTTTTTATTTTATATAAGAGGCATGGTTTTATTTTTAATTTCAAAAGATAAAAGTTTTTTTAAGTGACTAGTGGTGTTTGACACCCTTTTAAACACTAGGTTCACCTCAAGAAAATTTGGTGAAAGTTTGAAAAGATTTGGAATTCATTTGGTGATTCAAATCACATTTGAAAAATCAAAACAGAAAAAGAAAAATAAAAAGGGGAAAAAATAACAGCAGCAACCTATCTAGCCCGACCCAACCCACATCCCACCTAGCCCACCCGAGAAAACCCCTCCCCCCTCTGTTTCTTACTGCACGCGCTCGCACCCCCTCGCTGACAGGTGGACCCCATCTCCACGTCACATCTTCGTCCTCAATCAACGCCGCGACGACCCGCTCCGCCTCTACCGTTTCTCCCCCTTCAATCCTCTTTACTGCGCTTGATTCTCGGCGTGATAGCACCCATATCCCCCACTACTTATTCCCCTCGGCCCCTACTCCATTCCCCCCCACACCACAAGCTCTGAGCGCCGCCAGGCTCTACAAATTCCTCCTCGCATTGCCGCAACTCCGACGAGCTTTGGCGAACGATTGCGGTGAGCCTCGACCACCCCTCGCCTCTGGTTTGCTTTGCCGAGTCCACTGTCCCCACACACACATGCTAATGCCTTTGGTTTGTTCAATGGCGCTCTATAGGCTTGCCTCTGACGACGACTTCCAGCACCCGATGCTAGGAACATCCCCGGCGAGGAATTTCCGACGGTCCTGCACAGCCGCGTCTCCACCTCGTCAACCATCAACATCGCCGCGTCTCCACGCTTCGCTAATGACCCACCCCATCCCCACTTGCCCCCTAGCGCCGCCAGTTCACCGCCGGCAGAAGCGTCACCGCCACTCTGGCCATTTGCACCGCCACTCAATGGTCAGAGCATCGAGGACCGTTAGATCCAGATCTAGAGGCTAGGATTAGAAGAGAGAGTGAAGGGGTACGGTTAGTCTGGACCATGCAATCTAACTTAGATCCAGCGGCTTGCAAGCGTGATCCGCACGAAGCGGTACGAGCCAATCAGATGGCGCCGCGTGTCAGGATTTTTCTTTTAAAATCCAGATTTGAGTTATTAGATGAATTAACTTGTAAAATTCATAACTTTTGTTCTATTTATCCGAAAAAATGCAAATAATATATCAATGTATTCACAAAAATAAATCCTACACATCTATGGGCTTAGTTTTGTACTTTGTTTCTATAAAAATGGAATTTTATGCAGACACATTTGTAGGCTTATTTTGAGTATAAAAATTATTTAGAAAATGTTTTAAAGACTAATTTCAGTCTATTTAGTCTATAAAAGTTCAGTTTTGTGTTCAGGACTATTTAGTTGTCTTGTTTGGTTTAAGAAAAATCATAACATGGCATTTGCATGCATTCATATATTTTTGCTTGATTATTTTTTAATGTAATTTGGTGCTATCATTTTATGTGTAGATTTTGGTGCTAGTGGTGATTGTGATTATGAGGATTGTTGCTACTCTCCAAACTACCAAGGCAAGTGGTGCTTCATATATTTGTCCCATTATTTTGACTATGCACTAGTGATATTTTGTATAGGGCTTGCATGAAATTTTGCTAAGTATCTATATACTATGCTATGGGAAATCCTAGTAGATGGAGTCTTAGTAGAATTTTTCTCTAAGTTAAGATACTTGTTGATATCATGCTTAGCCTAGCTAGTAGCAAACAAGGGTGGTTTATATACACATGCTATGGGAATTTTACTAAGTCTATGACTTATGTTTTTGCTTAATAAAACAAGTAAGTGAATGAGACACCTGGGTGGAATGGTAATTGCACGGATGGATTTTTGTTGAGTGGTTACCAGGGCCCCATTTTCATGGCCTACCCTGTGTATCTCACTTGTGTAATTCCACCCAGGAACAAAGAGATTTGAGATGCCAAATGTTAAGAAGCTTCTAGTGCAGCCACTTGGCAATATGGGCTCTCCCTTGATCATATAGGTTGCAATAAATTAGCCAGATGGACAGTTGGTGGTAGGGGGTGATAGGATGGAGCGCGTCCATTTGGTATAAGGTAAGGCTTCTGAAAGATCTCGTCTCGATGCATGTCGAGTCTTGTGGGGAAAGTTCACCACCTCTCGAGAAGGAAAAATCTAAGTACTTAGCCGTGTCCCCGGCAACGGACAATTTGAGCATCAAGACATGGAAGCTATCAAGGATCTCCTCATCCCAATTTCTAAGTTAAAAGCTTGTGGTTGAAAAAGGATGAAGGATCACCAATTTTCATTGGTAGATGCCTTGGGTGATTTTGATAAGCAAAAACTTAGTGTTTTTCAACCGATAGGAAAAACCTATTTTGAGCAAAGCAAGCCTAAGCTACACTTAGCCAAATTTATGTAGAAGTTAGAAGTTACTATTCTATTATGGTATCACTTGCCAATACTATTCCAATGTATTGACCCACTGTGGCTGTAACTTATGATGTTGCAGGTTACTCTGATGAGGATTGGGGTTATGAGTCTACACTCAACATGTTTGCCCGTGGCACATGAAAATGAAGACTTTACTTTATTATGTTAAGTTGAACTCTTATACTAGCCTATGGCTATGGTGTTGTAAAAGACTATGTTATCTATGGAATGACGATGTAATAGACTTTGTATCTGTGTACTTCATCTTAAACTATGGAAGCTAGCATTTGATCCAGGGACTAGCATTGCAATCACGGGGACATTTACCTTTACAAAGGTGGGGTCTTACACTTTTATGATGGCAAGCATCTTGATATGCCAAGTACTTAGAGTCTAAGAATGAAGTTTCTTTCTTCTCATGTCATCATGAATCTTCTCAACTATTCATCTTGGTGGTGTAAAGTGATATCATGATCTTTGGCAAGGATTTTGATAGTCCTAGATGAATTAAGAGTTTCCATTCCTATTTCTTAAACGTGTTTGAAGAGTGACTGTGATTTTGGTAATCAATAGTTTCTCTTGTTACATGTTCCTTGTGGCTCTTACGAGTTCTCTACACAAAGGACCTTTCTGTCTTGGCCTTCTGTTGAACCAAAGAATGACCCTTCTGTGTCCATAGTTCAACAACTTGGTTTTGTTGATATGTATCTCTTCCACCTGTAAAGCTCTATTAAGATTTTTAGTAGATGTTTACCTCTTGAAGTCTGTGCATATTTTTCCATTTGTTGGAAGTTCCTTCCCTCAGAAGTTTACCTTTTCTCCAAGTTCCATGGTCTCAATCCTTATGAAGACCAGCTATCTGTCACCTTGAAACCTTCTCCTTTTGTTTCCTTCGTTACCTTGACATGTTTCATGTTTGTTGGCTTTAGAGATGTTCGCGAAGCATCTATCCAGGAGTTTACCATGAGATACTCAGTTTGTGGTTCCGTGTCATTACCTCTCTTCCTTAGTGTGAGTAGCCACCTAGAAGATTATGAAGCGCTTCGTCTAGTCGTCATGGTGGCATGGATCAACCTCTTCGAGAAGATTGTCGAAGTCTAGTATAACCTTGCTCAATCTATATTCTACCCAGGAATCTCGGGACGAGATTCTTTTAAGGGGATAGAATTGTAACAACCCTAGTTTTATTAAATGGTAAATAGGATTTGTAAGTGCACTCATGAGCACCATCATTTAAAATGCATGCAAGAAAATAAATACAAAACCCTAAACCCTAGTTTTACCCTTCTCTCTGAAACACACTCAAATGGTTTTGATTATTTGAAAAATAGCAAAATGTTTGGAGCCCAAATAGTATAAAGGGCCCCTAGGTGTTTTAAAACTATTTTACAAACCTCCTTGGTTATTCTAAAACATTCAAAATAGAAAAGGTTTTGAATAGAATTTGGAAAGTGAAAACAGAAATAGAAAAATATTTTGCAAATAAAAACAGTCTCCCTCTCTCCCTGGGCCGAGCCCATATCTCTCTTCCTCTTTCTCTCTGCCGCCCAGAACACTTCCCCGTAGCCTGCCTTGGCCCACGCGCATCCCAAACAAGCCCAGTACCGCTTCGCCTCTTGTCCCTGTCGTCTTCCTCCCTCCCGACAAGCAGCTACCTGGCAGTGCCTCTGCCGTCGATCCTCGCCGGCGCTGCGATGCGCCCCGCCGCCCAGGAGGTGATGATAAGAACAGCTGCCCTTTCCTCTCCTCCCCCATACCGATTTTTCTTCCTCTCTCCCACTCTCGCGGAATCCCCTCTCTGGCCTAACCCTAGCTCGCAGGTGACCACTTGCCGCCGATGTTATGGGCCGCCCCGAGCCTCTCCGTCTATCCCAGGAGATTCGCCTCGCCACCCTCTTACTCCGTGCCAAAGCAAACAAGCCGGGAAGCCCCCTGTGCGCCAGAATCGAGCTTGCCGTCCTGCTGTCCGGCACCTTTGCCACCGACGATTCGTCATCGTCCGGCCTCCCCGAGCCTCAGCGACACCACCGACGCATTCGTGGTGAGCTTGCGGTCCTCCTAGACCTCCCCATAGTCTCCCTCCCTCTCTGGTTCGAGCTGCCGCCGTGCATCTACAAGTTCCGCCGCTGGCCGCCATCGCTAGCCGCTCTCCGGTGCCATTTCCGAGCGGCGCAGCCACTACCAGGACCGCCTCGCTCCCCTCTCTCCGACGCCCACAACCACGCCTCCCCGCGAGCTCTGGATCAATCGATCCATCCATGATCAGCAAGGATCGTTCATGGATGACGTCAGCATGACGTCATGCCTGTGCAATATTCTCGTTTTCTTTTCTTTTATTAATTTCTGTAATTATTTCAGTAAAGGAAATACCTGACAGTTGGGTCCCTGCTATAAGTGATATTAACATATTCAGAAATGTTTTTTGGTTAAACAAAATGTACAAGTATTTCCAAAATATAAATTATTTTATAATATTCTAAAAATGATTTAAAATGAATTAAAATTGGAGAAATTCATAACTATTTTATTTTGAATTAGAAAAATACAAATAATATATAAAAATGTTCAGAAAAATAAGATCTATCCAATACCATTATAATCATGCATTATTAATCAACTTTCATGACAAGTTAACTAGAAGAACTAAATGTACCCCTCTCATATGAATCTGGGGTTTCTCCGAATTAGGGTTTGGACCCCTCGGACCCCGTTTAAAATGACCAAACATGTATTAGGGTTACATTTCAATACTTTTAACTTGTCATACATCATCCTTGATTGAGCATTGCATCGTTGTCGTGTGTTGATTGTTTCCTTTCCTTTCCGGAATTTGGTTCTTTTCCGGTAGAATACGATATCGGAATCGAGATCAAATCCAAGACTGAAGACCAAGGTCAACACCGTCGAAGCTCGAAGATTAATATTTGGAGAGCTATAACCAAGTCAAGTACTAGGTGTACGGAACTCTGCTTTCTGGATATCAACTGGAAAAGGCAAGCGAAGCCCCACACATGATATAATCCTATGTTTTCGAGCATTTCAATTCTTGCCATGAGCATATGATTCCAAAGTATTTTATCGATAGATGGATTAATCCTATCTGATGCATGTTACCTTTGAAGCCTATACTCCCTGATCCACTCCTCCTAGCATAACCAGGGTTTGGCTTGTGAAGCGTTGCTAGAGCTATTACATTTGTTGCGCTTAGCCATGCTTAGCTGTTACCGCTGGTCCATCCGGTTGATGAATCAGAGCTACGAATGAACCTAGTATGAAAGGATGATGTGGTATGATCAGAGATAAAAGTTAAACATACTAAGGCTTGTATGGGAGGCCACGGTGGGTTGTGGTTTTTGCAGTCCCATACTTGCCACTACTAGGACCTGAGTTCTTTCCTATGGTCCAAGATGAGTGTACAACCACACGGGGGCCTGGAAACCCCCTTGACCAACTAACTTGCTGAGTAGATTCCATGAGTCACATAGTTCGGGCGTTTCATTCGACATACGCATTCTGACTCTTCTCGAAGGAGGTGAAGGAGGTGCATTCATAGAGGTAGGTAAGCGTGGCGGGGAACAAGATATGCCCGACATCCGTAATATTGAACCCTGTTCACATCATTAGGGACCGACTTCGGCACTCGACCCGTTACAGCGGCATCTCCCTAGTGCGTGACTCATGGTCTCGGCGAAAGCAAGGTAAAGGTCGTGGTCAACCACTCTCTGCCGGACTTCCCAGGAAGAGGGCTAATGTTAACTGGCATTAAGAATCTGTTGGTACGTGTGGGTAAAGTTATACACCCCTGCAGGGTTAAATCTTTTCAAAAAGCCGTGTCCACGGTTATGGAAGAACTTGGAGACCAGATTCTAAGATCATAGAGAACTTTAACCTAATCGTAAAACTTGGCAAGTTGATCAACGTGTGCTTAAGGATGCTTCCTCATGGGTACGAGGGGGTGATCCTTGTTGGTAGGTTCAGCTGATGATGGTTCGGTGGATATCAAAAGATTATCAAAGTTAGAGATACCGCTCTCTTATCCCCTTTTAAAGTATTCTGATCGGTCAAGATTCTTCCCCTCTTGTTTTACAAAACAAAGTTGGCTTTATGCAAAATAACTCCACCAGCCATAAGTCTTGCGGAGTACACCCTGTACTCGCCCTTGCTTCGTTGATACTTTTGCAGCAGATTAAGTGTTACCATAGAAGATGAGATCTTCACGACATCGAAATCGACGAGTAGTTTGGAGTTTTCAGTTGGCAGTCTCGGATCTATGGATTGGAAGTCATCGTTATGCTTTAGGCCTCTTAGGCCATTTGTTAAGTTTGCTACACTTAATAGCATAATTTTGCCTTCCGTTGTTTGATGTTTGTGGTCAGCGACCTCTGCTTGTAATATTTTGGTTCTCCGCTCAGTTATGAGCTTGCTGTAATAAATTTTGTGTCGTAGGATCACTGTTGTGTTATAGATTTTTTCTCTGTACGCTTTCGAGACTAGGTTAGGCTTATACTCAGACGAAAGTCTGAGATTTGTCTAGCCTTAATCCCGGAGGTGTCACAATATTATAGCAAATTCGGTCCATTTGTAGCAAAAGGGGGATTGTACCTCGTTTTAGAGACACGTGGGCGTCCTAGGGACCGGAGGATCGGGAGAAATTATCCCTGAAGGATGCCTAGTGCTGTCCTAATGATTAGGGCTGGTTTATCTCGTCTTATCTTGGGTTTATAGGCCTGAGAGACTTCGGACGATCCATCCTCGCCAAAACACCCAAAATGGTCGGTGTATCGGGAGTTAAATACGTAGTGGTTTCTGCATGTAGGCGTAGTTCGATTTAATCCTAGTACTAGTAATTTTCAGAATTTTAGTTGTGTACATGTTAATTGGTCTGATTTAGTACTAAACCATGTTTTTTCCCGAAATTGTGCTGATGCAAACGATACATGGACGTGGATCCACCAAGAGATTATCAGCCCTAGAATTTTGTACTTAGCGTCTTGTTGGTCACACTTGATAATGGGCAGCACCCTTGATACTCCATACGTGAGCTAGAACTACGGAAGGCGCTCGATATGCTCGAGCTTCAACCATGAGAGTCGCTGGCCAAAGAGGAGATCGGTGGAGAGGACATGTTATGAACAAATGAACTAGGGTTAGTGATTAGAGAACCGAGGATTTTAGAGGAGAGAATATCTATAATTAATAACCGGGGTTTGTGTATTTTGATTAACTAACTGTTACGGGTCACATGTAAGGGGCTAATTAAGTGCAATTTGTAATTAAACTATCTCCTACGAGTGAGACCCACGATCCACGCATCGTCCGTGTCAGCACAATTTCAATGACATTTAAGACTAAATCGAGTTCAATTGATAATTACACGGCTAAAATTTTGTAAATTACGAGTATAAAAACTAAATCGAGCCACACGAGTATAGTGACTTCTAGAGTATTTAACTGCATCGACCGTGATAATAGAGTCTGAGCACACTGATGGTCTCTTCTCTTTTTCTCAAAATCTCACCTAGGATAGTTTGGATTAGACACAATTTATTCTTTTGTTCGAAGCCTCCAAGCCGCATCCAACTCACAAAGAGCGAGTGGGGCTGCATGGTGCTAAATAATATGTGGGCCAGCTTTGTTGGTGAGACATAGCAAAATATTTCTCCATTTTTCCCCACATCCCACTATACTGCCATTGACACCACTCATCTCACCCTCCATCGTTCTCACGCCAATAGAAAGGGCGTGTTTTGAACTTGATAAGGCCATCGTTCTCTCTGCATCGACCCCTCCCACACTCCTGTCCACCCCATTTGACCGTTGTCTGGTGTCCATCGGCGGTTTTGAGCCTACCTTGCGACCACCTTGCACCAGATGTTTGCCGCTACGATGGAGGAGCAACCGATGGTGCCGTTGTCGATGAAAATCATTTGAAGATCTTCTGTTTTCACCTAGGCCTGCACGTCTGGGATGCACAAACACAACATGGAGGTTCGAAGCCAGAGCGCCACAAGAGCAGGCCGAGGCAGAGAATCGAAGGCTGCTGCATGTTGTATGAAGACTACTCTGTTGATAATCCACCACACGACGAGGTGGTATTTCAGCGCCGTTTTCGGATGAACCGGAAGTTGTTTATGAAGATTGTCTTGGGCGTCAGGAGTTTGACGACTATATCATATGCAAGAAACACTGTACCATGATGGTAGATTTTTCCTTAATTCATAAGTTCATTGATTATTTGAAGATGCTTGCATATGGAGCTCCTGCTGATACATAGGAAAACTATATACGCATGTCAAGTCCACTACCAATGAGTGCATGTACATGTGTGAGGCAGTGGTGGAAGTGTTTGGACCAACCTACTTGAGAATACCTAATACAGAAGAAATTGTTTGGATCTTGGAATAGAACTCAACAAGAAGATTTCATAGAATGCTTGTAAGCGTCGATTGTATGCATTGGGAATGGAAGAACTATCTATTTTCTTGGCAAGATATGTATAAAGGTCATAAAGAAGCTTGCAGTGTTGTACTTGAGGCAGTGACAAATCAGGATATGTGGATTTTGCATGCTTTCTTCCGTATGGCGGGTTCTCAAAATCATAACAACGTGTTGTAGTGCTAAAATATCTTGGCCAAGCTTGTTAAAGGCCATGATCTATCGGTGAAATAGGTGATCAATGGCCACGAGTACACGAAGGGATACTACTTGGCAGACAACATCTATCCAAGATGGTCAATATTTATAAAGACAATCTCAAACCCTATTATGAGAAGAAGACCTTGGTTTTCTCAATGTCATGAGGCTTGCAGGAAGGATGTAAAGCGGCATTTGGTGTGCTCAAAGCTCGATTTGATATTGTCTAGTACCCCACTCTTACTTGGTCAAAATATTAGATGTGGGAGATCATTAATTCATGTGTGATCATGTATGCACAACATGATTATCAAGAGCGAGCGGGAGAATCGTGATTTATAGTGAAACGTATCTACTACAATTTTTTTCCATCCGCAACAATTTGGTCCCTCGAGCTTGATAGAAGGTGCATCTTCTTCCACGATTTCGTTCATTTTTCTGTGGTAGATGGAAATCTTTTTTGTTTCTTCGGCTCTCTACTGCCACGAAACCATAAAAAACATGGCAAAAGCTCGGCTGACTAGTGATAGATGTTAGTTTTTTGGTTCTTCGCACGATTTCACTCTGATTGATGCCACCATTATCTTTTGAATCTTGTGGGGTCACAATGCCAGTGTCTCTAGCAGACCTTTTTTCCATCGCACGCTCATTGTTTCGTACTTGATAACGTTGCTCGATGCAGTATCCATTTAGTCTAGCTATTGGGTTTGTGATGTCAGCCTTGTTGTAAAATAAATGTGGGCATGATAGACATTGTAAAATAAATGTGTGCATGATAGACTTTGTAAAATAACTGGGTCGCGCCTCCCCATTTTGAACTTGTTAACATTGCTCGGTGCAGCAATCGTTTAGTCTAGTTGTTTGGTCCCTAATGTCAGCCTCTCTATAAAAGAAGCATTTGTATGATGGACTTTTTCTTTGCGCTCACGCACCAGTGTTTTGAACTTTATAACGCTTGCTTGATACATCAGGCATTTAGTCTAACTACTAGTATATTGATGTCAACCTCTCTATACAGGAAATGTGTATATGATGGATTTTTTGAGTGCAACCGCTGTTTTGAAATTAATAAGGTTGCTGGTCCCCAATGTTAGTCTCTCTGTACAAGAAACATGTGTTGTGTTGGATTTTGTTTTCCGGTCGCGTACACTATTTTAACCTTGTGAACGTTGGTCGTTCCAACTATGATTAGTCTAACTGTTAGATCCTTGATGTCAGCCTCTCTATATAAGAAATTTGTGCTCTATTGGACATTTTTTCTGGTTGCGCCATAATTTTGACCTTGGTAATATATCTTGATGGAGTCGTATATACATGGTTCCTAATGTTAGTGTTTTTGTACAAGTATGTTAGATAATTTGATATGCGTGATTGCTAGCTATATATCTTTTATTTTCAAATCCTCTTATTAAACTCAAGGGACACTGTAGCAAGGTGGTCGGCGATGTCATCCTCTCCGTAAAGTGATATTACTACAAGAGAAAATAAAAATTTCATACATTAATATATATATAGGTAAAATGACTGGTGCACTGAGTGTATTGCCACAACCCTAGAAACAATTGAAGGAAATATGCCCGAGAGGCAATAATAAAGAGGTTATTATCTTATTCCTTGTTTATGATAAATGCTTATTTGTCATGCTATAATTGTGTTAATTGGAAACGTTAATACATGTTTTATTAATAAACAAATAAGAGTTCCTAGTTATGCCTCTTAGTTAAACTAGCTTGTTGATTAACAAGATGATCAAAGGTTTCCTGATCATGAACATTGGATATTGTTAATAACAGGGTCACAACATTGGTGGAATGATGTGATCAACACTCACCCGAAGTATAGTAATACGATCAAAGTCATTATTTTTACATTGCTATAATAAGTCCTACAAAGTAACCCTTATCCTTAGACAATAATATCATGTCAATCACTAACACTAGAAGAGTAACTTGATAACATCAAACGTCACACTATAATAGGGTGACAATAAAGGTGTGTTCAGATACTCCGAAAGTGTTATGTAGAGATCCATGGATCAAGAGTGGGATTTGTCCATCCTAATGATAGAGATATATACTCTAGGCCTTCTCGGTGATATCACTTTGATATAGCTTGCAAGCAAGTGATGGGATCACTAGAATGTTATATCACGTGAATGAGTAAAGAGTAATTGTCGGTAATGAGATTAAACTAGGTATAGGGATACCGATGATCGAATCTCGTACATGTAATATATCACTAGACAAAGGGATTCAGTTACAATGTTAAAAGGTTCTCACGATCACTAAGTCATCGTTGAATGTGTGGGACTCAATATGGATCTCCAGGTATCGCTACCGATTATTGACCAGAGAGGGGTCTCGATCATGTCTGCATTATTCATGAACTGTAGGTGACACACGTAAGGTATACCGACACCAATTGGGCAGATATAATACCAGAGAAAGGTTTTGAAAGAACTAGAATTATTTCGATGGACACCAGAATTGTTTCAGGTGAAATTGCTGAAATTGGTTCTGCATGTAATATCGAAATGTTGCAAGGGGTTTTATGTGAATGTTTGTTAATTAAAGTAATTAACAAAGTTCTGAACAAAATTAATAAACATGTTTTATTTAAAGATAAAATGCATTTAACTTAGTGGACATGAAATGCAAAGTGAGTGGAGTTCAAATTGATGTGAGTGGGCTTAGTGGAAGCTCCACCCACATGAATGAGGGAGAGGTGGGGGCACCCACCATGGCCGGACAACCATGGTCTTGGGTCTGCGCCCCCTCCCCTATAAAAGGATCCCCATGGATCCTCTCCTCTTGCACCACCTCCTCGTGAAGGTTCTCTTCCCCCTCTAGTAAATCCCCATGGCTTCAGATCAGCAAAGTACATGTTATCGGTAGTTTCTCCGGAAGGATCTACTGCTTCCGTTGCTTTGCTAGAGAGAGGGCACTGAGGTTGTCGTGGTACTGAACGTGTGTGTGATCAACTGTTTTGCGGTGCTGGACTTGATGGTGCTGGACCTGCTGGACTTCATCACGATCTTGAGATCGGCAAATGAATGACTACATCATCCACGAATTAACTAATAACTCTTTTTTGGTCTTCTAGGGTAAGTTCTCTATGGATATATATCCACCCATTGTTTGTATCTAGATAGATAGATCTTGGTGCTTAGTTGTTCACATCTTAGGAATTTTTTCTATGATGTGAACCCAACAGTGGTATCAGAGTCAGGTTCTATGCGTAGATGCTTTGCACGGGTAGTACACATATGGTTATGTGGGCATTAATGGTCATATTATTGCTTCTTATGTGTATTTTGGATATTGATGACATAGTGGGATGAAGCGGTCTGGACAAACTTTACATGTCCTAGCTATTCCACGCTTGACATGCATCTAGTTTTGCATAAGTGGCTTGCGGGTGTCTGTGTCTCATATTATAGTCAATATCTGATTACAACGAGTTGCCAATAATTTGATTATCATCGTTGTGATTCCATGCTCGTAGGTAATAACGTTTCTATCTCCAAAAGCCCTCAGATACGTAAAAACATGCAAAAGATAAACTAGAGGCGTCTAGTTTTTTGGTTTTGCCGGGCAAGTACTATGATATGGTAGTATTATAATTTGTAGTATAGATTGATACTATTGGAAATTATAATATACCAAAGTGTAAGTTCCATAGACCTTGGCCTTACACATATAGGAATGATAAACGTCATATCATGATGGACAATATAGTGATCAAGTGCAAGAACTATATCATATAACTTTTAGCATATGATGTTTGTTTGCATCTTATATTTCTTGTTTGGCGCTTTAGTAGCATTATAAGAAGATCCCTCATTTAAATATCAAGATAAAAATATGTTCTTCCTTTAGTATGCACCATTGAGAAAATTCATCGTTTCGAGACACCACGTGATGATCAGGTGTGATAGACTCAACGTTCGCATACAACAGGTGTAAGACAGTTTTACACACGTGAGTACTAAGGTTCTTACTTGGCGAGCCTAGCATGTACATACCTGGCCTTGAAACACTAACCGAAAGGTAAAGCATGAGTCATATGGTTGATATGATTACCATCTATATGCTCGCCTTTGAAGCTCACGTGATGATCGGTCTTGGTGTAGTGGATCTGGTTCATGTAATCACCAAAATGAATCGAGGGATGTTGGTTTTGAGTGGGAGTTCAGATAGTAATATGATTAAAGTTGAACTCAATTTATCATAAATTAAATCAAAGTGAATTCGCATAATTTGTTATAGTCATTGGTATCCATTTACTATCTTGTACTTAGTTATAATTGAGATAATAGAACTATAGAATTCTGGATATTTACTTTACGAACTAGTATCATATTGTTTTGATTGTCAATGTAAAGTTTAGAATTCCTATTGCAAAATTTCAGAAAATTCAAGTTACTCCATGAAGTTTAATAGTATTAAATCAAGAGTAACAATTATAGTGTTAGTATTTAAAGTATCATGTTTGCCTCCATGGTCCTTGATATTCAAAATATGTTTTAGTATCAAGGTTATCTAGGAGCTGAAAGGATTGTTTCAGAAATCATCATGTGTGGGAGATATTGCGATATCTGAAACAATGTTTTTCTTGCAACATGATAGAGTATAATTTAACAAAATACATGTTCTCATATTGTATGAGAATTTGCGAAGGTTGGAGACACTCTAGGTGTCCTAATCCTCCAAAAAGGTTTTGGAAAGTAACATTATACTCGCGATTCGCCTTTATAAGCTATAGTAGCTTGATCATGAAAGTTGTCATGATAAGGATAAATAGATGATATAGGTAAATTTTTTACTACACTAAAAGATTACTACAGAATGGATTTTGAAAAAACGCCAAACATTTGATGATGGTGATCCACTTCAAAGTGCAAGTCCAAAGGTATTAGTATTTAACTATACACGCTTTGGAATATGTGTCATGTGTATGGAACCACTATTGATGTTGATAGATTCTTTCAAAAGAAAAGAAAATGTTGAAAGAGAATCTATAAAATATTGGGATTTCTATTTTTGTGCCCTTGGTTCGTTAGTTGTACTCAGTTTTCCCCAGCTGCTTAACTTTTCCTCACTTTTCCCCTCGCTATATTATGAAACCCTCGCAGGCGCTCACAGGCGCTTGGACAAAGGGATGCCGTCAGGTGAAAGGCTTGACCGTTACATGCTAACTAGTGGGACCGCATTGGGGCAGGTCTTGCGTTGAGCATTACGTTATGTGGCCTCGGCCGTTACATGCTGACGGGTGGGGCCATGTTGGGACGGGTCCTTCATACGTGGTGAAGGGTAGGGCCGTGTTGGGACTGGTCTTGCATACGTGGTGAAGGGTGGGGCCGCATGGAGACACGTCGGACCGGCATCCTCGCACACCCAAAGCATTCGCTTCCGCTATCGTGCGCTCCTACCTTATGTCGTTCTCAGCCCAAGAGCCGCCCCCTCCCCCTAACCGTGGAGCCCACTCCACCTCCGGCTCTCCTCCCGCCCCCGCTAGATCTACCCTTTTCACGGAACAGTATCCAATGCCGGCTGGTGTACCGGCTATCCCTTCGAGCACGGATAATATTGGGTGGAATCAGAGGGTTCTAACACATGGATTCCATCTGGGTAAGCATCGTTTCTCTTTGTGGATTGATTATAGGAAGTATTTGAGCCTAATCACTGGTGCTCAACTAACTGCCTTGCTTTTCGAATAGGATTGATCCAGCACTAGCATTTTGACTAGAGGTTAGACTGGATACTAGCGTAATTCATGGTTGTGAACTCTCTCTAGATTTTAATTCCTAGTGGTTGTTGCAACCTCCATAACTCTTAGATATTTGAATGATAAAATCTATTCTAAATTCCCCTGGAGCAGTGGCGATTCAGTTGATTTGCAATATTTCAACATTAGCGAGCAAAGATTGCTCCCACTAACTAGCAAAGATGATCTGGTAATGTTTTTCTCTTTGAATGATGCTGAACGTTTTGGTCGAACTCGTCTCCATGTGCAACCTAAAGTTGAGCACATGGGAAAGAGGGTTAAATCATCATCTGGTGGTCAGGCATCATCAGGTGGTAGGGCGTCATGTGTCTCTGCTAATAGTGTGTGTGCCCTGACACTCCTTGTAGGTCCATAGCAGTATCATCTGTTCGCACTACGAGTCTAAGCCAAATCGCTCGTGTGGCCGATGTGGAGGACGAAGCAGAGCTTGATGAGGGAGTGCCTCCATTAGATGATGAGTTGATGTTTCCTGAATTGGTAGATAGATACAATAAACATGCACTAGAGGATTAATACACAGAGGAAATTGCCCATGGTGCCAGATTTAATGACACTGATAAAAAACAAGGAGAACAATGACAACCTCGTTTTAGCCGAGTACAATGGTGAGGACGTGCCAGTAATTGAGTGGGATAGGGATGATCCTAAAATTTCAGAAGGTACCATATTTGAAATGATGCGGGACTATCGTAATGCCTTTACTACATATTGCATTGACACGAATAATGATTATGATGTTATTAAGAGTGAGCCAGCAAGGTTAACAGTGAAGTGCCCATACAAGAGGTGTAGGTGGAGGATGCATGCATCCACTATGATCATGAGAAGTTTGGTTTAGGTATTACAACCAGTTGTGTATTTTAGATCTTTGTGTAGAGTTTGTTATCTGTACCTGACATTTTTATTATCTTTCAGATAACAATTAACCGGTTTGAACATTATTGTCCGCCTCAAGGGGGCAGCCAAAGGACAAAACAAAACTAGCAAAGACTAGGTGGTTAGCAGATGCAATCATGGATTGGATGAGAGCGAACCCATCACTTGGTGCAACAGCGCTCATAAAAGAAGTTTAATATTACAATACCTTACATGAGGATGTTCTATGCAAAGGAAATGTCTCTTGAGAGGATCAATGGTCCATGGAATGAAAGTTTTTAGTTGCTTTATAGCTTCAAGATGAAGTGGAGATGGCTATTCCAGGTAGTGTTGTAGAGATAGACAAGCATAAAGTTCAGTACAAAATAGGAGTGAAGACAATGGAGGAGTGATTTAGAAGGGCCTTTGTTTGTTTCAAAGCTTGTTGCAAAGGGTTTCTGGATGGTTGTAGGCCTTATTTGGGCGTGGATGCAACAACTCTTCATGGCAGATTTAAAGGACAACTAGTAGCTACTCTTGCAGTTGATGGCCACAATTGGATGTTCCTTGATGCTTATGGAGTTTTGGAGATTGAGTCAGAGGAAAGTTGGTCTTGGTTTCTGGAGAATTTGTGCGACCTTATAGGTCATACACCAGGACTTACTATCCACACGGACACTTGCAAAGGTTTGGAGAAAGCTATAGTAGCTATTGGGAATATGCCCTAGAGACAATCATGTATGATGATATTTCCCATTGTATTCATAAATATATTAAGTTGTCCTTGCATGTAAACATATGATGTGTATCATTGAATATGTGATTCAGTTGTGGAACTATACATTCATGTTGTTTGCACTAAATATCCTTGGTCATCGAGGTTGTGCTGGACACACAACTTAGACCAATGTAAAAGTCGGCTGATGACTCGGTTCCACTTGTCATGGGCATGGAGATGCTGTTCCGACTTACACAGATTAGGCTAAAGAGTTTAGCGAGTCGGATTGACCCATATTGAGGTACAATGAACAAGTTGTCATTTGTATATCTCAATCAATTTAATCCTTAGAACTAAGGTTGTTGCATAGTCCGAGCTGAGGATCACCGACTTAGGTTCTATCAAACGCTGATCCGTAACTGGGAAGTTATAAAGGCAGAGTTCAGGTCGACTAAGCATCAAGCGCGTGATGTGAATAATCAAGATGGGATTTTGCCCCTCCACTTGGAGAGATATTCTCTGCGCCCTCTTGGATGATATGATTCAGAAAGCATGGCCATGCACGACTCGGTTAAGTGTTAACCAAGGCGATCGGCTAAGAGTTAGTCATAAGAATCACTTATCTCGGATCGAGAAGAGAGTCGGACTATTTAATGGATGAAAAATATTCGCCTATAGTCTGACAAGGTATATCGTGAGGCAAAAGGGACTCAGATGCAAGTTGCATTGGAAAGGCAAGTCGTCATGACTCTTTGGTACTTGGGAGTCAGCACGTTCTGCTAGGAGCCGCTACCGACTGATCGATTGAGAGTCGGACTCCAATCATGTCCAAGTATCCATGAGCCTGCAGGGTCACACACTTAAGAGCAGGAACAAGTTTGAATTGGATCTGAACAGAAAATCTGGTTGGGTTGGACCCGAGCCGGATTTGGAATGAGTTAGTGAGTCGGACTCACAGTATATTATATGGGCTTTAGTGAATGGGCCACGAGTGAGTGAAGCCCACATTCACTCCCTATATATAGTGGAGCGCAGAAACCCAGGAGGGTGAACAATTAGGTCCTTCCATGCGTTGGAAACCCTAGCTCCACCATAGTCCAGCCATCATATCGAACCTAGCATTTCACCACCGGTGCTCCTCCTTGTACGTGAGGATACTAGTAGAGGTGCTATACGATCGGCACCAGGAAGATCGTGATCGGATAAGATCATGAGGACTGCACTGCATCAACTGACGCGCTTCATCAGTAATCCGCAACCGCACGTATAGTGGTAATCCTCATGGCGTTCTACCTCAGATAGTTCTTGGGGTCACCACGTTAGAGGAAAAAGTTTTGTTTTATCTCTGCGTGGCCCAACAGTAGCAGTATTCCCCGGAGTGGAGCATAGGGAATGTATGCAACACTTAGTGCAGAATTTTACAAACAAATTAAAGGTTAAAGTTTATACTGACATCCTATGCCAACTTCATACACATACAATTTGAGGAAGCATCTATATCATTTGGAAGTGTTGTATAAACAAAAACTTGTGGTGAAGGAGTACTTGGATGCACATCATGGAATGGTATGGTCAAGAAGCTGATTCAATGAAATTTGCAAGGTAGACTATGTAACAAGTAACCTTGTAGAGAGTTTCAATGCAAAGGTCAAGTCATTAAAAGGAATTATGATGTGGAAAATATTTGATAACGTTAGGCAGATGATCATGATAAAGATTGATTTGCGTCAAAGAATTGCATCAACAATATATGGTGGCCATCTCATCCTCCCATATTTGATTAAGGCTTTGCATGCCAGGGCAGAAAAATTGAAGATGAAATGCATTAGAAGAGGAATGGAGGCTGAGGTAACATACACTGATAGTAAATACAGGCAATGGAGGTATCCAGTGAGTTTGGTTGATACGATATGCCATTGCAGGCAATGGCAGCTCTGTGGGAAACCCTGCATACATGCATTGTTTTAAATGGGTGTTTGTAACATCCCAGCATTTAGGACCTAACGAAGGGTAGATTTAGGAATATGGATTGTTGCATGCATTCATCTGTGAAAATGTGGGCAAAATTTTCGCCAAATAAAAACCTAAGTGATCAATGTTTCTTTCATACTTTGAGATTAGGTTTAGTCTTAAAGGATGATTGTTATAAACTTTGAGATGATCTTAAGGAGTTATGTGTTTTCAAATGGATTTGAAATATTAGAGTTGAGTGTTTGAATTATAATTCAAATGATTTAGATATAAGTTTTGAATCTTAATTCAATTAAGAGATAAATATTACAACTTGAATTCTATCCAAAGAAAACCAATAATGAATATAAATTTTATCTCTTATCATCAATATATATAATCAAGTTATAAAATTATAACTTATTTGAATCATCCACATAACTTACAAAATTAAATATACAAAGAATAGGAATATTCTTCATTAATAGTAATATAACCTTTATTACAATTGAATAAAATAAAGATTACGAGAATAATAAAAGAAAATTACAAAAGAATAAGAAAATTACATTGGAATATTTACTAACTATCCTATATCTAAATCTAAACTAAATCTTCATCTTTAGCTTTGTACCTGCAAAACAAAGACTAAATAAAAAACAAAAGAAGATTAGTGTTAGTATTATTTCTCTCAGATATGTTAGTGAAATGCACTTGACAAATTCATCATTGAGACATTTAAAAAAGGGGCAAGTTTCACCAATATGAAAGAATTCATCTTTCATAAATTCAAAGCCAGAAGTCAAATAACAACCAAGAGGGGATAAATCACCAGCCAGATGAAAGTAACCTGGTAAGAGTAAGTTCAAAATTCTGAACATATCCACAAGTGCATAGCAGGCACACAGGAAGGACACACACCAACATGCACGTGGTGTGTTTTCAACCTCACAGAACATCCCAATCTCACAAAACCACAAGCACAACCGTGGGAGGCACTAGTGCATCACTCCACTTCACAACACCCAAGAACAGCCAGTGTAGACAACAGCTAAACCAAGCACCACAGCCAGCAACCAAACCAACTAAGGATCAATAAAACATCACCAGGATGGTGACATAAGGAGGGGGATGGATCATGTGGATAGCAAGATCAAGCCAGGAGCTAGGAGGAGCAGGGTCAGCTCAAGATCAAGCACATGAGTCCAGCAAAACCAGATCAAGATCATCATCACCAACTTACTACACCATCATCAGATTTTGTGGTGAGTTTCATAAAACCTTCACATGAGCTAATCATCTTATTCAGAGAGAAACATGTGTTGTTTTAGAAAGCAAAACCTCAGAAAAACACCCAAGTGAGGTGAATCCATCATAGGGAGTTTTAAAACTCTAAAGGCAAACAGCACAATACCAGGATCCAACTAGAGCTCAGAGAAACATCCTTGCTCTGGTTGTCAAACTATAGTTTACCACTCAATCATGCATATATCTATGATCTATTTCTAGGCACATCCCTAAAGGAAGGTTAGCACCTTAGGAACAAATCCTTAGGATCCATAACATGATCAAGCTCACTATCATTTTTCCCAGCTTTGATTCAATCAAGAATAACTGGTACCACTACCAGGACTATCTAGATGAACCAATTAGATAAGATCTAAATCCCTAAGCCTCAGACCAACATCATTGGGCTTAGAGAATTCAGAAAAGAAACATCTATGTTTATCTCTCAAAGCCAACTTTGTCATTAATTATCAAACAACCCAATCAATGGATTAGAGTTATTCTTGTGTGCCATACCATGATTGTGTCACAAGAACAGTCCAATATGTATCAGGAAAGATAGTAAATCATCATAGATTCAGACAATCAACTAACTAATCATCTTCCTGTTAAGACAGGAATCATAACTAGGAGATTCCTATGTTACACGATCTCAAACCACATGTTAATTCCCAAGCTAATAGCACTAAGACAGTAGCTGTATCTTATCATAATCATGACCATGAATCAAATAAATAGTGGAAAGCTATCAAGTAATTGGCTTTACCAAGCATGTTTCCCAAACAACAATATCATCTGAATTAGATGCAATCTAAGCATCAAATCATCTAGTAAGCCACTAGAAACATCATCTATCATTTTAAGCAACAAGCCTCAGGCCAATAATCATTTAGCATGTATACAGATCAAGCAAACATGATTCAAATCATCCAGTAGATGATCAATCACATAACAGGAACCCTAAATGGATAATCATCCTAAACTAAATTAGACAATAGACAGAGAGGACACTGCCAGCCTCTAGCATCGAATCAACATGCACAGAAAGCACCAGGGGAAGGAATCAAACTCACCATAGGTCCTCGCTGAAGAAATTGAAGAGGAAGCAGATTGGCCGACGAACCCGTGGCGGCACAAGGAGCACCCAGGGGGCGCTGCAACCTACACCAGCCATGGCGGCGGCCACATCAGCACACGAATCCACCACATCACCATAGGCGGGACCACGACGGCGGCGGCAGCACTTGAACACATGCCAAACCCCAAACCCTAGGGTTCAGCGAGGCATCGATCCATTGCAGGAGAGCCCCAGGCTCAAATCCAATCGGATGGAACGAACGGGCGTCGTCGACAACCCCCTAATACACCACCACGGCGACCAGAACGACCTACAACGACGGGAATCGCCGGCCACGGGGTCGGGGTCAGAGGAGGAGAGGATCAACTCGAGGGAGAGAGAGAGGAAGTGAGGAGTGGGCCAAACTGGGCCAAACCCTTCAGGGTGGTCCTTTTGTCTAAAACTAAATGGGCCACTAGGGCCCAATAAGAATAATCAGCCCAGAAACAATTCCAAGCCTGTTTTAATAAGCAGGAAAAGACCAAAATACCCCTAGACTTAAATAAATTCTAGAAAATAAAATATAAGTCCAAACATTATAAATTAAATACTTTTGGATTCACTATAATCCACTCTATCCAAATAAAATAAGATATAAAATTTTTATAAGAATTTTGTAATTTATATATTCCTTATGGAATTTTACAAAATTATTGAAAGATGATAAAAATAAATAAAAATCACTTTAAATATATATTAATATTATAGTATTTTTGAAAAATACTAAATAAATATTAATAACAATTTTTTAATGTATAATTGATAATTCTTAGAAAGAATTATTAAATCAATAAAAGTCAAATAAAAGGGAAATAAAATAAACTAATTCAATATATGTTATAAATATTATAAAGTAATATTTATAAATTATTTATTAAAGGCACCTTATATAGGGAAAATGCATATAGAATTAAATAATGCATTACATCACTTGCATAATCATTTTGCTTCTTTAAATATTGTCCTTACCGGGCAATAATGATGTGTTTGTAGACATAGAAGCTCAAGGTCCAGTGCAAGCATCAGACTTCACTACCTTGCCATCACAAGGCAAGTTCATCACTTGATCATGTCCTTTAAAGAGTCTTTATCAAAGTATTTGCAAAATTGTGTGTTATCATATATGCTATAAGAGAAAGAAAATATTATTTTCACAAATAAAGAAATCATAGATATCATCCTAAGTGGTGATATAATGGAGCAATAAAACTTAGTGTTCGAATTGCAACAATGATGAGCAAATAGGGACTTAATAACCCTGACATCAGTGATTCTAGCGACGTATATTACGCGTTAGCCATGAGATTTGGAATGGGATAGAGAAGTCAGCTGTATCTTCTTACTCTCCCATGAAGCAGGATGTGTAGGTCGTGGCTGTTATCCTCATAGCGTGCATATTAATTGGTAATTCATAGAGGATATGCAGCATATGGGTGGGAACCCTCATCGTCCCACGATAGTTCTCGCATCTAACGGTTTGTACAAACCATTGTCGTAATTCATTATGTGGGCATGGTGTATACCAAGGAGGCATACGGGGTCGCGAAGGGGGCAGTGATTGGCTTGGACCAACTACTAGGCCCCACATCATGGAATTGTGGACGGGAAAGTACGCCTGGTTGTGGAACAAGGAGTTGATCTCTCATGGGTAAAGTAACGCACCTCTGCAAAGTGTAAGAACTTGTTACTCCCTATTCCGGGAAGGAGCTACGAACGCGGCAGGAAAGGAAGTCCATGAATGTTCTGGTCAACCTGTGAAGGCTGATGGTCATAGATTTTCATAATAAAATCAATCTTTGAAGAAAGATTTACAAAAATGGCATAGTGCCAAGGATTCATAATCCAAGGTGGTAGTTAGAGCATCAAACTTCCCACATTGCATATAATGAACTTGTTGGGTAATGCTGTTACTCATTCTTTCCTTTGATCCCTTGCTTAGACTCTGAGGATCCCGAAGAAGTGCCAATGTATGCAGCCGAATGCCAAGAAGATGTGTTCTACGAGGAACCTGATCTGTCCGGAGGAGTTGAAGGAGTGGATTACGAAATCCTCTATGGCGTCGATGATCACGAGTCCAAATAAGTATCGCTAGTTAATAGTAACCAATGGAGCCGAGCAGCATGAACTCTATAGAATAAGCTGTTGAGCTCAACTCCTAGTCGGAGTTGTTACTTTTAAATTCCGCTGAAACACTTTATATTTTGGGTTTGTAAGTTGAATCTTTTGGAAGTCTTGAACTTCCGGTACTGTAATAATAATAATGTGTGTACTTTTGTAATATGGACCCACAATGTTTCTGTTGTACCACTCTGAGGGATGTGATATTTACGGAACGGTGTTCTATGGATGTCATGTCAACGACTATAGTGTACTACACATGTAGTGGTATGCTGGGTCACCGCAGTTGGTATCAGAGCAAATTGCTTTGACCTTAGGTTGGAAACCTAGTAAAGGGTATTACCTGTAGGAAAAATTTAGCAATGATAAAGAATTCTCTAAAAGTGATATAATGGGTATTCAAATGAGAATATTCCGTTATATATTTTAGTGTGATAATTCTTTGTTATGATGCAATATATTATTGGATACTAATCAAAATTATTGTTCTGATATACAGAGTTATGGCACCAAAGTTTCCAAAACATACTTTGGTAAGGAAAGAGGAGACTCTTGATGATTATCAAGGATCATTCACAGACCAACTTCGTGAACTTTTAAAGCTTTTTGGTTGTCCTACTAGAATTCTAGTAAACACTATCACTTACCTTGATGGCCTGATGTTATCCAAGTATCGTTTGAGTATCCAATTTCGAGAGAAGCTTGGATTATATCACGATCTACCTATAGGAGAAAGTAGGAGTCACTTAGCAGCATATCATGTTGCTGTTGTGGAGGCGATAGCTAATATCCGGGAGCAGAAAACCAAAGAGCTAGAAGGTAGCATATTCTCTATGATACCTCATGATTCTATAGACTCGGAGCCTATACCGGATCATCTTACTTTGGTTACGAAGCATCCTAAGTTAGCTTCCAAGTTTATGGATAGATATTGAACACTCGTTGCATCTTTTTATAAGACACATCAAGTGATTGTCGAAGATAAAAATGACATGTTAGAGGATCTAACTGATCCGGAAAGGAGGAAGCAGTTATCATTCCAGTTAGAGAAAGAAGCAAGTAGTAGTGCAACACCTATCTTTAAGGATATACCTATATATCCAGAATCTTTTATAGCATATCCTTATTCACCAAGACCTGAACGTACACATGATACTACTATGGATATGTGGTATGCAGTACCATAGGGCTAAGAGGATGGTTCTGACTCAGAACTTCCTATCGAGAATTCAGATGGTTGGAGAATGGGATCATATAATGGATCTCATGAACACCAGATGTCCACAGATGGTTCCGACAGGAATGTTGGACAATCTAGTTGGATGGGTGCAAGGATGAACCCTAATAATAGTAGTAGAAATACCATGTCAATAGATAACTAGGATTAAGAAGAAGATCCCGAGGATAAAGTGTTTGAATCATCAACATCTTCTCAAAACCCAGGGAATATACATTATCCAGTGTTTAACTATCTTGCCCACGAGAGCACCTGGGAAGCGGCAGGATCTGCGTATCCTGTTGGCAACTCAAGAAATGAAGCTTAGGAGATGCAGGCTGGAGATAACATTGAATATGTTTCTGAAGATTTTTCAGTTGAGCTGGAGGGAGTCAATATGCTCAGGTTGAGTAATGACTCAAGTCCTGATACTTCAGATACAGAGTATATTCCTTCTGGAAGGCCATATGTTCCACAAACTGTGCGACGAACAACACTTCATCATGGTTGGACATCAGGCATGTACTATGAACGTAGTTACTATTAGAAGGAGACAATTAGTCAGTAGTATCAATTACTGTGTATTGTACGCAAGTAATAATCTAGTTATGTAATGATACCTATATGGTATATGTTGTAATGACTTTGTATCATTATGATATTATGTAAAATATGTGAAATGCATATTTGGATTTTCTTTGGATCTTCATTGTGTGACTAGTTCTGTGTGTAAAGTCGAGCTCAGAACACATGTGCATGATGTAACTATGAGTATTCGCTTTTGTTGCAGGACTAGAGGGTCATGGATATAGGAGTAGGAATGGAAACTGAGCAGCATCAGATGGAGCGAGAGGCCAAGAAAAAGGCCGATGCAGATGCAGCAAACCAAGAAGCATTACCACCACCACCACCAGTGAGGCCGTTAATGGACCAAAACTTTATTGCGATGCATGCATATGATGCAAGAGACCCATAACAAGTTCATGGAAGAGCTGCTGGGGCGAGCAAATCAGAGGGCACCTGAAGGTGGAGGAGTGAGTCTATCTGATTTCCAGAATGCAAGACCGTTACCTTTTGCATCAGCTCTTGAACCAATGGATGCACAAGACTGGCTAGCAGATACAGAAAGGAAGCTGAAAACTGTAGGTTGCAATGATGAGGATAAATTGAGGTATGCAACTCATCTGCTGACTAGACCTGCAGCATCATGGTGGGAAAATCAGTTAGCCATGAAACACCTAGGAAGGGAGTTTACCTGGGAGGAGTTCAAGAAGAGATTCCGTGAATATCATGTTCCGGAAAGTGTCATGGAGTTGAAGCGGAGAGAATTTGAGGAGCTTCAGCAAGGATATACTAGTGTCATGAAGTACATCCGGGAGTTTAGCCAACTGTCTTGCTATGCTGAGGAGGATGTCAACACTGAAGAGAAGCGGAAGAAGCGTTTCCTGCGAGGATTAAATCCATTTGTGAAGATGCAGCTAAGGTTAGCCAATAAGCAAACTTATCAGCAGTTGTTGGATGCAGCCATTACTTTTGAAGATGACTACAAGAATGTCCAAGAGGATCGGAGGAAGAGAGCGTAGAAGGAAACCAAGAAGATTCAGGCAAGCAAACCTAAACCCAACCTGGAGTTCAAACCTCGGAATAGGAATTATGGCAACAACAACAATAACAATAAGGATAACAAGGGCAGTGGTGGAAATCAATCCAATCCGAGAAAGAATGTTATCTGTAACAATTGTTGAATTCCAGGGCATTTCCAGAGGGAATGCAAAAAGCCTGTAGTGATCTGTTACGGTTGTGGTCAGAAGGGGCATATCAAGCTAGATTGTCCGAGCAAACCACCAGGAGGATGGCCTACCAAGGGAGGAGGGCAAGCCAGTGGAGGAAATGGATAGCCCAATAAAGGAGGAAATAATGGCAATAACAACAATGGCAAGAGAAACCGACCTACCGGAAAACTGAACTGTGCAACCCTCGAGGAGGTGGATAATTCGGAGCATGCAGTGATAGGTATGCTCAATATCCTTCACAATCCCGGCAAAGTTCTATTTGATACTGGTGGAACTACTTCATTCATTTTTGAAGAGTTTTGTGATAAGTTCGAGATTAGAAGGGCATCGTTAGAAATTCCTATGACCGTAGTTACGGCAGGAGGGAATGTGATTGTACGCCACATAAAACAAGATCAGGTTATCTCGATCCGTGGTTGTACATATTTCACAGACCTTTATGTGATTCCTTTGAAGGGAATTGCAGTAGTGCTGGGGATGGATTGGATGATTGAACATGGAGCTTAGATAAATTGTGAGGAGAAAACTTTCTCAATCAAAAATCCAAGCAGAGCAAGGATAGTTTATCAAGTAGATAAGCACAGTCATATCATGGTGGATCTGCAGTTGAATTCAATGAAGGAAGTCAGAATGGAAGAGATTCCTGTAGTTAATGAATTCCAAGATGTTTTTCCAACAGAGTTACTGGGAATGCCACCAGACCGGGAGATAGAGTTCACCATTGACCTAATTCCTGGTACATCACCAATAGCTCAAGCACCATATAAAATGGGACCCAAAGAGTTGAAATAACTCAAAGAGCAAATTGATGAGTTAGTTAGAAAAGGATTTATACAGGAAAGTGTATCACCATGGGGAACACCAGTAATCTTTGTGGATAAGAGAGATGGTGGAAGACGGATGTGTGGTGATTATAGAAATCTGAACAACGTGACTATCAAAAATAAGTATCCTTTACCAAGAATTCAAGATCTGTTTGATCAGGTGAAAGGGGCTAGAGTATTTTCGAAGATAGAATTAAGATCTGGATACCATCAAATAAAAATCAAGCTGGAAGATGTTCCAAAAACAACATTTGTCTCAAGATATGGACACCATGAGTATCTGGTAGTACCATTTGGTTTGACCAATGCACCGGCAATATTCATGAATCTGATGAACAAGATCTTCATGCCATATTTGGACAAGTTTGTCATCGTCTTTATTGATGATATTCTGATATATTCCAAGGATAAGGAAGAGCATGCTGACCATTTGAGAATAGCATTGCAGACTTTAAGAGAACATAAGATTTATGCTAAGTTCAGTAAGTGTGAGTTCTGGCTAGATGAGGTAGAATTCCTCGGTCATGTGATCAGTAAGGATGGGATTGCTGTGAATCCATCTAAAGTTCAGTCGGTACTAGAGTGGACTGCACCGACCAATGTGAAGCAAATTCGAGGTTTCTTAGGAATGGCTGGTTATTATCGGAGATTCATTGAAGGTTTCTCCAAAATAGCCGGACCAATGACCAAATTATTAAGGAAGAATACACCATTCAAGTGGGATGAGAAATGTGAAGAAAGTTTTCAAGAGTTGAAGACTAGATTAACCACAGCTCCAATCTTAGTAGTTCCTAAAACAGGGAAGGACTTCACCGTATACTGTGATGCATCTAAAGAAGGTCTAGGTTGTGTATTAATGCAAGATCGGAAAGTGATTGCTTATGGTTCAAGACAACTGAAACCATTTGAAGTCAACTATCCAACTCATGATTTAGAGTTAGCAGCAGTAGTTTTTGCGCTGAAAGGATGGAGGCATTTTCTTTATGGAGCCAGATGTGAGTTATACACTGACCATAAAAGTCTCAAATATTTTTTCACTCAAAAGGAATTGAATATGAGACAAAAGTGTTTGTTGGAAATAATCAAGGATTATGATTTAACAATCAACTACACCCAGGGAAAGCAAATGTTGTAGCAGATGCTTTAAGCAGAAAGAGTGCAGATATTCAGCCAAGCAATAGGGAGTTACCAAAAGAGTTACAAATGGACTTGGAAAGATTAGAACTTCAATTTATCAGAACAGAGGTTCTTGGAGGATTAGCTACTATGCAGGTAGTTGCAGAGCAGGACAATGATCTTAAGAAAGACATCAAGAAGAAGATCCTTTTATTGCTGAGGAAATTCGGAGAATATATCAAGGGCAAAAATCAGTTTTTCTCCTTGGGGATTATGGGTCTTTATGGTTCCAAGACCGTCTATGTGTTCCAGATGTGACTGAGATTCGTGATATCATACTCAGAGAAGCACATGAAACACCATACTCTATACATCCAGGGAGTACTAAGATGTATATGGATTTGAAAGAATTATTCTGGTGGAATAACATAAAAAGAGATATTGCTAAATATGTATCTGAATGCCATACTTGTCAAAGGGTGAAAGCTGAACATCGAAGTCCAGCAGGACCATTACAACCCTTGGAAATTCCTAAATGGAAGTGGGAGGAAATAGGTATGGAGTTCATCACAGGATTGCTCATGACACTAAAAAGGAAGGATATGATATGGGTTATTTTGGACAGACTCACTAAGAGTGCACATTTTATTCTGGTGAATCAAAAAGATAATGCCGAGAAGTTAGTTGAAGTATATGTCAAAGAGATAGTAAGTAAGCATGGAGTACCCAAAAAGATCGTAACTGGTAGAGGATTAGTGTTTACTTCAGGATTTTGGAAGCAATTGCATGAAACACTTGGTTCAAAATTAGATTTTACCACGGCATATCATCCTGAGACAGGAGGTCAAACTGAAAGAAAATATCGAATACTAGAAGACATGTTGAGAGCTTGTGCACTAGATTTTGGAGGAACATGGGAAGATCACCTACCATTGGCAAAATTTTCTTATAATAATAGCTATCAGAGTAGTCTGAAGGCAGCCCCATATGAGGTTCTGTATGGAAGGAAGTGTAGATCACCAATATGTTGGTATGAACCTGGAAGAAGCAAAGAATTTGCGCCAGATTATATCAAGGAGAGACAAGACATCATTGATAAGATCAGGGATAAACTAAAAATAGCCCAGAGCAGGCAAAAAAGTTATGCGGATCAATGTCGAAGATCATGGCATCCAGAAGTGGGAGACATGGTCTATTTAAAAGTAAGTCCAATGAAAGGGGTGAAAAGATTCAGAGTTAAAGGGAAATTGAGTCCAAGATACATCGGACCATTCAAGATACTGGGTCAAAACAGAACTATAGCTTATGCTTTAAAGTTACCATCAAGATTGGCTCAGGTGCATAATGTTTTCCATGTGTCACAAGTTCGTAAATGTTTGAAAGTTCCAGATGATGCAATCACACATCAAGAGATAGAACTACAAGAAGACCTGACTTATATTGAAAAGCCATGTAAGATTCTGGAAGAAAACTGGAAAAGATTAAGGAACAGAGCAATAAAATATTGCAAGGTACAGTGGGGACATCACCCTGAAAGGGAAGCCACATGGGAGAAAGAAGAGGATTTAAGAAAAGGTTATCCAGAACTATCCAGGTACATCTCCACAAACTTCGGGACGAAGTTGAATTTAAGGGGGGGAAGTCTGTAACATCCCAGCATTTAGGACCTAACGAAGGGTAGATTTAGGAACATGGATTGTTGCATGCATTCATCTGTGAAAATGTGGGTAAAATTTTCGCCAAATAAAAACCTAAGTGATCAATGTTTCTTTCATACTTTGAGATTAGTTTTAGTCTTAAAGGATGAGTGTTATAAACTTTGAGATGATCTTAAGGAGTTATGTGTTTTCAAATGGATTTGAAATATTAGACTTGAGTGTTTGAATTATAATTCAAATGATTTAGATATAAGTTTTGAATCTTAATTCAATTAAGAGATAAATATTACAACTTGAATTCTATCCAAAGAAAAACAATAATGAATATAAAGTTTATCTCTTATCATCAATATATATAATCAAGTTATAAAATTATAACTTATTTGAATCATCCACATAACTTACAAAAGTAAATATACAAAGAATAGGAATATTCTTCATTAATAGTAATATAATCTTTATTACAATTGAATAAAATAATGATTACAAGAATAATAAAAGAAAATTACGTTGTAATATTTACTAACTATCCTATATCTATATCTAAACTAAATCTTCATCTGTAGCTTTGTACCTAAAAAACAAAGACTAAATAAAAAACAAAAGAAGATTAGTGTTAGTATTATTTCTCTCAGACATGTCAGTGAAATGCACTTGACAAATTCATCATTGAGACATTTAAAAAAGGGGCAAGTTTCACCAATATGAAAGAATTCATCTTTCATAAATTCAAAGCCAGAAGTCAAATAATAGCCAAGAGGGGCAAAATCACCATCCAGATGAAAGTAACCTGGTAAGAGTAAGTTAAAAATTCTGAACATATCCACAAGTGCATAGCAGGCACACAGGCAGGACACACACCAACATGCATGTGGTGTATTGTCAACCTCACAGAACAACCCAATCTCACAAAACCACAAGCACAGCCGTGGGAGGCACTAGTGCATCACTCCACTGCACAACACACAAGACAGCCAGTGTAGACAGCAGCTAAACCAAGCACCACAGCCAACAACCAAACCAACTAAGGATCAATCAAACATCACTAGGATGGTGACATAAGGAGGGGGATGGATCAGGTTGATACCAAGATCAAGCCAGGAGCTAGGAGGAGCAGGGTCAGCTCAAGATCAAGCACATGATTCCAGCAAAACCAGATCAAGATCATCATCACCAACATACTACACCATCATCAGATTTTGTGGTGAGTTTCATAAAACCTTCACATGATCTAATCATCTTATTCAGAGAGAAACATGTGTTATTTTATAAAACAAAACCTCAGAAAAACACCCAAGTGAGGTGAATCCATCATAGAGATTTTTAAAACTCTAAAGGCAAATAGCACAATACTAGGATCCAACCAGAGCTCAGAGCAACATCCTTGCTCTGGTTGTCAAACTATAGTTTACCATTCAATCATGCATATATCTATGATCTATTTCTAGGCACATCCCTAAAGGAAGGGTAGCACCTTAGGAACAAATCCTTAGGATCCATAACATGATCAAGCTCACTATCATTTTTCCAAGCTTCGATTCAATCAAGAATAACTGGTACCACTACTAGGACTATCTAGATGAACCAATTAGATAAGATCTAAATCCCTAAGCCTCAGACCAACATCATTGGTCTTAGAGAATTCAGAAAAGAAACATCTATGTTTATCTCTCAAAGCCAACTTTGTCATTAAGTATCAAACAACCCAATCAATGGATTAGAGTTATTCTTGTGTGCCATACCATGATGGTGTCACAAGAACAGTCCAATATGAATCAGGAAAGACAGTAAATCATCATAGATTCAGACAATCAACTAACTAATCATCTTCCTGGTAACACAGGAATCATAACTAGGAGATTCCTATGTTACACTTCACTGTTTGAGATCATGATGATCTCAAACCACATGTTAATTCCCAAGCTAACAACACTAAGACAGTAGCTGTATCTTATCATAATCATGACCATGAATCAAATAAACAGTGGAAAGCTATCAAGTCATTGGCTTTACCAAGCATGTTTCCCAAACAACAATATCATCTGAATCATATGAAATCTAAGCGTCAAATCATCTAGTAAGCCACCAAAAACATCATCTATCATTTTAAGCAACAAGCCTCAGCCCAATAATCATTTAGCATGTATACAGATCAACCAAACATGATTCAAATCATCCAGTACAAGATCAATCACATAACAGGAATCCTAAATGGATAATCATCCTAAACTAAATCAGACAATAGACAGAGAGGACACTGCCAGCCTCTAGCATCGAATCAACAAGCACAGAAAGCACCAAGGGGAAGGAATCAAACTCACCATAGGTCCTCGCTGAAGAAACTGAAGATGAAGCATATTGGCCGACGAACCCGCGGTGGCACAGGGAGCACCCAGGGGGCGCTGCAACCTGCACCAGCCATGGCAACGGCCACAGCAGCACACGAATCCACCACATCACCACAGGCGTGACCACGACGGTGGCGACAACACTTGAACACATGCCAAATCCCAAACTCAAGGGTTTAGAGAGGCATCGATCCATTGCAGGAGAGCCCCAGGCTCAAATCCAATTGGATGGAACGAACAGGCGTCGTCGACAACCCCCTAATACACCACGGTGGCGACCAGAATGACCTACAACGACGGGAATCGCCGGTGGCGGCATCGCCAGCCACGGGGTCGGGGTCAGAGGAGGAGAGGATAAGCTCGAGGGGAGAGTGGCAGTGAGGAGTGGGCCAAACTGGGCCAAACCCTTCAGGGTGGTCCTTTTGTCTAAAACTAAATGGACCACTAGGGCCCAATAAGAATAATCAGCCCAGAAACAATTCTAGGCCTGTTTTAATAAATAGGATAAGACCAAAACACCCCTAGACATAAATAAATTCTAGAAAATAAAATATAAGTCCAAAAATTATAAATTAAATACTTTTGGATTCACAATAATTCACTCTATCCAAATAAAATAAGATATAAAATTTTGGACATTTAAATTTTTATAAGAATTTTGTAATTTATATATTCCTTATGGAATTTTACAAAATTATTGAACATGATAAAAATAAATAAAAATCACTTTCATTATATATTAATATTATAGTATTTTTTAAAAATACTAAATAAATATTAATAACAATTTTTTATGTATAATTGATAATTCTTAAAAAGAATTATTAAATCAATAAAAGTCAAATAAAAGTGAAATAAACTAAACTAATTCAATATATGTTATAAATATTTAAAGTAATATTTATAAATTCTTTATTAAAAGGCACCTTATATAGGGAAAATGCATATAGAATTAAATTCACTTGCATAATCATTTTGCTTCTTTAAATATTGTCCTTACCAGGCAATAATGATGTTTTTGTAGACATAGAAGCTCAAGGTCCATTGCAAGCATCAGACTTCACTACCTTGCCATCACAAGGAAATTTCATCACTTGCTCATGTCCTTTGAACAGTATTTATCAAAGTATTTGCAAATTGTGTGTTATCATATATGCTATAAGAGAAAGAAAATATTATTTTCACAAATAAAGAAATCATAGATATCATCCTAAGTGGTGATATAATGGAGCAATAGAACTTAGTGTTCTAATTGCAACAATGATGATCAAATAGGGACTTAATAACCCTGACATCAGTGATTCTAGCGCCGTATATTACGCGTTAGCCATGAGATTTGGAATGGGACAGAGAAGTTAGCTGTATCTTCTTCCTCTTGCATGAAGCCGGATGTGCAGGTCGTGGCTGTTATCCTCGTAGCGTGCATATTAATTGGTAATTCGTAGAGGATATGCAACATATGGGTGGGAACCCTCATCGTCCCACGGTAGTTCTGGCATCTAACGGTTTATACAAACCATTGCCGTAATTCATTATGTGGGCATGGTGTACACCAAGGAGACATGCGGGGTCGCGAAGGGGGAAGTGATTGGCTTGGACCAACTACTGGGCCCCAGATCATGGAATTGTGGACGGGAAAGTACGCCCTGTTGTGCAACAAGGAGTTGATCTCTCATGGGTAAAGTAACGCACCTCTGTAGAGTGTAAGAATTGTAACTTGTTACTCCCTGTTCCGGGAAGGAGCTACAAACACGGCAGGAAAGGAACTCCATGAAAGTTCTGGTCAACCGGTGAAGGCTGATGGTCATAGATTTTCATAATAATATCAATCTTTGAAGAAAGATTTACAAAAATTGCATAGTGCCAAGGATTCATAATCCAAGGTTGTAGTTAGAGCATCAAACTTCCCACCTTGCATATAATGAACTTGTTGGGTAACGCTGTTACTCATTCTTTCCTTTGATCCCTTGCTTAGACTCTGAGGATCCCGAAGATGTGCCAATGTATGCAGCTAAATGCCAAGAAGATGTGTTCTACGAGGAACCTGATCTGTCCGGAGGAGTTGAAGGAGTGGATTACGAAATACCCTATGGAATCGATGATCACGAGTCAAACTAAGTATCCCTAGTTAATAGTAACCAACGGAGCCGAGCAGCATGAACTCTATAGAATAAGCTGTTGAGCTCAACTCCTAGTCGGAGTTGTTACTTTTAAATTCCGCTCAAACACTTTATATTTTGGGTTTGTAAGTTGAATATTTTGGAAGTCTTGAAGTTACGGTATTATAATAATAATAATGTGTGTACTTTTGTAATATGGACCCACAATGTTTCTGTTGTACCACTCTAAGGGATGTGATATTTACGGAACGGTGTTCTGTGGATGTCATGTCAACGACTATAGTGTACTACACATGTAGTGGTATGCTGGGTCACCGCAGTGTTCTAGGAGGTTAAGAGGGTGAAGTTTATCAGTACATGTTGGAGTATTACTCCGTTGCCAAATTTAGGGCAGCATATGCTCAGAATGTTCCATCCTTGTTGGGAAAAGACCAATGGATAGAAGTGGATCCAGGCTTCAAGCTATACCCTCTAGTTTTTACTAGACCAACAGGTAGGCCAAGGAAGAATAGGATGAGAGCTAGTGCAGAGGGTGGTGCACCACCTCGAAGACGTAAGTGTAACCATTGTGGGATCCTAGGGCTCATTGCTAGGCTTTGTAAAAATGCAGTGGACCCAGCTTATGGAATTGTTGATCAGGTGGGAGCAGCAAATGCAGATGAGAATGAAGTATTTGAACAAGAGGAGAATAAAGCATGGATACATTGCAGATTGAACCAGTGGATTTAGAAGATAATGAAACAAATGAAGAGGAGATTGAACCAAATGCAGAGGATATTTAACCAAATGCAAAGGAGATTGAACCAAATGTAGGGGAGGTTGAACCAATGGATCGAGAGGAGATGGAACCAATGAATCGAGAGGATATTTAACCAAATGCAGGGGAGAGTACATCAAATACATGGGAGATTGAAGCAAAGTTCAAACATAAAGGAATTACACGAGAGGATATTGAAGAAATGGAGACAAAGGTTTTTGAACCGTATGAACCAAAGGGTCGAAACCTGATTGAACCAATTGTACGACAGACTGAAGCACTTGATTCATTGGATGCGGAGAAAAAGAACAAAGGAAACAAATGGAAGAAGCTGATGGTGGACTCTGAGAATATTCCAGCTAGGATCACAAGGAGCAAGGTGGTGAACCCAGCGAGAAACACTAGGAACAAGAAAAAAAGAATTTGAATTTGTATGATGAATTTGAACTACTATCAATGTTTGTATTGAATTCAAACTAGTGTGACGCTTCCAAGTTTGTATGTTGGATAATCCCATAATGTATGTGTTATTGCAAGTTTCTATGGTCATGCACCTAGTTGCTTATCACTGCTCAGTTTTGCCCTTGACATGTGGTCAACACATGTGGTTTAGCTAGTTCACGACATAAACGTTGACCAATTGATCCAAAATTTTGTACACTTGTGTGTCTTGGATTGATTTACCATACGAAATTGGAAATTTTGGATTAACTTGTAATCAGCCACATTTTTATTTTTCTAAGTGATTAAATTCAATTTATTTTAGGATTAGTTTAGTTCGAAAAAGGAAAATCATAGTGCAACCTTCAAATGGAGTCTTGTTATGTTGCGTACAACCTAGTATGAATAATAAAGTAAAAGGAAATAAAGAGAAATGGACTTATCCCCTAAACCACTTCTTAAACCCTTCTTGGAATGAGCTACTAGCTATGAAGATGCATGGTTTTCTACTCGATAACCTCCAAAATAACCCATTCCAAAACATACTTTGTCTAAATGAGGCCAAATTTGGAACACTTGTGTATCTTTGAGTTGCAAACAATATAATGTCGGCCAAGATAAATTATTTTTTTCAAATAACACATTTTCCATTTTTTATGCCAAAAGCTTGAATTTCCCTTACTCATTTTTTATATGAATGCCCTTGTTTTCCTTAGCTCTACTCAGTTTCACCTCCCTCTAAATTTTTCTTCACTTTTCCCCTCCCGCTAAAGTTTTCCTCACTTTTCCCCTCTCTCCTGACTCAAACCCTCACAGCAGCTCAACTTGCGCTTAGTTTGGCTGTTGCGCTCTTATTGGTCGAGATGTATGTTACACAGATCTTGGCCAACCACCGTTGGATACATCATGATTTGACGGGCTGGAGGTCTCTCTCTCCCGATGGGTGCACCTACCTTGTATGGGGAGGAGAGCCAGACAGGCTGTATGTCTCTCCCTCCCTTTCCCTGCCGCATGTATACCAGCCGCATTAACTAGAACTCAGTTTGGCTGCGCTCTGATTGGTCGAGATGTATGTCACACATATCTTGGCCAACCACCATTGGATACGTCATGATCCGATGGGCTGGAGGTCTCTATCTCCCGATAGGCGCACCTACCCTATATGCATAGGAGAGCCTGACAGGATGGATGTTTCTCCCTCCCTTTCCCTATCACATGTATCCGCATATTCCTCTCCTCCTATCGACATACGATGGTGCGGAAGTTCGAACGGCGTGCGTTAGCGCTATTCTAAGCATGGCAGTCCAAATGGTGTGCGGCGGCACGGTCCTAAACATGGCAGTCCGAATAGCGTGTGGCGGTGCGAACCTAAGCCTGGCGGTCCGAACGGCCTACGGCGGCGTGAACCTAAGCGTGGGGTCAGAATAGCGTGCGGCGGCATGGATCTAAGCCTGGCCGTCGAAATAGCGTGCGGTGGCGTGGAACTAAGCGTGGGGGTCAGAACAGCGTGCGACGCTGGGATCGAAGCATGGCGGCTAGAACGACATGCGGCGGTGAGGATCTAAGCCTCTGAAATTTCGGTCTTTGTCTTTCCCACTTCCGTTCACTTCCTTAGATCTGTTCCTGTTGAAAGACACCGAGGCAACGGCGGTGCCGAAAGTGGTCATTTATGCGATGATGATTGAATCCATCATCTGCAACATCACTGTAACGGCGCAGATCAAGCCCTCGTGAACCGATGTTGTGGGAGGCAGGCCGCGGCCGCGGCTGGCACATTGAAGTGCACTTCGACGCTGAAGGTTGGATGTACCTCGTGGCCGGATGGATGGGTGCACTTTGCCCGTACTTCTTGGAGTACACATACGGCAGGGAGGGCGGCTAGCTCACCGTCCACTTAATGTTGGAACAAATTTGAGCCCAATTTGAACCAAAATTCTGTGACTTAAAATATATGTATCATTTGAATAAATTTGATACTCCCTCTGACTCATATTAGTTGACTTAGATTCATCTAGATATGAATGTATCTAGTCAAGTTTTAGTGCTAATATGGGTCAGAGGTAGTATGTATTTGAGCCGTGAGCCCGGTGGATATGCTCTATAGCTGATTCATAAGTAGTAGTACTTGCTTTGACCATCTCTGGTGGGTTTGTATAAATTTGATCAAAATATGTATCATTTGAATCAAAATTGATACTCCATCCAATTTATACAACTTGTCGTTGAAATGGATGTATCTAGCACTAAAACATGTCTATATACATCCATTTCAGTGAAAAGTAGTAATATGGATTGGAGGGATATGCTCTTAATCTGATTCATAAGTAGTAGCCTCTCTGACCCAAATTAGTTGATTTAGATTTGTCTAGATTTGATTGTATCTAGAGATGAATTAGTATTAGATTCAACCGTATCTTGAAGAATTTGAGTCAACTAATTATGATCAGAGGGAGTAGTACTTTCTTTGATAGATCGCCTCTCTGGAGAAGAAGAATGCAGCGTCAAGAAGAACGGGAAATGGATGCCGCCGTCAACGCTGTAAGTCTACATGGCAACCAAGATGGAGAGACACAACGGTCAAAACTGATAGGGCCCCCAACTTGACCCTCTAGGCATTTGGCAAGCCAACTATGGGCAGCTAATCCAATGGCAAGCAACTCGGGCCCCGCAATGCATTCTCTTGTCAACTTTGGGACCACAAACTTACTAAAATTAGCAGGAACTCACAACCATCCATTGAATAATAATTCTACTCTCTAAATTAGCTATCTATTCACCTAATCATTACACGTGCCACCTTCAACACAACCCCATACTGTAATTACTAGGACGGGGATGACAACTACTAAAAATGCCCACATGAATCTACTATTCTCGTCCCCTTCACTTGAAGTTCATGTTTTAGATTTTCTACCACTTGATCAGATACGGCAAGATCAGCCTCAAGTGTCAACTTCTCCTTGCGAATAAGCTCTGGATTCTTATTTTCTACCTCGATAGTACGCTTCAGCTCAAATATCAACATGTTTTTATGGGCCAATTCATCACCTAAATTGGAAACCCACTACTAGGAAATTGGCCTTTAGTGGCGCACCTGGAATCATCATCCGTGGCGCACTAGCAGTGCGCCACGGGCCTTGCGCTACGGCTATCTCTTAGCCGTGGCGCACTGCCTAGTGTGCCACGGTTGTGTAGAGACAGGCGTAGCGCACCTGCTAGTGCGCCACAGATGTTTGGGCAGGTGCGCTACCCCTGGGATCTTCTGTGGCGCACTACCAAGTGCGCCACTAAACTTCCATAGTGTGCTTTAGGTGTAGTGCGCCACAGAAGGTAGACCATGTGCGCCACAGATGTATTTTTTGTTTTTTTTAATTTCCGAGCCAGATTATATGCAATACAGATTATATACAATATTACAGCAGATATACACACACAGATACTAGATATACAATTATATATATAAATACTCAATATGAAAAACAAGATTGAAACAAATACATATAGATAAGTCTCATACATGAATACATAGTCTAAGTTAATTACATTGTTTCGATCATGTTACAAAGTAGTAGTTGGTGACATGCGAATACATGTGTCGATCGAACAAGTTAGAGCTCAGAAGCTCGCCTAGACATCTAAACTAGCTAGCTAGACACAAACGCGGGATAAATAACCAAAGAAGATAAGCATGATCACCGCCGCGACGAAGGTGTAGGTCTTCATCCGGTTCCTTGTCCTAACTCCCGCTAGATAGCGCGTGTATCTAGCTTCCGCCTCCGCCATAGTGTTGTACCCTTTGTAGCTATTGCCGCTGAAACGGTGCACCTGTCTCCGGCAGTCTTCCCAATCATCGTAGACTCCGGGAACCCGTCCCTTGTACACGACGTACCACGTCATCTATAAGTTGACAATAATAATTAACCGACTATTGAAAAAAAATATATAATTAAAGTCGCATATGAAGATACACTTATAGAAAGTACTCCTAAATCAAAAAGACCAAACTCAAAAAGCATGCCTCATATATAACTAGGTTGTTCGACACAGGAATATGCTACGATGGAACTGTCCACCAAGTAGGATGCACAACACCTGGACCTATGCATAGCACAAGGCGGACAATCCCATCGTAGCACATTCACATATAGTGTGCTACGACATTTCAATCATCGGTATTATTCTCGAAAAAGACCAAAGTAACTCAAAAAGCATGCCTCATATATATACATAGGTCGTTCGACACAGGAATATGCTATGACGGAACGGTACACCAAGTAGGATGCACAACACCTGGACTTGTGCATAGCACAAGGCGTACAATCCCATCGTAGCACATTCACATATATAGTGTGCCACGACATTTCAATCATCGGCATTATTCTCGAAAAAGACCAAAGTAACTCAAAAAGCATGCCTCATATATATACATAGGTCGTTCGACACAGGAATATGCTACGATGGAACCGTACGCCAAGTAGGATGCACAACACCTAGACTTGTGCATAGCACAAGGCGTACAATCCCATCGTAGCACATTCACATATATAGTGTGCCACGATATTTCAATCATCAGCATTATTCTCGAAAAAGACCAAACTAGCTCGAAAAGAATGCCTCATATATAACTAGCTAGGTCGTTGGACACAGGAATATGCTATGACGGAACAGTTAGCCAAGTAGGATGCACAATTCCTGGACTTGTGCATATCACAAGGCTAACTATCCCGTCATAGCACATTCACATATATATTGTGCCACGACATTTCAATCATCGACATATTCTCGAAAAAGACAAAAATAACTCGAAAAGAATGCCTCATATATATACATAGGTCGTTGGACACAGGAATATGCTACGATGGAACGGTGAGCCAAGTAGGATGCACAAGACCTGGACTTGTGCATATCACAAGGCTCACAGTCCCATCGTAGCACATTCACATATATAGTGTGCCACGACTTTCAATCATCGGCATTATTCTCGAAAAAAGAGTAAGGAAAAAAAGAAGGACCAAATTGAGCAAAGGACCAAAGAGTAAGCAAAAAAACCAAGCATTGATTGATATATAATAATAATAAGCAAAATAAGTTCACTTGTCGTCCACACACACACACAAAGGTCATCTATAGTTTGTAACTACAACTAGGCCAACATCAAGCCTTCTGGCTCGGCTTAGGGAACGGGAGGACGCCCTGTCTCGTCATGAACTTCCTATAGTCACCCTGCATCTCTAGGCAATCTTCTATGTCACAGTTATTCGGGATATTTCCTCCGTAGAAGATCCCCCCCGAAGTCATGACATCACGAAAGATGATTACCCCAAACTGCTGCTGGATGCGATACATCTCTTGTCTAATATCCGAATCATTGATCTTGGCCTTTGCTTCGGCCCACTGTTTGAGATGATCTGGCAGCGTAGAATTCTGCTGGTCAAGTAGGAACGCCCTCATGTGATGGAGTGCGTAGTAGGCTTCCTTCTTACTGTTTTCCGGCTGCTTCACGCAGGGGAACTCCGTTACGTGGTTGAAGACGTGCCTGCCGAACTTGACCTTCTTACGCACGAAGCTGGTGCCTTCCGTCGAGGCAAAGCCAGTGAGAGCATCATCCAGAACTTCCTTGATCTTGTCGTAGTTTTTCTTCTTTTCTAGACTCCCCGAGTCGAAATACGTGGCGTGGGAATGCTTCGGCGATAAGGAGATGAGCGTGCAGTGTTCATCTCTGCGCAAAAAATTCAAATGGAATGTGTTGGAAAAAGAATGATGATGATCTAATAAAGCCAATCGACGGTGGCGAGTGAATAACGACTTACTCGGGAAAGTAAGGCACGAGAATGTATTCCTTTGTCTTGTTCGCCACGAGGATTCTTTTTAGGTACGAGGCCACGATACGTCGTTCGGCGGGGGAACCCAAGCAGCCGTCACGCATGTAGTAGGGGTCCACTATAGCGATGCCCGGTGTCTTCTCTCTAATGATCTGCGCGGCCAGGCTGAGAGAAAACAGACGGACCATGGTATAGTGCAGCGGGTATAGGTGGAACATATTGATGTCCTCAAACCGCAGGAAGAACAGATCCGCGGGGGCAGTGTCGACGAAGCCCAAGCCTGGTGGCACCTTAACCACGAATACCGGGTGCGAGGGATCTTTCTCCGATAGAAGGCGTCTCTCTATCGTCAGCACGCTGTCATGCACACTATGTAGTTCCGAACTGGCGAGCTTCCGCAAATTCTTAGGTAGCATGGGCTCACCCGCCACATGAATCCTCCACATAATACCCTCGGGTCTTGGTGGCCCGTCCCGAAACCTGATCGGATTCGCAGTTGTTGACGCCACCGGCTGGCTCGAGCTGCTAGATTTTCTTTTCCTGCCCTTTTTTCCTTTTGGAGAGCGGGCAGGCACCGCAATCTGAGCACTGGCCGCCCTATGTAGTGTGTCAAGGCTTAGAATAAAGGGCCGCTTGGTTGTATCAGCTGGCTCTGTAAAGGCGCAAGCTGGAGGCGTCTCCTGAGAACCAAATAGATGCTTGGTGATAGTGGCTTTCTCTGTGGGGCCACCAGCTAGGTCTTCTTCGTTGCCAAACTGAGTGCTGAAGAAGTGATCATTCCAGTCTTCGTCGTCCTCGGCCGGATCCTGCGCCATGTGCATATCATCAACATGATCATCCGACCCACCGCGTGGAGGTGACGGCGAGGGCGGTAAGGGGGCCTTGCCACCGCTTGTCGCTGGAACGACAGGCGGTGCTGTTGTCTGTGACGTGATGGCCCCCGCCGTCCCCAAACAGATCATGCTCTTTGGCCATAGCAAGAATAAGCCGAAGCAACTTCTGAGGACAGACGGCTCTTCTTCATCCGCTCCTAGGGGTTGAATGGGAGGTTCTAGGTCGTCGCAGCCCCTTAGCACCCGACAAATTTTAACCCTATGCACGCTATCTGGCATCGGCTTTGAGTGGAACGTGCGCTGCAAGGGTTGAACGATGGTACCCTTGGCAACATCCCTCAGCTCGTTGTTCACGTAGCATAAGAGAGTGCAAGGAACATCCGTCTGCGGAAAACATGTACAGCGTCGTCAGAGCGAGATGCCATAAGAGTAATAGATGGCATGAGAGGCGGTAATTAAAGCAATTTGTTTACTGTGATGGCGTCGAGATCGGCTAATGTCGACGCACCGCATACGGCGACGGGCGTGCAAGAGACGGAAGGGCTGCTTGATGGCGCGGTGCTGGCCGCCAGTGTATTCTCCCTACCGACGGGTGCTTGGAGCTCCGGTGCCACCACGACGATGGCAGGGGGGGCACCAACATGTACTCCGGCGCCGCGGTGATGGCAGGGGGAGTCACCAACACTTGCGGCGCCGCGGTGCTAGCTGGCGGAGTCACGAACACGTAGTTCGCCTGATTCGTCGGCGCCGCGTTGTTCGAGTGGCTGCTGACCATGCTTGGAATCGGGCACGGCCCTACTCGACCCGCACTCTAGTTCCCTATTGACTCCACCAAGGTAGGCAGGAAGGACGTGAGGGTGATTGCTACGTTGTCTTGGACGATCTGCGGGATCCGCGCCACTTGTGCCTTAAGTTCTTGAACCTCTCGGTTTTCCTCCTCGCTCCTTCCCGACGGCACCACATGCATCCTCGGCGGTGGACCAAAATGATCCACCCAATTCTTACTCCCGAGGCCAGCCAGACGGCTAGCCGACGATGGCTTCTTCGTAACCGTCTCTATTTTGTTGGCCCGGTTCATCGCCCTGTTAAAAGGGTTATCCCACCGGGTGGCCGCCGTCGACCCCTGGGATGAGGAACCCTGGGATCCATGTCTAGCAACAATTTCCTCCTCCTGCAGAAGAAGTAACAGTGAATCATTTAGATCATCGATTAGATTGCAATCGTGTTGATCCGCGGTAATTAGATTATACTTACCACAATTTCCTCGAATTCCTTCACCGCAGGATCCGCGGTGAGTTGTTTGGTTTTTGGGTCCACATGGTAACGGGCCCTGATGAAGTTTGAACCTGCCCGGGTTCGAATTTAGCAAAGGGGTTTTCTATCCCCTTGGATCTATACTCTTCGTCCTCCTTATTCCATTTGGCCTCCGCGGTTCTGTATCCACCAGATCCGAGATGGTGATGACCTATATTCATCGCCTGCAGCGCCTTTCCCCGATTACTATTGGCCAGGGCTCTTTCGGATTCACACCTCTCCTTGAACTCCCGGAACTGATCTTTGGTGATCTGCGGGTCAATCTTTTGGATCTCCTCGAGACTTTTGCCTTCTTTATAGATCTTCTTCTTTATCCGGGTTCTCTAGATGGCTAGGGCGGTGCTCATCTTTGTGAGGGCGGATCTGTTTACTTCGTTCCCATGATAATTTGTGTTCTGATACTTAGCGGGGAACTTGTATCTTGCGTGCAGCTTCTCGAAGAGGAGTGTGCGCAAGTGGCCATTATCTTTATGCCGGAGATTCTCGGTGTTGATCGAGATGGTTGTCCGGGTGATCGCCGCCACTTGCCCACCGTACCCTTTGACGACAAGGGCGGGCTCCAAAGGAACCCCTGATGGGCTCACTTCGGTAATTTCCTCCCTGACCGTGCCGACCGTGTTTGGGCGCCGGTCCTTCGGCTTCTTCTTCTTCTTAGGAGGGTTGCTACCACTCCCTGTGCCCTCGCCGCCATCAGTGGTTTCATCGTCCGCCGTTCCTTCGGCTTCTTCCTCCGCGTCTTCCATCTCATCATCCTCGCTCTCCTGGGGATGGTATTCTTCATTGTCTTCTAGACGCTGGGCCGCCTCCCAGAATGTCAATTGTTTATACGGAGGTCTGAGTTCTCCTTTAGCGCTGATGCGCTTAGAACATCCAGCCTCGTCGTTGTCACACATCTTTGCACTAATAAAAAACAAATAATTGGTTAAATGCACGGAAAAATCCGGCATGACCTTTGCTAATTTTCTTAAACTAGGAGTGCCCGATTTCTGCCGAAACGGAAGTTAATCAACATTCCGGCAAAAATCGGGACTCATTTCATACAAGAACCTGCATACACGACATAATAAAGTGCCTCATACAAGCACAATCACAATTTCAAGTGCTACAATTATATCACCACAGATTATATCACCTGTCATTGATGATAGCAAGCAAATACATGCAGATTATAGCACCTGTCATTATATGACAGCAAGCAAATACAAGTTTATATGACAACAAGTAACTTATATGACAACAAATAACTTATATGACATCAAATATGACAGCAAATATGGTCAGATTATATGACAGCAAGTTTTCACCATGTATTTTCAAACCAAGAGCATTTTAAACCAGGAGCATTTTAGATCAGCACTAGCAAATATGGTCAGATTATCAGGAGAAGGAGTAGCTGGTCATATACAAGTATCAGGAGAAGGAGGCATCATCAGCAAGAAATAGTAGATCCAGTATTAAGCCAGGAAGGATCAGTAGCTCAAGTATAAAACTAGGATAGCAAGCTAATCAATTCGAAACACATCCACAACACATTTCAGCAACTTGTGCAATACTAGGTAAATATCCATTCCTATGATCAATCATAGCATCTGTTCTATTATGAAAAGATTTTTTAAAAGGGGAAGCTCTCAGTCTTGCATAGAAATTCTATGCAAGGCTCATCATAGAGCTTTGGAGCACTCAAGCATCTGTTCTTATTTAAACCTTGTGCCTCAGCCTTTGCATCATAGGCTGGAACCAGTTACACACATGAATCATCAAGAACAAATGACCTTTGACCAGTTACATTAGTCAAAGTAGTAGAAGATCATATTCACTATGGTCATGCTGTTGTGCACCCGTTAATAAGGTTCCACAGTAGCAATCTGATAACTAATAAGGCCACTATAATTAACTAAATCATCTCATCATCTAAAGACATATTTTAAGCTCATCTACAAGCAAGTACAAATATCACATAAATCATCTTCCTAGACAAATAGTTTAGGAATCATTGATAAGGTCACCTTATTTACATAAGATAATATGTGCTTATAGCCTCAGTCTATGCATCCTTGGCCTGAGAAATATTTCCAGTCAGCTGTAACACAACAGTAAGCCATGCTACCCAGCTGGTGCTGTGCACACTCTAGGTAGAGGCACCACAACAACAACCAGTGCATTAGATCTCACTAGAGCCAGACACTATACCCATTTCATTATGCAGCAGAGATCAATTAAATGAATCTAATCATCTTCCTAGCCACCAATCTAGAAATCATTTCATCTCTACAATAATTCTACCTAGCTTATGATCAGCTAAGGATAACCACCTTAGTATGTCTTTGACTCAAGATAAAACCTCAGCCTTTGCACCATTTGCTAGCCAAGTAAGTGAGCAAGATATGTTTTTGATCAATTTATGAGAGTAGGGTTGCTGTAGTAATACACATTTGATAGACAACAATTAAATGCATCTAGAATCTATTTGTAAGTCACACAAGTACATCACAGCCAATAGAAAATCCTTAATAAAACATATACACCATGCTGGACCATAGCCCATGTATTTGGGTGATCAAGTGATTTGCAAGAAACATCCCCTACACATAAATAGAAGTAAATCATAGAAAGTTGGCATGCCTATAATTATCTGGACTAGTACATGCCTATAATTATCTGGACTTGTTGATGATGCCTCCTTCTCCTGATACTTGCAAATACTATTTCTAATGGTAACAGAACCTGGGAGTTGTGAACCATGAACCCTAGTCTCTGGTAATGGTAACAGAGATGAACCATGAACCCTAACTTCCTTCTAGTTCATACTCCTAGTCTCTGGTAATGGTAACAGAGATGAACCAGAACCATGAACCATGAACCCTAACTGCTGGAGACAGGGGGAGAGAGAGGGACAGAGGGAGAGAGAGGGACAGAGGGAGAGAGAGGGAGAGACAGGGAGGGGCGACTCCGGCGTGTCCGAGGCCACCATACAGAGGGAGAGAGAGGGACAGAGGGAGAGAGAGGGAGAGACAGGGGAGGGGCGACTCCGGCGTGTCCGAGGCCACCATACAGAGGGAGAGAGGGACGGGGGGAGAGAGAGGGAGCGAGGGAGAGACAGGGGAGGGGCGATGCTCACCTCTGACGGGCGGACGACGGCGGGCGGACGACGGTGGCCTCCACCTCCTCGAGCGGCGCGAGATCCTCCTCCTCCACAAGCGGCGCGAGATCCTCCTCCTCCTCCACAAGCGGCGCGAGATCCTCCTCCTCCTCGAGAGCGCAGCGCGGCGGTGGCGGATCGACAACACAGGGCGGCGGTGGCGGATCGAGAGTGCAATGTGGCGGTGGCGGTGTCTGTGAGATGCGGGGATGAGAGAGGCGGGTCGACGTGGCACGCGCGGTTGACTAGTCCAACCCACATAGGCGTAGCGCACCCTGGCCAAGTGCGCTACGGATAACCGCAGCGCACTTGGCCAGGGTGCGCTACGCCTATGTGGGTTGGACTACCAGATAAGAGGGCGGCCACCCCACTAGTTAACACTAGTACTCTCTTATCCCACTGGTTCTGCCCCTTAGCTCTATTCTAAACTATGAGCACCCAGGTTCGAATCCTGGTGCTCCACTTTTTTATTTTTATTTTAAAAATACTTTTAAATGTTCCAAAAAATGCCCATAAGTGGTGATATATGCCATACAAGTTTTGTTTTGTTTTTAAAATACTTTTAAATATTCCAAAAATGCCCAAAAGTGGTGATATATGTCATAAAAGTGGTGATTCAAAGTATAACTAAATTTCATAATAATTTGTCCATTAATATTACAATCTTTTTCGACCACGCGTTTTACAATATTTTTTGAGCTAGCGTTTTACAATCTTTTTTCCCTTCTTTGTCGCGGTTAAATAATTTAGCCCCGGCACTTTAATGTTTCTTCTTTCGAACGGGCTACCTTTTTTGGGTAGGGTTGTCCTTTTTCTTCTTGTGATGTATGTTGCTGCATTGTAGTCGTCGTCATCTTCAATCTTTGGATCGCCGTACTGGTCGAAGTCTTGCTCGTTGGCGACTCCATCCATTCCGATGATGTTTCTTTTTCCTCTCCTCACGACAACACGGCTAGGCTTTGTCGGGTCGGTAATGAAAAAACATTGGTCCACTTTGGTAGCCAGTACCCACGGTTCATTTTTCGCGGCCACGTTTGCACCAGCGGCCTTGGATTTGGCTGCTTCGGGTATAACCATGGTTGTGAAATACCGGTCTTCTCTTTCGACGCTCTTTGCCCATCTGACACGGAACATCGGCACCTTTTCTCCACAGTAGTCGAGCTCCCATATCTCCTCGATTCTTCCATAGAATCTTTCCTTCACGTTGTCATCGGTGTAGAATTCCGACGTTACGCCTGAGTTCTGATAATCACACTTGTTGTCCTTTTCCTCCGTGTAGAATGTGTAGCCGTTGATATCATACGCCTGATAGGTCACCAGGTTTTGCATCGGTCCCTGCGACAAGGTGAATATGATCTTTTCTGTGTCAGAAGAATGCGAGCGCGGGGGATTATCAAGGAGCGTCTGCCTAAACCAACGCGTGAAATCTAAGTTGTGCTCTTTGATTATTTCTCCCTGCGTCCTCTGTATGCCCCGGTCACTGTACTTCTTCTCGATTAACCTTTTGTGCTTCTGTACCCAAGGATCGACCAGTTCTAAATGCTGTAGCGCGACGAGGTTTGCTCGATCAAAGTCTACGCGTCGAAAATCGAAGTCTGCATGCAGTATGCGACGACCCTCTCGGTGACCAGATCCGTCGAGCTTGGCAAGGTGTCTGTTGACGGGAAGACCGACAGGGTTCTCGATGTCTAGATAATTCGTGCAGAAAGAGATGCACTCTTCGGCCAGAAAGCCCTTGGCTATGCTTCCATCTGGACGGGACCTGTTGCGAACGTATCCTTTGATGTGTCCGTTCATCCTTTCGAACGCCATCATGCTGCGGAGGAACATCGGCCTGAGTTGTACGATGTCCTCCACGACATGGACCAGCAGATGCACCATAATGTCGAAGAATGCGGGTGGGAAGTAGACCTCAAGCTCACATAGTATCACCACGATCTCCTCCTGTAGCCTTCCGAGCTGATTCAAGCCAATCGACTTCCTAGAGATGACGTCGAAAAACTTGCATAGGCCAAATAACGTTTCACGGACGTGCTCGTCCATTATCCCTCTAAGTGCGACCGGAAGTACCTGCGTCATTAGCACGGCACAGTCGTGAGACTTCATGCCACTGAACCTCTGCTTCGCCTCATCTAGGTATCTGCTTATCTTGCCCGCGTAGCCGTAAGGAAATTTGACTCCTAGAAGGCACTTGAAAAACTGTTTGATCTCATCCTGGCTTAGAGTGAAGCAAGAAGGAGGGCAGTAATATTCGTTCTTCTTGAACTTTTTACCCTTCCGATGACCTTGTGTCGTCTCCGACTCATGATCATCGTCATCTTCCTGATCATCAGGAGTAGTGCGTCCTCCGTGAAGCTCCTTCCGGATACCCAAGCATATCAGGTCGTGCCTTGCTTTCGGACCATCTTTCGTCCTATCTGGCATGTTGATTATGGTGGCGACCAGACTCTCGCACAGGTTTTTCGTGATATGCATGATGTCGAGGCTATGAGGCGTGCGGAGAAACTTCCAGTATGGCAACTCCCAGAAAACAGACTTTGTTTTCCATACCTTCATCAGCGGCTTGTCTTGTTGCTGCCTCTTTCGCTTCTTTCCAGGCTTAGGACAATCTTTCCAGTTTTTCAACAACTCTTCCACTTCTTCGCTGCTCCTACGCTCTGGGATTCCTCGGGTCTCTGATTTGCCATCGAACAGGTCTCCATGTTTTCTACATGGATCATTCTTGCCGAGCCACCTCCGGTGCGCCATGAACACGGTTTTCGATGACCCTGGATCTTTCTCTAGTTGGAGATAGCTTGTGTTATCCATGCACCTAACGCATGCGCAGAATCCTTGGATAACCTGCCCCGAGATATACCCGCAACCTGGATAGTCTTGCACCGTAGTGACCAACGCGGCTCTCATAGTGAAATAATCTTGTGCGACGACGTCATCAGTATTGGCTCCAGATTCCCATAACGTGGCTAGCTCCTCTTTCAACAGCCCGAGATACAGATTGATGTCGGTACCAGGTTGTTTCGGCCCTTGAATTAGCATACTCATTTGTATGTACTTCTTCTTCATGCACAACCATGGAGGGAGGTTGTACATCCATACAAACACGGGCCCAGTGATGTGCGTGCTGCTCTGGCTACCGAACGGATTGAGTCCATCGGTGCTCGCACCAAGCCTGATGTTCCTCGAATCTCCACCGAATTCTGGGAATTCGAGGTCCAATGCTTTCCACTGGCTAGCATCTGAAGGGTGCGTCAGCAGCTCATCCTTTTCGGGGTCATCATCATCTCCTGGCTTCTTCCTTTCCGCATGCCATCGCATGAGCTTCGCTTCCTTAGGGTCCGCGAAATAGCGCTGCAGACGAGGAGTGATAGGAAAGTACCATACCACTTTTCGAGGTGCTTTCTTCCCTTTCTTGTATCGACTCACGCCGCACACCGGACATGTGGTTTTCTCCGTGTCCTCGCCCCGATAAATGATGCAATCGTTGATGCATACGCGATATCTAACGTGCGGTAGATCGAGAGGACAGACGATTTTCTTGGCATCCTCGATACTAGTTGGACATGTGTTCCCCTCCGGGAGACGATCGTGCCAGAATGCCATCATATCGTCGAAGCTTGCGTCACTCAATTTGTGCTTTGCCTTCATCTCCATAGCCTTGAGCGTTACATTCAACCGGGTATCATCGGGCCTGCATCCTTCATATAATGGAGTAACCGTGTCTTTCTCAAGTTGCGCAAGCTTGGCTTTCTCTCTAGCGGCAGCCCTGGCGTTACACGTCTGCTTGAGAAGCAGCTCTTGCACATAAGGGTCCCGCACCCAGCCTGACGTTGTTCCATCGCCGTCTGCTCCTCCGGCATCTAGATCATCATCATCCCGGTCTGCTTCCGCACCTTCACCATCTCCAGGAGACTCTTCATCATCTCGCCCGTTCTCGCCGTGATGATGATCATCGTCATGTTGGCCACCTTCTTCACCATCTCCATCATCTACGTCATCGCTTATCCAACGAGTGTATCCATCCATGAAACCATGGCGGAGCAGGTGCGCCTGCAGATTCCCGAAATCTGGGTCGATCACCCAGTTGAGTTTGCATCTTCTGCACGGACATCTTATATCTGTCTTGTTATTTCGTATCATGTCGGCCGTCGCACATTTCAAAAATCTAGCCACAATGCCTTCGCTCATTATGCGGACCATTTTTGCCTGCACGATGTACACGGTACAATTTTGAAGTCTATTAGAACCACATAATGAATGCATGCATGCAATGGTCGATAGAAAATTTCGGCATGACCTATCCTAAAATTAGGACCTTCGCGAAATGCCAAAGTCTTGCCAAAATGGAAATGAATCAACATTTTGGCAAAATAAATGGCAACTTGTTCACATACAAACACAAGAGAGAGAGACCGATCCATACACACATGAACATATCATTATCCTCTCCATACACACATGCATGAGCATCATCGACACTCTCCATATACACACACATATGACCATCGATCCTTTCCACATACACACATCATGAGCATCGATCATCTACATACATATGAGCACAGCATCATCCATATACACATGAACACATCCTTACATGGAAAACTTACCGATCGCGAGAAAGATGGAAAGGAGAGGTGCGCGCGTCGACCGGAGAAGGATAGATGAGAGACCGGAGACCTCCTCTATTACTTATGTAACATCCAAAGCAAGTTTTACATGCTAAAAATGGTGAATGTGTGGAGAAATTGAGGTGGGAAGGAGAAGATCCCGACTAGATCTAAGGAGGAAGAAGAAGGGGAAAGTGAAGTGTGGGGTGGTGGATGTGGTCACACATGTGCACATAAAGTGCTGTCCTAAAGAAATCGACACATCCGTGGCGCACACGTCCCTAGTGCGCCACAGGGAGTACAAACATCCGTGGTGCACTATGTGCTGTCCTAAAGAAATCGACACATCCATGGCGCACACGGCCCTAGTGCGCCACAGGGAGTACAAACATCTGTGGCGCACTATGCCATGTGCGCCACGGATGCTCCTACTCCCTGTGGTGCACTAGGACGAGTGCGCCACAGAAGTTTGTGGCCGTTTCAGAGCAGAGGGGGGCATGCGCTTAGGCGTAGCGCACCAGCCCCATGTGCGCCACAGATGACCCTAACAACCGTGGCACACATGACTATAGTGCTCTATAGATGTTTGGCGTGCGGCCAACAGGGCCCTGGCCCACACACATCTGTGGCGCATATAGTCATGTGCGCCACAGTTGTTCTAGTTATTAGTAGGGCACTGCCCACAGGTGAGCCACGCCTGTTTTAGCCGTGGGGCACTTCAACCATGTGAGCCACGGATGTGCTGATTACCTATACCCGTTTTCCTAGTAGTGACCATCTACTCCAAATCCATACTCTGGCTAGACAACTGGGTTGATTCATCTTGGTATGCAATGTACCATGGATCATAGGCCTGCATAGCATACTATAACAATCCTGTCATTGTTATGGCAATGGCAGTGCCTGAGCAGGCTAGTTCGTGGTGCGGGAGCGAGCAGGGAAGCGAGCGACGGTGTCCGCAGGCGGGATTGGGCACAAGCATGTGTCGGGGACACAAGAAGTACCCAAGTTCGGGGCCCTCGTGGTGAGGTAACACCCCTACTCCTGCCGATCTAACTATCTGGATGAACACACCGGGCTACAATGGCTCCTTGAGCTGTATCTGTCTCTAGCTAGAAGAAGGAGTGACCAACCCTTGCTGTGTTGCGCCTGCCGCCCCTTATATAGGCCGAGGGGGCGTGCGAAACGACATGGCCGACTGGCGGGTCCCACAGGCAGGCCCCAGCCAGCTACGTCATCTATAGTATCTGGCATGGCGGGCGTGTATCCACAGTGACAGCCATGCCTCCATCATGGGCAACAGTGGCCGTCGTGCGGGTGGTTGCGCACAGTACCACCCACTGAACACTATTACAGCCATCATTGGCGAAGTCCACGGTATGGGCCGGGTGTCAGGGTCTTCTCTCTGTCTTGTCTGCTATCCTGGGCATACTGTGTAATGTGTTCTACGTCATCTTGTACCTTGTCTGTCTTGAGTGTCTGGATAGGTCGCCCTAGCCGGCTGATCCGTCTTCACAGGGTGCTCAGTTCCATCTAGCTAAACGTCTGACCTTGGTTATCTTATCCGGCTGATGGTTCTGCTGACTCATTCTTGACTTGTCTTGCTTTATCCGGGTGGCATGATCAAGCCGGCTGGGAGCCAGTGGGAATGCTTTTTATCCGGCTGACTTGTTTGCTAGCTTGCTCTGCGTTTGTCCTTCTTTCTGATCTGTCTTTGAGTTTTTACATCCGGTTGGGCCAGCCGGTTGGCAGTTATACTACCCCTGCATCTTGTCCGGTTAGCCTACCCGGGGGTGATCCCCCGACACTAGCCCCCGACCATGCGTATATTCCGCCCTTGGGAGAAATGTGCACGGGCTCAAAAAGCTAGTTTGAATTTTTCCCGGCTGAGATTTGGCGGTTGAGCTGCTCGGATACATCATCACTAATGTCAGCCACGGCGTAATGATGACCGCGGAGACGTGCGTCGAGGGGTCGCATCAGGCGCCGCCTCGGGAAAAGCTGGTAGCGCCTCGCCTCCCACGCCCACGATCCTCTGTGTCACTCGCACCGAGGCAGTTGATCCGGCCGCTGGTGGGGCTGTGAGGCGCTGCATGTGGCGAGCCAGCGGTTTGCCTCCCTGGCCCCTTTAAGTAGTGCCCGCGGTGCCCTTCGCCTTTCACTTGCCATTTTCCCCTTATCCTTGTTGTCGTCGCCGCGCACCTCTCTGCCTCCTGCTACTGCTTTGCGCCCGCGCCGCCGACGAGCCCGCACTCCCTCCGCTTCGCCAGCGCCGCTGGCTCTTTTCTTGCCGGAGCGACAGGACACCAGCACTCCTCCGCCACTCCCTCTTTTCCTTCCCCTCTTCCACTTTCTTCTCCGCCGCGCACTGCCACCGTCGAGATGGATGAGAGCCGTGGCGCATGGTGCGGATCTTCCATTACGGAGGCGTAGGTCAAGAAGTACCGGCGGTCGCTCCTTCTGCCGACCGCCGGCAAGGTCGGGGTGTGCCTCGCCCCGGCCGGCGAAGTCTGGCCGGCTCCGCAAGACGGCGATCGCATCATCTTTCTGGTGCATCTTGCGCGCGGCCTGGCCTTCCTGGCCAACGCCTTCCACCTTTCCTTCCTCGCCCGCTTCAATCTCCGCCTCCACCACCTAGCATTCTGCGAGTGCTACCACGGGATCCAGCCGGATCTCGGGCTCTTTGGCTGGCTCTTTATTATCCGGACGCATGTGCAATACGTCAAGGGTCCGCTCGTGCCATGCGGCGGCCCATGCATCTATTTCCATGCGCAAACCGGCTACCCCAAGTTCAAGCTTCATGACACGGTCAAGCTATGGCAACAAACGTACTTCTACATACGGAACTTGGGATCTGACGACCACCTCAACCTCCCGGCCTTCTAGAACACGGAGTCCACCCGTGCGAACTGGGAGCAGAAGATTTTTGGCTCCAAGATGGAGTCAGATGAGATGCTGTGCTGGATGAGGGCGCTGGTCATAGCCGGCTTGACTGGCATCGATGTGATGCTCGGCTGGTAGAGCCGGCTGATGATGCCCCTCCAGGAATGATCACACAAGATGTGCTATTACTCCAGGCGCCTCGACCCGACCTGGATCTCCCGCCGTGCCCCCCTTCGCTAACCTCTACGAGTGGGTGTGGATGATCACGAAGGAGAAGATCAAGGCCAGCTGGCGCTTTGGTCTTGCTCCCTACACCCGCGAGAACCGCGCTCCCCGAGCGAGTTTGACTTGACCTTGTTTTCTTGCTTTCTCTAGTTCCTGTTTCGTCCGGCATCACCGCTTGATCTGGTCCTTACTTGCTTCTTTCCTTGCAGACCATCCCCTACATCATTCGGGAGGAGGGCGAGGAGCCCCTCCAGGTCTTCACCACCGAACTCTCTAAGCTGCGCCCGTGCTGGACCAGGAGCGACGGCTCAAACAACAAGGAGGGCTTCTTCCCTAGCCGGAACGACGAGGCGGTGGAGGACCCACACGGCCTCGATCCTGAGGAGAGTGATGTCACCGCGCCGCCCGAGCCAGCATGGAAGCGTGCTGGCAAAGGGAGATCGAGCAGTGTTCCCGCTGCCGAGGATCCGACTGTGAAGCACAGCTGGGTGGGGGTTCCTCCGTGCCCCAGCCGGGCCGGAGGTGGCCGGAAGAGAGCCGCGCCTATGGTGCAGGGGTAAGCTTGATGATCTCCTTAACTTGTTCTTCTTGCCTTTCTTGCGCTTGTTCTAGTTCTTTCCTTAACCTTGCTCTTCTTTCATAGCTCGCTTCTCTCCTTTGCCGCGAGCCTGGCTCGCAATGCGCCTTCCTCGCTGCCTCGCGATCCTCCCGTCCAGCGGGATGCTCCCTCAACGGCCGCACCGCCTCGCATAACTAAAACCATTCCCCCCGCCAGAGCCGGCTGTCGTGATCCAGCCGACTCTCATCACGCTTTTACGCGCGGCGAGCCAGCTGGATGCGACCCCTAGCCTGAGTGGGGGCTCTTCAGCCGGTGCGGGAGGCTCGCGCGCCGGCAAGGAGATGGTGGTGGTGGAGGACGTCAACTCGGATGAGGAGACGACAATGCAGTGGCTGGCGGCCGACCGCGACGCCCCGTCTGCCCTATCCGGTCCCTTGGTGCCACTCCCTATGGAGGCGGGGCCTTTGCTGCAAGCCCTCGAGGGTAACCTTGAGGCTAGGCTCAAGAAACTGGCGACGGCGTGGGGATCTGGTGGAGCAAGTTTTCCATCTTGCTCCCTATTCTTCTACTCTTTTTGTCTGGCTACATTCTCATTTGCATTTTTCTCTTGTCCTACCATAGCCGTCCTCGTATGTTCCCAACGCGAGATCGACCAGATGATGCCCTTAAACGCGCGCCTCAGCCGGGACAACTCCGTGCCCCGGCTGCAGAACAAGGAGTGGCAATCCCGGGTGAACCCACTAGAGGCCACCCTGAAAGAGCGCGACGAGGCCCTCGCCAGCCGGGCCACTACCTTCGATCTCCTGGATAAGGAGGTCACCTGGCTAAAGGAGCACAATGCCTTCCTTGATGATGAGCTGATGAACATCGGCCACGTCGCCAAGGGTGAGTTTGACTGTCCTTTATTTTTGTTCCATCCGACTGCTTTTGTCAGATCTCCTTTTTTGACTTCCCCCTCTGATAAAAAAGGCTTCTACCCGCAAGTAGATGCCCTTGCGTACGACCGGGTGCAGCAGGTCGCGCCGGGTGAGAAGGCCAGCGTCCGGGACTTGGTGGCGCAACTCGGGGAGGATGCCGCCAATCTCTGCAAGGCCGGCGCTGGCATCCACGACCTCGTCTTCTCGGGGGAGCTCCTACTGGAGACCATGGGGGACCTTGCCATCAACCTGGGCGACGCGCCGAACACCATCGACCGGCTTCGCACCCTTGTTGCTCACGTCGGCTCCTAGATGGCCTTAGCGCTGCTGCTCAGCTCTTACAAGGACGCGCGGCTGTACAAGCTGGTGGACGACTTCCGAGCCGGCACGGACCTTCCCATTGTGCGCCAGGCCAACCTCGGACTCTGTTTTGCCGCCATCATGATCTCTGGCTATGCCGACATCAACGAGGTGCTACCGAGAGCGAGGCGAGCGCGGGGCCGAAAGGCGGGGCAGAGGCATCCTCCCATTCGGGCGGGGCCGTCTCTGCTCACCCCCACGGCAAGGTCCCGAAGGCATGAAGATGAAGAAGAAGACCCCGAGATGCTGGGTGTAATTGTGAATAGTTTTTGGTGTTCAGAACTCCGCTCTTCGTACTTGTGTTTGGAGACTTTGGATCTGCGGGGGATTCATCCCCCACCGTTTAATTATCATCTGTCTGGGTATTGCCTTTGTGCTCCCCCTTATTATTGTGTCTTGACTGGCTAACTTATCCGGCTGGTCCGCTCCAGCCGGCGTTATCTTGCATATTGCTTGAGGAATTGTCGCTCGTGGCTTACTCGGTCGCGAGCCCTTTCACTTGTGTTTTCTTTTTCCATCCTTGCGCTTCTAGCTTGCTCTGGCCGACTTGATCTGGTCGGGCACTACGTTCTTCAACAAATTCTTGCCTCTTGTCTTATCTCTTAGAGTCCGACTCGCTTGGTCAGAACGGGGGAACCTGCACCTCGATCCGGCTATACTACCCAACCGTATCTTGGGCATTTTTTCTCTATTACTTTCCTTATCTTATTTCTATCTTTCTTTCCTCTTTATCTCTACCTTTATTTCCTCTTTCTGTCTTTCCATCTTTCTCTCTTTCTTTCTTTTCTTTGACCGGCTAGATCTGCCTGGCGCATTCGACTAACGGTGTTAGCCGGACGGGGGAGGTTGTGCCTCTGCCCAAGGGTTCTTGCCACCTTGCCTTCTGTTTGGCCCCGCCTTTCTCGCCCGGCTGGTACACCCTTCAGCCGGATGCATCATCCTTCCAGCGGGGGTGCGCCAGCGCACCCACTAGGTGTAGCCCGCGAGATTCGGAGTGGCTACCGCAGGTAGGTGGTTAGAATCTTCTCCGTCTTTGCTTTCTAGCTCGGTGCAGTTTGTGTAAAAGGAAACACATGGAAATGATTTCTTATCATTATATTGTTATGTTGTTTTCTTTTCTAAAACTAGCTCGTGCTTTTATGAACACTTAGTCACTTTCTCGTGCACAATGTTGTTTATGCTGCACCTTGCTGGACAGCCGGGTTGTGTTCTGGAGCCAGAGCCAAAGGGATCTGACAATACATTTCTGCATGGTACTAGAGGCTTAGTAGCTGGAAAATACCGACTAGGCACATGGCCGGACTGTCCGATCTGTAGCATCTTTCACCGTTTTCGTGTGGGATGCCTCGGGCTTTTGCTCTTACTAGCTAGACAGCCGAGTTGCGGTCTATAGTTGAGACAAAGAGTGGTCCTCAGGAATCGTCACACACTATCAGTTGGTTTACAGAATTAGCAGGGCGGGCCAACTGGCGAGCCCCCGCGGTTGGGGGTCGACGGAAGCCAAAGAAACCGCTGCAGGGTTTTAATCGGAAAGGAACAACAACAAAATTTCTGGCAAGGAGCCCCCGAGCATCAGCCGGGGTTCCACATCTTTCATTCATTCAGGGTTCCAGATACATACAATGATTTGTGACTAAGTGTAAAACGGTCGCAACAGGTCTGTGTTCCACGTCTGCTCTGTCTCCTCGTCCGACTTGTCCATCTCGTTCTTACGTGGCTGTTGCGCGTTGATAAGGTAGTAGGAGTTGTTGTGCAGCGCCTTGCTGATGATGAAGGGGCCCTCCCATGGAGGTGACAACTTGTGCATGCCCTTTGTTTCTTGTATCAGCCGAAGCACCGGGTCGCCATCGCGAAACGCGACGGGCTAGATGCGGTTCCAGTGATACCGGCGCAACCCTTGCTGGTAGATGGCCGATCTGGAAAAGGCTAGCTCGCGGGCCTCTTCTAGGAGGTCAACGTTGTCCTCCATCGCCTCCTGGTTTTCCTTCTCCATGTATAGGAGCTTGCGGGGTGATTCGAACTCGATGTCCGCCGCGAGGACTGCCTCCGAGCCGTAGGTGAGGAAGAACGGGGTGAATCCAGTTGATCGATTCGAAGTGGTGCGGAGGCTCCATAGAACGGCCGGGAGCTCCTCGATCCAGCAGCCGGGTGACCGCTCAAGCGGCTCGATCAGCCGGGGCTTGATTCCGGCTAACACCAGGACGTTTGCTCTTTCCACCTGCCCGTTCAACTGCGGGTGCACGACGGACGCGAGGTCCAGTCAGATCCCCTTGTTGTTGCAGAACTGGGCGAAGTTCGTGTCGTTATTGGTGATGATGCTATGGGGGTACCCGAACCGGATGATGATGTCGCGGAAAAAGGTGACGACCGTGGCACCATCTAGCTTCCAGATCGGCTTCGACTCGATCCACTTGGTGAACTTGTCCACCACCACCAGTAGGTGGGTCATGCCGGCTCAGGCTCGCTTCAAGGGGACGACCATGTCTAGCCCCCAAACAGCAAATGGCCATGTGATCGGTATGGTCTTGAGCGCTGAAGTCGGCATATGCCTTAGCCGACAGAATCGCTGGCATCCGTTGCACGCGTGAACCAGTTGGTCTGCGTCCTCCGAGGCGGTAGGCCAGTAGAACCCATGGCGCATTTCCTTCGACACCAAGGTGTGAGAAGAGGCGTGGTGACCGCACTCCCCCTGGTGGATTTCCTTCAACAGCCGGTAGCCGGTATCCGCTTCGACACACCGTTGGAAGATGCCTGCGGCGCTGTGCTTGTACAACTCCTTGTTGATGATGGTGTACGTGTGCGCACGACGCTAGATCTGCCTTGCCTCCACCTCGTCATCCGGGAGCTCATCGTTGAGGAGGTAGTTCATGAAGGGCTGGGCCTAGGATGGCACTTCCCGGATAGTTAAGACACTAGCCGACACAATCTGGAGCTCATCCAGGGGTCACCGGGTCGGATGCCCGAGTCGGCATCCCCCGAGCCCTTCTCCTTGCTCGACGATGGCTTGCCTGAGGAGGAGGAAGCCCCCAGGTCTTTCGAGCCGGAGGGCACAACAGCAGGGACCGACTCTTTCGAGCCGGCAGCCCTCGGGTCTGCTATGCACATAATGGACTCGGATTCTGGAGGGGTTGATGACGGGCTTGCGGAGGTGCTCCAAGGATTCTCCGGGCGGGGTGGCTGCTCTGGTGGATCCGACTCGCGCGAGCGCGTCGGCCGCCTCATTGTTGGAGCGGGGAACGTGATGTAATTCACATCCCTCGAAGCCGACACTGAGCAGCTAGATGTGTAACCGGTACAAGGCCATGTTGGCATCCCAAGCGTCCCACTCGCCCGATGCTTTCTGCACCACCAGATCCGAGTCACCGAAGCAAAGGATCCGGCGGATGCCGATGTATTTCGTGAGCCGGAGCCCGTGCGCAAGGGCCTCGTACTCGGCGACGTTGTTCGACGCGGTGAAGTGGATCTGCAGCACGTACTCCAGCCGGTCGCCTTTGGGCGAGGTTTAGAAATATGCTGGCTCCCAAGCCCCCGCGCATTTTTGAGCCGTCGAAGTGCAGCTTCTAGTAGTCGTAATCAGGAACCGACGGCAAGAACCATTGTTCTCGGCCCAGTCGACGAAGTAATCCACCACCGCTTGAGACTAGATGGTGATCCGGGGCTCGTACCAAATGCAATAAGTGGCCAGCTTGATGCCCACTTGGCTACCCGACCCCGTGGCGTCCTTGTTGCCGAACATATCTCCCAACGGTGCAGTGGACACCATGGTGAGAGGATGCTCCTGGAAGTAGTGCTTGAGATTCTTGTAGGCCAGGTACACGCCGTAGCACATGTTCTGGTAGTGGGGGTAGTTCTGCTTGGATAGGGAGAGCACCTCGCTGAGGTAGTAGACGTGTCGCTGAACCGGTTGGGCCTTGCCTTCCTCGTGGCGCTACACCGACAGGACGACTGATAGACTAAAAATTCCGCGACTTCTCCCCACTTGCATTCCTTTGTGAACCCCACTATCTTTGCGAGCAACAAACACCTATTGAGACTAGTTCCTCTTATGATTGCTTGGGCTATGCACATTTGATACCTTGTAGAATTACGAGCAAACATTGTGAGCGCTATCTCTTATAGTTATCTTGTATAGTTGTTGGCACAAGGAAGAGGCAAGTGAAAAAGAAATAAAAATAAAAAGAATGATACAAAAAGAAAAAAAAGAGAAAAAAGGAAAAGAGAAAAAGAAAGAATTATACATGTGCTTTATAGAATAGGAAGCGCAAGCTCGATGAATATCATATAGGTGGTACTTATTGTGCATATCTTGTAGCCCACCAATTTTGTGCAATCTAACTAGCGTCTCTCCTTGTACTTGTGTGACACGAGCTTATAGTCTTCGCTAGGTAATCATTTGGTTCTTAGCTCACTTTCTCCGTCGCACAAGTCCCATTTATCCCACCGTGTGTGTTTCCTTGTACATATTTCCTATCTTGTGGATTAACTTGTTTTGCTTTGTGATCATTGTGGTTCTTTACTTGCCATTACAACATCTTGATTTCGGATTGGTTCTTGACATGCCACTTTCCATACCTATCCACCATAGGCCTTGTGTGTGTGTGTTTTTTGGTTTGTAGTTGGTTTTGGTGTTCCGCGTGAACTTCACTTTGCTTGGTTTATTGCTCTCAAGTGTGGCCACTTGTACGATACGATCTTCCAAGGTAAAGTAAGGTTCGACGTTGTATCCCTAACACCCTCTACCACTTCCATATACAACACTTGGTCTTGTGAAGCATGTCTAGGGACTCCGGGACCGAGGATGATTTCCATGAAGAATCCATGATGAGCCACCATGCATATGTCTCCACAAGCATGGATAACATGATGGAGCACTACACCAATGGCTCCACATGCTTGGGTGATAGGGAGTACTACAACAACAATGACTCCCCAAGCATGGACGACTTCAAGAACGACAACGCGAAGCTCCTCACGTCGCACCGACCAAGACGGAGCCTCCAACTCAAGTGCGCCAAGGTCCATCATCAAATGGACAAGTTCCAAAGCGACCTCCACAACTTCAAGAAGGACATGGACAACGACTTCGACAAAAACATGAGGATGGTCGCCAAGACTAATGATGCTTTGCGCTCATTAGAAAAACTTACAAAGAAGAGTGCCAAGGACAAGGGTCATCGTCGCGAGCGTCATGTGGATGACCAAGTGCGCCACCTACACCAACCATCGGCAAGGCACGCCAATGACCTCCGTCGACACCATCACAAGGCACCTTCAACTACTAGTGCCACCACCAAAATGGCACCAAGAGCAAGCCTTCGTCCACGCTATCAAGCTTCAACGACTACGCTTGCATTCGAAGACCTCATGAACGAGGAAAATGAAGACCTCTACTTCGCCAAGTTGGATAGCATGAGCCTACCTCCACCACTACTACAAGATGGCCACAAGACGGTCGAGCATGGGATTTTCCCTTCGACCATGGAGGCGAGCAATGATGCCCATCTTATGGCATCCAACCTTGAAGGCGACAAGGTCAAGAATGGTGAGCATGGGATTTTCCCTTCACCAAAGGAGGCGCAAGGAGTTAAGGAAACCGAGCCTACCCCCATATGCTTGAGTGATGATGTGGTACCAATCCCATGTGAGTATGAGAGCCACTTAGCCCACTTGAGTGAGAACAAGAGTGAGATGAGTGACTCCACCTTATGTGAGATTGAGTGCTTCCACTTGGAGGGAATGAGTGATACTCCTAGTGAGTTGAGAGTGGTAGTTGATAGGTCAAGTGAGACCATTTCGATTTCTAACAACTTACCCTCTACCTCTAGTGTGTTCTCTTGTGTTGTGCTAGGTTCCATGGAGGAAGACGCGCCAAGCCATGAAGCAATGATGCCTCAATTGGAGAAGATGTACATGGTGCACGAAGATGATGCTATGCCATGGCTACATCAAGAAGACGAAGTCATCCACAAGGAGGCCACTACTTCCACAACACCCACTTCATATGAGAGGTATGAACAAGGTAACAATAAGGGTGTTGATGATGCCATGATCCCACTAGTGGACATGATGAATTGTGAGGATATGCATGCTATGGATGATACTTGTGACATTACATATGCTTCATCCACATTCCCATGTGATGATTTGCCTTTGCATAATATTGATCATGTGGAATTGTTTGATTGCGATATCATTTCCATAAACATGCCATGCTATGCATCTTGTGTGTATCCTCCAATTGCTTTGGACTTGCCTTGTCATGGTAGTCATTCAATTTCTCCCGTTGCTTGCGATAAGATGAATGCTTGCTATTTCACTTGTTTTGCTTGCAACAATATTAATCATATGCGTTCTAATGAGATGGCCCCCATAGCTTTCTCAATTTTTGGAGATTTTGATGATTGCCATGATAAGCATGTTCCCCACTTGCATACTCACCATGCATCTATTTCATACTTGATTGACATTAATGGTGATGTGCACAAGAAGAGATACGTCATGATGGATGATGTGTATCTCTACCATGCACACACGTCCTTCCTTTTACATATGATGTGTGTAGGTACCCGCACGAGAATGTCAACCTCGGTTGAGCACGAGTTGACAAAAAGAGCTCTTGAGAGCATCCAACAAGTGAGTTCAAGATCGAACCCAGCTCTGATACCTTTTGCAGGCTTTGCATCTTTCATGTTGACAAATTGTTCTATCCTATGGTTTGCTTGCAAGCATGTTAATGGTATTATCTTCCCTTGTGACATGCATGTTTCTTCGCCTTTAGATAATGATGCTTTGTGTGTTGCAACAAAAATGTTGAACAATTTACCTTTCCGATGTTTTGTGTGCAACCACAATTCCTTTAAGAACATGTATTGTCATGAGAGCTTCCAAGAATCTCGTCTTGTTGTTACAACAAACATAAGGACCACTTGCTCTTTCATTTGGTTTGTTTGCAAACACGTTGCTTTGGCTTCCGCTTGGGATACTCATTTTCCCATGATATTTGCTTTCGATGATTTGTGTGTGACATCCAACATGTCGAACAATTTCTCTTTCCAATGGTTGGTTTGCACACATAATGATGTTGCTTTGGATATTATTCCTTTTGTGTTTTTGCCAAATTCTCCTAACTTGGCATCAAATATGTTGATCAAATTGCTATTCGATTGCATTGAGTGCCCCACTACTATCTTATATGGAGTTTTTGCGTTTCCACATTTGGATGATGTTCAAACGATTTCCATGCACATTGACCATGCATATGCATTCCGTTTGCTATACTTGAGTTGTGCTAATCGTGTTGTGAACAAGAATGGACATACCACAAATGACATGCTCCTCTATCACACACAAACATATGTTGCTTGGTCTTTGTTGTATGAAGGTACAAATGCATACACGTCAACCTCTATGGACTATATGTTGACAAGAAGAACCGAAGAGAGTTACCTATGTCTACCCTTCATCGAGCTATCTCTACAAGATAAGGTGACTTCCTTCTACTTGAGGACTCATGCAATAATCTTCATGAATTGGCTACGCTTTGAGTGTTGCTTCGCTTTTGTTGTGAGCTTTGTAGGCTTCAAGGAAGGTGAAGGAACATTGAAGTGTTGTCAAGTCAATCTTCTCGAGGACGACTATATGGTGAACCCCAGGATCAAGGATGTCCTTCGACCTCTTCTACTTTGTGATGAACATGGAGAGTCGAGGACGACTCTTTTTGAAGGGGGGGAGATGATGCAGCCCGACCTACGGTCGTTACTACATCAAGGTCTCCAACTTACGCCAAGTCATCATGGACTCCAAAGGTGAATCCGTTCCTCTATGCGAGCCCCCTTCCTGCCCTATTGAATGGTATGCTACTTCATACTCCGTCACATATGCATGATAGGTTCACACCGACCAGTACGGAGGCAAGGGAGGAAGCCCGGAACATCAAGCCCGACAAGACGGAGGCTTGGAAGAGGAGACGGAAGAAGACATGTCGGCAGCTGCCAGGTCCAAGCGGTACTACCGGTCGGCGGAACCGGTACTACCGGTCAGCGGTACTACCGCCCCTGCTACCGCCCGGTACTGAAGCCTGCGCCATCGCCACTGGATGCCCCGGTACTGGCTTGCGGTACTACCGGCCGCAAGCGGTACTACCGATCCCAGAGCGGTGCTACCGGTGATGACCGGTACTACCGGTCCCAAGTCCGGTACTACCGGTCATGTCTGCCTGCGCGCACCAGTTGGGCCATAGCCCATGTATCCCCCTTACTTACCTATTCGCCTAGTTTATCCCCAAACTACCCTTGTTTAGTGGTTGGCCTATAAATAGAGCCCCCACCCCTCATGTATCCCTTAGGCATAGATGATAGACTAAAGACAACCCCCTTGTGTGGAATCTCTAGTTTTGCCTCATCCCCTTTACCAAGGGGACCGACTATCGTCACCAACCTCGATTGGACTTTGCATCACGCATCCATCATTGAACAAGGCCTTGGAGTTCGATGTCTCGTCTCCAAGTTGTCAAGACCCTCCCCAAGGTGTTCTTCCCTCTCCGATGTGGATTTGAGGGAGCACGTTGACCGATCTTTCCTTGCGAGGATTCTATCGGACCGGTGGCCGCCGTTCGGGAGCAATCGGCCTTGTATCGTGTGAGTTTTGCGTGTGTTCATCGTGTTCTTCGCGAGGTGTGTGTCCGCTTCCGCTACCTTCTCCCTTTCCCCTCGCTTTCCCATCGATTTGACCACGAGATCCGTGAAGATCGGGCACCCAAGAGGTTAACCCCTCCATCAACGACGCTGATGACCCGGTTGGTGGTGGATATATAGAGCAACATCGGCTCCTTCTCAGCTGGCATGGCGAGGATCGGCGCCGTGGATAGCATGCACTTGAGTTCGTGGAACATGGCGTACGCCTACGCAATCGATGTGAACATGTTTGTCTTCTTCATCAGCTGGTATAGTGATAGTGCCTTCTCTCCAAGCCGGCTGACGAATCGACTGAGGGAGGCCAAGCATCAGGTGAACTTCTGGACGCCGAGTAGGCTCTTAGGCGGCTACATCCTTTCGATGGCCACGATATTCTCCGGATTGGCCTCGATCCCTCGGCTCGACACGAGGAAGCCAAGGAGTTTTCGGGCTGGCACGCTGAACACGCGCTTCTCCGGGTTTAGATTCATGTGGTACCGGTGAAGGTTCGCAAATGTCTCGTCGAGATCCTCCAGCAGGGTCTGCTTCTCCTTCGTCTTGATGACGACATCATCCACGTACGCGTGTACATTCCGGCCATTTTGTGAGTGCAGGCATTTCTGCATGCAACGCTGATAGGTAGCACCTGCATTCTTTAGGCTGAATGGCATGGTTACATAGCAGTAAGCCCTGTATGGGGTGGTGAACAATGTTTTCAATTGATCAACCGGATTCAGCCGGATCTGATTATAGCTGTAATAGCAATCAAGAAAGGAGAGAAGATCGTAGCCAGTCGTAGAGTCAATCACTTGATCAATACGAGGCAAAGCGAAAGGGTCTTTTGGGCAGGCCTTGTTCAGGCTCGTGTAGTCGATACACATGCGCCAAGTCTTGTTCTTCTTCAACACCAAGACAAGGTTGGCCAGCCAATCCGGGTGGTACACTTCCATGATGAAGCCGGTAGCAAGTAGACGGGCGATATCATCGCCGATGACCTTCCTTTTGTCCTCGGTGAAGCGATGAAGGGGCTGCTTGACCGGCTTGGCGTTGGGCTGGACGTGAAGCGAGTGCTCGGGGAACTCCCTCGGCACACCCGGCATGTCTTGGGAGACCATGCAAAGATGTCCCGGTTCTCACAGAGGAAGTCGACGAGCGCGCTTTCCTATTTGCTGTCCAAGTCGGCACCAATGGTGACGCACTTGGAGGGGTCTGCCGGGTCGAGCGGGATCTGCCAGGTGTCTTTGGATGGCTGGAACGCCATGTCTCTAGCCGGCTTCAAGCCAGTTGGCACCTCTTCCTGCAACATGGCAACATTGCGCATCATCTCGCACTTCTCCTCGGCGATGAGCAGGGCCTCTTCTATCTTCGCGCCTTCCTTCGTGTAATCCTTGGAACGCCTGAAGCAGCCGACCACGGTGATCACTCCATTCTGCCCTGGCAACTTCATCCTGAGGTATGCGTAGTGGGGGACTGCCATGAACTTCGTGAGGGTAGGGCGCTAGAGTAGGACATGGTAGGTGCTGGCAAGGTTGACCACATCGAACCAGATCGGCTCGCATTGGATGTTCTCCTCCAAGCCGAATATGACATCCAGCCGGATCTTGCCAAACAGGACGCACGGGGGCCCAGGCGCGACGCCGTGGAACATAGTGGTTGAGGGCTGCAGGTCACACTCCCGGATGCCCAGCTTCTCCATGGACGACCGGTACAGCAGGTTGAGGCTGCTCCCACTGTCTACTAACACGCGCGAGAACCAACAGGTGCGCACGTCGGAGATGAGAAGAGGGTCTAGCACCATTGCATAGCCCCGGGATACGGGAGCAGATCCGGCTGATTCTCCTAGCTCCAGGTGATGGGAGTCTCGGACCAGTTGAGGAGTAGGGGGACTAGGGGAACGATAGCGTTCACCTCCGCGGTGTGCTGCTTCCGGCTGCGGTTGTCAATCGGCTCGGCTTCAAAGATGTGGTAGTTCTCATGCTGCTGAGGGTAGGCCCCCTTGCCGTGGTTATTGCCGGCTTCCCTAGCCGATGGTGGAGGTCCGTCGGGAGGGGGTGGGGTGAGGGGAGGCAATCCAGCCTGCTCCTTAATCTACTGTGTCTAGCTGCACTGCCAAGTTGTGTGCATAGCTGGCTTGAAGGCGCCACTGTGGTACTTGCACGGCCCGTCAAACATCTCCTCGAAGGTGAAGGCATTCTTCTGCCTCTTGTCATTGACAGTCGGTGAACCTTGCACCGTGTTGATCTGCCTCTAGTGGCAGCGTCGGCTCTGCTGCTCAACCGAACGCTTGCCCTGGTATCGGTTGTCGCCGCCAGGCCGCTTGGATGATCCAACATCTCCACCTTGCCCAGCGTGCTTCTCTCGAGCCGGCTTGGTGGGAACCGGCCATCCTTCCGCATTCACCCGGAGGGGCTTCTTCATTGCTGCATCCGTGGTGGCGTACTGTTCTACAACGGTCATCAGCTCCACCATGGTCTTGGGCTCATCGCATAGCAGCCGGTGGCACAGCATCGTGCCTTCTCGGCATCCTTCAATGAAGAAGCTGATTGCCTGGTTTTCCACCACCCCTTCGCAGGAGTTGTGCAGCTCGGTTCAGCGGGCGAGATACTCGCGATCCGACTGGCGGTCTCCCTGGACGCACAGAGAAAGGTACGGGGTCTACCCAGGAGCTTGTAGGTGCCATTGAAGTTCCGTATGAAGACCTTCTCGAAGTCAGGCCAAGCATTGATGCTATTGGGCGCGAGGCTATTGAGCCAGGTTCTTGCCTAGACGGTCAGCATCAGGGGGATGTAGCGGACTGCACACACTTGTTGCCGTGGGCGATTCCGACTGCTATGACATAGTCGGTCAGCCAGTCTTCCAGCTTCATGATGCTGTCGTACTTGGGGGTATCCCGTGGAAGGGAGAATTTGTCATGGAATGGTTCCTTCTGGATGCGCGGCCCGAAGCACACTAGGTCGGTTGCATCTTCCCTTCCTGAATTAAGGGAACGCGAGAAATCTTTCTCGATGACAATTCAAAACAAAACAAACAGCTCCTCCGTGAGGCGAACTTGCGTCAGGAGGTCGATTCGGTCACGCGCGTCCATCTCGAGCGGATTGGGCTCTCCTACCCGTCCAGCGAGGCGGGATGGGGAAGGGGGTGGAGGGTAGTTCTGGCCAGCCGGAGGCGGATGGCTCTAGGATCCTTGGTCGCCGCGGGGTTGGCTGCTGCCAGACTGGCAACGCTTGGAGCACGGGGGGTGCTGTCCTAGAGACGTAAAGCACTCGGTCTGGCAAGGACCTCCCTAGCTGCTTCCACCCGGACGATTCCCTCTAGAGCCGGCTCCTGCCTTGAACGCGATTCGAGCGGCCTTGGCTTGCTCGCCAGCCACGCGTAGAAGGTGCTGCCCCCGCTGAAACTACCGCATCTTTTCCCGCCTCCAGGTGAGGCAAGTCCTCCGTGACGGCTCGCACCGCCCGGACATTCTTGACCACGGTGTCGTACATGGGCAGTGGGAAGTATGTGTGGGGACACGGCTCGACATCTTGCTCGAAACGGGCGCCTAGCTCTCCTCCGCGACACTGCACAGATTCTAGCCGGCTAGGATCTTGAGTAGCCGGGGTGAGGCCGTGGGTGCGGTGATTCTCGCAGATGTTGCTCTCCAACTGGTACTTGGTGGAGGCAAGCCCTGAGCTTGCTGAAGCAAACGCTCTCGCGACGCCTCGATCTTGGTCATCACCTCTTCCGAGTTCTCTCTGAGATCAACCGTCTCGAGGAGCTCGTCAATGATCTTGTCCACCATGCCCTTCTCGCGCCGGGTAGTGGACGTGCTGGCTATGTTGTTGTCGCGTTCGAGAGGGGGACAACAGCCATGACTGGAGCCGGCCATCATCACCTCCACGCAACGGGGCACCACGAGCGCGCTGCCGGCTGCCAGCAGCGGCTCGGCGACGGAGACGATCTCCCGTGGGAAACTCTCCAACACGATGGCAACATAGACGGGCAGGTTGCCGAATAGCAGGACAGAGCCGCTCGTCAGAAAGATGCAACCAGCGAAGCAGCGAGCGTTGTCGATGTTGTAGTCAAATTTTCCCAGCGTGAGCATGAGGACAGAAGCCACGCACTCGCCGGACGAAGTACACGGTCCTGTGCGGAATGTTACTCTGGTCGCCGCCATCTTAGCCCCACGGTGGGCACCAACTGTCATTGTTATGGGAACGATAGTGCCTGAGCAGGCTAGTTTGTGGTGCGGGAGAGAGCAGGGAAGCGAGCAACGACGGCCGCAGGCGGGATTGGGCACAAGCATCCGTCGGGGACACAAGAAGTACCCAGGTTCAGGGCCCTTGTGGTGAGGTAACACCCCTACTCCTGCCGATCTGACTATCTGGATGAACACACATGGCTACAATGGCTCCTTGAGCTGTATCTGTCTCTAGCTAGAAGAAGAAGTGACCAACCCTTGCTGTGTTGCCCTGCTGCCCCTTATATAGGACGAGGCGGCGTGGGCAACGACATGGCCGACTGGCGGGTTCCACAGGCGGGCCCCAGGCGGTTACGTCATCTACAGTATCCGCCATGGCAGGCGTGTATCCACAGTGACAGCCATGCCGCCATCCTGGGCAACAGTGGCTGTCGTGCGGGTGGTTGCGCACAGTACGACCTACTGAACACTGTTACAGCCGTAATTGGCAAAGTCCACAGTATGGGCCGGGTGTTAGGGTCTTATCCATGTCTTGACCGCTGTCCTGGGCGTACTGTGTACTGTGTTCTGCGTCTTCTTGTACCCTGTCTGTCTTGAGTGTCCGGCTAGGTCGCCTTAGCCGGCTGAGCCGTCTTGACCGGGTGGTCGGTTCCATCCGTCTAAACGTCTGATCTTGGTTATCTTATCGGGCTGATGGTTCTACCGGCTCGTTCTTGACTTGTCTTGCCTTTGGTAACACCCCTACATCTTGTCCGGTTAGCCTACCCTGGGGTGGTCCCCCCGACAAATCCAAAAACAAACCCAATTTAAATTAGTCTGAAAGGCCATGGCGGCACTTCAAATTCAACGGTAGTACAAAGATAATGAGTTACCTGCATTTTCGACGTGGTAGGAGAAGGAGAATGTGGCCACGACATGATCGAATCCCCACCCTCGCCTGTGTACCCTCTACGACTAGACATTGAGGACTAATTTGCACCTGCAATATCGAGAAAATTATGTGAACTGAATCGATTAGGGTGGGCGGAGAAGGATCGAAGGTCTTACCAAGGATTACTAGCAATTGCTGCGACCGTTCGTCGAGCTATGGTGGCAAAACAAAATCCTGGCCGTTGTGGGTGGCGGACCTGCCTGGGGTCGGTACTACTCCAACGCACAATGCGTGCACACAAAACAGGTGCCGAAGCCATTGTTGAGGTGCAACGCGGCAGTCCGTTTGATGCTGCCGTAGGACGGAGCCGGCGATGCACCGATGCACTGACGATGGCTGCTCTATCCACCGGTGGGACATGAACTGCTTGGGGCTGGGGGCTGGGAGTGGATGAGAGAGAGAGCCGACCTCACGTGTCATACACGACTCCACCTGTCAATGTTTGGGGGAGTAGCTGCTCCGGGATTTTTGCATATTTTCCAATTTTGCATATCTGCCAAACTTTTTCTTTGAAATTTGCATATCTGCCACATGACCACCACATGTCAGTGACACACAAAATAGAAAATATGCAAGTAGCAAAGTAAAATGTTGCAAATATGCAAATCCCCCTCCATCCCCACATGACGGACCCATCTATCTTTGGATTAGATGGCAACACAGAACGACCCCACAAGACGACCCCATCGTTTATTGGCTTTGATGGCCCCACAGCATGGCCCATTTTTCATTGGTTGCACCGGCCACAAAATCAGGAAAAAAGCGGCCCACAAGTCAGCGAGAGATGGATGGCTGGTTCGACGTGTATCCTGGCCCCACCCGTCAGCATGTAACGGCCACGTCATGACGCGCCCCAACGCGGTCCCACCGGTCAGCATGTAAGAATCAAGTCTTTGACCTGACGGCATCCCTCCGTCCAAGCGCCTGCGAGGGTTTCATAATAGAGGGAGGGGAACAGTGAGGAAAAGTTAAGCGGCTGGAGAAAACTGAGTACTACTAACAAACCAGGGGCACGAAAATAGAAATTCCTAAAATATTTGGCAGGAAAATAAATGTTTAGAAATGTCCAACTTAGGTATATAGATGATTGATGAATGCACGTGCACAGATCAATTATATCTAGTTTTGAAGTAGAGATATTGAACCCACGGAAATGTCCAAATTAAGGTCTTCATGCCCCTCGTCACTATCTACCAAAGGATGCTTGTAAGATGCCTTTGATTTCAAGTAAAGGGTGTTTAAAAGGTTTTTGGTTGTGTGTAGTAAAACTAATTAAATCAATTAAAAGAAAGAAAGTAACAAGATTGTATTAAAGCGTGTTGGAATGCAATAGGGCTAAAACATTCTCGGGTATGTAGGATACTCCACTATCATGGTGTTGTCATTATTAATAATTTAAGATAACATAATTCTTATGTCATGAAATGTATGGAGAGAGCTCCATAATAAGATGTTCACTACAAGGCTCGTAGGAAGCCACTTTATTGAGCCAAGAGTGAGGTGACCTCTAAATAACCACTGCGATTCCGAAGAGCAGTCACCCATATAGACCATCGCAATTAAGGGTTTCCCCATGGATATCGAAATTAACTTAGGGAGTCCCTCTCTATTCCCCTTTGACTGCGTAGTTGACGAGCCGACACCAATCTTTCACGAGGCCATTTCGGGTACTATGCCAAAGCATGTCCAAAGGATTTCTCCCTCCCTTTAGTCCTAGGGGAAATTGGTATGTGGTCGACTTTGACATTCCATCTAAAGAGAGGGATCAAACACAAATCATCAATCAATCATAGACCGACAAGTCATATGGACACAAGAATAGATCATCTTTATTGCAAATTCATAATAGTGCTAGGGTTTCTCCATCTCCCCAAGAACAAAGGAACTACTCAGACATGGAATCAATCAACAACAACATCATAATCAAATGGATGGATGAAAGTACTGAAATAGATCTAGTGCAAACCATAATTGGATCTAGAATTACAACAAGATCTAATGGATGAAGGATATAGGTAATGGTGGTGATGTATATGCAGTAGTTGACGATGAAGCGGATGATGCGTTGTCCTCTAATGGTTCGTGGATCAACAAGGATTTCTCCCCAGCCAAGTTCCTCCTTCAAATTCCTTTCAGATGTGGTTTTTTGTGGTTTCTGGTAGCTGTCAATGTCGGATCCCCCTGTCGTCTTTGCCAGGGGCATACCTTCGATCCAGATTACGGATGTACTATAGTTCTTTTTCCCTAGTAGACCTAGGTTTATCGAATCCTCGGGAAGTAGAAAGCAAAGTGAAGTTACTTAAATGGACCTTCGGGAGTTTTAGAATCCCTTTTGTATTTTCACCAGACCAAGAGTTTGCAATCTTGTTATTGTTGTTGACGATGGAGAGAGAGGGCTCGAGGCTTTCGGTTTAACCAGTACCTATGCAAACCATCTGATGGGAATAAAAGATAATAATAAAGTATGCATGTAATTGTTACAGCAAGATAATTATATGTGGGAACTGCATCCATAATTGCTATTGCCTCCGTAACCTCTTATAGCAATAACCTACTAGTCTCACCCATAGAAGAAAGATAACTAATGATATGCATAGTGATTTCACCGTTAATCCCAAGTAAATCCCTCACATACAGCCGTACTACCCCTTCTGTCACTAGGGTTCCCAACCTATAGATCAGTCAACACTCACACTCCCTATACCTAGATCAATCCTTGGGGTCTTGGGTACCTGACAAGTCCTTAGATTGAGGCAAAAGAGGGTACACTAATCATCATGTCATACAAACTAATACATGATCCCATCTATGATAAATAACATGCACAAAAAGCTTCATGGCTAGGCCGAAGCCCTTAGCCCAAGGAGATTTATATGGCGAAGATTGATAGAAATAGTCTTACAATGTCACCAATTGGAGAAGATATCTACTATTACAAGTGGTGGAATATGGCTATGGTGGTGGAGAAGGGTTTGGATATTAGATCTAGATCTATTCCTCCGGCATGGTGGCTTTTGGTGGTAGGGAGAGTTGTGGTTGAAAAGATAGAGATCGAGAGAGTTTTCTAGTCGCCCAAAGCCTCTTTATATAGGGGTCCCTTCACGAAGTTCTGTTTGACCAGGCGATGTCGGTGCCAACTATACAGCCGAAACTATAGGGCGGGAATTTTATTCTGGTCATATAGTTGGTCGTTAAGGGCACTGGGTCCACTTCACGGCTCCTGGATTCTTTGACATGTTGGAAATCTCGTATCTTGGACTTTAATGTTGTGATTCCCATCATTATACATCATTATCTGCGCAGGGAAAAATAGCAAGAAAGGATTGCATACCCATTTTATCCTTAGGCATTCATGGCAGGGTTTAGAGAATATTTCATCAAAATTATGAATAATATCTAGTTTAAATGTGAGTGTAGATGGCTATATTTCACAGCCATCAACCTCTCCAAGCTTAAACTTGATCGTCCTCGAGCAAGAAAACCAAAATCAAAAAGGAACTCAACATTTAAACTGAAATAACAAGATGATGATCTTACTCATGATTGGTAGTCTCATGTTTCCTCCACTTTGTTAATATAAAAACTTTCAGCATAGATAGAGTAATGGCAAGCATATCATACGGGTTTCATGAATCCTTATAGCGCAACAAAATTATTGTAAACATGGATGATTCAAATGAGTAAACTTTATTCCATGTCATGTAATCAACTCATAGCCTTGCGTTTGAACAATAAAGTATAATTATGTAAAATTGAGAATGTGAGAGTTCATCATGAAAAGCATATACACTAAAGTATCTCAATTCCCCCGCATCAATAAATCAAGACTTTTCTAGCACTACTTTTCCATTCATTGTCCTTCAACAATTTCAGCTCTTAAGTAATTGAGAGCATGCCAAAAAAATTCATTAGTTTATCGGGCTATGATGGACACTCGTGGCATCACTAAGGTTTTTGTTCCTTTTGCATAATGATTACTCATATCAGCCAGAGGAGTGATTCCATCATGTTTACAGCTACCTTAGAGTGCCAAGAATCTTACCCATTATAGCATTGCTGCTACAAATGTTTAATCAACTCATAGCTGAAATCTAGGAGTTTCCTCCATGAAGATCGTTCGTAGGCTAGCGGAGTTGTTGGCATCCCATGAAGTTTGACAAACATAAAGCTATATCATTCTTATGATTCACAAGTCAAACTTTGTCATGCTCACAAAAACCGCTAAACATTAACTCAATTGAACAAATTCTTTCAAAGAGAGCTATGAGGTCAATCATTATTTTCTGTGGTGTTGAGTGTCTCTAGGAATAAGCTTTCAAGACTAGACACTACAACACCCAAGCCTTCAATTGTGAGACTTTTTCTTATTTCAATTGTTTAGAAAATTTTTAGGGAAGACTTGGTTAACTACAAGAGCTGAAACAAAACGTACTCAACTAAATACCCATGCAAACAAAATTTTACTCCAACATAGAGACTCACTCCACCGATATAACATCTTAAAATTTACTACTAACTAGCATGGGTTTCTCAAACTTCAAAAGTGGGGAGTCATAAGGCATACCTCTCATGTTTGGTTCCACTTTTCTCTTCTCTTTTGATTTGATTCTTGGAAACTCGAAGTCGGCCACTCTCCTTCAAATAAATGAGAACCTCGAGGCAAAAAAAGAAAAGAAAGATGGAAAATAAAGATAAACGGAGAAATATTTTTGTTGTTTTTAAGAAGGGGAATTTAAAGAATAGAAAATTGGTGGCAAAGCTCGGCTTGAAAATCAAGAAAAGAAAATAAAATAACTAAAGATAAAGTGTTCGGGAAACCAACACAAGTGCTTATAAACTAAAACTAAAAATCATAACTTCGAAAATAAAATAAATAAAATGAACGCCAAATAAAAATAGATAGAAAACCTCCCCAAGCTTAGGATTTTGCAAGCCCTTCAAATCATTGAGGTGGGGGGGGGGGAGTTGTAACTCCAGTTCGCAAATTGAGTTGATAGGTTACTTGTTGTTTCTCGGAGGTTCAGAGCGAGATTATGCATCCCCTGCACAGTCCCTCCAAGTTCTTGGAAGTCTTGATATGTAGCGAACCGGTTTGGTGGCTGATCCTCTTGATAAGGAACTTCTTGATCTTCCTCTTGGTCCTCATCCTCATCCGTAATCTCCTCCTCGGGTTGGTGTTTCTCAACTTGCAAGTCATACAGCACACGTCCTTCCTCGATAGAAAAATACCATGAGACAGAGGAGCGGGGTAGAGAAGCCCAGATCCAGCAATATGAAGATAATAAACACCACCTCTCCAAGTGAGCATTCCACAAGCCTTTAAAGTATAGAAACCAACACGTTGCTCACCTAGCACCATTTGCAACTAACCTAGGTCGATGCCCAGGGCATTGGCAAGCACGGTGATGATGCCTACACATGTGATTGGTCCCTGACTTTGGGAGGATTGGTACTCCAACTAGCGCACAAGAATTGCGCCCAAGTGGAGTGGCAAGTTGTTGTAGTTGAAAGGAGATTTTGCAAGGACTAAGATATACTCCTCACTGAGTCTTGTAAACTCATTACGCGCTTGCGAGATGTTAGCAATAACATAGAACAAATATCGAATACCAGGATGTTGAATATTTTTCCCTTTGCTGACTCTAGAAGTGATGCTCATTCTATTATAGCAGAGTTTTGGGGAAGGTTCTATGCAAGTAAAATATGCACGTGGAGAATTAGGATCATTGTTGGGTAAACAAAAACAATTGCACCATTCATCAAGTGATAATGAATAATTTATGTTCATAAGTCGGAAAAAAATCCTATCCTCTGCATGCCATGTTTTAACGGTGCTTTTCAATGAACTTAAAAATTCAATAGTTAACCGGCGATAGGTAGGTGCATCATGAAATACAATGTTTTGCAAGACAACTCTATTGCATAGTAAATGAAAGTCATTAGAAATACCGAGTTGGTTCAATATGACCGGACAAGACAACTTGATTGCCTTCACTTCTCGGTTTTTGATCATGTCGAAACAATCACGGTGGGACTGATTCCTAAATCGTATCCCCATGCGTTCCTGAGCTACAGCCCGGGAAGAACTAGAGGCGACAAGAGAACATGTTTAACTCCTTGTGTTCATCTTTTAAAAAAGAAATAAAAAGATAAAAATAAAACCTTTTGATCCAAGAATAATAAGCATAGTATATTCCTCATCATAGCACACTAAATGATCTCGTCGACATAATAATCTAGGCAAGAGAATTATGGCAACTAGTTCAAAGTAAGTATCACCCTAGATTGATAATGACAATAGATCATAGATGAAATTTGCGAAAAGTAATTGGAGGATCGGAGGAGAAACATACCGTAGATCACTTGTGTGCGAGGAAATTGAACGAAATTGAGTAGAGGTGAAGATCCCTTGAGTTTTTGAGAGAGATTGGAGGTAGAAGAGAGAAAAAGGATTGATGTTTTGGTGTTTTGGGTACCTTCTCATGCGTTTAAGTGGTCAGACGCAACTATACGGTCGGAACTATACGGCCGGAACAATTTGTTCCCGCCGTATAGTTGGTCTCACAGCAAAAATTAGGGTTTCTAGGGTTTCTTTCCTGGTGGCTGTAACTATATGGCCGGACCAATATGGTCCTGCCGCATATTTGGTCGTTAAATCTTCTATATCTGGTGAAGAAAAATTATCGATGGATCAAATAACTATACTGCCGGAACTATAAGGCTGTAATTTTTATTCCCGCCGTATAGTTCGTCGTTAAAGGTACTGTATACATCAGAAAATTCTATTTCTTCAAGAATTACTTTTTAGACTAAAACTTAGCGAAACACCATGTTTTACAAAAAAATGACAGACTAAATTGTTGACCAATATTGGCATGTATAAAACAGGGAATTTTTAGTACCACTCTCCTTCTCACTAGAGTTTTCTATCACTCTTTACTCAACTTAAAACTTTAAACTAAAACTTAAATACTTTACTCAAACCTTTATCTCACAAGGGTTGCCTCTCATGCATTGCTCTTTGATGGTCAATATCTTGACCTTGATGTTTCTCACTTACACCAGATGAGTGGGACACCCACTCCAAAATAGCTGGCCTTCAAAGTGATGGCTTACTTCTCATATTGCTTGGCTTTCTTTTTCCTAGGAAAATGAATAACAAAAGGATCCCGTGAAGGCAATTGGAGCTTCACATTCCCTTCATGAAGATTGATCAAAGCCTTAATAGTTCTTAAGAAAAGACAGCCTAATATGATAGGAGCAACAACATCTTCCGGCATGTCAACAATAACAAAATCAATAGGAGAAGGACAACCTTTAATGTATACTAAGGTATTCCCTTTAATTCCTATTACTTGTTTGTAGGTAGAATCTGCTAGATGCCATTTGAACTCAGTAATTTCAGAAGAACCAAGATTTAACTTATTAAAAAGACTCTTTGGAATTTTAGAAACACTTGCACCTAGATCACAAAGTGCAACTATTTCATTAGTCCCAATTTTAATCTTAATAGTAGGCTCAAATATATCATCAAGCTTAACAGGTAATTTTTTTAGCAAATTTCCTTATATTCTTCCTCAAGATCACATACCTTTATTGCTACCTGATTAACGAAGTGTTGATGCATGACTTCCTCATTTCCTTCAATTACTAGAATCTTGATATTGATCCTTTTTACAAGATCTTCAACTATGTAATTTGGTGAAGGAGCATTTCTATAGTCAAGTTCTTCAGGCTCTTCCCTTTGTATTCTTATCATCTTGAGGTATTCTACTAGATTGGGCTCGGCTTTACCTGCAAATTTTGTTAGAATTAGAGTTTGACTCTCGATTATATTACCTGTGCCTCAACAATCCTTGTTCTTTTTTGAAGGGCCTGAAAATCATTCCTCAAACTAACAGCTTGGTTAGATAATTTACCAAGCATAGCATCATGGTTCTCTGTTATTTTAACTAGGATATTTATTTGCACATTTTGTGAATCCATAAAATATTTAAGAGTTTCTTGGAGACTACCGTTACTTGATGCCATATTATTATTAGAGTTACCTGTAGGACTAGAATAGTGTTTCTGAAAATTTGGATTCTAATTCCTCTTCCAAGCAGGGTTATAATCATTACGAGCTATGAATTCTATTTCTTCAATAGTTGGTTTGGGAGTATCTCTTACCTACGTTTCCTTACCTTTGAAGGCTAACATGAGCGCATCCAATTTAGCATTGAGTTCTTCATTTTCTTCAGGTGTGATGAAGTTTACCTTCTTCATGTTTGATCTTTCCACATGCCATTGGGCATGGTTGTCTTGCATATTGTCTAGCAGCTTCTTTGCTTTGGTAATTTGTTCACCCATAATTGTTCCTCCAGCTGCAGTATCAAGCATATACTTAAATACAGGGTTAAGAGCATTATAAAATAAATGGAGAATTAATCAATCTTCCATCCCATGACTAGGACAGTTTCTCATGCATTCTTTCATTCTCTCCCATGAAAGCGCTAGTGGCTCACACACTTCCTGTCTAAAACCAGTAATATTAGATAATAGTTGCATAGCCTTTGCAAGTGGAAATAATTTAGTCATAAATAAAGAAGTACATTCCAGCAATGATGCAATACTATTTCTTGGCAAAGATAGCAATCATTCTTTTGCTCTTCCTCTAAGAGATAAAGGAAATAAGCGCAACTTGATTGTGTCAGGGTCAACATATTTAGTGCCCATCATATAACATATTTCGGTAAAAGTATTTAAGTTCATACCTGCATCTTCAACAACAGAGCATCCATATTGATTATGTTGAACCAAACTTAAATAGTGGGGCTTAATTTCATAATCTTCAGCAGTAATTGCTGGCTGAGTAATATGAGTATCCAAATAATCATTGTTGGGAGTTGAAAACTCCCCAAGCTTCTTTTCAGCCATATTTCCTATGTTTTTGTAATTTATTGAACAAATACTAATGATGGTAAAAACAAGAATTAAAACACTAACGAATTTTTTGGTTTTTCAAATAAAGACTGAAAGCAAACTAACAAAATTAAGAATAGCAAGGTTCCTACTAACATCACCAGGGTATCTATTGCTTCCGCATCAACGATGCCAGATAAAGGGTTGATACCTTCGGTCCAAACAGATGTAGTATAGTTCTTTTTCCCTAGTATACCTAGGTTTATCGAATCCTCGGGAAGCACAAAGCAAACTGAAGTTACTTAAACGGACCTTCGGGAGTTTTAGAATTCCTTTTGTGTTTTCAATGGACCAAGAGTTTGCGATCTTTTTGTTGTTGTTGACGATGGAGAGAGAGGGCCTAGGGCTTTTGGTTTCACCAGTAGCTTTGCAAATCATCTAATGGGAATAAAAGATAATAATAAAGTATGCATGTAATTGGTAGAGCAACATAATTATATGTGGGCAGTGCATCCATTATTGCTATTGCCTCCACAACCACTTATAGCAATAACCTACTAGTCTCATCCATAGAAGAAAGATAACTAGTGATAGGCATAGTGATATCACCGTTAATTCCAAGTAAATCCCTCACATACAGCCGTACTACCCCTTCTGTCACTGGGGTTCGCAACCTGCAGATAAGTCATCACTCACACTCCCTATACCTAGATCAATCCTTGGGGTCTTGGGTACCTGACAAGTCCTTAGATTTAGGAAAAGAGGGTACAATAATCATCATGTCACAAAAACTAATACATGACTCCATCTATGATAAATAACATGCACAAAAAGCTACATGGCTAGGCCGAAGCCCTTAGCACAAGGAGAATTACTCACACATAGAGATGAAATCAACAATCATAAACATTGTAATAGACATCAAAAATTGATAGAAAATAGTCTTACACTGTCGCCAATTAGAGAAGAGATATACTATTACAAGTGGTGGAATATGGATATGGTGGTGGAGAAGGGTTTGGAGATTAGATCTAGATACCTCAAGACATCAACCTTGTCACATGTTTCAAATGTGGAGACAAAGGACACTATGCCAACAACTGTCCAAATAAGTTTTATCAAGACCTCAAGTAAGCCAAGATGCAATCTAGTTAGAAATCTGTTAAGGATGGTAGTACCCTAGTTCTCTTGAAGCTAACTTGTAACCCCTAGCCTTCCCAAATCTCGAGACGAGATTTCTTTTAAGGGTGGTAGCCTGTCACATCCCAAAATTTTCCATATTTTGAAATGTGAAAAATAAATAAACAAAAAAATTAATTGTTGAAATTTAGGGTGAAAAGAAACTTTTTGCTTCTAAATAGAAACATGAAAACCCTTCTTGAACAAAATTTGAATGAAAAGGGAATCCAAAAAAATTTCAAGCAAGTGAAAGGCATTCATCAATAAATGTATCTTGAAAATTTGAACACTTGGAAAAGTTAAACCAAAATCCCAAATCTTAATGAAAGAAATCACTTCCAAAGATCAAATGCATTTTATGCAAGGAAAGAATCTTGAATCTAAACACTTGGGAAAAATAAACAAAAACCCTAAACCCTAGTGAAAGAAATCGTTTCCAAGATCTCTATAAAACTATAGATTTGATCCATATATAAAAAAATTTCAACAAACATTTATAAGTGATAAAAAATGAGAAACAAAAATATTATAAAACCATAGAAATTGGTTTCATTTAATTTGGAGCCATGGATAAAAACTTATGAATTTAATTTGGAGCTATGGATAAAAACATATTTCCAAGGCTAATAAAGCTTCTAACTAAAATCAAATGCCAAATTTTGAGCAAATTAATCCTAAAGGGATTTAAAAAGATAAACAAATATTATATAGAATTATACAAATAGGACTCATCAATTTTGGATCTATAAACAAAAAGATATGGATTTTATAAGACAAAGAAAGAAATAAATAAATAAGGAATATTTAAAAGCCAAATTAAATCTTGGCCAAACAAATGGAATGAAAAGTTATTGAATAATAAAAAGGAGCAAAATATTATTTAAATAAAATCATATGGATTAAACCATATTCAATTTTATTTAAATAAAGACAAATTTCTTAAACTAAATAATAAATCCCAAGAAAATTATTTAGAAGACTATTTGAAACTCGAATTAAATCCATAAGCAAATGGAATAAATATAATCCAAATAAAATAAGGGAATACAGATTATTTGAATAAAAATTAATATGGACTTGAACCATACTTGATTTGAATAAAGATAAAATCCCTAATATAAAGGATTAACTAAATCATGAGAAAATAATAATTGAAATTGCCAAAGTGGATTAAAAGTTATCTAATTGACTTAAAAGAATAAAAGAATAATTAAATAAGATTATATTGTTTGGAACCATATTCAATTTTTATTTAAAATAAAGTCAAATGCCCAATTTAAATAAATATTACTTATTCTAAATAAGATTATATAGAATTTAAAATATATGAAAATAATTCAAAGTGAATTATTTAAACACACTAATGAATAAATAAAACCTACTGAAAAGTGTTGAGAAACATTTGAATTTAATAGATGATTTAATAATTTGAATAAAGTAATATGGATTGGAAACATATTTAAATCTTATTTAAAATAAAGACAATTGTCTATTTTAAATAAATATTTAACCATAAGAGAATAAAAGAAATTATTCTAAAATGGACTTTAAAATACATTAATAAACAGTATGAAAAATTACAGGAAGAAAAGGTTTGAAAAAGAATTCTGAATTCAAATCAGAGTTTGAATTGCAAACAGAAAATATAAAAGGAAAAGAAAAAGAAACAGAAAGAAAAAAATGAAAAAGACCAGCCCAACTAAACCTACCCTAGACCCCATCCCAATCTGGCCCATTACTAGCCCACCCGGCTACCCTCTCTCTTTCTGCTCGTTTTCTTTTCTCACCGCGCATCGCACTCGTACGGCCACTGACGCATCGACCCCACCGGCGCCACCTCATCATCGTCTACCCCGCGCTAACCTTGCCCCATTCCCCTCTATCTGTTTCCTCCGGTTGAATGCATGCGTAAATTCACGTTACTCTCCTCCTCACTTCCCCTCACTCGCCACTCCCTCTCTGCCCCTAGGCTGCGCGAATTCCTCCCCGCTCCGCCACTGCCTCCGACGAGGTCTAGAACAAATTATGTCCATCCCTCACCTCCCCTTGCCTCCTGGTTTCCACGAGAACACCCCCCAGCATCTCGCGCATCTGCCAGCACCTCTCGCTCGCTCGTGCATGCCCCATAGGCTCCAAAACGACCTCGCCCCAGTGCCACCATTGTCTGTGTCAACTCCGGCGACCTCTCCCCGTAAGCACTGACCACCCCTCCTCTCTGGTTGACACTCACATGCTCTCCTCTCTCTCTCACGTGTATAACGCACTCATTGTTTTGACTCCCCGTTCCCTCTAGCCTCACCTTCGTCGATGATAGAGCGCGCCCGTCATCATTAGCATCTCCGACGAGCGATTCAGGCCAACCTCGTGCGCCCCTTGGTCTATGGCGACCACCTCGAGCATTAGCACTCCACGGCGAACCCGGTGAGACCCTTTCCCCTCTCCCTTGCTTCCTGTTTCGCCGGAACCACCGTCGTCTGAGCGCCGCCGCCGCACGTTAGATGCCAGCGCCGCCAGTTAATGGTTAGTATAGTGCGAGCCGTTAGATCTAGATCTCATGTCTGTGATAGAATCACTTAAAACGAAAGGGTATGCTAGATATGTACGGTTCGATCCCACTTAAATCCAACGGTCTATACTGATCGATCCAGCCGAACTGGTATGATCCAATAGAATCATTCCACGTGACCCAGACTTTGTTTTAAAAACATAAAAGGTTCTATTAGTGATTTGATTTTGTAAAGTTCATAACTTTTGTTTTACACGTCCAAAAATTATAAATTTTATATCAATGGATTCACAAAAATATGAACTTTGCAACCATGCCCTTAGTTTATTGTTTTGCTTCTGAAAAAGTAGGTGTTTTTGCAGAAACATTTCTAGGCCTATTTTGTGTATAAAATTTATACTAAAAATAATTTTTGGGTAAAATATTTTGCAAATGATTTGTTTTGAACCTACAGACCAGAAACACAAACTTTTGAGTTTAGAAATATACTTTGTTAACACTAGAAAAATATTACTTTGATTAAAAGCATTCTAGTAAAACAGAATGTTGCTATGATTTAAAAATGATTTTTGAGTGAAACCTTGTGCAAATGGATTAGTTTTAAACACTTTGACCATAAACACTAACATTTGTGTTTGAAAATATATTTGTCTAACACTAGAAATTATTACTTTGAATAAAATCATTTCTAGCAAAACAAAAATGATTTAAATGGCCCATTTTCACTAACTTGTTTTTAAATGGTTTTGCCACTTTTATAAATGATCAGTACGTGTTTTAAAATGTTTATAGCCTTAGTAGAAACCACTTTTCCAATAAAACAATCTTTTGCATGCTTGCATACATTGTTTTGTTTTCATTATTTTATGTGGTGAATTGTTTGAATGCTAGTTTAAATATGTGCTTGCTTGATTGAATTGTAGTGAACTTTGTAGAGTGTGACTATTGCAAGATCAAGGAGTGAATATAGTTTCTCTACCAAAAAGCAAGTGGTTTTTATACATTTTGTCCGAATATTTTCACTATGCATTAGTGATATTTTGAGTAGGACTTGCATGGAATTTTTACTAAGTATGCTATGCCTTAGAAAATCCTAGTAGATGATGCCTTAGTAGAATTCTCCCTAAGTTCAGATTCTTGCTACTAGTATGCTTAGCCTAGCTAGTAGAAAACAAGGGTGGATTATATTCATGCTATGAAATATTTCTAAGTCTATGACTTGTGTTTTGTTTAATAAAACAACTATGTGAATGAATCGCCTAGGTGGAATGGTGTGAATGGATTTATGTTGAGTGGTTACACAAGGCCAGTAAACTGGTGAAAACTTGTGTATCACACTTGTGGAAAGCCACCTAGGAACAAAGAGATTTGAGATGTCAACTATTGAGAAACTTCTAGTGAAACCACATGGTATATGGGCTCTGCCAGGATCATATAGGTTGCAATAAGTTAGCCAGATGGACAGAAGGTGGTAGTTGGTGATAGGATGGAACACGTCCATTTGGTCTAAGGGAAGGCTTATGAAAGATCTTGTCTCGATGCATGTCGAGTCTTGTGGGGAATGTGCATCACCTCTCGAGAGAGTAAAATCTAAGTACTTAGCCGTGTCCCCGGCAATGGACAATTTGAGCATCAAGACATGGAAGCTATCAAGGATCTCCTCATCCCAATTTCTAAGTTAAAAACTTGTGGTTGAACAAGGGTTAAAGGATCACCAATTTTATTGGTAGATGCCTTGGGTGATTTTGATAAACAAAAACTTAGTGTTTTCAACTTATGAGGAAAACCTTATTTTGAGCAAAGCAAGCCTAAACTCCACTTATCCAAATGCATATAGATGATAGATACCACTATTCTACCATAGTATCACTTGCCAATACAATTCAAATGTATTGACCCTTGTGGCTATAACTTATTATGTTGTAGGTTTGTTTGATGTTAGTGAAGTGTGTTGAATAGGATTACAAGTCTACAACCAACATGGTTGCTTGTGGCACTTTGAATATGAAGGACTCCATGCTATATAGATATTTTCGCTGCATTGTAATGAGATAGCCAAATGAGCTATGTAAGATGTAATGTATTATTTTATTCCTAGTTATAAGTTGTAATATGACCTTTGTTTCTTGATATTACATCTTAAACTGTGGATGCTAGGTATTGATCCAGGGACTAGCATTGTAAACACAGGGATCTCTACCTTATCAGGTTGGGACTCTTACAGATGGTATCAGAGCACTGTGTTGCCTGTAGGATTGTAACCCTAGGATTGGACAAAACCCCTTAGAAAAATAGGAGTTGTATTTGTTCAAAATTATTTACAAACTATCTTGTATACTCTTTCCTCAACATTTTGTTTTGATTCTACATATTTTTCTTTTCAACTTGATGGACAAAGACTTCAACATCACAATTGACTTCAACTTTAGTTTCACCAAGGACTTCAACATGGACATCACTAAGGACTTAAAGTGAAATAAGAAATGTTACTCAAGACTTGGAAGACTAAGGAAACACAACTTAGAAGGAACCATCATCACCTTTGAAACTTTGTGATCAAGATATAAGAATTTTTCCAAGCATAGCAAGATCTTGTTCATGAAGAAAAACTAAGAAGAATGAAATGATCTCAAGTGAATCCTATAGTTGGACCACCATACTAGTGTTTAATTAGATCAATCACACCAACTTATGAGGTGTAGCAAAAATATTTTATTGCCTATAAATATGATTGAATCTTGTTGTTTGAGTGGAACGTTTGATTGTGATTTCTTATGTGCATTGTTGTGTGTGAGTAGAATTCTTCCCTATAAATCTTTTTCCTACTGTAATCCCAATCTAACCCAAACAGATGACTTCTCCAAGAGACTCCAACATCAAGGATGATGACAACAACAACCAAGAGATGCACATGAGAGAACAACTGCTAGCAACCCAAGCCCAGTTGAATCAAGTGACAACTCAATTTTTAGCCAACAACAATGAGTTAGACCCAACCATGCAAAAGTTCTTGGAAACCCAATCCCAATTGTTGCAAAGGATGACCAATCAAATGATCAACATGAGAAGCAACCTTTCTCAAAGTGATTGTGACAACAATGAATCCAAAGTATATATTATAGAAGGAACTCAAGCTTGCAATATTTGTGGAGACATAGAGCACACTTATAAAGAGCATATGAACCAATGACCTAATTGTGAAGAGAAACATCCAACTAAAAAATGCCCACATCTCAAGTTTCTTGTTTCCTATGTGAAGGAAATGATCATGTCCCTATCCAATGCCCCATCTATCCCATAGTTCAACAAATGAAACAAGATGGAATGCATCAAATGTTTGGAAACCTCCATAAAGGAACAACTTCTACCAAGAAGGATAAAGACAAAGTCAGAACCATGCGTCATAAGGCCACACCCAAAGTGACCACAAAGTGTTGTTACTCATGTGGAGAGGAAGGTCACATCTCTAGTGACTGCCCCAAGAAGCGATAAAGGTTTCCCACATTTGTGGTGAAATATGAAGAACATGAACTACAAGAATTCCTAGCTTTGGAGAGACCCGAAAAGAAGAAATGCCCCAACCCTAGCAAGAAAGACAATAGCCAAGTGCAATGTTTCAATTGAAAAGAGATGGGACACTATGCCAATAAATGTCAAGAAAAGAAGAACCAAGGAAACAAACAAGAGGTAATGATACCAAAGATAAAGAAGGATACTAGACAAGTGATATGCAACAAATGCAAAGATCTAGGCCATCATGCATCAATTTTTTCAAAGAAGATACCTCAAGACATCAACCTTGTCACATGTTTAAAATGTGGAGGCAAAGGGTGAAAAGAGATGGGACCCTTCTAGAGAAGTTTTATCAAGACCTCAAGTAAGACAAGATGCAATCTAGTTAGAAATCTTTTAAGGGTGGTAGTACCCTAGTTCTCTTGAAGCCAACTTGTAACCCCTAGCCTTTCCAAATCTCGGGACGAGATTTCTTTTAAGGGTGGTAGCCTGTCACATCCCAAAATTTTCCAAATTATGAAATGTGAAAAATAAATAAACAAAAAAATTAATTTTTGAAAATTAGGGTGAAAATAAACTTTTTGCTTCTAAATGGAAACATCAAAACCCTTCTTGAACAAAATTTGAATGAAAAGGGAATCCAACAAAATTTCAATCAAGTAAAAGGCATTCATCAATAAATGTATCTTGAAAATTTAACACTTGGAAAAGTTAAACCAAAATCCCAAATCTTAATGAAAGAAATCACTTCCAAATATCAAATGCATTTTATGCAAGGAAAGAATCTTGAATCTAAACACTTGGGAAAAATAAACCACAACCCTAGTGAAAGAAATCATTTCCACGATCTCTATAAAACTATAGATTTGATCCATATATAAAAATTTGTCAACAAACACTTATAAGTGATCAAAAATTGTAAACAAAAATATTATAAAACCATATAAATTGGTTTCATTTAATTTGGAGACATGGATAAAAAGTTATGAATTTAATAAGATAAAAGGGAATAATTTCCAAGGCTAATAAAACTTCTAACTAAAATCAAATTCCAAATTGTGAGAAAATTAATCCTAAAGGGATTTAAAAAGATAAAAAAATATTAAATAGAATTATACAAATTGGAATCACCAATTTTGGATCTATAAATAAAAAGATATGGATTTTATAAGACAAAGAAAGAAAGAAATAAATAAGGAATATTTAAAAGACAAATTAAATCTTGGCCAAACAAATGGAATAAAAAGTTACTGAATAATAAAAAGGAGTAAAATATTATTTAAATAAAATCATATGGATTAAACCATATTCAATTTTATTTAAATAAAGACAAATTGCCTAAACTAAATAATAAATCACAAGAAAATTATTTAGAAGACAATTTGAAACTTGAATTAAATCCATAAACAAATGGTGTTGGAGATATGCCCTAGAGGCAATAATAAATGTAGTTATTATTATATCTTTGTGTTTATGATAAATTTCTACATTCATGCTATAACAGTATTAACAAGGAAACATTAATACTTGTGTGATTTGTAAACTAAATTAGAGTCCCTAGTAAAGCCTCTTCATAATATTAGCTTGTTGGTTAATAAATGATTGTGGTTTCCCTATCATGAACATTGAGATGTTATTAACAACAAGATCATATCGTTGGGAGAATGGTATGATGGACATACTCCTATAGATAAGCGTAGCATAAAGATCAAGTCATTTTAATAGTTCAATTGCTATATGCTTTCTGATACCTAGTAATCTAATTCCTTCGACCATGAGATCATGCTTATCACCATCACCGGAAGGATGCTTTGATGACATCAAACACCACACCGTAACTGGGTGGTTATAAAGGTGGCATTGAGTGTTCGGAAAGTATGGGTTGAGACACATGGATCAAGAGTGGGATTTGTCCATCCATATGACGGATAGATATACTCTGGGCCCTCTCGGTGGAATGTCATCCAATTGGCTTGCAAGCATGTGACTGGGTCACAAGGGATCACATATCACGGGAACGAGAAAAGAGTACTTATCAGTGATGAGGTTCAACTAGGTATGCAGAGATACCGACGATCAAAACCTCAGATAAGTAAACTATCATGAGACAAAGGGAAATTGGTATCGTATGTAAGTGGTTCATTCGATCGCAAAGTAATCGTAGAAATATGTTAAGAGCCATATGAATTTCAAGATTCCTCTATTGGTTATTGTTCGGAGAAGTGTCTCGATCATGTCCGCATAATTCACGAACCGTAGGGAGACACACTTAAGGATTCGATGTTGTTGAGTAGTTATGGAATGATGAGTAAGAGACCGAATGTTGTTCGGAGTCTCGGATGGGATCCAGGATATCACGAGGAGATCCGGAATGGTCCGGATAATAAGATTCATATAAGGAAAGTCCTGTTTCGGAGTTGGAGAATGGTTCCGGTGTTTTCATCGGGAATGTTCTAGAAGGGTCCGGAAGGTCCGGCACTCCGGAGGAGAAGGGTACATGAATGTGTCATAACAAGTTGGAATGGTTGCATCATGTACTAGGTGTCATCGCTGAGCAAAATAAAGGGATAAATCAAATCCTAGTTTGAAAAAGTCAAACGCCAATTTGAAAAGTCAAACGGCAAGTTTGCTTGGTGGAGGGAGAGTAGGAAACCTACTTGGGGAGGAGTTCCTCTCCCTCCACCCGCCGGCCAAGGAGGCCGAGTTGGGGCTTCCCCTTTCCCTAGCCACCAGCCTAGCCCTCTCTCCTTGGTGCCTCTAAACCCTAGATCACCAAGGCCTCTCTCATAGTCCACCATACTCGCTCTAGCTTAAGGCGAAGCCCTGCGAGATCTCCCCTCGACTTCCGGTACCACGCCGTCGTGCTGCCCGAATCACGAGGAGACTGCTACAACCTCCGCTGCCTGCTGGAACAAGGGAGAGGAAGGTCTTCATCGAGTACCGAACGTGTGACCGACTGCGGGAGCGCTGCCGGAACGCAGCGCCGGAAGGATCGTCTACACGATCTTGAGAACAGCAAGAGTACGACTACATCACCCACGAGAATCCGCTCTCGTTAAACACTTTGGAATCTTCGAGGGTGAGTTATTCTATCGACTCGTTGCTACAATCTAGTAGATAGATCTTGGCTTCTTTGTTTGTATGCGGTAGAAATTTTTTGTTTTCCATGCTACGAACCCCTACAAATGGAATAAAGATAATCCAAATAAAATAAGGGAATTAAGATTATTTGTATAAAAATTAATATGGACTTGAACCATACTTGATTTGCATAAAGATAAAATCCCTAATATAAAGGACTAATTAAATAATGAGAAAATAATAATTGAAATTGCCAAAGTGGATTAAAAGTTATCTGATTGACTTAAAAAGAATAAAAGAATAATTAAATAATATATATGGTTTGGAACCATTTTCAAATTTTATTTAAAATAAAGTCAAATGCCAAATTTAAATAAATATTAAATCATATTAAAATATATGAAAAAAAATTCAATGTGAATTATTTAAACACACTAATGAATAAATAAAACCAACTGAAAAGGGTTGAGAAATATTTGAATTTAAACATATGATTAAATCATTTGAATAAAGTAATATGGATTGGAAACATATTTAAATCTTATTTAAAATAAAGACAATTGTCTATTCTAAATAAATCTTTAACCATAAGAGAATAAAAGAAATTATTCTAAAATGGACTTTAAAATACATCAATAAACAGTATGAAAAGTTACTGAAATTATGGAAAAGGTTTGAAAAAGAAATCTGAATTCAAATGAGAGTTTGAATTGCAAACAGAAAATAGAAAAGGAAAAGAAAAATAAATAAAAATAAAAAAAATGAAAAAAACCAGCCCAACTAAACCTACCCCAGACCCCAGCCCAATCTAGCCCATTACCAACCCACCCATATTCCCTCTCCCTCTGCTTGCTTTCTTTTCTCACCGCGCATCGCACCCGTACAACCACTAACGTATCAACCCCACCGCCGCCACCTCATCATCGTCAACCCCGCGCTAACCTCGCCCCATTCCCCTCTGTCTATTTCCTGCCGTTGAAGGCCTGCATAAATTCTCGTTACTGCAGCGATTGAACCGCCTTGTGACCATGCTCGTTAAGTCGCCTCGCTCTCCTCCTCACTTCCCCTCACTAGCCACTCCCTATCTGCCTGTAGGTTGCACGAATTCCTCCCCGCTCCACCACTGCCTCCGACGAGGTCCAACACAAATTCTGGCCAGCCCTCACCTCCCCTTGCCTCCTGGTTTCCACGAGAACACCCCCCAGCATCTCGCGCATCTGCCAGCACCTCTCGCTCGCGTGCGCTCCATAGGCTCGACAACGACCTCGCCTGAGCACCACCAATGTCTGCGTCAACTCCAGCGACCTCTCCCCGTAAGCACTGACCACCCCCTCCTCTCTGGTTGACACTCGCATGCTCTCCTCTCTCTCGCGCGTCTAACGCACTCATTGTTTGTAAGACCCCACCTTTATAAAGATAAAGGTCCCTGTGATTGCAATGCTAGTCCCTGGATCAAATGCTAGCATCCACAGTTTAAGATGAAGTACACAGAAACAAAGGTCATTATTACATCGTCATTCTAGAGATAACGTAGTATTTTACAACTCCATAGCCATAGGCTAGTACAAGAGTTTACTTAACAAAACATAATAAAAGTCTTCATCTTCATGTGCCATAGGCAAGCATGTTGAGTGTAGACTCATAAACCTAATCCTCATCAGAGTAACCTGTAACATCACAAGTTACAGCCACAGTGGGTCAATACATTGGAATAGTATTAGCAAGTGATACCTTAGTAGAATAATAGTATCTAGCTTCTACATGAATTTGGCTAAGTGTAGCTTAGGCTTGCTTTGCTCAAAATAGGTTTTACCTATCAGTTGAAAAACACTAAGTTTTTGTTTGGCAAAAACTCCCAAGGAACCACCAATAGACATTGGTGAACCTTTACCCTTGTTCAACCACAAGTTTTTAACTTAGAAATTGGGATGAGGCTTTCCTCCTCGCACCCCCGCTGTCCCGACAAGTTCCGCCGACGGATTGCGGAAAGCCTAGTTATGGAATGATGAGTAAGAGACCAAATGTTGTTCTGAGTCTCGGATGGGATCCGGGATATCACGAGGAGATCCGGAATGGTCCGGAGAATAAGATTCATATAAGGAAAGTCCTGTTTCGGAGTTGGAGAATGGTTCTGGTGTTTTCATCGGGAATGTTCTAGAAGGGTCCGGAAGGTCCGGCACTCCGGAGGGGAAGGGTACATGAATGTGTCATAACAAGTTGGAATGGTTGCATCATGTACTAGGTGTCATCGCTGAGCAAAATAAATGGATAAATCAAATCCTAGTTTGAAAAAGTCAAACGCCAATTTGAAAAGTCAAACGACAAGTTTGCTTGGTGGAGGGAGAGTATGAAACCTACTTGGGGAGGAGTTCCTCTCCCTCCACCCGCTGTCCAAGGAGTCCGAGTTGGGGGAGGACTCTCCTCCCCTGTCCGGCGCCCTCCCACCTATATAAGGAGGGGTAGGGGTGCCCCTCTAGACACACACCTTGCCCCACCAAACCCTAACCCTAGCCGCCGGCCACCAAGTCGCCGCCGCCGCCCTAGGGTTTTCTCCCAAGCTGCCGAGTTGGGGCTTCCCCTTGACCTAGCCGCCAGCCTAGCCCTCTATCCTTGGTGCCTCTAAACCCTAGATCACCAAGGCCTCTCTCATAGTCAACCATACTCGCTCCGGCTTAAGGTGAAGCCCCGCGAGATCTCCCCTCTACTTCCGGTACCACGCCGTCGTGCTGCCGTAATTGCGAGGAGAGTGCTACAACCTCTGCTGCCTGCTGGAACAAGGGAGAGGAAGGTCTTCATCGAGTACCAAACGTGTGACCGACTGCGGGAGCACTGCCGGAACGCAGCGCCGGAAGGATCGTCTACACGATCTTGAGATCGGCAAGAGTACGACTACATCACCCACGAGAATCCTCTCTTGTTAAACACTTTGGAATCTTCGAGGGTGAGTTATTCTATCGACTCGTTGCTACAATCTAGTAGATAGATCTTGGCTTGTTTGTTTGTATGCGGTAGAAATTTTTTGTTTTCCATGCTACGAACCCCTACAGTGGTATCAGAGCCGTGTCTATATGTAGATCTGTTGCACGAGTAGAACACAATGGTCATTATGGGCGGTGGTCCTTTTATTATCAATTGCTTCTTGTGTACTTTGCATCTTGCGGTATGATGGGATGAAGCGGCCCGGGATAACCTTACATGACATTGTTCATGACACTTTCTCCACGCTCAACATGCAACTTGTATTGCATAAGTGGCTTTGCGGGTGTCTGTCTCTCCCATTATAGTATAGATACAATTTACAACGGGCACTTGATAGTTTAAACATCAATGTTGTGGTTCTTGTTCATAAGTTAGATCGACACTTATTGAAAGCCCCAAACCACGTAAAATATGCAAAGAAATTAGAGGTGTCTAACTTTGTTTTGCAGGGGTGTGCTGTGATGTGATATGGCCATGATTGTGATTATATTTGATGTATGCAATGTTCCTTATTGTAAGTTGGCAACTGGAACGAGCCATATGGTTGTCTTTAATTTCTGTTAAGACCCGCGTGTCTATTCAAAGTAGTTGTAATAGTTGAAGCTGGTGGACGACAATCATGGAGCAGCGTCATTGACCTTGATGCAATGCCGGTGATTATGGAGATCATGTTCGTGCTTGAAGATGGAGATCGGAAGCACAAACAAGAAAGGCCATATCATATCACATATTATGAATTGCATGTGATGTTAATCCTTTATGCATATTGTATTGCTTAGTTAACGACGATAGCATTATAAGATGATCCCTCATGCACATAAATTCAAGTTATAAAGTGTTCATCCTTAGTAAGCACCATTGCTAAAGCTTGTTGTTTCGAAGCACCACGTGATGATCGGGTGTGTTAGATTCTGCAAGTGTATACAACGTGAGCAAGCCAGATTTGCTCATGCGGAAGCTAGGTTTGATCTTGACGAGCCTAGCATGTACAGACATGGTCTCGGAACACGGATCACCGAAAGGTAAAGCATGAATCATATAGTAGATATTATGAACATGTCGATTGTTCGCCATTGAAGCTACATCAACTCTCGTGATGATCGGTTTTGATGTTGTGGATTTGGTTCGTGTGATCACTAAAACAATGTGAGGGATGTTGTTTTGAGTGGGAGTTCACCTAGATTAATTTAACTATTAATTAGAACTCAATTTGTCATAAACTTAGTCTAAACTATTGCAAATATGTTGTAGATCAATGGCGCCCACAACCATCAATTTTAATGTGTTCCTAGAGAAAGAAAAGTTGAAAAAGAATGGAAGAAACTTCACGGATTGGTTCCACAATTTGAGGATTGTCCTCAATGCTGGTAATTTGACCTATGTGCTGGATGCACCGCTAGGTGACCCGCCTGCAGCTACTGCTACCGATGAAGTAAAGAATGTTTACCTCACTCAGAAGAATCAGTACTCCACAGTTCAGTGTGCTATCTTGTATGGTTTAGAATCGGAGATTCAGAAAAGGTTTTAGAATTCAGACCCACATGATATTGTCCGTGAACTCAAGTCAATATTTGAGACTCACGCGGCAGTTGAGAGCAATGAGGCTTCTGAAAAGTTCTTTAACTGCAAGATGGAAGAGGGCAGCTCCGTCAGTGAGCATGTGCTTAAGATGTCTGGGCACGCAAAAAAACTCCAAATCTTGGGTATAGTGATTCCTAATGCTTTGGGGATTTACCGTGTCTGTCACATCCCAAGATTTTCCAAATCTTGTAATGTGAAAAATAAATAAGCAAAATAAATAATTGTTGAAATTTTGGGTGAAAAGAAACTTTTGTTTCTAAATGGAAACATAAAATCCCATCTTGAACAAACTTTGGTAAATGTTTGAATCCAACTAAATTCAAATCAAGTGAAATGCATTCTTCATAAATGCATCTGGAAATTTAAACACTTGGAAAATAAACCAAAACCCTAAAACCCTAATGGAAGAAACCATTTCCAAGAGATCTCTAAGACCATGGTTTTGATCCATATAAAAAGTTGTCAAGCAAACATTTCAAATTGATCAAGAATGACTATTAGAAATATTATAAAACCATAGAAATTGGGTTCACTTAACTTGGAGCCATAGATAAAATCTTATGAATATAGTAAGATAAGGAAATTGAGTTTCCAAAACTAATAAAGCACTTATCTAAAATCCATACCAAATGGTGAGCAAATAATCCTAAAGAGGTTTAAAAAGATAAACAAATAATAAATAAAGTTATAATTGTTGGAGTCACTTTTTTTATCTTTAAATAAAAAGATATGGATTTGATAAGCATAAGTAGAAATATAAATAAGGATTATTTTTAAAGAGCCAAATTAAATCCTGGCCAAGCAAATGAAATAAAATATTTCTATTTGTTAAAAAGAACAAAGGTTTATTTAAATAAAATAATAGGGATTTATTAATATCCAATTTTATTTAAGTAAAGGCTTTTCCCCTTTCAAATAAACATTAAAAACTTATTAAAGTGTTTTAAATAAAATTCCAAAGTGTTTTATAATTTCAATTAAAACCTACTGAAAAGGTTTTGGAAAAATTTAGAATGTGAAATAGAGTTTTAAACATATTTGAATCCTATTTTTAATTAAAGACTAAAGTCTATTTATTTATTTTAAATAAATAATAAACCCTAAAAATAATTGTTCTATTTTGGACTTTGAAATATGTTGATAAACAGAATTAAAATTCACCCAAAAGTTTGGTGGTGATTTGAATTCAAATGGAGATTGAATAATATTATTAAATCTTATTTAATTAAAACTAGAACCTATTTTAAATAATTAAAAGACCCTAAAAAGAATAAATGTTTTATTCTAAATTTGACTTTGGATTGTGTTATTAGTCAGTACTAGAATTTACACAAAGTTGGGTTGAAGTTTGAAATCAAATTGTTGTTTGAATAGTTTAAACAAAATCAAAACAGATAAATAGAAAAAGAAAAAGGAAAAAGATTCTGTAATTTTTTTTTAAATGGAACAGCCCAGCCCAGCTAAACCCATCTGGCTCAGCAGCCACCTCTCCCTCTCTCCCCGAAGAATTTTTCTTACCGAAGAAAGAACCCACTCTGTCGCTGACTAGCAGGCCCCACTCCCACTCTCTCCCTCTCTCCCTCTCTCTCTCTCTCTCTCTCTCTCTCTCTCTGCCACCAGACCCCACCTGCCCCGTCAGCATCTTCAACCCCGCGACGACCTCTTCCCCAAACTTCGCTGCCGTTGCTGCACTGATTTCTTGGCTTAAATCCCCCTTAATGCCGCGTTATTTCCTCGCCGTGACCATGCAGTATTAATCGCCAGGCTCCCCTCTTCCTTTTCCCCCAAACATCACGCCTCGAGATCCACCAAGCTGCTCGGAATCATCTCCGAACCCCCACTGCCTCCGGCGAACTCCACCTCCAATTCCGGCCAAACCCCGCCGCCTCTCGCCTCCTCGAGCACACGAGCGTGACCCCCAGTCCCTGGCGCTTCTCTCTACACCCTCATCTCGCTCGCACGTGCCCTCCAGCGTTGGCAACAACGACGACCAGCAGCGTCGTCGTCTTTCTTTTCTCCGACGAGCCCTCCAGGTAGTAACTGACCACCCCCATACCTCTCGTTGATGCACACATGATCGCAGACCCCGTACGCATCTAACGCAACTGTTATTTTTCCTTCCTGTGGCCTGTAGCCTCGCCAACTTCGACGACCAGAGCGTGCCCGACACCGTGCAGACTCCGGCGAGCAATCACCGTCGCTCCTGTGCGCCCCTTGACAGAAGGAAACCGCCTCGAGCTTCCCCACGACGCTAAGAACCTTGTGAGCATCTTCTCTCCCTCCTTTCCTCCCTGCTTCGCTAGAACCACCGCGAACAGAGCGCGCGCCGCCACCTGCCACCGCCAGCGCCGCCACTCGATGGCTAGCGTGCTGAGCACCGTAGGATCTTGATCGCGTGGCCACGATAGATTGACTAAGCGAAGAGGTATCTTTTGATCAGAGCCGCACGATCTGTTTAACATCTAACGCTCCCCGTTGCATGATCCGCACGAAGCGGTACAGACGAATAGTAACACGCCACGTGGCCCTGCCTGTTTATAAAAACCAGGATTTGATCTATTTGATGTTCCAATTTGAATAATTCATAACTTTCAAACCACACGTCCAAATTTTGCAAACTTTATATCAATGGATTCAGCAAAACAAGTACTTTCTGACCATGCACTTTGTTTAGTAAAATGATTCTCTTAAATTGGTTGTTTTCGCAGAATCTTGTGTAGGCATATTTGGAATATAAAATTTGTTCTAAAATGATTTTTGAGATAAAACCTTTGGAAAAGGGTTTGTTTTGAACCTACTGACCATAGAAATCAATTTGTGGTTTCAAAAACATATTTGGTGAAGCAAAAGAACAAATCTTTGATTTAAAACATTTCTAGTCAAATAAAAAATAATGTTTATGTGTTAAAATGCATTTTGGAGGAAAACCTTCGGGAAATGTTTTGATTTAAACTCTTTGACCGTAAACACAAAGTTTTATGATTTAAAAATGTATTTGGTGAACCCTATAAAGATTGTTACTTTGATAAAGGCATTTTCAACCACATAAAATAATGATTTGGTTTAAAAATGGTTTATAAGTAAAATATTTTTGCAAATGGTTTTGCCACTTTTATAAAGTGACCAATAGGTGTTTTAGAATGTTTATAACCCATTAGAAACCACCTTTACAAATAAAACAATGTTTGGCATGCTTGCATGCATTACTTTGTTTTAAATATTTTATGTGATGTTTGCTTGAATGGTAGATTGAAATTGTACCTTGCTTGATTGAATTATAGTGTTTGAAGAGTGTGAATAGTGCAAGGACAAGGAGTGAACTCATACTCTCTACCAAAAAGGCAAGTGATGCTTCATACTTTTGTCCCATTATTTTCACTATGCATTAGTGATATTTCTAAGTAGGACTTGCATGGAATTTTTGCTAAGTATAAACTATGGCATGGGAAATCCTAGTAGATGAAACCATAGTAGAATTTTCCTAAGTTAAGATTCCTACTACTATCATGCTTAGCTTAGCTAGTAGAAAACAAGGGTGGAATATATATTCATACTATGGAATATTTCTAAGTCAAGGACTTGTGTTTTGTTTAATAAAACAACTAAGTGAATGAATCACCTGGGTGGAATGGAAGGAATGGTTTGTGTTGAGTGGTTCACAACGCCCATTTCCATGGTTTACCTTGTCTATCTCACTTGTGGATGGCCACCCAGGAACAAAGAGATTTGAGATGTCAAATGTTGATAAGCTTCAAGTGTAGCCACTTGGCATTATGGGCTCTGCCTGGATCATATAGGTTGCAATAACTTAGCCAAATGGACAGTTGGTGGTAGGGGATGATAGGTGGAACACGTCCATTCTGGTCTAAGGGAAGGCTTCTGAAAGATCTTGTCTTGGTGAAACCAAGTCTTGTGGGGAAAGTGCACCACCTCTGCAGAGTGTAAAATCTAAGTACTGAGCCATGTCCCTGGTAAAGGACAATTTGAGCATCAAGACATGGAAGCTATCAAGAATCTCCTCATCCCAATTTCAAAGTTAAAACTTGTGGTTGAACAAGGGTTAGAAGGATCACCAATTTCTATTGGAAGATGCCTTGGGTGATTTTTGACAAACAAAAACTTAGGGTTTTCAACTGATAAGGAAAATCTATTTTGAGCAATGCAAGCCTAAGGTCCACTTAGCTAGATGCATATAGATGATAGACTCCACTATACTACCATAGTATCACTTGCCAATATAATTCAAATGTATTGACCCTTGTGGCTGTAACTTATTATGTTGCAATTTTGTATGATGTTAGTGAGATGTGTTGATTAGGATTACAAGTCTACAACCAACATGTTTGCCTGTGGCACTTTGAAGATGAAGGACCCCATGCTATTGTTATATTCTGCCGCATTGTAATGAGATAGCCAAATGATCTATGTAAGATGTAATAAATTATTTTATTCCTGGTTATAAAGTTGTATTATGACCTTTGTTTGTTGATATTACATCTTAACTGTGGATGCTAGCTATTGATCCAGGGGCTAGCATTGTAAACACAGGGATCTCTACCTTATTAAAGGTTGGGAACCTTACAGTGTCCTCCAATCACTACCACCAAGTTACAAGAACTGTGTGATGAACTACAATATGCAAAGCATGAACAAGCAGTTGCCAGAACTCTTCTCCATGTTAAAATCCGCAGAAGTGGAGATCAAGAAAGAGCACCAAGTGTTGATGGTCAATAAGACCACCAAATTCAAGAAAGGCAAGTCTAAGCAAAAGGGACACTTCAAGAAGGGTGGTAAGAAAGTTGCCGCACCGACGAAGAAGACCAAGGTTGGACCTAAGCCTGATACTGAGTGCTTTTACTGCAAGGGAGAAGGTCACTGGAAGCGGAATTGCCCAAAGTACTTGGCGGATTTGAAGAAGGGAAACATCAAGAAGAAAGGTATATTCGATATACATGTTATTGATGTGTATCTCACTAGTACTCATAGTAGTGCCTGGGTATTTGATACTAGTTCGGTTGCTCATATTTGTAACTCGAAACAGGTGCTGCAGAATAAACGGAAGCTAGCGAAGAACGAGGTGACAATGCGCGTAGGAAATGGATCAAAGGTTGATGTGATCGCGGTCGGCACGCTACCTCTTCATCTACCATCGGGATTAGTTTTATACTTAAATAATTGTTATTTGGTGCCTGCGTTAAGCATGAACAATATATCAGGATCATGTTTATTGCGAGACGGTTACTTGTTTAAGTTCGAGAATAATGGTTGTTCGATTTATATGAGTAATATGTTTTATGCACATGCACCTTTGATAGATGGTCTCTTCTTATTGAATCTCGATAGTGGAAATACACATATTAATAACATTGAAGCTAAACGTTTGAAATTGAGCGATAACTCGACCTATATGTGGCACTGTCGTCTCGGTCACATTGGAGTGAAGCGTATGAAGAAACTCCATTTCGATGGACTTCTTGAATCACTTGATTTTGAATCACTTGAAAGATGCGAAGCATGTCTGATGGGTAAAATGACTAAGACTCCATTTTCTGGTATGATGGAGCGAGCTACGGACTTATTGGAAATCATACATACCGATGTGTGTGGTCCGATGAGTGTAGCATCGCACGGTGGTTATTGTTATGTTCTTACCTTCACGGATGACTTGAGTAGATATGGGTATATCTATTTCATGAAACATAAGTCCGAAACTTTCGAGAAGTTTAAGGAATTTCAAAGTGAGGTGGAGAATCAACGTAACAAGAAGATTAAATTTCTATGTTCTGATCGTGGAGGTGAATATGTAAGTTACGAGTTTGGTGAGAATTTGAAGAAATGTGGAATACTTTCACAATTGACACCGCCGGGAACACCACATCATAATGGTGTGTCCGAACGTCGTAATCAAACTCTCTTAGATATGGTTCGTTCTATGATGTCACTTACAAATTTACCGCTATCATTTTGGGGTTATGCATTAGAAACAACCGCATTCACTTTAAATAGGGCACCATCTAAATCCGTTGAAACGACACTGTATGAATTATGGTTTGGGAAGAAACCTAAATTGTCGTTCCTTAAAGTTTGGGGTTGCGAAGCCTATGTAAAGAAGTTATAGCCGGACAAGCTTGAACCCAAAGCGGAAAAATGCATATTCATAGGATACCCAAAGGAAACTATTGGGTATACCTTCTATCATAGATCCTAAGGCAAAATCTTCGTTGCTAAGAATGGATCCTTTCTAGAGAAGGAATTTTTCTCGAAAGAAGTGACTGGAAGGAAAGTAGAACTCGACGAGGTTATCGAACCTTCTCTCGAACTTGCGAGTAGCGCAGCACCGGAAGTAGTTCCTGTGGTGCCTGCACAAATAAGAGAGGAAGATAATGATGATGATCATGAAACTTCGGTTGAAGTTGCTACAGAACCTCGCAGATCAATGAGAACTCGTACCACTCCTGATTGGTATGATCCCGTTATGAATGTCATGTTGGTGGACAACACCGATGACCCAGCGACATATGAGGAAGTGATGATGAGCCCAGATTCCAATAAATGGCAAGAAGCCATCAAATCCGAGATTGGATCCATGTACGAAAACCAAGTATGGACTTTGGTGGACTTACCGGATGGCCGGAAGGCTGTGGAGAACAAATGGATTTTCAAGAAGAAAACAGATGCTGATGGTAATGTTACTATCTATAAAGCTCGACTTGTCGCAAAAGGGTTTCGACAAATTCAAGGAGTTGACTACGATGAGACTTTCTCACCAGTAGCGAAGCTAAATTCTATGAGGATTTTGTTAGCAATTGTTGCATATTATGATTATGAGATATGGCAGATGGATGTCAAAACAGCGTTCCTCAATGGATACATTGATGAAGAGTTGTATATGATGCAACCCAAAGGTTTTGTCGATCCTAAAGATGCTAACAAGGTATGCAAACTTCAACGGTCCATATATAGATTGAAGCAAGCATCCCGAAGTTGGAATCAATGTTTTGATAAAGTAATAAAAAGTTTTGGTTTTATACAAACTTATGGAGAAGCTTGTATTTACAAGAAAGTGAGTGGGAGCTCTGTAGCATTCTTAATATTGTATGTAGATGACATATTGTTGATTGGGAATGATGTATACCTTCTTAATAGTGTCAAGGAATATTTGAATAATAGTTTTTCAATGAAAGATTTTGGTGAAGCAGCTTACATATTAGGCATAAAGATTTATAGAGATAGATCGAGACGCCTAATATCATTGTCACAAAGTACATATTTGTACAAAGTTCTAAAGAGGTTTGGAATGGAAGATAGCAATAATGGGTTCTTGCCCATGTTGCCCAATACGACCTTGAGTAAAACTCAAAGTACAGCAATGACAGAAGATAGAGAAAGGATGAGTAAGACTCCCTATGCCTCAGCCATAGGATCTCTAATGTATGCTATGCTATGTACTAGACCCAACATTGCATATGCTATTAGTTTAACTAGCAGATATCAAAGTGATCCAGGAGTGGATCATTGGACAGCGGTCAAAAACATCCTTAAGTACTTGAGAAGAACTAAGGATATGGTTCTTTCTTATGGAGGTTATGAACAGCTCGTTGTTAATGGTTACACTGATGCTAGTTGGAACACCGATCCGGATGATTCTAAATCCCAATCTGGATACGTATTTACTTTGAATGGTGCAGCAGTTAGCTGGAGGAGTGCAAAGCAAAGCATTGTGGCGAGATCTTCAACTGAATCGGAATACATAGCTGCTTCGGAGGCTTCACAAGAAGCGATATGGATGAAGGAGTTCATTACAGAGATCGGTGTGGTTCCAAGTGCGCTGGACCCAATGTCTATCTACTGTGATAACATGGGCGCCATAGCCAATGCAAAAGAACCAAGGTCACACAAGAAGCTGAAGCACATCAAGCTACGTTTTCACGCTATTCGAGAACATGTCCAAGATGGTGACATAAAGATTTGCAAAGTAAACACAGATATGAATGTGGCGGATCCGTTGACTAAACCTCTCCAGAGGGCAAAACATGACCAACACCAAACTGCCATGGGTGTTCGGTATATTACCATGTAATCTAGATTAGTTGACTCTAGTGCAAATGGGAGACTATTGGAGATATGCCCTAGAGGCAATAATAAATGTAGTTATTATTATATCTTTGTGTTTATGATAAATGTTTACATTCATGCTATAACAGTATTAACTAGGAAACATTAATACTTGTGTGATTTGTAAACTAAATTAGAGTCCCTAGTAAAGCCTCTTCATAATACTAGCTTGTTGGTTAATAAATGATTGTGGTTTCCCTCTCATGAACATTGAGATGTTATTAACAACAAGATCATATCGTTGGGAGAATGGTATGATGGACATACTCCTATAGATAAGCGTAGCATAAAGATGAAGTCATTTTAATAGTTCAATTGCTATATGCTTTCTGATACATAGTAACCTAATTCCTTCGACCATGAGATCATGCTTATCACCATCACCGGAAGGATGCTTTGATGACATCAAACAACACACCGTAACTGGGTGGTTATAAAGGTGGCATTGAGTGTTCGGAAAGTATGGGTTGAGACACATGGATCAAGAGTGGGATTTGTCCATCCATATGACGGATAGATATACTCTGGGCGCTCTCGTTGGAATGTCATCTAATTGGCTTGCAAGCATGTGACTGGGTCACAAGGGATCACATATCACGGGAACGAGAAAAGAGTACTTATCAGTGATGAGGTTCAACTAGGTATGCAGAGATACCGACGATCAAAACCCCGGATAAGTAAACTATCGTGAGACAAAGGGAAATTGGTATCGTATGTAAGTGGTTCATTCGATCGCAAAGTAATCATAGAAATATGTGGGAGCCATATGAATTTCTAGATTCCTCTATTGGTTATTGTTCGGAGAAGTGTCTCGATCATGTCCGCATAATTCACGAACCGTAGGGAGACACACTTAAGGATTCGATGTTGTTAAGTAGTTATGGAATGATGAGTAAGAGACGGAATGTTGTTCGGAGTCTCAGATGGGATCCGGGATATCACGAGGAGATCCGGAATGGTCCGGAGAATAAGATTCATATAAGGAAAGTCCTGTTTCGGAGTTGGAGAATGGTTCCGGTGTTTTCATCGGGAATGTTCTAGAAGGGTCCGGAAGGTCCGGCACTCCGGAGGAGAAGGGTACATGAATGTGTCATAACAAGTTGGAATGGTTGCATCATGTACTAGGTGTCATCGCTGAGCAAAATAAAGGGATAAATCAAATCCTAGTTTGAAAAAGTCAAACGCCAATTTGAAAAGTCAAACGACAAGGTTGCTTGGTGGAGGGAGAGTAGGAAACCTACTTGGGGAGGAGTTCCTCTCCCTCCACCCGCCGGCCAAGGAGGCCGAGTTGGGGGAGGACTCTCGTCCCCTGGCCGGCGCCCTCCAACCTATATAAGGAGGGGCAGGGGTGCCCCTCTAGACACACACCTTGCCCCACCAAACCCTAACCCTAGCCGCCGGCCACCAAGTCGCCGCCGCCGCCCTAGGGTTTTCTCCCAAGCCGCCGAGTTGGGGCTTCCCCTTTCCCTAGCCGCCAGCCTAGCCCTCTCTCCTTGGTGCCTCTAAACCCTAGATCTCCAAGGCCTCTCTCATATTCCACCATACTCGCTCCGGCTTAAGGCGAAGCCCTGTGAGATCTCCCCTCTACTTCCGGTACCACGCCGTCGTGCTGCCGGAATCGCGAGGAGATTGCTACAACCTCCGCTGCCTGCTGGAACAAGGGAGAGGAAGGTCTTCATCGAGTACCGAACGTGTGACCGACTGCGGGAGCGCTGCCGGAACGCAGCGCCGGAAGGATCGTCTACACGATCTTGAGATCGGCAAGAGTACGACTACATCACCCACGAGAATCCGCTCTCGTTAAACACTTTGGAATCTTCGAGGGTGAGTTATTCTATCGACTCGTTGCTACAATCTAGTAGATAGATCTTGGCTTCTTTGTTTATATGCGGTAGAAATTTTTTGTTTTCCATGCTACGAACCCCTACAAATGGAATAAAGATAATCCAAATAAAATAAGGGAATAAAGATTATTTGTATAAAAATTAATATGGACTTGAACCATACTTGATTTGAATAAAGATAAAATCCCTAACATAAAGGACTAATTAAATAATGAGAAAATAATAATTGAAATTGCCAAAATGGATTAAAAGTTATCTAAATGACTTAAAAAGAATAAAATAATAATTAAATAAGATATATGGTTTGGAACCATTTTCAAATTTTATTTAAAATAAAATCAAATGCCAAATTTTAAAAAATATTAAATCATATTAAAATATATGAAAAAAATTCAATGTGAATTATTTAAACACACTAATGAATAAATAAAACCAACTCAAAAGGGTTGAGAAATATTTGAATTTAAACATATGATTAAATCATTTGAATAAAGTAATATGGATTGGAAACATATTTAAATCTTATTTAAAATAAAGACAATTGTCTATTCTAAATAAATATTTAACCATAAGAGAATAAAAGAAATTATTCTAAAATGGACTTTAAAATACATCAATAAACAGTATGAAAATTTACTGGAATTATGGAAAAGGTTTGAAAAAGAAATCTGAATTAAAATGAGAGTTTGAATTGCAAACAGAAAATAGAAAAGGAAAATAAAAATAAATAGAAATAAAAAAAATGAAAAAAACAGCCCAACTAAACCTACCCCAGACCCCAACCCAATCTAGCCCATTACCAGCCCACCCATATTCCCTCTCTCTCTGCTTGTTTTCTTTTCTCACCGCGCATGGCACCCGTACAACCACTAACGTATCAACCCCACCGCCGCCACCTCATCATCGTCAACCCCGCGCTAACCTCGCCCCATTCCCCTCTGTCTATTTCCTGCCGTTGAAGGCCTGCATAAATTCGCGTTACTGCAGCGATTCAACCGCCCTGTGACCATGCTCGTTAAGTCGCCTCGCTCTCCTCCTCACTTCCCCTCACTAGCCACTCCCTATCTGCCTGTAGGTTGCGCGAATTCCTCCCCGCTCCACCACTGCCTCCGACGAGGTCCCACAAAAATTCAGGCCATCCCTCACCTCCCCTTGCCTCCTGGTTTCCACGAGAACACCCCCTAGCATCTCGCGCATCTGCCAGCACCTCTCGCTCGCGTGCGCTCCATAGGCTCGACAACGACCTCGTCTGAGCACCACCAATGTCTGCGTCAACTCCAGCGACCTCTCCCCGTAAGCACTGACCACCCCCTCCTCTCTGTTTGACACTCGCATGCTCTCCTCTCTCTCTCGCGCGTCTAACGCACTCATTGTTTGTAAGACCCAACCTTTATAAAGGTAAAGGTCCCTGTGATTGCAATGCTAGTCCCTGGATCAAATGCTAGCATCCACAGTTTAAGATGAAGTACACAGAAACAAAGGTCATTATTACATCGTCATTCCAGAGATAACGTAGTATTTTACAACTCCATAGCCATAGGCTAGTACAAGAGTTTACTTAACAAAACATAATAAAAGTCTTCATCTTCATGTGCCATAGGCAAGCATGTTGAGTGTAGACTCATAAACCTAATCCTCATCAGAGTAACCTGTAACATCACAAGTTACAGCCACAGTGGGTCAATACATTGGAATAGTATTGGCAAGTGATACCTTAGTAGAATAGTAGTATCTAGCTTCTACATGAATTTGGCTAAGTGTAGCTTAGGCTTGCTTTGCTCAAAATAGGTTTTACCTATCAGTTGAAAAACACTAAGTTTTTGTTTGGCAAAAACTCCCAAGGAACCACCAATAGACATTGGTGAACCTTTACCCTTGTTCAACCACAAGTTTTTAACTTAGAAATTGGGATGAGGCTTTCCTCCTCGCACCCCCGCTGTCCCGACAAGCTCCGCCAACGGATTGCGGTAAGCCTAGTGCGAGGAGGAAAGCATCATCCCAATTTCTAAGTTAAAAACTTGTGGTTGAACAAGGGTAAAGGTTAGCCAATGTCTATTGGTGGTTCCTTGGGAGTTTTTTCCAAACAAAAACTTACTATTTTTAACTGATAGGTAAAACCTATTTTGAGCAAAGCAAGCCTAAGCTACACTTAGCCAAATTCATGTAGAAGCTAGATACTATTATTCTACTAAGGTATCACTTGCCAATACTATTCCAATGTATTGACCCACTGTGGTTGTAACTTGTGATGTTGCAGGTTACTCTGATGAGGATTAGGGTTATGAGTCTACACTCAACATGCTTGCCTGTGGCACATGAAGATGAAGACTTCTATTATGTTTTGCTAAGTTAAACTCTTGTACTAGCCTATGGCTATGGAGTTGTAAAAGACTATGTTATCTCTGGAATGACGATGTAATAATGACCTTTATTTCTGTGTACTTCATCTTAAACTGTGGATGCTAGCATTTGATCCAGGGACTAGCATTGCAATCACAGGGACCTTTACTTTTATAAAGGATTTCCAAGTGTATTGTGATGCATCTCACCAAGGATTAGGTGCAGTTTTGATGCAAGAAGGGAAAGTTGTGGCATATGCCTCGAGACAACTCAAAACTCATGAAGTGAATTATCATACTCATGATTTGGAGTTAGCCTCTGTTGTCCATGCACTCAAAACATGGAGACATTATCTTTTAGGAAAACGATGTGAAGTGTTCACATATCACAAAAGTTTGAAGTATATCTTCACTAAGAAAGAAATCAACATGAGACAAAGAAGATGGCTAGAGCTCATCAAGGACTATGACTTGAGTTTGCAATACCACCCTGGTAAAGCAAATGTTGTAGCGGATGCATTAAGCCGTAAGGTTTATGTGAATGGCCTTACTAAGGGAGAATTGCCAGATGATCTGTGTGCCCAATTCAAAGATCTCAGATTGGAGATAGTGCCTGAAGGACATCTCATGTCATTGGATGTTCAACCCCCATTATTGGACAAAATCAAGGAATCCCAAAAGATGGACAAGGAAATTGAACAGATTAAGGAAAAGATTGGCAAGGGAAAATCCAAATGATTCCATGAAGACAAACAGGGTACTTTATGGTATGGAAAACGTATCTGCATTCCGCAAGATCCGGAGATTCGGAAACTGATTTTACAAGAAGCACACAACTCACCGTATTCCATTCATCCGGGTAACACCAAAATGTACATGGATGTGAAGGAAAGATTTTGGTGGAATAATCTCGAGAAGGACATCGCCGAACATATTGCTTTGTATGATGTATGTAGTAGAGTGAAAGCGGAACATCAGAAACCAGCAGGATTGTTACAACCACTACCAATTCCTGATTGGAAGTGGGACAAGATTGACATAGATTTCATCACTAGACTGCCAAGGACTAGATCGGGATATGATTCCATTTGGGTCGTACTAGATCGCCTAACTAAAGTGGCTGATTTCATACTGGTGAAGACAACCTATACAAGTGCCAAGTTAGCCAAGATTTACATGAATAGGATTGTGTGTCTGCATGGAGTACCCAAGAGTATTGTGTATGATAGGGGAACTCAATTCACTTCCCATTTTTTTGAGGCAACTGCATGAGTCATTGGGAACGAGATTGGAATTCAGCACTGATTTTCATCCCTAGACTGATGGACAGACAGAAAGGACCAACCAGATTCTAGATGATATCTTGAGGGCATGTGCCCTACATTATGGTGCTAGGTGGGATGAAAGTCCGCCTTACGCAGAATTCCCTTACAACAACAGCTATCAAGCCAGTATTGAGATGGCGCCGTTTGAATTTCTCTATGGAATAAAGTGTACTACACCATTACTATGGAATGGTGTTGGAGAAAGAAATTTGTTCGGACCAGAACTAATCAAGGAAGCTGAAGAGAAAGTCAAATTGGTAAAGAACATACTGAAGATAGCACAGTCCCGACAAAATAGCTACACATATCCAAAGCGTAGGGAAGTCACCTATGAGGTGGGTGATAGAGCTTATCTTAGATTATCACCACTTCGTGGAGTGAAGAGAGTTGGAGTCAAAGGAAAATTGGCACCAAGATATGTTGGGCCATTCAAGATTCTGAGCCGTAAAGGAGAAGCCGCATATGAGATTGAATTGCATGAATCATTGTCTGCAGTTGACAATGTATTTTACGTAAGTCAGCTAAAGAAATGTCATTCGTAGATGGAGGAGACTTGTTTGAAGGATACTATACCTTTGGGAGAGGTCCAATTGGAAAGTGATCTCACTTATAAGGAAAAACCTATCAAGATTATTGAGACTGCAGAAAGAGTTACTCGGACAAAGACTACAAAATTCTGCAAAGTTCAGTGGAACCATCATTCCGAGGAAGAAGCAACATGGGAAAGAGAAGATGATCTTCGGAAAGACCACTCTCACCTATTTTCTAGCCAATCTGAATCTCGAGGGAGAGATTCACCTTAAGGGGGTTAGATTTGTAACATCCCAAAAATCATAATTTTAAAAGTTTGCATATCATTCATGCATTCATAAGCATTTGGTTATTTTCAAACAAGATTTCAAAATGAGGAACCATTTATATGCCTATTATTTTATGCTAGAAAGGAAATGGTTCCATTTTACTCTCAAGGTATGAGAATACCTTGTTATGATCAGAAATATTTCAAAGATGAATGCAAATCTTGCAAAAAATTCTCAAAACAAAATTCAAATATGAAACCATTTTATGCCTATTATCTATAATCATATTAAGGCATGGTTTTATTTTATTTTTCTTTATGTCAAAGTGTTTTAGACTAAACAGTATGGTTTTTCACTCATTTGAGTACAAAGTTTTCACTGCAAAAATCCAAAAGAATTTTGAATTCAAAATCATTTGAATAGCATTTGAAAATGATTTCAGAAATTCAAATCAGAAATAGAAAATGAATAAAGAAATAGAAAAGGGCCTGCGCCAGCCTTCCAGCCCAACAGCAGAAGCGGCCCAACAGCCAGCCCACCCGGGTTCCCCTCGCCCCTCTGATTCTCACCCGCGCGCGTACCCCCCTCTCACTGACGCTCCGGCCCCACCTGCCCCGTCATCGTCGTCCCCAAACCCCGCCCACGACCGAGCCCTTCGCCGTTTCCTCCCCCGCGTCACTTCCGTTGATTGCGCGAGTTATTGCCGTTGATTCGCCGAGTAACTCCTCGCCCAGATGCGACTACTTAAACCCCACAACCCCTGCTCCATAGCCCCTACTCAATTGCATCTGTGCGGCACCAGGCTGCTCGGTTTCTTCCTCGCACCGCCGCTGTCCCGACAAGCTCCGGCGACCGATTGCGGTAAGGCTCGTGCGCGCCTCGCTCTCTGGTTCATGCAAGCTTGTTCTCTACCGCCTTGCGCATCTCTTAACACTCGCCATTTGCTTTATTTCGCACCAGAGAGTCGCCTCCATTGACGACCGTGAGCACCCGACGCTAGGCTTCACTCCGGCGAGCGATTGCGTCCGTGTCCGTGCGCCCCAGTCTCGTCCACCTACACGTTGAGCTTCGCCGTGCCCCCATGACCTCTGTAAGCAACAACATCCTCGCCTTTTCCCTCTGGACTCACCGGAACTTCACCGACAGACGTGCAGCTACCGATCTGGCCATTTTGCGCCGCCACTTGATGGTCAGAGACTCGTGGACCATTAGATCTAGATCTAGAGGTTAAGATTAGACATTAGCACGAAGGGGTATGGTCAGATCTGGACCGTAGGATCTCACTTAGACCCAGCATCTCGCGAGTGTGATCCGCACGAAGCGGTACGGGCCAATCAGACGGCGCTGCGTGTCAAGATTTCTGTTTTCAAATTTAGATTTGAATCTATTAGATGAATAAACGTGTAAATTCAATAACTTTTGTTCTGTTTATCCAAAAATTACAAGTAATATATCATTGGAATCAAAAAATTAAATCCTACACATCTATAGGCTTAGTTTTTTATTTTGCTTCTGTTAAAATATAATTTTATAAAGAGACATTTGTAGGCCTAATTTGTGTATAAAAATTATTTGGAAAATGTTTTAAAAGCCAAATTAAGTTTATTTGGTGTATAAATGTTTATTTTATTGTTCAGTACTGTTTTAATTGTCTTGTTTGGTTTATAAAAATCATTACATGGGATTTTCATGCATTCATATTTTTGCTTGATTATTTGAAATATGAATTTGGTGCTATCATTTTATGTGTAGATTTTGGTGCTAGTGGTGATTGTGACTATGAGGATTATTGTTACTCCCCCAACTACTAAGGAAAGTGGTGCTTCATATTTTTGTCTCAATATTTTGACTATGTATTAGTGATATTTTGTATAGGGCTTGCATGATAATTTTTTCTAAGTATCTATATGCTATGCTTGGGAAATCCTAGTAGTTGAGAATTGTTAGAATTTTCTCTAAGTTAATATACTTGCTATTGCCATGCTTAGCCTAGCTAGTAGCAACCAAGGGTGGAATATATACATGCTATGGAAAATATTGCTAAGTCTTTGACTTGTGTTTTTCTTAATAAAACAACTAAGTAAATGAAACACCTGGGGTGGAATGGTATGTTTGGGTTATGTTGAGTGGTTACACAAGGCCCATATTTATGGTCTACCTTGTGTATCACACATGTGGAAAGCCACCCAGGAACAAAGGGATTTGAGATACTTAGTGTTTAGAAGCTTCTAGTCACATGGCATATGGGCTCTGCCTTGATCATATAGGTTGCAGTAACTTAGCCATTTGGACAGTTGGTGGTAGGGTGATTGGTTGGAACGCGTCCATTTGGTCTAAGGGAAGGCTTCTGAAAGGTCTCGTCTTGATGAATGTCAAGTCTTGTGGGGAAAGTGCACCACTTCTCGAGAAGGAAAAATCTAAGTACTTAGACGCGTCCTCGGCAATAGACAATTTGAGCATCAAGACACTGAAGCTATCAAGAATCTCCTCATCCCAATTTCGAAGTTAAAAACTTGTGGTTGAACAAGGATAAAGGTTCACCAATGTCTATTGGTGGTTCCTTGGGAGTTTTTGCCAAACAAAAACTTAGTGTTTTTCAACTGATAGGTAAAACCTATTTTGAGCAAAGCAAGCCTAAGCTACACTTAGACAAATTCACGTAGAAGCTAGATACTATTATTCTACTAAGGTACACTTGCCAATACTATTCCAATGTATTGACCCACTGTGGCTGTAACATGTGATGTTGCAGGTTACTCTGAAGAGGATTAGGGTTATGAGTCTACACTCAACATGCTTGCCTGTGGCTCATGAAGATGAAGACTTTTATTATGTTTTTTTAAGTTAAACTCTTTTACTAGCCTATGGCTATGGAGTTGTAAAAGACTATGTTATCTATGGAATGACGATGTAATAATGACCTTTATTTCTGTGTACTTCATCTTAAACTGTGGATGCTTGCATTTGATCTAGGGACTAGCATTGCAATCACAGGGACCTTTACCTTTATAAAGGTGGGGTCTTACATTGTTTTGCCTCCCTGTGCCCTGTAGCCTCACCTTCATCGATGACAAAGTGCGCCCGTCGTCAGTAGCATCTCCGGCGAGCGATTCAGGCCAACCTCGTGCGCCCCTTGGTGTCAACACCCGGATTTTTCAATCCTAGATGCCTGTTATGCCATACATCGCAATCCCAGGATTACCATTTTTGCGAGACATAACAGAATTGGATACCATAGTACATCATCCATTACAAACGATACATAAGTTCTTACACAAATAGGGATCTCATGATCCAGTTCTTAATACAACATCAAGCAGCGGAATACGTAATAATAACGGTAGCGTAGGAGAAGCTCCATCTTGGGGGCACAGGCAATGCTGACGATGGGAGATGATCCTAGTTGTCGTAACCTTCCTGGGGTCCATCTTCCAGGTACTCCTCTTCATAGTCTGGCCATGGGAATAGCCAGGGACAAAGCCATGAGTACTCTTTAAGTACTCGCAAACTAATACTAATAGGTAAAGGGTTTTTTTGGATAGTAGGACACTAGGCTCTAGGATTGTTTTGCAAAAGCCAGATTTATCTCTACTAAGCTCCAAAGCTAGTCACAATTTTATAATTCCTAAGCGGGAACTTGTATTTCATATCACAACTCTGTTGTGGTCAAGTCAAAGTCTTAGTTCATTTCACATGTCATTTTGAAAAGTCTAACGGGGGAACAGTATGGCCACTCCAACTGTCCATAACCACGGACGCGACTATTCGAATAGTTTGACACTCTGCAGATATTGTACACTTTCACCACAACATTCGATACATCCGTCAGGAACGAATCCTGAATTCACCATACTCAGTATGCGGATAATCAATCCTAACCTTTCGATTACACTCCCTAGTATAAGCACCTCTCCTGTGAGTTTGGCCTCCCAACCATGACCAACTGTCATCTTGGGTACTGTACCGGTCGACAATCTTCACAAGGTAGCCTCAGCTCAGACCTTGGCCGTGAGGGAACTAATACTAAGGTACATAAGTTTCCAGTCAAGCCCTACCCAATATTCGGGTATTGTGGTTGTACGATAAAATTGGAATGGTATCGCATCCAGACAACCATCAGTTTTATAAAGGGCTAAGGCTCATGCCTCAACATTTTTATCACCAAAATTCTCAAGTGTTTGGAAACACATGTCCAAAACATTTCAATAGAATGATCCATCATTCCAAGGTTTTCATAACCATTTTTCCACCAAGTATTCCCATCTAAAAGTTGATCAAGTTTTCTGCTTAGCACTAGTATCTACAGGTGGGGGTAGTATTAATGAGGGGTGGTAACTAGTGGAGTTTCAACTAAGTACAACCTCATGTCTCAGGTTGATGTCAAGGTTTCTAACTTAGGCCAAATTTTATGCTCTTTATGCAACCTTCAGCATCTTTCCAAAATCTACCAGTCACTTAAGTAAACTCTAAGTAAGCTTTGATAAAGAAATAGCGTAAGGATCTTGCACATAAAACTAGGATTGGTTTATCAAGTGGGTATGATCACATATGCTTAAGGCATATAGTAGTCATAGAACAAGTATGGGTTTGTTGCATCAGTAGGGTATCTTGCAAGGGTTAGCTTGCATAGGTCAACTTGACTAGTAAGGCTTGCATAGGTATAGTATCATCTTGCATCAATATCAGTATAAGCTTGCTAAAGTAGAGTGTCTTGCAAGTTTTAGCTTGCCTTGTGCAGAGTAGTGGTTGAAGTTCTCCTTGGCTTCTTCTTCGTAGTATCCTCCTTCCTCCTCGTATCCTTGGTCGGTACTAGCGTCTATGAATAAATACGAGGTACACAATCACCAAACAATACTTAACTACTTGCAATCATCACACACAAGGGTCCTATGGATGATCTAGCATCATACCTAATATTACAAGGTTAGGTCTTGATTTAAATCCTTTTATTTTTAGAAAAGTAATTTCTACTTATTGAAAAACTACTTAAGATTTTATATTCTCCAAACCCAACATGGGATCATGTTGACACATGTCATCACCACATATTGTAGTCCATGGGAATGTGATTTAAAGTGGTGTCACAATTTAATAAGGTTTTACCCTTTTATTTTAATTAATTAAAGTGGCTAGAAATACTTATGTAACATTCTTTTATTACTTGAACATTATCTTTGCAAGTAAACCTATATATTTTTATATATTCTGAAAGGTATGGTTAAATGTGATTTTTGAGAGTTGGAATCAACTCAAAAGCTATTATGGTTTAAATTTGAAAAATGTTTGAATGCAGAAAATCTTCTGCCTTGTTATTTTTACCATGGGTGATCTATAGATCCAAATGACTTGAATCCAACGGGCTTGGATTCAGCATTCACAGGACTTTCCAACAAAATTGGTTTCATTCAATTTGGTGCACTGAATCGATCTGGGTTGATTTTTGAACTTGGGTACAGAAGTGTGTTTGAATTGAAATAGAAAAAGGTTTAATTTGAATAACTGGGCTGCGCGGGAAAAGTTACTGGGCCGGCCTGCTAAGCGCAGTGCTTCCGTGGGCTGCTTAAGTGGGTGTCCCCACTCGTCAGTGACACGGGGCTGGGCGAAGCGGTATGGGGCGACGTGGATCGTTCGATCTAGTTCTAATCTAACGGCTAGGAGTCATCGTCGACGCGAGACAACTCCGGCGAGAACGAAACCTAGCGCGGCCAGTGAGGGTCGCTGGGGGCTCACCGGGGTGCTGGCGAGGGTCGGCGAGGCGGGCGAACGACGAAGTCGACGACGGCGAACTCAGGGGTGGTCGCGGCAGCTCCTGGGGCGGCTCCAATCGCTGGCTCCCTTCTTCTCCGGCAGCGGCAGGCTCCAGTGAAATTCCGGCGAGGTGGTGCTCGCCTTGCTCTGAGAATGGTGTGGCACGATCAGTGAGGAGAGGGGAGTGAGATGGTGTGAAGAAATCGTGCGGGGGTGGGCTCTATTTATAGTCGAGCGTGGGGACCGTCGGGGCGCATGGTGAGCTCGTCGGGGGCGAGGTTACAGGCGGCTAAATGCATGGGCAACGGTAGGGGACGGTGCGGTGTCTCCTAGCGATGCTCAACGACATGGTCTCGAGGCATGGGGTGGTGTGGTTTGGTCTGGAACGAGCGGTGCTCTGCACGGCAGAGGCGGCGTCTTCGACGGCGGGCGGTGGCTGTGCGGCATGGGGCGGCAAACGGGGATGTCTGGCGGTCTCCTGGGTCGGTGGGGATTGTGTATGCACGCGGCGAGGGCGGCGCGCGGTCTGTGGGTGATGGTCGAGGGTGGCGCTCTGGCGCACGCTCGGCATGGTCTGGGCGTGTCTTGTGCGCGTGGTCTAGGGCTTGGTAACGCTCGCGGCTGGGACAGTGAGTGGCGGTGGATGGTGGGCTGCCTCCCAGACATGCTGGCTAGGCTTGCTGCTGCTCCTAGCTTGCTGTCGACTATGGGGTGGCAAGAGGGTGCTCGGCTATTCACCATTGATGACAATGGCAAGCTCACAGTGGTGCTAGTGCCTGGCTAATCTTCCTAGATGATCTACTGAGTTGTGTGTGAGCTAAATGGGGAACCAGTTAGGCAAAAATCATTGCTCACAATAGTGTTTGATGTTTGTTTGATTTGTGTCTGCAACCTGTTTGATGAAATGGCCGCATGAAATCAAGTTTTGAATTTTGAAATGATTTTTGGTGGGTTTGCTAGATTGGTGCTGGTGAGTCTGCAGATGCTTGGGTTTTGAAAGTTGAGCTTGTTTGAGTAGTTTTTGAAAAAGTGGGATCTTCCCATATGATAAAGATTCAATTTTGAATTGTCATTTAAACTATGCATTTGAAAGTTTCTGGATGATCACAAAGTGGGCCTTGATACCTTGTTATGAGTACATTCAAGGTGTGCAAAGATCCAGAAAAGTTTCTGTGAGGTTCTGAAAGTTGGAGACAGCCAAAGTAGGCATGGGAGTTAAATTGGCCAAAATGACCATTCATTTCATATATGTGTTTTGATTTACTTGTCTTTAGGAAAGGGGTGGGAAATGTTTTAGATGATGTTTATTTCACCTAAGAAACATTTTACAAGCAATGGAACAAACAAACAAGGTGGTTTTAAAGGATTTCAAAATCCATGCATACACATATGCATGCATTCATGATTTCATTTAGAAAAGTTTTTGTTAACCCTAATTTTGATTATTAGAATTTGATGATCCAAGCTTAGTATTTTTGGGATGTTACAAAACTTCCCCCCTTAAACAAAATCTCATCCCGAGATTTGAAAAAGGACGAAAAGATTACCTAGGATTTGAAGAGATCGGGAAACTCCGTCCTGATGTGATCTTCGCGCTCCCAGGTAGCTTCCTCTTCTGTGTGGTTGCTCCACTGAATCTTGAGAAACATGATGCTTCGGGTTCGGGTAGTTCGAAAAGCTTCTTCCAAAATGCGGATGGGTACTTCAGGATAGGTCAGGTCATCGTTGATCTCTATGGTCCGGTGATCGATATTCTTGAACACTTCGGTCTTCTCGGGGACTTCGAGACATTTGCGAAGTAACGAGATATGGAACACATTGTGCACAGCTGACATCTCTTCAGGTAGTTCCAATTGATACGATACTTCTCGACGGTTCAGAATTTTGAAAGGTCCGATATATCTGGGGGCTAACTTTCCTTTGAGTTGGAAACACCGCATTCCCTTCAATGGCGACACTTTCAGATAAACAAAATCTCCTATATTGAAGAAGAGGTCTCGACGTCTCTTGTCGGCATAACTCTTCTGTCGGGATTGGGCGGTCTTGAGGTGCTCACGAATCTTGTGAACCTTCTCTTCTGCTTCTCGGAGGATGTCGGGTCCGAAAATCTGACTCTCTCCTACTTCCGACCAGTTCAAAGGGGTGCGACACTTTCTTCCGTACATGAATTCAAATGGGGCCATTTGCAAACTGGCTTGGTAACTATTGTTGTAGGAAAATTCTGCAAACGGTAGACAGTCTTCCCACTTGGATCCATATTCTAGCACACATGCTCTAAGCATATCTTCGAGTATTTTATTTATTCGCTCCGTTTGTCCATCGGTCTGAGCGTGATACGCGGTACTGAAATCTAGGCGGGTTCCTAAACCTTCTTGGACTTTCTTCCAGAATCTCGAGGTAAACTGAGTTCCTCGATCCGATACTATATTCTTGGGGACTCCGTGCAAACTGACGATTCTAGCGATGTATAACTCTGCTAGCTTCGAACTCTGATAGGTGGTTTTGACGGGCAAGAAATGGGCGACTTTGGACAATCTGTCCACTATGACCCAAATAGAGTCATTTCCCCTACTAGAAGTAGGTAGTCCAGTGATAAAGTCCATTCCTACAGAATCCCATTTCCATTCCGGAATTTGCAAAGGTTGCAACAATCCAGCGGGTCTTTGATGTCCTACCTTGACTCACTGTCATATATCACACTTGGCGATATAGCTTCCGATTTCTCTCTTCATCTTATGCCACCAAAATTGTTCTTTCAAATCTTGATACATCTTAGTTCCTCCTGGATGGATAGAATAAAGAGTATCATGAGCCTCCTTCAAGATAACTTCTTTCAACTCCGAATCTGTTGGTACACAAAGGCGTCCTTTGTACTACAGAACTCCTTCTTCGTCCTCGGTGAATCCGGGTACTTTGCCGGTACCGATACGACGCTTGATTCCGTCGATACTGGCATTTCCCTTCTGCGCCTCTTTAATCTGACTGATCAAAGTGGGCTGAAGTTCTATGCTAGCCAAAAATCCTTCACTTACTAATTCCATTCGAAAATCTTCCATCTCCTTGTGCAAACTTGGTTTCTCCTTCAAAATCATGGAGTTCAAGCGGCACGGCAATCTGCTAAGGGCATCGGCTACCATGTTGGCATTACCAGGGTGATAGTGAATGTCCAGGTCAAAAACAGAAAAGGTTCTATTAGTGATTTGATTTTGTAAACTTCATAACTTTTTTTTACACGTCCAAAAATTACAAATTTTATATCAATGGATTCACAAAAATGTGAACTTTGCAACCATGCCCTTAGTTTAGTGTTTTGCTTCTGAAAAAGTAGGTGTTTTTGCAGAAACAATTCTAGGCCTGTTTTTGTATAAAATTTATTCTAAAAATTATTTTTGTGTAAAATATTTTGAAAATGAATTTTTTGAACCTAGTAAACAGAAACAAAAACTTTTGGGTTTAGAAATATATTTTGTTAACACAAGAAAAATATTACTTTGGTTAAAAGCATTTCTAGTAAAACAAAATGTTGCTATGATTTAAAAATGATTTTTGAGTGAAAGCTTTTGCAAATGGATTAGTTTTAAACACTTTGACCATAAGCACTAACATTTGTGTTTAAAAATATATTTGTCTAACACTAGAAATTATTCCTTTGAATAAAATCATTCCTAGCAAAACAAAAATGATTTAAATGGCCCATTTTCACTAACTTGTTTTTAAATGGTTTTGCCACTTTTATAAATGACCAATAGGTGTTTTAAAATTTTTATAGCCTTAGTAGAAACCACTTTTACAATAAAACAAACTTTTGCATGCTTGCATGCATTGTTTTGTTTTCATTATTTTATGTGGTGAATTGTTTGAATGCTAGTTTGAATATGTGCTTGCTTGATTGAATTGTAGTGAACTTTAAAGAGTGTGACTATTGCAAGATCAAGGATTGAATCTATTTTCTCTACCAAAAAGGCAAGTGGTGCTTCATACATTTTGTCCTAATATTTTCACTATGCATTAGTGATATTTTGAGTAGGACTTGCATGGAATTTTTACTAAGTATGCTATGCCTTAGGAAATACTAGTAGATGATGCCTTAGTAGAATTCTCCCTAAGTTAAGATTCTTGCTACTAGTATGCTTAGCCTAGCTACTAGAAAACAAGGGTGGATTATATTCATGCTATGAAATATTTCTAAGTCTATGACTTGTGTTTTGTTTAATAAAACAACTATGTGAATGAATCACCTGGGTGGAATGGTGTGAATGGATTTATGTTGAGTGGTTACACAAGGCGAGTAAACTGGTGAAAACTTGTGTATCACACTTGTGGAAAGCCACCCAGGAACAAAGAGATTTGTGATGTCAAATGTTGAGAAGCTTCTAGTGCAACCAATAGGTATATGGGCTCAACCAGGATCATATAGGTTGCAATAACTTAGCCAGATGGACAGAAGGTGGTAGGGGGTGATAGGATGGAACATGTCCATTTGGTCCAAGGGAAGGATTCTTAAAGATCTTATCTCGATGCATGTCGAGTCTTGTGGGGAAAGTGCACCACCTCTCGAGAGAGTGAAATCTAAGTACTTAGTCGTGTCCCCGACAATGGACAATTTGAGCATCAAGACATGGAAGCTATCCAGGATCTCCTCATCCCAATTTCTAAGATAAAAACTTGTGGTTGAACAATGGTTAAAGGATCACCAATTTAATTGGTAGATGCCTTGGGTGATTTTGATAAACAAAAACTTAGTGTTTTCAACTTATAAGGAAAACCTTATTTTGAGCAAAGCAAGCCTAAGCTCCACTTAGCCAAATGCATATATATGATATATACTACTATTCTACCATAGTATCATTTGCCAATACAATTCAAATGTATTGACCCTTGTGGCTGTAACTTATTATGTTGCAGGTTTGTTTGATGTTAGTGAAGTGTGTTGAATAGGATTACAAGTCTACAACCAACATGATTGCCTGTGGCACTTTGAAGATGAAGGACTCCATGCTATATAGATATTTCTGCTGCATTGTAATGAGATAGCCAAATGAGCTATGTAAGATGTAATGTATTATTTTATTCCTGGTTATAAGTTGTAATATGACCTTTGTTTCTTGATATTACATCTTAAACTGTGGATGCTAGCTATTGATCCTGGGACTAGCATTGTAAACACGGGGATATCTACCTTATCAGGTTGGGACTCTTACAGTTGAAAACGTTCCCGGTGATAGCACAGTTTCACTAATTCCAACATATAGATTCTAGCATATACAACTTTGATGGCACAATGGTTCAAGTCTATTAGGGGCATGAAAATAAAGTGTGCCATCAAGTTCGTGAGAGCTTTACTAACTTGTTTTCACATAACAAAATACTTTTTAATTCGAAAGATAGATGAAGCTTGAGAATTTTCTTGGGATATCAATTGCTAATAGGTAGATATGGTGGACACAAATGGCAAGCTTTTGGTTCAAAGGGATTGGAAACATGAGAAGTATGCCTTCTCAAAACAGGTTTTTGGCTAGCAAGGCTGGGTAGTAAGCAAGACAGTTGAAAGAAACAAGCAAACATACAAGTAATAAAGCCAAACATGCAATCTTCCTTGAAGACACAAAAGATCTTAAATAAAGAATACTAAGCTTGTGAGCCAACAAGAAAGAAAACAAATGATACAAAATACCTGTAAGCTTTTTCTCTTTCAAAGTAATGCTACTGACCAGAACTCGGTTTGCCCAACCAATTTAGATCCACTTGATGATCCCAAAGTGATGGCCATATTGATCAACAAGATCCATCATATAATAGAGATTGCAAACTAAAATAAGAAGTGCAAAAAGTAAAAGATGAAACTTCTCATTAATATTCCAATAAAGGCACTCACACCAAGGGATACATAGATAAAACTAAAGGAGAGATACTTCCACATGCAAACCAACCTATAAGATAACCTATCTACCACATATATGAATCCACTAAAAAGGTAAAAGATAAAAGATAATGGTGGTGATACCGCGGCACTCCCCAAGCTTGGAACAAGCCAAGGGGATGCCAAACCTGATGACGAATTACTCCTTCCGTGGTGGTGTTCTTTTGATAAGCTCCTCAATAAGCTTCCTCAACTCCTCAATCTCAAAGGTTAGAGTATGAATCAACTCCGAGTTTTGCTCAATGCGGTTCATGATCATGTCGGACTGGGAGTTCCAGTCCTTGCTATTCTTTCCCCAGTCTTCTTTCTTAGCGTGTTCCTCCCCTGCATGGTTAGAACGAGGAATATCCCACATCGAGGGCAAGTTTCCTTTGGGAACATATTGATATTGACGCTCATTTATAAGAGTATGGAAAGGTCTCTTGGTGCGTGGAGGAGATGACCGTGGATTGTAGACAAGATGCGGAGGTTTCCCTCCTGTAGACATCCGTGCTGTCCTCTTAAGCTTGGTAGGTTTTTCCACCAATCCAATGCTTGTGACGGTAGCGCGGGTGTACGGTTGCTTGTCATCCTCCATGTATCCTTCATAACCTACCAAAATCTCCTCCTCCTTGGGTTTATGAGGATCGTCTTCCTCGGGCTCCTTGCCTTTGTCGTTGGAGGAGACCATGGTTCTCTAAACTTGAGAAGATTTCCTGACAAAAACAGATCGAAATGAAAACACGACGAGAACATGATGCATGAACCTCGGGGGAACCGGTGGGTTATATATTAGGAAGTTTCAATGCATAAGGAAGGTTTTGACACGGAAACAAGGAGGAGACGAAGTTCGGGGGAGTCAAACCCCCTCCAAGCGCAGCCAGGCTGGGCCCGCGCCTAGGGTGGGTTTGTCCACCCCGGACTCCGGTTCCTTATTTGTTCCATCTCGTAGTCTTCCTTATGTATTAAAAACATCAAAAATATAAAAAGATTGGATTTTCACGAACCTTCTGTTTTCACCACTTTTAGCTAGTCAAAGACAAGCTCTGCAGACTCCTTTTGTCCTTCTCCTAGAATTTTTCTTTCCTCACAAGGAAATACACAAACTTCAATGTAATCATTCGTGTAAGCAAAACAACAAACCTTTAGGTTCACACTTCAACTGAAATCTATCAAAACAAAGGCTTCTATAAGAGGCAAATGCAAATGATAACAGAAATCTGTCAAAACAGACCAGCAGGCAAATATTGATTTTTCCGAAAACCTTCTGTTGCTCAAGTCAAAAAGTGCAGTACTAATGAAAGTTGGGTATCAACTTGGAGAACAAGCTCAGAAAAATTCAGCTCCATCCGACGTACTGAGTTCCCTAATGAATTTTTACAATACATCAGAAAAATCTGTCCCAGGACAGCCACTTTTCACAACTCCTCTACTTCACAAAAGTAGTTGGACTAGACACAAAAACAAAAATAAAAAGGATAAGGAGAGGTTATTACAGAGGTAATAACTTCCAAGACTCGATAAAACTCTTGGGTTATCTCCCAACAAGTACTTTTCTTTAATGCCTTTAAGTTAGGCTTGAAACTTTTAAAGATGCTCACATAGGGAATATATATCTGGAGTGAAAAAGAGCATCAAGAAGCAAATAACAAACACACTTGAGTCTAAACCACTTCCTATGCATGGGGGTATCATGAGAAAACAAATTTGATGAAACAAAAATCCACAAGCATAGGAAGACAAAAAAGATGCAACTTCAAAGCTTTCAACATAAAACGGGGAAACTTAACATTATTGAGATGCATAAAACCGTGTTTCCCTCTCTCAAAATAACTTTCAGTAGCACTATGAATAAAGTTGACAATATAACTGTCACTGGCAACAACTTTATCATCATAATGAGCATACTTACAGTCAGCAAAAAGAGGTCCAAGGTCATAGACTGGATCAATAGAAGCAAGTTGTTCCATCTTGAAATCTTTATTAGGCAAGCTATTTTCACAAGGAGCTCTTGCAAATTTGGAAAAATTAAACTCATAAGACTCTCCATCAAACTTAGTTAAAACTTTTTCCTTCCTACAATCTATAATATCTACACAAGTGTTCAAGAAAGGTCTACCAAAAATGATAGGGCAAGTTTTGCTAACTGCAGAATTAAGTACTAGAAAATCAGCAGGATACTTAATCTTACCACAGAGAACCTCCACATCTCTTACAATGCCAATGGGGCAAATGGTCTCCTTATTAGCAAGGTGGATAACCACATCAATGTCCTCAAGCTCACAAGGACCAATCTCATGCATAATTTCCTTGTAAAGCTCATAAGGAATAGCACTAGAACTAGCACCAATATCACATAAACCATAGTAGCAATGATCACCAATTTTAACAGAAAGCACATGAACACTAGCTTTTCTAGCCTTACTAGGATGAGAGATAATATTTGAAGCGTCTTCACAGAAGACAATATGCTCACCCTCTATATTTCTAGTGATAGTGTCTTTCACAATAGCTACCATAGGTTCAATATTTGAATGCTCACCAGGCTCCACAGTTTTCATTGTACCTTTATTATTTGCACTAATCATCCTAGAATACTCCTTTTCCTTAGCTAGGAAAGGTATTTTCTCAACATAAGATTCAGACACAATATGATTAGTAGTACAAAATTCAGCACTTCGAACAAGAACATGATTAACAAAATCTTTATAAGGAGCATGGTACTTATTCCACTTCTTTTTGTGAATTTCTATGTAAGAGGCAAAGGCCTTAAAACATTTGGCAATACTTTGGGAATCAAGACCAAACTCATTTCTAATATCACGGAAGCCATCAGTTCCCATAAAAGATTGAATGCATTCATAATCATAGTTTATACCTGACTTTCTTCCTTTATCATTCTCCCAAGCTTCAGCGTTTTCTTGAATACGGTCCAATAGATCCCATTTAGTTTCTTCCTTCATACGTGTAAATGATCCAGCACAAGAAGCATCTAGTAAATATTTATCATGAAGAGAAATCCTAGCATAAAAGTTATTGATAATAATATTGTTAGGGAGTTCATGAATAGGACATTTAAGCATTAGTAACTTCAATCTCCCACAAGCTTGAGCTGTACTCTCTCTATCATGACGCCCAAAGTTATATATCAGATTTCTATCCTTATGAATCTCACTAGGAGGATAAAATTTAGAATAAAAGAGATATGCCATTTCCTCCCATTCCATGGATCGTCCATTCTTCAGCAGCTTACACCATTCTTCGGCTCTACCTTTCAAGGATATAGGGAGTAACTTATTCTTCACCTGTTCAGTTGTGATACCTGCACACTTAACAACCCGCATAATTCATGGATCAAAACCAAGTGATCACCAGGATGGTCAGTTACATCCCTAAAATAATAATTATCCATAACACGATCAACAATACATGTAGGTATCTTAAAAGGATCTATCTCAACAGGTGGTTGTTCATCTACTACCCTAGCAGTGGTAGTAGTTTTCCCAAACAGAAAACCAAGTGGGTTATCCATATTGGAAACAAAGTAACAAGCAGTAACAAAAGAAATACTCATAGAAAAGTTTCTTGTGCTAATGTACCGACCTTACTTGGACTAATACATACTTTTGATTAAACCTCCTGCAAAGATCCGTAACTACAGGAAAGTAATTAAGATATAAATCTAACCACAACCTTACACTCTGAGATCCTACGCTCCCTTGTGCAAAGGTGTCCTAACGGGGGTTCAGGTTTCTGTCACTCCAGCAACCCCACAATTAGCAGCCAAATACACAATGCATTCCCCTCGGCCCATAAATGGTGAAGTATCATGTAGTCGACGTTCACATGACACCACTAGAAGAATAGCACCACAACATAAATACTAAACCATTGAATAATAACTCAAAACAAATCCAATAATAACAACATGACTTCTCCCATGTCCTCAAGAACTAAATGAACTACTCACAAGACATCATATGGATCAAGATCAAAGATGATTTGATAATGGATAACAATCTGAACATAAACAATAATCTAATGGTTCCACTCACAAGCATCAACTATAATAATAATTAACACTGGGAAAGTTTCCCCTAAGAACTAAAGCAATATCCAACATAATTGTTACAGCGGGACGGAGTGGTGATGATGGTGCTGGTGGTGATGATGATGTCGGTGATGATGATGATTCCGATGAAGCCTAGCTTGATGATGGTGTTGATGGCGACGATCTCCCCTCTCCGTGAAGGAATTTCCCTGGAAGAAATCTATCTGCCGGAGAGATCTTTCTCTCTCGGTGTTTTCCGCCCCTAGAGGTGGCGGAAATCTATGTGTGATCGCTCCTAGAGGCTTAGGGTTCTATAGGGAAGATATAGGCGAAGGGGCGGAGTCGGGAGCCAGGCAGGTGGGCCACACCTGTCCTAGGCGTGGGGTCAGGTGGACCCGCGCCTAGGGGGGTGTGGGCACCATGCGGCCCTTCTTCGTCCCTCCTTCTGGCTTCCTCAATCTTCTGGAAAAATAATATTTTCCCATATTTTTTTGGTATTATTCTGATCTTCGCGAAATTTCATCGAAACGCCCTCTTTTCCATCAGAATCCAGACTCCGGCAGTCCATCCTCCAAGAATCATCCAACATGCATAAACAGATGAAAAGCCATAAGTAATACCTCATAATAAGACAAATATCAATGAATAGAGGTAGATTATGATATAGAATGGTGATGCAAATTGGGCCTATCAACTCCAACTAGCACACAAGAATTGCGCCCAAGTGGAGTGGCAAGTTGTTGTAGTTGAAAGGAGCTTTTGCAAGGACTAAGATATCCTCCTCACTGAGTCTTGTAAACTCATTATGTGCCTGCAAGGTGTTAGCAATAACATAGAACAAATATCGAATACTAGGATGTTGAATATTTTTCCCTTTGCTGACTCTAGAAGTGAAGCTCATTCTATTATAACAGAGTTTTGGGCATGGTTCTATGCAAGTGAAATATGCGTGTAGAGAATTAGGATCATTGTTGGGTAAAAAAAATTTCACCATTCATCAAGTAATAATGAATAATTGTTGTTCATAAGTCAGAAAAAATCCTATCCTCTCCATGCCATGTTTTAACGGTGATTTTCAATGAACTTAAAAATTCAATAGTTAACGGGCGATAGTTAGGTGCATCATGAAATACCAAGTTTTGCAAGACAAATCTATTGCATAGTAAATGAAAGTCATTAGAAATACCGAGTTGGTTCAATATGACAGGACAAGACCACTTGGTTGCCTTCACTTCTCGGTTTTTGATCCTGTCGAAACAATCACGGTGGGACTCATTCCTAAATCATATCCCCATGTGTTCTTGAGCTGCAGCCCGGTAAGTTTTCAGGAATTTTCTTATATTCTACCTGATTAACGAAGTGTTGATACACGACTTCCTCATTTCCTTCACTTACTAGAATCTTGATATTGATCCTTTTTACAAGATCTTCAACTATGTAATTTGGTGAAGGAGCATTTATATAGTCAAGTTCTTCAGGCTCTTCCCTTTGGATTCTTATCATCTTGAGGCCGTCTACTATATTGGGCTCGGCTTTACCTGCAAATTTTGTTAGAATGAGAGTTTGACTCTCGATTATCTTATCTAGTTGTGCCTCAACAATCCTTGTTCTTTCTTGGAGGGCATGCAAATCATTCCTCAAACTAACAGCTTGGTTAGATAATTTACCAAGCATAGCATCATGGTTCTCCATTATTTTAACTAGGATATTATTTTGCTCATTTTGTGAATCCATAAAAGATTTAAGAGTTTCTTGGAGACTACCATTACTTGATGCCATATTATTATTAGAGTTACTTGTACGACTAGAATTGTGTTTCTGAAAATTTGGATTATAATTCTTATTCCAAGCAGGGTTATAATCATTACGAGCTATGAAGTCTATTTCTTCAATAGTTGGTTTGGGAGTAGCTCTTACCTAGGTTTCCTTACCTTTGAAGGCTATATGAGCTCATCCAATTTAGCATTGAGTTCATTTTCTTCAGGTGTGACGGAGTTTACCTTCTTCGTGTTTGATCTTTCCACATGCCATTGTGTATGGTTGTCTTGCATATTGTCTAACAACTTCTTTGCTTTGGTAATTTGTTTACCCATAATTATTCCTCTAGGTGCAGTATCAAGCATATACTTAAACACAGGGTTAAGAGCATTATAAAATAAATGGAGAATTAACCAATCTTCCATCCCATGACTAGGACATTTTCTCATGAATTCTTTCATTCTCTCCCATGCAAGCGCTAGTGGCTCACACTCTTCCTGTCTAAAACCAGTAATATTAGATCTTAGTTGCATAGCCTTTGCAAGTGGAAAGAATTTATTCATAAATAAAGAAGTACATTCCATCCATGATGCAATAGTATTTCTAGGCAAAGATAGCAATCATTCTTTTGCTCTTCCTCTAAGAGAGAAAGGAAATAAGCGCAACTTGATTGCGTTAGGGCCAACATATTTAATGCGCATCATATAACATATTTCGGTAAAAGTATTTAAGTTCATACCTGCATCTTCAACAACAGAGCCTCCAAATTGATTCTGTTGAACCAAACTTAAATAGTGGGGCTTAATTTCATAACCTTCAGTAGTAATTGCTAGCTGAGTAATAGGAGTATCCAAATAATCATTGTTGGGAGTTGAAAACTCCCCAAGATTCTTTTCAGCCATATTTCCTATGTTTTTGTATTTTATTAAACAAATACTAATGATGGTAAAAACAAGAATTAAAATACTAACTAATTTTTTGGTTTTTCAAATAAAGACTGAAAGCAAACTAATAAAATTAAAAATAGCAAGGTTCCTACTAACATCACCAGGGTATCTATTGCTTCCGCGACAACGGCTCCAGAAAAAGGGTTGATACCTTCGGTCCAAATTACATATGTAGTATAGTTCTTTTTCCCTAGTAGATCTAGGTTTATCGAATCCTCGGGAAGTAGAAAGCAAACTGAAGTTACTTAAACGGACCTTCGGGAATTTTAGAATTACTTTTGTGTTTGCACGGGACCAAGAGTTTGTGAACTTTTTGTGGTTGTTGACGATGGAGAGAGAGAGGGCCTGGGGCTTTCGGTTTCACTAGTAGCTTTGCAAAACATCTGATGGGAATAAAAGATAATAATAAAGTATGCATGTAATTGTTAGAGCAACATAATTATATGTGGGTAGTGCATCCATAATTGCTATTGCCTCCACAACCTCTTATAGCAATAACCTACTAGTCGCATCCATAGAAGAAAGAGAACTAGTGATAGGCATAGTGATATCACCGTTAATTTCAAGTAAATCCCTCACATATAGCCGTACTACCCCTTCTTTTACTAGGGCTCTCAACCTGCAGATAAGTCATCACTCACACTCCCTATACCTGGATCAATCCTTGGGGTCTTGGGTACCTGACAAGTCCTTAGATTTAGGAAAAGAGGGTACAATAATCATCATGTCATAAAAACTAATACATGAATCCATATATGATAAATAGCATGCACAAAAATCTACATGGCTAGGTCGAAGCCCTTAGCCCAAGGAGAATTACTCACACATAGAGATGAAATCAACAATCATAAACATTGTAATAGACATCATAAATTGATAGCAAATAGTCTTACACTATCGCCAATTGGAGAAGAGATCTATTATTACAAGTGGTGGAATGGCTATGGTGGTGGAGAAGGGTTTGGATATTAGATCTAGATCTATTCCTCCAGTGTGGTGGATTCTGGTGACAGGGAGAGTTGTGGTGGAAAAGAGAGAGATCGAGAGAGTTTTCTGGTCCCTGAAGCCTCTTTATATAGGGGTCTCTTCACGAAAGTTGTTATGTTTGACCATGCGATGTAGGTGCCAACTATACGGCTCGAACTATATGGCGGGAATTTTATTTCGACCATATAGTTGGTCGTTAAGGGAACTAGATCTACTTCACGGCTCCTGGTTTCTTTGACGCGTTACAGATATCGTATCTTGGACTTTAATGTTGTGATTCCCATCATTATACTTCATTATCTGTGCAGGTAAAAATAGCAAGAAAGGATTGCATACCCCTTTGATCATTAGGCATTAGTGGCAGGGTTTAGAGAGATATTTCATCAAAAGTATGAATAATATCTATTTTAAATGTGAGTGTAGATGGCTATATTTCACAACCATCATAAGGGAAAGTATTTGACGAGTCAATCCCAATGGCACCTGGTACGGGCGAACGGTAAGGGAGGGCCCCCCCATACCATAGGTCATTATCGGCATTGGTTGCCTGTCCTCGATTGGTATTTTCCCAGGAGCGAAGGTAAATCCATAAAATGAATTTTATCACTTAAAAATATTATATTATAGTATAATATGAAAATTCTAATTGATATGTTCACAATAGACTTAATGAATTTGGAACCTGTTGAAATAAAGATAGAAAGGTGCATGCGAATGCCGTGAAATACAAAGATCCCTACTCTATTTATGCAAAAATAGTAGGTAAAAATGCTTAAATTTTGGACCGATCAACTCCTCCAAGCTAGGACCTTGCTCATACCCTTACACATTACATGACTCAGAGGCTTCCACACCTTCTCTAGTATCAATGAAATTATAAGAATCTCCTAGCAATTTAATATATTATATAATCATTGAGTTTACAAATGTTGAGCACTTTGTTTAGTAATGAAGATTCATGATCATTTTTCTTTTCTTCTACTCTTGATTCTTTTGATAGCTGCTCTCTCTTTTTGCTTCTTTTGAGTTTTTTCTATCTATGTATATATATTTTATTCTTTTCTACTTTTCTGTTTCTCTTTAGTATAGCTATTTGATCATTCTCACTACTTTGATGGATACTCAGAGAACTCTTAATTATAATATGCTACCGGAATTCTTCTCATAGCCTAATCAATACTCTTGTTAGTGTGGAAGTCCCTAAAATCATGATAGTTGTACAAGTATCATAACACTCAACCTAATTCAATCATCTAATATAATAATCATGAATCATAACATACTTCAATTATCATGAACTCCCGTAACCCAATGGATATAAAACATATATTGAATAAGGGGACTTTAAGTTGATGCAACTAATGCAAACTCTAGAATTAAAGTCTAAATGCATGCGGAAAAGTAAACATGCTAAAAACTGTAAGATAGATTATAAGGCTCTCACAGATCCCCCAAGCATGGAATCAAACGAGGTGGATCAAATAATTCCTTGCTTGTGCTTAGTCCTTCTTGGGAGTGAATAAATCGTCTTCTTCCTCTTTTTCGTCTGCCTTCAGGTTGCAGGCATGAGCAATACATGCAAATCTAGTGGACATATCCATAATCCGGGCATGCAACTCAGTGATTATATTGCTCAGAGTCTTTCTGTCATTAGCCATCTCCATGATAATTTTGGTTGGGAGTTGCACTCTACCGTCAATGTCATCAACCTTCCTTTCTAGGTATTTTCCCATCATCCAGTAAGACTCAACCCCTTAGCCAATAGTTTCAAAACAAGCTTTAGAAATTTTCTCAAGGCTTTCTATCTTTTCTCGAATCCCATCACGCATTTCCTCTTTGCGAAAAGAATATCTGGGAGGATATTTGAGAGAATATCTACACGAATGGTACCTATAAGGTTTTGATGGAGATTCTTCCCTGGTCTTCCTTTGCTCCACATGTCTAAGCATCTCCAATTTCTGCGGGAACATGTCTTACCAATTGGGGAGTGGAACGACTTGTGGGGGCTTGCAGGGCGAGGAGGATGACGTGTGTACTTTGGATCCATTCTTCTAGGATTACGCTTCGGAGGTTCCCTCTTTCTTGGTCCAGATTTGCTTGATATGAAAATGTTGCATAGCCCTCAAATGATCAAGTAAGATGTGAGATTTCATTGAAGCAGGAGGAAGGCGGCTAAAGATCTAAAATTGAACAATGAAAGTCACAATGATAACAAAAAATAAAGGAATCAATTATGTAAGGAAGAATCGTAGGGTGTTGAGTCAGCTACGGGGTCGGTACGGGTGAGACCCGCCCGTACCACACGCCCGTACTGATGACTTACCGCCTACTCTTCCCTTTTTTTGATCAGAAAGAAAAACAACAAGAATGAAGAAGAGATCGAAACAGTACCGGTAACGACCAGCGGTATGGGAATACACGCCCATACTTCCTGTACTGCCCGCCCGTACCAGGTCGAGAAAAGAAAAATATAAGGAAAAAAAGAGAAAGGAGAAACATGCTGGAATGGTTTCAAACCAACACAAATGCATAGACTTGAGATTTCGTTGCCTCATTTTGTTAAATTCAACGGCAGAGATCAAAGAGACTATCTGGTGATGTTATCCTCCTCAACTCTTTAATGCTCCAATCGTTTCCCGTTGACGACCCAAGATGAAGATGACGGTGTAGTGTTTTTCAATCTTACCTCTCCCGAAGGATATGCCTCCTGAACTTCATAGCATCCTTACCATCTGGACTTCAACTTTCCTGCAAAAATCTTAAGTCTAGAATTGAAGAGCAAAACCTTGTCCCCTGATTTAAATTCCTTGCCCTCTATTTATTTATCGTTCCGTTTCTTCACTTTTTCTTTAAATATCCTAGAATTTTCATAGGCCTCATTCTTGATTTCATCCAAAGCATGAATATGCAAGATTCATTTCTCCCCAGCAGTTTTAAACTCAAAAATCATAGTTTTAATGTAACATCCTAATTTCAGCAACCTTGATCTTTTGTCCAAAAAGGAAAAAATTAGGGGGAACAAAAACCTTTTATTGTTAAGTGCTGCAATGCTTGCTGATTGTTTGCTTGTGCTTATACAAGTGCTTGTATATTAGAAGATATACTCCTTATCTCAACATTATTTGACAAAAGCTATTTTACAAAAGAGATGTCTGGGCTCATCTTTCATATCCTCAAATGTTCCGGCATTTCAAAACTAAGCCAAGATGACTTTGACAAAACAAAATATTTTACTATTTTCTATTACAAAACTATGGAGAACTATATATAATCTCCTTATGTTTTCAAGATAGAGCATTCAACTACCCTTATCTCTAGGTTTTCCAAAACCTTATTACAAAGCTTTTGAATTCTACTCTTGGTAGAGATACCAAGGGATCTCGCCTTATTTAAATTCCAACTCTTCCAAATACCCATCCTTACCTCAAGAAAGGCTTGATGGTAACCCTTGAAGTAGTTGATAAGTTTGATTAGTTGAATTGCCTTGATCTGCTGACTAATGAATTTCCTTGATCTGCTGATTGCCTTGTTTGCTTAGGAATTAGAGTGAGCTAATCTATTAGCTCATCACTTAGGATCACCCCTAAAGTTAAGATCAAAAAATCTTAAACCAAGTATCCTAAGCTGGATCTATCCTATGTCAATTAATTGCTCCTCCTAATCAACTTAACCAGACCAACCCTGAGCTAATCATCTGTATTAGCATCCATCTCATCAAAGAAAAAATACAAGCATGGATACCCTCTACTCAGCATATACTTCCATATCATACACTTGATGACAAGTATAAACCTGTGCACCCTCTCCAAATGTTACCTTCCTTCATACAAGTCCAAATCTACAAGTCTGCCAAATTTGGCTAAGTCTGGAGTCTTTACCTAGATTTAATCTTTGGAACTCCACCTACTCCAATCATTGTGCATTCTTATAAATGAACTTGAACCATCTTGTAGTACATCATTAGTACCACCAAATGCCACTCTTTCCCTTGGCTAAGCCATTCTGGTTTCCACTCATCCATGATGGTTTTGTAGCCAAGATAATAATCTTCTCTGCAAATCATATCATCTTGCCTACTTTTGCAGAAGCTCACATCCACATGCCATATCCCCTAGAAAAAATATCTACATGGTTATGACCTACAAACCATGGTATATCAACACCTACTTCACTTGTTTCCATTAGAGAATTGTGCTTCTTAAACCCACTTGGCTTCGGAGGCATCATGACTCATCTGCTATGGCAGCCTTGTTCTCAACAAAGTTTTCCATCACTTCTAGACCACCACAATTACAACCAAGCCTAACTATTCGCACCATTCTCATCTATATAACTTTGTCTATCTACCCATATATCCCTTGTACCAAGGTGAGCCCTGAGCTCCCTAACCCAACCATGTTTAGAGGGCATAAAAATATAACTGCCCTAGATCATCCAATCCATCTCTTCTTCATAAATCCATCTTGTTTGTCAATACGCAAGGTGATCTTGCTAGATACTCTAAGTTTACATCATATACCTTGGATATAATCATCCCCAAATAATTCCAATAATTATTTGGATTATTAATCTATTTAAATGCCCTTAGTTACTAAATCCTCACAAACCTTCTCTATAAAGACAAGCTTGCTTTTCTCTAAAACACTTTGCCAACTCAATGAACATTTGAGTTTCTACATCATACCCTATCTCCCAAACTCAAAAATAAATATTTTTGAGCTTCCTTATTATTTCTTTTTGCCCTTGTTCTTAAATGGAAGAAACAAGAAATACTTACTTATAAATACTTTTCCTTCAAAATAAATTCCAATAAAATCACCCATGGTGTGATATGGTATTTAGAACCATCTCACACCAAAATCCCACCTTGGCTAATGTAAAAATGTCACATTAGCTCTATAAATCACTTTTGCTCTTTTCGAATAAATGATTTTAGTGAACTAAAAATCATCCCAAAAATCCCAAGTAATTCGTATGATCATGGTTTGACCATACTCATCCACCAGTATCATTTCCCCACCTTTACCATTGCAAAATATTCAGCATCCTTCACAATCCTCCATTTGATCAATATTTGCACATCCCATCCAGCCTCAATCCAAAAACCATCACAAGTATGAGTCCAGCAAACTTGTATAGCACACCTCTCACTCTCTGGTCGACACCACTTAGAAGGGCACTGTTCATCCTTGTCCTTAGTGCTTGGAGAGAGTGAGAGATGGAGAGAGATGCCATTTCTCTCATTTACTAGCATCAACCCCCACACCCCACTCCTTCTCTGTCTCCCCACCGACCAGGACACCCCCTGCCCATCCTCTACTCCACCTGGCAGCATCAAAATCTAACACTACCCCACCCCCATGTCCATTATGGACATTTCCCCTTTGCCACAAAAATCATGCAAAAAAAGGATGGAGGCCACCCTGCCCGCTCTACTGGCCACATTTCACTCCCTCACCCCTCACCCCCTCACCAACCTCTCCTCGAGCACCCCTCCCTCTCCCATGATCTGCATTGACCTAGAGGAGAAGACGAATCCCTCTCGGCCTCCTGAAAGAAATGGTCATGGTGCCCTCGTACCTGCCTCTCCCCCGCTGCATGTCACCATGCCAAGATCTCCTCTTCACCCTCTATCTAACCATGCTCTTGTTTTGGTCCAGGACCTCCTCTACAGGACTCCCCACTCAGCACCGACGAGCTCTCCTCCGGCGAACTCATGCGAGCAAGATCCCGACATTGAAACCCCTCATGCCGCCCCTCTCTAAGATAGGCGTCGTGCGCCATATTGACTCCTCGCGTCCTTCACGTCTCCCCGTGCCTGGTGAGCCCTCCCTCACCCTTCTCTACCTATGCTAGGTTTCCTCACCTGTTCTCATGGCCATAGGTGGGAGACGACCATGGACCGTCGATCTCGTTTAGATCCGACGCCCCATGACGCCCCTTACCGCTTCGGCGCTGCTCCCCTGGAAGATGGGCATCGCCCCGGTGACCCTTGCTTGCGCTCCACGCACACGGGCACTACGCCTGGGCCGGATCCGCCTCCCTCGGCCCATTTCCCTGTAGATCTCGGCCCGCGGCCCTTTTCCCTTTGATATTTTCTCCAGATCTAGAAACTAACAGTTTATTTTAATCCAGAGGAAAATATAAATACACATAAATGCCAAGATAAAAATCCTGGGTGTAGCTACTTGTTTTCTGAAACATGTCTCCTAATAAAATATCCAGGATTCTATTTGTACATTTTCTGATAATTATTATACCAGCAAGACCCCTTTTGATCAATTAATTCTTCTAGGGAGTTTGGTGTATCCAAATGGGGAAAATCCAACTGGCACTGAAGGGTATATGGGGTACCTGGCATTTCACCTTGACCTAACCCTTGCTTGCTTCCTATTTTTCCCCTACTAAAAATAACAAAAACAACACAATTATGGCTATAGAAAATTCTACATGCCAAACCATATGTGATAATGATCTAATTCCAACTCTCAGTACAGATACATACATATATCCTTCAAGCACCAGGAGACCAATATTTACTGAGCTCTTTTTAAATATTAGTGAATTAAACATTTTGGTGTATAGTTTATTCACTAATAAAACCCCCAAAATAATTCTGTATATCCAAATAAGTTGATTCCAATTTCTACAGAAAGGTATTTCAAATACCTAACATGTGCCCTTGGAATCACATCAAAAGCTTGCACAGATTTAATCTGGTTAAAAAGACAAATATCATCTAGTAATGCATTCGGGAATTTCCCGAAGGCAATCTATTAAACATTTTGGGGTGATTCCAACTCCCCTTGATTCAGTCCTTCAAATACTACCAAAGTATCCAAGGAAATAATTTTTGGAACTACATAACTATTCTGGTGAATTATTTCCTTAAACTAGGGTTTTATCCACTAGGAAATCCATTATAAATCAATGGTAATTGATAAAGTAGGAATCCACTTTTGTTGGTTTCATTTTATCAATACCTATCTTCTAATATCATTTTTGCAAAATGATATCAAACTGAATGTGACCTTGGTCTAAAAATACTCCCTACCTAGTTTCTAGAATACAAAACATATATGGATTACCTTCAAATATCCCAAGAACTTTTCTAATCTTTCTAATCTACTATTCACAATCCTTACTATAGAGTACCATGTACATCTTCTTGTTTGGTATGCCTCACGATTGATTGTAATCTTGTTTGTATGCATGTGAAATCATTAACGGCGATAGTTGCGACTGCATGACGAAGAGAAGAAGGAAATCCTATTCTTATTTGGTATTATGGTGTTATAAGAAGAAGTCCAGGGACACTATTTCCATATTGCTACTAATCAGGCAAGCCACCTTCTTTCTCATATGCCTTTGACCTACTATTGTATTTATGCATGTTTAATCTACTATTTATAAAAATTGCATGGTTTTACCTTATTATGTTTTATATGTGGAAATGTTTGGCTCCTCCAAACTATTACCATTTTGGTACCATTAGGTACAAACTCTATCATGACACCCCATTTGACTTTAGTATGATATATGGTGTTGAACACCATAACCTTTTGGAGACCCCTTTTTAGCCCTAGTATAAGTATAGGATGGGAAGACCTCGGGACAATGTTAATAAAATGTTTTATGAGAAAACCTTCGTGAGGTTCGACCTACCAAGAGAGGTTTGGAAAACAAGAAAGGTTTTGTTTTACAAAAAAGTTGGGACAAAGGACGGAGGAAAAACATTGACAAAAGGGCACCTGGTTCATTGCAGTTTTGCCAGAACAATTAATCCATGCAACCACAATACCCTGAAGTGGGAATGGGGATTAACCCAAAGTTAGTTCGCTTCGATATGGGTATCCACATGAATACTTATAAGGGATCATCTCCCTCTGATTTCAGGCTTCCTTTATAAAAAGGGTCATCTGCAAGGAAGTCACCAGGAGGAAGCAGGATCACCATGTGAGTGACCGGGCGATACTATGAGCCTCTCATTGAAAGTGTCAGCTCTGCAGGAGCTGGGTTGCACTCCGTTGGTCCATGGATCCCGACGTCTCGGGTTGAGAGGAACAACTCATAGGGTAGGGCCCGTGTCGAAGTGGACTTTCCGAAGGTTCTGTTTGATTATCCGAACCCTCGTATACCGTGTGTATCGGTACGTGGCCGTATTCCAGCGGATGTATCAAGTCTTGTGGGTAAAGTGTACAACATATGAAGAGTGTTAATCTATTCGAATAGCCAAGTCCTGGGTCATGGATGGTTGGGAAGGTTGCCGCAGAGTGGTGCCTGTCTTGTTTCCAAAACTGTTTTCATAAAATAAGTGTTTACAAAAACCTGGTGGTCCGTGGGACACCAGATATGGAAGAGGATAACCCGGTCAGTTGAAGACCGTGGAGCTGAAATAGGGTGACCCACTCCTAGTGTTTTCCAAAACTATTCAAAAGGTTTCCAAAACATTTAACAAAAGATTTCAATAAAACCCTATAGATGATATATCTATAAGAGAACTATTTTAGAAAAGAAACTATCATGGAGCCATCTTGCCACTATAGCCATATTGCATATCCTAATGTTATTATTATATTTCCCTTAAGGTGGTTTGCAAGTACAATAAAATTACTCACCTGCATTGTCCCTGGCTATTTACTTGGCCATATTTTCAGAAGATCGAGGATTGAAGAGGATGACGACGTCTATGCAAGCTAGGACTTCTCCTAATCAGTTGCTTGTAGGTTAAGGCATGACATGGGATCTACACTTGAAGACTTCCGCTGTTTGTGTTGTAATTTCCATACTGGAAACTATGTAAGCTTGTATTTGTAATCATTATTGTATGGATGTTGTAATTATACTGGTCGGTTATGCTCACGGCTCACTAATCATGGGAACGTGAATTGTATGCATAACGGGTATTCTCGGACCGTAAATCCGGGGTTCCACATTTAATAGACCAACAAGCCTTATGCTCAAGTTCTAATGGAAGGGGACAAGTTTTATCGTAAAACATTTTGAATGGCATCAGTCCCATAGGATTCTTAAAAGCTGTAGGATATGCCCACAACGCATCGTTAAGCTTCAAAGACCAATCCTGTCGGGGGATAACCCCCAGTAGGGTCATAAAGGGTAAAACATTGCCCAGCTTGGCTTGTACCGAGTAAAAGATAACTCAGGCAGGTAACAACGGCCGGGTAAGAAGGTCATGTGTGGCCGACATAAGAATTAAGTCGGCCCGTATAGGACAAGTTTGTTTACCTTGTAGGAAGCAATGAGCCGAGTCTCACGAGGGAAGGCCGAGTCAAAAAGGACATGTGGCAGCTTTCCGAGTAAGATTCAGGAGGGACCATGGTAAAGCATGATCAAAAGAGAAGGGCGACGCCGGATGACACAAAAGGAGCCGGATGATACCCAAAGCAAAGGCTAACATACAAAGTCACGGTATGAGGCGAAAAGAGTTGGAGGATACATACCAGAAGACCATTTGCAGCATGGCTTTGTGGACTGTATGAAGGGGCTCAGGGCTAGCCCATGACCCATCCCGCACAGTAAGGATCCAGATCCAAACAGTAACCCTAGAACCCAAAGGTATGAAACCTAGGTGGCCATCGCCTATATAAGGAGAGGCATAGCTAGGGTTTAAGGGGGTTGGACAAAGTAGGAAACGAGTGCATAGAGGCTATGGACAAATAGCTCTAGGAGCACTTGTAAAACTTCTCGAATCAATACAAATCTTAAGTGTGGAGAGTTCATCTTGTTCTTCATGCGCGGCTAGACCGTGCACTCCCTCCCCGGTTACCACAAGCGTCCATTCGGCCCCCAACTTAAGCCTACCCATGGCATCTGCCGTGACACCACCACGACAATTGGCGCTCACCATGGGGAACAAGCAGGCGCTTGCTGGAGTTTTCATTCGGATGGGAAACATCATCGCCAAGATGGGCGAGCGCGTCTATTCTGGCCTCATCTAGTGGTTTGGGGCACTCAACTTCCCCAGTGACAACGCAGGTTGCTTCGGGACCAAGCCATTCCCAAGGGGGCGGTCGCTTCATCAAGTTCGGCGAGCACCAGGTCTACGTCACGGTGCGCGTGGAGCGCGCGTACCCGGAGCGTGTCATCCTGGTGCCGGATCCACCTGCGGTTCCTACCACAGGAAAGCTTCATCAACTCGTCTCCGTCGAGGTAATGATGACAACTCCAAATCCCCTAGAACCTCTAGTAGTCCCTGTGGTGAATGAGGAAACTGAGGGAGGAAATCCAAAAGAAACGCCAAGGGCGGCAAGAACTGCAAAAGCGCTGCTAGAAAAGCCAGAGAACAAAGATAGGATTAAGAGAGCCAAAGAATTGCAAGAAGCAATAGAGAAGTTAGCAGAGCCAGTAGCGCCATCAGCTGATCTGGCGCGTGTGCAGGCCGAGTTAGAGGAGGCCAGGATAAAAGTATTGGAGAAGGCAAAGGAATTAAAGCAGTTACAACAAGATGTGGATATCGCAATTCGAGAGCTCAACTCGGCAAATTGAGTCAAGGGCGCTAAGACCTGGCTTGATGCAACAAGGCTGAGAGCTAGAAACCTCAATGAAGAATTGGCGGATGCAATGTCAAAGAAACACCAGAAAACAGCAACGAAACAGCCATGTGGCCGACATACAACACTGCGGCAGAAAATTTGAGTGCCGCAAAGGCAGCAATGGCAGACTTACCCCATCTGACGGTGAAGAAAAGAGAAAAAACATGAACGAGTCAATTAGTTGGTGAGAGAAGCAGGAATGTTGAATGAAGCGTACTACAAGGGAAATCCAGGTATAGCTGGAAGGAACAAGAAGTTGGTTGCTTATGACCCGACAGTGGTTCAAGGAAACCAGACCCGTGCGTAGGGAACAAGAAGAAATGTCGTTCAAGGAAATGAGAACCAGGAAAATGTTGGCCAAGAAAGGTAGGCAGCACAAAGAAATGACAACGGGGGGCAAAACTTTGGACCTCAACCTAGGCATGGGACTCACTCGGCAAGAGGAGAAAACCCAGCTCCGAATCCTCCGCCAGCCCAACCCGAAAAGAGTGAGCAAAGCACGGGAAAAGCAGTGCAGCAACCTATAGACCCGAACACCAACATATACAATGATGGTTACTTGGCAATGGTCAATGATGGGTATGAATTGCTAGATCATGTAAACCAAGCAATGGGAGCAAGACTCGGAGGCAGAAATCTCCAGCCGGATGATGCAAGGCTAAAGCTCGGCCGGATAAAGATGGCAGAGCTAATCGAATCGCAAGGTCCACAGGGTCCACCATGTTTTAGCCCAAGGATCATGAAAGAGCTGCCAGTGCCAAACTTTCAGCTGGCCAGAGGGACAAAGACCTATGATGGAAGCACAAAGCCCGAAGACTGGCTCATGGATTATGGAACTGCAGTAAAAATCGCTCAAGGAAATCTCAGATGGGCAGTGCGATATGTACCGCAGATGGTAGAAGGACCAGCAAGGGTGTGGCTGAATATTTTTCCACCCGAAGGCATCAACAGCTGGATTGATTTTCAGGAAGCTTTCGTAAGCAATTTCACAAGCACATACAAGAGGCTGAATCGCCCACAACAACTAGATATTTGCAAGCAAAGGCCGAATGAAATAGACAGGGAAATCCTCACAAGGTGGTGCACAATGTGCAACTCTTGTGAATGGGTAATCGAGTCTCAGGGCATTGCATGGTTTGCACAAGGATACAGATATGGAAGTGTATTGTGGCAAAGGTTACAGAGAGATATGCCGTCAAGCTTGGCAGAAACAATAAGAATCGTTGACTCATACGCATTAGGAGATCCGACTCAGCCTCTACTTATTTCAGCAGACGAGATGACTGAGACTCAGATCTACGACGCAACCGGGTCGCAAAGGCGCCAAGAAAGGGCCGAGTATAGAAGCAAGAGAAGAGACGAAATACCAGACTATAGGTATGGTTTGACTCAAGTCGCAGTTGTGAGTCAGGATCATCCAGAAATATACTTATGAAATGATGTTGGACCAACCGTCTAAGTTCCACACGCCAAGTCCAGGTAAGCCGGTGAACCACAAAACAAGAAAATGCACTTGGTTTCAGAAGGGAGACAGAGTGGATTCACCGACTCAGCAGTTACCACCACCGCCCCCACCACCGCTCACAGGAGGAAATGCTCAAGATGTGGGAACTAAGCATAGATATGAGAATAGGCAGTCGACATATCATAACCAAGAAAGAAGGGAGGCTGTGCTTCAGGTGAATAACCCAAGAGGTGATAACGCTCATGTCGGCCATGGAACTAGAAATGAGTACAGAGAGCATCACCAGAGCTATGTCGTATTTGTCACAGAGCCGAATGACAAGAAAATTCAACAAAGACGGATGATGGAAATGAACGCCACAATGCCAGAAATACCAAAGTACAGCATAAAGGATCATCCCAAGATCATGCCAACACCAGGAGGTTATGCTCTTGTCTTGGATCCAACGTTCATGGGCCCAGATATCAACGTGAAGTTCTCCAAGGTACTGATAGACGATGGTAGTAGCATCAATATCATGTATAAGGATACCATGCTCAAGTTAGGCATCACTATGAAGATGTTGGAGCCGACTAAGAAAACTTTCCATGGTATTGTCCTGGAACTGTCTTGCGAGCCAATTCGCAAGATCTGTGTTGACGTCTTATTCGGCAACAGAGAAAATTGTCGCACTGAAGCCATAGAGTTCGAGGTGGTTGACCTAGTCAGCTCATACCATGCCTTACTCGGCAGGACGACTATGGCAAAATTTATGGCCACTCCTCATATTGCTTACTTAAAGATGAAGCTATCAGGTCCGTGCAGACTTATCACAGTTGAGGGAGATTACAAGATATCTATTGCATGTGCCTCAGTCGGATCTTCGCTGGCCGAGTCACTGGTCATAGCGCAGGAAAAGCATCCAATGATGGAAGTGGCAGCACTGGCCAAGGCGGCACAGCTATCTATGCCGGCACTCACTAACCCACATGGCAGTGTATATTTCCAAGCTACCAAGGAAACAAAGAAGATATAGGTTTATTAGGCCTTCCCAGAGTGCACAGTTACCATTGGTGCTGGGCTGACTGACAAATAGGAGAGCGATCTCACCGGCTTCCTTCGTGAGAATCGGGATATCTTTGGATGGTCCACACAAGACCTGCAAGGAGTTCCGAGGGAGTTGGCTGAGCACTCTCTTCATGTAAGGCCAGATGCCAAGACGGTGAAGAAACCCCTCCGCCGCTTCGCCGAAGATAGGAGGAAAGTGATAGCCACCAAGATAGCCAGGCTTTTGGCTGCCAGGTTTATCATGGAAGTACTGCATCCAGATTGGTTAACAAATCTAGTCTTGGTCGAAAAGTAAAAGGTTGACCCAAACATGGCAGTGGTGTGGCACATGTGTATTGACTACACAAACCTCAATAAAGCGTGTCCAAAAGATCCATCCCCCCTTCCACAGATCGGTCAAGTCATTGACTGTACTGCCGGGTGTGAGTTATTGTCATTTGTGGATGCGTATTCTGGTTTCCACGAGATACCACTGAAGCCGGATGATCAAATAAAAACAGATTTTATCATCCCATATGGGGCTTATTGCTATCGTACTATGCCATTCATATTGAGAAATGCAGGTGAAACATAACAAAGGTGCATGCAAAAATGCTTGCAAGATTAACTGGACAAAAATGTTCAAGTATACGTCTATGACGTGGTGATAAAAACCAAAAAAATTCATACTCTAATTGAGGAATTGCATCAAACATTGGCAAACATAAGAAGATTCCGGATGAAACTTAACCCGGAAAAATGCACATCTGGTGTCCTGGCTGCAAAATTACTCGGATTTCTTGTGTCCAGGTGAGGAATTGAGGCTAACGCGACAAAGATCACAGCCATCGAAAGAATGGAATTGCTGAAAACCCTCAACAATGTCTAGAAGTTCACAGGGTGCCAGGCCTCGTTGAGTAGGATTATCAGTCGGCTAGGTGAAAAAGCCTTACCATTATATCAACTGATGAAAAATCAGACAAATTCAGATGGACACAGCAAGCTGATAGCGCTTTCCATGAACTCAAAAAGATGTTGGCAACAACACCAATATTAGCGTCACCACTATCCAAAGAGCCAATGCTGCTCTATGTCAAGGCAACAAATAGAGTTGTTAGTGCAGTGATAGTGGTGGAGCGCGGAGAAGAGGGCAAATCAGTACAAAGGCCAGTTTATTACTTGAGCAAAGTGCTCTCTATATCAAAGTAAAATTACCCCCATTACCAAAAAATGACATATGGGGTGTATATGGGAACAAAGAAGCTGGAGCACTATTTCCAAGAACACCCAATCCGGGAAATATGCGAGGCACCTATTGCGGATATATTGGGAAGCAAAGATGCCAGTGGCCGAGTGGCAAAATGGGCCTTAGAGCTTGCACCATACACTCCACAATATGACAAACGAGATGCAATTAAATCTTAAGCTGTAGCTAATTTCTTCATAGATTGGATGGAAATGCAATATGAGCCACCATTACCGGACCCGAATTATTGGAAGCACTTTGACGGATCCAAGACAAATATGGGTCTGGGTGTTAGGATAGTACTCACATCACCAAAGAAGGATCAGCTCAAGTATGTGTTGCAGATCCACTTTGCTGCATCCAATAATGTAGCCGAGTATGAAGCACTTGTCCATGGCATGAAAGTGGCTGAGGAAATTGGCATCAAAAGGATCATGTGTTTTGGCGACTCGGATTTGGTTATCCATCAAGTATCTGGGCATTGGGACGCATTGGATGCGAACATGGCACTATATCATTTTCATGTGCAACAGATTTCGGGATACTTTGACGGGTGTGAATTTCATCACATACCCAGAGCAGAGAATGAGGCAGCTGACGTACTATCCAAGTTAGGCTCATCTCAGCAAGAAATCCCACCAGGAATAGCGTTGGAACATCTTAGAAAACCCAATCAAGCCGTCACCAGAGTCCGAGTCAATATTCATCCCGGCAAGCCAGGAGTCAGACGCTATGCCAATGGACATTGATACAGGGGCAAATAACTTTGGGACTGTTCCTCTCAACCCAGGGGCTACCGAATCACACTCGAGGACTCCTCAGGTTATGTCGACTGAGCCAATTAATGGGAATTTATGAAGAAATTGTAAGACCCCACCTTTTAAGGTAAAGGTCCCTGTGATTGCAATGCTAGTCCCTGGATCAAATGCTAGCATCCACAATTTAAGATGAAGTACACAGATACAAAGGTCGTTATTACATCATCATTCTAGAGATAACATAGTCTTTACAACTCAATAGCCCAAGGATAATAAATAGAGTTTATAACATAAAGTAAATAACTATAAGTCTTCATCTTCATGTGCCACAGGCAAACATGTTGAGTGTAGACTCACAACCCTAATCTCCATCAGAGTAACCTGCAACATCATAAGTTATAGCCACAGTGGGTCAATACATTTGGAATTGTATTGGCAAGTGATATCATGGTAGAATAGTAGTATCTAACATCTATATGAATTTGGCTAAGTGTAGCTTAGTCTTGCTTTGCTCAAAATAAGGTTTTCCTTATTAGTTTAAAACACTAAGTTTTTGTTTGTCAAAAACACTCAAGGAACCACCAATAGACAATGGTGAACATTTACCCTTGTTTGAGTACAAGTTTTTAACTTAGAAATTGGGATGAGGAGATCCTTGATTTCTTCAATGTCTTTGATGCTCAATTTGTCCGTTGCCAGGGACACGGCTAAGTACTTAGGTTTTACCCACTCGAGAGGTGGTGCACTTTCCCCACAAGAATTGACATGCATCGAGACGAGACTTTTCAGAAGCATTCCCTTAGACCACCATGGACGCGTTCCATCCTATCACCCTACCACCAACTGTCCATCTTGCTAAGTTCTTACAACCTATTTGGTCAAGGATGAGCCCATATGCCATGTCGTTGCACTAGAAGCTTGTCAATACTAAACATCTCAAATCCCTTTGTTCCTGGGTGGCAATCCACAAGTGTGATACACAAGGTAAACCATAGACATGGGCCTTGTGTAACCACTCAACATAAACCAACCATACCATTCCACCAAGGTGATTAATTCACATAGTTGTTTTATTAATCAAAAAAGAAGCCATAGGCATAGCAAATTTTCATAGCATGAAATATTCCACCCTTGTTTTCTACTAGCTAGGCTAAGCATGATAACATAACAAGTTTTCTCAACTTAGGTAAAAATCTACTTAGACTACAACTACTAGGATTTCCCAAGATAGCATAGCATATATATACTTAGAAAAATCCATGCAAGTCCTACTCAAAATATCAGTACTGCATAGTCAAAATAATAGGAAAAAATATGTAGCACCACTTGCCTTGGTAGTTGGGAGAGTAGCAACAGTCATCATAATCACAATCACCACAATCACCAAAATCTACACATAAAATCATAACACTAAAATCACATTCAAATATTCAAACAAAAATATATATGAATGCATGCAAATGCAAAAGGATGATTTTATACACTAAACAAGTCAAACCAAATAGTACTGAACACAAGGTAAACTTTCTAAAGTTCAAATAAAACAAGGTTTACTCTAAAACAATTTTTAAAACATTTTATATAGACAAAATAAGCCTATAATTAGTTCTGCAAATAATTCTAAGTTTACAGAAGAAAATGGCCAAACCAAGGCCATATAGATATAGGGTTCAATTTTCTGAATCCATTGATATATTATTTGCAAAATTTGGACAAACAGAACTAAAGTTATGAATTTTACAAGTTTGAAAAGATAATAGAAACAAAAACAGATTTTAAATCAAACACATAGACACGTGGCTGTGTCTGATTGGCCCGTACAGCTTTGCACGGATCACGCGCGTGGGCTGTTAGATCTAATTCATATCCTGTGGTCCAGATCTGGCGATGCCGATTCGATTAAGTGATCGATCTATGGCGTTAGATCTAAATCCTACGGCTCTAGATCAAGTGACCAAAAGTGAGCGACACCGATGGTGCTGGCGGCGGCTGCGCTACTGGCGACGATGTTCCGGCGAACCTAAAGTGGGCTGGGGGTGAGGCTGTGGCTTACAAGCGTCACGCGGATGCGAGGAAGCTCAAGGTGCAGCTGGCTTGGACAGGGGCGTGTTGTAGTGGCCGTGAGAGCTCATCGGAGACTCAACATGCTTACCTGTGGCACATGAAGATGAAGACTTTTATTATGTTTTGTTAAGTTAAACTCTTGTACTAGCCTATCTCTATGGAGTTGTAAAAGACTATGTTATCTCTGGAATGACGATGTAATAATGACCTTTATTTCTGTGTACTTCATCTTAAACTGTGGATGCTAGCATTTGATCCAGGGACTAGCATTGCAATCACAGGGACCTTTACCTTTATAAAGGATTTCCAAGTATATTGTGATGCATCTCACCAAGGATTAGGTGCAGTTTTGATGCAAGAAGGGAAATTTGTGGCTTATGCCTCAAGACAACTCAAAGCTCATGAAGTGAATTATCATACTCATGATTTGGAGTTAGCCTCTGTTGTCCATGCACTCAAAACATGGAGACATTATCTTTTAGGAAAACAATGTGAAGTGTTCACATATCACAAAAGTTTGAAGTATATCTTCACTAAGAAAGAAATCAACATGATACAAAGAAGATGGCTAGAGCTCATCAAGGACTATGACTTGAGTTTGCAATACCACCCTGGTAAAGCAAATGTTGTAGCGGATGCATTAAGCCGTATGGTTTATGTGAATGGCCTTACTAAGGGAGAATTGCCAGATGATCTGTGTGCCCAATTCAAAGATCTCAGATTGAAGATAGTGCCTGAAGGACATCTCATGTCATTGGATGTTCAACCCACATTGTTGGACAAAATCAAGGAAGCCCAAAAGACGGACAAGGAAATTGAACAGATTAAGGAAAAGATTGGCAAGGGAAAAGCCAAAGGATTCCATGAAGACAAACAGGGTACTTTATGGTATGGAATACGTATCTGCATTCCGCAAGATCCGGAGCTTCGGAAACTGATTTTATAAGAAGCACACAACTCACCGTATTCGATTCATCCGGGTAACACGAAAATGTACATGGATGTGAAGGAAAGATTTTGGTGGAATAATCTCAAGAAGGACATCGCCGAACATATTGCTTTGTGTGATGTATGTAGTAGAGTGAAAGCGGAACATCAGAAACCAGCAGGATTGTTACAAGCACTACCAATTCCTGATTGGAAGTGGGACATGATTGACATGGATTTCATCACTGGACTGCCAAGGACTAGATCGGGATATGATTCCATTTGGGTCGTACTAGATCGCCTAACTAAAGTGGCTGATTTCATACCCTTGAAGACAACCTATATAAGTGGCAAGTTAGCCAAGATTTACATGAATAGGATTGTGTGTCTGCATGGAGTACCCAAGCGTATTGTGTATGACAGGGGAACTCAATTCACTTCCCATTTTTTGGAGGCAACTGCATGAGTCATTAGGAACGAGATTGGAATTTAGCACTGCTTTTCATCCCCAGACTGATGGACAGATAGAAAGGACCAACCCGATTCCAGGGGATATCTTGAGGGCATGTGCCCTATATTATGGTGCTAGTTGGGATGAAAGTCTGCCTTACGCAGAATTCCCTTACAAAAACAGCTATCAAGCCAGTATTGAGATGGCGCCGTTTGAATTTCTCTATGGAATAAAGTGTACTACACCATTACTATGGAATGGTGTTGGAGAAAGAAATTTGTTCAGACCAGAACTAATCAAGGAAGCTGAAGAGAAAGTCAAATTGGTAAAGAATATACTGAAGATAGCACAGTCCCGACAAAATAGCTACGCAGATCCAAAGAGTAGCGAGGTCACCTATGAGGTGGGTGATAGAGCTTATCTTGGAGTATCACCACTTCGTGGAGTGAAGATATTTGGAGTCAAAGGAAAATTGGCACCAAGACATGTTGGGCCATTCAAGATTCTGAGCCGTAAAGGAGAAGTCGCATATGAGATTGAATTGCATGAACCATTGTCTGCAGTTCACAATGTATTTTACGTAAGTCAGCTAAAGAAATGCCATCCGTAGATGGAGGAGACTTCTTTGAAGGATACTATACCTTTGGGAGAGGTCCAATTGGAAAGTGATCTCACTTATGAGGAAAAACCTATCAATATTATTGAGACTGCAGAAAGAGTTAGTCGGACAAATACTATAAAATTCTGCAAAGTTCAGTGGAACCATCATTCCGAGGAAGAAGCAACATGGGAAAGAGAAGATGATATTCGGAAAGACCACCCTCACCTATTTGCTAGCCAATCCGAATCTCGAGGACGAGATTCACCTTAAGTGGGTTAGATTTGTAACATCCCAAAAATCATAATTTGAAAAGATTGCATATCATTCATGCATTCATAAGCATTTGGTTATTTTCAAACAAGATTTCAAAATGAGAAACCATTTATATGCCTATTATTTTATGCTAGAAAGGCAATGGTTCTATTTTACTCTCAAGGTATGAGAATACCTTGTTATGATCAGAAATATTTCAAAGATGACTGCAAAGATTGCACAAAAATTCTCAAAACAAAATTCAAATATGAAACCATTTTATGCCTATTATCTATAATCATATTAAGGCATGGTTTTATTTTATTTTTCTTTATGTCAAAGTGTTTTAGACTAAACAGTATGGTTTTTCACTCACTTGAGTACAAAGTTTTCACTGTAAAAATCCAAAAGAAATTTGAATTCAAACTCAGTTGAATAGCATTTGAAAATGATTTCAGAAATTCAAATCAGAAATAGAAAATAAATAAAGAAATAGAAAAGGGCCTGCGCCAGCCTTCCAGCCCAACAGCAGAAGCGGCCCAATAGCCAGCCCACCCGGGGTCCCCTCTCCCCTCTGATTCTCACCGCGCGCGCGTACTCCCCCTCTCACTGACGCTCCGTCCCCACCTGCCCTGTCATCGTCGTCCCCAAACCCCGCCCACGACCGAGCCCTCCGCCGTTTCCTCCCCCGCGTCACTTCCGTTGATTGCGCGAGTTATTGCCGTTGATTCGCCGAGTAACTCCTCGCCCAGCTCCGGCTACTTAAACCCCACAAACCCTGCTCCATAGCCCCAACTCAATTGCATCTGTGCGGCACCAGGCTGCTCGGCTTCTTCGTCGCACCGCCGCTGTCCCGACAAGCTCCGGCGACCGATTGCGGTAAGCCTCGTGCGCGCCTCGCTCTCTGGTTCATGCAAGCTTGTTCTCTATCGCCTTGCGCATCTCCTAACACTCGCCATTTTCTTTATTTTGCACCAGAGAGTCGCCCCCATTGACGACCGTGAGCACCCGACGCTAGGCTTCACTCCGGCGAGCGATTGCGTCCGTGTCCGTGCGCCCCAGCCTCGTCCACCTACACGTTGAGCTTCGCCGTGCCCCCACGACCTTGGTAAGCAACAGCATCCTCGCCTTTTCCCTCTGGACTCACCGGAACTTTACCGACAGACGTGCAGCCGCCGATCTGGACATTTTGCGCCGCCACTTGATGGTCAGAGACTCATGGACCATTAGATCTAGATCTAGAGGTTAAGATTAGACGTTAGCGCGAAGGGGTATGGTCAGATCTGGACCGCAGGATCTCACTTAGATCCAGCGTCTCGCGAGTGTGATCCGCACGAAGCGGTACGGGCCAATCAGACGGCGCCGCGTGTCAAGATTTCTGTTTTAAAATTTAGATTTGAATCTATTAGATGAATAAACTAGTAAATTCAATAACTTTTGTTCTGTTTATCCAAAAAATACAAGTAATATATCATTGGAATCAAAAAAATAAATCCTACACATCTGTAGGTTAGTTTTGTATTTTGCTTCTGTTAAAATATAATTTTATAAAGAGACATTTGTAGGCCTAATTTGTGTATAAAAATTATTTGGAAAATGTTTTAAAAGACAAATTAAGTTTATTTGGTGTATAAATGTTTAGTTTATTGTTCAGTACTGTTTTAATTGTCTTGTTTGGTTTATAAAAATCATCACATTGGATTTTCATGCATTCATATTTTTTCTTGATTATTTGAAATATGAATTTGGTGCTATAATTTTATGTGTAGATTTTGGTGCTAGTGGTGATTGTGACTATGAGGATTGTTGTTACTCCCCCAACTACCAAGGAAAGTGGTGATTCATATTTTTGTCCCAATATTTTGACGATGCATTAGTGATATTTTGTATAGGGCTTGCATGATAATTTTTGCTAAGTATCTATATGCTATGCTTGGGAAATCCTAGTAGTTGAGAATTGTTAGAATTTTCACTAAGTTAACATACTTGCTATTGCCATGCTTAGCCTAGCTAGTAGCAACCAAGGGTGGAATATATACATGCTATGGAAAATATTGCTAAGTATTTGACTTGTGTTTTGCTTAATAAAACAACTAAGTAAATGAAACACCTGGGGTGGAATGGTATGTTTGGGTTATGTTGAGTGGTTACACAAGGCCCATATATACGGTCTACCTTGTGTATCACACATGTGGAAAGCCACCCAGGAACAAAGGGATTTGACATACTTAGTGTTTAGAAGCTTCTAGTGCAACCACATGGCATATGGGCTCTGCCTTGATCATATAGGTTGCAATAACTTAGCCATTTGGACAGTTGGTGGTAGGGTGATATGTTGGAACGCGTCCATTTGGTCTAAGGGAAGGCTTCTGAAAGGTCTTGTCTTGATGAATGTCAAGTCTTGTGGGGAAAGTGCACCACTTCTCGAGAAGGAAAAATCTAAGTACTTGGACGTGTCCTCGGCAATGGACAATTTAAGCATCAAGACACTGAAGCTATCAAGAATCTTCTCATCCCAATTTCTAAGTTAAAAACTTGTAGTTGAACAAGGATAAAGGTTCACCAATGTCTATTGGTGGTTCCTTGGGAGTTTTTGCCAAACAAAAACTTAGTGTTTTTCAACTGATAGGTAAAACCTATTTTGAGCAAAGCAAGCCTAAGCTACACTTAGCCAAATTCATGTAGAAGCTAGATACTATTATTCTACTAAGGTATCACTTGCCAATACTATTCCAATGTATTGACCCACTGTGGCTGTAACTTGTGATGTTGCAGGTTACTCTGATGAGGATTAGGGTTATGAGTCTACACTCAACATGCTTGCCTGTGGCTCATGAAGATGAAGACTTTTATTATGTTTTTTTAAGTTAAACTCTTGTACTAGCCTACGTCTATGGAATTGTAAAAGACTATGTTATCTCTGTAATGGCGATGTAATAATGACCTTTGTTTCTGTGTACTTGATCTTAAACTATGGATGCTAGCATTTGATCCAGGGACTAGCATTGCAATCACAGGTACCTTTAACTTTATAAAGGTGGGGTCTTACATTGTTTTGCCTCCCCGTGCCCTGTAGCCTCACCTTCATCGATGACAAAGTGCGCCCGTTGTCAGTAGCATCTCCGGCGAGCGATTCAGGCCAACCTTGTGCTCCCCTTGGTCTACGGCGACCACCTCAAGCATCAACACTCCACGGCGAACCCGGTGAGACCCTTTCCCCTCTCCTTTGCTTCCTGTTTCGCCGGAACCACCGTCGCCTAAGCGTCGCCACCGCGCGTCAGATGCCAGCGCTGCCAGTTCATGGTTAGTGCAAGTGAGCCGTTAGATCTTGATCTCATGGCTGTGATAGAATCACTTAAAACAAAATGGTATGTTAGATCTCTACCGTACGATCCCACTTAAATCCAACGGTCTGTACTGATCGATCCATCCAAACCGGTATGAGCCAATAGAATCATTCCACGTGGCCCAGACTTTGTTTTAAAAACAGAAAAGGTTCTATTAGTGATTTGATTTTTTAAAATTCATAACTTCTTTTTCACGTCCAAAAATTACAAATTTTATATCAATGGATTCACAAAAATGTGAACTTTGCAACCATGCCCTTAGTTTAGTGTTTTGCTTCAGAAAAAGTAGGTGTTTTTGCAGAAACATTTCTAGGCCTATTTTTGTATAAAATTTATTCTAAAAATTATTTTTTTGTAAAATATTTTGAAAATGATTTTTTGAACCTACTAAACAGAAACAAAAACTTTTGGGTTTAGAAATATATTTTGTTAACACAAGAAAAATATTACTTTGGTTAAAAACATTTCTAGTAAAACAAAATGTTGCTATGATTTAAAAATGATTTTTGAGTGAAAGATTTTGCAAATGGATTAGTTTTAAACACTTTGACCATAAACACTAACATTTGTGTTTAAAAATATATTTGTCTAACACTAGAATTATTCCTTTGAATAAAATCATTTCTAGCAAAACAAAAATGATTTAAATGGCCCATTTTCACTAACTTGTTTTTAAATGGTCTTGCCACTTTTATAAATGACCAATAGGTGTTTTAAAATTTTTATAGCCTTAGTAGAAACCACTTTTACAATAAAACAAACTTTTGCATGCTTGCATGCATTGTTTTGTTTTCATTATTTTATGTGGTGAATTGTTTGAATGCTAGTTTGAATATGTGCTTGCTTGATTGAATTGTAGTGAACTTTAAAGAGTGTGACTATTGCAAGATCAAGGATTGAATCTAGTTTCTATACCAAAAAGGCAAGTGGTGCTTCATACATTTTGTCCTAATATTTTCACTATGCATTAGTGATATTTTGAGTAGGACTTGCATGGAATTTTTACTAAGTATGCTATGCCTTAGCAAATCCTAGTAGATGATGCCTTAGTAGAATTCTCCCTCAGTTAAGATTCTTGCTACTAGTATGCTTAGCCTAGCTACTAGAAAACAAGGGTGGATTATATTCATGCTATGAAATATTTCTAAGTCTATGACTTGTGTTTTGTTTAATAAAACAACTATGTGAATGAATAACCTGGGTGGAATGGTGTGAATGGATTTATGATGAGTGGTTACACAAGGCCAGTAAACTGGTGAAAACTTGTGTATCACACTTGTGGAAAGCCACCCAGGAACAAAGATATTTGTGATGTCAAATGTTGAGAAGCTTCTAGTGCAACCACATGGTATATGGGCTCAGCCAGGATCATATAGGTTGCAATAACTTAGCTAGATGGACAGAAGGTGGTATGGGGTGATAGGATGGAACGCGTCCATTTGGTCCAAGGGAAGGATTCTGAAAGATCTTATCTCGATGCATGTCGAGTCTTGTGGGGAAAGTGCACCACCTCTCGAGAGAGTAAAATCTAAGTACTTAGCCATGTCCCCGACAATGGACAATTTGAGCATCAAGACATGGAAGCTATCCAGGATCTCCTCATCCCAATTTCTAAGATAAAAACTTGTGGTTGAACAAGGGTTAAAGGATCACCAATTTAATTGGTAGATGCCTTGGGTGATTTTGACAAACAAAAACTTAGTGTTTTCAACTTATAAGGAAAACCTTATTTTGAGCAAAGCAAACCTAAGATCCACTTATCCAAATGCATATAGATCATAGATACTACTATTCTACCATAGTACCATTTGCCAATACAATTCAAATGTATTGACCCTTGTGGCTGTAACTTATTATGTTGCAGGTTTGTTTGATGTTAGTGAAGTGTGTTGAATAGGATTACAAGTCTACAACCAACATGATTGCCTATGGCAATTTGAAGATGAAGGACTCCATACTATATAGATATTTCTGCTGCATTGTAATGAGATAGCCAAATGAGCTATGTAAGATGTAATGTATTATTTTATTCTTGGTTATAAGTTGTAATATGACCTTTGTTTCTTGAGATTACATCTTAAACTATGGATGCTAGCTATTGATCCAGGGACTAGCATTGTAAACACAGGGATCTCTAGCTTATTAGGTTAGGACTCTTACAGTTGAAAATGTTCCCGGTGACAGCACAGTTTTGCTAATTCCAACGTATAGATTCCAACATATACAACTTCGATGGCACAATGGTTCAAGTCTATTAGGGGCAAGAAAATAAAGTGTGCCATCAAGTTTGTGAGAGCTTTACTAACTTGTTTTCACATAACAAAATACTTTTTAATTCGAAAGATAGATGAAGCTTGAGAATTTTCTTGGAATATCAATTGCTAATAGGTAGATATGGTGGACACAAATGGCAAGCTTTTGGTTCAAAGGGATTGGAAACATGAGAAGTATGCCTTCTCAAAATAGGTTTTTGGCTAGCAAGGCTGGGTAGTAAGCAAGAGAGTTGAAAGAAACAAGCAAACATACAAGTAATAAAGCCAAACATGCAATCTTCCTTGAAGACACAAAAGATCTTAAATAAATAATAATAAGCTTGTGATCCAACAAGAAAGAAAACAAATGATACAAAATACCTGTAAGATTTTTCTCTTTCAAAGTAATTCTACTGACCAGAACTCGGTTTGCCCAAACCAATTTGATCCACTTGATGATCCCAAAGTGATGCCCATATTGATCAACAAGATCCATCATATAATAGAGATTGCAAACTAAAATAAGAAGTGCAAAAAGTAAAAGATGAAACTTCTCATTAATATTCCAATAAAGGCACTCACACCAAGGGATACATAGATAAAACTAGAGGAGAGATACTTCCACATGCAAACCAACCTATAAGATAACCTCTCTACCGCATATATGAATCCACTAAAAAGGTAAAAGATAAAAGATAACGGTGGTGATACCACGGCACTCCCCAAGCTTGGGACAAGCCAAGGGGATGCCAAACCTGATGATGAATTACTCCTTCTGTGGTGTTCTTTTGATAAGATACTCAATAAACTTCCTCAATTCCTCAATCTCAAAGGTTAGAGTATGAATCAACTCTGAGTTTTGCTCAATGCGGTTCATGATCATGTCGGACTGGGAGTTCCAGTCCTTGCTATTCTTTCCCCACTCTTCTTTCTTAGCGTGTTCCTCCCCTGCATGGTTAGAGCGAGGCATATCCCACATAGAGGGCAAGTTCCCTTTGGGAACATATTGATATTGACGCTCATTTATAAGAGTATGGAAAGGTCTATTGGTGCGTGGAGGAGATGACCGTGGATTGTAGACAAGACGCGGAGGTTTACCTCCTGTAGACATCCGTGCTGTCCTCTTAAGCTTGGTAGGTTTTTCCACCAATCCAATGCTTGTGACGGTAGCGCGGGTGTACGGTTGCTTGTCATCCTCCATGTATCCTTCATAACCTACCAAAATCTCCTCCTCCTTGGGTTTATGAGGATCGTCTTCCTCGGGCTCCTTGCCTTTGTCGTTGGAGGAGACCATGGTTCTCTAAACTTGAGAAGATTTCCTGACAAAAACAGATCGAAATGAAAACACGACGAGAACATGATGCATGAACCTCGGGGGAACCGGTGGGTTATATATTAGGAAGTTTCAATGCATAAGGAAGGTTTTGACACGGAAACAAGGAGGAGACGAAGTTCGGGGGAGTCAAACCCCCTCCAAGCGCAGCCAGGTTGGGCCCGGGCCTAGGGTGGGTTTGTCCACCCCAGACTCCGGTTCTTCCTTTGTTCCGTCTCGTAGTCTTCCTTATGTATTAAAAACATCAAAAATATAAAAATATTGGATTTTCACGAACCTTCTGTTTTCACCACTTTTAGCTAGTCAAAGACAAGCTCTGCAGACTCCTTTTGTCCTTCTCCTAGAATTTTCCTTTCCTCACAAGGAAATACACAAACTTCAATGGCAACATTCATGTAAGCAAAACAACAAACCTTTAGGTTCACACTTCAACTGAAATCTATCAAAACAAAGGCTTCTATAAGAGGCAAATGCAAATGATAACAGAAATCTGTCAAAACAGACCAGCAGGCAAAGATTGATTTTTCCGAAAACCTTCTGTTGCTCAAGTCAAAAAGTCCAGAACTAATGGAAGTTGGGTAACAACTTGGAGAACATGCTCACAAACATTCAGCTCCATCCGACGTACTGAGCTTCCTCATGAATTTTTACAATACATCACCAAAATCTGTCCCAGGACAGCCACTTTTCACAACTTCTCTACTTCACAAAACTAGTTGGACTAGACACAAAAACCAAAAGAAAAAGGATAAGGAGAGGTTATTACAGAGGTAATAACTTCCAATACTCAATAAAACTCTTGGGTTATCTCCCAACAAGTACTTTTCTTTAATGCCTTTAAGTTAGGCTTGAAACTTTTAAAGATGCTCACATAGGGAATATATATCTGGAGTGAAAAAGAGCATCAAGAAGCAAATAACCAACACACTTGAGTCTAACCCACTTCCTATGCATGGGGGTATCATGAGAAAACAAATTTGATGAAACAAAAATCCACAAGCATAGGAAGACAAAACAGATGCAACTTCAAAGCTTTCAACATAAAACGGGGAAACTTAACATTATTGAGATGCATAAAACCGTGTTTCCCTCTCTCAAAATAACTTTCAGTAGCACTATGAATAAAGTTGACAATATAACTGTCACTGGCAACAACTTTATCATCAGAATGAGCATACTTATAGTCACCAAAAAGACGTCCAAGGTCATAGACTGGATCAATAGAAGCAAGTTGTTCCATCCTGAAATCTTTATTAGGCAAGCTATTTTCACAAGGAGCTCTAGCAAATTTGGAAAAATTAAAATCATAAGACTCTCCATCAAACTTAGTCAAAACTTTTTCCTTCCTACAATCTATAATAGCTCCACAAGTTTTCAAGAAAAGTCTACCAAAAATGATAGGGCAAGTTTTGCTAACTGCTGAATTAAGTACTATTAAATCAGCAGGATACTTAATCTTACCACAAAGAACCTCCACATCTCTTACAATGCCAATGGGGCAAATGGTCTCCTTATTAGCAAGGTGGATAACCACATCAATGTCCTCAAGCTCACAAGGACCAATCTCATGCATAATTTCCCTCTAAAGCTCATAAAGAATAGCACTAAAACTAGCACCAATATCACATAATGCATAGTAGCAATGATCACCAATTTTAACAGAAAGCACGTGAACACTAGCTTTTATAGCCTTACTAGGATGAGAGATAATATTTGAAGCGTCTTCACAGAAGACAATATGCTCACCCTCTATATTTCTAGTGACAGTGTCTTTCACAATAGCTACCATAGGTTCAATATTCAAATGCTCACCAGGCTCTACAGTTTTCATTGTACCTTTATTATTTGCACTAATCATTATAGAATACTCCTTTTCCTTAGCTAGGAAAGGTATTTTCTCAACATAAGGTTCATACACAATATGATTAGTAGTACAAAATTCAGCACTTCGAACAGGAACATGATTAACAAAATCATTATAAGGAGCATGGTACTTATTCCACTTCTTTTTGGGAATTTCTATGTAAGAAGCAAAGGCCTTAAAACATTTGGCAATACTTTGGGAATCAAGACCAAAGTCATTGCTAATATCACGGAATCCATCAGTTCCCATAAAAGATTGAATGCATTCATAATCATAGTTTATACCTGACTTTCTTCCTTTAACATTCTCCCAAGCTTCAGCGTTTTCTTGAATATGGTCCAATAGATCCCATTTAGTTTCTTCCTTCATATGTGTAAATGATCCAGCACAAGAAGCATCTAGTAAATCTTTATCATGAATAGAAATCCTAGCATAAAAGTTATTGATAATAATATTGTTAGGGAGTTCATGAATAGGACATTTAAGCATTAGTAACTTCAATCTCCCACAAGCTTGAGATGTACTCTCTCTATCATGAGGCCAAAAGTTATATATATCAGATTTCTATCCTTATGAATCTCACTGGGAGGATAAAATTTAGAATAAAAGAGAGATGTCATTTCCTCCCATTCCATGGACCGTCCATTCTTCAGCATCTTATACCATTCTTCGGCTCTACCTTTCAAGGATATAGAGAGTAACTTATTCTTCACCTGTTCAGTTGTGATACCTGCACACTTAACAACCCGCATAATTCATGGATCAAAACCAAGTGATCACCAGGATGGACAATTCCATCCCTAAAATAATAATTATCCATAACACGATCAACAATACATGTAGGTATCTTAAAAGGATCTATCTCAACAGGTGGTTCTTCATCTACTACCCTAGCAGTGGTAGTAGTTTTCCCAAACAGAAAACCAAGTGGGTTATCCATATTGGAAACAAAGTAACAAGCAGTAACAAAAGTAATACTCATAGAAAAGTTTCCTTTACCAGTTCCACTCTTCAATAGTGCTTCACTCGGCAATGGCGCCAGAAAATAGTCTTGATTACCCACAAGTATAGGGGGTGTATCATAGTACTTTCGATAAATAGGAGTGTCGATCCCAACGAGGAGCAGATGGTGATGAAAAGTGGTGTGGAGCAAGAAATCCCTGTGAATACTTAGCAAACGGATTTTTAGTTGTTTTCTGATAAGGCAACAAAACAAAGTGCAAGTAACAAAGAACAAACGCAGCAAGTGGCCCAATCCTTTCTTAGCAAAGGACAAGCCGGTGGAAATACTTATAAAGACCAGACGTTCTCGAGGACACATGGGAATTCTGTCAAGTGCTTTCGCTTCATATAGTTGAGTACTCTTCTTTGTTGTTGTAAGTGTTTTGTGGGTGAAGCTGTGCTAATGTACCGACCTTACTTGGACTAATACATACTTTTGATTAAACCGCCTACAAAGATCCGTAACTATAGGAAAGTAATTAAGATATAAATCTAACCACAACCTTACACTCTAAGATCCTACGCTCCCTTGTGCAAAGGTGTCCTAACAGGGGTTCAGGTTTCTGTCACTCCGGCAACCCCACAATTAGCATCCAAATACACAATGCATTCCCCTCGGCCCATAAATGGTGAAGTATCATGTAGTCGACGTTCACATGACACCACTAGAAGAATAGCACCACAACTTAAATACTAAACCATTGAATAATAACTGAACACAAATCCAATAATAAGAACATGACTTCTCCCATGTCCTCAAGAACTAAATGAACTACTCACAAGACATCATATGGATCAAGATCAAAGATGATTTGATAATGGATAACAATCTGAACATAAACAATAATCTAATGGTTCCACTCACAAGCATCAACTACAATAATAATTAACACTGGGAAAGTTTCCCCTAAGAACTAAAGCAATATCCAACACAATTGTTACAGCGGGACGGAGTGGTGATGATGGTGCTGGTGGTGATGATGGTGTGGACGATGATGATGATCCCGATGAAGCCTAGCTTGATGACGGTGTTGATGACGATGATCTCCCCTCTCCGAGAAGGAATTTCCATGGAAGAAATCTGTCTGCCGGAGAGATCTTTCTCTCTCGGTGTTTTCCGCCCCTAGAGGTGGCGGAAATCTATCTATGATCGCTCCTAGAGGCTTAGGGTTCTATAGGGAAGATATAGGCAAAGGGGCAGAGTCGGGAGCCAGGCAGGTGGGCCACACCTGTCCTAGGCGCGGGGTCAGGTGGACCCGCGCCTAGGGGGTGTGGGCCCCATGCGGCCCTTCTTCGTCCCTCCTTCTGGCTTCCTCAATCTTCTGGAAAAATAATATTTTCCCATATTTTTTTGGTATTATTCTGATCTTCGCGAAATTTCATCGAAACGCCCTCTTTTCCATCACAATCTAGACTCTGGCAGTCCATCCTCCAAGAATCATCCAACATGCATAAATAGATGAAAAGCCATAAGTAATACCTCATAATAAGACAAATATCAATGAATAGAGGTAGATCATGATATAGAATGGAGATGCAAATTGGGCCTATCAACTCCAACTAGCACACAAAAATTGCGCCCAAGTGGAGTGGCAAGTTGTTGTAGTTGAAAGCAGCTTTTGCAAGGACTAAGATATCCTCCTCACTAGTCTTGTAAACTCATTATGCGCCTGCAAGGTGTTAGCAATAACACGGAACAAATATCGAATACTAGGATGTTCAATATTTTTTCCTTTGCTGACTCTAGAAGTGAAGCTCATTCTATTATAGCAAAGTTTTGGGGATGGTTCTATGCACGTAAAATATGCGTGTAGAGAATTAGGATCATTGTTGGGTAAAAAAAACAATTTCACCATTCATCAAGTGATAATGAATAATTGTTGTTCATAAGTCAGAAAAAATCCTATCCTCTCCATGCCATGTTTTAACGGTGCTTTTCAATGAACTTAAAAATTCAATAGTTAACGGCGATAGTTAGGTGCATCATGAAATACCTAGTTTTGCAAGATAAATCTATTGCATAGTAAATGAAAGTCGAAATACCGAGTTGGTTCAATATGACAGGACAAGACCACTTGGTTGCCTTCACTTCTCGGTTTTTGATCCTGTCAAAACAATCACGGTGGGACTCATTCCTTAATCATATCCCCATGTGTTCTTGAGCTGCAGCCCTGTAAGTTTTCAGCAATTTTCTTATATTCTGCCTGATTAACGAAGTGTTGATACATGACTTCCTCATTTCCTTCACTTACTACAATCTTGATATTGATCCTTTTTACAAGATCTTCAACTATGTAATTTGGTGAAGGAGCATTTATATAGTCAAGTTCTTCAGGCTCTTCCCTTTGGATTCTTATCATCTTGAGGCCGTCTACTATATTGGGCTCGGATTTGCCTGCAAATTTTGTTAGAATGAGAGTTTGACTCTCGATTATCTTACCTAGTTGTGCCTCAACAATCCTTGTTCTTTCTTGGAGGGCCTGCAAATCATTCCTCAAACTAACATCTTGGTTAGATAATTTACCAAGCATAGCATCATGGTTCTCCATTATTTTAACTAGGATATTATTTTGCTCATTTTGTGAATCCATAAAAGATTTAAGAGTTTCTTGGAGACTACCATTACTTGATGCCATATTATTATTAGAGTTACTTGTACGACTAGAATTGTGTTTCTGAAAATTTGGATTATAATTCTTATTCCAAGCAGGGTTATAATCATTACAAGCTATGAAGTCTATTTCTTCAATAGTTGGTTTGGGAGTAGCTCTTACCTAGGTTTCCTTACCTTTGAATGCTATATGAGCTCATCCAATTTAGCATTGAGTTCTTCACTTTATTCAGATGTGACGGAGTTTACCTTTTCGTGTTTGATCTTTCCACATTCCATTGGGCATGGTTGTCTTGCATATTGTCTAACAGCTTCTTTGCTTTGGTAATTTGTTTACCCATAATTGTTCCTCCAGCTGCAGTATCAAGCATATACTTAAACACAGGGTTAAGAGCATTATAAAATAAATGGATAATTAACCAATCTTCCATCCCATGACTAGGACAGTTTCTCATGCATTCTTTCGTTCTCTCCCATGCAAGCGCTAGTGGCTCACACTCTTCCTGTCTAAAACCAGTAATATTAGATCTTAGTTGCATAGCCTTTGCAAGTGGAAAGAATTTATTCATAAATAAAGAAGTACATTCCATCCATGATGCAATAGTATTTGTAGGCAAAAATAGCAATCATTCTTTTCTCTTCCTCTAAGAGAGAAAGGAAATAAGCGCAACTTGATTGCGTCAGGGTCAACATATTTAATGCGCATCATATAACATATTTTGGTAAAAGTATTTAAGTTCATACCTGCATCTTCAACAACATAGCCTCCAAATTGATTCTGTTGAACCAAACTTAAATAGTGGGGCTTAATTTCATAATCTTTAGTAGTAATTGCTAGCTGCGTAATAAGAGTATCCAAATAATCATTGTTGGGAGTTGAAAACTCCCCAAGATTCTTTTCAGCCATATTTCCTATGTTTTTGTATTTTATTAAACAAATACTAATGATGGTAAAAACAAGAATTAAAATACTAACTAATTTTTTGGTTTTTCAAATAAAGACTGAAAGCAAACTAATAAAATTAAAAATAGCAAGGTTCCTACTAACATCCCCAGGGTATCTATTGCTTCCATGGCAACGGCACCAGAAAAAGGGTTGATACCTTCGGTCCAAATTACAGATGTAGTATAGTTCTTTTTCCCTAGTAGACCTAGGTTTATCGAATCCTCGGGAAGTAGAAAGCAAACTGAAGTTACTTAAACGGACCGGGAATTTTAGAATTTCTTTTGTGTTTGCATGGGACCAAGAGTTTGTGAACTTTTTGTGGTTGTTGACGATGGAGAGAGAGGGCCTGGGGCTTTCGGTTTCACTAGTAGCTTTGCAAAACATCTGATGGGAATAAAAGATAATAATAAAGTATGCATGTAATTGTTAGAGCAACATAATTATATGTGGGCAGTGCATCCATAATTACTAATGCCTCCACAACCTCTTATAGAAATAACCTACTAGTCGCATCCATAGAAGAAAGAGAACTAGTGATAGGCATAGTGATACCACCGTTAATTCCAAGTAAATCCCTCACATATAGCCATACTAACCATCTTTTACTAGGGTCCTCAACCTACAGATAAGTCATCACTCACACTCCCTATACCTGGATCAATCCTTGGGGTCTTGGGTACCTGACAAGTCCTTAGATTTAGGAAAAGAGGGTACAATAATCATCATGTCATAAAAACTAATACATGAATCCATATATGATAAATAGCATGCACAAAAATCTACATGGCTAGGTCGAAGCCCTTAGCCCAAGGAGAATTACTCACACATAGAGATGAAATCAACAATCATAAACATTGTAATAGACATCATAAATTGATAGCAAATAGTCTTACACTATCGCCAATTGGAGAAGAGATCTATTATTACAAGTGGTGGAATATGGCTATGGTGGTGGAGAAGGGTTTGGAGATTAGATCTAGATCTATTCCTCCAGTGTGGTGGATTCTGGTGACAGTGAGAGTTGTGGTGGAAAAGAGAGAGATCGAGAGAGTTTTCTGGTCCCTGAAGCCTCTTTATATAGGGGTCTCTTCACGAAAGTTGTTCTGTTTGACCATGCGATGTAGGTGCCAACTATACGGCTGGAACTATACGGCGGGAATTTTATTTCGACTGTATAGTTGGTTGTTAAGGGAACTAGATCTACTTCACGGCTCCTGGTTTCTTTGTCGCGTTACAAATCTCGTATCTTGGACATTAATGTTGTGATTCCCATCATTATATGTCATTATCTGTGCAGGTAAAAATAGCAAGAAAGGATTGCATACCCCTTTGATCATTAGGCATTAGTGGCAGGGTTTAGAGAGATATTTCATCAAAAGTATGGATAATATCTATTTTAAATGTGAGTATAGATGGCTATATTTCACAACCATCATAAGGGAAAGTATTTGACAAGGCAGTCCCAATGGCACCTGGTACGGGCGAACGGGAAGGGAGGGCCCCACCCATACCATAGGTCATTATCGGCATTGGTTGCCTGTCCTCGATTGGTATTTTCCCAGGAGCGAAGGTAAATCCATAAAATGACTTTTATCACTTTAAAATATCATATTATAGTATAATATGAAAAATCTAATTGATATGTTCACAATAGACTTAATGAATTTGGAACCTGTTGAAATAAAGATAGAAAGGTGCATGCGAATGCCGTGAAATACAAAGATCCCTACTCTATTTATGCAAAAATAGTAGGTAAAAATGCTTAAATTTTGGACTGATCAACTCCTCCAAGCTAGGACCTTGCTCATACCCTTACACATTACATGACTCAGAGGCTTCCACACCTTCTCTAGTATCAATGAAATTATAAGAATCTCCTAGAAATTTAACATATTATATAATCATTGAGTTTACAAATGTTGAGCACTTTGTTTAGTAATGAAGATTCATGATCATTTTTCTTTTCTTCTACTCTTGATTCTTTTGATAGCTTCTCTCTCTTTTTGCTTCTTGTGAGTTTTTTCTATCTATGTATATATATTTTATTCTTTTCTACTTTTCTCTTTCTCTTTAGTATAGTTATTTGATCATTCTCACTACTTTGATGGATACTCAGAGAACTCTTAATTATAATATGCTACCAGAATTCTTCTCATAGCCTAATCAATACTCTTGTTAGTGTGGAAGTCCCTAAAATCATGATAGTTGTACAAGTACCATAACACTCAACCTAGTTAAATCATCTAATATAATAATCATGAATCATAACATACTTCAATTATCATGAAGTCCCATAACCCAATGGATATAAAACATATATTGAATAAGGAGACTTGAAGTTGATGCAACTAATGCAAACTCTAGAATTAAAGTCCAAATGCATGTGGAAAAGTAAACATGCTAAAAACTGTAAGATAGATTATAAGGCTCTCACAGATCCCCCAAGCTTGGAATCAAACCGGGTGGATCAAATAATTCCTTGCTTGTGCTTAGTCCTTCTTGGGAGTGAAGAAATCATCTTCTTCCTCTTCTTCATCCGCCTTCAGGTTGCAGGCATGAGAAATACATGCAAATCTAGTGGACATATCCATAATCCGGGCATGCAACTCAGTGATTATATTGCTCAGAGTCTTTCTGTCATCATCCATCTCCATGATAATTTTGGTTAGGAGTTGCACTCTACCGTCAATGTCATCAACCTTCCTTTCTAGGTATTTTCCCATCATCCAGTAAGAGTCAACCACTTACCCAATAGTTTCAAAACAAGCTTTAGAAATTTTCTCAAGGCTTTCGATCTTTTCTCGAATCACATCACGCTTTTCCTCTTTGCGAAAATAATATCTGGGAGGATATTTGAGAGAAGATCTACACGAATGGTACCTATAAGGTTTTGATGGAGATTCTTCCTTGGTCTTCCTTTGCTCCACATGTCTAAGCATCTCCAATTTTTGCAGGAACATGTCTTTCCAATTGGGGTGTGGAACGACTTGTGGGGGCTTGCAGGGCGAGGAGGATGACATGTCTACTTTGGATCCATTCTTCTAGGATTGTGCTTCGGATTTGCTTGATATGAAAATGTTGCATAGCCTTCAAACGATCAAGTAAGATGTGAGATTTCATTGAAGTAGGAGGAAGGCGTCTAAAGATCTAAAATTGAACAATGAAAGTCACAATGATAACTAAAAATAAAGTAATCAATTATGTAAGGAAGAATCGTAGGGTGTTGAGTCAGCTACGGGGTCGGTACGGGTGAGACCCGCCCGTACCACACGCCCGTACTGATGACTTACCGCCTACTCTTTCCTTTTTTGATCAGTAAGAAAAACAACAAGAATGAAGAAGAGATCGAAACAGTATCGGTAACGACCAGCGGTACGGGAATACAAGCCCATACTGCCTATACTGCCCGCCCGTACCAGGTCGAGAAACAACCAAGCAATTTCAGAAAAATATAAGGAAAACAAAGAGCAAGGAGAGACATGCTGGAATGGTTTCAAACCAACACAAATGCATAGACTTGAGATTTCGTTACCTCATTTTGTTAAATTCATCGGCAGAGATCAAAGAGACTACCTGGTGATGTTATCCTCCTCAACTCTGTAATGCTCCAATCGTTTCCCGTTGACGACCCAAGATGAAGAAGACGGTGTAGTGTTTTTCAATCTTACCTCTCCCGAAGGATATGCCTCCTGAACTTCATAGCGTCCTTCCCATTTGGACTTCAACTTTCCTGCAAAAATCTTAAGTCTAGAATTGAAGAGCAAAACCTTGTCCCCTGATTTAAATTCCTTGCCCTCTATTTTTTTATCGTTCCATTTATTCACTTTTCTTTAAATATCCTAGAATTTGCATAGGCCTCATTCTTGAGTTCATCCAAAGCATGAATATGCAAGAGTCACAGCAGTTTTAAAATCAAAAATCATAGTTTTAATGTAACATCCCAATTTCAGCAACCTTGATCTTTTGTCCAAAAAGGAAAAAATTAGGGGGAACAAAAACCTTTTATTGTTAAGTGCTGCAATGCTTGCTGATTGTCTTCTTGTGCTTATACAAGTGCTTGTATATTAGAATATATACTCCTTATCTCAACATTATTTCACAAAAGCTATTTTACAAAAGAGATGTCTGGGCTCATCTTTCATATTCTCAAATGTTCCGGCATTTCAAAACTAAGCCAAGATGACTTTGACAAAACAAAATATTTTACTATTTTCTATTACAAAACTATGGAGAACTATATATAATCTCCTTATGTTTTCAAGATAGAGCATTCAACTACTCTTATCTCTAGGTTTTCCAAAACCTTATTACAAAGCTTTTGAATTCTACTCTTGGTAGAGATACCAAGGGATCTCGCCTTATTTAAATTCCAACTCTTCCAAATACCCATCCTTACCTCAAGAAAGGCTTGATGGTAACCCTTGTAGTAGTTGATAAGTTTGATTAGTTGAATTGCCTTGATCTGCTGACTAATGAATTTCCTTGATCTGCTGATTGCCTTGTTTGCTTAGGAATTAGAGTGAGCTAATCTATTAGCTCATCACTTAGGATCACCCCTAAAGTTAAGATCCCCAAATCTTAAACCAAGTATCCTAAGCTGGATCTATACTATGTCAATTAATTGCTCCTCCTAATCAACTTAACCAGATCAACCCTGAGCTAATCATCTGTATTAGCATCCATCTCATCAAAGAAAAAATACAAGCATGGATACCCTCTACTCAGCATATACTTCCATATCATACACTTGATGACAAGTATAAACCTGTGCACCCTCTCCAAATGTTACCTTCCTTCATACAAGTCCAAATCTACAAGTCTTCCAAATTTTGCTAAGTCTGGAGTCTTTAACTAGATTCAATCTTTGGAACTCCACCTACTCCAATCACTGTGCATTCTTATAAATGGACTTGAACCATCTTGTAGTACACCATTAGTACCACCAAATCCCACTCTTTCCCTTGGCTAAGCCATTCTGGTTCCCACTCATCCATGATGGTTTTGTAGCCAAGATAATAATCTTCTCTGCAAATCATATCATCTTGCCTACTTTTGCAGAAGCTCACATCCACATGCCATATCCCCTTGAAAAAATATCTACATGGTTATGACCTACAAACCATGGTCTATCAACACCTACTTCACTTGTTTCCATTAGAGAATTGTGCTTCTTAAACCCACTTGGCTTCGAAGGCATCATGACTCATCTCCTATGGCAGCCTTGTTCTCAACAAGGTTTTCCATCACTTCTAGACCACCACAATTACAACCAAGACTAAATATTTGCACCATTCTCATCTATATAACTTTGTCTATCTACCCATATATCCCTTGTACCAAGGTGAGCCCTGAGCTCCCTAACCCAACCATGTTTAGAGGGCATAAAAATATAACTGCCCTAGATCATCCAATCCATCTCTTCTTCATAAATCCATCTTGTTTGTCAATACACAAGGTGATCTTGCTAGATACTCTAAGTTTACATCATCTACCTTGGATATAATCATCCCCAAATAATTCCAATAATTATTTGGATTATTAATATATTTAAATGCCCTCAGTTACTAAATCCTCACAAACCTTCTCTATAAAGACAAGCTTGCTTTTCTCCAAAACACTTTGCCAACTCAATGAACATTTGAGTTTCTACATCATACCCTATCTCCCAAACTCAAAAATAAATATTTTTGAGCTTCCTTATTATTTCTTTTTGCCCTTGTTCTTAAATGGAAGAAACAAGAAATACTTACTTATAAATACTTTTCCTTCAAAATAAATTCCAATAAAATAACCCATGGTGTGATATGGTATTTAGAACCATCTCACACCAAAATCCCACCTTGGCTAATGTAAAAATGTCACATTAGCTTCTATAAATCACTTTTGCTCTTTTTTAATAAATGATTTTAGTGAACTAAAAATCATCCCAAAAATCCCAAGTAATTCGTATGATCATGGTTTGACCATACTCATCCACCAGTATCATTTCCCCACCTTTACCATTGCAAAATATTCAGCATCCTTCACAATCCTCCATTTGATCAATATTTGCACATCCCATCCAGCCTCAATCCAAAAACCATCACAAGTATGAGTCCAGCAAACTTGTATAGCACACCTCTCACTCTCTGGTCGACACCACTTAGAAGGGCACTGTTCATCCTTGTCCTTAGTGCTTGGAGAGAGTGAGAGATGGAGAGAGATGCCATTTCTCTCATTTACTAGCATCAACCCCCACACCCCACTCCTTCTCTGTCTCCCCACCGACCAGGACACCCCCTGCCCATCCTCTACTCCACCTGGCAGCATCAAAATCTAACACTACCCCACCCCCATGTCCATTATGGACATTTCCCCTTTGCCACAAAAATCATGCAAAAAAAGGATGGAGGCCACCCTGCCCGCTCTACTGGCCACATTTCACTCCCTCACCCCCTCACCAACCTCTCCTCGAGCACCCCTCCCTCTCCCATGATCTGCATTGACCTAGAGGAGAAGACGAATCCCTCTCGGTCTCCTGAAAGAAATGGTCATGGTGCCCTCGTACCTGCCTCTCCCCCGCTGCATGTCACCATGCCAAGATCCCCTCTTCACCCTCTATCTAACCATGCTCTTGTTTTGGTCCAGGACCTCCTCTACAGGACTCCCCACTCAGCATCGACGAGCTCTCCTCCGGCGAAATCATGCGAGCAAGATCCCGACATTGAAACACCTCATGCCGCCCCTCTCTAAGATAGGCGTCGTGCGCCATATTGACCCCTCGCGTCCTTCACGTCTCCCCGTGCCTGGTGAGCCCTCCCCCACCCTTCTCTGCCTATGCTAGGTTTCCTCGCCTGTTCTCACGGCCATAGGTGGGAGACGACCGTGGACCGTCGATCTCGTTTAGATCCGACATGACGCCCCTTACCGCTTCGGCGCTGCTCCCTTGGCAGATGGGCCTCGCCCTAGTGACCCTTTCTTGCGCTCCACACACACGTGCACTACGCCTGGGCCGGATCCACCTCCCTCGGCCCATTTCCCTGTAGATCTCGGCCCGCGGCCCTTTTCCCTTTGATATTTTCTCCAGATCTAGAAACTAACAATTTATTTTAATCCAGAAGAAAATATAAAATACACATAAATGCCAAGATAAAAATTCCTGGGTGTATCTACTTGTTTTCTTAAACATGTCTCCTAATAAAATATCCAGGATTCTATTTGTACATTTTCTGATAATCATTATGCCAGCAAGACCCCTTTTGATCAATTAATTCTTCTAGGGAGTTTGGTGTATCCAAATGGCGAAAATCCAACTGCCACTGAAGGGTATATGGGGTACCTGGCATTTCACCTTGACCTAACCCTTGCTTGCTTCCTATTTTTCCCCTACTAAAAATAACAAAAATAACACAATTATGGCTATAGAAAATTCTACATGCCAAACCATATGAGATAATGATCTAATTCCAACTCTCAGTACAGCTACCTACATATATCCTTCAAGCACCAGGAGACCAATATTTATTGAGCTCTTTTTAAATATTAGTGAATTAAACATTTTGGTGCATAGTTTATTCACTAATAAAACCCCCAAAAAAATTCTGTATATCCAAATAGGTTGATTCCAATTTCTACAGAAAGGTATTTCAAATACCTAACATGTGCCCTTGGAATTACATCAAAAGCTTGCGCAGATTTAATCTGGTTAAAAAGACAAATATCATCTAGTAATGCATTCGGGAATTTCCCAAAGGCAATCTATTAAACATTTTGGGGTGATTCCAACTCCCCTTGATTCAGTCCTTCAAATACTACCAAAGTATCCAAGGAAATAATTTTTGGAACTACATAACTATTCTGGTGAATTATTTCCTAAAACTAGGTTTTTATCCACTAGGAAATCCATTATAAATCAATGGTAATTGATAAAATAGTGAATCCACTTTTCTTGGTTTCATTTTATCAATACCTATCTTCTAATATCATTTTTGTAAAATTATATCAAACTGAATGTGACCTTGGTCTAAAAATACTCCCTACCTAGTTTCTAGAATACAAAACCTATATGGATTACCTTCAAATATCCCAAGACCTTTTCTAATCTTTCTAATCTACTATTCACAATCCTTACTATAGAGTACCATGTACATCTTCTTGTTTGGTATGCCTCACGATTGATTGTAATCTTGTTTGTATGCATGTGAAATCATTAACGGCGATAGTTGCGACTGCATGACGAAGAGAAGAAGGGAATCCTATTCTTGTTTGGTATTATGGTGTTATAAAAAGAAATCCAGGGACACTATTTCCATATTGCTACTAATCAGGCAAGCCACCTTCTTGCTCATATGCCTTTGACTTACTATTGTATTTATGCATGTTTTATCTACTATTTATAAAAATTGCATGGTTTTACCTTATTATGTTTTATATGTGGAAATGTTTGGCTCCTCCAAACTATTACCATTTTGGTACCATTAGGTACAACCTCTACGATGACACCCATTTGACTTTAGTATGATATATGGTGTTGAACACCATAACCTTTTGGAGACCCCTTTTTAGCCCTAGTATAAGTATAGGATGGGAAGACCTCGGGACAATGTTAATAAAATGTTTTATGAGAAAACCTTCGTGAGGTTCGACCTACCAAGAGAGGTTTGGAAAACAAGAAAGGTTTTGTTTTACAAAAAAGTTGGGACAAAGGACGGAGGAAAAACATTGACAAAAGGGCACCTGGTTCATTGTAGTTTTGCCAGAACAATTAATCCATGCAACCACAATACCCTGAAGTGGGAATGGGGATTAACCCAAAGTTAGTTCGCTTCGATATGGGTATCCACATGAATACTTATAAGGGATCATCTCGCTCTGATTTCAGGATTCCTTTATAAAAAGGGTCATCTGCAAGGAAGTCACCAGGAGGAAGAAGGATCACCATGTGAGTGACCGGGCAATACTATGAGCCTCTCATTGAAAGTGTCGGCTCTGAAGGAGCTGGGTTACACTCCGGTTGGTCCATGGATCCCGACGTCTCGGGTTGAGAGGAACAACTCATAGGGTAGGGCCCGTGTCGAAGTGGACTTTCCAAAGGTTCTGTTTGATTATCCGAACCCTCGTATACCGTGTGTATCGGTACATGGTCGTATTCCAGCAGATGTATCAAGTCTTGTGGGTAAAGTGTACAACATATGAAGAGTGTTATTCGAATAGCCGAGTCCTGGGTCATGGATGGTTGGGAAGGTTGCTGCAGAGTGGTTTCTATCTTGTTTCCAAAACTGTTTTCATAAAATAAGTGTTTACAAAAACCTAGTGGTCCGTGGGACACCAGATATGGAAGAGGATAACCCGGTCAGTTTAAGACCGTGGAGCTGAAATAGGGTGGCCCACTCCTAGTGTTTTCCAAAACTATTCAAAAGGTTTCCAAAACATTTAACAAAAGATTTCAATAAAACCCTATAGATGATATATCTATAAGAGAACTATTTTAGAAAAGAAACTATCATGGAGCCATCTTGCCACTATAGCCATATTGCATATCCTATTGTTATTACTATATTTCCCTTAAGGTGGTTTGCGAGTACAAAAAAAGTACTCACCTGCATTGTCCCTGGCTATTTACTTGGCCATATTTTCAGAAGATCGAGGATTGAAGAGGATGACGACGTCTATGCATGCTAGGACGTCTCCTAATCAGTTGCCTGTAGGTTAAGGCATGACATGGGCTCTACACTAGAAGACTTCCGCTGTTTGTGTTGTAATTTCCATACTGGAAACTATGTAAGCTTGTATTTGTAATCATTATTGTATGGATGTTGTAATTATACTGGTCGGTTATGCTCACGACTCACTAATCATGGGAACGTGAATTTTATGCATAACGGGTATTCTCGGACCGTAAATCCGCGGTGCCACATTTAATAGACCACCAAGCCTTATGCTCAAGTTCTAATGGAAGGTGAAAAGTTTTATCGTAAAGGGTCATAAAGGGTAAAACATTTCCCAGCTTGGCTTGTGCCGAGTAAAAGATAACTCAGGCCGGGTAACAATGGACGGGTAAGAAGGTCATGTGCGTCCGACATAAAAATTAAGTCGGCCCGTATAGGACAAGTTTGTTTACCTTATAGGAAGCGATGAGCCGAGTCTCACGAGGGAAGGCCGAGTCAAAAATGACATGTGGCAGCTTTCCGAGTAAGATTCAGGAGGGACCATGGTAAAGCATGGTCAAAAGAGAAGGGCGACGCCGGATGACACAAAAGGAGCCGGGTGATACCCAAAGCAAGGGCTAACATACAAAGTCACGGTATGAGGCGAAAAGAGTTGGAGGCTACATACCAGAAGACCATTTGCAGCATGGCTTTGTGGACTGTATGAAGGGGCTCAGGGCTAGCCCATGACCCATCCCGCACAGTAAAGATCCAGATCCAAACAGTAACCCTAGAACCCAAAGGTATGAAACCTAGGTGGCCATCGCCTATATAAGGTGAGGCATAGCTAGGGTTTAAGGGGATTGGACAAAGTAGGAAACTAGTGCATAGAGGCTATGTACAAATAGCTCTAGGAGCACTTGTAAAATTTCTCGAATCAATACAAATCTTAAGTGTGGAGAGTTCATCTTGTTCTTCATGCGCGGCTAGACCGTGCACTCCCTCCCCGGTTACCACAAGTGTCCATTTGGCCCCCAACTTAAGCCTACCCATGGCATCTGCCGTGACACCACCACGACAATTGGAGCCCACCGTGGGGAACAAGCAGGCGCTTGCTGGAGTTTTCATTCGGACGGGAAACATCATCGCCAAGACGGGCGAGCGCGCCTATTCTGGCCTCATCCTGTGGTTTGGGGCACTCAACTTCGCCAGCGACAACGCATGTTGCTTCGGGACCAAGCCATTCCCAAGGGGGGCAGTCGCTTCATCAAGTTCGGCGAGCACCAGGTCTACGTCACGGTGCGCGTGGAGCGCGCGTAGCCGGAGCGTGTCATCCTGGCGCCGGATCCACCTGCGGTTCCTACCACAGGAAAGCTTCATCAACTCGTCTCCATCGAGGTAATGATGACAACTCCGAATCCCCTAGCACCTCTAGTAGTCCCTGTGGTGAATGAGTAAGCTGAGGGAGGAAACCCAAAAGAAACACCAAGGGCAGCAAGAACTACAAAAGCGCCGCTAGAAAATCCAGAGAACATAGCTAGGAGTAAGAGAGCCAAAGAATTGCAAGTAGCAATAGAGAAGTTAGCAGAGCCAGTAGCGCCATCAGATGATCCAGCGCGTGTGCAGGCCGAGTTAGAGGAGGCCAGGATAAAAGTCTTGGAGAAGGCAAAGGAATTAGAGCAGTTACAACAAGATGTGGATATCACAATTCGAGAGCTCAACTCGGCAAATCGAGTCAAGGGCTCTAAGACCTGGCTTGATGCAACAAGGCTGAGAGCTAGAAACCTCAATGAAGAATTGGCGGATCCAACGTCAAAGATAACACCAGAAAACAGCAACGAAACAGCCATGCGGCCGACATACAACACTGCGGCATAAAATTTGAGAGCCGCAAAGGCAGCAATGGAAGAGTTACCCCATCTGACGGTGAAGAAAAGAGAAAAAAACATGAACGAGTCAATTAGTTGGTGAGAGAAGCAGGAATGTTGAATGAAGTGTACTACAAGGCAAATCCGGGTATAGCTGGAAGGTCACAGCTGGTTCACTCGGTAACTCCAATCCCGGCGAGATCTGCAGGCCATACAACCTCCTCACCAGGAGTGGCGCCAAGACAGAGAAAATAAAAGAGTGTGCATTCAGGATGGAACAAGAAGGTGGTTGCTTATGACCCGACAGTGGTTCAAGGAAACCATACCCATGCACAGGGAACAAGAAGAAATGTCGTTCAAGGAAATGAGAACCAGGAAAATGCTGGCCAAGAAAGGTAGGCAGCACAAAGAAATGACAACGGGGGGAAAAACTTTGGACCTCAACCTAGGCGTGGAACTTACTCGGCAAGAGGAGAAAACCCAGCTCCGAATCCTCCGCCAGCCCAACCCGAAAAGAGAGAGCAAAGCGCCGGAAAAGCAGTGCAGCAACCTACCGACCCGAACGCCAACAGATACAATGATGGTTACTCGGCAATGGTTAATGATGGGTATGAATTGATAGCTCATGTAAACCAAGCAATGGGAGCAAGACTCGGAGGAAGAAATCTCCAGCCGGATGATGCAAGGCTAAAGCTCGGCCGGATAAAGATGGCAGAGCTAATCGAATCGCAAGGTCCACAGGGTCCACCATGTTTTTGCCCAAGGATCATGAAAGAGCCGCCAGTGCCAAACTTTCAGCTGGCTAGAGGGACAAAGACCTACGATGGAAGCACAAAGCCCGAAGACTGGCTCATGGATTATGGAACTGCAGTAAAAATCACGCAAGGAAATCTCAGATGGGCAGTGCGATATGTACCGCAGATGGTAGAAGGACCAGCAAGGGTGTGGCTGAATATTTTTCCACCCGAAGGCATCAACAGCTGGATTGATTTTCAGGAAGCTTTCGTAAGCAATTTCACAAGCACATACAAGAGGCTGAATCGCCCACAACAACTAGATATGTGCAAGCAAAGGCCGAATGAAACAGACAGGGAATTCCTCACAAGGTGGTGCACAATGCGCAACTCTTGTGAATGGGTAATCGAGTCTCAGGGCATTGCATGGTTTGCACAAGGATACATGCATGGAAGTGTATTGTGGCAAAGGTTACAGAGAGATATGACGTCAAGCTTGGCAGAAACAATAAGAATCGCTGACTCATACGCATTAGGAGATCCGACTCAGCGTCTGCTTATTTCAGCAGACGGGATGACTGAGACTCAGATCTACGACGCAACCGGGTCTCAAAGGCGCCAAGAAAGGGCCGAGTATAGAAGCAAGAGAAGAGACGAAAGACCAGAATATAGGTATGGTTCGACTCAAGTCGCAGTTGTGAGTCAGGATCATCCAGATGCTGGAAGTAGCCAACATCAAAGGACAAATGGGAAACAACAATGGATACCAAAGAATGACGACAAGAAACCGTATGACAGCGAAAACCATATCAAGATAGCCAGAAATATAATTATGAAATGATGTTGGACCAACCGTGTAAGTTCCACACGCCAAGTCCGAGTAAGCCGGCGAACCACAAAACAAGAAAATGCACTTAGTTTTAGAAGGGAGACAGAGTGGATTCACCGACTCGGCAGTTACCACCACCGCTCATAGGAGGAAATGCTCAAGATGTGGGAACTAAGCATAGATATGAGAACAGGCAGCCGAGATATCATAACCAAGAAAGAAGGGAGGCTATGCGTCAGGTGCATAACCCAAGAGGTGATAACGCTCATGTCGGCCATGGAACTAGAAATGAGTACAGAGAGCATCACCAGAGCTATGTCATATTTGTCACAGAGCCGAATGACAAGAAAAGTCAACAAAGACGGATGATGGAAATGAACGCCACAATGCCGGCAATACCAAAGTACAGCATAAAGGATCATCCCAAGATCATGCCAACACCAGGAGGTTATGCTCTTGTCTTGGATCCAACATTCATGGGCCCAGATATCAACGTGAAGTTCTCCAAGGTACTGATAGACGATGGTAGTAGCATCAATATCATGTACAAGGATACCATGCTCAAGTTAGGCATCACTATGAAGATGTTGGAGCCGACTAAGACAACTTTCCAAGGTATTGTGCCGGGACTGTCTTGTGAGCCAATTGGCAAGATCTGGGTTGACGTCTTATTCGGCAACAGAGAAAATTGTCGCACTGAAGCCATAGAGTTCGATTACTTAAAGATGAAGCTAGTCAGGTCATACCATGCCTTACTCGGCAGGACGACTATGGCAAAATTTATGGCCACTCCTCATATTGATTACTTAAAGATGAAGCTGTCAGGTTCGTGCGGAGTTATCATAGTTGAGGGAGATTACAAGAGATCTATTGCATGTGCCTCAGCCGGATCTTTGCTGGCCGAGTCACTGGTCATAGCGCAAGAAAAGCATCCAATGATGGAAGTGGCAGCACTGGCCAAGGCGGCACAACTATCTATGCCGACACTCACTAACCCACATGGCAGTGTATGTTTCCAAGCTACCAAGGAAACAAAGAAGATATAGGTTTATTAGGCCTTCCCAGAGCGCACAGTTGCCATTGGTGCTGGGCTGACTAACAAATAGGAGAGCGATCTCACCGGCTTCCTCCGTGAGAATCGGGATATCTTTGGATGGTCCACACAAGACCTACAAGGAGTTCCGAGGGAGTTGGCTGAGCACTCTCTTCATGTAAGGCCAGATGCCAAGCCGGTGAAGAAACCCCTCCGCCGCTTCGCCGAAGATAGGAGGAAAGTGATAGCCACCAAGATAGCCAGGCTTTTGGATGCCGGGTTTATCATGGAAGTACTGCATCCAGATTGGTTAACAAATCCAGTCTTGGTCGAAAAGAAAAAGGTTGACCCAAACATGGCAGTGGTGTGGCACATGTGTATTGACTACACAAACCTCAATAAAGCGTGTCCAAAAGATCCATTCCCCCTGCCACAGATCGGTCAAGTCATTGACTGTACTGCCGGGTGTGAGTCATTGTCATTTGTGGATGTGTATTCTGGTTTCCAGGAGATACCACTGAATCTGGATGATCAAATAAAAACAGCTTTTATCATCCCATATGGGGCTTATTGCTATCGTACTATGCCATTCATATTAATTAATGCAGGTGAAAGATACCAAAGGTGCATGCAAAAATGCTTGCAAGATTAACTGGACAAAAATGTTCAAGTATACGTCTATGACGTGGTGATAAAAACCAAAAAAATTCATACTCTAATTGAGGAATTGCATCAAACATTGGCAAACTTAAGAAGATTCCGGATGAAACTTAACCCGGAAAAATGCACATTTGGTGTCCTGGCTGGAAAATTACTCAGATTTCTCGTGTCCAGCCAAGGAATTGAGGCTAACGTGACAAAGATCAGAGCCATCGAAAGAATGGAATTGCCAAAAACCCTCAACAATGTCTAGAAGTTCACAGGGTGCCAGGCCTCGTTGAGTAGGATTATCAGTCGGCTAGGTGAAAAAGCCTTACCATTATATCAACTGATGAAAAATCAGACAAATTCAGATGGACACAGCAAGCTGATAGCGCTTTCCATGAACTCAAAAAGATGTTGGCAACAACACCAATATTAGCGTCACCACTATCCAAAGAGCCAATGCTGCTCTATGTCACGGCAACGAATAGAGTTGTTAGTGCAGTGATAGTGGTGGAGCGCGAAGAAGAGGGCAAATCAGTACAAAGGCCAGTTTATTACTTGAGCAAACTGCTCTCTATATCAAAGTAAAATTACCCCCATTACCAAAAAATGACACATGGGGTGTATATGGCAACAAAGAAGCTGGAGCACTATTTCCAAGAACACCCAATCCGGGAAATATGCGAGGCACCTATTGCAGATATATTGGGAAGCAAAGATGCCAGTGGCCGAGTGGCAAAATGGTCCATAGAGCTTGCACCATACACTCCACAATATGACAAACGAGATGCAATTAAATCTCAAGCTGTAGCTGATTTCTTCATAGATTGGATGGAAATGCAATATGAGCCACCATTGTCGGACCCGAATTATTGGAAGATGCACTTTGACGGATCCAAGACAAAGATGGGTCTGGGTGTCAGGATAGTACTCACATCACCAAAGAAGGATCAACTCAAGTATGTGTTGCAGATCCACTTTGCTGCATCCAATAATGTAGCCGAGTATGAAGCACTTGTCCATGGCATAAAAGTGGTTGAGGAAATTGGCATCAGAAGGATCATGTGTTTTGGCGACTCGGATTTGGTTATCCATCAAGTATATGGGCATTGGGACGCATTGGATGCGAACATGGCACTATATCATTTTCATGTGCAACAGATCTCGGGATACTTTGACGGGTGTGAATTTCATCACATACCTAGAGCAGAGAATGAGGCAGCTGACGTACTATCCAAGTTAGGCTCATCTCAGCAAGAAATCCCACCAGGAATAGCGTTGGAACATCTCAGAAAACCCAATCAAGACGTCACCAGAGTCCGAGTCAATATTCATCCCGGCAAGCCAGGAGTCAGACGTTGTGCCAATGGACATTGATACAGGGGCAGATAACTCGGGGACTGTTCCTCTCAACCCAGGGGCTATCGAATCACACTCGAGGACTCCTCAGGTTATGTCGACTGAGCCAATTAATGGAAATTTATGAAGAAATTGTAAGACCCCACCTTTTAAGGTAAAGGTCCCTGTGATAGCAATGCTAGTCCCTAGATCAAATGCTAGCATCCACAATTTAAGATGAAGTACACAGATACAAATGTCGTTATTACATCGTCATTCTAGAGATAACATAGTCTTTACAACTCAATAGCCCAAGGCTAATGTCACATCCCAAAATTTCCAAATTTTGAAATGTGAAAAATAAATAAACAAAATAAATAATTGTTGATTTTTAGGGTGAGAACAAACTTTTTGATTCCAATTGGAAACATCAAGACCTATTTTGGTCAAATAAAATCCTAAAAGGATTTAAAAAGATAAACAATTAATAAATAAAGTTATAATAGTTGGAATCACTATTTTTAGATCTTTTAATAAAAAGATTTGGTTTTCAAAAGCAAAGATAGAATTATAAATAAGGATTATTTTATAGAGCCAAATTAGATCTTGGCCAAGCTTTTGAAATAAAATAGTTGATAAAAATAGTAAAGGTTTATTTAAATAAAATAATAAGGATTTATTAATATCCAATTTTATTTAAGTAAAGGGTTTTCCATTTTAAATAAACACTAAAACTTGTTAAGGTATTTTAAATAAGAATTCCAAGTGTTTTATATTTTAAAATAAAACCTACTGAAAAAGGTTTTGGTATTATTTTTTGATTTCGAATAGATATTTAAAATAAGTTAAACCCTATTTTGAAATAAAGACTAAGGTTTATTTATTTAATTATTAATAGATCCTAAAAGAATAAAAGAATTATTTTATTTTGGACTTTGGATTATGTTGTTAAACAGAATTAAAATCAATACAAAGTTTGGTGGTGGTTTGATTTGAATTGGAGTTTGAATTATTTGTTTGAAAATCAAAACAGAAATTCCAAATAGAAAAAGAAAAAGCTTTCAGTATAAAAAAATGAAACAAACTCAACCCACTAAGCAAGGCCCAGCAAGCCCAACTCCCAGCCCACTCCTTCTCCCCTGCGGAAAACGCTTCGCACCAAAGTTTTTACCCGCACATCGAATGACGACTGGACCCCATCTCCCCTCTCTCTCTCGCTGACAACGGACCCCACTACCCCCGTCATCATCGTCTCCATCGCGCCGGCCGTTTCCCCCTTCCTCAACGTCGCTCTGCCGCGATTGAATTCGAGTAAATTCACGTTGATGACAGGCTTAACTCCTTCAGAGACCATGCACCCATAAACACCTCCCTCTTCCCTCCCTTTCCCCTCAGAAACCACTGCAAGAGCGCCCCCAGGCCGTCGTCATTTTCGTTTGCACCGCCGCAGGCTCCGACGATGTTTCCGGCCAATTCCGGCACCGACCAGCCGCCCCTCGCCTCCCACTGCACGCAGCCTTGCACGCCAGCACCAGGCGCACCTATCAGTGCCTCGCACTCGCCCGCGCGTGCCCCGCAGCCTCGGCTTCGTCATCACCCGAGCGCCACCACCGTTTGTCTCGTCTCTGTCAAGCTCCCCGGTAAGCTCCGACCACCCCGAGCCCTCCCGATGATGCTCCTATACTCGCCATGCTCGCCTGCGTCTAACCATGCCTTTATTTTGCCTCGGAACGACCTGCAGCCTCGCCCCCGTCGTCAAACAGAGCCGCCTGACGCTGTTGCAAGCTCCGGCGAGCAATCGTCACCTCTCCGGTGCGCCCCTCTACTAGCAGACAGCACCTCGAGCTTCACCTCGACAACGCGAACGCTGTAATCCACTTCCCCCTCTCCCTCTCTTCCTGCATCGTCGGCAAGCTCACCGCCCGAGCGTGCACCGCCGCCAGTCATTGGTCCAACGCACTATGCCCGTTGGATCTTGATCGTCTGGCTGAGATTAGAATTAGACGAAGGGGTATGAGTTGACCAGTGCCGCTCGATCTTAGTTAAATCCAACAGTACACAAAGCACAATCCGAACGAATCGTTATCAGCCAGTAGCAAACAGCCACGTGGCTTAGACTTCTATTTAAAATAGAAAAATGATCTATTAGATGCTAGATTTTGTAAAATTCATAACTTTCAAACCACACGTCCAAATTTTGCAAATTTTATATCAATGGATTCATCAGAACAAGTACTTTGCAACCATGCATTTTGTTTAATGTTTTGATTCAGGTAAATTGGTTGAATTTGCAGAAACTTGTGTAGGCTTATTTTGAATATAAAAATTGTTCTAGATATAATTTTAAGATGAAATCTTTGCAAATTGGATTGTTATGAACCTACTGATCATAGGAACCAACTTATGGATTTAAAATTGTGTTTGGTGAAGTTAAGGAATAAATATTTGAGTTAGCTCATTTCTAGTCAAATAAAAATATTGTTTATGGTTTAGAAATGATGTTTTGAGTAAAACCTTTGGGAAATGATTTGATTCAAACCTTCTGACCCTAAACACCGAGTTTTGAGATTAAGAACATATTTGATGAACCATATAAAGTTATTACTTTGCTAAAAGATATTTTCAACTACATAAAATATCACCTTAGCATAATATTTGATTTATGAGATAAAACCTTTTGCAAATGGTTTTACCACTTTTGTAAATGACAAATGTGAGCTTGAAAATGTTTAGAGCCTAGTATAAAACCCTTTTCTAAATAAAACTTTCTTTTGCATGCTTGCATGCATGACCTTGTTTTTGTTATTTTATGTGTGAGAAATGGTTTGAATGCTAGTTGAATTTGTGTTTGCTTGATTGAATTGTAGTGAAGTTAGAAGAGTGTGGTATTTGCAAGATCAAGAAGTGAACCAACATTCTCTACTATAAAGGCAAGTGACACTATCATCCATGTTCTACTATTTTCATTACACTTAGTGGATTTTTGTAACATGCATGATAAGACTATTATATTTCTATGCTATGCTATATCCTATTAGGATATCCTTATATATCCATTAGTGAAAACATTGTAGTTGTAGTATGTTTAGCCCTGCTATATATTTGGGATGGGATACATGATATGATTATATGAAGTGTTGGAAAAATATATGTTTTATATAATAAAACAAGTACTCAATGAATCACCTGGGTGGAAACAGGATACACAAGTTTTGGACAAGGTGGCAACAAAGGGAACCATGTTTATATGGCTATATTTTTGTATGTGCACTAGAAGAAAACCACCCAGGGACTTAGAGGTTGAACATGTTTCTCGTACAGTGGCTTCCGTGTACAGCCACATGCGAAATGGGCTCTGCCTTAGTAACCTACATAGTGGAAGACCCTTGCATTGGCATCTTCATGTTAACTAGAATTATGTACTGGAAATATATCCTTACGTTGGTGCTTGGTAGACAAGCTAGCATTGTGTATTGGGAGGACTTCTATGGAAAGACTTTGTCACATTCTCGATCTGTCGGTACTCCGTTTGGTCTGTACTTATTCAGCGGCCACTGGTGGCGTCAAGACGAGATTGTGTCATGTGGGTAAAGTGTACAACTTCTGCAGAAGAACAAATTCTAAGTACTTAGCCGTGTCCCCGGTTATGGACAACTACTGAGCAACTAAGGCCTGAAGCTAATGGAAGATCTCAACATTCCAATTTCTCAAAGTAAAACTTGATGGTGACAACAGGGGATTAGAAGCACTTGAAGTTTTCCAAGGAGTTCAGAATGATTTGACAAAAGATCAAAACTATTTTGAAAAGATAGGACAAAACTATATTGATTTCTGCAAATGAGCCTAAACCCTACTTAGCCAAATATGCATGTAATGATAGGATCCACTTATTTCTACATAGTAGTGAAACTTTCCAATACAATTCAAATGTATTGACCCTTGTGGCTGCAACTTGTTATGTTGCAGGTTTTTTTGATGTTAGTGAAGTTTGTTAAATAGGATTACAAGTCTACAACCAACATGATTGCTTGTGGCACTTTGAAGATGAAGGACCCCATGCTATTGTTATATTCTGCTGCAATGTAATGAGATAGCCAAATGAGCTATGTAAGATGTAATAAATTATTTTATTCCTGGTTATAAAGTTGTATTATGACCTTTGTTTCTTGATATTACATCTTAACTGTGGATGCTAGCTATTGACCCAGGGACTAGCATTGTAAACACAGGGATATCTACCTTATTAAAGGTTGGGAACCTTACAGCTAATAAATAGAGTTTATAACATAAAGTAAATAACTATAAGTCTTCATCTTCATGTGCCACAGGCAAACATGTTGAGTGTAGACTCATAACCCTAATATCCATCAGAGTAACCTGCAACATCATAAGTTATAGCCACAGTGGGTCAATACATTTGGAATTGTATTGGCAAGTGATAGCATGGTAGAATAGTAGTATCTAACATCTATATGAATTTGGCTAAGTGTAGCTTAGGCTTGCTTTTCTCAAAATAAGGTTTTCCTTATTAGTTTAAAACACTAAGTTTTTGTTTGTCAAAAACACTCAAGGAACCACCAATAGACATCGGTGAACATTTACCCTTGTTTGACTACAAGTTTTTAACATAGAAATTGGGATGAGGAGATTCTTGATTTCTTCAATGTATTTGATGCTCAATTTGTCCGTTGCCGGGGACACGGCTAAGTACTTAGGTTTTACCCACTCAAGAGGTGGTGCACTTTCCCCAGAAGACTCGACATGCATCGAGAAGAGACTTTTTAGAAGCATTCCCTTAGACCACCATGGACGCATTCCATCCTATCACCCTACCACCAACTGTCCATCTAGCTAAGTTCTTACAACCTATTTGGTCAAGGATGAGCCCATATGCCATGTGGTTGCACTAGAAGCTTCTCAATACTAAACATCTCAAATCCCTTTGTTCCTGGGTGGCAATCCACAAGTGTGATACACAAGGTAAACCATAGACATGGGCCTTGTGTAACCACTCAACATAAACCAACCATACCATTCCACCAAGGTGATTAATTCACATAGTTGTTTTATTAATCAAAAAAGAAGCCATAGACATAGCAAATTTTCATAGCATGAAATATTCCACCCTTGTTTTATACTAGCTAGGCTAAGCATGATTAGATAACAAGTTTTCTCAACTTAGGGAAAAATCTACTTAGACTACAACTACTAGGATTTCCCAAGATAGCATAGCATATATATACTTAGAAAAATCCATGCAAGTCCTACTCAAAATATCAGTACTGCATAGTCAAAATAATAGGACAAAAATATGTAGCACCACTTGCCTTGGTAGTTGGGAGAGTAGCAACAGTCCTCATAATCACCATCACCACAATCACCAAAATATACACATACAATCATAACACTAAAATCACATCCAAATATTCAAACAAAAATATATATGAATGCATGCAAATGCAAAAGGATGATTTTATACACTAAACAAGTCAAACCAAACAGTATTGAAAACAAGGTAAACTTTCTAAAGTTCAAATAAAACAAGTTTTACTCTAAAACAATTTTTAAAACATTTTATATAGACAAAATAAGCCTATAATTGGTTCTCCAAATAATTCTAATTTTATAGAAGAAAATGGCCAAACCAAGGCCATGTAGGAATAGGGTTCAATTTTCTGAATCCATTGATATATTATTTGCAAAATTTGGACAAACAGAACTAAAGTTATGAATTTTACAAGTTTGAAAAGATAATAGAAAGAAAAACAGATTTTAAATCAAACACACAGACACGTAGCCATGTCTAATTGGCCCGTACCACTTTGCACGGATCACGCCCGTGGGATGTTAGATCTAAGTCAGATCCTGTGGTCCCGATCTGGCGAAGCCGATTCGATTAAGTGATCTATCTATGGCGTTAGATCTAAATCCTACGGCTCTAGATCAAGTGACCAAAAGTGAGCGGCACCGATGGTGCTGGCGGCGGCTGCGCTGCTGGCGACGATGTTCCGGCGAAACTAAAGGGGGATGGGGGTGAGGCTATGGCTTACAAGCGTCACGCGTATGCGAGGAAGCTCAAGGTGCAGCTGGCTTGGATAGGGGCGTGTTGTAGTGGGCGTGAGAGCTCATCGGAGACCTCTATGGCGTCGGGCACGTGATGTCGGAGACGACCGTGATGACCTAGATCACCATATGGCAAACGAACGGTGTCAGTGGCTACACAAGGACATGACACACATATTGGTTTGAACTAGAATGCAAGGGGCGCTCGATTCTTACTGGAATCCATCGTCGGAGTTAGACGGAGCTTCGGTGTTCGCGGTGCTTGACGGGGACGACGACCTGGGGCAATACACGACGAACCAGAGGCAAGGTTAGATGCGCCAGAGGATGGTGAGCACGACAGGGTGAATCAGAGGGCACGGGGTGGATGTTGCTCACCAGAATTACTAGCCGGAGGTTCTCGGGTCCGCGACAGTGCAAGCTCGATTGAGGGCAGCCTAGGGCGCTTAGGTGTTGGCGAGTGATGGGAAATGGCCACGAGGTAGAGGGGGGTAAGTAGCCGGGGCTGGGCCGGCCATCACGCGAGGAATCAACGCGTATTTACGCGAATTCATTCGTGGCAGTGAAGGGGAGAAACGGGTGGCGACGGTGTCGTTTGCGCGCGGTGTTTGGGGGAGACGATGACGACGTGGCGCAGGGCCCAGTGGTCAGCGAGCGCGGGGTTGGGTTTGCGCGGGTGAGAGAGGGGGCAGAGGGAGAGAACCTTGGGTGGGATTATTGGGCCGTTTCTGGCATTGGGCTGAATAGGCAGCCCTCTGTTTCATTTTTTCTTTAACCTTTTTTTTCCAATTTGATTTTTAGGAATGTTGTTAAACCATAATTCAAATCTGTTTGAATTCAAACCTTTTCCAGAATTTTGTACTATGATCATAGTAGTCAAGAGTGTGTCAAACACATCTTTTCACTCAAAGACACTTTGGTCTATTGAAAATAATTATAAAACCATGCGTCATATGAATATAATAAAATGGGCATAAATTTGGTTTTATTTGGTTTCACACTTCGAAATTTTTTGTGCAAGCTCTAGATGCTATGATGATATGAATGCAATGTATGATTTTACAATTCATGCATTTTTGGGATGATACAAATCTACCCCCCTTAAGATGAATCTCACCCTCGAGATTCGGATTGGCTAGCAAATAGGTGTGGTGATCTTTCCGAAGGTCATCTTCATCGGTATAATCCACTATACTTTGCAGAATTTTATAGTCTTAGTACGAGTAACTCTTTCTGCAGTCTCAAGAATCTTAATAGGTTTCTCCTCATAAGTAAAGTTATTCTCCAACTGAACCTCTTCCAAAGGTATAGTGTCCTTCAATGAAGTTTCTTCCATCTCCGGATGACACTTCTTCAACTGACTCACATGAAACACATTGTGAACTGCTGACAGTGATTCAGGCAATTCAATCTCATAAGCCACTTCTCCTTTGCGGCTCAAAATCTTGAATGGTCCAACATATATAGGTGCCAATTTTCCTTTGACTCCAAATCTCTTCACACCACAAAGTGGTGAGACTCTAAGATAAGCTCTATCACCTACCTCATAGGTGACTTCTCTATGCTTTGGATCTTCATAGCTCTTTTGTCGGGACTAGGCTATTTTCAATCTGTCCTTTACCAATTTAACTTTCTCTTCAGCTTCCTGGATCAGTTTTGGTCCGAACAGATTTCTTTGTCCTACACCACTCCATAGAAATGGTGTAGTTCACTTCCTTCCATAAATAAATTCAAACAGTGCCATCTCAATGCTTGCTTGATAGCTGTTATTGTAAGAGAATTATGCGTAAGGCAGACTTTCATCCCAACTAGCGCCATAGTCTAGGGCACATGCCCTCAACATATCCTCCATAATCTGATTGGTCCTTTCTGTCTGTCCATCAGTCTGAGGGTGAAAAGCTGTGCCGAATTTTAATCTTGTTTCCAATGATTCATGCAGTTGTCGCCAAAAATGCGAAGTGAACTGAGTTCCTCTATCAGACACAATGCTCTTAGGTACTCCATGCAGACATACTATCCTGTTCATATAGATCTTATCTAACTTAGCACTTGTATAGGTAGTCTTCACGGGTATGAAATGAGCCACTTTAGTTAGGCGATCCACAACAACCCAAATAGAATCATATCCGAATCTAGTCCTTGGCAGTCCGGTGATAAAATCCATACCAATCTTATCCCACTTCTAATCAGGAATAAGTAGTAGTTGTAATAACCCTGCTGGTTTCTGATGTTCCGCCTTCACTCGACTACACACATCACACAAGGCAATATGTTCTGCAATATCCTTCTTGAGATTGTTCCACCAAAACCTTTCCTTCACATCCATGTACATTTTAGTGTTACTTGGATGAATTGAATATGGTGAATTGTGTGCTTCTTGCAGAATCAATTTCTGAAGCTCTGGATCTTGCAGAATGCAGATATGTTTTCCATACCATAAAGTACCTTGTTCATCTTCATGGAATCCTTTAGCCTTCCCTTTACTAATTTTGCTCTTAATATCCTCTATTTCCTTGTCCAACTTTTGGGCTTCTTTGATCTTGTCCAACAATGTGGATTGAACATCCAGTGACATGAGATACCCTTAAGGCACTATCTCCAATCTGAGATCTTTGAATTAGGCACATAGATCATCTGTCAATTCTCCTTTAGTAAGGCCATTCACATAAACTTTACGTCTTAAAGCATCCGCTACAACATTTGCTTTACCGGGATGGTATTGCAAACACAAGTAATGGTCCTTAATGAGCTATAGCCACCTTCTTTGTATCATATTGAGTTCTTTCTGAGTGAAAATATATTTCAAACTCTTGTGATACGTGAACACTTCACAACGCTTACACAAAATATAATGTCTCCATGTTTTGAGTGCATGGACAACAGAGGCTAACTCTAAATCATGAGTAGGATAATTCACTTCATGAGTTTTGAGTTGTCTCGAGGCATAAGCCACAAATTTCCCTTCTTGCATCAAAACTCCATTGGAAATCCTTGGTGAGATGCATCACAATAGACTTGGAAATCCTTCTCCAAATCTGGAAGACATAAGACTGGTGCTGATACTAGTCTAATCTTCAATTCTTGGAAACTGATTTCACATCCTTCAGTCCAATCAAACCTTTTATCTTTCTTAAGTAACTCCGTCCTTGGCTTAGGTACCTTTGATAAATTGTCAATGAACCTTCTATAGTTTCCTGCCAAGCCTAGGAAACTACGAACTTCCTCAACTGACTTGGGAGATTCCCACCCAGTTAAAGCTGACACCTTTGCGGGATCAACAACTATACCATCTCCCGACACAATATGTCCGAGAAATCCAAATTCATTAAAACAAAATTCACACTTACTGAACTTGGCATATAACTTGTGCTCCCGAAGCTTCTCAAGTATCAAACGCAAATGTTCTTCATGCTATTCTTTGCTCTTGGAATAGATCAAAATGTCATCAATGAATACGATAACAAACTTCTCAAGGAATTCCATGAACACTTTGTTCGTCATGTTCATGAAATAAGCTGGTGCATTTGTCAATCCATACCTAGTGGTAAAAGCAGTCTTAGGTATGTCTTGCTCTCTAATCTTTAGATGGAAATAGCCTGATCGGAGATCAATCTTTGAGAACACATGGGCTCCTTCTAGTTGATCAAATAGATTATTGATTCTATACAAAGGGTACCTGTTCATTATAGTCACCTCATTGAGTGAATGGTAATCTATGCATAACCTTTGACTTCTATCCTTCTTCTCAACAAACAGAACTGGTGCACCCCAAGACGAAGAACTTGGTTGGATAAATCCATTCTGCAACTGTTCTCCAAGTTGTTTCTTGAGTTCTTTCAACTCATCAACTGACATCTTGTAGGGTATCTTTGTTATTGGTCCAAATCCTAGTAGTAAGTCAATCAGAAACTCCACGTCTCTATCTGGTGGAATTCCTGGTAATTCCTCCGGAAACATATCCGGGTACTCCTTCACAACTGGTACACTGTCTATGATAACCCCCTTAAGAGAATTTAGATTACTCCCTTTAGATTCAAAGTTAGACTTGAACCTAATCTGTTTCTTATCCGGGGTTGTGAGTGTAACAGTACAATTGGCACAATCTATTACTCCTTCCTACTTAGTCATCCAATCCATGCCTAAAATTACATCCAATCCTTCGGAATCTAGGATTAATATCAGACTAACTAGAAACTTATAATTTCCAAATTCTCTCACTAGATCATGACATCCAAAATTCACTATCATCTCTCCACCGGGAGAGCTTACTTTAATGGGACACCCAATAGTTTCAGTTGGAACTCTATTTTTATCAACAAATGCTCTTGATATGAATGAATGTGATGCGCCAGTATCAAAAAGAACAAGTGCTGGAAAAGAATTATGCTTGAACTTACCAGCCATGGCATCAGATTCTTCATATATTTCCTCCACATTGATGTGGTTCACTTGACCCTTCTAAAATGGGTTTGGCTTGTTGGCTCCATCAGCCTTCTTTTCTGGGCATTCATTTGCATAGTGCCCAGTTTTCTTGCACTTGAAGCACTCAGCCTGTCTTATGTCTCTTTTAGCAGGCTGAATTCCATTTCCATTCCCACTGTGATGTCTCTTGTGTCCACTCTTGTGGTTCTTATATCTATCATTGTCATGACTGCAGTGGTGCTTGTTTTCATGGTGACGGTTACTGTTGTTGTGGCTGTTATACTTCCCATGCTTGTGGGATCCAGAACCTCCACTATCATCACCATGGGAACGCTTGTGAGACGATCCCGAGCTGTGCTTGTCGAAGTGATGCTTCATCTTCCTATTCTCCACTTGTTTCACCGTGCTTTCCAAGATGGTGGCCTTGTCGCACAGTGATTGATAAGTTGGGACATATGCAACAGATAGCTGCAGGTTCATCTCATCATTTAGTCCCTCGAGGAATTTCTCCTTCCTCTTAGCATCAGTGTCAACCTCATCCGGTGCATAGTGTGCCAGATTGTTGAACTCCGCAATATACTCTGCCACACTATGGTGACGTTGCTTAAGATTGTGGAACTCTTTCTTCTTCAAATTCATCACACCTGATGATATATGGGCAGTGCGGAAACCATCCTCAAATATGGCCCAAGTCACATCTTCAATGGGAGTGATGATTTGGAAGTTGTCCCACCATGTGGCTGCTGGTCCTTCAAGCAGATGTGCTGCAAATCTGACCTTTTCTTCATCTGTGCAGCCTATAGTGACCAAGTCCTTATTGTAACATCCCTAAAATCATGTTTTCAAACTTTGCATATCATCCATGCATTCATAATCATTTAGGGATCTTTTTCAAAGTCATTGCAAAAACAGAAGCATTTGAATGATTATTATTTTATGTAAGCAAGGCAATGGCCATATTTCTAATAAGAAAAATACTTATTTTAATCAGTAAGGATTTGAGCTTGAGCTTGAGTGTTGTTTACAAGGTTTGGTCAAGGTTTTCAAAAACAAATTATGATTTATAAACCATTCATATACTAATCATAAACATTTAATTAAGGCTTGTTTTAAATTTCTTTTTCAAACCCAATTTGAATTTGAGTGTGAATAGATGTGTTACACAACCTAGGATGCAAGATTCAATAAACAAATGTTTGGAGAAAATTTCATTTGAAACAGATTTGATTTGAGCATTTGAATTCAAACCAGAAATTCAATAAGAAAAAGATAAAGATAAAGGGAGAAAGAAATAAAGCAAACTAACTAATCTAACCCAACCCAGCCCAATCAGCCCATTTAGCCCAACAGCTTCTCCCCCGCAGAAAGAGTTTCGCACCACAGGGCTAACCCGCGCAGTCGCTGACGTCTAGACCCCACCGCGTGTATCTCTCTCTCATTGAACGCCAGGCCCCACACGCCAGTCGTCGTCTCCACCCCGCGACCCCTTCTTCCCCCAAATCACGCCAGCTGTTTTCGGTGATTAAACCTCGCATCAATTCGATTGATTGCGTCAGTAATTTGCTCCCCCGACCTTGCGTACTTAATTTCCTGCGTCCTCCCCTCCTTTTCCCTAGTCGCCTCCCTCTCTCTGCCCCTAGGCTGCTCGGAATCGGCCTCGAACCACCCACTGCTCCGACGAGCTCCAGCTCAAATTCCGGCCAACCACCGTCGCCCCTTGCCTTCCAGACACCGCGAGCGAGTTCCCCATCTCCCTCTGCACCTGCCAGTATCACCCACTCGCCCGCGCGCGCTCTCTATCATCGGCAACCTCAACGTCAAGCAAGCACCGCCGTCTGTCTCGACTCCGGTGGCGTCCCCTGGTAGTTCCTGACCGCCCCCGTCTCTCCTTTTTTTGCTCACGTATTCGCCGAACTAGTGCGCATCTAACACTCCGCTTGTTTCACTCTGGCATGATCTACAATGTCGGCAACATCGACGAACAGCCGTGCCCGACGACAAGCTTCACTCCGACGAGCAATAGCAGCCGAGGTCGTGCGCCCCCCGAGTATCTGACCCCACCTTGAGCTTCACTGCAGTCTCACGAGCACAGTAAGCATCTCCGCTCCTCCCCACGCGATCTAAATCGCCAGCAACCTCTCTGGCAGAGCGCGCCGCCGCCACTTGCCGCCGCCAGCGCCGCCCGTCTTTGACCAGTTGCTAGGAACCATAGGATTTAGATCGATCGGCTATGATAGATCCACTAGACGAAGGGGTAAGTTTGTTTCTGTACCATGCGATGTACTTTAGATCTGACGGCTAGCATCTGTCGATCCACACGAAACGGTACTGGCGAATAGAAAACATCCACGTGGCCAGAGTCTGTTCTAAATTAGAAATTTTGATCTATTAGATGCTAGATTTTGTAAAATCTATAACTTTTGATCCACATGTTCAAAATTTTCAAATTTTATATCATTAGAATCAGGAGAAAGAATGCTATCTTTTTGTGCAATGTGTTTAAGGTTTTGCTTCTGTAAAAATTGCTTATTTTTGCAGAGATATTTATAGGCTTAATTTGAGTATAGAAATTATTTGAAAAATGTTTTAAAGATCAAATAAAGTTTATTTTGAGTATCTTGGTCTTGTTTATGTTTCAGTACTGGATGCTTGTTTTGTTTGGTGTAGAAAATCATCACATGGCATTTGCATGCATTCATATATTTTTGTTTGTATATTTTGTTATGTGATTTTGGTGTCATTATTTTATGTGTAGATTTGGGTGCTAATAGTGATTGTGGTTGTGAAGATTGTTGCTACTCCCCAAACTACCAAGGCAAGTGGTGCTTCATGTTTTTATTCCTATATTTCTACCTATGCATTAGAAATATTTTGTATAGGATTTGCATGGTTATTTTGCTAAGTATCTATATGCTATGCTTGGGAAATCCTAGTAGTTGTAGAAATGTTAGAATTTCCTCTAAGTAAGATACATGCTATTTCCATGCTTAGTCTAGCTAGTAGCAACCAAGGGTGGATTATATATTCATGCTATGAGAAATATTTCTAAGCATTGACTTGTGTTTTTTCTTAATAAGACAACTAAGTGAATGAAACACCTGGGTGGAATGGAAAGAATGGTTTGTGTTGAGTGGTTACACAAGGCCCATTTCTATGGTTTACCTTGTGTATCTCACTTGTGGAAAGCCACCCAGGAACAAAGGGATTTGAGATGCCAAATGTTAAGAAGCTTCTAGTGCAGCCACATGACATTATGGGCTCTGCCTGGATCACATAGGTTGCAATAACTTAGCCATTTGGACAGCTGGGGGTAGTGGGATGATAGGTTTGGAGCGTGTCCATTTGGTCTAAGGGAAGGCTTTTGAAAGGTTCTGTATTGGTGAAAATCAAGTCTTGTGGGGAAAGTGCACAACCTCTGCAGATGGAAGAATCTAAGTACTTAGCCATGTCCCTGGTATTGGACAACTTGAGCATTCAAGACATGGAAGCTATCAAGAATCTCCTCATCCCAATTTTCTAAGTTAAAACTTGTGGTTGAACAAGGGTGAAGGTTCACCAATTTCTATTGGTGGTTCCTTGGGAAGAGTTTTATCAAAGAAAAACTTAGTGTTTTTAACTAATAGGTAAAACCTATTTTGAGCAAAGCAAGCCTAAGCTACACTTAGCCAAATTCATGTAGTAACTAGATGTTAATATTCTACTAAGGTATCACTTGCCAATACTATTCCAAATGTATTGACCCACTGTGTGTAGCACCCCGGATAAAATCACTACTAGAAATCACATGATCTCTGTGCATCATCATTATATTCACATGCATGTTATTGTCCTTGAAAATATTTTCACAAAACCCTATATTGTTTTCTACATTACATCTCTTTATATTCAACTTATAATCCTTGCTGTTTAAAATCATGTAAAAATAATTACCAAAATGATTTTAAATAAAATAACAGGAAACGGAAAATATTTTCGAATATATATATAAAGAACTAAACCTAGACCTAAGCTGGCCAGGCCCAAAAGGCCCAGCTGGCTGGACCAAACACTAATCCCACCCAACCACCCAGATCCCCATCCAACCACCCAGATCCCCACCCCACCTGCTGCCACCGATGCACTCCACACGCGCGACACGCCGCGTCCGCTCCCCGCACCTCCCTCTCACCCCGAATCCCCCACCCTGTCTCCTTCCTCTCGCCATCAACCACCTCCCCTCGATGCGCCCTCCTCCCTGCGGTCTCGCTCCCGCCTCCGCCCGCGGGCATCGCCTGCCAGGGACGCTCACCCTCATCGCGCCTCCTCCCGCTCGTCTCGGTGGTCCTTCGGCCTCCCTCGCCTGGCGCCCGCCTCACCTCCCCTGCAGGCCGCGCAGCCAGCTCGACCTCCGGCGGCCGTTAGCAAGCTTCGCAAGCTCGCAGGTGCGCGTGTCGTGCCTCCTCGCCGGTCGGCCTCCTTCCGCCGTGAAGCTCCTCGCCGGGCCGCCGACCCTCCTCCACAGGGCCCCGTCTTCCATGCCGCCCGCAAGCTTCGGCCGCGCCCAGGCTTCCTCCGACCGCCGTGTAGATGCCCTCCTTCTCGATATCATCCCGAACGCCATGTTCCCCGCGCCTGCGCCGCCGTCGGTCTTCCTCTTCTCGCAAGCGTCGCCCCACAGCAGCAGCGTGTCCCCGCCAAGTTATGCACCTGACCTCCTTTGTTCACGTGTTCCTGCAGCTCCGGCCGGTCTCCTGTACCACATCGTTGTGCTCTGCTTCCGACTGTCACCAATGACCTCCGTCATGTCTTCCGCATGATGCTTCCTACCCCCCAGGACCAGGTCGACCCAGCCACATCATCCTCATGCGCGTGCCTCCGGCCCGCCTAAGCGATGTAACTTGTTGTGTCCAGATATGTTGGTCATGCCTCTATTCTGTTCTCGTTTGTTAATTTCTTGTGCTGGTTCCTGCACATGTTCCTGAGAAGAAATGAAGTGAGGATGTGGCGATCATCGTGTGGCCTTCCAATTCGTGTGATCCGATCTCCTCGTTGGCCAAGATCAGCTCCATAAGTACGCTTCACCGATGTCAAGATCGCCTTCTCGGACGCCATGACCGTCTACATGGATCCAATGTCCGAGACCCCTAAGACCGATCCCCCGAACCCTCGGAACCCCAAGATCGCCTTTCGATTGTGTGACCCCTATCCAAGATCCCTCATATTTTTTATAATATATGATATTGATCTTGTTGCATATTAAATTACATGTTTGCACACATATTGTGGGTGTATGGGGGTATCTAGATGACTCACCTAAATTAAATCTAGAGACCATATGCAGGCGAATCTAGTCTAATATTGGTCCCATTTAAATTTGTGCATCGAATCAGTGATATAATTTTGCCTTGTTAAGACAACATTTAAAATTGTGGGGTATCTAAACAACTTGAACCATCTAAGTAAATGTTGGGACCTCGGTTCCGTTTAATATTGCCTAAACGTATTGCATCCTTGCCATGTCATACATCATACATGCATCATGCCCGATCTTCTGCCGTAGTATTAAATATTGCATCCGGTGTTTCTGCTAGTGCTTTGCTTCTTCACGGATTAGGCCGATGAGTTGATGTGAGTGTCGACCCGATCTTCGGATGAACCTTCATCAATGTTTCTCAGGCGAGCAATCTCCCCCTTTCTACCTATCTTACTTTTATAGTATTTATTCCCTCCTGTTGATCTATTGCTATCTGTGTTGCGATGCTATAGATTCCGTACCCCGTTATACTTCCCTGCAGCCCTTATATTGCCATGGACACATCCTACTACCTGTTGTTTGGTATATAATCGGCCTTGCGAGTTGTAGTTGCTTGCGCAGGTGATGTGTCGCGTCGTCGATCATCCACAGTTGTTGGAGTAATGCCGCATATTTAATGTTGGAGATGATCATGGCTTTAATTACCATTTAATAACTAAAATTGAAGTAGGTAAATAATGCAGAGGCACAGGTGGGCAATAGATGTTATTTGGTTTTTAACCATCCACTTGTGTCCCGTAGGACCCCGAGTACTTGATACCTGTTCTTTGAATATTCGCACTATCCGCATGTGGGACCATGAATCCCCGTAGCCAGAGCTTGAGTCATATATTATTTCTTGGGGCCACAAACTAGTTTGGGGCTTTATTACTATCCAGTACTTATGCCATGCTTTACTTCTTTATTTACGATTGCGCGTGGAGCGCCTGTACGTTTATGCGGTATCGACAAGCCCAGTCACACTTTCGGGTTCCCAGTCATTTACAGCCGTCGACACAAACCTCTGGGTCCGTCTCGGAGCCAGCCAACTTCATAGAGGGTAGCTTGGTGGGGTGGCCCCCTAAAATTTATATGAATCTTGCAAATTGCTCTGTCGTGATGCCTCGTTGGGTTTTTATTTGGTTTTTCCCAAGGATGATCGTGCGTGTGTTGCTATTTGTGCCCCCTGCAGGGTAAAACTTTCTGAAAGCCGTGTCCGCGGTTATGGACGACTTGGAGCATAGTATCTCGATCATAGATAACTATAACTAAAGTAGTGCTATAAATTTGACTTTATAATGACTAGTAATCAACTTCACTATAATGGAATGGCTAAATAAAAGTGCCAACGACTGCTGGTTTTGGGTTGCCCTCTGTTACCATTGTATCTGACTAGTAACTATTGCAACTATAACGGAATGGCTAAATAAAAGTACCAACATCTGCTGGGTTTTGGGATGCCTCATGCTATATGTATCTGACTAGTAAGCATTGCAACTACAACGGAATGGTTAAGTAAAACTGCCCACTGTTTATAATATCAGGATGACTCATGCTATATATATCTGACTAGTAATTGCCGCAACTATAACGGAATGAATAAAACTGCCAACTGTGTGAGTTCCTCGATTGACTTCCCCGTTTGGTCTCGAGGGGGGAAATACAAGGATGGGTATGCTTGGTGATAGTTTTAGGTTGGTACCGAATAGGTCTTTCTTACCCCTATCTGATAGCCGCCAGTTGTATTGAGTCTCTATAGGTTGTTTAGTGCATGCCGCTGCCGCTTCAGTCCACCATACCTATGTAGGCGAGGACTGCCGAATTCTAGTCTCACCGTGTACTGGCCTCAGTACTGACCGCTCTCTTTTTCCTCCGCCCTTTGTCGGCACCCCTTTTGTTTAAGCAGGATTTGAGATCGGCGTCGTTGGTAGGGTTACCCTTCCGGCTTGGACTGGGCAGGGTTATGGACGCCATTGGTTATTCGTCAGGGCTCTTAGCTCAATTTGCATCTTGTCCGTACTCGGGTGCTGTATTGTTTTCAAGGCGATTTGGATCTTTGTACTGTATATCTGTATTCTTGACTCTGTGAGTCGCTGTTGTATATATATGTTTTGTGGGTTCCATCGAGGACTATTGTGTAATGATATTACTTCGTTTTCCACCCGCACGCAAGTGCCTGGTGGGCTCCTTTGAATCGTTTCTATGCAGGTTTGGCGGGAAGCGCTGAAACTTGCATAGGGCCGATTCTGAGGGTGTTACACTGTGGCTGTAACTTGTGATGTTGCAGGTTACTCTGATGATGATTAGGGGTTATGAGTCTACACTAAACATGCTTGCCTGTGGCACATGAAGATGAAGAATTATTTATGTTATTATATTTGAACTCTTGTATTAGGCCTGTGGCCATGGAGTTGTAAAAGACTATGTTGTCTCTAGAATGATATGTAATAACGACCTTTGTATCTGTGTACTTCATCTTAAACTGTGGATGGTAGCATTGATTCAGGGACTAGCATTGCAATCACAGGGATCTTTACCTTTATAAAGGTGGGATCTTACACTTATTCACAGAACATAGCCAGTCATTGGCTACTATGGGATCAGTGGTCCCCCGGAACTTGGCAGGCCTCAACCTCAAAAACCTTGTAGGCATGTCAAAGGCTGGTGCGTTGTTTTGATTGTTGTTGTTGTTGTTGTTGTTGTTTTGATTCTGATGCTGGGTCATCATCTGCATCAACTGAATTTGAGCTGTCATCAGCTGCTGCATCTCGTTGCCATTGTTGTTATTGTTGTTTCGGTTGGGATTGGCATGACAGGGAGGCATCTGTGGTTTCAATAAGATAAGTAATGAGATATACTCCATCGATGCTAACATGCACAATACATCACATAGCAACAAACACCAATAAACAAGCATAAGATAAACATAGAGTTTAAACAACGTAAACAACAAGTTTTGGAAAGATAACCACACTAGAAAAGCCATCCACATGTTGGATGATCATTGCGACTCAATAAATGAAATGATGATAGATAAATATATAGTCGAGTAGTCAACACTACTCCTCCATGTCGACCTCCTCGTCCACTAGAGTAAGTCTAGCTGTCTCCAAGGATGTCTTGTACTCCTCCACATTGGTGGTCAAGGCCTCAATCTTCGCACAAAGGGCTCTCTTCTTTGAGCATAGCCTCTCTATCACTCCCTGCTGGGTCTCTTCCTCAAGGTCCTTACTATCTATATCGGCCCTCATGTCCTTGATCTTCTTGTTCATATCCTGCACTATCTTCTCTTGTTCTTGAACCTCTTGTCTTGGCTCTCGAATCTGGCCTCCATCTCCTTGATGATCTCGTCCTGGTCCGCGAAGAGCTTGCCCTTCTCCCTCAACTGAACCTGAAGCTCGTCATTGCTAAGCATGACGTTGGTCCTATCTGTGTCGAGGTGTCTAATGAGGCTCTCTAGGTCTTGGAGGTAGAGACGAACATGCTCGATAGTCTCTCTAGTATTGTCATCATACACAATAGTCTCTCCCTGCTGTCGCGTCTCCCGAACGGGTGAAGGTAGAGGCCCCTGAGCTCGGTGGAGTGTCGTCCGCAGAGGCGTCCAAGTAGCTCCTGCATGACTACGTCTAGTCCCTTCTCCTTGTCATCATGCATCAACTTGAAGGTAATCTCCTCGGTGGGTGGCTCCGTCTAGCGTCTAGGCTGCGAGACTCTAAATCCCCAAAGATACTTCCTCTCGAACTTTGTGAGCTGAAGTGCCTTAATACTAGGGAGTGGGAGATTGAGCACACTAGTGAGCTCCACAAGAAGAGAACCGAAACGAGTTCCCTTGAACTCCTCGGCAGTGCTGACAACAAAGCTAGGCATCTATTTCATAAGATAGAGAAAAATTAGAAACATTACAAGTAGAGAAAAACGACAATACCTAAAAAATTAGAAACATTACAAGATAGTGAAACAAAAGCCAAAATCATAAATTCAACAATAAAAACAGACAAGTCATGGCATACAAAATTCTACCACAAGCACTAAGGTTCAAACATAACTTAGAAAAAAACTTGCCATACCTCAAATTATTAACGTGAGAAAAACGACAAGTTTGGTGGTCCAACTATTGGAGTACGTCAGAATTCTCACCCATATGCTAAGTCTATGATATCTTCCTTAGACGTTTTATGGCGTTCTCTAAGTCTTGGGTATATTTTTTCTCTTCTCTAGGGTCATTTTGAGTGTTGAACATTCTACACTTGAGTCTTTCACCAAGCTAATTGATAGCATTCCAAGCTGCATTTCTTCCAGAGTCAAAGAATGTCGTATACATTTCTGAGTTGGTGACCATGCAGAATCCTGACTCTTTGTGGTTGTGTCCCTTGTTTTTGTACAAGTGGAGTTGCACGCACCAATATTCTTCTCCTTCATCCATCACTGGAAATCCCTTGTACACGGCTTCACCATGTATTCCCAAGCTAACCATGAGGTTTTTGAGGGCCTTGAGAAATTCCGTCTAACTCTGTAAGGTCATGGTCATGAGTGGTCCCTTCTTGACGGCTTCGTTGATGGTGGCCATCTACAAATAGAGATGAGAAATAATATTAGGAAAGGTTTACGAGAAGAAAAATACAAGTGTGGAATTTGCGAAGAGTTTCAATTTTTCCTAGTGATTTCCTTAGTCTAATCCAACTTAGGGTCATAATCCTACAGGCAATGCAGTGCTCTGATACCATCTGTAAGACCCCACCTTTTAAGGTAAAGGTCACTGTGATTGCAATGCTAGTCCCTGGACCAAATGCTAGCATCCACAATTTAAGATGAAGTACACAGATACAAAGGTCGTTATTACATCATCATTCTAGAGATAACATAGTCTTTATAACTCAATAGCCCAAGGCTAATACATGGAGTTCATAATATAAAGTAAATAACTATAAGTCTTCATCTTCATGTGCCACAGGCAAACATATTGAGTGTAGACTCGCAACCCTAATCTCCATCAGAGTAACCTGCAACATCATAAGTTATAGCCACAGTGGGTCAATACATTTGGAATTGTATTTGCAAGTGATACCATGGTACAATAGTAGTATCTAACATCTATATGAATTTGGCTAAGTGTAGCTTAGGCTTGCTTTGCTCAAAATAAGGTTTTCCTTATTAGTTGAAAACACTAAGTTTTTGTTTGTCAAAAACACCCAAGGAACCACCAATAGACATTAGTGAACATTTACCCTTGTTCAACCACAAGTTTTTAACTTAGAAATTGGGATGAGGAGATCCTTGATTTCTTCAATGTCTTTGATGCTCAAATTGTCTGTTGCCAGGGACACGGCTAAGTACTTAGGTTTTAGACTCTCGAGAGGTGGTGCACTTTCCCCACAAGACTCGACATGCATCAAGACGAGACTTTTCAGAAGCATTCCCTTAGACCACCATGGACGTGTTCCATCCTATCACCCTACCACCAACTGTCCATCTGGCTATGTTCTTGCATCCTATTTGGTCAAGGCAGAGCCCATATGCCATGTGGTTGCACTAGAAGCTTCTCAACACTAAACATCTCAAATCCCTTTGTTCCTGGGTGGCAATCCACAAGTGTGATACACAAGGTAAACCATAGACATGGGCCTTGTGTAACCACTCAACATAAACGAACCATAACATTCCACCCAGGTGATTCATTCACATAATTGTTTTATTAATCAAAACACAAGCCATATACTTAGAAAAATTTCATAGCATGAAATATTCCACCCTTGTTTTCTACTAGCTAGGCTAAGCATGATAACATAACAAGTTTTCTCAACTTAGGGAAAATTCTACTAAGACTACAACTACTAGGATTTCCCAAGATAGCATAGCATATATATACTTAGAAAAATCCATCCAAGTCCTACTCAAAATATCACTAGTGCACAGTCAAAATATTAGTAGAAAAATATGCAGCACCACTTGACATGGTAGTTGGGATAGTAGCAATAGTCCTCACAATCACAATCACCAAAATCTACACATAAAATCATAAAACTAAATCACACTCAAATATTCAAAACAAAAATATATATATGAATGCATCCAAATGCAAAAGGATGATTTTATACACTAAACAAGTCAAACCAAACAATATTGAACACAAGGTAAACTTTCTAAAGTTCAAATAAAACAAGTTTTACTCTAAAACAATTTTTAAAACATTTTATATAGAAAAAATAAGCCTATAATTGGTTTTGTAAATAATCCTAATTTTACAGAATCAAATATCCAAAACAAGTCCATAGATGTGTAGGGTTCAATTTTCTAAATCCATTGATATATTATTTGCAAAATTTGAACAAACAGAACTAAAGTTATGAATTTTACAAGTTTGAAAAGCTAATAGAAACAAAAACAGATTTTAAATAAAAAACATAGACACGTGTTCGTGTCTGATTGGCCCGTACCGCTTCGTGCGGATCACGCATGTGGGCCGTTAGATCTAAGTTAGATCCTATGTTCCAGATCTGGAGATACCAATTCGATTAAGTGATCTATCTACGGCGTCAGATCTAAATCCTACGACTCTAGATCAAGTGAACTAAATTGAGTGGGGTCAATGGTGCTGGCGGCGCCGACGCTACTAGCGGTGATGTTCCGGCGAACCTAGCGGGTTCTGGGGGTGAGGCTGTGGCTTACCAGCATCGCGCAGATGCGAGGAAGATCAAGGTGCAGCTGGCTTGTACATGGGCGTGCTGTAGTGGCCGTGAGAGCTCGTCGGAGACCTCTCTGGCGTCGGGCACGTGTTGTCAGAGACGACAGCGACGACCTACGTAACCATATGGAAAATGAATGGTGTCAGTGGCTGCGCAAGGACACGGCTCACATATTGGTTTGAACTAGAAGTCAAGGGGCGCTCGATTCTTACCGGAATCCCTCGTCGGAGTTAGACGGAGCTTTGGGTGTTCGTGGTGCTTGACGAGGAGAACGACCTAGGGCAATATAGGATGAACCAGGGGCAAGGTTAGATGCGCCAGAGGATGGTGATCATGACAAGGTGAACCAGAGGCCACGGGGTGGACGATGCTCACCAGAATTACTCGCCGGAGGTGCTCAGGTCTGTGGCGGTGCAAGCTCGATTGAGGGCAGCCTAGGGACGCTTAGGTGGTGGCGAGTGAGGGGAAATGGCCGCGAGGTAGAGGGAGTTAAGTAGCCTAGGCTGGGGCGGCAGTCACGCAAGCAATCAACACGTATTTACGCAAATTCATTCACGGCAGTGAAGGGGAGAAATGGGCGGCGACAGCGTCATCTGCGCGCGGGGTTTGGGGGAGACGATGGCGACGTGGCGCAGGGCCCAGTGGTCAGCGAGCACGGCGTTGGGTTTGCATGGGTGAGAGAGGGGCAGAGGGAGAGAACCCCGGGTGGGATTATTGGGCCGGTTCTGGCATTGGGCTAAATAGGCAGCTCTCTGTTTTATTTTTTTCTTTAACCTTTTCTTTTTCCAATTTGATTTTCAGGAATGGTCTTAAACCATAATTCAAATCTGTTTGAATTCAAACCTTATCCAGAATTTTGTACTGTGATCCTAGCAGTCAAGAGTGTGTCAAACACATTTGTTCACTCAAAGACACTTTGTTCTATTGAAAATAATTATAAAACCATGCCTCATATGAATATAATAAAATGGGCATAAATTTGATTTTATTTGGTTTCAAACTTTGAAATTTTTTGTGCAAGCTCTATATGCTATGATGATATGAATTCAATTCATGCTTTTACAATTCATGCATTTTTGGGATGTTACAGAAATAGACCCAGCACCAGTGATACTAGCCTGAGCACAACAAATATTTTACTACTTGAGAGATGGAACATTTCCCGATGATGAGATATTAGCAAGACAAACAGAGAGAAGCGAAAAAGCATACACAATAATCAACAAGGATTTGTACAAAAGGAGTGTGATGAGTGTACTGCAGCGTTGCATAAGTCCAGAGAAAGGCCAAGAAATACTGTTGGATATTCACCAAGGAGAGTGTCGGGACCATGCATCATCAACAACATTGGTAGCCAAGGCATTCCGACATGGATTCTACTGGCAAAGTGCACTAGCAGAGGCGCAGGAGCTAGTAAGAAAATGCAATGGCTGCCAGCATTATGCGTCAAAGTCACACTTACCAGCATCCGAGTTAAAAACTATACCAATCACTTGGCCATTCACAGTATGGTGCCTGGATATGATAGGACCATTCAAACCAGCGAGGGGTGGCATGACTCACATACTAGTAATGGTTGACAAGTTCACCAAGTGGATAGAAGTGAATCCCATCAAAAAATTGGATGGAAAACAGCTGTTACATTCCTAAAAGACATAATCCTGAGATATGGTCACCCTCACAGTGTGATCACAGATAATGGCACTAACTTTGCCAAAGGAGCTTTCGCTTGCTTCTGCGGGAAAAACCAAATAATACATGACGTAGCATCAGTCGCTCATCCAGAATCAAATGGACAAGTTGAACGAGCTAATGGCTTAGTTCTATCTGGGATAAAACCCCGCCTAATGGAACCACTCTAGAGATTACCTGGTTGCTGGATCGAGGAACTACCCTCAGTACTGTGGAGTTTAAGGACAATTCTGAATCGATCAATAGGCTATACGCCGTTTTTCCTAGTGTATGGGGGCAGAAGCAGTTTTGCCTGTCGACATAGAGTATGACTCGCCAAGAGTAAGACAATACTCAGAATCCGAGGTAAAAGAGGCCCGAGAAGATGGAGTTGACTTACTCGAAGAAGCAAGAGAATTAGCATTGTCCAGATCCGCCATATACCAAAAAAGTCTCCGACGCTATCATAGCCGGAAAGTCCAACCTCGTGTCTTCCGAGAAGGGGATATGGTGCTTAGGCTAGTGCAACGCATAGCTGGGATGCATAAACTATCACCCCCATGGGAAGGACCATTCATTGTAAGCAAAGCATTGCATAATGATTCATATTACCTAATAAATGCTCGTGAAGCATAAGCGAATAAGGCGGACAGATCAGGTGATGAGACCAAAAGGCCGTGGAATGTGGCATTGCTACGTCCTTTCTACACTTAGAAGAATCAGCGTATGTATCTCTCAAACACCCATATGCCGGATACTTATGCCGGCTATGTGCTGATAATAAAATGGTATGACTCAAAAAACTGACTCGGGGACTGCCCCTTATGTTTTTTTTGAAAACTCTATGTCGGTTGGCGTTGACACTTAAGACTTATCTCAGAATAAGTAATGTTTACTCGTATAGAATCAAATCTTCGACTATGGTGTTGTCCGAAAACACGGCTTCATGGCAAGCAAGAGGAAAAGTTCAACGACGAGTAAACACAAACACCGGAAAAGTAAAGGGAGAAACGCGAGTCGGCTCTATATATGCCTTTAACTAACCCATTGCAGGATATATTGGTTTGTATGTCGAATGACCCTAGGTCAAGCTGTCTAGTTTCATATCCGCTAACTGAATCCTTCGAACTTTGAAACTCTAATGTCAAATGCCAAAAAAGGTAGACAAGAGCCAAATTCAAGGAAAAAGGGAAATGGCAAATGATACTCGAGGACTTTCCCCTGGATGATTGGCATTCAGAGCAAAATAAAAGTTTAAGCCTTGGCAAAAGGCACATACCCAAAATAAGTGCACTGTATATTACATATGCACCCGGCATACCGGGGATCTCATCAGAATTAAGTGTTTTTCATATCACCAGCTTAAGAAACAACTGGACTCGAGGGAGCATTCTTGGGGCTGGAGCTGGGAGCATCGTCTGGAGCGCTGGTCAGATCAGCTGCATCTGCCGAGTCTGCCATGTCTGACTCGGTGGCCTCACTATCAGCATCATCACCTTTGGCTATCTCGGCAAGCGGCTCGCCAAGGTCGAGGAAGCTGGGACCATCGCACCAGGCATGCACCAGAGCATACTCTACCATGGCATAGGCCCGCTCTTGGCGCCTCTTGATGAGCTCAGGCTCCAGGATCCACCTGCCTTCGGCCCTCATATGCAGAAGAACATCAATGTTGATGTCCTCATACCATGAAAGCACAAAGGCAAGGGCCTTGTCTGCTGCAGCACGACCGGCCGATTCGCACCACTAATCCAACCTGTCCTCAGTCAAAAGCAACTTGGCAGCCAAAGGTTCAATGAGCGTGGGCGCATCCTCATCCGGCCAAAGCATCCTAAATGCACGGATTGTCGACTTAAGAAAGTCGACACCACATGACTTTAGAGTGGTTGCACGCTCTGAAAGAGAAACCAAGTGCTCATCGATGGTGATCTCGCCATCAGGAGGAGCTCCAGATTCGGCTCGAACCTTCTTCATTTCCCTCAGCGTGAACATCTCAGCTTCAGGAAAGTTCTCTGCAAACACGAAAGGACATCAAAAACAATGGAGAAGGGGCAAAGAATAAGGATAGAAGTACAATGAAATAAGTAAGAACTCACTACCGAGAAATGAGTTGATCATGCCAAGCTTGCTCTGCCAGATCTTAGCCTTGGCCTGAAGAGTTTCCAGGTCCTGGTGCACCGACTGAACTGCCAACTCGGCCTCCTTGAGCAGTTAATTAGTTTTTTAGTGCTGGCAGCATACTGGACATCCTTCTAGGCAAGCTCCTCGCGCAATAACTTCAACTCTGACCGGTGCTTCTGCTCCATATCCGCCACCAGGTGCTTCAGCCGAGTCACCTCGTCTCGCTCCTTTTGGAGCTCGATCTGGTGCTTCTCTTGTTATTCGGAGCATGTGACTCGTCAGTAATAGCAAATTATCTCGTTTTATCCAAGATAGAAATGGAAAAGGAATAAACATCGATGCGGAGCGGTCACAAGATTCCTAAGAACTTACTTTCAGCATCGCTGATCTGGGAGTGCAGTGCATCCATCGTGGACTGGGCAGAAGCTATGGAAAGAAACAAAGATAGATTTATCAAGTAAAAGCAAGACGAGTAAGAAAAAGTACCTTGGCCCTGAGCCTCAGTTTTCAGATCTTGGTGAGCGAGCTCGATCTTGCGATACTGACAGAGGAGAGCCTGATGCACTTTGGTGCACTCATTATGCGTGAGCTGCACGATGAAGATCTAGTCAGAAGATATAAGGAAATGGTTGAGCTTACAGCCGAGTAAATGCATTACTCGGCAGTAACCTCGAAGTCTAGGGACCGAAAATATGGTCAAAAATCTGACATGCAACCTTGGAAGGTAAAAATAAAGGTTGGGTTCTAACTCATAGCTTACAGCCGAATAAGTTCCTTACTCGACAGTAACCTCGGGGACTAGGGATCATGTATAATATAAAGATACTCAGTATGCAAAAGAGTAAGGAAGTTGCATACCTCATTCACTTGATCTGCTTTGGCCATCAAGGCGATGGCCTGCTGAGTCATCTCTGAGACAGCCTTGGGGCCCAACTTCAGCTTCTGGTCAGAACTGGAGCTCACTTCTTCCGCGCCGACCGCGTTCTAGGCAATGGCATAGTGCTTTGCGGAACCAAGGCCTTGCCCGCTGAGCGTGCAAGTTAGGACTTGCCCTTTCTTCAGGGTAGTTCCCACCACGGCACGGGTAGCAGCGGCGCTGGTATGCAAGGAACCAGCTCTGGAAGCACTACCAGACCCGGCAGCGGCAGATTCGCCCAACTGACCCGCCGAAGCGGGTGCCGTTGTTGATGGTGTGGGCCGAATCTGCGGAGTGGTGCCTAGAGCGTGGACCAAGGTCCGTTGCTTGGTCGCATATGGCTTGCTGGATGCATAACGAGCGTGGCCTTGAGCAGCAGGCCGAGTCTGACCTTTAGCCAAAAAGGCAGGAGGAGCGGTTTTGGAACTGGTTGAGGAAGATACAGGAGACGTCTGGGCAGGCTCAACCACAATCTGCGGGGCAACAACTGGGTCAAAAGGCACATTGGTAATGGGAGAGCTAACAACAAGGGTTTTCTCGGCGCCGATATTGCTGGGGCCAGGGTCGAGACTATGTTCGGGAAAAGCAACCGGAGAGCTAGGCCGGGTCTCTTTTGTCGGACGCACCGCCGGCTCGGCCTCACTCTGAGACTCGTGAGACTCAATAGTGGGGGCAGTGACCCGGACGGGGCTCTGCACAGTGGTGTCAGTATGAGGAGGAGAAGCAGGCCTTAACGGGGAAGAAACCATGTTGGGTGCAGCTTGGCTGGCGGACATGGCCACGCTGAAAAAATAAAACAGAAGCCTGTAAGAGGACCAGCAAAGAACTGGAAAATAAAATGAAAGGCAACGAGCAACTAAAGTTACCCAGAGACGGTCGGGTCGCGCGGGACGCGACAAGTTACCCGGCGCCCTTCAGTCTTGCGGGTTTGGGATGACATGGCAACAGGAGGTGCGGCAGGATCGAGTCAGCGTTTCTTCGAAGGTTGAGAGCTGGAGGAGGCCCCGCACTGCTTACTCGATTTGGCAGTAGGGAGCTTGCCATACCCCGCCTACAGCAAGGGGAGGTTCCTCGTGTACCTAGCTAGCTGCATGAGTAAATGACAAGGTCAATGGGATAAGTCAGAAAATTATGGTCACATGACAAGTACCTCCAAGACTTCACAGTCCATATCATCATCATCAGACCAATCTCGCAAGGGATTTCGAGTAGAGCTTTTACCCGAAGTGGAAGCAATGGCAGCATGCGGGATTGGCATAAAGCACTCCAAGTCGTACTCAACCTTGTCGTCGTTAGAGAGATCATCTAAATAACCGCCAGGAAGTACAGTACTGTCATCAACCTAGTGAACGAGATTCTGCAAAAGACAAACAGAATAAGATCAATAAATAAATATAGAAGCGAATAAACATAAGGAAAGTTATGTTGGCAGCAAATCAACGACTCGGACGCTTACCCACGTGACAGGACTATCCCGGTTGAAAGGGGGGCAACTCCAGGCCCAGTTTTCCGCTAAGTTCAGCTTGAAAATCGAGCTGACTCAGCGAGCCACTGAGTTGTTGGTGAGCTCCAAAGTGGAGTGCCGGGTAGGATCTCGCGGGCCGGTCATGAAGCACATCTTGTGGCTTCTAGCCTAGATGGGGCTGACTCGGCGTGCAATAAAAACACACATGAGGTCCTCCTCAGATAAGTGGAAGTTCTCATCCGACGAGAGCAACCTCTCGATGATCCCATGAGTCTCGTTCACGGATGGATTCTTGTCGCGCGGGTCAAGCTTCCATAGCTCCTTGCTGGGAACCCCATCCTTGAAGGGGGGAAGCCGTATGTAGTCATTGGACCCACTGTTCTTGACATAGAAAAAGGTCCTATGTCACTTCTTACAAGAATCGATTCCAGTAACCCGAGGAAAGATCGAGTCCCTCCTAGGCGTGATGCTAGCAGCACCACATCTGGTGGGCCTCTTATCGGCGCAGGGAATGTCGGGATCAGGCACAACTTGAATCCGAAAATTAAAATACTTGGCCCAAAGAAGAACAGTGGGCCAGATACCAAGGTAGCCCTCGCAAGCAAAGATCAAGCAAGAAAGAGAGGCAATGGCATTGGCGGGAAGGTGATGAGTTTGCACATGGAAGGTGGAGAGGAAAGACACAAAGAAATTGCTGACGGGAAGAGCGAAACCATGCTCAAAGTGCGAGAGGAAAACAACCCTCTCGTTGTCCTCAGGCTTAGGGACAATCTCACCTAGGGGAAGGTCGCAGTCGACCTCGAGCGGGATGCGCCTAGTGGAGCACAGCCACTCGAGTTCCTCCACCGGAACCTCCGAGCCCTCCCAGTCGCTGCTCTCGCCGGTGGCGGCCTCGTGCTCCTCCACCTCCTCGTCGGCATCACGAGCATCCATAATATCACTTGGTTCAGGAAGAGGCCTGGAGGCGCAAGGACCCGTTGGGGAATCGAAAAGAGGAGAAGGGAATGCTGGAGAGGAGCGGCAAGATAGAGGAACCACAAGAAGGCAGTTTGATATTGGGAGGCGTGAGGAAGAAGAAGAAGGCAAGGGGGAAACTGAATAGGCAAAGGAAGTTAAGTCCCCCGCACCCCTACTTAAGGAGAGTAAAAACCCCGGCGTGGGATCCCTTTGCGCCCTATGGCCACTATGTGTCCGTGTACATGGCCAAGTAACTGCATCAGCGAGTGCCACGTGTGGGCGATACACAGAAAATCCAGGGCCACGTCATGATGCACAAGACACGAGGAGCTGAGCGATGGGACTGCCACAGTGACGGGAGTTACTGCGCCGCCGTCACTATGCGGTCAGGATTTGGGACAAAATTTGAGTCAAGCCATCATGATTACAAGCTATCAGTGACTAAGGAAAGCAAAAAATTACTCGACAGGATAAAAACTGACTCGGCACGAGGCAAAAATGACCCAGAAAGTCAAATATGAGACTCGAAAGGGGCAATATAGACTTGGCAAAGATGGAGGTTACGCCTAACAGTGCGCCCTAAGCAGTAAATGATGAGAGACAGAGAAGTTCCAAGAACATTAAAGGAACCTGGAGATGCCTAACAGCAAAAACTGCTAGGCCTCACCAGCTTCGGGGACTAATGTTGGGGGGATAACCCCCGGTAGGGTCATAAAGGGTAAAACATTTCCCATCTTGGCTTATGCCGAGTAAAAGATAACTCAGGTCAGGTAACAACGGCCGGGTAAGAAGGTCGTGTGCGACCGACATAAGAATTATGTCGGCCCATATAGGACAAGTTTGTTTACCTTGTAGGAAGCGACGAGCCGAGTCTCACGAGGGAAGGCCAAGTCAGAAAGGACACATGGAAGCTTTTCGAGTAAGATTTAGGAGGGTCCATGGTAAAGCATGGTCAAAAGAGAAGGGCGATGCCGGATGACACAAAAGGAGCCGGGTGACGCCGAAAGCAAGGGCTGACGTACAAAGTCACGGTATGACGCCAAAAGAGCTGGAGGCTACATACCAAAAGACCGTTTGCAGTATGACTTTGTGGACTGGGTCAAGGGGCTCAGGGCTAGCACATGACCTAGCCCGCACAGTAAGGACCAAGATCCAAACAGTAACCCTAGAACCCAAAGGGATGTAACCTAGTTGGCCATTGCCTATATAAGGAGGAGCATAGCTAGGGTTTAAGGGGGTTGGACCAAGTAGCAAACTAGTGCCCAGAGGCTATGCACAAATAGCTCTAGGAGCACTTGTAAAACTTCTTGGATCAATAGAAATATTAAGTGTGGAGAGTCCATCTTGTTGTTTGTGCGTGGCTAGACCGTGCACTCCCTCCCCGGTTACCACAAGCGTCCATTCGGCCCCCAACTTAAGCCTACCCATGGAATGACCTGTTCACCATTTTTTGAAGTATGACCTTGATCTCCCAGTTAGACAACTCCACTTGTCCACTAGTTTTAGGTTGGTAAGGTGAGGCCACTCGATGGTCCAATCCATACTTTTGAAGTATCTTGTTAAAATTTCCCTTCATAAAATGAGTTGTGCCATCAGTAATCAACAATCGGGGTACTCCAAACCTGGGGAAAATGATATCCTTGATCATCTTAATGGAGGTGGCTACATCTGCATGAGAATTGGGTATAGCTTCCACCAATTTAGTAACATAGTCTACAATAACAAGAATATGATTATAACCGTTAGAGGGGACAAATAGCCCCATAAAGTCCATTCCCCAAACATCAAATGGCTCCATTACTAAATTATATTTCATATTCATTTCTTGTCTTCTACCAATATTACTCATTCTTTGGAAAGCATCATAATTCTTAACATATTCATAAGAATCTTTAACTAATGTAGGCCAGTAAAAACATGACTGCGGGACCTTGGCTGCAGTTTGATGACCAGCGTGATGTCCTCCATAAGGGCTATCATGACAAGATTTAATAATGGATTTTACCTTGTCCTCGGGTACACATTTCCTGATCACTCCATCCTAGCCATTCATGTATATGTAAGGATCATCCCAAAAGTAACGTTTTAAATCATTGAAGAATTTCTTTATTTGAATGTAATCCATTCCTTTTGGTAAGAACTTCCCTAAAATAAAATTAGCATAGTCCGCAAACCAAGTATCAAGATGTTCTATGACTGCAAGATATTCTCTCGGCAAAGATTCATTAATAGGAACAATATCCTCTATAATTCCTTCCATTGGCTATAAATGGTCAGCAATAGGATTATCCTTTCCTCTCCTATCTACTATTTGCAGGTAATATTCTTGTAGAAGCAAGACCCATTTAATTAATCGGGGCTTAGCATCCTTCTTAGCTAGAAGGTTTCTTAAAGCTTGATGATCAGTATGAACTATTACCTTTGAGTTGAAAATGAGTGCCTAAATTTATCGCAGGAAAAAACAATAGCTAAAAATTATTTGTTGGTTGTTGCATAGTTCTTTTGATCTTCGTTAAAGACTCGACTTGCATACTGAATGACATGAGGATTCAATCCATCTCTTTGTCCTAAAACAGCTCCAATAGCATAGTTACTAGCATCACACATAATTTCAAACGGTTCATCCCAATTTGGTGGTTGAATGACTGGTGAAGAAATAAGTGACTTTTTTAACTATTTAAAAGAATCATTGCAATCTCTATCAAAGGAAAAAAGAGTATCTTTATCTAATTGATTTTTAAAGGCGCAACTAACTTACCGAAGTATTTAATAAAACATCTATAAAAATAAGCATGCCCAAGAAAGTTCTTTACCTGTTTTTTATCTTACGAAATTGGGAGTTTTTCTAAGGTGATCAAGTTTGATTTATCAGTCTCAATGTTCTTTTCTGAAACCTTATGCCCAAAAACTATACCTCCCCTTACCATGAAGCGGCAACACTCCCAACTGAGGACCATCTTTGTTTTTCTGCATCGCTACAAAATTCTATTTAGATTATAGAGGCATTGCTCAAAAGTAGTCCCATAAACAACAATGTTATCAATAAGGACTTCCATTGAGATTTCTACAAAACTCTCAAATATTTTCAAAACACACTCCTAAAAAGTAGTAGTTGTGTTACACAAACCGAAAGACATTAGTCGATAAGCATAAGTTCCATAGGGGCATGTAAAATTGGTTTTTTCTTGATCTTCGGTCTGAATAGCTATTTGAGAATATCCGTAGTATCCATCAAGAAAACAGAAATAAGAGTTAGTGGACACCCTTTCCAAAATATCAGTTATAAGAGGCAGTCGCGTGTGAGTTTTTATGGTCTCTTTGTTTAACTTTCTGAAGTCGATAGACATCCTATAGCCTGCTATTGTTCTAGCTAGAATTAATTCATCCTTATCATTGTTGATTATGGTTATACATCCTGCCCTAGGTTTGTAGTGAGATGAGCTCACCCATTTACTATCTGATATTGGATAGATGATACCGCTATCCAACATACGTATAGCTTCTTTTCTCACTACCTCTTTCATTTTAGGATTCAATCTCTTTAGATTGTCGATAAACGGTTTAGAATCTTCAATCATGGGTATCTTGTCGGTCATTATGGAAGGGTCTATACCTTTTATATCATTAAGGTTGTATCCAAAGGCTTCACGCTATTTTTTAAGGACCTATAATAATTTTGTATTTTCCTCAGGTAAGAGATTTTAATAAAAAATCACTGGGCACTTACCTTCCTTATATATAAATTCATACCTGAGATTCGGAGGAAGAGGCTTCGAAATGAAAGGTGGCGGATCCTCATCACCTGTTCTTTTAATTTCTTCAAATTCGTCCTTGAGGCAATTTTCAACCTCAGGTGCAGTATTGAGGATTTCATCCAAATCCTCTTTTGTAGAGTCGTTTGGAAGAGAATCATTGCTTGTCAAACTCCTGTCCAACTCAGATTGTGTGATGCAAAACTAAATTGCTGCCAGTTCTTCAATGGTCCACTCCTCTTTAATTTCAAATCTCTTCTCATAAGGCAGCTTTGTGAATTGGCTATAATTTATTTCTATAGCTTCTTCACCAACCTGCAAAGATAGAGCCTGTTTCTTGTTGTCAATATTAATGATCATAGAGTTGTAAAAACAGCTACCAAAATTAACGGGGCAGGAAGAGTTCAAGGGTATTTTAATAATATGACAATAAACTAGGTACACAAAAGCTCCCGCAGAAATGCAAAAATAACAGAGTATCCTGTAATTAGGACGCGTAGTCCGATTAGAAAGCATAAAGGCAACTTCTGATGGATCAAGGTAAGACTCATGGAGATGGCCACATAAATCCTTATTGTGTAAGGTATAATATTAATGGAAGAACTTAAGTCAATACATAGTCCCTCCTAAACAAAAAGGGATTTTCTGTTGACTTCTATTTTTACCCTCGAACTTGCCACCTATCATATCAGAGAATTTTTTACTCACCATGATCACTTCATCCTTGAACATTTGAGGTTCTACAAGTTCTTTTACTATCCCAATTTTTTGTTTGATGGTTCCCAGATCCTTAGTTAACCTTCCTATCTTTTTATTCTTTTCACTTTTACTTTCCATCACTTCAGTAATTATTGTTTCTTCCTCAACTAGCATTTTCTTCTGCTTTTGTAAATATTTATCCTTATGGCTAGTTTGAGGGGTTTCTCCTATTTAATTGGTGTATAATGTTCCCAATCTTTTGGGATCTGTAGATAGTTGGCATATAATTTAATAATTTCAAAAATTATGTGGTGGTAAAGATTAAAGTTCCTAAGCAATTTCTCCACCCTACCAGAGGCTACAAATCTTCTTAAGAAATCATACTCTATGGGATTCTCTTTATTAAAATCAGACTCACAATAAACTTTCTCTATCCTATTCATCGTGTCTAACAAATTCCAGTCTCTGTCGACACTAAATTCAGTGAAAGATCCATTAGTAAGGGAGTCGAGCTTATTTTTGTTATGATCACTCAAACCTATGTAGAAGGTGTGTATCACCAACCAAGGTGGGAAATTATGATGGAGGCAGCGGTCAAGCAGCCCAAAAACCTTGTGTATCATTCATGCAAGCTTTCTTTAGGTTTTCCTTTAAATTTTTTGATCATGCGTCTTGCTCCAAGAGTTTTTGTCTTGGGAAAAAAATCAGCTAAAAACAAGGAGGATAGGCTCTCCCAGGAATTAGTTATCTTTGCAGAACTGGAATGTACCAAGAATGAGCCTCATCAACAATAGTTTGAAAAAATAAGAAATTTAACCTCATCCTCGGTTTGTATATTAAGGTTAAAACTCCCACAAATATATTCAAAGAACCCTACATGCTCGTTCTGATCCTCCGTACCATCTCCTACAAATATTTTCGCATGCAAAAGATCTAAAAGCATGGGGTTAATATCATACCCTCCTACGTTATTAGATTTTAAATAAGCATCCATGGGCACACCGGAGTTCCTTACAACTTCTACCTGAATTATATGTTGGTACTCGCCCATGATGTATTACTTGAAACTAGTAAGCAACTTTAGTAAAATAAGAAACTAAGAACAAAGACCAAAACCGCTTAGCTCCCCAGCAATGGTGCCAGAAAATAGCTTGATGACTGCAAGTGCACACATCAATTGTAGCTAGTTTCGAAGTAAAGATATCAAACCCACAAAGAGCTATTGGTAAAGGTCTTTATGCCCCTCGTCACTATCTACCAAAGGATACTTGTAAGATGCCTTTGATTTCAAATAAAGGGTTTTTGAAAGGTTTTTGGTTGTGTGTAGAAAAAGTAATTAAAACAATTAAAAGAAAGAAAGTAACAATATTGTATTAAAGCTTGTTGGAATGCAATAGGGCTAAAACGTTCTCAGGGATGTAGGATACTCCTCTATCATGATGTTGTCATTATTAATAATTTAAGATAACATACTTATTGTGTCATGAAATGTGTGGAGAGAGCTCCATAATAAGATGTTCACTATAAGGATTGTAGGAAGCCACTTTGTTGAGCCAAGAGTGACGTCACCTCTAAATAACCACTGTGATGCCTGAGAGCAGTCACCCAATCAGACCATCGAAATTAAGGGTTTCCCCATGGATATCATAATTAACTTAGGGAGTCCCTCTTTATTACCCCTTTTGACTGCGTAGTTCACGAGCCGACGCCAATCTGTCACGAGATCATTTTGGGTATGATCCCAAAGCACGTCCAAAGGGTTTCTCCCTCCCTTTAGTTCCCGGGGCAAATGGTATGGAATTACTCACACATGGAAGCAATCAACAACATCATCATAATCAAATGGATGGATGAATGTACTGAAATAGATCTAGTGCAAACCACAATTGGATATGGAATTACAACAAGATATAATCGATGAAGGATAGAGGTAATGGTGGTGATGTAGATGAAGTGGTTGATGATGAAGGGGATGATGCTTTCTCCTCCAATGATCCGTGGATCAGCTGGGATTTCTCCCCAACCAAGTTCCTCCTTCAGATCCCTTTTAGATGTGGTTTTTTATGGTTTCTGGTGGCTTTGAATGTAGGATCCCCCTACAGTCTTTTCTAGGGGAAATTATTTGACGAGGCAGTATCGATGGAACCTAGTATGGGCGGACGGTACAGGCCGGCCCTGCCCATACCACAGGTCATTATCGGCACTGGTTACCTCTCCTTGATTTGTATTTTCTCAGGAGTGAAGGTAAATCGATAAAATGAATTTTATAACATAAAATATCATATTATAGTATAATATGACAACTCTAATTGATATGTTCATAATAGACTTAATGAATTTGGAACCTGTTGAAATAAAGACAAAAAGGTGTGTGCGAACATCGTGATATACAAAGATCCCTAATCAATTTATGCAAGAACAATAGGTAAAAATGCTTAAATTTTGGACTCATCAATGATTTACAAGTTATTGTTGTATTCTTTGCTTGTTAAATAATGTGGTTCTTGGGTATTGGATACTGAATTTGTTGGTGAGAAGTGTCTTACAGAACAACACAATTCATGAACTACAATGGCCTAAATAACTAGCTAGAGAATATGTGATGATGTTCATAAAAATTAAATATAATGTTATTGTGTTTCTCATTGACATCAAATAATTACCATATTCCATAGAATATGGATGATTTACAAGTCTAGTTGGAGAAATCCCATCCATATAAACTAATGCTAAAAATGTCGCATAACAAATGACTGAAAGATCACTTACGAAGTGACATCGTTGTTTAAGTTATATTGGAAAGAAAAAATATGAAGAAACTCCATGTTGATGGAATTTTGGAGTCTTTTGATTTTGATCAAATGACGCTGGTGATACTTTCCTGGAGATAATTGAAACTTCTTTCAAAGGCCAAAGCAAAACGAACAACTAACTTATTGGAATTTGTACATGTTTATGTATGTAGTCCATTATGTGTAGTCCTGAGCAATGGATTTCAACTTCATATACTTTCTTCAGAAATTTGAGTGAATATATGTGTATATTTACTTAATAAGGAAGAAGTGTGAAATATTTGAAAATTTTCAAAGAATTTCAAGATGAAGTGGAAAATCATTGTAAAAATAAAATAAAGAGTTTATGATTGGATCATAAAAGAAGATATTTGAGTTACAAGTTTAGCAAAACACCTAAGATTTGAGGAATCGTTCCATGGATTTCATTTTCCTAAACACCATAGGAGTATGGAGTGTTCGAGATATGTAATGAAACCTTGTTCGACGCGGTAAGATCAAAGGTGTCATTTATAAAATTTCCATTATATTTTAAAAGATTAAAACTTTAGATATTACCACTTCTTCATTGAAAAGAGCACCATCGTGATCCATTGAAACGACACCATATAAGTTATGGTTGGGATAAAACCCGAGTTGTCCTTTCTTAAATTTTGGTATGCTAAGGAATAAGTAAAATGTTTACAACCAAAGACGAATAAGCACATCTTTGTAGGTTATTTCAAAGAATTTGTTGGATATTCCTCTATAACACCGACGACAAAACAATTTGTTTCTTGGAACGTCAAGTTTCTTAAGAAGGAATTTTCCGCAAAAGGTTAAGTGGGAGGACAATAGAACTTTGATTAGTTTGATGAACCTAAGCAACATGTGCTAAGTAGAATAACGCTGGAAAGTGTCCCGGAGGCATCCACAACGCTCATGGTTCTCTTGGTTACAAAGGATGTAATATCGGAGATTTGAGTTTCTATTGAACCGAGTAGGTCGGGTGACAATCAAATAGTAAGATTTGAAGAACAAGTAATTATTGTTTTGACAATGATGAACCGATGATATGAAAAGAAGCGATGATGGGCCCTAACTCCATAAAATGACTAGAAGTCATAGAGAATCTGTGATAGTTTCCATACATGAGAAATCAAGTGTTTTGAACTTGAAGACCCTATGGAAAGGTGTAAAGCCTATCTATCATATTTGGATCTATAAAAAATAGACATGGATGTTTCACATCTATAAAATAGTCGATATGTCGGTAAATAGTTTACGACAATGTTCAAGGAGTTTACTATGACAAGATTTGATCTTTCATAGTGATATTTAGTCTGGACGGATTATTATAGCGACCACTACATATAATTTGGTATATGGTAGTTGAAGAAACAAAACAAGGTTCTTCTAATAGAATGGTTACCTAGGACGTGTACATGACACGATCCAAAGGGTTTTGTTAATTCAAAGGATGCTAAAAATGGCATGCAAACTTAAATGGTTTAAGTAAGCATAGAGGAGTTAGAATATTCACCATGATAAAACTATTAAAAGAGTTTAATTTCATCAGAGACAGTGAAGATGCTTGCATTTGCGAGAAATTAAGTGGGAGCGCTCAGACATATTTCTAGTACATTATGTACAAGACATATTGTTGATTGGAAATGATGTATCTTTTATTGACACAGGTTAAGAATTTCATTAAAATTTTGATTTCGATGAAAGACTTAGGAAAAATCTGAATATTAGGCATACATGTCTATATGGATAGATTGAGGTACCAATATGGTTGTGCTAGACATACATATATGAGATATTGAATGAGTTCAATATGGAAACAACAAGAAAGGTTCTTGCCGCATGGAAATTTTTGAATCAAGATTAAAGTTTTTTAACACCTGGCGAGTGAAATCACATGAATGTTTTGATCAATCATACCATGATATGTACACATACAGATTTTTCCTATTCTCTAAATGATATGAGCATATACCAGAATAACTCATAAGATGATCATTGGACGATAGTAAGGATATTCTTATGTTCTTTGGAAGAACAAAGAATATATTTATGTAGAGGTGACAAATAGTTACAAATAGTTCAATGTAAAGTGTTACATTGATACTAGTTTTGTCACAAGATACAAATTAAGTTTATCTCAATATAAACTAGGGATTTCTATTTTCATGCCCTTGGTTTGTTAGCTATACTCACTTTTCCCCAGCTGCTTAGCTTTTCCTCACTTTGTCCCAGCTCCTTGTCCAAAACTCTCGCATCGGTTTGAAACTCGCTCTCCTTCAACTCCCGTTAGTGTACCCTCGCTCTCCTTCAACTCCCGTTAGTGTACCCTCCCGTTAGACAAGTAGGACCCCCATTACATGCTGACAAGTGGGGCCATGTTCAGTCGGGTCCAGTAGTAGGACCCCCATGTTGGAATGTGTGGGGCCGGCTTGTTGGGAACACGTTTTGGGGGATGTGGTGTGGGACCATGTGGGGCGTGTTTGGTAGTTACATGCGCCTTGTCGCCTAAATTGAAGATTTATTTTTTGTTATTTTTATGATTGGCCTTTTAGGAGCGCATTTCCCCTTTATGTTGCAAACAGTTGTGTTATTGTTTCCCAAAAAGGCAGCGAATCTAGAGCAGCTTATCTCTTCATTCATGGTTCCTTTTGGCCCTCGTAATTTCCCAATCTAGTAGCAAATCTAGAGCAGCAAATCTAACCAGCACCATAAATATGTAGATAAACGGAGGAGATGTAGATAAAGCAGCTAATATAGGATTATATAGTACGGTACTTAAACGAGGTTCGACAATTAGGATGCTCAGCAGCAGCAGCGGACAAGTTAAACATAGACAACATAACAAAATAAGTTGCTTTACAGCAGCAACATCAACACAAGATCAGTGGCCCCTCATGGCCTCCGCTAAGAGAGGCTCCGCCTTCTCCCTCTGGCGCTTCCTCCACTTCTTGTTGTCCAGTCCCTTGACCTTGGGCTCCTTGGGCTTGAACGAGGGCATGCGACCCTCCTCGATGTCCACCTTCTAGAGGTTGTGGAGGTGAAAACCAAGTGCCTGGTGCTTGGCTCTAAAGGCGTGGATGTTTTTGATAGGCCGCAGGTCTTCACATCCTCGGCATGCCTCACGAGGGAGTTGGAGTCGATGGCGAGGGCCCTGGTGCAGAAGGGGCACCTGTAGACGTCACTGATGAAGAAGTTGTTGAATTGGCTGGACTTAAGCTTCCTCAGCACCTGACGAGTCTTGGTGTCCATGGACTCATCGTCGCTGCAGACGTCGCTCCTATCCACCTATTACAAAAAACTGTAGCATGCAATAATGACATGATTGAGATACCTGGATTATCGGGATTGATTACATGCATAAATTAACCGATTGAGATCCCCTGATTATTCCTCAATCCCCAAATATCAAACTAGATCTAATACTGATCCCAACTACAGATCTATGCTAGTACTGATCCCGGCTACAGATCGGTGCTAGTACTGACCACAAGTACAAATCAGTGCTAGTACTGATCCGAACTAGCGGCATTCATTGAAATATGATATCTAACACGAGGATTAGCTATTGTAAAAATACCTAGCATCCAACGATTGAAAATATGAACAGTCGAGCCCTAATAACACACGATCTAGCATCCAACGATGGGAATGGGGGTAGAACAAAGGAAGGGGAGAAAACCCTAGTTACCCCCAACCATAGGTTGGCTAATCTGGTGTTGAAGGGGTTCTCCGGCCTGAAGTAATCTTTGTCCCCATAGGGATCCTAGTCGTGTGAGATCTGCAGGAGAATGGCGGGGGCCTCCTCGACAGGGGCATGTACGAGGACGGGGGCCTCCTCGCCGGTGGCTACGGCGGAAGCGGGGACAAGGGTCTGGACGGGGATGGGGGCTTCCTCGTTGGCGGCCTTGGAGGCGATGATGGCCACCACGCCGTTCTTCTCCATCGCCGGCGTGGTTGGGATTTTCTTGGGGGTTTGTAGAAGGTGATGGGACAGTGTAGATGGTTGCGTGAGTGAGTGAGTGAGAGGATGATGAGTTAGAGTGAGGAGGCTCTATAAAGGTGAAGGGAGGATACGTTTCGTTGCACCATCGTGCACCATGTAACCACGTACACTACTACACCGTGCACGGCCACACGCGTCCACTATCGCCCCATGCACCGTGACACATGTACCGTGCGTCACGCTTTTCCCCTTGTGTCTAACCTTGGCCACTTAGTTGTTCTCAGTTATACCCTCGAGTGTAGCACTGGCAGTTTGGTTGTACTCAGTTTTTCCCTCAAGTACTAACACTACCGTGTGCAATATACTCACTTTTACTCTCCTGTGGATGGTCAACAGAGAGTCAATGAATGGGTTTTAGCCAGATAATTGAGTCATTTTATGCGCAACAAATTCAAAAGATCAAAACATAGTGGCATCTACCTAGGGAGTCTTATTATATGACCCGCCACCATAAGAAATTTATATAAATCAAATTTTAACCTAAATCACCACTTCTCAAATCACCTACTATCTATGAAGGTTCATGGCTTTCTACTCAAGCCACTTCCCAAAACATCCCTCCCCAAAACATAATTTGTCTGAATGAGGCAATAATTGTCAAACAGATATATATTTGAATTGCAAAATATTCTACTGTATGCCAATATGTATTCTATTGTATAAAAGAAGCATTTTCCATTTTTTAAATCTCTTTATGTTTTCTATTTGAATGCCCTTGTCAGTTTTGCCCTTGGTTTTTAAGTTCTACTCAGTTTTTCCCTTGGTTTTTCAGCTCTACTTAGTTTTCCCCTCTCTCTTAGTCACAAACTCTCACACTTGTGCTCATCTTGGCTGCTACACTCTGATTGGTCGAGACAATTGTCATGCGGATCGTACCCACCAACCATTGATCCTCTGATTGATCCTCTATGATCTAGCGGACAGGATAACGCCTGTATCTGTCAGGGAGCACCCTCTATCCATGCAAAATAACAAGTTTGCCACTGATGCTTTAACTTCATAAACAAATGATTTTTAATATAATTTGAAGGGAAAGTGTTGAAAGGTGTATAATTTTTTCATTATATTTCACTCCAGGAAAATGATAAATGATCAGGATTTTATTAGCACAACATGATCTTGTCCTAAGTGCGATTTCGAAGCGTTCAAAGGTGTATAATTTTTGCCATATGCAAGTTTATGCATTACATTCTATGGAAATGATAATCTCAAGATTTTCTTAGCACATCATTATCACGTATTAAGTGCGATTTCACAGTGTTCAAAGGTTTATAATTTTTGTATACGCAAGTTTAGGGATCACTTTTGACACTCTAAAAATGGTAAACTCTCAAGATTTTCTTAGGACGCTATAATTTGGAAGTGTTCAAGAGTTGTGTCAATTATAAACACTCTTTTACATTAAGAGTTGTATAATTTTTTCAATTTGAAAGTGTTCAAGAGTTGTGTCAATTATAAACACTCTTTTACATTAAGAGTTGTACAATTTTTTTAATTTGAAAGTGTTCAAGAGTTGTGTCAATTATAAACACTCTTTTACATTAAGAGTTGTATAATTTTTTTTAATTTTAAAGTGTTCAACAGTTGTGTCAATTATCAACACTCTTTTACATTAAGAGTTGTATAACTTTTTTTCATTTGAAAGTGTTCAAGAGTTGTGTCAATTATAAACACTCTTTTACATTAAGAGTTGTATAATTTTTTTAAACTTGAAAGTGTTCAAGAGTTGTATCAATTATAAACACTCTTTTACATTAAGAGTTGTATAATTTTTTTTAATTTCAAAGTGTTCAACAGTTGTGTCAATTATAAACACTCTTTTACATTAAGAGTTGTATAATTTTTTCAATTTGAAAGTGTTCAAGAGTTGTGTCAATTATAAACACTCTTTTACATTAAGAGTTGTACACTTTTTTTAATTTGAAAGTGTTCAAGAGTTGTGTCAATTATAAACACTCTTTTACATGAAGAGTTGTATAATTTTTTTTAATTTTAAAGTGTTCAACAGTTGTGTCAATTATAAACACTCTTTTACATTAAGAGTTGTATAACTTTTTTTCATTTGAAAGTGTTCAAGAGTTGTGTCAATTATAAACACTCTTTTACATTAAGAGTTGTATAATTTTTTTAAACTTGAAAGTGTTCAAGAGTTGTATCAATTATAAACACTCTTTTACATTAAGAGTTGTATAATTTTTTTTAATTTGAAAGTGTTCAACAGTTGTGTCAATTATAAACACTCTTTTACATTAAGAGTTGTATAATTTTTTCAATTTGCAAGTGTTTAATAGTTGTGTCAATTATAAACACTCTTTTACATTAAGATTTGTTTAATTTTTTTATTTGAAATTGTTCAAGAGTTGTGTCAATTATTTACACTCTTTTACATTAAGAGTTGTATACTTTTTTAATTTGAAAGTGTTCAAGAGTTGTGTCATTTATAAACACTCTTGTACATTAAGAGTTGTATAATTTTTTAATTTGAAAGTGTTCAAGAGTTGTGTCCTTTTATTATTTATTATACATCCATGTCCCTAATTTTTAATTATAAACAGTCTTTCACTTGATTGCAGCCGAGACATTAACTCGATAAACAATTTAAATCATCGGAACGGCTCGCCGGCCGCATTCTCCACAACAAGCGCCCCCGTCGAATCGGAACATTTTGGTGCGAGATCTAACCTTCTTTGCGCATGGTTTCCATTGTGATCCTTCATACAGGTCAATGGGACAACACCATACTGTGGCTAGAACGAATAGGAGTCCGAAGTGAAGCTCTACAAAGGGTCACCGTGGCCAGAGAAGAAGAAGAAAGGGGAGGCAACGACCTGGGCGAGGGCACGGGGCTGGCTCACGTGGATAAGCTGTGGGTCCCATGCTGATCTATATAAGTGGAGAGAGGTGTCCACTATGGGAAACAACTTACCGCGGCCCCAATTGTTAGCATGTAAAGGCAAGGGTCCACTACGGGACTTGATAGACCATAACCCCACTTGTCAGTATGTAATGGCAAGGGTCCACTACGGGGCCCGACTGAATGTGGCCCCACTTGTCAGCATCTAAAGGCAAGGCTGATGGACAACGAGTTTTAGACCTCGCGAGAGTTTCATAATAGGAGCTAGGAAAAAGTGAGGAAAAGATAAGCGGCTAGGGAAAAGTGAGTACAACTAAGGAACCAAGGGCACGAAAATAGAAATCCCTTTAAACTATGGGTGGCACAGTGCAATGAAAATGAGATTCCATGATGGCTTTTGATGAGTTCCAAAGTGAATACATTATGATGGATACTACAATAAAAGGCTAAGTATATGAATGCTATTGCAGCAGCAAAAATGGGCATTTGAGTCAAGTAGTTTGTTATCAAACTAGGTGTGGTTCACAGCGGGCTAACACTATTAAGATATATTGTCGACAATAGTATCGACATGATTTAACCCCAAGGAAATAAAGGTATCACCAAAGGACCAAATTTATACAATGCCATCTCATTGGAGAATGATTGATGCGTAGAGACGCAAAGACATGCGAATACACAAGGACTTGAAAGTGTTATATCAGGAGATTATGTTTACCACTAGAAAATGCGTATGTACAACACCAGAAAGCCATAGGTGTTGAATGCACAAGTTTATCAAACAAGATTATTGACTCTAGTGCAAGTGGGAGACTGAAGAGAATATGCCCGAGAGGCAATAATAAAGTAGTTGTTATCTTATTCCTTGTTTATGATAAATGTTTATTTCTCATGCTATAATGTGTTAATTGGAAATGTTAATACATTTTTTATTAATAAACAAATAAGAGTTCCTAGTTATGCCTCTCAGTTAAACTAGCTCGTTGATTAACAAGATGATCAAAGGTTTCCTAATCATGGACATTGGATGTTGTTAATAACGGGGTCACAACATTGGTTGAATGATGTGATGAACACTCACCCGAAGTAGAGTAATACGATACAAGTCATTATGTTTACATTGCTATAATAAGTCCTACGAAGTGACCCTAATCCTTAGGCCATGAGATCATGTCAATCACTAACACTACATGAGTAACTTGATAACATCAAACGTCAAACCGTAACAAGGTGACAATAAAGGTGGGTTCAGATACTCCTAAAGTGTTATGTAGAGGCTCATGGATCAAGAGTGGGATTTTTCCATCCCGATGACGGAGATATAAAATCTGGGCCCTCTCGGTGATATCACATTGATATAGCTTGCAACCAAGTGATGGGGATCACTAGAATGTTATATCACGTGAACAAGAAAATAGTACTTGTCGGTAACGAGATTAAACTATATATGGGGATACCGATGATCGAATCTCGGACATATATCACAATACAAATGAATTTAGTTACAACGTAAAATATTTCTCACGATCACTAAGTCATTGTTGAATGTGTGGGAGTCAGTATGGATCTCCAGGTCCCGCTACTGATTATTGATCATAGAGGGGTCTTGATCATGTATGCATTATTCACGAACCATAGGTTGACACACATATGGTATACTGACACCAATTGGGGCAGATATAATACCATAGAAAGGTTTTGAAAGCACTAGAATTATTTCGATGGACACCAGAATTTTTTTGGGTGAAATTGCTTAAATTGGTTCTGCATGTAATATCGAAATGTTGCAAGGGTTTTATGTGAATGTTTGTTAATTAAAGTAATTAAAAAAATTCTGAATAAAAAAACAAAAGTGTTTTATTTAAAGAAAAAATGCATTTAATTTATTGGACATTAAATGCAAAGTGAATGGAGTTGAAATTGATGTGAGTGGGCTTAGTGGAAGCTTTAGCACATGAATGAGGGAGGGGTGGGGGCACCCACCATGGCCGGCTAGCCATGTCCTTGGGGCTGCGCCCCCTCCCCAATAAAATGAGCAACATGGCTCCTCTCCTCTTGCACCACCTCCTCATGAAGGTTCTCTTCCCCCTCTAGTAAATCCCCATGGCTTCGGATCAGCGAAGTACATGTTCTCGATAGTTTCTCTGGAAGGATCCGCTTCTTCGCTAGAGCGAGGACGCGAAGATTGTCGGGGTATCGGATGTGTGTGCGATCACAGATGCGCTGCTGTTTTGCGGTGCTGGACCTGCTGGACTTCTTCACGATCTTGAGATCGGCAAGTGAATGACTACATCGTCCATGAGAATTATCTCGTAATGCTTTATTTGTCTTTGAGGGTAAGTTATCTATAGATTTATATCCACCCATTGCTTGTATCTAGATAGATAGCTCTTGGTTCTTAGTTGTTCACATAATAGGAATATTTTTTCTATACTGCGAACCAAACAACAATATATTCAAATATAACATTAACAAAAGTTACTAAATATGGTATACATATTTGTCTCCTTAGTAAATGTTTCTGATTATTTATCTTGTTTAAAAATGAAAAGTCATCGAGTGTGTTGTCACTATGCTAGGAATAATACATGTCAACTAAGTGCTTAACCATATCATCTAGTATAATGTTAAAAAGAGATACATAAAGTATGGTATACATGTTCAATGTATTGGGTACCCTAAAAAGTAATTGGGCCACTAGATCCTCTCACTGATGAATGCAAGTGCACAGATTGATTGTAGCTAGTTTCAAAATAAGAGTATCGAACCCACAAAGAGCTATTTGGTTAAAGTATTTATGCCCCTCATCACTATCTACCAAAGGATACTTGTAAGATGCCTTTGATTTCAAGTAAAGGGTGTTTGAAAGGTTTTTGGGTTGAATGTAGAAAAGTAAATAAAAATAAGTAAAAGTGAATGAGTAACAAAAGTGTTTGAAATCATGGTTGAACTCAATAGGGGTAACGTGTTCTTGGGTATGTAGGATACACCTCTAGCATGTTGTAATTAACCATAATTAGGATAACCTATTTCGCATGTCATGATATGTGTGGAGAGACTTCCATAATAATATGTTCACTACAAGGCTTGTAGGCAGTCACTTTGTTGAGCCAAGAATGACGTCATCTCTAAATAACCACCACGATGTCTGAGAGCAGTCACCCATACATACCACTGCAATTAAGGGTCTCCTCCTAGATATCGCAATTAGCTTAGTGTATCTCTCTTTGTTTCTCCTTTGACCATTTAGGTTGCTAGCCGCGCTTCTAGTCACAATAGCTTCGGGCATGCTTCCAAACATATACAAAGGATTTCACCCTCTTCTTTAGACCCGAAGGAAAATGATATGTTGCCGACTACACATACCATCTAAAGGGAGAGATCAAACACAAAACATATATCAATAGATCGTAGACACAAGTAATAGATCATCTTTCTTTCATTTCATAATAATGCTAAGGTTTCTCCATCTCCCCAATAACGAAGGAAACTACTCACACATGGAAGCAATCAACAACATCATCATAATAAAATGGATGGATAAAAGTACTAGACTGAATCTAGTGCAAACCACAATTGAATCTGGAATTACAACAATATCGAATGAATGGAAGATGCGGGTAGAAATGGTGATGGTGATGCAACGGTTGATGATGAAGGGGATGATGTGTTGTCTTCCAATGATCCGTGAAGCTGCACGGATTTGCCCTCCTCCAAGTTCCTCCGTCAAATCCCTCTCTAGTGTGGTTTTTCATGGCTGGAGGTTGTTGTGATTGTCGGATCTTAGATCCGTCTTCGCGAGGTGGAAGTATTTGATGAGGCAGTCATGCTGCCATGTCGTACTGGCGGACGGTACGGGCGGGCTCCGCCCGTACCATAGGTAGTTAAGTGCCACGTGAGTTCCTCAGCGCAAGCAATCCCTCTGGGTGCAAAGATAAATTGATTAAATAACTTTTATCACTTAAAAATATCATATTACATTAAAAAATATGATGTCTCGGTTGATATGTTCATACTAGACTTAGTAAATTCGGATCTTGTTGAAACAAAGACAGTGCGTGCAAATGCGGTAAAATACTAACAGCCCTAATATACTTACGCAAAAACAAGAGGTAAAAATGTTCCAATTTTGGACTCATCACTCACCCAAGGATAGTTAAGGAAAGTATTTTGTTCAAACTCGGGGCGAAATAGTTGTTTTTGTAGGCTTCATGGTAAAAATTCAATGTAATGCGTGTTGATGATCCACCTGACCTGGCTTTAGCTCTACCAAATTCGAACAAAGAACTCGGCAAGGGAGAAAATTCAAAGATATTGTGACTTATTAATGTTTTTACTTAGAGAAGGACTTGGGTTGTTCGGTATAACATCCCAATTTTAGCAACCCTGGTTTATTGTACAAAAGGAAAAAATTAGGGGGAACAAAAAAAATTCTTGTTAAGTGTTGCAATGTTTGCCCACTTGTTTTCTTATGCTCATGCTATTGATTGTGTATTAGATTATATACTCCTTCCCTCAACACTAGTTGACAAAGACTAATTTACATAAGAAATGTCTTGGCTCATCTTTCGTATTCTCAAATGTTCTGGCATCTCCAAAACCTGAGCCAAGATAACTTTGTCTTAACAAAAATTTTACTAGTCTCTACTAACAAAATTACGGAGATCTATGATATCGTCTCCTTTTGTTTTCAAGACATAACTTCCAACCACTCTTATCTCTAGGTTTTAAAAATCCTTTATAAAACCCTTTTAATTCTAATCTTGGTAAAAATATCAAGAGGTCCTTATCTTACTTCAAAGAACAACCTTCTAAAAATACCTCTTCTTACCTCAAGCCAAGCTTAATGGTAACCCTAGTAGTTATTGCTTGACAAGATGAGTTGCTTTGATTTAGGGTCTGATGGATTGCTTTGATCTGCTGATTGAGTTGTCTACTTAGGAACTAGAATGAGATAATCTAGGAGCTCATCCCTTAGGATCAAATTAATAGTTGAGATCACCAATCTTAACCAAACATCCCAAGATTGATCCCTCCTTAGTCACTAGAGTGACCTTTTAACCCCTCTTAACCAGATCAACACTAGCCTAATCACTCCTTTTAGCCGCCAACTCATCTAAGACCAAATATATGCCTGGACCCTCACTACTAAATCTATACTTCAAACACCATCCACTTGACGATGAGAATAGACCCTTTCCTCCTTCCAGAATCATCTTCCCTTTCATACTTGCCCAAAACCAAAAAACTGCCAAAATTGACTAAGTCTGGAAATGATATCAATATCACATCTTTCGATCCTTGCCCTTCGGAATCCTTATACATTTTTGGAAATGCACTTTAACCATATTATAGTAGATCATGGGTACTACCAACTTCCACTCTTTCCTTCGGCTAAACCCTTCTTGGATGGCTTTGTAGACAAGAAAATATCCTGTTTCTGCAAATCTTATCATCATGCCTACTTTGGCAGAAGCTCACATCCTTATGTTATCCACCCTTGACCAACTCTGTGCATAGTTATGATCTACTAACCATGGTCTAACAATCCCCACCTTACTTAATACCAATGGAACGCTGTGCTTCTTAAACCCACATGGTTTATGAGGCTTCATGATAATCCTTTATGGCAACCTTATTTTCCACAAATTTTGCCACCACTCCTATACCACCTCAAATACAACCAAGCTCAATTCTGGGTACTTTAATAATCTACATACCTTGGTCTATCCATCCATCTATCCCTTGCATCAAATTGAGCTCTGAGCTCACTAATCCAATAAGGTTTAGGTGGTATAAAATATTGATGCCCTAGATCATCAAAACCCTATTTTCTCCCAGAACCAAGATCCAATTGCAAAACCCAAGGTTTATATTATTCATACTCCAAGGTTTCATCATCCAACTTGGATATAAATATTTACCAAATAATTTCCATAACTATTTGGGCCTTACAACTATTTATTTCCTCTCATTTCCAAATTCTTCTAAACCTTCCCTAAAAAGGAATGTTTATTTTTCTCCAAACTACCTTGCCAACTCAAGGCCCACTTGAAGCCTATATATCATATATTATCTTCCCATATAAAAAATAAATATTTTTTAGAAGACTTATTATTTCTTTTTGCCCTTTTTCTTAAATGGCAGAAACAAGAAATAATTTCTTATAAATGCTTTACTCTCTCAATAAATTATAGGAAAATTCCCCAAAGTGTAACTTGGTATCTAGGACCATACCAAACCAAAAACCACACTTTCCCAATTAAAATATAAAAATTATATTCTAAAAACCAATTCAACACTTTTTGAATAAATGGTTTCACATGGAATTTAAATCCTTAGAAAAACCTCAAATAATTCCTAGAGAAGTTTCGTGACCTCCTCTATATATCAGTACTTTTTACTCACCTTGTCAAGACCAAATTTGTTGAATTTCTTCATAAACATCTTCTAGTCAAAATTTGAAAAATTACAAAGTTATGCCTTAAACCACACCAATACCAATCCCTTTTTGATCAAACAAGCTTGCACAGCACACCACCATCAATCTTGGTCATGGCACTATAGCCCTATCCCTGTAGCAGCAACTCTACCTCTTGTCTCTTATGCTTGAAAACTAGTGGATACAAGAGACATGTCTTTTCCTCACTCATTAAGCCTTTGCAGCAACCATTACCCACCTCTCCGTCCCCTGCACGACACCAGGGCGCCACCTCACTCTCTCCATCGCCCCTCCTGCCCTATCCCATGCTTTCTCCCTTGCACATGTCCAGAATGGAACAATACCACCATGTACCATGTCCTTCTCGAATAAGAAGGACCCTAGCCACGACAGGCTCCCTCCTCCCTTTCATTTCACCCTCCCCCCCCATTCTCTCACCTCCTAGAAGCCCAGACCCCCTGTCCATCTTGGCTGGCCGAAGGAAGAAAAATATCTACTTCATCCATTGGTGAACTCGTTCCGAGGTTGCCTCTTCCCTACTCCCCTACTCCTGCATGTGGCCCATCTAAGTTATCCTACATTGGACGTACCCACTTGTGCCCTCCCTTTTGCCCCAGGTACACCGAAGCTCCTGCACCAGAGCACGTCTAAGAGGAACCTCCCCGATTAAGCTCGCCTTCCCAAGCCCCTACAGCGATAACCACACCTCCCTAGACATCCCCGGAAGCCCTTCCTCCTCTGTGATGCCCTCCTTTTGAAATGCAGCAACCCCATGGACGCATGTAGAGTCGTGAGCAATTCCTAGAGGCGAGGACACGCGGGATCTACATCTGCACCTAACTGCATTGTTCTGCCCCTCTACGAGCTTTCCCCAATGGACCGTGTCTCCTCCGCCACCTCCCCATCACTAGCAAGCTCCTAGTAAGCCTCCTTGTTCCACCCTAAACCTAGCTAGGCTTTACTTTTTCTGTTCTGCGGCTGGAGCTTAAAGACGAACTGCCATCGTTAGATTCCCTTTAACCCTACGACCCAAATTCCCTGATACCTCCTTAGGCTCCCACAATGGCTGATGCACGAGCCCCTTCTCGGTGGCGTTTGAATCCTCTCCCGCGTGCCTGAGACCCCGGGTGGGCCGATTTCCCTCCTGGATGGCACACTTTCCCCAGAATTGTCCCTTTTTCTTATTTTCTCTACAGATCTTCTATCTAGCTATTTACTTTAATTCGATTTAAAAATGTAAAATGACTCAAATGGCCTAGATCTAAATTTCTAGAGGATCCATGTGGTTTTCTTAACCATGCAGAACAAATATTCTACCCAATTTTATTTCCTTTTTTTTGGTATTTCAATTACTAGGAAGTATCGAAAACCCTTATTAAATTCTCCAGGGAGTTCCACAACACAAATTGGTTTGAAACCTTGGGTACTGAAGGGTATCCTGAATACCTTGCATATCACCCTAGCCCCATCTTAAATTGCTTCCTAATTTCCCAGGAAAAAATAACAAAAGTAGATCATTTATGCCTTTAATAATTTCCCTAAACCAAATAAAAATGGTATTGACCCAATTCCAACTCTCAAAACTCATAAACCATCATATCCTTCAAACCCTGGGACCCCAAATATTTATGGAGCTCTGATTGATTTATAGTGAATAAAACCATTCTATGTATGGTTGTTTCACAAATAAAATCACTCCAATAGTTCTGTAATACCAAAAAGGGTCCTTCCAAATTATAAAGAAAGGTATTCCAAATACCTAACATGTGTCATTGGAATCATATCAAAATCCCTTATAGCTTAAATCTAGTGAAACCGACAAATATCTACCAGAACTCACTTTGGGACTTACCGGAGGGCATTTTGGTAAACAAATTCAAGTCATTCCAACTCTCATTGAACCACCCCATCAAACCGTACTAAATCCTAAGAGGAATTAATTTTTATACCAACAGATCTTTTCTTATAAATTAATCCGTAAAACTAGAGCTTTTATCACTAGAAAATTCATAGAAAATCAAAGGAAATTGATAAAATAGTGAAACCACCTTTGTTGGTTTCATTTTATCAATACCTATCTGATGGTATAATTTCTATACAAGTATACCATAACCTGGCCTTGGTCTAAAACCCCTCAACTAAGTAGATTCTAGACTATAAATCATTAATAAACTTCTCTAAAGGTTTCCAAGTAAATCCTAATCTCTCTAAAGCCATTACCCCAAACCCTACCGAATAATACTAGGTGTTTATCAATTTCCTGCTATAATATGTTGTTGCTTGTATGCCTTGTTTTGATTGTGGCTTTGATTGTTTGCATGTATGCTCGATGTCGGCGATAGTTGCGGTTGCGTGACGCCGAGAAGAAGGAAGCGTCTTACTATTTTATACTTGTATTCTTGGTTATCTAAATAAGAAGCCCAGGGACATATCATTGGTCACAGGCAAGCCACCCCTTCCTGAATCATGACACTTTCCCTACTCCTCTTTATCACTTGTTTTGGATCTTGATTATAAACTGCATTACTACTTGCATGATTTGTTGTATTAATACTATGATAGTAACTTGGCTCCCCCAAGTTTTAAATGAGTTTCCCGTAGGATAACTACCTTTGTGACACCTACTTTACCCTTTAGATCGACGTTCAGATGGTTAGCATCTTACCTCGTTGGAAAACCCGGTTTTCAACGAATAACACTGTCTTGGGGTTTGAACCGGCTTTCAAATGTTTCAAAAAGGATTTCTGTAAAACCCTTGGGAAGAGGCATAGTTCCTAAGTGGACATTTTCAAAACAAAAAAAGGTGAAGGAAGTAAGTTATGATAATGATAAGTATTAAGGACGGAAAAGAGAAAAGATAAGGGATACTCTAGTCTTTTACCAGAACAATTTCTCCGTGCAACCACATTACCCTGGGTGAAACTCGGGGCTTAGCTCATAGTTTGTTTTCCTTAGTTTGGGAAGTGCCATAATGCATACAAAAGGGTCCAAGGACCTAGAATCCGGTTCCTCCCACTTAGGGGGCGTCGTACTCGGAAGGTTCTATCCCCTCGGGGTCGGCTGTAACTATGGAGCTTCCGTGGATGGTACAAGTTTAAGGGACTAAAGGGTAACATGGACAAGGAAGTAAAGGGAGGGAGATTCGGACTTGCAAAGTCAGGTAATCATCTAGGAAGAACTAAGAACCATAGGGAAAGTGCATATACTAGGTACAAAAATGAAAGGTTAAGATTTGATTATCCAAACCCCCGTACAAGTGTGTATCGGGACATGGTTGTATCCTTGTGATGTGTTGATACTTGTGGGGAAAGTGTAGAGACTTTGTAGAGTATAATCTATTTGAATATCCGCGTCCACAGTCAAGGATGGTTGGAAAGGTGACTGATACGAGTATCCTTGTGATTTGTTGAGATAGATAAGAGATACGAGACCACATCATGAGAAGTATAATATTAACGTTGGTTTTGACCATGAAGGGTCTAAAATGTTCTCAAAAAGGTTTTCCTCCTAAAATATTCTAAAAATGTTTTTAACAAGGATATGGAGGCATATTTCAAAAACTCTTTTCAACAAGTATATAGAGATTCCAAGTTAGGATTTTCTAAAACAACCTTAGTTTAGAGCTATCTCGCCACAGCCAAAATTGCATTTCCTTGATTACCTTATCTCAGTGGTTTGGAGGTACAATCAATGTACTCACCATCTTTGTCCCTAGCTATTTACTTGGCCAGATATTCAGAAGCATGAAGGATGAAGATGCGGACGTCTGTGCGAACTAGGCCGTCTTCCCAGTCAGTCACCTGTAGGTTAAGGCATGACATGCGCTCTTTGTTAAATGAAGATCCGCTACTAATGGTTGTACCGCCGTAATGGCCAGAATGTAAGTCTCTTATTCATTATTTTTCAAGATGTTGTAATGATACTTGTCGGTTAGGCGCATGGCTCATTGATCATGGGAACGTGGATAGTAGGCATAATGGGGATTCCTGGAACGTAAATCTAGGGTACCACACACATGGTATTAGAGCCATCCTGACTGTAGGAGACCTAAGTTAGCATGGACGTTAGACATGACAACCATTACTTCTGAAAACACTGGCGTTTCTAAAACTTTTTTCTCAAAAGCTTTTCAAAAGACTTCCATATCTTATCTTTCATGACTTAAACTATTTAAAAGTGTCTTACTATAAATCTCGTCTACCTTCAAAAATTCGGTTTAAAAAACAAGTCTGACTTAGAAACCCTAAAGAAGGAGATTTCGAGATGAAGAGCAACAGAGACAAGCAAAGCAAAGGAACGACCAGCAACCAAAGACACTACAAGATTGCCCTACCGATGGAGTCCTTCCTTGCCCAAAATGGATCAAGTGCGTCATAGACGACCCCACATAGAAAGACAAAAGTCAAGATCTCCCATAACATTCATACTTACGATCAGTATCCCCAACATAGGATTCCCCTTACGGCATGTAGTCACTCCTTGGTACCTATGGTATCCTTTGTTTGTTTTCCATGCGTTGTGATGCTTGAGATGTGTTGTTTTTCTGCCTTGGAACATTCGATCTTGTTGTATGACCACCTTGTTTGTGTATGCCAGCACTAACCCTCATAATCTCGTAATATGAGACCTCTCCTCAGCAGGATGGCAGGAACACAATGACAACTACACCCAGTATACACTCCTAAATGCAAACAATGATGAATCTTCACCCTATAGCTAAACTCACTCCTAACCTCCCCTTGTGTAGATGGAACCCATAGATGAAGTGTGGTTAAGCATGGGATTTCCCCTGATCCTCTGGGACTCCTTGCATCTCTGTGGCTACACCGAACCCCGAGCTTACACTCTTCACAAAAGGACTAGAAACAGGGCAATATTTGGTACAAGTCACCATCCACCCCAAGCATGGATCAACAGGAGAACCCATCTATTCCACCAGACTTTGGATGCCTACCCCTATGATGGCTATCAATATGGTCGCAATAGAACCACTCTTTCGCATAAGAGATATTCTTCCCACGATGAGGCAACCCACAACCTTTTATCTCCCCTCAAAGGAAGTGTTGACTTAGCCGAATGTTGGGGATATGATATATGGGTATCAACATAGCATGTCTCTAATCCAGATAACCCGGGTGGCCCACAGTTGGTAGCAAGGCCCATGGCCTTCTGTGCGTACCTATTAGATGGAGTCACTGACGTACCCGGAGCCTTGGAGTGCAAGACACATTAGACTAGTTTTGTATTGTGTAGGACTGTGTAACCTGTCTGGCTAGACTTTCCCTGTAACCCTAGGACCTGGAGACTATATAAGATAGACCTATCGGAGCCTTTAGGGCATGACAAGTTAGACCAATCAACTTATACTGCGCACAGCGAACCGATCCCTGTAACTTGGCGTATTGCCATTATAGTGGTTTATAGAAGGAGTAGGATCCCGCCACCGTTGTGGGATCTGAACCTGGGTAAGCTGTGTTACCTCGTACCCACCAACCTTCTGCCTTACCCCACGTCTCTAATCACTCTGTATGAGGACCCCTCCATGGCGTACTTGTCAGCAATACCATGACAGTTGGCGCCCACCGTGGGGCAAGAGGGCTTCAGGCTCTACAACGGGCGAGGTCCAAGCTCTTCGCGGGAATCGGCGAAACCGTAGCCATCGGTCGTGATCTCTTCTCCGGCAACATTCCAATCGTCTCTCCCGATGAATTCTAGATCCTGGCGAAGACAAACCCCACCCACTGCTCGATCGTCCCAGTCGGGGACATCCACCTCTTCATCGGCGAAACCGACTCGGGCACTAGTTCCCTGGAAGTCGGAGGAGCATCAAGACCCGCACGGACCGCCTATGGGAAGGACATGCTCGCGAAAGGATCAAAGTCGGTTCTCTCTTCAGAGTTTGCCGACATAGATCGGAAAAATTGAAGGCCCACCCAAACCGCCCCTGTGTAGGATACAATGGTGGATGATTACTACAAGTCCACCGGCTTCATTCGTGCGTCTAGACAGCAGAGATCCAAGTTCGTCGCCGTGGAGACTATCTTTGATCCGGCGTGTTGCATCCAGAGAGAGGGTCAAAGCCCCCACGATTACCTAGCCAGATGGCTCCATATATGGGCCGACCTAGAGCATTACCCCGATGATGATGCCATCTATCACTTTGTGGAAGGACTGGACTGCAGTACGCTTCTCCGGCATACGCTCAGACAGCAGCAGGACGCAGGTCTCCTCACTTTCAAGGGCATGGTTCACACTGTCAACTACTACGCGGCAGTTGAGGAGACAGCTCAGATAGCGCTCGCACTCTTACGCGGCGCACGTCCGCCTCAGCCGCCACCACCGCCGCCTCAGGTCGTTGTCGCTCCGACTGCACCACCACCTCCAGTCATCATCATTGCTGTCGCACCACCACCACCCATCATCGAGGAAGCCTTGGTACCCTCCAACTCTGTCCTGGACGCGCTCTACGCCAACATCAGCGCTGACTCGGAGGAGATAGACTTCAGCCCGGAGGAGCTAGACTCTGCTATGCAGGCAATGGAGGAGGATTTCAAACGCGACGAGCAGGCTGACAACACCGTCATGTCCCAAGAGGTGTTCGTCGCCATTGGGACCGTGATGTATGAAGATCAACCCGCACAAGATCCACCTAAAGCGCTGGACAAGGGGAAGGGACCACCTGTTGCTGCCGACAATGATCGCGCAAAGGCCATGCACCCTCCGCCTAACCCAGTGCAGCAGCCGCAGGAACTCAATGTCGGTCCGAGTAGCAACAACACCGCAAACCCGCCACCTCCAGCATCTACGTCTACAGCGGCCGAAATCACTCCAGCTGATAAAGTGATGTACGACAAGCTTCTCGTCGAGCCCATGACTGTGTCTCATATTCGGAAAGTAGTCCAGCTTGACGAGAAGCGCCAGCAGCTGCTGGAGTAAGCGCAGGCCATCACGAAGCAAGGCGCAAAGCTGGATCGAGATCTGGCCAACGCGTAGAAGTCAATAGAGAAAGCTAGAGCCATGGAGGCCGAGTACAAGACTCTGCTCAAGCAGCAGAAGGCTAAGAAAGCTCTGGCTCGCATCATCAATGATCCTGGTGTACGGAAAACCCTAGGATGGGCTCCCTTGAACCCGCCACAAGCAAATCCATACATTGATAGTGAAGGCAGGTAGGTGACGCCCACTCCTATTCTCAACTTAGCAGTCGCCAAGACCCTTCTGGAGCAAGATAGATCACCCGCAGCTGTGGAACAGGTCTATGACCTTGTGGCAAAGGCGATGAAACAATAGGAAAAGGCCACCTCTCAGAGGCTTGAGTCTGACCAAGCATATTGCCAGTATAGCAATCCTAAGCCACCAAGGGGCCGATCACCTCATGATGTCGGGTCTCAGACAGGTTCATCAGAACAAAGATGGAGGGATGCGCGCAATAGGAAGGACACTATCCCCATATCCTCCGATCATGGAGGCAAGGATCATTCTCGTCTCCCATCTCCATCGCCCCATTCCCCCCGACATCACGAAGACCCCAAGGCTCACCATCGCACGGACATGCCTCCGCCAAGGCAGAGCGGCATTGTCATTCATGACAACACGGAGCAGCCTTGTCATGAAGGAGAGCGCAACCAAGGAAACAAAAGCAGGTCGCGTTATGACCCTTTGTGTCCGACAAGCAACCGCGACAAGCGTGAGGCATCGCAGGAGGGTAACAACAAGAAGGCTAACCCACCGCCACCTCCACCTTCGTCGCTCCCTAGCAGCCACCATGGCGGAGGAGGTCCGCATCATTAACGTAGCCCAACCCCTGGCGGCAAGAAGAAAAGAGCAAGCCCGGAGCCATACGATGCACGTTCACACCTAGACAAAATTCATGAGGCCCGGGAAGGACAATACCTTGGACCAGGTTACTTTGTACCAGTAATATGAACTACAACTTACCCCAAGGGTTTCCGGATTGACAAGACCATCAAGCCCTATGACGGAACCACCAAACTAGGTACGTGGTTGCAGGATTACAGCAACACGGTGGAGATCGCCGGGGGTAACCCCAACGTCGCTGTCAAGTACCTCCAACTAATGCTGGTGGGCACTACCCGACAATGGATTGATGACTTGCCGGAGAAGTCCATCTGCAACTGGTTGGACATGCAAGAAGCATTCACCAAAATCTTCAAGTGTACGTATAAATGTCCCTACACTATTGGCGATCTACAACGATGCGTGCAGGAGAAAGACGAGTCATCTCGCGCCTACCTCTCTCGCTGGCTGGATATGAAGAATTCCTGCGCAGGGGTGCACGCTCAGACATCCATGGATTCCTTCATCGATGGGTTGGAGAAAGGTACGTTGCTCCAGCATAAGTTGAAGCGCCTGCAGGAAAATCACAGGCTCGATCTCAATCAGATGATCTAGTTGGCCAATGAGTTCGCGGCTGCCAACGACAATGCTCGCGGTTCCCTGCTGGCAACGGCCGTTCCAACCGAAGCTAAGAAGAACAACAACACAAAGCGGAAGAACCTGCCAGTAGAAAATCAAACCTCCGACATGGTCGCCATGACATTTCCAGGACGAGGTGATGGCGGACAGCATGGCCAAGGACGGGGGGCTAGTCGTGGGCAGCAGCAAGGCAGTGAAACTACCCCGGCAGCTCTCCGTGTTCCCCAAACATACAAGGAGTACCGTGATATTCCATGCCTTGTACACCTCGACACCAACGACAAATCCACTCACACTAATCGCCATTGAATGTTCGTCAACGACCTCAAGGAAGACCCGGAGTCTGGCTACAAGCAAAGTCGGAAGAATCGACCACGCGGCAAGGGCAATGGGAAGAAGGAGGAGGAGTCCAAGGATTCAAGTGACATGGACGAGGATGTTGACCCCAAGAACTCTGACAAGGCCAATGGCAAGGGCAAGAACCCCTTTGAGAAGAAGGCTGCCGTCTACCACACTTTCCTTGGCACCCCTACTGTTCAGCAACAGAAAACCTCCATGAGGATACTGATGGGCACTCTACCCCCAGTTCCCGAGTACCTGTGCTGGTCGGAGATTCCAATCACTTGGGACAGGAAGGATCACCTAGACCATATCCCTACGGAGAACCAGTACGCCATGGTCATCAACCCCCTGATTAACGGCAACGAGTTCACCAAATACATGGTGGATAATGGAAGTGACATCAACATCGTGTACCTGGATACTCTACACAAGATGAACTTGAGGGAGGCCAACCTAAGGTGGACCAGCACCATGTTCCATGGTGTAGTTCCTGGTCGGGAGGCTCGGTACCTTGGGTGCATCACGCTTCAGGTCGCTTTTGGCGATGTTAAGAATTACCGCCAAGAACGCATGATCTTCGAGGTGGTCCCCTTCAAGAGCGTGTACCACGTCATCTTCGGACGCTACATCTTCCATGCCTTCATGTCCAAGCCATGCTTCGTCTACAACAAGCTCAAGATACCCAGACCAAACAGCATCATCACCGTATCCGTAATCTTTACCAAGGCAAGGGACTGCAAGATTGGAGAAGCAGCCTTTGCAGAAGATGTTCTCTGCAGCGAAGAATTCAAGGAGATCCAGAGCAAGGTCGATGCGACGGAGATGCCGGCGTCAAAAAAGCAGATATCTGATTCCGCCCCCGCCTTCAAGGCCACCATCAAAACCAAGCTGGTGGAACTTGTGGTAGGCGATGCCTCCAAGATCACCGCCATTGGGACGAACCTGGATCCCAAATAGGAAAGCACGCTCGTCGAGTTCCTCCGTGACAATAGGGACATCTTTTCCTGGAAACCTGCTGACATGAATGGTGTACCTAGGGAACTTGCCGAGCACAGCTTGAATATTGATCCAAAATCCAAATCGGTGAAACAACATCTATGACGCTTCGGAGAGGAGAAGAGACGCACCATAGGCAAAGAGATAGCTCGGTTACTTAAGGCTAGTTTTATCCAAGAAGTCCTTCACACCAGATGGATGGACAATCCTGTACTTGTACCCAAAAAGGGAACCAAAGAATTAAGAATGAGTGTTGATTACACCGGCTTGAACAAAGTGTGTCCCAAAGATCCGTTTGCTTTGCCTCGCATTGGCCAAGTCATTGACTCGATGGATGGCTTGGAACTTTTGTGTTTTCTCGATGTATACTCAGGATACCACCAGATAAAAATGAGGAAATCGTACCAATTGGCCACTTCATTCACCACACCTTACGACACGTTTTGCTATATCGCGATGCCCTTCGGGTTAAAAACGCACGTGCTATGTACCAGCAGACTATGGAATGTTGCCTCCATGATCAAATTGGTCGGAATATTCATGCCTATGTGGAAGATATAGCGGTGATGTCCAAAAACTCAAACGACTTAATCTCCGACTTAAAATAAACCTTTGATAATCTCCGGAAATACAACATGATGCTTAACCCTAAGAAGTGCGTCTTCGGGGTTCCAGCCGACAAATTGTTGGGCTTCATCGTTTCCCAACAAGGAATCAAGGTCAACCCGGAGAAGATCAAGGTCATCCTAAACATAAACCATCCGACATGACTGAAGGGCATACAACAACTAATAGGCTGCATTGCAGCAGTAAGCCGGTTTGTCAGCAGACTTGGAGAGAAGGCTCTGCCGCTGTACAAGTTGTTGAAGAAGGTGGACAAATTTACATGGACGGACGAAGAAGATGCAACACTTAAGCAGCTAAAGTAGATACTCTCCTCGACACCTATACTTGCAGCACCCGAGCCTATGGATCCTACGTTGATTTACATGGCGGCCACCAACCGGGTAATCAACATCGTCGTCGTGGTAGAACGGAAAGAACCAGGGCATGAGTACGGATTGCAACGACCAGTTTACTATGTAAGTGAGGTCTTGACGGAGTCCAAGCAGCGTTACCCGCACTACCAGAAGCTAGCTTATGGAGTGTGATATGGCCAATTTGCATCACCCTTCTATATCAGAATTTACCTCTATTCATTGATATTTGTCTTATTATGAGGTATTACTTATGGCTTTTTCATATGTTTACGCATGTTGGATGATTCCTGAAGGATGGACTGCCGGAGTCTGGATTCTCATGTAAAAAGGAGGCGTTTCGGTGCAATTTCGCGAAGATCAGAAAAATACCAGAAAAATATGGAAACGTATTATTTTACCAGAAGACGAAGGAAGCCAGAAGGAGGGACGTAGATGGGCCTCAGGGGAACCACACACCCCCTAGGCGCGGGCCCACCTGACCCCGCGCCTAGGGCAGGTGTGGCCCACCTGCTCGGCCTTTGACTCCGCCCCTTCGCCTATATCTTCCCTAAGGAACCCTAATACCAAGGGAGCGACCACAAATAGATTTCCATCGCCTCTAGGGGCAGAAAACACAGAGAGAGAAAGATCTCTCCGGTAGACAGATTTCTGCCTAGGGAATTCCTTCACGGAGAGGGGAGACCATCGCCATCAACACCGTCATCAATCTAGGCTTCATCGGGATCATCATCATCATCATCCACACCATCATCTCCACCAGCACCATCACCACCACTCCTTCCCGCTGTAACAGTTGTGTTGGATATTGCCTAGTTCATTAGGGGAAACTTTCCCCGTGTTGATTACTATTGTAGTTGATGCTTGTGAGTAGAACCATTAGATTATTGTTTATGTTTAGATTGTTATCCATTACCATATCATCTTTGATCTTGATCTATATGATGTCTTTTGAGTAGTTCATTTAGTTCTTGACGACATGTGAAAAGTCATGTTGTCATTAGTGGATCTGTGATGAGTTATTATTCAATGGTTTAGTATTTAAGTTGTGGTGCTATTATTCTAGTGGTGTCATGTGAACGTCGACTACATGACACTTCACCATTTATGAGCCTAGGGGAATGCATTGTGTATTTGGATACTAATGGTGGGGTTTCCGGAGTGAGAGAAACCTGAACCCCCGTTAGGACACCTTTGCACAAGGGAGTGTAGGATCTCAGAGTTTAAGGCTTTGGTTAGATGTATATCTTAATTACTTTCCTGTAGTTATGGATGTTTGTAGGGGGTTTAATCACAAGTATGTATTAGTCCTAGGAAGGGCGGTATGTTAGCATAGGTTCACCCACACAACACTTACAAACACCAAAGAAGAGTACTCAGCTATTTGAAACGAAAGCACTTGACAGAATTCCCATGTGTCCTCGAGAACGTTTGGTCCTTATAAGTATTTCCACTGGCTTGTCCTTTGCTAATAAAGGATTGGGCCACATGCTCTGTTTGTTTGTTACTTCTGTTACTTGCTCTTTGTTTTGTTGCCTTGTCAGAAAATCACTAAAAATCCGTTTGCTAAGTATTCAAAGGGATTTCCTGCTCCATACCAGTGTTCAGCACCTTCGGCTCCTTGTTGGGATCGACACTCCTATTTATCAAAAGTACTACAATACACCCCTATACTTGTGGGTCATCAAGACTATTTTCTGGCGCCATTGCCGGGGAGTGAAGTGCTATTGAAGAGTGGAACTGATAAGGGAAACTTTCACTCTGAGTATTGATTTTGTTACTGCTTGTTACTTTGTTTCCAATATGGATAACCCACTTGGTTTTCTGTTTGGGAAAACTACTACCACTTCTATGGTAGTAGATGAACCACCTCCTATTGAATAGATCCTTTTAAGATACATACAAGTATCTTTAATCATGTCATGGATAATTATTATTTTGGGCATGGAACTGTCCATCCCGGTGATCACTTGCTTTTTATCCATGAATTATGCGGGTTGTTTAAGTGTGCAGGTATCACAACTAAACAGGTGAAGAAGAAGTTACTCTCCATATCCTTGAAAGGGAGAGCTGAAGCATGGTATAAGCTGTTGAAGAATGGACAATCCATGGAATGGGAGGAGATGGCATCTCTCTTTTACTCTAAATTTTATCCTCCCAGTGAAATCCATAAGGATAGAAGTCTTATATATAACTTTTGGCCTCTTGATGGAGAGAGTACAGCTCAAGCTTGGGGGATATTAAAGTTAATAATGCTTAAATGTCTTATTCATGAACTCCCTAACAATATTATTATCAATAACTTTTATGCTAGGCTTCTCTTCATGATAAAGATTTACTAGATGCTTCTTGTGCTGGATAATTGACACGTATGAAGGAAGAAGCTAAATGGGATCTCTTACACCGTATTTAATATAACACTGAGGCTTGGGAGAATGAAAAAGGAAGAAAGTCATGTATAAACTATGATTATGAATGCATTAAATCTTTTATGGGTACTGATAACTTCCGTGATATTTGCAATAAGTTTGGCCTTTATCCCCAAGTTCTTGCAAAATGTTTTAATGCCTTTGCCTCTTATATTGAACTTCCCAAGAGAGAGTGGGACAAATACAGAAGTTTATTCTTGCTAGTACAGAAGTTTGCACTATTGATCCTATTTTGCCTGAACCTTGTATTGAGAAAACTCATTTTCCTTCTAAGGTGAGAGAGCATTCTATTATGGATACTGTGGTTAGCAAAAGTGCAATGAAAACTGTAGGGTCCGATGAGCTTATTGATATTAATCCCATGGTAGCTATTGTGAAAGATCTTGTCACTAGAAATATAGAGTATGAGCATATTGTCTTCTGTGAAGACGCTACTAATATTGTTTCTCATCCTAAGAAAGTTAGAAAAGATAGTGTAGCTGTGCTTTCGGTTAAAATTGGTAGCCATAGCTACTATGGTTTATGTGATATTGGTGCTAGTTCTAGTGCTATTCCTTATGTGCTTTACAGGGAGATTATGCATGAGATTGGTCCTTGTGAGCTTGAGGACATTGATGTGGTCATTCACCTTCCTAATAGAGAGCAAGTTTGTACCATCGGAATTGTAAGAGATGTGGAGGTCCTTTGTGGTGAGATTAAATATCCTGCTGATTTTCTAGTACTTGGTAAAGAAGCTAGTAAACCTATCCTATTATCTTTGGTAGACCTTTTCTGAACACTTGTGGGGCTATCATAGATTGAAGGAAGGAAAAAGTTTTGAGTAAGTTTGCTGGAGAGTCTTATGAGTTTAATTTTTCCAAATTTGCCAAAACATCTTATGAAAATGAACTGACTAATGAGAATTTCAGGGTCAAACAACTTTCTGTTATTTCTCTTGCTCCTAACATTGCCTTGCGGCAGTTCATGGAAGAACATGAAAGTGATGCCTTCATGAAGGAAAGGAATGATATTGATGATGCTTTCCTTCGTCAGCCTGAGTTACGTGAGCATAATTTACCTGTGGAAGATTGGGTACCACATTACTGAAGGGTTCGGAGCATAGAAAACAAAAAATTTCCTACGATGGGAATTATGTACCAAGATCTATATACTAGATACAAACAACGGGTGGATGTATATCCGTAGAGAACATACCCTTGAAGACCGATAGAGCTTAACAAGTTGAACTCGTGGTTGATGTAGACGATCTCTTGCCGATCTCAAGATCGAGAGGAAGTCCTAGCACCGCAGAGCAGCAGCGCATCCGTGCTCGCACACACGTACAAGACACCGAGCAACCTCCGCCTCCTCGCTCCAGCAATGCAGCGGAAGAACAACCCTTTCTTTCCGAATAGCCACCGGGACCATGTATCTGGCTAGTCCGAGACCATGGGGGATAAATTCTAGAGGGGGAGAGAGATCATTCACAAGGAGGTGTGAGTGAGAGAGAGGGGTGCCTTTTATAGGAGAGGGGGAGAACCCCAAGGGGGTAGCCAGCGCATGGGGGCTTCCCCCTTGGCCTCCCCTCATTCATGTGGGTGGACACTCCACTCACAAAATTCCTTTAAATTCCCTCCACTCAAAATTGCTATTAAATTTCCACCAAATTTAATGCAAACTCTCATTAAATAAAACTCTTTTTATTTATTAAGAATTTTGTCAATTACTTTAATGACAAACATTAACATATAAACCCTTGCTAGAATTCCATTTCACATGCAAAAACACTTTCTACAAATTCACCTGAAAACCTGTTTCGGTATCTAGTGAAATAAATTCCTGCGCTTGTTATTCTTTCCGGCATGAAACTTTTGCTCCAATTAGATGTCAGTGTCCCTTAAGTGTGTCACCCTATGGTTCGCGAATAATGCGTACATGATCGAGACCCTTCTCCGATCAATAATCAGAAATGAGACCTAGAGATCCATACTAACTCCCACACATTCAACGATGACTTTCCTGTGATCATCAAAACCTTTTACGCTAGTATCTTAATCCCTTTGTTTCATGATATATTACATGTCCGAGATTCGATCATCGGTATCTCCATACCTAGTTTGATCTCGTTACCGACATGCACTCTTTTCTATTTCCCGTGATATAACATTCTAGTGATCAAATAACTTGCTTACAAGCTAACCAATGTGATATCACCGAGAGGGCCCAAAGTATATCTATCTGTCATCGGGATGAACAAATTCCACTCTTGATCCATGAGCCTCAACATAAAACTTTAGTAGTTTTGAAGCCATCTTTATAATCACGCAGTTACGGTATGACATTTGATGTCATCAAGAAACTCTTCCGGTGTTAGTGATTGACATGATCTCATGGTCTAAGGATTAGGATCACTTCGTAAGTTGTTTATAGTAATATAAACTCAATGACTTTGATCGTAATGCTATACTTTGGATGAATGTTCATCACATCATTACACTAATTTTGTGATCTTGTTATTAACAACATCCAATGTCTATGATCAGGAAACTGTGATCATCTTTTGTAATCAACGAGCTAGTTTATGAGAGAGGCATAACTAGGAACTCTCTGTTTGTTTATTAAAGACACATGTATTAACGTTTCCGTATTAATACAGTTATAGCATGCAAAATAAACATCTATCATATACTTGGAATACACATAATAAACACTTTATTATTGCCTCTCAGGGCATATTCCCTTCAGTCTCCCACTTGCACTAGAGACAATAATCTAGTTACATAGTGATGTATCTAACACCCATGGAGTTCTGGTGTGGATCATATTTTTCTCTTGGGATATTTTTAGTCAACGGATCTGCTACATTGAGATATGTATGTACTTTACAGATCTTTATATCTCCATCCTTGACATGCTCGCGGATGGAGTGAAACCGACGCTTAATATGCTTGGAATGCTTCCGAGACCTTGGTTCTTTGGAATTGGCAATGGCACCATTGTTGTCACAATATATCACCATTGGGTCCAATGCGTTTGCAACCACACCTAGTTCGGATATGAACTCCGTCATCCAAACTGCTTCCTGAGCCGCTTCCGAAGCAGCAACATATTGGGCCTCCGTTGTTGATACCGCCACCACAGGTTGTTTGGAGCTCCTCCAAGTAACCACTCTGCCATTCATGAGAAATACGTATCCGGATTGAGACTTAGAGTCATCCAGATCGTTGTCAATGCTAGCGTCGACATAACACTTAGCTACGAGATCTTCTTCACCTCCGTATACAAGAAACATATCCTTAGTTCTTAGCAAGTACTTAAGGATATTTTTGACCGCTTTCTAGTGTTCCGAACCTGGATTTGATTGGTACCTACTAGTCAAACTAATAGCATGTGCCACATCCGGTCTTGTACATAACATGGTGTACATTATAGAGCCTATGGCTGAAGCATAGGGGACTTTGTCCATTATCTCTCTTTCTTCCGCCGTACCGGACTTTGAGTCTTACTCAATGTCGTGCCTTGTGTCATAGGTAAGAAGCCCTTCTTAGTTTCGTCCATTTTAAACTTCTTTAAAATCTTATCAAGGTATGTACTTTGCGATAGCCCTATTAGGCGCCTAGATCTATCTCTATAGATCTTTATGACTAATATGTATGACCCTTCACCTAGGTACTTCATTGAAAATTTGCTGTTTAGATAACTTTTAACACTGTTTAAAAGATCTATATCATTTCCGATCAATAATATGTCATCCACATATAGTATCAGAAATGCCACATTGCTCCCACTCACTTTATTGTAAATACAACTCCACAAGTTTGGACAAATCCAAACTCTTTGATCACCTCATCAAAGCGGAGATTCCAACTTTGTGATGCTTGCTTCAATCCATAGATGGATCGCTGAAGCTTGCACACCCTGTTAGCATCCTTAGGATCGACAAAACCCTTTGATTGTATCATATACAACTCTTCTTCAATATTACCATTGAGAAACACGGTTTTGACATCCATCTACCATATCTCATAATCGAAATATGTCGAAATTGCTAACATAATCCTAACTTATTTTAGCACTGCTATGGGAGAGAATGTCTCATCGTAGTCAACTACTTGTTAGGGATATGCTATATGGGTATCCTCATAGCATGTCTCCTATCCGGATAACCCGGGTGGCCAACAGTTGGTAGCATGTCCCATGGCCTGTTGGGCGGCCCAGTTAGATGGATCCATAAGGGAGGCCCATGCCGGATAAAGGAAGGCTATGGTGGAGTCACCGACGTACCCGGAGCCTTGGAGTACAAGACACGCAAGACTAGTAGTAGACGGTGTAGGACTCTATAACCTGTCCGGCTAGGACTTTTCCCTGTAACCCTAGGACCTGGCGACTATATAAGTCGGGCCTATGGGAGCCTTTAGGACATGATAACTTAGACTTTCTAGTCACCTCGCACAGCGAACCAATCTCTGTAACTTGGCGTATTGCCATTATAGTGATTTATAGCAGGAGTAGGATTCCGCCACAGTTGTGGGATCTAAACCTGGTTAAGCTGTGTTACCTTGTACCCGTCAACCGTCCGCCTTCCCCCACGTCTCTGAACACGCACCGTGAGGACCCCTCGATGGCATACTCATCGGCAATACCACGACAGTTGGCGGCCACCGTGGGTTAATAGGTGCTTCAGGCTCTTCAGCGGGCGAGGACCAAGATCTTCGCGGGAATCGGCAAAACCGTAGCCATCGGTTGTGTTCTCTTCTCCAGAAACGTTCCGATCGTCCCTCCCTCGGAGTCGGAGGAGCATCAAGGCTCGCACCGGACCGCCTACGGGCAGGATACGTTCGCGGAAAGATCAATGTTGATCTCTCTTTGGAGTTTGCCAGAAAATATTGTAAAAATTCAAGGCCCACCCAAACCGCCCCTGTGCAGGATATAACGGTGGAAGATCACTACAAGTCCGCCGGCTTCGCCCGTGCGTCTGGACAACAGAGATCCAAGTTCATCGGCGTGGTTACCATCTTCGATCTAGCGCGTTGCTTTCAGAGAGAGGGCGAAAATCCCCACGATTACCTTGCCAAGTGGCTCCGTATACGAGCCGATCTGGCCCACTACCCCAATGATGATGCTATGTATAACTTTCTGGAAGGACTAGACCATGGCACCCTTCCCCGGCATTCTCTAAGACGGAAGCAGGCTTCGGGGCGTCTCACTTTTGAAAGTATGGTGAACACCGTCAACAGCTACGCGGAGGCCAACGGGGCAGCTCAGGCGGATCTTGCGCTCATTGGCGGAGCGCCGCCGCCTCCACCACCTCCAGCCGCCATCACCACAGCTACGCCACCACCTCCAGTTATTGTCGCTGCTATTGCACATCCACCCCTCGTCACCGAGGAAGTCCTGGCACCCTCCGACTCTGTGATTGACGCGCTCTACGCCAACTTCAGTGCAGATTAGGAGGAGATAGATTTCAGTCCAGATGAACTAGACTCCGCCATGCAGGAGATGGAGGAGGAGTACACGCGCGACGAGCAAGCCAACAATGCTGTCACGTCTCGAGAGGTGTTCGTCACCATTGGGACCGCGATGGATGAAGATCAACCCGGACGAGCTCCGCCTAAAGCGCTGGAAAAGGGGAAGGGGCCACTTATTGCTGCTGACGATGATCGCGCAAAGGTCATGCCTCCTCCGCCTAATCCAGTGCAGCAGCCGCAGGAAGTCGGCACCGTCCCGAGCAACAATATCACCGCAAACTTGCCGCCTCCGGCATCTAGGTCTGCGGCTCCCAAGTTACTCCAGCTGATAGAGTGATGTACGTCAATCTCCTCGTTGAGCCACTGACTGTAGCTCATATCCGGAACGTGACTCAGCTTGACGAGAAGCGCCAGTAGCTGCTGGAGGAAGCGCAAGCCATCGCGAAGCAAGGCGCTAAGCTAGATCGAGATTTGGTCAATGCGCAGAAATCCATAGAAAAAGCTAGAGCAATGGAGGCCGAGTACAAGACTCTCCTGTAGCAGCAGAAGTCCAAGAAAGCTCCAGCTCGCGCCATCAACGATCCTGGTGTACGGCGAAACCTAGGATGGGCTCCCCCGAAGCCGACACAGGCCAAGCCATACATTGACAGTGAAGGCAAACAGGTGATTCCCACTCCACTCCTCAACCTTGCCGTCGCCAAGACCCTTCTGGAGCAGGATAGATCGCCCGAGGAAGTGGAACAGGTCTATGACCTGGTGGCCAAGGCGGTAAAACAGCAGGAAAAGGCCACCTCTCAGAGGCTTGAGTCTGACCCAACATTTTGCTAGTCTAGCCAGCATAAGCCGCCAAGGGACAGATCTCCTATTGATGTCGGGTCACTGATGGGTTCATCAGAACAAAGACGGAGGGATGCGCGCAACAGGAAGGATGCTATGCCCATATCTTCCGACCATGGAGAAAAGGCCCGACTTCGTCGCACATCGCCACCGCCCCGATCCCCCCGACATCGCGAAGACCCCAAGGCTCACCATCGTACGAATATGCCCCCGCCAAGGCAGTGCAGCATCGTCATCTGCGACAACACGGAGCAGACCCATCATGACAGAGAGCGTAACCAAGGACACAAGAGAAGGTTGCGCCATGACCCTCCGCGTCCGGAAAGCAATCGCGACAAGCGTGAGGTGTCGCAGGAGGGTAATAGAAAGAAGGATAACCCACCGCCACCTCCGCCTCCATCGCCACCTAGCAGTCACCATGGCGGAGGGGTCCCGCGTCGATCACGTAGCCCGTCCCCTGTTGACAAGAAGAAGAAATACCCGGAGCTGTACGATGCATGTTCGCGGATCGATAAGATCCACGAGGCCCAGGAAGGACCATACATGGGACCACGTTACTTTGGACCTGCGATACGGTCTGCAACTTACCCCAAAGGTTTCCGGATTGACAAGACTATCAAGCCCTATGACGGCACCGCCAAGCCAGCCACATGGTTGCAGGACTACGACAACACGATGGAGATTGCCGGAGGTAACCCCAACGTCGCTGTTAAGTACCTCCCATTGATGTTGGCGGGCACGACCCGTCAATGGATTGACGACTTGTCGGATAAATCCATCTGCAATTGGTTGTACATGCAAGAAGCATTCACCAAGAACTTCGAGGGTACGTACAAGCGTCCCTCGACTGTTGGCGATCTATAATGGCGCGTGGAAGAGAAAGACGAGACATCTCGTGCCTACCTCTCCCGCTAGCTGGATATGAAGAATTCCTGCGTAGGAGTGCATGCTCAGACCGCGATGGCCGCCTTCATCGATGGGTTGGAAAGGGGCATGTTGCTCCGACATAAGCTGAAGCGCTTGCAGGACAATCACCAGCTTGACTTGAACCAGATGATTCAGTTGGCTAGTGAGGTCGCAGCTGCTGACGACGATGCTCGCGGCTCTCTGCCGACACTGGCCGTTCCAACTCAAGCTCGGAGGAACAGCAGCACAAAGTGGAAAACCGCTCCAGAAGAAAAGCAAACTCCCGACATGGTCGCCATGACCTTTGCAGGACGAGGTGATGGTGGACAACGTGACCGAGGACGGGGAGCTGGTCGTGGGCAGCAGCGAGGAAGTGAAACTACCTCGGCACCGCTCCGTGTTCCCCAAACCTACGAAGAGTACCGTGATATGTCGTGCCTCGTACACCTTGATGTCCACAGCAAGGCTACCCATACCAATCGACACTGCAAATTCGTCAACGACCTCAAGGAGGACCCGGAGTCTGGCTACAAGCAAAGTCGGAAGAAGAAGGAGGAGGAGTCCAATGATTCAAGTGACATGGACGAGGATGTTAACCCAAAGCACGCCGCCAAGAGCGACGACAAGGGCAAGAACCCCTTCGTCAAGAAGGCACCAGTCTACCACACTTTCCTTGGCACCCCCACCGTCTGACAACAGAAGACCTCTTTGAGGATCCTGATGGCTACTCTACCCCCATTTCTCCAGTACCTGCGCTGGTCGGAGGTTCCAATTACTTGGGACAGTACGGATCACCCAGACCTTATTCCTACGGAGAAGCAATACGCCATGGTCATCAACCCCTTGATTGACGGCGTTGAGTTCACCAAGTGTATGGTGGATAGTGGAAGCAGCATCAACATCATGTACCTGGATACACTGCAGAAGATGAACTTGACACAGTCAAAACTAAGGCGGACCAACACCATCTTCCACGGCGTAGTTCCTGGTCGGGAGGCCCAGTCCCTTGGGTGCATCACGCTTCAGGTAGCTTTTGGCGATGTTAATAATTACCGCAAAGAGCGCATGACCTTTGAGGTGGTCCCCTTCAAGAGTGTGTACCACGTCATATTCGGCCGCGATATATTCCACACCTTCATGGCCAAGCCATGCTTCGTCTACAACAAACTCAAGATACCCGGACCAAACGGTATCATCACTGTATCCCGAAGCTTTACCAAGACAAGGGACTACGAGATTAATGAAGAAGCCTTCGCGGAAGTTGTCCTCTACAGCAAAGAATTCAAAGAGATCCAGAGCAAGGTCGATGACTCAGAGATGCCCACGTCGAAGAAGCAGATCTCCGACTCTGCTCCCGCATTCAAGGCCGCCATCGAGACCAAACCGGTGGAACTTGTGGTAGGTGATTCCTCCAAGACCACCGCCATTGGGACGAACCTGGATCCCAAATAGGAAAGCGCGCTCCTCGAGTTCCTCCGTGAGAATAGTGACATCTTTGCCTGGCAACCTGCCGACATGAAAGGTGTACCTAGGGAACTTGCCGAGCACAGCTTAAACATTGATCCAAAATGCAAACCAGTGAAACAACCTCTACAACGCTTCGGAGACGAGAAGAGATGCGCCATTGGCAAATATATAGCTAGGTTAAGGCTAGATTTATCCGAGAAGTCCTTCACACCCGATGGGTGGCCAATCCTGTACTTGTCCCCAAAAAGGGAACCAAAGATATAAGAATGTGTGTTGATTACACCGGCTTGAATAAGGCTTGCCCCAAAGATCCGTTTGCTTTGCCTCGAATTGACCAAGTCATTGACTCGACGGCTGGCTCGGAACTTTTGTGTTTTCTCGATGCATACTCAGGATACCTCCAGATCAAAATGAGGAAGTCAGACCAATTGGCCACTTCATTCACTACCCCATACGACATGTTTTTCTATGTTACGATGCCCTTTGGGATGAAAAACGCAGGTGCTACGTACCAGCGAACAATGCAACGTTGCCTTCATGACCAAATTGGTCGGAACGTTCATGCCTATGTGGATGATATCGCAGTGATGTCTAAAAAGTAAAATGACTTAATCTCCGACTTAAAAGAAACTTTGATAATCTCCGGAAATACAGCATGATGCTTAACCCTAAGAAGTGCGTCTTCGGGGTTCTAGCCGGCAAATTGTTGGGCTTCATCGTTTCCCAGCATGGAATCGAGGTCAACTCGGAGAAAAACATAAATCGTACGACATACCTAAAGGACATTAAACGACTAACAGGTTGTGTTGGAGCTGTTAGTCGGTTTGTCAGCCGACTTGGAGAGAAGGCTCTGCCGCTGTAGAAGTTGCTGAATAAGGCGGACAAATTTATGTGGACGGACGAAGCAGATGCAGCATTGAAGCAGCTCAAGGAGAATCTTTCCTTAGCGCCCATCCTTGCAGCACCCGAGCCTAGAGAGCTCCTGTTAGTCTACATGGCGTCAACCAACCGGTTAATCAGCATCATCGTCGTGGTAGAGCGGAAGGAACCAGGCTATGAGCACAGAGTTCAACGACCAGTTTGCTATGTGAGTGAGGTCTTGACGGAGTCCAAGCAGCGTTACCCGCACCACCAGAAGATAGCTTATGGAGTATTCCATGCTTCTAGGAAGCTGAGACATTACTTTCAGGAGCACCCAATCACAGTGGTGAGCAAGACTCCACTGTCCGACATTATCAACAACAGAAACACTACAGGATGGGTCGCGAAGTGGGGCATTGAACTTGCCGCCTTCGAGATCACCTACAAGAGACGCGACGCTATCAACAAGCCTTGGCAGATTTTATTGCGGATTGGACAGACATGCCAGATGCTACTCCGTTGCCGTAGCCAGAGTACTGGGTGATGCACTTTGACGGATCAAAGATGCTCAACGGCTCGGGGGCTGGTGTATTGCTACAGTCACCAACTGGCGACAAGCTATACTACGTTCTGCAAATCCACTTCGAGGCTACGAACAACATGGCAGAGTATGAAGCACTCATTCATGGACTCCATGTAGCCAAGGATATTGGCATCAAGCGCATAATTTGTTGTGGAGATTCTGACTTGGTTGCCCAGCAGGTGGCTAGCACCTGGAATGCGCGGAACCCTATGATGGCGGCATATCAATACGAAGTGGACGAGATAGCCAAGAGTTTCTTGGGCTACGAAGTCAAGTATGTGCCTAGGGAGCAAAACGAGGCGGCTGATCTGCTATCTAAGCTTGGATCAGGGCGCAAACGAATTCCGCCAGGAGTTTTCCTAGAGAATCTACGAACAACATCCATGAAGGGAGCCGACATCGACAAACCGGATAGAGTTTACTCTTTCGTCCACATGGTGGCAAAGGTCCCTCTAGTTTGGACAAAACCGTTCATGGAATATCTCGAACATGGAACATTGCCCGATGACAAATTCGAAAGACGACAAATAGTATGACGAGCAAAGGGTTATACCATAATCAATAGACAACTCTACAAAAGGAGTAGTACTGGTCTATACCTAAAGTGTGTTTCCCAGCTAGAAGGTATGGAAATCCTACGCCCCTTACTTCATGGTATATGGAGTAGAAGCCATCCTACCTTCCGACATACTTCACGATGCACCAAGAGTCGCTGCCTACGACGAAGATGACGCTGAAGAATCCAGACGCCTAGATGTGGACCTTCTCGAGGAGGAGCGCGATTTGGCATTCCAAAGATCCGCCATCTACCAGCAGAAGCTACGCAGCTACCATAGTCGCCGCGTTCGGCATCACTCGTTTAAAGAGGGGGATTTGGTGCTCCGACTTAAGCAGAAGAAGTCACACAAATTATCCCCGCCATGGGAAGGACCGTTCATCATAAGCTAGGCGCTACTCAATGGGTCTTACTACCTCGTTGACAATTGTGAAATGAAGGATATACCCAACGAGGATCATAAGCGTAAGCGACATGACCCGGATGATGACTACCGGGAGCTTGATCGGCCATGGAACATAGCACAGCTATGTCCTTTTTACACTTAGCATTTTTTATCTAATTGTGTACCTCTTATATGATCAATGAAATAAAGCTCTCTGGTTCTCTCATATTTCTGAGTCTTTTACCTCCTTTAGTATTCATTTTTGGATCACATAAAACCTCTATGCACAAGCTTTGCGATTGCACTTGTGAAAATTCTGCCTACGGGCATTAGCTTAAGTTTTCTGGTCTACACATTCTTTTTCGTTTTTATGTGGATTCTGGAGTAGTGACTTTTGGCACTTATTGTCGGTGATTTTGTGCTTAGGTTATTGACGGTGCCATTGGGCATCATCGCCTGAGCGCATGGTTCCGACAACGAGTCTTCCGACTCACGAAAAGTCAAGCATAAGAACCAAATTAATAGATAAGCCAGCACTTGCTTACAAATATATACATGCTGGAAACTTGTTCTTAAGTAGCAGGACATACATCATTGTTTTTCGCCTTAAGTTAAATACATAGTTTTTTCCGCATACGCATCAAAGATGAAACAAATATTACAAGTTGTTTTTCATTCCTTTGGCGCGGGAGACTTGGAAGCAGCGTCATCGGCAACAGGAGAATCGCCATCAAAGTCGGTAGTGTGAAGAGACTCGGAGGAGCTTTGGTTGCCGCCATCGATGGTATTCATCGGCACGAAGACGTTGACGTCGACCAACTCGGCAACACTAGTGTCATAGCCTGCGAGTGACGACAAGATGGATTCGTGATTAATCACTTTGCCATCGTCATCTACGTCGGGAATGCCAGAGGTTACCGTGTCGATGTCAGCATCTTCGTAGTGTGCATTTACCATGGACAGTGCCATCCTTGCACCGGCCCGTGCACATGAAGCTTTCCAGCTTGTCATACACTCGGGGGCTCGACGCAGGATCTCCGAGAACTTCGCCATAGAGTCCGATGCCTTGATGTTGATTTGAAGGGGCTTGGAATATCTTTGGCTTGCGCAATGGCGGTGTTGATGAAGTTGCCGGAAAAAACCATGCATTCCTTTGTTGGAGGAGGCGATCGGGTTAAACCCATAGGAGCTGCAAATTCCGACAAGGAGCACATGAGTTAAAAAATTCAGAGTATCTAGACTACAGAAATCCAAGACGGAGAATCACTTACTGAAGATGCTAGCCTCAGCTTGCCAGAGTGTATCCGCCAAGGAGTCTCGTTCTTGTTGGAATAGCTTGTACGCTTCATGGTGGCGCTGATTCTGGTCATCGGCAGCTTTCTTCTGATCTCTTAAGATCGAGATCTCCTCCTTCAAGCGGTTCATTTCCTCGGTGGCGCAGTACTGCAAGGCTTTCATTGACTCCTCATGCATCTTCAGCATGTCCTTCCTCTCCTGCTTAAGGATCTTGTTCTCTCTATCCAGCTCTTGAATGTGCTTTGGATTGCTCGACAATGTCTTTAGCCTTGGAAATGTTTTCTGCAAGTCGGAGAAAGCAAAGTACATAGTGAGTACTCGGAGAATACACAAGTCTAAGTCGGAATACGAAAAAGAAAGGAAAAACAGACGCTTGCTCTTGATGATTTGTTCCTTCAAGAAGGCAGTTTTACCCTTTTTGGCTTTCATGTCCGCTCGTATCTTCTGGTACTTGTCGTTGGCCATGCCCCTCCGAGCATTCTCGTTCTATGGAAAAAATAAAAATTAAAACGTTGTTTGGTCTACTTGGAGCATCTAGTCGGAAAATTTCCACCTAGACGCTCGGGGGCTACAGCGAGAGTTTCTAACTTAGTAATATGCTTAATCTTTCTTTAAGCATCTAGTCGAAACTAATTCGGTTTTTGATTAGAAGCTTGGGGGCTATAGTATAAAGTTTTTATCTCGGATGTATGCTTAGATTTTCTTTAAGCATCTAGTCGGAACTAATTCAGTTACAACTAGAGGCTTGGGGGCTACTATATTGAAATTTATAAACACTGCGTATGCTACTCTTAAAGCATTTAGTCGGAATAATTCATTCAAACTACATGCTTGGGGGCTACAGTGAGAAGTTTTCTACTTTAGTTACTCTTAGAGCATTCAGACGCAAAGACCTATGGTTTTCCGTCTAAATCCTCGGGGGCTACAGTGGGATATTCATATGAAATGCAAAAGGCAAATAAAACTTACAAGTGAAATGACCTTGAGGTTGGTAGCACTCTCGGCCAGCAGCTTGCCAAAGGATACGCTGTTTCCTTGCAAGATCTCTGCTTGTCGGAGGAGCTCCTCTAGACTGCACGTTGGATATGTCGGCGCCGCACCAGGAACCAGAGCATTGCTACCCGGTGTAAGTACCAGATAGACTATCTTTGGATACTCTATGGTTTTCTGGGGTGCGGAGGCACCGCCTACGGCAGAAGTACCAGCTTCCACCACCGCCTTACCGCAACCGATGGCATCCTTAGCCAGAGCTTCAGCCATTTGGTGTGCGACACTCTCCTGTGTCGCCTGCTCACCGACGATAGCAATCTCGGTAGAGGCACCTGAGTCCAATTCCATGGCGGAAGGGTCAGATGCTTCTTTAGCTTGTGAGCTTGTCGGAGCGGAGGAGGGCTTGAAGGTAGGAGTGACAGGGGCAATGGCGGGAGATGTGTCGCGATGCAGCATGTCCTTGATGGTTCTAGAAGCCTCCGATGTTTTGGAGGTCTTCTTCAAGCTGGTCGTGGCTTTCTTCCTGAAACGTGCAAAATGTATAACTACAGGAACAAGACAGATAAATGGACAATGTCGGAGAGAAAGAAGCTTACACAAGAGGGGGTGCTTTGGCAAAAGGGATCCCAGTAGTCTTTCTTTTCTCCGCCTCCAGGGAGGCGATAGTCTTTTTGGAGGCTCCACCCTCCGTCTTCTTCTTCTTCTTGCCTTCATCGGCAGCGTTAGAGGTGGAGCTCTTCCGCTTTCACGCCAACGGAGCATTATCGTCGGACACGACGGTGAGTTCCCTCACCTTTGGGCACTTGCTATCCACGAACATGTCATAGGTGATGGTGAATCCACGCTTCTTGTCCTTCACCTTGACGATGTCCTTGAGACGGAGCTTGACGGAGTCACTTGAGAAATTGTCCACGGAGATGAGGAGGCTATCCCTTCTGTTGCTGGTATACTCGTGCATCAGATTCGAGCGGTGCTGTAGAGGCTGGATTCGCCTGATGAACCAGCACATGGCTAGGTCCAAGCCGGTCAAACCTGTCTCTACGAAACACTCTATCCGCCTTATGGCGCGGGAAGTGTCGATGTCGGAGGGAAGGGAGGCCTGGGATCTCCATGTCGAAGTTTCGACGGCGGCTCCATCGACGAAGTCCGGGTACGTTACTTCTTGGCCAGCCAGAGGGATATCTGGGCCGTAGAAGTAAGTACGTTGCCAGTTCTTGCAGGACTCGTGGCCGACGATGTCGGGGAACCGCCGGCCAGGACGGATCTTGAAGCTAATGGTGCCACAATTTCTAAGTTCGTCCTTGCTGGCTTCGACTTCACGCTTGACAGTGAAGAAATACACGAAGAGATCTAGCCTAGGCTTAATCCCTAGGTAACCCTCACAAAGCGCCACGTAATTGCTAAGCGCTAGGATACTATTGGGAGAAAGGTTTTGGGGTTGTAATCGGTAGTGGTTAAAGATGGAAAGGAAGAAGTTAGAGATGGGCAGGGAGACGCCGCGTACCAATTGTGCTTTGAGGTACACCTTTTCTTTGGCTTGGGGAGAAGGTGTGACCTCGCCGGCCGGCACCGCCCGCCAGGCGAGCCCCTCCGTCGCGGGGAGATAGCCCTCGACGATCAGCTCCTTGATGTCGCGGTCCGTGATGTCCGAACCGCCCCAATCGCCTTTGTGTGAGTTGTTGTCCTCCTCCAGCAGCTCCAGCGCCGCTGGATTGTGCTCGCCGCTGTTGGACTCAAACACCACAGAGACGGGGATGACCAGGCCCTTTGGGGGCACGACGACGGAGCTCACCGGCTTCGCCGCGGCTTCGCCCGACGCGGCCATCGAGGGAGTAGAGATGCTACTGGCCATTGCGCGAGTTTGGAAGTGACTGGCGAGATTGGGAGTTAGGGTTTTTGGCAAGGTTGCGCAGAGAGATCGAGGGGGCGCTCGCTGGAGGAAGAAGACGATGCGAGGAGAGAATGAGGTGAAAAGTAAATTTCCACTGCAATTACTATTTATGATCTCTAGCATCAAGATTCGTGCAGCTTGATCAGACGGTTGCCGCGTAGACGACGTGTGTGCGAACGTGCGTGGAAATTTTGCAACGTCCCAACCGTCGCCGCCAACGGTTCGTATCGCTGGGCGGGAAAAGTGGACATGATTGTGTTCTCTTCATGTGTGAGTTAAGAGGCATAGTTGACTTATCTGCGTCACCCTAGATGACATAGGCAGATGCACCATCACATCAGAAGATTCCAGCATGGACGGATCCAGTTCGGCTACGGAAGAGTACGATGGAAGATTCAGAAATTCTCGAACTTACGAGTTGAAGATGGAGAAAACCTTGCAGGGTTCTCTGGGAGGACTACAAGATATTGCTTGACGATTTGCCGACATCCATCTAGACGGAGCATTCTACGTGAAGAGGCAAGACGGCGCAAGATCTCGGTGTTCTCCGGGGGATACTGTTGGGGATATGCTATATGGGTATCCTCATAGCATGTCTCCTATCCGGATAACACGGGTGGCCCACAGTTGGTAGCATGGCCCATGGCCTGCTAGGCGGCCCAGTTATATGGATCGACAAGGGAGGCCCATGTCGGACAAAGTAAGGCTACAGTGGATTCACCGACGTACCCGGAGCCTTGGAGTACAAGACACGCATGACTAGTAATAGACGGTGTAGGACTCTGTAACCTGTCCTGCTAGGACTTTTCCCTGTAACCCTAGGACCTGGCGACTATATATGTCGGGCCTATGGGAGCCTTTAGGACACGATAACTTAGACTTTCTAGTCACCTCGCACAGCGAACCAATCTCTGTAACTCGGCGTATTGCCATTATAGTGATTTATAGCAGGAGTAGGATTCTGCCACCGTTGTGGGATCTGAACCTGGGTAAGCTATGTTACCTCATACCCGTCAACCGCCTGCCTTCCCCCACGTCTCTAAACACGCACTATGAAGACCCCTCCATGGCGTACTCGTCGGCAATACCACGACACTCCTTGAATTTGTCGAAACCCCTTTGCGACAAGTCTAGCTTTATAGACGGTCACATTACCATCAGCATTAGTTTTCCTTTTGAAAATCCATTTATTCTCCATGGCCTTTCGGTCGTGAGGTAAGTCCACCAAGTTCCAAACTTGATTTAAAAGCATGGATTCCATCTCACATTTCATGTCTTCTAACCCTTTGTTAGAATTCGGGCTCATCATCTCTTCTTCATATGTCACAGGGTCATCATTTCATCAACCATGAAATTCATGCCAGGATTTCCATACAGCTCGGGAGCTGCACGCGTCCTGCTAGACCTGCGAGGTTTGATAGTACTCTCTTTCGGAGTTTAATGATCATAATCATTAGTTCCCTCTTCAACTGGTGAAGCCAACTCCAGAACGACTTCCGACTACTCACACCTTTCGCGAGAAACTCTTTCTCTATAAAGGATCCATTCTTGAAAACAAAAACCTTGCCCTCGAATCTGTGATAGAAGGAATACCCAATAGTTTCCTTAGGGTATCCTATGAAGACGCATTTTTCCGCTTTGGGTTCAAGTTTATCCGGTTGAAGTTTCTTCACATAAACATCGCATCCCCAAACTTTAAGAAATGACAGCTTAGGTTTGTTTCCAAACCACAATTCATACGGTGTCTTTTCAACGGATTTAGATGGTGCCCGATTTAAAGTGAATGCAGCAGTTTCTAGTGCATAACCCCAAAATGACAACGGCAAGTCCGTCAGAGACATCATAGATCGAACCATATCCAATAAAGTACGATTATGACGTTCCAACACACCATTTCGTTGTGGTGTTCCAGCAGGTGTGAGTTGTGAAACAATTCCACACTCTTTCATGTGAGTGCTAAACACGTAACTTAGATACTCACCTCCACAGTCGGACCGTAGAAATTTGATATTTCTATTACGATGATTTTCCATTTCATTCTGAAATTCCTTGAACTTTTCAAAGGTTTCAGACTTGTGTTTCATCAAGTAGATATAACCGTATCTACTCAAATCATCCGTGAAAGTAACAAAATAATGATATCCACCACGCGCACACTCATTGGACCACATACATTAGAATGTATGATTTCCAATAAATCCGTCGCCCGTTCCATTGAACCGAAAAATGGCATTCTAGTCATCTTGCCCATAAGGCATGGCTCACATGTATCAAATGATTCAAAATCAAGTGATTCCAAAAGTCCATCTGAATGAAGATTCTCCATGCGTTTAACGCCAATATGACCTAGACGGCAGTGCCACATATATGCGGATATATCATCCTTAAGTTTAATCCTTTTAGCATCAACATTATGAATATGTGTAACATTATTATCAAGATCCAATAGAGATAAACCATTCATCATCGGTGCATGACCATAAAATATTTCATTCATATAAATAGTTCTCGGATATAAATGAATAACCACTTTGCATCAAACATGATCCAGAGACAATGTTCATGCTCAGTGATGGCACCAGATAACAATTATTCAAGTTTATTACTAATCCCGACGGCAAGTGGAGAGGTAGCGTTCCGACGGCGATCACATGAACGCTTGATCCATTACCGACACGCATCTTGACCTCACCCCTTGCTAGTGGTCGCTTGTTCCGCAGCCCCTGATTCGAGTTACAAACATTAGCAACTGAACCGGTATCAAATACCCAGGAGCTACTACAAGCACTAGTCATGTTCACATCAATAAAATGTATATCATATATACCTTTGTTTGCCTTGCCGGCTTTCTTGTCTGCCAAATACTTGGGGAAGTTGCGCTTCTAGTGGCCAGTCCCCTTACAATAGTAGCACTCGGTATCAGACTTAGGGCCAACTCGGGGTTTCTTTTCAGGCACGACAACCAGCTCTTCCCTTCCGTTTTCCTTTCTTGTCTTTCTTGAAACCAGTGTTCTTATTGATTATCAACACTTGATGTTCCTTTTTGATCTCCACTTCTCCAGTTTTAAGCATTGACAGAAGCTCGGGGAGTGACTTCTTCATGCCTTGCATATTATAGTTCATCACGAAGCTCTTATAGCTAGGTGGTAGAGACTGCATAACACGATGGATGCCTAAGTAAATGGTAATTGCTATTACCAAGGACACAAGCTTATCGTCACAATCCGACATCTTGAACACATGTTCACTTACGGAGATGTGCTCTTCCATCATGTAGCTAAAGAAATTTTCTGAAGCATTGTAGCTCTCTAAAGTAGCATGTGTGTCAAAAATCATTTTCAACTCACCCATTATATCAAATGCATTGCCGTTTTCAAAACGCTTTCGAAGTTCCGGATCTAGCCCATACAATATGCCACAATGAACTAAGTCGTGGTCCCCCTGACGAGTCTGATAGACATTCTTCTCCTCACCAGGGGCATCATCAAAAGGTGGGGGGCCTAGCGGCGCTTCTAGCACATATTGCTTTTGTGCAGCAGGGAGGAGAATCCTCAAATTCATGGCCCATTCTGTAAAGTTGCTACCGTTCATTGCAAGTTCTCTCTATACATGAACACATTGAAATTAAAAGCAGGTGGTGCCATCTAAAACAGAATTTGTAAAGTTTAGACTATGTTTATGATAGATTGAGTACAACTAATCCATATTACAAATGAACTCCCACTCAAAAACGACATCCCTCGTGCCTTTTTGGTGATTACATGAACCAAATCCACTACACCAAGTCCGATCATCACGTGAGTCGGTGTAGCTTCAAAGGCGAGCATCAAATGGGCATCATATGACTCATGCTTAACCTTTTGGTCCATGTTCCGAGGCCATGTCTGTACATGCTAGGATCACCAAGTTAGAACCTTAGTATTCACGTGTGTAACTATCTTACACCCGAAATATGGTCATGGATCCAAGAACACCCGATCATCACGTAATGTCTTGGAGCGATGAAAACATAATCGGTGCATACTAAAGGAAGAACACATTCTTATCTTGATATTTAAATGAGGGATCATCTTATTATGCTAATAAAGCGCTAAACAAGCAATATAAGATGCTATCAAACATCACATGTTTATTAGTGAAATGATATGGTTCCCTCATATCATCTCTATCATGTGCATTGTGGTATGATCACTATCATTCCTTTATGTGTAAGGCCAAGGTCTATGTAACTTACACGTTTTGTGTGTTGTAAGAGTATCATCTCATACTTCTACTTACAACAACACCATATCATAACACTAGCCCAACAACAATCTAAACTAGACGCCTCTAATTTATCCATTGCAAGTTTTATGTGGCTTAGGGCTTTCGAAGATAGAACCGTTCTTACCTACGAACATTAACCACAACGAGGATAACCAAATTGTTGACAACTCGTTGCAAAATAAATTTTGACTATAGTAGGAGAGACAGACACCCGCTAGCCACTTATGCAAACTAGTTGCATGTCAAGCGTGGAACAGGTCTCATGTGCGAGGACATGTAAAGTTTGTCCGGGCCGCTTCGTCCCACTATGCCACCAATATCCAAAATCACAACTAAGAAGCAACAACATGATCATCATCACCCACATACTCATATGTGTACTACCCATGTAAAGCATCTACGCATAGATCCGGCTCTGATACCACTGAAGGGTTTGCAGCATAGAAAACAAAATTTTTCCTACGATGGGAACTATGTACCAAGATCTATCGACTAGATACCCTTGAAGTCAGACAAAGCTTAATGAGTTGACCTCATGGTTGATGTAGACGATCTCTTGCCGATCTCAAGATCGAGAGGAAGTCCTAGCGCCGCAAAGCAGCAGCGCATCCGTGCTCTCACACACGTACAATACACCTAGCAACCTCCGCTTCCTCGGTCCAGCGATGCAATGGAAGCACAACCCTTTCTTGCCGAATAGCCACCGGGAACATGTATCTCGCTAGTCCGAGACCATGGGGGATAAATTCTAGAGGGGGAGAGAGATCCTTCACGAGGAGGTGTGAGTGAGAGAGAGGGAGAGGGGTGCCTTTTATAGGAGAGGGGGGTCCCAAGGGGGTGGCCGGCCCATGGGGGCTGCCCCTTGACCTCCCCTCATTCATGTGGGTGGACACTCCACTCACAAAATTCCTTTAAATTCCCTCCACTCAAAATTGCTATTAAATTTCCACCAAATTTAATGCAAACTCTCATTAAATAAAACTATTTTTATTTATTCAGAATTTTGTCAATTACTTTAATGACAAACATTCACATATAACCCCTTGCTAGAATTCTATTTCACATGCAAAAACACTTTCTGCAATTTTACCCAAAAACCTGTTTCGGTATCTAGTGAAATAAATTCCTGCGCTTGTTATTCTTTCTGGCATGAAACATTTGCTCCAATTGGATGTCAGTGTCCCTTAAGTGTGTCACCCTACGGTTCGCAAATAATGCAGACATGATTGAGACCCTTCTTCGATCAATAATCAGAAGCGGGACCTGGAGATCCATACTGACTCCCACACATTCAACGATGACTTTCCTGTGAACGTCAGAACCTTTACGCTAGTATCTTAATCCCTTTGGTTCATGATATATTACATGGCCGCGATTCGATCATCGGTATTTCCATACCTAGTTTGATCTCGTTACCGACCTGCACTCTTTTCTTGTTCCCGTGATACAACATTCTAGTGATCAAATCACTTGCTTGCAAGCTAACCAATGTGATATCACGGATAGGGCCCAGAGTATATCTATCCTTCATCGGGATGAAAAAATTCCACTCTTGATCCATGAGCCTCAACATAACACTTTAGTAGTTTTGGAGTCATCTTTATAATCACCCAGTTACGATATGATGTTTGATGTCATCAAGGAACTCTTCCGGTGTTAGTGATTAACATGATCTCATGGTCTAAGGATTAGGATCACTTCGTAAGTTGTTTATAGCAATATAAACTCAATGACTTTGATCATAATGCTATACTTCGGATGAATGTTCATCACATCATTACACTAATGTTGTGATCTCATTATTAACAACATCCAATTTCTATGATCAGGAAACTATGATCATCTTGTTAATCAATGAGCTAGTTTATGAGAGAGGCATAACTGGGAACTTTCTGTTTGTTTATTAAACACACATGTATTAACGTTTCCATAGTAATACAATTATAGCATGCAAAATAAACATCTATCATATACTTGGAATACACATAATAAACACTTTATTATTGCCTCTCAAGGCATATTCCCTTCAACTATCACCTAAAGGGGGCCCTATTTTCGAATTAAAACCTTTACCTGATGATCTTAAATATGATTATCTTGATGACAAAAAGATATATCATATTATTATTAGTTCTAAACTTTCAGTAAAGGAAGAAGAAAGGTTATTGGAGATATTGAAGAAACACCGAGGAGCTATGGGCTATACTCTTGATGATTTAAAGGGGATTTCTCCTACTATATGTCAGCATGCTATTAATATAGAGCCTGATGCAAAACCAGTTGTTGAGCACCAACGCCGTCTAAATCCTAAGATAAAGGATGTGGTAAGAAATGAGGTATTAAAACTCCTTGATGCTGGTATTATTTATCCTATTGCTGATAGTAAGTGGGTTAGCCCTGTTCATTGTGTTTCCAAGAAAGGAGGAATAACTGTTGTGCCTAATGAAGATAACGAGCTTATACCCCAAAGAGTAGTGGTTGGGTATAGAATGTGCATTGATTTTAGAAAGATTAATAAAGTTACTAAGAAAGATCATTATCCTTTGCCCTGATCAAATGCTTGAGAGGTTGTCCAAAAAGACTCACTTCTGCTTTATTCTGGTTATTCTGGGTTTTCTCAAATTGCTATGAAAGCACAAGACCAAGAGAAAACTACTTTCACTTATCCCTATGGTACTTATGCTTACAGGCGTATGCCTTTTGGTTTATGTAATGCTCCTGCTACCTTTCAGAGATGTATGTCTACTATCTTTCATGGTTATTGTGAAGAAATTGTGGAGGTTTTCATGGACATTTTTTCTGTCTATGGAACTTCTTTTGATAATTGTTTGCACAACCTTGATAAAGTTTTGCAGAGATGTGAGGAAACCAACCTTGTTCTTAACTGGTAAAATGTCATTTCATGGTTAATGAAGGAATTGTTCTTGGACACAATATCTCTGAAAGAGGTATCGAAGTTGACAGAGCCAAAATTGAAGCAATTGAGAAGATGCCTTGTCCTAGAGATATCAAAGGTATTCGTAGTATCCTTGGTCATGTTGGTTTCTATAGGAGGTTTATTAAAGATTTCTCCAAAATTTCAAAGCCCCTTAGTAATCTTCTTCAAAAAGATGTACCTTTTGTTTTTGATGATGATTGTAAGGAAGATTTTGAAACTTTGAAGAAAGCCTTAACTACTGCTCCTATAATCCAACCACCTGATTGGAGTTTACCTTATGAAATTATGTGTGATGCTAGTGATTTTGCTGTGGGTGCTGTCTTGGGACAACGCGTTGACAAGAAGCTAAATGTCATTCATTATGCTATCAAGACTCTAGATGCTGCTCAAGAGAATTATGCTACTAATAAAAAGGAGTTCTTAGCTGTAATATTTTCTTGTGATACGTTTAGAACCTATATTGTTAATTCCAAGGTTACTATTCATACTGATCATGCAGCTATTAAATACCTGACAAAGAAGGACGCCAAGCCTAGGCTTATAAGGTGGGTGTTGCTTTTGCAAGAGTTTCATCTGCATATTGTGGATAGGAAAGGTGTTGATAATCCTGTTGCTAATAATTTATCTCATTTGGAAAATATTTCTTTTGATCCTTTTCCTGTTAATGATAGTTTTCCAAATGAGCAGTTAGCTGCAATAAGGGTAAGTCCACATGTGAGTCCTTGGTATGCTGATTATGCTAACTTTATTGTTTCCAAGTATTTTACTCCAAACTTTACATCTCAGCAAAGAAGGAAATTATTTTATGATCTAAGGCATTACTTTTGGGATGACCCACACTTATATAAAGAAGGAGTAGATCTCATTATGAGAAGATGTGTTCCATAATTTGATCAACAAGAGATATTGAGAAAATTTCATGGCAGTGCTTATGGAGGACATCATGCTGGGGATAGGACTGCACAAAAGGTTTTACAATTTGGATTTTATTGGCCTACTCTTTTTAAGGATGCAAGGAAGTTTGTCTTATCCTGTGATGAATGCCAATGAGTAGGTAATATCTCTAGACGCAATGAAATGCCTATGAATTATTCTCTTGTTATTGAACCTTTTGATTGTTGGGGATTTAACTTTATGGGGCCTTTTCCTCCTTCAAAAGGGTATACTCATATTCTTGTTGTTGTTTACTATGTTACAAAGTGGGTAGAAGCCATACCTACAAACATTGTTGATGGTAAGACCTCATTGAAAATGCTTAAAGATGTCATTTTTCCTACGTTTGGTGTGGCTAGATATCTCATGCCTAATGGATGCTCTCATTTTATTCATGGGGGTTTTAGAAAAACTCTCGCTAACTATGATGTAAACTACATGATTGCTTTAGCTTATCACCCCCAAACTAGTGGGCAAGTAGAACTTTCCAATAGGGAAATTAAATCTATCTTGCAGAAAACTGTCAACAAATCTAGGAAAAATTGGGCTAAAAAGTTGAATGGCGCTTTGTGGGCTTATAGAACTGCTTATAAAAATCCTATGGGGATGTCTCCTTACAAAATGGTCTATGGGAAAGCTTGTCACTTGCCTTCAGAATTAGAACACAAAGCTTATTGGGCAGTGAAAGAATTGAATAGAGATTTTAGACTTGCTGGTGAGAAAAGGCTGCTTGATTTAAGTAATCTAGATGAGTGGAGAGGGGAAGCTTAGAAAAATGCTAGGCTCTTTAAGGAAAAAGTAAAAAGATGGCATCATAGGAGGATTCTCAAAAGGGAGTTCCATGTTGGTGAGAAAGTCCTTTTGTATAGGTCTCGTCTCAGATTTTTTGCAGGGAAACTACTCTCCAAATGGGAAGGACCTTTTGTTATCAAGGAAGTATACCGTTCAGGTGCCATCAAAATCTCCTCTTTGAAGGATGACACAACAACAGGTGGTTAATGGTCAAAGACTAAAGCATTATATTTCTGGAGATTCTTATAATGAAGATATGGATGTCATTCAAATGGTGACTCCAAAAGAAGTTATCAAGAACCAAACACCAGAATCTGTAGAGTTCGTATTTGAATAGGTAAAATGGGTGAAAACAGAAGGTTCGTGAAACTCCAATATTTTAATTTTTTTGATGATTTCAATACATAAGGGACATTACGAGATGAAACTGAAGAGGAACCAGAGTCCGGGGTGGACAAACCCACCCAAGGCGCAGGCCTAGCTTGGTCGCGCCTGGAGGGGGTTTGACACCCTCGAACTCCGACTCTGCTTTGTTTTTGTATCAAAACCTTCCTTATGCATTGAAACTTCATATGATATAACCCCTGGGTTCCCCGAGGTTCTTGCATCGTGTTCTCGTCGTGTTTTCGTTTTGATCTGTTTCTGTCAGGAAAATTCTCAGATTTGGAGCCTCAATGTCTTCTTCTAGATCACCCACAGAGGGTTCCTCTACGGAGGCCCTCAACCCATACATGTATGATTTGAGGATTCATCCCAAAGAGTTGATCCTCAAGGAGGGGAAGGTACATATGAAAGAAGTTCAAGGCCCTAAAGGAGAAGGCAGTCTAGAAGATAAGATGGAAGCATTGGAACAGGAAGTTTTCAAGTACAAGAAGATGGCAGAACGCGAGGTGGATATTATTCATAAAATAAGTTCAGAACTCATCACCAAGCACGAGGGAGAAGTAGCTGATCTCCGACAAGAGATCTTTCCACTCCATCAGGCCACCAACCAATTGCAAGCACAACTCTATGACATACAGAACCAAAACTGTGAGTATGAGGCTAGATTTGATCGCATAAGCTCTCCTGCTAGTTTCAGGGTTGCGGAAACAAGGACATCCTTTTTGGATGGGGAACCATTGCCTTGGAAGTTTTATGATGACAAGGCAACACCACCACCACCGAAGGAGTAATTCTTCATCAAGTTTGGCATCCCCTTGGCTTGTTCCAAGCTTGGGGGAGTGTCGCGGTATCACCACCATTATATTTTATCTTTTACCTTTTTAGTGGATTCATATCTGTGGTAGAGAGGTTATCTTATAGTTAGGTTTGCATGTGGAAGTATCTCTCCTTTAGTTGATTATCTATGTATCCCTTGGTGTGAGTGCCTTCATTGGAATATTAATGAGAAGTCTCATCTTTTAGTTTTTGCACTTCTTATTTTTAGTTTGCAATCTCTATTATATGATGGATCTTGTTGTTCAGTATTGGCACCACTCTGGGATCATCAAGTGGATCTAAATTGGTTTTGGAAAACCGAGTTCTGGTCAGTGGCATTAGTTTGAAAGAAAAAGAAAGAAACAAAAAGCTCATAGATATTTGGTATCATTTGTTTTCTTTCTTGTTAGCTCATAAGCTTAGTATTGTTTATTTAAGACTCTTTTGTGTCTTCAAGGAAGATTGCATGTTTGGCTTTATTACTTGTATGTTTTCTTGTTTCTTTCAACTCTCTTGCTTGATACCCAGCCTTGCTAGCCAAAAACCTGTTTTGAGAAGGCATACTTCTCATGTTTCTAAAACCCTTTGAACCAAAAACTTTTACAACTTGTGTCCACCATATCTACCTACTAGATTTTTCTATTCCAAGCAAATTCTCAAGCTTCATCTACCTTTCGAATTAAAAAGTATTTTGTTATGTGAAAACTAGTCAGTAAAGCTCTCACGAACATGATGGAACACGTTATTTACTTGCCCCTAATAGACTTGAACCATTGTGGACATCGAAGTTGTATATGCTTGCATCTATACGTTGGGATTAGCAGAACCGTGCTATCACGGGGAACATTTTCAACATTTCACTTGTACTATGTACACAGTTGATATCATGCTCTTTTGTCTATGGATGTCAACGATGTGAAATAAAGAGGGAACTTGTAAGTCCATGGAGTTTGTATTCTGTGTTAGAGAAATGCCAGGGCACCTACCCTAAGCCATGCTTAATCATGGTGGAAACTTGCAGCATCACCATAGTGAGTTATCTATGAAGCATCCTCAATAAAAATCTATGCATATGGTAAATAAAAAGATTTCTGAGATGCTCATTATCTGCTTGCCTTGTCACTTTGGTTATGGGAAAGCTACTGTACCATGTGCAAGGGGTACCCTGTTGGCGGTTCTCAATGATATGCAAATACTTACAATGTCAAGAACTTACCTGGAACCAAATTTGAGTATGCATGATTAGTGGCCCTCATATTCAAGGAACATGAGATTGCCAACTTATATTTCGTCAAGCATATACTCCATCTTTGTTCACTTCAACCTTAATCATCTCAATATGCTTATGATAGGGGCAATGAGGGATCAAAGCTAGTAAGTACCATAATATTTTGGAAGCTCTTTATGACTTGTAATCCCTGCTACCCTCTAAGAAGGGACCTTTCTCCCACTACCAGTTTGAGTTAGTAAACCTACTTCCTCTCTATCTCCAACAAGATTTTGAGTTGTTGTGTTTCAAGCATTCATATGGTGATTTATGCAATCATGTTCTTTATCTTCCTTGTTTGCACAAAACTCTTATCTATTGAGTATTACTTTGAAAGCCTTCACTTGTGAAAAATGTTTTTGAGCAAAGAGTGTTCCTGTTTTGAAACTTCTACAAAAAGATTTTGTGAAACTGTTTGCCAGGTGTTCTCTGACCAAGAACAAGTTTGCCAATTCCAATTATGATTTATCTTTATGCGTCTCTATTGTGACTGCTGTACTTGGCTGTAAGCTAAGTTATATAATGGTGAGTTGCTTTCTTCTATGAGTTGTGCAATGGTAAGTGTGATGCTTCTTGTTCGTATTCTTTTATCGACACTTCACTCCATAAACCTGTGGCCATATTTACTGAGCTCAGTATTCGCTTGAGGACAAGAAAAGTCTAAGCTTGGGGGAGTTGATACGCCCAATTTGCATCACCTTTCTATATCATAATTTACCTCTATTCATTGATATTTGTCCTATTATGAGGTATCACTTATGGCTTTTCATCTGTTTATGCATGTTGGATGATTCCTGGAGGATGGACTGCCGGAGTCTGGATTCTGATGGAAAAGAAGGCGTTTTGGTGCAATTTCTCAATGATCAGAAAAATACCAGAAAAATATGGAAACGTATTATTTTACCAGAAGACGAAGGAAGCCAGAAGGAGGGATGGAGATGGGCCTCAGGGGTCCACACTCCCTAGGCGTGGGCCCACCTGACCCCGCGCCTAGGGCAGGTGTGGCCCACCTGCCCGGCCTCTGACTCTACCCCTTCACATGTGTCTTCCCTACGGAACCCTAATACCAAGGGAGCAACCACAGATAGATTTATCCCGCCTCTGGGGGTGGAAAACACTGAGAGAGAAAGATCTCTCCGGCAGACAGATTTCTGCCGGGGGAATGCCTCCCCGAAGAGGGGAGACCGTCGCCATCAACATCGTCATCAATCTAGGGTTCATCGGGATCATCATCATCATCCACACCATCATCTCCACCAGCACCATCACCACCACTCCGTCCTGCTGTAACAATTGTGTTGGATATTGCTCAGTTCATTAGAGGAAACTTTCCTGGTGTTGATTACTATTGTAGTTGATGCTTGTGAGTGGAACCATTGGATTATTGTTTATGTTCAAATTGTTATCCATTACCATATCATCATTGATCTTGATCCATATGATGTCTTGTGACTAGTTCATTTAGTTCTTGAGGACATGGGATAAGTCATGTTGTTATTAGTGGATCTATGATATGAGTTATTATTCAATGGTTTAGTATTTAAGTTGTGGTGCTATTCTTCTAGTGGTGTTATGTGAATGTCGACTACATGACACGTCACCATTTATGGGCCTAGGGGAATGCATTGTGTATTTGTCTACTAATCTTGGGGTTGCCGGAGTGACAGAAACCTGAACCCCTGTTAGGACACCTTTGCACAAGGGAGTGTAGGTTCTCAAAGTTTAAGGTTGTGGTTAGATGTATATCTTAATTAATTTCCTATACTTACGGATGTTTGCAGGGGGTTTAATCACAAGTATGTATTAGTCCTAGGAAGGGCGGTATGTTAGCATAGGTTCACCCACACAACACTTACAAACACCAAAAAAGAGTACTCAGCTATTTGAAGAAAAAGCACTTGACAAAATTCCCATGTGTCCTCGAGAACGTTTGGTCCTTATAAGTATTTCCACCGGCTTGTCCTTTGCTAAGAAAGGATTGGGCCACTTTCTCCGTTTGTTCGTTACTTCTGTTACTTGCTCTTTGTTTTGTTGCCTTGTCATAAAACCACTAAAAAATCGTTTGGTAAGTATTCACAAGGATTTCCTGCTCCATACCACTGTTCAGCACCTTCTGCTCCTCGTTGGGATTGACACTCCTATTTATAGAAAGTACTACGATACACCCCCTATACTTGTGGGTCATCAGAGTGTTCCTTGCTTCTCGGAAGCTAAGGCACTACTTCTAGGAGCACCCTATCACAGTGCTAAGCAAAGCTCCACTGTCCGACATCATAAACAACAACGATGCTACAGGAAGGGTTGCAAAGTGGGGCATTGATCTTGTCGCCTTCGAGATCACTTACAAGAGACGCGATGCTATCAAGTCACAGATCTTAGCAGATTTTATTGCAGATTGGACAGAGATGCCAGATGCTACTCCTATACCAGAGCCAGAATAATGGGTGATGCACTTTGACGGATCAAAGCTACTCAATGGCTCGAGGGATGGTGTACAATTATAGTCACCAACAGGGGAAAAGCTACACTACGTTCTACAGATCCACTTTGAGGCTACAAACAACATGGCAGGGAATGAAGCACTCATTCACGGAGTACGCGTAGCCAAGGATATTAGCATCAAGTGCATAGTTTGCTGTGGAGATTCCTACTTGGTTTCCCAGCAGGTGGCTGGCACCTGGAACGCGCGGAACCCTATGATGGCGGCATATCGAGATGAAGTGGACGAGATAGCCAAGATCTTTGTGGGCTACAAGGTCAAGTATGTCCCAAGGGAAGAAAATGAGGCGGCTGATCTACTGTCAAATCTTGGATCAGGGCGCAAACAAATTCTGGCTGGCGTTTTTCTGAAGCATCTATGGACACCATCCGTGAAGGGAGCGGACCCCGAGAACCCGGATAGAGTTGACTCTTTCGTTCACATGGTGACAAAGGTCCCTCCGCCTTGGAAAAAAATATTTACGGAGTATCTCGTACACGGAACTTTTCCCATCGACGAGGTCGAAAGTCGGCAAATAGTACGTCGAGCAAAGGGCTATACCATAACCAATGACCAACTCTATAAAAGAAGCACCACTGGTATATACCTCAAGTGTGTTTCCCAGCAAGAAGGTATTGAAATCCTTTGTGAGATCCATCTCGGAGATTGCGGGCACCATGCCACTGCTCGGTCGTTGGTCTCCAAAGCCTTCCGGCAATGATTCTACTAGCTGACGGCGAAGGTGGACGCCGACAAGCTGGTTGATACATGCATGGGATGCCTGTATTATGCCCGACAACCACATGTTCCAGATAAAGAATTGTGAACAATACCAATAACTTGGCCGTTTGCAGTCTGGGGGCTAGACATGGTTGGTCCATTATAGACGGCACCATGTGGGTTTATGCATCTGCTAGTACTAGTTGATAAATTCACCAAATGTATAGAAGCTAAACCCATTAGAGAGCTTAATGGGGCAACTGCCCTTAGGTTTGTCCCGGATCTAGTGGTGAGATTTGGTCTCCCACATAGCATTATCAACCGACAACGACAGCAACTTGTCACTCGGAGAAGTGGTAGCTTATTGTTGGGAGAAGGTCATCTGACTTAACCTAGCATCTATGGCACATCCACAATCCAATGGCCAAGTTGAGCGAGCCAACGGATTAATTCTGCAGGGAATCATGCCACGTCTTGATCCACCGCTACATAGAGCTGCAGGAGCCTGGGCGGAGGAATTACAATCTATTCTGTGGAGTTTACAAACTACACCCAACAGATCTACCAGCTACACCCCTTATTTCATGGTATATGGAGCAAAAGCCATCTTTCCTTCCGACATCCTTCACGATTCACCAAGAGTTGCTACCTACAAGGAAGATGACGCCGAAGAATCCAGGCGCCTAGATGTGGACCTTCTCGAGGAAGAGCGCATATTGGCACGCCAAAGATCCGCCATTTACCAGCAGAAGCTACGCAGCTACAATGGTCTCCGCGTTTGGCATCGCTCATTTAAAGAGGGGGATCTTGTGCTCCGACTTAAGCAGAAGAAGTCACACAAATTATCCCCGCCACGGGAAGAACCGTTCATCATAAGAAAGGCGTTGCTCAATGGGTCTTACTACCTCGTTGACAATCGTGAACTTGAGGATAGACCTAGCGATGATGATAAGCGTAAGCGACGTGACCCGGATGATGACTGCCCGGAGCTTGATCGGCCATGGAACATAGCACAGCTACATCCTTTTTACACTTAGCATATTTTTTATATACTATGTACCTCTTATATGATCAATGAAATAAAGCTCTCTGGTTCACTCATATTCCTGAGTCTTTTACCTCCTTTAGTGTTCATTTTTGGATCGTATAAAACCTTTATGCGCAAGCTTTGCATTTGCACTTGTGAAAATTCCGCCTACCGGTAGGTTAAGTTTTCTGGTCTACACGTTCTTTGTTGTTTTTATGTGGATTCTGGAGTAGTGACTTTTGGCACTTGAACTCGGCGATTTTGTGCTTAGGTTTTGACGGTGCCATTGGGCATCATCCCTTGAGCGCATGGTTCCAACTACGAGTCTTCCGACTCATGAAAGGTCAACCATAAAAACCAAAGTAAAGAATAAGCCAGCACTTGCTTAAAAAATATTTACATGCTAGAGCTAGTACTTGACTATCAGTAAATATATAGCTATTGTTTTTTTCCTTAAGTTAACACAACAGTTTTTTCCGCATACATAAACCTAGAGGAAATAAATATTATAAAGTGTTTTTCATTCCTCTGGCGTAGGAGACTTTGAGGCAGCATCATCATCAGCAGGAGAGCCATCCTGATCATCTTCAAAGTCGGTGGTCTTGAGGGACTCAGAGGAGCTGGGATGGTCACCGTCAATGATTTCAAGAGGCACGAAGACATTGTGATCGACCAACCCGGTGACCCTGGTGTCAAAACCCACGAGCGATGCTCAGATAGCCTTGTGATCAATTTTCTGGCCTTCATCGTCTACATCGGGAAGACCCGAGGTAACCGTGTCGATGTCGGCATTCTCGTAGTGTGCCTTGAACATTGCCAGCAACATTCTTCCACCTGTCCGGGTACATGATGCTTTCCATCTTACAATACGCTCGGGGGCTTGGCGCAGAATCTCCTAGTACTTCATCACGGAGTCCACTGCCTTAATGTTGCCGGCGAGAACCAGCAGTGCTGATGAAGTTGCCGGCGAGAACCATGCATTCCTTTGGTGGAAGAGGCGAATTGGTCAAACCAATAGGAGCTACATTTCTGACAAACAAAGGAGCACATGAGTTCAATAATACAAAAAAGTTAAGAGTACCTGGCTTATAGAAGCACAAGACGGAGATCGCTTACCAAAGATGCTCGCCTCTGCTTGCTGGAGTGTCTCCGCCATGGAATCCTTTTCTTGTCGGAGAACCTTGTAAGCCTGAAGGTTGTGTTGATTCTACTCATCGGCAGTTTTCTTCTGCTCCTTGAGGATGGCAATTTCCTCCTTCACACGATTCATCTCCGCGCTGGCGGACTCCTGCAAGGCCTTCATGGATTCCTCGTGCATATTCAGAGTGTCATCCCTCTCTTGCTTAAGTATCTTGTTTTTGCTATCCAGCAACTCAATGTGCTTGGATTGCTCGATAATGTCCTTGGCCTTAGAGATGGTTTCTGCAAGTCAGAGAAAGAACAACACATAATGATTAGTTGGAGAGTGATGGCACAAGACCAAGTTTGATTGCAAAATTGAAAGGAAAAACAGACTCTTGCTCTTGGTGATTTTTTCCTTCAAGAAGGCAGTTTTACCCTTTTCAGCTTCTAGTTCAGCATGCATCTTGTGGAACTTCTCGTTGGCGACGCCTCTCTGAGCATTCTCATTTTGTGGAACGAAATTAAAAGTTACTTAGTATACTTGGATCATCTAGCCGGATAATTATCCACCTAGAGGCTTGGGGGCTACAGTGAGAGTTTTTAACTCAGCAATATGCTTAGTCTTTCTTTAAGCATCTAGTCGGAACTAATTCTGTTTCGACTAGAGGCTTGGGGGATACAGTATTGAAATATACAAACACTGCGTATGCTACTCTAAAAGTATCTAGTCGGAATAATTCATTCAAACTAAATACTTGAGGGCTAAAATGAGAAGTTTTCTAGCTTAGTCACTCTTAGAGCATTCAGATGTAAAGACCTATGGTTTTCCGTCTAAATCCTCGGGGGCTACAGTTGGATACTACTTATGAAATGCAAAAGGCAAACAAAACTTACAAGTGCGATGATCTTGAGGTCTGTGGCGCTCTTGGCAAATATCTTGCTGAAGGAAAGGCTATTTCCTTGCAGGATATCCGCTTGCCTGAGAAGCTCCTCAAGGTCGCAAGTTGGAGAAGTTGGCGCTGCACTAGTAGCCAGAGTTGAGCTACTTGGCGTAAGGGCCGGGTAGACAATCTTCGGGAGCTCTATTGATGTCCTGGGTGCAGTGGCACCACCTTCGGTAGACGTTTCGCCTTCCAGTATCGCCTTACCGCTACTGATGGCATCCTTAGCCGGAGCTTCAGCCATTTTGGACACAGTACTTTCTTGTGTCGCCTGCTCGCCGGCAATGGCAAGATCCGTGGTGACACCTGGGTCCACCTCCATTGTGGAGGGGCCAGATGCCACCTTAGCTGGATAGCTTGTCGGTGTGACAGCATGCTAGACGCTGGGAGTGGTAGGGGCGATGGTGACACTTGGTGGAACATATCTGTAATGGTTTTAGAAGCCCCGATGTTTTGGAGGACTTCTACAAACTTAAACTGGCCTTCTTCCTGAAACATGCAAAAGTATAAGTACAGGAATAAGATGAGCAATGGAAAATGTCGGAAGATAAGAAGCTTACACAATGGTGGGTGCCTTGGTGAAAGGGATGCCGGTAATTCTTATTTTCTCCACCTCCAGGGTGGCAGTGGACTTCTTACAGGCTCCACCCTCCATATTTTTCTTCCTGGCTCCGTCGGTAGTGTCAGAGATGGAGCACTTCCACTTACGCGTGAACGGGACGTCGTCGTCGGACACGACGGTGACTTCCTTCATCTTGGGGTCATAGATTTGGGCAGCCATGCTATCCTCCTCTAGAATTTTGAGTTGTTAAGTGAAATCCCAAAGTGTGAGATGAAATGGTAATGTTTAGACGGCAAAAATAGAGTATATGTCATACACGGAAAATAAATACATACCTATGGGCACATGCTGTCAATGAACATGTCCTAGGTGATGGTGAAGCCATGCTTCCTATCCATCATCTTGACGATGTCCTTGAGGCGGAGCTTGATGGAGTCACTCGAAAAGTTGTCCATGGAGATGGAAAGGCTATTCTTCCTATCCTTGGTGTACTGGTGCATTAGCTTCGTGCAGTGTTGCAGAGGCTGGATCCGCCTGATGAACCAGCACATGGCTAGGTCCAATCCGGTTAAACCTGTCTCTATGAACCGCTCGATCCGCCTTATGGCGCGGGAAGCATCTTTGTCGGAGGGAAGGGTGGCCTGGGATCTCCATGTCGGGGCTTCAGCGGCGGCCCATCGACGAAGTCCGGGTACGTTGATTTTCGGCCAGCTAGAGGGATATCTGGGCCGTAGAAGTACGTCCGCTACCAATTCTTGCAGGACTCGTGGCCTACGATGTTGGGGAACCGCCGGCCAGGACGGATCTTGAAGCTAATTGTTCCGTAGTTTCTAAGCTCGTCCTTGCTCGCTCTGGTTCCCTCTTGACTGTGAAGAGATAGATGAACAGATCTAACCTAGGCCTAATTCCTAGGTAGCCCTCATAAAGAGCTACATAGTTGCTAAGCGCTAGGATGCTATTTGGAGAAAGGTTCTGAGGTTGAACCCGGTAATGGCTAAGGACAACAAGGAAGAAGTCATAGATTGGGAGGGAGACGCCGCGTACCATTTGCGCTTTGAGGTACACCTTCTCTCCGGCTTGGGGAGAAGGAGTGACCTCGTAGGCCGGCGCCGACCGCTAGACAAGCCCCTCTGTCGCGGGGAGGTATCCTTCAGCAAGCAACTCCTTGAGATCGCCATCGGCGATATCGGAGCCGCACCATTCTCCGTTGTGGGAGTCGCTTTCCTCTTCCAACGGTTCCAGCCCCGCTAGAATATGGTCGTCACCAGTGGTTTCCACCACCGCGGACCGTGGCAAAACCACGCCCTCTGTAGGCACGTGGACGGAGCCTGTTGGCTAGGCTGCAGCTTCATTCGTTGCCGCCATGGAAGGGGTGGAGCTGCTTCTTGCCATTGGAATAGGAGGAGAGGGGACTGGGGGATTGGGGAAGAACTAGGGTTTTTCCCGTACGCGGGAGAGCTCGAGGAGATGGTTCGTAGGAGGAAGAAGATGACACGGGGGTGAATGTGGTGAAAAGATAAAATCTATCACGGTTGTAATTTATAACCCCCTATGTCAAGATTCGTGCAAAGTGATCGGATGGTTGCTGCGTGGACAGCGCTTGCGCGTAATTTTCGTCACATTCCCACCGCCGCCGCCAACGGTTCTTATCCTTCACGCGGGAGAAACGGACATGAGTGTGTTCTCTGCATGTGTGAGTTCCGAGGCGTCGCTGATCTATGGTCTACGTTGCTCTAGCTGATACGGGCAGGTGAACCATCCAATCGGAAAATTCTGGCATGGACGGATCCAGTCCGACTATGAGAAGAGTATGATGGAAGATTCAACAGTTCTCTGACTTACAAGTTGAAGACGAAGAACATTACAGGGTTCTTGGGAGGACTACAAGATATTGCTTGACGATTTGCCGACATTCATCTAGACGGAGCATTCAACCTGAAGAGGCAAGATGGCGCAATATCTCGGAGTTCTCCGGGGGCTACTGTTGGGGATATGCTATGTGGGTATCATCATAGCATGTCTCTAATCCGGATAACCCGGGTGGCCCACAGTTAGATGGATCCAGAAGGGAGGCCCATGCCGGATAAAGGAAGGCTACAGAGGAGTCACCGACGTACCTGGAGCTTTGGAGTGCAAGACACGTTAGACTAGTTCTGTATTGTGTAGGACTCTGTAACCTGTCCGGCAAGTACTTTCCATGTAACACTAGGACCTAGATACTATATAACCGGACCTATGGGAGCCTTTAGGGCACGACAAATTAGACCAATCAACTTATACCGTGCACAGCGAACCGATCCCTGTAACTCGGCGTATTTCCATTATAGTGATTTATAGCAGGAGTAGGATCCCGTCACCGTCGTGGCATCTGAACCTGGGTAAGTTGTGTTACCTCGTACCCGCCGACCTTCCGCCTTACCCCACGTCTCTAAACACGCTCTCTGAGGACCCCTCCATGGCGTACTCGTCAGTAATACCAAGACACCCGAGAACCCCAAGAACCTCATCTGGCCTATCCTTCCATATAGTTCCAAGGCCGTTATAGCTATGCCAGAAACGAGCTACTCATAGAAGTTATCGACGAATATCGTCACTCCCAAATGGAGCTCCACCGTGTCCAAACCATCTTGACTCGCAAGGAAGCTCTAGAAGTCCAGCAAAGGAAACAAGCCTTGATCAAGATGGAGAAAAACATTTGGAAGCAGTGTCCCTAAAGGAGGAAAGAAGAGAATCAACGCTCGCCAGTACTTCAAGAAGTTCAAGACATCCTAGGAAATGCAAGAATCCTCCACCCGTATTCCTGAAGACCAAGATGAAGATGAAGAAACCTCCGAGTAGTCTACATGCGAATAGAGACTCACCCAAATAGCCTAGGGTAGAGTTATGTAATCGTCCCTGAACCTGTTTTGTAAACCCTAAGTAATTAGACTCCTCCTAGCACCGACTTGCTTGCCAGGTATGAACCTTGTTTGGGTGATATGCTAGTCTGATGTTCCCTTCTACGTGTTTTACCCATGACGTTGCACCCGACCCAAGCGGAACGACTGTATCCCATAAGACCGCGTCCCCCCGACCGCCAACCGCAAACAACATCATCCAACCAGCAAGATCCATATCTAGATCATATGTAACTCCTAGGAGGTTAGTTAGATGCCCTTCCCGATATCCTTCCTACCTCCGAAATTAGTATCTGCATATCCCCTAAAGCATCCTTGTGGACCCTACGTAAGGATTGAAATAGGCAATTCTCTAGAATCAGAAGGTATTCCGGGAATGTTCTCCACTCCAAGATTGACCATCCATCCACCACTCCCGGCGTATCAAGACATTAAAACAACCCACGTTATAGAGTAAAACTAGATTGGTCTGGTAAAAAAAAGGTAAAACGAAAAAAAGTCTTGTAGACGAGTCCTTTTTAATTCCTTGTAGTGTTGTTTCCCAAGGTTCAGTTAAACCTAGGTCTACTAGGGAAAAAAATACTATTATACTACAACCATGAATCCGGATCGAAGGTATTAACCCTTTTTCTGGAGTCGTGGCGAGAAGCAATCCGCTATCCTGGTGAGGTCACTAGAGACCTTGTTTTTAGTTTTATTTTTATTTGTAATTTATTTCTTGTTATGTATTTTAAATCCAAAAAAATAGTTACTAGTTTAATAGTTTCCTTTGCTTTAAAAATACCAAAACGAAAACAGCCATCAGCCCGCTGTTGATGCAGAAGAATATGAAATTAAGCCTAATCTTTTAAGCTTGATTCAATAGAACCAATTTGGAGGCTCATCTTCTGAGGATTCAGTTTTGCACCTACATACTTCACTAAAATTTGCGACATGATGCGTATTAAGGATGTTGATCCAAATGCTATTAAATTACATTTGTTCCCTTTCGCTCTAAGAGGAAAGGCTAAGGACTAGTTACTAGCTCTACCTAAAGGCACTGTTACATCTTGGGAGGAATGCACTAGTCTTTTTATGACTAAATTTTTTCCCTCAGCTAAGAATATGCAGCTGAGATCCAGCATCACATGTTTTAAACAAGAAGAATGCGAGCCACTAGATCATGCATGGGAAAGGATGAAAGAAGTCATAATGAAATGTTCTAGTCATGGGATGGAAGAATGGATTATATCGCAGTTATTTTATAATGGACTTAACCCAATGTCAAAGTTTATGCTAGATACTGCAGCAGGAGGAACAATCATGGGAAAGCAAGTGAGTTTTGCAAAGAAATGACTGGATGATATGCAAAAAAACCATGCCTAGTAGCATGTGGAAAGAACCTCAAAAGGGTGAATTGAAACATCGAGGTAAATAATGAAGAGCTTACTACAAAGGTATATGAGTTACTCAACATAGTAAAGGGTACGGAAGATACCCAAATTAGTACTATCACTACCGATGTTAATGATGTTAATTTTATAGCATGTTTTTCTTATAATCCTGCTGGCAAGAATCAAAACTTTGCTTTTAATGTTCAAAAACATTATTCTAATCCTGCCGGAGCTCCTTACAATAATTATGATAATCATAATGGAGAAAATCATGGAAATCTCTCCTTTGAACATACTATTAGAACTTTCATGCAAGCTCAAATCGAGAAAAATAATATGCTTATTAAAATCACGGATAACCATGAGACTAGTATTGGTAAATTATATAATCAAGACATTGCAATTAGAAATTATGTACATGATCTACAGGAAAGGACAAAGACCATGGAGGAACAATTGGGCAAGGTAGCTAAGAGCCGAGCTCTCATGCTGGCAAAATTCGCAGGAAAGTCCGAGTCAAATCCGGTAGAAGACCTCAAGATGATGAGGGTAGAAATGAATGAAGACAAGCCCAAAGAACTTGATTATAGCAACGCGCGAAAACCTAAATACACCATGGAAGATCTATTAAAGATGATCACCTTAAAGAATCATGGTCTAGAACAAGGTAACGATGCTACATACCAACAATTTATACAACAAGTAGCATGTAAAGTTTGGGAATTAGAAATGTAGTATAAGAGACTATCTGATAAGCCTCCTGCTAAGCTAGATGATATATTTGAGCCTACTATTAAAATTAAAATTGGTATTAATAAGTTATCTGCACTTTGTGATCTTGGTGCAAGCGTCTCAACAATTTTCAAAAGTCTATTTGACAAGTTAAACTTGGGGACTTTTGCAACAACTGATATGAGACTCCATCTTGCTGATTCAACTTATAAACAAGCTATTGGGATAAAATAAAATATAGTTGTTGAAATTAAAGGCAGTCCTTCTCTTATTGATCTTGTTATAGTGGACATACCTGAAGATCCCATAGAACCTATAATTCTAGGTAGCCCATTCCTAAGAACTATTAAGTCTTTAATAAATTTACATGAAGGGAATGTGCGAATAGGAATACCGTCTAGACATCCTTTTATAGTTCACTTCCCTAGCAAGAAGAAGGCTAAACCTAATAATGATGATGGTATAATCACACTAAAAGCCAATTACTTTGGAGTGGGTGTTCCACTCACAAAACCTAAATGATCACCATCTAGGTCAAGCTAATTGACCTTAAATAGAAGCGATACATGGGAGGCAACACATGTGAAATAAAAGTTTTTATTCTTATGTTATGCTTTTTGTTTTGTTTTTGTTTTCGTTTTCAATAGAGTGTTCAAGAAGTCTTTTGGAGAGAGGAGTACAAAATAAGGTAATCCTCGATCTTTTATTTACTAAAATATGGCCTCAAGGTATTGCTGATTTTTATGAAGTTTATGTGATGTTATTTTGTCATTTTCTAAGATGTGCAAAGGCACGCGAAGCTACTAGACAAATTCTACAAGTTTTTCATCTTCCAGGTCACATAACAACCATAGGTATGGCCGGGATACTCCATACCACATCGCAGCTCTAAGAAATAGAAGTGTTGATTTTTGTCGCAAGACGCAGTGGACGTAATGACCACTGGTAAGCCCTGAGGCGACCATACAGCCTGCCCATACCGTATCCTTGATAAAAACATCAACTTTAAAGCAAACCTTCTGTCGGCATAAAGAAGAGTAATATGGGTGCGCGTGACTGTGCTGCACGTCCGTACCGGGTGCACCGCTAGAAGGAAACCTTCAAACCCAAGGTTTTTCACTCGGTACGGGCGGGCTCTGGCCATAACATCCGCCCGTACCATGTACTTGTCCACCATATAAACCCAGGAAGAGGTAACCCTAAAATCCCCAAAACACAAATTTCTCTTTATTCTACCTCCAAACTCCAAACCACATCCATTGGATCTTCAATTTTACGCATTCTTTATTTGATTCCTCGCACCCAATCGATCTAAGGTGTATTTATTCTCCCATCCCTGACTTATTTGCATCAAAACCTTGCTCAATCTTTCACCATTCACTACAAGAAATGTTTCCTTCCGCAACGACTGGGCCTGTCGGTCGTCGTAGAAGGCGCGTCTTCCGCGACGAAAATCTCGGCTTGACCGTGGCTGATGCAATTTTTTTTCTGTTTTCGTGCCCCTATACTACGAAGAAACCGCTAAAAACATGGAGGAAACTTGACGGGCGCGTGGCAGAAGTAAGATTTCTGTTTCCTCGCGAGATGTTTACTCACCGAAGTATTTTTTGCATGTAGGTCCCGGACGTCAGTGACTCCCTGAATTGAACTCGATAACGTTGTTTGATTCCTCTTCGTTTAGTTTGGCTGCTAGGTCCTACATGTCTGCTTCACATTAGAGGAATCATGTGTATGATAAAAAAATTTCCTTACCTGTTCCGAAATTGATAGCGTCGCTCGATGCATATGCCGTTTAATCAGGCTACTGGGTCCCACGTGTCATCCCCACACTATAAGAAACGTGTGCATGATGTATTTTTTCCTTGGCTCGTGCCTCCCTGATATGAAATCAGTAACATTGCTCGATCTATCTGCTGTTAATCATGATGTTGGGTCTCAGATGCCAGCCTCTCATTATAAGAATCATGTGTATGATGGAATTTTTCCTTCTCTCTCGCTACTCTGTTCCGAACATTATTGCGTTGCTAGATGCATCTACCGTTTAATCACGCAGCTGGGCCCCACATGTCATCCTCACATTAGAAGAAACATGTGCATGACGATTTTTTCATTTGCTTGTGCCTCCCTAATTTGAACTCGATAACGTCGCTCGATCTATCTGCCATTAATCGCGCTGCTGGGTCCCACATGTCAGCCTCTCATTAGAAGAATCATGTTTATGATGGAATTTTTTTCTTTTCCTCCCGTTTGTTGGGGATATACTTTACGGGTATACCCACAGGACTCGCTGACCAGGGTGGACCACCAACGGGTTAGAGATATTCTTCACGGGCAGCCCAGTCAGAGAAAGAGGCGGAGCCAGTTCCGGCTATGACAAGGCCTAGAAGAGTTACCGACTTTGGCATGTAGTATTACTTGTAGTCCAAGCTGTACATAGTGACCGACTCTTAATGCAGCCGGATAGGTCTCTCCCTGTAACCCCAGGCCCCGGTGACTATATAAACTGGCCCTATGGGAGCGTTTAGGGCAATAACACAACAACCACAACAATCAACTCGCACAGGTGAACCTCTCTTGTAATCCATTGTAACATCCGACTTACACCGATATATTCTTGGGTTGCTAGTAGGAGTAGGATCCGATCACTGTAGTCGGATCTAAACCTGGGTAAACTTGTGCTCACCGTTCCTGGAACATCCGACGACTCACACCCCATCCTTCCAACGCCACTAGGACCCCCTATGGCGTACTTGTCGACAACCCAACGATAGTTGGCGCCCACCGTGGGGCAAGTGACCTTTGGATCATCGTTCCAGGCAGAATCTGCGCGTGCAGGAATCGACGAAACAATCGCCATGGGTCGCATGGTCTACTCCAGTAATGTCCCTCTCATCCTCCTCGACGAGACTCGGATTCCGGATTCTAAGCTCGTGATGACATACACAATCGTGTCAATCGGCAAGATCGATATTTATCTTGGTTTCGCTGATCCTGCCCAACCCACCCTTGAGGTGATGACCACGGCAGAAGAAAAATCCGGATCTACTTTGTCCACATAGGCAGAAGAGTTCAGGGTCCCGGAGAAAAACAAACCACCCAACCCACTCCTGTAGTGGAGGAAGAGGTGGAAGAAGAAGCCAGATCCGACCTCTCCAATGAGAGCGGATACACAGACGAGGAATACATCCTCTATGGATCCAGCTTTGCTGACGTTGAAGCGGAAACCAAGTTATACAAGTACCTCAAGAACATGAACAAGAAGAAGCACTGTTTCGTATACCACATAAGCACTGGATCTGATTTTGTCGATGCTGGAGCTGGTAGCGACTCGGTCCTAGACGCAATCAAAGAAAACACCGACTTACCTGGCTCCCCAGCGGAGTCAATCATGTCGCAGGAACTTCGAGACTTCGACAAAGAGATGCAGGAGTACGAGCAAGAGCATTTCTCTAGTCAAGCGCAAGGTGAGCCGGAAACTCCTCCTAGTCCATATGATAGCATGGATGAAAGCTACACCTCGCAGGATGACATGGACACTAGAGATTCCTCCGAGGTCCACAAACCCACCATGAAGGAAAGTACCGAAGGAATTTTATCCCCCGGGACTGGACCAAAAGCCCTCTTTGCCAACGGTACGCACGTTAAGGGTACTAGGCCGTCAAAGAAGAAGAAGAAGAAGAAGAAGAACAAGAATTTGACTCCGACAGAACCGGACACCGAGGAAACCAACGAGGAAAAAGTTGATGAAGAGATCGAGATGGAGAATCAGGACGAGAATCCGATTAATCCCTCCCCGATCGATCCTCCTATGGATGGACACGTTGTCACCAAGGGTGCACATGAAATTGACGGAGATGCCCTCACAATTCCAATGCCAACAGCTTCGGATCTTACGCCGGAGGCACTGGTGTAGGGTTCGCAGCATAGAAAATAAAAAATTTCCTACGATGTGAACTATGTACCAAGATCTATCTATTAGATACAAACAACGGGCGGATGTATATCCGTAGAGAACATACCCTTGAAGACCAAAAAAAAGCTTAACGAGTTCAACTCGTGGTTGATGTAGACGATCTTTTGCCGATCTCAAGATCGAGAGGAAGTCCTAGCACCGCAAATCAGCAGCGCATCCATGCTCGCACACACGTTCGAGGCACCGAGCAACCTCCGCCTCCTCACTCCAGCGATGCAGCGGAATCACAACTCTTTCTTGCCGAATAGCCACCGGGAACATATATCTCTCTAGTCCGAGACCATGGGGGATAAATTCTAGAGGGGGAGAGAGATCCTTCACGAGGAGGTGTGAGTGAGAAGTGAGAGGAGGGGCTCCTTTTATAAGAGGAGGGGGGCACCCAAGGGGGTGGCCGCCGGCCATGGGGGCTGCCCCCTCCCCTCCTTCATTCATGTGGGTGGACACTCCACTCACAAAATGGCCCTTCAATTTTCTCCACTCAAAAACCTACTCAAATTCCCATTAAATTTCCACCAAATTTAATGAAAACTCTCATTAAATAAAACTCTTTTATTTTATTCAGAATTTTGTCAATTACTTTAATGACAAACATTCACAAATAACCCCTTGCTAGAATTCTATTTCACATGCATAACCACTTTATGCAATTTCACCCGAAAACCTGTTTCGGTATCTACTGAAATAAATTCTTGCGCTTGTTTATTCTTTCGGCATGAAACTTTTGCTCCAATTGGATGTCGGTGTCTCTTAAGTGTATCACCCTACGGTTCGTGAATAATGCGGACATGATCGAGACCCCTCTCGGATCAATAATCAGAAGCTGGATCTGGAGACCCATACTGACTCCCACACATTCAACGATGACTTTCTTGTGATCGTCGGAACCTTTTACGGTAGTATCTTAATCCCTTTGTTTCACGATATATTACATGTCCGAGATTCGATCATCGGTATCTCCATACCTAGTTTGATCTCGTTACTGACATGCACTCTTTTCTCGTTCCCGTGATACAACATTCTAGTGATCAAATTACTTGCTTGCAAGCTAATCAATGTGATATCACCGAGAGGGCCCAGAGTATATCTATCCGTCATCGGGATGAACAAATTCCACTCTCGATCCATGAGCCTCAACATAACACTTTATTAGTTCTAAATCCATCTTTATAATCACCCTGTTACGGTGTGACGTTTGATGTTATCAAGAAACTCTTCTGGTGTTAGTGATTGACATGATCTCATGGTCTAAGGATTAGGATCACTTCGTAAGTTGTTATAGCAATATAAACTCAATGACTTTGATCGTAATGCTATACTTCAGATGAATGTTCATCACACCATTACACTAATGTTGTGATCCCGTTATTAACAACATCCAATGTCCATGATCAGGAAACCTTGATCATCTTGTTAATCAACGAGCTAGTTTATGAGAGAGGCATAACTAGGAACTTTCTGTTTGTTTATTAAACACACATGTATTAATGTTTCCGTATTAATACAATTATAGCATGCAAAATAAAAATCTATCATATACTTGGAATACACATAATAAACACTTTATTATTGCAACTCAGGGCATATTCCCTTCAGTCTCCCACTTGCACTAGAGACAATAATCTAGTTACATAGTGATAAATCTAACACCCATCAAGTTCTGGTGTTGATCATGTTTTGATCTAGGGAGAGTTTTAGTCAACGGATCTGCTACATTGAGATCCGTATGTACTTTACAAATCTTTATATCTCCATCCTTGACATGCTCGCGGATGGAGTGAAACCGGCGATTAATATGCTTGGAATGCTTGTGAGACCTTGGCTCTTTGGCACTGGCAATGGCACCATTGTTGTCACAATAGATCACCATTGGGTCCAATGCGTTTGCAACCACTCCTAGTTCGGATATGAACTCCTTCATCCAAACTGCTTCCTGAGCCGCTTCTGAAGCAGCAACATATTCGGCCTCCGTTGTTGATCCCGCCACCACAGGTCGTTTGGAGCTCCTCCAACTAACCGCTCCCCCATTCATGAGAAATACGTATCCGGATTGAGACTTAGAGTCATCCGGATCGATGTCAAAGCTAGCGTCAACATAACACTTAGCGACGAGCTCTTCTTCACCTCCGTATACAAGAAACATATCCTTAGTTCTTCGTAAGTACTTAAGGATATTCTTGACCGCTATCCAATGTTCCGAACCTGGATCCGATTGCTACCTACTAGTAAAACTAATAGCATGTGCCACATCCGGTCTTGTACATAGCATGGCGTACATTATAGAGCCTATGGCTGAAGCATAGGGGACTTTGTCCATTATGTCTCTTTCTTCTGCCGAAGCCGGACTTTGAGTCTTACTCAATGTCCTGCCTTGCAACATAGGTAAGAACCCCTTCTTACTTCCGTCCATTTTAAACTTCTTTAAAATCTTATCAAGGTATGTACTTTGCGATAGCCCTATTAGGCGTCTAGATCTATCTCTATAGATCTTTATGCCTAATATGTATGACGCTTCACCTAGGTCCTTCATTGAAAATTTGCTGTTTAGATAACTTTTAACACTGTTTAAAAGATCTATATCATTTCCGATCAATAATATGTCATCCACATATAATATCAGAAATGCCACATTGCTCCCACTCAATTTATTGTAAATACAATCTTCTCCATAAGTTTGGACAAATCCAAACTCTTTGATCACCTCATCAAAGCGGAGATTCCAACTTCGTGATGCTTGCTTCAATCCATAGATGGATCGCTGAAGCTTGCACACCTTGTTAGCATCCTTAGGATCAACAAAACCATTTGGTTGTATCATATACAGCTCTTCTTCAATATTACCATTGAGAAACGCGGTTTTGACATCCATCTGCCATATCTCATAATCGAAATATGCAGCAATTGCTAACATAATCCTAACTGACTTTAGCATCGCTACGGGAGAGAATGTCTCATCGTAGTCAACTCCTTGAATTTGTCGAAACCCCTTTGCGACAAGTCGATCTTTATAGACGGTCACATTACCATCAGCATCAGTTTTTCTTTTGAAAATCCATTTGTTCTCCACGGCCTTTCAGTCGTGAGGTAATTCCACCAAGTTCCAAACTTGATTTTCATACATGGATTCCATCTCGGATTTCATGGCTTCTAACCATTTGTTGGAATTTGGGCTCATCATCGCTTCTTCATACGTCGAAGGGTCATCATTTTCATCAACCATGAAATTCATTACAGGATTTCCGTACATCTCGGGAGCTGCAAGCGTCCTGCTAGACCTGCGAGGTTCGGTAGTACTCTCTTTTGGAGTTTCATGATCATTATCATTAGTTCCTTATTCAACAGGTGAAGCCAACTCCGGAACAACTTTCGGTGCTGCGCTACTCGCCATACTTTGAAGAGAAGGTTCAATAACCTCTTCGAGTTCTACCTTCCGACTACTCACACCTTTCGCGACAAACTCTTTCTCTAGAAAGGATCCATTCTTGGCAACAAAAACCTTGCCCTCGGATCTGTGATAGAAGGAATACCCAATAGTTTCCTTAGGATATCCTATGAAGATGCATTTTTCCGCTTTGGGTTCGAGTTTATCCGGTTGAAGTTTCTTCACATAAACATCGCATCCCCAAACTTTAAGAAATGACAGCTTAGGTTTGTTTCCAAACCACAATTCATACGGTGTCTTTTCAACGGATTTAGATGGTGCCCGAATTAAAGTGAATGCAGCAGTTTCTAGTGCATAACCCCAAAATGACAACGGCAAGTCCGTCAGAGACATCATAGATCAAACCATATCTAATAAAGTACGATTACGACGTTCCGACACACCATTTCTCTGTGTTGTTCCGGCAGGCATGAGTTGTGAAACAATTCCACACTCTTTCATGTGAGTGCTAAACTCGTAACTTAGATACTCACCTCCACGGTCGGACCGTAGAAATTTGATCTTTGTATTACGATGATTTTCCTCTTCATTATGAAATTCTTTGAACTTTTCAAAGGTTTCAGACTTGTGTTTCATCAAGTAGATATAACCGTATCTACTCAAATCATCCATGAAAGTAACAAAATAACGATATCCACCTCGCGCCGACACACTCATTGGACCACATACATCAGAATGTATGATTTCCAATAAATCTGTCACATGTTCCATTGAACCGGAAAACAGTGTTCTAGTCATCTTGCCCATAAGGTATGGCTCACATGTATCAAATGATTCAAAATCAAGTGATTCCAAAATTCCATCTGAATGGAGCTTCTTCATGCGTTTAACGCCAATATGACCTAGACGGTAGTGCCACATATATGCGGATATATCATCATTAAGTTTAATCCTTTTAGCATCAACATTATGAATATGTGTAACATTATCATCGAGATCTAATAGAAATAAACCATTCATCATCGGTGCATGACCATAAAAGATTTCATTCATATAAATAGAACAACCATTGTTCTCGGATTTAAATGAATAACCACTTCGCATCAAACACGATCCAGATACAATGTTCATGCTCAGTGCAGGCACCAGATAACAATTATTCAAGTTTATAACTAATCCCGATGGCAAATGGAGAGGCAGCGTTCCGACGGCGATCACATCAACACTTGATCCATTGCTGACACGCATCTTGACCTCACCCCTTGCTAGCGGTCGCTTGTTCCGCAGCCCCTGATTCGAGTTACAAATATTAGCAACTGAACCGGTATCAAATACCCAGGTGCTACTGCGAGCACTAGTCAAGTACACATCAATAACATGTATATCATATATACCTTTGTTTTCCTTGCCGGCGTTCTTGTCTGCCAAATACTTGGGGCAGTTGCGCTTCTAGTGGCCAGTCCCCTTACAATAGTAGCACTCGGTATCAGACTTAGGTCCAACTCGGGGTTTCTTTTCAGGCACGGCAACAGGCTTGCCGCCCTTACTATCCTTCTGTTTTCCCTTCCTGTCTTTCTTGAAACCAGTGTTCCTATTGATCATCAACACTTGATGTTCCTTTTTGATCTCCACTTCTGCAGTTTTAAGCATTGACAGAAGCTCGGGGAGAGACTTCTTCATGCCTTGCATATTATAGTTCATCACAAAGCTCTTATAGCTAGGTGGCAGAGACTGCAGAACACGATGGATGCCTAAGTCAATGGGAATTGTTATTCCCAAGGACACAAGCTTATCGGCGTAACCCGACATCTTGAGTACATGCTCACTAACGGAGCTGTGCTCTTCCATCATGCAGCTAAAGAACTTTTCTGAAGCGTTGTAGCTCTCGACAGCAGCATGTGTGTCAAAAATCATTTTCAACTCAACCATTGTATCAAATGCATTGCCGTTTTCGAAATGCTTTCGAAGTTCCGGATCTATCCCATACAATATGCCGCAATGAACTAAGTTGTGGTCCTCCTGACGAGTCTGATAGACATTCTTCTCCTCGTCAGGGGCATCCTCAAAAGGTGGGGGGCCTAGTGGCGCTTCTATAACGTATTGCCTTTGTGCAGCAGAGAGGAGAATCCTCAAATTCATGGCCCATTCGGTAAAGTTGCTACCGTTCGTTGCAAGTTTATCTTTCTCCATGAACACATTGAAATTAAAAGCAGGTGGTGCCATCTACAACAGAATTTGTAAAGTTTAGACTAAGTTTATATAGATTGAGTTCAACTAATCCATATTACGAATGAACTCCCACTCAAAAACGACATCCCTCATGCCTTTTTGGTGATTACATGAACCAAATCCACTATACCAAGTTCGATCATCACGTGAGTCGGTATAGCTTCAAAGGCGAGCATCAAATGGGCATCATATCTACTATATGACTCATGCTTAACCTTTCGGTCTGTGTTCCGAGGCCATGTATGTACATGCTAGGCTAGCCAAGTTAGAACCTTAGTATTCGCTGTGTAACTGTTTTACACCCGAAATATGGTCATGGATCCAAGAACATCCGATCATCATGTGATGTCTTGGAGCGATGAAAACATAATCGGTGCATACTAAAGGAAGAACACATTCTTATCTTGATATTTAAATGAGGGATCATCTTATTATGCTAACAAAGCGCTAAACAAGCAATATAAGATGCTATCAGACATCACATGTTTATTAGTGAAATGATATGGTTCCCGCATATGATCTCTATCATGTGCATCGTGGTATGATCACTATCATACCTATATGTGCAAGTCCAAGGTATATGGAGATTACACGTTATGTATGTTGTAAGAGTATCATCTCATACTTCTACTTACAACATCACCATATCATAACACTAGCCCAGCAACAATCTAAACTAGACGCCTCTAATTTATCCATTGCAAGTTTTACGTGGCTTAGGGCTTTCGAGATAGAACCGTTCTTACCTACGAACATGAACCACAACGAGGATAACCAAATTGTTGAAAACTCATTGCAAAATAGATATTGACTATAGTAGGAGAGACAGACACCCGCTAGCCACTTATGCAAACTAGTTGCATGTCAAGCGTGGAACAGGTCTCATGTGGGAGGACATGTAAAGTTTGTCCGGGCCGCTTCATCCCACTATGCCGCCAATATCCAAAATTACAACTAAGGAGCAACAACATGATCATCATCGCCCACATACTCATATGTGTACTACCCGTGTAAAGCATCTACACATAGATCCGGCTCTGATACCACTGTAGGGTTCGCAGCATAGAAAATAAAAATTTTCCTACGATGTGAACTATGTACCGAGATCTATCTATTAGATACAAACAACGGGCGGATGTATATCCGTAGAGAACATACCCTTGAAGACCGACAAAGCTTAACGAGTTCAACTCGTGGTTGATGTAGACGATCTCTTGCCGATCTCAAGATCGAGAGGAAGTCCTAGCACCGCAAATCAGCTGCGCATCTGTGCTCGCACACACGTTCGAGGCACCGAGCAACCTCCGCCTCCTCGCTCTAGCGATGCAGCGGAAGCACAACTCTTTCTTGTCGAATATCCACCGGGAACATGTATCTCGCTAGTCCGAGACCATGGGGGATAAATTCTAGAGGGGGAGAGAGATCCTTCACGAGGAGGTGTGAGTGAGAAGTGAGAGGAGGGGCTCCTTTTATAGGAGGTGGGGGGGCACCCAAGGGGGTGGCCGCCGGCCATGGGGGCTGCCCCCTCCCCTCCTTCATTCATGTGGGTGGACACTCCACTCACAAAATGGCCCTTCAATTTTCTCCACTCAAAAACCAACTCAAATTCCCATTAAATTTCCACCAAATTTAATGCAAACTCTCATTAAATAAAACTCTTTTATTTTATTCATAATTTTGTCAATTACTTTAATGACAAACATTCGCAAATAACCCCTTGCTAGAATTCTATTTCACATGCATAACCACTCTATGCAATTTCACCCGAAAACCTGTTTCGGTATCTAATGAAATAAATTCATGCGCTTGTTTATTCTTTCGGCATGAAACTTTCGCTCCAATTGGATGTCAGTTTCTCTTAAGTGTCTCACCCTACGGTTCATGAATAATGCGGACATGATCGAGACCCCTCTCGGATCAATAATCAGAAGCGAGATCTGGAGACCCATACTGACTCCCACACATTCAACGATGACTTTCTTGTGATAGTCGGAACCTTTTATGCTAGTATCTTAATCCCTTTGTTTCACGATATATTACATGTCCGAGATTCGATCATCGGTATCTCCATACCTAGTTTGATCTCGTTACTGACATGCACTCTTTTCTCGTTCCCGTGATACAACATTCTAGTGATCAAATCACTTGCTTGCAAGATAATCAATGTGATATCACCGAGAGGGCCCAGAGTATATCTATCCGTCATCGTGATGAACAAATTCCACTCTCGATCCATGAGCCTCAACATAACACTTTATTAGTTCTGAATCCATCTTTATAATCACCCTGTTACGGTGTGATGTTTGATGTTATCAAGAAACTCTTCTGGTGTTAGTGATTGACATGATCTCATGGTCTAAGGATTAGGATCACTTCGTAAGTTGTTATAGCAATATAAACTCAATGACTTTGATCGTAATGCTATACTTCGGATGAATGTTCATCACACCATTACACTAATGTTGTGATCCCGTTATTAACAACATCCAATGTCCATGATCAGGAAACCTTGATCATCTTGTTAATCAACGAGCTAGTTTATGAGAGAGGCATAACTAGGAACTTTCTATTTGTTTATTAAACACACATGTATTAATGTTTCCATAATAATACAATTATAGCATGCAAAATAAAAATCTAGCATATACTTGGAATACACATAATAAACACTTTATTATTGCCTCTCATGGCATATTCCCTTCAACTGGAGAAAAGGGTCGAAGACCAGGAAAAGCACCACTTGTTTCTACTTGAAGAAGTCGCGCGCCTCGTTGAGATGAGACAGCAGTTAGACAGTGATCCTGCTATATACCAGTCAGATTTCAAGTGACATCCAAACAAAACAAGGGGAGGTCCGTTTCTTTCTAACAAGAATCCAGATATCCACAGAGATCTATTTGACAAAAAAGATGGAGAGAAGATCTGAGTCTACAGCACGCCGGTCAAAAACGCTGCTGCAGCTCGAGCCATCCTCGCCAACAATCCGTCTCCGCAGCAGGTCCAGCAGTGTGTTGTGTTGCTGGACAAAGGATTAAAGCAGCAGAAGACGGCCGTGTCATTTAGTGGCAAGCTGGCCTCAAAATCCGAGTTTTTCCACACTGGCGCTGACCAAAGCACTAATGTAAGACTCCGCAGGGATATGACTCAACGCTATCGTCCCCGTGGATAAGAAGAAGAGAATTCAAGAACCGGCTCAAACAGCCACTCCTGCCGGCCAGCACGTGACTGGGCAAGAGTTATTCCGGCTGCGGCCAAAGACGCCATGAAGGCAATGGTTCCCCATCAGGACCATCGTCAGCAAAACAATCACTATAGAGAAGACCTGGAAACACGCCGCCAGCGAGAGGAGCAAGATCGGCTAAGGATGCCACCACCGAGCCGTCCGGCTGGTAATGCCAGACGAAGAGATGATCCGGATCGTCTGGAATCTAGTTGGGACAATGCCCGAAGAAACATGCACTACTAGGAAAAGGGCTATAGGTAATCCGCACATCTGTGGCTCACATGGTTGAAGTGCCCCACGGGTAAAATAGGCGTGGCTCGCCTGTGGGTAGTGTCCTACTAGTAACTAGAACAACCGTGGCGCACATGGGGTATGTGCGCCACAGATATGTATGGGCCAGGGGCCTGCCAGCCGCGTGCCATGTACCCGTAGCGCACATGGGGTAGGTGCGCTACGGTTGTGGCAAGTTCTGTGGCGCACTATGCCATGTGCCTCACGGTTGTGGCAAGTTCTGTGGCGCACTATGTCATGTGCGCCACAGATGTATAAACATAGTAGTAGGGCACCTTGCCCAAGTGCCCTACACCTAACTATCCTGCACCAACTCCACACCCCCCCCCCCCCCCGTGGATCTTCTTTTTAGGCTTTGCAAAAAATAAAAGAAAATGATAAACACTTCAAAAAATTAAATCCTTTCATATTTAGGAAGATAATGTGGTATAGTTTCTAGGAAAATTAACAAACATGAGTTTTGACTTTTTCTGCAAAAAAAAAGTCATGCCACCGTAAAAAGGCCGTAACTTTTGCATACGATGTCGAAAAAAATCGTATAATATACCAAAATAACGAGAACGAGATTTCGCATCCGCTCGCAACCACCTTTGGTCGTTTAGCGATTTTTTAGATTTTCAAAATTCAAAAAGAGTAAAAAGTTACGGTCAAAAGACCGTTTTTCCTGCAGAAAAAAAAATATAGGGCGACTTACCCGTAGCGCACCACCACCTAGTGCGCCACGGATAAGCTTGGGCGGGATTCAAATTTGAATCCCCACCCCGCCCTCCTCCCTTTTCCTTTTCCCTTCCCCTTTTCCCTCTTCCTCTCCCTTTTCCTTCTTCCTTCTTCCTTCTTCCTTCTTCCTTCTTCCTTCTTCCTTCTCCCTTCTTCCTTCTCCTCCTTCCCCTTCTCCTCTCCTTGCAGTGAAGGTGCGACGTCGACCTCCTTCTCCTCCTCCTCGCAGTGACAACGGGTGACGGCGGTGCAATGGTGGCCTCCTTCTCCTCCTCCTCGCAGTGACAACGGGCGACGGCGGCATCCTTCTCCTCACCGACCTCCCTTCCTCCCTCTCTTCCTCCATCTCTTCCTACCTTCCTCTCTTCCTCCATCTCTTCGTTCCTCCCTCTCTTCCTCCATCTCTTCCTTCCTCCCTCTCTTCCTACCTTCCTTTCTCCAACCACACCCTTTCTACCACCTCGATGCCGGCGAGGACTAGAGCGGCCATGACCCCTCCCGCACCTCCCTGCCACGGCCATGCTCCGGCGAGGTGACACGACTGCGGCGGCGATGCACGGACCCAATTGCTTTTGCAATTCAAACCAGGGTGTTTTTTGCATTTTTTTTGTTTTTTGAAAAACACATCCGTGGCGCACCTGAAAAGGCCTTCTGTGGTGCACTACCAGGTGCGCCACGCCTATCTTGACACAACCGTGGCGCACCATGCAGTGCGCCACGGCTACGAGATAGCCGTAGCGTGAGGCCCGTGGCGCACTGCTAGTGCGCCACAGAAGGCCTTTTCAGGTGCGCCACGAACAGACGTTTTTCTAGTAGTGATGCATCAGAGTCAACATAATGAGGCTCCACCACCACCACCAAGAAACCCAGCCAGAAATAACCCACCAGGGCCACCATCGCCTCCTAGCAGCGACCATGAAGGATCATGTCATAGCCACGGAAGCCACAGGGGTGGAGGCGGCAATGGTGAGAGAAGAAGCAGAAATGCGACTCCACCACGCAGAAGCCGCGAGCCTCCAAGGCACAGATCTCTCCCGCCAAACGACGCTCGCCATCGCATCGAGTCAAACATAGAAGCGCGGCGGTACGAGGAAGAGGATGTGTACATAGGACCCAAGTGCTTTGGTCCACGCATACGTTAGACCAAATTTCTGGTTGACTTTGGCATTGCCAAGCATATTCAACCCTATGACGGCGCAGCTCGGTGAGATACTTATCTCCAGGATTTTTTCCAGGCTTGCTGCATCGCCAAAGGAGGAAAGAGCCTTGTTGAAGTTCGATATCTCCTACTGATGCTGAGGAAGACGGCTCGATCATGGCTCAATGAACTGCCAGAGAATTCAATTCATAACTGGTATGATATGCAAAGTACGTTCTTTTCAAACTTCGAGGGAACATACAGGAGGCCCTGCATAGTCGGAGACTTGCAGCGTTGCACCAAAAGACCCAGAGAAACATGCCAGGATTACCTCAGACACTGGATTGATACGAAGAACTCCTGCGAAGGAGTAAACGAGCAAACTGCAATAGAAGCTTTTATTGCAGGACTTCTAGTCGGACTTTTACATCGCAGGCTGAAACATGACCATGTCACAGATTTGGGAGAAGTGATAGAGACGACAAGAAAATATGCTGACGCCGATGATGATTCAGAAGGGCTTCTCAACATTCTGGCCAATCCCAATGTGGCCAAACAGCCAAAGAAAACTCAGAAGCGCAAGAACACCTTAGACAAAAAGCCGGCTTCGGACAACGCAGCTGTCAACGCAACATTCGGATCTGGAGTATGAGGAGGGTGCGGAGGCGGCCGTGGAAGAGGCCGAAGAACTTCCCGAATCCAGGGCAGAGGAGACCAACAACCCGGAAGAACCTATACCTGGGCTGACATTGCCAATAATCCCTCTGTCCACCACTTGTTTAGTAACGGAGGATTTACCCATACAAATGCCGAGTGTCGTTTCAATGACGACATCAAGAAAGACGAATCCACTGGCTATAGAGCCAAGAGACGAAAAGGAAAGAAAAATTACGATAAAGGAAAGGAGCCCAAGGAAGATTCTGACATGGAAGAGGCGGAAGCCGCCACAGAGCCCAAGCCAGATGGAAAGAAAATTTTCCGACTAAGAAAGACGCATACGTATGCTTCCTTGGATCCCAACCATCTATGGACAAAAAGGCGGTTCATCATGAGCTCAATGCCACGGTTCCGGCTATCCCCCAATTCCTGGACTGGTCAGAGGTGACCATCACCTTTGATCTTTCAGATCACCCGAGGAAAACACATCATCGGGGAAAGTACCCTCTGGTCGTCAATCCTCTTATTGATTGCTATGAGTTCTCTAAAACACTCATGGATGGTGGGAGTAGCATTAACATCCTATACATCGAGATGCTCCACCGCATGAAGCTACACGAGAGCCAGTTCATTTACAGCAGTGTAACTTTCCATGGCATTGCACCAGGAAGATTGGCGGATTCTCTAGGTGAGATTACTCTAGATGTGACATTCGGAACCCGAGATAATTACCGGACCTAGCCACTCTCATTCGAGGTGGTACCGTTCAAAAGTGCTTACTACGCCATCTTCAGACGTCCGGCTTACTAGGCGTTCATGGCCCGTCCCTGTGACATCTACAACATGATTAAACTTCCAGGTCCAAACGGCGTAATCACCGTACGAGGAAATCCAAGGAAGGCGCGAGAGTGTGGCGAAGGATCTACTGCCTTCGCTGAAGCAGTGGTACTTGCCTAGGAGTACTAGGAGATCAAGAAGACCATCAATCCGTTCGAGATGCCCGCTACGAAGAACGAGGTACTGAAGCCAAGTTTGCAGTTCAAGGCATCAGAAGAGACGAAGAAGACATCTCTAAAGGAAGATGATCCCTCCAAGACAACGAACATAATGGTAGGCTTAGGCCATGCATAGGAAAGTGCGCTCGTCGAGTTCCTCAAAGCTAATAGTGATATCTTCGCATGGCAGCCATCTGACATGACCGGAGTACCTAGGGAACTTGCCAAGCACTCTCTTAACGTGTACCCAGACGTTAAACCCGTCAAACAATCCTTATGACGGTCTGGTGATGAAAAGCGCAAAGCAATAGCCAAGGAATTAGCCCGCTTAGAGTTAGCGGATTTCATAACAGAGATCATCCATACAGATTGGGTGGGAAATCCTATACTCGTCCCTAAAAAGGACACCATTGATTTAAGGATGTGCGTTGATTATACCGCTTTGAACAAGGCATGTCCAAAAGATCCGTTTCCTTTGCCAAGAATCGATCAAGTTATCGTCTCAACAGTAGGGTTGGAATTACTCTGTTTTCTCGACGCATATTCCGGATATCACCAAATACCAATGAAAAAGTTGGATCAAATTAAGACGTCTTTCATCACTCCTTTCGGAACCTTCTGCTACAAAACTATGCCTTTTGGCCGAAAGAATGTAGGAGAAACATATCAACGTACCATGCAACGTTGTCTCAACGACCAAATCGGACGCAACATCCATGTATATGTAGACGACATAGCAGTTATGTCCAAAAAGAAGGAAACTTTAATTTCTGACTTGGATGAAACATTTGCTAGTCTACGAAAATTCAACATGATGCTGAATCCGACGAAGTGTTTCTTTGGAATTCCAGCCGGAAAATTAGTAGGTTTCATCGTCTCTGAGCGAGGCTTCAAGGTGAACCGGGACAAAATCTAGGCTATCCTAAAAATTACCAGGCCGACTCGCCTGAAGGACGTACAACGCCTCACTGGTTGCATTACAGCGGTGAGTCGGTTCGTCAGCCGGCACGGTGAAAGAGCCGCACTTTGTACAAACTCTTGAATAAAACCGACAAATTTGTCTGGACCCCAGAAGCCGAAACTGCCCTGCAAAGTTTGAAAGGTCTACTTTCAAATCCACCAGTTCTTGCCACGCCAGAACCTCAGAAACCTATGTTACTTTACATCATAGCGACCAACAAGGTCATAAGTGTGGTAAGAATAGTTGAGCGCGAGGAAGAAGTCCACGAGCATAAGGTGCGGTGGCCAACTTATTATCTAAGTGTGGTCCTGACAGAATCAAAGCAACGGTATCCACATTATCAAAATCTAGTCTATGGAGTGTTCTTTCCATCCAGAAAGCTATGTCACTATTTTCAAGAGAACAAGATCACAGTAGTGAGAACGGCTCCTCTGCGAGATATAGTCAACAATCGCGATGCCACATGACGTGTCGCAAAGTGTGGAATAGAGCTTGTAGCTTTCAAAATTTAGTACAAACCACGTACAGCAATCAAGTCCCAAATTCTTGCCGACTTTGTCATTGATTGGACAGAAACGGCAGAAAACTCAGGCCCTCCAGACTTGGAACTTTGGACCCTTCACATGTCAGTCTCTCATTAGAAGAAACGTGTGCATGCTGGACTTTTTTCTCGCTCGCGCCTCCGTGTTTCGAACTTGGCAATGTTAAACAATGCCTCCTCTGTATTAGGTCTCTCTGGTGGGTCCCACATGTCAGCCCTCTGTGTAGAGGACACGTGTGTATATTGGGCTTTTTTAGATGCCTCCCATGGTTTGAGCTTGGTAATGTTGCTGGGTCCCAAATATTAGACTTCTTTGTGAAAGAAACGTGTTTATGATGGAACAAATATATAAGTACAACATAGATTATATATTCATAACCTTAGGTTTCAAATCGAACTCAATACTTCAACAAATGGCAACTGTCTGCGCTTACACTTCGCTAGAACCAACTATGCTACTCATCAAATATTAGGTTTAGAAATGTTGATATCACTTAACTCATGACTAAATTTTTCCCACCTGCAAAGACTATGCAACTAAGGTCTAATATTACTTGTTTTAGACAGGAAGAGCGTGAGACACTAGCGCTTGCATGGGAGAGAATGAAAGAATGCATGAGAAACTGTCCAAGCCATGTGATGAATTATTGATTAATTATCCATTTATTTTATAATGCTCTTAACCCTGTGTCTAAGTCTATGCTTGATACTACAGCTGGAGGAACATTTATGGGCAAACAAATTGCTAAAGCGAAGCAGCTGCTAGACAATATGCAAGACAACCATGCCCAATGGCATATGGAAATATCAAACACAAAGAAGGTGAACTCCATCACACCACAGAAAAATAAAGAACTCACTGCTAATTTGGATGAGCTCATATTAGTCGTCAAGGGTAAGGAAAGCTAGGTAAGAGCTGTCCTAGAATCAAATATTGAAGAAATAGACTTCATAGCTCATAATGATTATAACCCTTCTTGTAAGAACTATAATCCAAATTTCCAAAAACCATTATTCTAGCCATGCAGGTAACTCTAATAATAATATTGTAACTAGTAATGGTAGTCTCGAATAATCACTTAAGTACTTTATGGACTTGCAAACTGAGCAAAACAATATCCTTGTTAAGATAACAGAGAACCATGATAATATGCTTGGAAAATTGTCTAGCCAATCTTTGAGTTTGAGGAATGATTTGCACGCCCTCCAAGAAAGAACAAGGATTGTTGAGGCACAGCTAGGTAAGATAACTTAGAGTCAAACTCTCATTCTAGCTAAATTTGCAGGTAAAGCTGAGCCCAATCTGGTTGAAGACATCAAGATGATAAGAATCCAAAGGGAGGAGCCTGAAGAACTTGACTATAGCAATGCCCCTTCAGCAAATTACACGGTTGAAGATCTTGTGAAAAGGATCAATATCAAGATTCCTGTAAGTGAAAGAAATGATGAAGCTATGTATCAAAATTTCATTAACCAGGTAGCAATAAAGGTACGTGAGCTTAAGGATGAATATAAGAAAATTGCTAAAAAAAACTACCTGTTAAGCTTGATGATATATTTGAGCCTACTATTAAAATTAAAATTGGGACTAATGAGATAGCTGCACTTTGTGATTTGAGGAGCAAATGTTTCAAGAATTCCAAAAAGTCTTTTTGATCAGTTAAATCTTTGCTCTTTTGAAATCACTGAGTTAAAATTACATTTAGCAGATTCTACCTACAAACAGGCTGTAGGAATTAAAGAGAATACTTTAGTATACATTAAAGGTTGTGTTGCTCTTATTGATTTTGTTATTGCTGACATGCCTGAAGATGCTACTGCTCATATTATATTAGGATGTCCATTCTTAAGAACTATTAAGGCTTTGATTAATCTACATGAAGGGAACGTGAAGCTTCAATTGCCTTCGTGGGATCATTTTGTTATTCATTTTCCCAGGAAGAAGAAAGACAAGCATGATGATAAGAAGGCCATCACTTTGAAGGCCAACTATTTTGGAGTGGGTGTTCCACTCACTTGGCCTAAGTGAGCAAGATCATGGTTAAGCTTTTGGCCATAAAAAAGTGCTTCATGGGAGGCAACCCATGTGAAATAAAGGTTGGAGTAAAACTTTTTTTATGTTTTAGTTTAAGTTTCATGATGAATAAAGAGTGCTAGAAAACTCTAGTTGTGGAGGAGAAGTTCGGTGGTACTGAAATACCTGTCTTATACATGCTGTTGTTGGTCAAAAATTTAAGACATCATTTTTCTGTCAAAACATGGTGTTTCACTAAGTTTCAGGTTAATAAAGAATTCTCAAAGAAACACGTAAATTTTGCCGACTCCAGAAGGTTTAATGACCAACTATACGGCGGGAATAAAATTCCGGCCGTATAGTTCCGGTCGTATAGTTGTTTCGACATCACCCCTTCAGTTTTCAAAAGTTACCGTAAATTTATTGACCAAGTATACGGCGGGAATAAAAATTCTGGCCGTATAGCTGCGGTCGTATAGATATTAATGCCTTCATCAAATTTCTTTTTTACGGTACCACAAACTTAATGACAAACTATACGACGGGAATAAAAATCCTGGTCGTATAGTTCCAGTCGTATAGTTTGTGGCGCCAGGACGAAACCCTCCAAAAAATTGAACAAACCCTAAAATATTCTCGTCAGACCAACTATACGGATGGAACAAATATTTCGTCCATATAGTTTTGGCTCTATAGTTCGTGCGACCATAAAAACTCCACGGGAAGGTACCCCTAACACCAAAATTTCAATCATTTTTCTCTCTTCTACCTCAAAACTCTCTCTACACCTCAAGAGTTCTTTATCTCTACTCAATTTCGTTCGATTTCCTGCACACAAGTGATCTGCGGTATGTTTCTCCTCCGATCCTCTAATTACCTTTTTGCAAATTCATCTTCGATCTGTTGTCATTATCAATCTAGGGTGAGAACTATTTTGAACTAATTGCCATGTTTCTCTTGCCTATATTATTATTTTGAGGAGATTCTTTAGTGTGCTATGATGAGGAATATGTTAGGTTTATTAGTATTGGATAAAAAAGTTTTATTTTTGTCTTATTATTTTAGATGATGAACATAAGGAGCCAATCGTGTGAACCTGCCATCGCGAGTTCTTCTCAGGCTGCCGGTGTAGCTCAGGACCGCATGGGGATACAGTTTAGGGATGATATCCAATGTGATCTCTTCAACAAGATAAAAAACCGAGAAGTGAAGACAACCAAGTGGGCTTGTCCCATTATATTGAATCAACTCGGTATTTCTAATGACTTCAATTTATTTTGCAATAGAGTTGGCCTACAAAACTTTGTATTTCAAGATGCACCTACTTATCGCCGCTTAACCCTTGAATTTTTAAGTTATTTGAAAAGCACCGTTAAAACATGGCAAGAAGAGGACATGATTTCTTTTCGACTTATGAGTAAAAATTATACATTATCACTTGATGAATGGTGCAATTATTTTAATTTACCAAACAATGATGTTAATGCTTTACGTGCATCTTTTGCTGGCATGCACCCTTCCCCAGATTATTATTATAATAGAATGAGTTTCACCTCCAAAGTCAACAAGGGGAAGAATATTCAGCATCCTGCTATTCACTATTTGTTCTATGTTATTTCTAACACCTTGCTGGCACGAAATGAGTTTACAAGACTCAATGAGGAGGACATTTTGGTCCTCGCACAATCTACTTTCAACAACAACTTTTCACTCAACTTGGGCGCAATTCTTGTGTTCTACTTGGAGCACCAATCCTCCCAAAGCCATGGCGAATAACATGTGGAGCCGTCATGACCGTGCTTGCCATTGCCTTGGGCGTCGACCTAAGTGAGTTGTAACCATTGCTAGGTGAGTGATGTGTTGCTTTCTCTACTTTAAAAGCTTGTGTAATACTCACTAGGAGAGGTGGTGGTTATTACTTGCATATTGCTGGAGTTGGGCGTCTCTACCCCGCTCCTTTGCCTAATGGTCTTTTCTCTATCGAGGATGGACGTTTTCTATATGATTTGCAGTTTGAACAAAACAAACCCGACAAGGAGATTCCGGATGAGGATGAAGACCAAGAAGAGGAGCAAGAAGTTCCTAATCAAGAGGAGCAGCCACCAAACCAATTTGCTACATATCAAGATTTCCAAGAACTTGGAGGAACTTTGGAGGGGATGCATAATCTCCCCCTGAATCTCTGAGAAACCACTAGTAATTTATCAACTCAATTTTCTAAATGGAGCCAGAACTTTTTCACGCCACCACAATGATTTGAAGGGCTTGCAAAAGCCTAAGCTTGGGGAAGTCTCCCCGTTATCTTTATTTGGCGTTTGTTTTTAAACATTTTGAGGAATGCTTTTAGTTTGAGTTTATAAGCACTCGTGTTGGTTTCCCCAACACTTTAACTTTAGTAATTTTTATTTGTTTTCAAGATTTTATATCCAATCATTGTCGGCAATTTTCTATTCTTTAACTCCCTCTCTTAAAAAACAACAAAAAGATTTTATATCCGAGCATTGTCGCCAATGCTATAATGGGTAAGATTCTTGGCATCCTCGTGTAGCTCTGTTCATGATGGACCTACTCCTCTACCTGATATGAGTAATCATTATGCAAAGGGAACAAAAACCTTGGTAATGCCACGAGTGTCCATCACAGTCCGATGAACTAATTATTTTTTTGGCATGCTCTCAATTACTTAAGAACTGAAATTCTTGAAGGAGAATGAATAGAAAAGTAGTTCTTGAAAAGTCTTGACTTATTGATGTGGGAGAATTGAGATACTTTAGTGTATGTGCTTTTCATGACAAAATCTCACACTCTCAATTTTACATGATTATACTTTATTGTTCAAAGGCAAACTTATGAGTTGATTACATGACATGGAAAAGTGTTTACTCATTTGAATCATCCATGTGAACAATAATCTTTCTACTATGTTATGATTCATTAAAATCCGTATGATATGCTTGCCATTACTCTATCTATGTTGAGTTCTTTTTTTGATTTTGGTTTTCTTGATCGAGGGCAATCAAGTTTAAGCTTATGGACGTTGATATTATTCATACTTTTGATGAAATATATCCATCCACATCCACATTTAAACTAGATATTATTCATACTTTTGATGAAATATCTCAATCCTGGCACTAATGCCTAATGATCAAAGTGTTATGCAATCCTGTCTTTCCATTTTTCCCTTGACAGGAAATGACGTTGGATTATGGGAATCACAACATTAAAGTCAAAGATACGAGATTTCCATCAACCCAAATAAACTAGGGGTTGTCAAGAGGAAACATGGGCTTTAACGACCAACTATATGGCAGTAATATTTTTCCGGCCGAACACCACAATGTCAAACAGAACAACTTTCATGAAGGGACCCCTGTATAAAGATACCTCTCGTGTTGAGAAACGGGAGGAGAACACGAAAACACAACACCGAAGAGTCGGCGGAGGAATAGATCTATATCCAATATCACAAACCCTTCTCCACCACCATACCATAGTCCACCGCTTGTAATAGTAGATCTCATCTCCAATTGGCGACATTGTAAGACTATTAGTATCAATCTCATGATTTCTAATACAATGTTTATGATTGTTGATCTTCTATGTGTGAGTAATTCTCCTTGGGCTAAGGGCTTCGACATAGCCATGTAGTTTGTGCATGATATTTATCATAGATGGGATCATGTAGTAGTTTGTATGACATGATGATTATTGTATCTTCTCTTGTCTCAATCTAAAGGACTTTTCAAGTACCCAATACCCCTAGGATTGATCCAGGTATAGGGAGTTTGAGTAATGACTAATCTGCAGGATGGGAACCCAGTGACAGAAAGGGTAGTACGGTTGTATGTCAGGGATTTACTTGGGATTAACGGTGATGTTAGTGCACATAACATTAGTTCTCTTTATTCTATGGATGAGACTAATAGGCTATTGCTATAAGCGATGGCGGAGGCGATAGCGGTTATGGATGCACTGCCACATATAATTATCTTGCTCTAACGATTACATGCATACTTTATTATCATCTTTTATTCCCATCGGATGTTTTGCATAGCTACAGGTGAAACCGAATGCCGAGGACCTCTCTCTCCATCATCAACAACAACGCTTGGTCTGGTAAAACACTAAAAAAATTCTAAAACTCACGAAGGTCCATTAAAGTAACTTCACCAAGCTTTCTGCTTCCTGAGGATTTGATAACCACTACTAGGAAAACGGCTATAGGTAATCCGCATATCCGTGGCGCACGTGCTAGTGGTGCCCCACGGGTAAAATAGGCGTAGCGCACTGCCCACAGGTGCCCTACGGCTAATTGTCGTAAGCATGGCGCACATGTGGGTGGTGCGCCACGGCTATGTGTGGTCCAGTGCACATGTGGCTGCAGTACACATACCGTAGCGCACTAGGTCATGGTGCGCTACGGATGTGAAACTTAGCTGTAGAGCACCCTGACCTAGTGCGCTACGGGTATGTGTGCTGCAGCTGCTGGGTTAACTTAGCCGTAGGGTACTCTGCCCTAGTGCCCTACGGCTAAGTGGCTTGCACCAACTCCACCACCCCCCGGGATCGCCTTTTTAGGCTTTGCAAAAAATAAAATAAAATGAAAAACACTTTAATAAATAAAATCCTTTCATATTTAGGTCGATAATGTGTTCTAGTTTTTAGGAAAATTAACAAACATGAGTTTCGAATTTTTCTGCAAAAAAAAGTCATGCCACGGTAAAATGGTCGTAACTTTTGCATACGATGTAGAAAAAAATCGTATAATATACCAAAATGACGAGAACGAGATTTCGCGATTTGGCGATTATTTAGATTTTCAAAATTCGAAAAGAGTAAAAACTTACAATCAAAAGACCTTTTTCCTACAGAAAAAAAATAGAGAGGGCAACTTACCCTTAGCGCACCACCACCTAGTGCTCTACGAGTAAGTTGGGCGGGATTCAAAATTTGAATCCCCACCCCGCCCACCTACCTTTTCCGTCCCCCTTTTCCCTCTCCCTTTTCCTTTTCCTTCTTCCTTCTCCCTTCTCCTTCTTCCTTCTCCTTCTCCTTTTCCTTCTCCTCCTTCCCCTTCTCCTCTCTCCAACCACCTTGCTCCAGCGTCCTTTCTCCGGCCTTCTCCTTTCTTTGCAGTTGCGGCGGTGCGACGACGGCCTTCTCCTCCTCCTCGCAGTGACAACGGGCGACTGCGGCCTTCTCCTCCTCCTCGCAGCGACAACGGGCGACGATGGCATCCTTCTCCTCACCGACCTCCCTTCCTCCCTCTCTTCCTCCATCTCTTCCTACATCACTCTCTTCCTACCTCCCTTTATCCATCCACACCCTTCCTACCACCTCGATGCCGGCGAGGACTAGAGTGGCCACGACCTCCTACACCTACCTGCAGTGGTAGGTCGTGGCCACGGCCATGCTCCCGCGAGGTGACACGGCGATGGCAATGCACGGACCCGATTGCTTTTGCAATTCAAAACAAGGGTGTTTTTTTTACATTTTTTTGTTTTTTGAAAAACACATATGTAGCGCACCCTGTACCCCTACCCGTGGCGCACCTGGTAGTGCGCTACGCCTATCTCGAGATAACCGTAGCGCACCAGGTTGTGCGTTAGAGTTAAGAGATAGCCGCATCGCGAGGCTAGTGGTGCACAAGCTGTGCGCCGCAGATGCCCTTTTTAGGTGCGCCACGAATGGCCATTTTCCTAGTAGTGAACCTAGGTCGAATAAGGAACTTGTTGTTTCGAAGATTTAGTTTCCTACATGCACTGTTAATTTATACAGTGCATACACTATAGTTGATTTGAGCATTAGGAACATGATAAGAAATTTTTTATGAGGTGAACCTTTAGTTAATGTTCTATTCTATGCTATATTGAATAAATCTTATGCATCTTCTAATGTTTACTTTCGTTAGGTTACTATTGCCATCAGGCTTTTGTCGACAACCTCTAGATTTCGTTCAGTTTCAGTTAGCACCTGAAAATCCCGCACTTGTTTCATTCAGTTTCATGCAACACTTGTCTAGGTCATCGTTTGAACCATTCTTGCGATGGAATGAAGAACTAGGTCCAACGGGATGTAATAGGGGCACGTAGTCCACGCCCTGCACGTTCATTTCGCGTGATGGCACTAGTAATATTTGTTCGTCCAGAGCAGAGTTCTCATGCTGTAACTCTGAAGCTTTCTTGAGAATTTGTAACTCTAAATAAATAGATAGAAACAACAGGAAAGCAGATAGGTTTCGGACTACGCAAAAGGTGTCTCCCATTGTAACTCATATAGTTTGGATAGTTCAGTTTATAGTTGTAAAATAGAAACACGTGGTAGTTCAGTTCAGCAGATCAGCACCAAGGAAAGACTAGCGAGGAGCTGCTCGTTTTCCTCCTCCTTCTCTTAAAGTAGTAGGCGACGTACGAGCATGTCCTACCTGATCTTGACCTGCTCATTGAGCAATTCCTAGAGCTTCCGAAGCAGGTTCATATTGTTGACACAGAGACCGACATTAGCATTTGTTAGCCTCGCATTATCCTTTGATAGCCCCTTGATGATGGTTGTATTCCGTCTGGTCGAGGCTTGGATCTTCATATGCAATTTATTCCAGGCATCGTTGTCCATTTTCAGCTGGTCGCGCTCCTTAGTAAGGGTCTTCATAGATGATTTGAGCTGTTCTAATTCCAGTTATTGAGTTTTCATTTTCTCCATGTGGCTGCTTATCCGTGCATTAAGCCAAGTATCCACTTGAGTGTTGAGTTGTGGCTTCTTTTCCTAGAACAAAGAAAACGTGGTTTCATCCATATCAGGGAACGGGGAAATAATATCTGAAGTTATAGCTCCAAGCTTTATGCAAGACTGGGCGGTGCAGAAAAGATCATGAAAGACCTATTCCTAGTCATAAAAACCCCAGTGTATAGTTCTTACCTTGCTGACCCGGGGAACTGGGGCGAACAGGTCTACCGGTGAACCGCCGGATATGAACAAGGAGAAGAAGATGATGATGATGAAGAAGAAGAATGCTGGAGAACACGATTAAGGAGAAGAAGTAAAAGACCTAATGGAGGATCCCTCGCCTACGGGAACACCTTCATGATCATATATTTTGACTCTGCAATGCGTAAACCATCGCGGCGAGCTCTTTATTTTCTCTCCTTGTGCAATGTCACTGCTAAACACTTGTAGGAGGTAGTCATGGCTGCACAGAGGGAGGGAGCAGGAGCGGGATGAGCATGTGAGGAATAAGAAAGGGAGGAGGGCGCCTAGTGACGAGTGGAGGTAGATAGTCAAAAGTCTAGGCACACCATAGTCGTCTCCCTACTATCTCCAGCTGTATCCACCATGCGATGTGCCTTCTAGGAGAAGTGTTGCGCACACGTGGTAGAGAATGAACAGAGCACTCGAACAATGCGACCGATTTCATGCTCAATTCAATGACACTTCGACGCTGATACAATGGTGCAAGCGTCCGGCCTACACGCGTCATGATGACACAGTCCTGTGTTGGATCACACAATTAGTTGTACAATTTATTTTATTAATATTGGCATTTCAGCAAGGATACAATGGTGCACGCGCCACGATAACACAGTCCTTTGTCAAGATGACACTTTCTATGGTGAGGGGATTTCTAGCGCTCCTTCCCGATGCATCCCGAGCCCCTAAGTCTTCTCCACGCGTGCAACACAAACAAGCCCGCCGGTGCAGGACAAATGCGGCCCAGCAAACATGCCCTAACCCTCCCTAAAACAAAACACGCCCTAAACCACGTCTTTGCCCTTACTTGTAGCTCAATTTTGACCTAGTTTCGTTAAATTGTCAAGATGCAAAGTCTTATAGAAATAAGTTGAACCTGTTGTCAAAACTAATGGTGGTTATTGATACTGTATATTAATTGACCTACCGATGGGAACCTCCAAAAGCTCTTACGTAAAAGTTTCAAAGCAACCTACAATTTACATGTAGTTCAAATTTGACATAATTTCTATACATCGACATAAAGACATTAAAGTGGGTGGAGTTAGATGGGATGCTTGAAAACTCATGAAACATGGAAATCGTTAGTACAACATGTCGACCCACTAAATATGTCTGAAAACTTGGCTTGTGGCATTCAAATCCAATATTCTACGGGATTTCTTTGCAGAAAATAACAATCTCATCATCACTCGGAAAATTGAGAATTTTTTCGTGATAGTTAGACACTCACACCTACGTCATTATTTACTACTCCCTCCGTCTTGAAATAGATCTCTCAGACTTTTCAAATCTTGGATGAATCTACTCCTTCCGTTTCAAAATATAAAATGTTTTAGCTTTGTGAAGCTGATGAATCTAGACCCCTTTTAGTGTGTAGGATCACTCCGAACCTCTCTGAATCTACATACTAAAAGGAGTTTAGATACATTAGCTTCACAAAGCTATAACATCTTATATTTTCAAACAGAGTGAGTATATGCTAAATAGTGTCTAGATTCATCCAAATGTTGGTCCAATATATATGTCTGAAAGATTGGCTTGTGGCAAAGGGGGTAATATTAAACAAAGGGTGTATAGGATAAGATTTGGAAAACAACATTTTTTAGAACCCACAAGCTTTTTCTTAGGCCATGATCCGAAAATTACATTGACACCGATGATTAGCCAAACTGCAAACAGAGCAAACCCAGCATCATACGGAGTACAGTACAACTTAACGACTTCTAGGGGGACTCCGCGGTCTTCTCAGGCGACTTGGCAGCATCCTCTGTAGGAAACTTGACAACGTCCTCCACGGTACCATCGCCAAGCAGCGACTCGTGGATGTTGGTCAACAAGCCACCGTGTGCGATTGTGGTGCCGACCAGCAGCTTGCTCAGCTCCTTGTCGCGCATGACGTCGAGAATCACATGCCTCAGGATGATGCAGATCTTCTTACTGTCCTTGGCGGATTTCCCAACGAGCTCCAGAACCTCGGAAGTGAGGTACTCGAGAACAACCGCGAGGTAGACGGGAGCCCCGAAGCCAATGCGGTGGGAGTATAGACCCTCCTTGAGGTAGCGCCTGATCCACCGGTGGGGAAATGTAGCCCGGCCTTGATGGACCTCATCACATGCTTCTGCCTGTGCGTGCCTGGTGCGAGACTGCTACCTGGAGTGACCAGAGAAGGATTCGGAAGCCGGCGACATGTCTTCTTTTTCTCCACGACTTTTGTCGCCGCCACCTAGATATTCTTCTTCTTCACCCGGGGAGCTCCAGTCTTCGGAGCCATAGCTACAAAGTTGTAAAGGAGCAGGGGGTGGAGAAGAGGAAGAAAGGTTAATTGTGGAGGTCCGGTGAAGGTGCGCGGGTCCCTTAGAGCAAGTCCATCAGGCCCCCAATATCCACCCCGATAGGAAGTTTAGGGGAGAGAGAGAGAGTGAAAAACAAGCATCCAACAGCTCCCCTACACACGTCCCCAACGAATCTGCGCCCCTAACCCATCCCTCTTCCTCCCCTATGTATTGGGGTAGTGTAGTCCTCCCCTATATGTTATCTCTATATGGATGAGTGTTCTGTTGGGTAAAAAAAAGATAAAGTGGGCCCTCCTCTATTAAAATATATGTGGTTATGATATAGGGTAGATAAGTTAGGGTAGCTGCTGGAGGTAAGCAAAATTTAAGGGATGAATCTTTTTAGGGGAGACCCCTACATACATATATAGGGGAGACAATATAGGGGTGCTACTAGACGTGCTCTTATATTGAAACTTTAATAGAATCCTTTTTATTGTTTTACTATGTATTTTAATAAAATGTTGTGTGTATCAACCGATGCAGAGGCCGGTGTTCTACTCCCTCTCTTCGAAAGAAAAGAAAAAATGTCCTTTGCTTAGTTTTGCAATGTTTCTATATTTTCTTTGACTTTTTTTAAACATGGTCAGATGTGTCAGCATGAAAATTCTTTCAAAGAAGTTGTATATTTCAAAATAGTCGTTGGTTTTCAGTAAGACTGTGTGGGTACAATAATTATATATGAATTTCGGATAAATTTACAATCAATCTATCATGCACTTATACTTCAAATTTAACCTATTTTGCTAAATTGACAAAAAGTCATTTAATTATGAGAAATTAGATAGAAAGCTTGAAAATTCATGAAACTTTTTAACCATAAAACATACTCTATTATGTGTGACATTTACTATGTTGTTGCATTCAGAGCCATACTGTTTGCACTATCTTTAAAAACATTTATATGCGACACTTCTAAAAATGTTTGAATGCATAAAAATTGAAAAGTAAAATTAACAATGTTAGTATGTCATGACAAGATGCACCCATCTAGCAGAAACGGACACGTTATTATAAACTATGTAGATAATGGCCATGACCTTGGTCATTATTTACCTTGAAACCCAAGTATATTAACACATCGTTGGTTATATTGTGAAGCAAATGTTTTTATAAAAAAAGCATTCCTCTAAGCTCACGTTCTCTTCTAGCTCTTCGATTCCCCTCCATTTCGAACCATATTATTCATAGTACTAGTACTACTCCTACTTGATTTACACAAAAAACATTCCTCTCACTAGGAAAATTGAGATTGTCTCTTTTCCTATTACTTCTTGGAAACTCCCCTTGGCAACATTGTTTACCATGCCAAGATTCACCAATCTACTAAATATGGGAAAATTATCATAAACATGATGTTGGATATGGCCATGACCTTGGTCTTTCGGCTTGAAACATGTTCACATACATGATAAGACAATTTTGTAAAGGAATTTTTTCCAAAGTTATCAAAACTCATGTTTACCATTTTCATGGAAGGTAATACACGCAAAAGGACGCCATGCATAACTCTTTGTTTCTAGGATTTTTCTTTTTTTCTATTGATTTCAAAATAGAATAAACATTGTCGGCACGCAAATGATTAGTAAGAAGTTGAATCTTTTGACAATCTTGGACATTCTCGTATATTGATTGCCAGATGGGTAAAATATCTTCAAAGGCCCTATGTAAAATCTTAATAGGTATCTACCATTTACTTGTACGTAAAATTAATTTGACCTAGTTTTAATAAATCCACATAAAGCCATTTAACTGCGGAAGTCACATAGGAAGCATGATCCACTATGTGCGAAACTATTAGCTTATGGCATTCTAAACCATATTATTCGGACTTTTTGAATATAAAAAACATCACCGTCGTTGCTAGGGAAAATTGAACGTATTTTTTCCTAATTTTTGGAAACTCCCACAAGCAATAATTATTACTATGCCAAGATGCATATATCTACCAAACTAATGTAAGAACTCTATATATTAGATCGTAAACTATGATGTCCACATGACCTTGATGACCGTGGTTGTTCGGTTGAACCCAATAATGTCCATACACATGTAGAACAATATTATGAAACCATTTTACAAAACATGTCTAATCCCATGGTTACCGTTTACATGGCACATAGTGCATGCAAGATGATAGGATATCATACGTAAATATTTAGTTTTTTATTTATTTCTTGTTATCATTTTCAAAACAGATTCAAATTTGTAAAGATGAAAATCATAGTACAAAGTCGGACCAGTGGTCAAAACTCTTGGTGGTTTCTGATCTAAAAATTTAGAGCCCCATGGGTACCTCCAAAAGCTTTTTTATTAAACTAACTTTCAATGCAACCTAAAATTTATCTGTAGTTCAAATTTGACCTAATTCTAGTACATTGACATAAGTCCTTCAAGTGGGCAGAGTTAGCTAGGACAAAGTTTGGAAACTCATAAAACATGGGGATAATAAGTACAACATGTCAGTCCACTATATATGTATGAAAACTTGTTTTGTGGAATTCAGATCTAATATTCTTCGGTCTTCCTTCCCGGAAAAATATCTTGTCATCACTCGGAATATTGAGATAGTTATTTCTTGATATTTGGAAACTCGCACCGACGGTATTTTTAATACAAGAATATACACCCATATACCTCTAAAATAACATTTAATTCGAGCGAAATCTATCACGCTTACTTGTAGCTCAAGTTTGACCTAATTTTGTTAAATTGTAAAGATGGAAAATCTTAGCAAAAAGTCGAACATCTTGTCAAAACTCTTGGTGGTGGTTTATGATATATTAATTGACCCCCAATGGTTACCTTCAAAATATCTCAAAACTTTCAAAGCACCTACAATTTTCTTGTAATTCAAACATGACCTAATTTCGAAAATCGACATAAAGTCATTCAAATGGGTAGAGTTAGGTAGGACGAAGTTTAAAAACTCATAAATCATGGAAATATTAATTAAGTAGAACATGTTGGTCCGCTTAATATGTCTGGAAGTTTGGCTAGTGGCATTCAGATACATATTCTTCGTACTTTCTTTATAAAAAATCTCGTCATTACACGGAAAATTGAGAATATTCTTTCCTGATAGTTGGAAACTCACAACGACACTATTGTTCACTAAAATAAAATGCACCAATCTACCTCCGAAAAGATATTTAATTCAAGATCAATATACCGCACTTGCTTTTAGCTCAAGTTCGACCTAATAATTTCGTTAAATCGGCAAGAAGTTAGTGAAGTATGCAAAGTTATCTAGAAAGCTTCAAAATGGAAAGATAATAAATCGTGGTCCACTTAGTGTGATAATTGAGAGGGTTGCATTTTCTTCTAACTATGGTAGGTCACGTAGGAGTGAGGTTCATCAGTTAACACTATCGATTGAAGTAAAATTTACATCAAGGACCTTGTAAAAAACTGATAATTACATCCAAGTCCATGCATTTAGCACAAGGTACCTAAAACTGGGCAGTAAATAGTGTTTTGAGGTTTGAGCATACTAGAGTTCATTGTGCTAATGACTATAAATAGAATCTTCTAGATGTCATCTTCTAGGGACTTTGTGCATCAATTACCACACTCAGTGGAAGTACAAGTTACATCAAGGACCTCATAAAAAATGAAAATTACATCCAAGTCCATGAGTTAAGCCGGGCCAAAGTTGTTTCCTTCCTATATACTCCTCCTACACACCAACGCGGCTGCCGAACACGCCAGAGAAATAGAGCCCCCCCCTCAAAAAAGAAAGAAATAGAGTCGTCATACCGAGGTACACGTGTGCTGCGCCATGATGTGGACAAGGGAGAGATCAGCCGGGCTGGTGCGCGACGGGAGAGGGGTGGAGAGATGAGAGGCAGCAAAGGAGAGAGAAAACACATCTTTATTTTTGCGTGCATAGGAGTACTAGTAGAGTCTACACTATAAGGCGAAAGGAGTACCTCATGTCAGGAACCCATCATAACTTTGCTCTGACATCAAGCCGCCTTCAACTTCTCTTCTCTCTCCATTGCTGCCATCTTACCTTGCCTATGTTTTATTCTCTCTACATGTACATCATGTGGACAGGGGTGAGCACATGTCTAAGCAAAAAAAAAATACTATGACGAGCAAAAGGGCATGTACTATGTTGTCCATCAAGGAAAAAATAGTCCTGATGGACTTCCATATACAATGGAAGCTATCCACAAGTTAAAAACCTTACAGGTAGTCCATAAGCATTAAAATATTGATAATCATAAAAGTATAGAGTAGTACACATAGTTGTAGAAAACAATATTTAATCACAAGACATATTAAGAAGTTGAATCTGTTCTCAAAATTCTCGTTGCTGGTTAGTGATATATTAAATGACCCAAACCCTCGATGGTTACCTCCAAAAAATCACAAAACTTTCAAAGCAACCTACTATTTACTTGTAGTTCAAATTTGACCTAATTTCAATAAATCGACACATAGTTTCATTCAATTCAGCAAAGTTATCTAGGAAGTTTTAAAATTCACAAAACAAGGGAAATTGTGAATGTTCTTTCCTAATAGTTGGAAACTCACAACGATGACATCGTTTACTAAAAGATGACGCACCCATCTACCTTTGAAGAAAAGACAATTAATTCAAGAGGAATCTATCGCGCTTACTTGTAGCTCAAGTTTGACCTAATTTCGTTAAGTTGTCAAGATAAAAATCTTAGCAAGAAGTTGATCCTATTGTCAAAACTCTCGATGGTGCTTTGTGATATATTAAATGACACCCCGATGGTTACCTAAAAAAACAAAACGCAAAACTATCAACGCAACCTTCAATTTACTCGTACTTCAAATTTGACCTAAGTTCGATAAATCGACATAACGCTATTCAAGTCGGAAGAGTTAGCTAGGTGTCGGTCCACTATATATATGAATGAAAATCTTGGCTTGTGAAATTTGGATCCATATTATATTCTTCAGACCAACTTTACGGAAAGGAACAATCTTGTCGTCACACGGAAAATTTATATTGTTCTTTCCTAATAGTTGGAAACTCACACTGACGACATTGTTTACTAGAATAAGATGCACCCATCTTCCTTCCAAAAGACAATTAATTCAAGAGCAATCTATCACGCTTACTGGTACCTCGGTTTGACCTAATTTCGTTAAGTTGTCAAGATGCCAAATCTTAGCAAGAAATTGAACCTGTTGTCGAAATTATCGATGGTGGGTTGTGATGTATTAAATGACCCTCCTTCCCGATGGTTAGCTCCAAAACTATTCATAAAAATTTTAATGCAATCTATAGTTTACTTGTAGTTTAAATTTGACCTAATTTTGATAAATCCACATAAAGTCATTCAACTGAATAGAGTTAGCTAGGACGAATTTTGAAAACTCATAAAACATGCGAATCTTAAGTATAACATTCCAGTCCACTATATATGTCTGAAAGCTTGTCTTGTGGCATTCAGATCTATATTCTTCATACTTTCTTTTCGAAAAGGAACAATCTTGTCATCTCTTAGAAAATTTAGAATGTTATTTCCGAATAGTTTTCAACGCATAGTGATGGTGTTGGTTGATGCAAGAATATGCACCCATCTACCTATGAAAAGACATTTAATTCGAGAGTAATCTACCGCGCTTACTTCTAGCTCAAGTTTGACCTAATTTTGTTAAATCATCAAGAAGTGAGTGAAGTTAGCTAGGAAGCATGAAAAATGGAACTATAAGAAACCGTGGTCCACTTTGTGTGATAATTGGGGCAGTGGCATTTTCTTCTAATGGTCGAAGGTCCTATAGGAGCGAGGTGCTTCAGTTAACACGGTTGGCGGAAGTACGAGTTACATCAAGGACCTCATAAAAATGAAAATTACATCCAAGTCCATGCATTTTGCACAAGGTCCCTGGAACTCAGAAGTGAAGTGTGTTTTCAGTTTTGCGTATACTAGGGTTCATTGTACATGCTAAATACTAACAATAGAATCTTCTGGATGATAAGAATGGAAAAGAAGATCCAATGTCTACCAATGTTTGGATTTGCTAGTCTTGATCGAACGGTCAATGTTCAAAGCTATCCGTACACTATAATATAGTGGTATGGTATTGTAAGGGATAAGACTAGATAAATATTAGATAAGAAGTCCTACTGTGAATGGTCGGCCTTTTGAATAACCTTCCCCTGCCGATGTTTGCGAAGCAAGTGAAGATTTTGAAACCGCAAAAGTTTGAATTTTTTGCCGCAAAGGACCAAAGTGGTGTCCTTGCTTTGTACTCCTACTCAACACCAAGGAGGATGCCGAACACGCCAAAGAAACAAAGCCATCCTCTCAAAAAAGAAAGAAACAGAGTTGCGGTACCAAGGCACACGTGTGAAGTGCCACGCTATGGATGAGGGAGAGATCAACCGGGCCGATGCGCGAGGGGAGAGGGGTGGGAAGAGATGAGAGGCAGTGAAGGAGAGAGAAAACACACAATTGTTTTTGCATACATAGGTCCTGAAATTGACTACTAGTAGAGGAGTACCTCGTGTCAGGAATCCATCATAACTTTACTCTGACATTGAATCTCCTCCTCCTCTTTGCTGCTCTCACGCTGCCGCTTTCTTTTTTAAAGGCTCACTACTTCCCTTTTGTTCCCTTGTGTTGCTCAAGTTTGACCAAATTTCGTTAAATTGTCAAGATGCAAAATCTTACTGTATCGAGAATTTAAACCTTTTGTCCATACTCTCGGTGGCGCATGTGTGTCTACCTGCCTTGTCATTCCATTTCACACCCTATGACCAGCAGCATGCTGGTTCGAAAGTAAGGAGATTTTTTTCGCGTGCGCGTGTGTGTGAGGCAAATACAGCAGTACAAAGGATATGGCTCAGCTGCTAACTCGAGGAGGACCCGACAACTTTTCCTTGCCTAATTTTAGGGTCCTTTGTGTGAAATTTAGGGACCTCTATCTAATTTTTTCTTTTTCGAGGTCTTTGATGTAAACCGTACTACCACCGACAATGTCAAATTTTAACTACAATTTTCTCTTAATTTTTCAATAAAACTTTCAAAGACAACCATGAATTCAGTATATCGAAAACCTTTTTTGTAGAACTTTCAAAGCAACCTACAATTTACTTATAGTTCAAAATTGACCTGATTTCGATAAATCGACATTTGTATAAAAGAAAGCAAGGTCCAATTTGTATGAAATTTGGGGCTTTGGCATTTTCTTTTAATTGGGGTGGGTCTCGCAGGAGTAATAAGCTTCAGTTAACCCGGTCGGTGGAACTACAAGATGCATCAAGGACCTTAGAAAATGAAAAAGGCATCATCTAGTCCATCAATTGGAAAATTCAGAATTTTCTTTCCCGATAGTTGGGAACTCGCAACGACGGCATTGTTTACTAAAAGAAGATGAACTAATCTGCCTCTAAAATGATATTTAATTCGAGAGTAATCTATCGCGCTTGCCGTGGTAGCTTATGTTTGACCTAATTTCGTTAAATTGTTAAGATGCAAAACCTTAGCAAGATGTTAAACCTGTTGTCCAGACTCTCGGTAGTAGTTTGTGAAATATTACATTACCTCCGATGGTTACCTCCAAAAAAATCACGAAACTTGTCGGGGGAATAACTCCCGGTAGGGTCATAAGGAGTAAAACATTGCCCAGCTTGGCTTATGCCGAGTGAAGAATAAATATGGCCGGGTAACAACAACCGGGTAGGATGGTCGTGTACGGTCGACATAAGAATTATGTTGGTCCGTATAAGACAAGTTTGTTTACCTTGCAGGAAGCAGCAAGCCGAGTCTCACGAGGGAAGGCTGAGTCAAAAAGGACGCGTGGCAGCTTTCCAAGTGAGATTCAGGAGGGACCATCATAAAGCACGGTCAAAAGAGAAGGGCGATGCCGGGTGACACAAAAAGAGCCGGGTGACGCCTAAAGCAAGGGCTGATGTACAAAGTCATTATATCACGCCCAAAGATCTGGAGGCTACGTACGAGAGGACCGTTAGCTGTCTAGCTTTATGGACTGGGTCAAGGGGCTCAGGGCTAGCCCATGACCCGGCCCGTACAGTGACGACCAATATCCAAACAGTAACCCTAGAACCAAAAGGGGTGTAACCTAGCTAGCCTTCGCCTATATAAGGAGCGGCATAGCTAGGGTTTGTGGAGGTGGGACCAAGTAGGAAACTAGTGCCTAGAGGCTATGGACAAACAACTCTAGGAGCACTTGTAAAACTTCTCGGATCAATAGAAATCTTAAGTGTGGAGAGTTCATCTTGTTCTTCGTGCGCGGCTAGACCGTGCACTTCCTCCCCGGTTACCTCAAGCGTGACACCACCACGACAGTTGGCGCCCACCATGGGGACAAAGAAGGCGCTTGATGGAGTTTTCATCCGGACTGGCAACATCATCGCTAAGACCAGCGAGCGCGTCTATTCCGGCTTCATCCATAGGTTCGGGGCGCTCAACTTCGTCAGCGACAACTGTCACATACCACCCTTTTGTGTAATATAAATAAGGACATGTTTGAGCATTTCATGCATGCATTACACTAGCACTTTCGTTTAATCAAGAAAGAACAAATTAAACCCTAATAGGTTTTCCTCTCTCTTTGAATCAATTCAACTGGTTCCCATATTTTGAAAATTCTCAAATGCATGGAGCTCAAATAATTACAAGTGCTCCTTATTGTTTCCATATGTTATGCAAAAGTTTCTATAAAATCTAAATCATTCAAAACAGATTTGAATTCAAAATACAAAGAGGAAATAGAAAACAGAATTAGAAAAGGTTTTTCTAGAAAAAAATCTAGTCCTAAACTTCTCTGTCCCGAGCCCATCTTTCCTTCTCTCTCCCTGGCGCCAGTAGGAAGCCCACCCGGGGCCCAAGAGCAGCCCAGCCAGGCCCCTACCCCTTCGGCCTTTCCCCTCTCTTCTCTTCGACGCTGGCAAGCAGCTGCGTGGAGCCGCCGCCGACGGTCGTCTGCGCCATGATTCTCGCCAACGCCGCGATGCGCGCCGCCGCCCCCGAGCGTCTACAAGTATTCCCAGCCGCTGTTGCTGAACCCTAGTCACCTTTTCCCCTCCTTCCCCTCCTCGCCAGAACCCTAGCTCTCTGGAGCTCGCCGACCTCGCCGTTCCCGGCCACCCCGCGGTGCGCCGAGGCCACTGCTGGAAGCGCCTCGCCGCCCTCGTCCTCCTCATCGAACCACGCAAATAGGGAAGGCTCCACCTCGCCGGAATCGTCCCCGAACCGCCACCAGTTGCCGAGGTTGTTGCCATCGATTCGACGCCGTTCGACCGTCCCCGACCTTGCCGTCATCACCATCGCGCTCAGGGTGAGCTTGTGGTGCTCAAGCACCCCTCCGTCACTTCCCTCTCCCTCTGTATCCCCCTCCCAGCGTGAGCCCGACGCCATCACCGCTTTTCGTCGATGCGCCTCCGTCTCCGACGACCATTCCAGGGCGGCGCTGCCACTATTCTGCTCGTCTCGCTCCCCTCTGTCCAGCGCACCTGCTCCCACAGCCCCGCATCGCCCCTAGCGCCGAGCCCGATCTCAATCTGCAAGCAATGGCGTTGATGATGTCAGCATGACATAATCATGATGTCATATTTCTTTTTAATTCTTTTAATGTTTTCTGTAATTATTTTTGCAAATAGAAAATGTATGACATGTGGGCCATATCTGTCAGGGTTTTAATCATTTCCATAAATATTTTCGGAAAATAATAAAAGTCTGACATGTGGGCCCTAGTTTGGGAATTAATTTAAATATTCCAAAAATATTTAAAATGAATAAAAATTTGGGAAATTCATAACTAATTCATTTTAAAATAGAAAAATACAAATAATATACCAAAATGTTCAGAAAAATGAAACCTATCCAACTAAGCTATAATCATACATTGTTAATCAACTTTGACATCAAGTTTAATTAGAAGAACCAATTGAACCCCACATGTGATTCTGATGATCTCCCTTTTTTAGGGTTTGGATCTTCGGAACCCCCTTTAAAGTGATAAAGCATGCCTTAGGGTTCAATCCAACACTATTTAACTTGTCATATCATCCATATTGTATGAGCATTGCACATGCCATGTGTTGAGTGTTGCTTTCTCTTTCCGGTGATTGATTCTCGCGAATAGGAACCGAACCTGAAGCTAAAGTCAACGCCACCGAAGAGCAGTACCAGACCAACAACGGGCAAGGCAAGCGAAGCCCCACTTATACATATGAATCCTATGATTACAAAGTATTTTATTCTCGTCATATGCATTCGGTTCAAATCGTCTTCTGTCAGTAGGCAGAGTAACCCTATCTGATGCATGTTATCCTTTGTGAACTATATTACCTGATCCACCACTCCTAGCATAACTAGGGTTTGGCTTATGAGCGTCGCTCGTGCCACAAGTTCGGGCAAGCTTAGCCATGCTTAGTGTTTTGATGCTGATCATTCAAGTGATGCACCGGAGATGCGAATGAATCTAGTATGGTAGGTTGTGGTGATGTGATCAGAGATGAATGATAAACATGCTAAGGCTCGTATGGGAGGCCATGTGGGTTGTGGTTTTTGTAGTCCCATACTTGCCATGTTCTTGCCTCTTGAACCAAGACGAGCGTACAACCACAAGGGGGCCTGGAAACCCCCTCGACCAACTAACTTGCCTGGTAGATTCCATGAGTCACATAGTTCGAGATTTCCATTCAACATACGCATATTGGTTGTTCTTGAATGGAGGTGAAGGAGGTGCATTCATACAGGTAGGTAAGCGTGGCAGGGAATGGGAGATGCCCGGCATCCGTAATCTCAAACCCTGTTCACATCGCTAGGGACCGACTTCGGGACTCGACCCGTTACAGCGGCAGCTCCTTAGTGCGTGACTCATGGTGTCGGCGAAAGCAGGGTAAAGGTCGTGGTTAACCACTCTCTGCCGGCCTTCCAGGGAAGAGGGATAATAATTTGGCATTAAGAATCGGTTGGTACATGTGGGTAAAGTTGTGCACCCCTACAGGGTTATTAATCTTTTGGAAAAGCTGTGTCCACGGTTATGGACGACTTGGGAACGGACGTGAAGATCATAGAGTACTATAACCGAATGTTAAAACTTGTCAACTAAAGTGAGATCCGGAATCCTTCCTCGGGGTTGTTGAGGGAGTAGTCCGGGAAGAGTTGTTCAGTTGATGATGATGCTTGGTGGATATCAAAGATGAATTTAAGGGCTAGGGTTGAAGTCTTCTTATCCCCTTTTGAAAATGATCTGACTAGACGAGTTTCTTCTCCCTCTGGTTTTGAAAACAAAAGATGGATTTATGCAAAATAACTCCACTAGCCATAGGTCTTGCGGAGTACACCCTGTACTCAGCCTTGCTTCATTGATGTTTTCCATAGATGATGCTACTCCAACTGAAGGTGGGTTCTATGTCGAAGTCGACGAGTAGTCGGGGTTCCCGAGAAGCAGCCTAGGATCTATGGAAGGGTCGCTACTTTTTTTAAGGCCTCTTAGGCCCTTTGCTAAGTTTGTTGTTTAGAACAACTTGTTTGCTTCCGTTGTTCGATGTAATGATGGGTCTGTGACCCCTGTCTTGTATGTCTGGTTTGTAACTATCTTAAGAGTTTACCTTATTATTGTATGGTTTGTATGTTCTGTAATGTTACCGATCTTTCCCTACGTGTTTCGGAATTTAGGTTAGGCTTATATCAGATGAGGGTCTGGTATTTGTCTAGCCCTAATTCCGGGTCGTGGCAGATTTTGGTAACAGAGCAGGACTGCCTATAGGAAACCCATCTAGCTGGTCGATGTTGAGTCTAGAGTTTGAGAAAACTATTTGAAAGCTAAAAACTATTTGCAAAACTCTGAATAGGACGCTTTTTACTTCTTATCCAAGGTTGTTTTATTGCTGAGTTATCTTACCTCGTTTGCTCTGCAAGGTTTTCACCTCTTGTCTGTCATTTCAAACTCTTAGGATATACGGCTTTAGGTTGTTTTCCCTAGTACTCTACTTGGTTGCAAGGCTCAGAGTCTCCAAAATATATTTGTGCAACTGAAGCATTGTTTTTCAACTTTGCTTAGGATGCCTTCACTCCCACTCTCAATTCTTCTATGATTTGTTGGTATCATATCATGCTTGCATTTCATTGTTATGGTTTGTATCTAAGTTGGTAGCGTATACGTTTCGTATGATTGTTCTACTGCCATACTTAACGCATTGATATAGTTTTCATCCACATGTTCACCTCTACCATGATCCTTTGATATGGTTTTGCCATCCTTTGTTGTACCCTTTTTGGTGAATCCATTCTCATGGTTTCTATTTTCTCCTCAGGATGCCGGCTAGTACTCGTGGTTCTGTTGGCCGTCGTGGACACAACGATGCTGATCAGGAACTTCTTCCACCTCCCACAATGGCCGAGGTTCTCAACAACATTGAGACCAACCGTCTGCGGAATGAACGCCTTCTGGAGCGTGTGGCTCAGAACACTGAACGTCATCCTGACGACTATGTCACACTTGGAGATTTCATCCGCTCTTTTCCTAAAATCTTCACCCACTCCAAGGAGCCCCTTGAAGCTGATGATTGGCTCCGCACCATAGAGCGCAAGTTCAGTGCTCTTCTTGTCCGTCCCGTTGATCATGTCAACTTCGCCACCTATCAACTAGAGATTCTCTTGAAGTGTCCTTCCTTCCTACAGCTGATAGGGAAAAATCGTTGTTTTTACGATCCCTATGTAGAAAGCCTTTTTTTCTAGTATTTACTAGAAAATTTGATCCTCTCTTTTTTTCTTTCTATAGTGGAGATAGGGGTGAGGCTGGTGTTTGGTGGGAAGGTTTTCAGAATCTGCAAGCTCAGGGACATGTTGTTATCTGGGAGGAGTTTGTTGCTGCATTTCGTGCCTCTTATATTCCTAAGCCCATCATGGATCTCAAAAGGAGGGAGTTTCTGGATCTGACTCAGGGGCGCAAGGATATTGAAGCCTATGGGCGTGAGTTTACTCGCCTGGCTCGTTATGCAACCAGGGATGTGACCAATGATGAAGATAAGCAAGAGTTGTTCCGTAAGGGACTTAACCTTGCACTTCGCTACGAGTTGCTGGCCTTCAAGTTCTAGTCTTTCCAGGACTTGCACAATCAGGCTCTTATTCTGGAGCATGGAAGGAAGGATATGGAAGTATCTCAGAAGCATGAAGAAGGAAATTCTCGTGCTTCTTCCTCTAGTAACAAGAAGCGCCGTGTCTTTGTTCCATACAGTGTGGTGCCTCATGCTCCTTATGCAACCAAGTCTTCTGACAATAATTCTCGTCAGCCATAGTCAAATATTGGTGGATCAAACTATCATCCTCCTGCTGGTTATCACACTGGGGATACCTGTTACTCCTGTGGTCAGCCTGCTCACTACTCAAGGGAGTGTTCTCAAAGGGCTGTCGGACGTAATGATCAGCAGGCAAAGAATAATGATAAATCTCAAGGTGTCGGACGTGGTCGTCTGACCCATGTCACTGTTGAGGAAGCTCAGGAAGATCCACGCGTCATTCTGGGTATGCTCCATGTTAATTCAATTCTCGCAACAGTCTTGTTTGATTCTGGAGCATCGCATACATTCAAGTCAAATTTGTTTGCTCAAGAGCATGGGATAAATTTTGAACCCCTGTCCACTCCTTTGACCATCCATTCTCCGGGTTCTAGCTGGTTCACCACTATGGTTAGTCATGGGAATGAGATTGACATAGCCTACCAGAAGTTCCCCACTTCTTTCGTTGCACTCAAGTCATGTGACATTGATGTCATTCTGGGCATGGACTGGTTAACCAAGTATCAAGCCGTCATTGACTGTGCACTCAGAACAGTTTCTGTGACCTCTCTTGCTGGCATAACTATCAAGTATTGGACTCATGGTTCAAAGTCTCCGTCGGCAGTTCTTAAACCTTTCTCGTAGTTGTATGCCATGGATGTTCTACTTACTCTCGAGGTCCAAGATGTCCATGTAGTCTGTGATTTCCCGGATGTCTTTCCGGAAGAGTTGCCTGGCATGCCACCTGATCGAAGTGTGGAGTTTGTCATAGAGCTAGTTCCTGGAACTGCTCCTATCTCTAAAAGACCTTATCGCATGCCTCCTCATGAGTTGCTTGAGTTGAAGAAGCAACTTGAAGAGTTAGAGGGTCTAGGATACATTCAACCTAGCACATCCTCTTGGGGTTGTCCTACTATCTTTGTCAAGAAGCGGGATACAAATATTCCAAGATTGGTGGTTGATTACCGTCCACTCAACACGGTGACAATTAAGAATAAGTACCCACTTCCTCGGATAAATGACCTCTTTGATCAATTAAGTGGTGCCACTGTCTTCTCCAAAATGGACATAAGATCAGGGTATCATCAAATCAAGATCAGAAAGGAAGATATCACAAAGACATCATTCATGACTCGTTATGGTCTTTACGAGTATACAGTGATGTCCTTCGGGTTAACCAATGCCCCTGCCACATTTATGAGGCTCATGAACTCTGTCTTCATGGAGTATTCGACAAGTTCGTCGTGGTATACATTGATGACATCCTAATCTACTCCAAGACCAAAGAAGAGCATGCCGAACATCTACGTTTGGTATTGACTAAACTTCGTGAACATCGCCTCTACGCCAAGTTTTCCAAATGTGAGTTCTGGTTACAAGAGGTCGTCTTCCTTGGTCATGTTGTCTGCAAGTGGTGTTGCTGTCATACCGGATAAGGTTCAGACCATTCTGGAATGGAAGTCGCCTACTTCAGTCAAGGAAGTCCGAAGTTTTCTCGGAATGGCTGGATATTACTGCCGATTCATCAAGAACTTCTCCAAGATAGCCAAGCCTATGACTGATCTTCTTAAGAAAGATAAGAAGTTTGAATGGTCAGAAAAGGCAGAAGAAAGTTTCCAAGCTTTGAAAACTAAGCTAACCACCGCTCCTGTGCTTGTTCTCCCGGATACAAGCAAGGACTTTGTCATCTATTGTGATGCTTCTCTTCAAGGGCTAGGCTGTGTGTTAATGCAAGATGGTCATGTAGTGGCCTATGCTTCTCGGCAGTTGAAGCCACATGAGAACAATTATCCAACCCATGATCTCGAGCTCGCTGCTGTCGTTCATGCTCTTAAGCAATGGCGACATTACCTCATCGGTAACCGTTGTGAACTTTACTCGGATCATCAAAGCCTAAAGTATCTCTTTACCCAGCCAGATCTGAATCTCAGGCAAAGACGATGGTTGGAACTCATCAAAGATCATGATTTGGGTATCAACTATCAACCCGACAAAGCTAATGTCGTAGCTGATGCACTAAGTCGGAAGTCCTATTGCAACAATCTGATGATCTCACAATCCCAACCTGCTCTCTACGAGGAAATCAAGCGTCTTAACCTTGAAGTAGTTCCTTGTGGATTCCTTGCTAACCTTGAAATAACATCTTTCCTAGAGGACCAAATCAAGGAAGCTCAAAATCAAGATGATGAAGTTACCAAGATCAAAGAACGTGTTGCAAGCGGTGAAGCTAAATGTTTCTCCGTCAATGATCAAGGTATTCTATACTTCAGTAACCGGCTAGTGGTTCCAAACAGTCGGAAAATTAAATATCTAATTCTTCTGGAAGCTCACAAATCCCCTCTATCTATCCATCCTGGTGGTACCAAGATGTATCGAGATCTCCGTCAAAGATTCTGGTGGAGTGGAATGAAACCAAAAATCGCTCGCTTTGTTGCAGAGTGCGACGTTTGCCATCGTGTAAAGGCTGAACACCAAAGGCCTGCTGGACTTCTGCAGCCATTGAAAATTTCTGAGTGGAAATGGGATGAAATTGGTATGGACTTCATCACTGGACTCACAAGGACACAAGCAGGAAATGATGCCATATGGGTAATAGTTGATCGATTACCTAAAGTTGCTCATTTCCTTCCAGTTCGAGAAACTATCCGTGCTAGTCAAATGGCTGAGCTAAACATCTATCGGATCGTCGTTCTTCACGGTGTTCCCAAGAAGATCATATCTGATCGTGGAAGTTCGTTCACTTCCAAATTATGGGCTAGTATCCAACAAGTAATGGGAACTCAAGTTTCCTTCAGTACGGCCTATCATCCTAAAACCGGTGGTCAGACTGAAAGAGTGAATCAAATTCTTGAAGACATGCTCGGAGCGTGTGTTATATCCTTTGGAAAGAACTGGGAGAAATGTCTTCCTTTTGCGGAGTTCTCCTATAACAACAGTTTTCAATCCAGTTTGGGCATGGCACCTTTCCAATTCCTGTATGGGAGAACATGTCGAACACCGCTAAACTGGACCGAAACCGGCGAAAGACAATTCTTTGGTCCGGACATGATCCAAGAAGCATAAGATCAAGTTCGCATAATTTGAGAGCGTCTGAAGGCCGCTCAATCTCGTCAGAAGACCAACTACGATCGTCATCATCTCGATGTTCATTATGAAGTTGGTGATCAAGTTTACCTCCGTGTCACTCCTCTGAAGGGTGTCCATCGATTCGGTATCAAAGGCAAATTGTCACCTCGCTACGTTGGTCCCTTTCACATTCTCTCCAAGCGGGGTGAGCTTGGCTACCAATTGGATCTACCTTCAACTTTTCCAGAGGTTCATGATGTTTTTCATGTGTCTCAACTCAAGCGTTGCTTCAAAGATCCCATTCGTGGTGTGGACCATGAACCTTTGCATCTCCAAGATGATCTAACCTACCGAGAATACCCTGTTCGTATTCTTGATGAAACCGAGCACAAGACTCGTCGTCAAACCATCAAGTTCCTGAAAGTTCAATGGTCTCATCACTCTGAGTCAGAAGCAACCTGGGAACGCGAAGAACGTCTTCGATCTGAGTACCCCACCTTCTTCTCTAAAACCTAGGAATCTCGGGTCGAGATTCTTGTAAGTGGGGTAGAGTTGTAATATACCACCCTTTTGTGTAATATAAATAAGGACATGTTTGAGCATTTCATGCATGCATTACACTTGCACTTTGGTTTAATCAAGAAAGAACAAATTAAACCCTAAAAACCCTAATAGTTTTTCCTCACTCTTTGAATCAATTCAAATGGTTCCCATATTTTGAAAATTCTCAAATGCATGGAGCTCAAATAATTACAAGTGATCCTTATTGTTTCCATATGTTATGCAAAATTTTCTGTAAAAACTAAATCATTCAAAACTGATTTGAATTCAAAATACAAAGAGGAAATAGAAAACAGAATTAGAAAAGGTTTTTCTAGAAAACAATCTAGTCCTAAACCTCTCTGGGCCGAGCCCATCATTCCTTCTCTCTCCCTGGCGCCAGCAGGAAGCCCACCCGGGGCCCAAGAGCAGCCCAGCCAGGCCCGTACCCCTTCGGCCTTTCCCCTCTCTTCTCTCCCGATGCTGGCAAGCAGCTGCGTGGAGCCGCCGCTGATGCTCGTCTGCGCCATGATTCTCGCCAACGCTGCGATGCGTGCCGCCGCCCCCAAGCGTCTACAAGTATTCCCAGCCGTCGTTGATGAACCCTAGTCCCCTTTTCCCCTTCTTCCCCTGCTCGCCAAAACCCTAGCTCTCTGGATCTCGCTGACGTCGCCATTCCCGACCACCCCGCGGTGCACCGAGGCCACTGCTGGAAGTGCCTCGCCGCCCTTGTCCTCCTCATCGAAGCACGCAAGCAGGGAAGGCTCCAGCTCGCCGGAATCGTCCCCGAACCACTGCCAGTTGCCGAGGTTGTTGCCGTCGATTCAACGCCGTCCGACCATCCCCGGCCTCACCGTCATCACCATCGCGCTCAGGGTGAGCTTGTGGTGCTCAAGCACCCATCCGTCGCTTCCCTCTCCCTCTGTATCCCCCTCCCCGCGTGAGCCCGACGCCACTGCCGCTTTCCGTCAATGCGCCGCCTCTCCGACAACCATTCCAGGGCGGCGCCGCCACTATTCTGCTCGTCTCGCTCCCCTCTGTATAGCATACCTGCTCCCACAGCCCCGCATCGCCCCTAGCGCCGAGCCCGAGCTCAATCTGCAAACAATGGCGTTAATGATGTCAGCATGACATCATGATGATGTCATATTTCTTTTTAATTCTTTTAATGTTTTCTGTAATTATTTCTGCAAATAGAAAATGTATGACATGTGGGCCATATCTGTCAGGGTTTTAATCATTTCCATAAATATTTTCTGAAAATAATAAAAGTCTGACATGTGGGCCCAAGTTTGGGAATTAATTTAAATATTCCAAAAATGTTTAAAATTAATTAAAATTTGGGAAATTCATAACTAATTCATTTTAAACCAGAAAAATACAAATAATATACCAAAATGTTCAGAAAAATGAAACCTATCCAACTAAGCTATAATACATTGTTAATCAACTTTGACATCAAGTTTAATTAGAAGAACCAATTGAACCCCATAGGTGATTCCGATGATCTCCCTGTTTTAGGGTTTGGATCTTCCGAACCCCCTTTAAAGTGATAAAGCATGCCTTAGGGTTCAATCCAACACTATTTAACTTGTCATATCATCCATATTGTATGAGCATTGCACATGCCATGTGTTGAGTGTTGCTTTCTCTTTCCTGTGATTGGTTCTCGCGAATAGGAACCGAACCTGAAGCTGAAGTCAATGCCACCGAAGAGCAGTTCCAAACCAACAACGGGCAAGGCAAGCGAAGCCCCACTCATACATATGAATCCTGTGATTACAAAGTATTTCATTCTCGTCATATGCATTCGGTTCAAATCGTTTTCTGTCAGTAGTCAGAGTAACCCTATCTGATGCATGTTATCCTTTGTGAACTATATTACCTGATCCACCGCTCCTAGCATAACTAGGGTTTGGCTTATGAGCGTCGCTAGTGCCACAAGTTCGGTCAAGCTTAGCCATGCTTAGTGTTTCGATGCTGATCATTCAAGTGATGCACTAGAGATGCGAATGAATCTAGTATGGTAGGTTGTGGTGATGTGATCAGAGATGAATGATAAACATGCTAAGGCTCGTATGGGAGGCCACATGGGTTGTGGTTTTTGTAGTCCCATACTTGCCACCCCTAGGACCCGATGTTCTTGCCTGTTGAACCAAGACGAGCGTACAACCACACGGGGGCCTGGAAACCCCCTCGACCAACTAACTTGCATAGTAGATTCCATGAGTCACATAGTTCGAGCTTTGCATTCGACATACGCATATTGGTTGTTCTTGAATTGAGGTGAAGGAGGTGCAGTCATACAGGTAGGTAAGCGTGGCAGGGAATGGGACACTACTAGAAAAACGCCTATTCGTGGCGCACCTGAAAAGGCCTTCCGTGGCGCACTAGCAGTGCACCACGGGCCTCGCGCTACGGCTATCTCGTAGCCGTGGCGCACTGCATGGTGCGCCACGGTTATATCGAGATAGACGTGGCGCACTACCAGGTGCGCCACGGGTAGGGGTACAGGTGCGACACGGATGTTTTTTTCAAAAATCAAAAGAAAAATGCAAAAAACACCCTCGTTTTGAATTGCAAAAGCAATCGGGTCCGCATCACCGCCGTCGTGTCGCCTCGCTGGAGCATGGTGGCCGTGGCCACGATCTACCACCGCAGGGACATGCGGGAGATGTGGCCGTGCTACTCCTCGCCGGCATCGAGGAAGAGAGGGAGAAGGAGGTGTGGCTGGAGAAGGGAGGAGGTCGCCGCAAGGAGAAGGAGGTCGTCGGCGGTCGTCGGAGCTCATCATCGCGCTTGGTGACTGCAAGGAGGAGGAGGCCGCAAGGAAGGAGGTCGTCGCCGTCATGACTGCAAGGAGGAGGAGAAGGTCGCCATCGCCATCGTCACTACAAGGAGAGGAGCCGGATGCCAGAGCAAGGAGGAGGAGAAGGCCACCGTCGCCATCGTCAGTGCAAGGCAAGGAGGAGAAGGAAAGGAGGAGGAGGAGAAGAGAGAAGGAAAAGGAGGAGAAGAGAGAAGGAAAAGGAGGAGGGAGGAGAATGAAAAGGAGAAGAGGGAGGGAATAGGGGTAGGTGGGCGGGGTGGGGATTCGAAATTTGAATCCCGCCCAAGCTTATCCGTGGCGCACTAGGTGGTGGTGCGCTACGGGTAAGTCGCCCTCTATTTTTTTTCTGCAGGAAAAAACGTTCTTTTGACCGTAACTTTTTACTCTTTTTGAATTTTGAAAATCTAAAAAATCTAAAAAATCACGAAATCTCGTTCTCGTCATTTTGGTATATTATACGTTTTTTTCGATATCGTATGCAAAAGTTACGGCCTTTTTACCGTGGCATGACTTTTTTTGCAGATAAAGTCGAAACTCATGTTTGTTAATTTTACTAGAAGCTATACCACATTACCTACCTAAATATGAAAGGATTTATTTTTTTGAAGTGTTTATCATTTTCTTTTATTTTTTGCAAAGACTAAAAAGGCGATCCACGGGTGGGGGGGTGGAGTTGGTGCAGGATAGTTAGGCGTAGGGCACTAGGGCAAGGTGTCCTACTACTAAGTTTATACATCCGTGGCGCACATGCCATAGTGCGCCACAGATGTGTCTTGCTGTTTCACAGCAAAGAGGGAATGCGCTTACGCGTAGCGCACCCCCTCCATGTGCGCCACGGTTGACACTAACAACCGTAGCGCACCTACCCTATGTGCACTATGGATGTTTGGCGTGCGGCCAATAGGGCTCTGGCCCACCCATATCTGTGGCGCACTATGGTCATGTGCGCCACGGTTGTTCTAGTTACTAGTAGGGCACTGCCCATAGGTGAGCCACGCCTGTTTTAGCCATGGGGCACTTCAACCATGTGAGCCACGGATGTGCTGATTACCTATAGCCATTTTCCTAGTAGTGGGAGATGCCCGGCATCCGTAATCTCAAACCCTGTTCACATCACTAGGGACCGACTTAAGGACTCGACCCGTTACGGCAGCATCTCCTTAGTGCGTGACTCATTGTCTCGGCGAAAGAAGGGTAAAGGTCGTGGTCAACCACTCTCTGCCGGCCTTCCAGGGAAGAGGGCTAATAATTTGGCATTAAGAATCGGTTGGTACGTGTGCGTAAAGTTGTGCACCCCTACAGGGTTATTAATATTTTCGAAAATCCGTGTCCACGGTTATGGACGACTTGGGAACGGACGTTAAGATCATAGAGAACTATAACCGAATGTTAAAACTTGTCAACTAAAGTGAGATCCGGAATACTTCGTCGGGGTTGTTGAGGGAGTAGTCCGGGAAGAGTTGTTCAGTTGATGATGATGCTTGGTGGATATCAATGATGAATTTAAGGGCTAGAGTTGAAGTCTTCTTATACCCTTTTAAAAATGATCTGACTAGACGAGTTTCTTCTCCCTCTGGTTTTGAAAACAAAAGATGGCTTTATGCAAAATAACTCCACTAGCCATAAGTCTTGCGGAGTACACCCTGTACTCAGCCTTGCTTCGTTGATGTTTTCCACAGATGATGCTACTCCAACTGAAGGTGGGTTCTATGTCGAAGTCGACGAGTAGTCGGGGTTCCCGGGCAGCAGCCTAGGATCTATGGAAGGGTCGCTACTTTTTTAAGTCCTCTTAGGCCCTTTGCTAAGTTTGTTGTTTATAACAACTTGTTTGCTTCCGTTGTTTGATGTAATGATGGGTCTGTGACCCCTGTCTTGTATGTCTGGTTTGTAACTCTCTTAAGAGTTTACCTTATTAATGTATGGTTTGTATGTTCTGTAATGTTACTGATCTTTCCCTCCGCGTTTAGGAATTTAGGTTAGGCTTATATCAGATGAGGGTCTTGTATTTGTCTAGCCCTGATTCCGGGTCGTGACAACAACGCAGGATGCTTCGAGACAAGGCCGTTCCCTAGGGGCGGTCGCTTCATCAAGTTCGGCGAGCACCAGGTCTATGTCGCGGTGCGCGTGGAGCGCGCGTACCCGGAGTGCGCCATCCTGGTGCTGGATATACCTATGGTTCCCACCGCGCGTAAGCTTCATCAACTCATATCCGTCGAGGTAATGATGACAGCTCCTAATCCACTAGCACCTCCAGTGATTACTGGGGTGAATGAGGATGTTGAGGGAGGAAAACCAGAGGAAACACCAAGGGCGGAAAGAACTGCAAAGGCACCGCCAGAAAAGCTAGAGAACATAGCTAGGGTAAGAGAGCCAAAGAATTGCAAGAAGCAATAGAGAAATTAGCAGAGCCAGTAGCGCCAGCAGCTGATCCGACACGCGTGCAGGCCGAGTTAGAGGAGGCCAAGATAAATGTCCTAGAGAAGGAAGAGGAGTTAGCGTAGTTACAACAAGATGTGGATATCACAATTCGAGAGCTCAACTCGGCAAATTGAGTCAAGGGCGCTAAGACCCGGCTAGATGCAACGAGGTTGAGAGGAATGTTGGAATTATGCCCTAGAGGCAATAATAAAGATGTTATTATTATAATTCTTGTTCATGGTAAAGTTTATATTCCATGCTAGAATTGTATTAAGCGGAAACTTTAATACTTGTGTGGTTTGTAAACAACACCGTATCCCTAGTACGCCTCTATGGACTAGCTCATTGATTAATGATGGTTAAGGTTTCCTAACCATAGACATGAGTTGTCGATTAATAATGAGATCATATCATTGGGAGAATGATATGATGGACAGACCCAAATTAAGCGGAGCAATTAGATCGTGTCATCGTGTTCATCATTGCGAAGCTTTTCTTATGTCAAATATTGTATTCCTTAGACCATGAGATAATGCAACTCCCTAGTATCGGAAGAAAGCTTTGATGTCATCAAACGTCATCCTATGAGAGGGTGATCATAAAGGTGTCTCTCAGGTGATCGGAAAGTGCCTGTTGGGTTGTATGTATCGAGATGGGATTTGTCCCTCCCAAGTCAGAGAGATATACTTCGGGCCCACTCGGTAATCAATATCAACACCGCTTGCAAACACGTGGTTAAGGAGTTAATCACAAAGTGATATCGGATTACGGAACGAGTAAAGTAATTGCTGTGAACGAGATTGAACTAGGTATGCCGGTACCGACGATCGAATCTCCGGCAAGTAAAATATCGCGCGACGAAGGGAATATATATATGGGATTGATTGAATCCTGGCATCGTGGTTCATCCGATATGATCATCTATGAATGTGTGGGAGTTAATATGAGTTTCTAGACCCCGCTGTTGATTATTGATAGAAGATCATGTCTGCATACTCTCGAACCCGAAGGGTCACACACTTAACGTGTCTCAACGCTAGGATAGATTGGATAATTGGTTTATGAGTTTTTTTAGGAGTCTCGGACGAGATCCAGGACGTCACAGGAGGTTCCGGAATGGTCCGGAGAATAAGATTCAAATAAGGCAAAGCAGATTTTGGAGATCGAAATTGTTTCGGGTTGTTCGGTATTGTACCGGAAGCTTCTAGAACCTTCCGGAGTGGGACCAACGTGGCCCCACTTGTCAGGAGGGGGCGTGGGCCTACGAGGGAGTGCCCTGGCCGCATTGGGCCAGGGGCACAAGGCCCCATAGGCCCAGCCGGCCAAGCCCTAGGGGAAACCCTAGGGGAGCTTCTAGAAGGGGGGGGGGAAACTTGCCCCCCACTCCTTCCTCCTTGGCCGCCGGCCATGGGGCTTGGGGGAGGGGCAAGGGCCAGCCGCCAACCCCTCTATATAAAGAGGGCTGGGGGAGCACCCTCCCCACACCTCCTCCTCAAGCCCTAGCCGCCCTGCTGCCCTCCTCTCTCTCTCCCTCCCGACTGCGTAGGCGAAGCCCTGCCGTAGAAACTCTCCACCAATTGCACCACGCCGTCGTGTTGTAGATCCAACCTATCTCTCCACCCTACTTGTTGGACCGAGGAAGGAGGAGACATTGAGGTGCCGCACATGTGCATCTCTTGGAGGCATCGCCACTTGCGGTGTTGGATCGGATCGGATCACGAGGAGGAGAAGCGAGTACAACTACATCAACCACGTTCCGTTGAACGTTCCGCTGTGCGAATCTTCAAGGGTATGAAGATCTCATCTATCCCCCCTCGTTGTTTGCATCTCCTAGATTAGATCTTGGCTTTTCCCGTTCGCATCCGTAGAAAATTTTGATTTACTATGCTGCGAAACCCTTCAGTGGTATCAGAGCTAGATCTATGCGTAGATGTGTTTCACGAGTAGAATGCAACATGCTTGTTGCGGGCGTTGATGTTTTCTGTTGCAAGCCTCTTGTTTGTGTACTTCTTATGACGCGGGATAGTGAGATCGAAGTGGTCCAGGCCAACTTTACGCGACCTCGTTCGCGAGACCGTCTCCGCACTTGACGTGTGGCTTGTTCCACACATGCGGCTGGTGGACGCCAGTTTCTCTCACTATAGTTGTCATGGGATTTACACCAGAGTTGGGCAACCATAATATCACCGTTGTGGCTTTCCGTAGGTAAGAATCGTACTTAGCTTGTTACTCCCATAAGCCACGTAAAACATGCAACAACAAAGTAGAGGCGTCTAACTTGTTTTTGCAGGGAGTGTTTTCTCTGATATGGTATGGCCCAAGATGTGATGTGTATGTTGTATGCAATGATCATGTTTTGTAATGTTTCACGACTTGCATGTCGATGAGTACACAACCGGCAGGAGCCATATGGTTGTCTTTATAATTGTGTATGACCTGTGTGTCAACTTCTTATACGCCATGTAATAGCTTTACTTTATCGCTAAGTAGTTAGCAATAGTTGTAGTTGCTATTCGTGGTGGAGGCAATCATGGTGGAGTGATGGAGATCATGCTGGCACGCACAAGATGGAGATCATTGCGCGAAGATTGGCTATACCATGTCACATAAAGTTATATGCATGTGATGTTTATCCTTTTATGTATCTTATTATGCTTAGATCGCGACGGTAGCATTATAAGATGATTCCTCACTTAAAGATCAAGATAAAAACTATGTTCTCCCCATGTATGCACCGTTGCGAAAGTTCGTCATGTTCAAGCATCACGTGATGATCGGGTGCTATAAACTCTACGTTCACATACAACGGGTGCAAGCCAGTTTTGCACACGCGGAAATACTTGGGTTTGACTTGACGAGCCTAGCATGTACAGACATGGCCTCGGAACACATGAACCGAATGGTTAAGCATGAGTCATATGAATGATATGATCGACACTTCGTTGTCCACCATTGAAACCACATCTCTTCTCGTGAAGATCAGATTAGGTGTGGTGAATTTGGATCATGTTCACTAAACAACTTGAGGGATGTTGAATTTAGTGGGAGTTCATCTAGTAATTTGATTAAGTTGAACTAGTTATCATGAACATAGTCTAAATTGTACTTGAAAATTTTGTAGATCAAATGGCTAAGTCCAACTTCAACTTCAACGTTTTTGCTGAGAAAGAAAAGCTTAAGAACAATGGGTCTAACTTCACCGACTGGTTCCGCAATCTGAGAATCATTCTCGCTGGTGGAAAAAAGGACTATGTCCTTGAGAAAGCGCTAGGTGATGCCCGTGCTGTAGATGCGTCGGCTGATGAGAAAGCTGTATATCAGTCGCGCAAAGATGATTATGGTGTGATTAAGAGCACCGTGTTGTTTGCTATGGAATCAGACCATGAAAATCGTTTTGAGGATTTCCCCGGGCCCTTTGAGATTCCCATAGGCCCAGCCGGCCAATCCCTAGGGGAAACCCTAGGGGAGATTCTAGAAGGGGGGGGGAACTTGCCCCCCACTCCTTCCTCCTTGGCCGCCGGCCCTAGGGCTTGGGGGAGGGGCAAGGGCCAGCCGCCCACCCCTCTATATAAAGAGGGCTGGGGGCGCACCCGCCTCACACCTCCTCCTCAAGCCCTAGCTGCCCTGCTGCCCTCCTCTCTCTCTCCCTCCCGACTGCGGGTAGGCGAAGCCCTACCGCAGAAACTCTCCACCAATTGTACCACGCCGTCGTGTTGTAGATCCAATCTATCTCTCCACCCCACTTGCTGGACCGAGGAAGGAGGAGACGTTGAGGTGCCGCACGTGTGCATCTCTCGGAGGCATCGCCACTTGCGGTGTTGGATCAGATCGGATCGCGAGGAGGAGACGCGAGTACAACTACATCAACCACGTTCTGTTGAACGTTCCGCTGTGCGAATCTTCAAGGGTATGAAGATCGCATCTATCCCCCCCCTCGTTGTTTGCATCTCCTAGATTAGATCTTGGGTTTTCCCGTTCGCATCCGTAGAAAATTTTGATTTACTATGCTGCGAAACCCTTCAGAAACCTCAATGAAGAATTGGCGGACACAACGTGAAAGATAACGCCAGAAACAGCAACAAAACAGCCATGGGGCCGACATACAACACTGGAGCAGCAAATCTGAGAGCTGCAAAGGCAACAATGGCTTAGCTCCCCCATTTGATGGGTCAAGCAAAGAGGAAGCAACAGGAACGAGTCAATGAAGCATACTACAGGGAAAATTCGGGTATTGCTGGGAGGTGACAGTTGGTTCACTCGGAAATTCCAATCTCGGCAAGATCAGCAGGTCATACAGCCTCCTCACCAGGAGTGGCACCAAGACTAAGAAAAGAAAAGAGTGTGGATTCATGAAGGAACAACAAAATGGTTACCTATGACCCGACAATGGCTCAAGGAAACACAACCCATGCATAGGGAACGAGAATGAATATTGTTCAGGGAAATGAGAACCAGGAGAATGCAGGCCGAGAAAGGAATGAAGGACAAAGAAATGACAACAGGGGGCAAAATTTTGCAACTCACTCGGCAGGAGGAGGAAACCCAGCTACAAATACTACACTAGCTCAACCCGAAAAGAGATAGCAAAGCGTGGGAAAAGCAGTGCAGCAACCTGCAGACCCGAACACAAATAGATACAATGATGGTTACTCGGCGATGGTAAATGACGGGTATGAATTGTTGGATCATGCATAACAAGCAATGGGAGCCAGACTCGAACGAAGAAATCTTCAGCCGGATGATGTAAGGCTAAAGCTCGATCGGATAAAGATGGCAGAACTAATCGAGTCGCAAGGTCCACAGGTTCCACCATGTTTTGGCCCAAGGATCATGAAGGAGCCGCCAGTGCCAAATTTCAGCTGGCCAGAAGGACGAAGAAATACAATGGAAGCACAAAACCAGAAGACTGGCTCATAGATTATGGAACTGCAGTAAAGATCATGCAGGTGATACGTTGCATACGTATCTATAATTTTCGATGCTCCATGCTTGTTTAGTATTTACTTTGCTTTACTTGTCTGCACTTTGAGGTGCTTTTTACATGTTTTCTGGTACTAACCTATTAACAAGTTGCAACAGTGTCAGATGCATGTTTTCTGCTTTTTTGGTTTCAGAAAAGTTAGTAAATAAATATTCTCGGAATTGGACGAGACGAAGGACAAAGTCAATATCTTTCCGTGGGGAACAAGAAGTCAAGAGAAGAGCCGGAGGGGCTGGCAAGTGGGAGCCACACCCACCCCAGGCGCGGGGGTAGGTGGGCTCGCGCCTAGCTATGGTTTGGCGACCCTGGTCGCCTCCCAGACTCGCCCCTTCGCCTATAAGAAGCCCCCGATACAAAAACTCTCAGGACCCAATCAGAAATCCACGAAACCGTCTATAGCCGCCGCCACCATCGTCCCTAGATCGGGGGGATCTGAAGCTCTTCCTGGCAACCTGCCGGAGGGGAGATCATACCGGAGGCCTTCTCTCCGGTATGATTTGTGAGTAGTTCCACCCTAGACTATGGGTCCATGTAGTAGCTAGATGGTTGTATCTCCTCCTTTGTGCTTTCATGTATAGATCTTGTGATCTCTATTCATGATCAAGATCTAATCTATTTGGAATCATGCATGTTGTGTTTGCGGGGATCCGATGGATATTGAGATTATTATGTTGGTTTGATTAATGGTTCTATCTTTATGATTCTATCAGGTATGTGCTGTTTGTGATCTTGCGTCCTCTCCGTTGCTAGTGGTTATCTTGGCCAAGTAGTTGCTAGTGACTCCAAGAGGGAGTATTTATGCTCGGTAGTGGGTTCATGCCTCTAGTTTCCAAGGGAAGTGACAAGAATCTCTTCGGTTGTAGATGTGCTATTGCTACTAGGGAGAAAACAACGGTCTCTTGTTCATGGAACATGTGGACTGTTTACCTTACACACTTTGCTTAAAGAAATTGTCTGTTGCTTGCAACTTAATACTGGAGGGGGTTCGGATGATAACCTGAAGGTGGACTTCTAGTCATAGATGTAGTTGCATTATGGTCTATGTATATTGTTGTATTGCCCAATCAACTTCATAGGATCTTTCTAGCTAGTAATTGCATTGTTATGCCTTACTCAGTTCCTGTCAATTGCCCCACTGTAATTTGTTTACCCTTCATGCCATGTTGTTTAGATAAGGAGAGCACCTCTAGTGAACTATGAACACCGGTCCAATCTTTACCATTGATACATCTTCCACTGTTACTTGTTTACTTTCTGCAAACCATTATCTTCCACACCATACGTTTAATCCTTTGTTACAGCAAACCGGTGAGCTTGACAACCTTACTGATTCATTGGGGCAAAGTCTTCAATTTGTGTTGTGAAGGTCGCCACGTTGCTAGCAACACCTGTGTGACGTTTACTTCCTCCTACTGGTTCGATAACCTTGGTTTCTTACTGAGGGAAACTTGCTGCTGTGCTGCTTCATACCTTGCTCTTGAGGTTTCCAACGAAGCGCTCCATGACAAGTATTGGGTGCCATCAGCAGGGAAATTTGAGATGGGTTATGCGGTATGTGCCATAGATGCTAGAAGGGCCAGCGAGGGTTTGGCTGAATAACTTGCCACCCGGAAGCATCAACAGCTGGATTGATTCTTAGGATGCTTTTGTGAGCAATTTCACAAGCACCTACAAAAGGCTGAATCGCCCACATCAGCCTTCTATGTGCAAGCAAAGGCCGAATGAAACAGACATGGAATTCCTCACAAGGTGGTGCACAATGCGCAACTCTTGTGAAGGGGTAATTGAGTCTCAGGCCATTGCATGGTTTGCAGAAGGATGCATGCATGGAAGCGTACTGTGGCAAAGGTTACAGACGGATATGCTGGCAAGCTTGGCAGAAACAATATGCGTTAGGAGATCTGACTCATCCTCTGCTTATGTCGATAGACAGGATGAATGAGACTCGGATCTATGACGCTGCCAGATTGCCAAGGCGCCATGAAATGGCTGAGTATATAAGCAAAAGAAGGGACGAGAGACCAGACTACAGGTATAGTTCGACTCAAGTTGCGGCAGTGAGTCAGGATCATCCAGATGCTGGACGTATCCAACGTCAAAGGACAATGGGCAACAATAGTGTATACCAAAGAATGATGGCAAAAAGCCATATGAACAAAGAAATCCATACGAAGACAGGCAGAAATACACTTATGAAATGATGTTGGACCAACCGTGTAAGTTCCACACGCCAAGTCTGAGTAAGCCAACAAAGCACACAACAAGACAATGCATGTGGTTTCAGAAGGGAGACAGAGTGGATTCGCCCACTAAGCAATTGCCACCACCTCCCCCTCCACCGATCACAGGAGGAAATTCTCAAGTTGTTAGACCTGAGCATAGATATGAGAACAGGCAGCCAAGATATCATAACCAAGAAAGAAGAGAGGCTGTGCTTCAAGTGCATAACCCAAGAGGTGACGACTCTCATGTCGGCCATGGAACGAAAAATAAGTATAGAGAGCATCACCAGAGCTATGTCGTATTTGTCACAGAGCCGAATGATAAGAAGAGTCAACAGAGACGGATGATGGAAGTGAATGCCACATTGCGGGCAATTCCAAAGTACATGCATTGGTCTGAACAAGAGATAACTTGGAGCATAAAGGATCACCCCAAGATCATGCCAACACTAGGAGGTTATTCTCTTGTCTTGGATCCAACTTTCATGGGCCCTGATATCAATGTGAAGTTCTCCAAGGTACGGATTGATGATGGCAGCAGCATCAACATCATGTACAAGGATACCATGCTCAAGTTAGGCATCACTTTGAACATGTTGGAGCCGACTAAGACAACTTTCCATGGTATTGTGTCGGGATTATCCTGTGAGCCAATTGGCAAGATCTGGGTTGACGTCTTATTTGGAAACAGAGAAAATTGTCGCACTGATGCCATAGAGTTCGGGGTGGTTGACCTGGTCAGCTCATACCATGCCTTACTCGGCAGGACGGACATGGCAAAGTTTATGGATACTCCTCACATTCCTTACTTAAATATGTAACTACCAGGTCCATGTGGAGTTATCACAGTCGAAGGAGATTACAAGAGATCAATTGCTTATGCCTCAGCCAGATCTTCACTGGCCGAGTCACTTGTCATAGCATAGGAAAAGCATCAAATGATGGAAGTGGAAACATTGGCCAAGGCAGCACAAATGTCCATGCTGACACTCACTAAACCGCATGGCAGTGTATCTTTCCAAGCTACCAAGGAAACGGAAAAGGTATATATGGATGAGACTTTCCCAGAGCGCATAGTTACCATTGGTGTTGGGTTGACTAACAAATAGGAAAGCGAGATCACGAGCTTCCTCCATGAGAATCGGGATATCTTTGCATGGTCGACACAGGACTTGCAAGGAGTTCCGAGGGAGCTGGCTGAGCACTCTCTTCATGTAAGGCCAGATGCCAAGTCGGTGAAGCAACCCCTCCGCCGCTTCGCGAAAGATCGGAGGAAAGTGATAGCCGCCGAGATAGCCAGGCTCTTTGCTACTGGGTTTATCATGGAAGTACTGCACCTAGATTGGTTGTCAAATCCAGTATTGCTCGAGAAGAAAAAAGATGACCCGAACGTGGCAGTGCTGTGGCACATGTGTATTGACAACACAAACCTCAATAAGGGATTTACAAAAGATCCATTTCCCCTAGCACAGATCGATCAAGTCATTGACTCTACTGCCGGGTGTGAGTTGTTGTCGTTTGTGGACGCATATTCTGGTTTCCACCAGATACCGCTGAATCCGAATGATCAAATAAAGACAGATTTTATCACCCCGTATGGGGCTTATTGCTATCGTACTATGCCGTTTGGATTGAGAAATGCAGGTGCAACATACCAAAGGTGTATGAAAAAATGCTTGCAAGATTAGTTGGACAAAAATGTTCAAGTATACGTCGATGACGTTGTGATAAAAACAAAACAAAGTCATACTCTAGTTGAGGACTTGCGTCAAACATTCGCAAACTTAAGAAGATTCCGGATGAAACTTAACCCGAAAAAATGCACATTTGGTGTCCCAGCTGGAAAGTTACTCGGATTTCACGTATCCAACCGAGGAATTGAGGCTAACCCGACAAAGATCAGGGCCATCAAAAGAACGGAATTGCCAAAAACCCTCAACGATGTCTAGAAGTTCACAGGATGCCTGGCCTCATTGAGTAGATTTATTAGTCGGCTAGACGAAAAAGCCTTACCACTATATCAACCGATGAAAAATCAGACAAATTCACAGGGACACAGGAAGTTGATAGCGCTTTCCATGAACTCAAAAAGATGTTGGCAACAGCACCAATATTAGCGTCACCATTATCCAAGGAGCCAATGTTGCTCTATATCGCTGCAACCAATAGAGTTGTAAGTGCGGTGATAGTGATGGAGCACAAGGAAGAGGGAAAATCAGTCCAAAGGCCAGTTTATTACTTGAGCGAAGTGCTCTCTATATCAAAGCAAAATTATCCGCATTACCAAAAAATGACGTATGGGGTGTATATGGAAGCAAAAAAGCTGAAGCAATACTTCCAAGAACATCCAATATGGGTAATATGCGAGGCACCTATCTCGGATATATTGGGCAGCAAAGATGCTAGTGGTCGAGTGGCAAAATGGGACATAGAGCTAGCACCTTATACTCCACAATATGATAGGGGGGATGCAATTAAATCTCAAGCGGTAGCTGATTTCTTCGTGGATTGGATGGAAATGCAATACGAGCCACCACTGCCAGATCCGAATTACTGGAAGATGCACTTTGACGGATCAAAGACAAAGATGGGTCTGGGTGCCGGGATAGTACTCACATATCCAAAGAGGGATCAACTCAAGTATGTGTTGCAGTTCCACTTCGCTGCATCCAATAATGTAGTCGAGTATGAAGCACTTGTCCATGGAATAAAAGTGGCGAAAGAGATTGGCATCAAAAGGATCATGTGTTTCGGTGACTCAGATTTGGTTATCTAACAAGTATCTGGGCATTGGGACGCGTTTGATGCAAACATGGCACTATATCGTTTTCATGTGGAACAGATTTCGGGATACTTTGACGGGTGTGAATTTCATCACGTACCTAGAGCAGAGAATGAGGCAGCGGATGTATCATCCAAGTTAGGCTCATTTCGGCAAGAAATCCCACCAGGAGTAGCATTGGAACATCTCAGAAAACCATCGATCAAGCCATCACCAGAATCTGAGTCAATTAGAATCATCCCAACGAATCAGGAGTCTGACGCTATGCCAATGGACATTGACTCAGGGGCAGGTTCGAGTAACTCGGGGACTGTCTCGCTCGCCTCAGGGGTTGCCGAATCACACTCGGGGACTCCTCAGGTTATGTCGGCAGAACATATGTCGGTTGAGCCAATGGAAATTGTTGAAGAAATAGATCCGACACCACTGGTACTAGCATGGGCGCAACCAATATTCAACTACTTCAAAGATGAACTTTGCCAGATGATGAGATACTGGCAAGGCAAACATAAAGAAGAGAAAAAGCATGTACAATAATCAATAAGGAGTTGTACAAAAGAAGTGTGACAAGTGTACTGCAGCGTTGCATAAGTCCAGAGAAAGGTCAAGAAATACTATTAGACATTCACCAAGGGGAGTGTGGACACCACGCATCATCAAGAGCGTTGGTAGCCAAGGCATTCCGACGTGGATTTTATTGGCCAAGTGCACTGGCAGAGGCACAGGAACTTGTGAGAAAATGCAACGGTTGCCAGCGTTATGCGTCAAAGTCACACTTACCATCGTCCGAGTTAAAAACTATACCAATCACTTGGCCATTCGCAGTATGGTGCCTGGATATGGTAGGACCATTTAAACCAGCCAGGGGTGGAATGACTCACATACCCGTAATGGTTGACAAGTTCACAAAATGGATAGAAGTGAAGCCCATCAAAAAATTGAATGGAAAAAACAGTTGTCACATTCCTAAAAGATATAATCTTGAGATACAGTTACCCGCACAGTGTGATCATAGATACTGGCACAAACTTTGCCTAAGGAGATTTCGCTAGTCTATGGGAAAAACCGAATAAGACTTGATGTAGCGTCAGTTGCTCATCCAGAATCAAATGGACAAGTTGAACGAGCTAACGGCTTAGTTCTATCCGGGATAAAACCCCTCCTACTGGAACCACTCCAAAGATCACCTGGTTGTTGGATAGAGGAATTACCCTCAGTGTTGTGGAGTTTAAGGACTGAAGGGAATATGCTCGAGAGGCAATAATAAAGTGGTTATTATCGTATTCCTTATTTATGATAAATGTTTATTTTGCATGATATAATTGTATTAATAAGGAAACATTAATACATGTGTGTTTAATAAACAAAAAGGAAGTTCCTAGTTATGCCTATCTTATAAACTAGCTCATTGATTAACAAGATGATCAAAGTTTCCTGATCATGGACATTGGATGATGTTAATAACGAGGTCACAACATTAGTGTAATGATGTGATGAACATTCATCCAAAGTATAGAATTACAATAAAAGTCATTGAGTTTATATTGCTATAACAACTTACGAAGTGATCCTAATCCTTAGACCATGAGATCATGTCAATCACTAACACCGGAAGATTTTCTCGATGACATCAAATGTCACACCGTAATTGGGTGATTATAAAGATGGCTTCAGAACTACAAAAGTGTTATGTTGAGGTTCATGGATCGAGAGTGGAATTTGATCATCCCGATGACGGATAGATATGATCTAGGCCCTCTCGGTGATATCACATTGATTAGCTTGCAAGCAAGTGATTTGATCACTAGAATGTTATATCACGGGAACAAGAAAAGAGTGCATGTCGGTAACGATATCAAACTAGGTATGGAGATAACGATGATCGAATCTCGCACATTTAATATATCTTGAAACAAAGGGATTAAGATACTAGCATAAAAGGTTCACACGATCACCGAATTCATCGTTTTATGTGTGGGAGTCAGTACGGATCTCCAGGTCCCGCTGCTGATTATTGATCGAAGAGGGGTCTCGATCATGTCTGCATTATTCGTGAACCGTAGGGTGACACACTTAAGGGATACCGACACCATTCAGAGAAAATGATATGTCAGAAAAAGAAAAGGAAAGGGCGGGAATTTATTTCACTAGACACCGGAACTGTTTCGGTTGAAATTGCTGAAATTGTTTCTGCATGCGAAATTGAATACTAGCAAGGGGTTTTATGTGAATGTTTTTTAATTAAAGTAATTAACAAAATTATGAATAAATAAATAAAAGAGTTTTATTTAAATGAGAGCTTGCATTAAAATTGGTGGAAATTTAATGCATGTTAGTGGATTTTTGAGTGGAGGCTCTTTTATGGGAGTGGAGGCTTTTCATTTTGAGTGGGAGCTCCAACCACATGACTGTGGGAGAGGTGGGGGCAGCCCCCTTGGGTGCACCCCCTCTCCCCTATAAAAGGCCCCCCTCTCATCCTCTCAAAGCACACCTCCTCGCGAAGGATCTCTCTCCCCCTTTTAGAATTTCCCCATGGTCTCGGATCAGCGAGATACATGTTCCCGGTGGATTTTTCTGGAAGGATTTGTTGCTTCCACTGCTTCGCTGGAGCGAGGGTGCGGAGGTTGTCAGGATACCCGTATGTCTGTGCGATCACAGATGCACCACTGCTTTGCGGTGCTGGACCAGATGGACTTCATCACGATCTTGAGATCGGCAAGCGTTCGTCTACATCATCCACGAGTACAACCTCGTTAATGCTATTCGGTCTTCGACGGTATGTATTCTATGGATGTATATCCACCCGTTGCTTGTATCTAGTAGATAGATCTTGGTACATAGTTGTTCCCATCGTAGGAATTTTTTTGTTTTGTATGCTGCGAACCCAACAGTGGTATCAGAGCCGGATCTATGCGTAGATGCTTTGAACGGGTAGTATACATATGAGTATGTGGGCGATGATGATCATTTTATTGCTTCTTAGTTGTAATTTGGATATTGGTGGCATAGTGGGATGAAGCGGTCCGGACAAACTTTACATGTCCTCACACATGAGACCTGTTCCACGCTTGACATGCAACTAGTTTTGCATAAGTGGCTAGCGGGTGTCTGTCTCTCCTACTATAGTAAATATCTAATTTGCAACGAGTTGTCAACAATTTAGTTATCCTCGTTGTGGTTCATGTTCGTAGGTAAGAATGGTTCTATCTTTGAAAGCCCTAAGCCACGTAAAACTTGCAATGGATAAATTAGAGGCGTCAAGTTTAGATTGTTGCTAGGCTAGTGTTATGATATGGTGATGTTGTAAGTGTAAGTATAAGATGATACTCTTACTACACACATAACGTGTAAGTTCCATAGACCTTGGCCTTACATATAGAGGTATGATAGTGATGATACCATGATGCACGTGATGGAGATAAGGTGCAAGAACCATATCATTTCACTTATTAACATGTGATGTTTGATTACATCTTATATTGCTTGTTTGGCGTTTTATTAGCATAATAAGATGATCCCTCATTTAGATATCAAGATAAAAATGTGTTCTTCCTTAAGTATGCACCAAAAATGTTTCGTCACTTCAAGACATCACGTGATGATCGGGTGTACTTGAATCCACGAGCATATCTCGGGTGTAAGACAGTTACATACGCGAATACTAAGGTTCTTACTTGGCGAGCCTAGCATGTACAGACATGGCCTCGGAACACGGACCGAAAGGTTAAGGATGAGTCATATGTTTTGATATGATGACCATATGGATGCTCGCCTTTGAAGCTACACCGACTCACGTGATGATCGGACTTGGTGTAGTGGATTTGGTTCATGTAATTACCAAAAAGACACGAGGGATGTCGTTTTTGAGTGGGAGTTCATTTCTAATTTGGATTAGTAGAACTCAATTTATCATAAATTAAATCAAAGTGAATTTGCATAATTTGTTGTAGTCATTGGAATTCGTTCACCACCTTATGTATAGTTGTAATTGAGATAATAGAACTATAGAATTCTGGATATTTACTTTACGAACTGGTATCGGTTTGTGTTGAGTGTCAATCTAAAGTTTAAAGTCCTATTGAAAACTTTTAGAAAACTCTGTTTACTCCGTGAAATTTGATAATTAGTATTAAATCGAGAGTAACAATTCCGGTGTTAGTATCTTAAGTATCATGTTTGCCTCCATGATTCTTGATTTAAATATCGATATTATCTAGGAGCTGACAGAATTGTTTCAGAAACCATCATGTGTGACAGATACAAAGATATCTGAAACAATGTTTTGGTTACAATATGATAAAGTATAATGTATGTTCTCATATTGGATGAAATTTACAAAGGTTGGAGATGCTAGACATCCTAATCATCCAAAAGGGTTTTGGAAAGTAACGTTATACTCACGATTCATCTTTATAAGCTACATTAGCTTGATCATGAAATTCGTCATGATAAGGATGAATAGAAGATGTATGTAAAGTGTTTACTACACTAAAAACATTACTAAAGAATGGATTTTGAAAGAATGCCGATCATTTTTATGATGGTGATCTACTTCAAAGTGCAAGTCCAAAGGTATTATTATTGAATATACACGCTTTGGACTATGTGTCATGTATATGGCACCACTGTTTATGTTGATAGATTCTTCTAAAAGGAAAAGGAAATGCTGAAAGAGAATCTATAAAATATATTTGGCAGAAAAGAAAAGATTGGAAATATCCAATTTTTTAGGTATATGGATGATATACATGTTATGGTTGTATTCTTTGCTTGTTAAACAATGTGGTTCTTGGGTATTGGATACCGAATTGGTTGGTATGAAATTTCATACGGAACGACACAATTCATGAATCATAATGGCCTAAGTAACTAGCAAGAGAATATGTGATGATGTTCATCGAAAACAAACAAACCGTTGATTGTATTTCTCGTTCACACCAAAGCTTGCCTTCAAGATTTGTTTTAATAATAGTTATTTAAATCAGGTATTATGTGAACAAAGGTTGTTCAAATAATTACCGTATTCCATATAAGATGGATGATTTATAAATCTAGTTGGATAAATCACATCCATAAAGCTAATGCTAAAATGTCGCAATACAAATGATTGGAAGATCACTTACGAAGTGACATCGCCGTTTAAATTATATTGGAAAAAACATGAAGAAACTCCATTTTCATGGATTTTTGGAGTCTTTGATTTGATCAAGTGACGCTTGTGAATCTTTCCTCGGGATAATTAAAACTTCGTTCAAAGGCCAACGAAGAACGAACGACTAAAATATTGGAATTTATACATATCGATGTATGTAGTCCATTGTGTATAGTCGTAAGGCATGGACTTCAACTTCATATGCATTCTCCGAAAATTTGAGTGAATATTCACTTAATGAGAAAGAAGTACAAAATATTTGAAAACGTTCAAAGACTTTCAATATGAAGTGAAAATCAATATAAAAAGAAAATAAATGGTTCATGATTTTATCATAAGGGATTTATTTGAGTTACAAGTGTAACAAGAAAAATAAATGAATTATGATTTATCATAAAGGGATTTATTTGAGTTGCAAGTTTAGCAAAACACCTACATTTACATCTCCCGAAACACCATAGGAGTATGGAGTGTTTGAGATTTGTAATGAAACCTTGTGTGACATGGTTGGATCAAAGGTGTTATTTATAAAACTGACATTATGTTTTAAAAGATTAAAAGCTTTAGGGACTACCGCTTTTACACTGAAAAGAGCTCCATCTTGATCCGTTGAAATGAAACCATGGAAGTTATGGTTTGGGGTAAAACCCAAATTGTCATTTCTTAAATTTTGGTATGCTAAGCATAAGTAAGATGTTTACAACCAAAGTCGGATGAACATGTCTTTGTAGGTTATTTAGAATAACAATTAGTTATTCCTCCATAACACCAAGGACAAAAGGGTTTGTCGCTTGAAATGTGAAGTTTCTTGAAAAAGGAATTTTTCGCAAAAGTTAAGTGGGAGGACAATAGAACTTTAATAAGGTTAACAAACCTTAGCTTGTGCTGAGTTGCGCAACACCAGAAATCATTCTGGAGGCTTCCATAATGCTCATATCTTATGTGCCTCAAAGGTTTGTGGTCATGGAGATCTAAGTTCCTATCGAACCAAGTAGGTCGGATAAACAAATCAAATTCTGAAATTTGAGAGTAAATCATTATTGTTTGACAATAATGAATCAACCACATACAAAGAAGTGATGATGGGCCCTGACTCCGTCAAATGGCTTGAAGCCATAAAATCTGTGATAGTTCCATACACGAGAAATCAAGTTTTGAACTTGGAAGACCCTCTGGAAAGGTGTAAAAACCTATCGGTCGTATTTGGATCTATAAAGAAACAGACATGGATGTTTCACATTTATGAAATAGTCGACATGTCGTAAATTATTTTATGACAATGTTCAAAGAGTTGACTATGACAAGATTTGATGTTTCATAGCGAGATTTAGTCTGGACGGATTAAAGTAGCAATCACTACATATAATTTGGTATATGGTAGATGAATAAATAAAACAAAGTTCTTCTAATAGAATGGTTACCTAGGACGTGTACATGACACGGTCTAAAGGGATTTTGTTAATTCAAAGGATGCTAAAAAGGGCATGCAAACTTCAATGGTTGAAGTAAGCATAGCGGAGTTGGAATCTTCACCGTGATGAAAAGGACTTTTCATCAAGAGACGATGAAGATGCTTGCATTTGCAAGAAATTGAGTGGGAGCACTGAGAGATATTTCTAATACATTATGTGGAGAACATATTGTTGATTGGAAATGATGTATCTTCTATTGACAAAGGTTAAGAATTTCATTTCGATGAAAGACTTAGACAAAACCCGAATAATTAGCATTAATGTCTATAGTGGATAGACTGTGACGCTAATATGGCTGTGGAAAACGTACATATATGAGATATTGAAGGAGTTCAGTATAGAAACGATAAGAAAAGGTTCTTTTCGCATGGAAAGGAATTGAATCAAGATTCAAGTGTATCGACACTTGATAAGTGAAACAAGATTCAAGTGCTTTGACACTTGATGAGTGAAATCACAAGGATGTTTTGATCAATCATACCATGATATGTACACATCCAGATATGTCCTATGCTCTAAGTGTTATGAGCATATAACAAACTGAATCATAAAATGATCATTGGACGATAGTGAGGATATTCCTATGATCTTTTGGAAGAACTAAGAATATATTTATGTAGAGGTGACAAACAATTACAAATAGTTCATTGTAAAGCGTTACATTGATACTAGTTTTGTCACAAGATACAAAATTAAGTTTATCTCAATTTAAATTATGGGTTGCACAATGTAATGGAAAGGAGATTCCATGACGGATTTGGATGAATTCCAAAGTTAAGACATTATGACGGATACTACAACAAAAGGGCTAAGTATATGACTGCTATAGTAGCAGCAAAGGAGGGAATTTGTGTCAAGTAGTTTGTTATCAAACTAAGGTGTGGTTCACAACATGCTAACACTAAAGATATATTGTATGACAATAGTATCGACATTATTTAACCCCAAGGAACTAAAGGTCTCACCAAAAGACCAAATTTATACAATGCCATCTCATTGGAGAATGAGTGATGCGTGGAGACGCAAAGACATGCAAATACACACGGACCTGAAAGCGTCAGATCCGTAGATTATGTTAACCATTTGCAGTTGCGTATATGGAACACCAGAAAGCCATAGGTGTTCAAATACGCAAAGTTTTTAAACTAGATTATTGTCTCTAGTGCAAGTGGGAGACTGAAGGGAATATGCCCGAGAGGCAATAATAAAGTGGTTATTATCGTATTCCTTATTTATGATAAATGTTTATTTTGCATGCTATAATTGTATTAATACGGAAACATTAATACATGTGTGTTTAATAAACAAAAAGAAGTTCCTAGTTATGCCTCTCTTATAAACTAGCTCGTTGATTAACAAGATGATCAAAGTTCCTGATCATAGACATTGGATGTTGTTAATAACGAGGTCACAACATTAGTGTAATGATGTGATGAACATTCATCCAAAGTATAGCATTACGATCAAAGTCACTGATTTTATATTGCTATAACAACTTACAAAGTGATCCTAATCCTTAGACCATGAGATCATGTCAATCACTAACACCGGAAGAGTATCTCGATGACATCAAACGTCACACCGTAACTGGGTGATTATAAAGATGGCTTCACAACTACTAAAGTGTTATGTTGAGGTTCATGGATCGAGAGTGGAATTTGTTCATCCCGATGACGGATAGATATGATCTAGGCCCTCTCGATGATATCACATTGATTAGCTTGCAAGCAAGTGATTTGATCACTAGAATGTTATATCACGGGAACGAGAAAAGAGTGCATGTCGGTAACGAGATCAAAATAGGTATGGAGATACCGATGATCGAATCTTGGACATGTAATATATCGTGAAACAAAGGGATTAAGATACTACCGTAAAAGGTTCACATGATCACAGAAGTCATCCTTGAATGTGTGGGAGTCAGTACGGATCTCCAGGTTCCGTTGCTGATTATTGATCGGAGAGGGGTCCCGATCATGTCTTCATTATTCGCGAACCATAGGGTGACACACTTAAGGGATACCGACACCATTCAGATAAAATGATATGTCATAAAAAGAAAAGGAAAGCACAGGAATTTATTTCACTAGACACATGAACTGTTTCGGTTGAAATTGTTGAAACTGGTTCTGCATGTAAAATTGAATACTAGCAAGGGGTTTTATATGAATGTTTGTTAATTAAAGTAATTAACAAAATTCTGAATAAATAAATAAAAGAGTTTTATTTTAATGAGAGCTTGCATTAAATTTGGTGGAAATTTAATGCATGTGAGTGGATTTTTCAGTGGAGGCTCTTTTATCGGAGTGGAGGCTTTTCATTTTGAGTGGGAGCTCCTCCCACATGAATGTGGGAGAGGTGGGGGCAGCCCCCATGGCTGGGAGCCATGCCCCTTGGGTGCCCCCCTCTCCCCTATAAAAGGCCCCCCTCTCATCCTCTCAAAGCACACCTCCTCGCGAAGGATCCCTCTCCCCCTTTTAGAATTTCCCCATGGTCTCGGATCAGCGAGATACATGTTCCCGATGGCTTTTTCTTTAAGGATTTGTTTCTTCCGCTGCTTCGCTGGAGCGATGGCGCGGAGGTTGTTGGGATACCCATACGTGTGTGCGATCACGGATGCACCACTAATTTGCGGTGCTAGACTTGATGGTGCTGGACCGGCTGGACCAGATGGACTTCATCACGATCTTGAGATCGGCAAGTGTTCGTCTACATCATCCACAAGTACAACCTTGTTAACGCTATTCGGTCTTCAAGGGTATGTATTCTATGGATGTATATCCACCCGTTGCTTATATCTAGTAGATAGATCTTGGTACATAGTTGTTCCCATCGTAGGAATTTTTTTGTTTTCTATGCTGCAAACCCAACAAGGACAACTCTGAATCGATCAACATGCTATACGATGTTCTTCCTGTGTATGGGGCAGAAGCATTTTTTCCTGTCGACATAGAGTATGACTCACCAAGAGTAAGACAATACTAGGAAGCCGAAGTAAAAGAGGCCCGAGAAGATGGTGTTGACTTACTCGAAGAAGGAAGGGAATTGGAAATGTCCAGATCCACCATATAGCAACATAGTCTCCGACGCTATCATAGCCGAAAAGTTCAACTTCGTGTTTTCCGAGAAGGGGATATGGTGCTCAGACTAGTGCAACGCATAGCTGGAATGCATAAACTATCACCCCCATGGGAAGGACCATTCATTGTAAGCAAAGCATTGCACAATGATTCATATTACCTAATAGATGCTCATGAAGCACAAAAGAACAAGGCAGACATATCAGGCGATGAAACCAAAAGGCCATGGAATGTGGCACTGCTATGTCCTTTTACACTTAGGAGAAGCAGTGTATGTATCTCTCGAACTCTCTTATGTCGGATGCTTATGCCGGCTATGTTCTGATAATAAAATGGTATGACTAGAAAAACTAACTCGGGGACTGCCCCTCATGTTTATCCTTTGACAATTCTATGTCGGCTGGTGTTGACACTTAAGACTTATCTCGGAACAAGTAATGTTTACTCAGATAAGAATCAACTCTTCGACTATGTTGTTGTCCAAAAACACGGCTTCATGGCAAGCAAGAGGAAAATATCAACGACGGGTAAACATGAACACCAGATAAGTAAAAATGAAAATGCGAGTTGACCCTATGTATGTTTTTAACTAACCCACTGCAGGATATATTGGTTTGTATGTCGAATGATCCTAGGTCAAGTGGTCTAGTTTCATATCCGCTAACTCAATCCTTAGAACTTTGAGACTCTAATGTCGAACGACAAAAAAGGTAGACAAGATCCAAATTCAAGGAAAAGGGGAACGGTAAAATGAAACTCGGGGACTTGCCTCTGGACGATTCACATCGAGAGCAGAATAAAAGTTTAGACTTATCAAAAGGCACATACCCAAAACAAGTGCACTGTATGTTACATATGCACCCGGCATACTGGGGATCTCATAAAACTGAAGTGTTTTTTAAACCAGCCTAAGAAGTAGCCAGACTCAGAGGAGTATTCTTGGGGCTGGAGCTGGAGCATCATCTGGAGCATCTGCCGAGTTAGGTGCATCGGTGGCCGAGTCCGTAGGTCTGTCTGACTCGGTGGCCTTGTTGTCCACACCTTCGTCGTCGACAGTTTTGGCAAGAGGCTCACCAAGGTCGAGGAAGCTAGGGCTATCGCACCAAGCATGCACTAGAGCATACTCGACCATGGCCTAAGCTTGCTCCTGGCTCTTCTTGATGAGCTCAGGATCGTGGATCAAATTACCTTCAACCCTCATGTGCTCGAGAACATCAAGGTTGATGTCCTGGTACCATAAGAGCACAAAGGCAAGGGCCTTGTCTGCTGCACCTCGACCAGCCGACTCGCGCCATTGATCTAGCCTGTCCTTAGTAAAAAGCAGCTTGGAGGCAAAGGGCTCGAGGAGCGCGGGCACATCCTCATTCTGCCAGAGCATCCTGAATGCATGGATTGTCGACATAAGCAAGTTGACACCACACGACTTTAGGGTGGTTGCGCGCTCTGACAGCGCCGCCAAGTGCTCATCAATAGTGATCTCGCCATCAGCAGGAACTCTAGACTCGGATCGAATCTTCTTCATGGACCTTATCGCAAACATCTCAGCCTCAGGGAAGTTCTCTGCGAACGTGAAGGAACATTAGGAAAACAATGAAAAGGAGGTAAAGAAATGAGTACAATGAAAAGGGTAAGAACTCACTACCGAGAAAAGTGTTGATGGCGCCAAGCTTGCTTTGCCACATCTTAGCTTTGGCCTAAAGAGCGTCCAGGTCTTTGTGCGCCGACTCAACCGCCAACTTGGCCTCTTTGAGCAGCTGGTTGGTCTTCTCGGCACTGGCAGTGTCTTGGCCATCCTTCTCGGCAAGCTCCTCTCGCAGCCCCTTCACCTCAGACTGGTGCTTCTGCTCCATATCCGCCATCTGTTTCTTCAGCCGAGTCACCTCGTCTCGCTCTTTTTGGAGATCGATCAGGTGCTTCTCTACTTATCCGGAGCATACGACTTGTCAGTAACATCAAGCTATCTCGGATTCGTCGAGATAAAAAAGGAATAAGCATAAATACAGAGCGGACACAAAATTTCCATGAGTTTACTTTCAGCATCGCCGATCTGTATGTGCAAAGCATCGATGGTAGATTGGGCAGAAGCTGTGGAAAAACAACGAGAAAAAATCAAGGAAATGAAACAAAGAAGGTGTGCCGAATAAAAAGGAAGCTGAATAAGAAAGTACCTTGGCCTTGACCTTAACTTGCAGATTTTGGTGAGCGAGCTCGAGCTTGCGATACTCCAAGAGGAGAGACTGGTGCACCTTGGTCTGCTTGTTGTGCGTAAGCTACACAAAAAAGAGGCAGTTAGAAGGTGTGCGATCAAGCTTATAGCTGAATAAGAGTTGGGTTCTAACTTAGAGCTTAAAACCGACAAAGTTCCTTACTCGGCAGTAACCTCGGGGACTAGGGATCATGTCTAATAAAAAGATACATAGTACGCAAAAGAGTAAAGAAAGTTACATACCTCGTTCACTTCATCTGCCTTGGCCATCAAGGCGATGGCTTGCTGAGTCATGTCCGAGACAGCCTTGGAGCCCAGCTTCATCTTTTTGCCTCCACCGGAGCTCACCTCTTGCTCGCCAGTCGCGTTCCAGGCCATAGCATAATGCTCCATAGAAGCAAGGCCGTTTCCGCTAAGCGTCCTAGTTAGGACTTGCCCGCTTTTTAGGGTAGTTCCTACCCAGGCGCTAGTGTGCAAGCCACCATCTCTGGAAAGATCTGACAGCTATAGATTCTCCCAACTTACCCACCGAAGAGGGTGACGTTGTTGATGTTATGGGCCGAACCTGTGGTGTGGTGCCTGGGGCGTGGATCGCAGTCAACTACTTGGTCGACGAAGGTTTGCCAGATGTGGAACGAGCCTGGCCTTGGGAAGCAGGTCGAGTCTAGTCTTTGGCCGAAGAGGCATGTGGAGCAGGTCTGGAACTGGTTTGAGAAGAGGCAGGAGCCGAGTGAGCAGGCTCAACAATGTTCTATGGAGCAACAACAGGGTCATCTGGTACAGAGGGAACTGGAGATCTAGTATCAGGGGTCTTCTCGACGCCGATGTTTCTGGTGTCGGGATCAGGGGTCTGTTATGGCAAAACAACAGGAGAACTTGGCCGGGTCACCTCCAACGGGTGCACCGTCGGGTCGTCCTCACTCTGAGACACGTGAGTCTCAGTAGTGGGGACAGTCAACCGGACGGGACTTTGCCAGGCGATGTCGGCACGAGGAGGAGAAACGGGCCTCAATGGCGAAGAGGCCATGCTAGGTGCAGCTTGGCTAGCAGACAAAGGCGCCACGCTGGAAATAAGAAAAAGTCCTATAAGAAAACAATCACAGAACAGGAAAAGAAAAATGAAAAGTAACAGGAAGCAAACCTTATCCGGAGATGGTCGGGTCACGCGGGATGCGACGAGTGACCTTGCGGCCAGCGGCTTTGCGAGTCTAGGACAAAGTGGCAGCAGGAGGAGCGGCAGGATTGACTCTACGCTTCTTGGCAGGCTGAGTGCTAGAGGAGGCCCCGCGTCGCCTACTGGCTTGGCAGCAGGGACCTTGCCAGCTCCGCCCACATCGTGAGGGGGAACCTCATGTACCTGGCCAGCTGCATAAGTAAATGATGAGCTCATTCGAATAAGTCAGAAGGTTACGGTCAAAAGGAAAGTACCTCCAGAATTTCACAATCATCATCATCATCGTCTGACTAGGCTCGTAACGGGTTTCGAGTAAAGGTCTTACCCGGAGTCAAAGCAATAGCAGCATGCGGGATTGGCATGAATCACTCCAAGTAGAACTCGACTTTGTCAGAGTCGGAGCGATCCTCATAATAGCCACCAGGAGGGACAATACTGTCATCAACCTGGTGAACGAGATTCTGCGAAAGACAAACCGAATAAAATCAATAAACAGATGGAACAGCAAGTTAACAAAAGAAGAGCTATGTCGGCTTGAAGATCATTCGGACGCTTACCCAAGGGACAGGCCTATCCCGGCTAAAAGGGGGGCCGCTCCAGAGTCGTGGGTAAGCGTCCGAATCATCTTCAAGACGACATAGCCGACATAGCCAGATGTAGTCGTTGGACCTGCAATCAACCTCGAGCGGGATGCGCCTGGTGGAGCGCAACCACTCAAGTTCTTCCGCATAAACCTCTGAGCCCTCCCAGCCGCCGCGCTTGCCGGAGGCGACCTCGTGCTCCTCTGATCCCTCAGCGGCGTAGCGGGCATCCATGATGTCGCTGTTTTCTGGCTCTTCCGCTGCTGGAAGAGGCTTGGAGGAGCGAGGACATGTAATGGAATAGAAGGGGAAAGGAGGAATCGCTAGAAATAAGCCGCAGAGAAGAAGAACCGCAAGGAGGAAGTTAGGATTTGGGGGGCAAGGAAGAAGAAGATGGAAAGAGGAAACTGAACAGGCGAGGGAAGTTAAGTTCCCCTCACCCCTACTTAAGGGGAGTAAAAACCCCAAACGTGGGATCCTCCTGCGCCGTGCAGCCAGCGTGTGGCCGTGTACTCGGCCGAGTGAGCTAGTCAGCAAATGCCACGTGTAGGTGATACACGAAAAATCCATAGCCACATCACGCTGTGCCAGACACAAGGCACAGAGCGATGGGACTGCCATAGTGACGGGGAGTTACTGCGCCACCGTCACTATGCGGTCAGGATTTGGGACAAAATTTGAGGCAAGTCATCATGATTACGAGCTGTCAGTGACTATGGTGAACCAAAAATGACTCGGCAGCATCCAAAATGACTCAGCACGAGACAAAAATGAGCCAAAAAGTCAAAGATGAGACTCGAAAAGGGCAAAATAGACTCGGCAAAGATCGAGATTATGCCAAACAGTGCGCCCTAGGAAGTAAATGCTCACAGAAATAGAAGTTCCAAGCACATTAAATTGAACCTGGTGACACCTAACAGCAAGAACTGCTAGGACTCACCAGCTTCGGGGACTAATGTTCGGGGAATAAGCCCCAGTAGGGTCATAAGGGGTAAAACATTGCCTAGCTTGGCTTATGCCGAGTGAAGAATAAATATGGCCGGGTAACAACGGCCGGGTAGGATGGTCGTGTATGGCCGACATAAGAATTATGTCGGCCCGTATAAGACAAGTTTGTTTACCTTGCAGGAAGCAGCGAGTCGAGTCTCACGAGGGAAGGTCGAGTCAGAAAGGACGCGAGACAACTTTCTGAGTGAGATTCAGGACGGACCATGGTAAAGCATGGTCAAAAGAGAAGGGCGGCGTCGGGTGACACGAAAGGAGATGGGTGACGCCTAAAGCATGGGCTGAAGTACAAAGTCACTGTATGACGCCAAAAGAACTGAAGGCTACATACGAGAGGACCATTAGTTGTCTAGCTTTGTGGACTAGGTTAAGGGGCTCAGGGCTAGCCCATGACCTAGCCCGTATAGTGAGGACCAAGATCCAAAGAGTAACCCTAGGACCCAAAGGGGTGTAACCTAGCTAGCCTTTGCCAATATAAGGAGGGGCATAGCTAGGGTATGTGGAGGTGGGACCAAGTAGGAAACTAGTGCCCTAAGGCTTTGTTCAAACAGCTCAAGGAGAACTTGTAAACTTCGAGTATCAATAAAATTCCTAAGTGTGGAGAGTTCATCTTGTTCTTCATACGTGGCTAGACCATGCACTCCCTCCCCGGTTACCTCAAGCGTCCATTCGGCCCCCAACTTAAGCCTACCCATGGCATCTGCCGTGACACCACCATGACAAAACTTTCAAAGCAGCCTACGTTTTTCTTGTAGTTCATATTTGACCTAAATTCGATAAATCGGCGTAAAGTCATTCAAGAGGGGAGAGTCAGCTAGGCTGAAGCTCGAAAAATCATAAAACATGGGAATCGTAAGTACAACATGTCGGTCCACTATAAATGTTTGAAAGCTCTACTTGTGTCATTCATATTCATAGTCTTCATACTTTCTTTACTGAAAGGAATAATCTCATTATCACTCGGGAAAATGAGAATGTTCTTTATTGTGTGTGTGAAGCAAGTATAGTAGTACAAAGGGTATGTCTCGGCTGCTCACCACAGAACGGCCCGACCGCTTTTCCTTGCTTAACTTTAGGGTCCTTTTGTGCTAAATTTAGGGACCTCTATATAATTTTATCTTTTTTGAGGTCTTCGATGTAGACCGTACTCCCACCGACCATGTTGAATTTTTACAACAAGTATGCTCTTAGAATTTTCAAAAAATCTATTGAAGCCAACCAGGAATTCAGTATATCAAAAACCTCCGAAAAGCTTTTTCGTAAAACTTTCAAAGCAACCTACAATTTACTTGTAGTCTAGATTTGACCTAATTTTGATAAATCAGCACAAAGTCTCATTCAAGTCGGCAAAGTTAGCTAGGAAGTTTTAAAATTCGCAAAACATGGGAATTGAAAATGTTCTTTCCTAATAGTTGGAAACCCACGCCGACGACATCGTTTACTATAAGATGATGCACTCATATACCTTCGAAGAAAAGACAATTAATTCGAGAATAATCTATCATGCTTACTTGTAGATCATGTTTGACCTAATATCGTTATGTCGTCAAGATGCAAAATCTTAGCAATAAGTTGAACCTATTATCAAAACTGTCGATGGTGGTTTGTGATATATTAAATGCCCCAATGGTTTCCTAAAAAAAATCGCAAAACTATCAACGCAAACTACAATTTACTCCTAGTTCAAATTTAACCTAATTTCGATAAATCGACATAGCGCCATTCAAGTGGGAAGAGTTAGCTAGGCCGAAATTTGAAAACTTTTCAAAGATGGGAATAAAAGAGGTGGTACACAATATGTCGGTCCACTATATATATGACTGAAAATCTTATCTTGTTGCATTCAGATCCATATTATATTCTTCTGACCTACTTTACGGAAAGGAACAATTTCGCCGTCACTCGAAAAATTGAGAATGTTCTTTCCTAATAGATGGAAACTCACACCAACGACATTGTTTACTATAAGAAGATGCACCCATCTACCTTCAAAAAATACAATTAATTCAAGAGCAATCTATCGCGCTTACTAGTACCTTGGTTTGACCTAATTTTGTTAAGTTGTCAAGATGCTAAATCTTAGCAAGAAATTGAACCTCTTGTCAAAATTCTCGGTGGTGGGTAGTGATGTATTAAATGACCCCCTCCCGATGGTTACCTCCAAAAGAATTAGTAAAACTTTCAACACAATCTATAATTTACTTGTAGTTGAAATTTGACCTAATTTCGATAAATCGACATAAAGTCATTCAAGTGAATAGATTTAGCTAGGACAAATTTTGAAAACTCATAAATCATGCGAATCTTAAGTACAACATGCCGGTCCACTATATTTGTCTAAAAGCTTGGCTTGTGACATTTAGATCCATATTATTCAGACTTTCTTTTTGAAAAGGAACAATCTCTTCATCACTTTGAAAATTTAGAATGTTATTTCCTGATAGTTGGAAACTCACAGGGACGGTATTGTTTGCTGCAATAAGATGCACCCATATACCTATGAAAGACATTTAATTCGAGGGCAATCTACCGTGCTTACTTGTAGCTCAAGTTTGACCTAATTTTGTTAAATCGGCAAGAAGTGAGTGAAGTGTGCGAAGTTAGCTAGAAAGCTTAAAAATGGAACTATAAGAAACCGTGGTCCACTTTGTCTGATAATTGGGGCAGTGGAATTTTCTTCTAACTATGGAAGGTCCTGTAGGAGCGAGGTACTTCAGTGAACACGGTTGGTGGAAGTACGAGTTACATCAAGGACCTCATAAAATGAAAATTACATCCAAGTCCATGCATTTTGCACAAGGTCCCTGGAACTAAGAAGTGAAGTGTGTTTTTAGGTTTGCGCATACTAGGGTTCATTATACATGCTAAAGACTAACAATAGAATCTTCTGGATGCTAAGAATGGTAAAGAAGATCCAAAGACTACCAATGTTTGGATTTGCCAGTCTTGATCAAACGGTCAATGTTCAAAGTTATATGTACACTATACTATAGTGGTATGGTATTGTAAGGGATAAGACAAGATAAAGATTAGATGATAAGTACTACTGTGAATGGCCGGTCTTTTGAATAACCTTTCCCTTTCGATGTTTCGGAAGCAAGTGAAAATTTTGAAACCGGAAAAGTCTGATTTTTTGCCTCCAAGGACCAAAGTGGTTTCCTTCCTTTGTACTCCTCGTACTCCACCACAAGGAGGATGCCAAACACGCCAGATAAACAGATCCACCCTCTAAAAAAAGAAAGAAACAGAGCCGTCGTACCAAGGCACACGTGCGCAGCGCCACGCTGTGGACGAGGGAGAGATCAGCCGGGCCAGTGCGCGAGGGGAGAGGGGTGGGGAGAGATGAGAGGCAGCGAAGGAGAGAGAAAACACATAATTTTTTTTTACGTACATTGGTCCTGAAATTTACTACTAGTAGAGGAGTACCTCGTGTCAGGAATCCATCATACCTTTGCTCTGACATTGAAATGCCTCCTCCTCTTCGCTGCTCTCGTGCTGCCTCTTTTTTTAAAGGCTCGCTGCCTCTCTTTTGTTCCCTTATGTAGCTCAAGTTTGACCAAATTTTGTTAAATTTCCAAGATGCAAAACCTTACTTTAGAGATAATTTAAACCATGAGCACGTGCGTCGACCTACCATGTCGTTCTATTTCACACCCTACGAACAGCAGCACACTAATTTGAAAGTAAGGAGCTTTTTCTTTGCGCGCACGTGTGTAAAGAAAATATAGCAATACGAAGGGTATGGCTCAGCTACTAACTCCAGAAGGACCTTAGAGAAAAGAAAAAGACATCCTCTAGTCCATCACATGGAAAATTGAGAATGTTCTTTCCCGATAGTTGGGAACTCGCACCGACGGCGTTGTTTACTAAAAGCAGATGAACTCATCTACCTCTAAAATGATATTTAATTCGAGAGCAATCTATCGCGCTTACTGTGGTAGCTCAGGCCTGAACTAATATCGTTAAATTGTCAAGATGCAAAATCTTAGAAAGATGTTGAACCTGTTGTCCAATCTCTTGTCGGTAGTTTGTGCTATATTAAATTACCCCCTGATGGTTACCTCCAAAAAATCACGAAACTTTCAAAGCAGCCTACATTTTTCTTGAAGTTCTTATTTGACCTAATTTTGATGAATCGACATAAAGTCGTTCAAGTGGGCAGAGTCAGCTAGGATGAAGCTAGAAAATCATAAAACATGGGAATCATAAGTATAACATGTCGGTCCACTATAAATATTTGAAATATCTCCTTGTGGCATTCGAATTCATAGTATTCATACTTTTTTACAGAAAGTAACAATCTCATCATCACTCGGGAAATTGAGAATGTTCTTTATTGTGTGTGTGAAGCAAGTACAGTAGTACAAAGGGTATGGCTCAGCTACTCACTCGAGAAGGGCCCGGCCGCTTTTACTTGCTTAATTTTAGGGCCCTTTGTGGTAAATTTAGGGACGACCTCTATGTATTTTTGTCTTTTTCAATGTCTTTGACGTAGACCATATTCCCACCGACCATGTCGAATTTTTATTACAAGTATGCTCTTAAAATTTTCAAAAAATCTTTTGAAGCCAACCAGGAATTTAGTATATCGAAAACCACCAAAAATCTTTTTCGTAAAACTTTCAAAGAAACCAACGATTTACTTGTACTTTAAATTTGACCTAATTTCGATAAATCAACACAAAGTCTCATTCAAGTCGACAAAGTTAGCTAAGAAGTTTTAAAATTCGCAAAACATGGGAAAATTGAGAATGTTCTCTCCTGATAGATGGAAACTCACACCGACGACATCATTTATTAAAAGATGATGCACCCATCTACCTTCGAAGAAAAGACAATTAATTTGAGAGGAACCTATCGCTCTTACTTGCAGCTCAAGTTTGAATTTCGTTAAGTTGTAAAGATGCAATATCTTAGCAAGAAGTTGAACCTATTGTGAAAACTCTTGATGTTGGTTTGTGATATATTAAAAAAGACCCCCCGATGGTTACCTAAAAAACAAATCTCAAAACTATCAACACAAACTAAAATTTACTCATAGTTTAAATTTGTCCTAATTTTGATAAATCGACATAGGTCATTCAAGTAGGCAGAGTTATCTAGGTATAAGATTTCAAACTTTTCAAACATGGGAATCATATAAGTAGTACACAACATGTCGGTCCACTATATATGACTGAAAAGCTTGTCTTGTGGCATTCAACTCCATATTATATTCTTCAGACATACTTTATGGAAAGGAAAAATCTCGTCATCACTCGAAAAATTGAGAATATTCTTTTCCGATAGTTGGAAGCTCACACTGGCAACATTGTTTACTAAAATAATATGCACCCATCTACCTTTAAAAATACAATTAATTCAAGAGCAATATACTGCCCAAAAGTGTAAAGAACAATCTATTAATAATGATCAATATCCATATAAAGATGTCCAAAAGTAAGTTGCTCTTTAAAACCCTATTATGTTACTCCACAATTAATGTGCATGCATAATATCTTCTTGTTCTCGGATCCCCCCCCCCTCTATTTTTAGCTATTTTCTTTACAGAAAAGAACAATTTGATCTAATTTCATTAAATCGACATAAATTCATTTAAGTATACAAAGTTATCTACTAATCTTGATAAAGTCGACTAAAAACTTATGAATTGTAAGAAAGCATGGTCCACTTTGTATGAAAACTGGGGTGGTGGCATTTTCTTATAAATGACATGGGTCTCGTAGGAGTAGTGTGCGTACGATCGGTGGAAGTACAAGCTACATGTAGGACCTTAGAAAATGAAAATGATATCGTCCATACATTTAGCACAAAGGTCTCTAAAATTAAAGAACCAAGATAAAGCAACTGGGTTTAGATATTTCTCCACCAAGAAGCTAAGCCTTACCCTTCGGCTAGTACAATTTGGTTAACAAAATAAATCATAGCTTTGCTCAATTTTGGTAGAGCTTCTTGATGTATTGCATGGAATGTGAAAGGTCTTCATTTTTATTTTATTTTATTTTATTTGAATATTTTCAAAATAGGGTCGACATGCAAATTCTTAGAAAGAAACTGAATCTTTCCAAATCCTCGCTAGTTTTTCTGCTAATCGACCTAAAGTCATTTTGATGGTCGAAACTAGCTAGAAAGTAGGCTTAATCTTTAGAATTATTCTTAAACATTGTCAACGTTTGTCTAAAAATGGGATAGTGCCAAGCTTGCGCGCCGAGACTAATGAGCGCTCGTCTAGTCGACTCGTTTGAGGTTGGTTTGTTTTATTAACGAATTTAGTTAAGCAACATTCTTTGGCTGTTAATATTAATAAACTGAACAATATTGTTAAAGTTTTTATTGAGATACTCGTTAAGATCGGTCACAATAACAAACATACAAAGTGTGTTCACCTAATTTCATGTACACCGGTTATTTATTGTTTACCATGTCGTGCACAAGAGAGAGGCAGAGAGAGCGAGGGATCACCCATGGTTGGATGGCTATTATGTACGAGAGAAGTGGTACCCCTAGCTCACTAGAGTTTAAACCGTGGGTTTGGCACTTTGGTGTCTCATACAAGGTGGAATATTCTTTAGTAGTAAGCGATGTTCCCGTCTATAGAGAGGCGTGTATGCTGACTTCGTCAAGATCAAGCCCCGTCAGATCAGTCTCAAGACACAATATTTTAGAGGTGGTCATATATAGAGGGTGAAGGGTATGCGTGTGTGCGTTTGTCCTTTAGTTTCTATTGAGTTTTGTTGGGTTATCCAGAAGTATATATAATGCAAGTCAAACTAGGTCACTGAGAGTATGTGGAGCGTTTGAATTTTGGGGTGTCTAGAAGAGAATATTTTTCTTCCTAGACCTAGGTCTAAAACTTGAGGGCATCACCTATGTATATGGCCAAACGTATCTTTAAGATGGGACCCACTTGCTATACCATAAGCTTGTTGATTGTACCACAATTTATATAGTCAAACATGTCCATATGATAGGACCCAACACGTAATAGATACCTACTAATAGTATTATGATTATAATTTGTTTTGTATTGCAATGTGTACTAGATATTAATATTTTAAAGCTTATAGACTACCCATAAGCTAAGGGTGGTGACCCTTAAGGTTTTATCTTGTTGATAGCCGCCACTACTTTTTTCCTTATGGACAAGTTTATGGACAACATAGTGGATTCCTTGAGAGGGTGAGTCTAGCTAAGTTTTTCTCGACCCTAGGTCTAGTACAAGACCCATGTCTAAGGGAATCAAATGGCAGGTTTTCTTTATTGGGCATTTCTATCGAGATGAGTGGATCCCCTGTCTGGTCTAAACGGTGGAGGAAATTTTATTCTCTTAGAAGTGAGTCCAGTAAATTTCTAGCCACGTCTTGTAACGGCTCATGTTGTGCTTGCTATAATGTATCGAGCATGTGGGCTAACTACCGTGGGGGCCTGTTATTAGTGGTCCGGTTATTTCCTATAGAAGCTAATGAATGTGATCTCGGACTCCCTAACTCTTCCTTATCAATGAAGCCTCAACGCTCGGCTTTGAAGGATGGTTATAAGGGTAGTAGGAGGTGCCTATATATGGTGAGTTCGTCAAGCTCAAATCCCACCAGATCAGTCTCAATACACAATCTTTCGATGGTGCTCATAGGGGCAGGGTGTGTGTTCTTGTGTTCAGAGGGGTGATTGTGTGTATGCATTTGTGAGCGTCTGCGTTTTGTAGTGTGTTTTCACAAAGAGATATAGAGAGAGGGGCCTTTGGTTTCTATTAATTTTTCCTCGGTTTTCCAAAAGTACATGTAATGCAAGTCAAACTTGGTCAGTGATGTCTAGGGCCTAGCGGCTCACTACCATGGGTCCATGTTATCAGGGCACCCATAATGTGTAGCTAAATCTAGTTCCAAATTTCTCTTTTGGATTTTAGAACTAGTTTGTACCACTGTGAGGGTAGTTCCAAATCAATAGGGCAAGGGAATTGGAGTAGGAACTTTCTCCAATGCTAAATTGAGAAAAATGAATAAGCAAGTAGTTCTTTGCATGTTGTGGAATGGTGAAAGTCACTAGAGAAGAAAGAGAATGGAGAGAAATTTGTCAAGCAAGCACGTTGGGTCCCATCTCTAGAATTTGTCAAGCAAGCACGTTGTAGAGAAATTAGCAATTTGGCAACGCAGCCATATGATGGTTGTGCATCAGATTTGACAATAACACATTATGGATGCCCTTAGTAGTCCAATTATATCCTATAGTAGACAGCGAATGTGAGCTTCGACTCCCCTAGCCCATCCTTCTCCATGAAGCCTCGACGCTTGCCTTTGAAGGATGGTTATGATGGCGGTGGGAGGCGACGTTCCCATCGATATATAGTCAGGTGCCTATGGTTACTTATTCAAGCTTAAGCCCCCCGGATCAGTCTCAAGACACAATATTTCTGAGGTGCTCATAGGGTAGGGTGTTCGTGTCTGCGTTCATAGAAAATTCAGGTGGGGGCCTTTCTGTCCTCTCCGATGACCTCTGAAAAAAATGTTCTCCATTTCCTTTACCCTGTTCCGGCATGGTGAAGCATTTTGGTGCTTTTGTACTATTCTAGTTGATTCCTTGTGTTGTTTAGGTATTTTGTTGACACACTCTGCTATTTAGGTAGTTTTTTGGACACATGCAGTTTATGAAATTTCGATGATAAATTTTCCTGTCAAATTATATGATGCATTGTGGTGTTTGTAGTTTACGGATTCTTTTTTTAGGGTTGTGCATTGTGCCTTTTGCAGTTTACTTGATTCTGATAATGCACTTGTGCTATTTGCATCATCCTACCAACTTTAGTGGAAGAACATATGCAACAATCAATGACTTGCCAAGCGATGTAGTCGGTCAGATTCTTGTCAGGCTTCCTCCGCACCCATCTTGTATAATAAGGGCATCAGTCGCCTAAAAAAATTGGATGGACTTCATGGGAAGCAATAATTTCAAAAAGATAACCATGTCACACAACAGAGGAATGCAATTACTTGGATTTTTCACCAACATCTTCGAGGACGCTCGATTCATAACAGATGATAATCTTGACCAAGTCATCTTCCAGAAGCTAAACAACCTAGTGAGAGTACATAAAGCCTTCAAACCATATGTACTCGGATGTTGCAATGGTAGGGTGCTACTTCATTGTCTTCAAGGGTCTAACATGATAATGGCCTGGGATTCAATTAGTGGAAGTGAAACAGTGATACCAGAACCACCAATTTGGCAGAAACGTGAGTATGACAACGGGACAATTCTCTGTTCAAGAAATCATGTGCAATTGTCTTCACACTGTTGCAACAATTTCTAGGCTGTTTGGATAGTAACCAATGGTAACAAAGCACTGGTCCAAAGGTACTCATCAGAGTCTGGAAAATGGGAGGACTGGATTGAACGTGCTGAGATGCTAGGTAAGACTAATCATAGGCCGACAATTCTCATAGGGGGCATTTTGTACTAGAAAACAATGAAGTCCAGATATATAATTGCCTTCAACAATGTAACAACAAAACTGTGTTATATTGAGTTCCCACATGAGACACATGATATTTCTAGACGCAATTTTTTCATCTCTAAGGGGCATAATGGAGATGTTTCCCTTGCGGTTATAAGAGATTTCACTCTATGCACATGGTCCAGTGCAAGATCATCAACAGGGAAATGGGAAGCTTGGGTTCCTCATATAAAGGTTGAGTTGGATACTCTCCTTCGCCTTGAGAAATCATGGGCATCTAATGGGAAAGATTCAGTAAGGTTACTCTGTGCATTTGAGGATAGAGAAATGGTGGTTATATGGGCGAAGGAGGGGGTATTCGAATTAGATCTCAACAGCATGAAGTGTAAGAAGTTTAGATCTCTTAAATGTTGGTGTACTATACATCCCTACTTAATGACACCTGGTTAGTGTAGGCATTCATGTGCAACCCTTGCATCTATGTAAACCTATGATTTTGCTGATCATTTCGTTCATTTCGTTCAGCAACCGACATGATTCAGAGTGCTAAATCAATGAAACGAAAAGGACGTCTTGTCAGCAACCTAGATGATTCAGAATGAAACATCAAGGAGATGAAAATAACACTCGTATGAACAAGAAATTCTTGTTTGGGCAAGCATGTGATAGACCAGGTTGTGTTATTTGGATCTGTAGTATGATGTTTGTTTGTTTTGGTAGCTAATGGAACAGTGGCGCCATTTTTTTGTGCTGCAGTCATGTAGCTGCAGGAGCTGGAATGTTAGGGATGTCTGTTCGTTTTGGGGGCCTATGCGTGTCTGATTAAACATTGGTTCTCTCTATATAGTACTATATGCGTGATGATGTAGGGGTTCGTAGCATGGAAAACAAAACATTTCTACTGCATGCAAACAAACAAGCCAAGATCTATCTACTAGATTGTAGCAACAAGTCGATAGAGGAACTCACCCTCGAAGATTCCAAAGCGGTTAATGAGAGCAGATTCTCGTGGGTGATGTAGTCGTACTCTTGCCGATCTCAAGATCGTGTAGACGATCCTTCCGGCGCTGCGTTCCGGCAGCGCTTCCGCAGTCGGTCACACGTTCGGTACTCGATGAAGACCTTCCTCTCCATTGTTCTAGTAGGCAGCGGAGGTTGTAGCACTCTCCTCGCGATTCCGGCAGCACGACGGCGTGGTACCGAAGTAGAGGGGAGATCTCGTAGGGCTTCGCCTTAAGCCGGGGCGAGTATGGTGGACTATGAGAGAGGCCTTGGCAATCTAGGGTTTAGAGGCACCAAGGGAGGAGGCTAGGCCGGAGGCTAGGGCTTGGGGAGAGCCCCAACTCGGCGGCTAGGGCAAACCCTAGGGCGGCGGCGACTTGTGGTGGCCGGCGGCTAGGGCTAGGGTTTTGGTGGAGAGAGATGTAGGGAAGAGGGGCACCCCTGCCCCTCCTTTTATAGGTGGGAGGGCACCGGCCAAGGGAAGAGAGTCCTCCCCCAAGTCGGCCTCCTTGGCCGGCGGGTGGAGGGAGAGGAACTCCTCCCCAAGTAGGTTTCCTACTCTCCCTCCACCAAGCAAAACTGCCGTTTGACTTTTCAAACTAGGATTTGATATATCCCTTTATTTGGTCAGACATGATACCTAGTACATGATGCAACCCTTCCACATTGTCATGACACATTCATGTACCCTTCCCCTCCGGAGTGCCGGACCTTCCGGAACCTTCTAGAACATTCCCGATGAAAACACCGGAATCATTCCCCAACTCCGAAACAAGACTTTCCTTATATGAATCTTATTCTCCAGACCATTCTGGATCTCCTCGTGATATCCCGGATCCCATCCGAGACTCCGAACAACATTCGGTATCTTACTCATCATTCCATAAGTACTCAACAACATCGAATCCTTAAGTGTGTCTCCCTACGGTTCGTGAATTATGCGGACATGATCGATACACTTCTCCGAACAATAACCAATAGAGGAATCTGGAAATTCATATGGCTCCCACATATTTCTACGATTACTTTGCGATCGAATGAACCACTTACATATGATACCAATTTCCCTTTGTCTCATGATAGTTTACTTATCCGAGGTTTTGATCATCGGTATCTCTGCATACCTAGTTCAACCTCGTTACCTATAAGTACTCTTTTCTCGTTCCCGTGGTATGTGATCCCTTGTGAGCCAGTCACATGCTTTCAAGCTAATTGGATGACATTCCACCGAGAGGGCCCAGAGTATATCTATCCATCATATGGATGGACAAATCCCACTCTTGATCCATGTGTCTCAACCCATACTTTCCAAACACTCAATGCCACCTTTATAGCCACCCAGTTACGGTGTGGTGTTTGATGTCATCAAAGCATCCTTACGGTGATGGTGATAAGCATGATCTCATGGTCGAAAGAATTAGATTACTATGTATCAGAAAGCTTATAGCAATTGAACTATTAAAATGACTTGATCTTTATGCTACACTTACCTATAGGAGTATGTACATCATACCATTCTCCTAATGATATGATCTTATTGTTAACAACATCTCAATGTTCATGATAGGGAAACCACAATCATCTATTAAGCAACAAGCTAGTATTATGAAGAGGCTTTACTAGGGACTCTAATTTAGTTTAAAAATCACACAAGTATTACTGTTTCCTGGTTAATACTATTATAGCATGAATGTAAACATTTATCATAAACACAAAGATATAATAATAACTACATTTATTATTGCCTCTAGGGCATATCTCCAACAGTATCCCACTTGCACTAGAGTCAACTAATCTAGATTACATGGTAATATACCGAACACCCATGGCAGTTTGGTGTTGGTCATTTTTGCCCTCGGGAGAGGTTTATTCAACGGATCCGCCACATTCAGATATGTGTGTACTTTGCAAATCTTAATGTCACCATCTTGTACATGCTCTCGAATAGCATGAAAACGTAGCTTGATGTGCTTCAGCTTCTTGTGTGACCTTGGTTCTTGCGCATTAGCTATGGCGCCCATGTTATCACAGTAGATAGACATTGGGTCCAGCGCACTTGGAACCACACCGAGCTCTGTAATGAACTCCTTAATCCATATCTCTTCTTGTGAAGCCTCCGAAGCAGCTATGTATTCCGATTCAGTTGAAGATCTTGCCACAACGCTTTGCTTTGCACTCCTCCAGCTACCTGCTGCACCATTCAAAGTAAATACGTATCCAGATTGAGATTTAGAATCGTCTGGATCGGTGTTCCAACTAGCATCGGTGTAACCATTAACAACGAGCTGTTCATCACCTACATAAGAAAGAACCATATCCTTAGTTCTTCTCAAGTACTTAAGGATGTTTTTGACCGATGTCCAATGATCCACTCCTGCATCACTTTGATATCTGCTAGTTAAACTAACAGCATATGCAATGTCGGGTCTAGTACATAGCATGGCATACATTAGAGATCCTATGGCTGAGGCATAGGGAGTCTTACTCATCCTTTCTCTATCTTCTGCCGTTGCTGGACTTTGAGTTTTACTCAAGGTCGTATTGGGCAACATGGGCAAGAACCCTTTCTTGCTATCTTCCATTCCAAACCTCTTTAGAACTTTGTCCAAATATGTACTTTGTGACAATGATATTAGGCATCTCGATCTATCTCTATAAATCTTTATGCCTAATATGTAAGCTGCTTCGCAAGATCTTTCATTGAAAAACTATTATTCAAATATTCCTTGACACTATTAAGGAGGTCTACATCATTTCCAATCAACAATATGTCATCAAAATATAGTATTAAGAATGCTACAGAGCTCCCACTCACTTTCTTGTAAATACAAGCTTCTCCATAAGTATGTATAAAACCAAAACTTTTGATTACCTTATCAAAACGTTGATTCCAACTTCGGGATGCTTGCTTCAGTCCATATATGGACCTTTGAAGTTTGCATACCTTGTTAGCATCTTTAGGATCGACAAAACCTTTGGGTTGTATCATATACAACTCTTCATCAATGTCTCCATTGAGGAACGCCGTTTTGACATCCATCTGCCATAATCGTAATATGCAGCGATTGCTAACATAATGCTCAGAGACTTTAGCTTCGCTACTGGTGAGAAAGTCTCATCGTAGTCAACTCCTTGAATTTGTCGAAACCCTTTTGTGACAAGTCGAGCTTTATAGATAGTAACATTACCATCAGCATCTATTTTCTTCTTGAAAATCCATTTATTCTCGACAGCCTTCCGGCCGTCCGGTAAGTCCACCAAAGTCCATACTTGGTTTTGGTACATGGATCCAATTTCGGATTTTATGGCCTCTTGCCATTTATTGGAATCTGGGCTCATCATCGCTTCCTCATATGTCGCAGGTCATCGGTGTTGTCCACCAACATGACACTCATAACGGGATCAAACCAATCAGGAGTGGTACAAGTTCTCGTTGACCTGCGAGGCTCTGTAGTAACTTCAACCGAAATTTCATGATCATCATCATTAGCTTCCTCTCTTATTGGTGCAGGCACCACAGGAACTTCTTCCGGTGTTACGCTACTCGCAAGTTCGAGAGAAGGTTCGACAACCTCGTCGAGTTCTACTTTCCTTCCAGTCACTTCTTTCGAGAGAAATTCTTTCTCTAGAAAGGATCCATTCTTGGCAATGAAGATTTTTCCCTCGGATCTATGATATAAGGTATACCCAATAGTTTCCTTCGTGTATCCTATGAAGACGCATTTTTCCGCTTTGGGTTCAAGCTTGTCCGGCTGTAACTTCTTTACATAGGCTTCGCAACCCCAAACTTCAAGGAACGACAATCTAGGTTTCTTCCCAAACCATAATTCATACGGTGTCGTTTCAAAGGATTTAGATGGTGCCCTTTTTAAAGTGAATGCGACTGTTTCTAATGCATAACCCCAAAACGATAGCGGTAAATCTGTAAGTGACATCATAGAACGAAACATATCTAAGAGAGTTCGATTACGACGTTCGGACACACCATTACGCTCTGGTGTTCCCGGCGGTGTCAATTGTGAAAGTATTCCGCATTTATTTAAATGCTCGCCAAACTCGTAACTTAGATATTCACCTCCAAGATTAGAACGTAGAAATTTAATCTTCTTGTTATGTTGATTCTCCACCTCACTTTGAAATTCCTTAAACTTCTCGAAAGTTTCGGACTTATGTTTCATGAAATAGATATACCCATATCTACTCAAGTCATCCGTGAAGTTAAGAACATAACGATAACCACCGCGCGATGCTACACTCATTGGACCACACACATCGGTATGTATGATTTCCAATAAGTCCGTATCTCGCTCCATCATACCATAAAATGGAGTCTTAGTCATTTTACCCATCAGACATGCTTCACATCTTTCAAGTGATTCGAAATCAAGTGATTCAAGAAGTCCATCGGAATGGATTTTCTTCATACGCTTCACTCCAATATGACCAAGACGACAGTGCAACATATAGGTCGAGTTATCGCTCAATTTCAAACGTTTAGCTTCAATGTTATTAATATGTATATTTCCACTATCGAGATTCAATAAGAATAGACCATCTATCAAAGGTGCATGTGCATAAAATATATTACTCATATAAATCGAACAAGCATTATTCTCGGACTTAAACAAGTAACCGTCTCGCAATAAACAAGATCCCGACATAATGTTCATGCTTAATGCAGGCACCAAATAACAATTATTTAAGTATAAAACTAATCCCTATGGTAGATGAAGAGGTAGCGTGCCGAACGCGATCACATCAACCTTTGATCCATTTCCAACGCGCATCGTCACCTTGTTCTTCGCTAGCTTCCGTTTATTCTGCAGCACCTGTTTCGAGTTACAAATATGAGCAACCGAACCAGTATCAAATACCCAGACACTACTACGAGTACTAGTGAGATACACATCAATAACATGTATATCGGATATACCTTTCTTCTTGATGTTGCTGTTCTTCAAATGCGCCATGTACTTTGGGCAATTCCGCTTCCAGTGACCCTCTCCCTTGTAGTAAAAGCACTCAGTATCAGGCTTAGGTCCAGCCTTGGTCTTCTTCGCCGGTGCGGCAACTTTCTTACCACCCTTCTTGAAGTTTCCCTTTTGCTTAGACTTGCCTTTCTTGAATTTGGTGGTCTTATTGAACAACAACACTTGATGCTCTTTCTTGATCTCCAGTTCTGCAGATTTCAACATGGAGAAGAGTTTTGGCAACGTCTTGTTCATGTTTTGCATATTGTAGTTCATCACAAAGTTCTTGTAACTTGGTGGCAGTGATTGGAGGACACGGTAAATCCCCAAAGCATTAGGAATCACTATACCCAATCTTTGGAGTTTGTTTGCGTGCCCAGACATCTTAAGCACATGCTCACTGAAGGAGCTTCCCTCTTCCATATTGCAGTTAAAGAACTTTTCAGAAGCCTCATAACTCTCAACTGCCGTGTGAGCCTCAAATATCATTTTGAGTTCACGGACAATATCATGTGGGTCATGGTTCTCAAACCTTTTCTGCAGCTCCGATTCCAAACCATACAAGATAGCACACTGAACTGTGGAGTACTGATTCTTCCGAGTGAGGTAAACATTCTTTACTTCATCGGTAGCATCAGCTGCAGGCGGGTCACCCAGCGGTGCATCCAGCACATAGGTCAAATTACCAGCATTGAGGAGAATCCTCAAATTGCGGAACCAATCCGCGAAGTTGCTTCCATTGTTTTTCAACTTTTCTTTCTCTATGAACGCATTAAAATTGATGGTAGGGGCCGCCATTGATCTACAACATATTTGCAATACATTAGACTAAGTTTATGAAAAATTGAGTTCTAATTAATAGTTAAATTAATCTAGGTGAACTCCCACTCAAAACAATATCCCTCACATTGTTTTAGTGATCACACGAACCAAATCTACCACATCAAAACCGATCATCACGAGAGTTGATGTAGCTTCAATGGCGAACAATCGACATGTTCATCATATCTACTATATGATTCATGCTTTACCTTTCGGTGATCCGTGTTCCGAGACCATGTTTGTACATGCTAGGCTCGTCAAGATCAAACCTTAGCTTCCGCATGAGCAAATCTGGCTTGCTCACATTGTATACACTTGCAGAATCTAACACACCCAATCATCACGTGGTGTTTCGAAACAACAAGCTTTAGCAACGGTGCTTACTAAGGATGAACACTTTAAAACGTGAAATTTGTGTGCTTGAGGGATCATCTTATAGTGCTACCGTCGTTAACTAAGCAATACAAGATGCATAAAGGATTAACATCACATGCAATTCATAATATGTGATATGATATGGCCTTTCTTCTTTGTGCTTCCGATCTCCATCTTCAAGCACGAACATGATCTCCATCATCACCAGCATTGCATCAAGGTCAATGACGCTGCTCCATGGTTGTCGTCCACCAGCTTCAACTATTACAACTACTTTGAATAGACACGCGGGTCTTAACAGAATTTGAATACAACCATATGGCTCCTGCCGATTGCCAACTTACAATAAGGAACATTGCATAAAATATAATCACAATCATGGCCATATCACATCACAGCACACCCCTGCAAAACAAAGTTAGACGCCTCTAATTTTCTTTGCATATTTTACGTGGTTTGGGGCATTCAATAAGTGTCGCTCTAACTTACGAACAATAACCACAACGTTGATGTTTGAACTATCAAGTGCCCGTTGTAAATTGGATCTAAACTATAATGAGAGAGACAGACACCCGCAAAGCCACTTATGCAATACAAGTTGCATGTTGAGCGTGGAGCAAGTCTCATGAATCATGTCATGTAAGGTTAGCCCGGGCCGCTTCATCCCATCATACCACAAGATGCAAAGTACACAAGAAGCAATTGATAATAAAAGCACCACCGCCCATAATGACCATTGTGTTCTACTCGTGCAACAGATCTACATATAGACACGACTCTGATACCACTGTAGGTGTTCGTAGCATGGAAAACAAAAAATTTCTACTGCATGCAAACAAACAAGCCAAGATCTATCTACTATATTGTAGCAACGAGTCGATAGAGGAACTCACCCTCGAAGATTCCAAAGAGGTTAACGAGAGCAGATTCTCGTGGGTGATATAGTCGTACTCTTCCCGATCTCAAGATCGTGTAGACGATCCTTCCGGCGCTGCGTTCCGGCAGCGCTTCCGCAGTAGGTCACACGTTCGGTACTCGATGAAGACCTTCCTCTCCCTTGTTCCAGCAGGCAGCGGAGGTTGTAGCACTCTCCTCGCGATTCCGGCAGCACGACGGCATGGTACCGGATGTAGAGGGGAGATCTCGCAGGGCTTCGCCTTAAGCCGGGGCGAGTATGGTGGACTATGAGAGAGGCCTTGGTGATCTAGGGTTTAGAGGCACCAAGGGAGGAGGCTAGGCCGGCGGCTAGGGCTTGGGGAGAGCCCCAACTCGGCGAGTAGGGCAAACCCTAGGGCGGCGGCGACTTGTGGTGGCCGGTGGCTAGGGCTAGGGTTTTGGTGGAGAGAGGTGTAGGGAAGAGGGGCACCCCTGCCCCTCCTTTTATAGGTGGGAGGGTGCAGGCCCAGGGGAGGGAGTCCTCCCCCAAGTCGGCCTCCTTGGACGGCGGGTGGAGGGAGAGGAACTCCTCCCCAAGAAGGTTTCCTACTCTCCCTCCACCAAGCAAAACTGTTGTTTGACTTTTCAAATTAGCGTTTGACTTTTCAAACTAGGATTTGATTTATCCCTTTATTTTGCTTAGCCATGATATGTAGTACATGATGCAACCCTTCCACATTGTCATGACACATTCATGTACCCTTCCCCTCCGGAGTGCCGTCCCTTCCGGAACCTTCTAGAACATTCCCGATGAAAACACCGGAATCATTCCCCAACTGCGAAACAGGACTTTCCTTATATGAATCTTATTCTCCAGACCATTCCGGATCTCCTCGTGATATCCCGGATCCCATCCGAGACTCCGAACAACATTCGGTCTCTTACTCATCATTCCATAACTACTCAACAACATCGAATCCTTAAGTGTGTCTCCCTACGGTTCGTGAATTATGCGGACATGATCGATACACTTCTCCGAACAATAACCAATAGAGGAATCTGGAAATTCATATGGCTCCCACATATTTCTATGATTACTTTGCGATCGAATGAACCACTTACATATGATACCAATTTCCCTTTGTCTCACGATAGTTTACTTATCCGAGGTTTTGATCGTCGGTATCTCTGCATACCTAGTTCAACCTCGTTACCTCGTTCCTGTGGTATGTGATCCCTTGTGAGCCAGTCACATGCTTGCAAGCTAATTGGATGACATTCCACCGAGAGGGCCCAGAGTATATCTATCCGTCATATGGATGGAAAAATTCCACTCTTGATCCATGTGTCTCAACCCATACTTTCCAAACACTCAATGCCATCTTTATAGCCACCCAGTTACGGTGTGGTGTTTGATGTCATCAAAGCATCCTTCCGGTGATGGTGATAAGCATGATCTCATGGTCGAAGGAATTAGGTTACTATGTATCAGAAAGCTTATAGCAATTGAACTATTAAAATGACTTGATCTTTATGCTACGCTTATCTATAGGAGTATGTCCATCATACCATTATCCTAATCATATGATCTTGTTGTTAACAACATCTCAATGTTCATGATAGGGAAACCACAATCATCTATTAACCAACAAGCTAGTATTATGAAGAGGCTTTACTAGGGACTCTAATTTAGTTTACAAATCACACAAGTATTAATGTTTCCTGGGTAATACTATTATAGAATGAATGTAAACATTTATCATAAACACAAAGATATAATAATAACTACATTTATTATTGCCTCTAGGGCATATCTCCAACAGATGAAACCTTGTTTTATGTGATCTACATATACTTGTGTAGCTGGTGTTTGTGTTTTGACAGTATGCAGTAGTATTTGTTTTGTAGCAGGCTTTTTATTTGATCTGAATTAGTACTACCATTTGGTCAGTGCTTGATGTAGAAGAGTCTATGCCCACACCTAAATTATTAGTAGACCTTGTCTTTTTATTTTCGAACCGAATCTACTTCAGACATATATTTGTTGCCCCGACCTGGATTCCTGAAATAGAGAGAGAACAACCTATTTCTTTAAATTCTTATTTGGACAATCTGCAAATCCAAAATCACAGTCGGCCGCCAAAACCTACCGCCTATCCCGTTTGAATCGGAAGCATTAGTCGATGTGACTTGCGCCTTAAATTTCTGACCAGATGGCGTACGACCTAAACAACCTTTTTTCTATTAAACCTTGGCCGACAGCCAAATTCAAAATCGTAATCAAGCGGCAAAATAACCCACTGACCCCAAAACATTTCGCGCCTCTCGGTTTCAAACACTTGTAGGCAAAATCTCCCACCCAGGTAGTACCATTTTTATATTATTACTTGGAAGCTAGACAAATTCAAAATTTCAGTCAGGAGCAAAATTTACCACCTACGCCATGCGAATCGAAGGTATCCAAGTTTCTGCGCAAAAATATGGATATGGATGATCAGTTGATGTGACTCTCTGCCTTGAATACCTGGACAGATAGCGTACGGTATACGACATCGTTTCTATTAGTAGATGGACGCTAGCCAAATTCAAAATCTCAATCGACGGGAAAATCATACACCAACCTTGACGCATGTCGCACCCCTCCGTTTCAAAAAATTTTGGTTTCAAAATTACCATTCTACCCATTGTGTAGATGCCCTATGGGTAAGCTATAGTTTGTAGCTTGCGGAACGATCGTAATTATTTTTCTTTTTACCTCCATTGTCCCTAATTCGCCCAGTTTTTCCCGCTGGCCCTCCCAAAAATCCTAGGCTCCCCCCCACGCCCTCAGCTCCATTCCCATCACGCGCACTGGCCGACGGCAATTCCACGGCGGACTGAGCCGCTTGATCTGCAGTCTCATGCACCGCCGCAGAGCCGCTTCACCGATGCCCACCCCACCGGATCTTGTTCACTAGGTCTCTCTGCCACTACACTAGAACTGCGGTCTCGTCGATCGTGCCAATGGCATCATCGACTGCTCAAGGTCTGCTTCCCTGACACCGAAAGCTACCCAACCGTACCGGAGAAACTTCACCGGTGTACACAGGACGAGATCTAGTTCAACGAGTTCTTTGTCTACCGATCTAGACCAGCTACACGGGCGTCACTGTTTGCTGCACCACATCTGCCTCAGCGACACTCTCATTCACCGTGCTCAAGCCGGCATCGACTTCCCAAGATCTGCTTCTGCGACTGCACAAGATCTGCTTCCCTACAACCAAAACACCCTCGGTTACCTGGACGTCACTCGCACGGTACCGACTATTCTTAGACGTCTGTCCGACCAAGGTAACCAAATCGCCAACCCCTTTTTGTTTTCTCAACAGTATAGCAGGTTAAGTCCTGTCTCAATGAACTACATTTTGTAATCGTGCTAGTACACACAAGGCACTGGCATGCCTATTCTTTGTGCTACATACAAGGTCACTAGACATGTTTGTTTGCGTTCGCTTCTCTAAAAATTTCAATTCATGCACATGTTTGTTATTTTGTCATGCAAATGTTCTTAGCTACTCCCTATAACAGTAATTTCCTGCTATTGTGTAGTTTTGCAAAATGTAAAGTTAGTGGAAAATATTAGTATGGATTCCCTGCTCCCCAGTTACTGAATCTATCTGGTTTGTCCCGAGCTAAGTTCCTGCTATTATTTCCTCACTGGCATCGTTCTGCTATCCTGTAATACCCGTTTAAACTCACCGTACTTGTTCAATTATAATTTTGTTGTTTCTATCTGGATATTTAAAATACACAATGCTGACTATTTCTTTATTCTTTGCATAGAGCTCAAAAGGAAACATTGAACATGTTCGTTTGCATAGCTTCTTCTACAGGTTCACAAGCACGATGTCATTGTTTTCTTATCTGGTGTTGGTTCATCCTAAGCAATAACATAACTATCCTCTACTATGTACTTCATTCGTGGTTTGTGTCCCTGCTCTTCAAGTTCTCGCATGATGCCATATAATTTCTGTCTCATTCATTATTAGCTACAAAAGTAACTACATGCCCATTGTATAGCTCACCGAAAATTCTGAGACACCCAACGTCTCTTGCATTTCAGGATATACTACTTCTTCCATATATATTTGTTCAAATGACATGGCTAGTTTATATTAGCTAAAATTTTAGGAAACACTATGTTCGATTGCTCAATTCATTTGTAGGCACACTTGTGTAATGTTTTCTTGTCCTGTTATACAGGTCCACAAGCAATGTCATTATATTTAATATCTAATGGTTCGTCCTAAGAAGCGACATAGCTATCCTCTACTGTATATATATAGTTCGTTCGTAGTTTGCATTCTTTCTCTACAAGTTCTCTTATGATGCCTTTATAATTTCTATGTGCTTCCTATCTACGACAGTAACTGCATGCCCTTTGTGTAGCTCACCACAAATTCTGGGTCACCAAACGTCTCATGCATTCTAGGAGAAACGACTTCTTCCATATATATTTGTTGAAATGACCTGGACAGTTTAAATTTGCTGAAATTCTAAGAAACACTTTGATTGATTGCTCATTTTATTGTAGACACACTTGTCTAATGCTTGCTTGTCCTCTTCTATAGGTTCGCAAGAGACACCATTATATTTATAATCTGGTGCTGGTTCATCCTAAACAACGACATAACTATCCTCTACTGTGTATTTCATTCGTGGTTTGCGTTCCTGCTCTGCAAGTTCTCGCATGATGTCATTATAATTTCTGTCTCGTTCATTCTTAGCTACAAAAGTAACTGCATGCCCGTTGTGTATCTCACCGCAAATTTTGAGTCAACCAACGTCTCTTGCATTCCAGGGTATACAACTACTTATATATATATTTGTTAAAATAACCTAGCTAGTTTATATTTGCTGAAATTCTAGGAAACACTCTATTTGATTGCTCAATTCATTTGTAGGCACACTTGTCTAATTCTTGCTTGTCCTGTACTACAGGTTCACAAGCGACGCGATTATATTTCGTATCTAGTTCTGGTTCGTCCTAAGAAATGACATAACTATCCTCTGCTATATAGTTCATTTGTGGTTTGCATTCCTTCTCTACAAGTCCTCGCATGATGCCGTTATACTTTCTATATCGTTCATTCTTAGCTACGTTAGTAACTGCATGTCATTGTCTGGTTTATTCATCTATATATATTTGTTGATATGACCTGGCTAGTTTATATTTGCTGAAATTCTGAATGACAGACATTGTTATATTTCTCGTTTCACCATAGGCATACTTGTTTAATGCTTACTTGCCATGTTTGTTTGACGTGATGGTCAATATATTTGAACCATTGACCAGTATTTAACTCCAGTTCATAGCTCCCGTCATAGCAGTTAAATGAGTAGTTTTTCTTGTTTGATGTATTAACTTGTTATTACTTAGTTTCAGACTGCAATTATTACTATCGCCACCAAAGAGGGGTCTGCAAGATCATTTCTCAAGGTTGTTTTTTAATGTACATGTCACTTGAAAGGGAGATGTAAGTGATAGATGGAGAAAGCAAAATTGATGACTGCTATCAACTCGATTGTCAACTGAAATGCTAAATTTGCTTTCCCTTGAGTTGATAATATGTAGTAATTTAAAATAGTTTGCATTTGATGTAATATATAGATAAATATCATAGGCCATGTAGGCATTTAGTTGACGGCGTCCACACATAGTGGTAGGCAGTTCCAAACCTGCTTAGCTAGATCGATTAGGATACAGTATCGTGCTTTATATTTGCTCGTCTTGTATTAGGCCGACGAAGAACAGTAAAAATACTCACAAGTTGTACACCTTTTATGATATTAGAAATGGCTCCAGAAATGGAGAAACTGTAAAAGTAACGAGCCCGACCCACATGCGTGCTTAGTAACAGTTCATGGACAAAACTGTAAAAGGCCAAAACAGTAACCGACAAAAGAAGTAATAGGCCGAAATAGTAACCGACCATAATAGTAACATGCCAAAACAGTATTCGACAAGAACAGTAAAAGGCCAAAACTATAATAGTCATAAAATAGTAAAGGACTAGAACAGTAAAAGTGTCAAAAGCTTAAATGGCCAAAACAGTAACGGGCCAGGCCAGAAAAGGGACATGGTCGTAGCATGCCAGAACAGTAACATGCCAAGTTGGACCATGAAGGAACACTAACAATCCAAGAAACCTACCAGGACAAAAAAGTAACATGGCGTTTATGGGCCTAAATAGTAACGGGCCTGAAAGTTTATGTGCCACAGCGGATTGCGTAAATGGGCCATTCTGAACAGTACAAAATCATACAGTAACGGGCAAGAATTGCTACGAGACAAAGTGGGCCACCAAATGGGCCCAATTCAAACAATATAGGACGGAATAGTAACTAGCCCGACCTTTTACGGGCCTACCAATGGGCCAAATTTAAACAATGTTCGTTGAAACAGTAAAGATCCTGAAAATTTACGGGCCGCCACGGGCAGCACTAGTGGGCCCATTTGTAACAGTGCATGATGATACAATAACGAGCCATGATACTGTTGGGATCTCTTAATGGACCGGCCCACTTAATAATTACCAGGCCTTGGTTAGGTTTAGCTTCCACCATGGTTTCATTGACAGTTAAAGGCTGCAAGTGACCGTTAACGGCGTTCGCCATGTGGCAGTTTGCATGATGTCAGCAGTCAACGGGTCTGGCGAATAGATCTATGACAGAATGAATTTTTGTGTATGAAAGGTGCGACCCGTCACGGTAAAAAAACCCCGTGGTAGATTCATTTATGATGGGGCTTCAACCACGAAGGGCATCCTTCGTAGAAGGACTTTCAACCTTGAAAAATGGACCTTCAACCACGAAAATCGTCCATTGTAAAAGGACATTTTTCTTGTAGTGATTATCAATCTAGACTTAGGTCTTGTTCTTGATCTAATCTTGATATTGAGCATGTTTAGTTAGTTCTTAGAGGAGTTTCTTTTGTAACAAGTGTACATGACCATTTATGCTATGTTTCTATTGGACCAAATTTTTTATTAGTATTATTTATTTATTTTTGTTTTAGATGAACATGAGGAGCCGTACATGTGTGATGGCTACGGAACAAGCCACACCACCCATTGATACTATAACCCCCAAGTCACTTGGTATAGAGTTCACCGAGGAGTTTCATCTTAATAGTTTCAACTGTCTCAAGTTCCGAGAAATCAAGTCCACCAAGTGGGTGTATCACTTTATCCTGAACCAACTTGGCATTCGCGCTGATTTTGATTTACTTTGCAACAATGTTGGTTTGTATGACTTTGTCTTTTAGGATGTCGCCACATACCACCGCTTGATGCTTGAGTTTCTCAGCACCTTGACACAATCGGTGTGCTCACACTATTGCCCAGAATAGCAAATACTCGGAGTTGATCGTATCAACTTCCATCTTATGAGCTGTGAGTACTCCTTGACACTCGACCAATGGGCTTACTACTTTGGGTTTTCCAACAACACTACCGACATATGCTCCAACACTTTTGTGTTGAATCCAACACCCTTGTCTTAGTTTAAGAGAATGAGAATTCGTGGAAAAACAACCAAGGGAAACCAAATTGATTATCCTGTTTTCGTTATTTGTTTTATGTTATTGGTATCACCTTGCAGGCACGTGGTGAGTTTACTAGAGACAATGAGGAGGACATGATGATCCTTGCTAAAGCTTCTATTCCTAACTGTAACTTAACGCCAAATTTGGGCGCCCTTCTTTTGTATCTTAAGAATTAAGCTCTTGAGTCTCTTGGTCCCACATGCGGAGGAGGATTCATCAACACACTTGAACGTCCGCTCCATGTAAACCTAGGTAACATCTAATTACTGCCAGGAAACCACCGTCTTGGTTTTTCTACTCTAAGAGCATGTGGTATGATTTCTAGAACTAATGGTATATACTTCTTTGATATACCTAGGGAGGATCACTTGATCCCTGCTGTAACATCCCAAAAATACTAAACTTAAATCATCAAACTCTAATCATCAAAATTAGGGTTAACAAAAACTTTTCTAATTAAAATTATGAAAGCATGCATATGTGTATGCATTTAAATTGAAATTATTTTGAACCAACTTGTTTGTGTGTTTCTTTGCTTGTAAAATGTTTATTAGGTGAAATAAACATCATCTAAACATTTCCCAAACTTTTCCCAAAGACAAGTAAAGCAAAACAAATAAAATAAATGAATGGTCATTTTGACCAATTTAAAACCCATGCATACTTTGGTTGTCTCAAACTTTCAAAACCTAACAGAAACTTCTCTGGATCTTTGCACCCCTTGAATGTACTCATAACAAGGTATCAAGGCCCACTTTGTGATCATCCAGAAACTTTCAAATGCATAGTTTAAATGACATTTCAAAATTGAATCTTTATCATATGAGAAGATACCACTTTTTCAAAAACCACTCAAACAAGCTGAACTTTCAAAACCCAAGCATCTGCAGACTCACCAGCACCAATCTAGCACACCCACCAAAAATCTTTTCAAAATTCAAAACTTGAATTCTTGCGGCCATTTCATCAAACACTTGGCAGATTCAAATCAAACTGGCCTAACTTCACTGTTTTGAGCAGTAACTTGGCTAAGCAATGTTCACCATTCATCACCATTGTCTCCCCCAGTGCCAACCAGTGCTTGGACCAACCCTAGCCCATACCCTTTGCTCCATGCAATGCCAACCCGAGCACCCCCTTGCCAGCCGACAATGGCTAGCTAGCCAGGGAAGCACCAAGCCAAAACAACATGTCTGGGAGGCAACCCACCGTCCACCGCCACTTCCTGTACAGCGCTCGAACCCTGCCATCCATTGGACCACACGCACGAACCGTGCCCAGACCGCCAGCGACCATGCCGAGCATGCGCCAGAGCGCCACCCTCGACCAAAGCCCACAGACCGTGCTCCACCCTCGCCGCGTGCATACACGATCACCACCGTCCCAGGAGACCGCCAGACATCCCCGTTCACCGCCCCGTGACGCACAGCCACCGCTCACCGTCGAAGACGCCGCCTCTGACGTGCAGAGCGTCGCGTGTTCCAGACTGAACCGCACCGCCCCTACAAGTGCATTAAAGCCGTAGAGCATCGCCAGGAGACCACCAAGCGATCGCCACCACCGGCCATGCCTCTAGCAGCCCGTAGCCATGTCGCCACTGTCGCCTGCCCATGCCGTTCGGTCTCACCGTCGAGACTATAAATAGAGGACTCCCCCGCTCGAGTTCTTCACACCATTCCACTCCTCTCTCACCCAGAACCACCCCACCTCAGTCCCGGAGCAAGGCGAGCAGCGCATCGCCGAAATTTTACCGTAGCCCGCTGCCTCTAGAGAAGAAGGGGGCCATTGATTTCGTCCATCCCAGGAGCTGCCGCGACCACCCCTGAGTTCGCCGTCGTTGACTTCGTCGTTCGCCCACCTCGCCGACCCTCGCCTGCACCCCGGTGAGCCCCCAACAACCCCCACTGGCCGCGCTAGGTTTCTATCTCGCCGGTGTTGCTCAACATCGACGATGACTCCCAGCTGTTGGATTAGAATCAGATCGAACGACCCACATCGTCCCATACCGCTTTGCACCCCTCTGTCTCACTGACGTGTGGGGACAACCACTTAAGCAGCCCGCGGAAGCGCTACGCTTAGCAGGCCGGCCCGTTAACTTTTCCCGCGCAGCCCAGTTATTTGAATTAAACCTTTTCCATTTTATTTCAAACACACTTCTGTACCCAGTTTCAAAAATCAACCCAGATCGATTCAGTGCACCAAATTGAATGAAACTAATTTTGTTAGAAAGGTCTGGGAATGATGAATCCAAGCCCGTTGGATTCAAGTCATTTGGATCTATAGATCACCGCTGGTAAAAATAACAAGGCAAAAGCTTTTCTGCATTCAAACATTTTTCAAATTTAAACCATAATAGCTTTTGAGTTGATTCCAACTCTCAAAAATCACATTTAACCATACCTTTCAGAATATATAAAAATATATAGGATTACTTACAGAAATAATGTTCAAGTAATAAAAGAATGCCCATAGGCATTTTTAGCCACTTTAATGAATTAAAATAAAAGGGTAAAAACTTATTAAATTGTGACCCCACTTTAAATCATATTCCCATGGACTAAAATATGTGGTGATGACATGTGTCAACATGACCCCTTGTTTGGTTTGGAGAATATTAAATCTTAAATAGTTTTTCAATGAGTAGAAATTACTTTTCTAAAAAAAATAAAAGGAATTAAACCAAGCTTTAATCTTGTAATGTTAGAGATGATGTTAGATCATCTATAGGACCCTTGTGTGTGATGATTGCAAGTAGTTAAGTATTGTTTGGTGATTGTGTACCTCGTATTTATTCATAGACGATAGTACCGACCAAGGATACGAGGAGGAAGGAGGATTCTACGAAGAAGAAGCCGAGGAGAACTTGAACTACTGCTCTGCACAAGGCAAGCTGATACTATACCTATGCAAGCCAATACTTGCAAGCTTTATTAACTAAGTGGACCAATGCAACCTAACCCTTGCAAGATACCCTACTGATGCCACAAACCACTACTTGTTACTATGCCCACTAAATGCCATAAGCATATGTGATCATACCCACTTGATAAACCCATCCTAGTTTTTCTTGCAAGCTTCATACTTTATTTCTTTATCAAAGCTCTTACTTAGAGTTTACTTAAGAGATTGGTAGATACTAGAAAGATATGTGAAGGTTGCATAAAGAGCATAAAATTTGGCCTAAGTTAGAAACTTTGATATCATCCTAAGACATAAGGTTGTACTTAGTTGAAACTCCACTAGTCCACCACCCCTCATTAGTACTTACCCCCACCTGTTGATGCTAGTGCTAAGCATAAAACATGATCAACTTTAGATGGGAATACTTGGTGGAAAACTGGTTATGAAAACCTTGGAATGATGGATCATTCTATTGAAATATTTTGGACATGTGTTTCCGAACACCTGATGATTTTGGTGATGAAAATGTTGAGGCATGAGCCTTAACCCTTTATAAAACTGATGGTTGTCTGGATGCGATACCATTCCAATTTAATCGTACAACCACAATACCCGAAGATTGGGTAGGGCTTGACTGAAAACTTATATATCATAGTATTAGTTCCCTCACGTCCAAGGTCTGAGCTGAGGCTACCTTGTGAAGATTGTCCACCTGTGCAGTACCCAAGATGACAGTTGGTCATGGTTGGGAGGCCAAACTCACAGGAGAGGTGCTTATACTAGGGCGTGTAATTGAAAGGTTAGGATTGATTATCCGCATACTGAGTATGGTGAATTCAGGATTTGTTCCTGACGGATGTATCGAATGTTGTGGTGAAAGTGTACAATCTCTGCAGAGTGTCAGACTATTCGAATAGTCGCGTCCGCGGTTATGGACAGTTGGAGTGGCCATACTGTTCCCCCGTCAGACTTTTCAAAATGACTAGTGAAATGAATTGAGACTTTGACTTGACCACAACAGGGTTGTGCATGAGTTACAGGATCCCACTTAGGATTTATAAAATTGTGATTAGCTTTGGAAGTTCGTAGAGATAAATCTGGCTTTTGCAAAACAACCCTAGAGCCTAGTGTCCTATTATCCAAAAACCCCTTTACCTGTTAGTATTAGTTTGCGAGTACTTAAAGAGTACTCATGGCTTTGTCCCTGGCTATTCCCATGGCCAGACTATGAAGAGGAGTACCTGGAGGATGCACCTCAGGAAGGTTACGACAACTAGGATCATCTCCCATCGTCAGCATTGCCTGTGACCCCGAAGATGGAGCTTCGCCTATGCTACCGTTATTATTACGTATTCCGCTGCTTGAAGTTGTATTAAGAACTGGATCATGAGATCCCTATTTGGGTAAGAACTTATGTACCGTTTGTAATGGATGATGTACTATGGTATCCAATTCTGTTATGTCTCGCAAAAATGGTAATCCTGGGATTGCGATGTATGGCATAACAGACATCTGGGATTAAAAATCCGGGTGTTGACAAGTTGGTATCAGAGCCATCCTGACCATAGGAGACCCTAGTTAGACTGGATGTTTGAATCAAAAACTTAGTTTCAAAACCAAAGAAAACAAATATTTACAAAAACTTATTCTCATTCTTATCCCTTTGATTCTTTCATAAAAATTCATGTTCCTCAAAAACCCTTGCAAAATACCTAAAATTTTGACACGCTTGATCACTCTGCTAACCTATTCATCCTCTATTCTTATAGATGGATGTGAAGTACAGCAAGTTTTATCAGTTGGGGAATGGAGGAGACCTTATCTTTGAGAGGGATTTGGACTAGCTTTCGGAACTTCTGGAGGGTCCGCACCCCGAGTTCTTCAGAGCTCAGCTCAATGATCAAGGAGGAGAAGATCTGAAGTGGCTAATTGTTCCAAGTCTTAGAGGAAAGATTGAACCTCCCACTGCTGAGGGAATTCAGTTTACCTTAAGAGAGAACAGCTGGCTCGATGGACTTGCCAGGGCCATGCAGGAAGCTCTTTCCCGTCTGTGTGGGCAGAGCATCAATCAGATCAAGGGTACTCGCTTTAAGTTTTGCCCAAGGCGTGATGCAAATGGACAACCCCTAGAAGCCCCATACCACCCCGAACTAAAGACTCAATTGGACCACCTTAGCTTCATGATGTACGATTGTCAGCATGAGTTGGATAACTGCCGTGACTACTCCAACCACAAGTCTGCCATCATCAAGACGAAGGACCAAACCATCGCCATGCTAGCAAAGGATCGCAAGTCTCACCGCCGTCAGCTCGACAAGAAGGAGCGCATCATTTCCCGTCTGCGCCACCGCATCTCATCTTTGGAGGAGACCATCCATGAGAGAGACATGCAGTTGGAGGAAAGGGAGAATGCCAGAGAGGATCTTCATGGACACCCCTACTCCTATCTCAGCGATGACGATGATTTTCTGGAGGATCAGGCTATGGACTTCTTCACCGATGAAGATGATTTCTCCTTCATCGATGATGATGAGGATGATGAAGCCACAGATTCCGAGGAGTAGTAGCACTTGAGCACTAGCGTAGTGAGTAGTATTCGGTCCCACTGTATCGTAGTTCTCAGAATGGTTCTGAAAACCATCTGTTTTTCTTGGTTGTGGTGTGTGTTATACTGTGTGCTATGAATGAATGAAAAAGCAAGTTGCTAGAAAATCTGAGTCGAACTTTAAAAAATTTCTGAAAGACCCAAAACTTTAGAAATTTCCCTCTTTTCTCATGATCTATCTCAATCTTCAGATGCCACGTGGAGGAAGTGGTTCATCCCCGGACCCGATGTTGCAGATTCTGCAAATGTTGACTTCTGACCGTGAAGCTGAAAGAGCGGAATGTCAAGCCAACCTAGGCACCCTTCAGTAGATAGCCCACCTTGCCCACAATAACCAAGGCCATGGAAAATCAGGACAACCATGGATCTAAGCTCAGGAATTGCCAGAATACCAACCCACCTGTTTTCACTAAGTCCGAAGAGCCCCTAGACGCCGATGATTGGCTGCAAACCATGGAAAATAACCTAGAACTTGATGGAGTGGAAGCCAACGAGAAAGTTCTGTTCGCCACCCACTATCTAGCCGGAGATGCCAGGGCATGGTGGAACAGTGTTCGCGCAATGACCGGAGGCCAGATGATGACCTGGGAAGAATTCAAGGTCAAGTTTAGCAGAACCCATGTGCCACCAGGTTTGATCAAGAGAATGAGAGACGAGTTCAGAGAGCTGAAGCAGGGAAGGATGACTGTAGTGGAATACCATGACAAATTTTGTCATTAGCTAGGTATGCCCCGGATGAGATCGACACCGAAGCCAAAAAGAAAGAAAGATTCCGGAATGGTCTGCATGACGAAATGCAGACAGTGTTAGTCAATATCCCCTTTGCTGATATTGAAGCCCTTGTGGACTCAACTATCCAGATGGAAGGAAAGATCAACCAAGCCAATGAGAACCGCAAGCGTCGCATGATGCACCAACCAGGAACCCATCAGACCCCAAAGTATCGCCCCAACCCATCTCCAGGATTTGCGCCAAGAACCAACAGACCCCCGATGAATCGTCTGACCTATCCTGAAGTATCCATCCGTATTTTGGAAGAAGCTTTCAGAACTACCCGAACCCGAAGCATCAAGTTTCTCAAGATTCAGTGGAGCAACCACACAGAAGAGGAAGCCACCTGGGAGCGCGAAGATCACATCAGGACGGAGTTTCCCGATCTCTTCAAATCCTAGGTAATCTTTTCGTCCTTTTTCAAATCTCGGGACGAGATTTTGTTTAAGGGGGGAAGGTTTGTAACATCCCAAAAATACTAAACTTAAATCATCAAACTCTAATCATCAAAATTAGGGTTAACAAAAACTTTTCTAATTAAAATTATGAAAGCATGCATATGTGTATGCATTTAAATTGAAATTCTTTTGAACCAACTTGTTTGTGTGTTTCTTTGCTTGTAAAATGTTTCTTAGGTGAAATAAACATCATATAAACATTTCCCAAACTTTTCCCAAAGACAAGTAAAGCAAAACCAATAAAATAAAGGAATGGTCATTTTGACCAATTTAACTCCCATGCCTACTTTGGCTGTCTCAAACATTCAAAACCTAACAGAAACTTCTCTGGATCTTTGCACCCCTTGAATGTACTCATAACAAGGTATCAAGGCACACTTTGTGATCATCCAGGAACTTTAAAATGCATAGTTTAAATGACATTTCAAAATTGAATCTTTATCATATGAGAAGATCACACTTTTTCAAAAACCACTCAAACAAGCTCAACTTTCAAAACCCAAGCATCTGTAGACTCACCAGCACCAATCTAGCACACCCACCAAAAATCTTTTCAAAATTCAAAACTTGAATTCTTGCGGCCATTTCATCAAACACTTGGTAGATTCAAATCAAACTGGCCTAACTTCACAGTTTTGAGCAGTAACTTGGCTAAGCAATGTTCACCATTGATCACCCTTGTCTCCCCCACTGCCAACCAATGCTTGGACCAACCCTAGCCCCTGCCCTTTGCTCCATGCCATGCCAACCCGAGCACCCCCTTGCCAGCCGACAATGGCTAGCTAGCCAGAGCAAGCACCAAGCCAAAACAACATGTCTAGGATGCAGCCCACCATCCACCGCCACTCCCTGTCCAGCGCTCGAACCCTGCCAGCCACTGGACCACATGCACGGACCGCGCCCAGACCGCCAGTGACCATGCCGAGCATGCGCCAGAGCGGCACCCTCGACCAAAGCCCACAGATCGCGCGCCGCCCTCGCCGCATGCATACATGATCACCACCGTCCCAGGAGACCGCCCGACATCCCCGTTCGCCGCCACGTGACGCACAGCCACCGCTCGCCGTCGAAGATGCCGCCTCTGCCGCGTAGAGCGTCGCGTGTTCCAGACCGAACCGCACCGGCCCTACAAGCGCATTAAAGCCGTAGAGCATCGCCAGGAGACCACAAAGCGATCGCCACCGCCGCCCATGCCTCTAGCAGCCCGTAGCCATGTCGCCACCATCGCCTCCCCATGCCGTTCGATCTCACCGTGGAGACTATAAATAGAGGACTCCCCCGCTCGAGTTCTTCACACCATTCCACTCCTCTCTCACCCAGAACCACCCCACCTCAGTCCCGGAGCAAGGCGAGCAGCGCATCACCGGAATTTCACCGGAGCCCGCCGCCACTGGAGAAGGAGGGGGCCATTGATTTCGTCCACCCCAGGAGCAGCCGCGACCACCCCTGAGTTCGTCGTCGTCGACTTTGTCGTTCGCCCGCCTCGCCGACCCTCGCCTGCACCCCGGTGAGCCCCCAGCAACCCCCACTGGCCGCACTAGGTTTCTATCTCGCCGGCGTTGCTCAACGTCGACGATGACTCCCAGCCGTTGGATTAGAATCAGATCGAACGACCCACATCGTCCCATACCGCTTCGCATCCCCCTGTCTCACTGACGTGTGGGGACAGCCACTTAAGCAGCCCGCGGAAGCGCTACGCTTAGCAGGCCGGCCCGTTAACTTTTCCCGCGCAGCCCCTTATTTGAATTAAACCTTTTCCATTTTATTTCAAACACACTTCTGTACCCAGTTTCAAAAATCAAACCATATCGATTCAGTACTCCAAATTGAATGAAACTAATTTTGTTAGAAAGGTCTAGGAATGCTAAATCCAAGCCCGTTGGATTCAAGTCATTTGGATCTATAGATCACCCCTGGTAAAAATAAAAAGGCAGAAGCTTTTCTGCATTCAAACATTTTACAAATTTAAACCATAATAGCTTTTGAGTTGATTCCAACTCTAAAAAATCACATTTAACCATACCTTTCAGAATATATAAAAATATATAGGATTACTTACAGAAATAATGTTCAAGTAATAAAAGAATGCCCCATAGGAATTTTTAGCCACTTTAATTAATTAAAATAAAAGGGTAAAACCTTATTAAATTGTGACCCCACTTTAAATCATATTCCCATGGACTAAAATATGTGGTGATGACATGTGTCAACATGATCCCATGTTTGGTTTGGAGAATATTAAATCTTAAGTAGTTTTTCAATGAGTAGAAATTACTTTTCTAAAAAAAATAAAAGGAATTAAATCAAGCTTTAATCTTGTAATGTTATAGATGATGTTAGATCATCTATAGGACCCTTGTGTGTGATGATTGCAAGTAGTTAAGTATTGTTTGGTGATTGTGTACCTCGTATTTATTCATAGACGATAGTACCGACCAAGGATACGAGGAGGAAGGAGGATTCTACGAAGAAGAAGCCGAGGAGAACTTCAACCACTACTCTGCACAAGGCAAGCTGATACTATACCTATGCAAGCCAATACTTGCAAGCTTTATTAACTAAGTGGACCAATGCAAGCTAACCCTTGCAAGATACCCTACTGATGCCACAAACCACTACTTGTTACTATGCCCACTATATGCCATAAGCATATGTGATCATACCCACTTGATAAACCCATCCTAGTTTTTCTTCCAAGCTTCTTACTTTATTTCTTTATCAAAGCTCTTACTTAGAGTTTACTTAAGAGATTGGTAGATACTAGAAAGATATGTGAAGGTTGCATAAAGAGCATAAAATTTTGCCTAAGTTAGAAACTTTGATATCAGCCTAAGACATAAGGTTGTACTTAGTTGAAACTCCACTAGTCCACCACCCCTCATTAGTACTTACCCCCACCTGTAGATGCTAGTGCTAAGCATAAAACTTGATCAACTTTAGATGGGAATACTTGGTGGAAAACTGGTTATGAAAACCTTGGAATGATGGATCATTCTATTCAAATATTTTGGACATGTGTTTCCGAACACCTGATGATTTTGGTGATGAAAATGTTGAGGCATGAGCCTTAACCCTTTATAAAACTGATGGTTGTCTGGATGCGATACCATTCCAATTTAATCGTACAACCACAATACCCGGAGATTGGGTAGGGCTTGACTGGAAACTTATATATCTTAGTATTAGTTCCCTCACGGCCAAGGTCTGAGCTGAGGCTACCTTGTGAAGATTGTCCACCTGTGCAGTACCCAAGATGACAGTTGGTCATGGTTGGGAGGCCAAACTCACAGGAGAGGTGCTTATACTAGGGCATGTAATCGAAAGGTTAGGATTGATTATCCGCATACTGAGTATGGTGAATTCAGGATTTGTTCCTGACGGATGTATCGAATGTTGTGGTGAAAGTGTACAATCTCTGCAGAGTGTCAAACTATTCGAATAGCCGCGTCCACGGTTATGGACAGTTGGAGTGGCCATACTGTTCCCTCGTCAGACTTTTCAAAATGACTTGTGAAATGAATTGAGACTTTGACTTGACCACAACAGGGTTGTGACATGAGTTACAAGATCCAACTTACGAGTTATAAAATTGTGATTAGCTTTGGAACTTCGTAGAGATAAATCTGGCTTTTGCAAAACAACCCTAGAGCCTAGTGTCCTATTATCCAAAAACCCCTTTACCTGTTAGTATTAGTTTGCGAGTACTTAAAGAGTACTCATGGCTTTGTCCCTGGTTATTCCCATGGCCAGACTATGAAGAGGAGTACCTGGAGGATGGACCTCAGGAAGGTTACAACAACTAGGATCATATCCCATCATCAGCATTGCCTGTGAACCCGAAGATGGAGCTTAGCCTACCCTACCGTTATTATTACGTATTCCGCTGCTTGAAGTTGTATTAAGAACTGGATCATGAAATCCCTATTTGTGTAAGAACTTATGTACCGTTTGTAATGGATGATGTACTATGGTATCCAATTCTGTTATGTCTCGCAAAAATGGTAATCCTGGGATTGTGATGTATGGCATAATAGGCATCTGGGATTAAAAATCCTGGTGTTGACACCTGCTTCTTTGCCTAATGGTCTTTTCTCTATCGAGGAGGGACGTTTGCGTTATGACGTGCAGGTTGAGGAAAGTCTACCCCAACAAGAAGTACCCATGGATGAAGAATGAGAAGATGAAAAAGTAGAACAAGAAGGACATGAACAAGATGTGCAGCCACCAAACTTCTACACCACCTATGAAGATATATATGCTCTCGAAGGAAATATCCGAAACATGAACAACCTCTCCATCAACATTCGAGATTCTACCGCCAACCTTGCCACTCAGTTCAACAATTGGAGAAGCTAGTGGAACATGGGAGATTTTCCACCACCACAATGAGGAAAGAAAGGGCTTGCAAAAGCATGATCTTGGGGATGTGTCCCCCGGCAATTTTATTTGTGTAATAATGAGGTTGTAATCCAACTTTGAAACACTCCCGTTGGTTTGTTCCAACACTTTTTTTTCATTTTATTTTGTTTTTCGTTTTTCTTTTTTCATTTTATTTTGTTTTTCATTTATTAGTTCCTTGCTTGGTTGCAAGTTCTTTTCTATTATCTAAACCCCAAACTCAAAAATACAAAAATATTTTCCCCTTTTTCCTTTTTTTCATCAAAGTGGATTGCACTTTGCTTGTTTTCTTTAATGTTATTATTTACTTGAATTTTGAAGGAACACATCCCTATAAGGAAGAGGATTATGAAGTTACTCATGAAAGGTATGTCCTATGTCTCCCACTTTTAATGTTTGAATTATTTATCTTAGTTAGTTGATTTGCTAAGATGCTATGCTAGTGGGAGTAATTCAAAATAGTTAGAGTAAAGCTTTTTATTTGTATGAATGATTAGTTGTGTAAGATTTTTCTCTAGTTCTTGTAGCTAACCGAGTCTTGCCTTGGAAATAATATTGCCAAACAAGTACAAGAAGAAAAGTCTCAAAATTATGACTTTCTTGATGAGTGATTGTCTTTAGAGTTTACCTTTAAAGATACTTAAACCCATAGATGTTTTGATAGACTTGATGACATTCTTGAAAGGAGTTGTTTGATTGAAATGAAGTCTAGCGGTAATTGTGATGCATGCAAAATCTAACCTCGTAGATCAAATCATGATACTATTTAAAGAGTTCTATGTTTATTACGCACACCTTTGTATGCCAACAACTCTGGTAGCCTATTAACGATCGATGGTATAACCCCTGATTTCTTCTATGAGTTGATGACATTAGTAGCATACGTGTCACCATAATGGGCAAAAGTATTGGCACTCTCAACTGTGCGAACCATTGTTTAAAAGAATCACTCAATGATCCTTGTTGAGAATTATCCTTGAAAGAAGGAATGAAAAAATATATGAAGATCCACATAACAAGTCCTTGGCATGGTCTCGTTACTAGTTTATGAATTTTATTGAAAGACAATGATTGGAATAGAAGTGTTTTGATAGTCTTGATTTACTGATGTGGGTGTCAACAAGACACTTCACTGTTATGCTACTTAGGCCATGAGCTCTCTTACTCAATTTTGCTATAATAAGAATCCTAGTGTTCCTTGGTAACCTGAGAGTTAACTAGAGGAATTGGATTGATTGTTACACTTCTAGTTATTGATACTTACATTAAACTCTACTTTGATTGTCTTGAGTTATCAAATGTTGTATAGTGTTCTTGGCATCTCTCTAACTTTGATGAACCTTTCAAATGGAAGTACTGATGGACGCATATGACTACCAACCGTAAGTGAATTCATATTCTCATTGTTTCAAGTTTAAACATTGAATTCCTTATAGTTCTTTTGTTTCTTCTTGCTCGAGGGTGATCAAGGTTTAAACTTATGGGAGGTTGATGGCTCTAAAATAGCCATCTACTTCTATATTAAAACATTGTTTTTCGTCAAGAAATTGACAAGAAACTCTCTAGCCTTGCCACTAATGACTAATTATTGCAAAGATATGTAAACCATTGCTTTGAGTTGGGTTGTGTTGTGTAGGAAATCATGCTTTTTAATGTGAAATCAGGAGTCATAAATGAAGATTTTGAGGAAGTCAACATGACCAAGTAATCTTGGAGAAATTACCAGGCATCAGGGTCCATAAAGAGCACTAGTATGGGCTAGGCCCGCTCCTACGTCCCGCCTGTACCATGTGGCGGCGGATTCGTCACGTCAAACCCTACAAGTTTCATGAAGATGCTTATATATTTCGGAGGTCGCATCCATCATGCAGGGGGCCACCATTCTCAGATTGCAACACAACACCAGCAAAGGAGATCGACAGCATAGTTCATCCCCTCCATACTCCATCCTTTCCATTAGCCATAGCCATTACTTTGTACTTGAGATGTCCTTATGATTCAGCGACTATTGTAAGAATATTTGGTTTCAATCTAAGTATTTTGCACAATGTTTTCTATCCTTGATCTTATTGTCATGAGTGAGTAGTCCTCATAGGATACGGGTTGGGGATAAACCTCGCAACAATTATGTGCATCTAATCTATGTGAGTATTGTGTATTGTTTGAATAATGGATTTTTATATTTTGTTTTTGTGTCTCTTGCCTTGATCTTTGGACTTATAGGTACCCAAGAGCCTCGATATCGATAAAGGATTGAGGTGAGATACTTGGCTAGCAGCAATCTCATAGGAAACCTAGTGATAGAAAGGGTTGTATGGTCTTCGCTTAGTGACCCATTTAGGAACAACAACAACATCTCTCCTTAAGGCTTTGGTCTGTGTTTTTCCCTTAATAATTGTTTGCAACCCGGTGCTTCTCGGTACAACCGGTTGGATCAAAAGGCTATTTCTAGGCTTTAGTATATTAGGATGTGCTAACCACAAAAGATTATCTCTATTAAAACATTACACATGACTATGCCTATTATTATCTTTTATCCCATATGGTGTGCAGCTGTAGGTGGCTCTCCAACCCTGGCCTATCTCCATCCATTGAATCAACCCACATTATAAATTAAACTATATTGGTCCGCTAAAAGAAGGTATAACGTAAAAATAAAGTCTTGTAGACCTGTCCTTTTTAATTCCTTTTAGCATTGTTTCCCAAGGTTCGATTAAACCTATGTCTACTAAGGAAAAAGACTATTATACTCATATGCGGATACGGATCAAAGGTATCAGCCACGTACTACTTTGTCATCTCTATAGACAAGTCATACTAGTAAATCATGCAACAAAACAAACTAAAGGGTTCACATGCATATATGTTCACAAAAATTAAAGCAAAGGATTCATAAACCTAAAATATAGCATCAATCACAATCAGAGAAGTAAGTTCAACGAAAAATACCACAATAGTAAAGTTTATGACACACACTACACGCATCCATCTATGCACACACTCGAGAATTCTAGGCAGACACATCGATCATGAATACTTCTTCTCGCTTGGCTTCGAGAATGGTAGATAGCCCCCTTTCATCATCCACATCCTCATGTCACCCTGCTTATGGCGGCGATCTTCGATTTCCCTCTTAGTGAACCCTCTCGCTTGTTTTAGAGCTCGCCTTGTGTTGATATCTTCGATGATGGTTTCCGAAAACTTAATCTAGATGCGATGGAAGTCTTGTCTAAGATCATCATCGTTGTTTTGCGCCAACTTTTTGGCCAATCCTTGGAGACTAGATTGCAGCGTTAGGTTCTGGCAATCTCGGACAAACCCTATAAGGTGATGCATGACGTAGAAGGCCTCCTTGACGTTGCCATCGGCTGCTTGACGCAGGGGAACTCGAGCATGTGCTTGAATATGTGTTTTACATCCTTGAAACATTCCCCCTTGTTGGCGAAGTGGCATCCCTTTTTGGCATAGCCCTCTAGAGCCTCATCCAGAACACCCCTTATTCTGGTGTAGTCTTTCTTCATTGTACAACTCCCCGAGTCAAAATAAGTGGCTAGCGAAAACCTCATGGAAATGGCGATGCCTATGGAATATTTGTATCTACACAACACGATTGAAACGGGATGTTGGAAAAGAGCAAAGGACGAAATCTATAAGAAAGCATGACTTACGGTGGTGAGCGGGTGTGTACTTACTCTGGAAAGGAAGGCAAAAGAAGTGTGTCCGTCCTATTGTTGTCCACCATGAACTTCTAGAGGTACACCTTCACCATGGTTCGTGTCTCTGATCCTTCCACCAATTGGCTATCACACATGTAATAGGCATCCACTATCATGATGTACATGGTTTTATTTCTCTTGATCTTCATCGCCAAATTGAGCGCGTATAGGCATACCAAGTTATAGTCTAGCCGTTTCGAGAGAAACAGCTTGAAGAAATCCTCGGACGCTATCAAGAACAGATCCACGACGACTTCATGGAGCAAGTCCACTTCCGATCGCACCTTGACTGTGAAAACCGGGTAATTTGGAACTTTTTATTAAATAAGGAGGCCCTCTAGTGTCTTGATAGCATCATGCAAAATTAGCATCGACATCCTAAGCCTAGAATCAGTATCAGTTCACCAACTACATGCATTCGGGGCAAGCCATCCTTGCAGACTGGTACAACGTCATCCTGAGCCTGGATCCTCTTTGGAAAAGGCTGGCTCGTGGCCTTCTTACCTCTCTTCATTTGCTTCTTCGCAGCAGGGTCCTCCACTGGGGATGCCAACTACTCACTGGTCACCTTTTGGAGTGTTCTATGGATGAAAACGAATCTAGGTTTGTCCTGTGATCGGTGGCCAGAGGCGTCTCTTCAGAAAAACCATGGAAGACCATTCGTTGCATGCATGTACAGGGACAACCAGCTTGATTGTCGCGAGAAATGAAGGGTTATTCATCCACACAAGGAATGTACAATCCTTTGTCGGCACCGGTCTTGATGAAGTCGTCAACGTTGACAAATTCAGCATCATCTTCGTTTTTTCCATCATGTGGTGGTGGCGACAGGGGCGATGGCGGTTGCCATGCAACAGGTTCGCCTTGCAGTAGTACAGAAGCTCCCAACAGTTGTTGGTGATGATTGGTGGTGGCGATGATGATGGCTGGCTTCCGAGGTGGCCAGATGATCGAGGTGGTACCAGTGCACCCTCCCCCCACAAGAAAAATCTGGGTCTTCGGCCATATCAAGGGCCAGTTATGGAATTCTACAAGGGTCTTATGTTCGTCGTCTCTGAGAGGTTAAAAGGGGGGTCCATGTCATTGCACCTTGCAACACCTAAGCAAGCCTGACCCTCATCACGGCATCGTCTGTTGGATTGTTGTGCGTCGTGCGGCTCGCCGATTGTATGAGAGTTCCCTTGGCAAGATCCTTCAACTCGCCGTTGGCAACTTTAAGCATGATGTTGGGGATATACTTTCCGGGTATAGCCACATGACTCGCTGACTAGGGTGGCCCACCAACGGGTTAGACCTTTGCTTCACGGGCGGCCCAGTCAGAGAAAGAGGAGGAGCCAGTTCCGGCTATGATAAGGCCCAGAAGAGTTACCGACTTAGGCCTGTAGTATTACTTGTAGTCCAAGTTGTATCTAGTTACCGACTCTGTAACGTAGCCGGATAGGTATCTCCTATAACCCTAGGTCCCGGTGACTATATAAACCGTCCCTATGGTAGCCTTTAGGGCATAACTAATCTTACTACCACAATCACAAATCACACAGGTGAACCTCTCTTGTAATCCGCTGTAACATCCGTCTTATGCCAATATATTACTGGGTCGCACATGCGAACCTCTCTCGTCGGGAGTAGGATCCGATCACCGCAGTGAGATATGAACCTGGGTAAACTTGTGCTCACCGCTCCTGGAACATCTGACGTCTCACACCCCATCTTTCCAACTCCACTAGGACCCCCTATGGTGTACTTGTCGACAATCCGACGACAGTTGGCACCCACCATGGTGCAGGTGACATTTGGAGCTTCGTTCCAGGCAGAATCTACGCATGGAGGAATCGTCAAAAGTATCACCATGGGTCGTGTGGTCTACGCCAGTGATGTCCCTCTCGTTCTTCTCGAAGAGACCTGGATTCCGGCTTCAAAACCCGTGATGACCTACACGATCATGTCTATCGGCGAGATCAATATTTATCTCAGTTTCGCTGAACCCGCCCAGTCCACCCTTGAGGTGATGACCATGGCGGAAGAGAAATCTGGATCTACTTTGTCCATAGAGCCGGAAGAGTTGAATATCCCGGAAAAAATCAAACTATCACATCCCAAAAATTTCCAAATTTTGTAATGTGAAAATAAATAAACAAAATAAATAATTGATGAAAATTAGGGTGAAAAGAAACTTTTTGTTTTAAAATGGAAACAACAAAACCCTTCTTGAACAAACTTTGAATAAAATATAATCCAACAAAATTCAATCAAGTGAAATGCATTCATCAATGAATGTATCTTGAAATTTAAACTTGGGAAAATAAACAAAAACCCTACAACCCAAATAGAAGAAAATCAATTCCAAGATCTCTCTAAGACTATGGATTTTATCCACATAAAACTCTATCAACAAACATTTATAAATGATCAAAAATGATAAAAAAATATTATAAAACCATAGAAATTGGTTTCATTTAATTTGGAACCATGGATAAAAACTTATGAATTTAATAAGATAAAGTAATTAAATTCTAAAGCTAATAAATCTCCTATCTAAAATCCATACCAAATGTGAGCAAATTAATCCTAAAGAGATATAAAAGGATAAACAAATATTAAATAAAATTATACAAATTAGAATCACCAAGTTTGGATCTATAAATAAAAAGATATGGATTTTATAAGACAAATAAATAAATAAATAAATAAATAAGGAATATTTAAAAACGAAATTAAATCTTGGCCAAATCCATAAGCAAATGGAACAAAGATAGTCCAAATCCAAATAAAATGAAGGGTTAAAGAATAATCAAATAAAAGTATATGGGAGTAGACCATATTCTAATTATATCTGAATAAAGATAAAATCCCTAAAGTAAATGATTAATTAAATAATGAGAAAATAGTAAATTGGAAATTACCAAAGTGGATTAAAAAGTAATCTAATTAACTTAGAGAATTATTTGAATAGAATTTGTATGGGATTAAAACCATAATCAAATATCTTTAAAATAATTCAAAATGAATTATTGAACACTCTATTGAATAAATAAAACCTATTGAAAAAGGTTTAGTGAAAATTAGAATTCAAATAAAGACTTTGAAAATATAATTAAATTTTGTTTGAGTAAAAACAATTGTCAATTTAAATAAATAATAAATCCTAAGAAAAATACAAAGAAATATTCTAAATTTAGACTTTAATATACTTTATTAAACAATAATAAAATATACTAAAAGTTTGGAAACGGTTTGACAAAAACCTGAATTCAAATTGAGTTTACATCATTTGTATCAAAACAAAATAGAAAAGAAAAAGGAAAAAGAAACAGAAGAAAAAAATGGAGAAGAAGCAGCCCAGCCTACTAAGCCCAGCTAGCCCATCTTTCTCCCCCGCAGAAAACAATTCGCCTTAACGCCGCAGCCATTACTCTATGTGATCACGCACACTTAATCCCCTCCCTCTCCTCTCTCTTTCCCCTTAATCCCCCACCCCTCTCGGCCACCCGGCTGCCGCAATTTCGCCTGCGAACGCCTCTATCCCCGACGAGCTGCGACAGCAATTCCGGCGAACCTAGCCACCTCTTTGCCCCCTCGACCACACGAGCCTACTCCCCAGCCTCTTGCACATCCCCTGGTATCACCCACTCGCTCGCGCGTGCCCCCTAACATAGGCAACCTCGACGACAGCACGTCGCCGCCGTCTGCCTCCACTCCGGCGAGCTACTGACGATGACCTCGTGCGCCCCTTGCTCACTGGTGAGTGTTCTCGTGATCCTTGAAACCTTGTGCAACTTCCTGACGCATTGTTTTGATCGCTTGTGTCCCAGACAACCGCCTCCGACAAACGACTGATCGTACCCGAGAAGAGGTGTAGCTCCGGCGAGCAATAGCCGTCAACGCGTACCTCGAGTAACGGAGACTACCTTGAGCTTTGCCACACCCTGCGACCACTGTGGGCTACTTATCTCCCTATGTCGCTTCCTGTATCTCCGGCAACGCCACCATCTGAGCGCGCCACCGCCAGCCACCGCCGTAGCGCCGCCCACCTATGGTCAAAATGATTTGGGCCGTTAGATCTAGATCGGATGGGTGAGATTAGAATCAAACCGAAAAGGCATCGTGTGCTCTGAGCTGCACGATTCTAACGCTCTGTAACAGCCGATCCGCACGACCCGTTTTCAGCCAATAAGAACATGACGCGTGGCCTGTGTGTCGATTTAAAAACATAAATGAATCTATTAGATGTTTGATTTGTGAAATTCATAACGTTAAATCTACACGTCCAAATTTTGCAAACGATATAACAATGGAATCAAAAAAAGAGTACTTTCCAACCATGCCATTTATTAAATGAATTGCTCCTGTAAAATTGGTTATTTTTGCAGAAACATGTGTAGGCATAATTTGAGTATAAAATTTATTCTAAAAGTTTTTTTAGGGTAAAATCTTTTGTAAATGGATTGTTTTGAACCTACTAACCAGAGAAACCAACTTTTGGATTTAAATGTATATTTTGTGACACCTGGGAATTATACCTTTGTATTAAAGCATTTCTAGCGAAATAAAAATGTTGAATATGTTTTAAAAATGCTTTTTGAGTAAAACCTTTTAAAAATGGTTTGAATTAAACTCTCTCACTCTAAACACCAAGTTTTAGGATTTAAAAATATATTTGGTGAACCCTATAAAATTGTTACCTTGTTTAAAGGCATTTCCATCAAAATAAAATGTTGCTTTGATTTAAAAATGGATTTTGGATGAAACCCTTTGCAAATGGAATTGTTTTAAAACATTATGACCATAAACATTAATATTGGCGTTTAAAAACATTTTGGCTAACACTAGAAATTATTCTTTGAATAAAATCAATTCTAGCAAAAGAAAAGGGATTTCAAGTGGCCAGTTTCACTAACTTGTTATCAAATGGTTTTGCCACTTTGATAAATGACCAATAGGTATGTTAAAATGTTTATAGCCTATTAGAAACCACTTTTCCAAATAAAACAATCTTTGGAATGCTTGCATGCATTGCTTTGTTTTTATTATTCTATGTGTTGAATTGTTTGGATGCTAGATTGAATTTGTGCCTTGATTGAATTGTAGTGAAATTTGAAGAGTGTGACTATTGCAAAGATCAAGGAGTCAACTTATATTCTCTACCAAAAAGGCAAGTGGTGCTTCATACTTTTGTCCCATTATTTTCACTATGCATTAGTGATATTTCTAAGTAGGACTTGCATGGAATTTTACTAAGTATGCTATTCCATGGGAAATCCTAGTAGATGATGCCTTAGTAGAATTTTCCTAAGTTAAGATCCTTACTACTATCATGCTTAGCTTAGCTAGTAGAAAACAATGGTGGATTATATTCATGCTATGGAACATTTCTAAGTCTATGACTTGTGTTTTGTTTAATAAAATAACTATGTGAATGAAACACCTGGGTGGAAAGGTGAGAATGGATTTATGTTGAGTGGTTACACAAGGCCAGGGGACTGGTGAACCTTGTGTATCACACTTGTGGAATGCTACCCAGGTACAAAGAGATTTGAGATATCAAATGTTGAGAAGCTTCAAGTGCAGCCACTTGGCACTATGGGCTCTGCCTGGATCATATAGGTTGCAATAACTTAGCCAAATGGACAGTTGGTGGTAGGGTATGATAGGTTTGGAGCGTGTCCATTCTGGTCTAAGGGAAGGCTTCTGAAATATCTTGTCTCAATGCATGTCGAGTCTTGTGGGGAAAGTGCAATGGACAATTTGAGCATCAAGACATGGAAGCTATCAAGAATCTCCTCATCCCAATTTCTAAGTTAAAAACTTGTGGTTGAACAAGGGTTAAAGGATCTTCAATCAATGATTGGTAGATGTCTTGGGTGATTTTGACAAACAAAAACTTAGTGTTTTCAACTTATAAGGAAAACCTTATTTTGAGCAAAGCAAGCCTAAGCTCCACTTAGCCAAATGCATATAGATGATAGTCTCCACTATTCTACCATAGTATCACTTGCCAATACAATTCAAATGTATTGACCCTTGTGGCTGTAACTTATTATGTTGCAGGTTTGTTTGATGTTAGTGAAGTGTGTTGATTAGTATTACATGTCTACAACCAACATGATTGCCTATGGCACTTTGAAGATGAAGGACTCCATGCTATAGTTATTTCTGCTGCATTGTAATGAGATAGCCAAATGAGCTATGTAAGATGTAATGAATTATTTTATTCCTGGTTATAAAGTTGTATTATGAACTTTGTTTCTTGATATTACATCTTAACTGTGGATGCTAGCTATTGATCTCGGGACTAGCATTGTAAACATAGGGATCTCTACCTTATTAAAGGTTGGGACCTCTACAGATGGTATCAGAGCACTGTGTTTCCTGTAGGATTATAACCCTAGGATTGGACAAAACCCCTTAGAAAAATAGGAGTTGTATTTTGTTCAAAATTATTTACAAACAATCTTGTAAACTCTTTCCTCAATCTTTTTGGTTTTGATTCTACATCTCTTCCTCTTCAAACTTGATGGACAAAACCTCAACATGAGCAAAGACTTCAACATGAGCAAAGACCTCAACATGAGCAAAGACTTCAACTTGAGCAAGGACTTCACCTGTTGGGGATATGCTATATGGGTATCCTCATAGCATGTCTCTTATCCGACTAACCCGGGTGGCCCATAGTCGGTAGCATGGCCTATGGCCTGCTGGGCGGCCCAGCTAGGTGGATCCAGAAGGGAGGCCCATGCCGGATAAAGGAAGGCTACAGTGGAGTCACCAGTGTACCCAGAGCCTTGGAGTGCAAGATACACAAGACTAGTAATAGACGGTGTAGGACTCTGTAACCTGTCCGGCTAGGAATTTTCCTTGTAACCCTAGGACCTGGCGACTATATAAGTCGGGCCTATGGGAGCCTTTAGGGCACAATCTCAGACGATAACTTAGACTTTCTAGTCACCTCGCACAGCGAACCTAATCTCTGTAACCCGGCGTATTGCCATTATAGTGATTTATAGCAGGAGTAGGATTCCGCTACCGTTGTGGGATCTGAACCTGGGTAAGCTGTGTTACCTCGTACCTGTCAACCGTCTGCCTTACCCCACGTCTCTAAACACGCATTGTGAGGACCCCTCCATGGCGTACTCGTCGGCAATACCACGACAGTTGGCGCCCACCGTGGGGCAAGAGGCGCTTCAGGCTCATCAGCGGGCGAGGACCAAGATCTTCACAGGAATCGGCGAAACCGTAGACATCGATCGCGTCCTCTTCTCCGGCAATGTTCCGATCGTCCCCCCGACGAGTTCTGGATCCCGGCGAAGATGAACCCTACGCGGTGTTTGATCGTTCCTATCGGAGACATCCACCTCTTCATCGGTGAAACCGACTCGGGCACTAGTTCCCTGGGAGTCGGAGGAGCATCAAGACCCGCACGGACCGCCTACGGGAAGGATACGTTCACGGAAGGATCGATGACCTCTCCTCGGAGTTTGCCGGCAAAGATCGGAAAAATTCAAGACCCACCCAAACCGCCCCTGTGCAGGATATAAATGTGGATGATCACTGCAAATCCGTCGGCTTCAAGTTCGTCGGCATGGTTACCATCTTCGATCTGGCGCGCTGCGTTTAGAGAGAGGGCGAAAACCCCCGCGACTACCTCGCCAGGTGGCTCCGTATACGGGCCGACCTGGCCAATTACCCCAATGATGATGCCATCTATCACTTTGTGGAAGGACTGGACCACGGCACGCTTCTCCGACATTCTCTAAGACGACAACAGGCGTCAGGACGCCTCACCTTCGAAGGCATGGTAAACACCGTCAACAACTACGCGGAGGCTGAAGTGGCAGCTCAGACAGCGCTTGCGCTCATTGCCGGAGCACCTCCGATTCAGCCACCACCATCGCCTCCGGCCGCCATCGTCGCAGTAGCGCCACCACCTCCAGTCATCGTCGAGGCCGTTGCACCTCCACCGCCCGTCATCTAGGAAGTACTAGGACCCCCCGACTCTGTCATTGACGATCTTTATGCTGATTTCAGTGCAGATTCAGAGGAGATAGACTTCAGTCCAGAAGAGCTAGACTCCGCCATGCAGGAGATGGAGGAGGAGTACTCGCGCGACGAGCAAGCTAATAACACCATCATGTCTCGAGGGGTGTTCTTCACCATTGGGACAGCGATGGATGAAGACCAGCCCGGACAAGCTCTGCCTACGGCGCTGGATAAGGGGAAGGGGCCACTTATTGCTGCTGACGACGATCGCGCAAGAGTCATGCCTCCTCCGCCTAATCCAGTGCAGCAGCCGCAGGAACTCGGCACCGGTCCGAGCAACAACAACACCGCAAACTTGCCGCCTCCAGCATCCACGTCGGCAGCAGCCCATGTTACTCCAGCTGATAGAGTGATGTACGGCAATCTCCTCGTTGAGCCACTAACTGTTGATCATATACGGAACGTGACAGGCGTGAGGCGTCGTAGGAGGGTAACAGCAAGAAGGCTAACCCACCGCCACCTCCGCCTCCGTCGCCACCAAGCAGTCACCATGGCGGAGGAGGCCCACGCCGTTCGTGCAGCCCATCCCCTGCTGACAAAAAGAAGAAGAACCTGGAGCCATACGATGCACGTTCGCGGATCGATAAGATCCACGAGGCCCGGGAAGGACCATACCTGGGACCACGTTGCATTGGAACTGCAATACGGACCGCAACTTACCCCAAAGGTTTTCCAGATTGACAAGACCATCAAGCCCTATGACGGCACCACCAAGCCTGCCAGATGGTTGCAGGACTACGGCAACGCGGTGGAGATTGCCGGAGGCAACCCCAACGTCGCCGTCAAGTACCTCCCGTTAATGTTGGCGGGCACGGCCCGTCAATGGATCGACGACTTGCCGGAGAAATCTATCTACAACTGGTTGGACATGCAAGAAGCCTTCACCAAAAACTTTGAGGGTGCATACAAGCGTCCCTGCACTATGGGCGATCTAGAGCGGTGCGTGCAAGAGAAAGACGAGACATCTCGCGCCTACCTCTCCCGCTGGCTGGATATGAAGAATTCCTGCGCAGTAGTGCACGCCCAGACCGCCATGGCCGCCTTCATCGACGGGTTGGAAAGGGGCACGTTGCTCCGACATAAGCTGAAGCACTTGCAGGACAATCATCAGCTTGACTTGAATCAAATGATTCAGTTAGCTAGTGAGTTCGCAGCTGCCGACGACGACGCTCGTGGCTCTTTGCCGGCAATGGCTGTTCCAACTCAAGCTAGGAGGAACTGCAGTACAAAGCGGAAAACCGCTCCAGAAGAAAAGCAATCTACCGACATGGTCGCCATGACTTTTGCAGGACGAGGAGATGGCGGACAACGTGGCCGAGGAAGGAGAGCAGGCCGTGGGCAGCAGCGAGGAAGTGAAACCAACTCGGCGCCGCTCCGTGTTCCCCAAACCTACGAAGAGTACCGCGATATGCCGTGCCTCGTGCACCTCGACGCCAACGGCAAGGCCACCCACACCAATCGACAATGCAAGTTCGTCAACGACCTCAAGGAAGACCCGGAGTCTGGCTATAAGCAAAGTCAAAAGAACAGACCGCGAGGCAAGGGCAAGGGGAAGAAGAAGGAGGAGGAGTCCAAGGATTCAAGTGACATGGACGAGGACGTTGACCCCAAGCACGCCGCCAAGAGCGACGACAAAGGCAAGAACCCCTTCGCAAAGAAGTCCCCAGTCTACCACACTTTCCTTGGCACCCCCACCGTCCGACAACAGAAGACCTCTCTAAGGATCATGATGGCTATTCTCCCCCTATTCCCCAATACCTGCGCTGGTCGGAGGTTCCAATCACTTGGGACAGGATGGACCACCCAGACCTTGTGCCCACGAAGAACCAGTACGCCATGGTCATCAACCAATTGATTGACGGCGTGGAGTTCACCAAGTGCATGGTGGATAGTGGAAGCAGCATCAACATCATGTACCTGGATACACTGCAGAAAATGAACTTGACGGAGGCAAACCTAAGGCGGACCAACACCATGTTCCATGGCGTAGTTCCTGGACGAGAGGCTCGGTCCCTTGGGTGCATCACACTTCAGGTAGCCTTTGGCGACGTTAATAATTACCGCCAAGAGCGCATGACCTTTGAGGTGCTCCCCTTCAAAAGCGTGTACCACGTCATATTCGGCTGCGACATATTCCACACGTTCATGGCCAAGCCATGCTTAATCTACAACAAGCTCAAGATACCCGGACCAAACGGTGTCATCACCGTATCCGGAAGCTTTACCAAGGCAAGGGACTGCGAGATCAATGAAGCAGCCGTTGCAGAAGCTGTCCTCTACAGCGAAGAATTCAAGGAGATCCAGAGCATGGTCAATGACTCAGAGATCCCGCGTCGAAGAAGCAAATCTCCGACTCCGCTCCTGCATTCAAGGCCGCCATCGAGACCAAGCTGGTGGAACTTGTGGTTGGTGATGCCTCCAAGGTCACCGCCATTGGGACGAACCTGGATCCCAAATAGGAAAGCGCGCTCGTCGAGTTCCTCCGTGAGAATAGGGACATCTTTGCGTGGCAACCTTCCGACATGAAAGGTGTACCTAGGGAACTTGCCGAGCACAGCTTAAACATAGATCCCAAATGTAAACGAGTGAAACAACCTCTACGATGCTTCGGAGATGAGAAGAGACGAGCCATTGGCAAAGAGATAGCTAGGTTACTTAAGGCTGAGTTTATCTGAGAAGTCCTTCACACCTGATGGGTGGCCAATCCTGTACTTGTCCCCAAAAAGGGAACCAATGAATTAAGAATGTGCGTTGATTACACCGGCTTGAACAAAGCATGTCCCAAAGATCCGTTTGCTTTGCCTCGCATTGACCAAGTCATTGACTCGACGGCTGGCTCGGAACTTTTGTGTTTTCGCGATGCATACTCAGGATACCACCAAATCAAGATGAGGAAGTCGGACCAATTGGCCACTTTGTTCACTACCCCTTACGACACATTTTGCTATGTCACGATGCCCTTTGGGCTGAAAAACGCAGGTGCTACCTACCAGTGGACAATGCAACGTTGCCTTCACGATCAAATCGGTCGGAACGTTCACGCCTATGTGGACGATATTGCGGTGATGTCTAAAAAGTCAAATGACTTAATCTCTGACTTAAAAGAAACCTTTGATAATCTCCGGAAATAGAACATGATGCTCAACCCTAAGAAGTGCGTCTTCGGGGTTCCAGCCGGCAAACTGTTGGGCTTCCTCATTTCCCATCGCGGAATCGAGGTCAACCTGGAGAAAATCAAGGCCATCTTAAACATAAACCATCTGACATGCCTAAAGGACATCCAACAACTAACAGGTTGTGTTGCAATAGTTAGTCGGTTCATTAGCCGACTTGGAGAGAAGGCTCTGCCGCTGTACAAGTTGCTGAAGAAGCCGGACAAATTCACGTGGACGTACGAGGCAGATGCAGCATTGAAGCAGCTCAAGGAGATTCTTTCCTCAGCGCCCATCCTTGCAGCACCCGAGCCTGGCGAGCCCCTGTTAATTTACATGGTGGCAACCAATCGGGTTATCAGCATCGTCGTCGTGGTAGAGCGGAAGGAACCAGGCTATGAGCACGGAGTGCAACGACCAATTTACTATGTAAGAGAGGTCTTGACGGAGTCCAAGCAGCGTTACCCGCACTACCAAAAGATAGCTTATGGAGTATTCCTCGCTTCACGGAAGCTGAGGCATTACTTTCAGGAGCACCCAATCACAGTAGTGAGCAAGACTCCACTGTCCGACATTATCAACAATAGCGACGCTACAGGAAGGGTCGCGAAGTGGGGCATTGAACTTGCCGCTTTCGAGATCACCTAAAAAAGACGCGACGCTATCAAGTCACAAGCCTTGGCAGATTTTATTGCAGATTGGACGGAGATGCCGGATGCCACTCCGTTGCCGGAACCAGAGTACTGGGTGATGCACTTTGACGGATCAAAACTGCTCAACGGCTCGGGGGCTGGTGTATTGCTGCAGTCACCAAAAGGAGACACGCTACACTACGTTCTACAGATCCACTTCGAGGCTACAAACAACATGGCGGAGTATGAAGCACTCATTCACGGACTGCGTGTAGCCAAGGATATTGGCATCAAGCGCATAGTTTGATGCGAAGATTCCGACTTGGTTGCCCAGCAGGTGGCTGGCACCTGGAATGCGCGGAACCCTATGATGGCGTCATATCGCGACGAAGTGGACGAGATAGCCAAGAGCTTCTTGGGCTAAGAAGTCAAGTATGTGCCTAGGGAGCAAAACGAAGCGGCTGATTTACTGTCTAAACTTGGATCAGTGCGCAAGCAAATTCCGCCAGGAGTTTTCCTAGAGCATCTACACACACCATCCGTGAAGGGCGCCGACATCGACAACCCGGATAGAGCTGATTCTTTTGTCAACATGGTGACAAAGATCCCTCCGGCTTGGACAAAACCGTCCATGGAATATCTCGAACACGGAACTTTGCCCGACGACGAGGTCGAAAGACGGCAGATAGTACAACGAGCAAAGGGTTATACCATAATCAATGGGAAACTCTATAAAATGAGCACTACTGGTGTATACCTAAAGTGTGTTTCCTAGCTAGAAGGTATGGAAATCCTACGCGAAATCCATCTCGGAGATTGCGGGCATCACGCCGCTCCTCGATCGTTGGTCGCGAAAGCCTTCCGGCAAGGATTCTACTGGCTGACCGTGAAGGCGGACGCCGACAAGATTGGTTGAGACATGTACATGATGCCAGTATTATGCCCGACAACCACATGTTCCTGCTGAAGAACTGCAAACAAATACCAATAACTTGGCCGTTTGCAGTCTGGGGGCTAGACATGGTGGGACCGTTACAAACGGCACCGTGTGGATTTACGCATCTGCTTGTAGCAGTTGACAAATTCACCAAATGGATAGAAGCTAAACCCATTAGAAAGCTTGATGGGGCAACTGCCCTCAGGTTTGTCCGGGATCTAGTGGTGAGATTTGGTCTCCCACATAGCATCATCACCGACAACGGCAGCAACTTGTCACTCAGAGAAGTGGAGGCCTATTGCTGGGAGAAAGGCATCCGACTTGACCTTGCATCTGTGGCACACCCACAATCCAATGGTCAAGTTGAGCGAGCCAATGGATTAATTCTGCAGGGAATCAAGCCACGTCTTGAGGCATCGCTACATAGAGCAGCTGGAGCCTCGGCGGAAGAATTGCCATCTGTGCTGTGGAGTTTACGAACTACACCCAACAGATCCACCGGCTACACCCCTTATTTCATGGTATATGGAGCAGAAGCCATCCTACCTTCCGACATCCTCCACGATGCACCAAGAGTTGCCGCCTACGACGAAGATGATGCTAAAGAATCCAGACGCCTAGATGTGGACCTTCTCGAGGAGGAGCGCGTTTTGGCATGCCAAAGATCCGCCATCTACCAGCAGAAGCTATGCAGCTACCATAGTCGCCGCGTCCGGCATCGCTTGTTTAAAGAGGGGGATTTGGTGCTCCGACTTAAGCAGAAGAAGTCACACAAATTATCCCCGCCATGGGAATGACCGTTCATCATAAGCAAGGCGCTGCTCAATTGGTCTTACTACCTTGTCGACAATCATGAACTCAAGGATAGACCCAACGAGGATCATAAGCGTAAGCGACGTGACCCGGATGATGACTACCTAGAGCTTGATCGGCCATGGAACATAGCACAACTACGTCCTTTCTACACTTAGTATTTTTTATCTAATCGTGTACCTCTTATATGATCAATGAAATAAAGCTCTTTGGTTCACTCATATTGCTGAGTCTTTTACCTCCTTTAGTATTCATTTTTGTATCATATAAACCTTTATGCACAAGCGTTGCGATTGCACTTGTGAAAATTCCGCCTACGGGAGTTAGCTTAAGTTTTCTGGTCTACACGTTCTTTGTTGTTTTTATGTGGATTCTGGAGTAGTGACTTTCAGCACTTATTGTCGGCGATTTTGTGCTAAGTTTATGGACGGTGCCATTGGGCATCATCACCAGAGTAATGGATAAGCCAGCACTTGCTTAAAAAATATATACATACTGGGCATTAATTCTTAAGTAGCAGGATATGACAACCACTGTTTTCCGCCTGAAGATTACATCACCAAGTTTGTTCAATGCACACTCTAGAGGTGAAACAAGAATTACAAAGTGTTTTTCACTCCTTGGGTGCAGGGGACTTGGAGGCCGCATCATCACCAGCCGGAGATTCACCCTCAGCGTCGCCACTATGAGGAGACTCGGAGGATTCAGGGTCGGCATTGTCAAGAAAGTTCCTGGGCACGAAGACGTCGACGTCCACCAACTCGGCAACCCTGGTGTCATAGCCCGCGAGTGATGACAGGATGGCCTCGTGATCAATCTCCTTGCCGTCATCATCCATGTCGGGGATACCAGATGTCACCGTTTCGATGTCGGCACCTTCATAGTGTGCCTTTACCATGGACAACGCCATCCTTGCGCCAGCCCGTGCACATGAAGCTTTCCAGCTTGCGACACGCTCGGGGTCTCGGCGCAAAATTTCCGAGTATTTCACCATGGAATCTGAGGCCTTGATGTAAATTTGCAGGGGCGTGGCGATCTCCTTGGCCTGGGTGATGGCGGTGTTGATGAAGTTGCCGGCAAGAATCATGCATTCCTTGTCCGAAGGAGGCGAGCGGGTTAAACCCAGGGGCGCTGAAAATTCCGACAATGATTGCATCAGTTCAAAAATTCTATGTACCCAGACTATAGAGCTACAAGACGGAGGATACTTACTGAAGATGCTGGCCTTAGCCTGCCAGACGATGTCCGCCAAGGATTCTTTCTCTTGTTGGAGGAGCTTAAACGCCTCGCTATGGTGAAGGTTTTGCTCATCGGCAGCTTGCTTCTGATCCTTTAGGATCGCAAGCTCCTCCTTCAAGCGATTGATCTCAGCGGAGGCGGAGTCCTGCAGGGCTTTCATGGAATCCTCGTGCATCTTCAGCATTTCTTCCCTCTCCTTCTTAAGGATCTTGTTCTCGCTGTCCAGCTGCTGGATGTGCTTGGACTGCTCGACAATATCCTTGGCCTTGGCTACATGCTCTGCAAGTAGGAGAAAACAAAGTACACCGTGAGTATTCGAAGAAGGAAGGCTCAAAAGTAAGACGGAAATGTGCAAAAAGAAAACAGACTCTTGTTTTTGATGATCTGTTCCTTCAAGATGGCGGTTTTACCCTTTTCAGCTTCAAGGTCCGCGCGCATCTTCTGATACTTATTGTTGGCCATGCCCCTCCGAGCATTCTCGTTCTGTGGAAACAAATACAAAGTCAAGTCGTTGTTCAGTCTACTTGGAGCCCCTAGTCGGAGATTTTCCATCTAGGTGCTCGGGGCCTACAGCGAGGGTTTTTTAACTTAGCAATATGCTTAGCTTTTCTTTAAGCATCTAGTCGGAGCTAGTTCAGTTCTCAACTAGAAGCTTGGGGGCTACAGTATAAAGTTTTAAATCGGAAAATTCTTAGCTTTTCTTTAAGTATCTAGTCGGAACTAATTCAGTTACAACTAGAAGCTTGGGGGCTACAACACTTAAAATCATGAACACTTTGTATGCTACTCTTAAAGCATCTAGTCGGAATAATTCATTCCATCTAAATGCTTGGGGGCTACAGTGAGAGTTTTTTCTAACTTAGTCACTCTTAGAGCATATAGATGCAAAACCAATGGTTTTCCGTCTACATCCTCTGGGGCTACAGTGGGATACTCATATGAAATGCAAAAGGTAAAGTAAAACTTACAAGTGCGATGATCTTGAGGTTTGTAGCACTCTCGGCCAGCAGCTTGCCAAAGGAAACGCTGTTACTTTGCAAGATGTCTGCTTGACGGAGTAGCTCCTCAAGACCGCATGTCGGAGATGACGGCACTCCTCCAGGAACCATAGTTGTGCTACCCGGCGTAAGCACCGGGAAGATAATCTTCGGCAGTTCTAAGGGTTTCTGGGGAGCTGAGGTGCCGCCTTCGGCAGAAGTACCAGCACCCACCACCGCCTTGCCGCTACCGATGGCATCCTTAGCCGGAGCTTCAGCCATTTGAAGAGCAGCGCTCTCCCGCGTCGCCTGCTCGCCGACAATTGCGAGTTCGGTAGAGGCGCCAGAATCCACTTCCATGGCGGAAGGGCCTGGTGCCTCCTGGGCTTGGGAGCTTGTCGGAGCGGAGGAGGGCTTGACGACAGGAGTAGCAGGGGCGATGGCAGGGGAAGAGTCGCGATGCAGCATATCTTTAATATTTCTAGAAGCCCAAGAGTCTTGGAGGACTTCTTGAGGCTGGTTGTGGCTTTCTTCCTGAAACGTGCAAAATGCATAAGTACAGGAATAAGACAAATAAATGAGACAATGTCGGAGAATGAGAAGCTTACACTAGGGGGGCGCTTTGGCAAACATCCCGGTGGCTTTCTTCTTTTCTGCCTCCAGGGCGGCAGTACTCTTCTTGGAGGCTCCACCCTCCGTCTTATTTTTCTTGCCTCCGTCGGCAGCATCAGAGGTGGAGCTCTTCCGCTTTCGCGCCAACGGGGCATCATCGTCGGACACGACCGTGACTTCCTTCATCTTGGGATCGTAGATTTGGGCGGCCAGGTTGCCCTCCTCTAGATCGCTAAGCTGTTAACTGAGAAATCACCGTGTTAGATAAGATGGTATTAGCAAGACAGAAAAAATAGAGCAATGTCATACAGGGAAAATAAATGTCTACCTTTGGGCACTTTTCGTCTACGAACATGTCGTAGGTAAGGGTGAAGCCACGCTTCTTCTCCTTCACCTTGACGATGTCCTTGAGGCGGAACTTGACGGAGTCGCTCGAGAAGTTGTCCTCGGAGATCTGGAGGGTATCCCTTTGGTCGCTGGTATACTCGTGCATAAGCTTCGTGCGGTGCTGCAGAGGTTGGATCCGCCTGATGAACCAGCACATGGATAGGTCCAAGCTGGTCAGACCCGTATCTACAAACCATTCGATCCGCCTTATTGCGCGAGAAGCGTTGAGGTCGGAGGGAAGGGAGGCATGGGACCACCATGTGGGGACTTCGGCGGCGGCTCCGTCCACGAAGTCCGGGTACGTTACTTCTCGGCCCGACAAAGGAATGTCGGGGCCGTAGAAGTACGTCCGCTGCCAATTTTTGCATGACTCGTGGCCGACGATGTCGGGGAACCGCCGGCCAGGACGGATCTTGAAGCTTATGGTGCCGCAGTTTCTAAGCTCCTCCATGCTATGTCCGGCTTCACGTTTGATGGTGAAGAAGTAAACAAACAAATCTAACCTAGGCCTAATCCCTAGGTAACCCTCACAAAGTGCCGCGAAGTTGCTAAGCACTAGGATACTATTGGGGGAGAGGTTGTGGGGTTGGACCTTGAAGTGATTCAAGACGGACAGGAAGAAGTGGGAGATGGGCAGAGAAACGCCGCATACCAATTGCGCCTTGAGGTATACTTTCTCTCTGTCTTGGGGATAAGGGGTCACCTCGCCGGCCGGCGCCGCCCGCCAAGCGAGCCCCTCCGTCGCAGGGAGGTAACCCTCAGGGATCATCTCTTGGAGGTCGCGGCCGGTGATGTCCGAGCCGCGCCAGTCGCCTTTGTGCGACTCTGACTCCTCTTCCAGGGGCTCCAGCGCCGCCGGTGGTTTCTATCACCGCCGATGCGGGTATGACCAGACCCTCTGGGGGTACGACGACGGAGCTCGCCGGCTTCGCCACGGCTTCGCTCGACGCCCGCATTGACGGGGATGAGCTGCTGCTGGCCATGGAGGAAGGAAAGAACGCGACTGGTACAGGCAAGAGGCTAGGGTTTCTCGAGGTTTTCACGGAGAGCTCGAGGAGGCGCGCGGCTGGAGGAAGAAGACGATGACGCGAGAGAATGGGGTGAAAAAGTGGCAAGTGTCCCACGGTCGCTATTTATCTTACTCGGCGTCAAGATTCGTGCAGCTAATCGGACGGTTGCCGCGTAGACGACGTGTTCGTGAACGTGCGCGGTAATTTCGCCATGTCTCCAACCGTCGCCGCCAATGGTTCGTATCGCTCGCGCGGGAAAATCGGATATGATTACGTTCTCTGCATGTGTGAGTTACGAGGCATCGCTGACCTACAGCCTACGTCGTCATAACTGACATGGTAGATGAGCCGTCCCATCGAAGATTCCGGCATAGACGGATTTAATCCGACAATGGGAGCGTACGGTGGAGGATTCAGCATTTCTCCGACTTACTCATAGAAGACGGAGAAAACCTTGCAGTGTTCTTTGGGAGGACTACAAGATATTGCTTGACGATTTGCCGACATCCATCTAGACGGAGCATTCCACGGGAAGAGGAAAGACAACACAAGATCTCGGAGTTCTCCAGGGGCTACTGTTGGGGATATGCTATATGGGTATCCTCATAGCATGTCTCTTATCCGACTAACCCGGGTGGCCCATAGTCGGTAGCAGGGCCTATTGCCTGCTGGGCGGCCCAGTTAGGTGGATCCAGAAGGGAGGACCATGCCGGATAAAGGAAGGCTACGGTGGAGTCACCAGCGTACCCGGAGCCTTGGAGTGCAAGATACACAAGACTAGTAATAGACGGTGTAGGACTCTGTAACCTATCCGGCTAGGACTTTTCCCTGTAACCCTAGGACCTGGCGACTATATAAGTCGGGCCTATGGGAGCCTTTAGGGCACAATCTCAGACGATAACTTAGACTTTATAGTCACCTCGCACAGCGAACCTAATCTCTGTAACTCGGCGTATTGCCATTATAGTGATTTATATCAGGAGTAGGATTCCGCCACTGTTGTGGGATCTGAACCTGGGTAAGCTGTGTTACCTCGTACCCGTCAACCGTCCTCCTTACCCCACGTCTCTAAACACCAACTGTGAGGACCCCTCCATGGCGTACTCGTCGGCAATACCACGACATCACCAACTCAAATGACTTCAACTTCAACATCACCAATGTCTTCAACTTTAGTTTCATCAAGGACTTCAACTTGGACATCACTAAGTACTACAAGTGAGACAAGAATAATACTCAAGACTTGAATACTAAGGAAGCACAACTTACAAGGAACCATCATCACCTTTGAAGCTTTGTGACCAAGATACAAGAAATTTTCCAAGGAAACCATGATCTCATTCAAGAAGAAACAACAAAGAAGAGTGGAATAATCTCAGAGTGAACCATATAGTTGGATCACCATACTAATGATTAGTTTAAACACACCAACTTATGTGGTGTAGCAAAAATATTTTGTTGCCTAAAAATGTGCTTAAACTTGTTGTTTAAGTGGAATGTTTGTTTGTGATTGCTTGCACATTGCTTGTGTGAATTGTTGTGTGTGATTATAATTCTTCCTCTAGAAATATTTACCTATTCTAATCCCAATCCAACCCCAAACATATGACTTCTCCAAGAGACTCCAACATCAAGAATGGTGATAACAACAACCAAGAGATGCTTCTAGCAACCCAAGCCCAGTTGAATCAAGTGTCTACTCAGTTTTTAGCCAACAACAATGAATTAGACCCAACTATGCAAAAGTTTTTGGAGACCCAATCCCAATTGTTGCAAAGGATGACCAATCAAATGATCAACATGATAAGGAACTCTTCCCAAGGATATTGTGACAACAATGGTATCAAGGATGATATTATAGAAGGAACTCAAGCTTGCAATATTTGTGGAGACATAGGACACACTTCCAAAGAGCATGAGGATCAATGCCCCAATTGTGAAGAGAAACATCCAACTAAACAATGCCCCACATCTCAAGTTACTTGTTTCCTATGTGAAGGAAATGATCATGTCCCTATCCAATGCCCCATCTATCCTATAGTTCAACAAATGAAGCAAGATGGAATGCATCAAATGTTTGGAAACCTCCATAAGGGAACAACTTCTATCAAGAAGGATGAAGGCAAAGTCAGAACCATGCCTCATAAGGTAAAATCCAAAGTGACCTCAAAGTGTTGCTACTCTTGTGAAGAAGAAGGTCATATCTCTAGTATCTGCCCCAAGAAGAGAGAAAGATCTCCCACCTTTGAAGTGAGAAATGAAGAACATGAACTAGAAGAACTCCTAACTTAGGAGAGACCCAAAAATAAGAAGAAGGACAAAAGCCAGTTGCAATGTTACAATTGCAAAGAGATGGGACACTATGCCAGTGATTGCCTAGAAAATAAGAAGAACCAAGGAAACAAACAAGGCAATGATACCAAAGGAAAATAAGGATATTAGCCAAGTAATGTGTTCCAAATGCAAAGAGCTAGGCCACTATGCAAACAAGAGAAGATACATCAAGACCCCAAGTAAGCCAATATGTAATCTAGTCAAAATCCTTTTTAAGGGTGGTAGTACCATAGTTATTTTGAACCCAACTTGTAACCTCTAGCCTTCCCAAATCTCGGGACGATATTTCTTTTAAGGGTGGTACCTGTCACATCCCAAAATTTTCCAAATTTTGTAATGTGAAAATAAATAAACAAAATAAATAATTGATGAAAATTAGGGTGAAAAGAAAATTTTTGTTTTAAAATGGAAACAACAAAACCCTTCTTGAACAAACTTTGAATAAAATAGAATCCAACAAAATTCAATCAAGTGAAATGCATTCATCAATGAATGTATCTTGAAATTTAAACTTGGGAAAATAAACCAAAACCCTAAAACCCAAATAGAAGAAAATCAATTCCAAGATCTCTCTAATACTATGTATTTGATCCACATAAAATTCTATCAACAAACATTTATAAATGATCAAAAATGATAAAACAAAAATATTATAAAACCATAGAAATTGGTTTCATTTAATTTGGAACCATGCATAAAAACTTATGAATTTAATAAGATAAAGTAATTAAATTCCAAAGCTAATAAAGCTCCTATCTAAAATCCAAACCAAATTGTGAGCAAATTAATCCTAAAGATATATAAAAGGATAAACAAATATTAAATAAAATTATACAAATTAGAATCACCAAGTTTGGATCTATAAATAAAAAGATATGGATTTTATAAGACAAAGAAAGAAATAAATAAATAAGGAATATTGAAAAACCAAATTAAATCTTGGCCAAATCCATAAGAAAAAGGAACAAAGATAATCCAAATCCAAATAAAATGAAGGGTTAAAGAATAATCAAATAAAAGTATATGGGAGTAAACCATATTCTAATTATATATGAATAAAGATAAAATCCCTAAAGTAAATGATTAATTAAATCATGAGAAAATTGTAAATTGGAAATTACCAAAGTGTATTAAAAATTTATCTAATTAACTTAGAGAATTATTTGAATAGAATTTATATGGCATTAAAACCATAATCAAATTTTATTTAAATAAAGACAAATGCTCAATTTAAATGATTAATAAATCATCTTAAAATATCTTTAAAATAATTCAAAATTAATTATTTAACACTCTATTGAATAAATAAAAACTATTGAAAAAGGTTTAGTGAAAATTAGAATCCAAATAAAGAGTTTGAAAATATAATTAAATCTTGTTTGAGTAAAAACAATTGTGTATTTAAATAAATAATAAAGCCCAAGAAAAATACAAAGAAATATTCTAAATTTAGACTTTAAATTACTTTATTAAACAATACTAAAATATACTGAAAGTTTAGAAAAGGTTTGACAAAAACCTGAATTCAAATTGAGTTTAAATCATTTGAATCAAAACAAAACAGAAAAGAAAAAGGAAAAAGAAACAGAAGAAAAAAATGGAGAAGAAGCAGCCCAGCCCACTAAGCCCAACTAGCCCATCTTTCTCCCCCGCAGAAAACGATTCGCACCAAAACTTTTACCCTCTCAGTCACAGAGGGTTGGACCCCACTTGCACCTCTCTCCCTCGCTGAAAAACGCAACCCCACCTGTCAGTCGTCGTCCTCACCCACTGCGACCAGTTCTTCCCCCTCTCTCTCCCGTTTCTCCCGCAGATTCCTCTCTTCAATTCGCCTTAACGCCATAGCCATTACTCGTTGTGATCACGCACACTTAATCGCCTCCCTCTCCTCTCTCTTTCCCCTCAATCCCCCACCCCTCTCGGCCACCGGTCTGCCGTAATATCGCTTGTGAACGCCTCTGTCCCCGACGAGCTGCCACAGCAATTCCGGCGAACCCAGCCACCGCTTTGCCCCCTCGACCACACGAGCCTACTCCCTAGCCTCTTGCACATCCCCTAGTATCACCCACTCGCCCACGCGTGCCCCTAACATCGGCACCTCGATAACCACACGTCACCGCCGTCTGCCTCCACTCCTGCAAGCTAATGACGACGACCTCGTGCGCCACTTTCTCACTGGTGAGTGTTCTTGCGATCCTTGAACCCGTGTTCATCTTCCTGACGCATTGTTTTGATCGCTTGTGTCCTAGACAACCACCTCCGACAAAGGACTGACCGTACCCGAGAAGAGGTGCAGCTCCGGCGAGCAATAGCCGCCGACACCGTGCGCCCCTCGAGTAACGAGACTACCTTGAGCTTCGCCACACCCCTGCGACCAATGTGAGCTAATTCTCTCCCTCTCTCGCTTCCTGTATCGCCGGCAACGCCACCGTCTAAGCGCGCCGCCGCCAACCACCGCCGCAGAGTCGCCCACCTATAGTCAAAATGATTCGGGCCGTTAGATCTAGATCGGATGTGTGAGATTAGAATCAAACCGAAAAGGTATCGTGTTCTCTAAGCCGCACGATTTGCTTTAGATATAACGCTCTTTAACAGCCAATCCGCACGAACCATTTTCAGCCAATAAGAACATGACGCGTGGCCTGTGTGTCGATTTAAAAACAGAAATGAATCTTTTAGATGTTTGATTTTTTAATATTCATAACTTTAAATCTACCCGTCCAAATTTTGCAAACTTTATATCAATGGAATCAGAAAAAAGAGTACTTTCCAACCATACCATTTGTTAAATGAATTGCTTCTGTAAAATTGGTTGTTTTTGCAGAAACATGTGTAGGCATAATTTGAGTATAAAATTTATTCTAAAAGTGTTTTTAGGGTAAAATCTTTTGTAAATGGATTTTTTTGAACATACTGACCATAGAAACCAGCTTTTGGATTTAAAAGTATATTTTGTGACACCTAGGAATTATACCTTTGAATTAAAGCATTTCTAGCTAAATAAAAATGTTGAATATGTTTTTAAAATGCTTGCTGAGTAAAACCTTTTGAAATGGTTTGAATTAAACTCTCTGACCCTAAACACCAAGTTTTAGGATTTAAAAATATATTTGGTGAACCCTATAAAATTATTACCTTGTTTAAAGGCATTTCCAACAAAATAAAATGTTGCTTTGATTTAAAAATGGATTTTGGATAATACCCTTTGCAAATGGAATTGTTTTAAAACATTATGACCATAAACATTAATATTGGTGTTTGAAAACATTTTGGCTAACACTAGAAATTATTCTTTGAATAAAATCAATTCTAGCAAAACAAAAGGGATTTAAAGTGGCCATTTTCACTAACTTGTTATCAAATGGTTTTGCCACTTTGATAAATGACCAATAGGTATGTTAAAATGTTTATAGCGTATTAGAAACCACTTTTCCAAATAAAACAATCTTTGGCATGCTTGCATGCATTGCTTTGTTTTTATTATTCTATGTGTTGAATTGTTTGAATGCTAGATTGAATTTGTGCCATGATTGAATTGTAGTGAAATTTGAAGAGGGTGAATATTGCAAAGATCAAGGAGTGAAGTTATATTATATACCAAAAAGGCAAGTGGTGCTTCATACTTTTGTCCCATTATTTTCACTATGCATTAGTGATATTTCTAAGTAGGACTTGCATGGAATTTTACTAAGTATGCTATGCCATGGAAAATCCTAGTAGATGATGCCTTAGTAGAGTTTTCCTAAGTTAAGATCCTTACTACTATCATGCTTATCTTAGCTAGTAGAAAACAAGGGTGGATTATATTCATGCTATGGAACATTTCTAAGTCTATGACTTGTGTTTTGTTTAATAAAACAACTATGTGAATGAAACACCTGGGTGGAATGGATTTATGTTGAGTGGTTACACAAGGCCAGGGGACTAGTGAACCTTGTGTATAACACTTGTGGAATTCCACCCAAGAACAAAGAGATTTGAGATGTCAAATGTTGAGAAGCTTCAAGTGCAGCCACTTGGCATTATGGGCTCTGCCTGGATCATATAGGTTGCAATAACTTAGCCAAATGGACAGTTGGTGGTAGGGGATGATAGGTTTGGAGCGCATCCATTCTTTTTTAAGGGAAGGCTTCTGAAAGATCTTGTCTCGATGCATGTCGAGTATTGTGGGGAAAGTGTACCACCTCTCGAGAGAGTAAAATCTAAGTACTTAGCCGTGTCCCCGGCAATGGACAATTTGAGCATCAATACATGGAAGCTATCAAGAATCTCCTCATCCCAATTTCTAAGTTAAAAACTTGTGGTTGAACAAGGGTTAAAAAATCTTCAATCAATGATTGGTAGATGCCTTGGGTGATTTTGACAAACAAAAACTTAGTGTTTTCAACTTACAAGGAAAACCATATTTTGAGCAGAGCAAGCCTAAGCTCCACTTAGCCAAATTCATATAGATGACAGTATCCACTATTCTACCATAGTATCACTTGATAATACAATTCAAATATATTGACCCTTGTGGCTTTAAATTATTATGTTGCAAGTTTGTTTGATGTTAGTGAAGTGTGTTGATTAGGATTACAAGTCTACAACCAACATGATTGCCTGTGGCACTTTGAAGATGAAGGACTCCATGCTATAGTTATTTTTGCTACATTGTAATGAGATAGAAAAATGAGCTATATAAGATGTAATGAATTATTTTATTCCTGGTTATAAAGTTGTATTATGACCTTTGTTTCTTGATATTACATCTTAACTGTGGATGCTAGCTATTGATCCAGGGACTAGCATTGTAAACATAGGGATCTCTACCTTATTAGAGGTTGGGACCTCTACACGAACCCACCCAGCCCACTCCTGTAGTGGAAGAAGCGGTGGAAGAAAAATCCAGATCTGATCTCCTTGACGAGATCGGATACACGGACGAAGAATACATCCGCTACGGATCCGGCCCTGCCAATGTCGTAGCAGAAGAAGAACTCTTGAGGAGCAAGATAACAGAGATGAAAACACGCCCCTACATCGGTTACAAAGCAATCGCCGATATCAAGGAGAACTTTGATATGGCAGAGGCGGAAACCAAGTTGTACCACTACCTCAAGAACATGAACAAGAAGAAGCACTGTTTCGTGTACTTCATAAGCTCTGGATATGACTCTATCGACGCTGGAGCCGGCAGCGATTCAGTCCTCGAAGTGATCAAAGAAAAGATCGACTTACCTGGATCCCCTCAGAAATCAATAACATCGCAGAAACTTCGAGACTTCGGCAAAGAGATGGAGGAGAACAAACAAGAAAACGCCTCCAAACCAGCGCAAGTTGAGCCGGAAAATTCTCCTAGTCCATATGATAGCATGGATGAAAGCTACACCTCGCAAGATGATATGGATACCAGAGATCCCTCCGAGGTCCACAAGCCAACCACTACAGAAAGTACCGACTGAAGTTTATCCCCCAGTACCGGACCAAAATCCGTCTTTGCCACTGGTATGCACGTTAAGGCTACTGGGCGGTCAAAGAAGAAGAAGAAGAACAAGAATACAACATGGGTAGAGCTAGACATCGAGGAAACCAACGAAGAAAAAGTTGATGAAGTGATCGAGATGGAGAATCAGGATGGAGATCTGATTAATACCATGTCGATCGACCCTCCTGTGGATGGACATGTAGTCACCAAGGGTGCACGTGAAATTTACAGAGATGCTCTCACGATTCCAATCCCAATATCTTCGGATCTTACTCCGGAGGTGCTGGAGAAAAGGGATGAGGACCTGGAAAAACACAGTATGTTTTTGCTCGAAGAGGCCACGCGCATCGTCGAGTTTAAGCAACAGTTAGACAGTGATCTTGCCAAATATCAGTCAGATTTCAAGTGACACCCAAACAAAACAAGGGGAGGTCTGTTTCCTGCCAACAAGAACTCGGATATACACAAAGACCTATTCGACGGAAAAACCGGAGAGAAGATCCGAGTCTACAGTACGCCGTTGGAAAATGCTGCTGCAGCTCGAGCCATCCTTGCTAATAATCCGTCTCCACAACAGGTCCAACAGTGGATTGCGTTGCTGGACAAAGGATTAAAGGAGGTAAAAACAGCCGCATCATTTAGTGGAAAGCTGGCTTCCAAGTCGGAATTTTGCCACACTGGCACCAACCAAAGCGCTGACAGAAGACTCCGCAGGGATACAGATCGACACTATTGTCCCCGTGGTGAAGAAGAGAATTCAAGAACCTGCTCAAACGGCCACTCTCGCAGGCTGGAACGTGACTGGTCAAGAGTTAATCCGGCTGCGTCCAAAGATGTCATGAGGGCAATGGTTTATCATCAGGACCATCATCGGCAAAACAAGCGCTATAGAGAAGACCCGGAAGCACGCCGCAAGTGAGAACAGCAAGATCAGCTAAGGATGCCACCACCGAATCGTCCGGCTGGTAACGTCGGGTGACGAGATGATCCAGACCTTCCTGAATCAAGAAGGTATGGAGCCCAAAGAAACTGGCATCAGAGTCATCATAATGAGGCTCCACCGCCACCACCGCGTAACCCGGCCGGAAATAATCCACCAGGGCCACCCTCGCTCCCATGCAGCGACCATGAAGGATCCCGACGTAGCCTTGGCATCCGCAGGGGCGGAGGCGGCAATGGTGAGAGGAGAATAAGAAATCCGACTCCGCCGTGCAAAAGTCGTGAGCCTCCAAGGCGCAAATCTCTCTCTCCAAACGACGCTCTCCATCGCATTGAGTCAAACATAGAGGCGCGGTGGTACGAGGAGGAAGATGTGTACGTGTGACCCAAGTGGTTTGGCCCACACATATGTCAGATCAAATTTCCGGTTGACTTTGGTATTGCCAAACACATTCAGCCCTACGACGGTGCGGCTCGGCCAGATACATGGCTCCAGGATTTTTTGCAGGCTTGCTGCATCACCAAAGGAGGACACAGCCAGGTCATAGTTCGATATCTCCCGTTTATGCTGAGGAAGATGGCTCGATCATGGCTCAATGAACTACCAGAAAACTCGATTCACAACTGGTATGATATGCAAAATGCATTCTTTTCAAACTTCGAGGGAACATACAGGAGGCCCTGCACAGTCAGAGACTTGCACCGTTGCATGCAAAGACCCGGAGAAACCTGCCGGGATTACCTCGGACGCTGGATTGACACGAAGAATTCCTGAGAAGGAGTAAACGAGCAAACTGTGATAGAAGCTTTCATTGCAGGACTCCCAATCGGACGTTTGCGTCACAGACTGAAGCGTGACCACGTCACAACTTTGGGAGAGATGATAGACATGGCAAGCAAATATGCAGATGTCGATGATGATTCAAAAGGGCTGCTAAATATTCTGGCCAATCCCAATGCGGCCAAATAGCCAAAACAACAAGCTCAGAAGCGCAAGAACACCTCGGAAGATAAACTAGATCCACACAACACAGTTGTCAAAGTAACATTCGGATCCGAAGGACGAGGAGGGCGCGGAGGCGGCCGGGGTAGAGGACGTGGAACTTCCCGAATCCGGGGCAGAGGAGATCAGCAACCCGGAAGAACTTATACATGGGCCGACTTTTCCAATAATCCCTGTGTCTACAACTTGGATAGTAACGGAGGATCTACCCACACAAATGACGAGTGTTGTTTCAATAACGACATCAAGAAAGATAAATCCGCTGTCTATAGAGCCAAGACGAAAATGAAAGAAAAATTTACGAGAAAGGCAAGGATCCCAAGGAATATTCTGACATGGAAGAAATGGATGCCGCACAGCCCAAGTCGGATGGAAATAAGAAATTTCCGACTAAAAAAGACGCATATTTTTGCTTCCTTGGATCTCAGCCAGCTAAAGACAAGAAGGTGGTTGTCTGTGAGCTCAACGCCACGGTTCCGGCTGTTCCACAATTTCTGGATTGGTCGGACGTAACCATCACCTTTGATCGCTTAGATCACCCGAGGAAAACACATCATTGGGGAAAGTATCCTCTGGTCGTCAATCCTCTTATCGATGGCTATGAGTTCTCTAAAACACTCATGGACGGTGGAAGCAACATTAACATCCTCTACATCGAGACGCTCCACCGCATCAAGCTACACGAGAGCTAGTTCAGTTACAGCAGTGTAACTTTCCATGGCATTGTACCAGGGAGACAAGCGGATTCTCTGGGTGAGATTGCTCTAGACGTGACATTCGGAACCCGGGACAATTACTGGACCGAACCACTCTCTTTTGAGGTGTTACCGTTAAAAAGTGCTAACCATGCCATCTTCGGGCGTTCGGCTTACTAGGCATTCATGGCTCGTCCCTGTTACATCTACAATATGATTAAACTTCCAGGTCCAAAGGGCGTAATCACCATCCGGGAAAATCCGAGAAAGGCACGAGAGTGTGATGAAGGATCTGATGCCTTCGTCGAAGCCGTGCTGCATGCCCAAGAGTACCAGGAGATGAAGAAGACCATCAACCCGTCTGAGATGCCCGCTATGAAGAACGAGGTGCTGAAGCTAAGTTTACAGTTCAAGGCATCGGAAGAAACGAAGAAAATGTTGCTGAAGGAAGATGATCCCTCCAAGACAACGAATATAGGGGTAGGCTTATACCTTGCATAGAAAAGCTAATAGTGATATCTTCGCATGGTAGCCTTCTTACATGACCAGAGTACCTAGGGAACTTTCCGAGCACCCTCTTAATGTGTACCCTGATGCTAAACCCGTCAAATAGTCTTTACAACGGGTTTGGTGATGAAAAGCGCATAGCGATAGCCAAGTAATTAGCCTGACTAGAGTTAGCCGGATTCATAACAGAGGTCATCCACACATATTGGGTGGCAAATCATGTACTCGTCCCTAAAAAGGACACTATTGATTTAAGGATGTGTGTTTATTATACCGCTTTGAACAAGGCATGTCCAAAAGACCCGTTCCCTTTGCCAAGAATTGGAAAAGTTATCAACTCAATGGCAGGCTCGTAATTACTCTGTTTTCTCGACGCATATTCTGGATATCACCAAATACCGATGAAAAAGTTGGATCAAATTAAGACGTCTTTCGTCACTCCTTTTGGAACCTTCTGCTACAAAACTATGCCTTCTGGCTTAAAGAACGCAGGAGCAACATATCAACGTACTATGCAATGTTGTCTCAATGATCAAATCGGACGTAACGTCCATGTATAGATAGACGACATAGCAGTTATGTCCAAAAAGAACGAAACTTTAATTTCCGACTTAGAGGAACCATTTGCTAGTCTATGAAAATTCAACATGATGCTAAATCCGAAGAAGTGTTTCTTTGGAATTCCAGCTGGAAAATTGTTAGGTTTCATCGTCTCAGAGCGAGGCATAGAGGTGAACCGGGACAAAATCAAGGCTATACTCAACATTACCAGGCCGACTCGCCTGAAGGACGTGCATCGTCTCACTGGTTGCATTGCAGCAGTGAGTCGGTTCGTGAGCTGGCTCGGCAAAAGATCTACACCTTTATACAAACTCCTGAAGAAAACCGACAAGTTTGTCTGGACCCAGGAAGCCAAAAATACCCTCCAAAGTTTGAAAGACCTACTTTCAACCCACCAGTTCTTGCAGCGCCAGAACCTCAGGAACCTATGTTACTCTACATCGCAGCGACCAACAAGGCCATAAGCGTGGTAACAGTAGTGGAGCGCGAGGAAGAAGGCCACGAGCATAAGGTGCAGCGTCCAACTTATTACCTGAGTGAGGTCCTAACAGAGTCGAAACAACATTATCCACACCATCAAAAGCTAGCCTATGGAGTGTTCTTTGCATACAGAAAGCTACACCACTATTTTCAAGAGAACAAGATAACAGTGGTGAGCACCGCTCCCTTGCGAGATATAATCAATAACCACAACGCCACAGGACGTGTCGCAAAGTGGGGAATAGAGCTTGCATCTTTCGACATTGAGTACACACCGGGTAAAACAATCAAGTCCCAAATACTTGCCGACTTTGTTGGTGATTGGACAGAGATGGCAGAAAACACAAGTCCTCCAGACTCAGAATTTTGGACCCTTCACTTTGACGGATCAGAAGCACGAGGAGGCTCGGGGGCTGGCGTGGTGCTCAAATCACCCCAAGGAGATAAGTTGTTCTATGTGTTGCAAATACACTTTACGGCAACCCACAATATTGTCGAGTATGAAGCATTGCTGCATGGAATACGCATGGCCAAAAATATTGGCAAAACAAGACTCATGTGCTACGGAGACTCGGATTTAGTTGCTCAACAAGTATCGATATCTGCAATGCAAACAAGCACATGGCAGCCTACAAAGCTGTTGTGGATGAACTATCTAAATCATTCGAGGGTTTTGAGGTTTAACACATCCCTCGAGCAGAAAATGAGGAAGAAGATGCTCTATCAAGGATAGGCTCTACATGGAAACAAGTATCGGATGGCACTTTTTAGAGCATTTAATAGCAGTTCTGGCTATAATTCCTAGTTGGACAAAATCCTATCTGGATTTCCTGATAGACGGAAAATTATCCGAAGACAAAGTCTTGAGCCGGGAGATCGTCCAACGAGCAAAAGCCTACACTATAATAAATGGTGAGATCTATAAGCGGAGTGTTTTTGGCATTTTACAGCGATGTATTTCTTCGGAAGAAGGAATAGAAATCTTATGAGAAATCCACGAAGGCGAGTGAGGTCACCATGCTGCAGCCAAATCCTTAGTGGAAAAAGCTTTTAGACACGGATTCTTTTGGCTTACAACTAAGGAAGATGCCAACAAACTGGTCAAAACATGCAAAGGTTGCCAAAAGTACGCCCATCAGGCACATGTTCCGGCTAAGCAACTGCGAACAATCCCTATTACATGGCCATTTGCGGTCTGGGGGCTTGATATGGTAGGGCCGTTTCATATGGCAAAATGTGGATTTACACCCATAACCAGTTGCGATGGAGCCACAGCCAGAAAGTTCACTGAGGACGTGATCATCTGATTCGGATATCTGCACAGTATAATGATTGACAATGGGAACAATATTTCCATGGGAGAACTTGCCGAATTCTGCGAAGAACAAGGGATCTGACTCGATATTGCATCAGGCGCGCATCCACAAGCTAATAGACAAGTCGAAAGAACTAACAGTCTTATTTTATAAGGACTCTGACCTCGTCTCGAGGCACCGCTTCGTCGGGCCGCGGGGGCTTGGGCGGAAGAATTACCGTCTGTAATATGGAGTTTACATACAACTCCTAACAGATCAACCGAATATACTCCTTTCTTCTTGGTCTATGGTGCAGAAGCAGTTCTTCCAAGTGATCTAATTCATCAGTCTCCACGAGTCAACGCGTATATCGAAGAATATGCATAAGTTTCTCAACAAGATGATCTCGATATAATCGAAGAAGTACGCGTCGTTGCTGAGCCGAGATCTATAGCCTACCAGCATAAGTTACGCAAGTATCATAGTCACAGAGTACAAAACCGTTCTTTCAGGAAAGGTGATTTGGTTCTCCGACTTGTGCAAAAAACAAAGAACAAACTTTCTCCTATTTGGGAATGACCTTTTATGATTAGCAGAGTTCTGCATAATGGGTCGTATTATTTAATTGATATGAGACCAGTCAAGGAAAGACCAAGTACTTCTCAAAGATAGACCATCCACGGAATATTGCACAACTACATCCCTTCTATTCGTAGTTATATTTCCTTGTAATCATATATGTACATGTTCAAAGTGAAATAAATTTTTGGTTTCCTCATATGTTATCTTTGAGAAGTTTTTTGCCATCTTATTTCCAAAAGAGCATGTCATTTTCAAAAATCCCAGAATGCTTGAAAGTACTTTATGCTCATGTTCGTTCTGGTTATGATTATTGAATATCTAAAAAATGTTACCTTAGGGTAAAAAATTCAATTTATTGTTTATACTTAGGTTTTTTATCTGTTTGCTTAGACACGGGTATTTTCTGAGTTGAATTGTTGGTACTGGAAGTCGTCTTTGTTTCCGAGTTTAAAGTGGTTTAGCGATTGAGCTCTGTTTCTCAGCAAAGTTTCCGTGCTAATGGTTCGCCGACTCATGAAAGGGACGAGGCAAAGAGCCAGATAAAACGACAAGTATAAGCATAAAAACTAAGTTCTTCAGAAAATTCTTCAAGCACAACTTAAAGTATATATACGCAAAAGTGCTACGATAGTAAAAGCATCAGTTTTTACAGACCAGCAGAAATCAAAATATTGTTTCCATCATTACATTGCCAAAAGTTTAGAATAATGCATACAAACTATTTATGTTGCAGATTCAGGTGGTGGTGATGAAGAAGGTGGAGCGCTGGAATCGACAATGTTGTCTCCCTGGATCTCAGACTCGGAAGCTTCTTCAGCAAGGATATCTTCTGGCTCCTGAGGCAAGGGAGGCACAGTGACGGATCCAAAGAACGGCATCATATAGTTGGTCATCTCCGCCACATGGCAAGCGTAACCTGTACAGGAATCTTGGATTGCCTTTATGTCCTACGGGTTACCCTCATCGTCTTCCTCGGCAATACCCTTGGTGACATGCCAGATTTCCATCCCGCTATGGTGACTCATCACCATGGTAAGAGTAGTCTGCGCAGCAGTCCGAGTGTAGGAGATCTTCTAGTCCTCGATAAGCTTCGAAATCTCCTTTTCCTTGTCCCTCACCTCTTGCACTGACATCTTGTGCAAGTCGGAAAGTTTGACCGACTCGCCAGCCTCTTCAAGAGTCTGGCGGAAGTCGAACAAAATTTCTCTGACGATCTTGATGCGCTCGAGGCAAGGTTCAGAGGTAGGAGAGTCAGAAAATTTCAGGGGGGCTGGGAAAGAACCAAAAGTCAAAAATTTGACTGAAAAGGAAAGTCGAAAAATCAATCGAAAAAAGTAAGTCGGAAATCTTACCTAACATAGAATAATCCCACTGGACACGCTCCTCACGGAGGCTGTTCAGCTCATTCTCTGTGTCCTGGGCCAGATCCCTCTGACTATCGGAGTCTTTTCGAAGATCATCCAATTGTTTGTCTCGGAGGGCCAACAACTTCTCGAGCCTCACGGTCTCATTGTTTCTTGACTACAAGACAGCAGCTACGGATTTCTCCGATTGTACAGTCAGCTTCTCAAGCTTATCCTGGAGCTCATCATTCTCTAATTCCAAGACCTTTAAGTTCTCGGATTGTTCCACCATCTTACTAGACTCGCACAACAGTTCTGCAAAAAAAAAATATTAGTCGGACAAAGTAAGTTTGACTATGACAAATAGCTAATTGGAAAAGAGGAAGCCAGAAAAGTTTACCTTCTGCTTCGTCTTTTTCAACTTTTAACTTTGAATTCTCAAGATGCATGGTTTTGATTTCCTTGCGCTTATTACATATGTTCTTGAGCAATTCTTGGTTGGAAGATGCAATTTTCTGTAAGTTTACAAGACGGAATACCGTCAGACGGCTACTAAGACTCGGGCTGCAAATTTAACTAAGTAAAAATATAGCACGAGCCTTAGGGGCTACACTACATCGTTCTTTTGCAACATAAAAGCATCAACTCAGATTCAACGATGTTTATCCGACTTTATGCTTGGGTGCTAGAGGATATGATAATAAAATAAATGCAAATAAGAATCATAAGGTTACAATGTTTTCCAAGTGCAACTTCTCAAATCCGAGTTTAGTATTGTGAAACACTTCCTCGTAGTCTCCTTCGTAGTCTGGCCATGGGAATAGCCATGGACAAAGCCATGAGTACTTTTAAGTACTCGCAAGCTATCACTAAATTAGTAAGACCATTCTAGTAGGAATCCTAAGCTCTAGGTTTGTTTGCAACAAGCCAATTTTATTTCATAAGTACTTAATAGTAAAGACATAACTTTAGTTATCTAGATTACTTTAGTGGGAACCTAGTTTGATATCCACATCCTTGTGGGATCAAGTCAAAATCATTCTTCAAGTCACAAGTCATCCTGAAAACATCTGACAACGAAACAGTATGGCCATCCAACTATCCATAACCGCGGATGTGGCTATTCGAATAGTTTGTCACTCTGTAGAGGTGGTACACTTTCACCACAAGATTCTATACATCTGTCAGGGATAACACTGAATCATCATACTTGGTATGCGGATAATCAGTCCAAACCTTTCAATTACACATCCTAGTGTATGCACCTCCCCTATGAGTTTGGCCTCCAGCCATGACCATCTGTCATCCTGGGAACTGTACAGGTGGGCATTCATATTCACAAGGTATCCTCAGCTCACCGCGTTCCGCAAGGGAACCCATACTAAGACACATAAACTTCAAGTTAAGCCCTACCCAAACTCGAGTATTGTGGTTGTACGGAAACAGTTGGAATGGTATCGCATCTGAACCCAACGATCAGTTTTTATCAAAGTCAGGGCACATACTTCATTCAACATCATCTTCAACTCATTGTGTCCATAACACATGTTAAAACGTTTCAATAGAATGAATTATCATTCCAAGGTTTTCATAATCATTTGTTCCCATCTATAGTGATCAAGATTAGTTTAGCACTAACATTTATCAATGAGGGTGTCACTATTTGAGGGGTGCTAATCAAGTGTAACTACCTACATCAAGTTCCATGATCTTGATGACATCTTTCCTATTTTTCCACTAATCACCAATTAATTAACTACTTGAGCAACTTTGATAAAAGGGAGAAAAGATAAAGCTTGCAAGTAAAATTTGGGAATTGGTATAATCAAAAGTGGTATCACAAAGGTATGCATAGTGAGGCTTGCATGGTTTAGCTTAGCTTGCTTGCCTTGGTTTGTAAGGTGGTCAAAGTTCGCTTCCTCTTCTTCGTAGAATTCTTCCTCCTCGTAGCTCGGATGTTTACTAGCATCTAAAAATTATAAGGAGGTACACAATCACCAAAAAATTCTTAACTATTTCTATTTAGCACACAAGGATCCACACTAGATGATCTAGCATCATCTCTATCATTACAAGAAAAGGGTGACAAGATTATGTTTATCTTATTTTTAGAAAAGTAATTTCTACTCGTTGAAAAGTTACTTAAGATTTCATATTCTCCAATTCAAATATGGGATCATATTGACACATGTCATCACCACATATTACAATACTTGGAAATGTGATTTAAAGTGGTTGGCCTAATTGCAAAGTCTAACAATGCCACTTAATAATATTTATGTGACTAGAAATGACTATAAAGCCATTCTATAATTTTGGTCCAGGACTACTGCATGTAAATCTATATGTTTTTACATATTCAGATAGGTCATGGCCAATGTGACTTTTGAGAGTTGGAATCAACTCAAAATAATTTATGGTTGATTTTTGAAAAATGTTTGAAGGGGTAAAAGCTACTACCTTGTTATTTTTACTAAGGGTGATCTATAGTTTCAAACTATTTGAATCCAACGGGAGTGTTTAGATATTTTCGTAAGATTTCTAACAAAATTGGTTTCATTCAATTTTTTTTAGTGAATCTTTCTGAATTGATTTTTAAATTTACCTACAGTTTAGGATTTTTAAATAAAAGAAAAAAATCTAAGTTTGAATCTGCGGGCTCGCGGGGGAATGCTAATCGGCTGGCCCAACTATGCAACGCGCGTGATGCGGGCTGCACCGGGGTTGGTCCCACATGTTAGAGGCTGAGTTAAATCGAAAGGGTATCCTCTAATCTGGGCCGCACGATTATAGCACGATGGACGGCTCCACATCGTTATCTTCGTCGCACGGGGCGCGCGAGACTGAACCCTAGTGCTACGACGGGGGTCGTCGGGGGCTTACCAGGGCTCCAGCTAGGTCCGGCGAGGAGGGCGAACGAGCGAGTCGACGACGGCGGTTCAACTGGTGGTCGTGGCAACTCCTGGGGAGGCTCCTAGCGCTGGTTCCTCTTCTCCACTGCAACGGCGGGCTCTAGTGAAATTCCGGCGATGTGGTGCTCGCCTGGCTCCAAGGATGGATCAGAGAGGTTGCTAGGTGAGAGCGGAGTAGAATGGTGTGCATTTTTAGGCAAGGAGAGGGCTCTATTTATACTACGGCGAAGGGGGCACGGCGGCATGGCTTGGGCTCGTCGGCAACGTTGTTACAGTGTGCTAACGGCATGACCAAGGGTGTAGGTCGACGCAGGGCTTCATGGTAGTCGTCATGCGCACAGTGGCACAATGAGGCGCAGTCTCGAACGTTCTAGAACATCCAGGCTCTGCGGCGGTACTGTCGTCATTCGTCACGGCGTACGATGGTCACAGTGCTCGCGGGGTCAAACTATCATGTCTGGGCGCTTGCTGGAGAGAGCAAGGCGCGGCGTGTTCGTGTGGGATTGATCGGTGCTCTAGGGCGGCGATCGACATGGTTGGGTGTTAAATGGGTGTAGCTGGACTGGCGTCTCCGCGAGTAGTCGTTGGTCGAGGTGTGCACAAGCAGGGGCGGTGAGTTCATGGCTACCTCCTAGACATCCTAGGCGAGGGCGGCGCGGTCTGTGTTAGCATGTCCGCATCGGGGTGGCAAGGGTGACCTTGGTTACCTTATCTACTAGTCACAACGGCGAGTGAGAGGAGCTCCATTGCACGGGCTAGTACTGGGTGAGTTAAGGGCACGTCGTGGAAGCTCGGTTAGGTCACAAATATGATCAAAATATTGATAAAAACAATTGATACTTGGTGAGGTTGTCTGTGATCACTAGTTGTTTGATCAAATGGCCGCAAGAACTAAACTTTCATATTTTCAAATTATTTTTGGTGGGTGTGCTAGTAATAATCTTGGTAGTCCCTGTGTGCAAGGGTTTGCTAAGTGGTGAAGATTTTAGTGGTTTTCTAAAAATTACTATCTTGAGGCATAAGATAGATTCAATTTTGAATTGCCTCTCAAATGGATTTGGATTTGTTTCTGCAAGGTTGGGAACCTCCATTGTGTTCAATGTTACTTGGTATAGCAAGGTGAGAAAAGAAAGGGAATTGTTTCTGTTTGAAATCAGTTGCTAGAGATCCTCAAAGTGAGCTAGGTGTTAACTTTTGCAAAAATGACCATTAGGTCATATGCTTCATATTTTAATTTTCTTTTGTTTCGATCTGTTTTGGATTTGACCTAGATGATATGGTTTTGATCTTTAAAGCATTTCTCATCATTTACAACAATCAAACATGGCATTGCAAACATTCATACTCATTCATACCACACATGCATTTATATAATGTTTAATATTAAAAGCTTTTGTTAACCCTAATTTGGTTGATTAGAAACTGATATCCTCATTAATATTTTTTAGATGTTACAAGCAGGTGCTTATCCTGCCAAGGCCTCCACCAGCGACTCGACATAGTCAAGGGCCACTCCCTTTGGGAAGATATCCCGATAGAAGCAGCCGAGAACCCCCTTAGCCTTAGCCAAGGTATCCATGGTGGTACTGCAATGGTACTTGACCACAGAAATTGCATCAGCGAGGGGTCCCCATGGTCCAAGACTGAAGGATCAAAGGCAACTCCTGTGGCATCTTCAGACGCGTCAAATCAAGTCCAGAACGCAACAAGGAAAAATGATAAAAAACTCGGGATACTCGGGAAAGTTCGGATGGCTTACCATACAACATTTTCGCAGCAGCCATCAGCTTCTCCGTCATCGCCTTCTCCCACAAGGCAGCGTTAGCCGCAATATTTTCCTCCTGCTCTGTGGCCTCTTTCCTCAAGCGCTCGAGGGCCTGCCCAGCGTCCTTTGCCTTGGTCTCCTCTTGGCTTCGACTCTTGCCGAGAGAGTCCAGCTTGCGGAGAGCCTTGTTGTTATCATCGACAAGGAGCACAAGAAGAAAAATCAGAAGACCCATCTTCAAAACATGCACCCGAATGGCAGAAAAAGCAAAGAGTGTACCTTGGAGCTGTTGGAAGTTCCCCTCTAAGGATAAATATTGCTTCCCGAGGCGCTGCAGCCTGTGAAGGAAGGGCTACAAAAAGAAAATTAGAATCAGAGGAATAAAGGGCTCGGGGGCTCGCCTAGAACAATGAAGTAATACTTACATGACCACCCGAAGACTCTGAAGGTGGAGCCTATGTCTTCCGGGTAACAACTGCATGAGACCTCAGCATGGAGGAGCTCGACGCACCATCACCGGAGTTGGCCGCTGTCTTCTGGGAGGGCGCTGCAGGTTCGACGCTCACCGCTTTCGACTCCATGGCCATCTCTTCAGTTTCATCCTTCATGGATTCACCTGAAGAGGACCGTCTAGCACAATGAAGCAGATGATGCGAATAAGGAATCAAGCAAGGCAAATTCAACAGAATCAAGCAAAATAGACTAACGCTTATGAGGTAATGTCAGAGAGGTTCAGGAACATTGTTGCCTTCTTCATCTTCTAGGCCTTCGGCTGAGGGGCCATGACCCGGATAGGCACCACAGGAATGGGGGAGGCAGCACCTCCATCTGCAGAATGCTACTGTAGGAAAGAGGTCCCTTTCATCATCAGCAGATTCGTAGCATCCAAACTTTCTCTTGGGATCCCTTTCTATAATTCCCTTTGCTATGCTCGGGGGCTTCCTCCGTCGGCTGGTGGGAAATGGGGATTGTGGAATCAGATTCCATGTCCCACCCATCTGGCGCAGCCGTGTACTTCTCAGGAAGGGGAGGCATGATGCTCTCCTCCTTAAGTTCCTACGGACCACCAGAGACTCATATAAAAATTAAGAACACAAGACACAAAAAAATGGATTACATGCAAGTAAAATATTCACCCGAAAAACCGCCTTGTTTGTGTTGAAGGGGGCTGTCAACAACTTCCACTACAAGAAATGTTTTTACTTGTGATCTTCTCATAGTGACGGGGAATTTGCACAAGATGGTCGTGGATTGTTTGGAGAGGTCAAAACCCTATAAAATTACGACGATTTGTGCAAAATCGTCGTAATTTTATCATACGAAAATGTCATAATTTACATGACACAGCTGGGCGACTTATTTATAGCAGATTATGATGAATTTAAATGGTCGTAATGTGTGAATCGGAATGCATTTAAATGATTAGAAGACCACATCAGCAATTCCGCCTACCTATCATGTCTATGTACCAATGTTTGCTTTATCCACGTGTCAGCGCACCACCCCAGCACCAAGCGTTGCATGCATGTAATAACATGCAAAAATAAGTTGGGGTGAAGATTCGAACCCGCGACCTCCTAACTACATAACGTTGTAACCACTGCACAATAGTTTCTTTTATGTCCAACTATTGAGCTGCCACTATTTAATTAGACCAAAGTATGTTGGTCTTTCACACAATAACCAATGAAAGGTGTAGAAATGGGGGCATGCGGGGATCAAACCCGCGACCACGCGACGAGCTAAACCGACAGAGTTCAGAACCACCGCATCACACAATAGTTCATGTTATATTTTTGAAGTTGTTTTATATTATCATACCAATCGAAAGTTGGTATTTTACAAATTAGTGAATAAAATGTGCAAAAATGGGGCACGCGGGTTCGAAACCGTGACCTACAGCATGTCGGAAGCGACCGTTGCTACTAGTCCATGCACCGGTTCATGTTATACATACAAGTCGCGACCTTATATCCTTTGTTCATCTATTGGGCTGACTCAATTTATCACTAGAATGGGCCTCGGGGGGAAGCGATATGGGCCGTGGTGGGAGGGACTAGGCCTTGCACGCACTAGGCCATCTTGGCTGGTATAGTTAGGTAGTTTTTTTCTTCTTTTGTTTTTTTCATTTTCTTAATTCTTTTGTATCTTTTTCATAACTATTCCAAAAGAATTGATTTTTGTCTCTAATTTTTTATAAAATTTTGTACATCATCTTAAGATGTTAATTAAAAATACTTTGAATATTTTAAAATAGTGTATTTACTAATCTCATATTAGTCCATACTAGGGATGATATCATATTTTGAAATATGATTTTGAAACTAGAGCTTCGAATTCAACATTTCGGATGATCTAGGGGATGAGTCTCGCTAAACGCGCATTGGATCTCTGATGAAACATCAAATTGTGAGTATAAAAATGATTTTTTCTAAAAATCATGAACATCGGATCATGTACCGGTATTTCAAATCGGACCCACTTCCTACCGATTCAGCAGGAATTTGTCTTTTTTGCCAGGGGTGAACAGAAAAGTTTGAGATACCCCGGTTGGGACATTGTCCATAGAAGGTGGTCTAATATTTTTACAAAATGTGACGGTACCATTCTAAAACTATCGTTTGGTGATTGATTCACAAAACGGCCCGTTTTTTGCGCTCGGAAAATGGAAAATAGATTCTCCATGTGTCGAAAAGGAAAACATCCTCCTGCAACATTGTTCTCCATCCCAATATGCACACACGTGCACAATACGGGCACATTATCACAAACTATGCCACGATTCTAGCCATAACACTGGTCGTTTGGCCCGAAAGACATGAAACCTCATACATGATAGGTCATTTCTGAGAAGGTTTTTTCGAGAAACTTCCAATATACCAAGTTTGGTATTTTTCCTGGCAACTATGTCACATAATAAGACACCACGTGAAGGATTTTCATTGATTGGACCGTTTTTGAATTTTTTATGCCCATTTCAAACTATGGTCAAAACGGCGGACAAGAAGGCTCTTAGCTAGGGGATGAGTCTCTCTACACTCGCATTGGATCTTTGATGAAACATCATATTGTGAGTCTAAAAATAATTTTTTCCAAAAATCATGAGCATCGGATCATGTACCTGTAGTTCAAATTGGACCCACTTCCTACCGATTCGGCAGGAATTTTTCTTTTTTGCCAGGGGTGAACAGAAAGTTTTGAGATATCCCGATTGGGACATTGTCCATGTAAGGTGGTCTAATATTTTTACAAAATGTGACGGTACCATTCTAAAATTGTCGTTTGGTGGTTGTTTCATAAAACGGCTAGTTTTTTGCTCAGAAAATGGAAAATGGATTCTCCGTGTGTCGAAAAGGAAAACTTCCTCCTGCAACATTGTTCTCCATCCCAATATGCACATGCGTGCACAATACAGGCACATTATCACAAATTATGCTGCGATTCAAGCCATAACACTGGTCGTTTGGCCCGAAAGACATGAAACCCCATACATGATAGGTCATTTCTGAGAAGGTTTTTTCGAGAAACTTGCAATATACCAAGTTTGGTGTTTTCCCTGGCAACCATGTCACATAATAATAAACCACGCGAAGGATTTGCATTGATCGGACCGTTTTTGAATTTTTTATGCCCATTTCAAACTATGGTCAAAACTGCGGACAAGAGGGCTCTTAGCTAGGGGATGAGTCTCTCTAAACTCACATTGGATCTCTGATGAAACATCATATTGTGAGTCTAAAAATAATTTTTTCCAAAAATCATGAGCATCGGATCATGTACCTGTAGTTCAAATTGGACCCTCTTCCTACCGATTCGGCAGGAATTTGTCTTTTTCGCCAGGGGTGAACGGAAAGGTTTGAGATATCCCGGTTGGGACATTGTTCATATAAGGTGGTCCAATATTTTTATTAAATGTGAAGATACCATTCTAAAACTGTCGTTTGGTGGTTGTTTCATAAAATGACACGTTTTTTGCTCGGAAAATGAAAAATGGATTCTCCGTGTGTTGAAAAGGAAAACTTCCTCCTGCAACATTGTTCTCCATCCCAATATGCACACGCGTGCACAATACGGGCACATTATTACAAACTATGCCGCAATTCTAGCCATAACACTGGTCGTTTGGCCTGAAAGACATGAAACCTCATACATGATAGGTCATTCCTGAGAAGGTTTTTTCGAGACACTTCCAATATACCAAGTTTGGTATTTTTCCTGGCAACTATGTCACATAATAAGACACCACGTGAAGGATTTGCATTGATTAGACCGTTTTTGAATTTTTTATGCCCGTTTCAAACTATGGTCAAAACGGCGGATAAGAAGGCTCTTAGCTAGGGGATGAGTCTCTCTAAACTCGCATTGGATCTTTGATGAAACATCATATTGTGAGTCTAAAAATGATTTTTTTCCAAAAAAACATGAGCATCGGATCATGTACCTGCAGTTCAAATCGGACCCACTTCCTACCGATTCGGCAGGAATTTGTCTTTTTTGCCAGGAGTGAACAGAAAGGTTTGAGATACCCCGATTGGGACATTGTCCATGTAAGGTGGTCTAATATTTTTAGAAAATGTGACGGTACCATTCTAAAATTGTCGTTTGGTGGTTGTTTCATAAAATGGCCCGTTTTTTGCTAAGAAAATGGAAAATAGATTCTCCGTGTGTCGAAAAGGAAAACATCCTCCTGCAACATTGTTCTCCATCCCAATATGCACATGCGTGCACAATACAGGCACATTATCACAAACTATGCCGCGATTCTAGCCACAACACTGGTCGTTTGGCCCGAAAGACATGAAACCCCATACATGATAGGTCATTTCTGAGAAGGTTTTTTCGAGAAACTTGCAATATACCAAGTTTGGTATTTTTCCTGGCAACTATGTCACATAATAATACACCACGCGAAGGATTTGCATTGATCGGACCGTTTTTGAATTTTTTATGCCCATTTCAAACTATGGTCAAAACTGCGGACAAGAGGCCTCTTAGCTAGGGGATGAGTCTCTCTAAACTCACATTGGATCTCTGATGAAACATCATATTGTGAGTCTAAAAATGATTTTTCCAAAAATCATGAGCATCGGATCATGTACCTGTAGTTCAAATTGGACCCACTTCCTACCGATTCGGCAGGAATTTGTCTTTTTCGCCAGGGGTGAACAAAAAGGTTTGAGATACCCCGGTTGGGACGTTGTCCATATAAGGTGGTCTAATATTTTTATTAAATGTGACGATACCATTCTAAAACTGTAGTTTGGTGGTTGTTTCATAAAACGACCCGTTTTTTGCTCGAAAAATGAAAAATGGATTCTCCGTGTGTCGAAAAGGAAAACTTCCTCCTGCAAAATTGTTCTCCATCCCAATATGCACACGGGTGCACAATACAGGCACATTATCACAAACTATGCCGCGATTCTAGCCATAACACTGGTCGTTTGGCCCGAAACACATGAAACCTCATACATGATAGGTCATTTCTGATAAGGATTTTTCGACACACTTGCAATATACCATTTTGGTATTTTTCCTATCAACTATGTCACATAATAAGACACCACGCGAAGGATTTGCATTTATCGGACCGTTTTTGAATTTTTTATGCTCATTTCAAACTATGGTCAAAACAGCGGATAAGAAGGCTCTTAGCTAGGGGATGAGTCTCTTTAAACTCGCATTGGATCTCTGATGAAACATCATATTATGAGTATAAAAATGATTTTTTCGAAAAATCATGAGCATCGGATCATGTACCTGAAGTTCAAATCGGACCCACTTCCTACCGATTCGGCAGGAATTTGTCTTTTTTGCCAGGGGTGAACAGAAAGGTTTGAGATATCCCGGTTGGGACATTGTCCATGTAAGGTGCTCTAATATTTTTACAAAATGTGACGGTACCATTCTAAGACTATCGTTTTGTTGTTGCTCAACAAAACGGACCGTTTTTTGTGCTCAGAAAATGGAAAATGGATTCTCCGTGTGTCGAAAAGGAAAACTTCCTCCTGCAACATTGTTCTCCATCCCAATATGCACACGCGTGCACAATACGGGCACATTATCACAAACTATGCCGCGATTCTAGCCATAACACTGGTCGTTTGGCCCGAAAGACATGAAACCTCATACATGATAGGTCATTTCTGAGAAAGTTTTTTCGAGACACTTGCAATATACCAAGTTTGGTATTTTTCCTGGCAACTATGTCACATAGTAAGACACCACGCGAATGTTACATCCCTAAAATAAAGTTTTAAAATTCATGCATATCATCCATGCATCCATGATCATATAGAGTTCATTTTCTAAACCATTCCAAAAACAGGAGCAAATGTGCTCATTATTTTATGTGTGTATACCCTAGCCTTAGTGCTACTTTCTAATGAGAAGGTCACTTATATTGTATTTAGTAATGTTTTGTATTCAAACTTAAATGCTTCCAAAAGCTTGAGCAAAGATTCAAAACAAAATATAAATTTAAAACCAAATCTATGCCTATTTTATATCTCATAAAACGCTTGGTTTTATTTTTATTTTTCAAAGGACCAAGAGTGTTTGAGTGAACAGATATATTTGACACATATTTGAGTACAAAGTTCACTGTACATAGGACCAGAGAAAGTTTGAAATCAAACTGATTTGAAATGAGGTTTGAAAATCATTTTAGAAAAATCAAACAGAAAAAGAAATGGGTTAAAAAGATAAAAATAAGCAAACAACCTAATCTGGCCCAACTCGGTCCAGCTAGCCCAGCAACCCTCCCGCGAACCGTTTTTCTGTACTCGCAAACAAACCCGCGGAGTGACTGACCGCCTGACCCCACCTCCCCTCTGTTTTTCTCACTGACAACCGCGGCCCACTCGACCGTCGTCGTCTCCACCCTGCGACCCCTACTTCCCCAAATTACGCCGGCTGTTTCCGGTGATTTAACCTCGCTTCAATTCAATTGATTGCACGAGTAATTTCCTCCCCCGACCCTGCTACTTAATCCCCCTCTGCCCCCTCTCCATTTTCCCCTAGACCCCGAGCACAAAGCGCCCCTAGGCTGCCGGTATTTGCCATTACACCACCGCAGACAGAACCCACTCCGGCGACCAATCCCGGTGAGCTCCGTGTGCCCCTTCCTCTCTGGTTCATGCAGACTGCTTTGCAACATCCTTGCGCTCCTTCTGACATCTTTGGTTCCTCCTATATTGCCCCAGGTCGTCGACTCCATCGAACACCGCAAGTTTCCGACGCCGTCTCCAACTCCGGCGACTAAATTCGGTGAGCCTCGTGTTCCCCTCTATTTCTGAATGACACGAGCATGTTCGCCTGCATCTAGCGCACCTGCTGACACTTTTTGTTTGGATCCTCGTGCCCCATAACGTCGCCTTCGACTCCGTTAGTGAGCATCCGACGCCGCCAGCAACTCCGACGAGTTCATGCTGCTGTGTCTGTGCACCCCTTGTCGAGCCATCGCCACGTTCAGCTTCAGTACATCGCCGCGAGTCTGGTAAGCATCTCTGACGATCCCAAAACCCCCTGTAGCCACCGCGCCGCCGTAGACAGAGCCGCCGCCACCAGTCACCGCCGCTAGCGCCGCCAGAGTTTGTTCACTTGATCGCGCACCGTTGGATCCAGATCTGACGGGCTAGATAGAATACTTAAGCAAAGGGGTACGAATAGATCTGGGCCGTGCAGATTAAGTTAGATCTAACGGCTTACTTGTGAGATCCTGAGTGAACCGGTACGCACCAATCAGAACATGACGCTTGGCTTGGGTTTAGATTTAAAATTAGAATTTGAATCTATTAGATGTTTAAACTTGTTTTAATCATAACTTTTGATTCCCACGTCCAAATTTGACAAATTTTATATCAATGGAATCAGGAGAGAAAGCCCTTTTCATTTATGCAATGTGTTTAATGATTTGCTTATGTTAAAATGGTTTTATTTTACAGAAACATGTGTAGGCCTATTTTGTGTGTAGTAATTATTTGAGAAATGGTTTAATGTTCAAATAAAGTTTGTTTGGCAGGTTTAGAACTTGTTTATGAACCAATACTGTGCACTTGTCTTGTTGAGTATAGAAAATCATCTCATATCATGTTGCATGCATTCATATATTTTTGCTTGTATCTATTTTGTATGTGATTTGGTGCTATGATTTTATGTGTAGATTTTGGTGCAAATAGTGATTGTGATTGTGAGGATTGTAGCTACTCTCCAAACTACCAAGGCAAGTGGTGCTTCATGATTATATTCCTATGTTTTTCAAATTATGCATTAGATATATTTTGCTAGACTTGCATGGATAAATTTTGGTCTTATATGCTATGCTTGGGAAATCCTAGTAGTTGTATAATTGCTAGAAATTTCTAAGTTAAGATGCTTATCTATGCCATGCTTAGCCTAGATAGTAGAAACCAAGGGTGGCTACATGTTCATGCTATGAATAAATATTTCTAAGTCTTTCGACTATGTTTTTGCTTAATAAAACAACTAAGTGAATGAATCACCTGGGTGGAATGGTTGTGATTGGGTTATGTTGAGTGGTTACACAAGGCCCATTTCTATGGTTTACTTTGTGTATCTCACTTGTGGAAAGCCACCCAGGAACAAAGGAATTTGAGAGGCCAGATGTTAAGAATCTTCTAGTGCAGCCACTTGGCAATATGGGCTCTGCCTAGATCACATAGGTTGCAATAACTTAGCCATTTACACAGTTGGTGGTAGTGGGATGATAGGTTGGAACACGTCCATTTGGTCTAAGGGAAGGATTCTGAAAAGTCCTGTCTTGGTGAAAATCAAGTCTAGTGGGGAAAGTGCACAACCTCTGCAGATGGAAGAATCTAAGTACTTAGCCATGTCCCTGGAAAAGGACAATTGAGCATCAAGACATGGAAGCTATCAAGAATCTCCTCATCCCAATTTCTAAGTAAAACTTGTGGTTGAACAAGGGTGAAGGACCCCAATGTCTATTGGTGGTTCCTTGGGAAAAGTTTTGACAAACAAAAACTTAGTGTTTTCAACTAATAGGCAAAACCCATTTTGAGCAAATCAAGCTTAAGCTACACTTAGCCAAAATTCATATAGTATTTAGTCCACCAATGTTCTACTAAGGTATCACTTGCCAATACTATTCCAATGTATTGACTCACTGGCTGTAACTTGTGATGTTGCAGGTTATTCTAATGATGATTAGGAGTCATGAGTCTACACTCAACATGCTTGCCTGTGGCACATGGAGATGAAGACTTATTTACCTTATTACTTATTTAAACTCTTGTACTAGGCCTGTGGCCATGGAGTTGTAAAATACTATGTTTGTCTCTGGAATGACTGTAATAATGACCTTTGTTTCTGTGTACTTCATCTTAAACTGTGGATGCTAGCATTGATCCAGGGACTAGCATTGCAATCACAGGGATCCCTTCCTTTTCAAAGGAGGGATCTTACAGATGGTATCAGAGCACTGTGTTGCCTGTAGGATTATGACCCTAGGATTGGAAACCACTAAGGAAAATTTTTGACAACTTCCACACTTGTCTTTTCTTCTCGTAAACTTTTATAATCTTATTTCTCATCTCTATTTGTAGATGAACTCCATCAACGAAGCCGTGAGGAAGGGACCACTCATGACAATGACTTTGGAATGTGAGACAGAGTTCCCCAAGGCTCTCAAGGACCTCATGGTTGCAATGGGAATACATGGTGCAGCTGTGTACAAAGGTTTTCCTTTGATGGATGAAGGAGTTGAGTACTGGTGGGTGCAACTTCACTTGTATAAAAACAAGGAAGACAACCACAAGGACTCAGGATTCTGCATGGTCACCAACACAATGATGCACACCACATTCTTTGATTCAGCAAGGGATGCAGCTTGGAGAGCCATCAAAGAACTTGGTGATAGAATCAAATGAAAAATGCTTAACACCCAGAATGACCTTAGGGAAGAAAATAAACATACCCAAGAGCTAGAGGCTACCAATAAAAGTTTAAGGAAAGATATCATAGACTTAGCAATGGAGTCATGTGATCAAGATAAACAGATTGCCTCTAGGGATGCCTTGTTAGCCAACTTGGCAAGTGAGATGGGATTGTAATCATACTTCGTTAGTTGGACCACCACACTTATCATTTTATTTTCCAAAATGTTGTCTAAATAAGTTGAACCTTGGATGTTTGTAATGGATACATGTATGCCATGACTTGTGTGTTTTGATTTCCAAAGTTATGCATGTGATGCCTTGTCTTGTGAATTGTCTTAAATTGTGTTGATTCTAATTTTTTTCCTATCTTATTAAATATATGCCTAATGTTACCATCAGCACTGTTGAAGAGTTCCAGGGAACTCGTTTTGGCCCTCGTATTATTGAGCTCACTACTTTGCTAAATCTCCCTCTTCCTACCATCATGGTGCTTTCTCTCACCAAGTTTGAGAGGAAAGACCTTTGGGGCTTCAAGGTCAATCAACCCGGACGCCAGACTGAGCCTACCACGGAGGCTATCATCTTCAAGCTCATGCACGATGACAAGGAGAGAGGCCTAGAGGTAGTCATGCAGGAATTGATTGGACGTCTGTTAGGGAGACACTCTCGACAGGTTAGAGGTACTCACTTCCACGCCTTCGGTAGACGTGATGAGGATGGTGAGGCCATTGACTTCGAGGACACATCGAGGGAGACAGCAGAGCCGATTCGTCTATACCTCTAGGACTTAGAGGTTCTTCTTAGGCACGTGGACACTGATAGGACTAACGTCATGTTCAGCAATGACGAACTCCAGGTGCAGCTTCGTGAGAAGGACAAGCTCTTCGCGGATCAAGATGAGATAGTCAAGGAGATGGAGGCCAAGTTCGAGAGTCAGGACAGAAAGTTCAAGAGTCAAGATAAGCGAGTCCAAGATAGGAACAAGAGGATTCGAGACATGACTGCAAAACTGGAGGCCAAGGACTTCGAGCTCGCGCATCAGCAGACTGTGATTGAGAGGCTTCGTTCTCAGAAGAGGGCTCGCAAAGCCAAAGTAGAGACCTTGACCACCAATGTCGAGGAATACAAGACCGCTATGGAGAATGCAAGTCTTACCTTTGTTGAGGAGGAGGTTGATGCCGAGGAGTAGTGATGACTACTCATTTATCATTTATTTATCATACTTTATATTGAGTCGCAATGACCATCCAACATGTGGATGGCTTGCTATTGGTGTGTTTACTTTGCAAACTTGTCGTTTATGTTGTTGAACTATTATTGTTATGATGCATGTTTGGTTATTGTTTATGTGATGTATTGTGCATGCTAGCATCTATGGGTATCTCATTCTTATCTCTATTGATCAAACCACAGATGCCTCCCCGTCGTGCCAATCCCAACCCCAACAACAACAACATCACCCCTGAGATGCAGCAAATGATGACAGCTCAGACTCAGCTGATGCAGATGATGACTACGTTCATCTAGAACCAGAACAACAACAACAACAATAACAACAATAACAACAACAACAATCAGAACAACCCACCGGGTTTTGACATGCTTACCAGGTTCTTGAGATTGAGGCCAGCAAAGTTCTCAGCAACAACTGATGCTATGGTGGCTAATGATTGGCTACGCTCTGTGAACAAGGACTTGGTAATAGTTGGCTGTACTGATGAAGAGAAATTCAGATTTGCAGCTCACTTGTTGGAAGGACCAACAGCTACTTGGTGGGATAACTTCCAAATCACCACTCCCATTGAGGATGTGACATGGGTTATCTTTGAAGATGGTTTCCGTACTGTTCACATCTCATCCGGAGTGATGAGTTTGAAGAAGAAAGAGTTCCATAACCCGAAGCAGCACCACCGCAGCATGGCTGAATATATTGAAGAGTTCAACAATCTGGCGTGTTATGCACCGGATGAAGTTGACACTGATGCTAAGAGGAAGGAGAAGTTCCTTGAAGGGTTGAATGATGAACTGAACCTACAGTTAGATGTGGCATATGTTCCCATATACCATTCTCTTTGTGACAAGGCTGCTATTTTGGAGAACAAAATGAAATAAGTGGAAAGCAGGAAGAGAAAGCACTCTGACAAGCACAGCTCGGGATCGTCCCACAAACGTTCCCATTATGATGATAGTGGGAGTTCAGGATCCCACAAGCATGGGAAATTCAACAAGCACCACAACCACAACCGTCATCATGACAACAAGAGTCACCGTAGTCATGACAATGACAAGTACAAGAATCACAAGGGTGGATATAAGAGCCACCACAGTGGTAGTGGAAGTGGCAGTGGAAGCCAGGCTGTCAAGAAGGATCTTAGTCAGGTTGAGTGTTTAAAATGCAAGAATATGGGGCATTATGCAAATGAATGCCCAGAAAATAAAGTTGAAGGACCTAACAAGCCCAACCCTTTTCAAAAGGGACAAGTGAACCACATCAATGTGGAGGAAATTTATGAGGAACCTGATGCTGTTGCTGGTAAGTTCAAACTCAATTCTGTTCCAGCATTTGTTCTCTTTGATACTAGTGCATCTCATTCACTCATATCAAGAGCATTTGTGGAAAGAAATGAACTACCGGTAGAAACTATTGGGTGCCCTATAAAAGTAAGTTCTCCTGGCGGAGAAATGATAGTGAATTCAGGTTGTCATGATCTAGTCATAGAGTTTGGGAAGTATAAGTTTCCCGTTAACTTGGTAATCCTAAATTACCAAGGATTGGATGTCATCTTGGGAATGGACTGGATGATTAAGCACAAGGGAGTGATAGATTGTGCCAACCATACTGTCTCACTCACAACTCCAGAACATAAAAGGATCAGATTCAAGATCAATTTTGAATCAAAAAGGAGTAAACTAAATTCTCTCAAGGGGGTTAGCATGGACAGTGTGCCAATTGTGAGTGAATATCCGGATGTGTTTCCGGAGGAATTAACGGGAATGCCACCTGATAGAGATGTAGAATTTCTTATTGACTTGCTACCAGGATCTGGACCAATAGAAAAGAGACCATACAAGATGTCAGTTGATGAGTTGAAAGAACTCAAGAAGCAACCTGGAGAACAGTTGCAGAAAGGTTTTATCCAACCAAGTTCCTCATCTTGGGGAGCACCAGTTTTGTTTGTGGAAAAGAAAGATAGAAGTCAAAGGTTATGCATAGATTACCGTTCACTCAATGAAGTGACTATCAAGAACAAATACCCTTTGCCTAGAATCAATGACTTGTTTGATCAGCTAGAGGGAGCTTGTGTGTTCTCAAAGATTGATCTCTGGTCAGGTTATTTCCAGCTTAAGATAAGGGAACAAGACATACCCAAGACAGCTTTCACCACAAGGTATGATTTGTACGAGTATACCGTGATGCTGTTTGGTTTGAGCAATGCACCAGCATACTTCATGAATATGATGAACAAGGTGTTCATGGAGTTCCTTGATAAGTTTGTTGTCGTTTTCCTCGATGACATTTTGATCTACTCCAAGAGCAAAGAAGATCATGAAGGACATCTACGTTTGATACTAGAAAAGCTTAGAGAGCATAAGTTATATGCCAAATTCAGCAAGTGTGAATTTTGGTTAAATGAAGTTGGATTTCTTGGACACGTTGTGTCAGGTGATGGTGTAGCAGTTGATCCTGCTAAAGTTTTAGCTGTAACTGAATGGGAATCTCCCAAGTCAGTGAAAGAAATTCATAGTTTCCTTAGTTTAGCAAGTTACTACAGAACGTTCATTGAGAATTTCTCCAAAGTAGCAAAACCTATGACTGAATTGCTAAAGAAAGACAAGAAATTTTCTTGGTCTGAAGGTTGTGAACTCAGCTTTCAAGAATAGAAGAAGAGACTTGTGACAACACCAGTCTTGTGTTTTCCTGATTTGGAGAAGGATTTCCAAGTGTATTGTGATGCATCTCATCATGGTTTGGGTGCAGTACTTATGCAAGAAGGAAAAGTTGTGGCGTATGCCTCGAGACAACTCAAAACTCATGAGTTAAACTATCCTACTCATGATTTAGAGTTAGCCTCTGTTGTCCATGCACTCAAGACATGGAGACATTATCTTTTGGGAAAGCGATGTGAAGTGTTCACACATCACAAGAGTTTGAAGTATATCTTCACCCATAGAGAAATTAACATGAGACAAAGAAGATGGGTAGAACTCATCAAGGACTATGACTTGAGTTTGCAATACCACCCCGGTAAAGCAAATGTTGTAGCGGATGCTCTAAGCAGTAAGGTTTTTGTGAATGGCCTTACAAAGGGAGAATTGCCAGATGATTTGTGTGCCCAATTTAGAGATCTCAGATTGGAGATTGTGCCTGAAGGACATCTCATGTCTTTGGATGTTCAACCTACCTTGTTGGACAAGATTAAAGAAGCCCAGAAGACTAATAGGGAAATTGAAGAAATTAAGGAAAAGATTGGCAAAGGAAAAGCCAAAGGATTCCATGAAGACGAACTGGGTACTTTATGGCATGGAAAACGTATCTGTGTTCCACAAGATCCGGAACTTCGGAAACTGATTTTATAGGAAGCACACAACTCACCATATTCCATCCATCCAGGACATCGCCGAACATATTGCTTTGTGTGATGTATGTAGTAGAGTTAAAGCGGAACACCAGAAACCAGCAGGATTGCTTCAACCACTACCTATTTCTGATTGGAAGTGGGACAAGATTGGTATGGATTTCATTAACGGATTAGCAAGGACCCGGTCAGGATATGATTCTATTTGAATATTACTGGATCGCCTAACTAAAGTGGCTCATTTCATACCCGTGAAGACAACCTATACAAGTGCTAAGTTAGCCAATATCTATATGAGCAGAATTGTGTGTCTACATGTAGCACCCAAAAGTATCGTGTCTGATAGGGGAACACAATTCACTTCTCATTTTTGGAGACAACTACATGAGTCATTGGGAACGAGGTTGGAATTCAGCACTGCTTTTCATCCTCAAATTGATGGACAAACAGAAAGGACTAATCAGATTCTTGAAGATATGTTGAGAGCATGTGCTCTAGACTATGGAGCCAGTTGGGATGAAAGTTTGCCTTACGCAGAATTCTATTATAATAACATATATCAAGCCAGTATTGAGATGGCACCATTTGAGTTTCTCTATGGGAGAAAGTGTACCACCCCATTGCTATGGAATGGTGTGGGAGAAAGAAGTTTGTTCGGACCAGAACTTATCAAAGAGGCTGAAGAGAAAGTCAAGCTAGTTAAGGACAGATTGAAGATAGCACAGTCCCGACAGAAAAGCTACGCAGATCCTAAGCATAGAGAATTCACCTATGAAGTTGGTGATAGAGCCTATCTTAGAGTGTCACCACTTCGTGGAGTGAAGAGGTTTGGTGTCAAAGGAAAATTGGCCCCAAGATATGTTGGGCCATTCAAGATTCTGAATCGTAAAGGAGAAGTTGCTTATGAGATTGAATTGCCAGAGTCTTTGTCAGCAGTTCATAATGTGTTTCATGTGAGTCAGCTTCAGAAATGTCATCCAGAAATGGAGGAAACTTCTTTGAAGGATACTATACCTTTGGAAGAGGTCCAATTGGAAAGTGATCTCACTTATGAAGAGAAACCGATCATGATTCTTGAGACTGTAGAAAGAGTTACTCGGACTAAGACTATCAAGTTATGCAAGGTTCAATGGAACCATCATTCCGAAGAAGAAGCAACATGGGAAAGACCACCCTCGCCTATTTGCTATCCAATCTGAATCTCGAGGGCGAGATTCACCTTAAGGGGGTTAGATTTGTAACATCCCTAAAATCATGTTTTAAAATTCATGCATATCATCCAGGCATCCATGATCATATAGAGTTCATTTTCTAAACCATTCCAAAAACAGGACCAAATGTGCTCATTATTTTATGTGTGTATACCCTAGCCTTAGTGCTACTTTCTAATGAGAAGGGCACTTATATTGTATTCAGTAATGTTTTGTATTCAAACTTAAATGCTTCCAAAAGCTTGAGCAAAGACTCAAAACAAAATATAAATTTAAAACCAAATCTATGCCTATTTTATATCTCATAAAAGGCTTGGTTTTATTTTTATTTTTCAAAGGACCAAGAGTGTTTGAGTGAACAGATATATTTGACACATATTTGAGTACAAAGTTCACTGTACAAAAGACCAGAGAAAGTTTGAAATCAAACTGATTTGAAATGAGGTTTGAAAATCATTTTATAAAAATCAAACAGAAAAAGAAAAGGGTTAAAGAGAAAAAAATAAGCAAACAACCTAATCTGGCACAACTCGGCCCAGCTAGCCCAGCAACCCTCCCGCGAACCGTTTTTCTATACTCGCAAACAAACCCGCGGAGTGACTGACCGCCTGACCCCACCCCCCTCTGTTTTTCTCACTGACAACCGCGGCCCACTCGACCATCGTCGTCTCCACCCAGCGACCCCTTCTTCCCCAAATTACGCCGGCTGTTTCCGGTTATTTAACCTCGCTTCAATTTGATTGATTGCGCGAGTAATTTCCTCCCCCGACCCTGCTACTTAAACCCCCTCTACCCCCTCTCCAGTTTCCCCCAGACACCGAGCACAAAGCGCCCCCAGGCTGCCGGTATTTGCCATTACACCGCCGCAGACAGAACCCACTCCGGCGACCAATCCCGGTGAGGTCCATGCGCCCCTTCCTCTCTGGTTCATGCAGACTGCTTCGCAACATCCTTGCGCTCCTTCTGACATCTTTGGTTCCTCCTATACTGCCCCAGGTCGTCGACTCCATCGAACACCGCAAGTTTCCGACGCCGTCTCCAACTCCGGCGACTAAATTCGGTGAGCCTCGTGTTCCCCTCTGTTTCTGAATGACACGAGCATGTTCGCCTGCATCTAGCGCACCTGCTGACACTTTTTGTTTGGATCCTCGTGCCCCAGAACGTTGCCTTCAACTCCATCAGTGAGCATCCGACGCCGCCAGCAACTCCGACGAGCTCATGCTGCTGTGTCCGTGCGCCCCTTGTCGAGCCATCGCCACGTTGAGCTTCAGTACATCGCCGCGAGTCTGGTAAGCATCTCCGACGATCCCAAAACCCCCTGTAGCCACCGCGCCGCCGTAGACAGAGCCGCCGCCACCAGTCACCGCCGCTAGCGCCGCCAGAGTTTGGTCACTTGATCGCGCACCGTTGGATCCAGATCTGACGGGCTAGATAGAACACTTAAGCGAAGGGGTACGAATAGATCTGGCCGTGCAGATTAAGTTAGACCTAACGGCTTACGTGTGTGATCCTGAGCGAACCGGTACGCACCAATCAGAACATGACGCGTGGCTAGGGTTTAGATTTAAAATCAGAATTTGAATCTATTAGATGTTAAAGTTGTTTTAATCATAACTTTTGATTCCCACGTCCAAATTTGACAAATTTTATATCAATGGAATCAGGAGAGAAAGCCCTTTTCATTTATGCAATATGTTGAATGATTTGCTTCTGTTAAAATGGTTTTATTTACAGAAACATGTGTAGGCCTATTTTGTGTGTAGTAATTATTTGAGAAATGGTTTAATGTTCAAATAAAGTTTGTTTGGCAGGTTTAGAACTTGTTTATGAACCAATACTGTGCACTTGTCTTGTTGAGTATAGAAAATCACCTCATATCATATTGCATGCATTCATATATTTTTTCTTGTATCTATTTTGTATGTGATTTGGTGCTTTGATTTTATGTGTAGATTTTGTTGCAAATAGTGATTGTGATTGCGAGGATTGAAGCTACTCTCCAAACTACCAAGGGAAGTGGTGCTTCATGATTATATTCCTATATTTTTCAAATTATGCATTAGATATATTTTGCTAGACTTGCATGGATAAATTTTGGTCTTATATGCTATGCTTGGGAAATCCTAGTAGTTGTAGAATTGCTAGAAATTTCTATGTTAAGATTCTTATCTATGCCATGATTAGCCTAACTAGTAGCAACCAAGGGTGGCTACATGTTCATGCTATGAATAAATATTTCTAAGTCTTTGGACTATGTTTTTGCTTAAGAAAACAACTAAGTGAATGAATCACCTGGGTGGAATGGTTGTGATTGGGTTATGTTGAATGGTTACACAAGGCCCATTTCTATGGTTTACTTTGTGTATCTCACTTGTGGAAAGCCACCCAGGAACAAAGGGATTTGAGAGGCCAAATGTTAAGAAGCTTCTAGTGCAGCCACTTGGCAATATGGGCTCTGCCTGGATCACATAGGTTGCAATAACTTAGCCATTTGGACAGTTGGTGGTAGTGGGATGATAGGTTGGAACGCGTCCATTTGGTCTAAGGGAATGCTTCTGAAAGGTCCTGTCTTGGTGAAAATCAAGTCTAGTGGGGAAAGTGCACAACCTCTGCAGATGGAAGAATCTAAGTACTTAGCCATGTCCCTGGAAAAGGACAATTGAGCATCAAGACACGGAAGCTATCAAGAATCTCCTCATCCCAATTTCTAAGTAAAACTTATGGTTGAACAAGGGTGAAGGACCCCAATGTCTATTGGTGGTTCCTTGGGAAAAGTTTTGACAAAGAAAAACTTAGTGTTTTCAACTAATAGGCAAAACCTATTTCGAGCAAAGCAAGCCTAAGCTACACTTAACCAAAATGCATATAGTATTTAGTCCACCAATGTTCTACTAAGGTATCACTTGACAATACTATTCCAATGTATTGACCCACTGTGGCTGTAACTTGTGATGTTGCAGGTTATTCTGATGATGATTAGGAGTCATGAGTCTACACTCAACATGATTTCCTGTGGCACATGGAGATGAAGACTTATTTACCTTATTAATTATTTAGCTCTTGTACTAGGCCTGTGGCCATGGAGTTGTAAAAGACTATGTTTGTCTCTGGAATGACTGTAATAATGACCTTTGTTTCTGTGTACTTCATCTTAAACTGTGGATGCTAGCATTGATCCAGGGACTAGCATTGCAATCACAGGGATCCCTTCCTTTACAAAGGAGGGATCTTACAGCGAAGGATTTGCATTGATCGGACCGTTTTTGAATTTTTTATGTCTGTTTCAAACTATGGTCAAAACGGCGGGCAAAGAAGTCTCTTAGCTAGGGGATGAGTCTGTTTAAACTCGCATTGGATCTCTGATGAAACATCATATTGTGAGTATAAAAATGATTTTTGCCAAAAATCATAAGCATCGGATCATGTACCTGCAGTTCAAATTGGACCCACTTCCTACCGATTCGGCAGGAATTTATCTTTTTTGCTAGGGGTGAACAGAAAGGTTTGAGATATCCCGGTTGGGACATTGTCCATGTAAGGTGCTCTCGTATTTTTACAAAATGTGACGGTACCATTCTAAAACTGTCGTTTGGTGGTTATTTCATAAAACGACCCGTTTTTTGTTCAGAAAATGGAAAATGGATTCTCCGTGTGTCGAAAAGGAAAACTTCCTCCTGCAACATTGTTCTCCATCCCAATATGCACACACGTGCACAATACGGGCACATTATCACAAACTATGCCGCGATTCTAGCCATAACACTGGTCGTTTGGCCCGAAAGACATGAAACCTCATACATGATAGGTCATTTCTGAGAAGGTTTTTTCGAGACACTTGCAATATACCAAGTTTGGTATTTTTCCTAGCAACTATGTCACATAATAAGACACCACGCGAAGGATTTGCATTGATTGGACCGTTTATGAATTTTTTATCCCCGTTTCAAACTATGGTCAAAACGGCGGACAAGACGTCTCTTAGCTAGGGGATGAGTCTCTTTAAACTCGCATTGGATCTCTGATGAAACATCATATTGTGAGTATAAAAATGATTTTTCCCAAAAATCATGAGCATCGGATCATGTACCTGCAGTTCAAATCGGACCCACTTCCTTCCGATTCGACAGGAATTTGCCTTTTTTGCCAGGGGTGAACAGAAAGGTTTGAGATATCCCGGTTGGGACATTTTCCATGTAAGGTGCTCTAATATTTTTACAAAATGTGACAGTACCATTCTAAGACTATCGATTTGGTGGTTGCTCAACAAAACAGACCATTTTTGCGCTCGGAATATGGAAAATGGATTCTCGGTGTGTTGAAAAGGAAAACTTCCTCCTGCAACATTGTTCTCCATCCCAATATGCACACGCGTGCACAATACGGGCACATGATCACAAACTAGGCCGCGATTCTAGCCATAACACTGGTCGTTTGGCCCGAAAGACATGAAACCTCATACATGATAGGTAATTTCTGAGAAGGTTTTTTCGAGACACTTATAATATACCAATTTTGGTATTTTTCCTGGAAACTATGTCGCATAATAAGACACCACATGAAGGATTTGCATTTATCGGACCGTTTTTGAATTTTTTATGCCCGTTCAAACTATGGTCAAAACGGTGGACAAGAAGGCTCTTAGCTAGGGGATGAGTCTCTCTAAACTCGCATTGGATCCATGATGAAACATCATATTGTGAGTCTAAAAATTATTTTTTCCAAAAATCATGAGCATCGGATCATGTACTTGTAGTTCAAATCCGACCCACTTCCTACCGATTCGGCAGGAATTTGTATTTTTCACCAGGGGTGAACAGAAATGTTTGAGATATCCCGGTTGGGACATTGTCCATCTAAGGTGTTCTAATATTTTTACAAAATGTGACGGTACCATTCTAAGACTATCGTTTCGTGGTTGCTTCACAAAACGGACCGTTTTTTGCGCTCGGAAAATGCAAAATGGATTCTCCGTGTGTCGAAAAGGAAAACTTCCTCCAGAAACATTGTTCTCCATCACAATATGCACATGCATGCACAATACAGGCACATTATCACAAACTATGCCGCGATTCTAGCCATAACACTGGTCGTTTGGCCCGAAAGACCTGAAACCTCATACATGATAGGTCATTTATGAGAAGGTTTTTTCGAGACACTTGTAATATACCAAGTTTGGTATTTTTCCTAGCAACTATGTCACATAATAAGACACCACGCGAAGGATTTGCATTGATCGGACCGTTTTTGAATTTTTTATGACTGTTTCAAACTATGGTCAAAACGGCGAAAAAGAAGGCTCTTAGCTAGGGGATGAGTCTCTCTAAACTCACATTGGATCTCTGATCAAACATCATATTGTGAGTCTGAAAATGATTTTTGCCAAAAATCATGAGCATCGGATCATGTACCTGCAGTTCAAATCGGACCCACTTCCTACCGATTTGGCAGGAATTTGTCTTTTTCGCCAGGGGTGAACAACAAGGTTTGAGATACCCTGGTTGGGACATTGTCCATCTAAGGTAGTCTAATATTTTTAATAAATGTGACGGTACCATTCTAAAACTGTCGTTTGGTGGTTGTTTTATAAAACGGTCCGTTTTTTGTTCGGAAAATGGAAAATGGATTCTCTGTGTGTCGAAAAGGAAAACTTCCTCCTGCAACATTGTTCTCCATCCCAATATGCACACGCGTTCACAATACGGGCATATTATCACAAACTATGCTACGATTCTAGCCATAACGCTGGTCGTTTGGCCCGAAAGACATGAAACCTCATACATGATAGGTCATTTCTGAGAAGGTTTTTTCGAGACACTTGCAATATACCAAGTTTGATATTTTTCCTGACAACTATGTCACATAATAAGACACCACGCGAAGGATTTACATTGATCAGACCGTTTTTCAATTTTTTATGCCCGTTTCAAACTATGGTCAAAACGGTGGACAAGAAGGCTCTTAGTTAGGGGATGAGTCTCTTTAAACTCGCATTGGATCTCTGATGAAACATTATATTGTGAGTATAAAAATGATTTTTGCCAAAAATCATGAGCATCGGATCATGTACCTGCAGTTCAAATCGGGCCCGCTTCCTACTGATTCCGCATGAATTTGTCTTTTTCGCCAGGGGTGAACATAAAGGTTTGAGATATCCCGGTTGGGACATTGTCCATGTAAGGTGGTCTAATATTTTTACAAAATGTGACGGTACCATTCTAAAACTGTCGTTTGGTGGTTGCTTCACAAAACGTCCCGTTTTTTGTGCTCGGAAAATGGATTCTCCGTGTGTCGAAAAGGAAAACTTCCTCCTGCAACATTGTTCTCCATCCCAATATGCACACGCGTGCACAATATGGGAACATTATCACAAACCATGCCGCGATTCTAGGCATAACATTGGTCGTTTGAGTTGTAAGACATGAAATTTCATACTCGGTAGCTAATTTTGAAAGCACTTTTTTAAAATATTTGAAATATTGCAAGTTTGTTATTTTACATGGATACAAGGTCATATAAAATGACACAATGCAAAGATTTCCCTATATTTTTTATCTAGTTATTATGCCGATTTCATACCATGGACACCTCTCCAGCCAATCAGAATGCAAAAAGAGGGTACCCACGGATCACCCCACTGAATAGGATCCTAACCGTCCACGAGCGCTCGATCCAACATTGTGGAACTCATCCTCAGTCCCTCACCCACCAAAAATTTGGTCCTTGGCGCTGGAGAGGTTCAATTTTGCCGCGTGCCGCAGCCGCAAACCCTAGTACCCTACCCAACCGTCCACCCCACCCGCGCCGCCTCCACTCCTCTCCCCACCTCGTCTCCTCTCCCACTGCTCCAGATCCCTCACCGCGTTCCGCAACCGCAAACCCTAGTACCTCACCGAGATCCCTCCCTCCCCCACTACTCCAGATCCCTCCCTTCCCCGCGTCAGCTGCGGACTTCCCTATCCCTTCTCTCGCAACCCTAGAGGGCCTCTTCCCCCGCACCAAAGACTTCTCCAGTACATCTGTAACCCTAGAGGGCCTGTCCCCCCGAGGCGGCTGGTAGCACGGAGCTCGAAGCCTTCCTCCACCGCGTAGCCCACGGCCCGCAAACACGAGTCTGCGGCTATCATGGGTCTTCGGCCGGCCGGCGTGATTCCCCGCCTCCTCCTGCCGACCCTCGAGCAACAGGTGTGGGCTGACGACGATGGCTGTGTTCGGGTGGCGTGGTGCAGTAGGCGCGCCAGTGGCGGAATCAGAATCAGCATCTAGATCCTAGGGTTCGATTCTTCTGCTATCGTCATCACCGAGATAGCTACTGGTTGCTGATTCAATTCGTTCGTGCCTGGTCGCTCTAATGCATCCGTTGCTGCTGCTGTCAAGGGATTTCAGTTCTCAGGTATGCAGTATTTCCCGTTGTAGCAAACACGACGCCATCGTGATTCGCAAAAGGGGATTGTTAATCAGCCGCTGTAAGCTACCCATGTACTAGAGGGTGTGTTCTCGATCCAAATCTAGTACTAGTAGATGTGGTAGCTGGAGTAGATGTGAATGTGTAGAGCTACCTGAGCTATTACTCTTATTTAATTCCAGCCGATGGCTTATGGATGTGGGAATTCAAATGCATACCTAGGGACAAGGACAAATAAATAGGATCTATACCTTTTCTTACTCATATACCAGATCGGGAACCATGCTTTGAAGAGGTTAATATGGAGGGTGTATCCCGGGAATCTACAGGTCAATCACCTAACACAAACTAGAAATATAGATTCTGGTGTAGAAGCCTTTGCAGGTTCATTTTTCTAAACATCTACATACTGGAGCTACCTTGTGTTAGAAAATATACTAATTTGGATATAGGAGTTGCTTCTGAATTCTACAGTTTTTTCCTTTAGTTTGGTCAAATTTAGATAGGTGTGGTAGCATATTCCTGGGCTCAGAGAAAATCAGAGACTAAATTGTTTGAATTTTTGGCGTGTATAAATTGGAAGTTCTGTAATCACATTTAAATTTCATACCTTTGTCCATCTTAACTGTCTATAAACATGTGTTAGCAATATATCTATAAAATAACATTTGCTTAATATAGTTGGTATGGTAGCCTCCTGATATCACATTTGAATTTACCAATGCATGGATCTCATTGGTTTCTTGTTGATGTGCAACTGATCCACTGTTTTGGATTATGTTTATTTGCATAGCACGTGTATAATTCTTTGCTGCTGCAGGGAGCTTTTGATGGTGGTCTTGATATTTTGCACAATGATAAGAGCTTTGCGGGTTTAAAGAAGGACGAGAAGCAACTAGATGTAGAGGTTCCGCACAGTTTGACTCCTCTACTCCTCTATGGTTTCTGCCTACTGTCGTAATCACAAATTTAGTACATCTGTCTGTGCATGGCATGTATATGATACTAGTATGTTTTTAATATCAAACTGGGATACATGGATGGTCACACTATCTGTTCTAGTTTAATGGCATGTCCTATTCAGTAGCTTTATCAAGAGATTACAAGAAAGCTGCAGTAGATAGAAACTTATAGTGCTTTTTGAGATCATGACTGTACCATGTTATGGTCACCTTTAACTATAAGTTGCAATTACTAGCATTCATATATCTATTGCTTCATTTACCTTGATTTCACACCAAAAAAGATATGGCCAAGAATTTTTGATAATCTTTGAACTGTTCTTTTATATTTATTAGCATTACTAGTTGTTCCTGTTCCTATAACATCTGATATATGATCAATATTGTTGTTATAATGTTGTTGCTTGATTTGATACAAGCATAGTTGTTAACCATTGTTAGATTTTTGCATACTAGCTAATTTTTTACCAACTATTGTTTGCTCAATATGTGTAGATGCTAATTAGTAGTAATGAATCCTTCTATTTTCCACTTTTCGTTTGTCAAGTTTCCATCTGTTCCTGTGATGAACATTTTAGTAATCGGAGCATTCATTTGTTTGTATGTTCTTCTGCTTTGTATTTTTTGTTTCCTTTTGCTCTATGAGAAACAATTTCTATGCAACTGATGATAGCCCCGGTAATAACTGAACATGCTAATAATAGTGTCTTTTTTGTTTGTTATGTGTAGGTTCTGCCGCTTGGGTTCTTGTTTGTGCACATTCCTCACCGGAGCTTGGGATCACACAATCCACACTCGTTCTGACACGTGGGTTAGGAGCGGGCACCAACCAACAAAGGGAGGAAAATAGAGGGTGGAACATGAATCTTGTCGTCGGCGTTGGTGGGTTACGTACTGATGCATAGTAAGGGTGTGATGCAGTGAGCGTGGAGGCAATATTGGTGGTCTCGGCGGCGAGCTTGTCTAGCTGACTGGTGGTGACGCCCTTGTACACCCCCGCGCAGACCTTCTACGTGACAAGCACCGGGTCGCAGTGCTCCTGGCTGAGCCCAGCAACATAGAAGGCAACAGCCCCAACAGGAGCTCCAGTGGACGCCAGCAGCAGCACTGGTGGGCAGCGCAATCACCACAGCACCACCAGGACGCCACCACAACAACACTCAAACAACAACATGACATGGTAAAAAACGAACGACAGCACATATTTAACATAGATCAAACAATATTCATGAAGATCTAGCCATAAATCTCCAAAAATAATTGACAAACAACAGACCTAGAAGACATTCTTGAAGTAGTCGAGGAAGCCCTAGACCATAGCGCGTCCAGATCCCGCCCCGTCAGGTCCCGCCGCACCACCAGCCCCGCCACCGTGCTTGAGGAATACCTAGCCTTATGGGATCTAGTCGAGGAGTGTGTGGTAGGTATCTCAGCATATTGGGCACTGCGGAGAGGGTAGCGAAGGTGGGGATCTCACTCAGGAGGTAGGGATCTTGCTAAGGGTGGCCCCGGTGGGGGGATCTTGCTCGGGTCGAGGCGATTAGAGGGGAGAAGGAGAGAGGGAGGTTGTGGTGGCAGCGGCGAAAATAGGGGATTGATACGTCCAAAATGTATCTACTTTCTCGAACACTTTGCTATTGTTTCTTCTCTAAACTTGTGTTATTTGGATACAACTAACACGGACTGACGCTGTTTTCAGCAGAATTACCTTGGTGTCTTGTTTTTGTGCAGAAAATCAACTATCAAGAAAAATCCAGGAAAATATGCCAAAAACTATTTTTCACCAGAAGATCCACGGACCCAGAAGGGGAGACAGAGAGGAGGCATGGGGGGCCCAGACCCACCCCAGGCGTGGGCCCACCTGACCCCGCGCCTGGAGGGGGTTTGGCCACCCTAGGCAGCTCCTCGGCCTCCCTCCGCGCCTATAAGTTGCCTTCTAACCTAAAAACTCAGGGGGGGTTCGATAGTTTTCCAGAAAGAGTTCCGCTCCGCTGCCGCCACCAGAAACAAAGATTCGGATCCAGAAACTCCGTTCTGGCACCCTGCCGGGACGGGGGATTTGGAGAGGATCATCTCCATCGTCATCACCAACGCATCTCCATCAACCACCGATGTTTCCCTTATCCATGAGTGAGTAATCCCCCGCTGTAGGCTTGGGGATGATAGGGATTGGATGAGTTCTATCATGTAATCGAATAAGATCTATTAGGGTATAGTGCCTAGTATCTGACTTTGTTGCAACTTGTTGTGCTTAATGCTTGTCACTAGGGCACGAGTGCCATGATCTCAGATTTGAACTTATTATTGAATCATTATGATAGTATTGTTTATGATAATATCTGCAAGTTATGTACACATATCATTGTCCGGATCCAAAGTCCCCAAAGTGACAATAATTAGGACAACCGGATGGGATGGCTGTGGTGTGAGGATCACATGTGTTCACGGAGTGTTAATGCTTTGTTTCGATGCTCTATTAAAAGGAGCACCTTAATTGCCAGTAGTTCCCTAGAGGCCCCGCTGCCACGGGCTGGCTGGACAGAAGATGTTGTGCAATTTCTGTTTTGGAATAAGTACTAACGTTGATTCACCATTTGACATGAAGCAAGACCAAGATGTTCACGCATGAAGCTAGAGAACTTCGAGCACAAGATGAAGCTCAACCTAGTGGCTGCGGGATGGTACTTAGTGGCCGTGTGATCTTATTGTGTACTTGGTTGTTGTCACCTATTGTGTACTTGGTGGCCGTGTTATCTTATTGTGTACTTGGTGGCTGTCACCTATTGTTTACTTGGTGGATCTGAACTAGGTGCTGCTTGTCAGCTTAATTTCTCATAATGCTGGAATTACTGTAAATTTGAAGTTCTGCTAATGTATATGTTTTGCTGAATTGATACTTATTTCAAATGTTGATTCCTGTGTATATGTACCTTCTGTGTTGAGTATGGGCTTATTAAAATAGGACCCTGAAGAGGATGTGACCCAAAGTAATCTGGACTGCAGTGGAAGGCCATGTCCTGAAGTAGTACAGCCCAAAAATTGTGAATGAACAATATATATTACAAGCAAAAGGCTAAGGCTCATTATTAAAATGGACTATGAAAAGAACCGAGACCCATTATTAAAATAGATTGTGAAATGAACTGGGCCAAAGAGAATGGATTGTAAAAGCCATAAACTTGAAAAGAAGACAAGCCAAATTGTTGGGCTCGGCCCAAATAAGAGACCAAAATGGACCAGGCTGAATCTGCATTACGACGTTCTCATTTCGTCATAGTTTTGCCACGTCGGGTTGGCCACGTAGGATCTGACATGGCTAGACTAGACTGCCAGTGACAATATTGGATCGTCATAGAGGTTATAACGATCTAATATCGTCATAGAAGATTATGACGATTTTGCAAAAAACTTCGTTGTATGCAATTACTGACGCTCAGTTTTTGACGATATGTTTTTCATCATAAGATCGTCATATATTGTAGATAATGACGATTTAGTGACAAAAATGGAGGGTCATGTATCAATAGATTCCTTGTAGTGTTCCCCGGCAACTCCTAATTGGCCTGAAGCACAGCAGGGGTCGAAGCGCCTGGTTGATGCAGCACTGAGTTGATGTAGGAGCGCTGAGTTGGGAACCCCAAGAGCAAGGTGTAAAGCAACACAACAACAAGTTTTCCCTCAGTAAGAAGCCGAGGTTATCGAACCAGTAGGAGGAAGGAAACGTCACACAGGTGTTGCAAGCAATGCGGAGACCTGCACAATACAAACTCAAGACTTTGCCCCCAACGAATCAGTGAGGTTGTCAAGCTCACCGGTTTGCTGTAACAAAGGATTAAACGTATGGTGTGGAAGGTAATGGTTTGCTGCAAGTAAACAAGTAACAGTGGAAGATGTATCAATGGTAAAGATTGGACCGGGGTCCATAGTTCACTAGAGGCGCTCTCCTTAGATAAACAACTTGGCATGAAGGGTAAACAAATTACAGTAGGGCAATTGATAGGAACTGAGCAAGGCATAACAATGCAATTACTAGTCAGAAAGATCCTATGAGATTCGATTGGGCAATACAACAAGATACATAGACCGCCATCCAACTTCATCTATGACTATAAGTCCACCTTCAGGTTATCATCCGAACCCCCTACAATATTAAGTCGCAAGCAACAAACAACTGCTTTAAGCAAAGTGTGGAAGTTAAATAGTCCACATGTTCCATGAACAAGAGACCGTTGTTTTCTCCCTATTAGCAATAACACATCTACAACCGAAGAGATTTCTGTCACTTCTCTTGGAAACTAGAGGCATGAACCCACTATCGAGCATAAATACCCCCTCTTGGAGTCACTAGCAACTACTTGGACAAGATAACTACTAACAACGGAGAGCATGCAAGATCACAAACAACACAGACATGATAGAATCATAAAGACAAAACCATTAATCCAACCAACATAATAATCTCAATATCCATCAGATCCCCGCAAACACAACATGCATGATTACAAATAGATTAGATCTTGATCATGAACGAAGCTCACAAGATCTATACATGAAAGCACAAGGAGGAGATACAACCATCTAGCTACTACATGGACCCATAGTCCAAGGTGGAACTACTCACGCATCATACCGGAGAGAAGGCCTCCGGGATGATCTCCCTCCGGCAGGGTGCCGGAAGAACTTCAGATCCCCCCGATCTAGGGACGAAGGTGGTGGCGGCTACAGAAGGTTTTTTGGAATATTCATTGTGTCCTTAGGGTTTCTGCATTGCGGGCTTATTATAGGCGAAGGGGGAGGCCGAGGCGGTGGCCAGGGGCCCCACACCCTGCCTAGGCGTGGGGTAGGGCCCACCCGCGCCTAGGGGGGTGTGGCTGCCCTGGCACGCCTCTCCCTCTCTCCTCCGGACTTCTTGTTCCCCACAGAAAGTTATTGACTTTGACGTTTGTCCCGTCCAATTCCGAGTATATTTCTTTACTAGCTTTTCTAGAACCAAAACAGCAGAAAACAGGCAACTGGCACTATGGCAACTTGTTAATAGGTTAGTACCAGAAAACATGTAAAAAGCACCTCAAAGTGTAGACAAAGCAAAGCAAAGTAGATACTAAACAAGCATGGAGCATCAAAAATTATAGATACGTTTGCGACGTATCAAGCATCCCCAAGCTTAACTACTGCTCGTCCTCGAGTAGGTAAGTGATAAAAATAATAATTTTTGAGGTCACTGTTAGGAATATGCCCTAGAGGCAATCATGTATGATGAGATTTCCCATTGTATTCACAAAGATATAAAGTTGTCCTTGTAGAAACATCTAATGGGTATCATTGAATATGTGATTCGGTTGTGGAACTATGCATTCATGTTGTTTGTACTAAATGTCCTTGGTCATTGAGGTTATGCTGGACACACAACTTAGACCAATGTGAAAGTGGGCTTGATGACTCAGTTCCACTTGTCATGGGGATGGAGATGCTATTCCAACTTACACAGATTCGACTAAAGAGTTCAGCGAGTCGGATTGACCCATATTGAGGTACAACGAACAAGTTGTCATTTGTATATCTCAATCAATGTAATCCTTAGACCTGAGGTTATTGCATAGTACGAGTTCAGGATCACCGACTTAGGTTAACTGGGCAGTTATAAAGGCAGAGTTCGGGTCGACTGAGAATCAAGCTGCATGATGTGAATAACCAAGATGGGATTTTGCCCCTCCACTTGGAGAGATATTCTCTAGGCCCTCTCGTGAGATATGATTCGGAAAGCATGGCCATGCACGACTCGGGTAAGTGTTAACTGAGGCGATCGACTAAGAGTTAGTCGGGTGAATCAGTTATCTCAGATCTAAAAGACAGTCGGACTATTTAAGGGATGACATATATTCGCCTATAGTCTGACAAGGTATATCGTGAGGCAAAAGGGACTCAGACGTAAGTCACATTGGAAAGGCAAGTCGTCATGACTCTTTGGTACTTGGGAGTCGGCACGTTCTGCTAGGAGCCGCTACCGATTGATCTATTTAGAGTCGGACTCTAATCGTGTCCAAGTAGCCATGAGTCGGACTCTAATAGTTTGGATTGGATCTAAACCGGAATCTGGTTGGGTTCGACCCAAGCCGGATTAGGACTGAGTTAGCGATTTGGACTCACGGTGAGTAGTGTTATATTGGCTTTAGTGAATGGGCCACGAGAGTGGAGCCCACGTTCACTCCCTATATATAGTGGAGCACCATAACCTAGAAAGATTAATCGTTGTTCGGTTAGGTCATTCCATGTGTTGGAAACCCTAGATCCACAGCAGTCCTACTGTCGTTCCGAACCTAGCAGTTCGCCGCCGGTGCTCCTCCTTGCACGTGTGGATACTAGCAGAGGTGTTGTACGATCAACACCAGGATGATCGGATCGTGAAGGACTGCACTGCATCAAGTGATGCACTTCATCAGTAATCCGCAACTGCGTGTCTAGTGGTAAACCTCGTGGCTTTCTACCTCGGCTAGATCTTGGGATCACCATGTTAGAGGAAAAAGTTTTGTTTTATCTCTGCGTGGCCCAACAGTCACATGCACCCTCACAATAAAGATCCAACCATTTGCAAGCATTGAAAGCTGGGATCAAAGAACTCTAAACATGTGCATGAAAGATGGAGTTCTATCAACAGGACATAGTAACTATGCATGCAACATGAAAGGCTACAAACAAATATCATGAATAACATGCAATGAAAAACGTTTGTTTGTTTCACATATAGAAAACATAGCATAGTGGCATTCATCTTGTCCCTCATAGAGTAGCAAATAGATGCATATGACACCTTCAAAGTTCACAAGGGTGACTAGAAAAAAAAGTACAAGAACAAGTAATATCACAACTATGCTCTCCTAATGGTGCCTAAAGGTAGAAAGTGGAGACTCAATAGTGGTGGAAGAAAGGCCTTTTATAAAGGAAGAAGCAATTTCAAGATTCAAAAAGAGCTTCCAAAAGTTATGGTACTTGTTAGCTTTCAGCCCTCATTGCCCCTATCATAAGCATCTTGAAGTGATTAAGGTTAAAGTGAACAAAGATGGAGTATATGCTTGATGAAGTATAAGTTGGCAATCTCAAGTACCTTGAATACGAGGGCCACAACTCATGCTACTGAACTTTAGTCACCTGTAAGTTCTTGTCATTGTAAGTATTTGCATATCATTGAGAACCGCCAACGGGGTACCCCTTGCACATGGTACAGGAGCTTTCTCATAACCAAAATGACAAGGCAAGAAGACAGTGAGCATCTCAGCAATCTTTTTATTTACCATATTCATAGCTTTTTTGAGGATTCTTCATAGATAGCTCACTATTGTGATGCTGCAAGTTTCCACCATGATTAGGCATGGCTTAGGCTAGCGGCCCAGGCGTTTCTCTAACACAGAATACAAACTCCATGGACTTACAAGTTCCCTCTTTATTTTACACCGGTGACATCCATAGACAAAAGAGCATGATATCAACTGAGTACAAAGTATAAGTGAAATGTTGAAACCGTTCCCCGTGATAGCACGGTTCTGCTAATTCCAACTTATAAGTGCAAGCATATACAACATAGATGACACAATGTTTCAAGTTTATTGGGGGCAAAGAATATAAAATGTGCCATCTAGTTTGTGAGGGCTTTAATCACTAAGTTTTCACATAACAAAATAGTTTTTAATTGGAAGATAACTGAAAACAAGAATATAGTTGGAATGGTGTAACACACCATGCATAGGAGTTTATAGTGGACACTTTGGAATAACTTGGTTTCTTGGGAGTTGGAAGCATGAGTAGAGCTTACTCACACAAGTGGAGGCTAGCAAACGACTGGGAGCAACCAAATAAGAGAGCAATAATGGCCATAATCATGCAGAGCAACAAAGCATTACTAATCAAAGCATAGAGTGGTACTAAAAGTCAAGGACTAAATGATCATAGAGGCTATGGTGACTTGTCATAGTCATAACATGGTGTGACCATGTGCCAAGTCAACCCAAGCAAAGCATCAAAGGAGAATACCACAGTACTATGCTTTTTTGCATGCTAAAACAACGCATAATTTCTTCAAGGCACACTAAGCAATCCCAATTGTTTGGAACAATACATGATACAACAATAATCACAAAGCATAAGGTCAAAACAACACCTAACATGTCATGCTAAAGTCTAAGTCAAAGTCAATGCAAGGTCATCTTACACTTACAAGCAAGAACTTACTACGACTTTCCAACACCAAGCAACTTATTTTCAACAACACAGCGAGAATGGGGGTCCAAACTACTCAAACAAACTAAGAAAATAAAACAAAAACTAAGACGCTCCAAGAACAACACAACTTGGCATGAAACAATAAAAACGAAGTATCTAGACAGACCTGAGCTTTTTATTGATGAAGAAGGGGATGCCATGGGAATCCCCAAGCTTTGACGCTTGTACCTATTGGATATTTCTTGGGGTGACACCATGTTGGCATCACCAAGCTTGAGATTTTGTTCATTCTTCATCTCATTGCATCATTCTCTCGCTACACCTGAATTTTTTCCTTCACACAATCTTCATTAGCAACATTAGTGTATTCAAAAGATATTAGACCTATGGCAAAGCTTTGGAACATCAAAACTTTTCACTAAAAACACAAGCTACTTTTCAAAAAGCTCAATTCACCTAAATAGAACTCAAAAAGGAATCAATACGAAGCAAATGCAAATAATGGCGGAAATAATGGCTCAAAAAGGTAGAAACCGATTTTTTATAACATCTTATTTTGCTCAAATCAAAAAGTGTTGAACTAACGAACGTTAGGTAACATTCTGGGAGATTTATTCATAAATTTTTCACTCAATCCGAGTTACATAGACTCCTCACGAATTTTTATGGTGGAGGACAGAAATCTGTTTTGTGACAGCAACTCCCCAAATCTTACTTCCCTCTCATTAGATGTCATTCTTGGCACAAAAAGCAAACAAAAAGGATAAGGAGAGGTCATTACTGAAGTAATAACTTCCAAGACTCAAGGAAACTCTTGGGTTATCTCCCAACAAGTACTTTTCTTTAACGCCTTTACATTAGGCTTGATAGCTTGAGAAGATGTTCACATAAGAATTATGAATTGAAGTCAAAGAGAGCATCAAGCAAATTCAAAACACATTTAAGTCTAACCCACTTCCTATGCACAGGAATATTGTACACAAATAAATTCACAAAGAACATAGTGACAAGCATAGGAAGATAAAACAAGAGTAACTTCAAAACTTTCAGCACATAGAGAGGTGTTTTAGTACCATGAAAAATTCTACAACCAAACTTTCCTCTCTCATAATAATTTTCAGTAGCATCATGAATAAACCTTACAATATAGCTATCACATAAAGCATGCTTTTCATGATCTACAAACACATAATTTCTATCAAGCTCAAAAATAGTGGGATTAAAACCTTCACAGGTTTTATCCAAAGTAGATATTTCAAAAGGATCCACGGGAACATAACATTCATCCTCCTTTGGTAAGCATGGAGGACAATCAAATAATTTAAGAGGTAAAGAGTTACTCTCATTAGAAGGTAGACATGGGTAGATCCATTCTTCCTCCCTTTGTTCATCACTCTCCTCCTCTTTTTCATCTAATGAGCTTTCAGTTTCAGCAATTTCTTCTTCCATAGGCTTCTGCAAAGCCTTAGGCTCTTCCATGTGTGGAAAGCATCTATTAAAATATTCAAGGATATAGACATTTGCTTCCTTGTAATTATCAATGCAAAATTTAAGTATCTCATAAACCTCATATTCATAAGGTGCATCATCAGTATTTTCAAGCAAACTGGCAAGTTCAAATGCACCCTTGAAAGCAATGAATTCTTCAATTTGTTCCAGATCATAAAAGTCATAATTTGCTTTAACATAAGAGGATATGGTAACATTATCACTATACTCACATTGAAAAGGGAGGTGTTTATACCTCCTACAACAACAAGCTTTATCAAAGCAATAAGTAACAGTATAAGTGGAGCACACCTCTCTAGCAATAGTATTGAACTTATCAATTTGCTCCAATAAGTGTTTCCCTTTTTGTGACAAACGGTGTTCCTTATAATAATACTTTTGTTCTTCCATGAACCCACCTTGCCAATAAGAACTAGTTTCAAAGAAACCAGCCATTGATAGAAAGCATGACCAAGCAAGGCAACAAAAAACCACCAACTAGAGTAGGAACTAATTTTTTGTGTTTTTGGATAAAGAAAGCAAACCAAACTAGACTAATTTTTTTTGTTTTTTTTGAAAAGAGGCAAACAAAACCAAGCAAAAGAAACTAAGCAAACTAAAAACAAAGTAAAGAGAAAGGAAGTGAAGGACTCCCCTTGTGAAGACGTCCTTAGCCTCCCCGACAACGGCGCCAGAAAAGCCTGATGTAGCACTGAGTTGATGTAGGAGCGCTTCATTGGGAACCCCAAGAGCAAGGTGTGAAGCAGCACAATAGCAAGTTTTCCCTCCGTAAGAAACCGAGGTTATCGAACCAGCAGGAGGAAGGAAACGTCACATAGGTGTTGCAAACAACGCGGAGACCTGCACAACACAAACTCAAGACTTTGCCCCAACTAATAGTGAGGTTTTCAATCTCACCGGTGGCTATAACAAAGGATTAAACATATTGTGTGGAAGGTAATGGTTTGCAGCAAGTAAACAAGTGACAGTGGAAGATGTATCAATGGTAAAGGTTGGAGGGGGGTCCATAGTTCACTAGAGGTGCTCTCCTTAGATAAACAACATGGCATGAAGGGTAAACAAATTACAGCAGGGCAATTGATAGGAACTGAGCAAGCCATACCAATGCAATTACTAGTTAGAAATATCCTATGAGATTCGATTGGGCAATACAACAAGATACATAGAACACTATCCAACTGCATCTATAACTAGAAGTCCACCTTCAGGTTATCATCCGAACTCCCTCCAGTATTAAGTTGCAAGCAACAGACAACTGCTTTAAGCAAAGTGTGTAAGGTAAACAGTCCACATGTTCCATGAACAAGAGACCGTTATTTTCTCCCTAGTAGCAACAACACATCTACAACCGAAGAGATTTTTGTCACTTCCCTTGGAAACTAGAGTCATGAACCCACTATCGAGCATAAATACCCCCTCTTGGAGTCACTAGCAACTACTTGGCCAAGATAGTTACTAACAACAGAGAGCATGCAAGATCACAAACAACATAGACATGATAGAATCCCCGCAAACACAACATGCACGATTACAAATAGATTAGATCTTGATCATGAACGGAGCTCACAAGATCTATACATGAAAGCACAAGGAGGAGATACAACCATCTAGCTACTACATGGACCCATAGTCCAAGGTGGAACTACTCACGCATCATACCAGAGAGAAGGCCTCTGGGATGATCTCCCCTCCGGCAGGGTGCTGGGAAGAACTTCAGACCCCCCGATCTAGGGACGACGGTGGCGGCGGCTACAGAAGGTTTCGTTGAATATTGATCAGGTCCTTAGGGTTTCTGCATCAAGGTCTTCTTATAGGCGAAGGGGGAAGCCAAGGCGGTGGCCAGGGTCCCCACACCCTGCCTAGGCGCGGGGCAGGGCCAACCCGCATCTAGGGGGCGTGGCTGCCCTGACACGCCTCTCCGTCTCCCCTCTGGACTTCTTGTTCCCCATGGAAAGTTATTGACTTTGACGTTTCTCCCGTCCAATTTCGAGAATATTTCTTTACTAGCTTTTCTGGAACAAAAAACAACAGAAAACAGGCAACTGGCACTGTGGCAACTTGTTAATAGGTTAGTACAAGAAAACATGTAAAAAGCACCTCAAAGTATAGACAAAGCAAAGCAAAGTAGATACTAAACAAGCATGGAGCATCAAAAATTATAGATACGTTTTCGACGTATCACCTGTCGAGGTCGACTAAGGACAACTCCTCATCTGACACTCTCGTTGGTCACTAGCGCCGGAGTTCAGAAACATCGGTTACACCCTCGCGTGGAGGGGCTACACCTGGCGCTTAAGGAAAGTCCGGATGATGTCCTCGTCGGACACCTCCTTGCCTCAGACCAACTAGAGCTCCTCCACCCGCTGGTACAACTTCTTGACCACTTTGGTTTCATCCTCGAGAACATCGTTCGACCACGAGCACTTTCAGGTGATCACCTTGCTGGCGTCGAAGGGGGCCAACCCATAATGCTGGCCATTCATCTTGACGTCATAGATGTAGAACCACTTGTTCCTCCATCCTTAGACGAATTCGCATAGGTTGAAGGAGAAGTATTGAAGGTTGGGACGAATGGATTGCGTACACCCCACCAGTTCTAGACTGCCTCTTCAGGGAACAAAGATTCCCGAAGAGGCCAAACTGCGGCTCGATTCCGAGCCATCAATCGCATAGCATGATAAAGCATGTGATATACAAAAGGGATTTGGGTGACAACTAATGGAGTTGCAGCCCGTAAAGAAAAAGAAGCCCACGATGAAATTCGTGGGCTGGAAGGGACAGACCGCGGATGATGAAGGCGTAGAACATTACTTGAAAACCTTCGGGTGGATCTGGTATCACCTCCGACTTTGGGAGAATGGCAACGCCCTTCTCCCGCGGGATCATGTGTGCCTCGCGTAGGCGACGCAAGTCCACTTCCCTCATCATCGAATGCCACCAGCCACAATCCGTGACGCGGCCGGGGGTGGTGGTATTCTTGGAGACGCCAGCGGTGCTTGTCCCAGCGGTAGTAGAAGATGACTTCTTTGGCTTGACCATATTGCTAGCATGGCACATGATGCGATGAGCAAGGAGAAAAGAAGATGGAAAGGTGCGGATAATCTCCAGTGCGAAAGGGAGCCTGAGCTCTGGAAATGGAGGAAGAAAATCAACGAAGGAAGAAGTGAAGGGAAAAATTGTCACAGTTCCTCGTAGTATAAAAGGACGAAGATGATGATGCGGGGCCGTATATTCATCAATCCTAACATGTTCCCTTTATCGCATCATACACGTGGAGGGTACCACCCAAACCATCACAAGCACGCCGTCCACTACATGCGGGAATCGAGGCGACACAGTAAATTTTGTGTAAACTACGTGTGGCTAGTCAAATCCTAGTCAAAAGATCGTCTCATCCCATCGTTTCTGCTACCGCAGACAGTTGAGCTCACCAGGCGTCAGCAATGATGTCAGAAAAATCAAGGTCCAGCAACGGATCTATTCTTTCGATTGAAGAAAAAAGTATTTACTTGAGTCTACGAATCAACCAAATACTTGGGGGATCCTCCTATCAGGAGTGCTGGTCGCGCACCTGAAAATTTGTTAGGTCCCTGGGTGAGTCGAATAAATTCATAAATCTTTGAATCCTTCTTCGAGCCTGTGACTCCATTACAAACTCGGGGGCTACTGCCATAGGGAGCGCTGGTCGCACACCCTATGAATCAAATGATTAATGTCGTTTGAGTCCTTCACAATTACAATAAAGCATAAATCACAATTAGCAACTCTACTCAAAATAACGCTAAGATAGGAAATGTCTCCTTGGTCACCCGAAACTCCTCCGTGGTGATAAACTTTCGGATGTTGTGTCTACGACGAAAAGGTAAGAGCTACAGATACAATCTGATGGCCTGGCAACATACCTAAATGCACTCTTCTAGTAATATTCTGTGTCAACAGGCACGATGAAAAATCCCAACGGACGTGTTGGGTACATAACCTAAAAACACTAGAATTTGACTCATGCAAGACCTCTGTGGCCTGAGTTGAATTATGCCAGCAATTTTTGTAGATTCGAGTCTGGGGACTCGAGTCTGAAGTAGATAGAGTTGTTTTTTCCAAAGGCAGTTAACTGACCCTGATCCATCAGGAGAGTCAGGCACACATATCAACAATCCCTCTAAACCAACACACTAAACCAAAACTTGTTCGGATGAAATCACCCTAAAGGATATAAGAGTCTCCAATCAAATCTACGATTCGACTAAACACTCGGGGGATACTGACATGGGTATGCCCTACGGGTGCATGATGTTAGCCTACGAGTCTAGCCTGGCAGAAGCACATATAGTTATCCGGTCCAAATGATGCAGCCCTGGGAGGATTCGGGTGACCCAGGTCCATGAAAGGTGCGGCTACTTGGAGGACACGACCAACTTTAGATAGAAATTCAAAGGATAAAACCCTAATCTGTAACTGACTCGACCTACCCCGAGACCTGGCCTCCCCATATAAAGGTCAGGAGGGCACAACAAGGAGGATCTCACCTCATAACCTAGAACACAACTCGCCAGATCTCATCTGCGCACCCCAGTAACCTTTGGCATCACCATCAATCATGAACAAACAAGAATGAGTAGGGTTTTCCCTCCAGGGGCCTGAACCTGGGTAAACCTCGTGTCCCCGTATTGTGAATCTGTTATCTGTTCTGCAATCTCCAGCATCCCATCCTTCTCCAAAACCCAAGTCCATAACAATGGGAATTGACGAGTCGAACCCTCGTTAGTAAGTTATTCTGGTTTCCTTCTCACTCGTTACTAGCATCTACTAGATTAGATATTGGCGCAATTGGTGTTCTTATGGTATGATTTTTTTGTTTTCTATGCTACGAACCCTTCATCTATCACCTCTACATACATAATATATTCTTAGTTCTTCTAAATATCATAAGAACATCCTTACTATCGTCCAATCGTCATCTTATGAGTCACTCTGGTATATGCTCTTAACATTTAGATCATAGGAAATATATGCATGTGTACATATCATGGTACGATTGATCAAAACATTCATGTGATTTCACTCACCATTTGTTAAAACACTTGAATCTTGATTCTACCTTTTCCATGCGTTATTAACCTTTCTTGTTGTCTCATATTGAACTCATTCAATATATCATGTATGTACATTTTGCACAACCATATTAGCACCTCAATCTATCCATATTAGACATTTATGCCTAATATTCTTTTTTCCTTAGTATTTCATTAAAATATAATTTAATTGAAATTCTTAACTTGTGTCACTAAAATATACATCTTTTCAAATCAACAACATGTATTCTATATAATGTAATAGAAATATGTCCTAGATCTCATACTTAATTTCTTGCAAATTTAAGCGTCTTCATAGTCTCAGATGAAATTAAACCTTTTAGCAGTTTCATCACGGTGCAGATTCCAACTCTGTGATTCTTACTTCAACAAGTGAAGTTTGCATGCCATTTTTTGAATCCTTTGAATTAACCATTCTATTGGAAGAACTTTCTTTTGTTTGTTCAACTACCATATACCAAAATTATATGTAGTATTTGCTACAATATTCCATTCAAACTAAATAATTAACTACTTGAACATTATCGTAAACTCTTTTCTAACATGTCGACTACTTCACTGATGTGAAACATCCATGTATATTTATTTATAGATCCAAATACGATCGATAGGCTTCACACCTTTATGGAGGGTCTTCCACGTTCAAAAACTTGATTTCTCGTGCATTGAAACTATCACGAATTTTATGATTTCTAGTCATTTGATGGATTCAGGGCTCATCATCACTTATTTGCGTGTAGTCCGTTCATAATTGTCAAAATAATAACAAATTGGTTTTCAAATATTACTATTTGATTGTTACCCGACCCACATGGTTCAATAGGAACTGTAATCTCTAAGATCACAACCTTTGTAGCCATGGGAACCATGAGCATTGTGCCTGCCTCCAGGACACTTTTTGGTGCTTTGATACTTAGCACATGTTGCTTAGGTTCATCAACCTAATCAAAGTTCTATTGTCCTCCCAATTAACTTTTTGCGAAAAATTCCTTCTCAAGAAACTTGACGTTCCAACACTTTGGTCTTTGGTGTTATGGATGAATACCCTACAGTTTCTTTGGAATAACCTACAAATAAATGCTTATACAACTTTGGTTGTGAACATTTTACGTATTCCTAGAATACCAAAAATTAATAAATACAACTCTAGTTTTATCCCAAACCATAACTTTTATGGTGTCATTTCAACGGATTATGATCTCACTCTTTCCAGTGTAAAATATATCGTAGAATGTGTCCCGCAAAGGAAAAAAGTCCAATGAGCCCTTGGTTCATGAGGGGGATGAACACGTGCTCCAAGAAGTCTGGGCAACGACAGCGAAGGCGGAGCAAGGGCACGACAGATAGTGGAAACGGGTTTTTCGCCCAGGTTCGGGACCCTCATGCGGAGGTAAAGCCTCTAGTCCTGCTTTGTTGTATTGCTCGCGTGCTTTGTGAGGGTACAATGGTGGGTGAGTGTCTAGGGTTTTATATCTCAGGGATCGACCTATGCTAAGGTAGGAGAAGGTCCCCTTATATAGAGTCGTTGGGCCACTTCCCCCAAATATTGGGTGGGAATGGTCACCACATCGCTGCCCCTGCAGATCCCAGTCTGCAAGGCTACTTTGCATGGACTAAGTCTTGTACGTTGGGGGCTTCTCCATCCTTCTGTGAAGTGAGATTCTTTAGCGCCGCTTGTCCCCATCCGGCGCTTCCAGCTCACTTCCTTGCACCAAAGAGGAAAAGAGAGGAGTACCAGTGCTAAGGTCATCTGTCCTCCCCTTGCACCGAAGGGGCCTGACCAACTTTTTCTTTACCGAGGTGGACCGATGTAAGTAGAGACGCTGTGCCACTTGTCGGGACCCGCTCTCCTTGATGCCTCTGTGATAGGATTACCGATTTGACCTTGGGTATGCTCAAGGGTATCCAAGGCTTCATGGCGTGGTGAGTTACCGCACGGGGACTCCTCTTTAGGACACTTCCTCCGGAGGCCATGCCCTCACGGGGCGGGGACTCAGGAGGGGCCAACCCGCTGAGCTGCTTCTGGAGGCGTCGCAACCTCTTGATGGTGCTTCCACTCAAATGATGGACTTGTCGACCATTGGGACGTAGTACCCCCGGTTGCCAGGACCCCAACAGTAGCCCTCGGGCGCTTGTCTCGCGCATGTCCATTTGGTCAACACAGGTCCGCCGCGCGCCTATCCCAGCCATATATTCGAAGTGGTTGCGCGCCTTCCAGCGTTGATCTCGAGCATGTCCTCTCTTCCCTGGGAGTTGTTCCCACGATGCGACGGTACATGGGGATAGTGGTTAATGCCGTGTGCCCGGTGCAGAGATGCATATTTTTGACTTGTCTCATCATATACTCTTCACTCCATGCTACCTCCTCCGCTCCTCCATTCCCCTTATTGTTCACCAGAGCTAGGGCCCCTTTTTCGCGATGACACGCCCACGCTTCTCTGCCGACAAGAAGGGCGAGTCTGCCATGGTTGAGGTTGAGGAGGCGCCTTTGGTGAAGTGTGAACATGGGCGACCGTGGGAGGTGCGAAGGCCATGGAGCTACCCTTGTTGTTGCTTCCCCCTCAGGAGAAGCAGGGGTTGAAGGGGATGCGCCGGTCAAACACGGCCGTGGTCGTCCTCACAGCAGCGGTCGTGAGCACCATGGAGGATGCGGTGGATGGCCTAACGTCAAGATGGGGCATGCGTTACTCACTTCCGCGCCTCCTCCACCGATCGTGATCAATATCAAAGATGACCCCGAGCCCGCCCGGGTGATCGACTTCGTCATCAACACGCGGGAACTCAGACTGGTTCGCCAAGGTAAGGCTCGCCCCGCGCTTCACACTCAGGGAGGATCTTCCTGGGAGGTGGAGCTACGCCACTCCGGCAGTCACGAGAGGTGGAGGGTGAGTGTCTATACCCTATCGCTAGAGGATATGTATCTCTATGAAGGCTGGAAGAACTTCCCAATCGCGCACCGCATTCGGCATGGCTCCATGCTGCACTTCCGCTACACCAAGAGTGGAAGCTTCTCCGTCTTGGTGTTTGACACCCTGATGTGTGACGTCGACTACCCGCCACACCTTGAATAGGTCTAAGAAGGTTCCTTGCCATGGACATCGTTGTGCCGATGAGGTCGCGGGACTTTTGCTAGTGTAGTTGTGAAGCTATGATGCTCCTTAGACCTTTGCTTCAAGTCTGTAATGAATCTATTTAAGAGGATTCTCGCGCTAGTTGACTTTCTTTATGCATGTTTTGTTGTTATGCCATAGTTTGTATGAGGCGGTGTCACGGGGCTGGCCCGATGGAGCTGGAGGTGGCCGCTTGTACAATACCCTCAGGCGATTTGCCTTGTGAGGCTTCGGTGTGCCTGCTGTCCACAGATCGCGTCCCTGACAGTGCCTGGGATGTTTTATTCACCGAGAGGGAAGAGCAAGCGCCTCGCTGGGGAGCAGAGATGACCTGGGAGGCACTTTTGTGAAAGGGCATGCGTAGGACAAACTTAGCTTGTTTGCTCCCTGGGGAGGCACCACAGGGGTGCCATCCGCAAGGAGTCTTTCAGGTCACCATGACCTATGACTATCGTGCGACGGATTATGTGTGATGGTCCGCGAGGGGTTTCTCATATTTCTGACCGGGACCCCCTATCCTCATGGAGGATTCTTAGGTAGCAGGCGTGACGATCCCCATGGGGTCTATTGAGCTAGGATTTGAGTGTGAGAAGCTGTAGTGCGTGACCTTGTGAGGGATCGCGCCACTAGCCCCCGTGTTGGGGGAACCGGGTGATATTACCCGTTTCGCATGCTCCTGAACCCGAAGGAAGGACCGCGCACACTCAGGTTTCGGCCATTCGAGGGCGCTACCCTCCCAAGCCTTGTGCGGGTTCTTGCCCACTAGCAGTAACCGATTTCATGAACCACCTCTCTAGGAAAAGGGTGCAGGTTAGGCGTTTGCCACATAGACTCCAAACATAGGAACAAATGCTAACATAGCCAGTATATAGGCCTGTGGTGGGGGTTTTCCCATGGCCTCACCGTAAGCCTCTCGAGGAGAGTAATCGTAGGGTAGGAGCTTCTCCTGCTAGTCCCTCATGGAGCAGACCATAGATTTAATGAGAAATTACACTGCTGGAGGGGCTTCACCTCATGAGCCTCTCGAGGAGAAAGCCATTGAGAAAATACACGCATCACGAAGGCCCTAAACATGTGCTATGCAAAGGGTTTTAAGTACCAGGAACCATGGTGAGGTGACTTACTGCCGGAACTGGACCATATGTTCAGAGCTCGACAATTTAGGTCCAGAGATTTTGGCTGCTGGAAGGGGTGTGCCTCATGAGCCGCCCCATAAGCCTCTCGAGGAGAAAGCCCTAGGGCCGAAACGCGTCCCACTGAAATTATACGCATGTGTCATGCGAGAGTCTCAAGCGCGAGGAACTGTGGGTGAGGTGACTTGTCTTTGGAGCTAATCCAAAAGTTCAAATCTCGACACTTTAGGTCCTACAATACTTTGGCCGTTGTAGGGAGTGTGCCTCATGAGCTGCCCCGTAAGCCTCTTGAGGAGAGTGCCATAGGTCAAATTATTATCCACCGAGAAGTTAGGTGTGCCGCTCAGAGAGGTTTGTCCACCTTCCTGGCGCCTGGTTCCATGACTAGGCTGGTAGCTTTTAGATGTTGTCGAGGAAGCGGTAGACGTTGTATGCCCACTGGGTGCTGTCCACCGAGAAGTCGGGAGATATGGCGTCTGCGTCGCCCTAGTCAGCCTCTCTAGGGCTCATGAGGTCAAGCAACGGTGACCTTGAGACCATCTTGAGGCCGCGGGTGCCAAGTGTGATCTACCCCTCTTGAGATGGGTATAAAGCGGTGGACGCACTTTTTGCCATGGTGTTTTCCTAGGACCTCATTTGCTTCCTCCTCGTGGTGCCCCTGATGTAGTCCATGGCGTCCACGTCCTCAGGGTAGGTAGCAGACAAGGTCATCTGGCATGCTCGACGGAGCATAGGGTCTCTATCTCGTCGGAGTGGACGGTAATGACCCCGCCGCTATCCCTGGCATCTTGATGATGTTGTAAGAATGGTGGGTGGTTGCCATGAACTCGGCTAGAGCAGGGTAGCCGAGGATGACATTGTAGGTCTGATTGCGCATAACTGAAACAAAACCGAAAACTGAATCGAAAAAACCTAACCGCAACCAAATTCCGGTTTTCTAGTTTGTGGTTAAGGTTATAGTTAGCAAAAGTTCTTACTGTTTGGCTCTCGATTAATTCGGTTTGAAACCGAAACCATGGTTTTTACCGAAATTAACCGAACAGTGTTTTGCAGTAAAAAAAATCTCGTAATATACTAGAACAACTTCGCTAAAGCAACCATATAGAGTCCAAAGTTATCTAAACCATATAAGCTTCTTGCAACCTCTTGGTTACCATGTGCTAACTTCTCTTTCTTCGCCCACGGTCATGAGTTCAACTCCTTGTGTAAGCTCTAATTTTTTTTGGGAAAATTTTGCTTGTTTTCTTTAATTCTCTCTTGCAATATACCTAGTTTGGTCATATAATGTTTATAAACTATTTTATTTTGGCCAAAATTCATTGTTTTTCCTATTTATCTCTTACAACACATCTAGTATGGTCATATAAAATACTAAAATGATATATACGACCATACAAGTTATACATTATGAAAAAAATCGCATCAACTATGGTTAGTTTGGTCATTACCAAAACCGAACCGACATTTAATGGTTATTACCAAAACCAAACCATATTTTCATATAAAACTGTATTTTACCGAAGTATTTAAACCATATTTACTGTATAATCATGTTAACAGAACCGAATTAACCAAATTAACCAAACACGTATCCGGATTGTAGGGGAGACCTATGTGTGCCAGTCCAAGTCGATGATCTCCGTGCGGTAGTTGTCTGTAACAACCCAGTTTTAGTTAATCCTATATTAGGGTTTGTTTGTGCATTCATGACCAACATTTTTAAAATTCATGCAAAGAAAATAAAATGCAAACCCTAAACCCTAGTCCCGTCTCCCTCTTTAAAATAAATTCAAAAGGTTTTGAATATTTTGAAAACCACCAAAATGTATGGAGCCCAAATGGACTAAAAGGGCCCCACATTATTTCATATATTTTATAAAATCTTCTGGTATTTTTGAAATGTTTAAAATAGTATTTGAAATTTAAAACACAAAAGAGAAATAGATTTCAGAAAAGGACAAAAGTTCGTGGAAATAAAAACTAGTGCCAGCAAGGAAGCCAGGCTGCAGCCCAGCAACCTCCCTCTCCTCTCTCCCTTTTGACAAGTTGCTAACACATGGGTATAGAAATCTAGCTCATCTTCTGGAGCTTTACACTGAGAATCTAGTAACTTTACCTTTATGATAAATGTTGCAAATTTCTATTCGGACATGCTGAGTCTGAAGTATCATCCCACCTAACCAAATCTGAATCTCAAGAAGATATGATGGTTGGTGTTCCTCAAGGTTTTGACATAGGACTCGTTGTATATCTGGCAAGATTGATGTAATGGTTAACACAACTACCCAAAAAGACGCTTTGTTGGATTCTCTTGAATCAGCAATAACAACCACTTGTCATGAGGCTGCTACTATAGCTTAATATAGGAGTTGTTCTTATGGTTTCCTTTGTATCATAAGTCCGACTTTTACTTGATGTCACGTGTCTCGAACATCAAGGAGAACATTTAAAGTAGTGTTGCTAAATGTCCCCCCGGTCAATCCCCTAGACACTTTTATGTTGGCAAGCACTTTGGTGTGCCAAGTAGTTGAAGTCTGAGAATGAAGTTTATTTCTTCTCGTGTCATCGGGAATCTTCTTTATTATTTATCTAGTGGGAGAAGTTATATCATGATCCTTGGAAAAGATCTGATAGTCCTGGATGAATATGGAGTTTCCTTCGTTTTCTTTACCATGTTTTAAGAGTGACTATGATTTTGGTAGTTAGAAATTTCTCTAGTTACATGTTCCTTGTGACTCTTATGAGTCCTCTCCACCAAAACACCTTTCTGTATTGGCATCTGTTGAATGAAAAAGTGACTCTTCTGTTTCAAAAGTAGTTCAACAGCTTGGTTTTGTTAGTCCATATCTCTCCAACCTGAAATCTCTACCTAAGTCTTTTAGTAGAGGTTCTTCTCTCGAAGTCTATGGTCATGTTCTTTTTGTTGGAACCTTCCTTTTCATAAGCTTAAGCTCTTTTGTAAGCTCCATGGTCTCAATCCTTATGAAGGCCAGCTATCTAACAACTTGAAACCTTTTCTTGTTTCTTCCGTTACCTTGTTGTGTTTCATGTTTGTCATCTCAGAGTTGTTTATGAACACCCTATTCATGAGTTGACCATGAGATACTCGACGTGTTGTTTAGTGTGTTTTCCCTCTTATCATTAGAGTGACCCTGTTTCTTTCTCTCTGTCTCTCTTCCTACCTTTGGAATCTCGGGCCAAGATTTCGTAAGGGGGATAGAGCTGTAACAACCCAGATTTAGTTAATCCTATATTAGGGTTTGTTTGTGCATTCATGACCATCATTTTTAAAATGCATGCAAAGAAAATAAAATGCAAACCCTAAACCTTAGAACCCTCTCCCTCTTTAAATCAATTCAAAAGTTTTTGAATATTTTGAAAGCCACCAAAATGTATGGAGCCCAAATGGACTAAAAGGGCCCCACATTATTTCATATATTTTATAAAATCTTCTGGTATTTCTGAAATGTATAAAATATTATTTGAAATTTAAAACATAAAAGAGAAACAGATTTCAGAAAAGGAAAAGTTCCTGGAAATAAAAACTAGAGCCAGCAAGCAAGCCATGCCACAACCCAGCAACCTTCCTCTCCTCTCTCCCTTTCCTGCGGCCCACCTTGGCCCAAGCGTAGCCGCAGCCGGCCCGTACCCCTTTGTTTCTTTTCTACTTTCTTGTTTGTCGCTAGAAGGACACCGGAGAGGAGATCCGTTGCGTGTCGATGCCGGAGTCGTCCCTGCCTCGTCAAGATGCCCTCCATGAAGAGATGAGCACTACCGACGTCCTGAACGTCTACAAGTACCCCCTTCGCTGCCAAGATGAACCCTAATCCCCTCTTTTTACCTATAATTTCTCTATGTTTGGAACCCTACCCCACAGGTGTTGTGTTTCCCCACCATACCAGGCCTCCTCGATCCAAGCTGATGCTCCTCAGAGCTTCACGTCATCGCCATGACCCCCCTCGCCAGATGAATCGGCCTCAAACTCCCCCCAATCTAGCTCCCTGTCCGCCTCTTCTCTGATGATGGTCGCCGTCATTTCCATCGATTCAAGATGCATCTCACATCACCGACCCCATAATCTTTCTCCCGGTGAGCTTGTGAGTTAGCTCGTGCTCCTCTCCGTCTCCCTCTAGATTTCATTCACTTCCGCACCGTGCACCACCGCTTGCCGCCACTGCACCTCGTCGCCGGCCATGCTCCGGTGGCCAATAAATGGCGGCACCACCACCTTTAGGTAGCCCGTAGCACCCTCTCTCTAACGTCCCCATCCACGCATGCGCGCATGCCCCCTTTCGCCTGCCCCGCTCTTGATCTGGGAGCTCCACCATTGATGACGTCATAGTAACATCATAGTGTTGGAGTAATCCCTTTTATTTTATTAAACGTTTCAATAAATAATTTCTAGAAATAATAAATCCGAATGGGGCCTAACTGTCAGCATTTTAATAATTTCTATAATCATTTTCTGAAATGAATAAAAACCTAACATGTGGGCCCAGATGATGAATATTTAATAAAATGATAAATTGTTTTCAAAATGATTTAAAATGGATTTAAATTGAGAAACTAATTCATTTTAATTCAGAAAAATACAAATAATATATATCAAAATGTTCAGAAAAATGAGATCTATCTCTTAAAGCTATAATCATGCATTGTTCAACAACTTCAATGACAAGTTTAATTAGAGAACTAATTAACCCCTCTTATATGCATCCGAGGTTTCTCTGAATTAGGGTTTATACCTCTCGGAACCCCGATTAAATGATCGAGCATGCCTTAAGGTTCCATTTTGATACAATTTAACTTGTCATATCATCATCCTTGTTTGAGAATTGCATTGATGCCATGTATTGATTGTTTCCCTCTATTTCTGGTGTTTGGTTCTTGTTTGGTAGAATACGATATCGAGATCGAGATCGAAGACCGAGGTCGACACCGTCAAAGATCGAGGACCAACTGTAATCATGTCAAGTACAAGTTGTCCGAAGCTCTCTTTCTGGTTATCAATAGGCAAATGCAAGCATAGCCCCACCATGATACAATCCCATGTTTTCAAAGCATTTATATTCTTGCCATGATGCATATGATTCTATTGTGGTCTTTTATATATAGATAGAGTATCCGATCTATTGCATTACTCCCTTTGAGCTTATATTACCTAATCTACTACTCCTAGCATAACTAGCTTTTTCTTGTGTGCACTACTAGAGATTATATCTGTGTCCTACTTAGCCATGCATAGATATCAGTGTTGGTCAATCAAGATGATGTAACATATGCAGAGAATATAGTATGACAGGAGATCGAGATATACTGATGAAGTGATATTAGTGGTAAAGGTTAAAAATTCTAAGGCTTTTATGGGAGGCTACGGTGGGATGTGGTTTTTGTAGTGTCATGCTCGTCACCACTAGGACCCGATTTCTTGCCTTTGGAATCAGGATGAGTGTACAACCACACGGGGTTTATGGGGACCCCTCGATTTACTAACTTGCCTAGTAGATTCCATGAGTCACATAGTTTGGGCGTTCCATTCGACATACGCATTGAAAATATTTTTGAAAGAGGAGGTGAAGGAGGTGCATTCATAACAGGTAGAGAAGCGTGGACCGGGTTGCTTGGGGTAGATGGTGCCCCTGGTAAACCAAACATACCTCACATCTCTATGGACCAGCTTCGGGACTTGACCCGTTATGGAGGAACAATCCTTAGGGCGTGACTCATTGTCTCAGTGAAAGCAAGGTAAAGGTCGTGTCTAACCACCCTCTACCGACCTTCCAAGGAAGAGGGCTAATGATTCTGGCATTAAGAGTCTGTTAGTACGTGTGGGTAAAGTTATACACCCCTGTAGGGTAATAATCTTTTCGAAAAGTTGTGTCCGCGATTATGGATGACTTAAGAATGGACATGAGATCATAGAGAACATGAACATAATCGTAAAACTTGCTAGATCAACGTGTGCTTAAGGATGCATCCTCATGGGTAGGAGGGGGTGATCCTAGTTGAGGTCCAGATGATGATTACTTGGTGGATATCAAAATATGATGATCAATACTTTGGAGATGTCACTCTCTTATCCCCTTTTAAAATATTCTGATTAGACGAGATTCTTCTCCCTCTTGATTTACAAACAAAGATGGCTTTATGCAAAACATTTCAAGAAGTTTTGTGGAGTACACCATGTACTCACATTTTCTTTGTTGATACTTTTGTAGCAGAGTAACTGTTCCCTTGAAGACAAGTTTGGTATGACATCGACACCAACGAGTAGCTTGGGTTCCCGGCCAAAAACCTGGAATCTATGGTCTAGGATGTCATTGTTATGATGCAGGCCTCTTAGGTCATTTTTTAAGTTTGCTATACTTAATAGCATTAATTTTCCTTCTATTGTTTGATGTTTGTGGTTAGTGACCTCTGCTTGTAAGAACTTGGTTCTCTGCTCAGTTATGAGCTTGCTGTAATAATTTTTGTGTCATAGGGTCACTGTTGTGTTACCGATTCTCCACTAGATATCCTCAAGCTCAAGGTCCCCGATCCCGGGTGTGTCACAGGTTTTGGTATCAGAGCAGTACCGACCGTAGGAAAACCTTGCTATTGGTCGATGTTGAGTCTAGTGCTTGTGAAAACTATTTGAAAGATGAAAAGTATTTGCTAAAAATCTAGTATGATTCTTTTACTCCTTATCCAGTTTCTCTCTAATTCTTGGTTATCTTATCTGGTGTTGATTTTGGAAAAGTTTTGATATCTCTTCTAGTCTTTCACAGATTAGGTGGCTTCTAGGCATGTCGATTCTCAACCAATTGACCTAGTGTTGAGTTCTCTAGAGTTGTGTGTTGTGAACTCCTTGTTTCCCTTTGCTCTTATTCAGCTGAGATATTCTTTTCCATCATGATCTCTCTATCCTATGGGTCCACAATATTGTACTACAGGATCCACAATGTTCTGCTCTAGGCTTTGAGGTTTCCTTTCGCCTCGTGTGCCTCCTTTTCATTTGTTGGGTACTTTAGAAGTTTTTTCCTCTTTTGGAAGCTACCTCATTATTTCTATCTTCTAGTGCGCGTGTGACACTCAAGTAGTAGTTACACCCTTCTTTCCCGGGTTTTAACCCTTGGTCTTGAATCGAAGATCCCTGATTGTGCTGGATTCTGGTGTTATGAATTTTGTACATGAAGCTGACCTTTAACCCAAGATCCAATCCTTTGACCCCTGTCATTAATGTTCACACATTACCTTAGGATGGATAATTTAAAATATAGCCTTCAAGCTTGTGTTTATTTACGCGATTGAATTGTAAATTAAGGACTTCCCCTACCACATGCTATGGCCGATGTTATTTAATGGAACCAAATAGATGATGACAAGAGTACTCCTCGAGATTCTTGCATCTATATTCGTGACTATGCCACACCTTCCCCTTTCCGCATCGGTTTCTGGAAGTTGATAATCTATGCATCCACATCTCAGGATTCTAGCCTGAGTATGTTTCTTTTTCTCCCTTATTGTTTTTTGACCTTTTTCTATCAGTTGGTAGCCAAGTAGTAATTGTGCATCGGTGTCTCCCGATGTAATATACTCTTGTGGTATGTCATGACAAACCATTTCAGAATGTCAGGAGAAACAAACTCCAGTACCTCGTCATATCTAGGACCAGGTCAAAGTGTTGTAATCCGCAGATCTAGAGGTAGTGAATAGCTTATGTTTGTTCCACTTTAAAGTATCACAGTCTTTTATACTAAGAGGTCGTGCTGAGTTTCATGACCCTCCTTAATTTTTTCCCATACAATCCCCATGAAAGGTATCGGGTTCCACTATCAACAGATAATGGAACAACCAACCACACAAGTTATCTCACTGTTTTTGACCCATCTAGAGGATCAAGCAGAGTATGACAACTTATTACAAACCAACACATATAAAATATTAGGAAAGCTAGAGACGCAAGAACACCGCATGTAGGCTAGCGACAATTTGTTCAGGCATGAAGCAAACCAACGCAAATACGACAGGAAAGGCCCAAATATTTTTTCTCCCAATAGCATCACATCCTTCTCCTTTTCTCCCGTCCCCTCTCCAATTCAGGTGCATCGTGTGCATGATCTTCAGCAATCGTCGAAAGTCCCAAGGAAGGTACAGGAGCCACATCCATTGCCACATCGTCAGATAACGCATTCTGTTGCAAAACATCAGCCCCAACATGCAGCATCTGTTGTTCCTCCTCCCCATGTAAACCTGCCCAATACTGAATGAAGACACATGCATATATAACCAAATCAACAGGGGATTTAATAAGTTTTTTTTCAACACATGCCTTGTTCCTAAGCTTCCATATAGCCCAGCAAATCGCTGCCAACACTGTAATCTGCACATCTCTACTAACTCCCAAAAACTGGGGAGCCCACTAGAAGTACTGAGAAAAGGACCCAGGCCTATTCCCAGCACCAATAGACTTAGCAACCACACCGCACAAATATTTAGCAGCCACACATGCAAAGAACAGGTGCCCAATGGTTTCCTCCTCTCGACAAAATCTGCAAGTGGAATCCCCTTCCCATCTTGTCTTTTTCATATTATCCTTAGTGAGAATAGCATTATGACATATCAACCACAGCCAGATTTTAATCTTCAAAGGAATTTTTGTTTTCCACAGGTGCTTAAAACTCCTATCAATCCCAACATTTGATAGATGAGAATACATAGATCTGACTGTGAATCTACCAGATTTGTTCCACAACCAGATAGTCCTATCCTTTTCCTGATTCAAAGTCATTCCACTCACCAGACTCCTCAACTGATTATGCTGATTCATCCCATTAGCATTTAACCATCTCCTAAAGGAACATCTACACCCTCTCTTAGCCATGTCAGCAATAGTAATCATTTGATTCTGAAAAATTTCAAACATATCAGGAAACTTATTTTTCAGAGGAACATCTAAGCACGAAGAATCATGCCAGAAATTAGTCAACTCCCCATTTCCAACCTTCATTCTCCTACCAGCCAAATAGAGATCCCTAATTTTAAGCAGATCAGCCCAAGAAGGATAATCACTCTGTTTGTGTTTCACAACATTGACCCCTCCTCTTCTCATATATTTCTTTCTCATAAAAACATGCTAGGGTCCCTACTCAGTCTCAAGACTCCACCACCATTTACAAAGCAAGTTGATATTAAACAACCTGATATTCTTGATCCCCAAGCCTCCTTTTTTCTAGGTCTGCAAACAAATCTACATTTCACCAAATGATACTTCCTTTTGGCAATCCTGCCATACCAGAAAAGGCTCTAGTCTGTTTTTCCACTTCCTCCACATTTGTTTTGTGCAAAAGAAACATAGACATGGGATAAACAGCCACACTGGACACACAAGCAGTAATTTTAACATGTCTACCTCCCAGAGACAAAGCTCCACCCATTTAGCCATCTAAATTCTTTTTCAATCTGTCCCCAATAAAATCCATCTCAGCAACTATGCATCTTCTACTACAAATAGGTAGCCCCAAATATTTAATAGGCCAACTACCCTTCTGACAGTTAAACAACTCAGCATAATTGAAAAGCTTATCCTCATCATCTAACACCATCATCACATCACTCTTTTCAAAGTTAATTTTGAGACCAGACATGGATTCAAACAGGTATAATAGCAGCTTCAGGTTTCTGGCACCCTCAATCTCATCCTTAATGAACAGGATAGTATCATCACCATATTGTAAAATAACAATCCCTTTATCAAACAGATTATCAACTAACCCTGTAAACAAACCACTTGCTTGGGAATTAAGAACCATCTTAGCCAAACATTCCCTAGCCAGATTAAACAAGAAGGGAGAAAAGGATCCCCTTTTCTAACCCCTTTAAAGCTTCCAAAGTAAGGACCAACCTCCCCATTCACTTTAACACTAAAAGTACCTTGAGTCACAGCACTCCTCAACCAAATCAGCCAATCTTCAGTGAAACCTTTCTTTTTACAGAAGTAGAATAGAAAATCCCAATTGACTTTATTATAAGACTTTTCAAAATCAATCTTCATAATCACACCCTGCTGCTTCTGAACATTTGATTCTTTCAATATTTCATGCAACAATGTAACCCCATGAGCAATAAATATCCCTTTGATAAAAGCAGTTTGACATGTATCAATCAATTTTCCCATCACAGGGTCAGTTCTTACTCTCAATGTTTTGGTGAAAATCTTGAACAAAACCCGGAGAAAACAAATGGGCCTATACTTTTGAATGCTATCAGCATCATCAGTTTTGGGAAACAAAGTAATCACACCATAGTTTATACTACTCAAATCAATCTTGTGTGCACAAAAATAACAAAACACATCTTCTTTGATAATCAGCCAACAATGCGGATATGATTCAATAGGAATCCCATCAGGACCAGTAGCTTTGTTTTTTCCATCTGGTCAATAACCTCCTTCACCTCTTTCTCAGTAAAAGGTACACCCATTATTTCCCTATCTTCATCATTAAGTTTTTCCCAAGCCTGCCAATTACCATCAGAAAGTCTAACAAAGAAACCTCCAGTAGGGCCAAACAGGGACTTATAATAAGCAGTAGCATGCAACAATAGATCATGAGTTCCTTGAACCTCACTATCCCCATCTCTAATAGAGAAAATCATTTTCTTTTTCCTCACACCATTAGCAATCCTGTGAAAGTATTTAGTATTATTATCACCTTTCAATAGCCAGTTATGTCTTGATCTTTGTTGCCAAAATTTCTCTTCATTCTCATACACTTCCATCAGTTCTTTCTGAATTGAAGCTTTTCTTTTCAACTGCTCTGCACTAAGCAAAATCAACTCCTCTATGTCTTCCAATTCCTGAAGCTCTTCTACTAACTCTTTCTTTGTTTTCTGCTCCATCCCGCTAACATGAGCACCCGACCTTTCAGATCATTTCTGATATTTTTTAATTTTTTTGCAAACAAGACTGTTTTTACCTCTTATAGGTTTTTTCTAGATCTTCTCCACTCTAAGCAAAAATTCATCACTATGCAGCCAACTTTTCTCAAACATGAACTCTTTGCGGCCACCTTCCTGCCCTTCCATAGTATCCAGGATCAAAGGACTATGATCAGAAACTTCCCTAGTCACCTTATGCACTGTGGTAAGAGGAAACAACTTCTCCCATTCTTTGCAAATAAGTATCCTATCAAGTTTCTCCAAGGTAGGGACTGTCTGGTTGTAAGATCCCACCTTTATAAAGGTAAAGATCCCTGTGATTGCAATGCTAGTCCCTGGATCAATGCTAGCATCCACAGTTTAAGATGAAGTACACAGAAACAAAGGTCATTATTACATCGTCATTCCAGAGATAACATAGTCTTTTACAAATCCATAGCCATCGGCTAGTACAAGAGTTTAACTTAACAATATATAAATAGAAGTCTTCATCTTCATGTTCCACAGGCAAGCATGTTGAGTGTAGACTCATAACCCCTAATCATCATCAGAGTAACCTACAACATCACAAGTTATAGCCACAGTGGGTCAATACATTGGAATAGTATTGGCAAGTGATACCTTAGTAGAATATTAGCATCTAGTTACTACATGAATTTGGCTAGGTGTAGTTTAGGCTTGCTTTGCTCAAAATAGGTTTTACCTATCAGTTGAAAACACTAATTTTTGTTTGGCAAAAACTTTCCCAAGGAACCACCAATAGAAATTAGTGAACCTTCACCCTTGTTGAACCATAAGTTTTTACTTAGAAAATTGGGATGAGGAGATTCTTGATAGCTTCCATGTCTTGATGCTCAAATTGTCCAATACCAGGGACATGGCTAAGTACTTAGTTTCTTCCATCTGTAGAGGTTGTGCACTTCCCCCACAAGACTTGATTTTCACCAAGACAGGGCCTTTCAGAAGTCTTCCCTTAGACCAAAATGGACGCGCTCCAAACCTATCAATCCCCTACCACCAACTGTCCATTTGGCTAAGTTATTGCAACCTATATGATCCAGGCAGAGCCCATAATGCCATGTGGCTGCACTAGAAGCTTCTTAACAACTGGCATCTCAAATCCCTTTGTTCCTGGGTGGCAATCCACAAGTGAGAAACACAAGGTAGACCATAGAAATGGGCCTTGTGTAACCACTCAACCAAAAACCACCAAGCAATTCCACCTAGGTGTTTCATTCACTTAGTTGTTTTATTAAGAAAAAACATAAGTCAAAGGCTTAGCAATATTTTTCCATAGCATGTATATATTCCACCCTTGGTTACTACTAGCTAGGATAAGCATGGAAATAGCAAGTATCTTAACTTAGAGAAAATTCTAACAATTCTACAACTACTAGGATTTCCCAATTATAGCATATAGATACTTAGCAAAAATACTCATGCAAGCCCTATACAAAATATTTCTAATGCATAGTCAAAATATTGGGACAAAAATATGAAGCCCCACTTTCCTTGGTAGTTGGGGGAGTAGCAACAATATTCACAACCACAATCACTATTAGCACCAAAATCTACACATAAAATGATAGCACCAAATTCACATATCAAAAATATACAAGCAAAAATATATGAATGCATGCAAAATGCCATGTGATGATTTTCTAAACCAAACAAGACAAGTGAAACAGTACTGAATCATAAACAAAACAATTATACATTAAATAAGATTAATTTGGCCCTTAGAACATTTGCCATATAATTTTTATATACAAAATAAGCTTAGAAATGTCTCTGCAAAAACAACCCATTTTACAGATGCAATTTATTAAACAAAGTGCATAATTAGATAGAATTCTTTATCCCGATTCCAATGATATAAAATTTACAAAATCTGAACGTGTGGATCAAAAGTTATGAATTTTGCAAGTTTGAATCACTAATAGATCTGAGACGCTGGTTTTAATTAGATCTAACAGTTAAAATTTGCAAACTATTAATGATTCAAACTTGCAAAATTCATAACGTTCAAATTTTGTAAATTTTATATCATTGGAATCAGGAGAAAGAATTCTATCCAATTATGCACTTTGTTTAATAAATTGCATCAATAAATTGGGTTGTTTTTGCAGAGACATTTCTAAGCTTATTTTGTATATAAAAATTATATGTAAAATGTTCTAAGGGACAAATTAATCTTATTAAATGTATAATTGTTTTGTTTATGATTCAGTACTGTTTCACTTGTCTTGTTTGGTTTATAAAAATCATCACATGGCATTTTGCATGCATTCATATATTTTTGCTTGTATATTTTTGATATGTGAATTTGGTGCTATCATTTTATATGTAGATTTTGGTGCTAATAGTGATTGTGGTTGTGAAGATTGTTGCTACTCCCCTAACTACCAAGGCAAGTGGTGCTTCATATTTTTGTCCCAATATTTTGACTATGCATTAGAAATATTTTGTATAGGGCTTGCATGAGTATTTTTGCTAAGTATCTATATGATATGCTCACTACTAGGGAAAAGGTTGTTCGTGGCGCACCTGAAAAGCCCATTTGTGATGCACTAGTGGTGCGCCATGGGCCTTGCGCTACGGATATCTCCTAGCCGTGGCGCACTGCCTGGTGTGCCACGGTTATGTCAAGATAGGCGTAGCGCACCTGCTAGTGCGCCACGGATATGTTGGCAGGTGCGCTATGCCTTGGATCTTCTGTGGCTCATGTTGCAGTGCACCACTAAGCTTCGCAGGTGCGCTTTAGTTGTAGTGCGCCACAGAAGCTGTGCCATGTGCGCCACAGGTGTCTTTTTTTAAATTTCAGGGCCAGATGATATACAATACAGATTATATAAGCAGATATACACACGGATATAAGATATATAGTTATATATAAATACACAATTCACAAAACTAGATTAAAACAAATACATATACATAAGTCTCATACATGAATACATAAGTTATACATTGTTTCGATCAAGTTACAAACTAGTTGGTCACATGCGAATACATGTGTCGATCGAACAAGTTAGAGCTTGGAAGCTCGCCTAGACATCTAAACTAGCTAGACAGAAACGCGGGATAAACAACCAAAGAAGATAAGCATGATCACCGCGACGAAGGTGTAGGTCTTCATCCGATTCCTCGTCCTAACTCCCACTAGATAGCGCGTGTATCTAGCTTCCGCCTCCGCCATTGTGTTGTACCCTTTGTAGCTATTGCCGCTGAAACGGTGCACCTGTCTCCGGCAGTCTTCCTAATCATCGTAGACTCCGGGAACCCGTCCCTTGTACACGACGTACCACGTCATCTACAAGTTGACAATAATAATTAACCGATGATTGAAAAAAACATATATAATTAAAGTCGCATATGAAGATACACTTATAGAAAGTACTCCTAAATCAAAAAGACCAAACTGAAAAAGCATGACTCATATATAACTAGGTTGTTGGACACAGGAATATGCTACGATGGAACCATCCGCCAAGTAGGATGCACAACACCTGGATCTGTGCATAGCACAAGGCAGACAATACCATCGCAGCACATTCACATATATAGTGTGCCACGACATTTCAATCATCGGCATTATTCTCAAAAAAGACCAAAGTAACTCAAAAAGCATGCCTCATATATAACTAGCTAGGTCGTTGGACACAGGAATATGCTATGATGGAAGTGTTAGCCAAGTAGGATGCACAACACCTGGACCTGTGCATAGCACAAGGCGAACAATCCCATCGTAGCACATTCACATATATAGTGTGCCACGACATTTCAATCATCGGCATTATTCTCGAAAAAGACAAAAGTAACTCAAAAAGAATGCCTCATATATAACTAGCTAGGTCGTTGGACACAGGAATATGCTACGATGGAACCGTGAGCCAAGTAGGATGCACAACACCTGGACTTGTGCATATCACAAGGCTCACAATCCCGTCATAGCACATTCACATATATATTGTGCCACGACATTTCAATCATCGGCATTATTCTCGAAAAAAGACTAATAAAGTAAGGAAAAAAAGAAGGACCAAAATGAGCAAAGGACCAAAGAGTAAGCAAAAAAACCAAGCATTGATTGATATATAATAATAATAAGCAAAAGAAGTAAGCGATGATTCATAAACCTAATAAGATAAGTATAGTAGCATGTACACTTGTCCACATACACAAAAAGGTCATCTATAGTTTGTAACTACAACTAGGCCAACATCAAGCCTTCTGGATCGGCTTAGGGAACGGGAGGACGCCTTGTATCGTCATGAACTTCCTATAGCCACCCTGCATCTCTAGGCGATCTTCTATGTCACGGTTATTCGGGATATTTCCTCCGTAGAAGATCCCCCCCGAAGTCATGACATCACGAAAGATGATTGCCCCAAACTGCTGCTGGATGCGATACATCTCTTGTCTAATATCTGAATCAGTGATCTTGGCCTTTGCTTCGGCCCACTGTTTGAGATGATCTGGTAGCGTAGAATTCTGCTAGTCAGGTAGGAACGCCCTCATGTGATGGAGTGCATAGTAGGCTTCCTTCTTACTGTTTTCCTGCTGCTTCACGCAGGGGAACTCCGTTACGTGGTTGATGACGTGCCTGCCAAACTTGACCTTCATACGCACGAAGGTGGTGTCTTCCGTCGAGGCATAGCCAGTGAGAGCATCATCCAGAACTTACTTCATCTTGTCGTAGTTTTTCTTCTTTTCTAGACTCCCCGAGTCGAAATACGTGGCATGGGAATGCTTCAGCGATAAGGAGATGAGCGTGCAGTGTTCATCTCTGCGCAAAAAATTCAAATGAAATGTGTTGGAAAAAGAATGATGATAATCTAATAAAGCCAATCGACGGTGGAGAGTGAATAACGACTTACTCGGTAAAGTAAGGCACGAGAATGTATTCCTTTGTCTTGTTCGCCACGAGGATTATTTTTAGGTACGAGGCCACGATATGTAGTTCAGCGGGGGAACCCAAGCAGTCGTCACGCATGTAGTAGGGGTCCACTATAGCAATGCCCGGTGTGTTCTCTCTAATGATCTGCATGGCCAGGATGAGAGAAAACAGGCGGACCATGGTATATTGCAGTGGGTATAGGTGGAACATATTGAAGATGTCGTCGAACCGCAGGAAGAACAGATCCGCAGGGGCATTGTCGATGAAGCCCAAGCCTGGTGGCACCTTAACCATGAATACCGGGTACGAGGGATCTTTCTCCGATAGAAGGTGTCTCTCTTTCGTCAGCACGCCATCATGCACACTCTGCAGTTCCGAACTCGCGAGCCTCCGCAATTTCTTAGGTAGCATGAGCTCACATAATACCCTCGGGTCTTGGTGGCCCGTCCCGAAACCTGATCGGATTCGCAGTTGATGCCACCGGCTGGCTCGAGCTGCTAGATTTTCTTTTCCTGCCCTTTTTTCCTTTTGGAGAGCAGGCATGCACCGCAATCTGAGCACCGGCCGCCCTATGTAGTGTGTCAGGTCTTAGAATAAAGGGCCGGTTGGTTGTATCAGCTGGCTCTGTAAAGGCGCAAGTTGGAGGCATCTCCTGAGAACCAAACAGACGCTTGGTGATAGTGGCTTTCTCTATGGGGCCACCAGCTAAGTCTTCATTGCTAAACTAAGTGTTGAAGAAGTGATCATTCCAGTCTTCGTCGTCCTCGGCCGGATCCTGCGCCATGTGCATATCATCAACATGATCATCCGACCCACCGCGTGGAGGTGACGGCGAGGGCAGTAAGGGGGCCTTGCCACCACTTGTCGCTGGCATGACAGGCGGTTCTGTTGTCTGTGGCGTGATGGCCCCCGCCGTCCCCAAATGGATCATGCTCTTTGGCCATTTCAAGAATAAGCCGAAGCAACTTCTGAGGATAGCCGACTCTTCTTCATCCGCTCCTGGGGGTTGAATGGGTGGTTCCAGGTCGTCGCATCCCCTTACCACCCGACTAATTTTAACCCTGTGCACGCTGTCTGGCATCGGCCTTGAGTAGAACGTGCGCTACAAGGGTTGAACGATGTTACCCTTGGAAACATCCCTCAGCTTGTTGTTCACGTAGCATAAGAGAGTGCAAGGAACATCCGTCTGCGTAAAACATGTACGGCGTTGTCAGAGATGCCATAAGAGTAATAGATGGCGTGAAAGGCAGTAAAGCAATTTGTTTACCGTGATGGCGTCGAGATCGGCTAATGTCGAGGAACTGCATACGGCAACGGGCGTGCAAGAGACGGAAGGGCTGCTTGATGGCATGGTGTTGGCCGCCGGTGTATTCTCCCTACTGCCGGGTGCTTGGAGCTCCGGTGCCGCCGCGACGATGGCAGGGGGGCCACCAACATGTACTCCGGTACCGCGGTGATGGCAGGGGGAGTCACGAACACTTGCGGCGCCGCGGTGCTAGCGGGCGGAGTCACGGACACGTAGTTCGCCTGATTCGTCGGTGCCGCGTTGTTCGAGTGTCTGCTGACCATGCTTGGCATCGGGCACGGCCCTACTCGACCACCCGCACTCCAGTTCACTATTCACTCCACCAAGGTAGGCAGGAAGGACGTGAGGGTGATTGCCAGGTTGTCTTGGACGATCTACGGGATCCGCGCCACTTGTTCCTTAAGTTCTTGAAGCTTGCGGTTTTCCTCCTCGCTCCTTCCTGACGGCGCCACATGCGTCCTCGGCGTTGGACCAAAATGATCCACCCAATTCTTACCCCCGAGGCCGGCCAGACAGCCAGCCGACGACGGCTTCTTCATAACCGGCTCTATTTTCTTGGCCCGGTTCATCGCCCTGTTAAAAGGGTTATCCCATCGGGTGGCCGCCGTCGACCCCTGGGATGAGGAACCCTGGGATCCATGACTAGCCACAACTTCCTCCTCCTGCAGAAGAAGTAATAGTGAATCGTTTAGATCATCGATTAGAATGCAATCGAGTTGATCCGCGGTAATTAGATTACTTACCACAATTTCCTCGAATTCCTTCACCGCAGGATCCACGGTGAGTTGTTTGGTTTTTGGGTCCACATGGTAACGAGCCTTGATGAAGTTTCGAACCTGCCCGGGTTCGAATTTCGCAAAGGGGTTTTCTATCCCCTTGGATCTATACTCTTCGTCCTCCTTATTCCATTTGTCCTCCGCGGTTCTGTATCCACCAGATCCGAGATGGTGATGACCTATATTCATCTCCTGCATCACCTTTCCCCGATTACTATTGTCCAGGGCTCTTTCAGATTCACACCTCTCCTTGAACTCCCGGAACTGATCTTCGGTGAACTGCGGGTCAATCTTCTAGATCTCCTCGAGACTTTTGCCTTCTTTATAGATCTTCTTCTTTATCCGGGTTCTCCAGCTGGCCAGGGCGATGCTCATCTTTGTGAGGACGGATTTGTTTACTTCGTTCCCATGATAATTTGTGTTCTGATACTTAGCGGGGAACTTGTATCTTGCGTGCAGCTTCTCAAAGAGGAGTGTGCGCAAGTGGCCATTATCTTTATGCCGGAGATTCTCGATGTTGATCGAGATGGTTGTCCGGGTGATCGCCGCCACTTGCCCACCGTACGCTTTGACGACAAGGGCGGGCTCCAAAGGAACCCCTGATGGGCTCACTTTGGTAATTTCCTCCCTGACGGTGCTGACCGTGTTCTTGCGTCGTTCCTTCGGCTTCTTCTTCTTCTTAGGAAGATTGCTACCACTCATGTGCCCTCGCCGCCATCAGTGGTTTCATCACCCGTTGTTCCTTCGGCTTCTTCCTCCATGTCTTCCATCTCATCATCCTTGCTTTCCGAAGAATGGTATTCTTCATCGTCTTCTAGCCGCTGGGCCGCCTCCCAGAATGTCAATTGTTTATTCGGAGGTCTGAGTTCTCCTTCAGCACTGATGCGCTTAGAACATCTAGCCTTGTCGTTGTCACACATCTTTGCACTAATAAAAAACAAATAATTGGTTAAATGCACGGAAAAATCCGGCATGACCTTTGCTAATTTTCTTAAACTAGGAGTGCCCCATTTCTGCCAAAACGGAAGTTAATCAGCATTCCGGCAAAAATCAGGACTCATTTCATACAAGAACCTGCATACACGACATAATAAAGTGCTTCGTACAAGCACAAGCACAGCCAACACAACCAGTACATTATGAGCACATATAGTTTTCCATAGTACATTACCAACACATATAGTACATTACCAGCACATATAGTACATTACCAGCATAGCCAGTACATTACCAGCACAGCCAGTACATTACCAGCACAGCCAGAACATTACCAGCACATATAGTACACTACCAGTACATTTCATAGGCAAAAATACATAGTTCCTAGATGAACAACAATGCCTACATTAACAGTTGCTTTTGGATTCTTATTTGGTGCTGAAAAGTTTCCTACAAAGGGGGAAGCAGAAAAGCCTACATCAACATTAAATTAATTTGCTGTCTATTATAGTAACTAATTGATCTCAACCCAAGCATACAGTTTATTTCTTCACTGAAAAGAAGAATACGTAACACATGGTTAACTTTGTGGAAAATAAAATTACAAGAATATATACAACTCAATATCAAAACAGGTCTAAATACCCATCCTAGTGAATGTTGTACAACTCATTAAACATGATAAATCAATAAAACAACACTCAGGTTGGAATCAGTAAACTATTCATGCATAGGTCAACAACATTGCTCAATGGCAAGTATCAACTAATACAATATAAACATACACATCAGGTCTCTAACTAAGGCCACTTGCTGTTATTTTGTAGCTCAGTATCCTCCAGCTAGTAGGGGAAAAATTGCTCTTAACAAGGAGAAGGTCCTGTTCCAAATAACTAGAACCTACTAAATCTATTTCTCCCCAACAATAAGCTACGACAATTGACTCCCGCTGATAAACATGCACAACCAATCTTTTGGTTATACTTGTAGCCAACAATGTTTTCATGGGACTGAATAATACTAGCAGCACAAAAAATTGATAAATCGAAGCATTTTAGTGCCTACAGAAGGGCAAACATTAAAACAGGTTCAAAATATTATCCATGTGGCTGCTGTAATACTATGCAAATAATATAACCGGGGATGTATTGCTACAGAGTAGACATTTACATAGCAGATGGTACTGGTGTTTAAATCAGATCCAAAATATGAGAAACATGGTGAATTGGTGTTGCATCAGGATATGATCAACTACTCCAAATAAAGCATGGCGAATCAAAGTTTATAGCTGCAACATAAGGTCTACATGTTCATCTGGATATTGTAACTGGGAGAACTAATTAACACATGACACAAATAAAAGCTCTAGAAACAAACCAAGAAATGAAGTAGGGATTTACTTCACTATGGCAGAACCACACTAGACAAAGACATGCATCAGCAGCATCAGGCTTAGATCATCGGCTAGGTCTGGGAAGGTGTACCCACACGCCGCTCGGCTCTCGGTTCAGGCAGCGGTAAGGCCCGAGCAGAAGGCGCGTGGCATGGTCACCACTACACAACCTCATTTTGGCATGATAGAAGGCTAACCTCTGAGCCAAGACAGAGAGACGAGCGAGGAGGAGCAGCCTAGAGGAGAGAGGGGAGAGGAGGGAGGTACCTTGCCAGCCGCCGCAGCCGTGTGTGGTCGATCTGCCACCGTGTGTGGTCTAGCCGTGTCGTCCTCCTCCTCCTGGCGTGTGTGGTCCAGCCGCGTCCTCCTCCTCGTCCTGGCGTGGTGAACTCCGGCCTCCTCCTCCCGGCGTGGCGGCCTCCTCCTCCTGACCTCCGGCGGCAACGGCGCGTCGATGGGGACGATGGGGACGATGGGGATGGGGACGCGATGGGGACAATGGGGTTAGACGTGTGTCTGAGGATGGGGATCGAGGGCGACGGTTGACTAGTCCTACCCACTTAGGCGTAGCGCACCCTGGCCAAGTGCGCTATGGATAACCGTAGCGCACTTGGCCAGGGTGCGCTACGCCTAAGTGGGTAGGACTAGTCAGGTAAGAGGGCTGCCACCCCCATAGTTGTCACTAGCACTGCCTTATCCCACTGGTTCCACCCACTGCTCTAATCTAAACTTGTGAGCACCCAGATTCGAATCCTGGTGCCCACCTTTTTTATTTTTATTTTAAAAATATTTTTAAATGTTCCAAAAAATGCCCAAAAGTGGTGATATATTCCATAAAAGTTTTTTTTTGTTTTTAAAATACTTTTAAATATTCCAAAAATGCCCAAAAGTGATAATATATGTCATAAAAGTGGTACAAATTAAATATGATTCAAATATGTCATAATAATTTGTCCATGATATAAATATGTCATAATAATTTGTCCATAACTATTACAATCTTTTTCGACCACGCGTTTTACAATATTTTTTGAGCTAGCGTTTTACAATCTTTTTTCCCTTCTTTGTCGCGGTTGAATAATTTAGTCCCGGCACTTTAATGTTTCTTCTTTCGAACGGGCTACCTTTTTTGGGTAGGGTTGTCCTTTTTCTTGTTGTGATGTATGTTGTTGCATCGTAGTCGTCGTCATCTTCAATCTTTGGATCGCCGTACTGGTCGAAGTCTTGCTCGTTGGCGACTCCATCCATTCTGATGATGTTTCTTTTTCCTCTCCTCACGACGACACGGCTAGGCTTTGTCGGGTCGGTAATGAAAAAACATTGGTCCACTTTGGTAGCCAGTACCCACGGTTCATTTTTCACGGCCACGTTCGCACCGGCGGCCTTGGATTTAGCTGCTTCGGGTATAACCATGGTTGTGAAATACAGGTCTTCTCTTTCGACGCTCTTTGCCCATCTAACACGGAACATCGGCACCTTTTCTCCATAGTAGTCGAGCTCCCAGATCTCCTAGATTCTTCCGTAGAATCTTTCCTTTACGTTGTCATCGGTGTAGAATTCCGACGTTACGCCTGAGTTCTGATAATCACACTTGTTGTCCTTTTCCTCCGTGTAGAATGTGTAGCCGTTGATATCATACGCCTGATAGGTCACCAGGTTTTGCATCGGTCCTTGCGACAAGGTGAATATGATCTTTTCCGTATCAGCAGAATGCGATCGCGGGGGATTATCAAGGAGCGTCTGCCTAAACCAACGCGTGAAATCTGAGTTGTGCTCTTCGGCCAGAAAGCCCTTGGCTATGCTTCCACGACATCATGCTGCGGAGGAACATCGGTCCGAGTTGGACGATGTCCTCCACGACATGGACCAGCAGATGCACCATAATGTCGAAGAATGCGGGTGGGAAGTAGACCTCGATCTCGCATAGTATCACCACGATCTCCTCCTGTAGCGTCCCGAGCTGATTCATGCCAATCGACTTCCTAGAGATGACATCGAAGAACTTGCAGAGGCCAAATAAGATTTCACGGACGTGCTCGTCCATTATCCCTCTTAGTGCAACCGGAAGTACCTGCGTCATTAGCATGGCACAGTCGTGAGACTTCATGCCACTAAACCTCTGCTTCGCCTCGTCTAGGTATCTGCTTATCTTGCCCGCGTAGCCGTAAGGAAATTTGACTCATAGAAGGCACTTGAAAAACTGTCTGATCTCATCCTGGATTAGATTGAAGCAAGAAGGAGGACAGTAATATTCGTTCTTTTTGAACTTTTTACCCTTCCAACGACCTTGTGTCGTCTCCGACTCATGATCATCGTCATCTTCCTGATCATCAGGAGTAGTGCGTCCTCCGTGAAGCTCCTTCCGGATACCCATGAATATCAGGTCGTGCCTTGCTTTCGGACTATCTTTCTTCCTATCTGGCATGTTGATTATGGTGGCGACCAGACTCTCGCACATGTTTTTCGTGATATGCATGATGTCGAGGCTATGAGGCGTGCGGAGAAACTTCCAGTATGGAAACTCCTAGAAAACATACCTTGTTTTCCATACCTTCATCAGTGGCTTGTCTTGCTGCCTCTTTCGCTTCTTTCTAGGCTTAGGAAAATCTTTCCAGTTTTTCAGCAACTCTTCCACTTCTTCGCTGCTCCTACGCTCTGGGATTCCTCGGGTCTCGGATTTGCCATCGAACAGGTCTCCACGTTTTCTCCATGGATCATTCCTGCCGAGCCACCTCCGGTGCGCCATGAACACGGTTTTCGAAGAACCTGGATCTTTCTCTAGTTGGAGATAGCTTGTGTTATCCATGCACCTAACGCATGCGCAGAATCCTTGGATAACCTGCCCCGAGATATACCCGCAACCTGGATAGTCTTGCACCGTAGTGACCAACACGGCTCTCATAGTGAAATAATCTTGTGCGACGGCGTCGTAAGTATTGGCTCCAGATTCCCATAACGTGGCTAGCTCCTCTTTCAACAGCCCGAGATACAGATTGATGTCGGTACTAGGTTGTTTCGGCCCTTGAATTAGCATACTCATTTGTATGTACTTCTTCTTCATGCACAACCATGGAGGGAGGTTTTACATCCATACAAACACCGGCCAAGTGTTGTGCGTGCTGCTCTGGCTACCGAACGGATTGAGTCCATCGGTGCTCGCACCAAGCCTGATGTTCCTCGAATCTCCACCGAATTCTGGGAATTCGAGGTCCAATGCTTTCCACTTGATAGCATCTGAAGGGTGCGTCAGCAGCTCATCCTTTTGGGGGTCATCATCGTCATCTCCTGGCTTCTTCCTTTCCGCATGCCATCGCATGAGCTTCGCTTCCTTAGGGTCCGTGAAATAGCGCTACAGACGAGGAGTGATAGAAAAGTACCATACCACTTTTCGAGGTTATTTCTTCCCTTTCTTGTATCGACTCATGCCGCACACCGGATATGTGGTTTTCTCCATGTCCTCGCCCCGATAAATGATGCAATCGTTGATGCATATGTGATATCTAACACGCGGTAGATCGAGAGGACAGACGATTTTCTTGGCATCCTCGATACTAGTTGGACATGTGTTCTCCTCCGGGAGACGATCGTGCCAGAATGCCATCATATCGTCGAAGCTTGCGTCGCTCAATTTGTGTTTTGCTTTCATCTCCATAGCCTTGAGCGTTACATTCAACTGGGTATCATCAGGCCTGCATCCTTCATACAATGGAGTAACCGCGTCTTTCTCAAGTTGCGCAAGCTTGGCTTTCTCTCTAGCGGCAGCCCTGGCGTTACTCGTCAGCTTGAGAAGCAGCTCTTGCACATAAGGGTCCCGCACCCAGCCTGACATTGTTCCATCGTCGTCTCCTCCTCCGGCATCTAGATCATCATCATCCCGGTCTTCTTCCGCACCTTCACCATCTCTAGGAGACTCTTCATCATCTCGCCCGTTCTCGCCGTGATGATGATCATCGTCATGTTGCCCACCTTCACCGTCTCCATCGTCTTCGTCATCGCCTATACAATGAATTTATCCATCCATGAAACCATGGCGGAGCAGGTGGGCCTGTAGATTCCCGGAATCTGGGTCGATCACCCAGTTGAGTTTGCATCTTCTGCACAGACATCTTATATCCGTCTTGTTATTTCGTAACATGTCAGCCGTCGCACATTTCAAAAATCTAGCCACAATGCCTTCGCTTATTATGCTGACCATTTTTTCCTGCACGGTGTTGTAAGATCCCTCCTTTGTAAAGGAAAGGATCCCTGTGATTGCAATGCTAGTCCCTGGATCAATACTAGCATCCACAGTTTAAGATGACGTACACAGAAACAATGGTCATTATTACATATCATTCCAGAGACAAACATAGTCTTTTACAAACTCCATGGCCACAGGCCTAATACAAGAGTTCAAATTTATAATAAGATAAATAAGTCTTCATCTTCATGTGCCACAGGCAAGCATGTTGAGTGTAGACTCATGACTCCTAATCATCATCAGAATAACCTGCAACATCACAAGTTACAGCCACAGTGGGTCAATACATTGGAATAGTATTGGCAAGTGATACCTTAGTAGAATATTGGTGGACTAGGTACTATATGCAATTTTGGCTATGTTTAGCTTAGGTTTGCTTGCTCAAAATAGGTTTTGCCTATTAGTTGAAAACACTAAGTTTTTCTTTGACAAAAACTTTCCCAAGGAACCACCAATAGACATTGGTGAACCTTCACCCATGTTCAACCACAAGTTTTTACTTAGAAATTGGGATGAGGAGATTCTTGATAGCTTCCATGTCTTGATGCTCAAGTTGTCCAATACCAGGGACATGGCTAAGTACTTAGATTCTTCCATCTGCAGAGGTTGTGCACTTTCCCCACAAGACTTGATTTTTCACCATGACAGGACCTTTTAGAAGCCTTCCCTTAGACCAAATGGACGCGTTCCAACCTATCATCCCAATACCACCAACTGTCCAAATGGCTAAGTTATTGCAACCTATATGATCCAGGCAGAGCCCATATTGCCAAGTGGCTGCACTAGAAGCTTCTTAACATTTGGCTTCTCAAATCCCTTTGTTCCTGGGTGGCTTTCCACAAGTGAGATACACAAGGTAAACCATAGAAATGGGCCTTGTGTAATCACTCAACATAACCCATTCATTCCATTCCACCCAGGTGTTTCATTTACTTAGTTGTTTTATTAAGCCAAAACATAGTCCAAAGACTTAGAAATATTTGATCATAGCATGAATATACCCCCATCCTTGGTTGCTACTAGCTAGTCTAAGCATGGCATTGATAATACTTAGAAATATTTCTAGCAATTCTACAACTACTAGGATTTCCCAAGCATAGCATATAGATCAAAAAATATCCATGCAAGACTAGCAAAATATTTCTAATGCATATTTGAAAACATAGGAATAAATTCATGAAGCACCACTTTCCTTGTTAGTTTGGAGAGTAGCTACAATCCCCACAATCACAATCACTATTTGCACAAAAATCTACACATAAAATGATAGCACCAAATCACATACAAAACAAATACAAGCAAAAATATATGGATGCATGCAATATGATATGTGATGATTTTCTATGCTCAACAAGACAAGTGCATGGTACTTATTCATAAACAGGTTCAAAACTTGCCAAACAACCTTTATTTGAACATTAAAACATTTCTCAAATAATGAATATACACAAAATAGTCCTACACATGTTTCTGTAAAAATAACCATTTTAATAGAAACAAAACATTAAACACATTGCATAAATGGAAAGGGCTTTCTCTCCTGATTCCATTGATATAAAATTTGTCAAATTTGGACGTGGGAATCAAAAGTTATGAATTAAACAAGTTTAAACATCTAATAGATCTAAATGCAGATTTTAAATCAAACTAACAGACACGCGGCGTGTTCCTATTGGTTGGTACCGGTTCGGGCGGATCATGCTTGCGAGACGCAAGATCTAAGTGAAGATGCACGGCTCAGATTAAAACATACCGTTTCGCCCTCTAATCTAATCCTAGCCTCTAGATCTGGATCCAACGATCCTTGATGCTTTGACCACAGATGGGCGGCGCAATGGCTGCTGGCGGCGGCGACGGCTCTGCCGGTGATGGATTGACGATTCTAGTGAGGGCTGGGGACAGTGGTGTTGCTTACCAGCGTCGCAAAGTTGCGAGGAAGCTCGAGGTGCTGCTGGCGTGGACAGGGGCGTGTTGATGTGGCCGTAGGAGCTCGTCGGAGTTGAGCGTAGCATCGGGTGCTCGGTGACGAAGACGTTGGCGACGCTCTGGATCACCCTAGCATGAACCAGTGGTATCAGGAGGTGCGCAAGACTACGACGAATACTACTGGATCAAGGAGAAGTCGAGGGGCGGTCGGGCTTTACCTCAATCGCTCGTCGGAGTCGAGCGACGGTTCTGTTGTTTGCAGGCACGAACGGTGACGGCAGCCTGGGTCATGAGAAAGCAAACAAAAGGCATCAGTGAACGCGCAAGGACACGCTGGTCACGCTGGTTTGAACCAGAGACAGGGGGGCGGTCGGAGCTCACCGTGATGGCTCGTCGGAGATCGTCGGTGTTGCGGCGGTGTGGCAAGACTACGGGCAGCCTGGTGGCGTGGAGAAGAAATTGAGTCAGGGGAAATGAGCAGCGAGGAGAGGGGGTCTTATAGCTGGAGCGGGGGCGAGAATCCCGCGAGGAAACGTCGGAAATCAAGCCCGTATCAATCGCGGTAGTGATGAGGTAATGGCGGCGTCGACGGGGTCGTGGGGGGTGCGTGGCTAGAGACGATGCTTGCGTGGTGCTTGGGTCCACCAATCAGCGAGCGCAGGGTCGAGTGGGTGCACGTGAGAGAGAAAGGGGGAAACCCCGGGTTGGCTTAGTGGGCTGGTTTTGCTGTTGGGCTAGATTAGCAGCGCCGGCCTTTTCTTATTTCTCTACTCCTTTTCTTTTTCTATTTGAATTTCCACGAAACATTTTCATATGATTTCAAAAGCCATTTGAATTCAAACCTTTTCAGAATTTTGTAGAGTGTAACACTCATATTTCTGGGCATAAAAACATGTGGTCTCTCTGTATTAGCTTGGTCCTATTGATCAACCAAAATAAATAGTGACATAGCACTTGATTTGGTCAAGTTTTGTATTGGTTTTAAATCCATATTTGTTTTGTAAATTTTGGTTTAAGCACTAGCAATCCAGAAAAACAATCTAAGAGCAACAAGGTTTGGTCCTTGAACAAATAACCCCTCATTGGAAAGTTGCATTTGATTTAATGTTGTTCACATAAAATCATAGCTCTCAAATTCTGTTTTCTTTCAAATGAGTTTGAGTTTTGATCCCTAAATGATATGCATGCATGCATGATATGAAATCTTTGAAAACATGATTTTAGGGATGTTACAGGTGTACACGGTATAATTATAAGTCTGTTAGAACCACATAATGAATGCATGCATGCAATGGTCGATAGAAAATTTCGGCATGACCTATCCTAAAATTAGGACCTTTGCAAAATGCCAAATTCTTTCCAAAATGGAAATGAATCAAAATTTTGGCAAAACAAATGGCAACTTGTTCACACACAAACACAAGAGAGAGAGAGACCGATCCATACACACATGAACATATAATTATCCTATCCATACACACATGCATGAGTATCATCGATACTCTCCATATACACACACATGACCATCGAGATCCTCTCCATACACACATCATGAGAATCGATAATCTACATACGTATGAGCATATCATCCATATACACATGAACACATCCTTACATGGACGACTTACCAAGATGAGAGACCGATCGCGAGAAGATGGAAAGGAGAGGTGCGGGCGCGAGACCGGAGAAGGAGAGATGAGAGACCGGAGAGTTTCCTCTATTATGTATGTAACATCCAAGGCAAGTTCTACATGCTAAAAATGGTGAATGAGTGGAGAAATTGAGGTGGGAAGGAGAAGGATCCCGACTAGATCTAAGGTGGAAGAAGAAGGGGAAAGTGAAGTGTGGGGTGGTGGATGATCACACATGTGCACAAAGTGGAGCTGCCAAAAAAAAGGGTCGCCACATCCGTGGCGCACGTGGCTCCAGTGCGCCACAGGGAATAATAACATCCATGGCGCACATGCCATAGTGCTCCACGGATGTGTCTGCCCGTTTTACAGAGCAGAGGGGCATGCGCTAGGCATAGCGCACCCCCTCCATGTGCGCCACGGTTGACACTAACAACCGTAGCGCACTTACCCTATGTGCACTACGGGTATCTGGCCTGCGGCCAGCAGGGCCCTGGCCCACACATATCTGGGGCGCACTATGACCATGTGCTCCACGGTTGTTCTAGTTACTAGTAGGGCACTACCCATAGGTGAGCCACGCCTGTTTTAGCCGTGGGGCACTTCGACAATGTGAGCCACGGATGTGCTAATTACCTATAGCCATTTTCCTAGTAGTGGCTTTGGAAATCCTAGTAGTTGTAGAATTGTTAGAATTTTCTCTAAGTTAAGATACTTGCTATATCCATGCTTAGCCTAGCTAGTAGTAACCAAGGGTGGAATATATACATGCTATGGAAAAATATTGCTTATCCTTTGACTTATGTTTTTACTTAATAAAACAACTAAGTGAATGAAACAGCTGGGTGGAATGGTAATTGCTTGGTGGTTTTTGGTTGAGTGGTTACACAAGGCCCATTTCTATGGTCTACCTTGTGTATCTCACTTGTGGATTGGCACCCAGTAATAAAGGGATTTGAGATGCCAAATGTTAAGAAGCTTCTAGTGTAGCCACATGGCGTTATGGGCTCTGCCTGGATCATATAGGTTGCAATAACTTAGCCAAATGGACAGTTGGTTGTAGGGGATTGATAGGTTTGGAGCGTGTCCATTTTGGTCTAAGGGAAGGATTCTGAAAGGCCCTGTCTTGGTGAAAATCAAGTCTTGTGGGGAAAGTGCACAACCTCTGCAGATGGAAGAAACTAAGTACTTAGCCATGTCCCTGGTTTTGGACAATTTGAGCATCAAGACATGGAAGCTATCAAGAATCTCCTCATCCCAATTTTCCAAGTAAAAACTTATGGTTGAACAAGGTTTGAAGGTTCACTAATTTCTATTGGTGGTTCCTTGGGAAAGTTTTTGCCAAACAAAACTTAGTGTTTTCAACTAATAGGTAAAAACCTATTTTGAGCAAAGCAAGCCTAAACTACACCTAGCCAAATTCATGTAGTAACTAGATGCTAATATTCTACTAAGGTATCACTTGCCAATACTATTCCAATGTATTGACCCACTATGGCTGTAACTTGTGATGTTGCAGGTTACTATGATGATGATTAGGGGTTATGAGTCTACAGTCGACATGCTTGCTTGTGGCACATGAAGATGAAGACTTCTATTTATATATTTTTAAGTTAAACTCTTGTACTAGTCTATGGCTATGGAGTTGTAAAACACTATGTTATCTCTGGAATGACGATGTAATAATGACCTTTGTTTATGTGTACTTCATCTTAAACTTTGGATGCTAGCATTGATCCAGGGACTAGCATTGCAATCACAGGGATCTTTACCTTTATAAAGGTGGGATCTTACAGATGGTATCTGAGAACTGTGTTGCCTGTAAGATTATGACCCTAGGATTGGATTAGAAACCACTAAGGAAATTTTTTCAACAATTTCCACACTTGTCTTTTCTTCTCGTAAACTTTTCTAATCTTCTTTCTCATCTCTATTTTTAGATGAACTCCATCAATGAAGCCGTGAGGAAGGGACCACTCATGACCATGACCTTAGAGTGTGAGACAGAATTTCCCAAGGCCCTCAAGAACCTCATGGTTACCATGGGGATACATGGTGCAGCTGTGTACAAAGGATTCCCCATGATGGATGAAGGACTAGAGTACTGGTGGGTGCAACTTCACTTGTACAAAAACAAGGAAGACAACCACAAGGAGTCAGGTTTCTGCATGGTCACCAACTCAAAAATGCACACTACATTCTTTGACTCTGCAAGAAATGCAGCATGGAATGCTATCAAGGAGCTTGGTGATAGACTCAAGTGCAGAATGCTCAACACTCAAAATGACCTTAGAGAAGAAAAGAAGCATACCAAGAGTTAGAAACTACCAACCAACAACTAAGGGGAGACATCATAGACTTAATTTGGGAGTCTTGTGATCAAGATAGACAGATGGCTACTAAGTATGCCTTAATAGCTATTTTGTCTAGTGAGTGAGAGTTATAACGTACTTCATTAGTTGGACCACCACATTTATCGTTTTATTTCCAAAATTTGTCTAGGTTATGTTGAACCTTTGATGCTTGAAATGGATTTGTGTATGCCATGACTTGTGTGATTGTTTCCAAAGATATGGTTGTGATACTTTTTCTTGTGATTTTTCTCTATTGATGTTGATTCTAACTTTTCTCTATCTTATAAAAAAATAGAGGCCTGCTGTTACTATCAACACGACCGAAGAGTTCAAGGGAACTAGTTTTGGCACTCGTTTCATTCAGCTCACTAGCGTGCTCAACCTTCCACTCCCTAGCATCATGACGCTTCCCCTCACCATGTTTAAGAGGAAGGACCTTTGTGGCTTCAGAGTCACTCAGCCCGGACGCCAGACAGAGCCAACCACGGAGACCATCACCTTGAAGCTGATGCATGACAACAAAGAGAAGGGCTTAGATATAGTTATGCAGGAATTACTTGGGCGTCTGGTAGGGAGACACTCCAGAGAGCTTAGAGGTCTTTACTTTCACCCCTTCGGGAGACGCGACGAGGAGGGTGAGTCTATTGAGTTCGAGGATGCTGCTAGAGAGACGGTGGAGCCGATTCGCGTGTACCTTCAGGACCTAGAGGTTCTTATTATACACCTAGATACTGATAGGACCAACGTCATGCTTAGCAATGACGAGCTCCATGTGCAGCTTCGTGAGAAGGACAAGCTCTTCGTGGAGAAAGATGATATAGTCAAGGAAATGGAGGATAAGTTTGAAAGCCAAGACAAGAAATTCAAGAGCCAAGAGAAGAGAGTCCAAGACCGGAACAAGAAGATCCGGGAGATGAAGGAAGAGCTGGAGGCCAAGGACTTCGAGCTCGAGCATCAGCAGGGAGTGATTGAGAGACTTCGCTCACAGAAGAGATCTCTTAGGGCCAAGATAGAGGCCTTGACTACCAATGTCGAGGAATACAAGACCGCTATGGAGAATGCAGGTCTTACACTTGTTGATGTGGAGGTTGATGCAGAGGAGTAGTGATGACTACTCATTTATCTTTCACTTACCGTACTTATGATTATTGAGTCGAAATGATCATCCAACATGTGGGTGGCTTGCTATGGTGTGTTTACTTTTACAAACTCGTTGTTTTACGTCATTTGAACCTTATGTTATTTTGATGCATGTTTTGGTGATTATCTATGTGATGTATTGTGCATGTTAAGCATCTATGAGTATCTCATTTTATCCTTATGAAAACCACAGATGCCTCCTCGACGTGCCAATCCCAACCCAAACAACAATAATGTCACCCCCGAGATGCAGCAGCTGATGACAGCACAGGCACAGCTGATGCAGATGATGACCACCTTTATGCAGAATCAGAATAACAACAACAACAATCCGAACAATCCACCAGGATTTGACATGCTTACCAGATTCCTAAGACTGAAGCATGCAAAGTTCTCAGGAACCACTGATCCAATGGTGGCCAATGATTGGCTATGTTCGGTGAACAAGGATTTGGTAACTGTCGGCTGCACCGACAAGGAGAAGGTCAGGTTTGCAGCACATTTGTTGGAAGGACCAGTAGCTACTTGGTGGGATAACTTCCAGATCACCACTCCCATTGAGGCTGTGACATGGGCTCTCTTTGAAGATGGATTCCGTACAGCTCACATCTCATCCAGGGTGATGAATTTGAAGGAGTTCCATAACCTGAAATAGCGTCACCGCAGCGTGGCTGAATATATTGAGGAGTTCAACAATCTGACGCGTTATGCACCGGATGAAGTTGATACTGATGCCAAGAGGAAGGAGAAATTCCTCGAAGGACTGAACGATGAACTGAATCTGTAGCTATCTGTTTCCTATGTCCCAACTTACCAATCACTTTGTGACAAGGCTACCATCTTGGAGAACAAGATGAAACAGGTTGAAAGCAGAAAGAGGAAGCACAGCTCTTACAAGCATAGCTCGGGATCGTCTCACAAGCATTCCCATCATGATGATAGTGGGAGTTCTGGATCCCACAAGCATGGAAAGTACAACAATCACCACAGCCACATCCGCCATCATGACAACAAGCATCACCGTAGTCATGATAATGACACGTACAAGAACCACAAGAGTGGACACAAGAGTCACCAAAGTGGAGGTAGAAGTAGAAGTGGTAGTCATATCAGTCAGGTTGAATGTTTCAAGTGTAATTAGATTGGGCATTATGCAAATGAGTGCCCAAAAAAGAAAGTTGAAGGAACCAACAAGCCCAACCCTTTCTAGAAGGGACAAGTGAACCACATCAATGTGGAAGAGATTTATGAGGAGTCCAATGCTGTGGCATGTAAGTTCAAACTCAATTCTATTCCAGCACTTGTTCGTTTTGATACTGGTGCATCACATTCATTCATATCAAAATCATTTGTTGATAGAAATGGGTTTCCAACTGAAAATATTGGGTGTCTAATAAAAGTAAGTTTTGGATGTCGTGATCTGGTGATAGAATTTGGAAAGCATAAGTTTCCATTGAGTCTGATAATCCTAGATTCGCAAGGATTGGATGTAATTTTGGGAATGGACTGGATGACCAAGTATGAAGGAGTACTAGATTGTGCCATTCGTACTATCGCACTCACAACCCCGGAAAAGAAACGGATAAGATTCAAGTCTAACTTTGAATAAAAAGGGAGTAAGATAAATTCTCTTAAGGGGGTTAGCATGGACAATGTACCAATTGTGAGAGAATATACGGATGTGTTTCCAGAAGAATTTCCGGGAATGCCACCAGATAGAGATGTGGAATGTCTGATTGACTTTCTGCCAGGATCAGGACCAACAGCAAAGAGACCTTACAAGATGTCAGTTGATGAGTTGAAAGAACTCAAGAAACAACATGGAGAACAATTGTAGAAAGGATTTATTCAACCAAGTTCTTCATCTTGGGGAGCACCAGTCTTGTTTGTGGAAAAGAAAGATAGAAGTCAAAGATTATGCATAGATTATCGTTCACTCAATGAGGTGACTATCAAGAACAAATATCCTTTGCCCAGAATCAATGACTTGTTTGATTAGTTAGAAGGAGCCTGTGTGTTCTCAAAGATAGATCTCCGGTCAGGTTATTTTCATCTTAACATAAGGGAATAAGACATACCTAAGACAACTTTCACCACTAGGTATGGATTGTATGACTACACCGTGATGCCGTTTGGATTGACCAATGCACCAGCTTACTTCATGAATATGATGAACAAGGTGTTCATGGAGTTCCTTGACAAGTTTGTTGTCATTTGCATCGATGACATTTTGATCTACTCAAAGATCAAAGAAGAACATGAAGGACATTTGCGTTTGATACTTGAGAATCTTAGAGAGCATAAGTTGTATGCCAAATTCAGCAAGTGTGAATTCTGGTTGAATGAAGTTGGATTTCTTGGACACATTGTGTCAGGATATGGTATAGCAGTTGATCCCGCAAAAGTGTCAGCTGTAACTGAATGGGAATCTCCTAAGTCAGTGAAAGAAGTTTGTAGTTTTCTTGGCTTAGCAGGATACTATAGAAGATTCATTGAGAATTTCTCCAAGGTAGCTAAGCCAATGACGGATTTGCTAAAGAAAGACAAGAAATTCGCTTGGACTAAAGGATGTGAACTCAGTTTCCAAGAATTGAAGAAGATACTAGTGACAGCACCAGTCCTATGTCTGCCAGATTTGGAGAAGGATTTTCAAGTTTATTGTGATGCATCTCATCATGGATTAGGTGCAGTTCTGATGCAAGAAGGGAAAGTTGTGGCTTATGCCTCGAGACAACACAAAACCCATGAGGTAAATTATCCTACTCATGATTTAGAGTTAGCCTCTGTTGTCCATGCAATCAAAACATGGAGACATTATTTTTTGGGAAAGCGATGTGAAGTGTTCACAGATCACAAAAGTTTGAAGTATATATTCAGTCAGAAAGAAATCAACTAGAGACAAAGAATATGGCTAGAACTCATCAAGGACTATGACTTGAGTTTGCTATACCACCCCGGTAAAGCAAATGTTGTAGCGGATGCACTAAGCCGTAAGGTATTTGTGAATATCCTTACTAAGGGAGAATTGCTAGATGATCTGTGTGCCCAATTTAGAGACCTCGGATTGGAGATTGTGCCTGAGGGACATCTCATGCCATTGGATGTTCAACCCACCTTGTTGGACAAAATCAAGGAAGCCCAAAAGACGGACAAGGAAATTGAAGAGATTAAGGAAAAGATTGGCAAGGGAAAAGCCAAAGGATTCCATGAAGACGAACAAGGTACTATATGGTATGGAAAACGTATCTGCGTTCCACAAGATCCTGAGCTTCGGAAACTGATTTTATAGGAAGCACACAACTCACCATATTCCATTCATCCGGGTAACACCAAAATGTACATGGATATGAAGGAAAGATTTTGGTGGAATAATCTCAAGAAGGACATCGCCGAACATATTGCTTTGTGTGATGTATGTAGTAGAGTGAAAGCGGAACATCAGAAACCAACAGGATTATTACAACCACTACCTATTCCTGATTGGAAGTGGGATAAGATTGGCATGGACTTCATCACCGGATTGCCAAGGACCAGGTCAGGATATGATTCTATTTGGGTAGTAGTGGATCGCCTCACTAAAGTGGCTCATTTCATACCCGTGAAGACCACCTATACAAGTGCTAAGTTGGCCAAGATATATATGAATAGGATTGTGTGTCTGCATGGAGTGCCCAAGAGCATTGTGTCTGACAGGGGAACTCAATTCACTTCTCATTTTTGGAGGCAACTACATGAGTCATTGGGAACGAGATTGGAATTCAGTACTGCTTTTCATCCCCAGACTGATGGACAGACAAAAAGGACCAACCAGATTTTAGAGGATATGTTGAGGGCATGTGCCCTAGACTATGGAGCTAGTTGGGATGAAATTCCGCCTTACGCAGAATTCTCTTACAACAACAACTATCAAGACAGTATTGAGATGGCACCGTTTGAGTTTCTCTACGGGTGAAAGTGTACTACCCCATTACTATGGAATGGTGTAGGAGAAAGAAACTTGTTCGGGCCAGAACTAATCAAAGAGGCTGAAGAGAAAGTCAAGCTAGTAAAGGACAGATTGAAGATAGCACAGTCCCAACAGAAGAGCTACGCAGATCCTAAGCGTAGATAGGTCACCTATGAGGTGGGTGATAGAGCTTATCTTAGAGTGTCACCACTTCGTGGAGTGAAGAGATTTGGAGTCAAAGGAAAATTGGCCCCAAGATATGTTGGACCATTCAAGATTCTGAGTCGTAAAGGAGAAGTAGCTTATGAGATTGAATTGCCAGAATCTTTGTCTACCGTTCATAATGTATTTCATGTGAGTCAGCTAAAGAAATGCCATCCGAAGATGGAAGAGACTTCTTTAAAAGATACTATACCTTTGGAGGAGGTCCAATTGGAAAGTGATCTCACTTATGAGGAAAAACCTATCAAGATTCTTGAGACTGCAGAAAGAGTTACTCGGACAAAGACTATCAAATTCTGCAAAGTTCACTGGAACCATCATTCTGAAGAAGAAGCAACATTGGAAAGAGAAGATGACCTTCGGAAAGACCACCCTCACCTATTTGCTAGCCAATCCGAATCTCGAGGGCGAGATTCACCTTAAGGGGGTTAGATTTGTAACATCCCAAAAATCATGATTTCAAAGCTTGCATATCATTCATGCATTCATAATCATTTTAGGATCATCTTCAAATGTGATTCCAAAAACAGAGGCATTTGAATGTCTATTATTGTATGTGAGCAAGGAAATAGCCTTAATGCTACCCTCTAATTAGGGAAAGATTTGTTTTGACCAGAAAAGAATTGATCATTTGATTGATTAATATTTTCCAAAGTTTGAACAAAGATTTTCAAACAAAATATGAAATTAAAACCATTCTTATGTCTTTATTAAATAAGAGATAAAGTATTTTGGGTGAGCAACTTTGTTCTGTAGCCAATTGTGTACATATTTCACCTTATAAAAAAATCTAGGAAACATTTGAATTCAAACCATTTTAAAATCATTTGAAAAGGATTCCTAGAAAATCAAACAAAAATAGAAAAGATAAAAGAAATAGAAATGGGCTGGCGCCAGCATTTCGGCACAACAACAGAACCAGCCCACCCGGGCCAGTCCCCCTCTACCCCCCTCTCACCCACGTGGAACGTACCCCGCAGCCACTGACGCTGGGCCCTCTCCACGTCATCGTCGTCTTCCCCGAATCCTTGCGCGCAGACGCCGCTCCACCGTTACCTCTCAACTGTGACGCCGCTATTAAGCCCAGCGTAAATTCCATTGATTGGCCGCGTGATTGCCGCCCCTGCTCTGGCTACAAAACCCCCTCTCCACCCCGCACTTTTCCCCTTACTCCACTCGCTCGCTCCGCCACCAGGCTGCCTCTATTTCGCATTACACCGCCGCAGACGGAGCCAGCTCCGGCGAAGTATTCCGGTAAGTCTCGTGTTCGCTCCCACTCCTTGTTCACCCTAGGGTGATACCCTGATCCTTGCGCACCTCCTGATCCCCTTTGTTCATCTGCTTGTGATCCAGAGAGTCGACTTCGACGAGCACCGTGGGAATCCGATGCCACCTCCAACTCCGGCGAGGGATTTAGGTAAAACCCGACCAGGCCGTGCCTTCTCTTTGACCCTGCCAGGTTCGCCTGAGTGTTGTGCACACACTAATACCCTCTGTTTGTGCTAGGGTGGCCGGAAACGTCGCCTTCGTCGCCGTCTGAGCAAACTCGACGCTGTCCCCATCTCCGACGAGCCCCAGCAACGTCTGCAGCACGCCCATTCCCACGCCAATGACACCCTGAGCACCGTCGTGTTCACGCGAGTCTGGTAAGCCACTACCCAGCCCCTAAAACCCTCTGGAACCACCAGAACGTCGTCGGCAGCAGCGCCGTTGCCGCCAGCGACCATTTGCGCCGCCGGTTTTAGGTCAAAGCGATTTGATCCACTGAATCCAGATCCTGTGGTTTAGATTAGACGCCAGGCCGACGAGGTACGGGCAGATCTGAGCCGCTAGTTTTAATTAGATCTAACGGTGCGCAAGCGTGATCCAGTGCGAAGCGGTACCATCCAATCAGGAAGCGCCGCGTGGCCAGTGTTTCGATTTAAAATCTCGAATTACATCTATTAGTGATTCAAACTTGCAAATTCATAACTTTTGATCCACACGTTCAAATTTTGTAAATTTTGTATCATTGGAATCAGGAGAAAGAATTCTATCCAATTATGCACTTTGTTTAATAAATTGCATCTGTAAAATGGGTTGTTTTTGCAGAGACATTTCTAAGCTTATTTTGTATATAAAAATTATATGGAAAATGTTCTAAGGGCCAAATTAATCTTATTTAATGTATAATTGTTTTGTTTATGATTCAGTACTGTTTCACTTGTCTTGTTTGGTTTAGAAAAATCATCACATGGCATTTTGCATGCATTCATATATTTCTGCTTGTTTATTTTTGATGTGTGAATTTGGTGCTATCATTTTATGTGTAGATGTTGGTGCTAATAGTGATTGTGGTTGTGAAGATTGTTGCTACTCCCCCAACTACCAAGGCAAGTGGTGCTTCATATTTTTGTCCCAATATTTTGACTATGCATTAGAAATATTTTGTATAGGGCATGCATGAGTATTTTGCTAAGTATCTATATGCTATGCTTGGGAAATCCTAGTAGTTGTAGAATTGTTAGAATTTTCTCTAAGTTAAGATACTTCCTATTGCCATGCTTAGCCTAGCTATTAGTAACCATGGGTGGAATATATACATGCTATGGAAAAATATTGCTAAGTCTTTGACTTATGTTTTTGGCTTTTTGCTTAATAAAACAACTAAGTGAATGAAACAACTGGGTGGAATGGTAATTGCTTGGTGGTTTTTGGTTGAGTGGTTACACAAGGCTCATTTCTATGGTCTACCTTGTGTATCTCACTTGTGGATTGCCAGCCAGGAAGAAAGGGATTTGAGATGCCAAATGTTAAGAAGCTTCTAGTGCAGCCACATGGCATTATGGGCTCTGCCTGGATCATATAGGTTGCAATAACTTAGCCAAATGGAGAGTTGGTGGTAGGGGATTGATAGGTTTGGAGCGCGTCCATTTTGGTCTAAGGGAAGGCTTCTGAAAGGCCCTGTCTTGGTGAAAATCAAGTCTTGTGGGGAAAGTCCACAACCTCTGTGGATGGAAGAAACTAAGTACTTAGCCATGTCCCTGGTATTGGACAATTTGAGCATCAAGACATGGAAGCTATCAAGAATCTCCTCATCCCAATTTTCTATGTAAAAACTTATGGTTGAACAAGGGTGAAGGTTCACTAATTTCTATTGGTGGTTCCTTGTGAAAGTTTTTGCCAAACAAAACTTAGTGTTTTCAACTGATAGGTAAAACCTATTTTGAGCAAAGCAAGCCTAAACTACACTTAGCCAAATTCATGTAGTAACTAGATGCTTATATTCTACTAAGGTATCAGTTGCCAATAATATTCCAATGTATTGACCCACTATGGTTGTAACTTGTGATGTTGCAGGTAACTCTGATGATGATTAGGGGTTATGAGTCTACACTCAACATGCTTGCCTGTGGCACATGAAGATGAAGACTTCTATTTATATATTGTTAAGTTAAACTCTTGTACTAGCCTATGGCTATGGAGTTGTAAAAGACTATGTTATCTCTGGAATGACGATGTAATAATGACCTTTGTTTCTGTGTACTTCATCTTAAACTGTGGATGCTAGCATGAACCAGGGACTAGCATTCCAATCATAGGGATCTTTACCTTTATAAAGGTGGGATCTTACACTGATTGTTAGACCAAGTAAACTTCCCCCATACATTTGAATTTCCCTCAAACCATAGGCATTAATGATATAATTAAACATGTGGCCCCACTTATTCAAAGAATGACCTTTGTTTTTCTCAGAAACAAACCTAATCACATTACAGACACCACCCACCAGCAAAGGAATTGACTGGTCCTGACAAACATCAGCTAATTCTAACAAAAACTCCTCCTTATTTTCCTCCTGAGCAGCCCCATTGACCACCACCAAATGCCACTGAACGTGTTACTTGATATCAAACACTTTCATCTTAACATGAAATCTGCCCACAGAAACATCAAGTTTGGCCAATTTGGAGGAACGTAGTCCCCCCAAAATGCCCCCAGATCTCCCCACAGAAGGCAACCAACTTCAGGAAAATTGATTCATAGGATCAATTTTCCTAAAAAGTTAGTAGAATAATCTTTCTTAATAGTCTCTTGCAAACCAATAAAATCCACTTTTTCCTGTCTTAACAAATTACACAAATAAGCACTCACACCTTTTCCCCCACACCTCTAATGTTCAAAATAACAGCTATCATAATACAGTTCTTCTCTCCCTTGTTCAAGTCACAACACCACTCATAGGGTGATAGTTGTGGACCTTCACAACAACAACACTTAACTTTATATTCTTCCCACCAAAACCATATCTCATCTTCTTCCCGTTTATTCTAGAAATCACAGGAGTAAATTCCCCTTCATCATTACTATACTCCTTCCAATCAAGAAACAAAACTTTCTCACTCAGATCCACCTTTGCCACAACCTCACCCTATTTTCTACCAAGTAAACTGTGCCTAGCAATCTCTAAATCTTTCAGAGAATTAATATATTCTAAAGATAAGGAAGCAGCATCAATCCCCATCTCCAAAGCTCTAGCATAATATCATTATCATCTAGAGAAGCAAAAGAATTATAAAAAGTTAAATTGTACCTAAGAAATCTCTATCAGGATGAGACGATCCCATAGCCATCACATCTTGCTCCTGAATTTCCACCTCCATAGCTTGTACATCACCCCTCGCAGAACCTTCTCCATCTCCTTTGCCACTATCAGTAGATGATCCAAATGGTTCTTCTGCATATGCATCACCACCACCTTGTTGATCAATATCGCCCTGTTCTCCCTCATCAACCAACAAATGACCATATTTCTTCTTGAGCACATAATACTTATCACTACTCCTATCCCTTAACAAGCCTCTAATAAAGTCTTCAAAGTTCTGCTGGCTAGCAGCAGCAGGAGGATTGATATCGCCGACTATAGGAGGAGCTAAATTCTGAATGACCTCCATGTGAACATCACCTAAACCAGCAACATCACCCACAACATCCCCATGAACAACATCTTGTGGTCCCATAGCAACATCCTTATTCTAAAAATTGTCATGATCAGTATTACCACCCTCTATATTTTCCCTGATGACAATCCCCCTTGTGTTTCTACCACTTCCAGAACTAGCCCAAATATTAGCCATATTTTTCCAAAAGGACACTCACCAGAATCTTCTTGCTCCACCAACACCCCTTTACCTTTCTCCAAAACAGCCCCACCAGTGTTACCAGCAGCATGTTGGCGACCACCACTTCTCCCACCTGCACCATCAACAGCTCCAGACTGATCCCCCTCACCACCAATAGGCTTATTTTTCCTAGTCTCTTCCTCATTCCTCCCATCAATCACATTGACATCATCTTGTTCATCCACACCCAGTGATACAGGAATAGGTGGAACTGCATCAGGAGCAAAATTTTCTCTGGTATATTTGAACTCATAAATACCACCCTGCATCTCCCCCCTCCTGGTATTGGGGACCAAAGTTACATCCAAACAAGCAATCTTCACCTTCACATAAGCCAAATTCCTCATGCTATTTCTATCCAGAGCCAAGGGCTTGCCCACAAGAGATGCAACAAAAAAACAGTTGATTTCTCCCTATATTTCATAGGAATACCAATAATCCTGAACCAGGCTTCTTCCAACCACTCCACAGGTTCCATATCTCCATTCCACTTGGACAACTGAATCACAGCCTCAGAAATTGTCTTCCTAAACACTTTCCCAAAGTGAAAGTCATCAATGGATCTAGCAAAAGGAAATATCATCAAAAACTCAACATCATTGATAGGTCTAGCATTGAATCTCCATCTAGAACCCAAAGTATCAGCCCATATTTGGAATTCTTGTTGTAGGTCTTTCCCTGTGACCCTCCTTAATGAAGTGATACTTCTACACATCTTTACCCACCCGTCCGTGTTCTTTCATGCTCATGAATGATGGGAGTGCATAATAATGTGGCCATCTGAGAATCTTAGCAAATATTATTGTTTTGAACTCTAAGTACATTCGTGTCATTCTTAGCGTGATTGGTTAACTCTATCTCTAAGCGAAGAATGGTCGTGCTACCAAGTCCATTATTCTGGTGCACTCTCTTCAGTCAAATAGTTAGGCTTGTGCCGAAACTCTATATCTACTTGGCTTACGAAGCAAGTTTCCTCTCGAACTAAGTGACATACCGGTGGTTTGTGATATTCTAGATGTCTACTAGAAGTATCACCATGTTGCCACATGACCATATTGTTAAGTTCTTGAGCAATCCAGTTCTCTGAACTACTATTTTCTCCAAGGATCTGTACTGGATACTCTGAACTAGTTGATTGAGCTTATACAACTAGGAGAGTTATAAGACAAAAGTTTTATCTGATCTAGTTCATCTTAAAGGAATATCTAGTTTTTACGTGCTGAAGAAAGATAGTATCTCCTTTGTCGATATGTTATCTTTCCCCACCTTTGATTTTATTTGGGAACTCGTCGAATCAAACTCAGTTCCAAGGACTATCTTGATGGTGTTTCTGCTTGTGATGTTTCACTTGAGTACATCTTCATGTCCTTTGGTCTGACCAATATTGTTGCGTGGTTCAAGCAACATATGAGTCCATCTTCTTGGAGTCTCCCGATAAGTTTGTTGTTGAGCCCATAGACAAGATCCTTATCTTCTTCATGCTAGATTAGATTCAGATGGAACATTGCGCATTAATGTTGGAAACCTTCGAGAACCGTCTTCGGGTAATTTCAAAGTATGAGTTCTGGGTGTTAGAAGTGACCTTCTCCGATTCACATGAAAATGTTGAAAGTTGTCGCCGTGAAACCTTATGTGTGTGAAGTTTCCTTTAGACAAGTTGCTAACACATGGGTATAGCAATCTAGCTCATCTTCTGGAGCTTTACACTGTATTCCATATCTTGAGAATCTAGTAACTTTACCTTTATGGTAAATGTTGCAAACTTTCTATTCGGACATGCCGAGTCTAAAGTATCGTCCCACCTAACAAAATCTGAATCTCAAGCAGAAATGATGGTTGGTGTTCCTCAAGGTTTTGACATAGGACTGGCAAGATTGATGTAATGGTTGACACAACTAGCAGAAAAGACCCTTTGTCAGATTCTCCTGAATCATAAATAACAACCACTTGTCATGAGGCTTCTTATATAGCTTAATATAGGAGTTGTTGTTATGGTTTCCTTTGTATCCGAAGTTCGACTTTTACTTGATTTCACGTGTCTCGAACATCAAGGATAACATTTAAAGTAGTGTTGCTAAATGTCCCTCGGTCGATACCCCAGACCCTTTTATGTTGGCAAGCACTTTGGTGTGCCAAGTAGTTGAAGTCTGAGAATGAAGTTTCTTTCTTCTCGTGTCATCAGGAATCTTCTTTATTATTTATCTAGTGGTGTAAAGTTATATCATGATCCTTGGCAAAATTCTGATAGTCCTGGATGAATATGGAGTTTCCTTCGTTTTCTTGACCATGTTTTAAGACTGACTATGATTTTGGTAGTTAGAAGTTTCTCTTGTTACATGTTCCTTGTGACTCTTATGAGTCCTCTCCACCATAACACCTTTCTGTCTTGTCCTTTGTTGAATGAAATAGTGACTCTTCTGTTTCAAAAGTAGTTCAACAGCTTGGTTTTGTTAATCCATATCTCTCCAACGTGAAATATCTACATAAGTCGTTTAGTAGAGGTTCTTCTCTCGAAGTCTATGGTCATGTTCGTTTTGTTGGAACCTTCCTTTTCATAAGCTTAAGCTCTTCTATAAGCTCCATGGTCTCAATAGTTATGAAGTCCAGCTATCTAACAACTTGAAACCTTCTCTTGTTTCTTCCATTACCTTGTTGTGTTTCATGTTTATCATCTCAGTGTTGTTTAGTGTGTTTTCCCTCTTATCTTTAGAGTGACCCTGTTTCTTTCTCTTTGTCTCTCTTCATACCTTTGGAATCTCGGGCCAAGATTCTCGTAAGGAGGATAGAGCTTTAACAACCCAGTTTTAGTTAATCCTATATTTTTTTGACTCTAAGACTGTGAGGCAAAAGCCCCACATCAATTTATTAAAAATAAACAGGGAAAAGGGTTACTAGTTACTTACAAAAGTAGGAAAAAGCTACTTACAACAGAACCAAAAGAATGTTTTAGTTTTAGTTAATCCTATATTAGGGTTTGTTTGTGCATTCATGACCATCATTTTTAAAATGCATGCAAACAAAATAGAACGCAAAGCCTAAACCCTAGTCCCCTTTCCCTCTTTAAAATTAATTCAAAAGGTTTTGAATAATTTGAAAACCACCAAAATGTATGGAGCCCAAATGGACTGAAAGGGCCCCACATTATTTCATATATTTTATAAAATCTTATGGTATTTTGAAATGTTTAAAACAATATTTGAAACTAAAACACAAAAGAGAAACATATTTTAGAAAAATAATAAGTTCCTCGAAAAAAATTGAGCCAACAAGCAAGCTAGACCGTAGCCCAGCAACCTCCCTCTCCTCTCTACCTTTCATGCGGCCCACCTTGGCCCAAGCGCAGCCGCAGCCGGCCCGTACCCCTTCGTTCTTTTCTACCTTTCTTCTTCGTAGACAGAAAGACTCTAGCGAGGGGAGCAGCTACGTGTCGATGCCGGCGCCGTCCCTGCCTCGCCAAGATCCCGTCGTGAAGATATGAACGCTACCGATAGCCTGAACATCTACAAGTACCCCTCCGCTGGCAAGATGAACCCTAATCTCCTCTTTTCCCCCAATTTCTCTCTGGCCGGAACCCTACCCCGTAGGTGCCGTGTTGCCCCGGCGTACCAGCCTCCCCGATCCAAGTTGATGCTCCCCGGAGCTTCACCTTGTCGCGATGACCCCGCTCGTTAGAGGAATCAGCCACGAACATCCCCCAATCGAGCTCCTTGTCTGATTCTTCTCCAATGATGGTCGTCGTCGTTGCCATTGATTCAAGCCATGTCTCCGTCACCCTCTGACCCCATAATCTTGCTCCCGATGAGCTTCTGAATTCTCCTGTGCTCCTCTCCGTCACCCTTTGGCTTTCGTTCACTTCCGGACCGTGCACCTCCGCTTGCCGCCACTGCACCTCGTCGCCGGCCATGCTCTGGTGGACAATAAATGGCGGCGCCACCACCTTTAGGTAGACCATAGCGCCCTCTCTCTAATGCCCCCATCCACGCATACGTGCATGCCCCTATCACCTTCCCTGCTCTTAATCTGATAGCTCCACCATTGATGACATCACAGTGATGGAGTAATCCATTTTATTTTATTAAACGTTTCAATAAATAATTTCTAGAAATAATAAATCCTAGTGGGGCCTACCTATCAGCATTTTAATAATTTCTATAATCATTTTCTGAAATAAAAAAAACCTGACATGTGGGTCTAGATGGTGAATATTTAATAAAAAGATAAATTGTTTTAAAGATGATTTAAAATGGATTTAAATTGAGAAAAATCATAACTTTAATTCAGAAAAATACCAATAATATATCAAAATGTTCAGAAAAATGAGATCTATCTCTTAAATTTCTAATCATGCATTATTCAACAACTTCAATAACAAGTTTAATTAGAGAACTAATCAACCCCTCTCATATGCATCCAAGGTTTCTTTGAGTTAGGGTCGAGCATGCCTTAAGGTTCCATTTTGATACATTTTCACTTGTCACATCATCATCCTTGTTTGAGCATTGCATCGATACCATGTATTGATTGTTTCCCTCTCTTTCCGGTGTTTGGTTTTTCTCCGGTAGAATATGATATCGAGATCGAGATCGAGATCAGATCAAGATCAAAGACCGAGGTCGACACCATCGAAGATCGAGGAACAATACTTGACCAACTATAATCACGTCAAGTACAAGTTGTCTCACGCTCTGCTTTCTGCTTATCAACAGGAAAAGACAAGCATAGCCCCACCATGATACAATCCCATGTTTTCAGAGCATTTCTATTAATGCCATGATGCATACGATTCTACTGTGGTCTTTTATCGATAGATAGAGTATACTATGTATGGCATTACGCCCTTTGAGCTTATATTACCTGATCCACTACTCCTAGCATAACTAGGTTTGGCTTGTGTGCACTGCTAGAGCTTATATATGTGTCTTTCTTAGCCATGCATAACTATCAGTGCTGGTTCATCCAAATGATGTATTAGATGCAAAGAATCAAGTATGACAGGAGATCGAGATATACTGATGAAGTGAGATCAGTGGTAAAGGTTAAACATGCTAAGTCTTGTATGGGAGGCCATGGTGGAATGTGGTTTTTGTAGTCCCATGCTCGCCACCACTAGGACCCGAGTTCTTGCCTTTGGAACCGAGACGAGCGTACAACCACACGGGGTTTATGGGGACTCTGCGATTGAATAACTTGCCTAGTAGATTCCATGAGCGTTCCATTTGACATATGCATTGAAAATATTTTCGAAAGAGGGGGTGAAGGAGGTCCATTCATAACAGGTAGGGAAGCATGGACCGGGTTGCTTGGGGTAGATGGAGCCCCTGGTAAACCAACCTTGCCTCACATCTCTAGGGAACGACTTCGGGACTTGACCCGTTACGGCGGAACAATCCTTAGGGCGTGACTCATGGTCTCAGTGAAATCAAGGTAAAGGTCGTGTCTACCATCCTCTTCCGGCCTTCCAAGGAAGAGGGCTAATGATTCTGGCATTAAGAGTCGGTTAGTACGTGTGGGTAAAGTTATTCACCCCTGCAGGGTAATAATATTTTCTAAAAGCCGCGTCCGCGGTTATGGACGACTTGGAAATGGACGCGAGATGATAGAGAACATGAACATAATTGTAAACTTGGCAGATCAACGTCTTCTTAAGGATACCTCCTCATGGGTACGAGGAGGTGATCCTAGTTGAGGTTCATATGATGATTACTTGGTGGATATCAAACGATGATGATCAATACTTTGGAGACGTCGCTCTCGTATCCCTTGTTAAAATATTCTGATTAGACGAGCTTCTTCTCCCTCTTGATTTATAAACAAAGATGGCTTTATGGAAAATAGTTCCAGCAGCCATAAGTCTTGCGGAGTACACCCTATACTCACCCTTGCTGTATTGATACTTTTGTAGCAAAGTAAGTGTTCCCTTGAAGATAAGTTTGGTATGACATCGATACCGACGAGTAGCTTGGGGTTCCCGGCCGGCAGCCTGGAATCTATGGGCTAGGACGTCATCGTTATGTTTTAGGCCTCTTAGGCCATTTGTTAAGTTTGCTATACTTAATAGCATAATTTTCCTTCCGTTGTTTGATGTTTGTGGTCAGTGACCTCTGCTTATAATAACTTGGTTCTCTGCTCAGTTATGAGCTTTCTGTAATAATTTTTGTGTCATATGGTCACTGCTGTGTTAGCGATTCTCCATTGGGTATCCTCGATCTCAAGGTTAAACTTTTGTCATACAGAGGTCTCGGATTTGTTTATCCCTAATCCTAGGGGTGTCTCATTATCGCATGACCCGAACATGACAGAGAGGCGCACCTTCCCGATGGGTATGGTGGGTCCATTGGTCACCCCCGAGAATGGCATGGTTAGCATGAGCCGGTCATACGACGCATGCAGCTAGGTGAACATCTCTGTGGAGATCACGTTTAAGCGGGCACCTCCGTCAATGAGAGTCGTCGTGACTGCGATGTTGTTGATGGTGGGGGTTCAGATCATGGGTAGGATACCTACAACCCTGTTCGAAGCGGGGTGATTGCCGTCGTCGAAGGTGATGGCGCACTATGACCTCCTGACCTTCGTGGATGGAATCCCATGCCGAGCAGCGGCGACCTCGCGAGTGATTATCTTAAAGTTCCAGTTAGAAGGCAGGGCCTGGGAGCAACCAAGGATGAAGGCTATGGTGCCTCGTGGCTCCTGGTAGCCCTCTATGTTCTCCTATACACGACCCTTCTCCAGGGGTGGGGATGCTGTTGCACGGCGTTGGCCTAGTGACCCGCCTAGTGGGTGTTGTGGCTGCCGTGATTGTTGTTCCAACGTCCCCCTCCTTGGTTGTAGATGCTCCCATTGCTTCACTCGCCTCCCTGCCTTCACTTCATCTGGTTGCTACGTAGGTCCCGAAGCTTCTTGAGCTCATAGCAGTCACCCGTGGGATGCCCTTGCTTCTTGTGGAAAAGGCAGTATGAGCAGTCTTCCCTCTCCCCTTTGCTGTCGCCCTCGCGAGAGCTCTTTTGGTCTAGCTCCGTAGCAAGGACGGCGGCGGTCTTGCGCTTGGGATCCTAGTCCTTGCTCTTGGACGAACTCGAGGACTTGGGGTTGGTTTCTGCCTCGATGAGGCCGAACATCCTCCCCGCCTTCACCTTGGCACACTTTTCCGCCATGACAAAAAGCTCGGCCGCCGTGGTGAGGTTTTCGCCCCGGATGTTGATCTTTTCTCTCATCAGGACGTCCTTGACACCCTTGGAGAATGTGGTGATGACGTTATAATCCGAGAGCTTGGGGATATTGTTACGGACTTGGCTGAACCTCTGTAGGAACTTGAAGAGGGTATCTCTAGGCTGCTGGCGTACTTCACGGAGGTCATAGTATGCGAGTGGGCGCTCGTAGGTCTCCTTGAAGTTGGCAATGAAGAGGGAGCAAAGGTCCGACCACGAGCCGATGGATTCCTCGGGAAGGTTCATCAGCCATGTATAGTTCATGTCCTGTAGACACAGGGGAAACCAGTTTGCCATGACACAGTCATCTCCACCCGCAGCCTCGATGCGTGTGGTGTAGAGCTACAGGAACTCGCACTGGTTGGTGGTTACATCATAGCGCGATGGTATCTCCGGGCAAACTTGTGTGGCCACACCATGAGACAGACCTCCTTGGTGAAGGAAAGACAGTCGTTGGCCCACACCTCTTGGCCGTTGGAGAGGGCCGGGCAGTTCTGCTGACCTGCAGCGACAATTTCCTTGACGAGGCAGTCTTCGTGCCCGCATGGAGATGCTGCATCAGCGGGGGCGAGACGATTTGGCAGCTGTGGACAGTGGTGGAGTGACGTCGCTTGGATTAGGGGTGCCGTCGGGGCGCCGTGCCGGGCATGAGACCCTAGCCCCCAACGCCTTGTCCTTCACCTGAACCTCCTGCCCCTCTGGGAGAGAGTGGTGATGTCAAGGAGCTCGGCTAGGCGGTCACACCATTTCCGCTAGCTGCGCTCAGCCAGCAGGTGGTCCAGCAGCTTGTGCACCATGCGCTTGGCGGCATCCAATGCGAGTTGCTCAGTATGGATGCACGAGAATGCAGTGCACGAGGGCGACGTGGCACCGCACAAGGAGGGATGGGGATCCTGAAATAGGAGGAAGGACGAGCCCCCCTTGTCCTCCATCCATGGGGTTTGCTCCATGGAAGGACGAGCCCCCCTTGTCCTCCATCCATGGGGTTTGCTCCGTCTGAGCCTTGCTCGCCGTGTGACAGAGGGCGCGCTCGTCCGGGTCTCATTGCGAGCTGACAAGCTGACAAGGTCGATGAATATCTTGAAAATGCGCCTCATCCCCCCTACCTGGCACGCCAAATGTCGAATAATGTGTCCCGCAAAGGAACAAGGGTCCAATGAGCCCTTGTTTCATGAGGGGGATGAACACGTGATCCAAGAAGTCTCGACAATAGTGGATCAAGGGCACGACAAAGAGTGTACATGGGATTTTTACCCAGGTTCAGGACCCTCGTGAGGAGGTAAACCCCCTACCCCTGCTTTGTTGTATTTCTCGTGTGCTTCGCGAGGGTACAATTGGGGGTGAGTGTCTTCAGTTTTAGATCTCAGGGATCAATCTGTTCTAAGGTAGCAGAAGGTCTCCTTATATAGAGGCGCTAGGCCTTTTCCCCCAAATCTTGGGCGGGAAGTATCACCACATTACTCCCACTCCAGATCCCGACCTACAAGGATACTTTGCGTGGACTAAGTCTTTTATGTTGGGGGATTCTCCATCCTTCTGTAAAGTGAGCTTCTTTAGCTCCGCTTGTCTCCATACGGTGCTTCCAGCTCTCTTCCTTGCACCAAAGAGGAAAAGCGAGGACTGCCAGTGCCGAGGTCATCCGTCCTCCCCTTGAAACAAAGAGGAAAAGAAAGGACTGCCAGTGCCGAGGTCATCCGTCCTCCCCTTGCACCGAAGGGGCTGGGCTAGATTTTTATTTACCAAGGCGGACGGGGGTTCGTAGAGAAGTTGCGCCTCTTGTCAGGGCCCAATCTCATCGATGCCTCCATGATGGGATTACCTATTTGTCCTTGGGTACGCTCAAGAGTATCTAAGGCTCTGCGGCGTGGCGATTTACCGCGTTGGGACCCCTCTTCAAGACACTTCCTCTGGAGGTCGTGCCCTCATGAGACGGGGCCTCATGAGGGACAAGCCCACTAAGCTGCTTCCAGAGGCGTCACAACCTCTTGAGGGCACTTCCACTCAAACGATGGTTTTGTCGACTGTCAGGACGTGGCACCCTGGTTGCTAGGACCCCTAAAAAAGTAGTAGTCTCTATATATTTAATCCTTAAAACATAGGGATTTCCCTTTTGATGCCCTTGGTTTGTTAGTTCTACTCACTTTTCCCCAGCTGCTTAACTTTTCCTCACTTTTCCCCTCGCCATGTTAAGAAACCCACGCGGGCGCTCAGACGGAGGGATGCCATCAGGTCAAAGGTTTGACCGTTACATGCTGATTGGTGGGACCGCGTTGGGGCGGGTTGGGCGTTGAGTGTTACATTACGAGGCCTCGACCGTTACATGCCTGGCCGGTGGGGCCATGTTGGAACTGGTCCTGCATATTTGGTGAAGTGTGGGGCCGCATGGGACGGGTCTTGCATACGTGGTGAAGTGTGGGGCTACATGGAGACACGTCGGACCGGCCATTCCCACGCACCCAAAGCATTTGCTTCCCCCGAGCCTGGAACAACTCCTACACCGCCCCTCCGCTGCCCCGCCGTCGTGCCCTCCTACCTTATGTCGTCCTCGGCCCCAAAGCCGCCATCTCCCCCTACCCGTGTAGCCCACTCCACCTCCGACTCTGCTCCTGCCCCTGCTAGATCTACCCCTTTGTCAGAACAGTATGCAACGCCGGCTGGTGCACCGTCCATCCCCATCGAGCACAGTGAAGATTGGGTGGAACGCAGGGATCTAACGCATGGATTCCATCTGGGTAAGCATCATTTCCCTTTTATGGATTGATTATTGGCATTATTTGAATGGGAATCGCTGGTGCTCAACTAACTGCCTTGCTTTTCGAATAGGATTGATCCAGTGTTGGCATAATTCGTGGTTGTGAACAATATCTCTCTGGTTTTTACTTCCTAGGGTGGTTGCAACCTCCATAACTCTCAGAGGTAGATAAAATCTCCCTAAAATCTATTGTAAATTCCCCTGGAGCAGTGGCAATTCAGTTGGTTTGCAAGAGTGTTTATAATTATGAAAATCTCGTGCGGTCTGAAACTATAATTGACACAACTCTCGCATGGCTAGCGATTCACTTTCAAGTTAAAAAAATTATACAACTCTTAATGTACAAGAGTGTTTATAATTGACACAACTCTTGAACACTTTCAAATTAAAAAAATTATACAACTCTTAATGGAAAAGAGTGTTTATAATTGACACAACTCTTGAACACTTTCAAATTTAAAAAAATCATACAACTCTTAATGTAAAAGAGTGTTTATAATTGACACAACTCTTGAACACTTTCAAATTAGAAAAAATCATACAACTCTTGATGTAAAAGAGTGTTTATAATTGACACAACTCTTGAACACTTTCAAATTAAAAAAAGTCATACAACTCTTAATGTAAAAGAGTGTTTATAATTGACACTACTCTTGAACACTTTCAAATTGAAAAAAATTATTCAACTCTTAATGTAAAAGAGTGTTTATAATTGACACTACTCTTGAACACTTTCAAATTAAAAAAATATACAACTCTTAATGGAAAAGAGTGTTTATAATTTTCACTACTCTTGAACACTTTCAAATTGAAAAATTATACGACTCTTAATGTAAAAGAGTGTTTATAATTGACACTACTCTTGAACACATTCAAATTGAAAAATTATACAACTCTTAATGTAAAGGAAAAGGATGTTTACCATTTTTATAGTGTGAAAAGTGATCCCTAAACTTGCATATAGGAGAATTATAAACCTTTGAACACTGTCAAATCGCACTTAATACGTGATGATGTGCTAAGAAAATCTTGAGAGATTATCATTTTCATAGAATGTAGGGATGTAATGCATAAACTTGCATATCGAAAAAATTATACACCTTTGAACACTTTCCCTTCAAATTATTTTCAAAATCATTTGTTTATGGAGTTAAAGCATCGGTGGCAAACTTATTATTTTGCATGGATAGAGAGTGCCCCCTACAGATACAGGGGTTATCCGGTCCGCTAGATCATAGAGGATCAACCAGAAGATCAACGGTTGGTGGGTACGATCCGTGTGACAACTGCCTCGACCAATCATAGCGTAGCAGCCAAGATGAGCACATGTGTGAGAGTTTGTCACTAAGAGGGAGGGGAAAACTGAGTAGAACTTAAAAACCAGGGGAAAAACTGAGTAGAACTTTTAACCCAAGGGAAAAACTGACAAGAGGGTTCAAATAGAAAACAAAAATACATTTAAAAAATGGAAAACGCTTATTTTATACAATAAAATACATATTGTCATACATCAAACTATTTGCAATTCAAATATACATCAGTTTCACAATTATTGCCTCATTCAAACAAATTATGTTTTGGGAAGAGGCTTGAGTAGAAAGCCATGAACCTTCATAGAGAGTAGGTGATTTGAGAAGTGGTGAGTTAGGTTAAAACTTGATTTATATGCATTTCTTATGGTGGCATGTCACATAATAAGACTCCTTGGGTAGATTCCACTATGTTTTGATCTTTTTGAATTTGTTTTGCATAAAATGACTCAATTAGCTAGCTAAAACCCATTCATTGACTCTCTGTTGACCAGCCACCTTGGGTAAAAGTGTGTATATTACACACGGCAGTGTTAGTAGTGGAGGGCAAAACTGAGTACAACCAAACTTCCAGTGCTACGATCGATGGTATAACTAAACACAACTAAGTGGCCAAGGTTAGAAACGAGGGGGAAAACTTGACGCGGTACGCGTGTCGCGGTGCACGGGGCGGTAGCGGACGCGTGTGGCCGTGCACGGTGCAGCAGTCCACGAGTCCCTTCACCTTTATAGAGGTCTCCTCACTCTCATCATCACTCACTCGCTCACTCACTCACACAACCATATCCACTATCCCATCACCTTCTGCAAACCCCCAAGAAAACCCCAACCACGTCGGTGATGGAGAAGAATAGCGCGGTGGCCATCGTCTCCTCCAAGGCGGCCGACGAGGAGGACCCTGTCCCCATACAGGCCCCCATCAAGGCATTGAAGGTAGCCGCCATCCCCGTCTAGACCCTCGTCCCCGCTTCTGCCGTATCCGCCGGCGAGGAGGCCCCCTTCCCCGTACAGACCCCGCTGTTCTCCTGCAGATCCCGCACGGCTGGGACCCCTACGGGGACAACGATTACATCAGCCGGAGAACCTAGTTGACACCAGCTTAGCCGACCCATGGTTGGAGGTAACTAGGGTTTTATCCCCTTCTTTTGTTCTTCCCCCATTCCCATCGTTGGATGCTAGATCGTGTGTTATTTGGGCTCGAGTGTTAGTATTTTCAATCGATGGATGCTAGGTATTTTTATAGTAGCTAATCCTCTTGTCTTAGATCTCGTATTTCAATGAATGCCCCTAGTTGGGATCAGTACTAGCACCGATATGTAGTTGGGATCGGTACTAGCACCGATCTGTAGTTGGGATCAGTACTAGCACCGATCTGTAGTTGGGACTAGTATTTGATTTGGTTTGAGATTTGGGGATTGGGGAATAATCAGGGGATCTCAAACGGTTAATTTATGAAAGTAATCAATAACGATAATCATGCTATCTCAATCATGTACTTATTGCACGCTATTGTTTTTTGTAATAGGTGGATAGCAGCAACGTCTGCAGCGACGTCTGCAGCGACGACGAGTCCATGGACACCAAGACTCGCCAGGTGTTGAGGAAGCTAAAGTCTGGCCAGTTCAACTGCTTCTTCACCGGCGATTTCTACAGATGCCCCTTCTGCACCAGGAGGCTCGCCACCGACTTCAACTCCCTAGTGATGCATGCCAAGGACTGATGACCCACAAGTATTGGGGGTGTATCGCAGTACTTTCGATAAATAGGAGTGTAGATCCCAACGAGGAGCAGAAGGTGTTGACTAGTGGTATGGAGCAGGAAATCTCAGTAAATACTTAGCAAACAGATTTTTAGTGGTTTTATGATAAAGCAAAAAATCAAAGTGCAAGTAATAAAGACAAAGAACAAATGTAGCAAGTGGCCCAATCCTTTCTTAGCAAAGGACAAGCCGATGGAAATACTTATAAGGACCAAACGTTCTCGAGGACACATGGGAATTCTGTCAAGTGCTTTCGTTTCAAATAGCTAAGTACTCTTCTTTGGTGTTGTAAGTGTTGTGTGTGTGAACCTGTGCTAATGCACCGACCTTACTTGGACTAATACATACTTGTGATTAAATGTAACAACCCTAGTTTTATTTAATGGTAATTAGGAATTGATTATGCATTCATGAGCATCATATTGAAATGCATGCAAGAAAACTAGATCAAATAAAAAAACCCTAAACCCTAATAGTTTCCCTCTCTCTATTTGAAACATTTCCAAATGGCTTTGAATTTTGAAAAGTATAAAAAGTTTGGAGCCCAAATGGTTAAAAGGGTCCCTCTAGTATTTCAGTATGTTGTAAAAGCTCTCGTATTTTAAAATGTATCCAAAACAATTTTGATTTGAATCAACAAATGAGTGAAAAGAAAACAAAAAAGGAAAAACATTTTGGCAGAAAAAAATAGTTAGGCCGCAGCCAGGCCAGCCCATTCCCTCCTCCCTCTCCTCCCCGTCACTCAGCGTGCGCCCCGCATCGGCCGCCTTTGTCATCTTCCTTCCTGTAGCAAGCTGCTCGGTGTCGCTGTCGGCACCGTCGATCCGCGCCGCCTGCATCCCACCGTCTGCCACCGCGTGGAGAAGGATAAGAGCCGCCCTAGCACGTCTCCCTCCCATCCCTATCCTCTCCCCCTCTCAGACGGCCCCCTTCTCGCTTTCTTCCCTCTGGCCCAAACCCTAACCGCCCCAGTCACCAGCGAGCCCCGCTCCCTCTGGCATCCCCTCGCTCCGGTGAGACTCCCTGAAGAATCTCCTCATTGCCCTCGACATCCGCGTGAAGCCATGCAAGATGGGAAGCCCCCACCTTGCCGGAATCGAGCTCGCACATTTGTCGGCCGTCGCCACTACCGTCATCGATTCGTCGCCGTTCGACCCCGACTCACCTCCCCGACACCTCCATCGGCTCCGTGGTGAGCTAGCGGTGCTCAGGCACCCTTCCATTTCCTCCCTTGTCCTTTGGTTCGGCACCCCACCATGCACAGCCCCTCGCTGCTACTGTCCGTCATCACGTCGTCGTCTCCGGCAACCATTCTCTGGCGGCACCACTGCTGTTAGGTCCACCTCGCTCTCCTCTTTCCAGCACGCCCATCCCCGCAGCCCCGCATTGCCCATAGAGCCGGATTCGATCATCACCCGAGGGCATCTCCATTGCTGACGTCAGCATGATGTCAGCGTGGTGAAATATTTCCTGTTTTATTTATTTTAAATATTTTGTAAATCATTTCTGTAATTATTTCAATAAAGGAAAATACCTGACAGGTGGGTCCACCCTGTAAGTGAGATAAACATTTTCAGAAATGTTTTCTGTTTAATAAAATGTTAAAAGTAATTCCAAAATGGAAATTATTTTATAATATTTCAAAAATGATTTAAAATGAACTAAAATTGGAGAAATTCATAACTAATTCATTTTAAATCATAAAAATACAAATAATATATCAAAATGTTCAGAAAAATAAGATTTGTCCAATAGAGCTATAATCATGCATTGATAACCAACTCTCATGACAAGTATAATTAGAAGAACCTAGTAACCCTCACAAGTGATTCCGGAGTTTCCCCGAATTATGGTTTATAACCCTCGAAACCCCGATTAAATGGTCAAGCATGCCTTAGGGTTACATTTCAATGCAATTTAAGTTGTCATATCATCATTCTTGTCTGAGCACTGCGTCGATGCCTTGTGTTGATTGTTTCCCTTTCTTTCCGGTATTTGGTTCTTCTCTGGTAGAAAACGATATCGAAATCGAGATCAAGTCCAAGACTGAAGCTCGAGATCAACACCGTCGAAGATCGAAGACCAATACTTGACCAACTATAATCAAGTCAAGTACCAGATGTCCGAAGCTCTGCTTTCTGTATATCAACTGGCAAAGGCAAGCGAAGCCCCACACATACATATGAATCCTATGCTTTCAAAGTATTTACATTCTTACCATCTGCATATGATTCTAAAGTATTTTATCGATAGATAGATAATCCTATATGATGCATGTTCACTTTGTAGCCTATATTCCCTGATCCACTGCTCCTAGCATAACTAGGGTTGGCTTGTGAAGCGTTATTAGAGCTGTTATATATGTTGTGCTTAGCATGCTTAGCTGTTACCACTGGTCCATCCGGTTGATGAATCAGAGACGCGGATGAACCTAGTATGACAGGATGACATAGTATGATAGAGATGAAAGTTAAACATGCTAAGGATTGTATGGGAGGCCATGGGGGTTGTGGTTTTTGCAGTCCCATACTTGCCACCCTAGCACCCGATGTTCTTGCCTCTTGAACCAAGACGAGCGTACAGACACACGGGGGCCTGGAAATCCCCTCGACCAACTAACTTGCCTAGTAGATTCCATGCGTCACATAGTTTGGGCATTCCATTCGACATATGCATTCTGGTTCTTCTCAAAGGAGGTGAAGGAGGTGCATTCATACAGATAGGTAAGCATGGCAGGGAATGGGAGATGCCCGACATCTATAATCTTTTTGAAAAGCCGCGTCTGTGGTTACAGATAGGTAAGCATGGCAGGGTTATTAATCTCTTTGAAAAGTCGCGTCCGTGGTTATGGACGACTTGGGAACGGACGTGAAGATAATAGAGAACTTGAACCTAATCGTAAAACTTGTCAAGTAAAATAATGTGTGCTTAAGGATGCTTCCTCAGGGATCGAGGGGGTGATCCTATTTAGGTTCAGCTAATGATGATTCGGTGGATATCAAAAGAGGATCAAAGCTAGTGATATCGCTCTCTTATCCCCTTTAAAATATTCTGATTAGTTGAGATTCTTCTCCCTCTTTTTTTACAAAACAAAGATGGATGTATGCAAAATAACTCCACCAGCCATAAGTCTTGCGGAGTACACCCTGTACTCACCCTTGCTTCGTTGATACTTTTGCAGTAGATTAAGTGTTACCATAGAAGATGAGTTCTTCATGACATTGACATCGACGAGTAGTTTGGAGTTCCCAGCCGGCAGTCTGGGATCTATGGATTGGATGTCATTATTATGCTTCAGGCCTCTTAGGCCATTTGTTAATTTTGCTATACTTAATAGCATAATTTGCCTTCCGTTGTTTGATGTTTGTAGTCAGTGACCTCTGCTTGTAATATTTTGGTTCTCTGCTCAATTATGAGCTTGCTGTAATAATTTTTGTGTCGTAGGGTCACTGTTGTGTTACCGATTTTCTCTCCGTACACTTTCAAGATTAGGTTAGGCTTATGTTTAGACGGAGGTCTGGAATTTGTCTAGCCTTAATCCCGGGGGTGTCACAGGTTTTGGTATCAGAGCAGTACCGACTGTAGGAAACCTTTCTATTGGTCGATGTTTAGTCTAGTATTTGTGAAAACTATTTTCAAAGATGAAAATTATGTGAGAAAACTCTATTATGCTTCTTTTTCTTCTTATCCAGTTTCGCTCTAACTCTAGGTCATCTTATCTTGTGTTGACTTTGTAAAACATTTCCTATCTTGTCCCATCTTCCAAACTTAGGTGCCTCTTCAGGCATGTCGGTTCTCAACCATTTGACCTAGTGATGAGTTCTCTAGAGTTAGTTGTGTGTGTTCCCTATTTTCCTTTGTTCTGTTTCTTTTGAGAGATTCCTTTCTATCATGATCTCTCTGTCTTTTGGACCCACAATATTATATTGCAGGATCCATAAAGTTATGTTCTAGGCTTCGAGGTCTCTTTTCGCCTCGTGCACCTTCTTTTCATTTGTTTGGGTACTTCTGAAGTAGTTTTTTTCTCTTGGAAGTTACCTCATGATTACTATCTTCTAGTGTATGCTTTGTCACTCAAGTAGTAGTTACTTCTTTCTCTTGGTTTTAACCTTTGGACTTGAACCTAAGATCCCCTATTGTGCCGGATTCTGGTGTTGTGAATCATGTACATGAATCTGACCTTTAACCCAAGATCCATTGTTTACCCCTATGGTTAATGTTCACACATTACCTCAGGATGGCTAGTACCTTCTAGTATAGCCTTCAAGCTTGTGGATATTTTCGCTATTAAACACTGACAATAAAGGATTTTCCCTACCACTAGCTATGCCAGATGTTCTTCAATGGAACCAAATATATCACGACAAGAGTTCTCTTAGTGAGTCTCGCATCTGTATTCGTGACTCTGCCACACATTCCTTTCTATGCATTGGTCTTCGGAAGATTGTTGACTTATGCATCCAGATCTCGGGATTCTATCCTGAGCATGTTCCTTCCCTTGTTTCTTTCCTACCTTTATCTACCAGTTGGTAGCCAAGTAGTAAATGTGCATTTATGTCTTCCGATGCAAGATACTCTTGTGGTCAATCATGACAAAACAATTCGAGATGTCAGGCGAAAAAAACTCCAGTACCTCGTCATATCCAGGACCCGGTCAAAGTGTTGTAATCCGCAGATAAATAAGCATTGATTAGTTGATGTTCTGTTCACCTTAGAGTATCACACACTTCCTATACTAAGAGGTTATGCTAAGTCTCATGACTCTCTTAATAGAGTGATTCTCTTATACATCCTTACCCATCCTTGCTCTGAGCTGTTCGTGCTCAGGAATGTTGTGTGTGCGTAATAATGTGGCCATCTGAGATTCCTAGCAATTTTTATTGCTTTGAACTTCAAGGATCTTTGTATCATTCTTAGTGTGATTGGTTAATCCTATCACTAAGCCAAGGATGATTGTGCTATCAAGTCCGTTATTCCGGTGCACTCTCCTCAGTCAAAGAGTTAGGTTCATACCGAAGCTCAGAGACTACGTCTTCTTGCCTTACAAAGCAAGTGTTCCTATCGAACTAAGTGACATATCGGTGGTCCATGATATTCTTGATGTCTTCTAGAAGTATCGTCGTGTTGCCACATGACCGTGTTGTCAGGTTCTTGAGTAAGCTGTTTCTTCAAACCGCTCCTTTCTCAAAGGATCCGTACTGGATAACCCTGAACTAGTTGGTTGAGCTTGAACAACAACTTGGAGAGTTGTAAGACAAAAGTTCCATCCAACTTAGTTCCTTATTAAAGGGATATCTAGTTGTGTTCGTATTGAAGCAAGATAGTATCTCCTTTGTGGATATGTTATCTTTCCTGCATTTGATTTGATTTGGGTTATCGTCAAATCATACTCAGTTCCAAGGACCATCTTCATGATGTTTATACTTGTGGTGTTCCACTTGAGTGCATCCTCTTGTCCAATGGTCTGACCAATGTCTATGCTTTGTTTATACAACATATGATCCTGTTTTCTTGGAGTGTATACGTAAGTTTGTTATTGAACCCATCAATGACATCCTTATCCTCTCCCTATTACACAATATTCATACAGAACATTTGGCATTAATGTTGGAAACTTTGAGAACCATCTTCGTGCCATTTCGAAGTATGTGTTCTGGATGTTAGAAGTAACCTTCTCTAGTTCACGTGCAAATGTTGAAAGATGTCGTCGTGGATCTGAGTAGCATTTTCTTTGTTTTCCCGAGAATTATTTCAAGTAATCAAGCATGTGCGAAGTATTCTTTATATGATAGGTTGATACCTTCACATATCAAGAAGATCTTCCAAGCATCTTAATCCACTGACTGATTTGTCATGGAAGATAAGAAGTCCAACAAAACTTCTATGCCATCCTAAATGCTTCCTAAATAGGATTCAGTTGTGTTTTGTTGCAAGCAATTCATGTAGATGCAATTATCTTTTGATAACTTGTTATCACATGGGTTCCGCAATCTATCTCATCTTTTGGAGCTTGACACTAAAGTCCATGTCTTGAGAATCCAGTGACTTTACCTCTGTGTAAATGTTGCACCCTTTCTATTCGGACATGATGAGTCTGAAGTATCATTCCACCTAACCAAAGCTGAATCTCAAGCAGCAATAATGATTGGTGTTCCTCAAGGTTATGACTTAGGTCTATTGTAATTCTGGCAAGGTTGATGTAATGGTTGGCACAACCAGTCGGAAGACCTATTGCCATACTCCCTTGAATCAGCAATAACAATCACTCCTCATGAGGCTTCTTCTATGAATCATTATAGGAGTTGTGCTTATGGTTTCCTTTGTATCCGAAGTCCGACCTTTACTTGTTGACTGGTAAAAGGCTTGTCAATAGCTTGATACCGGTGTCTCGAACATCAAGGAGAAGATTTAAAGTAGAGTTGCTAAATGTCTCTCCGTCAATACTCTAGACACTTTTATGATGGCAAGCGTCTTGTTATGCCAAGTACTTGGAGTCTGAGAATGAAGTTTCTTTCTTCTCATGTCATCAGGAATCTTCTAAACTATTAATCTTGGTGGTGTAAAGTGATATCAATATCTTTGGCAAAAAAAATTGATAGTCCTGGATGAATAAACAGTTTCCTTCCCGCTTTCTAAACATGTTCGAAGAGTGACCATGATTTTGGTAATCAATAGTTTCTCTCGTTACATGTTCCTTGTGACTCATATGAGCCCTCTACACCAAAACACCTTTCTGTCTTGGCCCTCTGTTGAATGAAAGAGTGACCCTTCTGTGTCAAAAGTAGTTCAACATCTTGGTTTTGTTCGTATCTATCTCTTCCACCTGTAAAGCTCTATTAAGCTATTTAGTAGAGGTTTATCTCTCGAAGTCTGCGTATCTTTTTCCATTTGTTGGAAGTCTTCTTCTCTCAGAAGTCAAAACTCTCCTACAAGATCAATGGTATCAAACCTTATGAAAACCAATTATCTGACACCTTGAAACCTTCTCCTTTTGTTTCCTCTGTTACCTTGTTGTGTTTCATGTTCGTTGGCTCTAGAGATGTTATAAAGGATCTATCCATGAGTTAACCATGAGATACTCAGTTTGTGGTTCTATGTCATTCCCTCTCTTCCATGGTGTGAGCAGCCACCTTTAAGATTATAAAGGGCTTCGTCCACTCGTCATGGTGGCATCGATCAACATATTTGAGAAGATTGTTGAAGTTTAGTGTAACCCTATTCCTTCTATCTTCCTAATTAGGAATCTCGGGACGAGATTCTTTTAAGGGGGATAGAATTGTAACAACCATAGTTTTATTTAATGGTAATTAGGAATTGATTGTGCATTCATGAGCATCATATTGAAATGCATGCAAAAAAACCAGATCAAATAAAAAAACCCTAAACCCTAATAGTTTCCCTCTCTCTATTTGAAACATTTCCAAATGTCTTTGAATTTTGAAAAGTATAAAAAGTTTGTAGCCCAAATGGTTAAAATGGTCCCTCCAGTATTTAATTATGTTGTAAAAGCTCTGGTATTTTAAAATGTATCCAAAACAATTTTGATTTGAATCTAGAAAAGAGAGAAAAGAAAACAGAAAAAGGAAAAACATTTTGGCAGAAAAAAATAGTTATGCCGCAGCCAGGCCAGCCCATTCCCTTCTCCCTCTCCTCCCCACCACTCAGCATGCACCCCGCAGCAGCCGCCTTGGCCCATCCGCGGCCCACCTCGGCCCATCCTGGCCTATACCGGTTTGCTCCCTCCGTCTTCGTCGTCTTCCTCCCCGCAGCAAGCTGCTGGGTGTCACCGCCGGCGCCGTCGATCTGCGCCTCCTGCATCCCATCTTCCGCCACTGCGTGGAGAAGGATAAGAGCCGCCCTAGCACGTCTCCCTCCCATCCCTATCCTCTCCCCCTCTCATACGACCCCTTCTCGCTTTCTTCCCTCTGGCCTAAACCCTAACCGCGCCAGTCATCAGCGAGCCCCGCTCCGTCCGGCATCCCCTCGCTCCACTGAGACGCCCTAAAGAAGATCCTCATCGCCCTCGTCATCCGATGAAGCCATGCAAGCGGGGAAGCCACCACCTCGCCGTAATCGAGCTCACACATCTGTTGGCTGTTGCCATTGCCGTCGTTGATTCATCGCCGTCCGACCCCGACTCGCCTCCCCGACACCTCCATCGGCTCCGTGGTGAGCTAGCGGTGCTCAGGCACCCTTCCATTTCCTCCCTTGTACTTTGGTTCGCCACCCCACCGTGCACCGCCACTCGCCGCCACTGTTTGTCGTCGCGGCGCCGTCTGCGACGACCATTCTCTGGCGGCGCCACCGCTGTTAGGTCTGCCTCGCTCTCCTCTTTCCAGCGCGCCCATCCCCGCAGCCCCGCATCGCCCCTAGAGCCGGATTCGATCATCACCCAAGGGCATCTCCATTGCTGACGTCAGCATGAGGTCAGCGTGGTGAAATATTTCCTGTTTTATTTATTTTAAATACTTTGTAAATCATTTCTATAATTATTTCAGTAAAGGAAAATACCTAATAGGTGGGTCCACCCTGTAAGTGAGATAAACATTTTCAGAAATGTTTTCTGTTTAATAAAATGTTAAAATTATTTCCAAAATGGAAATTATTTTATAATATTTCAAAAATGATTTAAAATGAAGTAAAATTGGAGAAATTCATAACTAATTCATTTTAAATCAGAAAAATACAAATAATATATCAAAATGTTCGGAAAAATAAGATATGTCCAATAGAGCTATAATCATGCATTGTTAACCAACTCTCATGACAAGTTTAATTAGAAGAACCTAGTAACCATCACAGGTGATTCCAGAGTTTCCCTAAATTAGGGTTTATAACCCTCGGAACCCCGATTAAATGGTCGAGCATGCCTTAGGGTTACATTTCAATGCAATTTAACTTGTCATACCATCATTCTTGTCTGAGCACTGCATCGATGCCATGTGTTGATTGTTTCCCTTTCTTTCCGGTATTTGGTTCTTCTCCGGTAGAATACGATATCGGAATTGAGATCAAGTCCAAGATTGAAGCCTGAGATCAACACTGTCGAAGCTCGAAGACCAATACTTGACCAACTATAATCAAGTCAAGTACCAGATGTCCGAAGCTCTGCTTTTTGTATATCAACAGGCAAAGACAAGTGAAGCCCCACACATACATATGAATCCTATGCTTTCAAAGTATTCACATTGTTGCCATGTGCATATGATTCTAAAGTCCTTTATCGATAGATAGAGTAATCTTATATGATGCATGTTCACTTTGTAGCCTATATTCCTTGATCCACTGCTCCTAGCATAACTAGGGTTGGCTTGTGAAGCGTTATTAGAGCTGTTATTTATGTTGTGCTTAGCCATGCTTAGCTGTTACCAGTGGTCCATCCAGTTGACGAATCAGAGCTGCGAATGAATATAGTGTGATAGAATGACATGGTATGATCAGAGATGAAAGTTAAACATGTTAAGGCTTGCATGGGAGGCCACAGTGGGATGTGGTTTTTGCAGTCCCATACTTTCCACCCTAGGACCCGATGTTCTTGCCTCTTGAACCAAGATGAGCGTACAGCCACACGGGGGCCTGGAAACCCCCTCGACCAACTAACTTGCCTAGTAGATTCCATGAGTCAGATAGTTCGGGTGTTCCATTCGACATACACATTCTGGTTCTTCTCAAAGGAGGTGCATTCATACAGGTAGGTAAGCGTGGCAGGGAATGGGAGATGCCTGGCATCCGTAATCTCAAACCATGTTCACATCATTAGGGAATGACTTCGGGACTCAACCCATTACGGCGACATCTCCCTAGTGCGTGACTCATGGTCTCAGCGAAAGCAAGGTAAAGGTCATGGTTAACCACTCTCTGCCGGCCTTCCCAGGAAGAGGGATAATGTTAACTAGCATTAAGAATCGGTTGGTACGTGTGGGTAAAGTTGTACACCCCTGCAGGGTTATTAATCTTTTCGAAAACCCGTGTCCACGGTTATGGAAGACTTGGGAACGGACGTGAATATCATAGAGAACTTGAACCTAATCGTAAAACTTGGAAAGTTAAATAATGTGTACTTAAGGATGCTTCCTCCGGTATCGAGGGGGTGATCCTAGATAGGTTCAGCTGATGATGATTCAGTGGATATCAAAAGATGACCAAAGGTAGTGATATAGCTATCTTATCCCCTTTAAAATATTCTGATTAGTTGAGATTCTTCTCCCTCTTGTTTTACAAAAAAAGATGGCTTTATGCAAAATAACTCCACCAGCCATAAGTCTTGCAGAGTACACCCTGTACTCACCCTTGCTTTGTTGATACTTTTGCAGCAGATTAAGTGTTACCATAGAAGATGAGTTCTTCATGGCATCAACATCGACGAGTAGTTTGGAGTTCCCAGCCAGTAGTCTGGGATCTATGGATTGGACGTCATCGTTATGCTTCAGGCCTCTTAGGCCATTTGTTCAGTTTGCTATAATTAATAGCATAATTTGTCTTCCATTGTTTGATGTTTGTGGTAAGTGACCTCTGCTTATAATATTTTGGTTCTCTGCTCAATTATGAGCTTGCTATAATAATTGTTCTGTCGTAGGGTCACTGTTGTGTTACCGATTTTCTCTTTGTACGCTTTCGAGATTAGGTTAGGCTTATGTTTAGACGGAGGTCTGGAATTTGTCTAGCCTTTATCCTAGGGGTGTCACATTAAACCCCCTGCAAGCATCCACAACTACAGGAAAGCAATTAAGATATAAACCTAACCACAGCCTTAAATTCTATTATCCTACACTCCCTTGTGCAAAGGTGTCCTAACGGGGGTTCAGGTTTCTGTCACTCCGACAACCCCACAATTAGTAGCCAAATACTCAATGCATTCCCCCTAGGCCCATAAATGGTGAAGTATCATATATTTGACGTTCACATGACACCACTAGAAGAATAGCACCACAACTTAAATACTAAACCATTGAATAGTAACTCAACACAAATCCAGTACTAACAACATGACTTATCCCATTTCCTCAAGAACTAAACGAACTACTCACAAGACATCATATGGATCAAGATCAAAGATGATATGGTAATGGATAACAATTTGAACATAAACAATAATCCAGTGGTTCCACTCACAAGCATCAACTACAATAGTAATTAACACCAAGAAAGTTTCCCCTAAGAACTAAAGCAATATCCAACATAATTGTTACAGCGGGACGGAGTGGTGATGATGGTGCTGGTGGAGATGATGGTGTGGATGATGATGATGATCCCGATGAAGCCTAGCTTGATGACGGTGTTGATGGTGATGATCTCCCCTCTATAGGAAGGAATTTCTCTGGAAGAAATCTGTCTGCCGGAGAGATCTTTCTATCTCGGTGTTTTCCGCCCCGCAGAGGCGGCGAAAATCTATATGTGGTCGCCCCTTTGGTATTAGGTTTCCGTATGGAAGATATAGGTGAGAGGGCGGAGTCGGAGGCCGAGCAAATGGGACACACCTTCCATAGGTGCGTCCCAGGGGGACCCGCGCCTAGGGGGGTGTGGGCCCCCTTATGGCCCTTCTCCGCCTCCCCTTCTAGCTTCCTTCGTCTTCCAGGAAAATATAATTTTCCCATATTTTTCTGATATTTTTCTGATCTTCATGAAATTGCATCAAAACACCTCTTTTTCCATCAGAATCCAGACTCCGGCAGTCCAACATGCATAAAGAGATGAAAAGACATAAGTATTACCTCATAATAAGACATCTATTAATGAATAGAGGCAAATTATGATATAGAATGGTGATGCAAATTAGACGTATCAAGGACGTGAAGACCTGCGGCCCGTCAAATAATGCCAACGCCTTCAGATCCCAGCACAAGGCGCTCGGTTTTCACCTCCGCAACCTCCAGAAGGTGGCCATCAAGGAGGGTCGCATGCCCCCGATCAAGCACAAGGCACCCAAGGTCAAGGGACTGGGCCGCAGGAAGTGGAGGAAGCTCTAGAGGGAGGAGGCGGAGGCCCTACTAGCGGAGGCCATGAGTGGCCACTAATCTTGTGCTGATGCTGCTACTGTAAAGCAACTTCTTTTGTTTTGTTTTCTGTGTTGAACTTGTAAGTTGCTGCTGCTGAGCAGCCTAATTATCGAACCTGGTTTAAGTATCATACTACATAATCCTTTATTAGCTGCTTTATTTGTATCTGCTTTGTTCATCTACATATTTATGGTGCTGGTAAGACTTGCTGCCAGATTGGGAAAATACGAGGGACAAAAGGAACCATGAATGAAGAGAGAAGCTGCTCTAGATTCACTGCCTTTTTGGGCAAAAATAACAACTGTTAGCGACATAAAGGGGAAAAGGCGCTCTTAAAAAGGCCAATCATAAAAATAACAAAAATGAAATCTTCCAATTTAGGCGACATGGCACACGTAACTACCATACGCGCCCCACATGGTCCCACACCACATCCCCCAAAACGCGGTCCCAACAAGACGGCCCCACACCATGTGGGGGGTCCTACTACGGTACCCGACTGAACATGGCCCCACCTGTCATCACATAACGGGGGAGTCCTACTTGTCAGCACATAATGGCGAGGGTCCACTAATGGGACCCGACGAAGAGCGAGTTTTAGATCGATGTGAGAGTTCCATAATAGGAGTTGAACAAAAGTGAGGAAAAACTAAGCGGCTGGGGAAAAGTGAGTATAGCTAACGAACCAGGGGCACGAAAATAGAAATCCCTAAAACATAATGGCATTTTTATAAATAAAACATTTTAATTTACCATGTTAAACAAGGTTTGATTTCATCTCTCAAACACTCTATAGTACTATGGTTTATCGGGAAATGCAAATATATGGAATGATTACACAAATCTTAGGTGTTTTGCTAAACTTGTAACACAAATATCTTCCATTATGATCCAATCATAAATTGTTTATTTTCTTGTTATAATGATTTTCCACTTCATCTTGAAAGTCTTTGAACATTTTTAAAATATTTCATACTTCTTCTTTATTAAGTAAATATATACATATATCCACTCAAATATTCGAAGAAAGTATATGAAGTCGAAATCCATCGCCGACGACTACACATAATTGACTACATACGTCAACATGCACAATGTCCGATAAGTTAGGCATTCATTCTTGTTTGGCCTATGAACTGAGTTTTAATTATCTATATAGAAGTATCACAAGCATCATTTGATCAAAATCTAAGACTCCAAAATTCATCAACATGGAGTTCCTTCATGTTTTCTTTCCAATATAATTTAAACAAAGATGTCACTCATAAGTGATATTTTAATTATTTGTTTTGTGACATTTTAGCATTACTGTTTAAGGATTTCTATTTTTCTGCCCTTACTTCCTTAGTTGTACTCACTTCCCTAGGATCTAAACTTTTCCTCAATTTTTCCCATGCGCTTCTCTAAAACTCAACAAAGAGCTCGAATGGCAGCTGCCATCAAGTTGATTGGTAGCTGACATTTGGGGCCATCCCGTATGGGGCCAGTTGGTCAGGACCGCGTTATGCTGACCTGTGGGTCCGTGTCATGTGGGACAGTGTGGGGCCGTGTCGTGTGGGGTCATGTTTGGTAGTTACTTGCGCACCTCTAACCAAAATTGGCAGTTTCTTTGTTTTTGATTGTTAATTGGGAGTTTTAAGAGCGTCTTTTTCCTCTCTCTCGCTAACACAGTTATGTATTTTTGTCCAAATTGGTAGCAAATCTGGTGAAGCTTCTATCTTCATTTATTATTCCTTTTGGCCCTTGTTTTTGACCAATCTGGTAGCAAATCTGGAGTAACAAATCACACCAGTAGCATAAATACATTCAAAAAACAAAAAAATGTAGATAAGCTTTTTACAACCGCTAATATAGGATATATTAGCGATAGGTATCATGGTACTTAACGAGGTTCAACACATTCGCAGTAACACACAAGTTCAACACAAACAAAAGAAGATGCTTTACAACAGCAGCACACAAGTTCAGCACCTCCTGGCTTCCTCTTCCCTCTAATGCTTTCTCCACTTCTTGGTGCCATGTCCCTTGATCTTTGGCACCTTGGCCTTGATTGGGGCATGCGACCCTCTATGATGACCACACGCTGGAGGTTGCGGAGGTGAATGCCGAGCGCCTTGTGCTTAGCAGTGAGGGTGTGGACATTCACGGTCTTGTCGACATTGGGGGTGCATGAGCTCACATCCTCGGCATGCATCATGAGATAGTTGAAGTCGGTGGCTCCGAGTCTCCTTTTCTAGAAGGGGCACCTATAGACGCCGCCAACAAAGTCGGAGTCGTACTTGCCAAACTTCAGCCTCCTTAGCACCTGACGACCCTTGGTGTTTCTGGCCTTGTCGTCGCTGCTCCGCACGTATTCGAACAAATAGTAGGGTGCATGATAATAAGGAAATGATGGAGATCCCTTGATTATTGGGATTTCTTATTTGCATAAATTAACTGATTGAGTTCCCATGATTATTTTCATAATTTAACTGATTTAGATCCCATGATTATTTTCATAAATTAACCGAGTGGGTTAAATTCCCCAATCCCCAAATCTCAAACAAAATCATATACTGATTCCAACTACAGATCGACGCTAGTATTAACTACGTAATCCTTTAACTACAACTCGAAGCACAAATAAAATAGGATTTAAATGCGAACAGGCGGACTTATCGAAATACAAGATCTAGGATTAGCTATTGTAAAAAGATCTAGCATACAATGATAGAAATGTGAAAAATCTAACCCTAATAACACAATATATGGCATCCAACAATGGGAATGGGGGAAGAACAAGGGAAAGGGAGCAAATTGTTGGGGATATGCTAAATGAGTGTCACCATTGCATGTCTCAAATCCGGATAACCCGGGTGGACCACAGTTGGTAGCATGGCCCATGGCCTACTGGGCAGCCCAGATATAAGGATCCAGAAGGTGTTCCCATGCCGGATAAAGTAAGTCTACGATGGAGTAACCGACATACCCGGAGCCTTGGAGTGCAAGACACATTAGACTAGTTAGTACTCGTGTATGACTCTTTGACCTGTCCGGCTAGGACTTTCCTTGTAACCCTAGGATATGGCGACTATATAAGCCAGACCTAGAGGATCTTTTAGGGCAACAATCACATCAATCAACTCATATCACGCACATCGAACTGATCCCTATAAGTCTTCGTATTGCCATTATAGTGATTTATAGCAGGAGTAGGATTCTGCTACCGTCATGGGATCTGAACTTAGGTAAGATGTGTTACCTTGTACCCACCAACTTGCCGCCTTCCCCCACGTCTCTAAACACGCTCTATGAGGACCCCTCCATGGCGTACTCGTCGACAATACCATGACAGTTGGCACCCACCATGGGGAAAGAGGCGCTTTAAGATCTATAGTGGGCGAGTTCCAAGTTCTTCACGGGAATCGGCAAAACTGTAGACATTGGTCGCATTCTCTTATCCGACAATTTTCTAATCATCCCTCCTGACAAGTTCTGGATCCCGGCAAAGACAAACCCCACCCGCTGCTCGATCGTCCCAATTAGGGACATCCACCTCTTCATCGGCGAAACCAACTCGGGCACTAGTTCCATAGAAGTCGTAGGGTCATCAAGGTCCACACAGACCGCCTACGGGCAGGATATGTTCATGGAAAGATCAAAGTCGAATCTCTCTTTGGAGTTTGCCGTCTTAGATCGGAAAAAATCAAGGCCCACCCAAACCGCCCCTGCGCAGGGGATAATGGTGGAAGATCACTTCAAATCCTCCAGCTTCGCCCGTGCGTCTGGAAAGCATCGATCGCACTTCATCGGCGTTGTGACTATCTTCGATCTAGCGCGTTGCATCCAGAGAGAAGTTGAAAGCCCCCGTGATTACCTTGTCAGATGGCTCCGGATACTAGCCGATCTGGAAAATTACCCCGATGATGATGCTATTTATCATTTCGTCGAAGTGCTGGATCGCGGTACACTTCTACGGCATACTCTAAGGCAGCAGCAGGCCACGGGTCTCCTCACATTTGAGGGCATGATAAGCACCGTCAATAGTTTCGATGCTGCGGACGGAGTCATCGTGGCACTTCCCATCGCTGTACTCGGCCTACCGCCGCCTCCAGCCAACAACCCCGCCGCCTCAGCATCATCCTCTGTCATCGAGAAAGCCCCCGCACCCTCTGACTTTGTTCTATATGCGCTCTACGATGACATTAGCATGGACTCGGAGGATATGGATATCAACCCAGAGGAACTCGACTCATCCATGAAAGATATGGAGGAGGAGATCAATTGCGAGGAGAAGGCCGACAAGGCCGTCACATCCCGACAGGTGTTTGCCTCCATTGGGAGTGTGATGGAAGAAGATCAAACCGAACAAGCTCTGCCTAAGCCCCGGATAACGGGAAGGGACCAGCCAAGGACACCGACAATGATCGAGCGAAGGCCATGCCTCCTTCGGCTAACCCAGCGCAATAGCAGTAGGAACTTCCTACCGGTCCAAGTAACGCCAACACCGCAAATCCGCCGCCACCAGCATCTAGGTCTGCGGACGCCCAACTCACTCCAGCTGATAGAGTGATGTACGACAATTTGCTCATCGAGCCTATGACTGTGGCCGACATACGGAACATAGTCCAGCTCGATGAGAAGCGCCACCAGCTACTAGAGGAAGATTAAGCCATCACGGAGCAGGGCGCAAAGTTAGATCGAGATCTAGCCAAGGCGCAAAAATCTATTGAGACTACTAGAGCACTAGAGGCCGAGTACATGACTCTGATCAAGCAGCAGAAGGCTAAGAAAGCTCCATCTCACGTTGTCAATTACCCTGGTGTACGACGCAACTTGGTGTGGGATCCTTCGAAGCCGGCACAAGCTAAGCCATACATTGACAGTGAAGGAAGGCAAGTCATGCCCACACCCATACTCAATTTGGCCATCGCCAAGACACTACTGGAGCAGGATAGATCATCGGCAGCTGTGGAACATGTCTATGACCTTGTCTCCAAGGCTTTCAAAAAGCAGGAAAAGTCCACCTCTCAGAGGCTTGAGTCTGATCCAGCAAATTGCCAGTCAAGCAATCCCAAACGACCTGGGGCAGGATCTCCTCACGATGTCGGGTCCTAGACATGTTCATTAGAACAAAGACGGAGGGACGCACACAACAGGGAGGATGCTATCCCCATATCATTCGACCACGGAGGCAAGGCTCACCCTCGTCGCTTGTCTCCACCGTCCCGATCCCCTTGACATCACGAAGACCCAAAAACTAACCACCATACGAGCATGCCTCCGCCTAGATGCCCCCAAGGCGGCATAATCATTCATGACAACGTGGAGCAGCCTTGTCATGGTAGGGAGTGCAGTGGAAATCACGGACGCAAGAGCAGGTCGCACCATGACCCTCCACTTCTGACAAGCAACCGCGACATGCGTGAGGAGTCGCAGGAGGGGAACAGCAAGAAGGCTAACCCACCGCCACCTCCGCCTCTGTCGGCCCCTAGCAGCCACCATGGTGGTGGCGGACCGCGTTGTTCACGCAACCCTTCCCCTGATGGAAAGAAGAAGAAAGCAAACCCGGAACCATATGACACACGTTCACACTTGGATAAGATTCAGGAGGCCCGGGAAGCATAGTACCTGGGACCACATTGCTTTGGACCTATTATATGGACTGCAACTTACCCCAGGGGTTTCCGGATTCACAAGATGATCGAGCCTTATGATGGCACCGCCAAGCAAGTTACGTGGTTGCAGGATAACGGCAACACGGTCAAGATCGCCGGGGAAACCCCAACGTTGTCGTCAAGTACCTCCTGCTAATCTTGATGGGCACAGCCCACCAATGGATCGATCACTCGCTAGTGAAGTCCATATGCAATTGGTTGGACATGCAAGAAGTTTTCACCAAGAATTTTGACGATACGTACCAACGTCCATGTACTGCCGACGATCTATAACGATTCATCCAGGAGAAAGATGAGACATCTCGAGCCTACCTCTCCAGCTGGCTGGATATGAAAAATTCCTGCGCAGGAGTGCAAGATCAGACCGTTATGGCCGCCTACATTGATGGTTTGGAAAAGGGCACCTTGATCGAACATAAATTGAAGCACCTGAAGGACAATTACAGGTTGGATCTCAATAATATGATCTCCCTAGCTAGTGAGTTCGCGACTCCTGACGACGATGCTCGTCGCTCTTTATCGGCAATTGTCATTCAACCCAAGATAAGAGGAACAACAACATTAAGTGGAAGAGTCCCCTAGAAGAAATACAACATCCTACATGGTCGCAATGACGTTTGCAGGAAGAGGTGATGGCGGACATGAAGGGAATATGACCTGAGAGGCAATAATAAAGTTGTTATTATGTATATTCGAAGTTTATGATAAATTTTTATTTTGCATGCTATAATTGTATTAATACGGAAACGTTAATACATGTGTGTTTAATAAACAAATAGAAAGTTCCTAGTTATGCCTCTCTTATAAACTAGCTCATTGATAAACAAGATGATCAAAGGTTTCCTGATCATGGACATTGGATGTTGTTAATAACGAGGTCACAACATTATTGGAATGGTGTGATGCACATTCATCCGAAGTATAGAATTACGATCAAAGTCATTATGTTTATCTTTCTGTAACATCATACAAAGTAATCCTAATCCTTAGACCATGAGATCATGTCAATCACTAACACTAGAAGAGTATCTTGATAACATCAAACGTCATACCATAACAGGGTGACTATAAAGATGGCTTCAGTGCTACAAATGTCTGATGTTGAGGCTCATGGATCAAGAGTGGAATTTTTCCATCCCGATGACGGAGATATATACTCTGGGCCCTCTCGGTGATATCACATTAGTTAGCTTGCAAGCAAGTGATTTGATCACTAGAATGTTATATCACGGGAACAAGAAAAGGGTACATGTCAGTAACAAGATCAAACTAGGTATGAAGATACCGATGATCGAATCTCGGACATGTAATATATCGTGAGACAAAGGGATTTAAGTTACTGGCGTATAAGGTTCTCACGATCACAAGAAGTCATCATTGAATGTGTGGGAGTCAGTATGGATCTCCAGGTCCTGCTTCTGATTATTGATTTGAGAGGGGTATCGATCAGGTCCGCATTATTTTCGAACCGTATGGTGACACACTTAAGAGACACCGACACCATTTGGAACAAATAGTTTCTATATGAAAATATTTACAAAGCGCGGGAATTATTTCAGTAGACACCGGAACTATTTTGGGTGAAATTGCTGAAATGTTTCTTCATGTGAAATAGATTACTAGCAAGGGGTTTTATGTGAATGTTTGTTAATTAATGTAATTGAATTTTTTTTGAATAAATAAATAAAAGGATTTTTATTTAAAGAGAAATTACATTATATTTGGTGGAAATTTAATGGGAATGTGAGTGGGATTTTGAGTGGAGAAATGGAGGGTCATTTTTATGTGAGTGGAGCTCCCTCCACATGAATGAGGAAGAGGAGGAGGCACCCTCGATGGTGCGAAGGCCATGGGAAGGGGCTACCCCCCATCTCCTATAAAAGGCCCCCTCTCACTTCATCTCACTCACACCTCCTCGTGAAGGATATCTCCCCCCTATAGTTTATCCCCCATGGTATCGCACTAGCGAGATACATGTTCCTGGTGGATTTTTGTTTGGAAAGAGTTGTTGCTTCGGCTGCATCACTGGAGCGAGAAGCCAGAGGTTGCTCGTTGTCTTGGACGTGTGTGCGAGCATGGATGCGCTGCTGTTCTGCGGCGCTGGACTTCTTCTCGATCTTGAGATTGGCAAGAGTTCATCTACATCATCCATGAGTACAACCTCGTTAAACTTTATCGGTCTACAAGGGTATGTTCTCTATGGATGTATATCCACCCGTTTCTTGTATCTAGTAGATTAATCTTGGTACTTAGTTGTTCCCATCATATGAAATTTATTGTTTTCTATGCTGTGAACCCTTTAGGACAGCGTGGCCGAGGCCGAGGGGCTGGTCATGGGCAGTAGCGCGGTAGTGAAACTATCCTAGAAGAACCTCGCGTTCCCCAAACGTACAAGAAATACCACGATATGTCGTGCCATGTACACCTCGACGCCAATGGCAAACCTACCCACACGAATTTCGATTGGAAGTTCGTCCATGATTTCAAAGAAGAACCGGAGTCCGGCTACAAACGAAGCTGGAAGAACCGACCGCGAGGCAAGGGAAAAGGGAAGAAGAACGAAGATTAGTACAAGGATTCAAGTGACATGGACGAGGACATTGACCCAAAAAATGCCGAGGGCAATGGAAAAGGCAAGAACCCCTTCAATAAGAAGGCCCCCGTCTACCACACTTTCCTTGGAACCCCAACTGTCCGGGCACAGAAGACCTCTCTAAGGATTCTGATGGCCACCCTACCCGAGTTCCCCGGTACATGTGCTGGTCGGAAATTCCAATCACATGGGACAGTAAGGATCACCGCGGCCTTGTTCAAAAGAGAACCAATACGCCATGTTCATCAACCCCTTCATTGACGGCAATTTCACCAAGTGCATGGTGGATAGCGTAAGCATCGTCAACATTATGTACCTAGATACACTGCACAAGATGAACTTGATGGAGACCAACCGAAGACGGATAAGCACCATGTTCCATGGCATAGTTCCTGGTCGGGAGGCTCAGTCCCTTGGGTGCATCACACTTTCGGACACTTTTGGTGATGTTAACAATTACCACCAAGAATGCATGACCTTTGAAGTGGCCCCCTTGAAGAGTGTGTACCACGTCATATTCGGACGCGACATCTTCCACTCCTTCATGGACAAGCCATGCTTCGTATACAACAAGCTCAAGATACCCGGACCAAATAGTGTCATCACCATATCCGGAAGCTTTCAAAGGAAATGGACTACGAAATTGGAGAAGAATCCTTTGCATAAGGTGTCCTCTACAACGAAGAATTCAAGGAGATCCAAAGCAAGGTCGATGACTCAGAGATGCCGTCATCAAAGAAGCATATTTCTGAATCTGATCCCACCTTCAAGGCCGCCATCAAAACCAAGCCGGTGGAACTTGTGGTAGGCGATTCCTCCAGGGTCAGCACCATCGGGACGAACCTGGATCCCAAATAGGAAAGCGCGCTCATTGAGTTCCTCTTTTGATGGGATATGCCGAGTGGGGTATACCCAGCAGGACATTTCCTACTGGCTCGTGCTGCCAGCGAATGGGCCTGCAGGACGGTGACTGGATCATGACCCAAGAAGAAGCCATGCGACTGGAAGCTGAAGGCCCAGAAGAGAAGCTAGGCCCATTCGAATTAGGTTAAGCACCCTCTGAGTCCTTATCCAACTCACTTGTAGATCTATAAACCCTAGAGAGGTGACTCTATATAAACCTCCCTAGGGAACGCATAGAACTTACGTTCCATCATACACCCCCTGCGACTCGCCGCCTAGCTGCTGAGCTCTCCCTTGTACTCTCTCATCAATACAATCTAGCAGTACTAGGTCTTTACCCTCCGGGGGGCGAATCTGGGTGAAACCTTGTGTCTTTGCCCTCATCCTGCACCGCAGATGGCTGGCCGCCCTTGCCCCTCATTCTACTACTCGCTGCCGATTGCAGCATCTGCTGTTGCCATTCCCACGACAGTGGCGCCCACCGTGGGGCCTGGCCGGCCAGGCTTGTGTTCTGCGACGAGATCCAACTTGCCAATCAACCAGACGATCGCCACCGGTCGCATGATCGCCATCGGCGAGATCCTCAAGATCTTGCCGAGCAGCTACGTCCCAGCGGCATGCCCGTTCACGCACAACGTGATCATGTCGGTCGGCACGATCAACCTCTTTGTCGGCTTCACCGACGTCATCGTCTTGAAGGACTGGGCTCGCATCCGCGAGTTGCCACCGCGCGATTGACTCTCTAAGAGTTACATTCGCAACATCCATCGCCTCGCCTCCGAGTACGGGTCGGCCAACAGCAACGTGGCCGAGACAAGCGTGGCTGCGAACAATGCAGCCCTCAACGATGATGCCGATTCGGCAAGCCCGGCGTTAATCGTCAAATCCATTGTCGTCGCGTCACCCGCGGGCTCCAGCACCCAAGTCTCCAACGTGGGGGACTTAGAGGATCTGTCCATCCTCGGAATCTTCGACTCTGACTCCGGATCGGAGAACTCCGATGATCTCCACGCTGGATCTGGTCTCTTCGTCGCGACCTACATGGAAAGCGGCATGAGCGCCCCGCCAGACCCCTTCTGTACACCGATCCCGCCGACCGCGACGGCGACGGAGGTCGAGGAGCTTCGCCTGCGACTGGAGGAGGCGGTTCGCAAAGAACAAGTCGAGCGCAAAAAAATTCGCCTCGAGCAAGCGACGGTGCAGGCGCTCTCGCTCTACCACCAGCGCCGCATCAGGTCGCGCATGAACCCCACCGTTCAGGGCCGCGCCCTGACCTTCGACGACGAGAATGACCCGACCCGCATGGCCAAACGTGTTGCCCGGCCACCACCGGGCGCAACGGTGAACGGTGCTCCCCCACCACCGCTCGGTCACACGCCCCTCTGGACCAGCCAAGGATCATGATTTCCCTGCAAGAGCGGGACGCAAGAGCAGGACGCGAACGCGGGGATCATGATTTCCTCGCAAGAGCAGGCGCCGACTCGCGGGGCGCATGTACTCCCACTCTTCAGGAAGCAGGGCGGCCTCGAGCAGCCGCCCAACGATGTCATGTACTCCCGCTCTTCAGGGAGGGACCATTCTCCATAGGGTGATTGCTGGGCAACGACGCCTATTACCTCATCAATGTCCGAGGCGATAGACAACTCGACGTCAAGCGGCCGTGAAATGTAAACCTCCTAAGGAAGTTCTACACCTAAAACTCCAACATGTACTCCCCCTGCTATGAAATAAAGAATATCGGTTCGCACAAATTGTGTCTACTCTCCATATATTGTGCCACTTGCACTCGTAAAAACAGCGTTATGCTAACCGTGGAAGTCAACCCTTGGTTATGCGATCGACACAGCTAAGTAGTGCGGTACAAGGTCACCAATAAGTTTTGGGCCTTGTGTCGTCCACGAAAACGCCAATCCGGAGCCCCATCAGATTCGCCTCGCTCGACTGGCCTACTGGGCCAAGACGACCGCATTCACTTCTCACAGTGACCCAGTCCTCCACATCCTTGGCGTGGCGACTCGAACGGTCAAGTACCAGGCTCGGGGACTGACGCCAGTCCAAACCCACGCGGGTAGGGAAAACACCAAGTATGAGAGAGCGTCCTGGACTCGCCACACGACTGATTCTCCGAGTCAGGTGGAGTGACGCGCCAAATAGAATGCACTTCATCCTCACCTACCTTGGGAATGCGACTACAACAGCTAAGTACCATGCTAGGGGACTCGTCTAACCGACGTTGTTCGCGTCCGGGAAAACGGCTATGTATAGAGCACCCCTTGGGGTCGCCATGCAACTGGCTTCCCAAGCCACAGTGAGTCGACCTCTACTAACTAACAGTACAACAACAAACATTCACACAAAGATACGAGGTAAATCCCACAAAGGGCGGACGTGCTCGGGGACTCGCACAACAAAGTAACCCAAACTCAAATCAAAGCTGACAAAAGCATACATGCATTCCTTATGGAAACAAATTTTGTTTTCTTACAAGGGCAGGCATAACATATTTATAACTAAATGCCAATTGGCAAAGTGGTCTACTCCGCAGGTTTCGACAACGACGTGCCACCGCCTCCGCAGACACGGATGAAGGGAACCCACGGGTTCGACGGATACGTCGTCAAGGCGGTGATGGCTAAGTTGATGTGGAACCTGTTGGGAACCCCAAGAGAAAGGTGTCAAGCAGCACAGTAGCAAGCCTTCCCTCTGTAAGAAACTGAGGTTATCGAACCAGTAGGAGGAGGAAACGTCACACAGGTGTTGCAAGCAACGTGGAATCCTGCACAACACAAACTCAAGACTTTGCCCCAACTAACAGTGAGGTTGTCAATCTCACCGGTTGCTCTAACAAAGGATTAAACGTATGGTGTGGAAGGTAATGGTTTGCAGCAAGTAAACAAGTAACAGTGGAAGATGTATCAATGGTAAAGATTGGACCGGGGTCCATAGTTCACTAGAGGTGCTCTCCTTACATAAACAACATGGCATAAAGGGTAAACAAATTACAGCAGGGCAATTGATAGGAACTGAGCAAGGCATAACAATGTAATACCAGACAAAAAGATCCTATGAGATTTGATTGGGCAATATAACAATATACATAGACTGCCATCCAACTGCATCTATGACTAGAAGTCCACCTTCAGGTTATCATCTGAACCCCCTCCAGTATAAAGTTGCAAGCAACAGCAACTGCTTTAAGCAAAGTGTGTAAGGTAAACAATCCACTTGTTCCATGAACAATAGACCGTTGTTTTCTCCCTAGTGGCAACAACACATCTACAAATGAAGAGATTTCTCTCACTTCCCTTGGAAACTAGATACATGAACCCACTATTGAGCATAAATACCCCCTCTCGGAGTCACTAGCAACTACTTGGCCAAGATAGCTACTAACAATGGAGAGAATGCAAGATCACAAACAACACAGACATGATAGTATCAAATAGACAAAACCATTAATCAATTTGACATAGTAATCTCAATATCCATCAGATCCCCGCAAACGCAACATGCATGATTACAAATAGATTAGATCTTGATCATGAATGGAGGTCACAAGATCTATACTTGAAAGCACAAGGAGGAGATACAACCATCTAGCTACTACATGGACCCGTAGTCCAAGGTGGAACTACTCACGCATCATACCGTAGAAGAAGGACTCCGGGATGATCTCCCATCTGGCAGGGTACCAGGAAGAACTTCAGATCCCCCCGATCTATGGACGATGGTGATGGCGACTACAGAAGGTTTCGTGGAGTTTTGATCGGGTGCCTAGGGTTTCTCCATCGGGGGATTCTTATAGGCGAAGAGGCGAGGCTGGGAGGCGGCTAGGGGCCCCACACCCTGCCCAGGCCCGGGTGGTCCCACCCGCGCCTAGTGGGCGTGGTGGACCTGTTTCGCCTCTCCGTCTCTCCTCTGGACTTCGTGTCACCCACGGTATAATATTGACTTTGGCTTTTGTCCTGTCCAATTCTGAGAATATTGATTTTCTGCCTTTCTGGAACCAAAAAAAGAAGAAAACAAGCAACTGGCACTGTGGCAACTTGTTAATAGTTTAGTTCCATAAAAGATATAAAAACACCTCAAAGTGTAGACAAAGCAAAGAAAAGTAGATACTAAACAAGGATGGAGCATCAAAAATTATATATACGTTTCTGATGTACCGGGCGCCCGCCATCACCGCTCGGAATGGCTACTCCACATTGAAGTCGCGGTTCGACGGCTCGGGGTCGTTCGGGGCGACGATTGTCTCCTGATATGGTAGAAGATCGCCCATCGCCAACAATCGATTAGAGTAGACCGCGGCCCACTCAGTCAGCTTCAGCACGTCGGAGATCTCGACCGAGCCAGTCGACGAGGGGTACCCGCTGTTGAAGTTATCGAGGTCGAAGTCATTGGGGAAATGCGCGATCCTAAGGCTAAGCGCAGTCGCAGCCCCATGGCGGAAAGCTAACCGGGACATGAACTCCACGACCGCCGGAGCCTTCTCCAGGTAGCGCCAGACTTCAGTGTGTTCACTGGGGATCACCTCCGTCGGCGAAATTTCCTAAAGATATGCACAAATACAAGTCGCCGAAAGAGCAGCAGAATCCACCACCTTAGTGACACCCTGTCGTGCATCATACGACTGCGCCTCGGCCTCATCGTCAAGAATCTTCCCTGCGAAGCACAAATAGTTCAAAGTCAGAAGGACGCACAACCATAAAGGCGACCCGCACGCTCAGGGCCTCGCCAAACCAACCAAAACACAATACAAAGGGAATCACCAATCAAGTGATGGAAGAGCCCCGTAACGAAGTCCTGAAGCTTTCACAAGTCAGTCTGCAGCTCCGCGACGAGAGTATCTGACACCTTCCGCTCTTCGGCGGCGGCAGCGACAACTGCTTTAGCCCTCTCGTCTGCCCAGCACGCCTCTACTTTCGCAGCCTTGAGCTCTCCCTCCAGCTCGACCACTCGCTTTTCCGTGGCGGTCAAAGACGACTGGGCAGCCGTCAAGTCGCTAGTGGGGACCAAACCCTCACGAGCCTTCGCCATCGTGGCCGAGTGACCGTCTGCAGCAACTGTTGGGCCACGCGGAGATAAAACAAAAATTTCCCCTCTAACGTGTTGATCCCAAGATCTAGCTGAGGTAGAAGGCCACGAGTTTTACCACTAGACGCGCAGTTGCGGATTACTGATGAAGCGCGTCAGTTGATGCAGTGCAGTCCTCATGATCCGATCGTCCTGGTGCTGATCGCACAGCACCTCTGCTGGTATCCACACGTACAAGGAGGAGCGCCGGAGGCGAACTGCTAGGTTCGTAACGACGGCTAGACTGCTGTGGAGCAAGGTTTTCCAACAGATGGAATGACCTAACCGAACAACGATTAACCTTTCTGGGTTACGGTGCTCCACTATTTATAGGGAGTGAACGTGGGCTCTGCTCGTGCGACCCATTCACTAAATCCCATATAACACTAGTCACCGTGAGTCAAACTCACTAACTCAGTCCTAATCCGGTTCAGGTCCAACCCAACCAGATTACAGGTTCAGATCCAATCCGAACTTGCTCCCGCTCTTAAGTGTGTGACCCCGCAGGCTCATGGCTACTTCGACACGATTGGAGTCCGACTCTCAATCGATCAGTCGGTAGCGGCTCCTAGCAGAACGTGCCGACTCCCAAGTACCAAAGAGTCATGGCGACTTGCCTTTCCAATGCGACTTACGTCTAAGTCCCTTTTGCCTCACGATATACCTTGTCAGACTATAGGCGAATAATTGTCATCCCTTAAATAGTCTGACACTCTTCTCGATCCGAGATAAGTGATTCACCCGACTAACTCTTAGTCGATCACCTCGGTTAACACTTAACCGAGTCGTGCATGGCCATGCTTTCCGAATCATATCTCACGAGAGGGCCCAGAGACTATCTCTCCAAAAGGAGGGGCAAAATCCCATCTTGGTTATTCACATCACGCAGCTTGATTCTTAGTCGACCCGAACCCTGCCTTTATAACTGCCCAGTTACGGATCAGCGTTTGCAATAACCTCAGGTCTAAGGATTACATTGATTGAGATATACAAATGACAACTTGTTCGTTGTACCTCAATATGGGTCAATCTGACTCGCTAAACTCTTTAGCCGAATCTTTGTAAGTTGGAACAACATCTCCATGCCCATGACAAGTGGAACCGAGTCATCAAGCCAACTTTCACATTGGTCTAAGTTGTGTGTCCAGCACAACCTCAATGACCAAGGATATTTAGTACAAACAACATGAATGCATAGTTCCACAACCGAATCACATATTCAATGATACACATCAGATGTTTATACAAGGACTACTTAATATCTTTATGAATACAATGGGAAATCTCATCATACATTACTGCCTCTAGGGCATATTCCCAACAGCAAAATGAGCGTGAGTATAAAATCTGGAACAAGACGGTTGTGGGAAAGGGCACCTCGAAGACCTATCGGAAGTCGCTTGCAGTTGTTTGTTCACCTCTTGCACGAAGCGGAATTCTTTCTCCAGACGCTCCTTGGTGGCCAATCGCTCCGTCGACTCATGCTGGAGGTCCTGCAAAGACATGGAAAACGTCAAACATTGAAGAAATTCCTAAGTGCCTAGCTGCTGAAATTCAGCGACTAGCCACTCGGGGACTGGACATTACAATTTTTCCTAAGTGCCTAGCCGCTGAAATTCAATGACTATCCACTCGGGGACTAGACATTGAAAAACAATAAGAATCTACTCGCTGAAATTCAACGACCAGATACTCGAAGACTGGACATACTTGGATAGCCACACCCAGCATACTGTGCAGCTCGACCGCATCCACCGATGGAAGCACAAGAGGTGTGCGCCCGCGACGCTGCTCGACCTCTGAGCCCAGAACTTCCGGCGCCTGGGCCAACTGAGCCGACGCACTCGCGGTGGAGGCCCTCGCCACAAAGCGATGGAAGGTTGCCACCACTGCTCCTGCAGCACACGCTGACAGGCCAGCCACCCCAACCAATGTCGCAGGCTCCACCTGTTGCGACCCCGTGTCCACTACGGCCTCCATGGCCGCATCCGCTCCAATCAAAGCCTCACTAGGGGCATCGACTGGCTCGTCCGAGATTGTGACGACCTCGTCGCCCTCAGCAGGGGCCTCGGATTCGTCACCCTTCCTCTTCTTTGAGAGATCAGCTTCCGCCCATGTGGTTCCTACTAGAAATTTGGCCACCGAGGGGTGACCGATCTTCTTCATGCCAGTTTGGCAAAACGAAGTCATCAGCGATCTCACACGACAAATACAAGCCAGCAGGTCAAAATAATATGTCAAAACAATTACTTGGCGACTGGGATGAAGCGCAGACCGGTGCAGACATGCGCCGTCTTCTCCAACTCCGGGCCCAGTTTCCGGCTAAGGCCCGTTTCGAACAGGTTCGGAGCCCACGATACGGAGGGCTTCTTCCCCTCCGGTCGACGCAGCTGCCTCCCTTGATGGTGACGCCCCCGCGGGTGGAATGGCCCCGAGGCCGGTGACTGCGGAGAAGGGCGATGGAAGCGATGCCAATGGAACCTCATCTTCCACCACGGCCGCGCTGGGTGCCATTGTCTTGTGAGCCAGCACACTAGCCCCAGCCTCGTCGGCCGCGCTAGTCGCTTTGGAGGTAGTCGCGGATCAAGGCGACGACACCGCTTTGGACGCCCCCTTCTTATTCTTCGGCGACTTCTTCTTTGACGGTGTATCCACGCGCCGTGAAGTGTGTTTGAGGGCCTCATCGTCGCCCCTGTCATGAGCCTCGAGCATCTTGCTGGCCTCAAGCTCACGTTGCCGTTGCCCGCGGGGTCTTCCGAACCGCAGGTGCGGCAACCTCTACAGCTTCATCGTCATCATCATCATCGTCATCATCGCCTCTGACATTTACCTTGTCAGAGGAGGACTTGCTCTCGTCCTCAATGGACTCGTTCGACTTTTCGTCATCAGCGGGTGGAAGCCAACCTTCCACCACTTGGAACAGCTGCACAAACAGAACACGATCAGTAAAGCCGCAACTGCATTTCTGTGACTAAGAAATGGACAAGGAAGAGTAGACTTACCGGTGGCGCCTTGCGCTTCATGGTGTACGGGGGAATCCCGGCCTTCGGGTCGAGATATTCTGCATCAGCGATCTTCTTTAGCGTGATGGCATAGTCATCAGCACTCCACTCGGTGGTGCAGGACTTCTTCACGTTGTCCTTGCCCATGTACTCGTACATCCAGTGGGCACAGCTGGCTAGAGGCACCAGCCGCTGCCCGAGCCAGCAGTTGTACAGGTTAATGGTTTGAAGGCCATTCTTCTTCAGTTGACGAATCATCCGTTCAGCGGAGTACATTCGAAGCACCACCTCGCCGTACGGAAGATTGGCGACTTGAAGCTGGCGTGGCTCGGGCCGGTCGGCGGAGTACATTCGAAGCACCACCTCGCCGTTCAGCATCGATTCGCTGACATAGAACCAATGCTTCTTCCACTCGTTCTCCACCTTCGTCGATAGCATGAGGTCGAGGAAGGAGGCCTTGGAATATAGCTGGAACGTGAGGCCGCCCGAAGCTAGCATCCGGCCGCCTGCCCCTTCGCGCTCGACCCGCCCGTGCAATAGCTCCTGCCACAGGGGGAAATACGGGCGGCAGCCTAGATAGCACTCGCAAAACGCCATGAAAATGGCGAGTTGCTTGATGCTATGCGGCCCCATATCTGATGGCTGGATGCCGTAATACGAGCAGAAGCGGCGAAAGAAGATCGAGGTGGGGAAGCTAAGCCCCCTCTCAAGATGGATGGTGATGCAGATGAACTCCCCAACACGTGGATTCAGCTCAACTTCTCCGGCCATGGAGATTCTCCATCTCCCGGCGCAGAGGACTCCCGCGTCCTCGAAGGACATCAGCAGAACCTTCATGCACTTGGATCTCCCCCATAGATCTTTTGGTGGCGCCATCGATCGGAGGATCTGGGGGTTGCGAGGTCGCGGCGGACTCGCTGGATCGCTCTGACTCGCTCTAGAAGGGATGGAAGATTGGGAAATGCGCGAGGTCAAAGGAAATGTGGGGAATGATCGCTCTTCACCCGTCACTCTCCTTTTATAGCGGTTGGTGCCCGCCATTTTCGGGGAGCCGTTACCGCGCAGTGATTACGCTGACATTACCATTGGATTACCCAATGACTAGTTTGACCAGATTGACGGTCCAACTTCGTCTACTTGACTCGCCGACCCGTTCGCCATAGCTGTGATTCAACTGCTCGCCGACCTACTCGTCATAGCTGCGATTCGACTATTTGTCAGATTGGCGATTCGACTGGTCGCTGTTATTGCGACTAAGGAAACATGCTAACGATTCTTTCTTTCATTGAAGGAGTCCACCGCCGATTCGACTGGGCATCCAAATTGGACCCGAATAATCTGATTGCCAAAGAACACCTACGACGAATCAAAGACGGCCTCGGGGACTACTGATGGGGATATGCCGAGTGGGGTATACCTAGCAGGACATTTCCTATTGGCTCGTGCTGCCCGCGAGTGGGCCTGCAGGACAGCGACTGGATCATGACCCAAGAAGAAGCCAGGTGACTCGAAGCTGAAGGCCCAGAAGCGTAGCTAGGCCCAGTCGGATTAGGTCAAACACCCACCGAGTCCTTATCCAACTCGGTTATAGATCTGTAAACCCTAGAGAGGTGACTCTATATAAACCTCCCTAGGGCATGCATAGAACTTACGTTCCATCATACACCCCCTGCGACTTGCCGCCCATCTGCTGAGCTTGCCCTTGTACTCTCTCATCAATACAATCTAGCAGGAGTAGGTCTTTACCCTCCGGGGGGACGAACCTGGGTAAACCCCTGTGTCTTTTCCCTCATCTCACACCGCAGATGGCTGGCCTGCCTTGCCCCTCATTTCCCCCTCCGCTTTCTCCTCCCCCCCAAAGTATATCTGGTCATGGATCTCTTCTTTCCCACCTCATTTCTTCCATTTTTCACCATTATAGCTCGTGCAACTCACTTTGGTTCATACATATGTAAGTGGAACCTCTTTTCCTACTCCTAAATCTACTCTAACTCCTAGTCCTAGCTTGTTTATTGCATGGTTTCATACATACTCTTGCTTGTTATACCTATTTTGGTTTTAAGTATATGTAAGTGAAGGTTCTCCCTACACTCCTAGTAATGGTTGGAGTATATGTTGGTGAAGGTGTTGTTGCGCGAAGGGGGCATGTTGTGAGCGTGAGATGATGAAACCGACTAAATATATGAAATTGTTTTGTGTATTTGATCCATTTTTGGTGAAGTGAAAATGAGTTGCCAATATTTTTCCAAAATGTTGATTCATTTCCGTCTCGGCAAATTTCTGGCACTCTGCGGATATCCTATATTTAGGAAAGGTCATGCCGAAATTTTCTAGCGAGGTCCATCCATTGGAGTGGTTCTAATTCTCTTGCTCTCTGTACCATGTAGGCGACCATGGTCTGCATGATGAGTGAAAAGATCGTGGCTAGGTGGATGGGTTGTGCAATGGCCTACATGGTAAGAAATAACATGACAGAGATAAGATGTCCATGTCGAAGCTGCAAGCTGATGTATGTCATCAAGTATGATTCTGGGATATTAGAGTCGCACCTGCTTCGTCGTGGTTTCATGGATGGCTACACTTGATGCATAGGTGATGAAGATTTTGAGGACGTCAATAGGGCAGTAGGAAATTAGGAAGGGCATCAGGACAACAATGACGATGGCAAACATGATCATGAAGATCAAGATGTCGGAGTATATGATCTTGCACATGACCATGAATATCAAGATGCCGGAGCAGATGATGTCAAACATGATCATGGAGATCAAGATGCTGGAGAAACACCTGAGTCAGGATGGGTGCGGGACCCTCATATTCAAGCACTTCTTCTCAAGGAGACGAGTAATGCTAGAGATATTGCTAGAGAGAAAGCCAAGATGGCGCAACTAGATATAGACTCGGTTACTCCATTGTATGAAGGATGTAGGCATGGGGATACCCGCTTGAATGTAATGCTCAGGGCCCTGTATATGAAGGAAAAACACAAATGGACTAACGTTAGCTTCAACGAGAGCATGGATTTCTGGCACAATCGTCTTCCCGAGGGGAACACGTGTGCAACTAGTATCGAGGAGGCCAAGAAAGTCGTGTTCCCTCTCGACCTACCGCATGTTAAATACGATGTCTGCATAAATGATTACATCATTTATCCGGGAGATGATGCAGAGAGAACCACATGTCACGGTGTGCAACTCTCCTCGATAGAAGAGAGGGAAGAAGGTTCCTCAAAAAGTGGTATGGTACTTCCTGATCACTCCTCGTCTGCAACGATATTTCGCGGACCTTAAGGAAGCAAATCTCATGCGCTGGCATGCAGAAAGAAAGAAGCCAGAAGATGATGATGATGATCAGGAAAAGGAGGTGAGGCTGAGGCACCTTTTAGATGCTAGCCAGTATAATGCATTGGACCTCAAATACCAAATATTTGGGAATGATCCAAGGAACCTCAGGTTGGGTGCAAGCACTGATGGACTCAATCTGTTTGGCAGTCATAATAGAACGGATAACACCTGGCATGTGTTTGTATGGATCTACAACCTTCCCCCCTGGTTGTGCATGAAGAAGAAGTACATGCACATGAGTATGCTAGTTCAAGGGCCAAAACAACCAGGAACAAACATCAATCTATATCTCCAGCTATTGAAATAGGAGCTAGCCACATTATGGAAAGTCGGAGCCAAGACATGGGACACTGTCGCAAACAATTAGTTCCCCATGAGAGCTGCGTTAATCAAGATGGTGCAAGACTATCCCGGCTATGGATATTTCTCGGGGCAGGTGGTCCAAGGATTCTGTGCACGTGTTAGGTGCATGGATAACACGGATCACCTCCAACTAGAGAAAGATCCTGGGTCATGCAAAACCGTGTTCCAGGGGCATCGAAGGTATCTTCCCAAGGATCACCCTTGGAGAAAACGTGGAGATCTGTTCAATGGGGAAGTTGAGATTAGAGGACCCCCGGATCGAAGGAGTGGCACGGAAATCGATGAGTTGTTGAAAAACTGGAAAGAGTGCCCCGCACCGGGAAAGAAGCAAAAGAAGACTAAGCCACTAATGAGGGTATGGAAAGCGAGGTCTGTTTTCTGGGAGTCGGAATACTGGAAGATCCTACGCACTCCCCATAGCCTTGATCTCATGCATATAACGAAGAACGTGTGCGAGAGTCTGCTTGGCACCCTACTCAACATGCCGGAGAGGACCAAAGATGTGCTGAAAGCAAGGCATGACTTGATAGTGTTGGGGGTCAGGACGGACCTTCACGGAGGATGCGAACGTGTTGAAGATGATGAACATGAAGAGGAGACAGAAGGTCGTCGCAAGGGCAAAAAGGTCAAGAAGTACTCCGAATATCACTGCCCTGCAGCGTGCTTCACTCTTAGTCCGGTGGAGGTCAGGCAGTTTATGAAGTGCCTCCTAGGAGTCAAATTTCCTTACGGCTCCCCGAGAAAGATAAGCAGATACCTAGACGAGACGAAGCAGCGTTTTAGAGGGATGAAGTCTCACGACTGTGCCGTGTTGATGACGCAGATATTTTCGGTTGCGATCCGAGGGATAATGGACGAGCACGTTCGTGAAACTCTTTTTGGCCTCTGCAACTCCTTTGATGTCATCTCTCAAAAGTAGATCGGCGCGACGCAACAGAAGCGGCTACAAGAGGATATCGTAGTGATACTATGTGAGCTTGAGATGTACTTTCCGCCCGCATTCTTTTACGTAATGGTGCGTCTGCTGGTCCATGTCATGGAATACATCGTCCAACTCGGGCCTCTGTTTCTACGCAGCATGATGCCGCTTGAAAGGATGAATGGATACATCAAAGGATACGTTCGCAATAGGTCACGTCCAGATGCAAGCATAGCAAAGGGCTTTCTGACCGAAGAATGCATATTCTTCTGCATGAATTATCTAGACACCGAGAACCTTATTGGTCTACCCTTCAGCAGGTACCTTGGCAGGCTCGCTGGATGGGGTCACCGCGAGGGTCGGCGCGAAATGCATGCCAACTTCGACTTGTGACTCGCCGACTTTGAAAGAGCATGCTTAGTCGCATTACAACACATAGAAGTGGTCGATCTTGGGATTATAGAGCACAAAATTTTTATTGCGAAGAAGTACAGTGACCGGGGACAACCAAGGATGAGAGCAGAAATAATCAGAGAGCACAACTCTGATTTCATGCGTTGGTTCAAGACCGAGCTTCTGGATAATCCCCCACAAAGTAATGCTTCCGCGGAAGAAAAGCTAGTATTCGCCTTGTCACAGGGTGCTGAGCACAACCTAGTGACCTATCAGGCATATGATATTAATGGCTACACATTCTACACTGAGAAAAAGGACATGGACTGCGAGTACCAGAACTCTGCGGTAACGGGGATATTCTACACCGATGACGTTAAGGAAAGATTTTATGGAAGAATCGAGGAGATCTGAGAGATTGACTTTTGTTGAGAGAAGGTGCCAATGTTCTGTGTCAGATGGGCCAAGAGCGTCGAGAAAGAAGGATGGTATTTCACCACCATGGTTATGCCCAAAGCGAAATCCACCAAGTCTGCCGGCGCGAACGTCACCGCGAAGGATGAGCCATGGGTATTGGCTACCAAAATAGACCAATGCTTCTTCATCACCGTTCTGGAAAAGCCTAGACGTGTCGTCGTGAGGAGAGGCAAAAGGAACATCATTGGAATGGATGGAGTCGCCAACGAGCAAGATTTTGATCAGTACGGCGACCGAAAGATGGAAGATGACTACGCTGATCAAGCAAAATACACCACAAACCTACCTAAAAGAGGTCTCTCATTTAAGAGAAGAACACTAGACGTCCCAGGGCTAAATTACTCAACCGCGACAAAGAAGGGCAAGAGGATTGTGAAACGCTAGTACGCTCTGAATCACTACGTGTCATATGTCTGGACATGCAAAATTTGTACTATATATGGATGGATGGATGAAATTATTAATCAACTTATTCTTATTTTATAATGGACCTGTAAAATTTGTACTATATATGGATGGATGGATGAAATTATTAATCAACTTGTTATTATTTTGTAATTTTTCTTTTATGGGTTTTAACAATATTTTGACATCTAAAATATTAAAACTATGTTTTACACTCCTAGTTTAGATTATATTTGGATAATGACTATACATTTAAAAATGTACTTTCTAAAATATTAAAACTATGTTTTAGAATCCTAGTTTATATTATATTTGGATATAATATCTATACATTTCAAATGTAATTTTAAAAAAATAGTTACGGTGTTTTGAAAACCTGGGTTGCCAAGTTACAGGAACAGACAAACAGCCACTAGGCTACATGTAGAAACTAAATAAATAAGCCGTGTGGCCGTTTTATCTTAAAAACGTTCCTTAATTTTTGTGATAACTAGTATTTTTTGTTTAGTGCGAACATGTCGGATGGACATCATCATGACAAGGTTCACACTTCGGCCAGAGGTACAAAAAAGACATATTGGCAGATGTCCCAGGAGTTGGAAGAATCTCAATGAAACCTGGGCGACAACGATTGGATGGAGGACCAGGAGATGGAGGACAAGGAGGAAGAAAAGATGGAGGAAGCAAATGAGGACACCACTGATGGCGGGGATGCCGGGGGGGACACCACTGATGGAGGGGATGCTGGGGAGGAAACCACTAATGGCGGCGAAGGCACATCCACATCTCGTAAACCGAAGAATCCGTGGAAGGATTGGACCCTGATCATGCTCGGTACCATCCGGCAAGAGTTCACTAAAATTAGCGAAAGTGGGAATCCAGTAAACAACACCGCTCTCACGAAGATGAGCACCGCTTTAGCAAGTTGGAGTAACCAGGTGAAGAAACCAGGTGAAGAAGAAGATTTTTGTCGAACATAAAAGTTTCATGGAGCTCAAAAAGACAGAGCCGTTGATAGAGGAAGATTACTATAATGTGTTCAAGGCTAGGTGCAAATCTGATGCAGCCAAAGCCGAGAGTACGCGGATGAAGGATTTGCATGACATGAACACAGGTGCCGACCGTCTTGGTCCCGAGGGTTATAGAGTTGTGAAGCCCAAATGGGAGAAGGAGGACACAAATATTCTTGCTAAGGGCAAAGAAAACCCATTCAACAAGTTCAAAGGCCCTCAGACTAGATATTTTGTCAGGGCTCAGTATGTTAAGGACAAAAAAGATGATTCATTTTCCTCGGAAGATCAAAATCTAAAGAATTGTCAGAAATATATGGTAAGGATTTTACTACGGATCAAGTCGATTATATTCTAGTTAGTGGAGTCGAATTTATAAATGGCTCACGTTCCTTGTGCAGGAAGAGGAATCATCTAAGAGCTGCTCATCCCAGGGGTCGGTGCCAGTCGCAAACTGGGACACCCCTTTTAACAGGGCGTTGAATCGGTTCATGGAGGTCGATGCGACAAAAAGGCCTTCGTCAGCTAGGTATGTGCCTGGCTTTGGTAAATAGGACGCGCATACGCGAAAAGTAAAGAGGATGCGCATACGCGAAAAGTAAGATGGAGCAAAGAGGAAAGCATTGAGGTTCAAGAGCTCAGAGCCAAGGTGGCAGAGATTCCAAAGATTATAGAATACCAAGTGGAGGAGCGATTGCAGGCGCGGGTTTCAAAGGTTCTTGATGAACAAGTGCAAGCAAAGTTGAATGCCCTCCTTCCTACATATTTTGCATCATATGGGCATTGGGAACATGGTGGTCGACAAGGGCCGATGTCGGTTCCCAACATGGTCAGCAGCCAATCGGACAACATGTTGGTGACTCCGGCATACCACTGCATGTGTAGTATACTATAGTGGTTGACATGACACTCACAGAACACCGTTCCGTAAATATCACATCCCTCAGAGTGGCACAACAAAAACATTGCGGGTCCATATTACAACATTCACACATTATTATTATTACAATACCAGAAGTTCAGGACTTCAAAAGGTTTCAACTTACAAACCAAAATATAAAGTGTTTTAGCGGAATTTAAAAGTAGCTACTATGACTAGGAGTTGAGTTCAGCATATTATTCTATATAGTTCATGCTGCTCGGCTTCGTTGGTTACTTAGAGTCTAAGCAAGGGATCAAAGGAAAGGATGAGTAACAGCGTTACCCAACAAGTTCATTTTATGCAAGGTGGGAAGTTTGATGCTCTAACTACCACCTCGGATTATAAATCCTTGGCACTATGCAATTTTTTTGTAAATCTTTCATCAAAGATTGATTTTATTATGAAAATCTATGACCATCAGCCTTCACAGGTTGACCAGAACTTTCATGGAGTTCCTTTCCTGCCGCGTTCGTAGCTCCTTCCCGGAACAGGGAGTAACAAGTTAAAATTCTTACACTCTACAGAGGTGCGTTACTTTACTCATGAGAGATCAAATCCTTGTTGCACAACCGGGCGTACTTTCCCGTCCACAATTCCATGATGTGGGGCCTAGTAGTTGGTCCAAGCCAATCACTTCCCCCTTTGCGACCTCACATGCCTCCTTGGTGTACACCATGCCCACATAATGAATTAAGTCAATGGTTTGTATAAACCGTTAGATGCCAGAACTATCATGGGAAGATGAGGGTTCCCACCCATATGCTGCATATCCTCTATGAATTACCAATTAATATGCACGCTATGAGGATAACAGCCACGACCTGCACATCCGACTTCATGCGAGAGGAAGAAGATACAACTGACTTCTCCGTCCCATTCCAAATGTCATGGCTAACGCGTAATATACGGCACTAGAATCACTGATGTCAGGGGTTATTAAGTCCCTACTTGATCATCATTGTTGCAAATAGAACCCTAAGTTATATTGCTCCATTATATCATCACTTAGGATGATATCTAGGATTTCTTTATTTGTGAAAATAATATTTTATTTCTTTTAGAGTATATATGATAACACACAATTTGAAAATACTTTAATAAAGACTCTTCAAAGGATATGAGCAAGTGATGAACTTGCCTTGTGATGGCAAGGTAGTGAAGTCTAATGCATGCACTGGACCTTGAGCTTCTATGTCTACAAAAACATCATATTGCCCGGTAAGGACAATATTTAAAGAAGCAAAATGATTATGCAAAGTAATGTAATGCATCATTTAACTTGATATGCATTCTCCCCATTATTATAAAAAGTCTTTTTAATAATAAAAGATTTATAATTATTACTTTTTAATATTTATAGTATATATTGTATTATTTTATTTTATTTCCCTTTTATTTAATTTTTATTGATTTAATAATTATTTTAGGAATTATCACTTAAATATCAAAAATTGTTATTAAATATTTATTTAGTATTTTTCAAAATACTACAATATTAATATATAATGAAAGTAATTTTTATTTATTTTTATCATCTTTCAATAATTTTGTAAAATTCCATAAGGAATATATAAATTACAAAATTCTTAATAAAATTTAAATGTCTAAAATTTTATATCTTAATTTACTTGGATAGTTTGGATTTTGTGAATCCATAAATATTTTATTTATAATTTTTGGACTTTTATTTTATTTTCTAGAATTTAATTAAGTTCAAGGGCATTTTGGTCTTTTTTTATTCATTAAAACATGCCTTAAAGGTTTTTGGGCTGGCTTATTCTTATTGGGCCCTTCTGGCCCATGAGACATAGTCAAAACAGTCACCCCGAAGGGTTCTGGCTCAATTTAGCCCACCCACTCGCTGTCTCTCACCCTCGAGCTCACTCCTCTCCTCCTCCATCCCAGACCCTGTGGTCGGTGATGTCGACGCCGACGATTCCCGCCATCGTGGACCGTTCTAGTCGACGCCGTGGTGCAGGAGGAGGTTGTCGACTACGCCCTTCCCTCCTGTCCAACAGGATTTAGGCATGGAGCTCTCCTACGACAGATCGATGTCGTCCCGAACCCTAGGGTTTGGGGTTGGCATGGATCCTGGCGCTGCCGCTGCTGTCGTGTGTTGTGGTGATTCACCTCGCCTCTAGGCGTGGCTATGGTCGCCACCATGGCGCTTTATGGGTCGCAGCACCCCCTGGGGGTGCTCCCCGTGCCGCCATGGTCCTCGGCCCTTCTGCTTCCTCATATATTCTTCAGCGAGGACCTTTGGTGAGTGCTCCCTCTCCTCTCTTGCTGCTCTGTGTTAAGTCATCCTATGCTAGATGTTTGGTGGTGATCTTTCTGGTCACTGTCTTGTTCTGATTAGGGTTCTTGGTTCTGTTTCATACCCTCCTGTTGATTAGATACTGATGAATTAGATCATGTGTTGATGATCTCTGAATCTGTTAAGTGGTGATTAGCTATGGTGATGCTAGTGGCTTACTGCTGATGATTCCATGGTTAAATCTCATATGATTTAGAGGGTAAAATTGTACTGGAAATACTACTTGGTAAAGCTAGTGGTTTGGATAACTTACCACTATCATTACTTGGTTAATGACAGTGGGTATGGTGTGATGAAGTTACTGTCTTAGTACTATTGGCTTGAGAATTCATGTGTGGTTTGAGATCACAATGGTCTCAAACAATGAAGATATACATAGGGATTTCCTAATTATGATTCCTGTAATAACAGGAAAATGATTGGTAGTTGATTGATTGAATCTGTGAAGATTGAATGCTCATTCTGATTCATGTAGAATTGTTCTTGTGACACCATCCCTGTATGGCACACAAGATTGATTATAATCTATTATCTGGGTTGGTTTAAGCTTAAGACAAGTTTGGCATTAAAAGATAAGTAGAAGTGTTCCTTTCTGAAATCCCTAAGACCAATGATGTTGGTCTGAGGTTTAGGGATTAAGCTTTATCTAGTTGATTCATATGGATGGTTCTGGTAGTGGTACTAGCTACTGTTTCTTGAATCAAAGCTTGGAAAAAATGATAGTAGGCTTGATCATTTATATGGATCCAAAAGATTAACTTCTAAGGTGCTACTCTTATCTTAGAGATGTGCCTAGAAGTTAAATCTTAGCTATATTTATTCTTGAATTGAAATATAGCTTGATAGCCAAATCAATGATGTTGTTTGGAGTTTTGGTTGGATCCTTGTACTTTGTTGTTTGATTTTAAAGTTTAACACCTGAGTGATGGATTCACTCCACTTGGGTGCTTTCTAAGAGTTTGACTGTGATACAGATCATGTAGGCTTGTATATTCTTAGACAGATAGATCATGTGATGGTCTATGTACTCACCACTGTCACTTGATGTTGTGGTTGCTAGTGGTGGATCTTGTGGTAGCTTGATCTTGTGGTTGATCTTGTGCTTCCCTGGTATACCTAGCTCCTGGCTTGTCCTTGATCTAGCCCATCATCTCCTGATCCTGATGGCTTGACCTTGGTCTTGCTATCCACCTGATCTTCCCCCTCCTTATGTCACCATCTTGGTGATGTGATCCTGGCTTTGGTTGGTTTTGCTGCTGGTTGTTGTGCTTAGTTTAGCTGTTGGCTGCTGTGCTTGGTGTGTTAGAGCAAAGGAATGATGTGGGGATTGGTTTCCCATGGCTGTGTTGATAGTTTTGTTTCGTTTTGTTGTTGTTGTGGTGTTGACAGCACACACCATGCAGTTTGGTGTGTGTGCTGCTTGTGTGCTTGTTGCATAGATGTGGATATGTTCAGAATTTTGAAAGTTACTTTTATCTGATTGCTTTTACTTGGCTGGTGAAACTTGCCCCTCCTTGCTGTCATTTGACTACTGGCTTAAAATTATGAAAGATTCATCTTTTCATATTGGTGAAACTTGCCCCTTTTATAAGTTTACTCCATGATGAACCTTGATCAGTGCACTTCACTAACAAGACTGAGAGTAAAACAATGCTAATCCTAACTTTCCTTTTTCTATTCAGTTTCTGTTTATTTTGCAGGTACAGATTTGAAGATGAAGATTTTAGTTTATTTTTTCTTCATAGGATAATCCAATGTAATCTTCTTTATTATTTTGTAATTTTCATTTTATTATTTTGTAATAAAGATTATACTATTATCAATAAAGAAATATTCTTATTATTTATTTATTTGCTATGATGAAGATTGTGGATGATTTTAATAAGTTACATTTTTGTAACTTATTTATTGAATGAAAATATGAAATATATATTCATATTCTTAATTGCTTTCTTTAAAAAAATTTGAGTTAAATTGGTTAACTCTTACTTAAATCAAGATTCAAACATTATTCAAAAATCCTTTTGAATTATAATTCAAACACTCAAAGTTTTAAATTCAAATTTCATTTCCCAAAACACATAACTCCACAAAGATCATATCAAAGTCTATAACAATCATCCTTTAAGACTAAACCTACTCTCAAAGTATGAAAGGAACCTTGACCACTTTAGGTTTTTATTTGGCGAAAAATTTACCCCCATATTCACAGATGAATGCATGCAACATTCCAAATTCCTAAATCTACCCTTCATGAGTTCCTAAATGCTGGGATGTTACATGCACCCGGTAGGGAGAATGCGCTAGTCGGCACCGCACCAGCAAGCAGCCACTCAGCCAATACTTGTGCGCCTGCCGTCGATGGTGCCTCGGCCTTAGCCGAGCTCGACACCCTCGAGGTAAATATCAGAGGATCAACTCATGGCTTCATCTAATCACCTTTGCCTTTTACTGGCATACATCTCTGATGCACTACATGTCTTTTGCAGGACTACACTCCATGCACTCTACTACACTTGGTGAAAGGCGAGTTGAAGGGTGTTGCAAAGGGCACTATCATTCAGCCGCTCAACCGCACGTTCCACACTAAGCCGATGGCACCCAACGTGGATAGGGTTAAATTATATCTGGTGCTTGCGTGCTACGAGAGAGTGGAACCTCCCTTTCAACCAACTGGATTTGATAAGGACGAGATGGCACTCCTCGAGAATTGCTACAACTCCTTTTTTTCTATGGTCGAAGAGCTAGATCCGTTTGGGGGTGGCGGGGGGCACCACCACACATACAACACCGCCAGTCGATGTGTTTGCTGATACTAACAAGCCTATGGCACAGCATCCAGACGATGATGATGACAACAACATTGACGTCGACCAATACCTCAACACTGGTGGGTCCTATGATGCCTATGAAGATGCTGGACTCTTAATGGAGCATCTAGCTGGTCCTATGGCGAAACCCAATTGCCAAGTGCGTCTGTTCGGTTCTCAGGAGACGCCACCAGCTTGTGCCTTCACCGAGCCACAGACGGCGAAGCCAGGAATTATTTTCAGCCCCAATACTATCCAGAAGGTGGCTAGTGAGCAAGTTGAGGGCCCTGTCCTCGTACCGGGCAAGAAGGAGTTACAGAAGAGGAAAAATAACAAGGCTGCAAGCCAGGTTCCGAACCCGATTCGGGCACGGGACGGCCCCCTCCCGCCCAAGGATATTGCATGGAGGGTGCATGTGGAGGGTGAGCTAATGCTTAACATGTCAATGCTTTCAATCGCACCTTCTAATATGCGGAGTCTGCATGATGCCATTCTGTACGAGGAGGGGCGCCGTATTAAGGAGAAAGATCAGTCAAACCTGGTTTTTGTGGTCAAGGTGCCAGAGGGCTTGGGCTTCGTCGATACATCATACGCGGATAAGTTCTACCTGCGGTATTCAGACATATTTGATATGTATCAGCCTTATCAATTGCACTATACCTTAGTCCGCCTATATTCCCTTAGTATGGCAGTGCGGGTCATCAGAGACAAGACCCCGTGTGTTGCTATAGTGGACCCCTTCTACATGCGCGAGAACCGCTTGCGTCAGCTAAGGTAACATGCCACCGTGATCGAGTACCTAAAAAACTTCATGCTTGCCAACAAGAAGAAGGATTACATTCTCATGCCTTACCATCCTGAGCCCGCATAAGTCATTCACTCGCTACTATAAGATGCTTTCTTAGATTTCCAATGTTCTTATCCAAGTTTGGATTTATTGTATGCAGAGAGAAATGTTGTATACTCATATGTTTCTCAGTGCAACATTCAATAGCCACATATTTCGACTCGGGGAGTGCAACGAAGAAAAACTATACCAATATCAAGAATATTCTTAATGATGCTCTCATCGGCTACGTAAAAGCGGGAGGCACCATCAAGCACCCAAAGATGAAACATGGCCAGCACGTGTTCACCCACACGACAGAGTTCCCCTGCATCAAGCAGCCGTCTAGTAGCGAGAAGGATGCCTTCTACGCCTTCCATCACATGCGGTCGTTTATACGGGATGCGAATGACCTTACACTGCTAAGTCACCTCCAAGAGTGGGCTCAAAACTTTCAACGATCAATGATTCAAATATTAGAGCCGAGTTATTTAACATCCAATAGTACCTTGCGACTATGATCTTTGAAGAGGTCATGACAAAGGGGAGGCTCTTCTTCGACATATATCGTCTACCGCCCAATAAGGAGATAGAAGACCATGTAGTGTTGCAGGGTGACACAAGGACATTCATGACGATAGAAAAAGGAGCGCCACGGGTCTTTGTTAACATCCCTGAGCCTAGTTGGAAGTAGTGGTGTTTGCCCAGTTGTTAGTTCCGAACTATATATAAATCGAGCTTGTGTTGTAAACTTTATCGCTACATGAACTTTCCTAGCTAGCTTTATGGTTTCGATAGTTGTTGAACTTAATTGTGATCGAGATGCTATTTATTAGTGTTATGGATGGTGCAATTAATGCTTAGTGATGTTGCTTTTATTATTTATTATTGCGGCACTTACTTGATGTTCGTCTTCAGAGCGTCGATGATTAAAACGTTATGGCTCACTAGAACCATCCATATTATATTTATGCGTCCAACCTAAGTATAAATATGAGGCATGCTTTCTATGTTGGCCCTATTTTCGTTAAGTGTGTATTTTTATGAGGTTTACATCTATCTGCGCCCATCATTTGATTATCATGTCAAAACGCTTGCTTTCATTTGCCTAATACTATGTATCTTGTGTAGAGAGATGAAGAAGTATTATGTCATGTACGTCAACGAGGTTCTAGGAGTGTATGATTAGTGGGAAAACTGTCTGAACAAAGTGAAGAAGTTTCCAGGAAACAAACGCAAAGGCTATAAGAGTAGATATGTGCAAGCTAAGTGGAGGAACCACTGGAGGAATTGGAACCAGAATCGGATGGAGACCTACATTGTAGTCCTCACCATTGTGATTGCGGTTCTAATGTATTCGATGGTGGTTTAGGTGACTTCCTCCATTGAGGTGAACATGCTAGATACTTGATCGGACATGCACCTGTAATAATTTCACACTTGTCTCCATTTCAAATTCTAAATAATGTGATGACCTACAATTGTCTTGGTCTTATCATTGTTTAGCTCAAATCCAATATGTTATCAGTTTATGTCTGTATGTATACAGTATAATATACTGTATTTTAATTGTATAATTGTGTATAAATACCTGTATAATGTATTTTTTTTCTAAATATAGTAGTGGCCACCATTTTTTTACTAGTGACCCACTTGTATAAGTGGCGCACCTAGTTGATGCGCCACTACTATCCATTACTAGTAAGGCACGATGGATGCGCCACTAGTATATCGTACTAGTGAGGCACCACCAGGTGCGCCACTAGTAAAGTTTACTAGTGGCGCCTCGCCAGTGGCACACCACTAGTGGGCCACTAATATCCGAATTTGGGGCCTCACTAGTAGAGTATTTCCTAGTAGTATATGTCCTTGAGGCGATGTTTGATTGAGACACTAGAGAAATTGTCCTCCGGAATCCGGAGGCCATCTTTTCTATCTTTGGTGTACTGATACATGAGCTTCTCACGGTGTTGCAAAGGTTGGATCCGCCTGATGAACCAGCACATGGGTAGGTCCAAGCCAGTTAGACCCGCCTCTACGAGCCAGTCAATCAGCCTTACGGCGCGAGAAGCTTCATCGTCGGAGGGGAGGAGGGCTTGTGATCTCCATGTCAGGGCTTCAGCTTCAGCCCGTCAACGAAGTCCGGGTACAATTCTTCTCGACCAACCAGAGGGATTCATAGCCCATAGAAGTATGTCCGCTACCAGTTCTTGCAGGACTCATGTCCTATGATGTCAGGGAATGGCCGGCTAGGCCGGATCTTGAAGCTAATTGTTCCACAATTTTTGAGCTCCTCTTTGCTCACTCTGGCTTCCCTCTTCACGATGAAGAAATAAATAAACAAATATAACCTAGTCCTAATCCCTAGGTATCCCTCGCAAAACGTCGCGTAATTGCTAAGCGCGAGTATGCTATTCAGAGACAGATTCTGAGGTTGAACCTGGTAATGCTTAAGGACTTGGATGCAGAAGTCGAATAGTGGAATGGAGACGCTGTGCACAAATTGGTCCTTAAGGTATACCTGTTATCTGACTTGGGGAGAAGGGATGACCTCGTCGACCGGCGCCGCCCACCAGACCAGGCCCTCCGTCATAGGGAGGTACCCCTCGGAGATCATCTCCTTGATGTCACTCTCGAAGATGTCCGAGCCTCGCCACTCTCCCTTGTGGGAAACTGCTTCCTCCTCCAACGGCTCTAGCGCCGCCGGTGGACTCACCACTGCCGAATGTGGCACCACCATGCCCTCCGGTGGGACGCAGACCATGCTGGATGACTTGGTCAAGGACTCGCCAGACGCCTCCATCGCTGGGTGCTGCTATTGCTTGCCATTGGAGTACAAGGAGATTGGTTGGAGATGGGAAAGATTTAGGGTCTTCCTCTATGTGCGTGTGAGATCAAAGAGGGGCTTGGGCTGGACGAAGACGATGATGCAAGCAGGATGAGGTGAAAAGATAAAATGACACGATGGATAAAATATATATCCCTTGGCGTCAAGATTCGTGCAAGTTGATCCAATGGTTGATGCTTGGACATCGCGTGCATGAACGTGTCTGGAAATTTTTCCACGTTCCCACCAAGTCCGCCAATGTTTCGGATCCTTCACGCGGGAAAATCAGTGTAGAGGTCCCAACCTTTAATAAGGTAGAGATCCCTGTGTTTACAATGCTACTCCCTGGATCAATAGCTAGCATCCACAGTTAAGATGTAATATCAAGAAACAAAGGTCATCATACAACTTTATAACCAGGAATAAAATAATTCATTACATCTTACATAGCTCATTTGGCTATCTCATTACAATGCAGTAGAAATAACTATATAGCATGGAGTCCTTCATCTTCAAAGTGCCACAGGCAATCATGTTGGTTGTAGACTTGTAATCCTATTCAACACACTTCACTAATCATCAAACAAACCTGCAACATAATAAGTTACAGCCACAAGGGTTAATACATTTGAATTGTATTGGCAAGTGATACTATGGTAGTATAGTGGTAACTATCATCTATATGCATTTGGCCAAGTGGAGCTTAGGCTTGCTTTGCTCAAAATAGGTTTTTCTTATCATTTGAAAACACGAAGTTTTTGTTTGTCAAAATCACCCAAGGAATCTACCAATCAAAGATTGAAGATCCTTTAACCTTTGTTCAACCACAAGTTTTAACTTAGAAATTGGGATGAGGAGATTCTTGATAGCTTCCATGTCTTGATGCTCAAATTGTCCATTGCCAGGGACACGGCTAAGTACTTAGATTTTACTCTCTCGATAGGTGGTGCACTTTCCCCACAAGACTCGACATGCATCGAGACAAGATCTTTCAGAAGCCTTCCCTTGGACGCATTCCCAAACCTATCACCCCCTACCACCAACTGTCCATTTGGCTAAGTTATTGCAACCTATATGATCCAGGCAGAGCCCATAATGCCAAGTGGCTGCACTTGAAGCTTCTCAACATTTGACATCTCAAATATCTTTGTTCCTGGGTGGCATTCCACAAGTGAGATACACAGGGTAGGCCATTGAAAAATGGGCCCTGGTAACCACTCAACAAAAATCCAGCCATGCAAGTCCCATTCCACCCGGGTGATTCATTCACATAGTTGTTTTATTAAACATAACACAAGTCATTTGACTTAGGAATATTTCATAGCATGAATATAATCCACCCTTGTTTTCTACTATCTAGGCTAAGCATGATAGTAGTAGGAATCTTAACTTAGGGAAAATTCTACTAAGGTTTCATCTACTAGGATTTCCCATGGCATAGTTAACACTTAGAAAATTCCATGCAAGTCCTACTTAGAAATATCACTAATGCATAGTGAAAATAATGGGACAAAAGTATGAAGCACCACTTGCCTTTTTGGTAGAGAATATAAGTTCACTCCTTGATCTTTCAATAGTCACACTCTTCAAATTTCACTACAATTCAATCAAGGCACAAATTCCATCTACCATTCAAGCAATTCATCACATAGAATAATAAAAACAAAGCAATGCATGCAAGCATGCCAAAGATTTTTTATTTGGAAAATTGGTTTTTAATAGGTTATAAACATTATAAAACACCTATTGGTTATTTATAAATGTGGCAAAACTATTTGATAACAAGTTAGTGAAAATGGCCACTTTAAATCTCTTTTGTTTTGCTAGAAATGATTTTATTCAAAGAATAATTTCTAGTTTTTGCCAAAATGTTTTTAAACACCAATATTAATGTTTATGGTCATATTTTTTTAAAACAATTCCATTTGCAAAGGGTTTCATCTAAAATCCATTTTTAAATCAAAGCAACATTTTATTTTGTTGAAAATGACTTTAAACAAAGTAATGATTTTCTAGGATTCATCAAATATATTTTTAAATCCTAAAACTTGGTGTTTAGGGTCAGAGAGTTTAAATCCAATCATTTTCCCAAAAGTTTTACTCAAAAAGCATTTTTAAACCATAATCAATATTTTTATCTAACTAGAAAGGCTTTTATTCAAAGATTTATTCCTAAGTGTCAAAAAATATATTTTTAAATCCAAAAGTTGGTTTCTATGGTTAGTAGGTTGAAAACAAACCATTTACAAAAGATTTTATCCTAAAAATATTTCTAGAATAATTTTTATACACAAAATATGCCTACACATGTTTCTGCAAAAACAATCAATTTTTTAGAATCAATTCACTAAACAAAGGGCACGATTGCAAATTACTATTTTTGATGATTCCATTGATATAAAATTTGGACGTGTAGATTTAAATTTATGAATTTTACAAAATCAAACATCTAATAGAATAAATCTGGTTTTAAAAACAGAGTCTAGGCCACGTGTCTTAACCTTATTGGTCTGTACCGATTCGTCTGGATCAAGCATCGTGGAGCGTTGGATTTAAAACAGAACGTGCGGATCAGAGTGCTACGTACCCCTTCGGGTTAAGATTCTATCGTGTGCATAGGATCTAGATCTAACAGCCTGAAACTACTTGACCATACTCTAGCGGCGCTGTGACGGTGGCTGGAAGCGGCGCGCTCGGACGAGTACGGTGCCAGAGATACAAGAAGCTAGAGGAGAAGTGGGGTGGCTCACTAGAATCGCCGTGCGTTGCTGATGCTCAACGCACTCGTGGTTGGCGAAGGGGCGCTCGGGGACGACGTGGATTGCTCGCCGGAGTCATTCCTGGCGGCGGGCACGTTCTGTCGTTGTCGAAGACGAGGCTACACAGCAGGAGAAGGCCACCATAGGGTCGCGTTAGATGCGTGAGGGGAAGGTTGATACACGAGCGTCATTCAGAGGGAAAGGAAAGGTCAGGGTTACTGGGGAGAGGTCGACGGAGTAATGGCAAATGGTGGCCCATGTTGTCGTTGAGGTTGCCGATGATGGGGAGCGCACGGAGGTGAGCTGGTGTTACTAGGAGATGCGCAGGAGGCTGGGGAGCGTTCTCGTGTGAACTAGGAGGCAAGGGGAGGCGAGACTTGGCCGGAATCGTCGCCGGAGTTCGTCGGAACGTGGTGCTTGCTGCGAGAAATTCTAGCAGCCTATGGGCAGTTAGTGCGTGGCGTCTGGGGGGAAAGGTAGATCAGACGCGGGCGATTAAGAGTGCATCGTTGCAGCGAGTAATGGACGAGGCATTTAGGTGAATTGATTTGGCGAAATCAAAGTAGAAACAGCCGCGCTGAATGGGGAAGAAAGGGTCTGCGGGTGGGGAAGACGGTCTGGCAGGTGGGGTCGTGTCGCCAGCGAGAGAGAGGGGGAAATGGTGGGGTCTGGTCGTCAGTGAGGGTGTGGGTGAGAATCTGAGTGCGAATCGTTTTCCTGCGGGGGAAGGAGAAATGGGCTTGCTGGGCTAGGTTGGGCTTGGCTGTTTTTTTTCTGTTTCCTTTTTTTTCCATTTTGATTTTCTGTTTTGAATTTAATCAAATGATTTCAAATAATTGTTTTGAATTCAAACTCTTCTCAAAACTTTCAGTAAGTGTTATACTGGTTTATTATTGTATTTTAAGGACCATTTTAGAATAACTATTTTATTCATTTTTGGTTTATCATTTATTTAAAATAGACACTTGCCTTTAATTAAATAAGATTTTAATTATATTTTCAAACTCTTATTTGAATTCTAGTTTTTACCAAACCTTTTTTAGTAGGTTTTATTTTGTGCAAATATTTCACTTTGAATTATTTGCAATATTTTAATATGATTTATTAATCATTTAAATTGGGCAATTGTCTTTATTCCAATAAAATCCAATATAGTTTTAAATCCATATAAATTTTATTCAAATAATTATTTGATTCCATTTAAGTTAATTAAATAACTTTTATATCCACCTTGGGAATTCCACTTTATTATTTTCCCATGATTTAATTAATCATTTATCTAAGGGATTTTGCCTTTATTCAAATGGAATAGAATTTGGTTAATGCCATATAATTTTATTTGAATATTCTTTATCCCTTTATTTTAATAGGAATATCTTTATTTAATTTGCTTATGGATTTGGCGAAGTTTTAATTTGGCTTTTTAAATATTCCCTATTTATTATTTCTTTCTTTATCCTATAGAATCCATATCTTTTATTTATAGATCTAAAATTGTTGCTTCCAATTTGAAGAATTTTATTTAATATTTGTTTATCCTTTTAAATCATTTTAGGATTATTTTACTCACAATTTGTTATGGATTTTAGATAGGAGCTTTATTAGCATTGAAAATTAATTCCTTTTTAACTTACTAAATTCATAAGTTTTTATCTATGGTTCCAAATTAAGTGAAACCAATTTCTATGGTTTTATAATATTTTTGTTTGCCATTCTTGATCATTTTAAAATGATTGTTGCTGAATTTTTATATGGATTAAATCCATAGTCTTAGAGAGATCTTGGAAATGATTTCCTTCCATTAGGGTTTTAGAGTTTTGGTTTATTTTCCAAGTGTTTAAATTTTAAGATTACATTTATTGATGAATGCATTTCACTTGATTGAAATTTGTTGGATTCTATTTTCTTCAAAGTTTGTTCAAGTAGGGTTTTGATGTTCCCATTTGGAATCAAAAAGTTTCTTTTCACCCTAAATTTCAACAATTATTTATTTTGTTTATTTATTTTTCACATTTCAAAATTTGGAAAATTTTGGGATGTGACAAGCAGCTATGATTACGTTCTCTGCATGTGTGAGTTACGATAGAAAGCTCAGTGATTCTCCGACTTTCATATCGAAGACCAGCTATGGAGGTTGGGATCCCCTCCATGGCGTACTCGTCATTAATACCATGACACAATCCTTATTACCTTTGACCATGAGTTGCCGATGCTGGGGTTGTAGGGGTTATCCGGCCAGATGTACTCCTTATCATAGGGGTCCCTAGCTAATTGAGTCATTTTATGTAACGAATGTTAAAATAATTAAATTGGGTAAATTAATTGTTTGTCTTTTTTATCTTCTTTTTAAGAAATTAAAAATTGTTGAGTATTTTTGTAAAATTTTCTCAACTATACTCGAAACATTATACATGAGTGGATTAATAGGACTATCCAAAATTATTAATATTTGTTGAGGAAATTCTATGCAAATACAATTTGTTTTTATCATTTGTATTTGAGTGTCGTTTAAAATATTCTTCCAAATCATGATGAATTATCTAGACATGGAATAAGATGACTTTCCCAAGACAGAGGAAGTAATATGACATTTACAATATAAGGTTTTGGTTGTTATATGACTTTTATTGCGAAAAGAGAGAGGAAGTAATATGACATTTATAATATAAGGTTTAGAAAATAATTTATTTGGTTGTTATATTTTTGATATATCTTATCTCATTTACCAAAAGAAAATAAAGTAACATGAGATGAGGATAACATGGCATCCTCAAATATTGAGTTCTAAATGATTTAAATATATCACCAATATTTTTGTTTTATAAACAGATGATTTTGTAAAACTAAACCAAGGTGGAAAATATAATTCCTATGCTTGTATTTCTTTGGACCTTTTGGGAATACATATTAATTGAAACCAATTCCTGAAAATAGAAAATGGAGAGGGTAAACAAAGAGGAATAAAAAATTGTCAAACCGACCCAGCCTAGCCCAAACCAAAAGGACCAGCTAATCCATCACCAAAAGGCCCAGCTAATCCATCTCTTTTATTTGTTTTTCTCTTTCTTGTATGTTTTCCCTAATAAATCATAATTCCATTACCTAGCCCATCTAGTTGATCGACCCAGCCGATCGATCATATTCCTCACGCACCTCACCTATAGACTTCATATTACAGGAAGCCATGGCTATAACTATTCCCGTCCCTCTCCCGAATCCACTCAAGATACAAATGAAATATCTATAGGATTAAACCACCGTCCAGTTTAGGAAATTTACATCCCACTTAGAGGCCTTAGATCTACATATCGATTCGATGAACCGAATGATGATGGATGACATTCGTGTCCTGATCTCTCTCCACATACTATATATGTATGAACCGAAGAGAGCACTATATTTCCCTAATTATCCCCCATTAATTTTTTTCTTAAACTAAACCGAGAGGAGCTCTGTAGAACACATATCGACCATGCCAAGATAATTCTAAAACCAGAGTTCATCACTAAATTGATTCTCCCTCGGAGAGTCCCTCATCGATTCCTTTTACTAGAAGACTCTCCTTAAAGTTTCCTACCTCCAGGACATGATCGTGCACCTCCTTGTTGCAGTTGGCCGCACAACCTGATGTCCCACGTAACTCCAGCTGTTGATTTTGTCACATCCCAAAATTCTCCAATTTTTGAAATGTGAAAAATAAACAAACAAAATAAACCAATGTTGAAATTTAGGGTGAAAAGAAACTTTTTGCTTCTAAATGGAAACATCAAAACCTTACTTGAACAAAATTTGAATAAAAAAGCAACAATAAATTCCAAACAAATCAAATGCATTCCTGCATGGAAATAATCTTGAATTTAAACACTTGGAAAGGTTAAACCAAAAACCCTAAAACCCTAATGAAAGAAATCATTTCCAAGATCACTCCAAGACTATGGATTTATTCCATATAAAAATTCAGCAGCAAACATTAATAAATGACCAAAAATGGCAAACAAAAATATTACAAAACCATGGAAATTGATTTCACTCAATTTGTAGCCATGGACAAAAACTTATGATTTTAATAATATAAAAGCAAATAATTAACAAGGCTAATAAAGCTCCTAACAAAAATGAATACCAAATTGAGAGCAAATTAATCCTAAAAGGATTTGAAAAGATAATTAATTATTAAATAAAATTATACAAAGTGGAATCAGTATTTTGGAACTATAAATAAAAAGATATGAATTTTATAAGATAAAGAAAGAATTAAATAAATAAGAAATATTTACAAGACAATTTAAATCTTGGCCAAATCCATAAGCAAATGGAATAAACTGAATAATAAAAAAGAATAAAGGATTATTTGAATAAAATTATATGGATTTGAACCATATTTAATTTTATTTTGACAAATTGCCTAATTTAGATAAATATTAAATCACAAGAAAATTATTTGCATTATTCAAAGTGGACTATTTAAACACACTATTAAATAGTATAAACCTACTGAAAAAGTTTGGTAAAAAATTGAATTCAAAATGAAGCTTGAATCAAATAGTTTGAATTAAAATAGAAAATAGAAATGGAAAAAGAAAAGAAATAATAAGAAAAAAATAAAACAGAACCCAACCCAACTAACCTACCCAGCCCCAGCCCAACAGCAGGCCCAGCAGCAAGACCACCCAGCACTCCCCCTCTCTCCCTGAACCTCCACGACGATTCCGGCGAGCTCAGACCTCCCTTGCCCCCGGCTCACACGAGCTTGATCACCAACCTCGTGCACACCTTCTAGTAGCCTCCGCTTGCTCGCGCGCGCCCTAGACGCTCGGCAACGACTTCGCCCGTGCACCACCGTTGTTTTCCTCAACTCCGACGACTTCTCCCGGTGAGATCTGACCGCCCCTATTCCTCTCGATGACACCCTCGCACTCAACTATCTCTTGCGCATCTAACGTCATCTTCCTTTTGTCTTCTCGTGCCTCATGGCGTCTCCTCTGACAACGCCTGTGCATGCCCGATGCCAGCTCCGGCAAGAAATCCCTAGCAACCTCGTGCGCCCGTTGGCCAACGGAGACCACCTCGAGCATCCTCTCGTCACGGCGACTCCGGTAATGCTCGGTACCCACTTCCTTGCTTCCTAGAACCGCCGCACCGCTGCGTGTCGCCAGCCAGTGCTGCCAGATCTTGGTCAGTGCGCTCAGGACCAGTAGATCTAGATCCAAGGGATTAAATAGATTACTTAAATGAAAGGGTATTGATTCATCTGTGTCGTGCGTTTTCATTTACATCCAATGATCCACTGTGCATGATCCACCTAAAACGGTACTGGCCAATAAGAACATGACGCGTGGCGAGGCTGTTGATTTAAAAACAGAATTTGATCTATTAGATGTTTGATTTTGTAAAATCCATAACTTTTGATCTGTATGTCCAAAAATTACAAATTTTATATAAGTGGATTCAGAAAAATGTAAACTTTGTAACTATGGCCTTAGTTTGGTCATTTGTGTCAAAAAATAGGTGTTTTTACAGAAACATTAATAGGGCTATTTTGGATATAAAAATTGTTCTAAAAATGATTTTGGGTGAAACCTTTTGCAAATGGATTTGTTTTGAAATCTCTGACCAAAACACTAACTTTTGAATTTAAAAACATAATTTGTTAACACTAGAAATTATTACTTTGAATAAAAGCATTTCTAGCAAAACAAAAATGATTTAAAAGGGCCTTTTTCACTAACTTGTTTTCAAATGATTTTCCACACTTTATAAATGACCAGTAGGTGTTTTGAAAAGTTTAGAACCTTGTTAGAAACCAATTTTTCAATAAAACAGTCTTTTGCATGCTTGCATGCATTTCCCTTATTTTATTATTTTATGTGATGAATTGTTTGAATGCTAGTTTTGAATGTATACCTTTCTTGATTGAATTGTAGTGAACTTTGAAGAGTGTGACCATTGCAATATCAAGGAGTGTACCTAGATTTTCTACAAAAAGGCAAGTGATAATTTGGTCATCAAAAGTCCTATCTTTTCAATATTGCATTAGTGATATTTTTGTAGTATGCATGATAGGACTATTTTTTACATATTGCTATGCTATAGTAGATCCCATAGAATATATCTTGGTAGGAATCTTCCTAAGATAAGAAACATTTTATGCCAGTATGCTTAGCCTAGCTAGTAGAAAATACAAGGGTGGAATATTCATGCTATTTAAGTCTATGACTAAGTTTTTGATTAATAAAACAACTAAGTAAATGAAACACCTGGGTGGAATGGTAATTGCTTGGATGGATTTGTGTTGAGTGGTCACACAAGGCCCATTTCTATGGTTTACCTTGTGTATCTCACTTGTGGATGGCCACCAAGGAACAAAGAGATTTGAGATGTTTTGTGTTGAGAAGCTTCTAGTGAAGGCACATGGCATATGGGCTCTTCCTTGACTACATAGGTTGCAAGAACTCAGACAGGCAGGCAGTTGGTGGTAGTGATGATAGGTGGAACGCGTTGTGCTGATCTGAGGGATTGTGTCTGAAAAGTCTCGTCTCGATGCATGTCGAGTCTTGTGGGAAAAGTGCACCACCTCTCGAGAGTATAAAACCTAAGTACTTAGCCGTGTCCCCGGTAATGGACATTTTGAGCATCAAAGACATTGAAATGACCAAGGATCTCCTCATACCAATTTCTCTAAGTTAAAACTTGTTGGGTGAACAAGGGAAGCACCTGGTTTGTAACCAGTGTGCCATTGTGTGATGAAATGTTTTGAAAAGAGAAAACTATTTTCAAAGGATAGGGAAAATTGTTTTATGCAAAGGCCAGCCAAAAATCCACTTAGCCAAATATTCATGTAGATATTAGATTCTCCATATCAATATGATATCACTTTCCAATATAATTCAAATGTAGTGACCCTTGTGGTTGTAACTTATCAGGTTTGTTTGATGTTAGTGAAGTTTGTTGAGTAGGGATTACAAGTCTACAACCAACATGGTTGCCTGTGGCACATGAAGATGAAGGAGTCCATGCTATATAGATTTATCTGCTACTTTGTAATAAGATAACCATATGATCCATGTAAGTTGTAATGAACTATTTTATTCCTGGTTATAAGTTGTAATATGACCTTTGTATCTTGATATTACATCTTAAACTGTGGATGCTAGCTATTTGATCCAGGGACTAGCATTGTAAACACAGGGATCTCTTCCTTATCAGGTTGGGACCTCTACAGATGGTATCAGAGCATTGTGTTGCCTGTAGGATTGTAACCCTAGGATTGGAGAAAACCCCTTAGAAAAATAAGAGTTGTATTTGTTTAAACTTATTTACAAAAAATCTTGTAAACTCTTTCCTCAACATTTTGTTTTGATTCTACACCTCTTCCTTTTCTACTTGATGGACAAAAACTTCAACATGAGAAAGGACTTCACCATCACGAATGACTTCAACTTCAGTTTCACCAAGGACTTTAAATTAGACATCACTAAGGACTCCAAGTGGATTGGAATAATAATCAAGACTTGAAGACTAAGGAAACATAACTTAGGAGGAACCATCATCACATATGATCCTTGTGACCAAGATGCAAGAATTTCTTCCAAGGATACCATGATCTTATTCCTGATGTATCAACTAAGAAGAATGGAATGATCTCAAGTGATACCCATAGTTGGACCACCACACTAGTGTTTTGTCTAAATCGATTTATCAATCACACCAACTTATGTGGTGTAGAAAAAATATTTTGTTGCCTAAAATATTCTTGAATCTTGTTGTTTGAGTGGAATGCATGATTGTAATTGCTTGCACATTGCTTTGTGAATTGTTGTGTGTGGGTAGAATTCTTACTCTAGAAATAATTTGCCTAATCTAATCCCAGTCCAACCCAAACATATGACTTCTCCAAGATACCAGAACTCCAACACCAAGGATGGTAACAACAACCTAGAGATGCACATGATAGAACAACTACTAGCAACCCAAGCCAAGTTGAATCAAGTGACAACCCAATTTTAGCCAACAACATTGAGTTAAACCCAGCCATGCTAAAGTTCTTGGAATCCCAATCTCAATTGTTGCAAAGGATGACCAATCAGATGATCAACATGAGAAGCAATCTTTCCCAAGGAGATTCTGACAACAATGATATCAAGGATGATATTATAGAAGGAACTCAAGCCTGGAAAATCTGTGGAGACATAGGACACACTTATAAAGAACATGTGGACCAATGCCCTAATTGTGAAGAGAAACATACAGCTAGACAATGCCCTAATTGTGAAGAGAAACATGCGGCAGTCCCCGGGTGCGGTGCGGCAGCCCCCGGATGCCTCGCTTCCCTCAGCCGGTTCGTCAGGCGGCTGGGAGAGAAGGCCCTTCCCCTATACCAGCTAATGAAGAAAACGGAAAAATTCGTCTGGACAGCCTAGGCAGACGAAGCTTTCCGAGACCTCAAGAGCATGCTCCCCTCACCACCCGTCCTGGCGGCGCCAGCAACAAAGGAGCCCATGCTGATGTAGATCGCTGTCACAAACAGAGTGGTTCGCGTGGTACTGGTAGTGGAACGACCAGAGGAAGGAAAGGCTCAGATGGTCCAGTGCCCCGTATACTACCTGAGTGAGGTGCTCCCGCTATCCAAGCAGAACTACCCCCGCTATCAGAAGCTGGTGTATGGCGTGTACATGGCCGCCAAGAAGCTCAAGCACTACTTCCAAGAGCATTCCATCCGGGTGGTAGCATTGGCCCCACTCGCGGGAATCATTGGCAACAAAGACACCACTGGCCGCGTGGCAAAATGGGCCATCGAGCTCGCCGTGCATAACATCCAGTACGAACCGCGAACCGCAATCAAGTCGCAAGCATTGGCTTATTTCATCGTCGATTGGGCGGAGACACAATACATGCCCCCAGTGCCGGATTCAACTTACTGGAAGCTACATTTTTACGGATCGAAAATGAGGGGAGGACTTGGAGCTGGAATCGTGATAACATCGCCCAAAGGCGACCGGCTGGAGTACGTTCTCCAGATCCACTTCAAAGCTTCCAACAACGTCGCCGAGTACGAAGCACTCATCCATGGGCTCAAGATGGCCAAGCTGATAGGCATCCAGAGGGTGCTATGCTTCGGAGATTCGGACTTGGTGGTGCAACAAGTATCTGGCGAATGGGACGCCAGGGACGCGAACATGGCCCTTTACCGCTTCTTCGTCCAGCAGCCATGTGCCTGCTTTGAAGGATGCGAGTTTCACCATGTGCCCAGAGCCAACAATGAAGCTGCTGACGCCTTGGCCAGGGTCTAGTCAACAAGACAAGCCATACCGCCTAGGGTCTCCCTCGAGCACTTGTGCAAGCCCTCCTTCACCCCTTCACCAGAGTCCAACTCCATCATGCTCAGCGCGGACCCTGGAACAGCCGGTGCTGCAGCACACCTGGGGACTGCCGCATCACACCCAGGGACTGCCGCATCGCACCCGGGGACTGCCGCGCCGCATCCGGGGACTACCGCGCCGCACCCAGGGACTGTTGCGCCCCACCCGGGGACTGCTTCGCTGCATCCGGAAGCTACCTTGATGCAGCCCGCGGTCGAAATCAGCACCTTTCCACCCAGCAGGCCTCCCGTCATTCCGGAGCCGGCCGTCCACGAGGAGAACAAGCTCATCATACAGACGGTGCACACCATACGGGAGGCACCCGACTGGGAAAAGCCGTACATAGATTTCCTGGCCAAGGGCGAACTCCTGACAGAAGAGGTGGCAGCACGACAAGTGCGACGAAGGGCAAGCCCCTACACCATCATCAACAACGAGCTGTACAAACGCAGCGTCGGAGGCATCTATCATCGATGCGTCAGTCAGGAGGAAGGAGCCAAGCTTCTAATGGACATACACCAGGGCGAGTGTGGCCACCACGCATCGTCAAGGGCAATAGCAGCCAAGGCCCTTCGGCATGGTTTCTACTGGCCGACGGCGCTGAAGGATGCCGAAGAAATAGTCAAGACTTGCAACGGTTGTCAGCGATTCAGCCAGCTGAAGCACACACCGTCTGTGGCACTCGAGACAATACCAATCACCTGGCCGTTCGCGGTCTGGGGCCTGGTCATGGTTGGACCGTTCAAGACAGCTCGATCCGGTATGACACACCTACTCGTAGCCATAGACAAGTTCACCAAGTGGACCGAGGCAAAGCCAATCAAGAAGCTGGATGGAGCGACGGTGATCAAGTTCTTCACAAACATCATCATACGATTCGGCTACCCGCACAGCATCATTACTGAAAATGGAACCAACTTTGAGAAAGGAGTCTTCGCTCGTTTCTACGGGGAAAAAGGGATCCGCCTGGATCTGGCATCAGTCGCACACCCACAGTCCAACGGACAGTGCGAGCACGCTAACGGTCTGGTTCTACCGGAACCAAGCCAAGGCTTATCGAACCGCTCGTCAGATCACCCGTATGCTGGATAGAGGATCTTCCAGCAGTGCTTTGGAGCTTATGCACCACACCCAATCGCTCAACCGGCTTCACGCCGTTCTTCCTCGTCTATGGGGCAGAAGCCATTCTCCCCACAGACATCCAGTTTGACGCACCCTACAAGTAGCTCTACACGGAGGAGGAACGCTCGAGGAGGACACCGAGTTGGCTCGAGGAGGCAGGCAAGTTGCCTCTGTCCAGATCAGCAATCTACCAGCAAGACTTGCGCCGATACCACGCCAGCCGGATCCGGCTCACCTCTTTACGCAAGGGAGACCTGAGCTGCGCCTAGTCCAGAGCACCAAAGGAATGCACAAGCTATCCCCACCATGGGAAGGACCATTCATCGTCAGCCGAGCGCTCCACAACAATTCATACTATCTGATCGACGCGCAGCAGCCGATGAAGAACAATGCAGATTGCTCAGACGAGGAGACAGAGCACCCATGGAATGCAATCCTACTCCGGCCATTTTACACTTAGAAAAGTGTATGTATCTTCCCTTTTATGTAAAAAGCGAACCAGATTGAAAGCCTCGGTACAACACTAAGGACTTTGTCCCAATTCCGCACACCATCTACAGATGGCATAATATTGCAGGTGGCGTTTAGAGTAACCTCTTCGGTTCCGGCTTCAGTACGCATGTCGGCTGTCGACCCGGCAAGAGCAAAAACTCAAAGCGCACGTGGAAAGAAGATGCCAACATATAAAGTAAGGGCGTCCAGGCGAACCGGTCGCGCCCTACATGAGTTAAGCCAACAACAGCGAACCAAAGTATCGCGAGGCACGCCAACATAGCCAATCCTTCGGTTCCGGCTGCAGACCGCAACCCGGCTATCAGCCGACAAGGAAAAATGCTCCAAGGGCCAATACTCGCTGAGAAAAGGGAAGTTGCTAACGGCCTAACTCGAAGGGGCGCGTCTCTATTTTCCTTCTATGATAATTACCAACTAAAGAATGAGCATATGCACAAGCAAACTAACCCAAAGCAATGCTTTGTCTCGCATGAACCGAGCCACAAATTGGCAGGAAACAAGGTGGTGAAAGAGCTTCGACCCGGCTGACTACCCCAGCCGACACAAACCTCGGGGACTACACCCAGAGGACGCGCTCCCGTGCACCCACAAACTCAAGTCAAGGTAGCCAAAAAACCTTCGCCCTGGCTGGCTACCCCAGCCGGCCCGAACCTCGGGGAATACACCCAGTGGACGCGCTCCCGTGCACCCACAAACTCAAGTCAAGGTAGCCAAAAGAGCTTTGCCCCAGCTGGCTACCCCAGCCGGCCCGAACCTCGGGGACTACACCCAGTGGACGTGCTCCCGCGCACCCACAAACTCAAGTCAAGGTAGCCAAAAGAGCTTCGCCTCGGCTGGCTACCCCAGCCGGCCCGAACCTCGGGGACTACACCTAGTCGACACGCTCCCGTGCACCCACAAACTCAAGTCAAGGTAGCCAAAAGAGCTTCGCCCCGGCTGGCTACCCCAGCCGGCTCGAACCTCGGGGACTACACCCAGCGGACGTGCTCCCGCGCACCCACAAACTGAAGTCAAGGTAGCCAAAAGAGCTTCGCCTCGGCTGGCTACCCCAGCCGGCCCGAACCTCGGGGACTACACCCAGCGGATGCGCTCTCGCTCACTCACAAACTCAAGTCAGGACGGCAAAAGAGCTCCAACCCGGCTTGCTATCCCAGCCGGCCCGAGCATAAAAGATCGCAAATGGCAGAGATATAAACAAAGATAAGCAGAAGTCACCAAGCCATATGGCGGAGCACAAAGGCTCCTCACAGATTCAGGAATCAGTGACAAAAGTTAGCCGAAATGTAGCACAAAAAAGTAACAAGTTTCACAAATACACCCGGCATCCCGGGGATAAAGAGTGTGGAGGTAAAGAAGCAGAAGGAGCAGGACCTGGATCAGCACGGGCGGCACCGACATCAGTGGAAGGAGGCTGCCTGCTGGAGGCGACGTCAAGGGGATTCCAAGGCGCCGGGACCTAGTGGAACGGCCGTGGCTCTCCGGGGGCACCGAAGTCATGCTGCAAGTCCACGTAGGTGCCAATCTTCACCCAGAGGCTTGGAGCGCAGGAGTGCTGGCGCGAAGGCCCTCGTAGCTCGTCCCAAGATGGAAACCGTGGGTGAGCACGCTCAGGTCAGCACCCGGATACCATGACTTCACTAGAGCAAGCGACATCTCCACTCCGCCTCGAGCAGCCCACTCTTTGTGCACGTCCAACACGTCGATGCCTTTGGACAGAGCCACAGCTAGGCTGGCCATGTCGTGCACATCGCCCGCGTCCGGCCAGATGTAGTGGAAGAGATCGTTGCCAACGACGCGCAGGCCATTGCTCTCCTCCACCACCACCTTGACCATGTCGAGGGCAGTCAGGTCACGTCCAACCTCTTCCACGGGCAGCTTCTCAATGGCCATCTCGGTCGCCTCTGGATAATGAGCTGCAGCCAAGCACAAAGTAGAATAAACGGACAAGATCGAGCAAGTCACGACACAACGGAAGAAGGAAGCTAAAGAACTTACTGATGACCATCTCCGAGATGTTCTGGAGGTGCTGAGTAAGCTCCCCCTCCCTGTGGCGAAGAATCTGCATTGTCTCCTCCTGTTGGGTGGAGATCATCTCAAAATTCTTCAGCGCCTCCGCCCGGATGTCAGCTGTTTTCTTGCCCCGCTCCATGCTAACCTCAAGCTGATGCTTGGCCACAGCAAGTTGATCGAACTGCGCTTGTCGCACCTTGTTTGATTCTTCCAGCCGGGTGACCTCAGCTTTGAGGCGCTCCACCTCCCTCTCCTTGTCCTGGATCATGGATGTAGGAGGATACCCGATGGTCAACAAAAAACGGGAAAAGGGGGCCAATCACCAAGACAGATCTGAAGAAGCAATCTTACGGACAAGATCCCGGGTGTTCTTCACAGATTCTGCTAACGCTTTCTGCAGCAAGAAAACAAATGAGTAACAGAGAAGCAAACCGGATGGAAGAACGGAAAACGTGTGAAGGACAACGACTTACCTCCATCAAAACAGACAAATTTTTGGCCTCGCCAAGGCCCTTTTCCATTCCCTCAACCAGGTAGCGAACCTAGCTGAGTGCGACGGACGCCGAGCCCGAGAGCTGGGCGATGATCGCACCCGGTGTTAGCACAGCCGGAGCTGGCCTCGAGCCAGTGACGATAACCTCATCATCATCGGTAGCCACACCCGAAGGCGCAGCCACCACCAACGCCCTCCCAGTCGGATGACCACCATCCGGTTGGCGGCCATCCGCCGTAGCCGCCTGCGCGGCCCCAGCTTCCTCCATCACCTCCGTAATGACGGGTCTGGCGGAGCCGCTTGGAGCATCGCTCCAGGCGGGTCCACGCCAGCCCCGGGACGAAGGAGGAGGGTCTTCGGGTCCTACGCAGCCACAAACAGCTGCCCCAACCGCGAAGGCGTAGGTGCCTAGTGCAGCAGCCCCGTGGTCGGGGAGCCCTCAGGGGCCTTGGGCGGAGACGGCGCGTCCGACGCAGCCGGACCGGCCGCAGCCGGGCCTAACATTGCCGGCGCGGTCGCCGCCGGCGACCTCGCCACCTCTTCAACTGGCGGAGGAGGTGGAGGAGCAACAACGGCGACACCTCCATCGCCAAGCTGCATGTCCTCGCTGCGTAGAGTAAAGAGTCAAAGGAGGAACCAGCAAAACCACATAGCGGCAAGAAAGGGCAAGAGAGATACTAAACCGGCGACGGACGGTGGAGCTACGACCTGACGCCCTCGGCGCGTCTTTTTCGCTTCAACTGGAGCGGGAGCGGCAACAGGTGCCGCCCTCTTTCCCCGGGCTCTTCGCCGCGGGTTTCTCTCGGCCACCCTCCTCGTCGGTGACATCGACTGGGATACGAGCAGGGGATCAAAACCAAAACCTTAAGAGCAAAGGTGAAGGAAAGAGCTACGGTCAACAACTTACCATGAGGATCCGAGGGGCCGTCATCCGCCCAGACGGGAAACCCTTGGGGCTCCGTCTGGGGGTACTTCTTCGGCATCCTGTCCTCCAAGAAGGACGGAAGCGGGAAGTCACCCATGCCGTCATGAGCTAGCTGCGCCATGAATAACTAATCAAAAAGGGGAGCATAAGGCACCCAAGAAAAGCTATCCATGACAAGGAGCGAGACACAAAATAACCAGAGAAAAACATACCCGAGGCGGCAGGCGGTCGCGATGATACGGAGGGCAGGAGTATGCCCAGGTAACCTCGATGCGGAACTTGGATATCATGGAGACCTAGTTCCGCAGGTCCTGGTAGGGCACATCATTCCACGACGTCCTCGTCGGATCGTTGGCGGTCGAGAGGTGGCACATTTTGTGCGAACGCTTCTGCAACGGAAGCACGCGACACACCATCCACGACAAGGTGATGTCCCGGGCGGTGAGCCTCTCCGTCTCCACCATCATCTCCAGCCGGGTGGCCATCTGGTCGAGGTCCGCCGCCGCACCCATGCCCTTCGTCGTCCAGCCCTTCTGCGTCGAGGGCACGTCGGTGAAGGGTGGAAGGCAAATTCAATCAATCTCTTGGTGATGTTCTACGTCAGCGAGCCACCCTTGGTGATGTTCTGGGCCTTGAAGTGGAAGAACTTGAGAAAGTTTGCCACCTCGGGCCACACCCCAAGATATGACTCGCAACAGGCTGCATGATGCGACAGCTGCGCCATGGCGTTGGCGCCCAAGTGATGAAGCTGGAGGTCAAAGAAGAGAACGAGCTGGAGGAGGAAAGGGCTGACAGGAAGGCCGAAGCCATGGGCAAAATGCGCAAGGAAGACGATGCGCTCCCCCAACCAAGGACTCGACACCTGCTCCCCCTCCGGCGCGAGCCGGTGCTTCACAAGCATCGCCGAGGGAAGAAACCTCCCCCGCCGGTACTTGTTGATGAGATCGTCGATCACAAAGGACCCGCACCAGCCGCCGCGTTGCTCCGGCAGCATCTCGACAGAGGAGGAGGCCGTGGTGGATGGGGAGAAAGTGGACAACGGCGACAAGGAGAAGGCGTGCAAGAGCAAAGGGAGCTAACGCACGAGGGGGAGATGAGCCGGAGGATGGACAAGTGTGGGGACCGATCCCCCCAAAGCTCTATTTATCCCCGCAAACGGCATCGTCGCCCCTTCAGCTTCTGCGCGACGTGTGGCGTCGTGGAACCACAGCCACATGACGCTTCGTCTCCAGATCCTATGCGCCGTCATAATTGCCACAGAAGATCCCCGAGCGTTAGCAGGAGACGAGGCATGCGCACTTGCCCCAAGAAACCGCTGCGACAAGTTTGCGTGCGCAGTTGCCAAAAAACTGACGCATCGACGCGGAAGTAAAACTGACGCGACGTTCGCCAGACCCGTAGTCGTGAGTGATGACATCAACGACTTCATCAAGCCAAACGTTTCATCTTCTGCTACGCCAGCCGATACCTGCCTTCGCTGTTTACACCCAATGGACGGCCATCAATTCCGCAGCCGGTTAATTCTAGCCGGAAAGCAAAAGCAAAAACCACAGCCGGAGGAAATAAAACAACTCTCTCAGAACAAGAAGGAGCACGGAAGATCTTGCCCAGCGGCCAATCCCATACGTGCTTTGGGACTAGTGTCGGGGGGATAAAACCCGGGTGGGGAATGCCAGGCACAAGTAGGCCGGATCCAGAAGATGCAGGCCACCTTTCCTCCAGGAAAAACAACTCTAGCCGACTGGCGAGCACGCCCGGCTGGGCTTATAACCTGCCCCGCTGGCCCGTCTAGCCGGTGGCCAGAAGAACCGGCCGGGTGGCCGTTTCCACCCGGCTCACCTCGGATTCGATGGAGAGCACGGAAGGGTTGATGCTCCCTGCGGGGTGTGCTTCTGGCTCTCCCTCGTCATTAAGGAAGCTGGCATGCTGTCATGACCAGTGCTACCCGATGAAGATAAAGCAAGACGGTCGGGTGGACTGGCGAAAGCAGTCCGGGTGAACGTTAAAGCAAGGATGACGCCCCAAAGGAAGGCGGATGACCGCTAAAGAGAAGGGTGACGCTAAAAAAAGGGCGGACTGGGTCTTGGCCCACCGGCTGGGCCCTGCAGGAGGCCCTGCCCTGTAAACCCATATCCAAATAGTAAACCCTAGGACCCGATCTGTAATCTGCCCCCCAGACCAGTATATAAGGGAGGGAAGAGCTAGGGTTCTAGGTAGGCAACAATAGAAGGATAGAAGTGTTAGCATCAAGTTCCCATCTTCCTCTAGCTTTCGATAGTAGCTAAGGAAACAACTCAAGGAGCATCTGTACTGAGCATCAACTCCCATTCATAGTTCATCTTGTAGGAGTAGGGGTGTTACCTCGCCAAGAGGGCCCCGAACCTTGGTATGCCCCTGTGTTTGCAGTGCACCATGCCCAACCCGTTGCATGAGCCACTGAATGCATCCGTGATCCTTCTTTGCCATCCCCGATGGCACTGCCGTGTTCCACACCACGACAGTGAAGGATCTCAACCTTGTCACATGTTTCAACTGTGGTAACAAAGTACACTATGCAAACAACTACCCAGAGAAGTTATATCAAGACACCAAGTAAGCCCAGATGCAATCTAGGTAAAAATATTTTAAGAGTGGTAGTACCCTAGTTGTCTTGAAGCCAACTTGTAACCTCTAGCCTTCCCGAATCTCGGGACGAGATTCCTTTTAAGAGTGATAGTCTGTCACATCCCAAAATTCTCCAAATTTTGAAATGTGAAAAATAGACAAACAAAAGAAACCAATGTTGAAATTTAGGGTGAAAAGAAACTTTTTGCTTCTAAATGGAAACATCAAAACCCTACTTGAACAAAATTTGAATAAAAAAAGCAACAAACAAATTCCAAACAAATCAAATGCATTCCTGCATGGAAAGAATCTTGAATTTAAACACTTAGAGAGGTTAAACCAAAAACCCTAGAACCCTAATGAAAGAAATCATTTCCAAGATCACTCCAAGACTATGGATTTGTTCCATATAAAAATTCAGCAGAAAACATTAATAAATTACCAAAAATGACAAACAAAAATATTACAAAACCATGGAAATTGATTTCACTCAATTTGGAGCCATTGACAAAAACTTATGATTTTAATAAGATAAAAGAAAATAATTTCCAAGGCTAATAAAGCTCCTTACAAAAATCAATACCAAATGGAGAGCAAAGTAATCCTAAAAGGATTTGAAAAGATAATTAATTATTAACTAAAATTATACAAAGTGGAATCACTATTTTTGGAACTATAAAAAGATATGAATTTTATAAGATAAAGAAAGAATTAAATAAATAAGAAATATTTAAAAGACAATTTAAATCTTGGCCAAATCCATAAGCAAATGGAATAAAAGTTTATTGAATAATAAAAAAGAATAAAGGATTATTTGAATAAAGTTATATGGATTTGAACCATATTTAATTTTATTTTGACAAATTGCCTAATTTAGATAAATATTAAATCACAAGAAAATTATTTGGATTATTCAAAGTGGACTATTTAAACACACTATTAAATAGTATAAACCTACTGAAAAAGTTTGGTAAAAATATGAATTCAAAATGAAGCTTGAATCAAATGGTTTGAATTAAAACAGAAAATAGAAATGGAAAAAGAAAAGAAATAAGAAGAAAAAATAAAACAGAACCCAACCCAACTAACCTACCCAGCCCCAGCCCAACAGCAGGCCCAGCAGCAAGCCCACCCGGCACTCCCCCTCTCTTCCTCTGCCCCTTTCTCATAGTGGCCTGCACCCACACCACCACTGACTGCAGGGACCCACATCCATGCTGGCATCATCGTCTCCAGCGCGCTGACCCCGCCCCAATTCCTCCTCGTTGTTTCTGGACGAATTAACACGATTAAATTCATTTGAATGCACGAGTAATTTCCGTGTTCGATAACGCCCTCTTAATCCCCACTCTATCCTCTCTCTTTCCACTCAAACCCCATGCCACCGGAGCCTCCAGGCTGCTCAAATTTTCGCTCATGCCACCACTGCTCCGACGAGCCTCCGTGACGATTCCGGCGATCTCAGACCTCCCCCTGCCCCCTGTCTCACACGACCTGCCAGTAGCCTCGTGCACACCTGCCAGTAGCCTCTACTTGCTCGCTCGTTCCCTAGACGCTCAGCAACGACTTTGCCCGTGCGCCACCGTTGTCTGCCTCAACTCCGGCGACTTCTCCCGGTGAGCTCTGGCCGCCCCTCTTCCTCTCGATGACGCTCTTGCACTCACCTCTCTCTTGTGCATCTAACGTCATCTTCCTTTTGTCTTCTCGTGCTTCGTAGCATCGCCTCCGACAACGCTTGTGCGTGCCCGACGCCGTCCCAGCTCCAGCGAGAAATCCCTAACAACATCGTGCGCCCCTTGGCCTACGGAGACCACCTTGAGCTTCCCCTCGCCACGGAGACTCCAGTAATGCTCGGTACCCCCTTCCTTTCTTCCTAGAACCGCCGCACCGCCACGCGTCGCCAGCCAACGCCGCCAGATCTTGGTCAGTGCGCTCAGGACCGTTAGATTTAGATCCAAGGGATTAAACACATCACTTAAACGAAAGGGTATTGATTCATCTGGGCCATGCGATTTCATTTAGATCCAACTCTCCACGTTGCACGATCCACCCGAAACGCTACTGGCCAATAAGAACATGACGTGTGGCCAGGCTGTTGATTTAAAAACAGAATTTGATCTATTAGATGTTTGATTTTGTAAAATCCATAACTTTTGATCTATATGTCCAAAAATTACAAATTTTATATCAGTGGATTCAGAAAAATGTAAAATTTGTAACTATGGCCTTAGTTTGGTCATTTTCTTCTGAAAAATTAGGTTTTTTGCAGAAACATTAATAGGATATTTTGGATATAAAAATTGTTCTAAAAATGATTTTTGGGTGAAACCTTTTGCAAATGGATTTGTTTTGAACTCTCTGAGCATAAACACTAACTTTTGAATTTAAAAAAATAATTTGTTAACACTAGAAATTATTACTTTGAATAAAAGAATTTCTAGCAAAACAAAAATGATTTAAAAGGGCCTTTTTCACTAACTTGTTTTCAAATGATTTTCCACACTTTTTAAATGACCAGTAGGTGTTTTGAAAAGTTTAGAACCTTGTTAGAAACAAATTTTTCAATAAAACAATGTTTTGCATGCTTGCAAGCATTTCCCTTGTTTTATCATTTTATGTGTTAAATTGTTTGAATGCTAGTTTTTCATGTATACCTTGCTTGATTGAATTGTAGTGAACTTTGAAGAGTGTGACCATTGCAAGATCAAGGAGTGTACCTAGATTTTCTACAAAAATCCAAGTGATACTTTGGTCTTCAAAATTCCTATCTTTTCAATATTGCATTAGTGATATTTTTGTAATATGCATGATAGGACTATTTTTTATATATTGCTATGCTATAATAGATCCCATAGAATATATCTTGGTAGGAATCTTCCTAAGATAATAAACATTTTATGATAGTATGCTTAGCCTATCTAGTAGAAAATACAAGGGTGGAATATTCATGCTATGATATTGTGCAAAGTCTATGACTAAGTTTTTGATTAATAAAACAACTAAGTAAATGAAACACCTGGGTGGAATGGTAATTGCTTGGTTGGATTTGTGTTGAGTGGTTACACAAGGCCCATTTCTATGGTTTACCTTGTGTATCTCACTTGTGGATGGCCACCCAGGAACAAAGAGATTTGAGATGTTTTGTGTTGAGAAGCTTCCAGTGGAGCCAAATGGTATATGGGCTCTGCCTTGACTACATAGGTTGCAAGAACTCAGACAGGCAGACAGTTGGTGGTAGTGATGATAGGTGGAACGCATCTATGCTGATCTGAGGGATTGTTTCTGAAAAGTCCCTTCTCGATACATGTTGAGTCTTGTGGGAAAAGTGCACCACCTCTCGACAATATAAAACCTAAGTACTTAGCCATGTCCCTGGTAATGGACATTTTGAGCATCAAATACATTGAAATGATCAAGGATCTCCTCATCCCAATTTCTCTAAGTTAAAACATGTTGGGTGAACAAGGGAAGCACCTGGTGTGTAACTAGTGTGCCATTGTGTGATGAAATGTTTTGAAAAGAGAAAACTATTTTCAAAGGATAGGGAAAATTGTTTTATGCAAAGGCCAGCCAAAACTCCACTGAGCCAAATATTCATGTAGATACCGACGATCAGACTCGGATAAGTAAAATATCACGAGAAAAAGGGAAATTGGTATCATATGTAAATGGTTCATTCGATCACAAAATAATTGTAGAAATATGTAGGAACCATATGAATTTCCAGATTCCTCTTTTGGTTATTGATTGGAGAAGAGTCTCGATCATGTTTGGATAATTCACGAACCGTAGGGAGACACACTTAAGGATTTGATGTTGTTTAGTAGATATAGAATGTAAGTAGGGAGACCGAATGTTGTTTGGAGTCTTGGATGGGTTCCGAGATATCACGAGGAGATCCAGAATGGTCCGGAGAATAAGATTCATATAAGGAAAGTCCAATTCCGGAGTTCGGGAATGATTCCAGTGTTTTTACCGGAATGATCTAGAAGGGTCTAGAAAGTTCATCGGACCGGAACGGGAAGGGTGCATGAATGTGTCTTGACTAAGTGGAATGGCTGCATCATGTCCTAGGTCAAAGTGCTATGCAAATAAAGAGTAACATCAAACTCCAAAATTGAAGTAAAAAGGCAAGTTTAAAAAGTCAAACTGCGACAATGTTTCCTGGTGGAGGAAGAAGAGAATCCTTCTCTCCCTCCACCACAAGCCTAGAAGGAGAGGGAGTTGGGGTTGGATTCAAACTCCCCTCTCCCTAGATGCTCCACCTCCTCCTCTCTGGCTTCTAAACCCTAGACACCAGGAAACCCTAATACTCCACCATAACCCGCTCCGGCTTAGGCGAAGCCCTGGGGGATCTTCCCTCTACTTCCAACACCACGCCGTCGTGCTTCCAGAATCGCGAGGAGAGAACTACAACCTCCACTGCCTGCTGGAACAAGGGAGAGGAAGGTCTTCATCCAGTACCGAATGTGTGACTTATTGCGGAAGCGCTGCCGGAACGCAGCGCCGGAAGGATCGACTATGCGATCTTGAGATCGGCAAGTGTACGACTACATCACCCATGAGAATCTTCTATCATTAACCTCTTTGGAATCTTCGAGGGTGAGTACTCTAATTGACTCGTTGCTACAATCTAGTAGATAGATATTGGCTCGTGTGTGTTCATGCGGTAGAATTTTTTTCCATGCTACGAATCCAAATAGTGGTATCAGATTCATGTCTATATGTAGATCTGTTGCGCAAGTAGAACACAATGTTCATTGTGGGCATTGATTCTTGCGTTGTCGATTGCTTCTTGTGTACTTTGCATCTTGCGGGATGGTGGGATGAAGCGGCCCGGGCTAACCTTACATGACATCGTTCATGAGACTTGCTCCACGCTTGACATGCAACTTGTATTGCATAATTGGCTTTGTGGGTGCCTGTTTCTCCCAACATAGTGATGATTCAATTTACAACGGGTGATTGACAATACTAGTATCAACGTTGTAGTTCTTGTTCATAAGTTAGAACGACACTTATTGAAATCCCCAAACCACGTAAAATATGCAAAGAAAATTAGAGGCTTCTAACTTTGTTTTGCAGGGGTGTGTTGTGATGTGACATGGCCATGATTGTGATTATATCTGATGTATGCAATGTTCATTATTGTTAGTCGGCAACCGGCAGGAGCCTTATGGTTGTCTTTTAATTTCGTTAATACCTGCGTGTCTATTATTCAAAGTAGTTGTAATAGTTGATGCTGGAGGACGACAACCATGGAGCGGTGCCGTTGACCTTGACGCCACGCCGGTGATGATGGAGATCATGTTTGTGCTTAAATATGGAGATCGAAGGCACAAGAAGAAAGGCCATATCATATCACATATTTTGAATTGCATGTGATGTTAATCCTTTTAAGCATCTTGTATTGCTTAGTTCACAATGGTAGAATTATAAGATGATCCCTCTCACAAAATATGAAGTTATAAAGTGTTCATACTTAGTATGCACCATTGCCAAGACTCGTTGTTTCGAAGCACTACGTGATGATCGGGTGTGTTAGATTCTGCGAGTGTATATAATGGGAGCAAGCCATATTTTCACATGCAGAAGCTAAGGTTTGATCTTGACGAGCCTAGCATGTACAGACATGGTCTCGGAACACTGATCACTGAAAGGTAAAGCATGAGTCATAGAGTAGATATGATGAACATGTTGATTGTTCGCCTTTGAAGCTACATCAGCTCTTGTGATGATCGGTTTTGATGTGGTGGATTTGGTTCGTGTGTTCACTAAAACAATGTGAGGGATGTTGTTTTGAGTGGGAGTTCACCTAGATTAATTTAACTATTAATTAGAACTCAATTTTTCATAAACATAGTCTAAAATATTTCAAATATGTTCTAGATCAATGGCGGCCCCTACCATCAATTTTAATGTGTTCCTATAGAAAGAAAAGTTGAAAAACAATGGAAGCAACTTCGCGGATTGGTTCCGCAACTTGAGGATTATCCTCGATGCTGGGAATTTGACCTATGTTCTAGATGCACCACTGGGTGACCCACCTGCAGCTGACGCTACCGATGAGGTGAAGAATGTTTTCCTCACTCAGAAGAATTAGTACTCCACAGTTTAGTGTGCTATCTTGTATGGTTTGGAATCGGAGCTTCAGAAAAGGATTGAGAACTTTAACCCACATGATATTGTCCGTGAACTTAAAATGATATTTGAGGCTCACGCGGCAGTTGAGAATTATGAGGCTTCTGAAAAGTTCTTTAACTGCAAGATGGAAGAGGGCAGCTCCATCAGTGAGCATGTGCTTAAGATGTCTAGGCACACAAGTAAGCTCCAAAGCTTGGGTATAGTGATTCCTAATGCTTTGGGGATTCACCGTGCCCTCCAATCACTACCACCAAGTTACAAGAACTTTGTGATGAACTACAATATGCAAAACATGGACAAGTCATTACCTGAACTCTTCTCCATGTTAAAGTCTGCAGAAGTGGAGACCAAGAAAGTGCAACAAGTGTTGCTGGTCAATAAGACCACCAATTCAAAAGGCAAGACAAGTCCAAGAGAAAGGGAAACTTCAAGAAGGGGGGTAAGAAAGTTACCGCGCCGGCGAAGAAGACTAAGGCTGGGCCTAAGCCTGATACTGAGTGCTTTTACTGTAAGGGATAAGGTCACTGGAAGCGGAATTGCCCTAAGTACTTGGCGGATCTGAAGAATGGCGACATCAAAAAGAAAGGTATATCTGATATACATGTTATTGATGTGTATCTCACTAGTAGTCGTAGTAGTGCTTGGGTATTTGATACTCGTTCGGTTACTCATATTTGTAACTCGAAGCAGGGGCTGTAAAATAGACGGAAACTAGTGAAGAACGAGGTGACGATGTGCGTTGGAAATGGATCAAAGGTTGATGTGATCGCAGTCGGCACGCTACCTCTTCATCTACCATCAGGATTATTTTTATACTTAAATAATTGTTATTTGGTGCCTGCGTTGAGCATAAACATTATATTCGGATCATGTTTATTGCGAGATGGTTACTTGTTTAATTCCTAGAATAATGGTTGTTTGATTTATATGAGTAATATGTTTTATGCACATGCGTCTTTAATATATGGTCTATTCTTGTTGAATCTCAATTGTAGTAATACACATGTTAATAACATTGAAGCTAAACGTTTGAAATTAAGCGATAACTCAACCTATATCTGGCACTGTCATCTTGGTCACATTGGAGTGAAGCATATGAAGAAACTCCATTCCTATGGACTTCTTGAATCACTTGAAAGATGGGAAGCATGTATGATGGGTAAAATGACTAAGACTCCATTTTCTGGTATGAGTGTAGCATCGCGCGGTGGTTATTGTTATGTTCTCACTTTCACGGATGACTTTAGTAGATATGGGTATATCTATTTCATGAAACATATATCCAAAACTTTCGAGAAGTTTAAGGAATTTCAAAGTGAAGTAGAGAATCAACGTAACAAGAAGATTAAGTTTCTACGATCTAATCGTGGAGGTGAATATATAAGTTACATGTTTGGTGAGCATTTGAAGAAATGCGGAATACTTTCAAAATTGACACCGCCGGGAACACCACAACGTAATGGTGTGTCCGAACGTCGTAACCGAACTCTCTTAGATATGGTTCGTTCTATGATGTCACTTACAGATTTACCGCTATTGTTTTGGGGTTATGCCTTAGAAATAGCCGCATTCACTTTAAATAGGGCACCATATAAATCCATTGAAACGACACCGTATGAATTATGGTTTGGGAAGAAACCTAAATTTCCGTTCCTTAAAGTTTGGGGTTGCGAAGCTTATGTAAAGAAGTTACAGCCCGACAAGCTTGAACCCAAAGCGGAAAAATGCTTCTCCATAGGATACCCGAAGGAAACTATTGGGTATACCTTCTATCATATATCTGAGGGAGAAATCTTCATTGCCAAGAATGGATCCTTTGTAGAGAAGGAGTTTCTCTCGAAAGAAGTGACCGGAAGAAAAGTAGAACTCGACGAGGTTGTCGAACCTTCTCTCGGATTTGAGAGTAGTGCAGCACCGGAAGAAGTTCCTGTGGCGCCTACACTAATAAGAGAGGAAACTAATGATGTTGATCATGAAACTTCGGTTGAAGTTACTACGAAACATCGCAGGTCAACGAGATCTCGTACCACTCCCGATTGGTATGATCCCATTATGAGTGTCATGTTGGTGGATAACACCGATGACCCTGCGACATATGAGGAAGCAATGATGAGCCCAGATTCCAATAAATGGCAAGAATCCATGAAATCCGAGATTGGATCGATGTACGAAAACCAAGTATGGACTTTGGTGGACTTACCGGATGGACGGAGGGCTGTCGAGAACAAATGGATTTTCAAGAAGAAAACAGATGCTGATGGTAATGTTACTATCTATAAAGCTCGACTTGTCGCAAAAGGGTTTCGACAAATTCAAGGATTTAACTACGATGATACTTTCTCACCGGTAGAGAAGCTCAAGTCTGTGAGGATTTTGTTAGCAATCGCTGCATATTATGATTATGAGATATGCAATATGTATGTCAAAATGGCGTTCCTCAATGGAGACATTGATGAAGAGTTGTATATGGTACAACCCAAAGGTTTTGTCGATCCTAAAGATGCTAAAATGTATGCAAACTTCAACAGTCCATTTATGGATTGAAGCAAGCATCCCGAAGTTCGAATCAACATTTTGATAAGGTAATCAAAAGATTTGGTTTTATACAAACTTATGGAGAAGCTTGTATTTACAGGAAAGTGAGTGGGAGCTCTATAGCATTCCTAGTACTATATGGGGATGACATATTGTTGATTGGGAATGAGTAGACCTTCTTAATAGTGTCAAAGATTATTTGAATAATAGTTTTTCAATGAAGGATCTTGGCAAAGCCGTTTACATATTAGGCATAAAGATTTATAGAGATAGATCGAGACGCCTAATATCATTGTCACAGAGTATGTATTTGGACAAAGTTCTAAAAAGGTTTGGAATAGAAGATAGCAAGAAAGGGTTCTTGGCCATGTTGCCCAATACGACCTTGAGTAAAACTCAAAGTCCAGCTACGGCAGAAGATAGAGAAAGAATGATTAAGACTCCCTATGCCTCAGCCATAGGATCTATCATGTATGCCATGCTATGTACTAGACCCGACATTGCATACGTTGTTTTTTTAACTAGCATATATCAAAGTGATCCAGGAGTGGATCATTGGACAACTGTCAAAAACATCCTTAAGTACTTGAGAAGAACAAAGGATATGGTTCATTCTGATAGAGGTGATGAACAACTCATTGTTAATGGTTACACTGATGCTAGTTGGAACACCGATACGGATGATTCTAAATCTCAATCAGCATACGTATTTACTTTGAATGGTGCAGCAGTGAGCTAGAGGAGTGCAAAGCAAAGCGTTGTGGCGAGATCTTCAACTGAATGGGAATACATATCTGCTTCGAAGGCTTCACAAGAGGCGATATGGATGAAGGAGTTCATTAGAGAGCTCGGTGTGGTTCCTAGTGCGCTGGACGCAATGTTTGTCTACTGTGATAACATGGGCGCCATAGCAAACGCGCAAGAACCAAGGTCATACAAGAAACTGAAGCATATCAAGACGCGTTTTCACTCTATTCAATAGCATACATATCTAAATGTGGTTGATCCGTTTACTAAACCTCTCCCTAGGGCAAAACATGACCAGCACCAAACCGCCATGGGTGTTCGGTATATTACCATGTAATCTAGATTAGTTGACTCTAGTGCAAGTGGGAGACTATTGGAGATATGCCCTAGAGGCAATAATAAAAGAAGTTATTATGGTATCTTTGTGTTTATGATAAATGTTTACATTCATTCTATAATAGTATTAACCAGAAACATTAATACTTTTATGATTTGTAAACTAATTAGAGTCCCTAGTAAATCCTCTCTATAATACTAGCTTGTTGGTTAATAAATCATCATGGTTTCTGCATCATGAACATTGAGATGTTGTTAACAACAAGATCATATCATTAGGAGAATGGTCTGATGGACATACTCTTATATATAAGCATAGCATAAAGATCAAGTCATTTCAATAGTTCATTCGCTATAAGCTTTCTGATACATAGTAACCTAAATTCCTTCAACCATGAGATCATGCTAATCACCATCACTGGATGGATACTTTGATGACATCAAACACTACACCATAACTGGGTGTCTATAAAGGTGGCATTAAGTGTTCGGAAAGTATGTGTTGAGGCACATGGATCAAGAGTGGGATTTGTCCATCCATATGACGGATAGATATACTCTGGGCCCTCTCGGTGAAATGTCATCCAATTAGCTTGCAAGCATGTCACTGTCTCACAAGGGATCACATATCACGGGAACGAGAAAAGAGTACTTATCGGTAACAAGGTTGAACTAGGTATGCAGAGATACCGACAATTAGACTCGGATAAGTAAAATATCGCGAGACAAAGAGAAATTGGTATCGTATGTAAATGGTTCATTCGATCGCAAAGTAATCGTAGAAATATGTGGGAACCATATGGATTTCTAGATTCCTCTATTGGTTATTGATCGGAGAAGAGTCTCGGTCATGTCTGCATAATTCACAAACCGTAGGGAGACACACTTAAGGATTCAATGTTGTTTAGTAGATACGGAATGTAAGTAGGGAGACCGAATGTTGTTCGGAGTCTTGGATGGGATCTGGAATATCACGAGGAGATCCAGAATGTTCCGGAGAATAAGATTCATATAAGGAAAGTCCAATTCCGGAGTTTGGGAATGATTCTGGTGTTTTCACCGGAATGATCTAGAAGGGTCTAGAAGGTTCATCTGACCAGAAGGGGAAGGGTGCATGAATGTGTGATGACTAAGTGGAATGGTTGCATCATGTCCTAGGTCAAAGGGATGTGCAAATAAAGAGTAAAATGAAACTCCAAAATTGAAAGTCAAAAGGCAAGTTTGAAAAGTCAAACTAGGACAATGTTTCATGGTGGAGGAAGAAGAGAATCCTTCTCTCCCTCCACCACAAGCCTAGAAGGAGAGGGAGTTGGAGTTGGATTTTTTGGGAATATTCCCTAGAGGCAATCATGTATGATGATATTTCCCATTGTATTCATAAAGATATCAACTTGTCCATGTATAAACATCTGATGTGTATCATTGAATATGTGATTCGGTTGTGGAACTATACATTCCTGTTATTTGTACTAAATATCCTTGGTCATCGAGGTTGTGCTGGACACACAACTTAGACCAATGTGAAATTCGGCTTGATGAATCGGTTCCACTTGTCATGGGGATGGAGATGTTATTCTGACTTACATAGATTCGGATAAAGAGTTTAGCGAGTCAGATTGACCCATATTGAGGTACAACGAACCAGTTGTCATTTCTATATCTCAATCAATGTAATCCTTAGACCTGAGGTTGTTGCACAGTCCGACTTGAGGATCACCGACTTAGGTTCTATCAAACGCTGATCCGTAACTGGGTAGTTATAAAGGCAGAGATTGGGTCGACTGAGAATCAAGCTGCGTGATGTGAATAACCAAGATGGGTCGACTGAGAATCAAGCTGCGTGATATTCTCTGGGCCCTCTCGGATGATATGATTCATAAAGCATGGCCATGCACGACTCGGTTAAGTGTTAACCAAGGCGATCGACTAAGAGTTAGTCGGGTGAATCACTTATCTCGGATCGAGAAGATAGTTGGACTATTTAAGGGATGCCAAATATTCGCCTATAGTCTGACAAGTTATATCGTGAGGCAAAAGGGACTCGGACACAAGTCGCATTGGAAAGGCAAGTCATCATGACTCTTTGGTACTTGGGAGTCGGCATGTTCTGCTAGGAGCTGCTACCGACAGATCATTTGGAGTCAGACTCCAATTGTGTCCAAGTAGCCATGAGCCTGCAGGGTCACACACTTAAGAGCGGGAGCAAGTTTGGATTGGATCTGAACCGGAAATCTGGTTTGGGTTGGACCCAAGCCAGATTAGGAAAGAGTCAGTGAGTCGGACTCGCGGTGACTAGTGTTATATGGGCTTTAGTGAATGGGCCACGAGAGTGGAGCCCACGTTCACTCCCTATATATAGTGGAGAACAGTAACCCAGAAGGGTTAATCGTTGATCGGTTAGGTCATTCCATGTGTTGGAAACCCTAGCTCCACAGCAGTCCTACCGTCGTAACGAACCTAGCAGTTCGCCGCCGGTGCTCCTCCTTGTACGTGTGGATACCAGAAGAAGTGTTGTACGATCAGCACCAGGACGATCGGATTGCAAAGGACTGCACTGCATCAACTGGCGCGCTACATCAGTAATCTGCAACTACGCGTCTAGTGGTAAACCTCATGGCTTTGTACCTCAGCTAGATATTGGGATCACCACGTTAGAGGAAATTTTTTTGTTTTATTTCTAGGTGGCCCAATAGTGGTATCAGAGCAATTGCTTCTGGTTTTAGGCTCGAGATCTCGCATATGTGATATGCGGTTGGATGTAGATGAGATCTATGTGTTGTTTTGGTGGTCGTTTTATGAGATATATCGGTTTTGTATGACGTCGATTGGATCAACTGTACTCGGGGAATGGTAGATCTGATTTCTGTGATCATACTGCTGAGGTCGTGGAACGACATACCCCTACCAGTCGGCTTCTGCCATCGGGGTAGACCATGACACATAAATCCAGACGCGGTGATCGAAGATCAAAAAGTTTGATCGAATCGGAACAATGGTCGGAATCCATGTCCGGATCATAGATGAGATCTACGTTTTCGGAAAAATCGTCATGTCGTAGCGCCTTAGATGTCATTGCGAGTTTCCCAACGCTGGTAGATATTGTATTTATGCATAACTTGTTTTTGCAGGAAGTTTTGAATGGTATGGTTCATGTGCTTGTGATGTATGTGTGTAATCCATACATGATCTACGAATCACGGTTTTGTCAGCCGGCTGGAGCCTAGATGCTGTCATATTATTGTAAAACGACCTGCATGTTGGATTCTCCATGTAATTTAATTTACTAAGATAGTGTAGCTATTTGGAGACCCCGGATGGCAAGCAAGGCGATGTACATGTCGGCGACATGGAGTAAGACGGCAAGTGACAAGAGTTGGCACGAGCCGGACTACAGGCTTTGTGGAGATGGAGACACCATGAAGAGAGCCATACCATTTCACGTTATGATTATTTTATTATGTGTTATTGTTATGTCTCTGTTTTACCTCAATTAGATAGTCGGTAATATCTAATCCCTCAAAGAAGCTCTAGTCGGTTTTCCCGCCAGTGTTTGCACCATCACAAGTCGGACATTTTTGGTAGTGGGCTCATAAAATTGAGGTCCTGCCAATTCTTCCCGACCATGTGGGTTCGAGTCGGACTCTTACTGCGGAAACACTCGTTAAGCTAGATGGGTCTATCACAACATGTAGAGATCCCAACCTTTAATAAGGTAGAGATCCCTGTGTTTACAATGCTAGTCCCTGGATCAATATCTAGCAACCACAGTTAAGATGTAATATCAAGAAACAAAGGTCACAATACAACTTTATAACCAGGAATAAAATAATTCATTACATCTTACATAGCTCATTTGGCTATCTCATTACAATGCAGCAGAAATAACTATATGATGGAGTCCTTCATCTTCAAAGTGCCACAGGCAATCATGTTGGTTGTAGACTTGTAATCCTAATCAACACACTTTACTAACATCAAACAAACCTGCAACATAATAAGTTACAGCCACAAGGGTCAATACATTTTAATTGTATTGGCAAGTGATACTATGGTAGAATAGTAGTTTCTATCATCTATATGCATTTGGCTACGTGGAGCTTAGGCTTGCTTTGCACAAAATAGATTTTCCTTATCATTTAAAAACACTAAGTTTTTGTTTGTCAAAAATCACCCAAGGCATCAACCAATAGACATTGGTGATCCTTTAACCCTTGTTCAACCATAAGTTTTTAACTTAGAAATTGGGATGAGGAGATTCTTGATAGCTTCCATGTCTTGATGCTCAAATTGTCCATTACCGGGGACACGACTAAGTACTTAGATTTTACTCTCTCGAGAGGTGGTGCACTTTCCCCACAAGACTCGACATGCATCGAGACAAGATCTTTCATAAGCCTTCCCTTAGACCAAAATGGACGCGCTCCAAACCTATCATCCCCTACCAACAACTGTCCATTTGGCTAAGTTATTGCAACCTATATGATCCAGGAAGAGCCCATAATGCCAAGTGGCTGCACTTGAAGCTTCTCAACATTTGACATCTCAAATATATTTGTTCCTGGTTGGCTTTCCACAAGTGAGATGCACTAGGGTAGTCCATAAATATGGGCCCTGTGTAACCACTCAACATAACCCATTCACAACCATTCCACCTAGGTGATTCATTCACATAGTTGTTTTATTAAACAAAACACAAGTCCTTGACTTAGAAATATTTCATAGCATGAATATAATCCACCCTTGTTTTCTACTAGCTAAGCTAAGCATGATAGTAGTAGGAATCTTATCTTAGGAAAATTCTGCTAAGGTTTCATCTACTAGGATTTCCCAAGGCATAACATACTTAGTAAAAATTCCATGCAAGTCCTACTTAGAAATATCACTAATGCATAGTGAAAATATTGGGACAAAAGTATGAAGCACCACTTTCCTTTTTAGTAGAGTATATAAGTTCACTCCTTGATCTTTGCAATAGTCACACTCTTCAAATTTCACTACAATTCAATCAAGGCACAAATTCAATCTAGCATTCAAACAATTCAACACATAGAATAATAAAAACAAAGCAATGCATGCAAGCATACCAAAGATTGTTTTATTTGGAAAAGTGGTTTCTAATAGGTTATAAACATTTTAAAACACCTATTGGTCATTTATAAAAAGTGCAAGGTCATTTTAAAACAAGTCAGTGAAAATGGCCACTTTAGTTCTCTTTTATTTTGTTAGAATTGATTTTATTCAAAGAATAATTTTGTAGTGTTAGCCAAAATATTTTTAAACACCAGTATTAATGTTTATGGTCATAATGTTTTAAAATAATTCCATTTGCAAAGGGTTTCATCCAAAATAAATTTTTAAATCAAAGCAACATTTTATTTTGTTGGGAATGCCTTTAAACAAAGTAATAATTTTCTAGGGTTCACCAAATATATCTTTAAATCCTAAAACTTGGTGTTTAGTATTAGAGAGTTTAATCCAAACCATTTTCAAAAGTTTTACTCAAAAAGCATTTTTAAAACATATTCAACATTTTTATTTAACTAGAAATGCTTTTATTCAAAGGAATAGTTCCTAAGTGTCAGAAAATATGTTTTTAAATCCAAAAGTTGGTTTCTATGGTCAGTAGGTTCAAAAAAATTCATTTACAAAAGATTTTACCCCAAAAATATTTCTAGAATAATTTTTATACTCAAATTAGGCCTAAATAAGTTTCTGCAAAAACAACTAATTTTACAGAAGCAAAACATTAAACAAAGGGCATGGTTGCATAGAAATCTTTTTCCTGATTCCATTGATATAAAATTTGTAAAATTTGGACGTGTAGATTTAAAGTTATGAATTTTGCAAATTCTAACATCTAATAGTAATGTTTCTGTTTTTAAAACAAAACTCAGGCCACGTGGTTGTTTTCTATTCGCCGGTACTGGTTCGTGTGGATCAGGCGATGTGGAGCATTGGATATAATGAAATCGTGCGGCATAGAAACGATCATACCCCTTCACTTAAGTCATCTATCCTAGCCAACGGATCAAGATCTAACGGTTGATAGTACTCCGACCTAAGATGGGCGGCGCGGCGACGGTGGCTGGCGGCGGCACGCTCAGACGGTGACGGTGTCGGAAATAAAGGAAGAGAGAGAGAGAGGTGATAAGCTCACCGAGTTCGCCGAAGCTTGCTGATGCTCGAGGTTGTCTTCGTTTGCGAAGGGGCGCTCGAGGACCTCAGGGATTTCTTCGCCGGAATTCCTTCTGGCGACGGTTGTGTCTGCGCGTCGTCGGAGGCAATGATGTAGAGTGTGCTAGGACAAACCGAAGGCCCCGTTAGATGCGCAAGAGGGTCGCGAGCCTGGGAGCATCAAAGAGAGGGAAAGGCTCGGTCGGGGTTTACCTGGAGAGCTCGTCAGAGAAGTGACAAACAGCGGCGATGTGCTGTCGTCGAGGTTGCCGACAATGTGGAGCGCGCGCGGGCGAATGGATACTACGGGCAGATGCGTAGGGAGATGGGGATCATGCTCGTGGGATCTGGGAGGCAAGGGGAGCCAAGGCTAGGACGGAATTGTGGCTGGGGTGTCGTCGGAGCAGCGAGGGATGAGCTGCAATTCGAGCAACCAAGTGGCTCTCCGTCAACAGAGTCTAAGGGGAAAGGAAGGAAGAGAGGAGGCTCTCAAGTAGGCAGAGGGACGGCATGGTTAACTCGCGGATTCAATGTCAATTACAGCTTGCAATCACCGGCAGCAATGGCTGGAGGAAAGAGGGGAGGAACGATCGCGGGGTTAATGACGATCTGACGGGGCAGTGGGGTCGTTTGGTGGGTTCAGCAAGTCAGCTTCTGCGCGGGTTTAGTTTCTGGTGAGAAAATGTTTCGGTTGGGGAGAGGGAGTGGGGTGCGAGTTGGGCCAGATGGGCTAGCTAGGCTGGGTTGATTCGTTTCATTTTTTTCTTTTATGTTTCTTTTTTCCATTTTGATTTTCTATTTTGAATTCATTCAAATGATTTCAAACCCTTTTTCAATTCAAATAATTTCAACATTTTCAGTAGGTTTCTATTCTGTTTAAACATGTATTTTAAAGACCATTTTTAAAATAATTTTATTTTATTCTTCTATGATTTATTAATTATTCAAACTAGCCACTTGTCTTTAACCAAATAAGGTTTGAATATAATTTAAATTCTTATTTTCTCCAAACCTTTTTAGTACGCTTTATTTAGTGCAAAATAATTCACTTTGAATTATTCTAACATGATTTATTAATCATTTAAATTGGGCAATTGTCTTTATTCCAATCATATATGGTTTTAATACCATTTAAATTTTATTCAAATAATTCATTGATTCAATTTAAGATAATTAAATAACTTTTATTCCACTTGGATAGATTCCAATTTATTATTTTCTTATGATTTAATTAATCATTTCAATTAGGGATTTTGTCTTTATTCAAATGGAATTGAATTTCATGAATGCCATATAATTTTATTTGAATATTTATTATCCCTTTATTTTATTTGGATTATCTTGATTCCATGTGCTTATGGATTTAACTCAAAGTTTAAATTGTCTTCTAAATAATTTTTCTTGGGATTTATTATTTAGGAAAATTGTCTTTATTTAAATAAAATTAAATATTGATCAATCCTTATGATTTTATTTAATTAATCTTTTATTTATTTTTATTATTTTATAACTTCCATTTGTTCATGGATTTGGCCAAGATTTAATTTGGCTTTTAAATATTCCTTATTTATTTATTTCTTTCTTTGTCTTATATAAAACCCATATCTTTTATTTATAGATCCAAAATTGGTGATTCCAATTTGTATAATTTTTTTTTAATATTTGTCTATCCTTTTAAATCCTTTTGGGATTATTTGCTCATAATTTAGTATGGATTTTTAGATAGGATCTTTATTAGCTTTGGAAATTATTTCCTTTTGTCATATTAAACTCATAAGTTTTTATTTATGGTTTCAAATTAAATGAAACCAATTTATATGGTTTTATATTATTTTTGTTTAACATTTTTGATCATTTATAAATGTTTGTTGACAAATTTTTATATGGATCAAATCCATAGTCTTAGAGTGATCTTGGAAATGATTTTCTTTCATTAGGGTTTTAATATTTCCATTTGGAACCAAAAAGTTTCTTTTCACCCTAAATTTCAACAATTTTTTTTTCACATTTTAAAATTTGGAAATTTTTTGGATGTGACAGGCTACCACCCTTAAAACAAATCTCATCCCGAGATTTGGTAAATCTAGAGGTTACAAGTTGGCTTCAAGGTAACTAGGGTACTACCACCCTTAAAAAGGTTTTCAACTAGATTACATCTTGGCTTACTTGGGGTCTTGTTGTATCTTCTCTGGACAGTTGCTTGCATAATGGCCTAGCTTTTTGCATTTGAAACACATCACTTGGCTAATATCCTTTTTCTTCTTTGGTATCACTGCCTCTTGTTTGTTTCCTTGGTTCTTTTTCTTTTCTAGGCAATCACTAGCATAGTATCCCATCTCTTTGCAATTGTAACATTGAAACTGGCGTATGTCCTTCTTCTTCTTTTTGGGTCTCTCCAAAGCTAGGAGTTCTTCTAGTTCATGCTTTTCCTATCTCACCTCAAAGGTGGGAAATCTTTCTCTCTTCTTGGGGAAGTTACTAGAGATATTACCTTCTTCTTCACAAGAGTAGTAACACTTTGTGGTCACTTTGGATTTGGCTTTATGAGGCATGGTTCCGACTTTGCCTTCATCCTTCTTGGTAGAAGTTGTTCCCTTATGGAGGTTTACAAACATTTGATGCATTCCATCTTGCTTAATTTGTTGAACTATAGGATAGATAGGGCATTGGATAGGGACATCTTCATCTCCTTCACATAGGAAACAAGTCACTTGATATGTGGGGCATTGTTTAGTTGGATGTTTCTCTTCACAATTAGGGAATTGGTCCACATGCTCCTTAGAAGTGTGTTCCATGTCTCCACAAATATTGCAAGCTTGAATTCCTTCTATAATATTATCCTTGACATTATTGTTGTCACAAACTCCTTGGGAAGAGTTGCTTATCATGTTGATGACTTGATTAGTCATCCTTTGCAACAATTGAGATTGGGTTTCCACAAACTTTTGCATGGTTGGGTCTAACTCATTGTTTTTGGCTAAAAAATGAGTTGTCACTTGATTCCATTGGGCTTGGGTTGCTAGAATCATCTCTTGGTTGTTGTTGTCACCATTCTTGATGTTGGAGTCTCTTGGAGAAGTCATCTGCTTGGGTTGGATTGGGATTAGAATAGGTAAAAGATTCTAGAGAAGAAGTCTAATCACACACAAAAGTTCACACAAGCAATGTGCAAGAAATCACAAACAAACATTCCAATCAAACAACTAATTTTCAAGAACATGTTTAGGCAACAAAATATTTTTGTTACACCACATAAGTAGGTGTGCTTGATCTAAACTAAACACTAGTATGGTGGTCCAACTATATGGTTCACTTGACATCATTTCCTTTTTAGTTGTTTCTTCTTGAACTAGATCATGGTTTCCTTGGAAAATTCTTGCATCATGGTCAGAAAGGTTCAAAGGTGATGATCGTTTCTTCTAAGTTGTGTTTCTTTAGTCTTCAAGTCTTGAGTATTCTTCTTATCTCATTTGTAGTCCTTAGTGATGTCCAAGTTGAAGTCCTTTGCTCATGTTGAAGTCTTTGCCCATGGTGGAGGCTTTGTCCATCAAGTTTTAAAAGGGAGAGATGTAGAATAAAAACCAAAAAGTTGAGGAAAGAGTTTACAAGATTGTTTGTAAGTAAGTTTTGGAACAAATACAACTCCTATTTTTCTAAGGGGTTTTGTCCATTCCTAGGGTTACAATCCTACAGGAAACACAGTGCTCTGATACCATCTGTAGAGGTCCCAACCTTTAAGAAGGTAGAGATCCATGTGTTTACAATGCTAGTCCTGGATCAATAGGTAGCATCCATAGTTAAGATGTAATATCAAGAAACAAAGGTCATAATACAACTTTATAACCAGGAATAAAATAATTCATTACATCTTACATAGCTTATTTGGCTATCTCATTACAATGCAGCAGAAATAACTATAGCATGGAGTCCTTCATCTTCAAAGTGCCACAGGCAATCATGTTGGTTGTAGACTTGTAATCCTAATCAACGCACTTCACTAACATCAAACAAACCTGCAACATAATAAGTTACAGCCACAAGGGTCAATACATTTGAATTGTATTGGCAAGTGATACTATGGTAGAATAGTAGTTTCTATCATCTATATGCATTTGGCTAAGTGGAGCTTAGGCTTGCTTTGCTCAAAATATATTTTACTTATCATTTGAAAACACTAAGTTTTTGTTTGTCAAAATCACCCAAGGCATCAACCAATAGACATTGGTGATCCTTTAACCCTTGTTAAACCACAAGTTTTTAACTTATAAATTGGGATGAGGAGATTCTTGATAGCTTCCATGTCTTGATGCTCAAATTGTCCATTACCAGGGACACGGCTAAGTACTTAGATTTTACTCTCTCGAGAGGTGGTGCACTTTCCCCACAAGACTCGACATGCATCGAGACAAGATCTTTCAAAAGCCTTCCCTTAGAAAAAAAATGGACGCGCTCCAAACCTATCATCCCCTACCACCAACTGTCCATTTGGCTAAGTTATTGCAACCTATATGATCCAGACAGAGCCCATAATGCCAAGTGGCTGCACTTGAAGCTTCTCAACATTTGACATCTCAAATATCTTTGTTCCTTGGGTGGCTTTCCACAAGTGAGATGCACTACGGTAGTCCATAAATATGGGTCCTGTGTAACCACTCAACATAACCCATTCACAACCATTCCACCCAGGTGATTCATTCACATAGTTGTTTTATTAAACAAAACACACGTCCTTGACTCAGATAATTTCATAGCATGAATATAATCCACCCTTGTTTTCTACTAGCTAAGCTAATCATGATAGTAGTAGGAATCTTAACTTAGGAAAATTCTACTAAGGTTTCATATAGTAGGATTTACCAAGGCCAAGCATACTTAGTAAAAATTCCATGCAAGTCCTACTTAGAAATATCACTAATGCATAGTGAAAATATTGGGACAAAAGTATGAAGCACCACTTGCCTTTTTGGTAGAGAATATAAGTTCACTCGTTGATCTTTACAATAGTCACACTCTTCAAATTTCACTACAATTCAATCAAGGCACAAATTCAATCTAGCATTCAAACAATTCAACACATAGAATAATAAAAATAAAGCAATGCATGCAAGCATGCCAAAGATTGTTTTATTTGGAAAAGTGGTTTATAATAGGTTATAAACATTTTAAAACACCTATTGGTCATTTATAAAAAGTGCAAGGTCATTTGAAAACAAGTTATTGAAAATGTCCACTTTAGTTCTCTTTTGTTTTGCTAGAATTGATTTTATTCAAAGAATAATTTTATAGTGTTAACCAAAATGTTTTTAAACACCAATATTAATGTTTATGGTCATAATGTTTTAAAACAGTTCCAGTTGCAAAGGGTTTCATCCAAAATTAATTTTTAAATCAAAGCAACATTTTATTTTGTTGGGAATGCCTTTAAACAAAGTAATAATTTTATAGGGTTCACCAAATATATATTTAAATCCTAAAACTTGGTGTTTAGGATCAGAGAGTTTAATTCAAACCATTTTCAAAAGGTTTTACTCAAAAAGCATTTTTAAAACATATTCAACATTTTTATTTAACTAGAAATGCTTTTATTCAAAGGAATAGTTCCTAAGTGTCACGGAATATTTTTTAAATCCAAAAGTTGGTTTCTATGGTCAGTAGGTTCAAAACAATCCATTTACAAAAGATTTTACCCCAAAAATATTTATAGAATAATGTTTATACTCAAATTAGGCCTAAACAAGTTTCTTCACAAGCAAATAATTTTACAGAAGCAAATAATTAAACAAAGGGCATGGTTGGATAGAATTCTTTTTCCTGATTCCATTGATATAAAATTTGTAAAATTTGGACGTGTAGATTTAAAGTTATTAATTTTGCAAATTCTAACATCTAATAGTAATGTTTCTGTTTTTAAAGCATAACTCAGGCCACGTGGTTGTTTTCTATTCGCTGATACCAGTTCACGTGGATCACGCGATGCGGTGCGTTGGATCTAATGAAATCATGCGGGAAAGAAACGATCATACTCCTTCGCTTAAGTCATCTATCCTAGCCAATGGATCAAGATCTAACGGTTGACAGTACTGCGACCTAAGATGGGCGGCGTGGCGACGGTGGCTGGCGGAGGCGCGCTCAGAAGGTGACAGTGCCGGCAATACAGGAAGAGAGAGAGCGAGGGGAGAAGCTCACCGAGTTCGTCGAAGCTTGCTGATGCTCGAGGTTGTCTTTGTTGGCGAAGGGGCGCTCGAGGATGTCAGGGATTTCTCACCGGAATTCCTTCTGGCGACGGTTGCGTCCGCATGTCGTCAGAGGCGACGATGTATAGTGTGCTAGGCCAAACCGAAGGCTCTGTTAGATGTGCAAGAGGGTCGCGAGCCTAGGAACATCAAAAAGAGGGAAAGGCTCGGTCGGAGTTTACCTGGAGAGCTCGTCAGAGAAGTGACAGACGGCGGCGACATATTGTCATCGAGGTTGCCGATGATGTGGAGCACACGTGGGTGAATGGATACTACGGGAACATGCGTAGGGAGATGGGGATCACGCTCGTGGGATCTGGGAGGCGAGGCTTGGCCGGAATTGTGGCCGGGGTGTCTTCGGAGCAGCGAGGGTATGAGCTGCGATTCGAGCAGCCTGGTGGCTCTCCGGCAATAGAGTCTGAGGGGAAAGGAAGGAAGAGAGGAGGCTCTCAAGTCGGCAGAGGCAGGACGTGGTTAACTCGCGGATTCAATGTCAATTACAGCTCGCAATCAATGGCAGCAACGGCCGGAGAAAAGAGGGGAGGAATGGTCGTGGGGTTGATGATGATCTGATGGGGCAGTGGGGTCATTCTGTCAGCGAGTGAGGGGGTTTCCAGTGGGGTCAGCAAGTCAGCTTCTGCGCGGGTTTAGTTGATGGTGAGAAAATGTTTTGGTGGGTGGGAGAGGGAGTGGCCTGCGAGTTGGGCCAGATGGGCTAGCTGGGCTGGGCTGATTTTAAAGACCATTTTTAAACTAATTTTCTTTTATTCTTATATGATTTATTAACTATTCAAACTACCCACTTATCTTTAACCAAATAAGGTTTGAATATAATTTAAATTCTTATTTTCTCCAAACCTTTTCAGTAGGATTTATTTAGTTCAAAATAATTCACTTTGAATTATTTTAACATGATTTATTAATCATTTAAATTGGGCAATTGTCTTTATTCCAATCATATATGGTTTTAATCCCATTTAAATTTTATTCAAATAATTTTTTGATTCCATTAAATTAATTAAATAACTTTTATTCCACTTGGATAGATTCCAAATTATTATTTTATTATGATTTAATTAATCATTTCTATTTGGGATTTTGTCTTTATTCAAATAGAATTGAATTTGATTAATGCCATATAATTTTATTTGAATATTTCTTATCCCTTTATTTTATTTGGATTATCTTGATTCCATGTGCTTATGTATTTAACTCAAGGTTTAATTTGTCTTCTAAATAATTTTTCTTGGGATTTATTATTTAGGCAAATTGTCTTTATTTAAATAAAATTAAATATTGATCAATCCTTATGATTTTATTTAAATAATATTTTATTTATTTTTATTATTTTATAACTTCCATTTATTCATGGATTTGGCCAAGATTTAATTTGGTTTTTAAATATTCCTTATTTATTTATTTCTTTCTTTGTCTTATATAAAACCCATATCGTTTATTTATAGATCCAAAATTGGTGATTCCAATTTGTATTATTTTATTTAATATTTGTATATCCTTTTAAATCCTTTTGGGATTATTTGCTCATAATTTAGTATGGAATTTTAGATAGGAGCTTTATTAGCTTTGGAAATTATTTCCTTTTGTCATATTAAACTCATAAGTTTTTATTTATGGTTTCAAATTAAATGAAACCAATTTCTATGGTTTTATATTATTTTTGTTTAACATTTTTGATAAATTATAAATGTTTGTTGTCAAATTTTTATATGGATCAAATCCATAGTCTTGGAGTGATCTTGGAAATGATTTTCTTTCTTTAGGGTTTTGATATTTCCATTTGGAACCAAAAAGTTTCTTTTCACCCTAAATTTCAACAATTATTTATTTTGTTTATTTATTTTTCACATTTCAAAATTTGGAAATGTCAACACCCGGATTTTTAATCCCAGATGCCTGTTATGCCATACATTGCAATCCCAGGATTACCATTTTTGCGAGACATAACAGAATTGGATACCATAGTACATCATCAATTACAAACCATACATAAGGTCTTACACAAATAAGGATCTCATGATCCAGTTCTTAATACAACTCAGGAAGCGGAAATACGTAATAATAAAGGTAGCGTAGGCGAAGCTCCATCTTCGGGGTCACATGCAATGCTGACGATGGGAGATGATCCTAGTTGTCATAACCTTCCTGGGGTCCTTCATCCTGGTACTCCTCTTCATAGTCTGGCCACGGGAATAGCCAGGGACAAATCCATGAGTACTCTTTAAGTACTCGCAAACTAATACTAACAAGTGAAGGGGGGTTTTTGTCGTAGGCCACTAAGCTCTATGGTTGTTTTGCAAAAAGCCAGATTTACCTCTACTAAGTTCAGAAGCAAGAAAAGCTAGTTGAAATTATATAACACCTAAGAGGGAACTTGAATTTCATATCACAACTCTATTTTGGTCAAGTCAATTTCTCAATTCATTTCACATGTCATTTTGAAAACATCTGACGAGGGAACAGTATGGCCACTCCAACTGTCCATAACCGCGGACGCGGCTATTCGAATAGTTTGACACTCTGCAGAGATTCTACACTTTCACCACAACATTCGATACATCCGTTAGGAACAAATCCAGAATTCACCATACTCAGTATGCGGATAATCAATCCTAGCCTTTCAATTGCACGCCCAAGTATAGGCACCTCTCCTGTGAGTTTGGTCTCCCAACCATGACCAACTGCCATCTTGGGTACTACACATGTGGACAATCTTCACAAGGTAGCCGCAGCTCAGACCACGCCCAAGTATATAAGTTTCCAGTCAAGCCCTACCCAATTTTTGGGTATTGTGGTTGTATGGAAAAATTGGAATGGTATCGCATCCAGACAACCATCAGTTTTGTAAAGGGATAAGGCTCATGCCTTAATATTTTCATCACCCAAATCATCTGGTGTTCAGAAACACATGTCAAAACATCTCAGTAGAATGACTCATCATTCTAAGGTTTTCAGAACCATTTTCCACCAAGTATTCCCATCTAATGTTGATCAAGTTTTATGCTTAGCACTAGCATCTACAAGTAGGGGTGAGTACTAATGAGGGGTAGTAAACAAGTGGAGTTTTAACTAAGTACCATCTCATGCCTTAGGATGACATCAAGATTATCTAGCTTAGGCCAAATTTAATGCTCTTTATGCAACCTTCAATTATCTTCCTACAATCTACAAGTTACTTAAGTAAACTCTAAGTAATAGCTTTGATAAAGAAATAAATTAGAAAGCTTACAAGTAAAACTAGGATTGGGTTATCAAGTGGGTATGATCACATATGCTTAAGGCATATAGTTGGCATGGTAACAAGCAAGTATTTGATTGCATAGGTATCAGTATAAGCTTGCTAAGTTAATATCTTGCAAGTATTGGCTTGCCTAGGTCAACTTGATTAGTAAGGCTTGCCTTTTGCAGAGCAGTGGTTGAAGTTCTCCTCGGCTTCTTCTTCGTAGTATCCTCCTTCCTCCTCGTATCCTTGGTCGGTACTAGCGTCTATAAATAAATACGATGTACACAATCACCAAATAATACTTAATTACTTTCAATCATCACACCAAAGGGTTCTACAGATGATCTAGCATCATCATTAACATTACAATATTTGAGCATTTGCATTATTTATTTGTTTTTAGAAAAGTAATTTCTACTCATTGAAAAACTACTTAAGATTTAATATTCTCCAACTCAAACATGGGATCATGTTGACACATGTCATCACCATATATTTCAGTACATGGGAATGTGATTTAAAGTGGTGTCACAATTTAATAAGGTTTACCCTTTTTATTTTAAATAAAATAAGTCACTAGAAATTCCTATGTGGCATTCTTTTATTACTTGAACATTCTTTCTGTAAGTAAACCCATATGTTTTTACATATTATGAAAGGTATGGTCAAATGTGATTTTTGAGAGTTGGAATCAACTCAAAAGCTATTATGGTTGAAATTTGAAAAATGTTTGAATGCAGAAAAGCTTCTTGCCTTGTTATTTTTACCAAGGTTGAGCTACCTATACAGATGATTTGAATCCAACGGGCTTGGATTAAGCATTTCAATACCTTTCTAATAAAATTGGTTTGATGCAATTTGGTTCAGTAAATCGAGCTGGGTTGATTTTTGAAACTAGGTACAGAACTGAGTTTGAATATAAATAGAAAAAGCTAAATTCAAACGAGTGGGCTGTGCGGGAAGGGTTATTGGGCCGGCCCAGTGTCACTCCGCAGCGCGGGGCTCAGCTGACAGGGGGGTCTACCGGTCAGTGACTCATAACACGCGAAGCGGTACGGGGCGATGTGGTGCGTTGGATTAGAAGTGAGATCAACGGCTAAGGGTCGTTGTCGACGATGAACAAGTCACCGGCTAGCTCGAACCCTAGCGGCTCGGTGGGGGTGCATAGGGGGCATACCGGGGCTCCAGTGACGACGGCGAGGCGGGCAAACGACAAAGTCGACGACGGCAAACTCAGGGGTGGTCACGGCAGCTCCGGGGGTGGTCAAAATCAACGGCTCCCTTCTTCTCCAGAGGCGGCTAGCTCCAGCGCAATTCTGGCGAACTGCTGCTCCTCGTGCTCCGGCTAAGGGGTGGAATGATTAGTGAGATGAGGGGAGTGAGATGGTGTGAAGAAATCAAGAGGGGTCGTCTCCTTTTATAGGCTCGATGGCAAGACCGAGAGGGATGGGCAGGCGACGGTGGCGACACGGCTACGGGTGGCTAGAGGCATGGCCGAGGTTGGAAACGCTGCATTCCCTTCAATGGCGACACTTTCAGATACACAAAATCTCCTATGTTGAAGGCGAGGTCTCGACGTCTCTTGTCGGCGTAACTCTTCTGTTTGGACTGGGCTGTCTTGAGGTGCTCACGAATCTGGTGAACCTTCTCTTCTGCTTCTCGTAGGATGTCGGGTCCAAAAATCTAACTCTCTCCTACTTCTGACCAGTTCAAAGGGGTGCGACACTTCCTTCCATACATGAATTCAAATGGGGCCATTTGCATACTAGCTTGATAACTGTTGTTGTATGAAAATTATGCAGACGGCAGACAGTCTTCCCACTTAGATCCATATTCTAACACACATGCTCTCAGCATATCTTCGAGTATTTGATTTACTCGCTCCATTTGTCCATCGGTTTGAGGGTGATAAGCGGTGCTGAAATCTAGTCGGGTTCCTAAACCTTCTTGGACTTTCTTCCAGAATCTCGAGGTAAACTGAGTTCCTCGATCCGATACGATGTTCTTGGGGACTCCATGCAGACTGACGATTCTAGCGATGTATAACTCCGCTAGCTTCGAAATCTAATATGTGGTCTTGACGGGTAATAAATGGGAGACTTTGGACAATCTGTCCACTATGACCCAGATATAGTCATTTCCCCTACTAGAAGTAGGCAATCCGGTGATAAAGTCCATTCCAATGGAATCCCATTTCCATTCCAGAATCTGCAATGGTTGCGGGTCTTTGATGTCCCGCTTTGACTCTCTGACATATATCACACTTGGCGATATAGCTTCCGATTTCTCTCTTCATCTTATGCCATCAACATTGCTCTTTTAAATCTTGATACATCTTCGTTCCTCCGGGGTGGATAGAATAAAGAGTATCATGAGCTTCCTTCAGAATAACTTCTTTCAACTTAGAATCTGCTGGTACACAAAGGCGTCCTTAGTACCACAGAACTCCTGCTTCGTCTTCGGTGAATCCGGGTACTTTGCCTGTACCGATACGACGCTTGATTCCATCGATACTAGCATTTCCTTTCTACGCCTCTTTGATCTGGCTAATAAAAGTGGGTTGAAGTTCTATGCTAGCCAAAAATCCTTCACTCACTAATTCCATTCGAAAATCTAACATCTCTTTGTGCAAGCTTGGTTGCTCCTTCAAAATCATGGAGTTCAAGCGGCACGGCAATCTGCTACCACGTTGGCTTTACCAGGGTGATAGTGAATGTCCAGGTCGTAATCCTTGATTAGCTCAATCCATCTTCTCTGTCTCATATTCAGCTCCTTCTGAGTGAATATATACTTCAGACTCTTGTGATTCGAATAGATCTCACAACAGTTTCCCATCAGGTAATGCCTCCATGTCTTCAGGGCTAAAACTACGGCTGCGAGTTCGAGGTTATGGGTTGGGTAATTCTGCTCATGTTGTTTCAGTTGTCGAGATAGATAATCTATAACTTTGCCTTCTTGCATTAGCACACATCCGAGACCGATCTTGGATGCATCACAGTACACGTCGAAGGGCTTCGTGATATCCGGCATGATTATTATTGGGGCTGAAATCAATCTCCTCTTGAGTTCTTGAAATCTCGCTTCACATTTGTCCGTCCATTCAAACTTCTTGTATTTCTTCAGCAATTGGGTCATGGGTCTGGCGATACTCGACAATCCTTCTATGAACTTGTGGTAGTATCCCGCCAATCAAAGAAATGCACGAACTTGGGTTTGAGTGGTTGGGGCTTGCCAATACTCGACATCTTTCACCTTTGCAGGGTCAATGACAATTCCTCCGGCTGATACAATGTGGCCGAGGAATCCTACCTTCTGTAACCAGAATTCACACTTGCTAAACTTGGCATACAACTGATGCTCTCTAAGGGTTCCAAGAATGGTCCTTAGGTGTAGCTCATGTTCTTCTTCTGACTTGGAATAAATCAGAATGTCATCGATGAAAACAACGACAAACTTATCCAGGAAGTCCATAAAAATCTTATTCATGAGATTCATGAAATAAGCGGGGGCATTGGTTAATCCAAAAGACATGACAGTATAATCGTATAATCCATATCTGGTGGTAAAGGCGGTCTTGGGAATATCCTCTGCGCGAATCTTGAGTTGATGATAGCCAGTTCTAAGATCAATCTTAGAAAACACTTTGGCACCGGTCAACTGATCAAACAAATCTTCTATCTTGGGCAATGGGTACTTGTTCTTGATGGTGACATCATTCAACTTCTGGTAATCCGTACAAAAACGGTTACCTCCATCCTTCTTGTCCACGAACAAGACAGGTGATCTCCATGGTGACGCACTTGGTTGAATCAATACAATTTCCAGCATGGCATCCACTTGCTTCTCCAGTTCTGCTAGTTCAGACGGGTTCATACTATATGGTCTCTGAGCTATGGGTCCTGTTCCGGGGATAAACTCGATATCCCGATCTGGGGGCACACCGGGCAAAACATCTAGAAATACATCGGGGTATTCACAGACTATCCGGACTTGGTCAATGGTAGGTTGGGCTATACTCTTGTTGCACTTGAATTGACGAGGTAAGGTTTCAGATATATGCTCGACTGATATTCTAGCGGTACTGGTCATGTTTATGGATTTCTTGGCACAGTCAATCAATCCTTTATGGTTGGACATCCAATCCATTCCTAGTACTACTTCCAAACCTTTAGTTCCGAGTACTATCAGATTAGCATAAAAATCTATGCCATGGATTCGGATAGGGACGGCTTTGCAAATTTGACTAGCTTTGGTGGTGGAACCGGGGATTTGAACAATCATAACATGCTTCAGTTTGGTTGGTTGAATCTTACTAGTGCATGCAAATTCTTCAGTGAAAAATGAGTGCGATGCACCAGAATCAAACAACAATCTAGCGAGTACTGAATTAATAGAAAACATACCCAGCACGACATCTGGCGCTTCATGGGCTTCTTCAGCATGCATGAGAAAAAGACGGCCGTTGCGGTTGAGAGAGTTCCCCGGGGCAAACCTTCTTCGAGGATGAACATGACGCTGCTGCTGAGCTGGGGCATTGGCATTGGGGGCTGCGGCATTCTTCTTGGGGCACTCATTGGAGTAGTGACCCTTATTTGCAGAGTCATAACAAGTCACATGCGACTTGTCCTTTGCTGCAACAGGCACAACATTGCTTCCAGTCCTCGGGGCAGTGTTGGTGTTGGCTGTAGCATTGTTGTTGTTGAACTTAGGTGGTGCACAGTTGAAATTGCCAGAGTTGCTGGGGTAGTTGTGATTTCCTCCGGGCCTCGGGTTTCCACGGTTGGGATAGGTCGGACGGTTCATCGGGGGTCTGTTGGTTCTCGGGGCAAATCCTGGAGATGGGTTAGGGCGATACTTTGGGGTCTGATGGGTTCCTAGCTGATGCATCAAGCGACCATTGCGGTTCTCATTGGCTTGGTTGATATTTCCTTCCATCTGGATGGCAGAGTCGACAAGGGCTTCAATATCAGCAAAGGGGATATTGACTAACACAGTCTGCATCTCATCGTGCAGACCATTCAGGAATCTCTCTTTCTTCTTGGCTTCAGTGTCGATCTCATCCGGGGCATACCTAGATAATGACAAGAATTTGTCATGGTATTCCACTATGGTCATCCTTCCTTGCTTCAGTTCTCTGAACCCATCTCTCATTCTCTTGATCAAACCCGGTGGCACATGGGTTCTGATGAACTTGACCTTGAATTCCTCCCAGGTCATCATCTGTCCTCCGGTCATTGCATGAACGATGTTCCACCATGCTCTTGCATCTCCGGCTAGATAGTGGGTGGCGAATAGAACTTTATCATTAGCTTCCACTCCGGCAACTTCTAGGTTGTTTTCCATGGTTTGCAGCCAATCATCGGCGTCTAGGGGCTCTTCCGACTTAGTGAAAACAAGTGGGTTGGTGTTCTGGAAATTCTTGAGCTTAGATCCATGGTTGTCCTGGTTTCCTTGGCCTTGATTGTTGTGGGCTAGCTGAGCTATCTGCTGAAGGGTGGCTAGGTTGGCTTGACGTTCGGCTCTTTCGGCTTCGCGGTTAGAAACCAACATTTGCAGGATCTGCAACATCGGGTCCGGGGATGAACCACTTCCTCCGCGTGGAATCTGAAGATTGAGATAGATCATGAGAAAAGAGGGAAATTTCTAAGGTTCAGGGATTTTGAAAAGTTGTTAATGTTTTACTCAGATTTTCTAGCAACTTGCTTTTCATTCATTCATAGCACACGATACAACCACACACCACAAAACAAGAAAAACAGATGGTTTTAAGAACCATTCTGTAAGCTACGATACAGTGGGACCGAATACAACTTACTACGCTAGTGCTCAAGTGCTACTACTCCTTGGAGTCGGTGTAGTCGTCATCCTCATCATCCTCATCGTCATCGATGAAGGCGAAATCATCCTCATCGGTGAAGAAGTCCATAGCCTGATCCTCCAGAAAATCATCATCATCGTTGAGATAGGAGTAGGGGTCTCCACGAAGGTCTTCTCCGGCATTCTCCCTTTCTTCCAACTACATGTCTCTCTCGTGGATGGTCTCCTCCAAATCCGAGATACGGTGGCGAAGACGGGCAATGATGCGCTCCTTCTTGTCGAGCTGACAGCGGCGAGACTTGCGATCTTTCGCTAGCATGGTTATGGTCTGATCCTTCGTCCTGATGATGGCGGACTTGTGGTTGGAGTAGTCACGGCAATTATCCAATTCCTGCTGACAATCATACATCATGAAGCTAAGGTGGTCCAACTGAGTCTTCGGCTCGTGGTGGTATGGGGCTTCCAGTGGCTGTCCCATAGCATCACGCCTTGGACAAAACTCAAAGCGGGTACCCTTGATCTGGTTGATACTCTGCCCACACAGACGGGCAAGAGCTTCCTGCATGGCCCTGGAAAGTCCATCGAGCCATTTGTCCTCTCTTAAGGTGAACTGAATTCCCTCGGCAGTGGGAGGTTCAATCTTTCCTCGGAGACTTGCAACAATTAGCCACTGCGGATCTTCTCCTCCTTGATCATTGAGCTGAGCTCCGAACAACTCGGGGTGTGGACACTCTAGAAGTTCCGAAAGCTGGTCCAAATCCCTCTCAAAGATAAGGTCTCCTCCATTCCCCAACTAATAAAACTTGTTGTACTTCACGTCCATCTATAAGAATATAGGATGAGTAAGTTAGTAGAGTGATCAAGTGTGTCAAATTTTATGTATTTTGCAAGAGTTTTTGAGGAACATGAATTTTCATGAAAGAATCAAGGTGATAAGAATGGAAATAAGTTTTTGTAAATATTTGCTTCCCTTGGTTTTGAAACTAAATTTTTGATTCAACGTCCATTCTAACTAGGGTCTCCTATGGTCAGGATGGCTCTGATACCAACTTGTCAACACCCGGATTTTTAATCCCAGATGCCTGTTATGCCATACATCGCAATCCCAGGATTACCATTTTTGCGAGACATAAAAGAATTGGATACCACAGTACATCATCCATTACAAACAATACATAAGGTCTTACAAAAATAAGGATCTCATGATCCAGTTCTTAATACAACTCAGGCAGCGGAAATACGTAATAATAAAGGTAGCGTAGGCGAAGCTCCATATTCGGGGTCACAGGCAATGCTGACGATGGGAGATGATCCTAGTCGTCGTAACCTTCCTGGGGACCTTCATCCTGGTACTCCTCTTCATAGTCTGGCCACGGGAATAGCCAGGGACAAAGCCATGAGTACTCTTTAAGTACTCGCAAACTAATACTAACAAGTGAAGGGGGTTTTTGTAGTAGGCCACTAAGCTCTATGGTTGTTTTGCAAAAAGCCAGATTTACCTCTACTAAGTTCAGAAGCAAGAAAAGCTAGTTGAAATTATATAACACCTAAGAGGGAACTTGAATTTCATATCACAACTCTGTTGTGGTCAAGTCAAATTCTCATTTCATTTCACAAGTCATTTTGAAAACATCTGATGAGGGAGCAGTTTGGCCACTCCAACTATCCATAACCGCGGACGCGGCTATTCGAATAGTTTGACACTCTGCAGAGATTGTACACTTTCACCACAACATTCGATACATCTGTCAGGAACAAATCCTGAATTCACCATACTCAGTATGCGGATAATCAATCCTAACCATTCAATTACATGCCCTAGTATAGGCACCTCTCCTGTGATTTTGGCCTCCCAACCATGACCAACTGCCATCTTGGGTACTGCACAGGTGGACAATCTTCACAAGGTTGCCTCAGCTTAGACCATGGCTGTGACGGAACCCATACTAAAGTATATAAGTTTCCAGTCAAGCCCTACCCAATTTTCGCGTATTGTGGTTGTACGGAAAAATTGGAATGGTATCGCATCCAGACAACAATCAGTTTTATAAAGGGCTAAGGCTCATGCCTTAACATTTTCATCACCCAAATCATCTGGTGTTCGGAAACACATGTCAAAATATCTCAGTAGAATGACTCATCATTCTAAGGTTTTCATAACTATTTTCCACCAAGTATTCCCATCTAAAGTTGATCAAGTTTTATGCTTAGCACTAGCATCTACAAGTGGGGGTGAGTACTAATGAGGGGCGGTAAACAAGTGGAGTTTTAACTAAGTACCATCTCATGCCTTAGGATGACATCAATATTATCTAACTTAGGCCAAATTTAATGCTCTTTATGCCACCTTCAATTATCTTCCTAGATTCTACAAGTCACTTAAGTAAACTCTAAGTAATAGATTTGATAAAGAAATAAAGTAGAAAGCTTACAAGTAAAACTAGGATTGGGTTATCAAGTGGGTATGATCACATATGCTTAAGGCATATAGTTGGCATGGTAACAAGCAAGTATTTGCTTGCATAGGTATCATTATAAGCTTGCTAAGTTAATAGCTTGCAAGTATTGGCTTGCATTGGTCAACTTGATTAGTAAGGCTTGCCTTGTGCAGAGCAGTGGTTGAAGTTCTCCTCGGCTTCTTCTTCGTAGTATCCTCCTTTCTCCTCGTATCCTTGGTCGGTACTAGCATCTATAAATAAATACGAGGTACATAATCACCAAACAATACTTAACTACTTTCAATCACCACACCAAAGGGTTCTATAGATGATCTAGCATCATCATTAACATTACAATATTTAAGCATTTGCATTATTTATTTGTTTTTAGAAAAGTAATTTCTACTCATTGAAAAACTACTTAAGATTTAATATTCTCCAACATAAACATGGGATCATGTTGACACATGTCATCACCACATATTTCAGTACATGGGAATGTGAATTAAAGTGGTATCACAATTTAATAAGGTTTACCCTTTTATTTTAAATAAATTTGGCATTCTTTTATTACTTGAACATTCTTTCTGTAAGTAAACCCATATGTTTTTATATATTCTGAAAGGTATGGTCAAATGTGATTTTTGAGAGTTGGAATCAACTCAAAAGCTATTATGGTTGAAATTTTAAAAATGTTTGAATGCATAAAAGCTTCTTGCCTTGTTATTTTTACCAAGGTTGATCTACCTATCCAAATGATTTGAATCCAACAGGCTTGGATTAAGCATTTCAATACATTTCTAACAAAATTGGTTTCATGCAATTTGGTTCACTGAATCGAGCTGGGTTGATGTCACATCCCAAAATTTTCCAAATTTTGACATGTGAAAAATAAATAAACAAAATAAATAATTGTTGAATTTTAGGGTGAAAAGAAACTTTTTGATTCCAAATGGAAACATCAAAACCTATTTTGATCAAATAGAATCCTAAAGGGATTTAAAAAGATAAACAAATAATAAATAAAATTATAAAAGTTGGAATCACCATTTTTGGATCTTTAAATAAAAAGATATGGTTTTGAATAAGGACTATTTTAAAGAGCCAAATTAAATCTTGGCCAAGCAATTGAAATAAAATATTTTTGTTTAATAAAAAGAGTAAAGGTTTATTTAAATAAAATCATGAGGATTTGTTAATATCCAATTTTATTTAAGTAAAGACATCTCCTATTTTTGAATGGACATTAAAACTTAATAGAGTATTTTAAATAATATTTCAAAGTTAAATTATTTTTCAAATAAAACCTACTGAAAAGGTTTTGGTAAAAATTTAGATTTCAAATAGGGTTTTAAAACATATTTAATCCATTTAAAATAAAGACTAATGTCTTTTTATTTAATTATTAATAGATCCTAAAAGAATAAAAGAATTATACTATTTTGGCCTTTAAAATATGTTAATAAAAATAATTAAAATCCACACAAAGTTGGGTGGAGGTTTGAATTCAAATGGAGTTTGAATTGTTTGAATAAAAATCAAAACATAAATTCAAAATAGAAAAGGAAAAACATTCTATACAAAAAAATGAATCAAACCCAATCCACTGCCAAGGCCTAGTCTAGCCCAGCTCGCAGCCCACCTGCTCCCCCTCTCCAAAACCGTTTTTCACTAAAAATCGAACCCACTAAGTCACTGAGCTACGGACCCCACTGTCTCCCTCTCTCTCACAGACAACATGGCCCCACGCTGTCAGCCTTCTCTTCCACCCTGCGACGACCGTTCCCCACACGACCTCGCCGTTTCTGCCATTGAAGGAGATGATCAATTCGCGTTGATGGCTACATTAATCTCTCCGGCGACCTCACTATCTTAAGCGCCTAACTCCCCTCTCCCATTTCTCCTAGACACCGCCTCCCCTCTGCCCCGAGGCTACCCCAATTGCAAGCTTGAGCCCTCTACTCCGACGAAGCTCTCCGGCCGATTCCGACGTCGTCCGACCTCCCCTCGCCTCCTAGTGCACGTGAACTTGATCCCCATCGACCACTTCATCTACTAGTGCCGCTCTCTTGGACACGAGTGCACCAGAGCATCGGGAAGAACATCACTCCTCCGGCGAACTCCCCAGGTAGCTCCCGTCCACCCCTGACCCTCTCGTTGATACTCCTGTAACCGTCACACTCACACGCATCTAATGCACCCTTCCTTTCTCCTTCTGGTGGCCTACAAGCTCGCCCCCGATGACGAATAGAAGCAACTGGCACCAGCGCTAGCTCCTACGAGCAATAGCTGCTGCTACAGTGCGCCCCTCGAGTAGCTGACCACACCTTGAGCTTCACCGCAACCACGCGAGCACGGTGAGCATTTTCTCCCTCTCCCGCACGACCTAGTCCCTCGGCAACCTCTCTGTCCGAGCGTGCGCCGCCGCCAGTCCATGGTCAGATGCGCTGTATCCGTTGGATCTTGATCTAGTGGCTCAGAATAGATTTAATCGAAAGGGTATGCATCAATCTATGCCGTGCGATTAAGTGAGATCCTGCGGTCAGTACAGCTCAATCCAAACGAAACGGTATCGTCCAATAGGATAGAGCCACGTGGCCAGAGTTCATGTGGGGGTTTAATTATGTTAATAAAAATAATTAAAATCTAAACAAAGTTTGGTGGAGGTTTGAATTCAAATGGAGTTTGAATTGTTTGAATAAAAAGCAAAACAGAAATTCAAAATAGAAAAGGAAAAACATTTTGTACAAAAAAAATGAATCAAACCCAATCCACTGCCAATGCCCAGTCCAGCCCAACTCGCAGCCCACCTGCTCCCCCACTCCCGAACCATTTTTCACTCAAAACGAACCCACTAAGTCACTGAGCTGCGAACCCCACTCTCTCTCTCCCTCTCTCACAGACAACACGGCCCCACGCTGTCAGCCTTCTCTTCCACCCCGCGACGACCGTTCCCCACATGACCTCGCTGTTTCTGCCATTGAAGGAGATGATCAATTCGCGTTGATGTCTACATTAATCTTGCCAGCGACCTCTCTATCTTAAGCGCCTCCCTCCCCTCTCCCATTTCTCCTAGACACCGCCTCCCCTCTGCCCCCATGCTGCCCTAATTGCAAGCTCAAGCCCTCTGCTCCGACGAAGCTCTCCGTCCAATTCCGACACCGTCCGACCTCCCCTCGCCTCCTAGTGCATGCGAACTTGCTCCCCATTGCCCACTTCATCTCCCGGTGCCGCTCTCTTTGCCACGAATGCACCAGAGCATCGACAAGAACATCACCCGAGCGCCACCGTCGCCTGCCACTCCTCCGGCGAACTCCCCAGGTAGCTCCCGTCCACCATGACCCTCTCGTTGATACTCCTGTAACCGCCACACTCACACACATCTAATGCACCCTTCCTTTCTCCTTCTGGTGGCCTACAAGCTCGCCCCCGATGACGAACAAAAGCACCTGGCGCCGCCGCTAGCTCCGGCGAGCCATAGCTGCTGCTCCAGTGCGCCCCTTGAGTAGATGACTACACCTTGAGCTTCACCGCAACCACGCGAGCACGGTGAGCATTTTCTCCCTCCCCCACAGACCTAGTCCCTCGGCAGCCTATCCATCCGAGCGTGCGCCGCCGCCAGCACCGCCAATCCATGGTCAGATGCGCTGTATCCGTTGGATATTGATCTAGTGGCTCAGAATAGATTTAATCGAAAGGGTATGTGTCAATCTGTGACGTGCGATTAAATGAGATCCTGCGGTCAGTACAGCTCAATCCAAACGAAACGGTATCGTCCAATAGGATAGAGCCACGTGGCCAGAGTTCGTTTAAAACAAAAAAATTTGTTCTATTAGATATGCAAACTTGCAAAATTCATAACTTTTAATCTACACGTCCAAATTTTGAAAACTTTATATCATTGGAATCAGCAGAACAAGTACTTTGCAACCATGCACTTTGTTTAATGTTTTGCTTCTGGAAAATTGGTCGAATTTGCAGATACTTGTGTAGGCATGATTTGAATATAAAAATTGTTCTAGAAATATGTTTAAGGTGAAATCTTTGCTAAGTGGTTTGTTTTGAACCTACTGACCATAGAAACCAACTTATGGATTTAAAATTATATTTTGTGAAGTTAAGGAATAAATATTTGAATTAGAACATTTCTAGTCAAATAAAAATATTGTTTATGTGTTAAAAATACTTTTTGAGTAAAATCTTTGGGAAGTGATTTGAATTAAACTCTCTGACCCTAAACACCAAGTTTTGAAATTTAAAAACATATTTTATGAACCCTATAAAGTTATTACTTTGCAAAAGACATTTCCAACAACATAAAATATCACTTTGGTATAATATTTGGTTTATGGGGTGAAACCTTTTGCAAATGGTTTTATATTAAACACTTGACATTAAAACACTAACATGTTGTGTTTAAAAATATTTTACAAACTCTCTGGATTATCACTTTGTTTTAAATCATTTCTAGCAAAACAAAAATGACTTAAAGTGGCCATTTTCACCAACTTGAATTTAAATGGTTTTACCACTTTTGAAAATGAACAATATGAGCTTTAAAATGTTTAGAGCCTACTAGAAACCACTTTTCCAAATAAAACAATCATTTGCATGCTTGCATGCAATGCCTTGTTTTTATTATTTTATGTGGTAAATTGTTTGAATGCTAGTTGAATATGTGTTTGCTTGATTGAATTGTAGTGAAGTTATAAGAGTGTGATATTTGCAAGATCAGTAAGTGAACCAATATTCTCTACAAAAAAGGCAAGTGACACTATCATCCATGTCCTACTATTTTCATTACACTTAGTGGTATTTTTGTAGTATGAATGATAAGGCTACTATGTTACTATGCTATGCTATGTCCTATTAGGATTATCCTTATATCTTCCTTAGTGAAAACATTGTAGTTGTAGTATGCTTAGCACTGCTATAGACTTGGGGTGGAATACCATATCATGATTATGTCAAGTGTTGGAAAAATATATGTTTTATATAATAAAACAAGTACTCAATGAACCACCTGGGTGGAATGTGGTTACTCAATTTTAGACAAGGTGGCAACAAAAGGAACCATGTTTATATGGCTATGTTTTTGTATGTGCACTAGAAGAAAACCACCCAGGGACTTAGAGATTGAACATGTTTCTCGTATAGTGGCTTCCGTGTACAGCCACATGCTAAATGGGCTCTGGCTTAGTCAACTACATAGTGGAAGACCCTTGCATTGGCATCTTCAGGTTAACTAGAATTGTGTATTGGAAATATATCCTTACATTGGTGCCTGGTAGACAAGCTAGCATTGTGTATGGGGAGTACTTCTATGGAAAGACTTTGTCACATTCTCGATCTACCGGTACTCCATTTGGTGTGTACTTATCCAGCGGACACTGGTGGCATCAAGACGAGATTGTGTCATGTGGGTAAAGTGTACAACTTCTGCAGAAGATCAAATTCTAAGTACTTAGCCGTGTCCCCGGTTATAGACAACTCTGAGCAACTAAGGCCTGAAGCTATGGAAGATCTCGACATTGCAATTTCTCAAAGTAAAACTTGATGGTGACAACAAGGGATTAGAAGAACTTGGAGTTTTCCAAGGAGTTCAGAAAGATTTGTCAAAATATCAAAACTATTTTGAAAAGATAGGATAAAACTATATTGCTTTCTGCAAAATAGCCTAAACCCTACTTAGCCAAATATGCATGTAATGATAGGATCCACTTATTTCTACATAGTAGTGAAACTTGCCAATACAATTCGAATGTATTGACCCTTGTGGCTGCAACTTATCATGTTGCAGGTTTTGTTTGATGTTAGTGAAGTGTGTTAATTAGGATTACAAGTCTACAACAAACATGATTGCATGTGGCACTTTGAAGATGATGGACTCCATGCTATAGAGATATTCTGCTGCATTGTATTGAGATAGCCAAAGATGCTATGTAAGATGTAATGTATTATTTTATTCCTGGTTATAAAGTTGTATTATGACCTTTGTTTCTTGATATGACATCTTAACTGTGGATGCTAGCTATTGATCCAGGGACTAGCATTGTAAACACGGGGATCTCTACCTTATTAAAGGTTGGGACCTATATAGTTGATTTTTGAAACTAGGTACAAAACTGAGTTTGGATATAAATAGAAAAGGCTAAATTCAAACGAGTGGGCTGCGCGGGAAGGGTTATTGGGCCGGACCATTGTCACTCTGCAGCGCGGGGCTCAGCTGACAGGGGGGTCTACCGGTCAGTGGCTCATAACACGCGAAGCGGTACGGGGCGATGTGGTGCGTTGGATTAGAAGTGAGATCAACGACTAAGGGTCGTCGTCGACGATGAACCAGACAGCGGCGAGCTTGAACCCTAGCGGCTCGGTGGGGGTGCATAGGGGGCATACCGGGGCTCCAGTGATGAAGGCAAGGCGGGCAAACGACGAAGTCGACGACGGCGAATTCTGGGGTGGTCGCGGCAGCTCCGGGGGTGGTCGAAATCAATGGCTCCCTTCTTCTCCAGAGGCGGCCTGCTCCGGCACAATTCCGGCGAACTGCTGCTCCTCGTGCTCCGGCTAAGGGGTGGAATGATCAGTGAGATTAGGGGAGTGATATGGTGTGAAGAAATCGAGCGGGGGTCGTCTCCTTTTATAGGCTTGACAGCGAGACCGAGAGGGATGGGCAGGCAACGGTGGCGACATGGCTACGGGCGGCTAGAGGAATGTCCGAGGTTGGCGATCGACGGGTAGTCTCCTGGCGATGCTCTAGGGTTTAAATGCGCGTGTAGGGGCAGTGGCAAATGGTCGGGAACGCGTGGTGCTCTGTGAGGCAGAGGCGGTGAACTCCGCGGCGAGCGGTGGCTACGGGGTACGGGCGGTGAAACGAACATGTCTAGTGGTCTCCTGGGACGGTGGGGTGCATTCTGGCGGGCGGCGAGGGCTCGAGGTGGTCAGGTTGCGTGGGAACGATGCGTGCTCTGCGGTGCACATCGGCATGGTCGACAGCGGTGCGGGCACGGTGTTCCTGGCGGTTCTGGTCGCTGTCTTTGACCTAGGGATGGTCGAGAGGGGGCGGTGAGGCATGGGCTACCTCCCAGACAAGGTTGGCACGGCTTATTGTCCATACTAGGGTGACAAGTGTGCTCTCGGCCTGCTCACCATTGATGGCATTGGCAAGCTCACAGTGGTTCGAGAGGTTAGTTAAAGTTGCTACATGACCTACTAAGGCTAGTTGTAACCAGAGAGGGAACAAGGTTGGTCCAAAACACTGCTCAACATAGTGTTTTTGATTTGGTTGATTTGAATCTGCAACCTGTTTGATGAAATGGCCGCATGAACTTAAGTTTTGAATTTTGAAAAGATTTTTGGTGGGTGTGCTAGGCATGTGTTGAGGATTCTGTGGATGCTTGGGTTTTGAAAATTGAGCTTGTTTGAGTGGTTTTTGAAATAGTGGGATCTTCCCATATGAAATAGGATTCTGTGCTAGGCATATGCATTTTAATGTGTTTGCATGATCAAAAAGTGGGCCTTGGTACCTTATTATGAGTACTATCAAGGGGTGCAAAGATCCATACATGTTTCTGTTCAGTTCTGAAAGTTAGAGATATCCAAAGTAGGCATGGGAGTTAATTTGGCCAAATTGACCATTCACTTAATTTGTTTGTTTTGACTTGTTTGTCTTTGGTAAAAGTTTGGGGATTGTTTAGATGATGTTTATTTCACCTAAGAATCATTTTACAAGAAAAGAAACACAAAACCATGGCAATTTAAAAGAATCCAAATTTTAATACACACACATATGAATGCTTTCATATTTTTAATTGGAAAAGTTTTTGTTAACCCTAATTGTGAAGATTAGAGTTTGATGATCCAAGTTTAATATTTTTGGGATGTTACAGGAAAATTTTGGGATGTGACACAACGTTTGTGGGGCTTGGAGAAAAGTCGGACGGGAGCCGAGGCATGAGATGCGATTGGCAATGAGTTGTCTACCTAGATCACTTGGCGGCTAGCGGTGATGCTAAAGCTCACTAGCCGACTTGCTTATTTAGGATCCTGAATCACTAAGCAACCATCGAAGGGGTGTTAGTTCTAGTGGGAGCATAAAATATTAAAGTGTTTAATATGCTTGCTCTTTTATAAATACATGTCTTAAGTGTTTTCCATATTTCTGTTGTAGATCATGGCACCAAGTAGACGTCACTCTCAGATATCCGGTTTTGCGTTGAGAACTATCCTTGAGAAAGATAAACTAAACGACAGTAATTTTACCAACTGGTATCGAAATCTGAGAATTGTTCTCAAACAAGAAAAGAAGAAACATGTCCTAGACAACCCACTTCCGGATGAGCCGAATGAGAATATGACTGTCGTTGCCACCAATGCCTACTGTCGGGCTAAGGATGAGTCCATGGATATTAGCTGTCTTATGCTTGCTCACGGAACCGGACTTGCAAAAGAAGCTCGAGAATGTTGAGGCCTACGATATGATCGAACGCCTCAAAAGTATGTTCCAGGCTCAGGCGAAGACTGAGAGGTATCAAGTCTCTCAGGCTTTGCTGAGTTGTAAGCTTAAGGATGGTGATCCACTGAGTCCGCATGTGATCAAAATGGTTGTTATGTGCAGTCTCTGGAGAGGCTTGGCTACCCCATTAGCGAAGAGTTCGCTATGGATATAATTATGAACTCTCTTCCCAGTGCATATGGGCAGTTCATTTCGAACTACCACATGCATGGTATGGATAAGAAGCTGACTGAATTGCATGGGATGCTCAAGAAGGCAGAGGCGGATATCAAGAAGGGCGCCAGTCAAGTGTTGATGGTGCAGAATAAGGCTAAGTTCAAGAAGATTTCTTGGACTAAGAAGAATGCTAAGTCGGGAGAAAAGCAGGCTCAGGACCCGATCCCAAGCACTTCCTCAGGGACTAAGCCATCTCCTTCAGCCGGATCCACTTGCTTCTACTGCAAGATGGATGGCCACTGGAAGAGTAATTGCAGCAAGTACTTTGCTAACAAAGCCAAGAGTGGAGGTATGACTTCCGACTCAGGTACACTTGTTTGCAATGTTATAGACATATATCTTGCTAATGCACCTAATAGTTCTTGGGTATATGATACCGGATCAGTTATTCACATCTGCAACTCATTGCAGGGACTGGTAAGAAATAGGAGCGTAGCAAGAGGCGAAGTTGATATTCGAGTCGGCAACAAAGCAAGAGTTGCTACGTTGGAAGTCGGCACGATGCAGCTTCAAGTGGAGGAAAGTAGGTACTAGAAGTGTGGAAAATAACTTAGTAGAAAAGCAAGTAAGGCACATATGTTAAAGGTGGTTCCAATCCTAGGGTCACATCCTACAGGAAACGATGTGCTCTGATACCATCTGTAGTGACCTTGGATCAATAAAGATCCTAACTCCTTGTGATTTACATGCTAGTCCCTGGATCAATAGCTAGCACTCACAGTCGATGAATATCATGTAAAACACAAAGTCTTTATTACACAGAGAATCCAGAGTATGAATTTATTACAAATTTGCTTATCATAAAGCTAGCTCAAATAACACCGGAAACATAAAAACAGCTTGAGTCCATCAACGCCCCAGGCTTGTCGAGTGTAGACTCGCGATCCCTACGCACCTTTCAATCTTTGGATTCTGCACATAAGACGTGCAGCCAACAAGTTGGGTCAATACTTTGAATGTATTGGCAAATTACACGAAGGAAAGAAAAGACTATCTCTATATGCAAGGCTAGTTTAGGCTATAGAGTTCATTTGCTGAAAGCTAGTTTACTTAAGTATAGAGAAGAAGAGAAGATTTCCCTACTTTGAAATCTTTTGTTCAAGTAATATATGGTCGAATGGCACACGAGGATATTACTCACCAAGTGTCCAACCAACCTAACACTTGGATATTACTCACCAAGTTCCCAACACCCTCCCAATAGCAATATGACTCACGCCTTGGGTTTTTAGAAAACTTTAAGTTTTAAAGGAGAGAGAGAGGAAGATCCTTCATAGGATCCATCCTTCAGATGCTCAAAATTGTTCTATTTCCGTGAACACGGCTGATCGATCAGATTGCAATACTCTCGAGAGTTTGTGCACTTTACCCACAATCCACGATCAAGTCCTTTTACAGACAAGACCATGGTGAGGCTTTTCCATTAGTAGCCCCTCTACCTTCTGGATCCAACCGTGCCAAGAACCTCCAAATGTTGGTACCCAGGTGAGGTTTCCCACTAAGTACTAGGCCAAGACAGAGCCCATATGTATTGTGGTTGCACTGGAAGATTCTGAATTCTGAAACATGGTAGACTTCTTTGATTCCTGGGCGGCCGTCCTCCACCAAAATCTCACTCATTGTCCCGACAACCATTCTGCCCAGAAGAAAACTTAGTTTTATTTGAAGTGGATTTGAGAAGAAAGGTTTGCCCCAGGGAGCCTTTATACTTAGAAAATTCATTGTCTTTCGAACCCACCCAACGGTACTTTTCATATATATATTGCATAGAAAGAAACACTTAGCAAAACAGGGGTAACCTAATAGGAAGGGAAAATCCTAAGTATAGAGCTACTCATGGCATACTACAAAATCATCGCACTTGCAAAATAATACCAAGGAAAAATTCTACTAGAACATCCTACACATGCATACTACAGAATTTTGAAGATCACATGCATAGAATCAAAACTGGGACAAAAGATATGAACAATTGGTGTAACTTGCCTTGATCCGAGCAGCACTCTACACAATAGCACTCCTTAGCGCACTCCGAACAATCTAACAAAACACAAACATAGATCTAATCACAACTTGGACAAAATATGCCACAGAGATAACATGCATGCATGCAACATGGTACTTATGCAAGATTTGTTTTTCTAAATTGACCAAGGTAGTCTAATTGGATTGTAATTGTGTTAGGGATGTTATTAGAATTGATTCCTTACGGGTTTATACAAATTTGGTCCTTATTCTAATTCTTGGGCTCACTAGAAGATCCAACCATCTACTTAGCCCCAAATTAGATATAATGCTCTTAAGCAAGGTGCTATAATTTTGTTCAGTAGGTGTTGTTAAAACAAAGTCATCACAACAAGAATCAACTAAATCAGAGTTTTAATTATTTTTCTATAGATTAAAACACTCTAATATAGAGATTAAATTCCACACCGAAAACCCTACTGTAAACTTGAAATTTTATTGCATATCTGCGTTCTCCATAAATTTATGAATGCAACGGTATATTATATGCTAAATTTGGCCAAGTAATTATTTTTCTATGAATTTTGCAAGTTGTAACACAAATCTGCCAATTAGATCTAGCCCTAATCGAGAACGTGCCAAGTGGCAGAAACTGATTGGGCCAGCTAGGCGAAGCGGCGCTGACGTGGCGCGCTGTCGCGACTCGCCACGCGGCATGATGTGATTTGCTGATACCCCTTCGCCACTGCTTCTAATCTAAACCGAACGATCCCGATCTAACGGACGAGGGTGACGATGGCGACTTACTAGGTACGACGGCGGCGTTGATGGCGAGACGGTGGAGGCGCTGCCGGTCGTGGTCGTCGGCGGCAGTACGGTGGCTCTTCGGGGCAGCGGAGAAGACGATGGTGTGCGGCTCCTCCTATCGGTCCCGCGTGCGAGATCGTCTTCGGCCTTCTCTTCCCCGTCCAGACGCACGGCTCCGCCGGTCCCCGCGAGCTTCGGCGACACGTCGGCGAGCAATTCCCGACGATTGGCTGCAGAAGGGAGAGGGAAAAGTATACGGGGCGAATCAGAAGTGGATGGGTGAAAGTTCCAAGGGAAGAAGAGAGCAAGGGGGGTTCCGAACCGTCTCGGCGAGTGCAACCCGACGGCGGCCGGCGCAAGTGATCGTTTGGGCTAGAGTTTGCGAGAAAAAATTCGAACGAGGCGAGGTCGAGGGTTGCAGGGAGTTATATGGCGGCGGAAACTTGGGCGAGGGGCTAGGATCGGCCGCGAATCCTACCGGATTCATTCGAACGTGTTGCAGGCGGACTCTAGCTCGAGATAGGGGACAAACAGGTGGGTCCCGCGTGTCGGTGGTGGAGATGGAAGTGGGCTAGCGCGAGGTGCGTGCCCCGCAGGCGACAGGGATGGGGGGGTATTGGGCTGGGCCCATTGCTGTGATGTGCTGTGGCTAGCGCTGGGCTGGCGGTACAATAGGTAGCGACCTAGTTCGCTGGCCCGGCTAGGTTAGGGTTGCTCTTTTTATTCCTTATTATTTTTCATTTTCTGTTTTAATAAAACTCCAATAACTTTTGCATATCAAGTCCAAAAGTGATGAAACCAGCTTCTAAATTTTTGTAAAAAGAAGGTGGTCATCATAGGACCATATATTATTATCCTTACATGACTGTTAGAAGGGTCAAGCATGATTACACCATTTTTTCTTACATAGGGAAATCTTTATTAGGGTTTTGGTAGGTTTAGATGTTTAGGTTTTTGTTGAAAATTCATTTATAGGATGCAATGATGCAAGGATGATGCATGCTACTAATAACATCCTATTATAGGTGTGGGTGTTCTACCTTCAAATCTTCTTCATGCTCCCACGTGGCTTCTTCCTCAGAGTGGTGGTTCCATTGTATTTTGTAGAATCTTATAGTCTTGGTACGGGTAATCCTTTCGGCTGATTCCAGTATTTTGGTGGGTTTTTCCTCATAGATAAGGTCATTCTCCAATTGAACCTCCTCTAGGGAACTGTATCTCCTAGCGGTGTTTCAGCCATCTCCGGGTCACTACTAGAAAAACGCCTATTCATGGCGCACCTAAAAAGGCCTTCCGTGGCGCACTAGCAGTGCGCCACAGGCCTCGCGCTACGGCTATCTCATAGCCGTGGCGCACTGCATGGTGCGCCACGGTTATATCGAGATAGGCATGGCGCACTACCAGGTTTGCCACGGGTAGGGGTACAGGTGCGCCACGGATGTTTTTTTCAAAAATCAAAAAAATATGCAAGAAACACCCTCGTTTTGAATTGCAAAAGCAATCGGGTCCGCATCGCCGCCGTCGTGTCGCCTCGCTGGAGCATGACGACCTACCACCGCAGGGAGGTGCGGGAGGCCGTGGCCGTGCTACTCCTCGCCGGCATCGAGGAAGAGAGGGAGAAGGAGGTGTGGATGGAGAAGGGAGGAGGTCGCCGCAAGGAGAAGGAGGTCATGGCGGTCGGCGGAGCTCGTCGTTGCTCTTCGTGACTGCAAGGAGGAGGAGGCCGCAAGGAAGGAGGTCGTCACCGTCGTGACTGCAAGGAGGAGGAGAAGGTCGCCGCTGCCATCGCCATCGTCACTGCAAGGAGAGGAGGATGCCAGAGCAAGGAGGCGGAGAAGGCCACCGTCGCCATCGTCAGTGCAAGGGAAGGAGGAGAAGGAAAGGAGGAGGAGGAGGAGGAGGAGAAGAGAGAAGGAAAAGGAGGAGGAGAAGAGAGAAGGAAAAGGAGGAGGGAGGAGAATGAAAAGGAGAAGAGGGAGGGAATAGGGGTAGGTGGGCGGGGTGGTGATTCAAATTTGAATCCCACCCAAGCTTATCCGTGGCGCACTAGGTGGTGGTGCGCTACGGGTAAGTTGCCCTCTATTTTTTTTTCTGCAGGAAAAAACGGTCTTTTGACCGTAACTTTTTACTCTTTTCGAATTTTTAAAATCTAAAAAATCGCTAAACGACTTTTTCGATTTGGTATATTATACGATTTTTTTCGATATCGTATGCAAAACTTACGGCCTTTTTACCGTGGCATGACTTTTTTTTGCAAATAAAGTCGAAACTCATGTTTGTTAATTTTACTAGAAGCTATACCACATTACCTACCTAAATATGAAAGGATTTAATTTTTTGAAGTGTTTATCATTTTTCTTTTATTTTTTGCAAAGCCTAAAAAGGCGATACACGGGGGGGGGGGGGGGTGGAGTTGGTGCAGGATAGTTAGGCGTAGGGCACTAGGGCAAGGTGTCCTATTACTAAGTTTATACATCCGTGGAGCACATGCCATAGTGCGCCACGGATGTGTCTAGCCGTTTCACAGCAGAGAGGGGCATGCGCTTAGGCATAGCGCTCCCCCTCCATGTGCGCCACGGTTGACACTAACAACCGTAGCGGACCTACCCTATGTGCGCTACGGATGTTTGGCGTGCGGCCAACAGGGCCCTGGCCCACACATATCTGTGGAGCACTATGGTCATGTGCGCCACAGTTGTTCTAGTTACTAGTAGGGCACTGCCCATAGGTGAGCCACGCCTGTTTTAGCCGTGGGGCACTTCAACCATGTGAGCCACGGATGTGCTGATTACCTATAGCCATTTTCCTAGTAGTGGGTGACATTTCTTTAGTTGTGACACATGAAACACATCATGCACAGTCGGTCCTTCCGGTAATTCCAACTGATAAGCAACTTCTCCTCTACGGGCTAGAACCTTATATGGTCCTATGAATCGTGGGGCTAACTTACCCTTGATTCTGAACCTCTTAACTCCTCGTAGTGGTGAAACTCGGAGATACGCACGGTCCCCTATTTTATAAGCCACATCCCTGCGTTTGGAATCAGCATAACTCTTTTGTCGGGATTGGGCTATCTTTAGCTTATCCTAAATCTGTCGTACCTTTTGTTTGGCATCCTTTATCAATTCAGGTACAAAAAGACTACGTTCACCAAGTCCACTCCATAACAGCGGGGTTCTACACGTCCTGCCATATAGAACTTCGAATGGAGCCATCTTGATACTTGTCTGGTAGCTGTTGTTGTAGGAGAACTCAGCATACGGCAGGTTATCATCCCAACTAGACCCATAGTCTAGTGCGCAAGCTCTCAACATATCCTCCAGAATCTGGTTCACCCTTTCCGTTTGGCCATCTGTTTGAGGGTGGAAGGCAGTACTAAATTCTAGTCTCGTTCCAAGAGACTCATGTAACTGTCGCCAAAACTTTGAAGTGAACTAGGTGCCTCTATCTGATACAATTCCCTTAGGGACACCATGCAGACTTACAATCCTTGACATATATATCTTGGCAAGCTTAGCACTTGTATATGTGGTCTTTACGGGGATGAAGTGAGCCACCTTGGTAAAGTGGTCCACCACTACCCAGAAATAATCAAATCCTGAACGAGTCCGGGGCAATCCCGTGATAAAATCCATGCCTACCTTATCCAACTTCCAGTCGGGTATAGGTAGTGGTTGAAGTAATCCAGCCGGTTTCTGATGCTCGGCCTTAACTCTATTGCATACGTCACACAGAGAAATATATTCGGCAATTTCTCTTTTTAGGTTATTCCACCAAAATCTATCCTTCACATCCATGTACATCTTCGTGTTACCTGGATGAATTGAGTAAGGTGAATCGTGAGCTTCTTGTAAAATAAACTTCCTGATGTCGGGGTCATTGGGAACGCACAAATGCTTCCCGTACCAAAGGGTTTCTTGTTCGTCCAGAAGAAATTCTTTTGTCTTTCCTTCACTTATCTTGACTCTTATTTCTTCCAACTCTTTATCTCCCTTTTGTGCTTCCTTGATTCTCTCTTGGAAAGTAGACACTATTTCCATACTCGCTACCTGTCCTTTCGAAACTATTTCTAGTCTGAGGTCCTTGAATTGCTTGCATAAATCCTCTAGAAGATCCCCTGCGGTAAGTCCATTCACATAAACCTTACGACTTAATGCATCGGCCACCACGTTTTCCTTTCCGGGGTGGTACTGTAAATCCAAGTCATAATCCTTAATTAGTTCAAGCCATCTTCTTTGTCTCATATTCAACTCCTTTTGGGTGAAGATGTACTTCAAACTCTTATGATATGTTAACACATCACAATGTTTGCCATTGAGGTAGTGGCTCCATACCTTGAGTGCATGTACTACCGACGCAAGTTCCAAATCATGTGTGGGGTAGTTGTGTTCGTGGTTCTTAAGTTGTCGGGAGGCATAGGATAGCACTTTCCCATCTTGCATCAACACACTTCCAAGTCCTTGTCGAGAAGCGTCACAATAGACTTGAAAATCCTTTTGGATATCAGGCAGACACAGTACTGGTGCCGTTACGAGGCGTTTCTTCCACTCCTGAAAGCTTGCTTCACATGCTTCGGTCCATAGGAATTTATTTTCCTTCTTCAACAGTTCCGTTATGGGTTTCTCTATTTTGGAAAAGTTTTCAATAAACCTCCGGTAATACCCTGCGAGGCCCAAGAAACTCCGAATATCTCCCACATTCTTAGGTGACTCCCATTCAGTCATGGAAGCTACCTTACTAGGATCTACGGCAACTCTATTTGCCGACACAACATGACCGAGGAATCCTACTTCCTTTAACCAGAATTCGCATTTGCTGAATTTGGCATACAACTTGTGTTCTCTTAGTTTTTCCACAATTAGGCGCAGATGTTTCTCGTGTTCCTTCTGATCCTTGGAGTATATGAGTATATCATCTATGAATACCACGATAAACTTGTCCAAATAGTCCATGAACACCTTGTTCATCATGGTCATGAAGTATGCCGGGGCATTGGTTAGACCAAAAGACATCACGGTGTACTCATACAATCTGTATCTTGTGGTGAAGGCTGTTTTGGGCACATCCTGTTCTCGAATTTTTAGCTGAAAGTAGCCTGATCGCAGATTGATCTTTGAGAACACACTAGCCCCCTTTAACTGGTCAAACAAATCATTGATGTTGGGCAGAGGGTACTTGTTCTTGATTGTCACTTTGTTCAACGAGCGGTAGTCCACAACCAGCCTCTTAGTTTTATCCTTCTTTTCCACGAACAGGACATGTGCTCCCCAAGATGATGCGCTGGGTTGAATGAATCCCTTGTCCAATTGTTCCCTAAGCTGTTTCTTGAGTTCCTTTAACTCGTCCACATCCATCTTGTACGGTCTCTTAGCTATCGGCCCTGTGCCCGGCATCAAGTAAATGAGGAACTCGATATCACGGTCGGTAGGCATCCCTGGTAGATCCTCCGGAAAGACATCTGGGTATTCCTTTAAAATGGGTACATCCTCCAGGCTAACCCCCTTAAGAGAGTTCACCATGACTTCCTTAAGTGCGAAATTTCACTTGATGCAAATCCTCTTCCTTTCCGGTGTTGTGAGCGTGACAGTCCTTTTGGCACAATCTATGACTCCTTCATATTCGGTCATCCAATTCATGCCCAAGATTATGTCTAATCTTGTGATTCTAGAACTACTAGACTTGTGGGAAAGATGTGTGTCCCAATCCTTAGTTCTAATCCCCGGCAACCAGCGTTTGCCACTATTTCTCCTCCAGGAGAACTTACCCTTAGAGGAGGGTTTATAGACTCCGTAGGTATCTTGCCTCTATCCACACATACCCTTGATATGAATGAATGTGATGCAGCGGTATCAAAAAGAACAATTACGAAAATAGAATTGAGCTTGAACTTACCAATCACGGAGTCTGGTGCGTCACAAGCATCTTCCATAGGGACATGATTCACCGTGGCTTTGACAAACGGATTTGGCTTCTTCCCGTTTCCATTGCCATGGTTGTGTCCATTTCCATTCCCATTGCCATTGCCATTCTTCTTCTCGGGGCAAGTGGTTGCATAGTGCCCTGTCTTGTTGCACTTAAAGCATGTCACCTCACTGCGATCCTTTCCATTGCTGCTATTTCCATTGCGGTTTTTATTCCCATTGTGTTTGTGGCCGCCATGGTGATGACCGTTATGGTTGTGGCCATTATTGTTATAAGGTGGTGGTGAGGAAGTGCGCTGCTTCTGGTACGGAATGGAGTGCTTGTGAGGGTTAGACTTCCTCTTGCGGTTTTCTATGCTCTTTCTTTTGGATTCAACCACAATGGCTCTGTCCAAGAGTTCCTGAAAGTTGTCAAATTTCTAAGCCACAAGCTGAATAGATATCTCATCATTGAGTCCTCCTAAGAATTCCTCCTGTCTCTTGGCATTAGTGGAAACATCATCGGGTGCATAACGGGCTAGCTTGTTGAAAATCTCACCATACTCGATGACAGAACGGTGCAGCTGGTGTAGGTCACGAAATTCGCGCCTTTTCAGAGTCATGACATCAGCAGCCACATGATGAGTGCGAAAGGATAACTCAAACTGATCCCAAGTGATAGCATCAATATCCGGGTGGGTGACTTGGTAGTTATCCCACCATTCTGCAGCAGGTCCTTCAAGCTGGTGCGCGGCATAATGTACCCTGTCGGCTCCGACAGCTTGCACAGTGTCTAACTTCTTGTTAATTGTATGGAGCCAGTCATCTGCGATGATTGGTTCAGCGCTGCTAGTGAAGGTAGGTGGGTTCAACCTCAAAAACCGAGTCAAGTGATCCTGTTGAGGTGGTGGTGGTGATGGTGATGGTGGCGGTGGCGGAGGTGGCGCGTTGTTGTTGTTGTTTTGCATGTTTTGAGTGAGCAGTTGGATCAGCTGGTTCTGAGTGGCTAGAAGATGTGCAATTTCCAGAGGAATTTTGTTGTTCGCACGTCTTGGCAGCATCTGTGGGGTTTGTGAGACAAGTTAAGAAATAAACAGAAAGACTAAGTAGTAAAACTCCTACCCTTATGTAAACACACATGGCACACAAGGCACAAGAGCACAAAAGTACAAAATTACAAACTTAACACAGAATTCATCCAAGTTTAACTAAACCAAATATGTCTTGGTATTTATTACAATCGCGAATAACATTATACTATAGAATTAAAGGTGGTCCAACTATTACACATCTTCCACGCCATCCTCTTCCTCGTCCTCGAAGGAGTAGCCTTCCTGCTCTAGGGTTGTCTTGTACAACTCCATCTCCTTTGTGGTGGCTTCAAGCTTCTCTTGGAGGCTCTTTATCTCATCTTGCAGCTTCTTGGTAGTGGCTTCTAGCTACTCCTGAAGTCCCTTATTCTCGCCTTGTAGTTCCTCCACTAGACTTGACTTATTTGCGGCTTCAAGTTGCTTTGCCAAGTCCCTCTTGGAGGAACGCACATCATTGATTATCTTGCAAAGGTCTTCGGTTTGCACTTCAGTTCCATCGATCTCCTGCTTGAGTTCCCTAATCCTCTTGTTTTTATTTATCACCCTCCTTTCTTGGTTAGCGAACTTCTTCTCTTGGACCTGGAACTTTATCTCTTGGAGCTTCATTGCCTCCTCCTGCTGCTTGATCATTTCCTCCTTCTCCTTGATGAGGGCGCATAGCTCATCATTCTTTAACATCTCGAGGAAGCTACCTTTTTCAAGGTCATGGATGTGGCACTCTAAGTCTTGATATTGGGTCCTTCGGTGCTTGCTAGAAGTCCTTTCCTCAAAAGGTAACTCCATGGGAATTCCTTCCACAACTCGTCTTCCAAAGAGGCCGCCGTAGTGTCCTTGGAGAGCCTCATGATGGCGTCCACATAGGCGACCAATGAGCTGCTGCAAGCTGATGCTAAGGGAATTCTCCTTGGAATCGCTAACAATGTGGATTGCTATGTCTTCCTCCGGGTTCTTGCCTCGCTCTTGTCCTGGCTGGATGACTTTGACTCCCCAACAGCCGTCCTTGTGGAGTTTCTTCATTGTGCTCCCCTGGATTGTTAGGAGGGGAAGGTCCAAACGCGTGAGAAGGTCCATGAGGCATCCACCAAAGAGAAGGGGCTCGATGTCCGCGACGGTGTCGTAGAAAAAGCTTGTCATCTTTAAGTTACAAGAACGAAAATTAGATACTTAGGGTATGTTTGGTTTGAGCCCAAACAAGCCCCACCAAACTTTTGGCATGACCAAAGCTAGGGCACGACCAAAACTTTGGTAAGTTGTTGTTGTTTGGTTTGTATCCATTGTACCAACCAAAAGTTTGTCGATGTAGACCTCCGTTTGGTTTGCACTTAAATATTTATTAAACATTTAATGTCTCCAACCGATAATATCCATGGATCAAATTAAGATGTGGTTTCGAAGATAAATACTGATGCACTTGATAAGGAAAATAATATCACTATATAAGAAAAATAGGGAGTGATTGCTGCAATAAAAAGCATCTAACCAATCGGACCTGCTCATCTGCATGCATCGCTGTTCAGCTGAGGGCTAATAGATTAGATACTACAAGGATAAAGATGAAGGAATAACTACTGCGCGCATGCAAACAGCAAAATAGAAGATTGCATGGGACCCACCGACAGGTAGACAGGAGGTTACGTTGCCAAAATTTTGGCGCAGGTTTTCAGTGCCCTCGGTTCGCCAACGCGTTGGCGAGATTTACACGGGCGGGGCGAGGGCGCGCCGGGCGAGCCAATTTTTTGGCACTACTCCAAGCGGCTACCAAATCTCATGGGCTAGCCAATATTTTGGTATGGTTTATTTTGGTTGTGATCCAAACAGACCCTCAATCAAGTGGAGGAAAGCAGGTACAAGAAGTGCGGAAAATAACTTAGTAGAAAAGCAAGTAAGGCACATATGTTAAAGGTGGTTCCAATCCTAGGGTCACGTCCTACAGGAAACGATGTGCTCTGATACCATCTGTAGTGACCTTGGATCAATAAAGATCCTAAGTCCCTGTGATTTACATGCTAGTCCCTGGATCAATAGCTAGCACTCACAGTCGATGAATATCATGTAAAACACAAAGTCTTTATTACACAGAGAATCCAGAGTATGAATTTATTACAAATTTTCTTAGCATAAAGCTAGCTCAAATAACAGCGGAAACATAAAAACAGCTTGAGTCCATCAACGCCCCAGCCTTGTCGAGTGTAGACTCGCGATCCCTACGCACCTTTCAATCTTCGGATTCTGCATATAAGACATGCAGCCAACAAGTTGGGTCAATACTTTGAATGTATTGGCAAATTACACCAAGGAAATAAAAGACTATCTCTACATGCAAGGCTAGTTTAGGCTATAGAGTTCATTTGCTCAAAGCTAGTTTTCTTAAGTATAGATAAGAACAGAAGATTTTCCCTACTTTGTAATCTTTTGTTCAAGTAATATATGGCCGAATGGCACACGAGGATATTACTCACCAAGTGTCCAACCAACCTAACACTTGGATATTACTCACCAAGTTCCCAACACCCTCCCAATAGCGATATGACTCACGCCTTGGATTTTTAGAAAACTTTAAGTTTTAAAAGAGAGAGAGGAAGATCCTTCAGAGGCTCCATCCTTCAGATGCTCAAAAATTTTCTATTTCTGTGAACACGGCTGATCGATCAGATTGCAATACTCTCGAGAGTTTGTGCACTTTACCCACAATCCACGATCAAGTCCTTTTACAGACAAGACCATGGTGAGGCTTTTCCCTTAGTAGCCCCTCTACGTTCTGGATCCAACCGTGCCAAGAACCTCCAAATGTTGGTACCCAGGTGAGGTTTCCCACTAAGTACTAGTCCAAGACAGAGCCCATATGTATCGTGGTTGCACTGGAAGCTTCTGAATTCTGAAACATGGCAGACTTCTTTGATTCCTGGGCGGCCGTCCTCCACCAAAATCTCACTCGTTGTCCCGACAAACATTCCGCCCAGAAGAAATCTTACTTTTATTTTGAAGTGGATTTGAGAAGAAAGGTTTGCTCCAGAGAGCCTTTATACTTAGAAAAATTCATTGTCTTTCGAACCCACCCAACGGTACTTTTCATATATATATTGCATAGCAAGCAACACTTAGCAAAACAGGGGTAACCTATTAGGAAGGGAAAATCCTAAGAATAGAGCTACTCATTGCATACTACAAAATCATCGCACTTGCAAAATAATACCAAGGAAAAATTCTACTAGAACATCCTACACATGCATACTACAGAATTTTGAAGATCACATGCATAGAATCAAAACTGGGACAAAATATATGAACAAGTGGTGTAACTTGCCTTGATCCGAGCAGAACTCTACACAAGAGCACTCCTCAGCGCACTCCGAACAATCTAACAAAACACAAACATAGATCTAATCACAACTTGCACAAAATATGCCACATAGATAACATGCATGCATGCAACATGGTACTTATGCAAGATTTGTTTTTCTAAATTGACCAAGGTAGTCTAATTGGATTGTAATTGTGTTAGGGATGTTATTAGTATTGATTCCTTACGGGTTTATACAAATTTGGTCCTTATTCTAATTCTTGGGCTCACTAGAAGATCCAACCATCTACTTAGCCCCAAATTAGATCTAACGCTCTTGAGCAAGGTGCTATAATTTTTTTCAGTAGGTGTTGTGAAAAAAAAGTCATCACAACAAGAATCAACTAAATCAGAGTTTTAATTATTTTTCTATAGATTAAACACTCTAATCTAGAGATTAAATTCTACACCGAAAACCCTACTGTAAACTTGAAATTTTATTGCAGATCTGCGTTCTACATAAATTTATGAATCCAACGGTATATTATATGCTAAATTTGGCCAAGTAATTATTTTTCTATAAATTTTACAAGTTTTAACACAAATCTGCCAATTAGATCTAGCCCTAATCGAGAATGTGCCAAGTGGCAGAAACTGATTGGGCCAGCTAGGCGAAGCGGCGCTGACGCGGCGCGCTGTCGCGACTCGCCACACGGCACGCTGTGATTCGCTGATATCCCTTCGCCACAGCTTCTAATCTAAATCGAACGATCACGCGGCACGCTGTGATTCGCTGACACCCCTTCGCCACATGTGGGTGGTGCGCCACGGCTATGTGCGGGCCAGGGCACATGTGGCCACAACACACATACCCGTAGCGCACTAGGTCAAGGTGTGCTATGGATGTGCCACTTAGCCGTAGCGCACCTTGACCTAGTGCGCTACGGGCACGTGTGCTGCAGCAACTGGGTCAAATTAGCTGTAGGGCACTCTGCTCTAATGCCCTACGGCTAAGTGGCCTGCACCAACTCCACCCCCCTGGATCGCCTTTTTAGGTTTTGCAAAAAATAAAAGAAAATAATAAACACTTCAAAAAATAAAATCCTTTCATATTTAGGTAGGTAATGTGGTATAGTTTCTAGGAAAATTAACAAACATGATTTTCCACTTTTTCTGCAAAAAAAAGTCATGCCACGGTAAAATGGCCGTAACTTTTGCATACGATGTCGAAAAAAACATATAATATACCAAAATGACGAGAACGAAATTTCGCATCTGCTCGCAACGACCTCTGGTCGTTTAGCGATTATTTAGATTTTCAAAATTCGAAAAGAGTAAAAAGTTACGATCAAAAGACCGTTTTTTCCTACAGAAAAAATAGAGGGCGACTTACCCGTAGCGCACCACCACCTAGTGCGCTACGAGTAAGTTGGGCGGGATTCAAAATTTGAATCCTCACCCCGCCCACCTACCTTTCCCTTCCCCTTTTCCCTCCCCCTTTTCCCTCTTCCTTTTCCTTTCCCTTCTTCCTTCTCTCTTCTCCTTCTCCTTCTTCCTTCTTCCTTCTCCTCCTTACCCTTCTCATCTCCTTGAAGTGATGGCGCGACGACGGCCTCCTCCTCTCCTAGCAGTGACGGTGGCGCGGCGGCGGCGCAACGGCGGAGTCCTCCTCTCCTTGCAGTGACGACGGAGTCCGACCTTCCTTCCTCCCTCTCTTCCTCCCTCTCTTCCTCCATCTCTTCCTTCCTCCCTCTCTTCCTCCATCTCTTCCTTCCTCCCTCTCTTCCTACCTTCCTTTCTCCAACCACACCCTTCCTACCACCTCGACGCCGGTGAGGACTAGAGCGACAACGACCCCTCCCGCACCTCCCTGCCACGGCCATGCTCCGGCGAGGTGACACGACTGCGGCGGCGATGCATGGACCCGATTGCTTTTGCAATTCAAAACGAGGGTGTTTTTGGCATTTTTTTTTGTTTTTTGAAAAACACATCCGTGGCGCACCCTGTACCCCTACCCGTGGCGCACCTGGTAGTGCTCCATGCCTATATTGATATAACTGTGGCGCACCAGGCAGTGCGCCACGGCTAGGAGATAGCCGTAGCGTGAGGCCCATGGCGCACCCCTAGTGCGCCATAGATGTTGTTTACAGGTGCGCCACGAATAGGCGTTTTCCTAGTAGTGCCCTACCATCCCCATAGCCTACAGCAGGGAATTACTCACTCATGGATGGGGGAAACATGGATGGTTGATGGAGAGGCGTTGTTGATGATTATGGCGATGATCCTCTCCAAATTCTCCGTCCCGATAGGGTGCCAGAACGGAGTTTCTGGTTCCGCATCGTGGTTTCTGGTGGTGGCGGCGCAGTGGAACTCCTTCTGGAAAAATGTCGAACCCCCCTCGGTTTTTAGGTCAAGAGGCAACTTATAGGCGAAGAGAGAGGCCGAGGGGGTGCCTGGGGCAGCCACACCCCCTCCAGGCGCGGCCAAGGGCGGTGTGGTCCCCCCAGGGCCCCACTCCCCGTCTCGTCTTCTGGCTCCATGAGTCTTCTAGTGAAATAGAATTTTTGGCATATTTTCCGGGATTTTTCCTGATAGTTGATTTTCTGCACAAAAACTAGACACCAAGGTAATTCTGCTAAAAACAGCGTCAGTCCGTGTTAGTTGTATCCAAATCACACAAGTTTAGAGGGGAAACAATAGCAAAAGTGTTCCGGAAAGTAGATACATTTTGGACGTATCAACTCCCCCAAGCTTAGATTATTCCTTGTCCCCAAGCAATTCAGTTGAAAACTGAGTGCGATAAATTAACTTTCACGAACACATTTGCTTCATATGATGTATATATTCTCATCTCAGGAGTAGATACTTAGACAATTCATAATAAGGAGTATGAAACTAAGTCTACTAAATATTCATTGCAAGATATGAAGAGATTCCAACTCAATAATAATAAGTAGAATGAAACATAAACATAAGCAACATTGCAGTGCTCATAAAAAGGTATGATAGAGTGGTTTCTCGGTTTCCTTTGTTTGTAGAGGACAAAATGAATGCCAAGGCACCTATAAAGTTCAAGTGAAGACTATAAATAAAGATATCAGAGATACAAGCCTCGAAGTCATGACATAATTAACCAAGTTTTGAGACAAGCATATTAAACTAAGAATGACAACTATGCTCTCAAGAAGGTGCTCATAGAATAAGTGGTGACTCAACAAGGGAGTGAAAAGGTTTTGAAAAGTTTGAAAGGCTTCCAAATGCTGAAAGTAAGGTACTCATTAGCTTTGAGTTCTCATTTCCCCTATCATAAGCATCTTTATAGGTTAATGGTGAAAGTGAGGTCCAATATGAGTTATATGCTTGACAGACCATAAACTGGAAATCTCATGTCCCTTGAGTACGAGGGCCTCTCCTCATGCTACTCAACTTTAGTTACCTATAAGTTCTTGTCATCATAAATACATGTGTATCATAGAGAACCGCCAACGAGGTACCCCTTGCACATGATATAGGAGCTATCCCATAATCAAAATGACAAGGCAAGCAGACAATGAACATCTCAGTGATCTTTTTATTTGTTATTTGCATAGGTTTTTATTGAGGATGCTTCACAGATTGCTCATTATGGTTAGGCTGCAAGTTTCCACCATGATTAGGCATGGCTTAGGCTAGCGGCCCAAGCGTTTCTCTAACACATATATAACTCCATGAACTTACAAGCTCCCCTTTTATTTCACACGGACGAGATCCGCAAACAAAAGTGCATGATATCAACTAGATATGTATCATAAGTGTTGATAGCGTTCCCCGTGACAGCACGGTTCTGCTAACTCCCAGTCTATAATTTGCAAGCATATAACTTTCATGGACAGTCCCAATGGTTCAGGATTATTAAGTACAAGGAGTAAAGTGTGCAATCAAGTTCGTGAGAGCTTTACTAACTAACTTTCTCAAAATAGTCAAACATTTTATTTGGAAGAAAACAAGGCATAATGAATATGCACTTGAATAGCAAATGATGCTAGTAGGTAGGTATGGTGTACATTGTTAGCAATATTGGTTTTGGGGAGTTGGATGCACAAGTAGATCTCATACCCAGTGCAAGTGAAGGCTAGCACTAGAGAGGGAGCGACAAATGAGAGAGCAATAACTGTCATAATCATGCTTGCAACAAAACATGACTCATTATGGCATGAAAGTGATACAAGAACTATGAGGCAAAATTAATCATCGAGGGTTACTGACTATTGTTTAGTCATATGCATGCGTGAGCATGTTCCAAGTCGATTCACATGAAACATTCAGAGGCGGATACCACAATATCATACCAAGTTATGAATAGAACAATGCAAGAAAACATTCATATGACATGCTACAAACTATTAGCAAGCTGGAGCTACTCACAAGAAAGCAAGAACTACTAAGCATCCATAAATATCATACACCTTACTTGAACAGACTAAGCATGCTCACCATGATGAGTATATGTACAAAAATGAAAACAAATAGAGTTTATTACCAGCCTCTTACCACACCTCAAGTTGTCTTAATCTTCATTATTGCCCTTCACTCCTGTGGTTTGAATAATAACATGAAACCAAACTCCACTGAGGACAGCTGAACCCTACAAAGAACTTCACAAAACTAAAGAAGAACAACAAATATTTTTGGTTTTTTGATTTTTTTAAGCAAAAACAAACAAAGAAAATATTTTTGGATTTTTGTTTAAGGCAAAACAAAGCTAAAAAGCAAAGAAACAAACCAAGAGAAACAACAAAAATATTTTTGGTCTTTTTGTGTTTTGAGAAAACAAAAACAATAACCAAAAAGAAAGAGAAACATGGATATACAAAGAACCGACAAAACATGATATATAGATGAGTGTGATGTCGGTATACCTGCCCCCAAGATTAGGCTTTTGGCCTAAGTGGGGCTCAACTCCATGGTGACCAAGAAGGTGCACCTCCATAATACGACAAAGAGGCCCCTTCGTCCTAGTACGAGCTCGAGGACTCCCATGTGCAGTGCATAGAGGGGTCGTATGAGGGCGCGTCCCCTGGTAGTGTCCGTAGAAACCACGAATGTGCAGCTTCTCATCCATCTCCTCCTTGGAGCATGACCAAGGTCCCTGGGAAATACTGATAGCTGGGAGTTGAATATTTCTGATCTTTCTGCCCTGGGATCTGCGGTCATCATCATTGGTTATCCCGCGGTAGAGCTCCAATAAATCAGCGGGTTGAGCTGGAATCTTCTTCACCGCCCCAGATGTGCCAATACCCAAGATTTCACAAAATTTCTTCAATGTCATGGAGATAGGCCTGTTATAGATTTTGAAAGATGATGACCCACAAGTATAGGGGGTGTATTGTAGTACTTTTGATAAATAGGAGTGTTGATCCCAACGAGGAGCAGAGGGTGTTGACTAGTGGCAAGGAGAAGGAAATCTCTGTAAATACTTAGCAAACGGATTTTTAGGGGTTTTCTGATAAAGCAACAAAACAAAGTTCAAGTAATAAAGACAACGAACAACTGCACCAAGTGGCCCAATCCTTTCTTAGAAAAGGACAAGCCGATGGAAATAATTATAAGGACCAAACATTCTCGAGGACACATGGGAATTCTGTCAAGTGCTTTCGCTTCAAATAGCTGAGTACCCTTCTTTGGTGTTATAAGTGTTGTGTGGTGAACCTGTGCTAATGTACCGACCTTACTCGGACTAATACATACTTGTGATTAAACCCCCTACAAGCATCCGCAACTAAAGGAAAGAAATTAAGGTATAAACCTAACCACAGCCTTAAACTCTGAGATCCTACACTCCCTTGTGCAATGGTGTCCTAACGGGGGTTCAGGTTTCTGTCACTCTGGCAACCCCACGATTAGTAGCCAAATACACAATGCATTCCTCTAGGCCCATAAATGGTGAAGTATCATGTAGTCAACTTTCACATGACATCACTAGAAGAATAGCACCACAACTTAAATACTAAACCATTGAATAATATCTCAACACAAATCCACTATTAATATCATGACTTCTCCCATGTCCTCAAGAACTAAACGAACTACTCACAATACATGATATGAATCGAGATCAAAGATGATATGGTGATAGATAACAATTTTAACATAAAAAATAATCCAATGGTTCCACTCACAAGCATCAACTACAATAGTAATCAACACCGGGAAAGTTTCCCCTAAGAACAATGCAAGTATTCAACACGATTGTTACAGCGGGATGGAGTGGTGATGATGGTGCTGGTGGAGATGATAGTGTGGATGATGATGATCCCGATGAAGCCTATCTCGATGACGGTGTTGATGGTGACGATATCCCCTCTCCGAGAAGGAATTTCCCCGGCAGAAACTGTCTGCCGGAGAGCTCTTTCTCTCTCGGTGTTTTTCCGCCCCGCAGAGGCAGTGGAAATCTTTCTATGGTCGCTCCCTTGGTATTAGGGTTTCGAGAGGAAGATATAGTTTGTCCTTGAGTAGGTTTACTGACTCAACTTAGAAATAGGAGAAAGGTCCCTTCATAGAGGGAAGCAGATATTTGAAGTCAAAAAGACCTTCCAAAAGATTATGGTACTTACTAGCTTTGAGCCCTCATTGCCCCTATCATAAGAATCTTGAGATGATTAAGGTTAAAGTGAACAAGGATGGAGTATATGCTTGACGAAATATAAGTTGGCAATCTCATGTACCTTGAGTACTAGGGTCGCTCCTCATGCTACTCAACTTTAGTTACCGGTAAGTTCTTGTCATTGTAAGTACATGTGTATCATAAAGAACCGCCAACGGGGTACCCCTTGCACATGATACAGGATCTATCCCATAATCAAAATGACAAGACAAGCAGACAGTGAGCATCTCAGTGATCTTTTTATTTACTATTTGCATAGATTTTTATTAAGGATGGTTCACAGATTGCTCACTATGGTGATGCTGCAAGTTTCCACCATGATTAGGCATGGCTTAGGCTAGAGGCCCAGGCGTTTCTCTAACACACATACATTACTCCATGGACTTACAAGCTCCCTTTTTATTTCACATCGTCGACATCCACAAACAAAAGAGCATGATATCAACTGGATAAGTATCTATAAGTGTTTAAAACATTCCCCATGACAACACGGTTCTGCTAATCCCAACGTATAGATGCAAGCATATGCAACTTCGATGACACAATGGTTCAAGTCTATTAGGGGCAAGAAAATAAGGTGTGCCATCAAGTTCGTGAGAGCTTTACTAACTAGTTTTCACATAACAAAATACTTTTTAATTCGAAAGATAGATGAAGCTTGATAATTTTCTTGGAATAGCAATATTGATAATAGGTAGATATGGTGGACACAAATGGCACAGGTTTTGGTTCAAAGGGATTGGATGCATGAGAATTATGCCTTCTCAAAACATGTTTTTGGCTAGCACGACTAGGTAGCAAGCAAAAGAGTTGAAGGAAACAAGCAAACATACAAGTAATAAAGCCAAACATGCAATCTTCCTTGAAGACACAAACGATCTTAAATAAAGAATATTAAGCTTATGATCTAATCAAGAAAGAAAATAAATGATACAAAATACATGTAAGCTTTTCCTCTTTTCCTTTCAAACTTCAAAAAGTGTTACTACTGACCAGAGCTCGGTTTGCCAAAACCAATTTAGATTTACTTGATGCTCCTAAAGTGATGCCAATACTGATCAATAAGACCCATCATATAATAGAGATTGCAAACTAAAATAAGAAGTGCAAAAATTAAAAGATGAAACTTCTCATTAATATTCCATAAAGGCTCTCACACCAAGGGATACATAGATAATCAACTCAAGGAGAGATACTTCCACAATGCAAACGAACCTATAATATAACTTCTCTACCAAAGATACGAATCCACTAAGAAGGTAAAAGATAATAGATAATTATGTGATACCGCGGCACTCCCCCAGGCTTGGAACAAGCCAAGGGGATGCCAATCCTGATGACGAATCAATCCTTCAGTGGTGGTGGTGTTCTCTTGATAAGCTCTTCAATCAGTTTCCTCAATCTCGAAGGTCAGAGTACGAATCAACTCCAAATTTTGCTCAATGTGGTTCATGATCATATCGGACCGAGAGTCCCAGTCCTTGCTATTCTTTCACCACTCTTCCTTCTTAGTATGTTCCTTCCCAGCATGTTACGAGAAAAAGCACGTCCAGTGTTAATTGCTCCTACAAAAGTAGGATTCCTTGCCCTTGACCCTGCGGCGGTTTGTTCTTCCATCTTAACTTCCTCCTCAATGCTCCAATCCATGTATTCGCGACTAGCAGCAATACTTTCTTCTTCCATAGGCTTCTTGCCTTTATCGTTGGTGGAGATCATAGCGCTCTAAACTTGAGAAGATTTCCTGACAAAAATAGATAGAAAGGAAAACACGATGAGAACACAATACACGAACCTCGGGGAACCTGGGGGGTTATATATTACGAAGTTTCAATGCATAAGGAAGGTACTGGTACGAAAACGAGGCGGAGACGGAGCTCAGGGCGCTCACACTCCCTCCAGGCGCGGCCGGCTGGGGCCCACGCCTAGGGTGGGTGTGGCCACCCCGGCCTCCGTTTCCTCCTCTGTTTCATTTCGTAGCCTTCCGTATGTAATAAAAACGTCAGAAATATAAAAAGATAGGGTTTTCACAAACCTTCTGTTTTCCACACTTTTACCAACTCAAAGACGAACTCTGCAGACTCCTTTCCACCTTCTCCTGGAAATTCCTTTAATGAAAGGAATTACACAAATCTCAATGGAAACATTAGTGTAAGAAAAAACAATAAACCTTTAGGTTCACACTTCAACTGAAATCCATCAAAACAATGACTTCTGTAAGAGGCAAATGCAAATGATGGCAGAAATCCGTCAAAACAGACCAGCAGGTAAAGATTGATTTTTTTAGAAATCCTTCTGATTCTCAAATAAAAAAGTGCAAAACTAATGAAAGTTGGGTAACAACTTGGAGAACAAGCACAGAAAAATACAGCTCCATCCGAAGTACTGAGCTCCCTCCCGAATGTTTACAATGCAGCACAAAAATCTGTCCCAGGACAACCACTTTTCGCAACTCCTCCACTTCTCAAAAGTATTTGAACTTGACACAGAAACCAAAAAAAAGGATAAGGAGAGGTTATTACATAGGTAATAACTTCCAAGACTCGACCAAACTCTTGGGTTATCTCCCAACAAGTACTTTTCTTTAATGCCTTTAAGTTAGGCTTGAAAGTTTCAAAGATGCTCACATAGGAGATATATATCTGGAGTGAAAGAGAGCATCAAGAAGCAAATAACCAACACATTTGAGTCTAACCCACTTCCTATGCATGGGGGGTATCATGAGAAAACAAATTGTTGAAAAAAAGCCACTAGCATAGGAAGACAAAACAAATGCAACTTCAACGCTTTCCACACAAAACAAGGAAACTTAATATTATTGAGATGCATAAAACCATGTTTCTCTCTCTCGTTATAACTTTCAGTAGCACTTTGAATAAAGTTGGCAATATAACTGTCACTGTCAACAACTTTATCATCAGGATGAGCATACTTACAATCACCAAAAAGAGGTCCAAGGTCATAAACTGGATCAAAAGAAGCAAGTTGTTCCATCCTGAAATCTTTATTAGGCAAGATATTTTCACAAGGAGCTTTAGCAAATTTGGAGAAGTTAAACTCATCAGAATCTCCATCAAACTTATTTTAAACTTTTCCTTTTTACAATCTATGATAGCCCCACAAGTATTCAAGAAAAGTCTACCAAAAATGATAGGACAAGTTTTGATAGATGCTGAATTAAGCACTAGGAAATCAGAAGGATATTTAATCTTACCACAAAGAACCTCCACATCTCTTACAATACCAATAGGGCAAATGGTTTCCTTATTAGCAAGGTGAATAACCACATCAATGACCTCAAGCTCGCAAGGACCAATTTCATGCATAATTTCCCTGTAAAGCTCATAATGTAGGGTTCGCAGCATAGAAAACAAAATATTTCCTATGATGGGAACAACTATGTACCAAGATCTATCTACTAGATACAAACAACAGGCGGATGTAAATCCTTAGAGAACATACCCTTGAAGACCGACAAAGCTTAACGAGTTAAACTCGTTGTTGATGTAAACGATCTCTTGCCGATCTCAAGATCGAGAGGAAGTCCTAGCGCCACAAATCAGCAGCGCATCCGTGCTCGCACACACGTCCGAGGCACCGAGCAACCTCCGCCTCCTCGCTCCAGTGATGCAGCGGAAGCACAACACTTTCTTACCGAATAACCACCGAGAACATGTATCTCGCTAGTCCGAGACCATGGGGGATAAATTCTAGAGGGGGAGAGAGATCCTTCACGAGGAGGTGTGAGTGAGAAGTGAGGAGGGGGTGCCTTTTATAGGAGAGGGGGGAACCCCAAGGGGGTGGCTGGCGCATGGGGGATTCCCCCTTGCCCTCCCCTCTTCATGTGGGTGGACACTCCACTCACAAAATTCCTTTAAATTACCTCCACTCAAAATCCCACTCAAACTTGCAATTAAATTTCCACCAAATTTAATGCAAACTCTCTTTAAATAAAACTCTTTTTATTTATTCAGAATTTATTCAATTAATTTATGACAAACATTCACATATAACCCCTTGCTATAATTCTAGTTCACATGCAAAAAACACTTTCTGCAATTTCACCCGTAAACCTATTTCGGTATCTAGTGAAATAAATTCCTGCGCTTGTTATTCTTTCCGGCATGAAACTTTTGCTCCATTTTGATGTCGGTGTCTCTTAAGTGTGTCTCCCTACGGTTCGCGAATAATGCGGACATGATAGAGACCCCTCTCGGATCAATAATCAGAAGCGGGATCTAGAGACCCATACTGACTCCCACATATTCAACGATGACTTTCTTGTGATCGTCGGAACCTTTTATGCTAGTATCTTAATCCCTTTGTTTCGCGATATATTACATGTCCGAGATTCGATCATCGGTATCTCCACACCTAGTTTGATCTCGTTACTGACATGCACTCTTTTCTCGTTCTCGTGATATAACATTCTAGTGATCAAATCACTTGCTTGCAAGCTAATCAATGTGATATCACCGAGAGGGCCCAGATTATATCTATCCGTCATCGGGATGAACAAATTCCACTCTCGGTCCATGGGCCTCAACATAACACTTTATTAGTTCTGAACCCATATTTATAATCACCCTGTTACGGTGTGACGTTTGATGTTATCAAGAAACTCTTCCGGTGTTAGTGATTGACATGATCTCATGGTCTAAGGATTAGGATTACTTCGTAAGTTGTTATAGCAATATAAACTCAATGACTTTGATCGTAATGCTATACTTCGGATGAATGTTCATCACACCATTACACTAGTGCTGTGATCCCGTTATTAACAACATCCAATGTCCATGATAAGGAAACCTTGATCATCTTGTTAATCAACGAGCTAGTTTATGAGAGAGGCATAACTAGGAACTTTCTGTTTGTTTATTAAACACACATGTATTAACATTTCCGTATTAATATAATTATAGCATGCAAAATAAACATCTATCATATACTTGGAATACACATAATAAACACTTTATTATTGCCTCTCAGGGCATATTCCCTTTAGTCTCCCACTTGATCTAGAGACAATAATCTAGTTACATAGTGATGAATATAACACCCACGGAGTTCTGGTGTTGATCATTTTTTGCTCTAGGGAGAGTTTGAGTAAACGGATCTTCTACATTGAGATCCGTGTGTACTTTACAAATCTTTATATCTCCATCCTTGACATGCTCGCGGATGGAGTGAAACCGGCGCTTAATATGCTTGGAATTCTTGTGCGGCCTTGGTTCTTTGGCCTTGGCAATGGCACCATTGTTGTCACAATAGATCACCATTGGGTCGAACGCTCTTACAAGCACACCTAGTTTGGATGTGAACTCCTTCATCGAAACCACTTCCTGAGCCGCTTCCGAAGCAGCAACATATTCGGTCTCCATTGTTGATCCCGCCACCACAGGTTGTTTGGAACTCCTCCAACTAACCGCTCCGCCATTCATGAGAAATATGAATCCGGATTGAGAATTAGAGTCATCCGGGTCGGTGTCAAAGCTTGCGTTGACATAACACTTAGCGACGAGCTCTTCTTCACCTCCGTACACAAGAAACATATCCTTAGTTCTTCGTAAGTACTTAAGGATATTCTTGACCGCTATCCAGTGTTCGGAACCTGGATCTGATTGGTACCTACTAGTCAAACTAATAGCATGTGCCACATCCGGTCTTGTGCATAGCATGGCGTACATTATATAGCCTATGGCTGAAGCATAGGGGACTTTGTCCATTATCTCTCTTTCTTCCGCTGTAACCGGACTTTGAGTCTTACTCAATGTCTTGCCTTGCAACATAGGTAAGAACCCCTTCTTACTTTTTTCCATTTTAAACTTCTTTAAAATATTATCAAGGTATGTACTTTGCGATAGCTCTATTAGGCGCCTAGATCTATCTCTATAGATCTTTATGACTAATATATATGACGCTTCACCTAGGTCCTTCATGGAAAATTTGCTGTTTAGATAACTTTTAACACTGTTTAAAAGATCTATATCATTTCCGATCAATAATATGTCATCCACATATAATATCAAAAATGCCACATTGCTCCCACTCACTTTCTTGTAAATACAAGCTTCTCCATAAGTTTGGACAAATCCAAACTCTTTGATCACCTCATCAAAGTGGATATTCCAACTTTGTGATGCTTGCTTCAATCCATAGATGGATCGCTGAAGCTTGCACACCTTGTTAGCATCCTTAGGATCGATAAAACCCTTTAGTTGTATCATATACAACTCTTCTTCAATATTACCATTGAGAAATGCAGTTTTGACATCCATCTACCATATCTCATAATAGAAATATGCAGCAATTGCTAACATAATCCTAACCGACTTTAGCATCACTACGGGAGAGAATGTCTCATTGTATTCAACTCCTTGAATTAGTCGAAGCCCCTTTGCGACAAGTCAAGCTTTATAGAAGGTCACATTACCATCAACATCAATTTTCCTTTTGAAAATCCATTTGTTCTCCATGGCCTTTCGGTCGTGAGGTAATTCCACCAAGTTCCAAACTTGATTCTCATACATGGATTCCATCTCGGATTTCATGGCTTCTAACCATTTGTTGGAATCCGTGCTCATCATCGCTTCTTCATACGTCGCAGGGTCATCAATTTCATCAACCATGAAATTCATAACAGGGTTTCCGTATAGCTCGGGAGTTGCACGGCCTCCTGCTAGACCTGCGAGGTTCTGCAGTACTCTCCTTCGGAGTTTCATGATCATTATCATTAGTTCCCTCTTCAAAAGGTGAAGCCAACTCTGGAACAACTTCCGGTGCTGCTCTACTCGCCATACTTTGAAGAGAAGGTTCAATAACCTCTTCGAGTTCTACCTTCCGACTAATCACACCTTTCGCGAGAAACTTTTTCTCTAGAAAGGATCCATTCTTGGCAACAAAAACCTTGCCCTCGGATCTGTGATAGAAGGAATACCCAATTGTTTCATTAGGGTATCCTATGAAGACGCATTTTTCTGCTTTCGGTTCGAGTTTATCCGGTTGAAGTTTCTTTACATAAACATCGCATCCCCAAACTTTAAGAAATGACAGCTTATGTTTGTTTCCAAACCACAATTCATACAGTGTCTTTTCAACGGATTTAGATGGTGCCCGATTTAAAGTGAATGTAGCAGTTTCTAGAGCATAACCCCAAAATGACAACGGCAAGTCCGTCAGAGACATCATAGATTGAACCATATCCAATAAAGTACGATTACGACATTCTGACACACGATTTCTCTATGGTGTTCCGGCAGGTGTGAGTTGTGAAACAATTCCACACTCTTTCATGTGAGTGCTAAACTCGTAACTTAGATACTCACCTCCACGGTCGGACCATAGAAATTTGATCTTTCTATTACGATGATTATCCACTTCATTCTGAAATTCCTTGAAATTTTCAAAGGTTTCAGACTTGTGTTTCATCAAGTAGATATAACCGTATCTACTCAAATCATCCGTGAAAGTAACAAAATAATGATATCGACCTCGCGCCGACACACTCATTTGACCACATACACCAGAATGTATGATTTCCAATAAATCTGTCGCCCGTTCCATTGAACCGGAAAACAACGTTCTAGTCATCTTGCCCATAAGGCATGGCTCACATGTATCAAATCATTCAAAATCAAGTGATTCCAAAAGTCCATCCGAATGGAGCTTCTTCATGCGTTTAACGCTAATATGACCTAGACGGCAGTGCCACATATATGCGGATATATCATCATTAAGTTTAATCCTTTTAGCAGCAACATTATGAATATGTGTAACATTATTATCGAGATCTAATAGAAATAAACCATTCATCATCGGTGCATGACCATAAAAGATTTCATTCATATAAATAGAACAACCATTGTTCTCGGATTTAAATGAATAACCACTTCGCATCAAACACGATCCAGATACAGTGTTCATGCTTAGTGCTGGCACCAGATAACAATTATTCAAGTTTATTACTAATCCCGACGACAAGTGGAGAGGTAGCGTTCCTACAGCGATCACATCAATGCTTGATTCATGTCCGACACGCATCTTGACCTCACCCCTTGCTAGCGGCGCTTGTTCCACATCCCTGATTCGAGTTACAAATATTAGCAACTGAACCGGTATCAAATACCCAGGTGCTATTGCGAGCACTAGTCAAGTACACATCAATAACATGTATATCATATATACCTTTGTTTCCCTTGTCGGCCTTCTTGTCTGCCAAATACTTGGGGCAGTTGCGCTTCCAGTGGCCAATCCCCTTACAATAGTATCACTCGGTAACAGACTTAGGGCCAACTCGGGGTTTCTTTTCAGGCACGGCAACCGGCTTGCCGCCCTTACTTCCCTTCCGTTTTCCCTTCTTGTCTTTCTTGAAACCAGTGTTCTTATTGATCATCAACACTTGATGTTCCTTTTTGATCTCCACTTCTGCAGTTTTAAGCATTGACAGAAGCTCGGGGAGAGACTTCTTCATGCCTTGCATATTATAGCTCATCACAAAGCTCTTATAGCTAGGTGGCAGAGACTGCAGAACACGATGGATGCCTAAGTCAATGGGAATCAATATTCCCAAGGACACAAGCTTATCGGCGTAACACGACATCTTGAGTACATGCTCACTTACGGAGCTGTTCTCTTCCATCATGAAGCTAAAGAACTTTTCTGAAGCATTGTAGCTCTCTACAGCAGCATGTGTGTTGAAAATCATTTTCAACTCACCTATTGTATCAAATGCATTGCCGTTTTCGAAACACTTTAGAAGTTCCAGCTCTAGCCCATAAAATATGCCGCAATGAACTAAGTTGTGGTCCTCCTGACGAGTCTGATAGACATTCTTATCCTTGTCAGGGGAATCCTCAAAAGGTTGGGGGCCTAGTAGCGCTTCTAACACATATTGATTTTGTGCAGCAGAGAGGAGAATCCTCAAATTCATGCCCCATTCGGTAAAGTTGCTACCGTTCGTTGCAAGTTTCTCTTTCTCCATGAACAAATTTAAATTAAAAGCAATTGGTGCCATCTACAATAGAATTTGTAAAGTTTAGACTAAGTTTATGATAGATTGAGTTCAACTAATCCACATTACGAATGAACTCCCACTCAAAAACGACATCCCTTGTGTCTTTTTGGTGATTACATGAACCAAATCACTACACCAAGTCCGATCATCATGTGAGTCGGTGTAGATTCAAAGGCGAGCATCAAATGGGCATCATATCTACTATATGACCCATGCTTAACCTTTCGGTCCGTGTTCTGAGGCCATGTCTGTACATTCTAGGCTCGCCAAGTAAGAACCTTAGTATTCGCATGTGTAACTGTCTTACACGCGAAATATGTTCGTGGATCCAAGAACACCCGATCATCACGTGATGTCTTGGAGCGACGAAAACATAATCGGTGCATACTAAAGGAAGAACACATTCTTATCTTGATATTTAAATGAGGGATCATTTTATTATGCTAATAAAACGCCAAACAAGCAACATAAGATGTTATCAAACATCTCATGTTTATTAGTGGAATGATATGGTTCCCGCATATGATATCTATCATGTGCATCGTGGTATGATCACTATCATACCTTTATGTGTAAGGCCAAGGTCTATGGAACTTACACGTAATGTGTGTTGTAATAGTATCATCTCATACTTCTACTTACAACATCACCATATCATAACACTAGCCCATCTACAATCTAGACGCCTCTAATTTATCCATTGCAAATTTTACGTGGCTTAGGGCTTTCGAAGATAGAACCGTTCATACCTACGAAGATGAACCACAACGAGGATAACCAAATTGTTGACAACTCGTTGCAAAATATATATTGACTATAGTAGGAGAGACAGACACCCGCTAGCCACTTATGCAAACTAGTTGCATGTCAAGCGTGGAACAGGTCTCATGTGCGAGGACATGTAAAGTTTGTCCGGGCCGCTTCATCCCACTATGCCACCAATATCCAAAATTAAAACTAAGGAGCAACAACATGATCATCATCGCCCACATACTCATATGTGTACTACCCGTGTAAAGCATCTACGCATAGATCCGGCTCTGATACCACTGTAGGGTTCGCAGCATAGAAAACAAAAAATTTCCTACGATGGTATCAACTATGTACCAAGATCTATATAGTAGATACAAACAACGGGCGGATGTATATCCGTAGAGAACATACCCTTGAAGACCGACAAAGCTTAATGAGTTAAACTCGTGGTTGATGTAGACGATCTCTTGCCGATCTCAAGATCGAGAGGAAGTCCTAGTGCCGCAAATCAGTAGCGCATCCGTGCTCGCACACATGTCCGAGGCACCGAGCAACCTCCGCCTCCTCTCTCCAGCGATGCAGCGGAAGCACAACTCTTTCTTGCCGAATAGCCACCGGGAACATGTATCTCGCTAGTCCGAGACCATGGGGGATAAATTCTAGAGGGGGAGAGAGATCCTTCATGAGGAGGTGTGAGTGAGAAGTGAGGAGGGGGTGCCTTTTATAGGAGAGGGGGGCCCAAGGGTGTGGCCGGCGCATGGGGGATGCCCCTTGCCCTCCCCTCTTCATGTGCGTGGACACTCCACTCACAAAATTCCTTTAAATTACCTCCACTCAAAATCCCACTCAAACTTGCAATTAAATTTCCACCAAATTTAATGCAAACTCTCATTAAATAAAACTCTTTTTATTTATTCAGATTTTTTTCAATTACTTTAGTGATAAACATTCACATATAACCCCTTGCTAGAATTCTATTTCACATGCAAAAACACTTTCTGCAATTTCACCCGAAAACCTGTTTCGGTATCTAGTGAAATAAATTCTTGCGCTTGTTATTCTTTCCGGCATGAAACTTTTGCTCCATTTGGATGTCAGTGTCTCTTAAGTGTGTCACCCTAGGGTTCGCGAATAATGCGGACATGATCGAGACACCTCTCGGATCAATAATCAGAAGCGGGATCTGGAGACCCATACTGACTCCCACATATTCAATGATGACTTTCTTGTGATCGTCGGAACCTTTTATGCTAGTATCTTAATCCCTTTGTTTCACGATATATTACATGTCCGAGATTCGATCATCGGTATCTCCATGCCTAGTTTGATCTCGTTACTGACATGCACTCTTTTCTTGTTCCCGTGATATAACATTCTAGTGATCAAATCACTTGCTTGCAAGCTAACCAATGTGATATCACCGAGAGGGCCCAGAGTATATCTATCCATCATCGGGATGAAAAAATTCCACTCTCGATCCATGGGCCTCAACATAACACTTTACTAGTTCTGAACCCATCTTTATAATCACCCTGTTACGGTGTGACGTTTGATGTTATCAAGAAACTCTACCGGTGTTAGTGATTGACATGATCTCATGGTCTAAGGATTAGGATTACTTCGTAAGTTGTTATATCAATATAAACTCAATGACTTTGATCGTAATGCTATACTTCGGACGAATGTTCATCACACCATTACACTAATGTTGTGATCCCGTTATTAACAACACCCAATATCCATGATCAGGAAACCTTGATGATCTTGTTAATCAACGAGCTAGTTTATGAGAGAGGCACAACTAGGAACTTTCTGTTTGTTTATTAAACACACATGTATTAACGTTTCCGTATTAATAAAATTATAGCATGCAAAATAAACATCTATCATATACTTGGAATACACATAATAAACACTTTATTATTGCCTCTCAGGGCATATTCCCTTCACATAAGGAATAGCGCTAGAACTAGCACCAATATCACATAAACCATAATAGCAATGATCACCAGTTTTAACAGAAAGCACGGGGACACTATATTTCTAGCCTTACTAGGATGAGAAATAATATTAGAAGCGTCTTTACAGAAGACAACATGCTCATCCTCTATATTTCTAGCGTCAAGATCTTTCACAATAGCTACTACAGGTTTAGCATTTATTTGCTCATCAGGTTCCACAGTTTTATTTGTACCTTTGTTATCCACACTAATTATCATAGAATACTCCTTTATCTTAGCTAGGAAGGGTATTTTCTCAACACTAGTAGAAAACAAGCCTTTCGTCCAGGCCATTAGTCCTAGTTGTGGCTGGGGCCGGGACTAATGGCCCTCAACGGACGGCCTGAGCCACCCAGAACCATAGGTCCTGGCCTGTTAGACCCCATTAGTCCCGGTCTGCGACTCAAACCGGGATTAAAGGGCTCAGACCCCATTAGTCCCGGTTTGTATCTCCAACCGGGACTAGTGGTCTATCCCTATATATACGCACAGCCCCCTCCTTCTCTCAACTATTTTTTTTCCTGGTGGGAGAGTGTGTTGTTGTGCTATTTTTTTCTTGTTCATTCATATGCACTAGAGGTGTTCGGTGAAATGTTCATTAGAGCGATGCGAGTTTAGGTCACACAAGACAGACATGATATGAGGTGCCCGAGCCACACTTAAGTTTTCTCATCTTTGTTTCCAAGTGTAATAAAAGGTTAGCAACTATTTTCTCATTTAGACCGTCATGCGGTACTAATTTTAGCATAGTGGTTGCGTTTGACATATATTTGTATGATACAAATGAGCCATCCATGTATGTATGATGATCGAAGCTCTGCCGCTTTCAGAGAAGGCGTGCGTTCTTTTCGAGTTGTGGCCAAGGATAACAACCGATGGGATGGTTTTATGTGTTGTCCGTGTGTTGACTGTAGGAATGAGAAGGCTCACACTTCCGCAAGAGTCATTCAGAGCCACCTGCTTCGGTCTGGTTTTATGTCCGGCTATAATGTTTGGACCAAGCATGGAGAAAGAGAGGTTGTGATGGAAGACGGCGATGAAGAAGAGAACAATGATGACAACTACCGATCTATGTTCCCTAAATACGCTGATACCGCAATGGAAGACAATGAATAAGAAGGAGGTGAAGAACAGGAACCAGACCGGCCCGCTGATGATCTTGGTCGGGTCATTTTTGATGCAAAGCGAGACTGCTACAAAGAAAAGGAGAGGTTGCAGTTTGAGCAGATGTTACAGGACCACAACAAATTGTTGTACCCAACTTGTGAATATGGCCAGAAGAAGCTGGGTAGCACACTGGAATTGCTGAAGTGGAGGGAAGAGACCGGTGTGACTGACTCGGGATTTGAGAAGTTTCTGGTACTCATGAAGAGGTTGCTTCCAAGAAATAATGAATTGCCCGCCAGTACATACGAATCAAAGAAGCTCGTCTGCCCTCTAGGATTAGATGTCCAGCAGATACATGCGTGCCCTAATGACTACATCCTCTACCGCAGTGAGAAGTACGAGAATTTGGATAAATGCCCGGTATGCACTGCATTGCGGTATAATATCAGAAAAGATGACCCTAGTGATGTTGATAGCGAGCCACCCAGGAAGAGGGTTCCTGCCAAGGTGATGTGGTATGCTCCTATAATACCATGATTGAAACGTTTGTTCAGAAACAAAGAGCATGCGAAGTTGTTGCGATGGCACATGGAAGAACGTAAGAAAGACAGGATGTTGAGGCACCCCGCTGATGCTCGACAGTGGAGAAAAATCGAGAGAGACTTCCCGGACTTTGCTGGTGACGCAAGAAACTTATGGTTTGGTCTATGTACAGATGGCATGAATCCTTTTGGGGAGCAGAGCTGCAGTCATAGCACCTGGCCCGTCACTCTAGGTATCTACAACCATCCTCCCTGGTTGTGCATGAAGTGGAAGTTCATTATGATGCCAGTGCTCATCCAAGGACCGAAGCAACCCGACAACGACATTGATGTGTACCTAAGGCCATTAGTTGATGAAATTTTATAGTTATGGGCCAAACAAGGTTTACGTGTGTGGGATGAGCACAAACAGGAGCCATTTGACCTACGAGCGTTGTTGTTCGTAACCATCGATGATTGGCCTGCTCTTAGTAACATCTCAAGACAGACGAACGAGGGATATAATGCATGCACACACTGTTTAGATGAGACTGAAAGTATATATCTGGATAAATCTAGGAAGAATGTGTACCCGTACAATCGTCGTTTTCTTCCGCCCAGACACCCCTTAAGGAAAAAAGGCAAGCATTTCGATGGCGAGGCAAATCACCGGAAGAAGCCTCCCCCCCGTACTGGTGCTGGTGTATTTGGTATTTCAAGGATTTAAATGTAATATTTGGAAAGGGTACCGGAGGACAACCTGTTCTGAAAGACACCGATGGACACGCACCCATGTGGAAGAAGAAATCTATATTTTGGGAGCTACCCTATTGGGATGTCCATGAGGTCCGCTCTGCAATCAACATGATGCACCTGACAAAGAATCTTTGCGTCAATATTCCAGGATTCTTGGGCTTGTATGGGAAGTCAAAAGATACACTGGAAGCACGGGAGGACTAGCAACGTCATAAAGGACGAGACGGTAAGCATCTAGGGCAGTTTTAAGGGCCTGCCAGCTATGCTCTTACCAAGGAAGAGAAGCAAATATTTTTTGAAGTCCTTTTTAGTATCAAGGTCCCGTCTGGTTTCTCGTCTAACATAAAGGGAATAGTAAATATGAAAGAGAAATAATTCCAAAACCTAAAGTCCCATGACTACCACGTGCTTATGACGCAATTGCTTCCGGTTGCATTCAGAGGGATTCTACCGGAAAATGTTCGGCTAGCCATTGTGAAGGTATGTGCATTCCTCAATGCAATTTCTCAGAAGGTAATCGATCCATAAAGTATATCAGGGTTATAGATTGATGTGGTCCAATGTCTGGTCAGCTTCGAGTTGTTGTACCCTCCATCTTTCTTCAATATTATGACGCACCTCCTAGTTCACCTAGTCGAAGAGATTAGAATTCTTAGTCCTGTGTTTCTACACAATATGTTCCCCTTCGAAAGGTTCATCGGAGTCTTAAAGAAATATGTTCATAACCGTGCTAGGCCAGAAGGAAGCATCTCCAAGGGCTATGGAACAGAGGAGGTCATTGAGTTTTGTGTTGACTTTCTTCCTGACCTTAAGCCGATTGGTGTTCCTGAATCTCGGTGTGAGGGGAGGCTGACTGGAAAAGTCACACTAGGAAGGAAAACAATGGTATTTATGGACAGGGATTCTTTCAATAAAGCAGACTAAACATTTCTACACAATTCCACCTTGGTGGCTCCGTATACCGAGAAACACAAGATTATTGTACGCTTGGAAAAACCGGGGATGCCTGACTCCTCGATTAAAGTGGAACACGAGGACACTTTTGGCAGTTGGTTGCAGAAACATCTCATGAATAACAAAACTGTTGAAGATCAGTTGTACTTGTTGGCACGGTTACCATCTTCGACTATATGTACTTTCCAAGGGTACGAGATAAATGGTAATACATTTTACATGATCGCCCAATATAAAAAGAGCACCAACCAAAACAGTGGTGTCCGCTTTGATGCAACAGATGACAATGGGAAGAAGGACACATATTATGGGTACGTAGAGGAGATATGGGAACTTGAGAATGGACCTACTTTTAAGGTCCCTTTGTTTCGATGCAAATGGGTCAAGATGACAGCAGGAGGGGTACATGTAGACGAAAAGTATGGCATGACAACAGTGGATCTCAACAATCTTGCATACATGGACAAACCATTCATCCTAGCCAGCGATGTGGCTCAGGTTTTCTATGTGAAACTGAGAAAAAGAAATCAGCAAAAGAATACATCGTCCGATGATCCAAAGCGCCACATAGTTCTTTCAGGGAAAAGAAACATCGTGGGCGTGGATAACAAGACAGATATGTCAGAAGATTATAATAAGTTTCATAAAATCCCGCCCTTCAAAGTGAAAACTGACCCAAGCCTCCTGTTAAATGATGAATATTCTCCATGGCTACGACGCAGAAGAAAACAACAACACTAGATAGGGATGTTGGTGTAATATATTAAACCTTTTATCTAATCATATTGTTAAATGATGAAGATTCTCCATGGCCATGACGGCCGCACTATAAATAGAGGGAAAGGGCGGGGCAGGCTGGGCCAGGCAGCACTAATAATAGGGGATGAACCTTTAGTCTCGGTTGGAGAAACCAACCGCGACTGAAGGGATTGCGGCAGGATGGGCCAGGCAGCACCAATAATAGGGGTTGAACCTTTAGTCCCGGTTGGAGAAACCAACCACGACTGAAGGGATTGTGGTAGGCTAGGCTATACAACACTAATAATAGGGGTTGAACCTTTAGTCTCGGTTGGAGAAACCAACCGTGACTGAAGGGATTGCAGCAGGCTAGGCCAGGCAGCACCAATAATAGGGGTTAAACCTTTAGTCCCGGTTGGAGAAACCAACCGCGACTGAAGGGATTGCGGCAGGCTAGGACATTCATCACTAATAATAGGGGTTGAACCTTTAGTCTCGGTTGGAGACACCAACCGGGACAAAACACGAGTGAGCACTAATAATAGGGGTGAGTGTCGACATTACGTTGTGAGTGTCGACACTATGCCAAGCTGCTTATAATATAAATAGGCCAGTCCTCCATCCAGTTTGAGGCATCTCCAAGATCGATGGTTTTCGAGAGAAGGGACACCACTACGACCAGTTTGAGGGAGATGCCGCCGGAGCCCATTCCTCCAGCATCTCCAACAAACTGGTCATAGAGGCACTCCCTAATATGTGAAATTAGGTTAGCTCCCAGGCATATTGATCTAGTTAGAGAAGTTACAAGATGCAAGATGGTCTTCGAGAGCAGGGACACCACTACGGCCAGTTTCAGGGAGATTCCACCGGAGCCCAGTCCTCCGGCATCTCCAAGAAACTGGTCATAGAGGCACTCCCTAATATGTGACCGCACGTGTTTGGAGATTAGATCTTCATGGTAAGTACGAATCGGGACAACATCTTTAATATTTAAAAACTGAGACTACGGAATCGGGACTAAAGGCCCCCTTTAGTCACGGTCCATCTACAAACCGGGACTAACACTCAATACATTTATTAATATTAAAAACTGGGACAAACTGGGACTAGCTAACACTCAGGACTAAAGCCGCTCCCTTTAGTCATAATCATGCCTAGTCCTATAGTACACAACTTCAGGGTCTTCTTCGTCATCGCCATCATCATTGTAGTTGTCGGGATCACACTGGGGATCCATCTGCTGCTCCGGGGTTAGCTCGTGGTAGAAGTGGTTCGTGATGGCCTCCTGTCGGGCGGAGCCTTGTGGCACAGGAGGGACAGGAACACCTCCAGCGCACAGCATCCAGCCGGTGGGGGGCTGGTAGCCTGGTGGGCAAGGGTAGCTTGAGGCGCACAGCGCCTCCGTCTCCTTGAGGGTCAGAATGGCCCAGTAGGCGCTGTCCATTTCTGTGAGAGAGGAAGGTGTGGATGTGTGCATAACCATGGCGTGGTCGGCCTATATATAGATGGAAAGGGCGGGAAAACATGGCGGGATGCGGTGGGAAATGGCGGGAAATATCTTTAGTCCCTGTCAGTGGCTACAACCGGGACTAAAAGCTCGGTTCAGAGGAAAGGGAGGAAAACTTGGCGGGAAGCGGTGAGAAATGGCGGGAAAAATCTTTAGTCCTTGTTACTGGATACAACTAGGACTAAATCTTATTCAGAAAATGGATTTGGATTAATTATTCAAATTCAAGAACTTTTCATGCTGAAAGTTTAGTGAGATTCAAAAATATGCAAAAAATAATAGTTAATGCATTTTTAAATTGATAATGGCAAAATGGTTAATAATTTTAATATTTAAATAATTATTTGATAAAACAGAAAATGGATTTGGATTAATTATTCAAATTCAAGAACTTTTCATGGTGAAAGTTTTGTCAAATTCAAAAGTATGCAAAAAATAATAGTTAATGCATTTTTAAATTGATAATGGCAAAATGGTTAATAATTTGACTATTTAAAATAATTATTTGATAAAACAGAAAATGTATTTGGATTAATTATTCAAATTCAAGAACTTTTCATGTTGAAAGTTTGTCAAATTCAAAAATATGCAAAAAATAATAGTTAATGCATTTTTAAATTGAAAATGGCAAAATGGTTAATAATTTGACTATTTAAATAACTATTTGATAAAACGGAAAATTTGAAAAAAAAGGCACAGCGCGCGTTGGGGTTTTTGTCCCAGCGTGCGCAAATTTGGGTCTTTAGTCCCGGCCCTGTTTACCAGCCGGGACTAAAGGTCTGGCCCCAGCACGCAAAAACAAAACGGACCCCCCCTCTAGTCCCGGTGCGTGGCACCAGTCGAGACTAGAGACCCCCCTTTAGTCCCGGCTGGTGCCACGGACCGGGACCAGAGGGGGGTATAAAATAAGGCCTTCTCCCCCGGTGCGTTCTACGCACCGGGAGAAGTGGAGCCAGCAGACGCCGACGCCGCCGCCAGGCTACCCCCACGAGAACCGCCACAGACTCCCTCTCTCCGACGGCCTGCCACCCACCGCCGAGCCCGCCGAGCCCACCGCGCCTCGCTCCCGTGCCGGCGCCCCCCGAGCTCGATCGGCCACGCATGCCACCGCCGCCACTCCGAGCGAGGCTGCCCACGGCGCCACCTCCCGCGCACGCACCTGCTGCCAGCGCCACCGCTGGTGAGTTAGGGTTAGGTTAGGTTTAGGATTATATTAGTTAGGATTAGTTCACAAAAAAGGATTATAGTTAGGATTTTTAATTTAATTAGGATTAGTCTATTTAGTGTAATGTATATAGTGTGTATTTATGTATATAGTGTATTTAGTGTATTTAGTTTATTTTTAATTATAATTAGGACTAGTATATTATAGTGTATTTATGTACCCGCGCCGCCACCGTACCTCTGGGTTTAGTGTTTAGGGTGGTGACCGGAGTTAGGGTTAGGGTGGTGGTTCTCGCAGGAAGCCGCATAGTCGTCCGCCTCTCCCGCGGCCACCATCACCGGCCACCGCAACCGTACCTCCGGGTTTAGGGTTTAGGGGTGGTGATCGGAGTTAGGGTTAGGGTGGTGGTTCTCGCGGGAAGCCGCTTAGTCGCCCGCCTCTCCCGCGGCCACCATCATCGGCCACCGCCACCGCACCTCTGGGTTTAGGGTTTAGGGGTGGTGACCGGAGTTAGGGTTAGGGTTGTGGTTCTCGTGGGAAGCCGATTAGTCACCCTCCACTCCCGTGGCCACCATCACCGGCCACCGCCATCGCACCTCCGGGTTTAGGTTTTAGGTTTTATTTTGTTAAGTTCAAATAAATATTGTATGCATTTTGTAGGAACTATGGATCCACCTAGTCCAGTCCATAGAGACCTAGATTCGGAACAATTGCTCGAGGATATGATTCACGATGCCAATGAGGGATCTCCCTCTAGGTATCTGAACTCATCCGGTGAGGGAGAGGAGACCAACAGACAAGAGGAAGAATCCCATGGACGCGTGTAGAGGTCCCAACCTTTAATAAGGTAGAGATCCCTGTGTTTACAATGCTAGTCCCTGGATCAATAGCTAGCATCCACAGTTAAGATGTAATATCAAGAAACAAAGGTCATAATACAACTTTATAACCAGGAATAAAATAATTTATTACATCTTACATAGCTCAATTGGCTATCACATTACAATGCAGCAGAATATAACAATAGCATGGGGTCCTTTATCTTCAAAGTGCCACAGGAAGTCATGTTGGTTGTAGACTTGTAATCCTAATCAATAAACTTCACTAACAGCAAACAAACCTGCAACATAATAAGTTACAGCCACAAGGGTCAATACATTTTAATTGTATTGGCAAGTGATACTATAGTAGTATAGTGGAGTCTATCATCTATATGCATTTGGCTAAGTGGAGCTTAGGCTTGGTTTGTTCAAAATAGATTTTCCTTATCATTTGAAAACACTAATTTCTTGCTTGACAAAATCACCCAAGGCATCTCCCAATAGAAATTGGTGATCCTTCCACCCTTGTTCAACCACAAAGTTTTAACTTATTAATGTGGATGAGGAGATTCTTGATAGCTTCCATGTCTTGATGCTCAAATTGTCCTTTGCCAGGGACATGGCTAAGTACTTAGATTTTACACTCTGCGGAGGTAGTGCACTTTCCCCACAAGACTTGGTTTCACCAAGACAAGATCTTTCAGAAGCCTTCCCTTAGACCAGAATGGACGCGTTCCAACCTATCAAACCCCTACCACCAACTGTCCATTTGGCTAAGTTATTGTAACCTATGTTGTGATCCAGGCAGAGCCCATAATGCCAACTGGCTGCACTTGAAGCTTCTCAACATTTGACATCTCAAATCTCTTTGTTCCTGGGTGGCCATCCACAAGTGAGATAAACAAGGTAAACCATAGAAATGGTCCTTGTGTAACCACTCAACACAAACCATTCCTTCCATTCCACCCTGGTGATTCATTCACTTAGTTGTTTTATTAAACAAAACACAAGTCCTTGACTTAGAAATATTCCATAGCATGAATATAATCCACCCTTGTTTTCTACTAGCTAAGCTAAGCATGATAGTAGTAGGAATCTTAACTTAGGAAAATTCTACTAGGTTTCATCTACTAGGATTTCCCATGGCATAGTTTATACTTAGCAAAATTCCATGCAAGTCCTACTTTAGAAATATCACTAATGCATAGTGAAAATAATGGGACAAAAGTATGAAGCATCACTTGCCTTTTTGGTAGAGAATATAAGTTCACTCCTTGATCTTGCAATATTCACACTCTTCAAATCACTACAATTCAATCAAGCAAGCAATATTTCAATCTACCATTCAAGCAATTCATCACATAAAATGATCGAAACCAAACAATGCATGCAAGCATGCCAAAGATTGTTTTATTTGGAAAAGTGGTTTCTAATAGGTTATAAACATTTTAAAACACCTATTGGTCATTTTATATAAGTGGCAAAATCATTTGCAAAAGATTTTTACTTATAAATCATTTTTAAACCGAATCAATATTTTATGTGTTTGAAAATGCCTTTAGCAAACCAACAATCTATAGGGTTCATCAAAATATGTTTTTAAATCATAAAACCTTGTGTTTAGGGTCAGAGAGTTTAAATCAAAACATTTCCCAAAGGTTTTTGTCCAAAAGCATTTTTAATAAACAAACATTATTTTTATTTGACTAGAAATGCTTTAAATCAAAGATTTACACTTTAGATTTACCAAATACATTTTCAAATCCATGAGTTGGTTTCTAAGGTCAGTAGGTTCAAAACAATCCATTTGCCAAAGGTTTTATCTCAAAAATCATTTTAGAACAAATTTTATATTCTAAATATGCCTACACAAGTTTCTGCAAAAACAACCAATTTAACAGAAGCATTTTACTAAACAAAGTGCATGGTTGGAAAGTACATGTCTTGCTGATTCTATTGATATAAAATTTGCAAAATTTGGACGTGTGGTTTGAAAGTTATGAATTTTACAAAATTGAACAACTAATAGATCAATTCTATTTTTATTAAAAATGACAGGGCCACGTGGAGCGATTCTATGGGCCAAAAACGGTTCGCGTGGATCGCGTGCTGTGAGGCGTTGGATCTAAATGAATCGTGCGGCACAGATCAAAAGTTACCTCTTCGCTTAGTTTCTTTTGTGTGCGTTGGATCTACATCCTATGGCTGACGATCAAGCAACCATCAAGTGGCGGCGAGTGGCGGCGCGGGCTCTGGCTACGGCGGAGCCAGCGATACAGGAAGCAAAAGGGGTAGAGGAAAGGCTCACCGGGTTCGCAGCTTGCTGCTGATGCTCAAGGTGCTTGTCGTTTGTTGAGGGGCGCACGGTGGTGACAGGGATTGCTCACCGGAGTTGTCCACTGGCTAGGGCTTGCACGGTCGTCGACGGGGGCGAGGCTACAAGGCACGGAAGAACAAAGCAATGGGTCTGTTAGACGCGCGAGAGAGAGGAGAGCGTAGGAGTATCATCCCTAGAGGATGGGAGGTCGGTGTTACCGGGGAGAGGTGGACGGAGCTGCTGTCGTCGGCGGCGATGCTCTGTCAGGGTTGTTGCTGAGGATACGGAGAACGCACGGGCTCGAGGAAGGTACCGAGAGATGCGCCTGGAAATAGGGAGTAAGCTCGCATGCGCCAGGGAGCAAGGGGAGGCGCGGGTTGGCCGGAATCGTCGCCGGAAGTCGTCGGAGACAATGGCGGTGTGGAGATGAATTGGGACGGCCTGACGGCGGAAAGGGAGGGGTGAGAGAGGGGAAATGGAGAGGAGACGTAGGTGTTTATGGGTGCGTGATTACTGGTGAGAATTGATCACTCCATCATTCGAATTTAAGCCCTTAATCAAAGCGTAGAAACAGTCGCGAGGTGAGAGGCGAGGTCGTCGCGGTGAGGAATATGATGAGGTGGCGATGGGGTCCGCTTGTCGACTAAAGAGAGAGGGGAAAGGTGGGTCCAGTTAGTCAGTGACTGCGCGGTTAAGTTTTCTGGTGTGCAACGTTTTCCGCGGGGAAAGAGGGAGTGGGCTGATGCTGGGCCAGTGGGCTTTGCTGGGCTGGACTGGCTTTGCTTATTTTTTTCTCTTCTGTTTATTTTTCTTTTTCCAAATCATTTATTCTGTTTAGATTTTGTTTAATTAATTCAAGTATCCATTTGAATTCAAAATTTCTCTCAAACTTTGTGTGTATTCAAATACTGTTTATTAATACTTTCTGAAGTCAAATTTAGAATAAATCTTTTATTCTTTTTAGGGTCTTTTAATTATTTAAAAATAGGCCTTTGCATTTATTCAAATAAAATTTAATAATGTTTTCAAACTCCATTTGAAATCTAAATCCTTCCAAATCTTTTCAGTAGGTTTTATTTGTTTATTTGGGTGTCAAATAATTCACCTTGAATTATTAGGAATGTTTTTAATATGATTTATTAATCATTTAAAAAAATTGGTATTTGTCTTTATTCCAATGAAATTATATGTAGTTTTAATTCCATAATTTTTCTTTAGGTGATTTCCTTGATTCCATCTAAAATGACTTTTAATCCACTTGGGTAAATTCCAAATATTATTTTCCCATTATTTAATTAATCATTTCTTAATAGCTATTTTATCTTTATTCAAATAGAATAGTATTTGGTCAAATTCATTTTATTTTATTTGGAAAATTCTTTATCCATTTATTTTATTTGGATTTGGATTATATTTATTCCATTTGCTTATGGATTAGGTCAAGATTTAATTTGGTCTTTAAATATTCCTCATCTAATATTTCTTTCTCTATCTTATAAAATCCATATCTTTTTATTTATAGATCCAAACTTGGTGATTCCAATTTGTAAAATCTTTTTTGATATTTGTTTATCCTTTTAAATATATTTAGGATTATTTTCTCACCATTTGGTATGGATTTCTTCATAAGTTCTTTATTAGCTTTGGATATTCAATTTCCTTATCTTATTTAATTCATAAGATTTTATTAATGGCTTCAAATTAAGTCAAACCAATTTCTATGGTTTTATAAAATTTGTATTTGTCATTCTTGATCATTTTGAAATGTTTGTTTGACCAATTTTATATGGATCAAATCCATAGTCTTAGAGATAACTTGGAAATGTTTTTCTTCCATTAGGGTTTTAGGGTTTTGGTTTATTTTCCAAATGTTTAAATTTCAAGATACATTTATGAAGAATGCATTCCACTTGATTTGAATTTAGTTGGATTCAAACATTATTCAAAGTTTGTTCAAGATGGGATTTTAAGTTTCCATTTAGAATCAAAAGTTTCTTTTCACCCTAATTTTCAACAATTATTTATTTTGTTTATTTATTTTTCACATTACAAGATTTGGAAAATCTTGGGATGTGACAGGCTACCACCCTTAAAATAAATCTCGTCTCGAGATTTGGGAAGGCTAGGGGTTAAAAGTTGGCTTCAAAACAACTAGGGTACTACCACCCTTAAAAAATTTCCAACTAGATTACTTCTTGGCTTGCTTGGAATCTTGTTCAAACTTATCTGGGCAAACATATGCATAGTGTCCTTTGTTTCCACACTTGAAAAATGTGACAAGGCTGAGATCCTTCATAGGCTTTATATTGTGCTTCATCTTTTCTGGGCAATTTCTTGCATAATGTCCTTGGTTACCACAATTGTAACATGTGACTAGATTGAGTTATTCACGTATCTTCTGTGGACAAGTTGATACATAATGGCCTAGGTCTTTGAAGTTGTTGCACCACACTTAGTTGATTTCCTTATACTTTTTCTTCTTCTCTGGACATTCATTGACATAGTGTCCCATCTCTTTGCAATGGCAACATTGCAATTGACTTTTGTCCTTCTTCTTCTTGGGTTTCTCCAAAGCTAGGAGTGCTTCTAGTTCATGCTCTTCATATCTTATCTCAAAGGTGGGAAAGTTTCCTGGTCTCCTTGATCTTTTCCTTGGGTAATACATATGTCTCCTCTTTGGTCCATCAAATTGAGTCATATTGCATGGAGGTGCAAGTTGAGATTTTCCTTTGTCTTCATTCTTCTTGGTAGAAGTTGTTCTCTCATGGTAGTCTGCAATCAGTTGTTGCACTCCACCTTGTTTCCTTTGTTGAACTATGGAATAGATGGGGCATTGGGTAGGGACATGATTATTTCCTTCACATAGTAAACAAGTAGCTTGAGATGTGGGGAATTGGTCAGTTGGATGTTTATCTTCACAATTGGGGCATTGATCTTCATGCTCCTTGGAAGTGTGATCCTTGTCTCCATAAACATTGCAAGCTTGAGTTCCTTCTAAAATATCATCCTTGACATCCTGGTTGCCATTATCTCCTTGGGAAGAATTGTCTCCCATGTTGATCATTTGATTTGTCACCTTATGCAACAATTGGGTTTGGGTTTCCAAAAACCTTTACATGGTTGGATCTAACTCACTGGTGTTGGCTAAAAATTGAGCAGTCACTTGGTTCAACTGGGTTTGAGTTACTATGAGTTCTCTCATGTTGGCCTCTTGGTTGTTGTTGTTGTCACCATCCTTGATGTTGGAGTTTCTTGGAGTAGTCATTTGTTTGGGTTGGATTGGGATTAGAATAGGCAAAAGATTTCTAAGGAAATAAATATGATCACTAACATCACAATTCTCACAAGCAATGAGCAAGCAATCACAAACAACATTCCACTCAAACAACAAGTTTCAAGCACATTTTTAGGCAACAAAATATTTTTGCTACACCACACTAGTTGGTGTGTTTGCTTTAATCTAAATATGGTGGTCCAACTATGTGGTTCACTTGGGATCATTCCTTCCTTCTTAGTTGATTCTTCATGAACAAGATCTTTGTATCCTTGGAGAACTTCTTGAATCTTGGTCACAAAACTTCAAAGGTGATGATGATTCCTTCTAAGTTGTGTTTCCTTAGTCTTCAAGTCTTGAGTAATATTTCTTGTCTCAGTTGTAGTCCTTAGTGATATCCAAGTTGAATTCCTTGTTGAGAATAGGGTTGAAATCTCTTGAGTTGATGAAATCCTTTGATCATGGTGGAGGCTTTATCCATCAAGTTTGAAATAGAAGAGATGTAGAATCAAACCAAAAATGGTTGAGGAAAGAGTTTACAAGATTGTTTCTAAATAAGTTTTGGAACAAATACAACTCCTATTTTTCTAAGGGGTTTTGTCCAATCCTAGGGTTTACAAATCCTACAGGCAACACAATGCTCTGATACCATCTGAAGAGGTCCCAACCTTTAATAAGGTAGAGATCCCTATGTTTACAATGCTAGTCCCTAGATCAATAGCTAGCATCCACAGTTAAGATGTAATATCAAGAAACAAAGGTCATAATACAACTTTATAACCAGGAATAAAATAATTTATTACATCTTACATAGCTCAATTGGCTATCACATTACAATGCAGCAGAATATAACAATAACATGGGGTCCTTCATCTTCAAAGTGCCACAGGCAGTCATGTTGGTTGTAGACTTGTAATCCTAATCAATAAACTTCACTAACAGCAAACAAACATGCAACATAATAAGTTACAGCCACAAGGGTCAATACATTTGAATTGTATTGGCAAGTGATACTATAGTAGTATAGTGGAGTCTATCATCTATATGCATTTGGCTAAGTGGAGCTTAGGCTTGCTTTGCTCAAAATAGATTTTCCTTATCATTTGAAAACACTAAGTTCTTGCTTGACAAAATCACCCAAGGAATCTCCCAATAGAAATTGGTGATCCTTCAACCCTTGTTCAACCACAAAGTTTTAACTTATAAATTTGGATGAGGAGATTCTTGATAGCTTCCATGTCTTGATGCTCAAATTGTCCTTTGATAGAGAATATAAGTTCACTCCTTTATCTTGCAATATTCACACTCTTCTAATCACTACAATTCAATCAAGCAAGCAATATTTCAATCTACCATTTAAGCAATTCATCACATAAAATGATAGAAACCAAACAATGCATGCAAGCATGCCAAAGATTGTTTTATTTGGAAAAGTGGTTTCTAATAGGTTATAAACATTTGAAAACACCTATTGGTCATTTTATATAAGTGGCAAAATCATTTGCAAAAGATTTTTAATTATAAATCATTCTTAAACTGAATCAATATTTTATGTGTTTGAAAATGCCTTTAGCAAAGCAACAATCTATAGGGTTCATCAAAATATATTTTTAAATCATAAAACCTTGTGTTTAGGGTCAGAGAGTTTAAATCAAAACATTTCCCAAAGGTTTTTCTCCAAAAGCATTTTTAATAAACAAACATTATTTTTATTTGACTAGAAATGCTTTAAATCAAAGATTTACTCTTTAGCTTTACCAAATACATTTTCAAATCCATGAGTTGGTTTCTAAGGTCAGTAGGTTCAAAACAAATTTTATATTCTAAATATGCCTAAACAAGTTTCTGCAAAAACAATCAATTTAACAGAAGCATTTTACTAAACAAAGTGGATGGTTGGAAAGTACTTGTCTTGCTTATTCCATTGATATAAAATTTGCAAAATTTGGATGTGTGGTTTGCAAGTTATGAATTTTACAAAATTGAACAACTAATAGATCAATTATGTTTTTATTAAAACAGACAGGGCCACGTGGAGCGATTCTATTGGCCAAAAACGGTTCGCGTGGACCGCGTGCTGTGTGGTGTTGGATCTAACTGAATCGTGCGGCATAGATCAAAAGTTACCTCTTCGCTTAGTTTCTTTCGTGTGCGTTGGATCTACATCCTATGGCTGACGATCAAGCAACCATCAAGGGGCGGCGCTGGCGGCAGCGAGTGGTGGCGCGGGATCTGGCTACGGTGGAGCCGGCGATACAGGAAGCAAAAGGGGTAAAGGAAAGGCTCACCGGGTTTGCAGCTTGCTGCTGATGCTCAAGGTGCCTGTCGTTTGTCGAGGGGCGCACGGTGGTGACGGGGATTGCTCACCGGAGTTGTCCACTGGCTCGGGCTCGCACGATCGTCGACGGGGGCGAGGCTACAAGGCACGGAAGAGCAAAGCAATGGGTTTGTTAGACACGCGAGAGAGAGGAGAGCGTAGGAGTATCATCCCGAGAGGATGGGGAGGTCGGTGTTACCGGGAAGAGGTCGACGGAGCTGCTGTCGTCGGTGGCGATGCTCTGTCAAGGTTGTTGCCGAGGATATGGAGAACGCGCGGGCTCGAGGAAGGTACCGAGAGATGCGCCTGGCAATAGGGAGTAAGCTCGCATGTGCCAGGGAGCAAGGGGAGGCGTGGGTTGGCCGGAATTGTTGCCGGAAGTCGTCGGAGACAGTGGCTGTGTGGAGATGAATTGGGATGGCCTGATGGCAGAAAGGGAGGGGTGAGAGAGGGGAAATGGAGAGGAGACGTAGGCGTTTATGGGTGCGTGATTACTGGTGAGAATTGATCGCTCCATCAATCGAATTTAAGCCCTTAATCAAAGCGCAGAAACAGTCGCGAGGTGAGAGGCGAGGTCGTCGTGGTGAGGAAGATGCTAAGGTGGCGATGGGGTCCGCTTGTCGGCTAAAGAGAGAGGGGAAAGGTGGGTCCAGTTAGTCAGCGACTGCGCGGTTAAGTTTTCTGGTGTGAAACGTTTTCCGCGGGGAAAGAGGGAGTGGGCTGATGCTAGGCCAGTGGGCTTTGCTGGGCTGGACTGGCTTTGCTTTTTTTCTCTTCTGTTTATTTTTCTTTTTCCAAATTTTTTATTCTGTTTTTTTTTGTTTAATTAATTCAAGTATCCATTTGAATTCAAAATTTCTCTCAAACTTTGTGTGTATTCAAATACTGTTTATTAATACTTTCTGAAGTTAAATTTAGAATAAATCTTTTATTCTTTTTAGGGTCTTTTAATTATTTAAAAATAGGCCTTTGCATTTATTCAAATAAAATTTAATAATGTTTTCAAACTCCATTTGAAATCTAAATCCTTCCAAATATTTTCAGTAGGTTTTATTTGTTTATTTGGGTGTCAAATAATTCACCTTGAATTATTAGGAATGTTTTTAATATGATTTATTAATCATTTTAAAAAAATTGGTATTTGTCTTTATTCCAATGAAATTATATGTAGTTTTAATTCCATAATTTTTATTTAGGTGATTTCCTTGATTCCATCTAAAATGACTTTTAATCCACTTGGGTAAATTCCAAATATTATTTTCCCATGATTTAATTAATCATTTCTTAATAGGGATTTTATCTTTATTCAAATAGAATAGTATTTGGTCAAAGTCATTTTCTTTTATTTGGAAAATTCTTTATCCATTTATTTTATTTGGATTTGGATTATATTTATTCCATTTGCTTATGTATTAGGTCAAGATTTAATTTGTTCTTTAAATATTCCTCATCTAATATTTCTTTCTCTATCTTATAAAATCCATATCTTTTTATTTATAGATCCAAACTTGGTGATTCCAATTTGTAAAATCTTATTTGATATTTGTTTATCCTTTTAAATATCTTTAGGATTATTTGCTAACCATTTGGTATGGGTTTCTTGATAAGTGCTTTATTAGCTTTGGATATTCAATTCCCTTATCTTATTTAATTCATAAGATTTTATTAATGGCTTCAAATTAAGTGAAACCAATTTCTATGGTTTTATAAAATTTCTATTTTTCATTCTTGATCATTTTGAAATGTTTGTTTGACCAATTTTATATGGATCAAATCCATAGTCTTAGAGATAACTTGGAAATGTTTTTCTTCCATTAGGGTTTTAGGGTTTTGGTTTATTTTCCAAATGTTTAAATTTCAAGATACATTTATGAAGAATGCAATCCACTTGATTTGAAATTAGTTGGATTCAAACATTATTCAAAGTTTGTTCAAGATGGGATTTTAAGTTTCCATTTAGAATCAAAAGTTTCTTTTCACCCTAATTTTCAACAATTATTTATTTTGTTTATTTATTTTTCACATTACAAGATTTGGAAAATCTTGGGATGTGACAACGCGTAACGCAGACCGACGAGGTATGTATATATGATATACGGTGATCGTCACTAGATGTACCTAGTTGTATATATATTATGTTGACGAATGTTTCTTCTCTTAGACTTCTACATCGAGCAAGAAAACCAAGCGCGGCCCAGGCAAAAAGTTGCCCTAGGGTACTGTTTATGAAATTACAGAGGTTTTAGGAGACGGCAAACCATTGGAACCAAAGAAAACAAAACAACTATTTGGACAAAAATGCGGAGTTGTTGCTAGAGATCGCACCCCGATCAATGTTCGGGAGTGGAATAAGCCCAAAGAGGCAGAATGGAGTGATGTGTATATCGACGATAGGTTCAAAGAGGAACTTTTTAATGACCTAATGGCACATTTCAAGCTGCCAGAATGTGACACTGAGGACGAGACGGCTGAAATGAGAAAGAAAGTCAAGCAGTTTGCACTAAAGAAGATGGCCGAACTATTCAAGAATTGGAACAAGTCATTATGGCAATAGTATTAGAAGGACAAGAAAATCCCATTATTCGAAGGCTATCTAGCGAAGCAGCAAACTTACTGGGATGCATTTGTGATGTATAGGGGGTCAGGAGTTGCAGAGGAAAAGTCAGAAAAAACAAGATAAATGCTGCGAAAAGAAATATCACCATAACATGGGGCCATGGGGCTACGCGGCTGCCATGCCTAAGTGGGATGCAAAAGAGAAAGAGCTTCATGATAAAGGGATCATTCCAGAACCAATTCGCGAAGAATGGGATTTGAGCGCTAGAAATTGGTTCCTTGGGCATGGGACTACATATGACGAACTTACATGGGACCTTGTTTGTAGTGACGGGATAAAGGTACAGAGGACTGCATGGCTAAAAGTGGTTAAAGATATTAAATATGGAATAAAATAGTTTCATCCCGATAGAGAGAAAGACTTGCTAACCTTGGTCCTCGGGAATCGTGAACATACAGGACGAGTTAGAGGCCTTGATGGGAGTTTCATGTGGGAGACTAGGTTTCCTAAGGACCAAGGTACCTATAGAAGCCGAGCAAGAGCAAAGCAACGACGGGAGGAGGAGGAGGCAGACAAGTTCAACCAGCTGCTAGAAAGACTTGACAAGCAACAACAGCAGATCGACGAACTTAGAGGAATAGCGTGCTTGCAGCAAGATCCTCCACTCGATATTACCGCCAACCCATCTCAGCGGAGAAGCAGCGTCGCTGAATCGGAGGTCCCGTCTAACGATGCATCCTATACAGATGGCGGTCCCGGCTACCACGTGGATGTAATTAAGGAGAAGATACCTTGTGAGCTCCATAATAAATTGAAGAGTGTATCTGTGAAGGTGGCGGTCGGGTCGGCTTTGCCTTGTCCGCCTAACGCACGTTGGTATGGCCGTGATATTCCACCTGGCTATGCTAAAGTAGGGGTGGATCAAATCGTAAAGGAGTGGGAGTCAATGGAGCTTGACATCCCTGGACCTGAAGGTGAGATCACACTCGGAGAAGTACTTGGTGGGATCATCCTATGGGAAAAGAACAACATATGGTTTCCAGGCTCGGCTCCAAGGATAACAATACCGCCTCCGATTCGTCGCAGGTCTCCTTCACCTCCACCTCCACCTCCATCACCTCTAAGAAGCCCACCCCATGATGACTACGACGACCACATCCCGAGTCCATCTCGATCTCCGCTGCAGGATCAGCAGACTTCACCGCCCGCTAAGGACAGTAAGTGGAAGCATGCTCTGTCAGTGAGTACTAAAGGACGCGGCAGAGCAAAACGGAAAATGTCGCCCCTCCTAACAGTGCCTCATCAGAATTTTCCAATCAGACCTTACGATCGTACAGATGTGGAATCTGCAGCGATATCAAAGGCCGAAGTGGCGACGGATTTTGAGAAGAAGAAACCCGAGCCCGGTCCAATATACACCGAGAAACAAAAGGCATATGCACTTGATTTTTTGAACACACCATCACAATATGACTTGCACCATAAGCTACATGACTATCTACGCACACTTCAGAAAGAAGTGGCAAAGAGCAAATCAAGCAAATCAAGTGCAAGCGGTAAAAAATGCAAGCACAGGTGCAAGCGGGACTAAAACTGCAATCAGTAAAAAATCAGGCGTTCCCCTTCTCGGACAACAGGCCAAACAAACGATAGCACCCCTCAAGGTGGTTTTACAAAATGTTCCACTCCTCGCACAATAGCCAGTAGATATGTCAATAGCTATGGAGTTTGTGGCCAGCATGGAAATTACTCTTGATGAACTATTAGGCCCCCAACTCGACCATCTACCCAAGATGTCACTAGCCCCTAAATATGTCGTAGGTGAGGATTTGGTAAGCAAAGAGAGTCTAAAAGAACTGCCAACACAAATGCGGAATCTCCATCAATGGTACTCGACGGTCATGAAGCAGGGGAGAATAATGATCGTAGCCAAAGTCCCAACTGAGTACTACTTCAGACCCGAAGAGGTACATATTGAGTTTTCAGAACTGTTCCAATTATACCATCTCGACGCCCTGGATAAATCCATCCTCAGCTGCTATTGTCTGTAAGTTGTTGAATTCATTGTCTACATGTTCAGTTTTTCAGTTGTTTAGTTCATAACATGTGATTATCCTTATTATGCAGAATGAAGATCCTGGAAAGTAAAAGAAAAAGAATCTACAATATTGGGTTCATTGACCCAGATAAAGTGCATATAACCACGCTAACGCATAACCCCGAGGAGACGGAGGAAAACCTTCTAAGGTTTCTAATGGAGCAAAATTTCTCCAACCACATAATGTTTCCTTACAATTTCAGGTGAGGTTCTTACTTTGTTGTACACATTCACTTTTGATTAGTCGATGCTAATAAGTGTAACTGATGAGTTACTGATGTATGTATAAATGTTTGCATCTTCCACTAGGTTCTGCTAGACATTCAGCTTGATAAGGGAAGAGTTGATGTCATGGACCCATCAAAGAGAAACCTTGAAGATTTCCACAGCATGCAAGACATGCTACAGAAGTAAGTTCCCTGCTATATCGGTCTCTTTCGTTGATTTCCTGAGATATCGGGTAATGAATAACTCATTCATTCATTTTCTTCGTCGGGCATGGTTTGGATCCGGTTCAAGCGCGAGGTTACCGGTGTATTTAGTGAGAAGTTGACGTTTAGGACGGTCTCGGTAAGTAGCACGTGATATGTCCGCGCATCTATTTGCTTCTAGTTTCAATAAAATAATGATGCTAGATTATTATTTTGATTGAATTCTATTCTTGTAAAGTGCGCGAGGCAGCCACAGGGGTCGAATCTATGTGGATTCTATGTATGCGAGTTCATTCGCACGTTTACCACCGAACACAATGATTATAGAGTCGATGTAAGACATGCATTCACACCATCATTTTATTGCTGTCACATTTTGTTATCATGATTGATATTCATATTCATCTCCTTTTTCTTATATATAGTTCGAGAGAATGCGGGATCAATTACTACCAGCGCAACACGTACTAGCAATTGCAGAGGAGGTGGCGGGATTTATTGTCAAAGTGATCGTAGACGATGCCGGAGAATTTAGTGTGAATAGGCGTTACTGATCTCCATGTAATCGAACAGACGTGCTCTAGTCCCAAGATTTTGTGATCTACATGTAACTATGTAAATTGTATATCTGTATGCTCGATATCGTAATACAAGTTATCTTATATATGCACGAATGTGTATGATATGTGGTGGCGTAGAAATATTCAAAAACTATGTTGAAATGAAAAATAATTAAATAAAACAATAAAAATGAAATCTCTGCCGCAGCAGAGAAAGGGCACAAAATGCTGCCGCGGCAGAGAACCACTAGTCCAAGGTAATGCTCTACCGCGGCTGAGAAAAAGGGCAAAATGCTGCCACGGCAGAAACCCACTAGTCCCGGTCCGTAACACCAACTGGGACTAGTGGGGGTGCACCACGAGCGTGCAGGGGCAGCCACGTGGACATCCACTAATCTCGGCTGGTAACTGGGCCGGGACTAGTGGTGGGCCTCTAGTCTCGCTTGATTAGTCCCGGTTCAAAAACTGGGACTAAAGGCCCTTACGACCCGGGACTAGAGGCCCTGTTTCCACTAGTGCAACATAAGGTTCAGGTACAATATGATTAGTAGTACAAACTTCAGTGCTTCTAACAGGAACATGACTAAAAACATCTTTATAAGGTGCATGGTACTTGTTCCACTTCTTTTTGGGAATTTCAATATAAGAGGCAAAGGCCTTAAAACACTTTGCAAGGACTTGAGAATCAAGACCATACTCATTACTAATATCACGGAAGTCATTGGTTCCCATAAAAGATTTAATGCATTCATAATCATAGTTTATACCTGACTTTCTTCCTTTGTCATTCTCCCAAGCTTCGGTGTTCTCTTGAATACGGTCTAGGAGATACCATTTAGCTTCTTCCTTCATACGTGTGAATGATCCAGCACAAGAATCATCTAGTAAATCTTTATCATGAAGAGAAAGCCTAGCATAAAAGTTATTGATAATAATATTGTTAGGGAGTTCATGAATAGGACATTTAAGCATTAGTAACTTCAATCTCCCCCAACCTTGAGTTGTACTCTCTCCATCACGAGGCCAAAAGTTATATATCAGATTTCTATCCTTATGAATCTCACTGGGAGGATAGAATTTAGAATAAAAGAGAGATGCTATTTCCTCCCATTCCATGGATTTCCCATTCTTCAGCAACTTATACCATTCTTCATATCTCCCTTTCAAGGATATAGAGAGTAACTTCTTCTTCACCTATTCAGTTGTGATACCTGCACACTTAACCAACCCGCATAATTCATGGATAAAAAGCAAATGATCACCAGGGTGGACAGTTCCATCCCCTAAATAATAATTATCCATAACACGATCAAAAATACTTGTAGGTATCTTAAAAGGATCTATCTCAACAGGTGGTGTTTTATCTACTACCCTATCAGTGGTAGTAGTTTTCCCAAATAGAAAACCAAGTGGGTTATCCATATTGGAAACAAAGTAGCAAACATAAATAAAAAGCAATACTCATAGTAGAAGTTTCCTTTACCAATTCCACTCTTAAATAGCACTTCACTCCCCGGCAAAAGCGCCAAAAAATATTCTTGATGACCCACAAGTATAGGGGTGTATCATAGTACTTTCGATAAATAGGAGTGTCGATCCCAACGAGGAGCAGAAGGTGTAGACTAGTGGTAAGGAGTAGGAAATCTCTGTAAATACTTAGCAAATGGATTTTTAGGGGTTTGCTAATAAAGCAACAAAACAAAGTGCAAGTAATAAAGACAACGAACAACTGCAGCAAGTGGCCCAATCCTTTCTTAGCAAAGGAAAAGCCGGTGGAAATACTTATAAGGACCAAACGTTCTCGAGGACACATGGGAATTCTGTCAAGTGCTTTCGCTTCAAATAGCTGAGTACCCTTCTTTGCTGTTGTAAGTGTTATGTGGGTGAACCTTTGCTAATGTACCCACCTTACTTGGACTAATACATACTTGTGATTAAACCCCCTACAAGAATCCGCAACTACAGGAAAGCAATTTAGGTATAAACCTAAACACAGCCTTACACTCTGAGGTCCTACACTCCCTTGTGCAATGGTGTCCTAACAGTGGTTCAGGTTTCTGTCACTCCGGCAACCCCACGATTAGTAGCCAAATACACAATGCATTCCCCTAGGCCCATAAATGGTGAAGTATCATGTAGTCTATGTTTACATGACACCATTAGAAGAATAGCACCACAACTTAAATACTAAACCATTGAATAATATCTCAACACAAATCCACTACTAACAACATGACTTCTCCCATGTCCTCAAGAACTAAACAAACTACTCACAAGACATCATATGGATCAAGATCAAAGATGATATGGTGATGGATAACAATCTGAGCATAAACAATAATCCAATGGTTCCACTCACAAGCATCAAATACAATAGTAATCAACACCGGGAAAGTTTCCCCTAAGAACTATGCAAGTCTTCAACATGATTGTTACAATGGGATGGAGTGGTGATGATGGTGCTAGTGGAGATGATGGCATGGATGATGATGATGATCCTGATGAATCCTAGCTCAATGACGGTGTTGATGGCGATGATCTCCCCTCTCCGGGAAATGAATTTTCCTGGCAGAAATCTGTCTGCCGGAGAGCTCTTTCTCTCTCGGTGTTTTTCCACTCCGCAGAGGAGGCGGAAATCTTAATGTAGTCGCTCCCTTGGTATTAGGGTTGCGAGAGGAAGATATAGGAGAGAGGACAGAGTCGGAGGCCGGACAGGTGGGCCACACCTGCCCTAGGCGCGGAGGGCCACGCCTAGGGGGTGTGGGCCCCATGTGGCCCAGCTACGCCTCCCCTTCTGGTTTCCTTCGTCTTCTGGGAAAATATAATTTTCCAATATTTTTCTGGTATTTCTCTGATCTTCGCGAAATTGCATCAAAACACCTCTTTTTCCATCACAAACCTGACTTCGATAGTCCATCCTCCAAGAATCATCCAACATGCAAAAACAGAGGAAAAGACATAAGTAACCCCTCATAATAAGACACGTATCAATGAATAGATGCAAATTATGATTTAGAATGCTGATGAAAATTGGACGTATCAAAAGACACATCTGGTTTGAAAAGGACTATTAGAAAAAGAGAAACTCTCCACAAAGGTTTTAGTGAGAAAATCATATTGCACACTCTCATCCTGCATATAACTCGTCAGTCCAACCCTCCAAACCAAGGTTAGGAAATCATTGAGAATCCCTGCAGCCCACAAAAAGGTTGGACAAGGGAAGGTAGAAGGGTGCACATCCCCGTCATCTCCCTCGTCGCCAAATTGCGGTGTAATGAGATCCTCATTGTATGAGGTCCTAGCTCGGGAGGATGATCTTGAAGGCCTTGTCCTCCTAGGTGCATCGCTCTCAAATATTTCACCAAAAGTGTGGTTGTCCATGACGCCTTTTTCTGAAATTTTTAGACAAACATCAAACTAAGTGATTTCCAAGTTGATAAATGATGAGAAACTATTATAGGAACTTGCTAGAGGGATAAATATGCATCAAAATGAAATCTCTAAGCACAGAACAAGCATGCAAGATCACACATCCTGACACCTATAGAAGCAAAATACTCAAGAAACAATCTACCAGTCACAAATCTAATTGGACAAGCGGAGGAGGCACATACCAAGGAGCAAACCCTCCAAAAATCAGCAGCAAAGATGGGCTGAGCAAGGAGATCAAAAATCGGGAGCAAGAACAGCAGGAACTCGAGCTTGAGAAATGTTTCCGGTGTTTTTCGGGAGAGAGAAAGAAGTGGCTGGGAGGAGGCAACTTGGAGGGCCACAGGTGGGACCCACCTAGGCCAGGCGCGCCTTGGGGCTAGCCGCGCCACCAGGGGGTGTGCTGGCCTGGTGGGTCCCCCTGGGCCACTCCAGGTGTCCCTCTATCCCTTTTTTCAAGGAAAAATTTAATATGAATTTTCTGGGATTTTTTGGGAAACTTTATTTTTGGCCAATTTTCAGGATATGAAATTGATTTTCTCGCAGAAAAGATTTTTTAGAAGAAGGAAAAGGAAACAAGAACCAAAACTACAAAAGTTCTAAGACACTCTAACAAGCAAACAATTATCAAAACTAAAGCTAATAGGAGAAAGAGCAAAGACTAGGAAGGAGAAAAAATAAAAGTGAGCAAGTATAACCACGGTGAAAGCATTATTTTGTTCATTAAAATCCCTTAGTTAACAAGGTTGATCAAGTCTTGTTACCAAAACAATCTTATATGAAGCAAAAAATTGCATTCCAGAAAGTGATTATGTTATCTCAAACTTGATAGCAATAGTCCCAATCATAATAGTTTCAAAACTTTCTTGTGGAATGGGACAATATATTTCTCCAACTTTGATGCCCTCAATATTTTGAATGAAATTCAGGCAATAGCTCTTATCAATCTTCTTGGGGAAATAGACAGTATGCTCTTTGTCATTAATATTAAATGTTACTTTTCCTTGATTGCAATTGATTATAGCACCTGCAGTATTAAGAAAAGGTCTCCCAAGAATAATGGACATATTATCATATTCAGGCATCTCAAGCATAACAATCAGTTAAAACCAAGCAATTATGAGCCACATGAACAGGAACATCCTCACATATACCAACAGGAATAGTAGTAGACTTATCAGCCATTTGCAAAGATATATTAGTTGGTATCAACTTTTCTAGCTGGAGTCTCTTGTAGAGATAAAAAGGCATAACAATGACTCTAGCTCCCAAATCACATAAATCAGTTCTAACATAATTATTCTCAATAGAGCAAGGAATATTTGATATACCTAGATCACCAAGTTTCTTTGGAACCTTACCATTGAAGCAATAATTAGAAAGCAAAGTAGAAATTTCCTCATTAGGAATATTCCTTTTATTAGAGACAATATCCTTCATATACTTTGAATAAGGAGGCAACTTAATAGCATCAGTCAAAGGAATTTAAAAAAATAAAGGTTTCATCCACTCACAAAACTTGTTATAGTGTTCTTCCTCCTTTGACTTGTGTTTCTTATTGGTAAAAGGCATAGGTTTCTGCACCCAAGGTTCCCTCTCACTACCATGTTTTTAGCAATAAACTCTTCCTTAGTGTACCTAGTATTCTTAGTGTGCTTCTCAGGTTCTTCCTCAACTTTCTCCTTGTCAGGAGCATCATTTTTATCACCACTCTCAGTTTCAGCATCAGAGACAAATATACTATTAGGATCTACAACAGGTTCAGAGGGTTCCTCAACTATTTTGTGTTTCTTTTTCTTTCTCTTATGAGGACTACTACTACTTTCACCTTGTTGAGAATCATGCTCAATTCTTTTAGGCTGTCCTTCAGGATATAAAGGATCTTGAGTAGCTATACCACTCCTAGTTATAATTCCATAAGCATGTTTATCTCCTGAGGCATTAATTAGCATATCTTTTTGTACCTTAGCAAGTTGATCAATTTGGGTTTGAACCATTTGAAAGTGTTTACAAAGCATTTTAATATCATTAGCAGTTCTTTCCACAATATCTTTCAACTCATTAATAGCTCTAGAATTTTCCAATAAATGATTTTGAACTTGTTTTATTAAAATTACCTTGTTTAGCAATAAATGTGTCAAGTTCATCTAAGCATTGATCAGGAGGCTTAAAATAGTGAATATCACCTTCATAAAAGTGGAGAGAGTGTACCTCAATAGTAGACGAGTGGGGAATTTGCTTACATAATTCTTCTATAGGAGGTAGATTCTTCACATCGTCAGCTCTAAGACCTTTCTCCTTAAGACATTTCTTAGGTTCTTTCATCACTTCATCATTAATGCAATCACTCCACTCTTCTTTGGTGTTGGTGTTGGAACTGGTTCAGGAGTAATAGGCTCAGGTGTATTTAGCTCAGTTGAAGTCCAATCATCATAATTCTTGCTTATTTTAGTCATTAATTCTTCAGCATCTCTAGGAGTTCTTTTCCTGAAAACACAATCAGAAAAACTATCTAGGTATGTCCTAGAATCATCAGTTAGTCCATTATAATAAATATCAAGAAGCTCATTTTTAGGTATTGGACATCTAGGATGTGCATGAATCAAGGCACGGAACCTTGTCCATGACTCAGGCAATTTCTCTTCTTGTCCCTGTTTAAAATAAAAAAAGTCTCTACAAAGCAGAATGTCTAGTATTGGGAGGAAAATATTTCTGGAAGAAAGAACCAATCAAGCAATCAGGGATATCAATGGATCCAGGTGGTAATCTATTAAACCAAGCTTTAGCTTCTCCTTTTAGTGAAAATGGGAAGATCTTAGTAACAAAGTACTTGCAGATCTTAAAATCATCATAGAATAAAGCACTCATAGTGGAAAGTTCATTCATATGTGCCACAACACTCATTTTTAGTCCCACAAAAAGGTTATTTCTCAACAATATCTAAATAGGATAAATAAAGAGAGAAGTCATAATCTTCATATTTAATATCTATGGGAGAGGTGGCAAACTTAGGATCAGAAGACAGTTTAGGAATAATGCTACGTCTCTCAAGGAGACTCCTAATAGCACTAGCACCATGTGTGTTTTAGTATTCTTCAATAAAATCATCAGTTATTTCAATGTAACCATGACTAATATCATATCTCTCTCTAGACTCAGGAGAGCTAACATGTGTAATAGTGTCTTCACTAGGAGTTTTAGTGTTTCCTAGAATAGTTTTAGCAATAGTAGCATCTAGGAAATGACCTAATGAACCACTCGCATCAAGCACAGTAGAAGTAACATCGTGAGTATCAGAAGCAGTTCCAGATTCAGCAGTAGTAGCAGTGTGTGTAGCATGTGTATGTGGTGGTGGTGTAACAAGCTTACTTATAACAGACGCTGAATCAAGCGCAATAGAGGTGTTTAGGACTGTACCTCTTCTTGTAGTGGATGTTAAAATAGGAAACTTTCCATCACGAGACTTACACATGATGAAAAGAGTAGAAGTGAACAATAATAGATCCAAGTGAACTTACAAATAAAGCTATGCTCCCCGGCAACGGCACCAGAAAATAGTCTTGATGACCCACAAGTATAGGGGATCGCAACAGTTTTCGAGGGTAGTATTACCCAATTTATTGATTTGACACAAGGGGAGACAAAGAATACTTATAAGACTTTATAACTGAGTTGTCAATTCACCTGCACCTGGAAATAGTCTTGCTCACAGAAGTTTATCAGTAGCAACAATTTTGTAGTAGCAAAAGCAAAGCAACAGTAGCAGTAAAACAAGAGCAATAGTAACTATAGTAGCAAACAATAGGATATGAGCGCGGTAGGCATAGGGTGGATGGACGGGCGTTGCATGGACAAGTCTAAACATGTAACTTCAAGATCTAGGGAAATTGCAAGTAAATAAGATAAAGCATCCAAGTACTAAACAAGCATAGGCATGTGGTCCATATATAGTCACACGTTCTCGCAATGAGAACTTGCACAACATCTTTTGTCCTGCCAGCCCGTTGCAGCGGGCCTCAAGGGAACTACTGAAAATTAAGGTGCTCCTTTTAATAGAGCACTGGAGCAAAGCATTAACACTCTATGAACACATGTGATCCTCACATCACAGCCATCCCCTCAGGTTGTCCAAATTTCTGTCACTTCAGGGCCTTTGGATCCGGACAATGATATGTGTACACAACTTGTAGATAAGATCACAAACAATACTATCATAATGAATCAATAATAAGTTCAGATCTAAGATCATGGCACTCAGGCCCTAGTGACAAGCATTAAGCACAACAAGTTGCAACAAAGTCAAATAGCACTAATAGAGATACTAGGCACCATGCCCTAACAATCTTATTCGATTACATGATAGAATTCATCTAATCCCTACCATCCCCATAGCCTATAGTGGGGGATAATCACACATGGATGGGGGAAACATGGATGGTTGATGGAGAGTCGTTGTTGATGATGATGGCGATAATCCTCTCCAAATTACCCGTCCCGGCAGGGTGCCAAAACGGAGTTTCTGGTTCCGAATCGCGGTTTCTGGTGGTGGCGGTGCAGCGAAACTCTTTCTAGAAAAACGCCAAACCCCCTTAGTTTTTAGGTCAAGAGGCAACTTATAGGCGAAGAGGGAGTCCAAGGGGGTGCCTGGGGGACCACACCCTCTCTAGGCGCGGCCAAGCCTGGCCCACGTGGCTAGGGGGTGTGGGCCCCCTAACACCCCACTCCGTCTCATCTTCTGGCTCCGTGAGTCTTTTGGTGAAATAGAATTTTTGGCATATTTTCCGGGATTCGTCCTAATAGTTGATTTTCTGCACAAAAACTAGACACCAAGGTAATTCTGTTGAAAACAACGTCAGCCAGTATTAGTTGTATCCAAATCACACAAGTTTAGAGGAGAAACAATAGCAAAAAGTGTTGGGGAAAGTAGATACGTTTTGGACGTATCAGTAGCGCGCTTAGTCTCGAAACAGGTGTCAAGAAATCGGGTCCTAGGACGACACAAGGGGTGGTTAACAACCAAATCTGAACTATTACCCACCGGTGCCTCTTCATTAGTTATATCAATTTTAATATTTAAGTAACCAGTTGTGATTAAAACCACGATCATCTCCACCTGTATGAATATGCCAACCCCCCAACATCAGGGGAACATCGACGACGCGAAGCAGCACCTGAGCAAGCGATCACGACTCGCAAGGCCAACTTTCTACCCAAACAACAGGTAATAGGAGGTGTCCAAGGAAGTATAAAGGCTGCAGGGATATAGAAAGGGGTACAAAATCTAAAGGACCGCAACACAGATAGAAATAGATCAATAGGAGGAAGTAAAGACTATAAAGGTAAAATAAGTAGAAAGAGGGAGAATGCTCGCCCGAGAAACACTATCGATGGTACATCTGAAGATTGGGTCGACACTCGCTTGAACACATCGGCCTAATCCGTGAAGAAGCAAAACACTAAAAGAAACACAGGATGCACTATTTAATCCTATGGCAAAAGATCGGGCATGATGCATGTATGATGCATGACATGGCCAAGTTGTGATGCAGTTAGGCAATATTAAGTGGAACTTGGGTCCCGACATTTAATTAGTTGGTTCATGTTATTTATATACCCCGAAATTTAAATGTTGTCTTAACAAGTCAAATAGTGGCACCGATTCGCTACACAAATTTAAATGAGGCCAATATAAGACTAGAAAAGCCTCCATATGGCCTCTATATTTAATTATGAGGTGAATCGGCATAATGCGCCCAAACCACACAAATATGTATGCAAGCATGACAATTGATATGCAACAATTCATATAGATTTCATTTTATAAAATAATGATCGAGAAGAGGGTCACACATCGATGTCGAAGATCTTGGGGTCCGAGGGTTCGGTGGGGGGATCGGCCTTCGGGGCAACGGTCTTCGGATCCATGAAGGAGAACTTGGACGAAGGTCTTTGGGGTCCGAATTTTGGTAGTTGTCGATGGACTTTGGCGTCGGTGGGTCATTAGATTCACCCAGTGTCGATTTTACTTGAAAATGAGGGAGTTCTTGTGGTGTCGTATCGAGGCCTTGGAACTAGGATCTTGCGTCAATGTGGCCTTTAGGTGGCTTCACAGATCAAAGAAGAACCTGGTAGAAGGTTCCTACATGGCATCGATATTTGAGATGGATGTGCTCCTATTGGAAAACAAGCTCGAACTCTGCATCTGGCACCTACAGGAAAACAGCCACATGACCATGGGCTCAAGGACAAAACATGCCACGATGACATGCTCGACACATGCAGGCGCTTGAAGTGGGACATGGGCACCAGTGCGCACGGAAGAAAGCCGAGTCGAGGTGGCTGTAAGAGGAAGCCGAGGATGAGCGGGTCCAGGTCGGGCTCGATGGCGGCAGAAGGAGGCCGTCTCGAGGATCTTCGCGAGGAGGCATAGGGGCGGACACGGTGGATCTCCGAGCGGTGGCGAGGTCTGCCCTGCGTGGCGGAGGACGGGCTCGGGGTAGACGTAGAGGGGACTGGGCGGATCTATAGCGGGACAAAGCCGGCGAAGGTCAAGCAGAGCAGCGGTGCGACCTTGAGCAAGCAGAGGCGGCGACTGAGCTGCGGGTAAGAGGCGAGCTGCGTTAGGGCCGGAGAAGAGGAAGACAGGGCTAGTTCAGCGTCGGGGCAGAGGGGAGGGGTGTGATACGTCCAAAACGTATCTACTTTCTTGAACACTTTACTATTGTTTCTTCTCTAAGCTTGTGTGATTTGGATACAACTAACACGGACTGCCGCTGTTTTAGCAGAATTACCTTGGTGTCTTGTTTTTGTGCAGAAAATGAACTATTAGGAAAAATCCCGAAAAATATACCAAAAAATATTTCTCACCAGAAGATCCACGGAGCCAGAAGGGGAGACAGAGAGGAGGCCTAGGGGGCCCAGACCCACCCCAGGCGTGGGCCCACTTGACCCCGCGCCTGGAGGGGGTTTGGCTACCCCATGCAGCTCCTCGGTCTCCCTCCGCGCCTATAAGTTGCCTTCTAACCTAAAAACTAAGGGGGGTTCGATAGTTTTCCAGAAAGAGTTTCGCTCCGCCGTCGCCACCAGAAACCAAGATTCGGATCCAGAAACTCCGTTCTGGCACCCTGCCGGGATGGGAAAATTGGAGAGGATCATCGCCATTGTCATCACCAACACATCTCCATCAACCACCGATGTTTCCCTCATCCATGAGTGAGTAATCCCCCGCTGTAGGCTTGGGGATGGTAAGGATTGGATGAGTTCTATCATGTAATCGAATAAGATCTGTTAGGGCATAGTGCCTAGTATCTCTATTAGTGCTATTTGACTTTGTTGCAACTTTTTGTGCTTAATGCTTGTCACTAGGGCCCTAGTGCAATGATCTCAGATTGAACTTATTATTGAATCATTATGATAGTATTGTTTGTGATCTTATCTGCAAGTTGTGTAGACATATCATTGTCTGGATCCAAAGGCCCCAAAGTGACAATAATTGGGACAACCGGAGGGGGTGGCTGTGGTGTGAGGATCACATGTGTTCATGGAGTGTTAATGCTTTGCTTAAGTGCTCTATTAAAAGGAGCACCTTAATTGCCAGTAGTTCCCTAGAGGCCCCGCTACCACAGGCTGGCTGGACAAAAGATGTTGTGCAAGTTCTCATTGCGAGCACGTATGACTATATTTGGAGCACATGCCTAGGATTGTTTACTACTTGGATTCTTGTTATTATTTATATGCAATGCCCTAGATCTTGAAGTTACAAGTTTAGACTCGTCCATGCAACACCCGTTCATCCATCCCTATGCCTACCGCACTCAAATCCTACTGTTACCATTACTGTTACTATTGCTCTTGTTTCACTGTTGTTACTGCTGCTGTTGCTTTGCTGTTGCTACTACAAACTGTTGCTACTGATAAACTTATGTGTGCAAGAACTATTTCCAGGTGCAGCTGAACTGACAACTCAGTTGTTGAGGCTTGCAAGTATTCTTTGGATCCCCTTGTGTCGAATCAATAAATTGGGTAATACTACCCGCGAAGGCTGTTGCGATCCCCTATACTTGTGGGTCATCAAGACTATTTTATGGCGCCGTTGTCAGGTTGAATAGCTTTATTTGTAAGTTCACTTGGATCTATTATTGTTCACTGCTACTCCTTTTATCATGGATAAGTCTCCTGATGGAAAGTTCCCTATTTTACCATCCACTACAAGAAGAGGTATAGTCCTAAACACCTCTGTTGCTCTTGATTCACCGTCTGTTATAAGTAAGCTTGTTACACCACCACCACATACATATGCTACACACACTACTACTGCTGCTGAGTCTGAAACTTCTTTTGATACTCATGATGTTACTTCTACTGTGCTTGATGCGAGTGGTTCATTAGGTCCCTTTCTAGATGCTACTATGGCTAGTCTAGGAAATACCGAAACTCATAGTGAATACACTGTTACACCTGTTATCTCACCTGAGGCGAGTGAGAGTTATGATATTAATGATGGTTACATTGTTTTCACTGATGAATTTGTTGAAGAGTGCCGAAACACACATGGTACTAGTGCTATGAGGAGTCTCCTTGCTAGATGTACTATTATGCCTAAGTTGTCCTCTGATCCTAAGTTTGCCACTTCTCCCATAGATATTAAAGACGAAGATTATGATTTCTCTCTTGATTTGTCTTATTTAGATATTGTTGAGAAAGAACCTTTTTGTGGGACTGAAAATGAGAGTGTTGTGGCTCATATGAATGAGTTTTCTACTACGAGTGCTTTGTTCTCTGATGATTTTAAGATGCGCAAGTACTTTGTTGCTAAGATCTTCCCTTTTCACTAAAAGGAGAAGCTAGGGCTTGGTTTAATAGATTACCTCCTGGTTCCATTGATAGCCCTGATTGTTTGATTGCTTCTTTCTTCCAGAAATGTTTTCCTCCCAGTGCTAGACATGCTGCTTTGTACAGAATTTTTGATTTCAAACAGGGAGAAGAAGAGAAATTGCCTGAGTCATGAACAAGGTTCTGTGCCTTGATTAATGCACATCCTGGATGTACATTACCTAAGAATGAGCTTCTTGATATTTATTATAATGGACTAACTGATGATTCTAGGACATACCTAGATAGCTTTGTTGATTGTGTTTTCAGGAAAAGGACTCCTACAGATGCTGAAGAATTAATGACTAAAATAAGCAAGAATTATGATGATTGTACTTCAACTAAGCTATATACACCTGAGCCTATTACTCCTGAACCAGTTGTTCCTGAGCCAATTCCAGCACCAATAACAAAGAAGAGGGGAGTTATTGCATTAAATGATGAAGTGATGAAGGAAGCTAAGAAGTGTCAAAAGGAGAAAGGTATTAGAGCTAAAGATGTGAAGAATCTACCTCCTATAAAAGAATTATGTAAGCCAATTCCCCATTCATCTACTATTGAGGTACACTCTCTCCAACACTTTGATGAAGGTGATATTCCATATGGTAAGCCTCCTGATCAATGTTTAGAGGAACTTGACATTTTTATTGTTAAACACGGGTATTTTAATAAACAAGTTCAGAATCATTTGTTTGAAAACTCTAGAGCTATCCATGAGTTGAAAGATATTGTGGAAAGAACTTCTAATGATATTAAGATGCTTTGTAAACACTTTCAAATGATTCAAACCCAACTTGATAAACTTGCTAAGGTACAAACGGATATGCTAGTTAATGCTTCAAGAGATAAACATGCTTATGGAATTAGAACTAGGAGTGGTATAGCTACTCAAGATCCTTTATATCCTAAAGGACACCCTAAAAGAATAGAGCAGGATTCCCAACAAGGTGAAGATAGTGGTAGTCCTCGTAGGAGAAAGAAAAAGAAACATAAGATAGTTGAGGAACCACTTGAACCCGCTGTAGATCCTAATAGTATATCTGTCTCTGATGCTAAAACTGAGAGTGGTCATGATAAAAATGAGTCTCCTGATAAGGAGGAAGGTGAGGAAGAACCTGAGAAGCACACTAAGAAAACTGGGTACACAAAGGAAGATTTTATTGCTAATAAACATGGTAAAGAGAGAGAACCTTGGATGCAGAAACCTATGCCTTTTCCAGGTAAGAAACACAAGTCAAAGGAGGAAGAACACTACAACAAGTTTTGTGGGTGGATGAAACCTTTATTCTTGCAAATTCCTTTGACTGATGCTATTAAGTTGCCTCCTTATTCAAATTATATGAAGGATATTGTCTCTAATAAAAGGAAGATTCCTAATGAGGACATTTCTACTTTGCTTGCTAATTACTCCTTCAATGGTCAAGTTCCAAAGAAACTAGGTGATCCAGGTATACCAACTATTCCTTGCTCCATTAAGAATAATTATGTTAGAACTACTTTATGTGATTTGGGAGCTGGAGTTAGTGTTATGCCTTTTTCTCTCTACAAGAGACTCTAGCTAGAAAAGTTTATACGAACTAATATATCTTTGCAAATGGCTGATAAGTCAACTACTATTCCTGCTGGTATATGTGAGGATGTTCCTGTTGAAGTTGCTCATAATTGCATGGTTTTAAATGATTTTGTTGTGCTTGAAATGCCTGAAGATGATAATATGTCTATTATTCTTGGGAGACCTTTTCTTAATACTGCAGGTGCTGTCATCAATTGCAATCAAGGAAAAGTAACATTCAATATTAATGACAAAGAGCACATTGTCTATTTCCCCAAGAAGGTTGTTAAGAGCTATTGCTTGAATTCCATTGAAATATTGGGATCATCAAGGTTGGGGAAATATATTGTCCCATTCCACAAGAAAATTTTGAAACTATTATGATTGGGACCATTGCTATCAAGTATGAGGTAACATAATCACCTTGTTGATTGCAAAGTTTTGTTTCATATAAGATTGTTTTGGTAACAAGACTTGATCAACCTTGTTAACAAAAGGATTTTAATGAAAAAAATAATGTTTTCGCTGTGGTTATACTTGCTTTCTTTTACTTTTCTCCTTCCTAGTTTATGCTTTAGCTTTAGTTGTGCTAGTTGTTTGCTTGTTTGAGTTTCTTACAGCTGCTGTAGCTTGGCTTTTGGTTTGCTTTTGCTTCTTCTGAAAAAAACTGTTTGTGCGAGAAAATCAATTTTCATACCCGAAAAATTGGCTAAAAATAAAGTTTCCCTAAAAATCCTAGAAAATTCAATATAAATTTTTTGTCAAAAAAGGGGTAGAGAGGCACCTCAAATGACCCAGGGGGCCACCCCAGGACACCACACCCATGGTAGGCGCGGCCTACCAGGTGGCGGCGCCTAGGGGGCCTGGCCCACCTGGGCCCCTCCAGGCTGCCTCCTCAAAGCCACCTTCTTTCTCTCTCCCAAAAACACCGGAAAACTTGATCAAGCTCGAGTTCTTGCCGTTCTTGCTTGCGATTTTCGATCTCCTTGTTCATCCCATCTCAAGTGTTGATTTTTCGAAGGATTGCTCCTTAGTATGTGCCTCCTCCACTTGTCCAATTAGATTTGTGATTGCTAGATTGTATCTTGAGTATTTTGCTGCTATAGGTGACACTTTGTTTGAGCTTGCATGCTTGTTCTATGTTTAGAAACTTTTTTTGATGCATGTGTAGTCCTCCAGCAAGTTCCTATAGTAGTTGCTCATCATTTATCAACTTAGAAATCACTTGGTTTGATGGTTGTTTAAAATTTCAGAAATGTGAAGTCATGGACCACCACACATTTGGTGATATATTTGAGAGTGATGCACCTAGAAGGGCAAGACTTCCAAGGTCATCTACCAGTACTAGACCCTCATACAATGAGGATTTCATCACTCCGCGATTTGGTGACGAGGGAGATGAAGGGGATGCGCACCCCTCCACCTTTCCTTGCCAAACTTTCTTGCAAGCTGCTGGGATCCTTAACGATTTTATGACTTTGATTCAGAGGTCTGGACTAACAAGTTACATGCAGGATGAGAGCGCACAATATGCTTTGCTTACTAAAACATTTGTGGAGAGTTTCTCCTTTACTAAAAGCATGTTCAAGCCTTATGTGTCTTTAAAAAGTTATGGCAGGGCTCACTCTATGACTTTGAAGAAATTTTGCAAGGCCCTGGTACTTGGTACAGCTGGGTCATCAAAGAAGATTCCAGCTCTTCCCGCTGATTTGTTGGAGATTTACCGAGGAATAACCGGTGATGATGACAATAGAGCTCAACGAGGAAAGATAAAGAATATTCAACTCCCAGCCATCAGGTACTTTGCAAGACTATCTTGCCACCAGTGTTCTTGGTAGGGAGAACACTAGTAATATTTCCAACTATCAATTGGCCTTCTTAGCTGCTACGCTAAAAAATGAGGATAAGTATAATCTTGGTTCTGTCATTGCTCGTTGTTTAGCTGCTAAGGGACCCATTTATGGTGGAATTATTGCTACTCGTATTGCTGCTTCCTTGAACATTGCTATCGATCCATATGATATAGTTTTTGCTCCTCAGAGGCTTGATCTTGCTGCCATGAAGGCGCACCACTTTGTCACTACTAGATCTACTCTTGATAACTTTGTTTATAGAATGTTTTTTATTGACGGGGAAGAGAGAGAGATCCCTCTACCCCAAACCACTTTGTTCAGTATTTCTCAGGGACCTTGGTCACGCTCGAAGGTGGAGATGGATGACAAGCTGCGCTCTCTCAACTTTCACGGGCACTATCAGGAGGAAGCACCCTATGACCCCGCGGTACACTACATAGGGGAGTCCTCGAGCTCGTACTAGGACGAGGGATCCTCCTCGACATACTACGGAGGTGCATCTACTTGGGCACCATGGGATTGATCCCCACATAGGCCAAAAGCCTAAGCTTGGGGGGAGGTTTACCAACATCACACTCATCTATATATCATGTTCGGTCGGTTGTTTGTATATCCATTGTTTCGCTTTCTTTTTGGTTCTTGTTGCTTCTTTCTCAAAAACACAAAAATACAAAAAAAAATTGTCGTTGTTTCTTTTGGTTTGTTTCTTTGTTTCTTTGCTTTGATTTGCCTTAAAGGAAAAATCCAAAAAGATTTTGCTTTGTTTAGTTTGCTTTGTTTTTGTTTGGTTTTTCTTTGTTTGCTTGTTTCTAAAAAATTCGAAAACAACAAAAATATTTGTTGTTCTTCTTTGGTTTTATGAGTTATTTGCAGGGTTCAGCCGTCCACGTGGATTTTGGTTTCGTGTTAATATTCAAGTCACACAAGTGAAGGGCAATAATGAAGATTAATACAACTCGAGGTGTGGTAAGAGGCTGGTAACAAACTCTATTTGTTTCATTTTTGTACATATACTCATCATTGTGAGCATGCTTAGCCTGTTTGTGTAAGGTGTATGTCATTATGGATGCTTAGTAGTTCTTGCTTGTCTATGATTTGCTCCAGCTTGTTAATAGTTTGTAGCATGTCATATGAATGTTTGCTTGCATTGTTTTATTCATACTTTGGTATGACATTGTGGTATCCTCCTCTGACTGTTCATATGAATCGACTTGGCACATGCTCACGCATGCATATGACTAATCAATAGTCAATAAGCCTCGATGATTTATTTTGCCTCAGTGTTCTTGTATCACTTTCATGCCATAATTAGTCATGTTTTGTTGCAAGCATGATTATGATAGCTATTGCTCTCTCGTTTGTCGCTCCCTCTCTATTGCTAGCCTTCACTTGCACTGAGTATGTGCTCTACCTATGCTTCCAATTCGCAAAACTAATATTGCCAGCTGTCTCCACCAAACATACCTATTAGTATCATTTGCTACTTCAGTGCATATATTATATATGCCATGCTTTCTTCCAAAATAAAATGTTTGTCTGTTTTGAGAAAGTTAGTTAGTAAATCTCTCAAGAACTTGATGGCACACTTTATTCTTTGCGCTTAATAATTTTGAACCATTGTGAATGGTCCATGAAAGTTATATGCTTGCTAATTATATGCAGGGAGTCAGCAGAACCGTGTTGTCACTGGGAATGCTTTCAACACCTTTTGGATATCTTATCCAGTTGATACTTTGTTCTTTTGTTTACGGATGTCGACGATGTGAAATAAAAGGGGAGGTTGTGAGTTCATGGAGTTTATACATTGTGTTAGAGAAACGCCTGGGCCGCTAGACTAAGCCATGCTTAATCATGGTGGAAACTTGCAGCATCACCATAATGAGCATCTATGAAGCATCCTCAATAAAAAGCTATGCATATGGTAAATAAAAAGATTGCTGAGATGCCCATTGTCTGCTTGCCTTGTCATTTTGGTTATGGGAAAGCTCCTGTACCATGTGCAAGGGGTACCCCGCTGGCGATTCTCGATGATATGCATGTATTTACAATAACAAGAACTTTCAGGTGATCAAAGTTGAGTGGTATGCGGAGCGACCCTCGTACTCAAGGGACTTGGGATTTCCAGTCTATGGTATGTCAAGCATATGAGAGTGGACCTCACTTTCACCTTAACCACATGAAGATGCCTATGATAGGGGAAATGAGAGCTCAAATCTAATGAGTACCTTCCTTTCAGCATTGGGAAGCCTTTCAAACCTTCACAAAACCGTTTTCACAACTTTGTTGAGTCACCACTTATTCTATGAGAACTTTCTTGAGAGCATAGTTGTCATTCTTGTGTTTGTTCCAAAACTTGGTTAATTATGTCATGACTTTGATGTTTGTATCTCTGATATCCTTACTTCTAGTCTTCATGTGAACTTCAGAGGTGCCTTGGCATTTATATTGTGCTCTTCAAACAAAGGCAAGCGAGATACCACTCTATCATACCTTATTATGAGCATTGCAATGTTGCTTATGTTTATGTTCCGTGCTACATATTATTATTGAGTTGGTTTCTCTTCATAGCTTGCAATGACCATTGAGTAGACTTAGTTGCATACTTCTTATTATGAATTGTCTAAGCATCTACTCCTGTGCTGAGAATATATACATAATATGAAGCAAAGTGTTCGTGAAAGTTCTTTTATCGCACTTAGTTTTCAACTGAATTGCTTGAGGATAAGCAATAAGATAAGCTTGGGGCGAGTTGATACGTCCAAAACATATCTACTTTCTCGAACACTTTGCTATTGTTTCTTCTCTAAACTTGTGTGATTTGGATACAACTAACACGGACTGATGTTGTATTCAGCAGAATTACCTTGGTGTCTTGTTTTGTGCACAAAATGAAATATCAGGAAAAATCCAGGAAAATATGCCAAAAATTATATTTCACCAGAAGACCCACGGAGCCAGAAGACGAGACGGAGAGGAGGCCTAGGGGCCCACACCCACCCAAGGCGCGGGCCCACCACTGGCCGCGCCTGGAGGGCGTGCAGCCACCCCAGGCACCCTCTCGGCCTCCCTCTGCGCCGATAAGTTGCCTTTCGACCTAAAAAACGAGGGGGGTTTTGATAGTTTTCCATAAAGAGTTCCGCTCCGCCGCCGCCACCAGAAACCAAGATTCGGATCCAGAAACTTCGTTTTGGCACCCTGCCGGGACGGGGAATTTGGAGAGGATCATCGCCATCGTCATCACCAACGCATCTCCATCAACCACCGATGTTTCCCTCGTCCATGAGTGAGTAATCCCCCGTTGTAGGCTTGGGGATGGTAGGAATTGGATGATTTCTATCATGTAATCGAATAAGATCTGTTAGGGCATAGTGCCTAGTATCTCTATTAGTGCTATTTGACTTTGTTGCAACTTGTTGTGCTTAATGCTTGTCACTAGGGCCCGAGTGCCATGATCTCAGATCTGAACCTATTATTGAATCATTATGATAGTATTGTTTGTGATCTTATCTGCAAGTTGTGTACACATATCATTGTCCGGATCCAAAGGCCCCAAAGTGACAATAATTGGGACAACCAGAGGGGATGGCTGTGGTGTGAGGATCACATGTGTTCATGGAGTGTTAATGCTTTGCTCCGGTGCTCTATTAAAAGGAGCACCTTATTTGCCCGTAGTTCCCTAGAGGCCCCGTTGCCACGGGATGGCTGGACAGAAGATGTTGTGCAAGTTCTCATTGCGAGCACATATGACTATATTTGGAGCACATGCCTAGGATTGTTTAGTACTTGGATGGTTGTTATTATTTATCTGCAAAGCCCTAGATCTTGAAGTTACATGTTTATACTCGTCCATGCAACGCCCGTCCATCCTTCCCTATGCCTACCGCACTCGAATCCTACTGTTACCGTTATTGTTATTATTGCTCATGTTTCACTGTTGCTGTTGCTGTTGCTTTGTTGTTGCTACTACAAACTGTTGCGATTGATAAACTTCTGTGAGCAAGAACTATTTCCAGGTGCAGCTGAACTGACAACTCTGTTGTTAAGGCTTGCAAGTATTCTTTGGCTCCCCTTGGGTCTGTAGAGGGAGTGTCCCAACCTTTAATAACATAAGGTGGTGTCCCCTGTGTTTACAATGCTAGTCCCTGGATCAATAGCTAGCATCCACAGTTTAGATGTAATATCAAGAAACAAAGGTCATATGATAACTTTATAACCAGGAATAACATAATTATTATTACATATTTACATAGCTCATTTGGCTATTACATTACATTGCAGCGGAATAACTATAAGCATGGGGTCCTTCATCTTCAAAGTGCCACAGGCAAATGTTGGTTGTAGAATTTGTAATCCTAATCAATCAATCTTCACAAAAATCAATCAAACCTGCAAAATTACAAGTTACAGCCACAAGGGTCGATACATTTGAATTGTATTGGCAAGTTCCACTACTATGTAGAATATAAGTGGATCCTATCATTACATGCATTTTTGGCTAAGTAGGGTTTAAGGCTCATTTGCAGAAGCAAAATTTATCCTATCCTTCAAAATGGTTTTTAAACTTTGATCAAATCTTTGAAAATCCCTTGGCAAAGCCCAAGTGTTTAAGTTGTTAACAAAATCTCCTTGCACACCTTGGTAACCCCAAGTGTTCAAGTTTTCAACAAAATCTCTTGAGCACCTTGGTAACCCCAAGTGCATCAAGTTTTATCAAATCTCTTGAGCTCCTTGGTACCCCCAAGTGCATCAAGTTTTATCAAATCTCTTGAGCTCCTTGGTACCCCCAAGTGCATCAAGTTTTTGTTTTAGAAATTGGAATGTCGAGATTTCCCATAGCTTCAAACTTTAGTTGCTCTGTATTTCCCATAACCGGGGACACGGCTAAGTACTTAGATTTTATTATCTTCTTCAGAAGTTGCACACTTTACCCACATGTCACAATCCCATCTTGTTGCCACCAGTGGCCACTGGATTAGTGCTCACCAAGATGGAGTACTGGCAGATTGAGAATGTGACGAAGTCTTTCCAAAGGGTCCTCCCATACACCATTGCTAGCTTGTCTTCAGCACCCATGTAGGATTCCAGGTCCCCATGTCCAGTAAATTGAAGACAATGCATGGGTCTTCCCAATGTAGTTGACTAAGCCAGAGCCATAATAGCATGTGGTTGCACACGAAAGCCACAATTGGAGAAACATGTTCAATCTCTAAGTTTCCTGGGTGGTTTCCTTTGGAGCACAACACAAAGAGATTGCCATAGACATGGTTCCTTTTGTTGCCACCTTCTCCAAAACTCAAAGTATCCTTGGCCACCCAGGTGGTTCATTGAGTCCTTGTTTTATTATATAAAAACACAAGTCCTTTTCTCAACTTCATAAAATCTCAACATGTATCTCTTTTCAAAATATAGCATGGCTAAGCATGTAACAACTACATTGTTTTTCACTAAGGAATGTATAGGGTATCCTATTAGGATTTAGCATAGCATAAGTATAGAAATTCTTTTCATGCATGTTTTCAAAATCCACTAAGTATAATGAAAATAGTAGGACTTTTAGATGATAGTGTAACTTGCCTTTTGGTAGGGAATGTTGGTTCACTCTTTGATATTGCTAGTCTCACACTTTTCTAACTTCACTACAATCAATCAAGCAAACACAATATCAACTAGCATTCCAACCAAATAATCAAACAATTCACACACATAAAACAATGGGATCTAAGTCATGCATGTAAGCATGCAAGGGATGGTTCTATTTGCAAAGATGGTCTCCACTAGGCTTCTAAACTTGGTAAGTTTCAAAATGGTCATTTTCCAAAGTGGCAAAGTCATTTGCAAAAGGGTTTTGTCCATAAACCATTTTTTTAAATCCATTCATCATTTTATGTGGTGGAAAACATTTTTATCAAAGCAACAACTTTAAGGGGTTCACCAAATAAGTTGTGGTTTCTCAAAACTTGGTGTTTAGGGTTAGTAGGTTTAGTCCAAAACATTTTCCCAAAGTTTTTACTCCAAAATCATTTTCATAACAAAAACCATTATTTTATTTGGCTAGAAATGGGCTAAGTCAAATTTTCCATCCTAAACTTTTCCAAATTCATTTTCCAAACTATGGGTTGGTTCCTAGGGTCAGTAAGTCCACCACAAACTAATTTGCCAAGGTTTCAACCTCAAAAACATTTTTGAATTATTTTTCTAATCTAAACAAGCACACAAATGTTTCTGCAAAAACAAACAATCTAACAGATACTATTTGCTAAACAAATTACATGGTTGGCTAGGGCTTGCTCTACTGATTCCAACGATATCAAATTTGTAATTTTTGGACGTGTGGATCTAAAGTTATAGGGTTTTCAAACCTGCAAATAATTCTGTTTTTAAACAAAACTGGCCACGCGTCGCTTTCTAATTGGACGGTACCGGTTCGGCCGGATCGGCTCTGCGGCGCGTTGGATCTAAATAGATCGCACGGTCCTGATCGCGTACCCCTTCGGTGCTAAGTGGATCTATCGTGTTCGTCAGATCACGATCCTACGGCGCTGGTTTGCTTGAACAAACGCGAGCGGCACCGACGGTGGCTAGCGGCGGCGCACGGCCAGGCGGTGGTGCTACGGCAATTACAGGAAGCAAAGAGAGGAGGGAAGGTGCTCACCGAGGTCGCAAGGACGCGATGATGCTCGAGGTACAGTCGTCTTGGCAAGGGGCGCTCAGGGTTGGGGTGGATTGCTCGCCGGAGTAGGGTCTGGCGACGGGTGGTTCTGTTCGCGGTCGAAGGCGACGCTGTCGATCACGAGGAGGCAAACAGAGGGTGTTTTCAGATGCAGGAGATCACGGAGATGACGCGAGCGTGAAGAAGGAGGCTTGGGGCGGTCTGGACTTACCGGAGGAGCTCGACAGAGACGAGACAGACGGCAGCGAGGTCAGAGCTTGTCGAAGGTGATGCTCTGGGGCGCCCGCGGTTGAACGGAGGGTACTGGGAGAATTGTCTGGGAGTGGTGAGTGTGCTCGTGTGCTCGGGGAGGTAGGAGGTGGTGAGGCTCGGCCGGAATTGGAGGAGGAAGCTCGTCGGAGCAGCGGCGGTTTGGAGATGATTTCGAGCAGCCTGGTGGCGAGGAGGAGTTGGCGTTTGAGGGGAATGACAGAGGGAGGAGAGGCTCTTATGTACGCATGGTCAGGGGCGAGATTAACGCGGCCATTAAGGTGAATTGAAGCCGCGGAATCACTGGCAGAAACGGCCGGCGTGGTCGTCGCGAGGAAGAAGAGGAGTGAGCTGGCTGTGTGGGTTCCTGCTGTCAGCGAGGAATGAGAGGGAGAAGAGGTCCACCAGTCATTGGCTCAGCGAGTGTGGTTCTGAGTGAAAAACGTTTCGCCGAGGGAGAGGGGAACTGGGCTGTATGCTGGGCCTAGTTGGGCTGCTGGGTTGGGTCGACCAAATCCCTTTTTTTCTATCCTGAACCCTTTTCTTTTTCTAATTCTGATTTCTGTTTTTGAAATTCAAACAAACAAACAACACCCAAATCAATTCAAACAATCACCAAACTTTGTAACTTTGGATTTGGTTCTGTTTTGTAACATAAACCAAAATTCCAAAACCAAAATAATAATTTTTATTTTAGGGTCCTTTATTAATTAAATAAATAGACCATTTTATTAAATCAAATAGGATTTGTTTTATTTAAATACTCCTTTTTAAATCTAAATATTTTCAAAACCAAATCAGTAGGTTTTATTTGAGAATATAAAATATTTGGAAAACTTATTTTAAATAAATAAATAAGTTTTGATATTTTGGAAAAACCTTTATTAATAAAACTTGGATATTTAATCTTTTTTATTTATTTAAACAAATTTTTATTTATTTTCCCAAATAGAAATATTTTGTTTTTAAAGACTTGGCCAAGTTTTAATTTGGCTTTGTAAAATAATTTCTTATTTAAAATCCTTCATTTTCTTTTGGAAACTAAATCCTTTTATTAGAAGATCCAAAATAGTAATTCCAAAATATTTTATTTTCTTTTATTAAATATTTTATCTTTTTAAATCCCTTAAAGATTTTATTAAATCCAAATTGGTTTGAAGATTCCAATTGGTTTCAAAAAGTTTCTTCTCACTCTGAAAATCAAACAAAGTTTTTATTTTATTCATTTATTTTTTTCACATTACAAGATTTGGAAAATCTTGGGATGTGACAGGCTACCACCCTTAAAATAAATCTCGTCCCGAGATTTGGGAAGGCTAGGGTTACAAGCAGGCTCAAAACAACTAGGGTACTACCACCCTTAAAAATTTTCAAACAAAAATTACATATTGTTCTTCTTGGGATCCTGGGAAGGCTTCTCTAGGCAAACATTTGCATTTTGTCCTTAGTTTCCATGCTTGACTCATGGGACAAGGTTGAGTTTCTCCATAGGCTTGTTCAACTTGTTCTTCATCTTTTCTGGATAGTTTCTTGCATAATGTCCTGGGTTCTTGCAATTGAAACAGTGGATATCTTTGAGTTCTTTACGTAGCTCTTGTGGACAAGTTGCTACATAATGGCCTAGCTCTTTGCAGTTGTTGCACACCACTTGGCCAATCTCTTTATTCTTCTTGTTCTCTGGGCATTCACTGGAATAGTGTCCCATTTCCTTACATTTATGACATTGCACATGGCTCTTGTCCTTCTTTTGCTTCTTGGGTTTCTTTGGTCCTTTGAACTGGGTTATCTTGTTTGGAGGTATAAGTGGTCCTTTTCCTTTGTCATCAACTTTCTTGGTAGACTTGGATCCTTCTGGATGGTTTGCAATCATTTGTTGCACTCCACCTTGTTTCCTTTGTTCAACAATGGAATAAATGGGGCACTGGATAGGAGTATGATTGTTTCCTTCACATAGGTAGCAAGTAGCTTGAGAAGTGGGACATTGTCCAACAGGATGTTTCTCTTCACAGTTGGGGCATTGATCTCCATGCTCCTTGGAAGTATGATCCTTGTCTCGACAAATAATGCAAGCTAGGGCTCCATTTAGAATAATATTTCTGTCATCCTTGTTGTCACAAACTTTCTTGGGATAGTTTTCTTCCATTTTGATCATTTGATCAGTCACTTTAAGCATCAGTTGGCCTTGAGTTTCCAAAAATCCTTGTAGGGTTGGATCTTCTCCACTGGTGTTAGCTATGAATTGAGCTGTCACTTGGTTCAACTGGTGTTGGGTTGCTATGAGCTCTTTCATGCTGTCCTCTTGGTTGGTGTTGGTGTCATCAACCTTGATGTTGGAGTCTCTTGGAGTAGTCATCTGTTTGGGTTGAAGGAAGATTAGAATAGGCAAGATATTTCTAAGGATTCAATTCTAATCACACACATCACAAGTCACACAAGCAATGTGCAGGCATTCACAAACAAAACATTCACTCAAACACAAAGTTCAAGCACATACTTAGGCAACAAAATATTTTTGTTATACCACATAAGTTGATGTGGTTGACTTAACCAAAATATGGTGGTCCATCTATAGGGTTTACTTGTGGTCTTTCCATCCTTGTTGGTTGATTCTTCATACATGAGATCATGGTTTCCTTGAGAAAAACTCTTGGTTACTTTGACTTCTAGTGAAGTGGGCTCCTTCTAACTTTTGCATTCCCCTTAGTCTCCAAATCTTGAGCAAGATTTCCTGCTCTCACTTGTACTCCTTTGTGATATCCAAGTTGGAAGTCCTTGGTAAATATGCTGAAGATGTTGAAGTCATTAGAGTTGAAGAAGTTGAAGTCATTAGAGTTGAAAGTGTTGAAGAAGTCCTTTGCACATGGTGAAGTCTTTGGCCATGGGGTAGGTTTTTCCATCAATTTGAAATAGAAGAGATGTAGAGTTGAAACCAAAATGGTTGAGGAAAGAGTTTACAAGATTGTTTGTAAATAATTTTGGAACAAATAAAACTCCTATCTTTCTAAGGGTTTTTGTCCAATCCTAGGTTTACAAATCCTATAGGCAACACAATGCTCTGATACCATCTGTAGAGGGAGTGTCCCAACTTTTAATAACATAAGGTGGTGTCCCCTTTGTTTACAATGCTAGTCCCTGGATCAATAGCTAGCATCCATAGTTTAGATGTAATATCAAGAAACAAAGGTCATATGATAACTTCATAACCAGGAATAACATAATTTTTATTACATCTTTACATAGCTCATTTGGCTATTACATTACATTGCAGCGGAATAACTATAAGCATGCGGTCCTTCATCTTCAAAGTGCCACAGGCAAATGTTGGTTGTAGACTTTGTAATCCTAATCAATCAATCTTCACAAAAATCAATCAAACCTGCAAAATTACAAGTTACAGCCACAAGGGTCAATACATTTGAATTGTATTGGCAAGTTCCACTACTATGTAGAATATAAGTGGATCCTATCATTACATGCATTTTTGGCTAAGTAGGGTTTAAGGCTCATTTGCAGAAGCAAAATTTATCCTATCCTTCAAAATGGTTTTTAAACTTTGATCAAATCTTTGAAATTCCCTTGGCAAACCCCAAGTGTTTAAGTTGTTAACAAAATCTCCTTGCACACCTTGGTAACCCCAAGTGTTCAAGTTTTCAACAAAATCTCTTGAGCACCTTGGTAAACCCAAGTGCATCAAGTTTTATCAAATATCTTGAGCTCCTTGGTACCCCCAAATGCATCAAGTTTTATCAAATCTCTTGAGCTCCTTGGTACCCCCAAGTGCATCAAGTTTTTGTTTTAGAAATTGGAATGTCGAGATTTCCCATAGCTTCAAACTTTAGTTGCTCAGTATTGTCCATAACCGGGGACACGGCTAAGTACTTAGATTTTATTCTCTTCTGCAGAAGTTGCACACTTTACCCACATGTCACAATCCCATCTTGTTGCCACCAGTGGCCACTGGATTAGTGCTCACCAAGATGGAGTACTGGCAGATTGAGAATGTGACGAAGTCTTTCCAAAGGGTCCTCCCATACACCATTGCTAGCTTGTCTTCAGCACCCATGTAGGATTCTAGGTCCCCATGTCCAGTAAACTGAAGACAATGCATGGGTCTTCCCAATGTAGTTGACTAAGCCAGAGCCATAATAGCATGTGGTTGCACACGAAAGCCACAATTGGAGAAACATGTTCAATCTCTAAGTTTCCAGGGTGGTTTCCTTTGGAGCACAACACAAAGAGATTGCCATAGACATGGTTCCTTTTGTTGCCACCTTCTCCAAAACTCAAAGTATCCTTGGCCACCCAGGTGGTTCATTGAGTCCTTGTTTTATTATATAAAAACACAAGTCCTTTTCTCAACTTCATAAAATCTCAACATGTATCTCTTTTCAAAATATAGCATGGCTAAGCATGTAACAACTACATTGTTTTTCACTAAGGAATGTATAGGGTATCCTATTAGGATTTAGCATAGCATAAGTATAGAAATTCTTTTCATGCATGTTTTCAAAATCCACTAAGTATAATGAAAATAGTAGGACTTTTAGATGATAGTGTAACTTGCCTTTTGGTAGGGAATGTTGGTTCACTCCTTGATCTTGCTAGTCTCACACTTTGCTAACTTCACTACAATCAATCAAGAAAACACAATATCAACTAGCATTCCAACCAAATAATCAAACAATTCACACACATAAAACAATGGGATCTAAGTCATGCATGTAAGCATGCAAGGGATGGTTCTATTTGCAAAGATGGTCTCCACTAGGCTTCTAAACTTGGTAAGTTTCAAAATGGTCATTTTCCAAAGTGGCAAAGTCATTTGCAAAAGGGTTTTGTCCATAAACCATTTTTTTAAATCCATTCATCATTTTATGTGGTGGAAAACATTTTTATCAAAGCAACAACTTTAAGGGGTTCACCAAATAAGTTGTGGTTTCTCAAAACTTGGTGTTTAGGGTTAGTAGGTTTAGTCCAAAACATTTTCCCAAAGTTTTTACTCCAAAATCATTTTCATAACAAAAATCATTATTTTATTTGGCTAGAAATGGGCTAAGTCAAATTTTCCATCCTAAACTTTACCAAATTCATTTTCCAAACTATGGGTTGGTTCCTAGGGTCAGTAAGTTCACAACAAACTAATTTGCCAAGGTTTCAACCTCAAAAACATTTTTGAATTATTTTTCTAATCTAAACAAGCACACAAATGTTTCTGCAAAAACAAACAATCTAACAGATACTATTTGCTAAACAAATTGCATGGTTGGCTAGGGCTTGCTCTACTGATTCCAACGATATCAAATTTGTAATTTTTGGACGTGTGGATCTAAAGTTATAGGGTTTTCAAACCTGCAAATAATTCTGTTTTCAAATTCTGTTTTTAAACAAAACTGGCCACGCGTCGCTTTCTAATTGGACGGTACCGGTTCGGCCGGATCGGCTCTGCGGCGCGTTGGATCTAAATAGATTGCACGGTCCTGATCGCGTACCCCTTCGGTGCTAAGTGGATCTATCGTGTTCGTCAGATCACGATCCTACGACGCTGGTTTGCTTGACCAAACGCGAGCGGCGCCGACGGTGGCTAGCGGCGACGCACGGCCAGGCGGTGGTGCTACGGAGATTACAGGAAGCAAAGAGAGGAGGAAAGGTGCTCACCGAGGTCGCAAGGACGTGGTGATGCTCGAGGTACAGTCGGCTTGGCAAGGGGCGCTCAGGGTTGCGGTGGATTGCTCGCCGGAGTAGGGTGGTTTTGTTTGCGGTCGAAGGCGACGCTGTCGATCACGAGGAGGCAAACAGAGGGTGTGGTCAGATGCAGGAGATCACGGAGATGACGCGAGCGTGAAGAAGGAGGCTTGGGGCGGTCTGGACTTACCGGAGGAGCTCGACGGAGACGAGACAGACGGCGACGAGGTCAGAGCTTGTCGAAGGTGATGTTCTGGGGCGCCTGCGGTTGAACGGAGGGTACTGGGAGAATTGTCTGGGAGTGGTGAGTGTGCTCGTGTGCTTGGCGAGGTAGGAGGTGGTGAGGCTCGGCCGGAATTGAAGGAGGAAGCTCGTCGGAGCAGCGGCGGTTTGGAGATGATTTCGAGCAGCCTGGTGGCGAGGAGGAGTTGGCGTTTGAGGGGAATGACAGAGGGAGGAGAGGCGCTTATGTACGCATGGTCAGGGGCGAGATTAACGCGGCCATTAAGGTGAATTGAAGCCGCGGAATCACTGGCAGAAACGGCCGGCGTGGTCGTCGCGAGGAAGAAGAGGAGTGAGCTGGCTGTGTGGGTCCCTGCTGTCAGCGAGGAATGAGAGGGAGAAGAGGTCCACCAGTCATTGGATCAGCGAGTGTGGTTCTGAGTGAAAAACATTTCGCCGAGGGAGAGGGGAACTGGGCTGTATGCTGGGCCTAGTTGGGCTGCTGGGTTGGGTCGACCAAATCCCATTTTTTTTCTATCCTGAACCCTTTTCTTTTTCTAATTCTGATTTCTGTTTTTGAAATTCAAACAAACAAACAACACCCAAATCAATTCAAACAATCACCAAACTTTGTAACTTTGGATTTGGTTCTGTTTTGTAACATAAACCAAAATTCCAAAACCAAAATAATAATTTTTATTTTAGGGTCCTTTATTAATTAAATAAATAGACCATTTTATTAAATAAAATAGGATTTGTTTTATTTAAATACTCCTTTTTAAATCTAAATATTTTCATAACCAAATCAGTAGGTTTTATTTGGGAATATAAAATATTTGGAAAACTTATTTTAAATAAATAAATAAGTTTTGATGTTTTGGAAAAACCTTTATTAATAAAACTTGGATATTAAATCTTTTTTATTTATTTAAACAAATTTTTATTTATTTTCCCAAATAGAAATATTTTGTTTTTAAAGACTTGGCCAAGTTTTAATTTTGCTTTGTAAAATAATTTCTTATTTAAAATCCTTCCTTTTCTTTTGGAAACTAAATCCTTTTATTAGAAGATCCAAAATAGTAATTCCAAACTATTTTATTTTATTTTATTAAATGTTTTATCTTTTTAAATCCCTTTAGGATTTAATTTAATCCAAATTGGTTTGAAGATTCCAATTGGTTTCAAAAAGTTTCTTCTCACTCTGAAAATCAAACAAAGTTTTTATTTTATTCATTTATTTTTTTCACATTACAAGATTTGGAAAATCTTGGGATGTGACAGTGTCGAATCAATAAATTGGGTAATACTACCCACAAAGACTGTTGCGATCCCCTATACTTGTGGGTCATCAATACCACTCTATAACACCCTCGGATCGGCCCTATGCAAGTTTTAGCGATTCCTGCCAAACCCACATAGAAACGATTCAAAGGTGCCCACCAGGAACTTGTGTTCTTATACATCGTAAACGTATCTATAATTTTTAATGTTCCATGCTTGTTTAGTATCCACTTTGCTATGCTTTGTCTACACTTTGAGGTATTATTATACATTTTTTGGGGCTAACTTATTAACAAGATGTCGCAGTGCCAGTTGCCTGTTTTCTGTTGTTTTTGGTTTTCGAAAAGCTAGTAAAGAAATATTCTCGGAATTGGACGGGACAAAAGCCAAAGTCAATATTTCACCGGAACGAACATAGAGACCGAAGGAGAGACAGAGGGGAGCCATAGGCCGGCCACACCCCCCAGGCGCGGGCCCACCCTAGGTCGGGCCTGGGCAGGGTGTGGGCCCCCTGGACGCCCTCCTGCCTTGCCTCTTCGCCTATAAAAGCCACCCGATGCCAAAACCCTAAGAACCCGATCAGATCTCCATGAAACAGTCTATAGCCGCCGCCACCATCGTCCCTAGATCGCGGGGATACGAAGCTCTTTCCGCCACCCTGCCGGAGGGGAGAGATCATTCCGGAGGCCTTCTTCATCACCATGCCAGCCTCCGGTATGATACCTGATCAAAGGTTCCCAACCTTTAATAAGGTAGAGATCCCTGTGTTTACAAAGCTAGTCCCTGGATCAATAGCTAGCATCCACAGTTAAGATGTAATATCAAGAAACAAAGGTCATAATACAACTTTATAACCAGGAATAAAATAAATCATTACATCTTACATAGCTCATTTGGCTATCACATTACATTGCAGTAGAATATCTATAAGCATGGGGTCCTTCATCTTCAAAGTGCCACAGGCAATCATGTTGGTTGTAGACTTGTAATCCTATTCAACACACTTAACATCAAACAAACCTGCAACATAATAAGTTGCAGCCACAAGGGTCAATACATTTGAATTGTATTGGCAAGTTTCACTACTGTGTATATATAAGTGGATCCTATCATTTACATGCATATTTGGCTAAGTAGGGTTTAGGCTCCTTTGCAGAAAGCAATATAGTTTTATCCTATCATTTGAAAATAGTTTTTTGATCTTTGTCAAATCTTTTGAACTTCTTGGAAAACTCCAAGTGCTTCAAATCCCTTATTGTCACCCTCATGTTTTAACTTTGAGAAATTGGAGTGTCGAGATCTTCCATAGCTTCAGGACTTAGTTGCTCAGTATTGTCCATAACCGGGGACACGACTAAGTACTTAGAATTTGATCTTCTGTAGAAGTTGTACACTTTACCCACATGACACAATCTCATCTTGATGCCACCAGTGGCCGCTGGATAAGTACTCACCAAGATGGAGTACTGGCATATTGAGAATGTGACAAAGTCTTTCCATAGGAGTCCTCCCAATACACAATGCTAGCTTGTCATCCAGGCACCAATGTAGGGTTTCAAGTTCCCTTACACTATCCTAGTTAACCTGGTGATGCCAATGCATGGGTCTTCCACTATGTAGTTGACTAAGCCAGAGCCCATTTAGCATGTGGTTGTACACGGAAGCCACTGTACGAGAAACATGTTCAATCTCTAAGTCCCTGGGTGGTTTTCTTCTAGTGCACAACAAAAGAGATAGACATATAAACATGGTTCCTTTTGTTGCCACCTTGTCCAACCTTGAGTATCCTTGTCCACCCAGGTGGTTCATTGGGTACTTGTTTTATTATATAAAACATAAGTCTTTTCAATACTTCATATAATCATAACATGTATCCCATCCCAAATATATAGCTGCGCTAAGCATACTACAACTACAATGTTTCCACTAAGGAATATATAAAGGTATCCTATTAGGATTTAGCATAGCATAAAAATATAGTAAACCTTTCCATGCATGTTTCAAAATCCACTAAGTTTAATGAAAATAGTAGGACTTGGATGATAGTGTCACTTGCCTTTTTAGTAGAGAATGTTGGTTCACTTCTTGATCTTGATAATATCACACTCTTCTAACTTCACTACAAATCAATCAAGCAAACATAGATTCAACTAGCATTCCAACCAATATTCAAACAATTTATCACACATAAAATAATAGAAACAAAGTCATGCATGCAAGCATGCAAAAGATAGTTTTATTTGCAAAGGTGGTTTCTACTAGGCTCTAAACATTATAAGGTTCAAAGTGGTCATTTACTAAAGTGGTAAAACCATTTACAAAAGGTTTTTATTTTAAAAACCATTTTTAAATCAATTCATTATTTTATGTGGTTGAAAATGCTTTTAGCAAAGCAATAATTTTATATTATTAATCAAATAAGTTGTTAATTCACAAAACTTGGTGTTTAGGGTCAGAAGGTTTGAATCAAAACATTTCCCAAAGGTTTTACTCAAAAATCATTTCCATATCAAAATCAATATTTTTATTTGACTAGAAATGAGCTAATTCAAGTATTTATTCCTAAACTTCACAAAATTCATTTTTAAATCCATGAGTTGGTTCCTAAGGTCAGTAGGTTCACAACAAACCATTTTTCAAAGATTTCACATTTAAATTATATCTAGAACAATTTTTATATTCTAAATAAGCCTACACATGTTTCTGCAAATTCAACCAATTTTCCAGAAGCAAAACATTAAACAAAGTGCATGGTTGCAAAGTACATGTTCTGATGATTCCATTGGTATAAAATTTGCAAAATTTGGACGTGTAGACGTAAAGTTATGAATTTTACAAATTTGCATATCAATCTGATTCAAAATTTTGTTTTAAACTAAACCAGTGCCACGCGGCGCAATCTTATTGGCCGGTACCGTTTCGTGCGGATCGGCCTCTGCGAACCGTAGGATTTAAGTTAGATCTAGTGGCTCAGATGGGCTCATACCCCTTCGTCTAAGTTCTAATCTTAGCCGCAAGATTTACATCTAACGGTCATAGACGCTGGGCCAAAGATTGGCGGCGCTGTGCGGCGGCGAGCGGCAGAGCACGCTCTAGTGGTGGCGTCGCGGTGATTCCAGGAAGCTAGGAAGAGGGGTAGAGGGCTCACCGTGTTCGCCTTGACGTGCTGATGCTCAACCCGTTCACGAGGAGGCAGGGGGCGCACGGGGACGAAGGAAATTGCTCGTCGGAGTTGCTGCGAGCGGCGGGTGGCTCTGGAGGTCGTCGAGGGCGAGGCTGCAGATCGCGCCGAGGCAAGTGGGAGGCTGCGTTAGATGCGTACGAGCATGGGGAATACGGGAGTATCATCGGGAACGAGAGGGGAGGACGGAGTTCACCTCGGAAGCTCGACGGAGCAATGGCAGACGGCGGTGGCGAGTTGGGCTTGTCCTTGCCGACGCTCTGGGGCAAGCGCGGGCGAACAGGAGGCATTGGCAGGTGCGCACTGGTCTGAGGAGCAAGCTCGCGTGCTCGGGGAGGCGAGGGGCGGCTGGACGGCGCCGGAATTGGCCGGGGAAGTCGTCGGAGACAGTGTCGGTGTGGGGGCGAATTGGAGCAGCCTAGGGGCAGAGGGGAACAGCTGTTTGGGGGGAAATGGCGAGGAGGAACGGGTGGTTAAGGGGGCGTGGTCATGGCGAATAATTACTCGGCCATTTACTCGTATTGACGCCGGCAATAACGCGGCAGCAACGGCAGGGAACGGCTGGCGCGGTGAAGACGATGAACAGGAGTGTGGGGCCATGCTGTCAGCGAGGTGGAGGAAATAGGAGTGGGGCCTGCCTGTCTGTGACTCTGCGGGTGCGGGTGTGGGTGAAAAACGTTTCGCGCGTGGGGGTTTAGTTGGGCTGGAGCTGGGCTTAGTTGGCCTGTTGGGTTGGGTCGTTTTGTTTCACTTTTTTTATTCTGTAAGCTTTTTCTTTTTCTATTTGATTTTCTGTTTTGATTTTCAAACAAACAATTCAAACTACAAATGAATTCAAACTTCCACCAAAATTTGTATTGATTTTAGTTCTGTTCAATAACACAAACCAAAGTCCAAAATAAAATAATTTTTATTCTTTTTAAGATCCATTAATAATTAAATAAATAGACCTTAGTCATTAATTCGAATAGGGTTTAGTTTATTTTAAATCTTTATTTGAAATCTAAAACAATACCAAAATCATTTCAGTAGGTTTTATTTGAATTAATAAAACACTTGGAAAACTTATTTAAAATAAAATAACAAGTTTTAGTGTCTATTCAAAATGGAATAGCCTTTACTTTAATAAAATTGGATATTATTAAATCCTCATTATTTTATTTAAATAAACCTTTACTCTTTTTATCAAAGAGAAATATTTTATTTCAAAAGCTTGGCCAAGATTTAATTTGGCTCCATAAAATAATCTTTATTTATAATTCTACCTTTGCTTTTGAAAATCAAATCCTTTTATTAAAAGATCTAAAAATAGTGATTCCAATTATTAAAACTTTCTTTAATAATTGTTTATCTTTTTAAATCCCTTTAGGATTTTATTTGATCAAAATAGGTTTTGATATTTCCAATTGGAATCAAAAAGTTTCTTTTCACTCTAAAATTCAACAAAGTTTTATTTTGTTTATTTATTTTTCACATTTCAAAATTTGGAAAATTTTGGGATGTGACAGGCTACCACCCTTAAAATAAATCTCGTCCCGAGATTTGGGAAGGCTAGAGGTTACAAGTTGGCTTCAAGGCAATTAGGGTACTACCACCCTTAAAAATAAAGTCTCATAGGGTTACATTGATGGTTCACTTGACTATGGGTTCAACACCTAATGTCAGACAAGGAATCCTTATTTGACTCAACTGAGTTATCTAAATCCTGGCATCCACTTCTTCTATCTCTTCAAAGTTTCCATCCATGTCAATGTGGTTCACATGTCCTTTCTGGGTCACATTGGAGTCATTTCCATTGGCTCTTCTAGCATCCTTTTTCTTGTTCTTCTCAGGACAGTATGATGCATAGTGTCCAAGTTCCTTGCAGTTATAGCACTGCAACTGGCTAATGTCTTTCTTTTTGAAAGTGTCATGTTGGTTCTGACCAAGGTCATCTCCATTGTTAGTATCATTTCCATTATTCTCACTTCCATTGTTGTTGTGGTGATACTGATGTGGTTCAGAATCTTCATTGCTCTTTTTAAATGAATGCTTCTTTTTTGATGATCCTGAGTGATTCTTGAGTTTATGCTTCCTCTTTCTATTCTCAACTTGATTCATCTTGTTTTCCAAAATGGTGGCTTTGTCACAGAGTGATTGATAAGTTGGGACATAGGCAACAGCTAGCTGCAGGTTCAACTCATCATTAAGTCCTTCCAGAAATTTTTCTTTTCTCTTAGCATCTGTGTCAACTTCATCTGGTGCATAGCGTGCCAGATTGTTGAATTCTTCAATATACTCAGCCACACTAAGGTGACGCTGTTTCAGATTGTGAAACTCCTTTTTCTTCAAGTACATTACTCTAGGTGAGATGTGAGTTGTTCTGAATCCATCCTCAAAAATAGCCCAAGTTACATCTTCAAGGGGAGTGGAAATCTAAAAGTTGTCCCACCATGTTGCTGCTGGCCCTTCAAGCAGAAATGCTGCAAACCTTACTTTTTCTTCATCGGTGCAGCTAACAGTCACTAAGTCTTTGTTCACTGAACGTAACCAATCATCAGCTTCCATTGGATCAGTTGTTCTAGAGAAACTTGCAGGCCTAAGTTTCATAAACTTGGTGAGCATGTCAAGTGCTGGAGGATTATTCTGATTGTTGTTGTTGTTGTTGTTGTTCTGATTCTGTATGAGTGTGGTCATCTCCTGCATCAACTGTGTCTGAACTGCCAACATCTGCTGTATCTCAGGGGGAATGTTGTTGTTTTGGTTGGGGTTGGCACGACGAGGAGGCATCTGTTGGTTTGATAGGGATAAGTATTGGTGGATAGGTTTTTAAGAAGTTTTAACACACAACTCAAAAACAACCAAGTTCAATCAACAATCAAACAATCAAATAATCAACAAGCAATTATCCACTTAACAACTTATGAGCTTAACTCATGAGTTGAAGGAAACAACAAGTTTTCTTGAAAATAATAACTTAGTATAATCATACCTCATAGGTCAATATGATCCATACTCTAACTTGATATCAATGTCTTTGGTAGGCATTCTAATGTCTCTTGGTTTTTTTTCACTTATATTCCTTAGTGATATCCAAGGTTGAAGTCCTTGGTGAAAATGTTGAAGATGTTGAAGTCATTAGAGTTGAAGATGTTGAAGTCATTAGAGTTGATATCCAAGGTTGAAGATGTTGAAGTCATTAGAGTTGATGAAATCTTTTGCACATGGTGAAGTCTTTGGCCATGGGGTAGGCTTGTCCATCAAGTTGAAAAGGAAGAGATGTAGAATCAAAACCAAAAAGGTTGAGGAAAGAGTTTACAAGATTGTTTGTAAATAAGTTTGGAACAAATACAACTCCTATTTTTCTAAGGGGTTTTGTCCAATCCTAGGGTTACAATCCTACAGGGAAAACAGTGCTCTGATACCATCTATAAGGTTCCCAACCTTTAATAAGGTAGAGATCCCTGTGTTTACAATGCTAGTCCCTGGATCAATAGCTAGCATCCAAAGTTAAGATGTAATATCAAGAAACAAAGGTCATAATACAACTTTATATCCAGGAAGAAAATAAATCATTACATCTTACATAGCTCATTTGGCTATCACATTACATTGCAGCAGAATATCTATAAGCATGGGGTCCTTCATCTTCAAAGTGCCACAGGCAATCATGTTGGTTGTAGACTTGTAATCCTATTCAACACACTTAACATCAAACAAACCTGCAACATAATAAGTTGCAGCCACAAGGGTCAATACATTTGAATTGTATTGGCAAGTTTCACTACTTTGTATATATAAGCGGATCCTATCATTTAGATGCATATTTGGCTAAGTAGGGTTTAGGCTCCTTTACAGAAAGCAATATAGTTTTATCCTATCATTTGAAAATAGTTTTTTGATCTTTGTCAAATCTTTTGAACTTGGAAAACTCCAAGTGCTTCAAATCCCTTGTTGTCACCCTCAAGTTTTAACTTTGAGAAATTGGAGTGTCGAGATCTTCCATAGCTTCAGGCCTTAGTTGCTCAGTATTGTCCATAACCGGGGACACGGCTAAGTACTTAGAATTTGATCTTCTGTAGAAGTTGTACACTTTACCCACATGACACAATCTCATCTTGATGCCACCAGTGGCCGCTGGATAAGTACTCACCAAGATGGAGTACTGGCAGACTGAGAATGTGACAAAGTCTTTCCATAAAAGTCCTCCCAATACACAATGCTAGCTTGTCATCCAGGCACCAATGTAGGGTTTCAAGTTCCCTTACACTATCCTAGTTAACCTGGTGATGCCAATGCATGGGTCTTCCACTATGTAGTTAACTAAGCCAGAGCCCATTTAGCATGTGACTGTACACGGAAGCCACTGTACAAGAAACATGTTCAATCTCTAAGTCCCTGGGTGGTTTTCTTCTAGTGCACAACAAAAGAGATAGCCATATAAACATGGTTCCTTTTGTTGCCACCTTGTCCAACCTTGAGTATCCTTGTCCAACCAGGTGGTTCATTGAGTATTTGTTTTATTATATAAAACATAAGTCTTTTCAATACTTCATATAATCATAACATGTATCCCATCCCAAATATATAGCTGGGCTAAGCATACTACAACTACAATGTTTCCACTAAGGAATATATAAAGGTATCCTATTAGGATTTAGCATAGCATAAAAATATAGTAAACCTTTCCATGCATGTTTCAAAATCCACTAAGTGTAATGAAAATAGTAGGACTTGGATGATAGTGTCACTTGCCTTTTTAGTAGAGAATGTTGGTTCACTTCTTGATCTTGCTAATATCACACTCTTCTAACTTCACTACAAATCAATCAAGCAAACATAGATTCAACTAGCATTCCAACCAATATTCAAACAATTTATCACACATAAAATAATAGAAACAAAGTCATGCATGCAAGCATGCAAAAGATAGTTTTATTTGCAAAGGTGGTTTCTACTAGGCTCTAAACATTATAAGGTTCAAAGTGGTCATTTACTAAAGTGGTAAAACCATTTACAAAAGGTTTTTATTTTAAAAACCATTTTTAAATCAATTCATTATTTTATGTGGTTGAAAATGCTTTTAGCAAAGCAATAATTTTATATTATTCATCAAATAAGTTGTTAATTCACAAAACTTGGTGTTTAGGGTCAGAAGGTTTGAATCAAAACATTTCCCAAAGGTTTTACTCAAAAATCATTTCCATATCAAAATCAATATTTTTATTTGACTAGAAATGAGCTAATTCAAGTATTTATTCTTAAACTTCACAAAATTCATTTTTAAATCCATGAGTTGGTTCCTAAGGTCAGTAGGTTCACAACAAACCATTTTGCAAAGATTTCACATTTAAATTATATCTAGAACAATTTTTATATTCAAATAAGCCTACACATGTTTCTGCAAATTCAACCAATTTTCCAGAAGAAAAACATTAAACAAAGTGCATGGTTGCAAAGTACATGTTCTGCTGATTCCATTGATATAAAATTTGCAAAATTTGGACGTGTAGATTTAAAGTTATGAATTTTACAAGTTTGCATATCAATCTGATTCAAAATTTTGTTTTAAACTAAACCAGTGCCACGCGGCGCAATCTTATTGGCCGGTACCGTTTCGTGCGGATCGGCCTCTGCGAACCGTAGGATTTAAGTTAGATCTAGTTGCTCATATGGGCTCATACCCCTTCGTCTAAGTTCTAATCTTAGCCGCAAGATTTACATCTAACGGTCACAGACGCTGGGCCAAAGATTGGCGGCGCTGCGCGGCGGCGAGCTGTAGAGCACGCTCTGGCGGTGGCGTCGCGGTGATTCCAGGAAGCTAGGAAGAGGGGTAGAGGGCTCACCGTGTTCGCCTTGACGTGCTGATGATCAACCCGTTCACGAGGAGGCAGGGGCGCACGGGGACGAAGGAAATTGCTCGCCGGAGTTGCTGCGAGCGGTTGGTGGCTCTGGAGGTCGTCGAGGGCGAGGCTGCAGATCGCGCCGAGGCAAGTGGGAGGCTGCGTTAGATGCGTACGAGCATGGGGAATATGGGAGTATCATCGGGAACGAGAGGGGAGGACGGAGTTCAGCTGGGAAGCTTGACGGAGCAATGGCAGACGACGGTGGCGAGTTGGGCTTGTCCTTGCCGACGCTCTGGGGCAAGCGCGGCGAACGGGAGGCACTGGCAGGTGCGCACTGGTCTGAGGATCAAGCTCGCGTGCTCGGGGAGGCGAGGGGCGGCTGGACGGCGCCGGAATTGGCCGGGGAAGTCGTCGGAGACAGTGTCGGTGTTGGGGCGAATTGGAGCAGCCTAGGGGCAGAGGGGAAGAGCTGTTTGGGGGAAATGGCAAGGAGGAACGGGCGGTTAAGGGGGCGTGGTCACGGCGAAGAATTACTCGGCCATTTACTCGTATTGACGCCGGCAATAACGCGGCAGCAACGGCAGGGAACGGCTGGCGCGGTGAAGACGATGAACAGGAGTGTGGGGCCGTGCTGTCAGCGAGGTGGAGGAAATAGGAGTGGGGCCTGCCTGTCTGTGACTCTGCGGGTGCGTGTGTGGGTGAAAAACGGTTCGCGCGTGGGGGTTTAGTTGGGCTGGAGCTGGGCTTAGTGGGCCTGTTGGGTTGGGTCGTTTTGTTTCACTTTTTTTTATTCTGTAAGCTTTTTCTTTTTCTATTTGATTTTCTTTTTTGATTTTCAAACAAACAATTTAAACTCCAAATGAATTCAAACTTCCACCAAACTTTGTATTGATTTTAGTTCTGTTTAACAACACAAACCAAAGTCCAAAATAAAATAATTTTTATTCTTTTTAAGATCCATTAATAATTAAATAAATAGACCTTATTCATTAACTCAAATAGGGTTTAATTTATTTTAAATCTTTATTTGAAATCTAAAACAATACCAAAATCATTTCAGTAGGTTTTATTTGAATAAATAAAAACACTTGGAAAACTTATTTAAAATAAAATAACAAGTTTTAGTGTCTATTCAAAATGGAATAGCCTTTACTTTAATACAATTGGATATTATTAAATCCTCATTATTTTATTTAAATAAACCTTTACTCTTTTTATCAAATAGAAATATTTTATTTCAAAATCTTTGCCAAGATTTAATTTGGCTCCATAAAATAATCTTTATTTATAATTCTACCTTTTCTTTTGAAAATCAAATCCTTTTATTAAAAGATCTAAAAATAGTGATTCCAATTATTAAAACTTTCTTTAATAATTGTTTATCTTTTTAAATCCCTTTAGGATTTTATTTGATCAAAATAGGTTTTGATATTTCCAGTTGGAATCAAAAAGTTTCTTTTCACTCTAAAATTCAACAAAGTTTTATTTTGTTTATTTATTTTTCACATTTCAAAATTTGGAAAATTTTGGGATGTGACACCTGAGTAGTTCACCCTTGGACTATGGGTCCGTACGGTAGCTACATGGTTGTTTCTCCTCCTTTGTTCTATCATGTTTAGAACTTGTGAGCTCCGTTCATGATCAAGATCATCTATTTGTAATGATGCATGTTCTGTTTGCGGGGATCCAATGGATATTGAGATACTATGTTAGATTGATTATTGATTCTATCATGTCTTATTGATTATTGGTTCTATCATGTCTTATTGATTATTGATTCTATCATGTCTATGTTGTTTGAGATCTTGCATGCTCTCCGTTTCTAGTAGCTATCTTGGCCAAGTAGATGCTAGTGACTCCAAGAGGGAGTATTTATGCTCGATAGTGGGTTCATGACTCTATTGAATCTGGGGAAGTGACAAAAATCTCTAAGGTTGTATATGTGCTATTTCGACTAGGGCGAAAACAACAATCTTTTGTTCATGGAACAATTGTAGTGTTTACTTTACACACAATGCTTAATGCAGTTATCCATTGCTTGCAACTTAATACTTGAGGGGGTTCAAATGATAACCTGAATGTGGATTACTAGTCATAGATGCAGTTGGATGGCGGTCTATGTATATTGTTGTAATGCCCAATCAAATCTCATAGGAATCATGAATGTCTATTATTTGCATTGTTATGCCTTGCTCAGTTCCTGTTAAGTGCCCCGCTGTAATTTGTTCACCCAGCATGTTATGTTATTTATCTTAAGGAGAACACCTCTAGTGAATTGTGGATCCTGGTCCAATCTTTACCAATGTTACATCATCTACTGTTACTGTTTACTCTCTACAAGCAACCATTATCTTCCACACTATATGTTTAATCCTTTGTTTTCAGCAAACCAGTGAGATTGAAAACCTCACTGTAAGTTGGGGAAAATTCCTGAGTTTGTGTTGTGTAGGATTCCAAGTTTCTAGCAACACCTTGGAAGTTGTTTCCTTCCTCCTACTAGTTCTATAACCCTGGTTTCATAAATGTGGGAAAACTTACTGTTTTTCTCATCACACCTTCCTCTTGGGATTTCCCAACGAAGCTCTACAATGATCTGAGCTCATCAAGACTTTTTCTGGCGCCGTTTCCGGGGATTTAAGGACAGGTTCAATCTCTTCCTCCTCGTCAGTCACCTTTCAGGGAGAAAGAAGATTCTCTCAAGGGGAGTCTCTCACAACCAATCTCTTTACTTTGTTTTTTGCTTAGTTTCTTTTGCTTAGTTTTGCTTGTTTCTTTTTTTTAAATACAAAAAATTAGTTTTGTTTGGCTTGCTTTTTCTTATCAAAAACACACAAAAAATGAGTTCGTACTAGATAAATTGAATACCATTGCTAGAAACATGTGCTCTACTTATAATGTTACTTATTGCATTGATAAATCTTGTTGTTGTAGGAGGTATAAACACCTCCCTTTTCAATGTTAGTATAATGATAATGTTACCATATCTCCTTATGTTAAAGGAAATTATGACTTTTACGATGTGGAACAAATTGATGAAGTTATTGCTTGGAAGGGTGCATTTGAACTTGCTAGTTTGCTTGAAAATACTGATGATTCACCTTATAAATATGAGGTTTATGATATACTTAAATTTTGCTTTGATAATTACAGGGAAGAAAATGGCTATATTCTTGAATATATTAATAGATGCATTCCACAAACGGAAAGACTAATGCCTTGCAGGAAGAGACTAATGCCTTGTAGGACCTTATGGAAGAAGAAATTGCTGAAACGGGAAGCTCATTAAATGAAAAAGAGGAGGGGAGTGATGAACAAAAGGAGCAAGAATGGATTAGCTACCCATGCCTACCTTCTAATGAGAGTAACTCTTTATCCCTTACATTATTTGATTGTCCCCCATGCTTACCAAAGGAGGATCAATGTTATGTTCCTGTGGATCCTTTTGAAATATCTACTTTGGGTAAAACCTATGATAATAATTGTGCTCCTGTTATCTATGATAATCATTGCTATTTTGACAAATCTTATGATAATCCTTTATTTGCGCCTAATTTCAAAATGCATGGTACTAAAGAGTTTTGCTTACAAAATGTTTATGATAAAGCTCTAGATGATGGTCCTATATTGGTTGATAATATTAATAGTACTACTATTGAAAATGAGATTGGAGAGGTCTTTACTTTGTCTTGGAACCCCATACCTCTTGAGAATGATCAGTCATCTTGTTATACAATTGTTAAAAGTGGGTTTGAAGGTTCTAATCCCACTATTTTTGAGCTTGATAAAAATTATGTGTTTGTATACCATGAAAAGCATACTTTATGTAGTAGTTATATTGTTGAGTTTATTCATGAGGCTACTGAAAATTATTATGAGAGAGCAAAATATGGTTGTAAAAAATTTCATGGTACTCAAACACCTCTCTATGTGCTGAAAGTTTTGAAGTTACTCTTGTTTTATCTTCCTATGTTTGTCACTTTGTTCCTTGTGATTTTATTTGCATAGAATATTCCTATGCATAGGAAGTGGGTTAGACTTAAATGTGTTTTGAATTTGCTTCTTGATGCTCTCTTTTACTTCAATTCATATTTCTTATGCGAGTATCTTCTCAAACTATCAAGCCTAACTTAAAGGCGTTAAAGAAAAGTACTCATTAGGAGATAACCCAAATTTAGTTAGGATTTTCTTTTTTTGAGTGTTGGAAGTTATTAATTCTGTAATAACTTCTCCTTATCATTTTTTTGATTTTTTTTCCAAGAATAACCTCTAATGAGAGTGAAGTAAGATTTTGGGAAGTTGCTGTCCCGAAACAGATTTTTGTGCTTCACTGTAAAACTTATTGAGAAAACTATATACGTCGGATTGAGTTGTAATTTTCCAAGTAAACCCCCCAGGTTGTTATATAACTTTCATTAGTTCATCACTTTTAGATTTGAGCAACAAAAGGTCTTCGAAAAAATCGGCTTTTACCTGCTGGTCTGTTTTGATAGATTTTTGCCATTATTTGAATTTGCCTCTTTATCGATTTCTTTTTGGGTTCCCTTTGGTAAATTGAGATTTTTGAAGGAAATGCTACGGTAACTTTTGTTTTTAATGAAAGTTTTGCTGTTTTGAAACTAAACCCAAAGGTTTATTACTTTTGAATGCACTAACGTTGCTAATGAAGATTGTGTGAAGTTTTGTATGAAGGAAATTTCCAAGTGTAGGGGAAGAATGATATAATGATATGAAGAATGGACAAAAAGAGTTACAGGCATCAAAGCTTTGAGATGCCCAAGGCATCCCCTTCTTCATCAATAAAAATCTCAGGTCCCTTTCTAGACACTTCATTTTTATTGTTTCATGCACAGTTGTGTTGTTCTTGGAGCGTCTTATTTTTCGTTTTTGATTTTCGTTGCTTAGTTTGCTTGAATAAAGTAGTTGGACCCCCTCTTTTGCTATGTTGTTTCAAATAAGTTTATTGGTGTTGGAAAAGAGTAGAAAGTTTCATGCTTATAGTGGTACAAAAGGGAGCTTGTTTTGACTGTGGCTTAGACTTTATCATGGCATGCTAGATGTTGTTTTGACCTTATGCTTAGTGATTATTGCTGTAGCATGACTTGTTCCAAACAATTGAGATTGCTTAAAGAGCCTTGCAAGAATCATTCGTTGTTTTAGCATACAAAAGCATAGTATTGTGGTATTCTCCTTTGATGCTTTGTTTGGGTTGACTTGGTACATGCTCACACCATGTTATGACTATGAACCAGTCACCTTAGCCTCTATGATCATTTAGTTTTTGACTTGTGGTACCACTTTATGCTTTGAGTGATAATGTTTTGTCGCTCTGCATGATTATGGCCATTATTGCTCTCTTAGTTGGTCGCTCCCAGTCTTTTGGCCTCCACTTGTATTGAGTAAGCTCTACTCATGCATCCAACTCCCAAAAAACCAAGTTATTCCAATATGTGCACTATAAATTCCTATGCATGGTGTGTTACACCATTCCAAATATATTCTTGTTTTATCTATCTTCCAAATTAAACTTGTTATGTGAAAATTAGTGATTAAATCTCTCACAAACTTGATGACATACTTTATTTTTCTTGCCCCTAATAAACCTGAACCATTGTGTCATCTATGTTGTATATGTTTGAACTTATAAGTTGGAAATTAGCAGAACCGTGCTTTCACAGGGAATGCTTTCAACACCTGTAAATATCTACCCAGTTGATATCATTCTTTTTTGTTTATGGATGTATGCGGTGTGAAATAAAAGGGGAGTTTGTAAGTCCATGGAGTTATGTATATGTGTTAGAGAAACGCTTAGGCCGCTAGCCTAAGCCATGCCTAATCATGGTGGAAACTTGCAGCATCACCATAGTGAGCAATCTATGAAGCATTCTTCTTATGAAAAAAGAGAGATAGAAAAAAAGAGAAGAGAACAAGAAAAAAAAAGAGGGAAGAAGAGAAAAAAGCACAATTTTCCCATGGTAAATAAGAAGATTGCTGAGATGTTCATTGTTTGTTGCCTTGTCATGGGGCAAGGGGTACCCTGTTAATACAAGAAAACCCCCTCTACAACAACGTATTTATGCGTATCTAAATGCACATATAGGCGTTGCTAGCCACTTTACCAACGAATAAAAATGCGTTGCGTTTTTGGCATTGCAAGGGTACAATGCAACGCATATACATGCGTTGGTAACCAATGGGGTAGGCGTTACAAAATAGCTACAGAAATGAAACAACAATTGCATGTGTTGGTAGATGTATCCTATACAAATTGAAATTCTCTTCCACAATTTTTTTCGTGGCTAGATTGTTTGATCACTTTGGAAGATGGTAATTTTTCTGAGCCAGAGTGTATGAGACATACCACATCACACAAATCATATAATATGAATGCATTGCATCATAATAATTCAATATTTATTAAAGTACCACCATTTCATACATGAAAATCATCAGCAGAGAAGACAATTTACAGTCTTGTATCAAAATATGATACTTCAAACACCATTCAATAATGAAAATTATACGAAGAGTAGAAAATTTACAATCTTGTATCAACATATTATATTCTGCCTAGTCTATATATGATCTTCTGATATTTGGCCTAATATATCCAAAGATGATATCCAAATAGTATGTCTTGCTGATATATGTGACCTGCAAATACAAATCTTGTTGTTAGTATCAAAGTGGACAAAGGAGTGTGAAGTGTATAGTAAAATCTATAGTACTTTTCTTAAATTTTGTAGGTAAACACACCTTTGTGGCTTGCCAAAGCCCGCAAGACTTTTTTGCCATCCTGTGCATTTACCATCAGACCCACATGCCATAGCGGTAACCACACAGACAGAAATATAGAAAGATATCTAGATAAGAAATAACCACAGTAGGATCTGAACGAATTCACCACACAAAAAAATCAAATCCTTCAGTTAACTAGATTGTCCACCTAAAAGCAGATCAAAATTGTTAATTAATTACTATAATGGTCAGTCATAGCACATATATCATAAAGCAGAACTGGATGTAATATATAAATAAAAAATGGATGAATTAATATCTGTCCATTGTCCTGTTGCTGATGATGCACGCACACTTGCACCTTCTTGTACAATATCTCGTGCCGCTGCGCTGCTGCCTCTACCTCCTGCCCCATTGCACATGTCTAGCATGACATAACAACAGTAGCTCAAGGTCAAGAACATTGAATAAATCAAGGCGTATTGATGAAACAGCTTGTCATACAATTTTGGGGAAAATATTGAGAGACAAAGACATCTGAGCTACAGTGCTTAGGTATAACTTCGGCTAAATAGATCTCTCAGGAAATGAAGTCTTAATTTTTAGGTACATAGTTTCTACCATTTCACATGACACCGAAGGAGGTGTGAAGCGATTGTACTTTTATAGAAGGGAAAGAGGTACCTCATATCCAAAATGCAATAGAGTATGTTCTTTCATCCCCTTTGTTAGAGTGATGTGGCATTCTGCATTTCTATCCATGTGATGCGACACATCAGATTACTATATCCAGAAGCTTTAGATCAAATGGATCTCGGAGCAAAGCCAAGAATCATAGTCTCGCTGCAGCCCAAAGCGCCATACCTATTTATAAGTGTTCAATTTCCTAGCTGACATACGAATATGGAATCATGTGAAAAATGTTACCATACTGATACGTACCTTTTGTCGGCTACTATTGCAGAAACTAAAACAGGTAGATGAAGATCACCTATCTCTACTGTTCATGTCAATTTTTTGGTAATTGTCCAATTGTAATACTTCCTCTGACCCATATTAATTGACTCACATTTGTCTAGATTTACATAAATCTAGACACTATTTAGTATATAGGTTCATCCTAATTTTGACAAATCTAAATCAATTAATATGGGTCGGAGGAAGTATAATGTTCCTTTAGGTTGAGGTCATTGAAATCTAACCAATACAAATAGGGAAAATAGATGCAGATGATGCAGCTAGGGGGCATGGATGCACAAAAATCCGAAAAAATGGAGACCGCGGGAGGGAAATTGGTACTGTAGCAAAAAAATAAATTGCACCTCGAATCCAAATATCTGACGTGACCTTGCGCCGCCGCTCCTAGTGCTATACCTCGCCATCGTGGCTCATCAACAAAACTATGCATCATAGTGTACCCCAAATACATCTTGATTTCCGAATCAAACCTTAGAGACATCCTCGCTCCTCATCCTAAAAATAGGATGCGAGTAATGGGGCGCGTGAGCCGTGTCACCGGTGCTGGTGAGGTTTGGGGAGACCGGGAGGTGCCCTGCAGCAGTGGAGGGAGGCGGCTAGGTTTGGGGGAGGTGAGGGAATTGGGATTGCAGAGTGGCTGCGTGCATTCTAGTGGGTTAAGGCAGTCTTGCTTTAGTGGGCTGGGCTCCCATAATTCTTTTGTGTACCACAATCAAATCTCTGTACTAAACAACAGATGTGGTCAGAAACGCACCCATATGTATCTACAATAAAAAATTGCAATGAATATTTTTGGCGTTGCCAAGTATGTATTGCTGGGATGTCTTCTTGTAGTGGTTGGCGGTTCTCTATGATACACATATACTTACAATGACAATAACTTATTGGTAACTAAAGTTGAGTAGCATGAGGAACGACCCTCGTACTCAAGGGACATGAGATTGCCAACTTATACTTTGTTAAGCATATACTCCATACTTTGTCCACTTTAACCTTAATCACATCAAGATGCTTATGATAGGGACAATGAGAGCTGAAAGCTAACAAGTACCATAATTTTTGGAAGCTCTTTATAAAACTTGAAATCCCTGCTTCTCTTTGAAGGACCTTTCTTCCACTTTTATATTGAGTCTCCACCTTCTATCTCTATGCACCAATTAAGAGAGCATAGGTGTTATTCTTAGTTTTATGTGCATTCTCCCAAAACTTATTGATTGATTCATAATATTGATATTGCTTGTTTTTGAAATATTTGTATCTAGCCATCCTTATGAACTTTGAAGGTGTCCTATGTATTTATGTTTTGCTATTCTATGAGGGACAAGCTGAATACCACTATGCTATGTTATCTATATGTGAAACAAACAACAGTCTTTCAATGCATTGTTATTCATGATCTTTGTTTGTATCCTTTCATGTTGCAGCATAATTACTATGTTCTATTATTAGAACTTCATCTTCCATACTCATATTTAGAGTACTTTGATCCCAGATATCAATGCTTTGCAAATGGTTTGATAAAGAATGTGATGGTGCATGTCACCTCAAAAAATATTTTTTTATCACTTACCTACTCAAGAACCAGCAGGAGTTAAGCTTGGGGATGCTTGATACGTCGTAAACGTATCTATAATTTTTGATGTTCCATGCTTATTTAGTATCCACTTTGCTATGCTTTGTCTACACTTTGAGGTATTTTTATATATTTTCTGGGACTAACCTATTAACAAGATGTCGCAGTGCTAGTTGCCTGTTTTCTGCTGTTTTTGGTTTCAGAAAAGCTAGTAAGGAAATATTCTTGGAATTGGACGGGACAAAAGCCAAAGTCAATATTTCACCGGAACAAACACAAAGACGGAAGGAGAGGCGGAGGGGAGCCATAGGGCGGACAAACCCCCCAGACGCCGACCCACCCTAGGCCGCGCCTGGGCTGAGTGTGGGCCCCCTGGCCGCCCTTCTGCCTTGCCTCTTCGCCTATAAAAGCCCCCCGATGCCATAACCCTAAGCACCTGATCAGATCTCCACGAAATAATCTGTAGCCACCACCATCGTCCCTAGATCGGGGGGATCTGAAGCTCTTCCCGACACCCTGCTGGAGGGGAGAGATAATCTCGGAGGCCTTCTTCATCACCATGCCAGCCTCCGGTATGATGCATGAGTAGTTCACCCTTGGACTATGGGTACATACAGTAGCTAGATGGTTATTTCTCCTCCTTTGTGCTATCATGTTTAGATCTTTGATACGTCGGAAACATATCTATAATTTTTGATGCTCCATGCTTGTTTTGTATCTACTTTGCTTTGCTTTGTCTATACTTTGAGGTGTTTTTATATCTTTTCTGGAACTAACCTATTAACAATTTGCCACAGTGCCAGTTGCCTGTTTTCTTCTGTTTTTGGTTCCAGAAAGGCAGAAAATCAATATTCTCGGAATTGGACGGGACAAAAGCCAAAGTCATTGTTTTCCCGGAGCAACACGGAACCACGAAGCAGAGCCGGAGGGAGACCACAGGGTGGACGCACCCCACCTAGGCGCGGTCAAGCCCTGCAGGCGCCCATAGGGGTGTGGGCCCCCTGGACCCCCACCGACCTTGATTCCTGCTCCTATAAGAAGCCTCCGACCCAAAAACCGTAAAGCATCCAGAAGAAATCCACGAAAACCTCCATAGCGCCGCCGCTACCGAAGGGGAGATTCGGGGGACAGAAAGTCTCTGTTTCGGCACCCTGCCGGACGGGGAAGTGCCACCGGAGCCATCTCCATCGATCTCCATCGCCATATTCATCACCATTGCTGATTCCCATGATGAGGAGGGAGTATTTCTTCCTTAGGGCTAAGGGCTCTATAAGCAGCTATGTGTTCATCTCTCTCTCTATGCATGATCTTGTGGTCATGAGCTTTGTAATCAAGTAGATCTACCTTTCTACTCAAGTGCTTCATTAGATCTCTGCTCTCCCCATGTGTGTGAAAGTGACAGCGTGCACACCATGGTGGCACTTAGGTTTGAGTCTACATAAATACTCATTGTGCTTTAATAGATCTATGCTTTTCCCCACGTGTGTGAAAGTGACAACGTGCATACCGTGTGTGGCACTTTGGCTAGATTGAATATTTGTTATGAGTTATATTTGGAGTTGGATGTCTCTATGAAATTGTGGTGTTTATTGGAACCATCTAGCGCTCAAGGTGACAGTGTGGGGTTATCTAGATTGGGGAAGACGGACTTTGAGGAGTGTTGTTATAGACCTACCGATGATTAGAGTGTCCTACCGAAGAGTAGTTAAGAGTAGTATCATGAAGAGAGCATATTAATATGAGAGAATGTTCACTAGTGAAAGTATGATCCCTAGGCCTTGTTTCTAAACATTGAAACACCGTTTGCATCTAGATCTATCGCATGTTTGCTTGCTTTAGTGTTTACCTCACCGTCAAGCTATTTTTTGGCACCGTTACCACTTGTATTTCACGATCTCTTCGCCGAACTAGTGCACCTATATTAGGTGTGTTGGGGACACAAGGGACTTCTTGTATCTTGATTGCAGGGTTGCTTGAGAGGGAATACCTTTGACCACTTCCTCCATGAGTTCAATAAACCTTGGGTAATCCACTTAAGGGAAACTTGCTGCTGTTCTACAAACCACTGCACTTGGAGGCCCAACAACTGTCTACAAGAATAGAAGTGCGTAGACATCAAGCTCTTTTCTGGCGCCGTTACCGGGAGGTAACGTAAAAGGTACTCACATCCTCGGGTGTGAGTGCTCGAAGTTATTTCCTTTATATGCTGCAATTTTGTCTTTTTGTTTCTTGTTTTCACTAGTTAAGCATAATGGAAAAAACAACAAAATTAGAGAGCTTTATAGTGTTTATCTTGAGTTAGGACATGAAGTGTTTGAAGAGAAAATTCAAAAACCTGTGGAACTTTGTTTGCATGCTAATATCAATGTTATTAGTATGAATTCTTTGGACACCATTATTGCTAATGCTATGGAAAAGTCTAAGCTTGGGGAAGCTAGTTTTGATGAAAATGATCTTTTTAGTTCCCCAGCTTTGGAAGATAGCTATTCTATAGCTTATGATGATACCAAACCTCCAATATATGATGATCACAATGATGATTATCATATTTTCAGTCCACCTACTAAAATTTATTGTGATTATAATATGCCTCCTATATTTGATGATTATGGTGATGAGAATAATAATGATAGCTATTTTATTGAATTTTCTCCCACTACAATTAATAAGAATGACTATGCTTATGTGGAGAGTAAAAATTATTTTATGCATGTATCTCATGATAAGAATGTTTTATGTGATGGTTATAGTGTTAATTTTATTCATGTTGATACTGAAAGTTATTCTGAGAGAGGGAAACATGGTTTTATGTATCTCAACAATATTAAGTTTCCCCTCTTTATGTTCAAAATTTTGAAATTGCACTTGTTTTACTTTCCTATGCTTGTTTATTTTTGCTTTCATGACTTGTTTCTTTACAATATTCCTATGCATAGGAAGTGGGTTAGACTTAAATGTGTTTTGAATTTGCTTCTTGATGCTCTCTTTTACTTCAACTCATATTTCTTATGTGAGCATCTTCTCAAACTATCAAGCCTAACTTAAAGGAGTTAAAGAAAAGTACTTGTTGGGAGATAACCCAAGAGTTTTATTGAGTCTTGGAAGTTATTACTTTAGTAATGACATCTCCTTATCCTTTTTGTTTGCTTTTTGTGCCAAGAATGACCTCTAATGAGAGGGAAGTAAGATTCGGGGAGTTGCTGTCTCGAAACAGATTTCTATCCTCCACCATAAAAAATCGTGAGGAGTCTCTTAAACTCTGATTGAGATGAAAATTTACGAATAAATCCCCCCGTATGTTATATAACTTTTTTATTTGAGGAACAGAAGGTCCTATAAAAAATAGATTTCTACCTACTGGCCTGTTTTGACAGATTTCTGCCATTATTTGCATTTGCTTCTTATCGATTTCTTTTTTAGTTCTCTTTTGGGGAATTGAGATTTTTAAGGGAAGTTGCTTCATTAGATTGTGTTTTTATTGAAAAGTCTTGCTGTTCCAAAGCTTTGACTAAGGTCAAATATCTTTTGAATACACTAATGTTGCTAATGAAGATTGTGTGAAGTTTTGTATGAAGGAAAAAAAATTAGGTGTAGAGAAAGAATGATGTAATGAGATGAAGAATGGACAAATGCTCAAGCTTGGGGATGCCACCATGGTGTAACCCCGAGAAATATCAAAGAGTTACAAGCGTCAAAGCTTGGGGATGCCCAAGGCATCCCCTTCTTCATCAATAAAAAGCTCAGGTCTTTCTAGACACTTTGTTTTTATTGTTTCATGCATTGTTGTGTTGATTCTTGGAGCATCTTAGTTTTCGTTTTTGGTTTTTGTTTTCTTAGTTTTCTTGAGTAAGTTGGTTGGTTACACCACACTTCTTTTGGAGAGAGACACACTCTGTTTCCATTGCCTAGAACACTCTAGTTTTCACTCTTATTGTTTTGTGAGTGTTCACTTTTGCTAGCACTGCGTTCAGCCTTAGTTTTCTTGTGCTTTCAGCTTAGAACTTTTTAGTTCTTCTTTGATTTGTGAGACAAGCTCACTCATCTTTATTGATTATTATCTTTTTGAGTTAATTCAAATAAGTTGTTTGGTGTTGGAAAGAGTAGAAAGCTTCATGCTTAAGTGGTACAAAAGGGAGCTTGTTTTGACTGTGACTTAGACTTTATCATGTCATGCTAGGTGTTTTTTTGACCTTATGCTTAGTGATTGTTGCTGTAGCATGTCTTGTTCCAAACAATTGGGATTGCTTAGTGTGCCTTAAAGAAATTATGCATTGTTTTAGCATGCAAAAGCATAGTATTGTGGTATTCTCCTTTGATGCTTTGCTTGGGTTGACTTGGCACATGCTTACACCATGTTATGACTATGAAAAGTCACCATTAGACTCTATGATCATTTAGTCCTTGACTTGTGGTACCACTCAGTATGTTTTGTCGCTCTACATGATTATGGCCATTATTGCTCTCTTAGTTGGTTGCTCCCAGTCTTTTGCTATCCTCCACTTGTATGAGTAAGCTCTGCTCATGCTTCCAACTCCAAAGAAACCAAGTTATTCCAAAGTGTCCACTATAAACTCCTATGCATGGTGTGTTACACCATTCCAAGTATATTCTTGTTTTCAACTATCTTCCAATTTAAAACTATTTTGTTATGTGAAAACTTAGTGATTAAATCCCTCACAAACTTGATGGCACACTTTATATTCTTTGCACCTAATAAACTTGAACCATTGTGAAAACTTTGTTGTATATGCTTGCACTTATAAGTTGGAATTAGCAGAACCGTGTTGTCACGGGGAACGTTTTCAACATTGCACTTGTACTTTGTACTCAGTTGATATCATGCTCTTTTGTCTATGGATGTCACCGGTGTGAAATAAAGAGGGAACTTGTAAGTCCATGGAGTTTGTATCCTGTGTTAGAGAAATTCCTAAGCCGCTAGCCTAAGCCATGCCCAATCATGGTGGAAACTTGCAACATCACCATAGTGAGCTATCTATGAAGCATCCTCAATAAAAATCTATGCATATAGTAAATAAAAAGATCACTGAGATGCTCATTGTCTGCTTGCCTTGTCATTTTGGTTATGGGATAGCTCATGTACCTTGTTCAAGGGGTACCCCGTTGGTGGTTCTCTATGATATGCAAATACTTACAATGAGAAGAACTTATAGGTGACTGAAGTTGAGTACCATGAGGTGTGGCTCTCGTATTCAAGGGACTTGAGATTGCCAACTTATACTTCGTCAAGCATATACTCCATGTTTGTTCACTTTAACCTTAACCACTTCAAGATGCTTATGATAGGACAATGAGGGCTAAAAGCTAACAAGTACCATAATTTTTGGAAGCTCTTTTTGAAACTTGAAATCCCTGCTTCCCTATGAAGGGCCTTTCTTCCACCATTATTTGAGTCTCCACCTTCTACCTTTTAGGCACCATTAAGAGAGCATAGTTGTCATTCTGTGTGCAGTGTCCCAAAACTTATTGATTGATGCATATTGTGATATTACTTGTTCTTGTGCTATTTGTTTCTAGTCACCCTTGTGAACTTTGAAGGTGTCCTATGCATCTATTTTCTACTCTATGAGGGACAACTTGATTGTCACTATGCTACGTTTTCTGTATGTGAAACAAACAAACGTTTTCAATGCATGTTATTCATGATCTTTGCTTGTAGCCTTTCATGTTGCATGCATAGTTACTTTGTCTTACTTTTAGAACTCTATCTTTCATGCTCATGTTTAGAGTTCTTTGATCCTAGCTTTCAATGCTTGCAAATGGTTTGACCTTAGTCTTGATGGTGCATGTCACCTCAAAAGTTATTGTTTTTATCACTTACCTACTCGAGGACGAGCATGAGTTAAGCTTGGGGATGCTTGATACGTCGGAATCGTATCTATAATTTTAATGCTCCGTGCTTGTTTTGTATCTACTTTGCTTTGCTTTGTCTATACTTTGAGGAGTTTTTATATCTTTTTTGGAACTAACCTATTAATAAGTTGCCACAGTGCTAGTTTCTTGTTTTCTTCTGTTTTTGGTTCTAGAAAGGCAGAAAATCAATATTTTCGGAATTGGACGGGACAAAAGCCAAAGTCATTATTTCCCCCGGAGCAACACAGAACCACGAAGCAGAGCCGGAGGGGGACCACTGGGAGGCCGCACCCCACCTAGGCGCGGGCAAGCCCTGGAGGCACCCACAGGGGGTGTGGGCCCCCTGGACCCCCACCGACCTTGATTCCTGCGCATATAAGAAGCCTCCGACCCAAAAAGCCTAAAGCATCCAGAAGAAATCCACGAAAACCTCCATAGCGCCACCGCTACCGAAGGGGAGATTCGGGGGACAGAAAGTCCCTGTTCTGGCACCCTGCCGGACGGGGAAGTGCCACCAGAGCCATCTCCATCGATCTCCATCGCCATATTCATCACCATTGCTGAATTCCATGATGAGCAGGGAGTATTTCTTCCTTAGGGCTAATGGCTTTATCGGCAGCTATGTGTTCATCTCTCTCTCTCTCTATGCATGATCTTGTGGTCATGAGCTTTGTAATCAAGTAGATCTACCTTTCTGCTCAAGTGCTTCATTAGATCTCTGCTCTTCCCATGTGTGTGAAAGTGACAGCGTGCACACCATGGTGGCACTTAGGTTTGAATCTACATAAATACTCATTATGCTTTAATAGATCTATGCTTTTCCCCACGTGTGTGAAAGTGACAGCGTGCATACCGTGTGTGGCACTTTGGCTAGATTGAATATTTGTTATGAGTTATATTTGGAGTTGGATGTGTCTATGAAATGGTGGTGTTTGTTGGAACCATCTAGCGCTCAAGGTGACAGTGTGGGGTTATCTAGATTAGGGAAGACGGACTTTGAGGAGTGCTGTTATAGACCTACCGATGATTATAGTGTCCAACCGGAGAGTAGTTAAGAGTATTATCATGAAGAGAGGATACTAATATGAGAGAGTGTTCACTAGTGAAAGTATGATCCCTAGGCCTTGTTTCTATACATTGAAACACCGTTTGCATCTAGACCTGTTGCATGGTTTCTTGCTTTAGTCTTTACCTCACCGTCAAGCTATTTTCTGGCACCGTACCACTTGTATTTCACTATCTCTTCGCTGAACTAGTGCACCTATATTGGGTGTGTTGGGGACACAAGAGACTTCTTGTATCTTGATTGTAGGGTTGCTTGAGAGGGAATACCTTTGACCACTTCCTCCCTGAGTTCGATATACCTTGGGTAATCGACTTAAGGGAAACTTGCTGCTGTTCTACAAACCTCTGCACTTGGAGGCCCAAGAACTGTCTACAAGAATAGAAGTGCGTAGACATCAATCTTGTGAGCTTCGATCATAATCAAGATCATCTATTTGTAATCATGCTTGTTGTGTTTTCGGGGAACCGATGGATATTGAGATACTATGTCAGATTAATTATTGATTTATCATGTCTTATTTATCATTGATTCTATCATGTCTATGTTGTTTGAGATCTTGCATGATTTCCATTTCTAGTAGCTATCTTAGCCAAGTAGATGCTAGTGACTCCAAGAGGGAGTATTTATGCTCGATAGTGGGTTCATTCCTCTATTGAATCTGGGGAAGTGAAATAAATCTCTAAGGTTGTATATGTGTTGTTGCCACTAGGGAGAAAACAACAATTTTTTGTTCATGGAACAATTGTATTGTTTACTTTACACACATTGCTTAATGCAGTTATCCGTTGCTTGCAACTTAATACTGGAGGGGGTTCAGATGATAACCTGAAGGTGGATTACTAGTTATAGATGCAGTTGGATGGCGGTTTATGTATATTGTTGTAATGCCCAATCAAATCTCATATGAATCATGAATGTCTAGTATTTGCATTGTAATGCCTTGCTCAGTTCATGTCAATTGCCCCGCTGTAATTTGTTCACCCACCATGTTATGTTATTTATCTTAAGGAGAACACCTCTAGTGAACTGTGGACCCCGGTCCAATCTTTACCATTGTTACATCATCTACTATTACCGTTTAGTCTCTGCAAGCAACCATTATCTTCCACACTATATGTTTAATCCTTTGTTTTCAGCATACTAGTGAGATTGACAACCTCACTGTAAGTTGGGGAAAAGTCTTGAGTTTGTGTTGTGCAGGATTCCAAGTTGCTAGCAACACCTTGGAAGTTGTTTCCTTCCTCCTACTGGTTCGATAACCTTGGTTTCATAACTAAGAGAAAACTTACTGCTGTGCTCATCACACCTTCCTCTTGGGGTTTCCCAACAAAGCTCTAGAGTGATCTGAGCTCATCAAGACTTTCTCTGGCGCCGTTGCTGGGGAGTTAAGGACAGCTTCAATCTCTTCCTCCTCATCAGTCACCTTTCAGGGAGAAAGAAGATTCTCTCAAGGGGAGTCTCTCACAACCAATCTCTTTACTTTGTTTTTGTTTTGCTTAGTTTCTTTTGCTCTGTTTTTCTTGTTTCTCTTTTCCAAAAATACAAAAAAATTAGTTTTGTTTGGCTTGCTTTTTCTTATAAAAAACACACAAAAAATTAGTTCGACCAAAGTTTCCACACGCACTTCGACCCTTGTTGCCAGATCAAATAACATACTTCCATCGGTATGTCGGCGGGGCCTAGGAAACCACGCTTTCCTAGACCCAAAGCAATTACATGGGGGCCACCCCAATAAGCTAACTGTAAAGAAGTCATCCGAGCTTCGAAGACGGACCCAGAGGTTGCGAGATCAGCCAAGAGATCAGAGGCCAAAGGTATAATCCTCGACATAACAACCAGATCCTAAACAGTACAGTAGTAAATGCTCATCGAGCAACAAATAATAAACATGGAATAACATGGCATTAAAACCCCAAACTAGTTTGTGGCCCCTAGTACAGTACTTTTAAATCAGGTACTAAGCCGATAGGGATTCCCACACATACACATGTGGTTAGAGCGCTCAGTCTCGGAACAGGTGTCAAGAACTCGGGTCCTAGGTGGCGACAAGTGGGCGATTAACAACCAAATCTCAACTATTACCCACAAGTGCCTCTTCATTAGTTATATCAATTTTAATATTTAAGTAACCAGATGTGATTAAAACCACGATCATCTCCAGTTTTATGAATATGCCAACCCCCAACATCAGTGGAACATTGACGATGCGAAGTAGCACCTGAGCAAGCGATTACGACTCGCAAGGCGAACTGTCTAACCAAACAACACACAATAGGAGGTGTCCAAGGTAGTATAAAGGCTGCATGGATATATAAAGGGGTATAGAATCTAAAGCACCGCAACACAGATAGCAATAGATCAACAGGAGGAAGTAAAGACTATAAATGTAAAATAGGTAGAAATAGGGAAAATGCTCTCCTGAGAAATACTGTCGACGGTACATCCAAATATCGGGTTGACACTCGCATCAACGCATTGGCCTAATCCGTGAAGAAGCCAAAAACTAAAAGAAACACCGGATGCACTATTTAATACTATGGCAAAAGATCAGGCATGATGCATGTATGATGCATGACATGGAAAAGTTTTGATGCAATTAGGAAATATTAAGTGGAACTTGGGTCCCGACATTTAATTAGTTGGTTCATGTTATTTAGATACCCCGCAATTTAAATATTGTCTTAACAAGTCAAATAGTGGCACCGATTCGCTACATAAATTTAAATGAGGCCAATATAAAGCCTGCATATGGCCTCTATATTTAATTATGAGGTGAATCGATGTAATGCCCCCAAACCACACAAATATGTGTGCAAGCATGACAATTGATATGTAACAATTCCTATAGATGTCAATTTGTAAAATAAAGCTCGGAAAGAGGGTCACACATCGATGTCGAAGGTTTTGGGGTCCGAGGGTTCGGGGGGATCGGTCTTTAGAGCAACGGTCTTCGGATCCATGAAGGAGAACTTGGTGTCCGTGACAAAGGTCTTCGGGGTCTGGCTTTTGGTAGTTGTCGATGGAATTTGGCGTCGGTGGGTTATTAGATTCACCCGGTGTCGATTTTACTTGAAGGTGAGGGAGTTCTTGTGGTGTTGTATCGGGGCCTCGGACTAGGATCTTGCATCGGTGTGGCCTTTAGGTGGCTTCACGGATCAAAGCAGAACCTGGTAGAAGGCTCCTACATGGCGTCGATAGTTGAGATGGATGTGCTCTTGTTGGAAACGAGCTCGAACGCTGCATCTTGCACCTACAAGGAAAATAGCCACATGACCATGGGCCCGAGGACAAAACTTGCCATGATGACGCACTCGACATGCGTAGGCGCTTGTAGTGGGACATGGGCACCGACGCGCACGGGAGGAAGCCGAGTCGAGGCGGCTGGCAAGAGGAAAACGCGAGGATGAGTGGCTCCAGGTCGGGATCGGTGGCGATAGAAGGAGGCCGTCTCGAGGAGCTTCGCGGGAAGGCACATGGGCGGATCCGGTGGAGCTCAGGGCGGTGGCAAGGTAAGCCCTGGGCGGCGGCAGACGGGCTTGTGGTAGACGCAGAGTGGACGGTGCGGCCCTCTAGCGGGACGAAGCCGGCAAAGGTCAAGCAGAGCAGGGGCGCGAACTTGAGCAAGCAGAGGCGGCGACTGAGCTCCGGGCAAGAGGCGAGCTACGCTGTGCGAAGAAGAGGAAGACGGGGCTAGTCCAGCGTCGGGTAGAGGGGAGGGGCGCGTGGTGTTGCGCTGGCGGTGGGGTATAGAGGAAGCAGAGGCGACCGCCAGTGGTTCATGGCGAGGCAGAGAGGAGGAGGTTGCGCTAGTCGAGGAGGGCAAGGAAGGCGGCAACCTGAGCAGGAGGAGGGGAACGGGAAAAGGGAGGCTCGAGGTCCCGCTGCGGGGCAGCGGCAAGGGAGGTTGGCGGTGACGTTGGGGATCGAGCAGGGAGAGGAGTGTAGGGGAAGGAGGCAGGCGCGAGGTAGGCTAGGTGGTTTCGGGGACGAGAAGGGAGGACGTGTTTCGTGCGGGAGTGGGGGTCGGGGTGGCGATGGTAGGGCATCGTGGGGTCAGGAGAATGTGCGAGGGGAGTAGGGCTCGCGGGAGCGTGTCGCACGCACGCCTGACATTGCTGCCGCTGCGTGAGTTGCGTGCTAGTGCGGTGTGGTGGATGGGTTGCTGTGTGGTATGCGTTGCAGTGTGCATCATGTTGGTGTGCCACACAGCGCGTGCGTCGCGCGTGAGTGCGTGCGTTTGCTCTGATGGCGGCGGCAGGTGAGGTGAGGGAGTAGTGGGTAGGTCATTGTGGGGATTAGGTCAGATTTAGAGTTAGGGTTAGCCGGGTGGTAGGTGGCTGCTGGCTAGGCCTTTTGGGCCTGGCCGGCGGCGGCCTCCCCGGTTTTATAAAATATGTTTTATACTATTTATTTGTTTTATTTCAAAGATACTTTTGCAAATAGTTTTAGACAAACAAAATATCCGGAAGGTCCATGCTTTATAATTTGAAACAAAAATAGGATATGTAGAAAATTTCTATAAAATAGTTTTGGCAAACAGATGCATGATGATGTCATGATGATGCACAATGATACAAACATACGATTTTCTAGTAGTGGTTTTACCCGGGGTGCTATAGTGTTCCAAGTCGTCCATAACCGCAGACATAGCTTTTCGAAAATATTTAACCCTGCAGGGGTGCACCAAAGTATCCACATGCAGTTTTACCCTTTTTGTCAGATCAAGTATCTACAAGATTATAAAACTTACACCCAACGATATGTCGAAGGGCGTCGAACACGACGTTTCCTAGACCCAAAGAATTTACATGGGGCCACCCACTAAGCTACCCGTAACGAAGTCGCCCGTCTCCGATACGAACACAGGGTGTGTGGCGACGGCTATAAACGACTAGAAACCCGAAAGTGTGACTGGGCTTGTCGATACAACAAAAACGTGGCACAAGGTTCCTAAATTATACAAAATAGTAAACGCTCTTCAAGCAACAGTAGTAAATAAACTAGTAAAGCATGACATAAGTATATGATAGTAATAACACCACAAACTAGGTTGTGGCCCCCAGTACAGTACTTTGAAATCAGGTAGTAAGCCGATGGGGGTGCTCATACACCCCACCTGTGGTTAGCGTGCTCGCTCTCGGAACAAGTCTCAAGAACTCGGTTCCTAGGTGGACACACGGGGGCGGGATAATAACCAAATCTCAACTGTTACCCCGTGTACATTAGTTATACCTACTTTCAATATTAATTATTAAACTGTAATAAAAGCCATGATCATCTCCACCATTAATCATGTGCCCAACAATGGTGGAACATCAATGACATGAAGCAACACCTAAGCAAGAACCTCATAAAGCCAACTGTATATCAAACAATAGGTAATAGGAGGTGTCCAAGGCAATTAGACTGCAAGGGGTATAACTGTATGAAAATACTAAAACATCGCAACACAGGTAGCAATAGATCAATAAGAGAAAGTAAAGACTATAAATGTAAAACAGGTAGAAAGCGGGAGAATGCTCGCCTGGAAAATAATGCTGAAGGTTCATCCGAAGAACGGGACGAAGCTCGCATCAACTCAACGTACTAATCCGTGGAAAAGAAAACACTAAAAGCAACACCGGATACACTATAGCAAAGGTGCGATGCAACGAGACAATATTAAGCGGAACCGGGGTTCCAACAATTAATTATATGGTTTATGTTGTTTAAATACCCCACATTTTAAATGTTGGCTTAACAAAGCAAAATATGGCGATTCATTACACAAATTTAAATGAAGCAAATAGAAGACTAGATTAGCCTGCATATAGCCTCTATTTTCAGTTATTAGATAAATTGACAAAGTACCCCTAAACCACAAAATATGTTTACAACAGGAATAATTTAATATACAATAATTTATAAAATAGAAAAGGAGTTGGGGTCTCACAGTTGGGCCGGAACGATGGTCTATGGGTTGTAGTTAAAATAGAAGAAGTAGGCGATGCCACGGAAGTAGCCCATACTATGAAGAAGGTCTCGATGGAGAGGCTAGACATCGCCTGTTGAACTTTGGTGCGGCGCGGCAAAGTAGAGTCGAACTTGACAAGACAGGAGTCCTGCTATGGCTAGTTTCAGTGAGAGTATCATAACTAGTATTACTATTATGCATGCTATGTTAGTATAAATTTGATGTGGCATAACAATTAATAAAGAAAAAGAGGGTTAGATTATCGTAGATAGACATGTAAAATTAGAAATCCTAATACATGTAAATTTTGTACATAATTTTACATAAAAATACTACGAATCATTAAATATAGTGCTACTATGATACTACCATATAATATCATGTACTATAAAGATAGTATCATACACTAGTATAATATACTCCCTCCGTTTAGAAATATAAGATGTTTTAGGTTTGTGAAGAAGATGTATCTAAACACCTTTTAATGTATAAGTTCAAATGAATCTACACTAAAAGGTGTCTAAATACATCTTATTTACAAACCTAAAATATCTTATATTTTCAAACGGAGACAGTACATGATAGTACTAGTATGATACTGAAAGCGAATGTTTGATAGATAAACCAAGGCCAAAGCACTTTTAGATATTTTGCCGAACACCTGTAGGGTGGCAGACAGAGACATGCGGCGGACGTATATAAAGAACCGGCAGAGAGAGATGCAGCGGCAGGAAACGGAGCAGCTCGCGGCACGATACGGCAAGGAAATCTGTCGGTCAAATCAGCTACTTGCGGCGGCGAGGAGTGACTGTCTCGTGTGCAGCGCGAAGTGAAAAACGGCAGAGCGCGCGCTGACCTGGGGAGCTGCTGCTACTGCGGTCGAAGGGGCGAGTGGTGAGCGCCCCAAGCGGGACACTGCACGGGCGCTGCGACATGGGCAGCAACATGTGGCAGCGGAACAGAACAAAGGACCTGGTCGAGGTTTTTTTTTTTTTGAACGGGAAACGCCCCGAAGGGCCTAGGCTAGGCATTAAGGGGCAGGGGATGTACAAGTTACAAGGAGGACTCTAAAGAAAAAGAAAAATACAACATGGTCCCAAACTTTTACAATTACCACCCTACAGGCGACCGCAGAAACGTGATCGAGTCCATGAATGCCGCCGCAAGCTCGCCTCTGATTCCGGCCACCACTGCAAACACCGGGGACGGCACCACTTGGGCATGCAGCAGCGATGAAAGCCAGACAGAGGGAGAAAGAAGGCCTCCCATGCTGGAGGTTGAAGACGCTCTGGCCGTCATGGCCATCGAGCCCGGCTTGGCCTAGTTCCTGGCCAAAGATAGTGGTTACCCATCTCGGGCTCCACTTGGAGATCGCCAGAAGAGAAGCAGAGTCACCTGGAGTCACCGGGTCATCATCTTCACCAAACAGAGCCACCTTCCCAGCACCTCTTCCTTGCTCGCCCTCGCCGCCACGGCCGGCCACGAGCCAAGAGAAGCTGTTGTTCCTGTTGCCCCGTTGGTGAAGCTCGAGCAGATCCTCTGAGCTGCAGGCGCCACCCCACCCGTCGTCGGCTCCCACCGGAGGAGCGTCGAACAGGGAGCCGCTCTGCAACCTCCTGGCGCTGCTCCAGCGCGCCAAGGAGTAGCTGAGCGATAGCAGATAGGTATGTCGCTCGCCGTCGACATCTCCTCGCCCCCGCCACCATGGCCGGCCAGCAGAAGAGAGGGCTTTGGCAACAACAATCCTACCCCGCTATCGAAAGCAGCTTTATTTGCAGAAGCTGTGGTCTCCTCCTTCATCCTCCGCCCGCCATCGAGCATGAGAAGAAAGAGAAAGAAAACCCCTACTCCGCCCCAGATCTGGCTGCTCAGATCCAAGACGCAGCTTCGCACTATGGGCATCGAGCCCAGACTCGGCAACCTGCCAGCCCCTATCTACAAGAAGCACCCCACCTCGCCCCTCCGGCCGGCGAGGCCGCAGGTGAAGGGAGGGAAGGAGCCGTAAGACGTTGGAGGACTCTCAGAGGATGCCTCTCGTTTCGTGCGAGAGAGAGAGAAGTGGGTCTCGCTATCGGTCGCTGGACCTGGTCGAGGTATGACGATCTGGTGATGTACGGGCGGCAAGGCATCGGCCTCCTGCGGCCGATCGCATGCGCGCACACGCGCTAGGAACGAGGACATGCAGGGATTACATGCTGTCAGCCGGCAAAGCATGGAAACATGCGGCGGCGAGGTGTTGTGCATATGCACACGAGCAAGACATGGATGTATACGACAAATCTATTGTTATGTAGGTGGTCCCGTGTGGATTTGGATGTGGAGTGAAGTGTTTCCTTTTTATTCTCATTTGGTTATTTTTCGTTTTGTATTTTATTATAATTTCAAACATGCATTTCAGTACACATATTCTACACTACTATATACACAGTATACGTTGATGCATCTATATAATTAATCGATCCCTTGCAAGCATACATATAATCAATTATATTAAAAGGAAGAAATGTTTTGAAATTACATGGTCATTGATGATATATATATCATATCAACTATATGGAGATCACTAAGTCATATAGAGTTCCACGTCATCCGCATAATGTTCTCCATGTACATCAAGGACCTTCTTCATCATAAATCCCGCCAGCTCCTCTTGAATTGCTCGTATGCGCTGGTCTGCCTATAGTTTCTCCCGCAAATCATAAATATAATGTGAATCTACTTTCCACTCACTGGTTAACTCACGGATGTACTCGCAAATGTAGTATCCATATAAATGAGTTCCCGGTGGCTGCTGTAAACTCTTCACCATTTCATAAGTTAGCTCCTCTTTGAATGGACCTGATATTTTCTGTCTGAATCGTGTCCAACACCTACTCGGCAAAGAAAATGAATAAAGGATTTATTAGTTACTTGATATCAGGAAATGAACGAAAGAGGCCGATATAATACGATAATGATTGAAATTACTTATGGAGCATTGCTTTCATATCGCTCCACTGCTCTGTAGGGGTTCGTAGTATGGAAAACAAAAAAAATTCTACCCCATACACACAAACATGCCAAGATCTATCCACTAGATGGTAGCAATGAGGCGATTAGAGTACTCACCTTCGAAGATTCTAAAGCGGTTAACGAGAGCAGATTCTCGTGGGTGATGTAGTCGTACACTTGTCGATCTCAAGATCGCGTAGACGATCCTTCCGGCGCTGCGTTCCGGCAGCACTTCCACAGTCGGTCACACGTTCGGTACTCGATGAAGACCATCCTCTCCCTTGTTCTAGAAGGCAGCGGAGGTTGTAGATCTCTCCTCGCGATCCCGACAGCACGACAGCGTGGTGTCGGAAGTAGAGGGAAAATCCTGCAGGGCTTCGCCTAAGCCAGAGCAGGTTATGGTGGATCTAGGGTTTCCGGCGATATAGGTTTAGAGGGCCGGAGAGGAGGAGGTGGAGTCGGCGGTGGCTAGGGTGGCGGCGGCGCTGGGCGGCGGCGAGGACGCGGCGTCTTGGTGGGGAGGGTTGGTTGTGTGGTCTTGGGGCACCCCTCCCCTCTATTTATAAGAGGGAGGGCAGCTTGGGAGAGGGGAGTTTCAATCCTTCCCCAAATCCCTATCCTAGTTGGATTTTGGTGGACGGAAAGAAGGATTCTTTCCTTCCTCCACTAGGATACATTGTCCTAGTTTGACTTTTCAAAACTTGCCTTTTGACTTCCAATTTGTAGCTTTATTTCTTTCTTGCAAATGCCCAACCAAGTGGCCTAGGACATGATTCAATCATTCCACTTATCCATGACACATTCATGTACCCTTCCCATTCCGGTCCGGTGAATAATCTTCTAGACCCTTCTAGAGTCTCTCCGATGAAATCATCGGAATCATTCTCAAACTCCGGAATTGGACTTTCCTTATATGAATCTTATTCTCCGGACCATTCCGGATCTCCTCGTGATATCCCGGATCCCATCCCAGACTCTGGACAACATTCGGTCTCCCTACTTACATTCCATATCTAGTAAGCACTTAAAATAGTTCGTAACACAAATAACTAGCTAGTGTCTCTCACAATCAAGTTCAACGGTTGACGAAACATACTCTAGAGGTTTTGCTAGGCAAGTTTAACATAGTGATAAGAGGTTACAACATGAGTTTGGAACTAACAGCTAGGTACCCAGGCAATGCAATCATGAAGTCTTCTTCGGCTCTTGAGTCGGCTTTGGGGGGGGCATTGATGAAGCCCGAACGAGTTTTCGCCATCTGCATGAACATCCTGCCGTCACCCTGCTGCGCTAAGCGTTCTTCTATCTCCCTGTTGGACGGTGTATAGCCTCCGTAGAAGGTGCCCCCGGATTTTATGACTCCCTGGTACATGATTGCCGCGATCTCCTCCTGGATATTGAAGAAGTGCTGCCTGAGGTTGCGAGCCTGTATGCATGCAAGCTTTTCAGCCCAACTCACGAGGTCAGATGGTAGTGTTTTGGTCTCCATTTCATTGAAGAACGCCTTCATGTGGTAAAGGGCGTAGAAGGCATCCTTCCCTCTGCCAGACGTCTGCTTGACGCGGGCGAACTTCGTCCTGTGGAGGAACACGTGCGCGCCAAACTTCACATGTGGCCTTGCCGGTTTGACGCCTCCCGCTGCAACGTAGCCGGTGAGAGCGCCATCAAGAATTTTCTTGATATTGGTGTAGTTTTTTTGGATCGCACTGTTTGAGTCGAGGTACAAGGCTGTTGAGTGTTTCAAATTCAAGCTTATGAGCACGCAGCCTGTCCGATCATCCTTCATGATGGGATGGTAGGGAAGGAGAATCACATCCTTGTCCGAGTATGTTTGCAGGAAGTTTGAGAGGTAGCCGGTCGCTAGCTCTATGGCCTCGGCATCTTTCAGGACGGCGTCACGCATGAAGTAGGGATCCACTATCTGGATGCCCGGGATCTTGTCTCTGGTGATCTCCATGGCCATATTGAAGGAGAACAGCCGGACCAGGGTATTGTGCAGCCGAAACCCGTTCAACATGTCCAAGAGGTCGGTATGCCGCACGTAGAAGATATCCCCGGGGGTACACTGACGAAGCACGGCATATGAGAAGGCACCTTAGCCTTGAAAACGAGGTATGACTGATCGTTGTCGCGAATGCGGCGCTCCTCAATTGTGAGATATGCATAATGAATACTACGCATATGCGAGCCTACGACCTCGAGCATCGATTTACACATCATCGGTACACCTGTCACGTGCTGCTGATTCCTGGCTTGCCCCACAGCGCCGTCCCGGAAAAGAGGATTTGGATCCTGGCCCCGATCACCCTTAGGCTTCCTTTTGCGACCCTTCTTGCTCTTTACGGCTTCGGCCACCGTGTTCACCTCACCAACCGTCTTATGGAGGGTGCCAGGGCTGATCAAAGGAACTACTGGCCTTGGAGGCTCGGTGAAGGGGGCAGGTGGCGGCGTCTCCTGACTAGTTGGGAAGAGGCGCACCTTGCAAGGGGGTTTCGCCGGTGCTGGTTGGGTCTCGACAACTTGATGTGTGCCTGATGGTGCCGGCTCATACAAATCAGAAAACCTTGTGTTAACAAACTGGTCATCGAAGTTCGGGTCAATTTCTCCATCATCATCGGGATTATGTGCCATGTTGCCCAAGTCTCCCATCTCGAAGTCTTCGTCATGTGCTGGCTGTGCTGCCTCTAGGGTGATGTTGAGCTGGTCCTCCGTCCCCAAACGGATCTGGCTCTTCTGCCATAGGTATAAGTAGCCGAAGCCGGTATTGAGGACCGCTGCCGTATCCTCATCATCCCATCCTTGAGGTTGAGAGGGAGGTTCCACTTGCTCGTATCCCGGAAGCACCATACTATATCTGACCCTCATCATGTCGGGTGGCATTGTGACATTGTGCATTTTGCGGTTCTCTGGTTGAACAATAGTACCCTTGGCAACATCCATCAACTGGCCGCCCACCCAGTGCATTAGAGTGCAAGGAGTGTCTCCCTACGAAAGATCGACATGTAGGCCGGGCGTTAGAAAAACGGAGATCAAGTCATCGGTGTGGTTGAGCCTCCCAACTCTCGCTTTAATTAGTTAGTTACCTTGAGGGCATCAAACTCGGCCAATGTCGAGGCACCGAAACCGACAGGCTTGACCGCGCAGGTGGCGGAGTGGCTTCCTAATGGCACGGTGGTGCGGGCCGGCGCCTTCTCCGCAGTGGGAAAGTTAAGCTCCGGAGCTAGAGGAGTCTCCAACACCACCGGCCCCGCTGGAGGAGTCACCAACGCCTCCGGCCACGCCACGTTGTCCGACTGGGAGCTGTCGAGGTTGGGAACCGGTGGCGGCCCCCGTTTACCACCCTTTTGCCACTTGTTGTACTTTTCCATGTAGACGGGAAGGATGGTGTTGAGCTTCTCGTTCACTTGTGAATGGACTTGTGACTGGACTTGTGTCTGGACTTGTTCTTGGAACTTTGTCTCGGCAGCCCACACAACCTTGTTCACGGCATCTTGGACTATATTTGGAAAGGCTTCCACCTGTTGCCTTAGGAGTTTTACCTTGGCGCTTTCGGCCTTCTTGCCCTTCCGCTCCGGGGTGCCATAGTACTCGGACCATGGTATGCCGCCAAAGCCGACCACACGACCAGCCGACGGGGCCGCCAGGGGATCAACACTCTTGGTCCGGTTCAGTGCCCTGTTAAAAGTGGTGTCCCACTTTGCGACAGGCGGCGGCGCTGACCCTTGGGATGAGAAGCTCCTACACTCCTCGTCCTGCGCACAAGGAACGCGAAGCATTTGATCAGAAAACTGGACTTCATTGATTAATCATGAACGCAATTAATCGACTTGGATGCAAACTACTTACATATTTTTGCATGAAGTACGTCACCATCGGAGCAAAGGGGCCGGCGGGCTCCGAAGAATAATCAGAACTCCCTTTCGGCTTGGCAAACCGGGCCCTGACAAAGTTCTTTGCCCGCTCCTCCTTTATGTCGTCAAAGGGAGGTGTCAACCCCTTTGCACGAGCATCGGCGTCCTCCTTATCCCATTTGGGCCTCGTGGCTCTTTGACCTCCGGCGCCGAGATGGTGGGTACCAATGTTCAGGGCTCTCATATCCTTGCCCTTCTTACTCCTGGCCTTGCCCAAGGCGGAGTTACCTCTTGCCTTGAACACATTGTAGTCTTCTTCCTTGACCAGAGGCTCCTTCTTGATGAGCTCCAAATAACTTAGCTTCTCCTCAAAAATCAGATTCTTCACCCGAGCCTTCCAATTCGACAAGGCCTTGGTCATCCTCCCGAGGGCACACTTGTTCGCCGGATTCCCTTTGAGATTGTCATTATTATACTTGTTTTCCTCATCACCCGGGAACGCGTATCTTGCGTGCAGCTTCTGGAAAAGCTGGATGAGGAAACCCTTGTTCTCTTCGGCCTTCAGGTTCTCCATGTTGACCGTGACGGTGTTCCGGAGGATTGCTGCGAGCTGGTTAGAGTAACCCCCGACAAAATCTTTTGGCTCCAAAGGCGCACCTTTAGGGCTCACGCTTGTGATGATGGACCTTTTGATGTCGACCACGATCGGGGTCTGATCCTTCCGAGACTTCTTCGATGCGCTACCACCGTCCGTAGTAGCTTCACCACCGCCATCAGTGGTACTGGCGTCACCATCGGCGTGCCCCATCTCCTCATCGCCCGACGAGGTATCCTCGTCCTCCTCGATCTCGTCGTCCCGCGGAACAAATTCCGGGTCCTCTAGGGATTCCATCTCCGCTTGCTGCTCCCAAAAGGGCTTGCTTGAAGGGCCCGGCTCCGGCGACATTTCTAAACACACAAATAAATGAAACTAATAAGCACAAAAATTCACAGAAAATTTTGGCATGAACTTTGCTAATTTTCTATGTCTAGGAGTGCCAGAAATTCGGCGGAACGGAAATGAATCAACATTCCGGCGAAACATTGGCAACTCAAAAAGAAAAACCTGCACAAAAAAGCCTAAATAAACACAAACACAGCCATTTTGCTGCCAGCATACACAAACGCTCACCTTGAGTACATGCTAACATACAGAATTACATGCGTGCAAATACTTACTTGAGGATGACAACAACTAATTTTGCTGGCCCCCATACCTGACACAACAGTGTCTCCATTTGTATTGGAATCTTGCAAGACTAGTGGTACAGTTGTGTTCCTATGTGCAATAGAGGAAACGAGTCTAGAATCCACGCCCAATCATGTGATCTGCAGCGGCCAGTTCTTGTGGTCATCCTGCGTGTCTCTGCTCGTGCATATGGCCACGCCCATGATACGCCGATTGAAAACTAGAGCGTGCTTGCTTGATCAGGCTCAGATAGGTCTCAATGGCAAGTGGTGGGGCTAGGCCGCAGCAGCAGAAGACAGCAGCCGCACTCCCAGATTAACCTACAGCGGCTACTATACACGGGCGAGCTGTGGCCAGACCGCCAGAGAGGACGAAGGGAGAAGGGGAGCGGCGCTCACCTTTTCTGCTACTACTACTACTACAGTACGAGGGGTAAGGGAGAAGGGGGAGCGGCGCTCACCTTGGGGTGCTCGGCGAGGACGGAGGTGAGGTTGCAGGTCTGGCGGGTGGGCTGCTCCGGGCGCGGACGGCCGGCGGCAGGAAGGGCGCTGCGAGCGCAGACGGCGGCGGCGGCTTCGATCTGTGAGATGTGAGACGGCGCGCGTGCGTGAGATGTGAAGAAAGGTCGTGTATCTAGCTGTGTGTTTCAACCTATACCGGATTATGCGAGGCGCATATCGCAAAGTGCGCCTCGTATAATATTACGCGAGGTGCATCTGGTCTGAATGCGCCTCGTATAATATGCAGTCCTAGACAAATAGGGCAGTGTGCAAGTTTCTGTCAACAAACACACAGCAGCCCAGTGGTAACATGCCTTGTCCTATTTCACTGGCCACCCAGGTTTGAATCCTAAGGTTAACAATTTTTTGGAAATTTTTTTAAAGGCCATTTTTCATGTAAAAGCATTGTCCAAACACAATATGAACTATAAAATATACTACAAATATTTTAAATATTCAAATATTGCTAAAACAACAAAAGTGAGTATTCTCAATGAATGTGTCTTGTCGATACATAATATTCTCAATGTAATATTATTATAACACACACATAATGAAAATTAAGAATGTTTTGATACATAATAGTAGGCCACACACACGACGGTTCTTGACAATGGTCGGAGCGCGCTAGCGTTTCTTGACAATGGTCGTCTTCTTGCCCTTCTTTGTCGCGGTTGCATAGGTTAGGTCCGGGACGTCTTCACTACTTCTCTTGAACGGAAGTCCTTTCTTAGGCAGGGTTGTGGTGTACGGTGTTTGGTTGCCATACCCGTCTTCTATCTTCGGGTCGCCGTTCTGGTCAAAGTCTTGCTCGTTGGCGACTCCGTCTATTCCGATAATGTTCCTTTTGCCCCTCCTGACGACAACCCGGCTAGGCCTTGACGGGTCTTTGATGTACCAGCATTGGTCGACTTTGCTAGCCAAAACCCAAGGCTCATTTCTTGCGGGTGCGTTCGCACTGGTGGTCTTTGACGGTATAACCATGGTGGTGAAATACCGGTCTTTTTTCTCGACGCTCTTGGCCCACCTGACACGGAACATCGGCACCTTCTCCGTAACATAGTCGAGCTCCCAAATCTCCTCGATCCTTCCGTAGTATCTTTCCGGGATGTCGCCGGTGTAGAATATCCCCGTTACCCCTGAGTTCTGGTAATCGCAGTTATTGTCTTTTTCCTCTATGTAGAACGTGTATCCGTTGATATCGTAAGCCTGATAGGTCATGAGGTTGTGCGAGGCGCCCTGTGACAATGAGAATATGAGTTTATATTCCTCCGACTACTCGCCCTGCGGTGGATTAGCTATGACCTTCTCCCTGAACCACCGCGTGAAACCGGAGTTGTGCTCCTTGATAACACCTTCCTCCCTCGGGACCTGGCACCCCCGATCAGCGTAATTCTTCTTGATAAACTCTTTGTGCTCATGTATGTATGGATCAACCACCTGCAGGTGTTGCAGCGCGACCAGGTTTGCTCTTTCAAAGTCCTTGGTTCGGCCTCCATGTCGACATGCTTTGCACGCCGACCCTCGCGGTGACCCCATCCAGCGAGCCTCCCGAGGTTCTTGTTGAATGGCATACCAAGAGGGGTCTTGGTTTGTAGAAAGTTCGAGCAGAAAGAGATGCACTCTTCGGCCAGGAAGCCGTTTGCTATGCTTCCATCTGGACGGGACTTGTTCTTAACGTATCCCTTGATGTGTCCATTGAGACTTTTAACGGCATCATGCTTCGCAGAAACGCAGGACCGAGCTGGACGATATCCTCCACGACATGGAGAAGCAGATGAAGCATGATGTCGAAGAAAGCGGGGGGGGGGGGGAATAGATCTCGAGCTCGCACATTATCACCACGATCTCATCCTGTAGCCTCGTGAGCTGCTTAATGCCTATCGACTTTCGAGAGATGACGTCAAAAAAGTTGCAGAGGCCAAACATTGTTTCACGGATGCTTGTCCATTATACCTCGGATCGCGACCGGGAGTACCTGCGTCATTAGCACGGCGACGTCGTGAGACTTCATCCCGCTGAAGCGCTTCTTCGCCTCGTCTAGCCATCTGCTTATCTTCCCCGCGTAGCCGTTCGGAAATTTGACTCCGAGGAGGCACTTCATAAACTGTATGGCCTCCTTCTTACTCAGAGTGAAGCATGAGGCCTTGAGCTTGACCTCTCCCTTCTTAAAATTTTCCCCTTGCGACGACGGCGATTCTGTGTTTCTGTCTCCTCCTCCTCGTCCTCCTCCTCATCATCGTGAGGTGGTGGTTGAAGTTCATCCCTGATGCCCATATGCTTCAAGTCGTTCCTTGCCTTCGGCCCATCTTTGGTCTTGTCGGTGTTAAGGAGGGTGGCAAGCAGACTCTCGCCCACGTTCTTCGTGATATGCATGAGATCAAGGCTATGAGGCACGCGGAGGATCTTCCAGTATGGCAAGTCCCAGAAAACAGACCTCGCCTTCCATACCTTCAGCAACGGCTCTGGCTTCTTCTGGGTCTTTCCTGGCGCAGGGCACTCCTTCCAGTTATTCAACAACTTGTAGATTTCCGCGCCACTCCTCTAGTGTGGGATTCCTCGGAGCTCGATCGTCCCATCGAACAGATGTCCTAGCTTTCTCCAGGCGTGATTCTTGGGAAGCCACCTCCGAGCCCCAAGGAACACGGTTTTCCCGGACCCAGGATCTTTCTGTAGCTGGTGGTACGTTGTATTATCCTTGCACCTAACGCACCCATAGAATCCTTGGACCACCTGCCCCGAGAGGTATCCGTAACCGGGATAGTCTTGCACCGTCGTGATCACCGCCGCTCTCATGTCAAAGTAGTCTTGTCTTGAGGCGTCCCATGTACGGGCTCCTTCTTCCCATAATGTGGCCAACTCCTCTTTCAACAACGTGAGATACAGATTGATGTCTGTACCAGGTTGTTTTGGCCATTGAACGAGCATACTCATGGTTACGTACTTCTTCTTCATGCACAACCAGCGGGAGGTTGTAGATCTATACAAACATGGGCCAGGTGCTGTGTGTGATGCTCTGGCTTCCAAACGGATTGAGTCCGTCAGTGCTCATGCCCAGCCTGAGGTTCCTTGACTCTTTCCCAAAATGTTGGTAATATTGGAGGTCCAACACCTTCCACTGGCAAGCATTCGAAGGGTGCCTCAACATTTCCTCCTTCTCCGGATGAGCTGTGCTTCCTTAGGGTCTGCGAAATACCACTGCAAACGAGGAGTTAGAGGAAAGTACCACACCACCTTCCTAGGAGCTTTCTTGGTCCCTCTCTTGTATCGAGAGGTCTTGCACACCGGACATGTGGTCTTCTCCGCGTCCTCGCCCCGGTAGATGATGCAATCATTTATGTAGACGTGGTATTTCACGTGCGGTAGATTGAGAGGGCACACGACTTTCTTCGCCTCAGCGATACTAGTCGGACATGTGTTCCCCTTCTTGGGAAGAATGTCGTGCCAGAATCCAATGTTGTCGTCGAAACATTCATCGGTCATTTTCTGTTTCACCTTCATCTCCAGAGCCCTGAGCGTTACATTTAGACGGGTATCCCCGTCGTTGCATCTGTCAAACAATGGAGTGACCGCGTCTTTCTCCATTTGCTCCAGTTTAGCTTTCTCTCTACCGGCGGCTCTAGCGTTACTCGTCTCCTTGAGAAGCGGATCTTGGACATGAGGGTCTCGCAAGCAGCTCGAATCATGGTCGGCACCTTGATCTTCGTGTTCATGACCGGCGCCACCTTGATCATCTTCGTGTCCATGCCCGACGCCACCTTGATCATCTTCGTGTCCATGTCCAGTGCCACCCTGATCTTCGTGATCGTGACTGGCATCTTGATCTTCGTGATCATCACTGGCATCTTGATCTTCACCATTATTGACATTCTTATCATCATATTCGTCATCACGTATCCATCGAGTGTAGCCATCCATGAAACTACGTCGAAGCAGGTGAGACTCCAGCATTCCGGAATTGTGCCTTATCAGATACATCAGCTTGTAGTCCCGACATGGACATCTTATCTCTGTCTTGTTTGCACGTTCCATGTCGGCCCTCGCGCATGTCATCCACCTATCCACGCGGGCTTTGTTGATCAGTGGTCGGACCATGGCCGCCTTCGTGGTACACAGAGCAAGAGAATAATTAGAGCATATATGGACGTGGATCGCCGAAAAAATTCGGCATGACCTCCCCTAAAAAGAGGACATCCACGAGTGCCAGAAATTCAGCGGAAAAGAAATAAATCGACATTCCGACAAAACATTGGCATCTCAAATGAAATCCCTTCACAAAAAGTAGCACCACAACACAATCATATAGTCGGTGTCTCCGACAACGCACATACATGCAAGCAACACCTTCACGCTTCCTCCAACGACGACTTGCGCAAGATAGACGGAGGAGAAGTAAATGGACATGTTGTAGATCTAGAGGAGCAAGAGACTTCACTTACATATGGTTGTCAACCAATGGAGGTTGAGCAAGCTTCTATGGTGAATCAATGGGGGAAATGAGGTGGGGAGGAGGAGGGGGGCGACTAGATTTGTCTTGGTGGAGGAGGAAGAAGTGACACAAGTGAGTGGGGTGGTAGTTGGCTCCATGTGCAAAAAGCTGGAAAAAAGTGGTGCCAGGTTATAGGAGTCGCATATTGCACAATATGTGCCTCCTATAATTCAAACTATAGGAGGCGCATATAGCAATATGCGCCTCGCCTATGCGGCCACCTACCTCCGCTCGGGCCCGCAGGAGTTACTTGAGGCACATATGACCATATGCGCCTCACATATTATCAAATATAGGAGGCGCATATAACCATATGTGCCTCGCATATTCGTGCACCTACCAACACGCGGGCCCACATAGATTATGCGAGGCGCATTCTGCCCGTATGCGCCTCGCCTATCTGATATATAGGAGGCGCATATGACTAGAATGCGCCTTGCATAATCTGGGGCTGCTAGATTTCGTCCGTACAGGGATTATAGGAGGCGCATTCTTATCATATGCGCCTCGCCTATTTTTATACTAGAGGCACATGGATAAGGTGTGCGCCTTGCCTATTTTATAGGAGGCGCATATGGTCTAAATGTGCCTCCTATAAGCATGTCTTCTATAGCCTTTTCTCTAGTAGTGGTCATCAAATCATCCTTCCGGTGATGGTGATTAACATGATCTCATGGTCGAAGGAATCAAGTTACTATGTATCAGAAAGCTTATAGCAAACGAACTATTGAAATGACTTGATCTTTATGCTACACTTATCTATAGGAGTATGTCCATCATACCATTCTCCTAATCGTATGATCTTGTTGTTAACAACAACTCTATGTTCATGATCAAGAAACCATGATCATCTATTAAACAATAAGCTAGTATTACAAAGAGGCTTTACCAGGGACAATAATTTAGTTTACAAATCACACAAGTATTAATGTTTCCGGTTAATACTATTATAGCATGAATGTAAACATTTATAATGAACACAAAGATATAATAAAACCACTTTTATTATTGCCTCTAGGGCATATCTCCAACATGCTCTTGTTCCCAACTTAATGAGTCATGGACTTCAACTAGGGACTTGTCAACTTGAATGTTTAGCAAGATCCAGTGGAATCTTCGGACGTTTATATAAGCATACATGCATAGCTCATTGAGTAAGTAAAAATAAAATGTGTACAAGATAGAAACACTCACTTGAAGTTGTAAGGAAATAGTATTTCCTTAACAAAATTATTCTCGGTTAAGAACCTGCACAGGTCTTCCTCCACATCCTTGGGGTGATTCTTTAATGTATATTCATTAACGATATATGGGTCAATGAACCCAATGTCATATCTTCTAGCCCTTTTGCATTCAAGCATCTTCATTTTGCAGAATATAATATCATACAAAAGGATATATAGTTAGGATAATATATTAAATGCAATGAACAAGCTAAGCTACAAACTTAATTATAGAAATAAATCACTTACAAAAAGTAGCAACCAATGATAGATTTGTCGAGGGCGTGCTGGTTGTATAACCGAAACAGTTTGGTCATTTGAACCTGTATCGAGTATGGTTTGAAGTGATGCTCCTTTCTAACGTCCACCACAAACCAATCTTTCTGATGCTTTTTTCTGTTTGCACCATGTACCATGTGTGCAGATGTCGCATATGTGTGGATAGACATGAGAGCTCCTCATTACTGACTAGAGGCTCCCCTTGGACATACTTCCGTACTATCTAACCCACTAGCGTATCTTCATAGCCTAAATATTTACCAAGAGACATATTTGCTTCGTAGGCAAGTGCTTTGGCCTCCGATACAGTGATGCCCATTAGTGTAGCATTAGTACTGGCTCTGGGGTCCATTATTTGCATGCCCATATCCATTTCAGCTCTAAAGGCCTTATCGAGGTCTGAAATCACTTTGAGTGGGGGGACCGATTGATTCTTCTATTGTCCGAGCTGGGCAACTTGCTTCCCGCTTTTTGCACTTGTGCTTTATTTCTTTGCTTGCTTAATAATCTCCCGGTCATAGTCCGATTCCAGATTCATCGATATCTGGGATGGTTGCTCAAGAAAGGACTTAGCCCACTTTTTGGTTTTTTCATCATATACTGGTTTTGGCTCAGGATTTTTGGGTGCAAAATGCGCCTTAACTTGGGCAGCCACATCCGTGGCATTTTCCTCATCTTTCTTGTCATAAGGTCTCTTTGGAAGAGCCTGCGGGATGCGACTATCTTTCCCGTTTGACCTTTTTTCGATGTGGGGCGCGGGGGAGCGGTGACCTTTCGTTTCTTCGACGAGGTAGTAGTATTGCACGAAGGCAGAGATTGAGTATTGCACGGAGGCGAAGATCGAGTTGATGTACTCTTGCTGCGGCGATCGTCATTGGGGTAGGGTAGACTTGGAGGTTGATGATAATCGGGTTGGGATGGACTTAGAGGTTGACGATAATCGATGTGGGGTGGAATTGGAGGTTGACGATCATCAGGGCAGGGTGGACTTGTATTCCTTGGAGTCGGTGGCCTTGGCGCCGAGCCTGGAAACTTGATGTACTTCTTCTTCCGTAGAATGATGTTGTGCTTGACATCTCCTAGTTTGGTAAGGCCTTCAAGCGTAGCGATTTCAATCTCTAGGTCCGCAAAATCCACCACTATGTCATCCACCGTGACACGAGCATAGCCAGGTGGAATCGGAAGTGAATGGTGGAGTGCTCCAGGTAGAAAAGGTAAAGCAGTGTCGATCGCCACCTTGAAGGACAGGTTGTTCATTGGCTGATGTAGCTCACATTGTGCCATCTCTATGACATCATCCACGGGGTAGCGAGGAGCAGGTGCATCATCCACTAGTGCTTGATCATCAGCCCGGAACTCTGTGGAAGCCATGCTGCTTCTCCGCTGGCTAAGATCCAATGCAGGATCATCAGCCTGCGGCTGAGTTGACGACGGCCTTTGGCTAATTTCTTGCACGAGGTTCTTCAGATCATCTAGGTCTTGCTCTACCTTGGAGATCCGGTATGCCTCCCGGTCCTTCTTTCTCTGACGGCTTCTGTAACTGGCATCGTACTGAGGAAACCCTTTCTTCCACGAGAAACCGACGCCTTTGCCTCGTGTTCCTCCACCCTTTTCAGGATTCCCGAGGGCGCGTGTCAGCTCATTGTTCTCTCTCTCGGGATGGAACAATCCCAGTTGAGCATCGTTCATTGCTTGAATAAGGTCTTTGGAGGGTTTTAGAATTTTTTCATGAAATAATGTCTTCCCTGTTTCTGGGTCTAACGATCCCTCATGCCCCGTACCACCAATGCTTTGACCTCTCAGGCCATCCATCTGTACCAAGAGTGATGCCTCTAGTCCTCATGTCCCGCTCCATAGTTTCCCACTTAGGGACGGCACTCTTGTAGCGACATGTCCCCATTTTATGATGGTATTTCTTTTGGGCAGCATTTAATGCATTCTTTGCCGACTTTGCCTTTGCTTTATCAGAATGCTTGTATGTTACAAAATCGGGCCACTATTCTCTCACCTTCTCGTTTGCTGCTACGAAGTCTGGAGTTTTCTTTTTTCACGACATATTTTGCGTATAAACTTTTCTTGTGGTTCTGGTACAGTTAGGCCATCTTGCTCAGAGCCTACTCCTTGACTTTCGCTCTTCTTTCAAGCCCACCTGGCCTTGGGGTAATACCATCTGCCTCAAATTCTTCATACTCTGGAGGTAGTATGAAATGCGCTATGAGATTCTGCCAAAGGTCATCTTTGGCATCATCGGTGACATAACTGTTGGATTCTTCACCGGGTTTCTTTGACTTGTTCCATTCTTGAATGGTGATCGATAGGTTGTCCCTAAAAATCACCCTGCATTGATTTGTAAACATCCTCTGGTGCTTCTCTAGAGCAATCAGTTCTCCATCATCATCTATTTCTTCGATGGTAAACCTCCGATTACCATCCAACTTTCTGTTTGGCCCTCGTTTCGTTCGAGCTGTCGATTGCTTTGATCCGGTGGGCTAAAAGAAGAAGAGAGAGTGATTAATATATATATTAATATATCTGGATCAATTAATGAATAAAGTTAACACGAGGCTTTATATATACGTACCTCGCCAGATCCTGTCGAGGGGCCATCATTATTGTTGTTATTTGTTTGCCCTTAGTCCATCCGGTCTTCCCCTTGGTACATCAGGTTTTCCTCTAGTCCATCACCGGATGGATTCAGATATGAGGAAATCTCTTCATCGAGCAAATTATCTTGTAGTAATAAGAGGGATTTAACCTCTTATCATGGCCTGAAGAAGACCTTCACCAATGCGACCATCATCCATGACTTAACTATAACAGAAAGAGAGTTAAACATGTTAGAAAAAATTCAATAATATACTACTAAAATATTACCACAAATAATATAATATACAAATAATATTACTACTAACAATATACTACTACATTACCACAAATAATATACTACTAACAATATTACCACAAATAATATAATATACAAATAATATTACTATACTAACAATATACTACTAACAACATTACCACAAATAATATACTACTAACAATACTACTAAAACATTTATTAATAATAGCATTTCTATATAAATAACTAATAATATATTAATAACAATAATAACTAAAACAAATAATATACTACTAACAATAATATACTACTAACTAATAATAGTATTATTAGTTATTATACTACTAAAACAATAATATACTACTAACCCTAATTAATAATATTATTACTAACAATAATATACTACTACCAATAATATACTACTAACCCTAATAATATTACCACAAGGTTATTATATATTAATAATAACAATAATAATAACTAAAAAAACCCTCCTAATACTAACCGACACCGACGGCAGCACGACGGCAGCACGGCGAGGAGGCAATGTTGTGGGGCGGCGGCACGGTGGGGCAGCGCGCGGCGGCATAGCGAGGCGCGCGACAACATGTACGGTGCAAGGAGGCGGCACGGCGGAGCGGGGCAGTCGAAGACGGGCGACGACATGGTGGAATCGGGCAGCACCTCCCTTGCGATTCTCTGCGTCGGCGCCTTCGTCTTCGTCTTCATCGAAGAAATGTTACGTGCAGGGTGGGCGGTGGCGCGCCATATTTAAAGAGACGCCCCTTTAGTCCCGGCTTAAGGCACGGCCCGGGATTAGAGGGTTTTTTCGGTCGATTCGTTTTTGCGTGTGCATGCACCCTCTAGTCCCGGGTCCAGCCACGACCCGCGACTAGTGTAATTTTTGTAAATTTCTTTTATTTAATTCAAATCAAATATAAACTTTGGAAAATCGTATCTCCTATTATAAAAATCCAAATAAAACAAATAATATGTCTATTATTATGTGAAAAATATAAAGAATCTTAATATAATATCAATACATATGTTTGCATCATTTATAAATTATGTCATTTGTAAATGTTCTTTTTTTAATTCAAATCAAATATATAACTTTGGAAAATCATATCTCATATTGTAAAAATCAAAATAAAACAAAATAATATGTCTATTATTATCAGAAAAATATAAAGAATCTTATTATAATATCCATACATCTGTTTGCATCAATTATAAATTATGTCATTTGTAAATTTTCTTTTTTAATTCCAATCAAATATAAAACTTTGGAAAATCATATCTCATATTGTAAAAATCCAAATAAAACAAATAATATGTCTATTATTATCAAAAAATATAAAGAATCTTAATATAATATCCATTTAGTCCCGATTGTAGTCACTAACCGGGAATAAAGATATTTCCCGCCATTTGCCACCGCTTCCCGCCAAGTTTTTCCGCCCTTTCCCTTTTACCAGACCTTTTAGTCCCGGTTGTAGTCACTAACCGGGACTAAAGATATTTCCTGCCATTTCCCACCGCTTCCCGACAAGTTTTCCCGCCCTTTCCCTTTTACCAGAGCTATTAGTCCCGGTTGTAGTTACTAACCGGGACTAAAGATATTTCCCTCCATTTCCCACCGCTTCCCGCCCTTTCCCTCTATATCTAGGCCGATCGCGTGATGGCTATCCACACATCCACACCTTCCTCTATCACAGCAATGGACAACACCTACTGGGCCATTCTGACCCTTGATGAGACCGAGACGCTGTGCGCCTCCAGCTACCCTTGCCCGCCGGGCTACCGGCCGCCCGCCGGCTGGATGCTGAACGCTGGAGGGGTTCATGTCCCTCCTGTCCCTCAAGGTTCCGCACGCCAGGCGGCCATGACGAACCACTTCTACCACGAGATCACGCCAGAGCAGCGGATGGATCCCTAGTGGGATCCCGACAACTACGACACATGGAATACCTTCTTCGCTAACCGGCAGGAAAGGGAGCTCACAGGTATGAGGGTGATGGCCCGCCCCCGGTGAACCACAACGAAGCCGGCCGCCGTCTGTGGTGGGCGAACTATACTATCATCGGCGTGAGGCACTACATCGCCGGGGGAGACCATCCTCGCCTGCGATAGAGGATGCAGTCATTAGGGCATGCATGTATCTTCTGAACGTCTAAACCTAGAAGGCAGACAACCTTATTTTCTTCGTACGTACTGGTGGGCAATACTTTATCTTTTGGAAGAATATTCTTCATCATTTTTAGCAACTTTTCAAATGAGGAGTCAGGTATAGCACACTCTGCCTTCCATCGCAGCAATTCCAGTGTGCTATCCAGCTTTTTCAGACCATTTTCGCAATTTGGGTACAACAACTTTTTGTGATACTCTAACATGTGATTGAACTTCTCCCTCTCCTTTTCATTTTCATAGTCTCTTCATGCATCGGTAATGGTCCGACCAAGATCATCAACGGGTTCATCGTGTGTCTCTTCTTCATCCTCCCCTTCAGCAACCCGCATGAAGTAGCTTCGTACTCTGGGAAACCTTGATAGTTGTCATCCTCCTCCTCTTCTTTATTGTCTTCCATTATAAACCCTCTCTCTCTCCGTGATTGGTCCAACAATTATAACTGGGCATGAAGCCGGACTTCAACAGGTGGCTGTGAAGGGTTTTTGAGTCAGAGTAATCCTTCTGATTCCTATATCCACTATATGGACAGAATAGAAAACCATTGCGCTTGTTTGCATCAGCAACACCGATGAATTCATGCACGCCATTAATGAACTCGCCAGAGCGTCGGTCAGTACCGTACATCCATTCCCGGACCATCTGCATTATAGTAAAAGTATATCAAAAACCATTACACAACATGATAAATTTATTACAAGTTATAATGAGATCTTCTAGAGCATTAATTTTGAATTTTGAAAAATTTACATGCACCAATTTGTGAATTGGAAAAAACAATTAACATGATAAATGTGAAGTTTTTTATTATTGTTCTATCAGTGAAAACCTCATTCCATTCTAAGCTCTGAAACTCTACAATTACACATTTCAATTTTCAGTAACTATGCGCCTAATCAAAATTTGTTACACATATCAAAATCCTTCTACTTCTAGAGCATGCATGCATTGATCCATATCTCTATACTTCTAGAGCATTATAGAGCTAAAGTAGAAATAAGAGATGAAAGAATGAAGTTTTAACCTTTTAAAACTTTGGATTTAGGGGTTGCTAACTAAATCTTGACAAAAAAATTGCATGAACTCGACTTGCTTCTTTGAGTAAAATGGCCACCATATGGCTAGGGCAGGTGGACACGTAGCTGTATATATATTGAGAGACAACTAGTCCCGGGCCATGATACGATTCGGAACTAATAGTCCCCTAAAAGAGCAGCTGACCCGCTCTAGGTTACTAGTCCCGGGCCGTATTACAGACCGGGACTAGAGGGCTGGTCCGGCCCGGGACTAGTCGCTATCGCGATTCCTAGCAGTTGGAGGCGTCACGTCCCGGGACTAGTGCTAGCACTAGTCGCGGTTCGTAACAGGACGTGACTGATGGCTTTGTGTAGATCGAACCGAAGACCCTTTTTACGGTAGTGTCTTTATACATGCAGGCATGAAAACCAAGCAAGGAGAAGATTTTTGAAATCGGAACGATGACGCACTGCTGTGGGCGTGTGGCGTTTCTCGGTACAGTATAGTCCATTGTTGGCTATAAGCTACTGCCGTGTTATTTATAGTCATCATTATAGCTAACAAGTATAATACTAGCTAACTACAAATACTCCCTCCGGACCGGTTCATTAGGCGTGCATGTAGTTTAAGAATAAGTTTGACCATTAATTTTGGTCAATAAATTTTACATAATATGTCACAAAAATTATATCATTAGATTCATCTTTAAAAGTAGTTCCAATAGTATATTTTTAAGACATATATTGCATATTTTATTGGTCAAAATTGATGGTCAAATATTTTTTTAAACTACGTGCGTGCCTAATAAACTGGACCAGAGAAAGTATGTATTATTCTACTAATACACGATCCACATGTCACTTCCACAAAGCGCCTAAGAGCATGTGTTATAGCTAGCTTTTAACTTACAATTAGCTCTTATTCTCTCTCCTATTCTCTCTCCTCAAACTCAGCCAAAATATAGTATTTTAGCCCTTATAGTCAACTGATGTCATTATATTGTACTTGCTCTAAGTGCAAATGGCGTGGCTTCGAAGGACAAGGATCGTCCGGGGAAAGCTTATCTGATAGGATTTTTTGGGGAAAGGAAGTAGAATTTTTCTCATATTGCACCCATTTGAGGACTTGCACGCTCAGTGATTGCGCTCGACAGGGGTCTTACACACTAAGAATTTGCCATCAATTGTGGTTCGTTGGGGACTTACACACTCTGTGATTGCACCCGACAGGGGTCTTGCACACTTGGCGATTGAGCCCGACTGGAGTACTAGCTCTATAGAGTGAAGACTTGAAGACGATGAAGAATCTCCTTTGTTTTTCAAAACCTTTTTGAAAATGTTTTGTGTCAATACTTTCACCAGCGAATGGTTGAAGGATTGGTGTACCTGAAAATTGGCATGCTGCCTCTATATAGCTAATGGATCTAGAGTCAGTTTAGCCAAATTTGGGATGGGTATAGGTTGGTGAACCTTGGTGAAATCCTTGTGTTCTGACCCTATATATTTTTTTAGGGTATTAACAGTAGGAATGGTTCCTACTGCCTCTTTTTCATTAGATCAGGGGGTCAGAGCCTGCAGTGTTACATATTTACAAATTACAAGGGATTAAGAAATCTCAAAGAGGTAAGAAGGCCTAGGAATCACAAAATTACAAGCTATGGATTATGCTCTTGATGAGTGGATGTAGATCTTCTTTTCTCATGTGGATCAGTAGGGATATATCAGCAACAAGCCTTGACTTCCAGGATTGGACCGAAGGTTGTAGCTTGTTAAACCATAGGTTATTTCTCTCCTTCCAGATGTTCCAGGATCCAAGCAAGGTAATATCCATAAATATTTTTTTATTCCAAGCTTGTTTTCCTTGCTCAATGATTTGAAGCCTAGAACCAGCCATAGACCAATAAATATTAAGTGTTCTCCAGCAAGCTTGGCTAAAAGTACAATAAAATAACAAGTGTTCAATTGTTTCTTCAGGAGGATGGCTACACATTAGACAATCATATCCTGTCCCAAGGGTATTGTCACATCCCAAGATTTTCCAAATCTTGTAATGTGAAAATAAATGAATAAAATAAAACTTTGATTGATTTTCAGGGCCAGAAGAAACTTTTTGAATCCAATTGGAAATCTTCAAACCAATTTGGATCAAATAAAAATCCTAAAGAGGTTTAAAAAGATAAACATTTGATAAAGGAAAATAAAATTATTTTGGAATTGCTATTTTGGATCCTTTAAATAAAAGGATTTGGTTTTCAAATGAAATAGAAGTTTTATAAATAAGGATTATTTTATAGAGCCAAATTAAACCTTGGCCAAGCTTTTGAAATAAAACATTTTGTTTTGATAAAAATAGTAAAGGTTTATTTAAATAAAATAATAAAGGATTTAATATCCAAGTTTTATTAATAAAGGTTTTAGTATTTCCAAAACATCAAAACTTATTTATTTATTTAAAATAAGTTTTTCAAGTGTTTTATATTCTCAAACAAAACCTACTGATTTGGTTTTGAAAATAATTAGATTTCAAAATGGAGTTTTAAAATAAAAATCAAATTCTATTTTGATTTAATAACAATGGTCTATTTATTTAATTAATAAAGGACCCTAAAATAAAAAAATTATTAATTGGTTTTGGAATTTTGGTTTATGTTACAAAACAGAACCAAATCCAAAGTTACAAAGTTTGGTGATTGTTTGAATTGATTTGAGTGTTGTTTGTTTGTTTGAATTTCAAAACAGAAATTAGATTTAGAAAAAGAAAAGGTTTCAGAATAGAAAAAAATGGTTTTGGACTCAGCCCAGCCCAGCAGCCCAACTCGGCCCAGCAACCAGCCCAGCTCCCCCTGCCCGAAGAAAAACGCTTCACACTCGTTTCCTGACCCGTGCAGTGAATGACTGGTGGAACCTCCCCTCACTCCCTTTCCCGCTGACCAGCCGACCCCACCTCCTCCTATTCATTGTTCTCACCCGCGGTGACAGCGCCTTCCCCCTCGCCGGCCGTTGCAGGAAAATTAAGTCCGGCGTAATACGCATTAAACGGCCCCTTGACCATGCACGTTAAAACGCCTGCGTCTCCTCCTCCTTTCCCCTCTGTCGCCCCGCCTCGACACGCCCCCAGGCTGCCCCATTTCTCGCCACACCACCCTCGGTCCGACGAGCTTCCTCCTCCAATTCCGGCCGAGCCTCGCCACCTCCTACCTCCCCGAGCACACTAGCAGACTCCCCACTCCCAGGCGCTTCTCCCCGTACCACCCATACAACCGCGGGCGCCCTAGAATGCCGTCTTCGACAAAGCTCTGAGCGCCGCCGTGTCTGCAACTTCTCCGGCGACGTCTCCTGGTAAGTCCAGACCGCCCCGCGCCCTCTCGTTCACGCACACAGCTTTTCCTTGATCCTGCGCATCTAACCGCGTCTTCGTCTTGTCTCGGGGTGAACCACAGCACCGTCTCCAACCACAACCAGAGCCGTCTGACGCCAGGAGCAACTCCGGCGAGCAATTACCGCCACGACAGAGCGCCCCTTGACCCAAGAAGACCACGTCGAGCTTCCCCAGCCTTTTGCGATCACGGTGAGCACCTTCCCTTCCCTTCTAGCTTCCTGTATCACCGGCGCTGCCACCATCTGGCCGCTCCGCCGCTCGCCATTGACCTTGCGCCGCTAATTCTTGGTTGAAGTGCTGCGGACCGTAAGATCTATATCGAACGAACTAGATAGATCACTTAAACGCCGAAAGGGTACGCGCCATGTGCTGCACGATCTGATTAGATCCAACACACCGCAGAGCCGATCCGGCCGAACCGGTACCAACCAGTAGCGTTGTGACGCGTGGCCTGTTCTTATTTAAAACAGAAGTTTGAAATCTGATTTAGGTATGATTTTGAAAACCCTGTAACTTTTGATCCACACGTCCAAAATTCACAAATTTGATATCATTGGAATCAGTGGAACAAGCCCTAGCCAACCATGCATTTGGTTTAGTAAATAGTATCTGTTAGATGGTTTGTTTTTGTAGAAACATTTGTATGCTTGTTTAGAGTAGAAAAATGATTCAAAAATGTTTTTAGGGTTAAAACCTTTGCAAAATGTTTTGTTGTGAACTTACTGACCCTAGGAACCAACCCATGGTTTTGAAAATGGATTTGGTGAAGTTTAGGGTGGATTAATTGTTTTAGCCTATTTCTAGCCATTTAAAAATAATGGATTTGTTATGAAAATGATTTTGGAGTAAAAACTTTGGGAAAATGTTTTGGACCAAACCTGCTGACCCTAAACACCAAGTTTTGGGAAACAACAACTTATTTGGGAACCACTTAAAGTTGTTGCTTTGATAAAAATGTTTTTCACCACATAAAATGATGATTGGTTTATGAAAAAATGGTTTGTAGATAAAACCCTTTTGCAAATGACTTTGCCACCTTGAAAAATGACTACTTTTGACCTTACAAAGTTTAGAAGCCTAGTGGAGACCATCTTTGAAAATAGAACCATCCCTTGCATGCTTACATGCATGACATAGATCCCATTGTTTTATGTGTGTGAAATTGTTTGATTGATTATTGGTTTGGAATGCTAGTTAATTTTGTGTCTGCTTGATTGACTTGTAGTGAAGTTAGAAAAGTGTGATACTAGCAAGATCAAGGAGTGAACCAACATTCCCTACCGAAAGGCAAGTGACACTATCATCTAAAGTCCTACTATTTTCATTATACTTAGTGGATTTTGAAACATGCATGAAAATAATTTCTATACTTATGCTATGCTAAATCCTAATAGGATACCTTATACATTCCTTAGTGAAAACAATGTAGTTGTTACATGCTTAGCCATGCTAATTTGAAAAGAGATACATGTTGAGATTTTATGAAGTTGAGAAAAGGACTTGTGATTTTATATAAATAAACAAGGACTCAATGAACCACCTGGGTGTCCAAGGATACTTTGAGTTTTGGAGAAGGAGGCAACAAAAGGAACCATGTCTATGGCAATCTCTTTGTGTTGTGCTCCAAAAGAAACCACCCAGGAAACTTAGAGATTGAACATGTTTCTCCAATTGTGGCTTTCGTGTGCAACCACATTCTATTATGGCTCTGGCTTAGTCAACTACATTGGGAAGACCCATGCATTGTCTTCAGTTTACTGGACATGGGGACCTGGAATCCTACATGGGTGCTGAAGACAAGCTAGCAATGGTGTATGGGGGGACCCTTTGGAAAGACTTCGTCACATTCTTAATCTGCCAGTACTCCGTCTTGGTGAGCACTAATCCAGTGGCCACTGGAGGCAACAAGATGGGATTGTGACATGTGGGTAAAGTGTACTACTTCTGCAAAAGATAATAAAATCTAAGTACTTAGCCGTGTCCCCGGTTATGGACAATACTGAGCAACTAAAGTTTGAGGCTATGGGAGATCTCGACATTCTAATTTCTAAAATAAAAACTTGATGCACTTGGGGGTACCAAGGAGCTCAAGAGATTTGGTTAAAACTTGATGTACTTGGGGTTACCAAGGAGCTCAAGAGATTTGATAAAACTTGATGCACTTGGGGTTACCAAGGTGCTCAAGAGATTTTGTTGAAAACTTGAACACTTGGGGTTACCAAGGTGTGCAAGGAGATTTTGTTCACAACTTAAAACACTTGGGCTTTGCCAAGGGATTTTCAAAGATTTGATCAAAGTTTAAAAACCATTTTGAAGAGATAGGATAAAATATTGCTTTATGCAAATGAGCCCTAAACTCTACTTAGCCTATATGCATGTAATGATAGGATCCACTTATACTCAACTTAGTAGTGAAACTTGCCAATACAATTCAAATGTATTGACCCTTGTGGCTGTAACTTGTAATGTTGAAGGTTTGATTGATTTTAGTGAAGATTGATTGATTAAGATTACAAAGTCTACAACCAACATCTGCCTGTGGCACTTTGAAGATGAAGGACCCCATGCTTATAGTTTTCCGCTGCAATGTAATGTAATAGCCAAATGAGCTATGAAAAGATGTAATAAAATTATGTTATTCCTGGTATAAAGTTATATTATGACCTTTGTTTATTGATATTACATCTAAACTGTGGATGCTAGCTATTGATCCAGGGACTAGCATTGTAAACACAGGGGACACCACCTTTTGTTAATAAAGGTTGGGACACTCCCTCTACAGATGGTATCAGAGCATTGTGTTTCCTGTAGGATTTGTAAACCTAGGATTGGACAAAACCCTTAGAAAAATAGGAGTTGTTATTGTTCCAAAACTTATTTACAAAAAAATCTTGTAAACTCTTTACTCAACCATTTTGGTTTCAACCCTACATCTCTTCTATTTCAAACTTGATGGAAAAACCTACCCATGGCCAAAGACTACACCATGTGCAAAGGACTTCTTCAACACTTTCAACTCTAATGACTTCAACTTCTTCAACTCTAATGACTTCAACTTCTTCAACACTAATGACTTCAACATCTTCAGCATATTCACCAAGGACTTCCAACTTGGATATCACTAAGGACCACATGTGAGACAAGGAAATCTTGCTCAAGATTTAGAGACTGAAGGAATGCAAAAGTTAGAAGGAGCCCACATCACTTGAAGCTTTGAGACCAAGGAGTTTTCCCAAAGAAACCATGATCTCAAGTAAGGAGAAGCAACCAAGAATGATGGAAAGATCACAAGTGAACCATATAGATGGACCACCATATTTTAGTTAAGTCAACCACATCAACTTATGTGGTATAACAAAAATATTTTTGTTACCTAAGTATGTGCTTAAACTTTGTTATTTGAGTGAAATGTTGTTTGTGAATGTTTGCACATTGCTTGTGTGAATTGTGATGTGTGTGATTGGAATTGATTCCGTAGAAATATCTTGTCTATTCTAATCTCCATTCAACCCCAAACAGATGACCACTCCAAGAGACTCCAACATCAAGGTTGAAGACACCAACACCAACCAAAAGGACAGCATGAAAGAGCTCATAGAAACCCAACACCAGTTGAACCAAGTGACAGCTCAATTCATAGCTAACACTAGTGGAGAAGATCCAGCCCTGCAAGGATTTTTGGAAACTCAAGGCCAACTGATGTTTAAGGTGACTGATCAAATGATCAAAATGGAAGAAAACTATTCCAAGAAAGTTTATGACAACAAGGATGACAAAAATGTTATTCTAAATGGATCCCCAACTTGCATTATTTGTGGAGACAAGGATCATACTTCCAAGGAGCATGGAGATCAATGCCCCAACTATGAAGAGAAACATCCTGTTGGACAATGTCCTACCTCTCAAGCTACTTGTTATCTTTGTGAAGGAAACAACCATGTTCCAATCCAATGCCCCATCTACTCCATTATGGAACAAAGGAAACAAGAAGGATCCAAGTCTACCAAGAAAGTTGATGACAAAGTAAAAGGACCACTTATACCTCCAAACAAGACAACCCAGTTCAAAGGATCAAAGAAACCCAAGAAGCAAAAGAAGGACAAAAGCCATGTGCAATGTCATAAATGTAAGAAAATGGGACACTATTCTGGTGAATGCCCAGAGAACCAGAAGAATAAGGAAATTGGCCAAGTAGTGTGCAACAACTGCAAAGAGCTAGGCCATTATGTAGCAACTTGTCCACAAGAACCACGTAAAGAACTCAAGGACATCCACTGTTTCAACTGCAAGAACCCAGGACATTATGCAAGCAACTGTCCAGAAAAGATGAAGAACAAGTTGAACAAGCCTGTGGAGAAACTAAACCTTGGCCCATGAGTCAAGCATGGAAACTAAGGACACAATGCAAATGTTTCCTAGAGAAGCCTTCCCAGGATCCCAAGAAGGACAATATGTAATTTTTGTTTGAAATTTTTTAAGGGTGGTAGTACCCTAGTTGTTTTGAGCCTACTTGTAACCCTAGACTTCCCAAATCTCGGGACGAGATTTATTTTAAGGGTGGTATCCTGTCACATCCCAAGATTTTCCAAATCTTGTAATGTGAAAATAAATGAATAAAATAAAACTTTGATTGATTTTCAGGGCCAGAAGAAACTTTTTGAATCCAATTGGAAATCTTCAAATCAATTTGGATCAAATAAAAATCCTAAAGATATTTAAAAAGATAAACATTTGATAAAGGAAAATAAAATTATTTTGGAATTGCTATTTTGGATCCTTTAAATAAAAGGATTTGGTTTTCAAATGAAATAGAAGTTTTATAAATAAGGATTATTTTATAGAGCCAGATTAAACCTTGGCCAAGCTTTTGAAATAAAACATTTTGTTTTGATAAAAATAGTAAAGGTTTATTTAAATAAAATAATAAAGGATTTAATATCCAAGTTTTATTAATAAAGGTTTTACTATTTCCAAAACATCAAAACTTATTTATTTATTTAAAATAAGTTTTTCAAGTGTTTTATATTCTCAAACAAAACCTACTGATTTGGTTTTGAAAATAATTAGATTTCAAAATGCAGTTTTAAAATAAAAATCAAATTCTATTTTGATTTAATAATAATGGTCTATTTATTTAATTAATAAAGGACCCTAAAATAAAAAAATTATTAATTGGTTTTGGAATTTTGGTTTATGTTACAAAACAGAACCAAATCCAAAGTTACAAAGTTTGGTGATTGTTTGAATTGATTTGAGTGTTGTTTGTTTGTTTGAATTTCAAAACAGAAATTAGATTTAGAAAAAGAAAAGGTTTTAGAATAGAAAAAAATGGTTTTGGACTCAGCCCAGCCCAGCAGCCCAACTAGGACCAGCAACCAGCCCAGCTCCCCCTCCCCGAAGAAAAACGCTTCACACTCGTTTCCTGACCCGTGCAGTGAATGACTGGTGGACCCTCCCCTCACTCCCGTTCCCGCTGACCAGCCGACCCCACCTCCTCCTATTCATCGTTCTCACCCGCGGTGACAGCGCCTTCCCCCTCGCCGGCCGTTGCAGGCAAATTAAGTCCGGCGTAATACGCGTTAACCACGCCATTAAACGGCCCCTTAACCATGCACGTTAAAACGCCTGCGTCTCCTCCTCCTTTTCCCTTCTGTCGCCCCACCTCGACACGCCCCCACGCTGCCCCATTTCTCGCCACACCACCCTCGGTCCGACGAGCTTCCTCCTCCAATTCCGGCCGAGCCTCGCCACCTCCTACCTCCCCGAGCACACTAGCAGACTCCCCACTCCCAGACGCTTCTCCCCGTACCACCCATACAACCGCGGGCGCCCCAGAATGCCGTCTTCGACAAAGCTCTGAGCGCCGCCGCGTCTGCAACTTCTCCGGCGACGTCTCCTGGTAAGTCCAGACCGCCCCGCGCCCTCTCGTTCACGCACACAGCTTTGCCTTGATCCTGCGGATCTAACCGCGTCTTTGTCTTGTCTCGGGGTGAACCACAGCACCGTCTCCGACCACAACCAGAGCCGTCTGACGCCAGGAGCAACTCCGGCGAGCAATTACCGCCACGACAGAGCGCCCCTTGACCCAAGAAGACCACGTCGAGCTTCCCCAGCCTTTTGCGATCACGGTGAGCACCTTCCCTTCCCTTCTAGCTTCCTGTATCACCGGCGCCGCCACCATCTGGCCGCTCCGCCGCTCGCCGTTGACCTTGCGCCGCCAATTCTTGGTTGAAGTGCTGCGGACCGTAAGATCTGGATCGAACGAACTAGATAGATCACTTAAACGCCGAAAGGGTACGCGTCCTGTGCCGCACGATCTGATTAGATCCAACGCGCCGCAAAGCCGATCCGGCCGAACCGGTACCAACCAGTAGCGTTGTGACGCGTGGCCTGTTCTTATTTAAAACAGAAGTTTGAAATCTGATTTAGGTATGATTTTGAAAACCCTGTAACTTTTGATCCACACGTCCAAAATTCACAAATTTGATATCATTGGAATCAGTGGAACAAGCCCTAGCCAACCATGCCTTTGGTTTAGTAAATAGTATCTGTTAGATGGTTTGTTTTTGCAGAAACATTTGTATGCTTGTTTAGAGTAGAAAAATGATTCAAAAATGTTTTTGGGTTAAAACCTTTGCAAAATGTTTTGTTGTGAACTTACTGACCTAGGAACCAACCCATGGTTTTGAAAATGGATTTGGTGAAGTTTAGGGTGGATTAATTGTTTTAGCCTATTTCTAGCCATTTAAAAATAATGGATTTGTTATGAAAATGATTTTGGAGTAAAAACTTTGGGAAAATGTTTTGGACCAAACCTACTGACCCTAAACACCAAGTTTTGGGAAACAACAACTTATTTGGGAACCACTTAAAGTTGTTGCTTTGATAAAAATGTTTTTCACCACATAAAATGATGATTGGTTTATAAAAAAATGGTTTTAGATAAAACCCTTTTGCAAATGACTTTGCCACCTTGAAAAATGACTACTTTTGACCTTACAAAGTTTAGAAGCCTAGTGGAGACCATCTTTGCAAATAGAACCATCCCTTGCATGCTTACATGCATGACATAGATCCCATTGTTTTATGTGTGTGAAATTGTTTGATTGATTATTGGTTTGGAATGCTAGTTAATTTTGTGTCTGCTTGATTGACTTGTAGTGAAGTTAGAAAAGTGTGAGACTAGCAAGATCAAGGAGTGAACCAACATTCCCTACCAAAAGGCAAGTGACACTATCATCTAAAGTCCTACTATTTTCATTATACTTAGTGGATTTTGAAACATGCATGAAAATAATTTCTATACTTATGCTATGCTAAATCCTAATAGGATACCTTATACATTCCTTAGTGAAAACAATGTAGTTGTTACATGCTTAGCCATGCTAATTTGAAAAGAGATACATGTTGAGATTTTATGAAGTTGAGAAAAGGACTTGTGATTTTGTATAATAAAACAAGGACTCAATGAACCACCTGGGTGTCCAAGGATACTTTGAGTTTTGGAGAAGGTGGCAACAAAAGGAACCATGTCTATGGCAATCTCTTTGTGTTGTGCTCGAAAAGAAACCACCTAGGAAACTTAGAGATTGAACATGTTTCTCCAATTGTGGCTTTCGTGTGCAACCACATTCTATTATGGCTCTGGCTTAGTCAACTACATTGGGAAGACCCATGCATTGTCTTCAGTTCACTGGACATGGGGACCTGGAATCCTACATGGGTGCTGAAGACAAGCTAGCAATGGTGTATGGGGGGACCCTTTGGAAAGACTTCGTCACATTCTCAATCTGCCAGTACTCCGTCTTGGTGAGCACTAATCCAGTGGCCACTGGTGGCAACAAGATGGGATTGTGACATGTGGGTAAAGTGTACTACTTCTGCAGAAGATAATAAAATCTAAGTACTTAGCCGTGTCCCCGGTTATGGACAATACTGAGCAACTAAAGTTTGAAGCTATGGGAGATCTCGACATTCTAATTTCTAAAATAAAAACTTGATGCACTTGGGGTTACCAAGGAGCTCAAGAGATTTGGTTAAAACTTGATGTACTTGGGGTTACCAAGGAGCTCAAGAGATTTGATAAAACTTGATGCACTTGGGGTTACCAAGGTGCTCAAGAGATTTTGTTGAAAACTTGAACACTTGGGGTTACCAAGGTGTGCAAGGAGATTTTGTTCACAACTTAAAACACTTGGGCTTTGCCAAGGGATTTTCAAAGATTTGCTCAAAGTTTAAAAACCATTTTGAAGAGATAGGATAAAATATTGCTTTATGCAAATGAGCCCTAAACTCTACTTAGCCTATATGCATGTAATGATAGGATTCACTTATACTCAACTTAGTAGTGAAACTTGCCAATACAATTCAAATGTATTGACCCTTGTGGCTGTAACTTGTAATGTTGCAGGTTTGATTGATTTTAGTGAAGATTGATTGATTAGGATTACAAAGTCTACAACCAACATCTGCCTGTGGCACTTTGAAGATGAAGGACCCCATGCTTATAGTTTTCCGCTGCAATGTAATGTAATAGCCAAATGAGCTATGAAAAGATGTAATAAAATTATGTTATTCCTGGTATAAAGTTATATTATGACCTTTGTTTCTTGATATTACATCTAAACTGTGGATGCTAGCTATTGATCCAGGGACTAGCATTGTAAACACAGGGGACACCACCTTTTGTTAATAAAGGTTGGGACACTCCCTCTACAGGTATAGTGTATTATTTTAAGCATGTTTCTTGTATTCAGCCGATCTGATAGAATAAGCCATCCAAAAAACTTAACTTTTGCAATACATTTAGACTTCCACAGCCATTTGAAAGCTATGTGTGGGTTCAGATTTCTGAAATTATACTGATAATATCTGCTGGATGTGAAATCTTTGGCTCCCCAAACATAACTCCAAGTGTCTTTTAGGTGTTCACTAAGTTGTAATCCTCTGCAATTATTTTGAATTGTTCTTAATTCATCCAGAGCTTCAGGTGACAGAGGAAGATAAAATAGTGCTACCAAACTGACCCTATATTATTTTGATTTCAAAATGTACAAAAGACAAATGAGGTTTTGAAATGTTTTTCTGCAAACAAAATTGGCTTTATGCAAAAGAACCCTCATCCTTCCTTTGATAACCTTTGCACATATATATATCACCCTTGCAACTTGTGTAATTTGCCAATACATTCAATGTATTGACCAACTTTGTTCGTTGCAACGTGTCTTATTGCAGGGTGAATCTGATGACGAGCAAGGACGAATAGGATCGCGGGGCTATACTCAACATATCCGATGGTGTTGATGGTGCCCAAGATTATCGATTATGTTTCCACTGTAAAGTGAGCCAACCACTATATGTTGTGCAACTTGTATTATGTAAAATCCGGATCCATCAATGAGTAATGAAATAACATATGTTTATATTGGTATTTTATTTTATTACTATGTGTGTGTGCTAGCTTTGATCGAGGGATAGCATCATAAACACAGAGACTTTGGATCTTACCAATTAGGGTCGTTACATTTTATGCACAACAAACTCAAAAAAGATCAAAACATAGTGGCACCTACTCATGTAGTCTTCTTATGTGACCTGCTACCTAGGAAACCATAAGAAACATAGAGAAATCATGTTTTACCCTAAATCACTACTTATAAAATCACCTACTAGCTATGAAGGTACATGGGTTTTGACTCAAACCCCTTCCCAAAAACATAGTTTGTCTGAATGAGGCCATAATTGGCACACTTATGTTGCAAATAATTTTATGTAGACCAAGATGTATTTAATTGTATGAAACACTCATTTTCCATTTTTAAATCTGTTTCTATTTTCTATTTGAATGCCTTAGTCTGTTTTGCCGTTGGTTTTTTAATAGTACTCAGTTTTAACCTATCTCTTCGTCACAAACTCTCACAAAAGCCCAAACTTGTGCTCATTTTGGCTGGTACACTCTGATTGGTTGAGACAATTGTGATGTTTATCGTGCCCACCAACCATTGATCCTCTGTGATCTAGCGGGCAGGATAACCCCTCTATCTGTTTGTGGCCACCCCTCTATCTATGGGAAATAACAAGTTTTCCACCGATACTTTAACTCCATAAACAAATGAATTTGAAGGAAAAGTCTTCAAAGGTGTATAATTTTGGTATATGCATGTTTATGCATCACTACTCTCTGAAAATGATAAACTCTCAAGATTTTCTTAGCACAACATTATCATGTTCGAAGTGTAATTTGAAGAGAAAGTATTCAAGAGTTGTATAAGTTTTGTTGATGCATGTTTATGCATTACATTTCACTCTCCGAAAATGATAAACTCTCAATATTTTCTTAGCACAACATTACCATGTCCTAAGTGTAATTTGAAGCGAAAGTATTCAAGAGTTATATAATTTTGGTATATGCATGTTTATGCATTATTTTTTTACTCTGTGAAGATCATAAACTCTAAATATTTTCTTAGAACAACATTATCATGTCCTAAGTGTAATTAGAAGGGAAAGTGTTCAAGAGTTTTATAATTTTGGTATATGTATGTTTACGCATTACTTTTCACTCTCTAAAAATGATAAACTCTCAAGATGTTCTTAGCACACCATTAACATGTCCTAAGTATAATTTCGGGAAAGTGTTCAAGTGTTGTATAATTTTGGCATATGCATGTTTATGCCTTACTTTTCACTCTCAAGGTTTTCTTAGCACAACATTATCATGTCCTAAGTGCAATTTGAAGGGAAAGTGTTCAAATGTGTATAATTTTCGTATATGCATGTTTATGTGTTACTTTTCAATCAATGGAAATGAGAAACTCTCAAGATTTCTTAGACAATATTAGCAGTTCCTAAGTGCGATTTGAAAGTGTTCAAAGGTGCATAATTTTGGTATATGCATGAGACATAAATATTTAATTTAGGGATCCCTTTAGTTTATGCATTAATTTTCATGCTCCAAAAAATGGTAAACTCTCAAGATTTTATTAGGACAACATTGTCATGTCCAAAGTGTAATTTGGAAGTGTTCAAGTGTTGTATAATTTTGGTATATGCATGAGACATAAATATTTTACTGAATGAATTACTTTTCACCCTCTAAAAAATATAAAATCGCTTTTACATAAACAATTATATAATTTTTTAAACTTGTAAGTGTTCAAGAGTTGTGTCAATCTTAAATCTTGACTTTCACCTCATAGATTCACTTGATTGCAACCGAGAAACTAACTCGATAAACAAATTAAATTTAGGGATCCCTTGAATTTAAATATAGAACAATATTAAAGTTCAACTGATGAATAACAAGTACAAGAAAGTTGCCTTAACTGCTTGTTAATTTTATTCAGTCCCCCTTCAGTTCCACCACTTTTGCATTGGGAATCATCGGAACAATCCTCTATTTGCCGCATTCTCCATAGCAAGCACCCCCTCCAAATTATCTCCCATGTTGCGATAATTTATTCTCCATAGCAAGCATCCCACTCTAATTAGAACAATTTGGTGCGAAATCTAACCTTCCCATGTGTTACGGTTTCCATTGCCAACCTTACCCACATGTTACGGTCAATGGCCCGACATCATATATCGGCCAAGACGAATGGGAGGACGAAGTGGAGCTATACACAACTCGCCGGCTGGAGAAGGGCTTCCATCATAGGAGAATAAGAAGAACGGGGAGGCAACCACATGGGAGCGGGGGAGGGGCTAGTTCGGGCTCCTATCCTACAACATTAACCTAGGTAAGTTGTGGGTCCGACACACACGTGGATAAGCTATGGGTCCCATGCTTATCTGGATAAGTGGAGAGAGGTGTACACTACGGGACCCCACTAAACATGGCCCCACTCGTCAGCACGTAATGGTAAGGCTGGCAGATAGTAACATTACTAGAAAAACAGCTATAGGTAGACGGCTATTATGTTGCGCATATTTCAGTCCATGCGCCATAGAGGAAATCCAGTGGCGCACAATAGAGAAATGTGCCACACAAATTTCATCATTATGTGGAGCATACAAATCGCCATGCGCCATAGAAATATGGTGGGACCCACCACCAGGTATGGGTGACCCACTTTCTGTGGTGCATACTTCACCACAGAAATATGTTTTTCTATGGCACATATAAAAGTATACACCACAAAATGTTGGGTCCCACCACATCATCAACCAGAATTTGTATGACCCACTTTATGTGGCGCATATGGTGATACAGGCCATAGAAATGTTTGTTTTCTGTAGCACATTTCAGTATATGCGCCACAGAAAGTTGGCTGTGGATCCCAACATAGAAAGTGGTGCCCTTATTCTATGGCGCATAATGCTATATGTCTGACGAGGGTTCGACTCGTCAATGCCCATTGTTATGGACTTGGGTTTAGAGAAGATGGGAAGGCTAGAGATCGTGATACGGTTAACAGACTCGCGGCAAGGGGGTCACAAAGTTTACCCAGGTTCAGGCCCCTAGAGGGACAATCCTACTCCTGTTTGTCTGTTTTTGATTGATGGCGATGATGATGGTTACAAGGGTGCGCAGATGCAATATGGCGTGAGGTGTGTCTAGGGTATGAGAGTTGAGAGAGCCTCCTCACCCTGCCCTTCGGGCCTTTATTTGAGGAGGCCAGGTCTCGGGGTAGGTTGAGTCGGTTACAGATTAGGGTTAGCCCCATTGAAATTCTATCTACACTTGGCCGTGTCCTCCAAGAAGTCAAGATTTCTCTGGGTACCTGACGTTAGCCTGCCTGCTCTAGCCTAGTGGAGGCCCACACGAGGGTAGCAGTTGTGCGATGTTCCATGGGTTGTAGTATGCTACTTCGGACTCGACGTGCTTGAGGCGATAGGCGCCACTCGGGCTTACTTGAGTAACCACGTAGGGTCCCTCCTAGGGTGAATCTAGCTTCAGGTGCCCTTTCTGCTTGAGTCACAGGACGAGGTCTGCTTCGACGAAGGACCTTGGGCGCAGCCGTCGACTGTGGTAGTTGTAGAGACTTTGTTGGTACACCGTCGAGCAGGCCACGGCGATGTCACGATCTTCATCCAGTATGTCGACGACATCTTCGAGTGCGGCCGTTGATTCGGCTTCGCTGTAAGAGATGACCTGTGGGGCCTTGTAGCATACCTCGGTGGAAAACATTGCTTTGTCTCCGTGCACCATGAAGAAGGGCATGTAGCCAGTGGCACTATTTGGCTTTGTGCGTAGGCTCCAGAGGAAGGAGGGTAGATCCTCCGCCTAGGCTCCTACCAACCTTTCGAGTGGGTGTAGCAGCCGCTTCTTTATTCCATTCCAGACGAGGCCGTTGTCCTTTTCGACTTGCCCGTTGGTCTACGGATGCGGCACGGAGGCGTACATGAGGTTGATGCCGAGCCCTTCGCACAAATCTTGGAACTCCTTCGAGGTGAAGTTCGTGCCGTTGTGAGTTATGATGTTGTGAGGCACTCTGAACTTGTAGATGATGGATTGGAAGAATTTAACCGTAGTAGTGCCGGTTTGGTTAATGACGGGGATAGCCTTGATCCACTTCGTGAATTTGTCGACTGCCACCAGGAGGAAGACATGCCCTTCGGGTGAGGACTTCTGTAGATTTCCGACCATATCAAGTCCCATTGGGCGAAGGACAAGGCCAATGGTATGGGCCGTAGCTCTGAGCCTGGTGCATGCGGCTTGTCTGCGAACCTTTGGCAGGCATTGCACTTCTCGACGATGTCCTTGGCACCGTGCATCGCGGTTGGCCAGTAGAAGCCAGCTCGCAGAGCCTTGGGGATGAGGGCGCGGCTTGTTGGGGATATACTTTCTGGGTATACCCAAAGGACTCGCTGACCAGGGTGGCCCACCAACGGGATAGAGATTTGCATCACGGGCGGCCCAGTCAGAGAAAGAGGAGGAGCCAGTTCCGGCTACGACAAGGCCCAGAAGATTTACCAACTTAGGCATGTAGTCCAAGCTGTACATAGTTACCAACTCTATAACATAGCCGGATAGGTCTCTCCTGTAACCCTAGGCCCTGGTGACTATATAAACCTGCCCTATGGGAGCCTTTATGGCACAACACAATACACACAACCACAATAAACTCGCACAAGCGAACCTCTCTTGTAATCCGCTGTAACATCCATCTTACGCCGATATATTATTGGGTTCCTAGCAGGAGTAGGATCCGATAACCTCAGTCGGATCTGAACCTGGATAAACTTGTGCTCACCGCTCCTGGAACATCCGACGTCTCACACCCCATCCTTCCAACACCACTAGGACCCCCTATGGCGTACTTTTCGACAATCCGACGATAGTTGGCGCCCACCATGGGGCACGTAACCTTTGGAGCATCGTTCCAGGTGAAATTTGCGCGTGCAGGAATCGGCAAAACAATCTCCATGGGTCGTGTGGTCTATGCCAGTGATGTCCCTCTCATCCTTCTCAACGAGACCTGGATTCCAGCTTCTAAACCCGTGATAACCCACACGATCATGTCCATCGGCGAGATCGATATCTATCTTAGTTTTGCTGAACACGCCCAACCCACCCTTGAGGTGATGACCATGGCGGAAGAAAAATCCAGATCTACTTTGTCCGTAGAGGCGGAAGCATTCAAGGTCCCGGAGAAAATCAAATCCACCCATCCCACTCCTGTAGTGGAAGAAGAGGTGGAAGAAAAATCCGGATATGATCTCCCTGATGAGATCAGATACACGGACGAGGAATATATTTGCTATGGCTCTGTCATACCGGACGTCTTGGCAGAAAAACTACCCTTGCAGCATAGGATAAAGGAGATGATGAAACGCCCCTACATTGATTACGAAGCAATCACTGACATCACGGAGAACTTTGAGATGGAGGAGGTGGAAACCCAGCTGTGCCACTACTTCAAGAAGATGAACAATAAGAAGCACTGTTTCGTGTACCACATAAGCACTAGATCTGACTCTCTCGATGCTGGAGCTGGTAGCGATTCGGTCCTAGACGCAATCGAAGGAAAAGCCGACTCACCTGGCTCCCCTCAGGAGTCAATCATGTCGCAAGAACTTCGAGACTTTGACAAAGAGATGGAGGAGTATGAACAAGAGCACGTCTCCAAGCAAACGCAAGGTGAGCCAAAAAATTCTCCTAGTCCATATGATAGCATGGATGAAAGCTACACCTCGCAGGATGATATGGATACCGGAGATTCCCCCGAGGTCCACAAGCCAACCATGACGGAAAGTACTGACGAAAGTTTATCCCCCGGTACCGGACCAAAATCTATCTTTGCCACTGCTACGCACATTAAGGCTATTGGGCGGTCAAATAAGAAGAAGAACAAAAATCCGACACCAGTAGAGCCGAACATCGAGGAAACCAACGAAGAAAAAGTTGATGAAGAGATCGAGATGGAGAATTAGGACGGAGATCCGATTAATACCACCCCGATCGACCCTCCTGTGGATGGACACGTTGTCACCAAGGGTGCATGCAAAATTTACGGAGATGCTCTCACGATTCCAATCCCAACGGCTTCGGATCTCACACTGGAGGCACTGGAGGAAAGAGCTGAGGACCTAGAAAAGCACCTCTTGTTTCTACTTGAAGAGGTCGCTTGCCTCGTCATGATGAGGCAGCAGTTCGACACTGATCCTTCCAGATATCAGTCAGATTTTAAGCGACATCCAAACAGGACAAGGGGAGGTCCGTTTCTTGCTAACAAGAACCCGAATGTCCACAAAGATCTATTCGACGAAAAAGATGGAGAGAAGATTTGAGTCTACAGGATGCCGTTGGAAAACGCTGCTACATCTCGAGCCATCCTCGCCAACAATCCGTCTCCGCAGCAGGTCCAGCAGTGCGTTGCGTTGCTGGACAAAGGATTAAAGCAGCAGAAAACGGCCGCATCATTCAGTGGAAAACTGGCCTCAAAATCCAAGTTTTGCCACACTGGTGCTGACCAAAGCACTGAATTAAGACTTCGTAGGGATACGACTCAATGCTACCGTCCCCACGGAGAAGAAGTGAATTCAAGAACCGGCTCAAACGGCCACTCTCGCCGCCCGGCACGTGACTAGGCAAGAGTTTTTCTGGCTGCGTCCAAAGACGCCATCAGGACAATGGTTCCTCATCAGGACCATCATCGGCAAAACAATCGCTATAGAGAAGACCCGGAAACAAGTCGCTAGTGAGAGGAGCAAAATCGTCTAAGGATGCCATCACCGAGCCGTCCGGCTGGCAACACCGGACGAAGAGATGATCCGAATCGTCCTGAATCAAGTAGGGACGATGCCTGAAGAAACAAGCATCAGAGTCATCATAATGAGGCTCCACCTCCACCACCAAGAAATCCAGCCAGAAATAATCCAGCAAGGCCACCATCGCCTCCTACCAGCGACCATGAAGGATCTAGAAGTAGCCACGGAAGCCGCAGGGGTGGAGTCGACAATGGTGAAAGGAGAAGCAGAAATCCGACTCCGCCGCGCAGAAGCCGTGAGCCTCCAAGGCTCAGATCTCTCTCGCCAAATGACGCTCGCCATCACATTGAATCAAACATAGAAGCGCGGCGGTACGAGGAAGAAGACGTGTATGTGGGACCCAAATGTTTTGGACCACGCATACGTCAGACCAAATTTCCGGTTGACTTTGGCATAGCCAAGCACATTCAACCCTATGACGGCGTAGCTCGGCCAGATGCCTGGCTACAGGATTTTTTCTAGGCCTGCTGCATCGCCAAAGGAAGAAACAACCTGGTTGCAGTCCGATATCTCCCGCTCATGCTGAGGAAGATGGCTCGATCATGGCTCAATGAACTACCAGAGAATTAAATTCACAACTGGTATGGTATGCAAAGTGCATTGTTTTCAAACTTCGAGGGAACATACAGGAGGCCCTGCACAGTCGGAGACTTGCAGCGTTGCACACAAAGACCCGGAGAAACCTGTCGGGATTACCTCGGATGCTGGATCGACACAAATAACTCCTGCGAAGGAGTAAACGAGCAAACTGCGATAGAAGATTTTATTGCAGGACTTTCAGTTGGACTTTTATGTCAGTGACTGAAGCGTGACCATGTCACAAAATTCGGAGAAATGATAGAAATGGAAAACAAATATGCTGACGCCGATGATGATTCAGAAGGGCTGCTAAATATTCTGGCTAATCCCAATGCGGACAAACAACCAAAACAAACTCAAAACCGCAAGAACACCTCGAACGAAAATCCGGCTCCGGACAACATAGCTGTCAACGCAAGGTTTGGATCTGGAGGACGAGGAGGGCGCGGAGGTGGCCGGGGTAGAGACCGTGAAACTTTCCGAATCCAGGGCAGAGGAGACCAGCAACTCGGAAGAACCTATACCTTGGACAACATTGCCAATAATCCCTGTGTCCACCACTTGGATAGTAACGGAGGGTCTACCCACACAAATGTCGAGTGTAGTTTCAATGATGACATCAAGAAAGACGAATCCGCTGGCTACAGGGCCAATCTATGAAAAGGAAAGAAAAATTCTGAGAAAGGAAAGGACCCCAAGGAAGATTCCGACATGGAAGAACCAGAAGCCGCTGCAGAACCCAAGTCGGATGGAAAGAAGACTTTTTCGACTAAGAAAGACGCATACATCTGCTTCCTTGGATCCCAACCTGCTAAGGACAAAAAGGCGGTTCTTCGTGAGCTCAATGGCACGGTTTTGGCTATTCCACAGTTCCTGGAAATTTCGGAGGTAACTATCACCTTTGATCGGTCAGATCACCCGAGGAAAACACATCGTCGGGGAAAGTTCCCTCTGGTCGTCAATCCTCTTATTGATGGCTATGAGTTCTCTAAAACACTCATGGATGGTGGAAGCAATATTAACATCCTCTATATCGAGACGCTCCACCACATGAAGCTGCACGAGAGCCAGTTGAGTTATAGAAGTGTAACTTTCCATGGCATTGTTACAGGGAGACAGGAGGATTCTCTGGGTGAGATTACTCTGGACGTGACATTCGGAACCCGAGACAATTACCGGATCGAGCCACTCTCTTTTGAGGTGGTACCATTCAAAAGTGCTTACCACGCCATCTTCTGATGTCCAGCTTACTAGGTGTTCATGTCTCGTCCCTGTCACATCTACAACTTGATCAAACTTCTAGGTCCAAAGGGCGTAATCACCGTACGTGGAAATCCGAGGAAGGTGCGAGAGTGCGACGAAGGATCTGCTGCCTTCGCCGAAGTCGTGCTGCACGTCCAAGAGTACCAGGATATCAAGAATACCATCAATCCATCCGATATGCCCGCTATGAAGAATGAGGTGCTGAAGCCAATTTTGCAGTTCAAGGCATCGGAAGAGACGAAGAAAACATCGCTTAAGGAAGATGATCCCTCCAAGACGACGAACATAGGGTTAGGCTTAGGCCACACATAGGAAAGCGTGCTACTCGAGTTCCTCAAAGCTAATAGGGATATCTTCGCATGGCAGCCTTCTGAAATGACCGGAGTACCTAGGGAACTTGCCGAGCACTCTCTTAATGTGTACCCTGATGCTAAACCCATCAAACAGTCCTTACGATGGTTTGGTGATGAAAAGCAAAGCAATAGCCAAGAAATTAGCGTGCCTAGAATTAGCGGATTTTATAACAGAGGTCAGCCATACAGATTTGGTGGCAAATTCTGTACTCGTCCCTAAAAAAGACACCTTTGATTTAAGGATGTGTGTTGATTATACCGCTTTGAACAAGGCATTCCCAAAAGATCCATTTCCTTTGCCAAGAATCGATCAAGTTATCGACTCAACGCCAGGATCGGAATTACTCTGTTTTCTCGACGCATATTCCGGATATCATCAAATACCGATGAAAAATTCGGATCAAATTAAGACGTCTTTCGTCACTCCTTTTGGAACCTTCTGCTACAAAACTATGCCTTTTGGCTTAAAGAACGCAAGAGCAACATATCAACGTACTATGCAACGTTGTCTCAACGGCCAAATCAGACGCAATGTCCACGTATACATAGACGACATAGCAGTTATGTCAAAAAAGAAGGAAACTTTAATTTCCGACTTGGATGAAACATTTGCTAGTCTACAAAAATTCAATATGATGCTAAATCCGAAGAAGTGTTACTTTGGAATTCCAGTCGGAAAATTGTCAGGTTTCATCATCTCTGAGCAAGGCATAGAGGTAATCCAAAATCAAGGTTATTCTAAACATTACCAGGCCAACTCGCCTGAAGGATGTACATCGTCTCACTGGTTGCATTGCAGCGGTGAGTCGGTTCGTCAGCCGGCTCTGTGAAAGAGCCGCACCTTTGTACAAGCTCTTGAAGAAAACCGACAAATTTGACCGGACTCAGAAGCCTAAACTGCCCTGCAAAGTTTGAAAGATCTAGTTTCAAATCCACCAGTTCTCGCAGCGCCAGAACCTCAGGAACCTATGTTACTCTACATTGCAGCGACCAACAAGGTCATAAGTGTGGTAACAGTAGTCGAGCGCGAGGAAGAAGGCCACGAGCATAAGGTGCAGCGGCCAACTTATTATCTAAGTGAGGTCCTGATAGAATGAAAACAACGGTATCCACACCATCAAAAGCTAGCCTATGGAGTATTCTTTGCATCCAGAAAGCTTCACCACTATTTTCAAGAGCACAAAATCACAGTGGTGAGCGCCGCTCCCCTGCGAGATATAATCAATAGCCATGACGCCACAGGACGTGTCGCAAAGTGGGGAATAGAGCTTGTAGCTTTTGACATTGAGTACAAACCACGTACAACAATCAAGTCCCAAATACTTGCTGAATTCGTTGTTGATTGGACAGAAACGACAGAAAATACAGGCCCTCCAGACTCAGAATTTTGGACCCTTCACTTTGATGGATCAAAATCACGAGGAGGCTCGGGGGCTGGCGTGGTTCTCAGATCACCCTAAAGAGATAAGCTGTTCTATGTGTTGCAAATACACTTCACGGTTTCCAATAATATTGCCGAGTATGAAGCACTGCTGCATGGAATATGCATGGCCAAAAACATTGGCATATCAAGACTTATGTGTTACGGAGACTCAGATTTAGTTGCTCAACAAGTATCCGATATCTGCAACGTAAACAAGAACATGCAGCACACAAAGCTATCATGGATGAACTATCTAAATTGTTCCCAGGGCTTTGAGGTTCAACACATCCCTCGAGCAGAAAATGAGGAAGTAGATGCTCTATCAAGAATAGACACTCCACGGAAACAAGTATCGGATGGCTCTTTTTTAGAGCATCTAAGGGTACCCTCCATAGTCAGAGTTGATGAGGACTAGCCGAAGAAATCCGACTCACCTTTAATAGCAGTTCTGGATATAATTCCCAGCTGGAAAAAACCCTATCTAGATTTCCTGATAGACGGAAAACTACTCGAAGATGAAGTTTTGAGCCGGCAGATTGTCCGACGAGCAAATGGTGAGCTCTATAAACAGAGTGTTTCTAGCGTGTTTCAGTGATGTATTTCTTCAGAAGAAGGAGTGGAACTCTTAAGAGGACTCCATGAATGCGAGTTTGGTCACCATGCTACAGCCAGATCCTTAGTGGCAAAAGCTTTTCGACACGTATTCTTTTGGCTTACAGCTAAGGCAGATGGCGATAAACTGGTCAAAACGTACAAAGGCTGCCAAAAGTATGCTCATCAGGCACATGTTCCGGCTGAACAGCTGCGAACAATCCCTATTACATGGTCGTTCGCGGTCTGGGGGCTTGATATGGTAGGGACGTTTTGCATGGCAAAATGTGGATTTACTCACCTACTAGTGATGGTGGATAAATTTACAAAATGGATTGAGGCTAAACCCGTAACAAGTTGCGACGGAGCCACAACCAGAAAGTTCGTCGAGGACGTGATCATCCGATTCGGATATCCGCACAGTATAATTACTTACAATGGGAGCAATTTTTCCATGGGAGAACTTGCCGAATTCTGCGAAGAACAAGGGATCCGACTTGATATTGCATCCGTCGCACATCCGCAAGCTAATGGACAAGTTAAAAGAACTAATGGCCTTATTTTACAAGGAATCCGACCTCGCCTCGAAGCACCGCTTCATCAGGCCGCAGGGGCTTGGGCGGAAGAATTACCGTCTGTGATATAGAGATTACGTACAACTCTTAAGATATCAACCGGCTATACTCCTTTCTTCTTGGTCTATGGTGCAGAAGAAGTTCTTCCAAGTGATCTAATTCATCAGGCTCCATTAGTCAAAGCATATATCAAATAAGATGCAGACATTTCTCGATAATATGATCCCGATATAATCGAAAAAGTACGCGTCGTTGCTGAGCAGAGATCTACAGCCTATCAGCAGAAGTTGCGCAAGTATCATAGTCAGAGAGTGCAAAACTATTCTTTTAAAAAAGGCGATTTGGTTCTCCGACTTGTGCAAAAGATAAAGCATAAACTTTCCCCAATTTGGTAAGGACCTTTTATGGTTAGCAGAGTTCTGCATAATGGGTCATATTATTTAATCGATATGAGACCAGTCAAGGAAAGACCTGATACTCGGAAGAGAAAGAGAGCTGGTGGTAGCACAGACCCAGATGAAATAGAACATCCAAGGAATATTGCATAGCTACGTCCCTTCTATTCTTAGTTATATTTCCTTGTAGTCATATATGTACATGTTCAAAGTGAAATAAAGTGTTGGTTTCCTCATATGTTATCTTTGAGAAGTTTTTGCCATCTTATTTCTAAAAGAGCATGTCATTTTTTCAAAAATCCCAGAATGCTTGAAAGTACTTTATGCTCATGTTCGTTATGGTTATGTTTTTGAATATCTAAAAGTGTTACATTAGGGTAAAAAATTTAATTTATTGTCTATACTTTGGTTTTTTATCTGATTGCTTAGACGCGGGCATTTTCCAAGTAATGAGTTGTTGGTACTAGAAGCCGACTTTGTTTTCAAGTTTAAACTGGTTTAGAAATTGCGCTCCTTTGCTCAGCAAAGTTTCCGTGCCAAAGGTTGGCTGACCCATGAAAGGACAAGGCAGAGAACCAGATAAAACGACAAGTATAGGCATAAACACACAAAGTGCTTCAGAAATTTTCAAGCACATGCATAAAAATATATAAGCAAAGTGCTACAATAGTAAAAGCATTAGTTTTTACAAGACCAGCACAAAATAAAACATTGTTTTCATCATTACATGGCCATAAGTTTAGAATAATGCATAAATATTATCTATGCTGCAGAATCATGCGGTGATGATGAAGCAGGTGGAGCACTGGAGTTGACAACATTGTCTCCCTCGATCTCAGACTTGGAAGCAACGTTGGCTTCTGGCTCTTGGGGCGAGGTAGGCGCGGCGACGGATTCAAAGAATGGTGTCGTATAGTTGGTCATCTCAGCCACACGACAAGCATAACCTGCACAAAACTCTTGGATGGCCTTGATGTCTTGTGGGTTACCCTCATCATCCTCCTCGGCAATACCCTTGGTGACATGCCAGATTTCCATCTCGCTGTGGTGGCACATCACCTTGGTAAGAGCAGTTTGAGCAGCAATCTGAGCGTAGGAGTTCTTCCAGTCTTCTATAAGCTTCGGAATCTCCTTAACCTTGTCCCTCACCTCGTGCACTGACATTGTGTGCAAGTCAGAAAGCTTGACGGACTCACCCGCCTCTTCAAGAGTTTGGCAGAAGTCGTACAAGATATCTTTGAGAAGTTTAATGCGCTCGAGGCGAGGTTCAGAGGTAGGAGAGTCGGAAATATTCAGGGGGGCTGGGAAAGAACCAAAAAGTGAAAATTTGACTGAACAGAAAGTCGAAAAATCAACAAAAAGAAAGATTCGGAAATCTTACCTAGAACAGAGTGATTCCATTGAGCGTGCTCCTTGCGGAGGCTGTTTAGTTCACTGGCTGTGGCCTGGGCAAGATCCCTTTTAATATTGAAGTCCTTCTTGAGATCAGCTAGTTCTTTATCTCGGAGGGCTATGAGCTTCTCGAGCCTCACGGTCTCGTGATTTCTTGACTCTAGGACAGCAGCTACGGATTTCTCCGATTCTAAACTTAGCTTCTCAAGCTTGTCTCGGAGCTCAGCATTCTCTATTTCCAAGACCTTGAAGTGCTCGGATTGCTCCACCATCTTGCTGGACTGGCACAACAGTTCTGCAAAGAAAAAATATCAGTCGGACAAAACAAGTTTTACTATGACAAAAAACATAACTGACAAAGAAGAAGTCGGAAAAGTTTAACTTCTGCTTCATCTTTATCAATTTTCAACTTTGAATTCCCAAAGCACAAAGCTTTGATTTCTTTGTGTTTATTGCTAATGTTCTTGGGCAATTCCTGGTTGGAAGATGCAATTTTTTGTAAGTTTAGAGTCGGAATACTGTCAGACGACTACTCAGACTCGAGCTACAAATTTAACTAAGTAAAATTACATCACGAGCCTTGGGGGCTACACTACATCGTTCTTTTGCAACCTAAAAAAGCATCAACTCGGATCTAACGATGTTTATCCGGCTTTATGCTTGGGGGCTAGAGGATATGATAATAAATGCAAATAAGAATCGGAAACTTACAATGTGTTCCAGGTGCAACTTTTCAAATCCGAGCTTGGTGCTGTGAAACACCTTCTCGGTAAGGGTGAGGGAAGGAACATACATCATTGGAAGTTTGCCAGATTGGACTTTAGCGTCTCGGACCAAAATTTGGTCCAGGAGGCTAACCAGCTTCATGTCCTCCTCCTCTTGGCTCGCTGCCTCTGGGGTCAAGGTTTGCTTCTCAAGACAGGATTGAGCCAGTCTAAGGATCTCTTCTTTCTCTTTCCTCTTCAGGCCAGAGAAAGCAGAGCCGACCACTTTATCCATTGTTCCTGTAGATATTACCATGGGATCATTACCCTTGACGGGTTCACCCTTGTTAGTTGCCTGGTCATCGATGGTGACCAGGGCTTTTGAGACATTGCCAGCATCAGGAGAGGCAGAAGCTTCCTATGCTGATCGAGTACTAGATGGAGTCGATGGCGGCACAACATGGGAGATAACAAGCTTTTGCTGACGCATCTGCTTGCCCGGCTTGCTGTCCGGGTTGGTCTTGCTCTTCAAAACTGATTTAGCTCTAGAACACGAAAATCCTAAATATCAGGTGTGATCTGGAAGGAAATAAAGGTACAAAAGTACTGAAAAATAAAGATAGGGTGTTTACTTTTTAACTACTAGCAGCACTTGGCTACCAGTAGCAACAACAACTTCTTTCGCCTTGCGCTTCTTGGAGGCGGGGGCGGCAACTTCCTGCACCTCATCATCCTCCGTCACCTTCGGATCGTCTGAAGGATAGCCCTCTAGTGGAGCTAGATCAGAATCGGAGAGTTTATTGAGCTAACAAAGTCGAAAGGCATCGATGAAAATAGAGTCGGATAAATAACAAAAAAGAGCGACAAAACATAAAAGCAGAGTCAAAATATTTACTAGAGTTAGAGGACGGTTGGTCGTATACATATTCATGGAGACTTCTGGAACTTTTTGTTCCCTTTTTCCTTTATCAAATATTGCATGAGGGTCTTGTAGTCCTTCGCCGGAATCTGGGTCGAACTGACCAGCATCTTGTCCTTCTTGTCGCTCATGATCTGGTGCATGAGGCGATCTCTTTGGTGCTGGAGAGGCTGAATCGGGCGCTCCAACCAGCAGTGGATCAAGTCGGATCCATGGATGCCCTCATGCTTCATCAAATACTCAATCCGCCTTTTGGCAAGGATTAAGATATCCGACAGCTCTGGCGCCTCCGCGTCCCATGAATTTCGGTGCGGAGCGGCACTGTCGGCAAACGCTGGAAGACCTTCCACCTTTCCAGGAGCCGGAATATCCTTGTGATAAAAGAAAGTTCTGACCCAACGTTTGACAGATTCACTAGAGTTAATCCTAGGATAGACTTGGTTTCTCCTAAGGACTAAGCTAAGAGTGTCGGTGATGTAAGGTACACTAGTGCTAATAGAATTCTTCCGAGTACCATAGTAGTACTGGAAAAGGGTTAGACCTGGCCTAATGCCAAGAAACCCCTCGCACAAAGCTGCATGAGTGCTAAGCTCGAGCAGAGAGTTGGGAGGAAGATTATGAAGTTGCACACCATAGTAGTTGTGGAACTCGACGAGGAAGTCCGATGGTGGCAAGATGAGGCACAGATGGGAACTAGTGCGGAGTTCTCAAGGAGTACGAGGAGGCAATGAATGAATCGATGGAGAGGTGAGTCGGAGAGAAAGGGTTTTCTCCCCTCTTTTATTTGTCTCTACGTCAAGATTCGTGTGTTAACACGCGCAATTATCGCCACGCGTATAGGTGAGGAGGAGTTAGCTTCCTGCGACTCTTCCGCCCCCTCGATTTTCGCGTAGGCATTGAAAGGACGTTCTGTTCTATAAGGAACGGACCCACCAACAGTCGTGCTGATAGGACTCCTGTTAGTGACAGGACCTGGTCTGAATAGTTGTCAGTCCGCACGCCATTGAAAATTCCGGCTTATGTTTCAAACTAAGCGAGGAAAAGACTACGGTCAAGAGAAAAACATATCCGACTCAATTGACTTGGAATCCTACATTACTAAATGAAGTTTTCGGGAACCCTTCAAGATTCTCAAGATGAAGAAACCATCAAGCTAGACGATTTATCTTACTTTGGATCTTGGAGACTTCCGGGGGCTACTGCTGGGGATATACTTTCCGGGTATACCCACAAGACTCGCTGACCAGGGTGGCCCATCAACGGGTTAGAGCTTTTCTTCACGTGCGGCCCAGTCAGTGAAAGAGGAGGAGCCAGTTCCGTCTACAACAAGGCCCAAAAGAGTTACCGACTTAGGCCTGTAGTATTACTTGTAGTCGAAGCTGTACGTAGTTACCGACTCTGTAATGTAGCCGGATAGGTCTCTCCTGTAACTCTAGGCCCTGGTGACTATATAAACCGGACCTATGGGAGCCTTTAGGGCACAACACAATACACACAACCAAAATCAACTCTCATAGGTGAACCTCTCTTGTATTCCGCTGTAACATCCCGTTTACGTCGATATATTAGTGGGTTGCTCGTAGGAGTAGGATTCGATAACCGCAATCGGATCTGAACCTGGGTAAACTTGTGCTCACCGCTCCTGGAACATCCGACTTCTCACACCCCATCCTTCCAATGCCACTAGGACCCCCTATGGCGTACTTGTCGACAATTCGACGACACGGCTGCCTGCGTGGTGGCCGCAGATGCCTTCATGGATGTCGAGGAGGATGCTCTTCCCATCACTGTTGGTGATGCATCACTGGAGAACTCCTGAAATTCCGTGCTTCTAAAACTCACCGTTGATGATGGAGAAGGCTTTTGATTGGCGAGCGATGTGACGGGCGGCCGTCTAGTCCTCGGGCAGTTGTTTGCTCACCAGGTACTTGACATATGGATAAGTCCATGATTGTTCGACTGCTAGGACCTGCATGAGGCTCACCAGTTTAACTTCCGTGTCAAGATCTTTGGGTTCTTTGGCCTTCTCGGATGGTATATCCCCCGAGTGTCCCGTGGTGTCAGTTGTGTCCTTTGGCAGTTTTCGCTTGATGGAGGGCACGTATTTTTGCTCAAGAAACACACCCGGTGGCACTAGGGCGCAGGTGGAGCCAATGTTGGCGAGCTTGTCGGCCTATTCTTTGCTTTCCCTGTCGACATGCCGGAGTTTGCAACCATCGAAGTCTCCTTCGAGTGAGTTGTCGAGCGCACGGTATGCGATCATGTTGCTGCTATGGGCGTCGCACTCGTTTATCGTCTGCTGAACGACAAGGTTGGAGTCACCATAGATGATGAGGCGCATGGCGCCGTAGACTCTGGCCATCCGCATGTGGTGCAAGAGTGCCTCGTACTCATCCTCACTGTTGTATGAATGGAACTTCATCCGCAGCACGTATCTCATCTTATCCCCTTGAGGGGACATCAAGATTACTTCGTCTCCTGCTCTGGCCCCGCTCTTGGAGCCATCTAAGTGCATTGTCCAAGACTGGGACATGTCCGGAGTGTCAGGTGCATTTTGCCTGGTGATAGGGGGCAGGCTGTTGTCTATTGACTCCTTTAGTCTTGCGAGCTCCTCCTGCATGACGAATGGCTGGGAGATTCTATTGAAGTCCCTGTCACAGCTATGTGACTTGGTGAAGCTAACTAGGACAATGATGACACCGTTAGGCCCTAGCATATTCAGCAGAAGGTACATGTAATGTGGCACTGCCATAAATCTTGCAAATGCTACGTGCCCAAGGATGGCGTGGTACTGTGAGGGCCAGTCCACCACTTCGAACTCAAGCCATTCGGGACTAAAGTTGCTAGGGGCGCCGAAGATAACGTTGAGCCATATTATGCCCATGGGGTATATTCCTTTCACTCGGACGATGTTGTGGAAGGTCATTTTTTATGCCTCCAGGCTGTGAGTGTGCTGGCGAACATCAGGTTGATGCCGCTGTCGCTGTCCATGAAGATGCGACACATATCGAATCCCCCAATCTATGCCTCGAGCACCAGGGAAGAATGACCAGGCGAGGTATTTGGCATGGGTTATCCGAACGATCGAATGTAAGGCATGACTCCGAGCTGCTGAGGTAATCAGGTATGGCAGGCGGAGAGGTGACGAACAAGTTGACCTGACAGGTGATCGTCTTCTGCACCCTGTTGGATGGACATCCCTTTTCTATTATCATGCCCCCAGCGGTGGTGGATATGGATTTCTCTGTTATTTTGGGCCAGCACAGCTGCGGGCTATGCGGGTGCTCTGGGTGGCGGAGGTGGAGCTCCATGTGTGACAACTCCTGGGGCGGGGGTGAATCCTAGATTCACCGCCTGGCGCTGCATCTAGGCGTAGCCTTCATGGAGTTTTTGTAACTCCATGCAATCCTTGAGCATGTGGCTGGCCTTCCTTTTGCCATCATGCTTGTCGATGGTGCAGGTGGCTCGTCATCACGGTTGCGGCGCTGCCAGTTTTGTACTGGTTTTCCGTTGTCGCGGTAGATGTCACTGTGATACCCACTGTTGTCGTTTCCATCCTCGCGACGATCGGCATAGCCAGCCGCGACTATATCGACCTCTTCGCGCTTGTCGTAGATGCACACTCTTATTTTTCCTCTGTTGAAGGCATACTCGCCACCGGCCCAGCGATTGGTGATGTCCATCACTTGATCGATGGTTTTGGGATTGACGCGACTGAGCTCCTCTCTGAATTCGCGGCGCCTTATGCCCCTGTTGAAGGCGTCGATTGCCCTTTCCTCCGAGATGTTGTCGGTGGAATTCTTGATGACGCACCAACGCTATAGGTATGAGCGGATGACTCGTTGGACCGTTGGCAACAGGAACATAGCTCCTCGATTGAAGCCGGTCTCTTGCTGGTGCCTTTGAAGTTGCGGATGAAGCAGTACGCCAGCTCTTCCTAGCTACAGATGGATCCAGAGGGGAGGTTGATGCGCCAGGCTTTGGCCACGCCCGTCAGCTGTAGGTGAAGGCATTGCATGGCTGTGTTTTTACTCCTGTCATGGAGTTTGACTAACGACATATGATCGTCGAGCCAAATCTTTGGCTCCTATATGCCGTCGAACTTCAGGTTATCTGAAGGAAGATCCAAGCCCTTAGGCATCCGCGTTTGCCGTATGGCCCTGCTGAAGCACCTTACGCCGCATAGCTCCGGGTCTTCCTCTTCGAACTTCGTGGAGCACGCGCGTTTTGCCTATGATTTGTCGATATTGCGCTGTGTGAGTTCGTGACAGGCGTCATAGTTGCGGATCCTGTGCTATGGGCTGCGGCAACACTGTGGCAGGTCATGCTCCTCCTCGTCGGATGAGAGTGTGTGGCTTCTAGTGAATTTTATCGCAACATTTTTCTTTGGTCCTAGGGTCACCTCGTCATGCAGAGCAGCTCCACAAGCCCGAGACTTGCAATCGTAGATTTATGGATTGCATACAAGGGATCCCCCGCCGATGGCAGGTTTGCTACTAGGCAGGTGGTGGCCGCCATGACCCCTGACTGCGGTGTCTTGGGCATGATGTTTCCCTACGAGTGCATAGACATGAAGGACAGGTCGAGTGCTTTGGTGGCCTTTCGTTGTGCGGCGGGTTCCATGCGCTCCATGCATGAGCAGTGTTTGTGGCCATCGTAGCCTTTCGAGGAGGATCCCCCGCCAAAAGAGAGCGCAGCTCGCCGCGCGCTTGACTCGTCAGCTGCTCTCCTGCACGGCTCGAGCTCCTTTTGCTGCTCGACTTGGCGATTGTGCTCCTTGATGAGGAGCCAGTGATAGCCCATCAACATGTTGCAAGGCGCGTCGAGTGGAAGAGGATTTGTACCTCGCACGGCTTCGCAAACCCTCTCCCACTGAGCGTCGTTGAGACAGATCTGAGTACGATTGCCGCTGTTGGCAGCTTCATGTGCCCCGTTCCCGCTGGTTTTGGCTAGGGGTGGGTTGTTTCCTCTGTTCACGGCGTTAGGAGCCTATGGGTTGGGAGGGGGATCCGTTGGATCGGATCTGTTGTCGACGTGACCATCGTGGATGGCCGCACACATGTCGTGATGGGGGAGATCGCTGCTCCCACAGATCTCTGGTCCAGAACCATAAGTTCCTTCCTCCATAGGGGGGTCGCAGAGGTCAGAGTTGCAGCTGCTACTGTCATCCGAGTCGTTTGTCAGCGACGGTGCGCTCAGGACACTGATCGGCGGCACCCACAGAGCGGGTACGACTGCCGGACGTAGTATTCCCTCAGGGAGTCTAAGGGTGACGATCTGGCCCACCTGAAAGCAGAAGCTCCCGAACATCAGTTCGACTCCGTCTCCTATGGAGTCAAAGTTTCAGCGAGTTGCCAGCGAGTGGACGATGAAGTCGGTGGCGCCAAAGAAGAGGTGGTTCTCTATCATGGATGAGTCGAAGACGGTGGTGGATGGGACCATCATGATCGCACGATCAGCACCCCCATTTCCCATAGACGGCGCCAATTGACGAGGGTTCGACTCGTCAATGCCTATTGTTAAGGACTTGGGTTTAGAGAAGATGGGGAGGCTAGAGATCGTGATACGGTTAACACACTCGTAGCATGGGGACATGAAGTTTACACAGGTTCAGGGCCTCGGAGTGAAAACCCTAATCCTGCTTGTCTATTCTTGATTGATGGCGAAACTGATGGTTACAAGGGTGCACAGATGCAATCTGGCGTGAGGTGTGTCTAGGGTATGAGAGTTGAGAGAGCCTCCTCGCCGTTCCCTCCTGGCCTTTATACGGGGAGGCCAGGTCTAACGGTAGGTCGAGTTGGTTACAGATTAGAGCTAGCCCCTTTGAAATTCTATTTGCGCTTGGAAGTGTCCTCGAAAAAGTCGAGCTTTCTCCGGGCTTGGGACATCTGGAGTCTCCTTGGACTTTGCGTTCGTAGCAGGTCTTCGTGTGGGCCTCCACTAGGCTGGACCAGGTAGGCTAACGTCAGGTACCCGTAGGGAATATCCATGTCAATAGCCCCCAAGTGTTCAGTCAAATCGTATATTCGACTGGAGACTCTATAGTCTTTCGACTGCTTCTCATCCGAACACATTTCGGGTGAATACATTGGTCCGTAGGGATTATTGATGAGTGTTCCTGACTCACCCGATGGATCGAGGTCAGTTAACTGTCTTTGGACAAAACAACACGATCAACTTCAGACTTGAGTCGCGGAACTCTAATACGGAAAAATGCTGGCATAATTCGACTCAGGCCGTGGGGGTCTTACAGGAGTCGAATTCTAGTGTTTTAAGTTAGGTACCCAACGCGTCCTTCGAGATTTTTCATCGTGCATGTTAACACGACATGTTACTGGCAGAGCATAGTTAGGTGCGATACCAGGGCATCAGATGATGTATATGTAGGTCTTATCTTTGCATTGTAGACACATCATCCGAAAATTTATCACCGCGCAGGTGTTTCGCGTGACCAAGGAGACAATATCTCACTTAGTATAAATTTGGGAAAAGTTGCCAATGTAATTTTTGTTTTTGTCATAAGTGATCCGAAGGATCTCATCTGAATGGTCCATAGGGTGCACAACCAACGCTCCGTATGGGAGTATCCCTCGAGTGTCTGTTTGAGTCGTAGACTCAAGCGGAGACTTTAATTCTGTAGATTCCATTAACACCAATGCTTTTTTGAGTGCACGATCAGTGCTCCCTATGGGAGTAGCCCCCGAGTCCGTAGTGGAGTCGCAAACTCGAGGAAGGACTAGAAGATTTGAGAAAGTGTTTTCAACTAACACGGGAACCATGTCAATTTCTGATGTGTGTGGCGATCGCTCCTGATAGGAGTAGCCCCTGAGTAGTTGGTTGAGTCGTAGACTTGAGTAAGTACTTGCTACACAGTCAAAAGTTTGTTACCGTTGCTAGCCCTTTGCTTTGATGTCGTCATTGCTGACGCTTGATGAGTTCAACCGTCCGTGGTAGTAGAAGCGATTTGATGAGACGATCGTGGGTCCCACAATTTTACTTGGATTTGACTAGGAATGCATAGTTTACATGATAATTACCGCATCTCCTCGATTTCCATGCGTAGTGGACGGTGTGCTCGTGACGGTTAGGGCGATGCCTGCCATGTGTACGGTGCGATGGAGAGAACACGCTAGGGAAAGTGAATCGATAGTTCTACTTCATCGTCTTCGTCTTTTTATACTGCAGAGGGATTGTGGTAATTTTCCCCTTGCCATTTTCATTCTCCTTTCTGCCTCCGCCATTTCCAGAGTTTTCCCATGCTACTCCCTGGACGTCCTTCATGTTTTCCCATCTTCTTTCCTCTACACCCATTGTACCACGCGCTGCGCAGTCAAGATGGGCAAGCCGAAGAAGTCCGCTTCCGCTGCTGCAAGGACGAGCGCCGCCGGCTCTGCAAAGAAGGCCTCCACCGCTGCCCTTTTCACTGATGGTAATTGGCCGATGGTCTTTGATCAGGGAGGTGGACTTGTGCCGCCTACGCGAGTCTGGCCTCATCTCAAAGGAGAAGGGCAATGCCATTCTTCCTAGCGAGGAGGTAACCTCGAACCCACCCGATGATTTTCAGGTTATGTTTTATGCTTTTTTCGTCTGGGGGCTTTCTCTTCCTGCCCACGAATTTCTTCGTGGGCTTCTCTTTCTCTATGGGCTACAACTCCACCAGTTTTCGCCCAATTCCTTTCTTCATATCGCGTGTTTTATCACGCTATGCGAGTGTTGGCTCGCTATTGAGCCACACTTCGGCCTCTTCAAGAAACTCTATTCCTTGAAGAGGCAATCTGGTACTAGCGGCGTTTACGTGGTGGGTGGGTGTGGGATATCCATCCGCCCCACCGTTCAGTTTTTCTCCTTCCACCTCTGCGAATCCATCCAAGAATGGAGGAACAAGTGGTTTTACATTCACGACTCCAAGCTCCCTAGCCAGCATTATGGGTTAGCTCCCTTCGACGCCAGCAAGGTGGTCACCCGAAAGCGCTCGTGGTCCAATGCCATTATGGAGGGTGAGACCGAGGTGGTGGAGAAGCTGTACCGGCGAGTGGGGGCGCTCCAGCTAGTGCGAGGCAAGGAGGTATGCGGTGTCGACATCATTTGGACGTTCCTCAAGAGTCAGGTGCAGCCCATCCAAGCGAGGGCGTAACCAATGTTTTTGTACTCTGGCGCCACCGACCCGACGAGAGTGTCGAATGAGGAGATGTCTTCAGCCGACCTCGACCGAGCGCTCCGACCCCTGCTGAAGTATAAGGATGGCGAGGAGCTGCTGGGGAAGTCTGGGACTACCCACTTTACCGCCAGGAAGGACATTCCCCTGGTGAGTCTCTTGTTTACACGTAGTGCATTGATTTTTTGTGTCTTATATTTTTTTGACTTTTTCATGTGTATTTGTTGCTCCGCATGAGCTTAACGTGGAGAGCTTGATGCCTCCCCTTTTTGAAAAATATACGGCTGTGCCAGATGGCGGGGACACGGAGTCTGATTCCACGCTTCCCCCTATGAAATCACCAATGACCGAAGCCCCCGAGCATAGTGAAGGGATATATCGCAAGAGGACATGAAGCGAAAGTTCGGATGGGGCGACACCTGCGACACCGAGTGGCCCGACTTCCTCGGGTGAAATGCTAGGATGAAGGTTCTACCTCCCCCATTCCTGGCATACCCATTCGAGTCGTGGCTCCTCAGCCGCTAGCCAAGAAGAGAAGAAGGAGGCGCTGGTCTCCAACCTCTCTGACATCCCTTCATAAGTATCCAATGATTCACATTGTTGATTGTGTTTCACCTTGTTGACGTTTTCAGTGACTCATTCCTTCCTGTCGTATCAGGAAGTCTTCCTCAGCCAAGGGTTCAACTCATCCGCGACATCAATCCCTTGTTGGATGGACGTCCCTTTTGTATCATCATGGCCCCCAGCGGTGGTGGGTATGGATTTTCTCTGTTATTCTAGGCCGGCCCAGCCGCGGGCTGTGCGGGTGCTCTGGGTGGTGGAGGTGGAGTTCCATGTGCGACGGATCCTGGGGTGGGGGCGAATCCTGGATTCACCGCCTGGCATCGCATCTGGGCATAGACTTCATAGAATTTTTGGAACTCCCTACAATCCTTGAGCATGTGGCTGGTCTTCCTTTTGCGATCATGCTTGTCGATGTAGAAGTGGATGGTGCAGGGACCCGACAACTTGTAGAGTGCAGATGGCTCATCATCGCGGTTGCAATGCTGCCAGGTTTGTATTGGCTTTCTGATGTCGTGGTAGTTGCCACTGCGATACCTTCTATTTCTTTTTCCATCCTAGTGACGATCAGCGTAGCCAGCCGCGACCATATCGACCTCTTCACGCTCGTCGTAGATGCGTGCTCTTCTTTTTTACTCGGCGATCACGTCTGTGTTCAAAGTCGTCTTCATCATCCAAACGTGTTTGATTGACGGCATCCTCACCATCGGTCCAGCGATTGGCGATGTCCATCAGGTGATTGATGGTTTTGGGCTGAATGCACCCGAGCTCCTCTCTGAATTCGAGGGGCCTTATGCCACAGTTGAAGGCGTCGATTTCCATTCTCTCCAAGATGTCTCGGTGGAATTATTGATGATAGACCAATGCTGTATGTATGAGTGGATGGACTAGTTGGATCGTTGGCAATAGGCGCTTAGCTCCTCGATTGAAGCCGGACTCTTGCTGGTGCCTTTGAAGTTGCGGATGAAGCAGTACGCCACTCTTCCTAGCTGCGGTTGGATCTAGAGGGGAGGTTGTTGAGCCAGGATCTGTCTGTGCTCGTCAGCTGTAGCTGAAGGCATTGCATGGCTATGTTTTTACTCCTGCCGTGGAGTTTTACTAATGACATATGATCGTCGATCCAAATCTTCGGCTCCTGTACACCGTCAAACTTTGGGTTATCTAAAGGAATCTTGAAAACCTTAGGCATCCGCGTTTGGCGTATGGCCCTGCTAAAGCACCTGGCGCCGCATAGCTCTGTGTCTTCCTCTTCGGACTCTGTGGAGCACGCGTGTTTTGTGCATGATTTTTTGATCTTGCTCTGTGTGAGTTCACGACAGGCATCATAGTTGCGGCTCCCGTGCCATGGGCTGCAGCGATGCCGCGACAGGTCATGCTCCTCCTTGTCAGATGAGGGTGTGCGGCTTCTGGTGAATTTTACCTCAACCTTTTTCTTTGGCTACGGGATCGTCTCGCCGTGCGACGCGGCTCCGACAAGCCCGAGACCTGGAATCGCAGATTTATAGATTGCATACTGGGGATCCCCCGCCGGTGGCGGGTTTGCTGCCAGGTAGGTGGTGGCTGGCATGACCATGGCCTGCGGCGTCTTGCGCATGATGCTGCCATGCGAGTCCATCAACATGAAGGACAGGTCGAGTGGTTTGGTGGCCTCGCATCATGCGGCAGGGTCCATGCGCTCCATGTGGGAGTGGTGTTTGTGGCCGTCATAGCCTTTCGAGGAGGATCTGCCAATGGAAGAGAGCGTAGCTCGCCGCACGCTTGACTCGTCAGCTGCTCTCCTGTGTTGCTCGAGCTCCTTTTGTTGCTTCACTTGGAAATTGTGCTCCTTGATGAGGAGCCAGTGATAGCCCATCAACATGTCGCGAGAGGCTTCGAGTGGGAGAGGATCTTTACCTCGCACAGCTTCACGAACCCTCTCTGACTAAGCATCGTTGAGATGGATCTAAGTACGATTCTGAACGTTGGCAGCTTTGTGTGCCCCATTACCATTGGTATTGGACGGGGGTGGGACGTTTTCCTTTGTTCGCGGCATTAGGAGCATGAAGGTTGGGAGGGGGATCCGTTAGCTCGGCTCCGTTGTCGACATGACCATCGTGGATGGTCGCGTACTTGTAGTGATGGGGGAGATCGTTTCTCCCACAGCTCTCTGATCTAGAACCGTAGGTTCCTTTCTCCATAGGAGGGTCGTAGAGGTCAGAGTTGCAGCTGTTGCTGTCATCCGAGTCTCTTGTCAGCGAAGGTGCGCTCAGGACACCAATCAGTGGCACCCACGAAGCGGGTACGACTGTCGGAGGCAGTATTCACTCAGGGAGGAAAAGGGTGCCGATCTGGCCCACCTAGAAGAAGAAGCTCCCGAAGATCAGTTCGACTCCGTCTCCTACGGATCCGAAGTTTCGGCGAGTTTCTGGTGAGTGGACGTTGAAGTCGATGGCGCTGAAGAAGAGGTGGTTCTCCGTCACGGATGAGTCGAAGACGGTGGTGGACGGGACTGTCACGATTGCATGATCAGCGCCCCCAATTCCCACAAACAGTGCCAATTGATGAGGCTTCAACTCGTCAATGCCCATTGTTATGGACTTGGGTTTAGAGAAGATGGGGAGGCTAGAGATCATGAGACGGTTAATAGACTCATAGTAAGGGGACACGGAGTTTACCCAGGTTTAGGCCCCGGAGGAAAAAACCTACTCCTGCTTGTCTATTCTTGATTGATGGCGATGCTGATGGTTACAAGGGTGCGTAGATGCAATCTGGCGTGAGGTGTGTCTAGGATATGAGAGTTGAGATAGCGTCCTTGCCGTGCCCTCCTGGCCTTTATATGGGGAGGCCAGGTCTCGGCGTAGGTCGAGTCGGTTATAGATTAGGGTTTTCCCCTTTGAAATTCTATCTACACTTGGTTGTGTCCTCCAAGAAGTCGAGCTTTCTTCGGTCTTGGGCCATCCGGAGTCTCCTTGGGCTTTGCGTTTGCAGTAGGTCTTTGTGTTGGCCTCCACTGGGCTGGACCAGGTAGGCTAACATCAGGTACCCGTAGGGCATATCCATGTCAATGTTCCATAGAAAGATGGACATTTATGGTGCATATTGCAATATGGGCCACAGAATTAGGCTTCCAGATCTATAAAAGGTGGCATCTGCTTGCACCCCTCTACCTACCACCAGCCATTTCATCCTTCTCCCCTCCTCCACCCAACTCATCTTCCTCCTCCCTCCCACCCAATTTTGCCCATAATTTTCTCCATTTTTTGTACTTAAACCTACTTTAGTTGAGAGATTGGTAAGGGGAAGCCTTTCGAACTTGTAGATATGTTAAACCATACTTACTTTTCTCCTCCACATCTCTATTTGTTCACTATTTCCTATCCAACTTGTATATCTATTTTTTCACACTCTCTCATTGCGTTCTCTTCTCAATACTAATTGAATCTACTAGGTGAATAGTTGGCCATGCATATGCATGTTTTGTAGGTGAAGCCTGCCACGCGGGCGGTGTGCGATGGAGAGACGATGTTTATACATAAAGCTTGTGTGGTGCATGAATGTTTGCATGTGAAGAAGGTTTTTGTTGTTGTTTGTCCCGGTGTGGTGCATGTATGTTTAGCGAAATGTTTATTCATTTGCATTTTGGTAAATTTTTGTACTACCCATATGTCCTACTTTTAGGAAAGGTCATGCCGAATATTTTGGGCGACCATGCATGCATGTGTGTGTGTGTGTGCATATGGTGTGGTTCTAACATACTCTCTCTTTTTCTCTATATGTGTATACCACGCATGCAACCATGGTCGTCATGATGAGCGAAGGTCGAGTTTCTAGGTACAAGAAATACGTGAAGGTGGACATGATTCAGAACAACTAGTCGCATATAAGATGTCCATGTTGAGAGAATTTTAATATGCGGCCCAAAAATTCAGACGCCAAGGCATCGCGGGGTCCGAGTTGCATGTAATCTCGCGGAAGGGCTGTAGTAGCTTTGCCAGTTGTCTAGAGGGGCCAAATGGGGGTAAATACAAATCTAACGGCCAAATGATCGTTTGAACCAGTCAAAAAAACGGTTGAACTCAAATCCCACCGTTAGGTCAACTCTTATTGCCCCGCCTTGTCAGTATTTCCTATTATCCTTTGCGGTCTTGGACTGGTTTACCCCTGCAAGGACTAGATCTTCTTCTCTGCTCTTCTCTTCTCCCCTATTATTTCCCTCTCCATCACCTTCCTTAGCTCCGGCTACTGGTCTCAAGATTGGATCTCGCCGTTTCTCTCCTTACGTCCCCGCCATGGCCGATCAACCTCCCACGCCCTTAATCGAAGCTCGCCGCCATGTCGGAGGTTTGTGTCCCAAGACTAGTCTCTCGCCTCTACCTAGACCTCCTCGCACGACGGAGCACGTCCGGTCGGGCAATCCGGACCGGCGACCGGCCTGGGGCGGTTGCGTGCTATCACGCACCCAGACATGGTAGCCCCGGCAGAGGAGTTCGACGACAATGCTCTCATGGCCACCATGCTAGGTAGGCATCCCGCTGTGTCACCAGCAAACTTGCTGTCAGCTTTCAGGTCTCGTTTTGGGATCAGACGACAAGTGGTAAATATTGAGGTATGCGTTCCGCCATTCGATTTTTTTTGTCCGGTTTGCCCACAGCTCAGATAGCGAGCGCATTCTGCATTCTTCCTGTTCTTTCAAGTGTTGTGGGGGGGAAATGAGCTTCATGCATTGGCATCGCGCCTGTGGGTGGGACGATCGCTTGGGGAAGCTTCATTTTTTTCTAAACTTGGCTTTGACGGCCTCCCTTTGGATGCTTGGGAACCAGAGGCCCTGAAGCAGGTCGTCAGTAGCCTTAGAGGCGAGTTGGCGAAGATTGTGCCACCGAGCAACATATGGATCATTGAGGTAAAGGCATGGCTGAAAGATCCAGACACCGTTCCTAAGATGTACAAGGTGGAGATTCCAAGCAGGGCAAGATGACAACATTGCTATAAGCACCCGGTGATCATCCACCTACAGGAGGTTCTGGATCTGGTACATGGCATTCAGGACCCCGACGAGGCGGCCAGAAAGCATCCTCGTCACCTGCAGTGTTGGCCTAGAAGGATCCATGGCACATGACCACCATCGTTCTGCGACGGAGCGCACATTTTCGGTGGGGGGACTGGGCGTGGACAAGGTGGTGGTTCTGATTTACCTCGAGTGAAGACAGAGGTTTAGTGAATCTGAAAGATTGCTGACTTGAGATTCAAGCACGTAGTATGCATTATGTAATAGTTTGAACTGTTGTCATATGTGTAGCTACTGAATTCATAGTATGTGTGGCTAATGATTTGTATTTTGTGGGGCTACTGAATTCGTAGTAGGTGTGGCTAATGATTTGTAGTTGTGTGGATAATGAATTTGTAGTATGTGTGGCTAATGAATTTGTGTGAATAACCAAGGTTAGCCTCCTGAAAAGAGGGTGGGCTAGCAATGATCAATGTCACCATTGTCGCGAAAATGCTGCTGGTGAGCGATCCGAAAGGCACAAAATGTTGTTGGTTTCTATGCCTCGAACTATTTTACATAGATTTGTTTGAGCTGGTGCGTGATTCTGTATGGAACTTACATGAATAAACTAGCCAAGATCAGTTCATAAAATGCTTTCTGAATGTTGTCTACGTTGGATAAGTATGATAGTAAACCGAATTCAACTGCCGATAGTAATTGAATAAATAGATACATCTTGATAGTATTTGGTTACTTTCGAACTAATTCCATACTATAGTATGGGATAGATGTGCAAAAGGGAGCTATTGCCTCTACAAAAGGAATTCTACAGAGTTAGTCTAAACTTAACTATTCTACACTGAAGAAACTATAGATCTCCATCATAAAAGTTGGCTAGCCAATTGCCTAGAGAGGACGTAAGTTCAGGGATCGTTCAACTGCAATTGATCTTTTTCCTTCCTGCCAAACTTCAATAGATCGGCAATGTTCATGCACTAGTTGATGCACTTGAAGCAGTCCCAGTTCAGTACGAATAGCCGCACCGCCGCAACGATTTCTTCGAACGTGAACTTTAGCTTCTCATGCTAGGGATCGTAGGTCTCTGTGAATATGAACCTGAATTCCGGTGCTGAGATGTTGCCCGTCATCAGCTCCAGCTGTCGAACACTCCAACAAGATGAGTGTGGATGGATGCATGCCGCTGCAGTGTGGCCTCCGACGATGCGTAGGATGGATCGTCTTTGCCGCTAACGGCGTGCACCCAGATTTCCCCACTGCGATAAGGTCGCTCACGCAGAGGCATAGAGGCGAGAGTTTGTTGACCTTGGCGCCGCCCTTTTCGGGGGTTTGTTTCCTCGGTGGCAAGCTCGCAGGAATACTTTGCAATGTACCTTCTTTCTCATGTGCAGAGAACACAAAAATGCCACCGCACGCATTTTCCATGATGCTCGGTTGGCCCTTCTCGATGTTGCCGTGGCCTTCGCCGTTGCCACTGCCACCACAGATGCAGCACATTCTGTGAAATCAACCGTCTTGGATGGCAATGGTAGAACAGCCTTGTAGTATAGCCGCATGGCCTGCATTAGAGCGGCCAAATAGCCAAGCTTAAGCGGCGGCCACCGGGGAGGCGAATTCTGCTTAGGCAGGGACATAGCTAAGCTTCCTAAGAGTGTATCTTATTTATTAGAAACTAGTTCGACTAACTGCTGAATCTTTATTTCCCTTCTCAGCATAAGAGTGCTAAGATATTAAAAATACAGGTTATGGCTAGCAACCGAATCGGGCAATGTACCAGGTCAGTGTTCCATTTCAAGTATATTTACGAGTGTGTCCTTAGTTTTGTCCATAAATTTTTCCCGTGCCACTATGATCGTAGAATTGTAGCAACACCATCACAAATAGGGGAAGAGGACGTGGCGTTTTACTGACTAGTGGGCCCCGCAACCTCGACCGTCAACAGGGCGCATCCTAGGTTCAAGGATTGGTGCTCCCCATTATTCTATGATTTTCCATATTCTTTCATTCACTCGCAGCTCCGCTCCGCTCCACTGCTCTGGTCTTGCACACAGCCACTTTGTCCCGTCCGGCAACACTCTCGTCCTCCCCCTGGACTATCATCATCCCGTCATCCCCTACCCGCCCTACCCACCCTGCCTTGCCCCCTTGCCCTGTCTCCTTGCCTCCGTCCCCGCCCAGGCATGTCTGGGAACGAAAATCGTTAGGTGGGCGCTAGGTTCTCATGCAACGATGGTGTCTTTGATCTGGATCCGCACAGAAATGGATCCTGCGTGGCCAGAGAACACGGAGATGGGTCCTTTCCAGACGGAGAACGAGGAGATGGAACCTTCAAGGCTAGAGAACATGGAAGAGCATGAAATAGGGGAAGAGGACACTAGGTGAAAATTTGGTACTCTGGAGCCCATTGAACGTGTCGTGCATCCTCCCTCAAGGGTAAGAACTACAATTCCATCTCTGCATCTCCCAATTAGCATTTCTAGTGTTGTGTTGATGGAGAGGATCTGTGTTGGTGACTGTAGGACGTCTGCTTCATCCAGATTTCTTTTGAAGATTCGGCATGGGTGTCGGACTGAAACCTTTTCCGATGGTAGAATCACAGTTACTAGTGGATTTGATTATCGGCTGTACTAGACGTGGAGGACAGAACCCTAAGTGACTTGCTCATGCAATTTGGCAAGTTTACGATTGTCCAGCATGATGAATTTGTGATCAGGTACTACGACACAAATTCACAGACTTTCTACGATGTTAGAACTGAGGAGGCTCTGGCCATGATATGGGGTAAACACCTCGGCATGAGGATTGTGCTGATGTTTGTGCACATCGTTAACAAAGATACTGGGGAAGATACTGTCCGTGTGGGACGCGAACAGAGCAGTCTTTGTTTTCGATACCGAGCGCGACCGACCAGCCTATCGTTGAGATATCAAAATGTGTGGTGGTCAGGGTGATTTTGTTCTCAAAGATGATGATAATAATGATGATGATGATCATGATGAGAAAGCATATCCAGATATGGTTGCTGACCCTGATAGGATGGAGAGTAGGGAATATTTGGTTGATTTGAACTATGAGCCGGACTATGGGACTGATGAGGAAGAGGAATGTGAGGATGGGGAAATGAGATGCATATACGATGACGAAGACGAAGACAGGCTAGTGATACACTTTGACAGGGACAACCCTACAATTGATGAGGGGACTCTCTTTGATACTATGGAGGAATGCATATATGTCGTTGCTACCTATGCAATAAGAGTTAGGTTCGAATTTATCATTGAAAAGAGAAACCAAAAGAGATTTAGGTTGCATTATAGGGAAAGTAAGGTGTATAAATGGAGATTGCATGCATCTCCAATGTGGGGTGGACACCCATTTCAGGTTGCAATAGCTACATTTAGTTTCGGTCTTTCTCATATTTGTTATGCTGACGAGTCCTCTGATTTATTTTTATTCCCATTGAATGCAGATCAAGGTAAACACGAAGAAACACAACTGCCCTAATACTTCTTTAAGTGATAAAATTAGACCGGCGATAACCAAGTGGATTGCTGCTAAGGTACTTGACTGTATGAGGCAGGATCATAGCATTGGACCAGCCGAACTCAGAACTAAGCTTAGCGAAAAGTTTAATGTTCTGATTCCTTACCATAGTCTTTGATGGGAAGGAGATGGCTCTAGACATCATTCAGGGCAAGTGGACTGACAATTTTCATATGTTGTACAGTTTCAGAGTTGAGGGAAAGAAGACATCACTTGGTAGTGTTGTTGACATTGATTACGAGGTTGTGAAAGGAAGATAAAAGGTCTCAAGGGGGTCAAGTATAAGCATGCTAATAAGAAATGCTTCAGGAGATGTTTTGTCTTCCTGAAGGCATGCTAGAAGGGGTTCCTATACGGCTGCAGGCCATACTTGGCAATAGAGACAACTTATTTAACAGGGAAGTTCAGGGGACAGCTTGCTACCGCTTGTGCTACGGACGCGCATAATTTGCTTTTTCCCATGGCCTATGCTGTTCTTGAGGGTGAATCGACTAAAAGCTATACATGGTTCATGCAGAGACTACGTGCATGCAAGGGGCATCAGAATGTTGTTGATGCTGTGTTTCCTAGGGTTGAGCATAGGTAATGCATGCAACATCTTGATTCTAGCTTCACGAAGAAGTTCAAAGGAAAGACCTTTGAAGACAACTTGTGGCGATCAACATACACGTACACCCCAAGCACGCATGCTACTTACATGCAGAACTTGTATACCATGCCGAAGCTGAAAGAATACCTTGAAGAACATCATAGCAAGTTATGGGCCAGAAGCAAGTTTGGTGAGTTAAGCAAAGTATATTTTGTTTGCAATAATCTGGTAGAAAGGTTCAATGCCAAGATTAGGAGCATGAAGTCAAATGCAAATGTTATTTTGTTAGATGCAATAATATAGTGTATAATAGTGAAGATAGGTTTTAGGCAGAGAATTTGTGTGAGAAAATTTGTAGGCCACAAAATAGTTCCAAAGGTGGTTTTATTACTGAATGCAAGAACCAGGGTAATGAGAATGATAAGGACTAGGATGGTCAGAAGTTCTAATACATTGGCTAAGGTTTATGCACAAGACAAGCATGGAACTGAATGGAGGTTTACTATAGACATTGGTAACAAGACTTGTTCATGCAGGAAGTGGCAGGTTACTGGTCTGCCATGCCACCATGCACTACACTTCATCTTAAAGCTGAGAGGTAGAGGTGCTGAAATAGAGAACTGTGTTCATAAATATTTATCCATGGAAAAGTTTGCTGCAAATTATGCAAAAAACATACCACCTATTGCTGATGAAAATGATTGGGAGATAGTCAATCCGAGGTTCAAACTCAAACCACCTGTTCCTAGGAGGCCACCTAGTAATCCTCGAAAGGAAAGGACCAAAGCCTTCACTGAAAAAGGTTCGAGATTAGGAGCAAGAAAGCGGATGTGCAAACGGTGTGGAGGGTTGGGACATATCAAGAGGCTAGGCAAAAACCCAGTTCCACGTGATTTCGAAGATACTGACCTTGTCCGTGTTCACATCACGGAGGCACAAGATGAGGCTTCTCAGGCAGAACTAGAGGAAGCGCGGCGAGATGACGTAGAGGAAGTGCTACATGTGAAGGAAAACGGTGATGCGCATGTGGAGGGAGACGTTGGTAAGCAGCAATTGGTTGAGGACGTGGACAGGCCGGTGGGGATAGGGGGCGAAAATAAATAAAAGGGTAAGTGGGAGCGGAAGGGAAATGATAATAATGGAGTTGAGTTTGAATATGAAGAAGTTGCTGGGGTGATTGAGGATGTTCTTGAGGATCTTCCGGCTAACTACAGGAGAAATAATAAATCCGTGTCAATTTTGTCTTTGTACGATTCTCCAGACAAAAGGTAAGTTTGAAACTAGTTTTACTTGGCATTTTGATCATTTTTGTTTCAGTCCTCATCTACTATTGTTTAGTGCAGCGCGGGATTGAACAGTAATAAGAGGAGCAGAGAGAAGGTGGCACAGTAATGTCGTTTCTTGAATTTTTCTTTGAAATTTATTTATATCTGGTTCTTGTAACAGGTATGTGATGTGTGGTGTCGACCAGATTCTAGGTCATTTAATAGTACATTAATATTTATACTAATTATCCATAAACAATAATAATGAATTTGAACAGTTCAACGACCAAAATTATGGCCGTGCCATGGAGTTGGTGAGGCTCACCTCCCTTGTATTCCTAGCTCAAACAACAGGACACGCATGTCTCCTTATCCTCTGGCGCACTGCAAAATTATGACTGTGCCATCAAGTGATGGGAGCAGAGATAGTGTACCGTCCCATCAGCCTCGCCTTGTCTTTGTCAATGACGTCTGATGCTCGCATCGGCTACATCAGGGGCATTGATAATCTCCTCGGTCCCGCTCATTTGCCATGTTTCATCTCCAGCAATGGCAACTTCACCCACATGGTCTTACCAGAGCTACCGAGATGGATGAGGTGGTGCCGCCAGATTATTCGGAGGTGGCCGTGGCCAAGCAGCCAGTGGTGGCTTTGGCGCCGGTGGCTAACACACTTACAACTTGGCCATTCTATCCGAACAGGTCATTAAGCTACCGTACATATATAAATTTAGGCTCAAGTGACCCTAATCGACTATGCCGCTCCTGCTGTCTTCGTTGTGCATGACGTCCTCTGTGTCGCCATCCGCCTCTTCCGAGTCTGAATCGATGAAGACGATCCTGACGGCGTTCATTTTCATGAGCTCTGCACGGTGCACAACATCGATAAAAGTGGAGGGCATACACCCAGGCACTGCCTAGAAGCGCTTCCCTGCTTCAGGGTTGCACATATCCGGGTGGATCTCCGGACGACAAGCTCTGCAAAGCCAAAGAAACACCTCACGCTCCTTCTTGAAGCGCCTTGGCCTGTATGCGATGGTGTCCATGTATATTGCCCTCTTCCACTGCATTAGCTGGTGGCAGCGCTCCTCGATCTTCCTCGACAGCACGATGCCACGCAAAAGCAGCCCCATGGGCACCCCGGCATAGCTGAGCTTGTAGCCGGCTGACACCCTCGCTTGCGGCGGCGCGATTATGTCGTAGTGGGACAATAACTCAGCCTCATGCAAGCTGAGACGGGGCCTCTCCATGGAGAGGCGCCATTTCTTCAGGTAGGATTCGACGCTTGTGCTGACGCGACTTGCAGGGAATGAAGGGGCTTTGAGATTCGGCCACACAGATGCATTTATAAAGTCAAGGAGGTAGGCCCACTGGTGGTTGCGAGGGACAATAGGGATGCAGAAATGGCTACTCGCGGACCGCTCTTGCCAAAGATGATCCTTATCGTCTATTCTCACCAATCCAACGGTGCCTAACAATTGAGATGTAGAATCAACCTGGCCCCATGGGGGGGCTTCTAGAAGATCCTAACAATAGGCATAGTTCATGCAAGGTTAACGAGCTAGTTAAGGTGGTTTATCCTAGGTTTGACCATATTTCAAAAAATCATAAGTCTTTCACAAGCATGCGTGAAAATTTCCTCGGGCCCCTGGGCACGCCCTAATCTTGCACCTCCTTTGGGAAAACACCATTTTTGGGGTATAGAAAATGGAAAGTCAAGATTTCTCCAAAAGACCATGAAATATCTAGTTGGAGGAGTCACTTGCGATGCCGAGAGAGAGCTAGGTGCCGAGTTTGGGCTCAATCCATGTAGTGGTTCCATGTTATGGGCAGCAAGGGGGGAGGGGAATCTAGGGTTGGAAGCCATGTTAACTCACACTCGATAGACATCCTGGTGGTGCTTTAGGTGCCAAAGGACCTAGTATGCCTTTCTTAGGATTTTATAAGGGCAGTGCGTCACATGCAAGGGCTCTAGGAGTTGTTTACACATTTTTTATTTTTTTTATATTTTGTTTGGTGTCCCCAAAAAATGGCGAAACCCACCGGTGGCCGCGCCAACGCAACGGTCGGTGCAATCTTATACCCAGGCATGCATCCAGCCTAGGTACCCTAGGGGGACCTGCGGTGACCCAGCATACCACTTCATGATGTAGTATACTATAGTCGTTGACGTAACACCAATGAAACACGGTTCACTAGTATTACATCCCTCAGAGTGGTACAACAGAAACACAACAGTTCCAAGGAATGGCTAAAGGTTACAACTCGACTCTTTACATAAGATCCAGAGAACACTCTAGGTTAAAGAGAGAGAAATAAATTTCTTACAAAGAAGAATCAGAATTAAACAACTCAAAAATTATCATGCTAATAAGACTAGTGTCTAAACTATTGGTCTGGCATTGCTTCTATTGCAATACTTTATAGAAGTAGGTTCCACGGTTAGAGATTATATTCCTAACTAATTAGCAACTTCGTCTTCCCTTGAGTTGATGTATATGTTGTTTTCCTTCACTTCATTGAAGAACTTGAGCTTTTGATGATGATTCCTGGAGCATAACTAGATGTAGACGTCGTCTTAATGGCTTCAGAATCTAGCAAGGGTTAAGAAGATATGTTGAGTACGAGCGTACTCAGCAAGTTCACTAGAAAAGAAGTGTTTGATGCACTATATCTACAGCCACAGACCATAGGTCGTAGGCACTGCAAGTTTTCGTGAACATTTCTTCAAAGGTTGCTTTTATTCTGAAAATCTATGTCCACCAGCCATCATGGGTCTACTAGAACTTTCATGGAGTTCCATTCCCGCCGCGTTCGTAGCTCCTTCCCGGAACAGGGAGTAACAAGTTATAGTTCTTACACTCTGCAGAAGTGCGTCAATTTAACCATGAGAGATCAACTCTTCGTTGCACAACCGGGCAGCTTATTCATATCCACAATTCCGTGATGTGGGTCCCAGAAGATGATCCAAGACAATCACTTCCCATTCGGAACCTCGCATGTCTCCTTGGTGTACACCATGCCCACCCATTGAATTATGGCAATGGTTTGTACAAACCGTTAGATGCTAGAACTATCATGGGACGATGATGGTTCCCACCCATATGTTGCATATCCTCTACGAATTATCAAATAATGCACGCTACGAGGATAATAGCCACGACTTGCACATCAGGCTACATGCGAGAGGAAGAAGATACAGCTGACTTCTCTGTCCCATTTCAAATCTCATGGTTAATGCATGATATACGGCACAAGAATCACTGGTGACATTGGTTGTTAACTCCTAGATAATATGTTCCTTTAACACCGGAACTTTCATAGTAGGTTATTACCTTATAGTAAATAACCTATAATCATTTATTATGAAAATAGGGTTTTCTGACCTTTTTCAAATGCAGGTGATGACAACACTGGATTTGCAAAATACTTTACAGAAGATAATCAAAGGAAGTGAGCAACTGTGAACTTTCCTTTTATGATTGTAAGATTATGCACTCACGGTCTTCGAGGCAATATAAGATCCAATATCTGAAATCAGCATCATTGGTCCGGTAAGGACTAATGTTTAAAGAAGCAGGATTCTATTATGCATAAGTAATGTAATGCATCTTGGTAAGTTCATATCCCCAGAATAAGCGTTGATCTAGGGTTTGGAAACTGGAAAGGTTTATTTAGATTGTGTTATACTTTTAGATAAGTTTCATACTTGTGCTTCTTATAAGGCTCGTGAGAGTGGATGAAACAATGTGTAATTAAAATACCATACAATTCACAAGGTATACAAATGAGGAATGCTAAACAATACTTCTTATATAAGAATTGTTCTATCTTTAAACTTTACTTTACAATTAATGACATTTACGAGGAACTTATGTGTTAACAATCCGAAGTATACAAGTAAAGTTTCAAACAATGTATTTATGATTAATTGTAATCTGTAGACTATGATGAAATTCCTTGAGTTTAGTTGTTAAGTGTTGGAGATATTAGCTTAAGATTTGTTGTTTGAAGTGGCAAAAATAATAACATTTGAAGAAAAGATTTCTTTGCTAAGGTTTAAACAATCCTGATAGGTTTTAGAATATGATTGATAGAATGTGATTGATATTGTCTATGATTGCTTGAATAGTTTGCACTTGAGATGCTTTACGACTTAACAAAATTAGACCAAAGTTAACTATAAAACACATCACAAAGTCTTCAGCATTATATTTAAAGTCTTGTAGACTAAAATTAACTTTAAGAACATAGATGGACTTAAGGTGTAATTCTTATGACACTTGTACTTTGTTCTCCTCATAATGTTTCTTTAAACATAATTAAGAGTGGTAGTAATACTATTTGAGTAGTAATTTCTTGTTATGATACTGGAATGGAATCATTTATCTCCTTACAAGGATTATATTATGATTTGTGATTGAGTGTGATTATGATTTGTATCCAAGGAATAATATTACTTAACTACTTATGAATTCACTATAGTATTTTAGTATGTTGATAAACTTATGTTTAAAGTAAGGGAAAAGGTTTAATGTAGTCACAAATTATTCTTGAAGATTTTTATACTTGATAAAGGTCTTTTTAGAAAACAAACTATACTTATGGTTGAATGATAATTCAATAAGATTATATTTAACGTGTGTTGAACCCTTTTGATTTCATATTATCAATATTTAAGATTGATACTATTTATTAGACCTCATTTGGCTAATTTTTAGAAATATTGGCAAATTTTATTCACCCTTATATGAATTATTAAGTAAGGAAATTAGATTTAAATTCAAGTTATTAGGGTATTAAGTTTTTATTTACTTTAAAGGTGGACTATTATATTTTTAACATGTGGGTATTATTTTTGTGATCATTTTGTTATATTATATTTATTTTCGTTATTTATAAATAATAAGATATGATTTTTATAAGATTTAATATTTTATAAATACTTAATAAATAATAAATAGTTAATTAAGTGAAATAATAATACATGATTATGTTATTAAGTTATATTTTTTTAAGAATTTTCATATATTATTTATATTTTTATCATTTTCCATTATTAAAATATGAATTGATCAAAATTTTATTACTTATAAAATCCTTATTAAATAATATTTATTTAAATAATTAACATAATAATGTTTTATAATAAAGTTAAATTATAGATTTTATTTTTCTAAACATTTTTATATATTACACATATTTTTCTAAATTATAAAATAAAATCTATTGATTTAACAAGATTTAATGATTTTATTTAATTTCTGGAATATGTATATTTGAATTTAAATTGCCTTAACTATTTGCTAAACAGAGAATACCTTTTCATACCAATACTAATCCTACCCTAGACTCTGACCAGTGGGGTCAGGGCCACGTCAGTATGCCACCTAGGCGTGGACTGGTTAATTTGGTGGACTGGTCAAGGGTGATGCGAGCATGGCGTCAAGATGACGTCAGCGCGGCCCCACTTCGTTGGCCACCCCCGTGGCCCCACTTCGTTGGCCACCCCCAGATGGTCATCGTAGCAGGCGTTCGTGAGCGCGCGCGGCCAAGCGAGACTACACGTTCGAACGAGTAGAGCACAAGGATTCTAATAGTGGTTGCGCCGCCCCTGATTGGTCATCAGGGACTACTCTACCGACGACGACTAACGGTGGCGCACAACGACGCTACGATACGAGTAGGCTAGAGAGTGCGATAGGGGTAGAGGAAAGATGCTTGAGCATCAGTGATCCTCCCTGGTTGTAGCGATGGTGTCGGTGAGGATGGAGACGATCGGAGGTGAGCTCTCCGACGAGGATTCTGACGAACTACAGCGGAAGGGAACAGCAAAATTCACCCTCCCAGTGCTCCCCTCAATGTTGAACTCCACCCAGAGGACCTACAGAGCATGGTGTTTCTCCAGGGCTACATGGGAAGGGGGAGGGAGGTGCTCAACAGCGGCGATTTGTCGGCGAGATCAGTTAGGGTTTCGGGACAGAGGAGGATTCGAGGGAGAGAGAGCTTCAGAGGGAGAAGGAGTGGATGAGGATGAGGCAGAGATGCGTTGTCGTGGCCTCCTTAACCCCTTTGGCGGTCGGTGGCATGAATCTCCACGTCGGCGAACGGCTGCGCTGGGCGCCAGCGAGCTGCTTCGGCGACTGCACGAGATGGACGATGACGATAGAATGGACAAAGGGGTATGTGGGACTGGGTCGTTGTTGGGCTTTGACAAACTAAGCGGAGGGAGCTGGATGCGGCTCGCGAGCGATGGATAACTGCGAGAAGGAATTGGACATGGGCCAAACTTTGCTGCTGCTTCTTCCTTTATTCTTTTCTAATTTCTTTCTGTTTTCCATCTTGTTTTTCAGATTTGAATTTGCATAATTGATTTGAATTCTATTTATAGAATTTATTTGCTAGATGGTTGCAGAAATAATAAAGTGTATTTAGGGTCCTTTTATGATTTTTAATATAATGTTATTATTTCTTTATTTTCTATGTATAGGTACTTTTGTTATGAATCTTTATCTTCATAACAAACCTTGAATTTATTATTAAGTCTATTTTAAAATTTCTGTTTAGGATTTGAATTTATTTTGGCATCAAGCACATAATAATGGGCATTTTAGTAATATAAAACAATTAACCATTATTTTGGAGAAAACAATTAAGGTATTTATATCGATTCTTCATGGTTATCATATATTTCTATGATTTTTATCAAGACATACTCTTGGTAGGAATGGTTCATTTCAGGGTTTATATTATTATTTTATAATTTTGAATACATATTTCCCTCAAATTTGTGATCATGAATGATATCATTTTTTAACATAATAAAGATATTCTCAAGAATTACCTATGTGAAGAAATTTATAGCTATATTTCCTAGACACATATTATTTTGATGTATTGAAATGACAAAGATGTACTTGAGTGAATTGCTATAGGAAAATATTCCTATAGACAATTGGGAGAAAAATGATGAACCAAACCTATGAGATAGATATTAAGTTTGATTCTAGCTTTAAGGTGGAGTGTTTACTAAGAATCCTTATCTTCCATACTTCACAGGTATTGATTTCTAATTAAGGAATTCCTTTCCTAGATATACCAATTCTTCATAGCCATCATCATGTGTTAACATTATGAGTTTTACTTCACAAGAATATTCTTATCAATACTTCCTCCTTCTAAATCCATTTGTAAATCCAAGGATCTTGACACTAAAGTTCTATATGATCTCCTCATAGAGATAATTCTCATCTCTAGGATACTTATTATGAATCCAAGTCCACTTGAGTTTACTCTCTTACTTCACAATTACTTTGTAATCTTACTTATGATTCTTAGAATCTTATCACTGAAGCTTTTCATAATCTTCTCATATCCCTACTTGGTTATATCAATTTAATAATAGTAACCTTCAATCAAACAAATGGTTACTGCTAACTCCATTCACACATCTTTTGTCATCCATCACTAATATTACTCCAATAGATGTATATATCAAATCCTACTTTACCTCAATTGCTTAGTATTTCCTAAGAGGATTATACTACTTCTATAACTCAATGTTGCTATAATTTCATCTTAATCATACTATCTTATCTCTACTTATCCATGAACTCATACTCCAACCTCACATTATATTAATGTGACTTGTCATAACTAACCTAGGATAATATATCTATATTAGAGTTTAATCATGTTCTATCCACCAATGTCACTTATACATGATATAATCAATCACTCTTAGTGACTCAAACATGATCATTATAATCCTTTGATCATTTATGGCTTAGGTTTCCAGTTGGCTAATCGAGGCCTTCATCAATACAACATTACAATTGTATTATAATTATCTTCTCAGTATCTCTTACTGAGTAGAAGATATTATTTATTGACTATACCATGTTAATCCAATAGGATTACTCCTTGTAACTACCTTCAATAATTCAAACTTGTATTCTTCCTTGTTATCATATAAATATATAATCAAGATAACTCTTCTATTCACTCAAGAGTGAGTTAGCTCCACCAATTAACATATTGATTTAATTCTCTTCAAACTCTCCCATCCTATAGATGATATCTATAACTAGCATTACCACTTACCTCTTCTTACTTCTTTCTCTAAAGGACTTCAAGGTGAATGGTATGATAAAGACATGGGTTAATAGATCAAGAGTTAATAGGCTAAGAATTGATAAATCAATAGTTGTTCACTCAACATTGATTAACAACAGGTTTAAGGATGTGGTTCAATAGAGATGATAATATCATTGATATGGAAAGAAACATATGTGGTGAATGATCTTGTCTTAGTTTCTTTCCTACTCAACCTCACTTAAGAGTTAAAGTTAGGTATCACCATGACACTCATGGTATAAGTAGATAAGTCAAGATTTAGTTGTTGCATTCCTATACTTAAGTTATATTCAAAACTTGGTATTCACGAGTTGCATAATGAATACTAGGATATGATCTCTTAAAGATAATCATCAAACATTAAGTAATATGTTGGTGGTTTAGTTTTAGTACATTTGATCCACCCTTATATTAAATCATGTTTACCCTAATAAAGGTGTAGTCAAAGGTCATATTGAAACTTATCGCAGTCAACTTGATGATCTACTTCAATCCCATCAAATTGAGAGAAGCTTCAATCACTTTGACAAGTTTTGTTCAAAAGAGCGAAAATTATTCGGATTTTCTATGCATGAATGCAATGCACACACCTGAGTTCAGCTTATTTTTATAAGCTCTAATGCTGGGATGTTACAGGACCCCAAACCATTTTTCCTGAAAATTGAGAGTGTCTTATAGGGTACATACAGTTATAAACCGCATTTACCGGGTCGTAACTAAAAAAATACAGTATATGCTTGTTACACGAGATAAATACCCACCTCTCGGGAATGGACATGCACCATGGTTTAGCATGCATGGAAATTTCCTCGGGCCCTGGGCACGCCCTAATCTTGCACCTCCTTTAGGAAAACACTGGTTTTTTCGGTTCAGAAAATGGAAATTCAAGATTTCTCCAAATGACCACGAAATGTATAGTTGGAGAAGTCTCTTGCGATGCTGAGAGGGAGCTACGTGCCGGGTTTTGGCTCAATCCATGGAGTAGTTCCATGTTCTAGGCAGCTAGGGGGAATCTAGGGTTGGAAGCCGTCTTAAATCACACTCGATAGACATCCTGGTGGTGCCTTGAGTGCCAAAGGACCTGGGTATCCTTGCTTATGATCTTATGAGCTCAATGGGTCACATGCAAGGGCTCCAGGAGCTGTTTTCACATTTTTTTTAGATTTTGTTTGGTGCTTCCCAAAAAAATGGCGAAACCCGCCGACGGTCACGGCAACACAACGGACAATGAAATCTTGGACCCAGGCATGCATCCAGCCTAGGTACCCCATGGGGCACCCCAAACCATTTTCCCTAAAATTTGAGAATGTCTAATAGGGTACATCTAGTTGGAAACCGCATTTACCGGGCTGCATCTCAAAAAAATACAGTACATGCTTGCGCCACAATATAAGTACCCACCTCCCGGGAATGGTCGTGCACCATGGTGTAGCATGCGTGGAAATTGCCTCGGGCCAGTGGGAAATCCCTAATCTTGCACCTCCTTTGGGAAAACACCGGTTTTTCGGGTTAAGAAAACGAAAAGTCAAGATTTCTCCAAATGACCATGAAATCTCTAGTTGGAGAAGTCGCTTGCGATGTTGAGACGGAGCTAGGTGTCGGGTTTGGGCTCAATCCATGGAGTGGTTCCATGTTTTGTGCAGCGAGGGGGGAACCTAGGGTTGGAAGCCATGTTAACTCATAGTTGATAGACATCCTGGTGGTACCTTGGGTGCCAAAGGACCTGCTATTCCTTTCTTATGATTTTATGAGGGCAGTAGGTCACATGGAAGTGCTCTAGGAGCTGTTTTCACGTTTTTTTAGAATTTGTTTGGTGCTGCCCAAAAAAACGGTGAAACCCTCCAACGATTGCGAAAACACAACGGTCGATGCAATCTTGGACCCAGGAATGCATCCAGCCTAGGCACCCATGGGGAACCCCAAACCATTTTTCCATGAAAATTGAGAGTGTTTTATAGGGTACATATAGTTAGAAACCGCATTTACCATGCCGTAACTCAAAAAATACAGTATATGCTTGCACCACGAGATAAATACCAACCTCTCGGGAATGGCAGTGCTCCATATTGTAGCATGCATGGAAATTGCCTCGGGCCCCTGGGAGCGCCCTAATCTTGCACCTCCTTTGGGAAAACAATGGTTTTTCGGGTTCAGAAAATAGAAAGTGAAGATTTCTCCAAACTACCACGAAATATCTAGTTGGAGAAGTCGCTTGCGATGATGAGGGAACTAGGTGTCGGGTTTTGGCTCAATCCATGGAGTGGTTCCATGATCTGGGTTGCGAGGGGCGGGGAATCTAGGGTTGGAAGCCATGTTAACTCACACTCGATAGACATCCTGGTGGTGCCTTGGGTGCCAAAGGACCTGGTATGCCTTTCTTAACATTTTATGAGGGTAGTGGGTCACATACAAGGCCTCCAGGAGCCGTTTTAACATTTTTTTATTTTTAGGTTTTGTTTGGTGCTACCCAAAAAAACGGTGAAACCCGCCGGCGGCCGCGACAACGCAATGGTCGGTGCAATTTTGGACCCAGGAATGCATCCAGCCTAGGTACCCCATGGGCACCCCAAACCATTTCCCTGAAAATTGAGAGTGTCTTATAGGGTACATAAAGTTAGAAACCACATTTATCGGGCCGTAACTCAAAAAAATACAGTATATGCTTGCACCACGAGATAAATACCCACCTCCAGGGAATGGCCATGCACCATGGTGTAGCATGCGTGGAAATTGCCTCGGGCCCCTGGGCGCGCCCTAATCTTTCACCTCCTTTGGGAAAACACTAGTTTTTCGGGTTCATAAAATGGAAAGTCAAGATTTCTCGAAATGACCACGAAATATCTAGTTGGAGAAGTCGCTTGAAATGCCGAGAGGGATCTAGGTGCCGGGTTTCGGATCAACCCATGGAGTGGTCCCATTATCTGGGAAACGATGGGGGATCTAGGGTTGGAAGCCATGTTAACTCACACTCGATAGACATCCTAGTGGTTACTTGGGTGCCAAAGGAACTGCTATGCCTTGCTTATGATTTTATGAGGGCAGTGGTTCACATGGAAGGGCTCTAGGAGCTGTTTTCACATTTTTATATATTTTTATAGATTTTGTTTGGTGCTACCCAAAAAAATGGCGAAACCCGCGGCTGCCGCGGCAACGCAACGGTCAGTGTAATCTTGGACCCAGGCATGCATCAAGCCTAGGTACCCCATGGGGCACCACAAACCATTTTTTCCTGAAGAGAATGTCTTATAGGGTACATATAGTTAAAAACCGCATTTACCGGGCCGTGACTCAAAAAAAATAGTATATGTTTCCACCACGAGATAAATACCCACCTCTCGGGAATGGCCATGCACCATGGTGTAGCTGAAGGTGTTCGTAGCATGGAAAACAAAAAAATTCTACCGCATGAACACACACAAGCCAAGATCTATCTACTAGATTGTAGAAACTAGTCGATTAGAGTACTCACCCTCGAAGATTTCAAAGAGGTTAATGAGAGAAGATTCTCGTGGATGATGTAGTCGTACACTTGCTAGTCTCAAGATCGCGTAGACAATCCTTCCAGCAGCGCTTCCGCAGTCGGTCACACGTTCGGTACTCGATGAAGACCTTCCTCTCCCTTGTTCCAGCAGGCAGCGGAGGTTGCAGTTTTCTCCTCGCGATTCCGACAGCACGACGGCGTGGTGTCGGAAGTAGAGGTAAGATCCCGTAGGGCTTCACCTAAGACAGAGCGATTTATGGTGGAGAAATAGGGTTTCCCCGGTGATATAGGGTTTAGAAGCCGGATAGGAGGAGGTGGAGCTGGCGGCGGATTGGGTGGTGGTGGTGTGTGGAGGGGGCAGCCCCCTCCCCTCTATTTATGAGAGGGATGGGCAGCTAGGGAGAGGGGAGTTTAAATCCTTCCCCAACTCCCTCTACTACTAGGCTTGTGGTGGCGGGATAGAAGGATTCTCTTCTTCCTCCTCCAGGAAACATTGTCCCAGTCTGAATTTTCAAACTTGCCTTTTGACTTTCAATTTGGAGTTTGATTTCACTCTTTATTTGCCCAGCCCTTTGACTTAGTACATGATGCAACCATTCCACTTAGTGATGGCACATTCATGCACCCTTCCCCTTCTGGTCCGTGAACCTTTTAGACCCTTCTAGATCATTCCGGTAAAAACACCAGAATCATTCCCGAACTCCGGAATTGGACTTTCCTTATATGAATCTTATACTCTGGACCATTTCGGATCTCCTCGTGATATCCCAGATCCCATCCAAGACTCCAAACAACATTCAGTATCCCTACTTACATTCCATATCTACTAAACAACATCGAATCCTTAAGTGTGTCTCCCTACGGTTCGTGAATTATGTAGACATGACCGAGACTCTTCTCGGATCAATAACCAATAGAGGAATCTGGAAATTCATATGGTTCCCACATATTTGTACGATTACTTTGCGATCGAATGAACCATTTACATACGAGACCAATTTCCCTTTGTCTCGCGATATTTTACTTATCCGAAGTTTGATCTTCGGTATCTCTGTATACCTAGTTCAACCTTGTTACCGATATGTACTCTTTACTCGTTCCTGTGATATGTGATCCCTTGTGATCCAATCACATGCTTGCAAGCTAATTGGATGACATTGCACCAAGAGGGCCTAGAGTATATCTATCTGTCATATGGATGGACAAATCCCACTCTTGATCCATGTGCCTCAACACATACTTTCCGAACACTCAATTCCACCATTATAACCACCCAGTTACGAAGTGGTGTTTGATGTCACCAAAGCATCCATCCGGTGATGGTGATTAGCATGATCTCATGGTCAAATGAATTAGGTTACTATGTATCAGAAAACTTATAGCAAACAAACTAATGAAATGACTTTATCTTTATGATACGCTTATCTATAGGAGTATGTCCATCACAACATTCTCCTAATGATTTGATATTGTTGTTAATAACATCTCAATGTTCATGATCAGGAAACAATGATAATTTATCAATCTACAAGCTAGTATTATAAAGAGGCTTTACTAGGGACTCTAATTTAGTTTACAAATCACACAACTATTAATGTTTCCGGTTAATACTATTATAGCATGAATGTAAACATTTATCATAAACTATAATAATAACTACTTTTATTATTACCTCTAGGGCATATCTCCAACAGTCTCCCACTTGCACTAGAATCAACTAATCTAGATTACATGGTAATATACCGAACACCCATGGCGGTTTGGTGATGGTCATGTTTTTCCCTCGGGAGAGGTTTAGTCAACGGATCCAACACATTCAGATCTATGTGTACTTTGCAGAACCTTATGTCACCATCTTGGACATGCTCTCGAATAGCGTGAAAACACAGCTTAATATGCTTTAGCTTCTTGTGTGACCTTGTTTCTTGTGCATTAGCTATGGCGCACATGTTATCACAATAGATAGACATTGGGTCTAGCGCACTGGGAACCACACCGAGCTCTGTAATGAACTCCTTCATCCATATTGCCTCTTGTGAAGCCTCAGAAGCAGCTATGTATTCCGATTCAGTTGAAGATCTCGCCACAACTCTTTGCTTTGCACTCCTCCAGCTCACTGCTGCACCATTCAAAGTAAATACATATCCAGATTGAGATTTAGAATCATTTGGATCGGTGTTCCAACTAGCATCGGTGTAACCAGTAACAACGAGCTATTCATCAACTCCATAAGAAAGATCCATATCCTTAGTTGTTCTCAAGTACTTAAGGATGTTTTTGACCGCTGTCCAATGATCCACTCCAGGATCACTTTGATATATTCTAGTGAAACTAACAACATATGCAATGTCGGGTCTAGTACATAGCATGGCATACATGATAGATCCTATGGCTGAGGCATAGGGAGTCTTACTCATCTTTTCTCTATCTTCTACCATAGCTGGACTTTGAGTTTTAGTCAAGGTCGTATTGGGAAACATGGGCAAGAACCCTTTCTTTCTATCTCCCATTCCAAACCTCTTTAGAACTTTGTCCAAATATGTACTCTATGACAATGATATTATGCATCTCTATTTATCTCTATAAATCTTTATGCCAAATATGTAAGAAGCTTATCCAAGATCCTTCATTGAAAAATTATTATTCAAATAATATTTGACACTATTAAGAAGGTATACATCATTCCCAATCAATAGTATGTCATCCACATATAGTACTAGGAATTCTACAGAGCTCCCACTCACTTTATTGTAAATACAAGTTTCTCCATAAGTTTGTATAAAACCAAAACTTTTGATTACCTTATCAAAACGTTGATTCCAACTTCGGGATGCTTGCTTCAATCCATAAATGGACCGTTGAAGTTTGCATATCTTATTAGCATCTTTAGGATCGACAAAACCTTTGGGTTGTACCATATACAACGCTTCATCAATGTCTCCATTGAGGAACGCCGGTTTGACATCCATCTGCCATATGTAGCGATTGCTAACAAAATCCTCACAGACTCTAGCTTCGCTACCAGTGAGAAATTCTCATCGTAGTCAACTCCTTGAATTTGTTGAAACCCTTTTGCGACAAGTCGAGCTTTATAGACAGTAACATTACCATCAACATCTGTTTTGTTCTTGAAAATCCATTTGTTCTCGACAGCCTTTCGGCCATCCGGTAAGTCTACAAAAGTCCATACTTGGTTTCCGTACATGGATCCAATCTCGGATTTCATGGCTTTTTTCCATTTATTGGAATTTGGGCTCATCATTGCTTCCTCATATGTCTCAGGGTCGTCGGTGTTGTCCACCAACATGACACTCATAACGGGATTATACCAATTGGGAGTGGTACAAGTTCTCGTTAACCTGCGAGGTTCCGTAGTAACTTCAACCCAAGTTTCATGATCAACATCATTAGCTTCCTCTCTTATTGCTGTAGGCGCCACAAGAACTTCTTCCGATGTTGCGCTACTCTCAAATCCAAGAGAAGGTTCGACAACCTCGTAGAGTTCTACTTTCCTTCCAGTCACTTCTTTCGAGAGAAACTCCTTCTCTAGAAAGGATCCATTCTTGGCAACAAAGATTTTGCCCTTGGATATATGATAGAAGGTATACCCAATAGTTTCCTTCGGTTATCCTATGAAGACACATTTTTCGGATTTGGGTTCAAGCTTGTCGGGCTGTAACTTCTTTACATATGCTTCACAACCCCAAACTTTAAGGAACGACAATTTAGGTTTCTTCCCAAACCATAATTCATACGGTGTCGTTTCAACGGATTTAGATGGTGCCCTATTTAAAGTGAATGCGACTGTTTCTAATCCATAACCCCAAAACAATAGCGGTAAATCTGTAAGTGACATCATAGAACGAACCATATCTAAGAGAGTTCGATTACGACGTTCGGAAACACCATTACGTTGTGGTGTTCTCGTCGGTGTCAATTGTGAAAGTATTCCGCATTTCTTCAAATGCTCGCCAAACTCGTAACTTAGATATTCACCTCCACGATCAGATCATAGAAACTTAATCTTCTTGTTACGTTGATTCTCTACTTCACTTTGGAATTCCTTAAACTTCTTGAAAGTTTCGGATTTATGTTTCATGAAATAGATATACCCATATCTACTCAAGTCATCTATGAAAGCAAGAACATAACGATAACCACTGCGCGATGCCACACTCATTAGGCCACACACATCGGTATGTATGATTTCCAATAATTCCGTAGCTCGCTCCATCATACCATAAAATGGATTCTTAGTCATTTTACCCATCAAACATGCTTCACATGTTTCAAGTGATTCGAAATCAAGTGATTCAAGAAGTCCATCGAAATGGAGTTTCTTCATACACTTCACTCCAATGTGACCAAGACAACATTGCCACATATAGGTTGAGTTATCGCTTAATTTCAAACATTTAGCTTCAATATTATTAATATGTGTATTACTACAATCGAGATTCAACAAGAATAGACCATATATCAAAGGTGCATGTGCATAAAATATATTACTCATATAAATCAAACAACCATTATTCTCGGACCTAAAAAAGTAACCATCTCACAATAAACATGATCCGGATATAATGTTCATGCTCAACGCAGGCACCAAATAACAATTATTTAAGTATAACACTAATACCGATGGTAGATGAAGAGGTAGCGTGCCGACCGCGATCACATCAACCTTTGATCCATTTCCAGCACGCATCATCACCTCGTTCTTCGCTAGTTTCTGTCTATTCTGCCTCACCTGTTTCGAGTTACAAATATGAGCAACCGAACCAGTATCAAATACCCAAACACTACTATGACTACTAGTGAGATACACATCAATAACATGTATATCGACTATACCTTTCTTCTTGATGTTGCTATTCTTCAGATCCGCCAAGTACTTAGGGGAATTCCGCTTCTAGTGACCTTCTCCCTTGCAGTAAAAGCACTCAGTATCAGGCTTAGGCCCAACCTTGATCTTCTTTGCCGGGGCGGTAACTTTCTTACCGCCCTTCTTGAAGTTTCCCTTTTTCTTGGACTTGCCTTGACTTTTGAATTTGGTGGTCTTATTGACCATCAACACTTGGTGCTTGATGTCTACGCACTTCTATTCTTGTAGACATATGTTGGGCCTCCAAGTGCAGAGGTTTGTAGAACAACAACAAGTTTCCCTTAAGTGGATTACCCAAGGTTTATCGAACTCAGGGAGGAAGTGGTCAAAGGTATTCCCTCTCAAGCAACCCTGCAATCAAGATACAAAAAGTCTGTTGTGTCCCCAACACACCAAATATAGATGCACTAGTTCGTCAAAGAGATAGTGAAATAGAAGTGGTAACGATGCCAGAAAATAGCTGATGGCGTGGAGAAATACTAAAGCAAGCAAACATGCAACAGATCTAGTAGCAAACGGTGTTTCAATGTTTAGAAAAAAGGCCTAGGGATCATACTTTCACTAATGAACACTCTCTCATATAAATATCCTCTCTTCATGATACTACTCTTAACTACTCTCCGGTTGGATACTCTAATTATCGGTAGGGCTATAACAGCACTCCTCAAAGTCCGCCTTCCCCAATCTAGATAACCCGACACTGTCACCTTGAGCGCTAGATGGCTCCAACAAACACCACAATTTCATTGAGACATCTAACTCCAAATATAACACATAAAAAAATATTCAATCTAGCCAAAGTTCCACACACGGCATGCACGCTGTCACTTTCACACACGTGGGGAAAAGCATAGATCTATTAAAGAACAAAGAGTATTTAGGTAGGACTCAAACCTCAGTGCCACTATGGCATGCACACTGTCACTTTCACAACATGGGGAGAGAAGAGATCTATTGAAGCACTTGAGTAGAAAGGTAGATTTACTTGATTATAAAGCTCATGACCACAAGATCATGCATAGAGAGAGAGAGATGAACACATAGATACCGGTAGAGCCCTTAGCCTCGAGGAAGACTACTCCCTCCTCATCATGGGAATCAGCAACGGTGATGGAGATGGTGGTGGAGATCGATGGATATGGCTCCGGGGGCACTTCCACATCCCGGCAGGGTGCCGGAACAGAGACTTTATGTCCCCCGAATCTCCCCTTCGGTGGTCGCGGCTCAGCAGAGGTTTTCGTGGATTTCTTCTGGATGCCCTAGGGTTTTTGGGTCAGGAGCTTCTTATAGGCGCAGGAATCAAGGTCGGTGGGGTTCCTAGGGGCCCACACCCCCTGTGGGCGCCTCCAGGGCTTTCCCGCACCTAGGGGGTGCGGCCACCCTGTGGCCCCCTTCGGCTCTGCTTCATGGTTCCGTGTTGCTCCGGGAAAATAATGACATTGGCTTTTGTCCCGTCCAATTCCGATAATATTGATTTCTGCCTTTCTAGAACAAAAAACAAAAGAAAACAGGCAACTAGCACTGTGGCATCTTGTCAATAGGTTAGTTCCATAAAGTGTATAAAAATACCTAAAATTGTAGACAAAACATAAGACAAATGATACAAAACAAGCATGGAGCATAAAAAATTATAGATACGTTTCCGACGTATCAAGCATCCCCAAGCTTAACTCCTGCTCGTCCTCTAGTAGGTAAGTGATAAAAAGAATAATTTTTTAGGTGACATGCACCATCAAAACCAAGATCAAACCATTTGCAAGCATTGAAAGCTGGGATCAAAGAACTCTAAACATGTGCATGAAAGATGGAGTTATAACAATAGGACATAGTAACTATACATGCAACATGAAAGGCTAGAAACAAAGATCATGAATAACATGCATTCAAAAACGTTTGTTTGTTTCACATACAGAAAACATAACATAGTGGCATTCGGCTTGTCCCTCATAGAGTAGAAAATAGATGCATAGGACACCTTCAAAGTTCACAAGGGTGACTACAAACAAATAGCACAAGAACAAGTAATATCACAATATGCATCAATCAATAAGCTTTGGAACACTTCACACATAATGAAAACTATGTTCTCTTAATGGTGCCTAAAGGTAGGAGGTGGAGACAGAATAGTGGTGGAAGAAAGACCTTTTATAAATGAAGCAGGGATTTCAAGTTTCAAAAAGAGCTTCCAAAAATTATGGTACTTGTTAGCTTTCAGCCCTCATTGCCCTTATCATAAGAATCTTGAAGTGATTAAGGTTAAAGTGACCAAAGATAGAGTATATGCTTAACGAAGTATAAGTTGGCAATCTCAAGTCCCTTGAATACGAGGGCCACACCTCATGCTACTCAACTTTAGTCACCTATAAGTTCTTGTCATTGTAAGTATTTGCATATCATTGAGAACCGCCAACGGGGTACCCCTTGCACATGGTACAGGAGCTATCCCATAACCAAAATGACAAGGCAAGCAGACAATGAGCATCTCAGCAACCTTCTTATTTACCATGGGAATATGGTGCTTTTTTCTCTCTTTCGTCTTTTCTCAACGTGTCTCTTTTTTTATAAGAAGAATGCTTCATAGATGCCACTATGGTGATGCTGCAAGTTTCCACCATGATTAGGCATGGCTTAGGCTAGCAGCCCAGGTGTTTCTCTAACACAGGATACAAACTCCATGGACTTACAAGTTCCCTATTAATCTCACACTGGTGATATCCATAGACAAAAGAGCATGATATCAACTGAGTACAAAGTACAAGTGCAATGTTGAAAACGTTCCCTGTGATAGCATGGTTCTGCTAATTCCAACGTATAAGTGCAAGCATATACAACATAAATGACACAATGGTTCAATTTTATTAGGGTCAAAGAATATAAAGTGTGCCATCAAGTTCGTGAGGGCTTTAATCACTAAGTTTTCACATCACAAAATAGTTTTTAATTGGAAGATAGCTGAAAACAAGAATATACTTGGAATGGTGTAACACACCATGCATACGAGTTTATAGTGGACACTTTAGAAAAACTTGGTTTCTTTGGAGTTGGAAGCATGAGTAGAACTTACTCATACAAGTGGAGGCTAGCAAAAGACTGGGAGCAACCAACTAAGAGAGCATAATGGCAATAATCATGTAGAGCAACAAAGCATTACTAATCAAAGATAGAGTGATACTACAAGTCAAGGACTAAATGATCATAGAGGCTATGGTGACTTGTTCATAGTCATAACATGGTGTGAGCATGTTCCAAGTCAACCCAAACAAAGCATCAAAGGAGAATACCACAATACTATGCTTTTGCATGCTAAAACAACACATAATTTCTTCAAGGCACACTAAGCAGTCCCAATTATTTTGAACAAGACATGCTACAACAATAATCACTAAGAAAAAGGTCAAAAAAACATCTATCATGACATGATAAAGTCTAAGCCACAGTCAAAACAAGCTCCCTTTTGTACCACTATAAGCATGAAACTTTCTACTCTTTTCCAACACCAAACAACTTATGTGAAACAACTCACAAAGATAATAATCAATAAAGATCAGTGATCTTGTCTCACAAATCCACAAAGAATAACTAAAAAGTTATAAGCTGAAAGCACAAGAAAACTAAGGCTAAACACAGTGCTAGCAAAAGAGAACACTCACAAGACAATAAGGGTGAAAACTAGAGTGTTCTAGGCCATGAAAACAGACTCTGTCTCTCTCCAAAAGAAGTGTGGTGTAACCAACCAACTTACTCAAGCAAACTAAGCAAACGAAAACCAAAAACAAAAACTAAGACGCTCCAAGAACAACACAACAATGCATGAAACAATAAAAACAAAGTGTCTAGAAAGACCTGAGATTTTTATTGATGAAGAAGGGGATGCCTTGGGCATCCCCAAGATTTGACGCTTGTACCTCTCGGATATTTCTTGGGGTGACACCGGGATGGCATCCCCAAGCTAGAGCTTTTGTCAATTCTTCATCTCATTACATCATTCCTTTTCTACACCTGTAAATTTTCCTTCATATAAAACTTCACACAATCTTCATTAGCAACATTAGTGTATTCAAAAGATAATAGACCATTGGGTTTAGTTTCAAAACAGCAAACTTTCACTAAAGACACAAGATACTGTAGCAACTCCTTTAAAAAGCTCAATTTCCCAAAAAGGAACCCAAAAAGGAATCAATAAGAAGCAAATGCAAATAATGGCAGAAATCTGTCAAAACTGACCATCAGGTAGAAACCGATTTTTTAGAACATCTTCTATTGCTCAAATCAAAAAGTGTTGAACTAACAAAAGTTAGATAACATACTTGGGGATTTATTCGTAAATTGTAAGCTCAATATGAGTTACATAGACTCCTCACGAATATTTATGGTGGAGGACAGAAATCTGTTTCGGGACAGCAACTCCCCAAATCTTACTTCCCTCTTATTAGAGGTCATTCTTGTCACAAAAAGCAAACAAAAAGGATAAGAAGAGGTCACTAATAAATTAATAACTTCGAATACTAAAGAAAACTCTTGGGTTATCTCCCAACAAGTACTTTTCTTTAACGCCTTTAAGTTAGGCTTGATACTTTGAGAAGATGCCCACATAAGAAATATGAATTGAAGTAAAAGTGAGCATCCAGAAGCAAATTAAAAACACATTTAAATCTAACCCACTTCCTATGCATACGAATCTTGTAAAGAAACAAATCATGAAAGCACAAACAACCAAGCATAGGAAAGAAAAACAAGTGCAACTTCACGATTTTCAACATAAAGAGGGGAAACTTAATATTATTGAGATACATAAGACCATGTTTCCCTCTCTCATAATAACTTTCAGTAGAAACATGAAAAAAATTAACAATATAACTATCACATAAAACATTCTTATCATGAGCCACATTCGTAAAATGATTATTACTCTCCACATAACAATAACCATTCTTATTCATTTTAGTGGGAGAAAATTCAACAAAATAGCTATCATTATTATTCTCATCACCATAACCATCAAATATAGGAGGCATATTGTAATCACAATCAATTTTCTCCTCAATAGTAGGTGGACTAAAAATATCATATTCATCATTGGAAGGAACATGCATAGCACTAATAGCACAACAACCATTAATATCATCATTTTCAGAATTGGTACCAGAGATTTTCAATATCAAAAGTGGTGTGCTTTTCCCAATCATGATCACTACTATAGGTAACAGGCATAGGAACATCATCTATTTTAGACTCATCAGCAAAAACTATGATAGGAGCAACATGATTAGAGGAAGATACCGTTTCCTCTCTCATTTTACTCCTCTTCTTCTTCTTATTCTTCTCCTCTTTAAGGGGGAGAGGCTTGAAAGGAAGCTTCTCCACATACCCTAGCTTATTGTTAGATACAATAGAAGAAACTTTGGAGGATTCCTCCTTTTCATTAATAAGAACAAAACTTATATCAGTCCTGTCATATTTTGGTAAAATATCATCTTTTATAAGATTTTGTATGTAAGTATTCGCGTGGCAATTATCAACACAATAAAGATGACACCCATGCAGGATGCAATTCATATCAAAAGCACTCATGTCTACCAAAGAAGTTTTTCTTGATAACTCTTCACACCCCAAAAACAATGTAAGTTCATCATGTTGATTATCAGTGATCGCGTTATCACAATACAAGCTTGCAGAACTCATATGGCCTGAGCATTGAAAATTGAAATGACCCACTTCATAGCATAGTTCACAAATAAAAGGGTAGAGGGCACATTTTTTTACCAAGGTCATTTAGAGCCTTATACCATGTTTTGGTTTTTTCATTCTAGTGGGTGATACAATATTCTTCTTCTATTTGATTCTTCTCACAAGGTCTATGCATACCACAAAAAATAACATGCTGATAAGAAATAGTATTTTTAGAAGTTTGAGCATGTTTATTGCAATCGTTAATAACATTCTCCATGCAAGTGTCTTTAAAAGGTTCATGATACATGTCCCACTTTTCTTTAGGAGCATTAATATGGCAAGAAAAGGCTCTATAATATTTAACAAGAATTTGAGGATCAATACCATATCTAGCACTAAGCTCTTGAAAATTAGCAGTTTCAGCGAAAGACTTAATGCAATCATACTCATAGTTTATACCTGGTTTTTTACCTTTGTCATTATCCCAACATTCGGTATTGCTTTGAATTGTTTCAAGAAGATCCCACTTAGCCTTGACCTCCTTACTTGTGAAGGATCCCTCTAAATAGGTATCCAGATAGTCCTTGTAATGTTCTGAAGGCCTTGCATAAATATTATTGATAATAACATTACTGGGGAGCTCATGAATGGGACATTTGAGCATTATGACATCAATCGCCCCCTAGCTTGGGCAATACTTTCTACCTCATGAGGATGGAAATTATAAATATAATTCCTATCTTTATGAATTTCATGAGGAGGATAAAATTGAGAGTAAAAGAGAGATTCAAGTTCCTTCCACTACAAATGATGAGGATCATCTAGTAGCTCATACCACTCCCTTGATTTGTCCCTAAGTGAGAAAGGGAATTGCTTCCTCTTAAATTGGTCCATTGAAATACCTGCACACTTGAACAACTCGCATAATTCATGTATAAAGAGTAAATGATCACCAGGATGGACAGTTCCATCTCCAAAATAGCAGTTATTCATAACACGTTCAACAATTTCAATAGGTATTTGAAAAGGGACACTTTCAGTATGCGGCTTTAAAATATTACGAGCATCATTAGAATTACCACATATGGAAGATAAAGTATCATCAGAGAAAATTTTCTTCCCTAAAGCTGGGGAACTAAATAGATCTTTCTCATAAAAACTAGCTTCCCCAAGCTTAGAAGTTTCCATACCATTAGTATTAAGCCTAAATTCGTATTAAGCCTAAATTCTTCCCTAAACCATCAAAAAATTCATATTAATAACATTCCTATTAGCATGCAAAGAAGGTTCCATAGGTTTTTTTATTTTCTTTTCAAACCACTCAAGTTATAACTTAGGAAAAATGCTAAAAATCTCTCTAATTTTTTGTTGTTTTCCATTAAGCCTAACTAGTAAAAACAAGAAACAAAAAGACAAAACTGCAGAATCTAAAGGAAATAACTTCGAGCACTCACACCGGAGGATGTGAGTACCTTTTACCTTACCTCCGAGGCAACGGCGCGAGAAAAGGGCTTGATGTCTACGCACTTCTATTCTTGTAGACAGTTGTTGGGCCTCCAAGTGCAGAGGTTTGTAGAACAACAACAAGTTTCCTTTAAGTGGATTACCCAAGGTTTATAAAACTCAGGGAGGAAGTGGTTAAAGGTATTCCCTCTCAAACAACCCTGCAATCAAGATACAAGAAGTCTCTTGTGTCCCCAACACACCCAATATAGGTGCACTAGTTCAGCAAAGAGATAGTGAAATACAAGTGGTAATGGTGCCATCAAATAGCTGATGGCGTGGAGAAAGACTAAAGCAAGCAAACATGTAACAGATCTAGTAGCAAGTGGTGTTTCAATGTTTAGAAACAAGGCCTAGGGATCATACTTTCACTAATGAACACTCTCTCATATAAATATCCTCTCTTCATGATACTACTGTTAACTACTCTCCGGTTGGACATTCTAATCATCGGTAGGGCTATAACATCACTCCTCAAAGTCTGCCTTCCCCAATATAGATAACCCTACTCTGTCACCTTGAGCGCTAGATGGTTCCAACAAACACCACAATTTCATAGAGACATCCAAATCCAAATATAACTCATAACAAATATTCAATCTAGCCAAAGTTCCACACACAGTATGCACGCTGTCACTTTCACACATGTGGGGAAAAGCATAGATCTATTAAAGCACAAAGAGTATTTATGTAGACTCAAACCTAAGTTCCACCATTGTGTGCACGCCGTCACTTTCACACATATGGGGAGAGCAGAGATCTATTGAAGCACTTGAGTAGCAAGGTAGATCTACTTGATTACAAAGCTCATGACCACAAGATCATGCATAGAGAGAGAGATGAACACATAGCTACCGGTACATCCCTTAGCCTCGAGGAAGAACTACTCCCTCCTTATCATCGGAATCAGCAACGGTGATGGATATGGTGGTGGAGATCAATGGAGATGGTTCCGGGGCACTTCCCCGTCCCGGCAGGGTGCCGGAACAGAGACTTTCTGTCCCCTGAATCCCCCCTTCGGTGGCGGCGGCGCAGCAGAGGTTTTCATGGATTTCTTCTGGATGCCCTATGTTTTTTGGGTCAGAAGCTTCTTATAGGAGTAGGAAACAAGGTCGGTGGGGGTCCAGGGGGCCCACACCCCCTGTGGGCACCTCCAGGGCTTGCCCGCTCCTAGGGGGTGCAGACACAATGTGGCCCCCCTCCGGCTCTGCTTCGTGGGTCCGTGTGTTGGGGATCTGCTATATGGGTATCCTCATATCATGTCTCCTATCCGGATAACCCGGGTGTCCCACAGTTGGTATCATGGCCCATGGCCTGCTGGGCGGCCTAGGTAGATGGATACAAAAGGGAGGCCCATACCGATGGCTACGGAGGAGTCACCGACGTACCCGGAGCCTTGGAGTGCAAGACATGCTAGACTAGTTGTAAGCAGTGTACGACTATGTAATCTATCCGGCTCGGACTTTTCCCTGTAACCCTAGGACCTGGCGACTATATAAGTCGGGCCTATGGGAGCCTTTAGGGCTCGATAACTTAGACTCTCTAGTCACCTCGCACAGCGAACCAATCCCCGTAACTCAGTGTATTGCCCTTATAGTGATTTATAGCAGGAGTAGGATTCCGCCACCGTTGTGGGATATGAACCTGGGTAAGCTATGTTACCTCGTAGCCGTCAACCGTCCGCCTTCCCCCACGTCTCTAAACACACACTATGAGGACCCCTCCATGGCATACTCGTCGGCAATACCACGACAGTTGGCACCCATCGTGGGGCAAGAGGCGCTTCAGGCTCTTCAGCGGGCGAGGGCCAAGATCTTCGCGGGAATCAGCAAAACCATAGCCATCGGTCGTGTTCTCTTATATGGCAACGTTCCGATCGTCCCTCCTAACGAGTTCCGGATCCCGGCGAAGATGAACCCTATGCGGTTCTTGATCATCCCCATCGGAGATATCCATCTCTTCATCAGCGAAACCGACTCGGGAACTAGTTCCCTAGGAGTCGGAGGAACATCAAGACCCGCACGGGCCGTCTACGAGCAGGATACGTTCGCGGAAGGATTGATGTCGGACCTCTCCTCGAAGTTTTCCGACAAAGATCGGAAAAATTCAAGGCCCACCCAAACCGCCCCTATGCAGTATATAATGGTGGAAGATTGCTGCAAGTCCGCCAGCTTCGTCCGTGCGTTTGGAAAATAGAGATCCAAGTTTGTCGGAGTGGTGACCATCTTCGATCTGGCGCGTTGCCTTCAGAGAGAGGGCGAAAACCCCCGTGATTACCTTGCCAGGTGGATCCGTATATGGACCGATCTGGCGCATTACCCCAATGATGATGCCATGTATCACTTTGTGGAAGGACTGGACCAAGGTACGCTTCTCCGGCATTCGCTAAGGCGGAAGCAAGCTTCAGGACGCCTCACCTTCGAAAGCATGGTGAACACCGTCAATAACTACGCAGAGGCTGAGGAGGCAGCTCAGAGAGCACTCGCGCTCATTGACGAAGCCCCTCCGCCTCATCCGCCATCGCCGCCGCTTCCAATCGTCATCGCCACAGCTGCGCCACCACCCCGAGTCATCGTCGCTGATGTTGCAACTCCACCCCCGTCATTGAGGAAGCCCCGACACCCTCCGACTCCGTGGCTGACGCGCTCTACGCTGACTTCAGTGCAGATTCGGAGGAGATAGACTTCAGCCCGGAGGAGCTAGACTCTGCCATGCAGGAGATGGAGGAGGATTACGAACGCGACGAGCAGGACAACAATGCCGTCACGTCCCGAGAGGTGTTCGTCACCATTGGGACTGCAATGGATGAAGATCAACAAAGATGAGCTCCGCCTACAGCTGGACAAAGGGAAGAGACCACATGTTGCTGCTGACAATGATCACGCAAAGGACATGCCCCCTGCGCCTAACCCAGTGCAGCATCCGTAGGAACTCAGCACCAGTACGAGCAACGACAACACCGCAAACCTGCCGCCTCCAGCATCTACGCCCGCTACTGCCCAAGTCACTCCATATGATAGAGTGATGTACGGCAATCTCCTCATCGAGCCTATGACCGTGGCTCATATTCGCAATGTAGTCCATCTTAACGAGAAGCGCAAGCAGCTGCTGGAGGAAGCGCAGGACATCGCGGAGCAAGGCGCAAAGCTAGATCGAGATCTGTCCAACGCGCAGAAGTCAATAGAGAAAGCTAGAGCAATGGAGGCTGAGTACAAGATTCTGTTATAGCAGCAGAAGGCTAAGAAAGCTCCATCTTGCATCATCAACGATCCTGGTGTACGGTGAAACCTAGGATGGGCTCCCTCGAAGCCTTCACAGGCCAAGCCATAGATTGACAGTGAAGGCAGGCAGGTGATGCCCACTCCCCTCCTCAACCTCGCCGTCGCCAAGACCCTTCTGGAGCAGGATAGGTCACCCGAAGTGGTGAACCAGGTCTATGACCTAGTGGCCAAGGCGGTGAAACAGCAAGAAAAGGCCACCTCTCAGAGGCTTGAGTCTGACCCAGCGTTTTGCCAGTCTAGCCAGCATAAGACGCCAAGGGATAGATCTCCTCTTGATGTCGGGTCTCAGCCGGTTTCGTCAGAATGAAGACAGAGGGATGCACGCAACAGGAAGGATGCTATCCCCATATCCTAGGACCATGGAGGCAAGGCCCAACCTCGTCGCCCATCTTCATTGCCACACTCCCCCCGACATCGCGAATATACCAAGGCTCACCGTCGTACGGATATGCCTCCGCCAAGGCAGAGCGGCATCATGATCCGCGACAACATGGAGCAGACCCGTCATCATGGAGAACGCAACCAAGGACACAAGAGCAGGTCACGCCACGACCCTCTGCGTTTGACAAGCAACCGCGACAAGCGTGAGGCATCGCAGGAGGGTAAAAGCAATAAGGCTAACCCACTGCCACCTCTGCCTCCGTCGCCACCTAGCAGCCACCATGGTGGAGGAGGCCCACGTCGTTCATGCAGTCCATCTCCTGATGGCAAGAACAAGAAAAGAAGCCCGGAGCAATACGATGCACGTTCGCGTCTGAACAAGATCTGCGAGGCCCGGGAAGGACCATACCTGGGACCACGTTGCTTTGGACCTGTGATACGGTCCGCAACTTACCCCAAAGGTTTCCGGATTGACAAGAGCATCAAGCCCTATGACGGCACCACCAAGCCAAGCTACATGGTTGCAGAACTACGGCAACGCAGTGGAGATCACTAGGGGTAACCCCAATGTCGCTATCAAGTATCTCCCATTGATGTTGGCGGGCACAGCCCGCCAATGGATTGATGACTTGCCGGAAAGATCCATATGCAATTGGTTGGACATGCAACAATCGTTCACCAAGAACTTCGAGGGTACATACAAACGTCCCTAAACTGTTGGCGATCTACAGCGGTGCGTGCAAGAAAAAGACGAGACATATCGCGCCTAACTCTCTCGCTGGCTGGATATGAAGAACTCCTGCGCAGGAGTGCATGCTCAGACTACCATGGCCGCCTAAATCAATGGGTTGGAAAGGGGCACGTTGCTCCGACATAAGCTGAAGCACTTGCAGGACAATCACCAGCTAGATCTGAACCAGATGATTCAGTTGGCCAGTGAGTTCGCAGCTGCAGAAGACGATGCTCGCGGCTCCCTACCGGGAATGTCCGTTCCAACTCATGCTTGGAGGAACAACAACACAAAGCGGAAGACCCCGCCAGAGGAAAAGAAAAACTCCGACATGGTCGCTATGACATTCATAGGACGAGGTGATGGCGGTCATCGTGGCCGAGGACGGGGAGCTGGTCGTGGGCAGCAGCGAGGCAGTGAAACTACCTCGGCAGCGCTCCGTGTTCCCCAAACCTACAAGGAGTACCACGATATGTCGTGCCTCGTACACCTCGACGCCAATGGAAAAGCCACCCACACCAATCGCCATTGCAAGTTTGTCAACGACCTCAAGGAGTACGGCTACAAGTGAAGTCGGAAGAATAGACCGCGAGGTAAGGGCAAGGGGAAGAAGAAGGAAGAGGAGTCCAAGGATTCAAGTGACATGGACGAGGACGTTGACCCCAAGCATGGCGCCAAGAACGACGGCAAGGGAAAAAACCCCTTCGAGAAGAAGGCTGCATTTTTCCACACTTTCCTTAGTACCCCACCGTCCGACAACAGAAGACCTCCACGAGGATACTGATGGCTACTCTACCCCCAGTTCCCCAGTTCCTCCGCTGGTCGGAGATTCCAATTACTTGGGACAGGAAGGATCACCCAGACCTCATCCCTACGGAGAACCAATACGCCATGCTCATCAACCCCCTGATTGACGGCAACGAGTTCACCAAATGTATGGTGGATAGTGGAAGCAACATCAACATCATGTACCTGGATACACTGCAGAAGACAAACTTGACGAAGGCAAACCTAAGGCGGACCAACACCATCTTCCATGGTGTAGTTCCTGGTCGGGAGACTCAGTCCCTTGGGTGCATCACACTTCAGGTCGCTTTTGGTGATGTCAATAATTACCGCCAAGAACGCATGACCTTTGACATGGTCCCCTTCAAGAGCGTGTACCACGTCATATTTGGTCGCGACATATTCCACACCTTCATGGCCAAGCCATGCTTCGTCTACAGCAAGCTCAAGATACCTAGACCAAACGGTGTCATCACCGCATCCGGAAGCTTTACCAAAGCAAGGGACTGCGAGATTGGAGAAGCAGCCTATGCAGAAGTTGTCCTCTATAGTGAAGAATTCAAGGAGATCCAGAGCAAGGTCGATGCCTTAGAGATGCCCCCGTCGAAGAAACAGATTTCTAACTCTGCCCTAGCATTCAAGGCCGCCATCGAGACCAATCCAGTGGAACTTGTGGTAGGCGATGCCTCCAAGACCACCGCCATTGGGACAAACCTGGACCCTAAATAGGAAAGCGTGCTCGTCAAGTTCCTCCGTGAGAACAGGGACATCTTTGCCTGGCAACCTGCCGACATGAAAGGTGTACCTAGGGTTCGGAGACGAGAAGAGACGTGCCATAGGAAAAGAGATAGCTAGATTACTTAAGGCTAGTTTTATCCGAGAATTCCTTCACACCCGATGGGTGGCCAATCCTGTACTTGTCCCCAAAAAGGGAACCAAAGAATTAAGAATGTGCGTTGATTACACCGGCTTGAACAAAGCATGTCCCAAAGATCCGTTTGCTTTGCCTCGCATTGACCAAGTCATTGACTCGATGGCTGGCTCGAAGCTTTTGTGTTTTCTCGATGCATACTCAGGATACCACCAGATCAAGATGATGAAGTCATACCAATTGGCCACTTCTTTCCCTACATCATACGATACGTTTTGCTATGTCAGAATGCCCTTTGGGCTGAAAAACGCAGGTGCTACGTACCAGCGGACAATGCAACGTTGCCTACACAATCAAATTGGTCAGAACGTTCACGCCTATGTGGACGATATAACGGTGATGTCTAAAAAATCAAAAGACTTAATCTCCGACTTAAAAGAAACCTTTGATAATCTCCGGAAATACAACATGATGCTTAACCCTAAGAAGTGTGTCTTCGGGGTTCCAGCCGGCAAATTGTTGGGCTTCATCGTTTCCCATTGCGGAATCGAGGTCAATCCGGAGAAAATCAAGGCCATCTTAAACATAAACCGTCTGACATGCCTAAAGGACATACAACGGCTAACAGGTTGCGTTGCAGCAGTTAGTCGGTTCGTCAGGCGACTTGGAGAGAAGGCTCTGCCATTGTACAAGTTGCTGAAGAAGGCGGACAAATTCCCGTGGACGGACGAGGCAGATGCAGCATTGAAGCAGCTCAAGGAGATACTTTCCTCAGCGCGTATCCTTCCAGCACCCGAGCCTGGGAGCCCATGTTAATTTACATGGCGGCCACCAACCGGGTAATCAGCATTGTCGTCGTGGTAGAGCGGAAAGAACCAGGGCATGAGTACGGAGTTCAACGACCAGTTTGCTATGTAAGCGAGGTCTTGACGGATTCCAAGCAGCGTTACCCGCACTACCAGAAGATAGCTTATGGAGTCTTCCTTGCTTCTCGGAAGCTGAGTTACTACTTCTAGGAGCACCCTATCACAGTTGTGAGCAAAGCTCCATTATCCGACATCATCAACAACAGCGACGCTATAGGAAGGGTCGCGAAGTGGGGCATTGAACTTGCCACCTTCGAGATCACCTACAAGAGACACGACGCTATCAAAACACAAGCCTTGGTGGATTTTATCGCAGATTGGACGGAGATACTAGATGCTACCCCAATGCCGTAGCCAAAATATTGGGTGATGCACTTTGACGGATCAAAGCTACTCAACGGCTCGGGGGCTGGTGTACTGCTGCAGTCACCAACCGGGGAAAAGCTGCACTATGTTCTGCAGATCCACTTCGAGGCTACGAATAACATGGTGGAGTATGAAGCACTCATTCATGGACTACGCGTAGCCAAGGTTATTGGCATCAAGCGCATAGTTTGTTGTGGAAATTCTGACTTGGTTGCCCAGCAGGTGGCTGGCACCTAGAACGCGCGGAACCCTATGATGGCGGCATATCGAGACAAAGTGGACGAGATAGCCAAGAGCTTCTTGGGCTACGAGGTCAAGTATGTACCTAGGGAGCAAAACGAGGCGACTGATCTGCTGTCTAAGCTTGGATCAGGGCGCAAACGAATTCCGCCTGGAGTTTTCCTGGAGCATCTACAGACACCATCCCTGAAGGGAGCAGACGCAGACAACCCAGACAGATTTGACTCTTTCATTCACATGGTGAGAAAGATCCCTCCAGCTTGGACAAAACCGTTCATGGAATATCTCGTACACGGAACTTTGGCTGACGACAAAGTCGAAAGACGGCAAATAGTACGTCGAGCAAATGGCTATACCATAATCAATGGATAGCTCTACAAAAGAAGCACTACTGGTGTATACCTTAAGTGTGTTTCCCAGCAACAAGGTATTGAAATCCTCAGCGAAATCCATCTCGGAGATTGCCGGCATCACGCCGCTACTTGATCGTTGGTAGCTAAAGCCCTCCGGCAAGGATTCTACTGGCTGACAGCGAAGGTGGACGCAGACAAGCTAGTTGAGACATGCATGGGATGCCAGTATTATGCCCGACAACCACATGTTACTGCTGAAGAATTGCGAACAATACCAATAACTTGGCCGTTTGTAGTCTGCGGGCTGGACATGGTTAGTCCGTTGCAGACGACACCATGTGGGTTTACGCATCTGCTAGTAGCAGTTGATAAATTGACCAAATGGATAGAAGCTAAACCCATTAGAAAGATCGATGGGGCAACTGCCCTTAGGTTTGTCCGGGATCTTGTGGTGAGATTTGGTCTCCCACATAGCATTATCACCGACAACGGCAACAACTTGTCACTCGGATAAGTGGAAGCTTATTGTTGGGAGAAGGGCATCCGACTTCACCTTGCATCTGTGGCACATCCACAGTCCAATGGTTAGGTTGAGCGAGCCAATGGATTAATTCTGCAGGGAATCAAGCCACGTCTGGAAGCACCGTTACATAGAGCAGCTGGAGCATGGGCGGAGGAATTACCATCTGTGCTATGGAGTTTACGAACTACACCCAACAGATCCACCGGCTACACCCCTTACTTCATGGTATATGGAGAAGAAGCCATCCTTCCTTCCAACATCCTTCACGATTCACCAAGAGTTGCCGCCTACGACGAAGATGACGCTGAAGAATCCAGATGCCTAGATTTGGACCTTCTCGAGGAGGTGCACGTATTGGCATGCCAAAGATCCGCCATCTACCAGCAGAAGCTATTCAGCTACCATAGTTGCCGCGTTTGGCATTGATCGTTTAAAGAGGGGGATCTGGTGCTCCAACTTAAGCAGAAGAAGTCACCATGGGAAGGACCATTCATCATAAGCAAGGCGCTGCTCAATGGGTCTTACTACCTCATTGACAATCATGAACTGAAGGATAGACCCAACGAGGATCATAAGCGTAAGCGACATGACCCGGATGATGACTAACCGGAGCTTGATCGGCCATGGAACATAGCACAACTACGTCCTTTCTACACTTCACATTTTTTTTATCTATTGTGTACCTCTTATATGATCAATGAAATAAATCTCTCTGGTTCACTCATATTTCTGAGTCTTTTACCTCCTTTAGTGTTCATTTTTGGATCGTATAAAACCTTTATGCACAAGCTTTATGATTGCACTTGTGAAAATTCCGCCTACGGGCATTAGCTTAAGTTTTCTGGTCTACACGTTGTTTGTTGTTTTTATGTTGATTTTGGAGTAGTGACTTTCTGTCATGGGAATGGTCACGGCAGATGCTGCAATCAGCAGCGAGTAGTAGAACGAGGGGCCAGGGCGGCCAGCCATCTGCGGTGCGAGATGAGGGCGGAGACACAGGGTTTTACCCAGGTTCAGCCCCCGGGAGGGTAAAGACCTACTCCTGCTAGATTGTATTAAGATGGTGGTACAATGGGGCGAGCTCGGCGGCGAGTCTCTTGGGTGTATGATTGAACGTATCTCTACACGCCCCGTAGGGAGGTTTATATAGACTCACCTCCCCCTAGGGTTTACATATCTCAACCGAATCAGTTAAGGCTTCGGTACTCGTCCAACCTAATCCGACTGGGCTTATCTACTCGCCTGGGCCTTCAGCTTCCAGTCTCTTGGATCCACACCGGGCCTTGATCCAGTCGCCGTCTTACAGGCCCACTCGCCAGTTCCTGGGCCAGTCGGAAACGTCCTGCTGGGTATACCCCGGTCGACATATCCCCATCAGTAGTCCCCGAGGCCGTCGTCGATTGGGCGCAGGTGGTTGCTGGCAGTCGGAGCATACGACTTTCAACACGGACATCCAGTCGAATCGGCGGCGGGCTCCTGAATAAAGGAGGAAACTAGTCATTCTGGTCGCAGCTTTGGCGATTGGATCGGCGAAATATTTAGTCATTGTTTGTAGTGATCGGGTCGGCGAGCCGAGTGGCTGAAGTTGGACCATCAAAACGCAGTCAAACTAGCCGTTGGGGTAATCCAACGGTAACTTTTGGCGTAATCACCACGTAGTAACGGCTCCCTGATTTGGCGGGTAACAACCTCTATATAAAGGGAATGGTAGGCGATCGGAGAACCTTCTCCTCGTCATTTCCTCCGATTGCGCGCACCTTCGTTTTCCTCCGCATCGCGATCCAGCCGAACCGAAATCCTCCAACCCCCACGAATCCTTCCGCCTATGGCCCCCTCCACCAAGCCATGGGGCAGATCCAAATGCACAAGAGCGCAACTGGCGTCCTTCGAGGAGGCCAGGATCCTACGCGCCGGTAGATGGCGCATCCCTGCGGCCGGAGAAGTGACTCTGGACCCGCGCGAGGGAGAGTTCGTCTACTTCACCAGCCACCTAGAGCGGGGGCTGGGATTCCCAACATCTCTTTTCTTTCAGCGCTTCTGCGCCTTCTACGGCATCCAGCCGTCAGACCTGGGCCCGCACAACATCGAGCAGCTCGCCATTTTCGTGGCGTTCTGCGAGTGCTACCTGGGCTGCAGGCCCTACTTCCCCCTGTGGCAAGAACTGTTCCATGGGAGGATCAGTCGCGAAGAAGCGGGCGGCCCAATGCTCGCTGCGGACGGCCTGACGTTTCAGTTGAAATCGAAGGCTTCCTTCTTCGATCTGATGCTACCCGCCAAGGCGGCGAGTGAATGGAAGAAATCTTGGTTTTACGTTACCGAGGCGACTTCGGACGGCAAGGTGGCGATCCCAAGATACTCCGCCGACCGGCCCGAACCGCGCCGACTCCAGGTCGGCAAGCTTCCAACTGACCAGCAGATGGTTGTGGATGAAATGCTTCAGACCATCCGCGGCCTGAAGAAGAAATGTCTCCAGCCCATCAACTTGTATAACTGCTAGCTCGGGCGGCGACTCGTCGCCCTGGCCCGCCGTGACCACTACATGTACGAGTACGCGGGCCGGGAGGACTCGACGAAGTCCTGCCTCGCCGAGTGGCAACTCGAGGATTACCTCCTGGCGCTGAAGAAGATCACCCAGGCGGCGTACCTCGACGCGAAGGCCGGGGTCGCCCAGTACACCGCGAAGCATCCAGCCCCAACGGTAAGTCGTCTTTCTATCATTCGCAGTCGCAGTTAAATGTTGCCACGGTTATACTGATATTGTCTTATGCTTATTGCAGCTATTTCAAGTGGTGGAGGGGTGGCTTCCGCCCGCGGACGACGAGAATTTGAGCTCATCCGTCCAGGAGGTGGGCGACTCGCCTCCTGCAAGGGGCGGCGTCGAGAGTGACGGGAGTGGCGACGACGACGAATCCGAGGAAGAGGTCGCCCCGCTGGTCCGGAAAACTCAAGGACAGCGGCAGCGTGAGCTCGAAGCGAGCAAAATCCTCGAGCGTCATGATGACGACGACGAGCTCCCCAAGCACACCTCACACCGCGAGGCTACTCCATCGAAGAAGAAGAAGAAGAAGAAGGAGGAGGCGAAGGCCCCTCCAAAGAGGAATACGAATCCAGCAAAACAGGCGTCTCTGCCTCATTCGCCAAGCAACTCCGACGCCACCAGCCTGGCCAGGGGTGAAGCTCCACAGACGACGGCGGCGCCGGATATCACCGCCGTCCTGAGCGAGGTGCCTCTGGCCTCGATGCCTCCACCGTTCGCCCCAGTCTCTGGGTCGGGGGCCTCTCCGGTCGCGGCAACTTCGCCGCCCAGGGATGCTCCCGCCGAAAACGTTTCGGAAGCCCCAGTCGCGGCCTCGACAACGAAGAAACCGTCCGTGTCTTGGGCACGCGATGTCCTGGAGATGGGCCTCAGTCGACGGCTGGGCCCCGAACTGGAAAAGCCGGCCGGCATCAGCACGGGGTTGCGGTTCCTACCGGTCGCCAAGTGAGTTTTATTCTCCTGTCTTTGTTTTTCATTGTACTCGGACTACTTTGCTAATGTGATCAATTCGTAGGACTGGAGCCAAGAAGATAGGACATCCAACCGTGGCCAAGGTGCCGCCAGTCGTCAGCGAGGAGGACCCCTCCCGGAAGAGGAAGGCGGACGAGGTCATTCCCCCGCGGATAGCGCCAAGAGGACCAAGGGCGACGAGGTCGTCACGGTGTCTGACGACACAGCGGTTGCTCCGAGTGAGCCCGTGTCGGGGGCGGCCTTGACGACCAAGGAAGGTGCTCCCTCGCCTGGGGTGGCCGAGCCGGCCTCCTTTGGTGCCGGCGCATCCATCGCAACCTTCTCGCGCTTCATGACCAAGGCGGCTATAGCGAGTGGTACCTCGCCCTCGAGCCGCACACCTGGGGTCGTCGACACGGAGGTCGAGCAACGTCGCGGGAACACGCCGGCTCTCCTCGCATCCGTGGACGCGATACAACTTCATGGTATGCTTGGCGCAGCCATCCAGGTATGTCCAGTCCCCGAGGATCAGGCCGCTGTATTGCTGCGGTCTGATTCTTTTAGTGTCTTGCTTTTATTTTTCGCGTCCAGTCCCCGAGTGCGCGCTCGCTGAATTTCAGCGGGTGGGCACTTAGGATTTTTGATTGCCAGTCCCCGAGTGTGCACTCGCTGATTTTCAGCGGGTGGGCACTTAGGATTTTTGATTGCCAGTCCTCGAGTGCGCACTCGCTGAATTTCAGCGGGTGGGCACTTAGGATTTTTGATTGCCAGTCCCCGAGTGCGCACTCGCTGAATTTCAGGGGGAAGGTACATAGGGTTTTTGATTTCTAGTCCCCGAGTGCTCACTTGCTGAATTTCAGCGGGTGGGCGCTTAGGATTCTGCCGTTGCTAACTGTTTGACTTGTGTTCAGGGTTTGCAGCGCGAGTCAGCCAACCGGCTCGCTGCAAAACGTCACGCGGAGAGGGAACTGGCCGCCGTCTAAGAGGCGAACAAGGGGCTCCAGGCGATTGCTGCGAAGGCCGAGGAGGTCCGCCAGGGCCTCGTCCCAGCGACTGAGTTGGCGGCAGCTCAAACTGCTTTAAGCTCAGCTGAAGAGCGGATCGCCCACCTTGAGCGCGAGCTGAAGGAGGAGAGGGAGGAGGCAACTTCGGCGGATGGGCGAGCCAAGGCTGCCGTTACAGCCGCCGCTGAGGAGCGTAAGGTCTCCGACGCCCTTGTTGCTGGGCTTCAAGACGACTACACCTCTCTTCAGAGCTTCATCACGGATCTCTCCCATCCCTTGATTGGTGAGTGTGCCTTCCTGTGCCTGTAACGTTTGCATTGTGTAATCTTTGATGTACTCACTGTCACTTTCTGTCCGCAGGTCCAATCATTGACAGCGCGGAAGAGGCGAGTTCGTTCGACGCACGGCAATGTGTGGCCACGCTGGTCGACTCGGCCACGTTGTCGGCGATGTGCATACGGGCGTATCTCCAGGAAATGTCGCCCACGGAGGTGATTCCCAGCGACCTTGTCGAGGTGTGGTGATACTTGGAAAAGGCGCCGTCGGTCGTCGAGTTCATGATGCGATCGGTGTTCCGACGCGGAGCAGCGACGACGCTTAGCCTTGGGCTCGCTCACTTCCCGGAGGACTTCGACCTAGACGACGTGACGAGTGGCTACCCGTCGTCGACTGGCTCGGTAGAGATCTCCGAGGTGCTGAAGTTGACGGACCACGCCACGGTATACTCCGAGCGCGTCTGGGCGATGGGCGACCTCCTTCCTTATCAGGAAACGGTCGTCACGCCCAACGACCCTGAGCCGCAGCACCGGGACTTCAAGATCGAGCAACCCTTCCGTGCGGCGATGGCGGGTGAGCTGACGATGTATCCGTCAAACCCGTACACTCCCTTCATTCGCAGTCGCAAGGGTGGTGGCGAATCGTCATCGAAGCCTGCGGAGTAGAATATTGTGCCCTAGGGCGTTAGTAGCAGTTCTGCAATTGGGCATACCTTGTATTTTGTGACAATTGCGACATGCTGTAATGAGGTATCGTGTTGTTTTGTGAATTGTCGTGTGTTTTTGATTGAGGTTTGAACGAGTCCCCGAGCGTGTCCGCCCTTTTTATGGGGTTTACCTCGTTTGTTGTGTGTTTGCGGTTTTGAATGTTTTTTTTATTGAGGTCGACTCGCCCGATCTTGGAAAGCCAGTCGCAAGGCGACTCCCATGAGTGCTCTGTACTTCACCGTTTTCCCTTGTGCGAACGAGGTTGGGTGGCCAAGTCCCCAAGCGTGGTACTTGGTTGTTCTAGGCGCGACTCGAGGGTGGATGAGGACTTGGCGCGCTAGGGTGAGCGCATCACTCCTGCCTGGCCCGTCGGGTCAGTCGCATGGCGAGTCCTAGGCATGCTCTCATACTTGGCGTTTTCCCTAGCCGCTCATGCTGGACTGGTCGTTAGTCCCCGAGCGTGGTACTTGGCCGTTCGAGTCGCTATGTCGAGGACGCGGAGGATCATGGTCGCTGTGAGAAGCGAAGGCAGTTGTCTTGGCTCGTAGAGCCAGTCGAGCTAGGAGACTCCAATGGGGCTCCGGGTAGGCGTTTTTCGTGGACGTTACAAGACCTGGGGTGACCCAGTGCCCTTGTAACGCACTACTTGGCCGTGCCGATCGCTGTACCAGAGGTTGACTTCTGCAGTTAGCTTGGCGCTGTTATTACGAGTGCGAGTGGCACAAGACATGGAGAGTAGGCGCAATTTGCGGTAACCAATTCTTTTTACTTAATAGCGACTGGAGGATACATATGTGGGGTTCTAGGAGTAGAACTTCCGTAGGAGGTTTACATTCCATGGTCGCTTGACGTCGAGTTTGCCGTCCCCGCGGACGTTGATGAGGTAGTAGGCGTCGTTGCCGAGTACTCGCCCAATGGCGAATGGTCCCTCCCACGGGGGGGAAAGCTTGTGCATGCCTTTCTTGTCCTGGATGAGGCGCAGCATCAGGTCGCCTTCTTGGAAGGTGCGAGTTTTCACCCGCCGGCTGTGGTAACGGCGGAGTCCTTGCTGGTAGATGGCGGTGCATGATCAGGCTAGGTCGCGTGCCTCGTCGAGTTGATCGACTCCATCCGGTCGTGAGAGTTCGTTCGCGGCCTCCGTGTAGTGGACGACCCTTGGCGAGTTGTGCTCGAGGTCGGTGGGCATGACTGCCTCGGCACCGTACACCATGAAGAAGGGGGTGAACCCTGTCGACATGTTGACCGAGGTGCGGATGCCCGAGATGACGGAGGGTAGCTCCTCCACCCAGCACCTGGCGGTACGCTCGAGTGGTACTTGGAGCCGCGGCTTCAGGCCGTGGAGGATGCTCTGGTTGGCTCGTTCAGCCTGGCCGTTGGACTCCGGGTGGGCGACTGACGTGAGGTCGAGCCGTATGTGGTGTTCCTCGCAGAACTCGGCCATGGATCCTTTGTCGAAGTTGGTGCCGTTGTCCGTGATGATGCTGTTTGGGAATGCGTAGCGATATATGACCTCGCGTAGGAATTTGGTGGCGGTCTTCCCGTCGCATTTCCGGACTGGCTTGGCCTCGACCCACTTTGTGAATTTGTCGACCGCGACCAGTAGGTGGGTGAAACCGGAGGGGGCTTTTTGAAGGGGCCTACCATGTCCATACCCCACACGGCGAATGGCCAGGTGATGGGGATTGTCTTGAGCGCTGAGCTCGGCACGTGTGTCTGGTTGGCGTACTTCTGGCACCCGGCGCACCGCTGGACAATGTCGACGGCATCGGCGTGTGCGGTGGGCCAATAGAAGCCGTGTCACATAGCCTTGGCGACCAGAGAGCGGGCGTTGGCGTGGTGGCCGCAGTTTCCGGAGTGGATGTCGTGGAGGATTTTGCGTCCTTCGGCGGGTTGGACGCAGCGTTGGAACACACCGGTCACGTTGCGCTTGTGGATCTCGCCGTCGATGATGGTGAAGGATTTGCATCGGCGTGCAATCATCCGGGCATCTGTCTCGTCTGCCAGCAAGGTGCCAGCCTCCAGGTAGGCGACGTACGGCTTGGTCCAATCGTCTGGCTCGGCGACGAGTGCGACCAGGGCTACCTCCGGTTGTAGAGGGACTCCGATGTCGATCTCCCTTGGGGGAGAGACTGAAGGCTTGGTGATCGTGTCGAGGAAGACGCCAGCGGGTGGTGCGAGTCGAGCCGACCCGATGCGAGAGAGTGAGTCAGCCTTCTCGTTCTTCCGCCTGTCAATCCACTCGACGGAGTACCCTGCGAAATGTCCCCCCAGCTTGTCTACTGCTTGGCGGTATGCCGCCATGGTGGGAGAGACGGCGTCGCAAGTGCCAGCGACTTGCCCAGCGACGAGGTCGGAGTCTCCGTAGCACCGTAGGCGGTTGACGTTCATCTCCTTGGCATCTCGCATGCCGTGGAGTAGTTCCTCGTACTCGGCCATGTTGTTGGTGCAGGGGGTGAAGTCGAGGCAGAGGACGTAGCGGAGCTTGTCGCCCTTCGGTGAAGTCAGCACGATCCCTGCTCCTGCGCCGTCCGCGTTCTTGGAGCCTGCAGTAGTGGAGGCTCCAGTAGTGGAGGTATGGCAGCTTTTCTGGCTGCTGGGCCTCTTCCCAGTCGGCGATGAAGTCCGCTAGAGCCTGCGACTTGATCGCTTTTCGTGGCTCGTACTTGATGTTGTGGACGCCGATTTCGACGGCCCACTTGGCGACTCGCCCGGTCGCCTCGCGGTTGCGGATGATGTCCTGCAACGGTGCTGAGGAGACGACCGTGATTGGGTGCTCCTGGAAGTAGTGCGGCAGTCGCCGCTGTGCTCTAAAGACCGCGTATACCAGTTTCTGGTACTGCAGGTACCGCTGGCACGACTCGGTGAGGACCTCGCTGATGTAGTACACCGGTCGCTGTACCGGGTGCTCCTTTCCTTCCTCTGGCCGTTCGACGACCATGATGGGGCTGACGATGCGCTCGGAAGCCGCGACGTAGACCAGCATGGGTTCTTTGTCGGCGGGGGCGGCGAGTAGCACCTTCTTGAGGTCGCGGAGCGCGTGGTCCGCCTCCTTGTCCCACTGGAAGGTGAGGTTCTTGCGCATCAGGCGGTATAGGGGCATCGCCTTTTCGCCCAGGCGGGGGATGAAACGACTGAGAGCCGATACTCGCCCGGCCAGCTTTTGGACGTTGCGCAGGCACTCGGGTTTGCTGAGCCGAGCGATCGTGTCGATCTTGGTGGGGTTCGCCTCGATCCCGCGCTTGGAGACGACGTACCCCAGTAGTTGCCCTGCTGGTACACCGAAGGTGCATTTGCCTGGGTTGAGCTTTATCTTGTATTTCCGTAGGTTGGCGAATGTTTCCGCCAGGTCGGCGAGTAGATCGCCCTGGCGAGCGGACTTCACGACCACGTCATCGATGTAGACATGGATATTGCAGCCAATTTGGCTCGCGAGGCACTCCTGCATGCACCGCTGGTAGGTCACCCCGGCGTTCTTGAGGCCGAAGGTCATGGCGGTGTAGCAGAAGGCTCCGAATGGCGTGATGCACGCCGTCTTATCCTCGTCCTCAACAACCATTTTGATCTGGTTGTACCCAGAGTAAGCGTCGAGAAAACACAGCGACTCCGACCCCGCGGTGGAGTCGATTATTTGGTCGATCCACGGGAGGACGAACTGCTTCTTCGGGCAGGTGCTGTTTAAGTTTGTGTAATCGATACACATCCTCCAGGTCCCGTTATTCTTCTCGACCAAGACTGGGTTTGCTAGCCACTTGGAGTATTTGATTGGCCGAATGAAGCCTGCAGCGAGTAGACGCTGCACCTCCTCGGTGATGGCTCGGTGGCGCTCTTCATTGAAGGGCCGCAGCGACTGCTTGACGGGTCGCACTTTGGGGTCGGCATTTAGTTTGTGCTCAGCGAGTTCCCTAGGGACACCAGGCATGTCAGAGGGCTTCCATGCGAAGATGTCCCTGTTCTCACGGAGGAACTCGATGAGCATGCCTTCCTAGGCTGGGCTCATGCCTGTCCCGATCATCATCGTCTGGCTGGAGTCGCCTGGGACCAGCTCGACGGTGCGGGTGTGCGTCGTTGCCTCGAAGGCTGAGGTGTTTGCGCCCTCCGAGTTGGGCTTCTTGAGTATGGTGGGGTCGTCGTTGTTGACCCCGCTCACGTATTTGGCGAGCTCATCGGCGTGGTTGGTGTCTGCCGCGATGACGGCGTCGGCGAGTTTGGCTCCTTTGGCTTCGCACTCGGCGGCCATGTCGGGGTCGCCGTTGATGGTGATGACGCCGCACGGCCCTGGGAGCTTCATCGCGTTGTACGCGTAGTGGGGCGCTGCCATGAACTTGGCGAACGCCTGGCGCCCCAGGACGCAGTGGTAGGGGCAGTCGCCTGAAGGTGTCCAGGTACAGGATGTTGATGGAGCTGCCGCCGTCCATCAATGTCTTGGGGAGCCAGTAGTCGCCCACCTTGGGCTTGACTACCAGGGCGACTCGGCCTGGGTACTCAATGCGTGGCGAGTGGTCCTCACGGCTCCAGGTGATGGGCTGCTCCGACCAGTTGAGGAACTGGGGAACGTCCACCTGGGCCACCGCGTTGACAGCGACGGCGCGGGCGATGACCTTCTTCTCGCGCTTCGTGTTGAAGCCTGTGAAGGTATGGAGCGAGCCGGCCACATTGCCGAATTTTCCGCCGTTTGGCGGGTTGTTGTCGGGGTCCTCCCGCGCTCACCGTGCCTTCTCAATCTCCCTGAGAGTGTGGCAGTCGGCGGTCGTGTGCGTGGCGGGCTTCCCTTCTCTGCTATGAAACGCACAAGGTTGGTTAAGGAGGGCCGCGGGGTCGAACCTTGGTTTCGCCTTGTAGTTGCCGCCGTCGCGGTGTTGCCCTCCGTCACGGCGGAAGCTCTTAGGCTCGTGCTGCACGTGCCCGGTGTTGGCGACGAAGTCGACTCGCCCGTCACTGCGGCGTTTGCCAGTGAGGCGAGTGTTGCTGTAGCGTAGGTCGGACCGTCGTCCGTTGTCATTGCCGCTCGTGCGGCGTTGGCCTCCCGACTCGTCGTCGGTTTCCTGGTTTGGGTCTTCCTCCGCGTACCGTTTGGCGATCTCGAGGAGGTCCGGTATGTTGTCGAGCGTGCGAGAATGTCGCTTGAGCTTGGCGACCAAGGGCTCGTAACGGCACGAGGTCTTGAAGCAATGGATCACGGTGTCCGGGTGGATGCCGACCGTTTTGTACCATAGTTCTTGCCACCGTTGGACCCAGTTGCGGGTCGACTCGCGGGGTCCCTGGACGCATCGCTCTAGGTCCTCGATGGTGGTGGCGCGCGTGTAGGAGCACTCAAAGTGCCTGACGAAGGCATCTCGCATCTCGTCCTAGGAATCGATGCTATCCTGGGGAAGGGTGTTGATCCACTGCCTGCATGTTCCCTCCATCATCAGGGGGAGGTAACGGGCGGCTAGCAGGTCAGTGTGGCCAGCGATCCCCATTTCCACGAGGTAGGTGTCTAGCCACATGGAGGGGTCGTACGAGGGGTCATACTTCTCTATTTCCTTTGGCGCCTTGAAGTTCGCTGGATATTTTTCGCCTCGGATCATCGGTCCGAAGCACCGGGGCCTGAGTCGGCTTAGCGACCCCATTGGCTCGCCGTCACGGTGATTGGTTAGGGTGTGTCACAGGTCGTCGGGCTGGCGTGCACGCCAGCTTTGGTTGTTGATGATGTGGGTGCGGGCGTCGACGGGCTGACCGTTGGCGGCGACGAAGTTGGTCGCTGGCCTAGGGTCGTTGGTGGAGAGTGCCGCGTTCGCGGGTCGGTGTTGGAGCTGAAGCGGTTCGGGTGGCGGGCAATTAGGGTGTTTGCCGCCAATGGGCGCCCGCTTGAGGCCGCCTGCTGCCCGAAGAACGCGAGTACACCCGGCCCTGCGAGTCGGTGCCTGCGTTTTGCTGCTCGACCGCCTTTGCGAGCAGGGCCCTCACGTACTGGATCTGTAAGGCGCCGTCGCCGGTGGCCGTGATGTTGTCGGCCGCTGCTCGACCTACCACGAGGTTGTCCATTGGGGTGGAGAACAGCGGTAGGTCGTTCGCATCTCGCTCCCGTGAGGAGTCCACTATCCGCGGTTGGTCCCTGGGAGGTGTGCGGTTGGGTGGAGGTGGGGTGTCGTTCGCCGTCGACCCTGGTGGGGGCCGGGCGCTTCCTCCTGGCGGCGCGTTCTCGCAGATCGCGCGCTCGGCCACGCGGGCCGGGTCGTTCTCGTCGTCGAAGTTCAGGGCGCGCCCCTGGACGGTGGGGTTCAGGCGCGACCTGATTCGCTGCTGGTGGTAGCGCGACAGCTCCTGCGCCGTCACCTGCTTGAGGCGAAATTTTTCGCGCTCGGCTTGCTCCTTGCGGATTGCCTCCGCCAGCTTCAGGCGGAGTTACTCGACCTCCGTTGCCGTGGCGTTAGGAGGGATCGGGGTGGAGAAGGGATCCTCCGGCGGATCGGTGCCAGTCGCCATGTAGGTCGCGGCATGGCGACCGGTCCCGTTGCGGAGATCGGCGGAGTTTTCCGACCCGGAGTTGAAGTCGAAGATCCCAAGGATGGAAGGATCCTCGAAGTCTCCTATGTTGGAGACCTGGGTGATGGAGCCCGCGGGTGAAGCCGCGGTGATGGATCCGGCGAGTGACGCCGGGGTCGCCGAGTCGGCGTCGTCGTTGAGGGCCACGTCTTCCGCGACCGCAGAGTTTTCGGCCACGTTGCTGTGGGCCAAGTTGTACTCGGAGGCGAGGCGATGGATCGTGCGGACCTGTCTCTCGGAGAGCCGATCGCGTGGCGGCGACTCGCGGATGCGAGCCGAATCCTCCGAGACGTTGACGTCAGTGAGGCCGACGAAGAGGCTGATCGTGCCTACCGGCAAGATCATTCTATGCGTGACGGGTCGCGCCGCCGGGACGAAGCTGCTCGGCAAGATCTGGAGCATCTCGCCGATCGCTATCATGCGGCCGGTGGCGACCGTCTCGTTGATGGGCAGATTGGATCTCGCCGTAGAACACCGGCCAGACCGGCTAGGCCCCACGGTGGGTGCCACTGTCGTGGGAATGGTCACGGCAGATGCTGCAATCGGCAGCGAGTAGTAGAACAAGGGGCAAGGGCGGCCAGCCATCGGCGGTGCAAGATGAGGGCGGAGACACAGGGTTTTACCCAGGTTCGGCCCCCCGGAGGGTAAAGACCTACTCCTGCTAGATTGTATTAAGATGGTGGTACAATGGGGCGAGCTCGGCGGCTAGGCGGCGAGTCGCTTGGGTGTATGATTGAACGTATCTCTACACGCCCTGTAGGGAGGTTTATATAGACTCACCTCCCCCTAGGGTTTATATATCTCAACTGAATCAGTTAAGGCTTCGGTACTCGTCCAACCTAATCTGACTGGGCTTATCTACTCGCCTGGGCCTTCAGCTTCCAGTCTCTTGGATCCACACCGGGCCTTGATCAAGTCGCCGTCTTACAGGCCCACTCGCCAGTTCCTGGGCCAGTCGGAAACGTCCTGCTGGGTATACCCCGGTCGGCATATCCCCATCACTTTCGGCACTTATTGTCGGCAATTTTGTGCTTAGTTATTGACGGTGCCATTGGGCATCATTTCCTGAGTGCATAGTTCTGACAACGAGTCTTCCGACTCACGAAAAGTCAAGCATACAAACCAGAGTAACGGATAAGCCAGCACTTGCTTAAAAAATATGTACATGCTGGAACCAGTTCTTGAGTAGAAGGAAATAACAACCATTGTTTTCCTCCTTAACTTAACAAGTAGTTTTTTCCGCATACAAATTCCAGAGGAAGCAAATATTACATATTGTTTTTCATTCCTCTGGCGCAGGCGACTTGGATGTGGCATCGTCAGCAGCAGGAGAGTCATCCTCCTCGAAGTCCGCGGTGTTGAGGGGCCCGGAGGATCTTTGGTTGTCACCATGAATGTTCTCCATGGTCACGAAGACGTTAGGGTCGACCAACTCGGCAACTCTGGTATCAAAACCCGCGAGTGACGCCAAGATAGCTTTATGATCTATTTTTTGGCCATCGTAGTCCACGTTGGGGATACTGGAGGTCACCATGTCGATGTCGGCGTTTTTCGTAGTGCGCCTTGACCATTGACAGCGCCATCTAGGCGCCGGCCCGGGTACATGAATCTTTCCAGCTTACAATACGCTCGGGGGCTCGGCGCAAGATCTCCGAGAACTTCACCACTGATTCCACTGCTTTGATGTTAATCTGGAGGAGCTTGGCTATCTCCTTTGTCTGATTGATGGTGGTGTTGATAAAGTTGCTGGCAAGTACCATGCATTCTTTTTGCGGAGGAGGCGACTGGGTCAACCCAATAGGAGCTACAAATTCCGACAAAGGAACACATGAGTTCAATAACACAAAAAGTTCAGAGTATATAGCTTACAGAAGTACAAGGCGGAGAATCACTTACTGAGGATGCTAATCTCAGCATGCTGGAGAGTTTCCGCCATGGAGTCCTGTTCTTGTTGGAGGATCTTGTATGCTTCAAGATTACACTGATTTTGCTCATCGGCAGGTTTCTTCTGCTCTTTCAGCATCGCGAACTCCTCCTTCAAGCGGTTCATCTCCGTGTTGGCGCACTCTTGCAAGACTTTCATGGAGTCCTCGTGCATCTTCAGCATATCCTTCCTCTCCTGCTTAAGGATCTTTTTTTCGCTATCCAGCTGCTAAATATGCTTAGATTGCTCCAGAATGTCCTTGGCCTTGTCAATGGCTTCTGCAATTCGGAGAAAGAACAGTACACAATGAGTACTCAGAGAATGTCGGCACATGACCAAGTCGGAATACGAAAACGAAAGGAAAAATAGACTCTTGCTCTTGATGATTTGTTCCTTCAAGAAGGCAGTTTTACCCTTTTCGGCTTCCAAATCCGCACGCATCTTCTAGAACTTCTTGTTGGCCACGCCTCTCCGAGCATTTTCATTTTGTGGAAAGATAATTTAACGCTGTTTAGTCTACTTGGAGCATCTAGCTGGATAACTATCCACCTAGAGGCTTGGGGGCTACAGTGAGTTTATTTTAACTTGGCAATATGATTAGTCTTTCTTTAAGCATCCAGTCGGAACTGATTCAATTTTCAACTAGAAGCTTGTGGGCTACAGTATAATGTTTTTTAACTCAGTCATATGCTTAGTCTTTGTTTAAGTATCAAGTTGGAACTAATTCAGTTACAACTAGAGACTTAGGAGCTACAGTATTGAAATTTACAAACACTGCTTATGCTACTCTGAAAATATCTAGTCGGAATAGTTCATTCAAACTAGATACTTGGGGGCTACAGTGAAAGATTTTCTATCTTAGTCACTCTTAGAGCATTTAGATGCAAAGACCTATGGTTTTTCTGTCTAAATCCTCAGGGGCTACAGTGGGATACTCATATAAAATGCAAAAGGCAAATGAAACTTACAAGTGCAATGATCTTGAGGTTGGTAGCGTTCTCAGCAAGCAACTTGCCGAAGGAAAGGATATTTCCTCGCAAGATATCTGCTTGTTGGAGAATCTCCTCAAGACTGCATGTTGGAGATGTTGGCGCTGCACCAGGAACCAAAGCGGAGCTACTCGTTGTAAGTGTCGGATATAATATCTTCGGGAATTCTACAGTTGTCCTGGGCACGGAGGCGCCGCCTTCGGCAGACATTCCACCCACCACCACTGCCTTGCCGCTACCGATGGCATCGTTAGCCAGAGCTTCAGCCATTTGGGTAGCGGTACTTTCTTGCGTCGCCTGTTCGCCGACAACGACAATCTCCGCGGAGGCGCCTGAGTCCACTTCCATGACGGAAGGGCCAGATGCATCTTTGGCTTGTGATCTTGTCGGAGAAGACATAGGATGGACGCTGGGAGTAACAGGGGCATGGCGGGAGATGCGTGGAGAGACACATCACGATGCACCATATCTTTAATATTTCTAGAAGCCCCCAAAGTTTTGGAGGTCTTATTCAAACTAGTAGTGGCCTTTTTCCTGAAACGTGCAAAAAGTATAAGTACAGGAATAAGGCAAGCAATGGACAATGTCGGAGAGAAAGAAACTTACATGATAGGGGGTGCTTTGGAAAAGGGGATCCCGGTAACCTTTCTTTTCTCTGCCTCCAGGGCAGTAGTGGACTTCTTGGAGACTCCACTCTCCGTCTTGTTTTTCTTGCCTTGTCGGCAGCGTCAGAGGTGGAGCTCTTCCGCTTTCGTGCCAACGGGACATCATCGTCTGACACGCCGGTGACTTCCTTCATATTTGGGTCATATATTTGGACAGCCATGCTATCCTCATCTAGATTGCTGAGCTGTTAAGTGAAGTCCCACAAGTGTTAGATGAAGATGGTAATGGTTAGACGGAAGAACTAGAGTATATGTCATACACGGAAAATAAAAGTCATACCTCTGCGCACGTGCCGTCAACTAACATGTCGTAGGTGATGGTGAATCCACACTTCCTATCCTTCACCTTGACGATGTCCTTGAGGTGGAGCTTGACGAAGTCACTCAAGAAATTGTTCTCGGAGATGCAGAGGCTATCCTTCGTATCCTTGGTGTACTCATGCATCAGCTTCGAGCGGTGCTACAGAGGTTGGATCCTTCTGATGAACCAGTGCATGGCAAGGTCCAACCCGGTCAAACCAGTGTCTACGAACCACTCTATCCGCCTTATGGTGCAGGAGGCTTCATCTTCGGAGGGAAGGGTGTCTTGGGACCTCCATGTCGGGGCTTCAGCGGCGGCTCCATCGACGAAGTCCGGATACGTTTCTTCTTGGCCAGCCAGAGGGATATCTGGGCCGTATAAGTACGTATGTTGCCAGTTCTTGCAAGATTCATGGCCGACGATGTCAGGGAACCACCGTCCAGGCCGGATCTTAAAGCTAATTTTCATGCAGTTCCTAAGCTCGTCCTTGCCGGCTCCAGCTTCCCGCTTGACGGTGAAGAAATAAATAAAGAGATCTAGCCTAGGCCTAATCCCTAAGTAACCCTCACAGAGCACCGCGTAGTTGCTAAGCGCGAGGATGCTATTGGGGGAGAGGTTCTGAGGCTGTACTCAGTAATGGCTAAGGACAACTAGGAAGAAATTCGAGATGGGCAGGGAAACGCCGCGTACCAATGGGCTTTGAGGTACACCTTCTCTCTAGCTTGGGGAGAAGGGATGACCTCGCCAATCGGCGCCGCCGGCCAGGCAAGCCCATCCGACACAGGGAGGTAGCCCTTGATGAGCAGCTCCATGATGTCGCGGTTCGTGATGTCTGAGCCACGCCAGTCCCCTTTGTGGGAATCACTTTCCTCTTATAGCAGCTCCAGCGCCGCTGGATTGTTGTCGCCGCCGGTGGATTCGACCACGGCGGACTTGGGGATCACCAGTCCCTCTGGAGGCACGAGAATGGTGATCACCATCTTTTCCACAGCATCGCCTGACACCGCCATGGAGGGAGCAGAGCTGCTGCTTGCCATTGGAAGGGGGAGGTGGTGATTGAAAGGATTGAAGGGCTAGGGTTTTTTGCAGAACACGCGGAGAGCTCGAGGAGGCGCTTGCTGGAGGAAGAAGGCGACACGGGAGGAGAATGAGGTGAAAAGTAAAAATTGCACCGCAGTTACAATTTATAACATCTGGCGTCAAGATTCGTGCAATACGATCGAATGGTTGACGTGTGGGCGATGTGTGCGGGCGCGTGCATGGAAATTTCGCCACATTTCCAACCGTCGCCGCCAACGGTTCGTATCGCTCGCGTGGGAAAAAGGACATGATTACATGTGTGAGTTACGAGGCGTTGCTGACCTATGTCTATGACGTCCTAGCTGTCACTGGCAGATGAACCATCACATCGGAAGATTCCGGCATGGACGGATCCAGTCCGGCTATGGAAGAGTACAAAAGAAGATTCAGCAATTCTCCGACTTACAAGTTGAAGACGGAGAAAACCTTGCTGGGTTCTTTGGGAGGACTACAAGATATTGCTTAACGATTTGATAACATCCATCTAGACGGAGCATTCACCCTGAAGTGGAAAGACGGAGCAAGATCTCAGAGTTCTCCGGGGGCTACTATTGGGGATATGCTATATGGGTATCCTCATAGCATGTCTCCTATCCGGATAACCCGGGTGGCCCACATTTGGTAGCATGGCCCATGGCCTGCTGGGAAACCCAGTTAGATGGATCCAGAAGGGAGGCCCATGTCGGATAAAGGAAGGCTACGGAGTAGTCACCGACATACCCGAAGCCTTGGAGTGCAAGACACGCTAGACTAGTTGTAAGCAGTGTAGGACTCTGTAAGCTGTCCGTCTAGGACTTTTCCCTGTAACCCTAGGACCTGGCGACTATATAATTCGGGCCTATGGGAGCCTTTAGGGGACGATAACTTAGACTCTCTAGTCACCTCGCACAGCGAACCAATCCCTGTAACTCGGTGTATTGCCCTTATAGTGATTTATAGCAGGAGTAGGATTCCGCCACCGTTGTGGGATCTAAACCTGGGTAAGCTGTGTTACGTAATACCCGTCAACCGTCCTCCTTCCCCCACGTCTCTAAACACGCATTGTGAGGACCCCTCCATGGCGTATTCGTCGGCAATACCACGACACGGTGTTGCTCCGAGAAAATAATGACTTTGGCTTTTGTCCTGTCCAATTCCGAGAATATTGATTTCTACCTTTCTCGAACCAAAAAACAGAAGAAAACAGGCAACTGGCACTATGGCATCTTGTCGATAGGTTAGTTCCAGAAAGTGTATAAAAATACCTCAAAGTGTAGACAAAACATAAGACAAATGATACAAAAGAAGCATGGAGCATAAAAAATTATAGATACGTTTCCGACGTATCAGTGCTCTTTCTTGATCTCCACTTCCGCAGACTTTAACATGGAGAAGAGTTTAGGTAATGACTTGTCCATGTTTTGCATATTGTAGTTCATCACAAAGTTCTTGTAACTTGGTGGTAGTGATTGGAGGACACGGTGAATTCCCAAAGCATTAGGAATCACTATACCCAAGCTTTGGAGCTTACTTGCATGCCCAGACATCTTAAGAACATGCTCACTTACGGAGCTACCCTCTTCCATCTTGCAGTTAAAGAACTTTTTAGAAGCCTCATATCATTTTGATTTTACGGACAATATCATGTGGGTCAAAGTTCTCAAACATTTTCTGAAGCTTTGATTCCAAACCATACAATATAGCACACTAAAGTGTGGAGTACTAATTCTTCCGAATGAGGAAAACATTCTTCACCTCATCGGTAGCGTCAGCTATAGGTGGGTCACACAGCGGTGCATCCAGCACATAGGTTAAATTACCAGCATTGAGGACAATCCTCAAGTTGCGGAACCAATCCGCAAAGTTGCTTCCATTGTTTTTTAACTTTTCTTTCTCTAGGAATACATTAAAATTGATGGTAGGGGTCGCCATTTATCTACAACATATTTGCAATAGTTTAGACTAAGTTTATGACAAATTGAGTTCCAATTAATAGTTAAATTAATCTAGGTGAACTCCCACTCAAAACATAATTCCTCACATTGTTTTAGTGATCACACGAACCAAACCCACTATATCAAAACGGATCATCACAAGAGATGCTGTAGCTTCAAAGGAGAACAATCAACATATTCATCATATCTACTATATGACTCATGCTTTACCTTTCGGTGATCCATATTTCGAGACCATGTCTATACATGCTAGGCTCGTCAAGATCAAACCTTAGCTTCCGCATGAGCAAATATGGCTTGCTCCCATTGTATACACTCGCAGAATCTAACACACGCGATCATCACGTGGTGCTTCAAAACAACGAGCTTTGGCAATAGTGCCTACTAAGGAAGAACACTTTATAACTTGATATTTTGTGAGAGGGATCATCTTATAATACTACCGTCGCAAACTAAGCAATACAAGATGCATAAAAGGATTCACATCACATGCAATTCAAAATATGTGATATGATATGGCTTTCTTCTTGTGCCTTCGATCTCCATATTTAAGCACAAACATGATCTCCATCATCACCGACGTGGCGTCAAGGTCAACATCACCGCTCTATGGTTGTCGTCCACCAGCATCAACTATTACAACTACTTTGAATAATAGACACGCAGGTCTTAACGAAATTAAAAGACAACCATAAGGCTCCTGCCGGTTGCCGACTTACAATAAGGAACATTGCATACATCATATATAATCACAATCATGGCCATATCACATCACAGCATGCCCCTACAAAACAAAGTTAGATGCCTCTAATTTTCTTTGCATTTTTACGTGGTTTGTGTCTTTCAATAAGTGTCGTTCTAACTTACGAACAAGAACCACAACCTTGATACTAGTATTGTCAATCACCCATTGTAAATTGAATCTTCACTATGTTGGGAGAAACAGGCACCCGCAAAGCCAATTATGCAATACAAGTTGCATGTCAAGCGTGGAGCAAGTCTCATGAACGATGTCATGTAAGGTTAGCCTGGACAGCTTCATCCCACCATCCCGCAAGATGCAAAGTACACAAGAAGAAATCAACAACAGAAGCATCAACACCCATAATGACCATTGTGTTCTACTCGTGCAACAGATCTACATATAGAAACGGCTCTAATACCACTGAAGGGGTTCGTAGCATGGAAAAAAAATTCTACAGCGTGAACACACACAAGCCAAGATCTATCTACTATATTGTAGTAACGAGTCGATTCGAGTAATCACCCTCGAATATTCCAAAGCAGTTAACGAAAGAAGATTCTCGTGGGTGATGTAGTCGTACACTTGCCGATCTTAAGATCACATAGACGATCCTTCCGGCGCTGCGTTCTGACAACGCTTCCATAGTCAGTCACACGTTCGGTACTCGATGAAGACCTTCATCTCCCTTGTTCCAGCAGGCAGCGGAGGTTGTAGTTTTCTCCTCACGATTCCGATAGCACCTCCTCCTATCCTGCAGGGCTTCGCCTAATCCGGAGCGGGTTATGGTGGAGAAATAGGATTTCCCCAGTGATCTAGGGTTTAGAAGCCGGATAGGAGGAGGTGGAGCCGGCGGCGGCTTGGGTGGTGGTGGTGTGTGGAGGGGGCAGCCCCTCCCCTCTAGTTATGAGAGGGATAGGCAGCTCGGGAGAGGGGAGTTTGAATCCTTCCCCAACTCCCTCTCTTACTACGCTTGTGGTGGAGGGAGAGAAGGATTCTCTTCTTCCTCCACCAGGAAACATTGTCCTAGTTTGACTTTTAAAACTTGCATGTTGACTTTCAATTTGGAATTTGATTTCACTCTTTATTTGCACAACCCTTTGACCTAGGACATGATGCAACCATTCCACTTAGTCATGACACATTCATGCACATTTCCCCTTCTAGTCCGGTGAACCTTCTAGACCCTTCTAGATCATTCCGGTGAAAACACCGGAATCATTCCCGAACTCCGAAATTAGACTTTCCTTATATGAATTTTATTATCCGGACCATTCTGGATCTCCTCGTGATAACCCGGATCCCATCCAAGACTCTTAACAACATTCAGTCTCCCTACTTACATTCCATATCTACTAAACACCATCGAATCCTTAAGTGCGTCTCCCTACGGTTCGTGGATTATACAGACATGACCGAGACTCTTCTCCGATCAATAACAAATAAAGGAATCTGGAAATTCATATGGTTCCCACATATTTCTATGATTACTTTGCAATCGAATGAACCATTTACATATGATACTAATTTCCCTTTGTCTCGCGATATTTTACTTATCCGAATTTTGATTGTCGGTATCTTTGCATATCTAGTTCAAGCTCATTACCGATAAGTACTTTTTACTCGTTCATGTGATATGTGATCGCTTGTTAGCCATTCACATGCTTGCAAGCTAATTGGATGACATTCCACCGAGAGGGCCCAGTGTATATCTATCAGTCATATGGATGGACAAATCCCACGCTTGATCCATGTGCCTCAACACATACTTTCCGAACACTCAATGCCACCTTTATAACCACCCAGTTACGAAGTGGTGTTTGATGTCATCAAAGCATCCATCCGGTGATGGTGATTAGCATGATCTCATGGTCGAAGGAATTAGGTTACTATGTATCAGAAATCTTATAGCAAACAAACTAATGAAATGACTCGATCTTTATGCTACGCTTATCTATAGGAGTATGTCCATGACACCATTCTCCTAATGATATGATCTTGTTGGTAATAACATCTCAATGTTAATGATCAGGAAACAATGATCATTTATCAATCAACAAGCTAGGGACTCTAATTCAGTTTACAAATTACACAAGTATTAATATTTCCGATTAATACTATTATAGCATGAATGTAAACATTTATCATAAACACAAAGATATAATAATAACTACTTTTATTATTGCCTCTAGGGCATATCTCCAACAGTAGCATGCGTTGAAATTGCATCGGGACCCTGGACGCGTCGTAATCTTGCACCTCCTTTGGGAAAACACTAGTTTTTCGGGTTCAGAAAAATTGAAAGTCAAGATTTATCCAAATGACCATGGAATCTCTAGTTGGAGAAGTCACTTGCGATGCTGAGAGGGAGTTAGGTGCTAGGTTTGGGCTCAACCCATGGAGTCGTTCCATGTTCTGGGCAGCGAGGGGGGGATCTAGGGTTGGAAGCCATGTTAACTCACACTCGATAGACATCCTGGTGGTGCCTTGGGTGCCAAAGGACCTGGTATACCTTGCTTCTGATTTTATTAGGGCAGTGGGTCACATGCAAGGCTCCAGGAGCTGTTTTCACTTTTTTTTTATTTTTTTTAGATTTTTTTGGTGCTGCCCAAAAAACGGCGAAACCCGCCGACGGCCATGGCAACACAACGGTCAGTGCAAGGGCTCCAGGAGCATGCATCCAGCCTAGGTACCCCATGGGGCACCCCAAACCATTTTTCCCTGAAAATTGAGAGTGTCTTATAGGGTACATACAGTTAGAAACCGCATTTTCTGAGCCGTAACTCAAAAAATACAGTATATGCTTGCACCATGATATAAATACCCACCTCCCAGGAATGGCCATGCACCATGGTGTAGCATGTGTGGAAATGGCCTCGGGTCCGTGGGCGCTCCCTAATCTTGCACCTCCTTTGGGAAAACACCAGTTTTCAGGTTCATAAAAAGGAAAGTCAAGATTTCTCCAAATGACCACGAAATATCTAGTTGGAGAAGTCGCTTGCGACGCCGAGAGGGAGCTAGGTGTCGGGTTTGGGCTCAATCCGTGGAGTGGTTCCATGTTCTCGGCAGCGAGGGGGGAATCTAGGGTTGGAAGCCATGTTATGTAAGGGTCCCAACCTTTAATAAGGTAGAGTCCCCTGTGTTTACAATGCTAGTCCCTGGATCAATAGCTAGCATCCACAGTTAAGATGTAATATCAAGAAACAAAGGTCATAATACAACTTTATAACCAGGAATAACATAATTTTATTACATATTACATAGCTCATTTGGCTATTACATTACATTGCAGCAGAAATCTATAAGCATGGGGTCCTTCATCTTCAAAGTGCCACAGGCAGACATGTTGGTTGTAGACTTTGTAATCCTAATCAACACACTTCACTAAATCAAACAAACCTGCAACATAACAAGTTACAGCCACAAAGGGTCAATACATTTGAATTGTATTGGCAAGTGATACTATGGTAGTATAGTGGAGCCTATCATCTATATGCATTTGGCTAAGTGGAGTTGAGGCTTGCATTACTCAAAATAGATTTTTCCTTAACATTTGAAAACACTAAGTTTTTGCTTGACAAAATAATCTTTTGCAAGGCATCTCCCAATCAAAGATTGAAGATCCTTTAACCCTTGTTCAACCACAAGTTTTTAACTTAGAAATTTGGATGATGAGATTCTTGATTGCTTCCATGTCTTGATGCTCAAATTGTCCTTTACCAGGGACATGGCTAAGTACTTAGATTTTACACTCTGCAGAGGTGGTGCACTTTCCCCACAAGACTTGGTTTCCCAAGACAAGATCTTTCAGAAGCCTTCCCTTAGACCAAAATGGACGTGATCCAACCTATCAAACTCTACCACCAACTGTCCATATGGCTAAGTTCTTGCAACCTACATGATCCATGCAGAGCCCATAATGCCAAGTGGTTGCACTTGAAGCTTCTCAACATTTGACATCTCAAATCTCTTTGTTCCTAGGTGGCCATCCACAAGTGAGATACACAAGGTCAACCATAAACATGGGCCTTGTGAACCACTCAACCAAAAACCACCAAGCAATTACCATTCCACCCAGGTGATTCATTAACTTAGTTGTTTTATTAAACAAAAACACAAGTCCTCAGACTTAGAAATTTTTCATAGTATGGATATATATTCCACCCTTGTTTTCTATTAGCTAGTCTAAGCTTGATAGTAGTAGGAATCTTAACTTAGGAAAATTTCTACTAAGGTTTCATCTACTAGGTTTTCCTATAGCAAGGTTTATACTTAGCAAAATTCCATGCAAGTTTTACTTAGAAAAATCACTAATGCATAGTGAAAGTAATGGGACAAAAGTATGAAGCATCACTTGCCTTTTTGGTAGAGGGTATAAGTTCACTCCTTGTCCTTGCAACAATCACACTCTTTAATTCACTACAATTCAATCAAGCAAGGCACAATCCCAATCTACCAATCAAGCAAAACATCACATAAAATAATAAAACAAAACAATACATGCAAGCATGAAAAAGGGTTGTTTTATTTGTAAAAGTGGTTTATAATAGGTCATAAACATTTGAAGACAACCAATGGTCATTTTACAAAGTGGCAAAGTCATTTGCAAAAGGTTTCACTTCATAAACCATTTTCAAAACAAGGTATCATTTTATGTGGTGTAGAAATATTTTTACTAAGGTATTAATCTCTAGGGTTCACCAAATATGTTTTCAAACCATAAAATTTGGTGTTTGGAGTCAGAGAGTTTAAAACAAAACATTTCCCAAAGGTTTTCTTCCAAAACCATTTTTAATAAATAAACTATATTTTTATTTGTCTAGAAATGGTTTTAGATCAAAGAATCATTCTTTTGCATCACCAAATATATTTTTGAAACCACAAGGTGTTTCCTATGGTCAGTAGGTTCAAATCACACCATTTGCCAAAGATTTTATCCCCAAATTCATTTTTGAACAATTTTTATAATCTAAACAAGCATACAAATGTTTCTGCAAAAACAAACATTTTTCCAGAAGCTTTTTACTAAACAAATGGCATGGTTGGCTAGGGCTTGTTCCACTGATTCCATTGATATAAAGTTTGCAAAATTTGGACTTGTGGATCAAAAGTTACAAGGGTTTCAAATCTGCATCTAATTCAGATTCAAAGTTTGTTTTAAATCAAACCAGTGACACGCGTCCTGTTCCTATTCGCAAATACCGTTTCTCCCGGATCACACTCTCTGGTGCATTGGATCAAGTCAGATCGTGCGGCACAGGTTGCGTACCCCTTCTCTTTAAGTGGTTCTATCCTATCCACTAGATCGAGATCGGACGGCTGCTGCGAGCTTGACCTAAAACGAGCGGCGCTGCGGCGGTGGCTGGCGGCGGAGCGGCCAGATGGTGGCGGTGCCGGTGATACAGGAAGCAATGGAAGGTGGGGAGATTCTCACAGTGATCGCAGGGCGACGCCGAAGCTCAACGTGGAGTCGTCTTGGCATGGGGCGCACGGGGACAAGAGGAATCGCTCACCCGAGTTGGTTTGGGCGGCGGTGCTCTCAGGTCATCGTCGCTGGCGTCGTTTGGAACCACGCTAAGCCAAAAGAGAGGCACGGTTAGATGCGCACAAGGTTTGCGAGTAAGGGAGCATCATCGGGAGGTGCTAGGGCGGTCGAGGATTACCAGGGGAGTTCGTCGGAGAAACGGCAGACGGCGGTGGCGAGTTGAGGTTGACGAAGCCGGCGTTACGGGGCACTCGCGGGCGAGCTGAGGCCACAGAGCAGTGCGCCAGAGTCTGGTGAACTTGCCTGCATGCTCGGGGAGGCAAGGGGCAGTAAGGGGTTGCCGGAATCGTCACCAGAGAGTCGTCGGAGCAGTAGCAGTGTAGGGCAAAATTCTGCGGCCTGGGGGCGCATTTGGGGAAGGAGGCTGAGGGGAAATGGAGGGGAGACGCTGGCGTTTAAATGGGCGTGGTCGAGTGAGGGATTAATGGAGGAAATAACGCGAATTTACACCGGCTTCAACAGCCAGAAACGGCGAGGAGGCGTTGGAGGCGTGGTCACCGCGAGGTTGATGATGGTGAGCTGGCTGCGTGGGTCCGCTTTGTCAGCAAAGGAGAGAGGGGAAGCGGGGTCCAGTAGTCAGTTGCTGAGTGGGTGAGTTGCTGGGTACGAAGCGTTTTTCTGCGGGGTGAGAGGGAGTGGGCTAACTGGGCCTAGTGGGCTGGGCTGGTTGGGTCGAGTCCATTTCATATTTTTTTCTGCCTGATTGCTTTTTCTTTTTCTAATTCTATTTTCTGTTTTGGAAATTCAAACAATCAATTCAAACAACCAAATCAAATCAAAACATTCACCAAACTTGTAATAAGTTTTGGTTTTGTTTAACAACATAAACCAAAGTCCAAAATAAAATAAAATAATTTAATTCTTTTTAGGATCTATTTAATAATTAAATAAAATAGACCTTAATTATTAATTCAATTAGGTTTGATTTATTTAATAAAATCTCCATTTGGAAACTAACTATTATCAAAACCAAATCAGTAGGTTTTATTTGAAAACAGAAGATACTTGGAAAACTTGTTTAAAATAAAATAACATTTTTATTTTAGGGTCCATTAATAATTAAATAAAATGGACCTTAGTTATTAAATCAAATAGGATTTGTTTTATTAAAACCTTTATTTTGAAATCTAAAATAAAACCAAAACACTTCAGTAGGTTTTACTTGAGAATATAAAATACTTGGGAAAACTTATTTAAAATAATTTAATAAGTTTTGATGTTTTATTTAAAATGGGAAAAGCCTTTACTTTAATAAAATTGGATATTAATAAATCCTCATTATTTTATTTAAATAAACCTTTACTATTTTTATCAAACCAAAATGTTTTATTTCAAAAGCTTGACCAAATTTTAATTTGGCTATATAAAATAATCCTTATTTATAAATCTACCTTTTCTTTTGAAAACCAAATCTTTTATGAAAAGATCCAAAATTAGTAATTCCAAATATTTTTAACTTTATTGTTTATTTATATTTTTAAATCCCTTTAGGATTTATTTGCTCAAATAGGTTTTGAAGGTTTCCAATTGGAATCAAAAAGTTTCTTCTCACCCTAAAAATCAACAAAGTTTTATTTTATTCATTTATTTTTCCCATTACAAGATTTGGAAAATCTTGGGATGTGACAGGCTACCACCCTTAAAATAAATCTCGTCCCGATATTTGGGAAGGCTAGGGTTACAATTAAGCTCAAAACATCTAGGGTACTACCACCCTTAAAAATTTTCAAACTAAATTACATGTTGGCCTTCTTGGGATCCTAGAGAAACTTCTCTTGGGAAAACATCTGCTTAGTGTCCTTTGTTTCCACACTTGACTCATGGGCCAAGATTGAGATCCTTCATAGGCTTGTTTAACTTGTTCTTCATCTTTTCTGGACAGTTGCTTGCATAGTGTCCTGGGTTTTTGCAATTGAAACAGTTGATGAGTTTGAGTCCTTCACGTGTCTCTTGTGGACAAGTTGCTTCATAATGGCCTAGCTCTTTGCAATTGTTGCACCATACTTGACCAATCTCCTTATACTTCTATTTCTCTGGACATTCACTGGAATAGTGTCCCATTTCTTTGCAATGATGACATTGCACATGGCTTTTGTCCTTCTTTTGCTTTTTGGGCTTCTCCAAAGCTAGGAGTGCATCTAGTTCATGTTGTTCATATGTTATATGGTAGGTAGGAATGTCTACATGCTTCTTGGACCTTCTATTGCTCTTTGGAAAAAGTTTTCTCTCATGTTGATCATTTGAGTAACCAATCCTTGCAACAATTGGGATTGAAGTTTCAAAATCCTTTGTATGGCTGGGTCTAGTCCATTGTTGTTGGCTAAAAGCTGAGTTGTCTCTTGGATCAACTGGTTTTGGTTTGCTATGAGTTCTCTCATGTTGTCCTCTTGGTTGTTGTTGGTGTCACCATCCTTGATATTGGAGTTTCTTGGAGAAGTCATCTGTTTGGGTTGGATTGGGATTAGAATAGGCAAAATATTTCTAAGGAATCAATTCTAATCACACACATCACAATTCACACAAGCATTGTGCAAGCAATCACAAACAAACATTCCACTCAAACAACAAGTTTCAAGCATATTTTTAGACATCCAAAAATATTTTTGTTACACCACATAAGTTGGTGTGTTTAACTTAACTATATATGGTGGTCCATCTATATGGTTCACTTGACATCTTTCCATCCTTCTTGGCTGATTCTTCTTGCATGAGATCATGGTTTCCTTGGGAGAACTTTTGGTCACAAAACTTCAAGTGAAGTGAACTCCTTCTAATTTTGCATTTCCTTAGTCTCCATATCTTGAGCAATATTTCCTTGTCTCACTTGTAGTCCTTAGTGGTATCCAAGGTTGAGGTCCTTGGGGAATATGCTTAAGATGTTGAAGTCATTAGAGTTGAAAATGTTGAAGTCATTAGAGTTGAAGAAGTCCTTTGCACATGGTGAAGTCTTTGGCCATGGGGTAGGTTTTTCCATCAAGTTGAAATAGAAGAGAGGTAGAGTTCAAAACCAAAATGGTTGAGGAAAGAGTTTACAAGATTGTTTGTAAATAAGTTTGGAACAAATACAACTCCTATTTTTCTAAGGGGTTTTTGTCCAATCCTAGGTTTACAAATCCTACAGGCAACACAATGCTCTGATACCATCTGTAAGGGTCCCAACCTTTAATAAGGTAGAGTCCCCTGTGTTTACAATGCTAGTCCCTGGATCAATAGCTAGCATCCACAGTTAAGATGTAATATCAAGAAACAAAGGTCATAATACAACTTTATAACCAGGAATAACATAATTTTATTACATATTACATAGCTCATTTGGCTATTACATTACATTGCAGCAGAAATCTATAAGCATGGGGTCCTTCATCTTCAAAGTGCCACAGGCAGACATGTTGGTTGTAGACTTTGTAATCCTAATCAACACACTTCACTAAATCAAACAAACCTGCAACATAACAAGTTACAGCCACAAAGGGTCAATACATTTGAATTGTATTGGCAAGTGATACTATGGTAGTATAGTGGAGCCTATCATCTATATGCATTTGGCTAGGTGGAGTTGAAGCTTGCATTACTCAAAACAGATTTTTCCTTAACATTTGAAAACACTAAGTTTTTGCTTGACAAAATAATCTTTTGCAAGGCATCTCCCAATCAAAGATTGAAGATCCTTTAACCCTTGTTCAACCACAAGTTTTTAACTTAGGAATTTGGATGATGAGATTCTTGATTGCTTCCATGTCTTGATGCTCAAATTGTCCTTTACCGGGGACATGGCTAAGTACTTAGATTTTACACTCTGCAGAGGTGGTGCCCTTTCCCCACAAGACTTGGTTTCCCAAGACAAGATCTTTCAGAAGCCTTCCCTTAGACCAAAATGGACGCGCTCCAACCTATCAAACTCTACCACCAACTGTCCATATGGCTAAGTTCTTGCAACCTATATGATCCAGGCAGAGCCCATAATGCCAAGTGGTTGCACTTGAAGCTTCTCAACATTTGACATCTCAAATCTCTTTGTTCCTGGGTGGCCATCCACAAGTGAGATACACAAGGTCAACCATAAACATGGGCCTTGTGAACCACTCAACCAAAAACCACCAAGCAATTACCATTCCACCCAGGTGATTCATTAACTTAGTTGTTTTATTAAACAAAAACACAAGTCCTCAGACTTAGAAATTTTTCATAGTATGGATATATATTCCACCCTTGTTTTCTATTAGCTAGGCTAAGCTTGATAGTAGTAGGAATCTTAACTTAGGAAAATTTCTACTAAGGTTTCATCTACTAGGTTTTCCTATAGCAAGGTTTATACTTAGCAAAATTCCATGCAAGTTTTACTTAGAAAAATCACTAATGCATAGTGAAAGTAATGGGACAAAAGTATGAAGCATCACTTGCCTTTTTGGTAGAGGGTATAAGTTCACTCCTTGTCCTTGAAACAATCACACTCTTTAAGTCACTACAATTCAATCAAGTAAGGCACAATCTCAATCTACCAATCAAGCAAAACATCACATAAAATAATAAAACAAAACAATACACGCAAGCATGAAAAAGGGTTGTTTTATATGTAAAAGTGGTTTCTAATAGGTCATAAACATTTGAAGACAACCAATGGTCATTTTACAAAGTGGCAAAGTCATTTGCAAAAGGTTTCACTTCATAAACCATTTTCAAAACAAGGTATCATTTTATGTGGTGTAGAAATATTTTTACTAAGGTATTAATCTCTAGGGTTCACCAAATATGTTTTCAAACCATAAAATTTGGTGTTTGGAGTCAGAGAGTTTAAAACAAAACATTTCCCAAAGGTTTTCTTCCAAAACCATTTTTAATAAATAAACTATATTTTTATTTGTCTAGAAATGGTTTTACATCAAAGAATCATTCTTTTGCATCACCAAATATATTTTTGAAACCACAAGGTGTTTCCTATGGTCAGTAGGTTCAAATCACACCATTTGCCAAAGATTTTATCCCCAAATTCATTTTTGAACAATTTTTATAATCTAAACAAGCATACAAATGTTTCTGCAAAAACAAACATTTTTCCAGAAGCTTTTTACTAAACACATGGCATGGTTGGATAGGGCTTGTTCCACTGATTCCATTGATATAAAGTTTGCAAAATTTTGACGTGTGGATCAAAAGTTACAAGGGTTTCAAATCTGCATCTAATTCAGATTCAAAGTTTGTTTTAAATCAAACAAGTGACACGCGTCCTGTTCCGATTCGCAGATACCGTTTCGCCCGGATCACACTCTCTTGTGCGTTGGATCAAGTCAGATCGTGCGGCACAGGTTGCGTACCCCTTCGCTTGGTTCTATCCTATCCACTAGATGGAGATCGGACGGCTGCTGCGAGCTTGACCTAAAACAAGCGGCGCTGCGGCGGTGGCTGGCGGCGGAGCGGCCAGATGGTGGCGGTGCCGGTGATACAGGAAGCAATGGAAGGTGGGGAGATGATCACAGTGATCGCAGGGTGACGCCGAAGCTCAACGTGGAGTCGTCTTGGCATGGGGCGCACGGGGACAGGAGGAATCTCTCACCGGAGTTGGTTTCGGCGGCGGTGCTCTCAGGTCGTCGTCGCTGGCGTTGTTTGGAACCACGCTAAGCCAAAAGAGAGGCACGGTTAGATGCGCACAAGGGTTGCGAGTAAGGGAGCATCATCGGGAGGTGCTGGGGCGGTCGAGGATTACCAGGGGAATTCGTCGGAGAAACGGCAGACGGCGGTGGCGAGTTGAGGTTGACGAAGCCGATGTTACGGGGCACTCGCGGGCGAGCTGAGGCCACAGAGCGGTGCGCCAGAGTCTGGTGAACTTGCCTGCGTGCTCGGGAGGCAAGGGGCAGTAAGGGGTTGCCGGAATCGTCACCAGAGAGTCGTCGGAGCAGTGGCAGTGTAGGGCAAAATTCTGCGGCCTGGGGGCGCATTTGGGGGAGGAGACAGAGGGGAAATGGAGGGGAGACGCTGGCGTTTAAATGGGCATGGTCGAGTGAGGGATTAATGGTGGAAATAACATGAATTTACACCGGCTTCAACGGCCAGAAATGGCGAGGAGGCGTTGGAGGCGTGGTCACCGCGAGGTTGAAGATGGTGAGCTGGCTGCGTGGGTCCGCTTCGTCAGCGAAGGAGAGAGAGGGGAAGCGGGGTCCAGAAGTCAGTTGCTGAGTGGATGAGTTGCTGGGTGCGAAGCGTTTTTCTGCGGGGTGAGAGGGAGTGGGCTAACTGGGCCTAGTGGGCTGGGCTGGTTGGGTCGAGTCCATTTCATATTTTTTTCTGCCTGATTGCTTTTTCTTTTTCTAATTCTATTTTCTGTTTTGGAAATTCAAACAATCAATTCAAACAACCAAATCAAATCAAAACATTCACCAAACTTGTAATGAGTTTTGGTTCTGTTTAACAACATAAACCAAAGTCCAAAATAAAATAAAATAATTTTATTCTTTTTAGGATCTATTTAATAATTAAATAAAATAGACCTTAATTATTAATTCAATTAGGTTTTGATTTATTTAATAAAATCTCCATTTGGAAACTGAATATTATCAAAACCAAATTAGTAGGTTTTATTTGAAAACAGAAGATACTTGGAAAACTTGTTTAAAATAAAATAACATTTTTATTTTAGGGTCCATTAATAATTAAATAAAATGGACCTTAGTTATTAAATCAAATAGGATTTGTTTTATTAAAACCTTTATTTTGAAATCTAAAATAAAACCAAAACACTTCAGTAGGTTTTACTTGAGAATATAAAATACTTGGGAAAACTTATTTAAAATAATTTAATAAGTTTTGATGTTTTATTTAAAATGGGAAAAGCCTTTACTTTAATAAAATTGGATATTAATAAATCCTCATTATTTTATTTAAATAAACCTTTACTATTTTTATCAAAACAAAATGTTTTATTTCAAAAGCTTGACCAAGGTTTAATTTGGCTCTATAAAATAATCCTTATTTATAAATCTACCTTTTCTTTTGAAAACCAAATCTTTTATTAAAAGATCCAAAATTAGTAATTCCAAATATTTTTAACTTTATTGTTTATTTATATTTTTAAATCCCTTTAGGATTTATTTTCTCAAATAGGTTTTGAAGGTTTCCAATTGGAATCAAAAAGTTTCTTATCACCCAAAAAATCAACAAAGTTTTATTTTATTCATTAATTTTTCACATTACAAGATTTGGAAAATCTTGGGATGTGACATGTTAACTCAGACTCGATAGACATCCTGGTGGTGCATTGGGGGCCAAAGGAGCTGGTATGTCTTGATTATGATTTTATGAGGGCAGTGGGTTACATGCAAGGGCTCCAGGAGCTGTTTTAACATTTTTTATTATTTTTAGATTTTGTTTGGTGCTGCCCAAAAAACGGCGAAACCCGCCGGCGGACGCGACATTGCAACGGTCGATGAAATCTTGGACCTAGGATTGCATCTAGCCTAGGTACCCATTCGGGCACCCCAAACCAGTTTTCCCTGAAAATTGAGAGTGTCTTGTAGGGTACATACAATTAGAAACCGCATTTACCGGCCGTAACTCAAAAAATACAGTATATGCTTGCACCACAAGATAAATACCCACCTCTCAGGAATGGCCATGCACCATGGTGTAGCATGCGTGGAAATTGCCTCGGGCCCCTGGGCTCACCCTAATCTTGCAGCTCCTTTGGGAAATCACCGGTTTTTCGGGTTCAGAAAATGGAAAGTCAAGATTTCTCCAAATGACCATGAAATCTGTAGTTGGATAATTCACTTGTGATGCCGAGAGGGAGCTAGGTTCCGATTTTGGGCTCAATCCATGGAGTGGTTCCATGTTCTGGGCAGCGAGGGGAGGGAATATAGGGCTGGAAGCCATGTTAGCTCACACTCGATAGACATCCTGGTGGTGCCTTGGGTGCCGAAGGACCTGGTATGCCTTTCTTATGATTTTATGAGCGCAGTGGGTCACATGCAAGGCCTCCAGGAGCCGTTTTAACATGTTTTTTCTTATTTTTATATTTTGTTTGGTGCTACCCAAAAAACGGTGAAACCCGCCGGCGGCTGCGACAACGCAACGATCGGTGCAATCTTGGACCCAAGCATGCATCCAGCCTAGGTACCCCATGGGGCACCCCAAACCATTTCCCTGAAAATTGAGAGTGTCTTATAGAATACATAAAGTTAGAAACCGCATTTACTGGGCCATAACTCAGAAAAATACACTATATGCTTGCACCATGAGATTGATGGGATACGGGTAGGCTACACTAGCGCAAATCAAAAAAAATCTACCGCGTAAACCAGGATTACTGTTGTCATAGATCATGGGATTACCACTAGACACGCAGTTGCGGAACTTGATGAAGCGCGTCGAGGCAGTGTAGACGTTCTACGTTTCCCCCTCGTCCTTGTCCCACGAGCAGCTCCCCTTGCGCGGCTCATCCAAGTGCCACAGATGCAGCACCTTCGAGGTATCCACACGTATGGGGTGGAAGCGTCAGACGCCGGACTGCTAGGTTCGCGCGCGCGACACATGCGTGAGGAGTGGCGGCTGGGTGGAATGGTCTAGCCCTAGTCAGCTCGCCCACCCTCTCTTATATAGGCGTCCCTAGTGGGCTTCTACATTAGACGCCCATTAGTAGCCTAAGCCTGGTCTAATTCAGATCTAATCCTCATTAGGCTTCCAGCCCCTTAAGTGTGTGACCCTATAGGTTCATATACGTATAGACATGACACGAATACTCTTATTCTGTCAATAGTTGGTAGCGTCCTCTAGCAAGACGTGCCAACTCCTAAACGCATACAAAGATCATATCGGATGAACCATCACAATGTTTAGTACATGTCTTTCCCTTTGCCTCACGATATTTGGTCTAGCTCCAAGCTGACCTCCCTTTCTCGATTATGTGATTTGGAATCCCTTTACTAGGTTAACTCTTAACCATATGTAGCATGGCCATGCATTTCTGGATCCGATCACTCGAGGGGACCAGAGATATCTCTCTCAAGAAGAGAGGGGCAAATCCCATCTTGATTGACCATGCCTTGCAGCATGCTTCAGGACAAACCCGAAATCTACCTTTATAACTACCCAGTTATGGAGTAGCGTCTGATAGCCCCAAAGTAGGTCGATCCACATCTCAAGTACATGCGACAATCTCAGGTCTAAGGACAAAACGTACACGATGTGTAGAGAGAGCTTCAAGTCTAATTGCCGGTCTCAAGTTGGGTCAGTCCAACCCCATGTTCATAACACGTGTCCACATCATTGGTTAGACATCTCCATGTCTATGACTTGCGAAACATAGTCATCAACCAATCGATGTGCTAGTCTAATATTCACGTGTGTCCTCACGTGAACTCCGACTAGGGACAACTATTAAATAACCATACAAGTAAAGAGTTTTACACACAATTCACATAATTGCCAATCAATACAAGTTGCCTGATATGGATATTCAAGGAACATTACAATAACTCATGGATACATATGAAATATAATCATCTCTATGATTGCCTCTAGGGCATATTTCCTTCAGTCTCCCACTTGCACTAGAGTCAATCTAAAATGTATCTAATACCAATTGCTCTTGTGTGCGCCTCATGCACGGGGTGCGGGAGAGTCTTAGTCAATGGATCAGCAACATTTGAGTCTGTATGTATTTTGCATAGCATGACACTACCATCCTCAACGAACTCACAAATCTGATGGTAACGCATGCGAATATGTTTGTTCTTCTGGTGCTGTCTAGGTTCCTTGGCTTGTGCAATAGCACCATTGTTGTCACAATAAACGTCCAAGGGATTCGACGCGTCCTGAACCACACCGAGAGCGATCAGGAAATTCCTAATCCAAATATCTTCCTTTACAGCCTCCGAGGCAGAAATATATTCAGCTTCTGTTGAAGAGGAGGTCACCTTGTCTTCCTTGGAACTTTTCCAGCTCACAGCACCACCATTCAAGACAAACACATAACCTGATTGCGATTTCAAATCATCTGAGTCGTTAAGGTAACTGGCATCTGTGTAACCCTTTACACTAAGTTCATCCTCACCTCCATAAACTAGGAACACATCCTTACTCCTTTTCAAGTACTTAAGGATGTTCTTTACCGTTGTCCAGTGACCTTCACCTGGATCATCCTAGTATATGATCGTAACACTTAGAGCATAGGAAACATCTATTCGAGTACATATCATTGCATACATGATAGATCCAATAGCCGAAGCATATGGAACCCTGCTCATGTGCTCATGCTCATTAGCAGTCGAAGGACACTAAGTCTTGCTGAGTTTAATGCTGTGAGACATGGGCAAGAACCCCTTCTTAGCCTCTTCCATGCTGAACTGTTTCAACACTTTGGCAATGTATGTACTCTGGCTTAATCCAATTAGCCTCCTTGATCTATCTCTATAGATCTTGATGCCCAGAATATATGCCGCTTCTCCTAAGTCCTTCATCGAAAAACTATTTTTCAATGAGGTCTTAACAGACTCGAGCATAGGAATGTTATTTGCAATCAGCAATATGTCATCTACATATAAGATTAGAAATACAAGTGCTCTCCCACTTTCCTTCTTGTAAACACAAGGTTCTTGTTCGTTTTTGATGAAGCCAAACTCCTTTACAACTTCATCAAATCGAATGTTCCAACTCTAAGATGCTTGGTTTAGCCCATAAATGGACTTTAGAAGTTTGCGTACCTTTCCAGCATTGTTTGAATCGACAAAACCTTCAGGATGCATAATATACACGTCCTCAGTTAGGATTCCATTTAGGAAAGCCGTCTTGACATCCATCTTCCATATTTAAAAGTCGAAATGTGCAGCAATGGCTAGAATTATCTTTATAGATTTAAGCATCGCTACGGGCGAGAAAGTCTCGTCGTAGTCAACTCCTTGAACTTGTCGAAAACCTTTTGCAACAAGTCGAGCTTTATGGATGTGAACATTTCCATCCATATAAATCTTCCTCTTATAGATCCATTGCACTCGATGGCTTTAAAACCATCAGGCGGTTCAACCAAGTTCCAAACTTGATTGTCTCGCATGGACTCTATCTCGGATCTCATGGCAATCATCCATTTCTCAGAGTCTGGGTCCACCATCGCTTCTGCATAGGTCACAGGATCATCATTATCTAACAATAATAATTCTCGCGCTTCGCGGAGCCTCGCCGTCCTTCGTGGTTGTGGTGCTTCTATTGCCACGGGTTCCTCAACTTGTTCTGCTACAATAGCATCACTCATATAAGCATCCCCGATTGGCTCATCTTGAACTTCTTCAAGTTGCACCGACCTTCCACTCATTCCCTTTGTGAGAAACTCTTTCTCTAGGAAAACACCGCTACGAGCGACAAACACTTTGCCCTCTTCTCGGTTGTAGAAGTAATACCCTAAGGTTTCCCTCGGATATCCCACGAAAATGCACTTATCCGATTTGGGTGTTAGCTTATCCGACTGAAGTCGCTTGACAAATGCATCACAGCCCCAAATCATTAGAAAAGACAAACTAGGATTCTTTCCAGTCCACATCTCATATGGTGTCTTAACTACGGATTTAGATGGTACCCTATTAAGTGTGAAAGATGTCGTTTCTAGATTAGAACCCCAAAATGATAATGGTAAATCCGACTAGCTCATCATCGATCGAACCATGTCCAACAACGTTCGATTGCGCCATTCGGAGACCCCGTTCCTTTGAGGCGTTCCGGGCGGCGTGAGTTGTGGAACAATTCCGCAACCCTTAAGATGATTGCTAAACTCGTGACTCAAATATTCACCTCCACGATCAGATCGCAAGGCCTTTATTTTCTTGCCACGTTGATTCTCTACCTCACTCTGAAACTCCTTGAACTTTTCAAAAGTTTCAGACTTATGCTTCATCAAGTAGACATAGCCATATCTACTGAAATCATCAGTGAAAGTAATGAAGTAGTGATATCCTCCTCTGGCTATCGTGCTCATTGGTACACATACATCAGTATGTATGAGTACCAATAAGTCTGTCGCTCTCTCGAGTAAACCCGAAAAAGGCGACTTGGTCATCTTTCCAAGTAAACAAGCTTGACATGTCTCGTATGATTCAAAATCAAACGAAGTTAGAAGACCATCACCATGGAGCTTCTTCATGCGCTTTTCACTTATATGCCCCAAACGATAATGCCATAAATAGGTAGGACTCAAATCATTAGGCCAAAGCCTTTTAGCACTAACATTGTAAACATGTGCATAATCAAGATTTAAAATAAATAACCCATTCACAATGGGAGCATTAGCCATAAACATATCATTCTTAGAGATTACACAACCATTGTTCATACTCGCAAATGAATATCCATCCCTCATCAAACATGAAGGTGATAAAATGTTTTGACCCATACTTGGAATGTAATAACAATTATTCAACTCCATAATAAATCCTGACGGAAGGTGAAGTTGCATGACACCGACGAACAATGCTGCAACCCTTGCTTTATTTCCGACGCGAAAATCCACTTCACCTTTCTACACTTCTCTAGTCCTTATTAGCCCCTACATCGAATTGAAAATATGAGCAACCGATCCGGTATCAAATACCCAAGATTTAACATAGGAATCAGCAAGAAGATTGTCCACAACATTTACAACAAGCATACCTAAGTGGGAAGTACTCTTACTTCCACTCTTCTTCAAAGAAGCCTGGTACTTCCTACAGTTTCTCTTCCAGTGGCCATGTTCATGACAAAAGAAGCACTTAGTGTCATCTGCAGGTCCAGCCTTTTGCTTGGGTGCAGACTTAGGGATCGTATCCTTAGCCTTGCCCTTCTTCTTCCAAGAAGTACCTTTTTTCTTGAAGCTAGGCTTGTTCTGCACAGCCATCACATGGCTATGCCATGCACACTTCTTCATGTCACTTTCTGCTGTTTTTAGCATCCCGCATAACTCATTAAGGCCCTTATCCACCCCATGCATATGGTAGTTCGAAATGAACTGCCCATAGCTAGATGGAAGAGACGCCAAAATGAAATCAGTAGCCAACTCTTGGCCTATTGGAAAACCAAGCTTTTCCAAAGTCTGACTGTAACCAACCATTTTGATCACATGGGGGCCTACAGGTGCTCCCTCTGCTAGCTTGCATTCCATAAAGGACTTGGCAACATTGTACCTCTTAGTCCATGCCTGATCTTGGAACATGTCCTTAAGCGCGACGATCATATCGTATGCTTCCTGATCCTCAAACTTCTTTTGGAGTTCAGGTTCCATGCATGCAAGCATAATATAGCTAACCTCAAGAGAATCATCACATGCTCTCTTATCCAGCAGGTTCCATGCATTCTTGAGGGTAGCAGATGCATTATCAGCAGGTTCATTGGGGATTGGGGTATCCAGAACCGTTTCCTTTTTATCAGACCTAAGAACAATTCTCAGGTTACGGACACAGTCCGAATAGTTTGTTCCATTAAGTTTATCTTTGTTAAGAATCGAACGCAAAGAAAAAGGTGATGCAGTGTTCGGTGCCATTGATCTACAACAGAAAACATGCAAAATACTAAGCCATGTAACCATGAAAGAGTAAAACATATTAAACAATTTAATAGCATATACTCCCACTTAAATCAATATCCCTCCATTGATATTAAGTGATTCAAGATCCACAATTAACAATTCGACTAGTGAGCTTTAGCATCACTGCTAGAAGACAAGGTAAATCGGTAAGCAACTCTTGCTAATCATATCACATATGACTCTTGTTGTTGGGTGACATATCTATGTAAAAACTAGGCACCCAACCTTTATGCCCCAAGGTCCTTAGCTATTAAGATGACCTTGTCAATCTCACCAACCCTTATGCGTGTAGGTATCCGATACAAACCCATCCAGCCAAGGAAAACCGCGACACCCTAATTTCATAGGACCACCAACGATTGTACAGGGCATAGGATGGTGCAAGGTTTGTTTGGGAGGGCATGGTTTAACTTCAACTTTGTGAGTGATCATTCTACTTCTATCATCTAAGCATGCATAGTAGTAAAACGCATAAGAATAACATTCACACAGATGTGACACAGTATGGCCCATTTTCTCATGGTGATCTCCATCGCCATAGAACCTGTCCACCATGATGATCTCCATCTTCATGTTCCATGTGAGCCATCCTCCAAGTGATGAGTCCTCCATGAACTAATACAACCTATTACTCCTAACAGGTAGTAATCAAAATTACATAGTATTGGGATCATCACAAGTTGGCACGCAGGCCATTACAGTAAATGACAACACATATGTCTCCAGCCATGTTGCCCTACTCACGACACGCAGGTCATGAAAAATTCATACATGCATCACATACATATATGGGCCATACTGATCACATACATCCTGCAAAAACAAGTTATGCATAGAATCGCATTCTACCAGATCATGTGACATCGCAGCACCTAGTTACCTTAACGAGATACCAAAGGGGCTACGATTAAGGGGGATCTAGGGGGTCTCCCCCTGCGGGGTTCGAAGGTGCAGCGCCCCTCGCGATATCTACACAATTTTATTTAAGGATTTTGATCGGAAAATCAAATTTACCATGAACCGACTATTGTACCGATTCAATCAAACTCCTTTGATCACGGTACATCGATTTTAGATCTAGGTTCCGATTCGATCAATCACATTGATCTTCGCGTGATTCAACAGGAATTATGCGTCACTGTCTACCCCGATGGCCGAAACCGACCGGTAGGGGTAAGTCGTTCGACGACTTCAGAATCACGATCACGGAAAGCAATATCAGAGATCAATCCTGAACCACCGCAATGCAAACGATCACATCATTCATATCAATCTACATATCACCATATGCAAAAATCCTAAACTTATAACTGAACAATATCGGCTCTGATACCACTGAAGGGATATGGGTAGGATACACTAGCGCAAATCAAAAAAAATTCTACCGCGTAAACCAGGATTACTGTTGTCATAGATCACGGGATTACCACTAGACGTGCAATTGCGGAACTTGATGAAGCGCGTTGATGTCGTGTAGACATTCTACATCTCCTCCTTGTCGTCGTCCCACGAGAAGCTCCCCTTGCGTGGCTCGTCCAAGTGCCACAGATGCAACACCTGCGAGGTATCCACACGTGCGGGGTGGAAGCGTCAGACGCTGGACTGCTAGGTTCGCGCGTGCGACACAGGTGTGAGGAGTGGCAGCTGGGTGGAATGGTCTAGCCCTGGTCAGCTCGCCCCACCCTCTCTTATATAGGCGTCCCTAGTTTGCTTCTACATTAGCAGCCCATTAGTAGCCTAAGCCTGGTCTAATTCGGATCTAATCCTTATTAGGCTTCCTATAGGTTCATATACGTATATACATGACACAAATACTCTTATTCTGTCAATAGTTGGTAGCGGCCTCTAGCAAGACGTGCTAACTCCTAAACGCATACAAAGATCATATCGGACGAATCATCACAAGGTTTAGTACATGTCTTTCCCTTTGCCTCACGATATTTGGTCTAGCTCCAAGCTGACCTCCCTTTCTCGATTATGTGATTCGGAATCCCTTTACTAGGTCAACTCTTAACCATATGTAGCACGGCCATGCATTTCTGGATCCTATCACTCGAGGGGCCCAGAGATATCTCTCTCAAGTAGAGAGGGGCAAATCTCATCTTGATTAACCATGCCTTGCAGCATGCTTAAGGTCAAACATGAAAGCTACCTTTATAACTACCTAGTTATGAAGTAGCGTCTGATAGCCCCAAAGTAGGTCGATCCACATCTCAAGTACATGCGACACTCTCAGGTCTAAGGACAAAACGTACACGATGTGTAGAGAGAGCTGCAAGTCTAATTGCCAGTATCAAGTTGGGTCAGTCCAACCCCATGTTCATAACATGTGTCCACATCATTGGTTTGACATATCCATGTCTATGACTTCCCAAACATAGTCATCAACCAATCGATGTGATAGTATAATATTCATGTGTGTCCTCACATGAACTACGACTAGGGACAACTATTAAATAACCATACAAGTAACGAGTTTCGCAAACAATTCACATAATTGCCAATCAATACAAGTTGCCTGAGATGGATATTCAAGGAACATAACAATAACTCATGGATACATATGAAATATAATCATCTCTATGATTGCCTCTAGGGCATATTTCCTTCAGAGATAAATACCCACCTCTCGGGAATGGCCATGCACCATGGTGTAGCATGCGTGGAAATTGCCTCAGGCCCCTGGGCACGCCCTAATCTTGCACCTCCCTTTGGAAAACACCAGTTTTTCGGGTTTAGAAAATGGAAAGTCAAGATTTCTCCAAATGACCATGAAATCTCTAGTTGGAGAAGTCGCTTGCGATGCTGAGAGGGATCTAGGTGCCGGGTTCTGGCTCAATTCATGGAGTGGTTCCATGTTTTGGGCAGCGAGGGGGAGGGGAATCTAGGGTTGGAAGGCATGTCAACGCGCACTCGATAGACATCCTGGTGGTGCTTTGGCTGCCAAAGGACCTGGTATGCCTTGATTATGATTTTATGAGGGAAGTGGGTCACACGCAAGGGCTCCAGGAGCTGTTTTAACATTTTTTTATTATTTTTAGATTTTGTTTGGTGCTACCCAATAAACGGCGAAACCCGCTGGCGACCACGACAACGAAATGGACGGTGTAATCTTGGACCCAGGCTTGCATCCAGCCTAGGTACCCATTGGGGCCCCCCAAACCATTTTCCCTGAAAATTGAGAGTATCTTATAAGGTACATACAGTTAGAAACCGCATTTACCGGTCGTAACTCAAAAAAATACAGTATATGCTTGCACCACAAGATAAATACCCACCTCTCGGGATTGGCCATGCACCATGGTGTAGCATGCGTGGAAATTATCTCGGCCCCTAGGCGCACCCTAATCTTGCACCTCTGGGAAATCACCAGTTTCTCTGGTTCAGAAAATGGAAAGTCAAGATTTCTCCAAATGACCATGAAATCTCTAGTTGGAAAAGTTACTTGCGATGCCGAGAGGGAGCTAGGTGCCCGTTTTGGGCTCAAACCATAGAGTGGTTCCATGTTCTGGGCCGTGAGGGGGGAATCTTGGGTTGGAAGCCATGTTAACTCAGACTCGATAGACATCCTGGTGGTGCCTTGGGTTCCAAAGGACCGGGTATGCCTTTTTGACAATTTTTTGAGGGAAGTGGGTCAAATGCAAGGGCTCCAAGATCCATTTAAACATTTTTTTTAGATTTTGTTTGGTGCTGCCCAAAAAGCGGCGAAACCCGCCGGAGGCCACAATAACGCAATGGTCGGTGCAATCTTGGACCCAGACATGCATGAAGTCTAGGTACCCCATGGGGCACCCCAAACCATTTTCCCTGAAAATTGAGAGTGTCTTATAGGGTACATACAGTTAGAAACATCATTTACTGGGCCGTAACTCAAAAAAATACACTGTATGCTTGCACCATGAGATAAATATCCACCTCCTAAGAATGGCCATGCACCATGGTGTAGCATGCATAGAAATTGCCGTAGGGCCCTGGGCGCTCCCTAATCTTGACCTCCTTTGGGAAAACACCGGTTTTTTGGGTTAAGAAAATGGAAAGTCAAGATTTCTCCAAAGGACCATGAAATCCCTATTTGGAGAAGTCGCTTACGATGCCGAGAGGGAGCTAGGTGCCGGGTATGGGCTCAATCCATGGTGTGGTTCCATGTTTGGACAGCGACGGGGGGGGAGTCTAGGGTTGGAAGCCATGTTAACTCACACTCGATAGACACCCTGGTGGTGCCTTGGGTGCCAAAGGACCTGGTATGCCTTGATTATGATTTTATGAGATAAGTGGGTCACATGCAAGGGATCTAGGAGCTGTTTAATTTTTTTATTATTTGTAGATTTTGTTTGGTGCTTCCCAAAAACGGCGAAACCCGCCGGAGGCTATGACAATGCAATGGTCGGTGTAATATTGGACCTAGGCATGCATCCAGCCTAGCTACCCATAGGGGAACCCCAAACCATTTTTCCCTAAAAATTAAGAGTGTATTATAGGGCACATACAGTTAGAAACCACATTTATCAGTCGTAACTCAAAAAATATAATATATGCTTGCACCACAAGATAAATACCCACCTCTCGGGAATGGCCATGCACCATGGTGAAGCATGCGTGGAAATTTCCTCGGGCCCCTGGGCGCACCCTAATATTGCACCTCCTTTGGGAAAACACCGGTTTTTCTTGTTCAGAAAATGGAAAGTCAAGATTTCTCCAAATGACCCTGAAATCAATAGTTGGAAAAGTTAGTTGCGATGCCAAGAGGGAGCTAGGTGCCGGTTTTGGTCTCAATCCATTGAGTGGTTCCATGTTCTGGGCAGCGAGGTGGGGAATCTAGGGTTAGAAGCCATGTTAACTCACACTCGATAGACATCCTGGTGGTGCCTTGGGTTCCAAATGACCTGGTGTGCCTTTCTTACGATTTTATGAGGGCATTGGGTCACATGCAGGGCCTCCACGAGCTGTTATAACTTTTTTTATTTTGTTTGGTGCTGCCCAAAAAAAGGCGAAACCCGCCGGCGGCCGCAATAACGAAATGGTCGGTGCAAGCTTGGACCCAGGCATGCATCCAGCCTAGGTACCCCATGGGGAACCCCAAACCATTTTCCCTGAAAATTGAGAATGTCTTATAGGGTACATACAGTTAGAAACCGCATTTACTGGGCCATAAATCAAAAAAATAGACTATATGCTTGCACCATGAGATAAATACCCACCTCCTAGGAATGGCCATGCACCATGGTGTAGCATGCGTGGAAATTCCCTTAGGCCCCTGGGCGCGCCCTAATCTTGCACCTCCTTTGGGAAAACAACGGTTTTTCGAGGTCAGAAAATGGAAAGTCAAGATTTCTCCAAATGTCCACAAAATCTCTAGTTGGAAAATTCACTTGTGATGCCGTGTGGGAGCTAGGTGTTGGGTTTGAGAACAATCCATGGAGTGGTTCCATGTTCCGGGCATCGAGGGGGGGATCTAGGGTTGGAAGCCATGTTAACTCACACTCGATAGACATCCTGGTGGTACCTTGGGTGCCAACGGACTTGGTATGACTTTCTTATGATTTAATGAGGGCAGTGGGCCACATGCAAGGGCTCCAGGACCGTTTTAACATTTTTTTTAGATTTTGTTTGGTGCTTCGCAAAAAACGGCGAAACCCACCGGCGATCGCAACAATGCAACGGTCGGTGTAATCTTGGACCTAGGCATGCATATAGCCTAGGTACCCATAGGGGCACCCCAAACCATTTTCCCTGAAATCTGAGAGTGTCTTATAGGGTACATACAGTTAGAAACCGCATTTACTGGTCGTAACTAAAAAAAATACAGTATATGCTTGCACCATGAGATAAATACCCACCTCCCTGGAATGGCCATGCACCATGGTGTAGCATGCGTGGAAATTGCCTTAGGCCCCTGGGTGCGCCCTAATCTTGCACCTCCTTTGGGAAAACACCGGTTTTTTGGGTTCAAAAAATGGAAAGTCAATATTTCTCGAAATGACCATGAAATCTCTAGTTGGAGAAGTCACTTGCGATGCCGAGAGGGAGCTAGGTGCCGGTTTTGGGCTCAATCAATGGATTGGTTCCATGTTCTAGGCAGCAAGGGGGGGATCTAGGGTTGGAAGCCATGTTAACTCACACTCGATAGAAATCCTGGTGGTTCCTTGGGTGCCAAAGGACCCGGTATGCCTTTCTTATGATTTTATGAGGGCAGTGGGTCAAATGCAAGGGCTCCGGGAACTGTTTTAACATTTTTTATTGATTTTAGATTTTGTTTGGTGCTGCCCAAAAAACAGCGAAACCCGTTGGCGGCCGCGACAATGCAAATGTTGGTGCAATCTTGCACCCAAGCATGCATCCAGCCAAGGTACCCTATGGGGCACCCCAAACCATTTTCCCTGAAAATTGAGAGTGTCTTATAGGGTACATACAATTAGAAACCGCATTTACCGGGCCGTAACTCAAAAACATACACTATATGCTTGCACCACGAGATAAATAACCTCCTCCTGGGAATGTCCATGCACCATGGTGTAGCATGAGTGGAAATTGCCTCTAGCCCCTGGGCACGCCCTAATCTTGCACCTCCTTTGGGAAAACACCCGTTTTTCGGGTTTAGAAAATGGAAAGTCAATATTTCTCCAAATGACCACGAAATCTCTAGTTGTAGAAGTCGCTTGAGATGCCGAGAGGGAGCTAGGTGTGGGGTTTGGGCTCAATCCATGGAGTGGTTCCATGTTCTGGGCAGCGAGGGGGGGAATCTAGGGTTGGAAGCCATGTTAACTCACACTCTATAGACATCCTGGTGGTGCCCTCGGTGCCAAAGGACCTGGTATGCCTTGCTTATGATTCTATGAGGGCAGTGGGTCACATGCAAGGGCTCCATGAGCTGTTTTAACATTTTTTTATTATTTTTAGATTTTGTTTGGTGCGGCCCAAAAAACGGCGAAACCCACCGGTGGGTGCAACAACGCAACAGACGGTGTAGTCTTGGACCTAGGCATGCATCCAGCCTAGGTACCCATAGGGGCACCCCAAACCATTTTTCCCTAAAAATTGAGATTGTCTTATAGGGTACATCAAGTTAGAAAACGCATTTACTGGCCATAACTAAAAAAAATACAGTATATGCTTTCACCACAAGATAAATACCCACCTCTCAGGAATGGCCATGCACCATGGTGTAGCATGCGTGGAAATTGCCTCGGGCCCCTAGTCGTGCCCTAATCTTGCACCTCCTTTGGGAAAACACTAGTTTTTTGAGTTCAGAAAATGGAAAGTCAAGATTTCTCCAAATGACCAGGAAATCTCTAGTTGGAAAAGTCACTTGCGATGCCGAGAGGGAGCTAGGTGCCTGGTTTGGGCTCAATCCATGGAGTGGTTCCATATTCTGGGCTGCAAGGGGGGATCTAGGGTTGGAAGCCATGTTAACTCACACTCGATAGACATCCTGGTGGTGCATTGGGTGCCAAAGGACCTGGTATGCCTTGCTTATGATTTTATGAGGACAGTGGGTCACATGCAAGGGCTCGAGGAGCTGTTTTAACAGTTTTTTATTATTTTTAGATTTTGTTTGGTGCTGCCCAAAAAATGGCGAAACCAACTGGCGGCCGCGACAACGCAACGGTCGGTGTAATATTGGACCTAGGCATGCATCTAGCCTAGGTACCCATAGGGGAACCCCCAAACATTTTTCCGTTAAAATTGAAAGTGTATTATAGGGTACATACAGTTAGAAACCGCATTTATCGACCGTAACTCAAAAAATGCAGTATATGCTTGCACCAAAAGATAAATACCCACCTCTCGGGAATGGCCATGCACCCTGGTGTAGCATGCATGGAAATTGTCTAGGGCCCCTGGGCGCGCCCTAATATTGCACGTCCTTTGGGAAAACACCGTTTTTTTGGGTTCAGAAAATGGAAAGTCAAGATTTCTGCAAATGACCACGAAATATCTAGTTGGAAAAGTCACTTGTGATGTCGTGAGGGAGCTAGGTGCCGGGTTTGGGCACAATCCATGGAGTGGTTCCGTGTTCTGGGCAGCGAGGGGGGATCTAGGGTTGGAAGCCATGTTAACTCACACTCGATAGACATCCAGGTGGTTCCTTGGGTGCCAAAGGACCTGGTATGCCTTTCCTATGATTTTGTGAGGGCAGTGGGTCAAATGCAAGGGCTCCAGGAACTGTTTTAACATTTTTTATTGTTTTTAGATTTTGTTTGGTGCTGCCCAAAAAAACAGCGATACCTGTTGGTGCCCGCGACAATGCAAATGTCGATGCAATCTTGGACCCAGGAATGCATCCAGCCTAGGTACCCTATGGGGCACCCCAAACCATTTTCCCTGAAAATTGAGAGTGTCTTATAGGGTACATATAGTTAGAAACCGCATTTACCGGGCCGTAACTCAAAAACATACACTATATGCTTGCACCATGAGATAAATAACCTCCTCTCGGGAATGGCCATGCACCATGGTGTAGCATGCGTGGAAATTGCCTCTAGCCCCTGGGCACGCCCTAATCTTGCACCTCCTTTGGGAAAACACCCGTTTTTCGGGTTTAGAAAATGGAAAGTCAATATTTATCCAAATGACCACGAAATCTCTAGTTGTAGAAGTCGCTTGCGATGCCAAGAGGGAGCTAGGTGCGGAGTTTGGGATCAGTCCATGGAGTGGTTCCATGTTCTGGGAAACGAGGGGGGAATCTAGGGTTGGAAGCCATGTTAACTCACACTTGATAGACATCCTGGTGGTGCCTTGGGTGCCAAAGGAACTGGTATGCCTTGCTTATGATTCTATGAGGGCGGTGGGTGACATGCAAGGGCTCCCGGAGCTGTTTTAACATTTTTTTTATTATTTTTAGATTTTGTTTGGTGTGTCCCAAAAAACGGCGAAACCCGTCAGCGGCCGCAACAACGCAGCGGACGGTGTAATCTTGGACCTAGGCATGCATCCAGCCTAGGTACCCATAGGGGCACCTCAAACCATTTTCCCTAAAAATTGAGATTGTCTTATAGGGTACATACAGTTAGAAATCGCATTAACTGTCTGTAACTCAAAAAATACAGTATATGCTTACACCACAAGATAAATACCCACCTCTCGGGAATGGCCATGCACCAAGGTGTGGCATGCGTGGAAATTGCCTCGGGCCCCTAGGCGTGCCCTAATCTTGCACCTCCTTTGGGAAAACACTAGTTTTTTGGGTTCCAAAAATGGAAGTCAAGATTTCTCCAAATGACCAGGAAATCTCTAGTTTGAAAAGTCACTTGAGATGCCGAGAGGGAGCTAGGTGCCTGGTTTGGGCTCAATCCATGGAGTGGTTCCATGTTCTAGGTAGCGAGGGGGGGATCTAGGATTGGAAGCCATGTTAACTCACACTCGATAGACATCCTGGTGGTGCATTGGGTGCCAAAGGACCTGGTATGCCTTGCTTATGATTTTATGAGGACAGTGGGTCACATGCAAGGGCTCGAGGAGTGGTTTTAACAGTTTTCTATTATTTTTAGATTTTGTTTGGTGCTGCCCAAAAGCGAAACCAACTGGCGGCCGCGACAACGCAACGGTCGGTGTAATATTGGACCTAGGCATGCATCCAGCCTAGGTACCCATAGGGGACCCCCCAAACCATTTTTCCGTGCAAATTGAAAGTGTATTATAGGGTACATACAGTTAGAAACCGCATTTATCGACCATAACTCAAAAAATACAGAATATGCTTGCACCACAAGATAAATACCCACCTCTCGGGAATGGCCATGCACCATGGTGTAGCATGCATGGAAACTGCCTCGGGCCCCTGGGCGTGCCCTAATCTTCCACCTCCTTTTGGAAAACACCGGTTTTTCGGGTTCAGAAAATGGAAAGTCATGATTTCTCCAAATGACCACGAAATCTCTAGTTAGAAAAGTCACTTATGATGTCTTGAGGGAGCTAGGTGCCAGGTTTGGGCACAATCCATGGAGTGGTTCCATGTTCTGTGCAGCGAGGGGAGGATCTAGGGTTGGAAGCCATGTTAACTCACACTCGATAGACATCCTGGTGGTTCCTTGGGTGCCAAAGGACCTAGTATGCCTTTCTTATGGTTCTATGAGGGCAGTGGGTCAAATGCAAGGGCTCCGGGAACTGTTTTAACATTTTTTTATTGTTTTTAGATGTTGTTTGGTGCTGCCCAAAAAAACAGCGAAACCTGTTGGCGGCCGCGACAATGCAAATGTCGGTGCAATCTTGGACCCAAGCATGCATCCAGCCAAGGTACCCTATGGGGCACCCCAAACCATTTTCCTTGAAAATTGAGAGTGTCTTATAGGGTACATACAATTAGAAACCGCATTTACCGGGCCGTAACTCAAAAACATACACTATATGCTTGCACCACGAGATAAATAACCTCCTCCCGGGAATGGCCATGCACCATGGTGTAGCATGAGTGGAAATTGCCTCTAGCCCCTGGGCAGGCCCTAATCTTGCACCTCCTTTGGGAATACACCGGTTTTTCGGGTTTAGAAAATGGAAAGTCAATATTTCTCCAAATGACCACGAAATCTCTAGTTGTAGAAGTCGCTTGAGATGCCGATAGGGAGCTAGGTGCGGGGTTTGGGCTCAATCCATGGAGTGGTTCCATGTTCTGGGCAACGAGGGGGGAATCTAGGGTTGGAAGCCATGTTAACTCACACTCTATAGACATCCTGGTGGTGCCTTGGGTGCCAAAGGACCTGGTATGCCTTGCTTATGATTCTATGAGGGCAGTGGGTCACATGGAAGGGCTCCATGAGCTGTTTTAATATTTTTTTTATTATTTTTAGATTTTGTTTGGTGTGGCCCAAAAAACGGCGAAACCCGCCGGCGGCCGCAACAACGCAACGGACGATGTAATCTTGGACCTAGGCATGCATCCAGCCTAGGTACCCATAGGGGCACCCCAAACCATTTTTCCCTAAAAATTGAGATTGTCTTATAGGGTACGTACAGTTAGAAAACGCATTTACTGGCTGTAACTCAAAAAAATATAGTATATGCTTGCACCACAGGATAAATACCCACCTCTCGGGAATGGCCATGCACCATGGTGTAGCATGCGTGGAAAATCCCTCGGGCCCCTGGGCGCACCCTAATCTTGCACCTCCTTTGGGAAAACACCGGTTTTTCGGGTTTAGAAAATAGAAAATCAAGATTTCTCCAAATGACCAGGAAATCTCTAGTTGGAAAAGTCACTTGAGATGCCGAGAGGGAGCTAGGTGCCTGGTTTGGGCTCAATCCATGGAGTGGTTCCATGTTCTGGGCAGCGAGGGGGGATCTAGGTTGGAAGCCATGTTAACTCACACTCGATAGACATCCCGGTGGTGCATTGGGTGCCAAAGGACCTGGTATGCCCTGCTTATGATTTTATGAGGACAGTGGGTCACATGCAAGGGCTCGAGGAGCTGTTTTAACAGTTTTTTATTATTTTTAGATTTTGTTTGGTGCTGCCCAAAAAATGGCGAAACCAACTGGCGGCCGCGACAACGCAACGGTCGGTGTAATATTGGACCTAGGCATGCATCTAGCCTAGGTACCCATAGGGGAACCCCCAAACATTTTTCCGTTAAAATTGAAAGTGTATTATAGGGTACATACAGTTAGAAACCGCATTTATCGACCGTAACTCAAAAAATGCAGTATATGCTTGCACCAAAAGATAAATACCCACCTCTCGGGAATGGCCATGCACCCTGGTGTAGCATGCATGGAAATTGTCTAGGGCCCCTGGGCGCGCCCTAATATTGCACGTCCTTTGGGAAAACACCGTTTTTTTGGGTTCAGAAAATGGAAAGTCAAGATTTCTGCAAATGACCACGAAATATCTAGTTGGAAAAGTCACTTGTGATGTCGTGAGGGAGCTAGGTGCCGGGTTTGGGCACAATCCATGGAGTGGTTCCGTGTTCTGGGCAGCGAGGGGGGATCTAGGGTTGGAAGCCATGTTAACTCACACTCGATAGACATCCAGGTGGTTCCTTGGGTGCCAAAGGACCTGGTATGCCTTTCCTATGATTTTGTGAGGGCAGTGGGTCAAATGCAAGGGCTCCAGGAACTGTTTTAACATTTTTTATTGTTTTTAGATTTTGTTTGGTGCTGCCCAAAAAAACAGCGATACCTGTTGGTGCCCGCGACAATGCAAATGTCGATGCAATCTTGGACCCAGGAATGCATCTAGCCTAGGTACCCTATGGGGCACCCCAAACCATTTTCCCTGAAAATTGAGAGTGTCTTATAGGGTACATACAGTTAGAAACCGCATTTACCGGGCCGTAACTCAAAAACATACACTATATGCTTGCACCATGAGATAAATAACCTCCTCTCGGGAATGGCCATGCACCATGGTGTAGCATGCGTGGAAATTGCCTCTAGCCCCTGGGCACGCCCTAATCTTGCACCTCCTTTGGGAAAACACCCGTTTTTCGGGTTTAGAAAATGGAAAGTCAATATTTATCCAAATGACCACGAAATCTCTAGTTGTAGAAGTCGCTTGCGATGCCAAGAGGGAGCTAGGTGCGGAGTTTGGGATCAGTCCATGGAGTGGTTCCGTGTTCTGGGAAACGAGGGGGGAATCTAGGGTTGGAAGCCATGTTAACTCACACTTGATAGACATCCTGGTGGTGCCTTGGGTGCCAAAGGAACTGGTATGCCTTGCTTATGATTCTATGAGGGCGGTGGGTGACATGCAAGGGCTCCCGGAGCTGTTTTAACATTTTTTTTATTATTTTTAGATTTTGTTTGGTGTGTCCCAAAAAACGGCGAAACCCGTCAGCGGCCGCAACAACGCAGCGGACGGTGTAATCTTGGACCTAGGCATGCATCCAGCCTAGGTACCCATAGGGGCACCTCAAACCATTTTCCCTAAAAATTGAGATTGTCTTATAGGGTACATACAGTTAGAAATCGCATTAACTGTCTGTAACTCAAAAAATACAGTATATGCTTACACCACAAGATAAATACCCACCTCTCGGGAATGGCCATGCACCAAGGTGTGGCATGCGTGGAAATTGCCTCGGGCCCCTAGGCGTGCCCTAATCTTGCACCTCCTTTGGGAAAACACTAGTTTTTTGGGTTCCAAAAATGGAAGTCAAGATTTCTCCAAATGACCAGGAAATCTCTAGTTTGAAAAGTCACTTGAGATGCCGAGAGGGAGCTAGGTGCCTGGTTTGGGCTCAATCCATGGAGTGGTTCCATGTTCTAGGTAGCGAGGGGGGATCTAGGATTGGAAGCCATGTTAACTCACACTCGATAGACATCCTGGTGGTGCATTGGGTGCCAAAGGACCTGGTATGCCTTGCTTATGATTTTATGAGGACAGTGGGTCACATGCAAGGGCTCGAGGAGTGGTTTTAACAGTTTTCTATTATTTTTAGATTTTGTTTGGTGCTGCCCAAAAGCGAAACCAACTGGCGGCCGCGACAACGCAACGGTCGGTGTAATATTGGACCTAGGCATGCATCCAGCCTAGGTACCCATAGGGGACCCCCCAAACCATTTTTCCGTGCAAATTGAAAGTGTATTATAGGGTACATACAGTTAGAAACCGCATTTATCGACCATAACTCAAAAAATACAGAATATGCTTGCACCACAAGATAAATACCCACCTCTCGGGAATGGCCATGCACCATGGTGTAGCATGCATGGAAACTGCCTCGGGCCCCTGGGCGTGCCCTAATCTTGCACCTCCTTTTGGAAAACACCGGTTTTTCGGGTTCAGAAAATGGAAAGTCATGATTTCTCCAAATGACCACGAAATCTCTAGTTAGAAAAGTCACTTATGATGTCTTGAGGGAGCTAGGTGCCAGGTTTGGGCACAATCCATGGAGTGGTTCCATGTTCTGTGCAGCGAGGGGAGGATCTAGGGTTGGAAGCCATGTTAACTCACACTCGATAGACATCCTGGTGGTTCCTTGGGTGCCAAAGGACCTAGTATGCCTTTCTTATGGTTCTATGAGGGCAGTGGGTCAAATGCAAGGGCTCCGGGAACTGTTTTAACATTTTTTTATTGTTTTTAGATGTTGTTTGGTGCTGCCCAAAAAAACAGCGAAACCTGTTGGCGGCCGCGACAATGCAAATGTCGGTGCAATCTTGGACCCAAGCATGCATCCAGCCAAGGTACCCTATGGGGCACCCCAAACCATTTTCCTTGAAAATTGAGAGTGTCTTATAGGGTACATACAATTAGAAACCGCATTTACCGGGCCGTAACTCAAAAACATACACTATATGCTTGCACCACGAGATAAATAACCTCCTCCCGGGAATGGCCATGCACCATGGTGTAGCATGAGTGGAAATTGCCTCTAGCCCCTGGGCAGGCCCTAATCTTGCACCTCCTTTGGGAATACACCGGTTTTTCGGGTTTAGAAAATGGAAAGTCAATATTTCTCCAAATGACCACGAAATCTCTAGTTGTAGAAGTCGCTTGAGATGCCGATAGGGAGCTAGGTGCGGGGTTTGGGCTCAATCCATGGAGTGGTTCCATGTTCTGGGCAGCGAGGGGGGAATCTAGGGTTGGAAGCCATGTTAACTCACACTCTATAGACATCCTGGTGGTGCCTTGGGTGCCAAAGGACCTGGTATGCCTTGCTTATGATTCTATGAGGGCAGTGGGTCACATGGAAGGGCTCCATGAGCTGTTTTAATATTTTTTTTATTATTTTTAGATTTTGTTTGGTGTGGCCCAAAAAACGGCGAAACCCGCCGGCGGCCGCAACAACGCAACGGACGGTGTAATCTTGGACCTAGGCATGCATCCAGCCTAGGTACCCATAGGGGCACCCCAAACCATTTTTCCCTAAAAATTGAGATTGTCTTATAGGGTACGTACAGTTAGAAAACGCATTTACTGGCTGTAACTCAAAAAAATATAGTATATGCTTGCACCACAGGATAAATACCCACCTCTCGGGAATGGCCATGCACCATGGTGTAGCATGCGTGGAAAATCCCTCGGGCCCCTGGGCGCACCCTAATCTTGCACCTCCTTTGGGAAAACACCGGTTTTTCGGGTTTAGAAAATAGAAAATCAAGATTTCTCCAAATGACCAGGAAATCTCTAGTTGGAAAAGTCACTTGAGATGCCGAGAGGGAGCTAGGTGCCTGGTTTGGGCTCAATCCATGGAGTGGTTCCATGTTCTGGGCAGCGAGGGGGGATCTAGGTTGGAAGCCATGTTAACTCACACTCGATAGACATCCCGGTGGTGCATTGGGTGCCAAAGGACCTGGTATGCCCTGCTTATGATTTTATGAGGACAGTGGGTCACATGCAAGGGCTCGAGGAGCTGTTTTAACAGTTTTCTATTATTTTTAGATTTTGTTTGGTGCTTCCCAAAAGCGAAACCAACTGGCGGCCGCGACAACGCAACGGTCGGTGTAATATTGGACCTAGGCGTGCATCCAGCCTAGGTACCCATAGGGGAACCCCCAAACCATCTTTCCGTGAAAATTGAAAGTGTATTATAGGGTACATACAGTTAGAAACCGCATTTATCGACCATAACTCAAAAAATACAGTATATGCTTGCACCACAAGATAAAAACCCACCTCTCGGGAATGGCCATGCACCATGGTGTAGCATGCATGGAAACTGCCTCGGGCCCCTGGGTGCGCCCTAATCTTGCACCTCCCTTGGGGAAACACCGGTTTTTTGGGTTCAGAAAATGGAAAGTCATGATTTCTCCAAATGACCACAAAATCTCTAGTTGGAAAAGTCACTTATGATGTCTTGAGGGAGCTAGGTGCCGGGTTTGGGCACAATCCATGGAGTGGTTCCATGTTCTGGGCAGCGAGGGGAGGATCTAGGGTTGGAAGCCATGTTAACTCACACTCGATAGACATCCTGGTGGTTCCTTGGGTGCCAAAGGACCTGGTATGCCTTTCTTATGATTTTATGAGGGCAGTGGGTAAAATGCAAGGGCCCCGGTAACTGTTTTAACATTTTTTATTGTTTTTAGATTTTGTTTGGTGCTGCCCAAAAAAACAGCGAAACCCGTTGGCGGCCGCGATACTGCAAAGGTCGCTGCAATCTTGGACCCAGGCATGCATCCGGCCAAGGTACCCTATGGGGCACCACAAACCATTTTCCCTGAAAATTGAGAGTGTCTTATAGGGTACATACAGTTAGAAACCGCATTTACCGGGCCGTAACTCAAAAACATACACTATATGCTTGCACCATGAGATAAATAACCTCCTCCCGGGAATGGCCATGCACCATGGTGTAGCATGAGTGGAAATTGCTTCTAGCCCCTGGGCACGCCCTAATCTTCCACCTCCTTTGGGAAAACACCCGTTTTTCGGGTTTAGAAAATGGAAAGTCAATATTTCTCCAAATGACCATGAAATCTCTATTTGTAGAAGTCGCTTGAGATGCCGAGAGGGAGCTAGGTGCGGGGTTTGGGCTCAATCCATGGAGTGGTTCCATGTTCTGGGTAGCGAGGGGGGAATCTAGGGTTGGAAGGCATGTTAACTCACACTCGATAGACATCCTAGCGGTGCCTTGGGAGCCAAAGGACCTGGTATGCCTTCCTTATGATTCTATGAGGGCAGTGGGTCACATGCAAGGGCTCCATGAGCTGTTTTAACATTGTTTTATTATTTTTAGATTTTGTTTGGTGCGGCCCAAAAAACGGCGAAACACGCCGGCGGTCGCAATAACGCAACGGACGGTGTAATCTTGGACCTAGGCATGCATCCAGTGTAGGTACCCATAGGGGCGCCCCAAACCATTTTTCCCTAAAAATTGAGATTGTCTTACAGGGTACGTACAGTTAGAAAATGCCTTTACTAGCTATAACTCAAAAAATATAGTATATGCTTGCACCACAAGATAAATACACACCTCTCGGGAATGGCCATGCACCATGGTGTAGCATGCGTGGAAATTTCCTCGGGCCCTTGGGCGCGCCCTAATCTTGCACCTCCTTTGGGAAAACACCGGGTTTTCGGGTTCAGAAAATGGAAAGTCAAGATTTCTCCAAATGACCACGAAATCTCTAGTTGGAAAAGTCACTTGTGATGTCTAGAGGGAGCTAGGTGCCGGGTTTGGGCACAATCCATGGAGTGGTTCCATGTTCTCGGCAGCGAGGGGAGGATCTAGGGTTGGAATCCATGTTAACTCACACTCGATAGACATCCTGGTGGTTCCTTCGGTGCCAAAGGTCCTGGTATGCATTTCTTATGATTTTATGAGGGCAGTGGGTCAAATGCAAGGGCTCCAGGAACTGTTTTAACATTTTTTATTGTTTTTAGATTTTGTTTGGTGCTGCCCAAAAAACAGCGAAACCCGTTGGCGGCCGCGACAATGCAAATGTCGGTGCAATCTTGGACCCAGGCATGCATCCAGCCAAGGTACCCTATGGGGCACCCCAAACCATTTTCCCTGAAAATTGAAAGTGTCTTATAGGGTACATACAGTTAGAAACCGCATTTACCGGGCCGTAACTCAAAAACATACACTATATGCTTGCACCATGAGATAAATAACCTCCTCCCGGGAATGGCCATGCACCATGGTGTAGCATGAGTGTAAATTGCCTCTAGCCCCTGGGCACGCCCTAATCTTGCACCTCCTTTGGGAAAACACCCATTTTTCGGGTTCAGAAAAAGGAAAGTTAATATTTCTCCAAATGACCACGAAATCTCTATTTGTAGAAGTTGCTTGCGATGCCGAGAGGGAGCTAGGTGCGGGGTTTGGGCTCAATCCATGGAGTGGTTCCATGTTCTGGGCAGCGAGGGGGGGGGTCTAGGGTTGGAAGCCATGTTAACTCACACTCTATAGACATCCTGGTGGTGCCTTGGGTGCCAAATGACCTGGTATGCCTTGCTTATGATTCTATGAAGGCAGTGGGTCACATGCAAGGGCTCCATGAGCTGTTTTAACATTTTTTTGTTATTTTTAGATTTTGTTTGGTGTGGCCCAAAAAACGGTGAAACGCGCCGGCGGCCGCAACAACGCAACGGACGGTGTAATCTTGGACCTAGGCATGCATCCAGCCTAGGTACCCATAGGGGCACCCCAAACCATTTTTCCCTAAAAATTGAGATTGTCTTATAGGGTACATACAGTTAGAAAAAAATATAGTGGCTGTAACTCAAAAAAATATAGTGTATGCTTGCACCACAAGATAAATACCCACCTCTCGGGAATGGCCATACACCATGGTGTAGCATGCGTGTAAATTGTCTCAGGCCCCTGGGCGTGCCCTAATCTTGCACCTCCTTTGGGAAAGCACTAGTTTTTTGGGTTCAGAAAATGGAAAGTCAAGATTTCCCCAAATGACCATGAAATCTCTAGTTGGAAAAGTCACTTGCGATGCCGAGAGGGAGCTAGGTGCCTGGTTTGGGCTCAATCCATGGAGTGGTTCCATGTTCTGGGCAGTGAGGGGGGGGATCTAGGGTTGGAAGCCATGTTAACTCACACTCGATAGACATCCTGGTGGTGCCTTGGGTGCAAAAGGACCTGGTATGCCTTTCTTATGATTTTATGAGGGAAGTAGGTCACATGCAAGGGCTCTAGGAGTTGTTTTGACTTTTTTTTATTGTTTTAGATTTTTTTGGTGCTGCCCAAAAAAGGCGAAATCCGCCGGTGGCCGCGACAATGCAAAGGTCGGTGCAATCTTGGACCCTGGCGTGCATCCAGTCTAGGTAGCCCATGGGGCACCTCAAACCATTTTCCCTAAAATTTGACAGTGTCTTATAGGGTACATATAGTTAGAAACCGCATTTACCAGGCCGTAACTCAAAAAAATACACTATATGCTTGCACCATGAGATAAATACCCACGTCCCAGGAATGACCATGCACCATGGTGTAGCATGCGTGAAAATTTCCTCAGGCCCCTGATCGCTCCCTAATCTTGCATCTCCTTTGGCAAAACACCGGTTTTTCGAATTCAAAAAATGGAATGTCAAGATTTCTCCAAATGACCACGAAATCTCTAGTTGGAGAAGTCGCTTGCGATGCCGAGAGGGAGCTAGGTGCCGGGTGTGGGCTCAATCCATTTAGTGGTTCCATTTTCTTGTTTGGAATATGCCCTAGAGGCAATCATGTATGATGATATTTCCCATTGTATTCATAAAGATATTAAGTAGTCCTTGTATAAACATCTGATGTGTATCATTGAATATGTGATTCGGTTGTGGAACTATGCATTCATGTTGTTTGTAATAAATATCCTTGGTCATTGCGGTTGTGCTGGACACACAACTTAGACCAATGTGAAAGTTGGCTTGATGACTCGGTTCCACTTGTCATGGGCATGGAGATGCTATTCCAACTTACACAGATTCGACTAAAGAGTTTAGCGAGTCGGATTGACCCATATTGAGGTACAACGAACTAGATGTCATTTGTATATCTCAATCAATGTAATCCTTAGGCCTGAGGTTGTTGCATAGTCCGAGTTGAGGATCACCGACTTATGTTCTGTCAAACGCTGATCCGTAACTGGTCAGTTATAAAGGCAGAGTTCGGGTCGACTGAGAATCAAACCGCGTGATGTGAATAACCAAGATGGGATTTTGCCCCTCCACTTGGAGAGATATTCTCTGGGCCCTCTCGTGAGATATGATTCGGAAAGCATGGCCATGCACGACACGGTTAAGTGTTAACCGAGGAGATCGACTAAGAGTTAGTCGGGTGAATCACTTATCTCGGATCGAGAAGAGAGTCAGACTATTTAAGAGATGACATATATTCGCCTATAGTCTGACAAGGTATATCGTGAGGCAAAAAGGGACTCGGACGAAAGTCGCATTGGAAAGGCAAGTCGTCATGACTCTTTGGTACTTGGGAGTCGGCACGTTCTGCTAGGAGCCACTACCGACTGATCGATTGAGAGTCGGACTCCAATCGTGTCCAAGTAGCCATGAGCCTGCGGGGTCACACACTTAAGAGCGGGAGCAAGTTCGGATTGGATCTGAACCTGTAATCTGGTAGGGTTGGACCTAAACCGGATTAGGACTGAGTTAGTGAGTTGGACTCACGGTGACTAGTGTTATATGGGCTTTAGTGAATGGGTCACGCGAGCGGAGCCCACGTTCACTCCCTATATATAGTGGAGCACCGTAACCTAGAAAGGTTAATCGTTGTTCGGTTAGGTCATTCCATGTGTTGGAAACCCTAGCTCCACAGCAGTCCAGCCGTCATCACGAAGCTAGCAGTTCGCCACCGGCGCTCCTCCTTGTACGTGTGGATACCAGCAGAGGTGCTGTGCGATCAGCACCAGGACGATCGGATCGTGAGGACCGCACTGCATCAACTGACGCGCTACATCAATAATCCGCAACTGCGCGTCTAGTGGTAAACCTCGTGGCCTTCTACCTCAGCTAGATCTTGGGATCACCACGTTAGAGGAAAAGTTTTGTTTTATCTCTGCGTGGCCCAACAGTGGTATCAGAGCAATAGCTTCTAGTTTTAGGCTCGAGATCTCGCATATGTGATATGCGGTTGGCTGTAGATGAGATCTATGTGCTGTTTGGTGGTCGATCTATGAGATAGATCGGTTTTGTACGAAGTTGATTGGATCAACTGTACTCGGGGAATGGTAGATCTGATTTCCATGATCATACTGCTGAGGTCATGGAACGACAAACCCCTACCGGTCGGCTTCCTCCATCGGGGTAAACTGTGACACCTAAATCCAGAAGCGGTGATCGAAGATCAAAGAGTTTGATCGAATAGGAATGATGGTAGGAATCCATGTTCGGATCGTAGATGAGATCTACTTTTTCGGATCAAAGAGTTTGATCGAAGCGGGACCGCCGGTTTCGCCCTGTCGTAGCGCCTTAGATGTTGGTGTGAGTTTCGAAACGCCGGTAGATATTGTATCTATGCATAACTTGTTTTTGCAGGAAGTTGTGAATGGTATGGTTCATGTGCATGTGATGTATGTGTGTAATCCATACTTGATCTGCGAATCACGGTTTTTGTCAGCCGGCTGGATCCTAGGTGCTGTCATTTTATTGTATAACGACCTGCGCGTCGGATTCTCCTTGTAATTTACTTTACTAAGCTAGTGTAGCTGTTTGGAGAACCCGGAAGGCATGCAAGGCGTTGTACATGTCGGCGACATGGAGTAAGATGGCAAGTGACAAGAGTTGGCACGAGTCGGATTACAGGCTTTGTGGAGATGGAGATCGCCATGAAGAGAGCCATACCATTTCACATTATAATTACTTTATTTTGTGTTATTGTTATGTCTCAGTTTTACCTCTATTAGATAGTCGGTAAAATTTAATCCCTCAAAGAAGGTCTAGTCGATTTTCCCGCCAGTGTTTGCACCATCACAATTCGGACATTTTTGGTAGTGGGCTCATAAAATTGAGGTGCTGTTAATTCTTTCCGACTAGGTGCGTTCGAGTCGGACTCTTACTGCGGAAACACTCGGTAAGCTAGGCGGGTCTATCACAACGGTTGTGGGACTCGGGGAAAAGTCATATGGGAGCCGGGGCATGTGATGCCACCCGTCCAACAGGAGTCGTATGAGATACGATTGACAAGGAGTTGTCTACCTAGATCACTTGGCGGCTAGCGGTGATGCTAAAGCTCACTAGCCGACTTGCTTATTTAGGATCCTGAATCACTAAGTAACCATCAGAGGGGTGTTGGTTCTAGTGGGAGCATAAAATATTAAAGTATTTAATATGATTGCTCTTTTATGAATACATGTCTTAAGTGTTTTGCATATTTTCTGTTGTAGATCATGGCACCAAGTAGCAGTCACTCTCAGATATCCGGTTTTGTGTTGAGAACCATTCTTGAGAAAGATAAACTGAGCGGCACTAATTTCACCAACTGGTATCGAAATCTGAGAATTGTTCTCAAACAAGAAAAGAAGGACCATGTCCTAGACAACGCACTTCCAGATGAGCCGAATGAGAATGCGACTGTCGCTGCCACCAATGCCTACCGTCGGGCTATGGATGAGTCCACGGATATTAGCTGTCTTATGCTTGCTCACATGGAACCGGACTTGCAAAAGCAGTTCGAGCATGTTGAAGCCTACGATATGATCGAAAGCCTCAAAAGTATGTTCCAGGCTCAGGCAAAGACTGAGAGGTATCAAGTCTCTCGGGCTTTGTTGAGTTGCAAGCTTAAGGATGGTGATCCACTGAGTCCGCATGTGATCAAAATGGTTGGTTACGCGCAGTCTTTGGAGAGGCTTGGCTACCCCATTAGCGAAGAGTTCGCTACAGATATAATTCTGAACTCTCTTCCTAATGCATATGGGCAGTTCATTTTGAACTACCACATGCATGGTATGGATAAGAAGCTCACTGAATTACATGGGATGCTCAAGCAGGCAGAGGCGGATCTCAAGAAGGGCGCCAGTCAAGTGTTGATGGTGCAGAATAAGGCTATGTTCAAGAAGAGTTCTTGGACTAAGAAGAAGGCTAAGTCAGGAGGAAAGAAGGCTCCAGACCCGGTCCCAAGCGCTTCCTCATGAACTAAGCCATCTCCTTTAGCCGGATTCACTTGCTTCTACTGCAAGGCGGATGGCCACTGGAAGAGGAACTGCAGCAAGTACTTGGCCGATAAAGCCAAGAGTGGAGGTATGACTTCCGACTCAGGTACACTTGTTTGCAATGTTATAGACATATATCTTGTTGATGCACCTAATAGTTCTTGGGTATATGATACCGGATCGGTTATTCACATCTGCAACTCGTTGCAGGGACTGGTAAGAACTAGGAGCGTAGCAAGAGGCGAGGTTGATATTCGAGTCGGCAACAAAGCAAGAGTTGCTGCATTAGAAGTTGGCACGATGCAACTTCATTTACCTTCTGGATTCATTATGGAACTAAATAATTGTTATTATGTTCCAGTGCTCAGTCGAAACATTATTTCTGCTTCATGTTTGATGAGGCAAGGCTATGAGTCGAATATCAAGAATAATGGTTGTTCTTTGTATTTGAATGATATGTTTCACGGCTTTTCACCCGTCTAGGACGGGTTATTTATTTTGAATCTTGATGGTGAGTCGGTTTATAACATAAATGTAAAAAGGTTGAAACCAATTGATCTGAATATGACTTACTTTTGGCACTATCGCCTTGGTCATATAAGTTGGAAACGCATGAAGAAGCTCCATGATGGACTCCTAACTTCGTTCGACTTGGAGTCGTTCGAGACATGCGAATCTTGCCTACTCGGCAAAATGACCAAGACACCTTTTGCAAAGAGTTGCGGAAGGGTGTCCGACTTGTTGGGACTAGTACATAGTGATGTATGTGGACCAGTGAGCACGACAACCAGGGGTGGTTATGAGTACTTCATTACCTTCACTGATGATTTGAGTAGGTATGGATATATCTACTTAATGATACATAACTCGGAAGCCTTTGAAAAGTTCAAAGAATTCCAGAATGAAGCACATAATCAACTCGGCAAGAAAATAAAGTTTCTTCGGTCGGACCGAGGAGGTGAGTACATGAGCCATGAGTTTGATGACCATCTGAAAAGTTGTGGAATAGTTCCTCAACTTACTCCGCCTGGAACGCCGCAAAGGAACGGTGTTTCGGAAAGGAGGAATCGGACCTTGTTGGGCATGGTACGGTCAATGATGAGTCGGACAGATCTGCCTTTATCATTTTGGGGTTATTGTCTAGAAACAGCAGCGCTCACACTAAACAGAGTACCATCAAAATCGGTAGAGAAGACACCGCATGAGATGTGGACAGGCAAAAACCCGAGTTTGTCTTTTCTTAAGATTTGGGGTTGCGAAGCATTTGTCAAGCGACTTCAGTCGGACAAGCTTACAGCCAAGTCGGATAAGTGTATTTTCGTGGGGTATCCAAGGGAAACCTTGGGTTACTACTTGTACAACCGAGAAGAGGGAAAAGTGTTTGTCGCTCGAAACGGTGTCTTCCTTGAGAAAGAGTTTCTCAGTCGGGGAGTAAGTGGGAGAATGGTGCAGCTCGAACAAATTCGAGAGGAACCGGCTAGTAGCGAGTCAGTAAAAACCTTGGAGGTTGAGCCGGTCGTGGTAGCTGAGCCGGCGGCAGCACCTGTACTACGAAGATCGGCAAGATTATGAAGTGTTCGTGATGTGTTATTGTTAGACAGTGATGAGCCGGAAAATTATTCGGAAGCGATGGTGGGATCTGATTCCGAGTCATGGCTTGGAGTCATGGTTTGGAACTTGGTTGATCTGCCAGACGGTGCAAGACCCGTCGAGTGCAAATGGGTCTTTAAGAAGAAAACTGATATGGATGGAAATGTTTCCGTCTATAAAGCACGCATTGTCGCGAAGGGGTTCCGACAAATTCAAGGAGTTGATTACGACGAGACTTTCTCGCCCGTAGCGATGCTTAAATCAGTTCGGATCATGTTAGCTACAGCGGCCTATTTTGACTATGAGATATGGCAGATGGATGTAAAAACGGCTTTTCATAACGGAAATTTAACCGAGGACGTGTATATGATACAGCCCGAGGGTTTTATCGATCCGGCTAATACTGACAAGGTATGCAAACTTTAGAAAACTATTTATGGGTTGAAGCAAGCATCTCGGAGTTGGAATATTCGCTTTGATGAGGTAGTCAAATCGTTTGGCTTCATCAAGAGTGATCATGATTCTTGTTTATACAAGAAGTTTAGTGGGAGCAAAGTAAACTTTCTAATCTTATATGTGGATGACATATTACTGATTGGAAATGATGTCCAGATGTGGCAAGAAACCAAGGAATCATTAGAAAGGAGTTTCTCAATGAAAGACTTGGGTGAGGCAACATACATCCTTGGAATCCGGATCTATAGAGATAGATAAAGGAGGCTCATTGGATTGAGTCAGAGTACTTATTTGGACAAAGTGTTGAAGAAGTTCAACATGGAATCGTCTAAGAAGGGGTTCTTACCGATGTCCCATGGTGTAAAACTTAGCAAGACTCAGTGTCCTTCGACAACTGATGAGCGAAGTCGGATGAGTGCGATTCCATATGCTTCTGCAGTCGGATCCATCATGTATGCCATGATTTGTACTAGGCCGGATGTTTCCTATGCTCTAAGTGTTGTGAGCAGATACCAGGATGATCCTGGAGAGATCCACTGGACAGCGGCTAAAAATATCCTAAAGTACTTGAGAAGGACTAAGGATAAGTTCTTGGTTTATGGTGGTGAAGATGAACTCAGTGTAAAGGGTTACACAGATGCGAGTTATCTTACCGACTCTGGTGATTCTCGTTTGCAATCCAGATACATGTTTATTACAAACGGAGGTGCTGTGAGCTGGAAGAGTTCGAAGCAAGAGACTGTGTCTGCGTCTACAACAGAGGCTGAGTATATTGCCGCCTCGGAGGCAGCAAAGGAAGCTGTTTGGATGAGGAATTTCCCCATGGATCTTGGTGTGGTTCAGGGATCGTCCAATCCATTGGACGTGTATTGTGACAACAATGGTGCTATTGCACAAGCCAAGGAACCTATACAGCACCAGAAGAACAAGCACATACTCATGCGGTACCACCTGATTCGCCAGTTCGTGGATCAGGGTGATATCAAGTTATGCAAGGTACACACGGATGCAAATATTGCGGATCCTTTGACAAAGCCGTTACCAGAGCTGAAGCATGAGGCGCACCTAAGAGCCATGGGCATTAGATGCTTAGATATGTGATGTCAGAAGATTGACTCTAGTGCAAGTGGGAGACTGTTGGGAATATGCCCTAGAGGAAATCATGTATGATGATATTTCCCATTGTATTCATAAAGATATTAAGTAGTCCTTGTATAAACATCTGATGTGTATCATTGAATATGTGATTCGGTTGTGGAACTATGCATTCATGTTGTTTGTAATAAATATCCTTGGTCATTGAGGTTGTGTTGGACACACAACTTAGACCAATGTGAAAGTTGGCTTGATGACTCGGTTCCACTTGTCATGGGCATGGAGATGCTATTCCAACTTACACAGATTCAAATAAAGAGTTTAGGGAGTCGGATTAACCCATATTGAGGTACAACGAACTAGTTGTCATTTGTATATCTCAATCAATGTAATCCTTAGACCTGAGGTTGTTGCATAGTCCGAGTTGAGGATCACCGACTTAGGTTCTGTCAAACGCTGATCCGTAACTGGTCAGTTATAAAGGAAGAGTTCGGGTCGACTGAGAATCAAGCTGCGTGATGTGAATAACCAAGATGAAATTTTGCCCCTCCACTTGGAGAGATATTCTTTGGGCCCTCTCGTGAGATATGATTCAGAAAGCATGTCCATGCACGACTCGGTTAAGTGTTAACAGAGGTGATCGACTAAGAGTTAGTCGGGTGAATCACTTATCTCGGATCGAGAAGACAGTCGGACTATTTAAGGGATGACATATATTCGCCTATAGTCTGACAAGGTATATCATGAGGCGAAAAGGGACTCGGACGAAAGTTTCATTGGAAAGGCAAGTCGTCATGAATCTTTGGTACTTGGGAGTCGGCACGTTCTGCTAGGAGCCGCTACCGACTAATCGATTGAGAGTCGGACTCCAATCGTGTCCAAGTAGCCATGAGCCTACGGGGTCACACACTTAAGAGCGGGAGCAAGTTCGGATTGGATCTGAACCTGTAATCTGGTTGGGTTGGACCTAAACCGGATTAGGACTGAGTTAGTGAGTTGGACTCACGGTGACTAGTGTTATATGGGCTTTAGTGAATGGGTCGCGCAAGCAGAGCCCACGTTCACTCCCTATATATAGTGGAGCACCATAACCCAGAAAGGTTAATCGTTGTTCGGTTAGGTCATTCCATGTGTTGGAAACCCTAGCTCCACAGCAGTCCAGCCGTCGTCACGAACCTAGCAGTTCGCCGCCGGCGCTCCTCCTTGTACGTGTGGATACCAGCAGAGGTGCTGTGCGATTAGCACCAGGACGATCGGATCGTGAGGACTGCACTACATCAACTGACGCGCTACATCAATAATCTGCAACTGCGCGTCTAGTGGTAAACCTCGTGGCCTTCTACCTCAGCTAGATCTTGGGATCACCACGTTAGAGGAAAAGTTTTGTTTTATCTCTCCGTGGCCCAACATTTCTGGGCAGCGAGGGGGTGGGGGAATCTAGGGTTGGAAGCCATGTTAACTCACACTCGATAGACATCTTGGTGGTGCCTTGGGTGCCAAAGAACCTAGTATCCCTTGATTATGATTTTATGAGGGTAGTGGGTCACATGCCAGGGCTCCAGGAGCTGTTTTCACATTATTATTATTATTTTTAGATTTTGTTTGGTGCTGCCCACAAACACAGCGAAACCCGCTGGTGGCCACGACAAAGCAACGGTCGGTGTGGACCCAGGCATGCATCCAGCCTAGGTACCCCATGGGGGACCCCAAACCATTTTTCCTTGAAAATTAACAGTGTTTTACAGGGTACATATAGTTCGAAACCACATTTTCCGTCCGTAACTCAAAAAAAATACAGTATGTGCTTGCATCACAAGATAAATACCCACCTCTCGGTAATGGCCATGCACCATGGTGTAGCATGCGTGGAAATTGCCTTGGGCCCCTGGGCGCGCCCTAATCTTTCTCCCTTTTGGGAAAACACTGGTTTTTCGGGTTGAGAAAATGGAAAGTCAAGATTTTTCCAAATGACCACGAAATCTCTAGTTGGAGAAGTCACTTGCGATGCCGAGAGGGAGCTAGGTGCTAAGTCTGGGCTCAATCCATGGAGTGGTTTCATGTTCTGGGCAGTGAGGGGGGGGGGGAATCTAGGGTTAGAAGCCATGTTAACTCACACTCGAAAGACATCCTGGTTGTGCCTTGGGTGCCAAAGGACCTGGTATGCCTTGCTTATGATTCTATGACGGCAGTGGGTCACATGCAAGGGCTCCAGGAGTTGTTTTAACATTTTTTTATTATTTTTAGATTTTTTTTGGTGCGGCCCAAAAAACGGCAAAACCCGCCGGCAGCCGCAACAACGCAACGGACAGTGTAATCTTGGACCTAGTAATGCATCCAGCCTAGGTACCTAAAGGGGCACCCCAAACCATTTTCCCTAAAAATTGAGTGTCTTGTAGGGTACATACAGTTAGAAACCGCATTTACCGGCTATAACTCAAAAAAATGCAGTATATGCTTGCACCACAAGATAAATACCCACCTCTTGGGAATGGCCATGCACCAAGGTGTAGCATGCGTGGAAATTGCCTCGGGCCCCTGGGCACGCCCTAATCTTGCACCTCCTTTGGGAAAACACCGTTTTTTTGGGTTTTGAAAATGGAAAGTCAAGATTTCTCCAAATGACCATGGAATCTCTAGTTGGAAAAGTCACTTGCGATGCCGAGAGGGAGCTAGGTGCTTGGTTTGGGATCAATCCATGGAGTGGTTCCATGTTCTAGGCAGTGAGGGGGGAATCTAGGGTTGGAAGCCATGTTAACTCACACTCGATAGACATCCTGGTGGTGCCTTGGGTGGCAAAGGACCTGGTATGCATGTATTATGATTTTATGAGGGCAGTAGGTCACATGCAAGGGCTATAGGAGCTGTTTTGACTTATTTTTATTTTTTTAGATTTTGTTTGGTGCTGCCCAAGAAAACGGTGAAACCCGCCAGTGGCCTCGACAATCCAAAGGTCGGTGCAATCTTGGACCCAGGCATGCATCCAGTCTAGGTATCCCATGGGGCACCCTTGTCCATTTTCCCTAAAAATTGACAGTGTCTTATAGGGTACATACAGTTAGAAACCGCATTTACCAGGCCGTAACTCAAAAAAATACACTATATGCTTGCACCATGAGATAAATACCCACCTCCCGAGAATGTCCATGCACCATGGTGTAGCATGCGTGGAAATTTCCTCAGGCCCCTAGGCACGCCCTAATCTTGCACCTCCTTTGGGAAAACACCGGTTTTTTGGGTTCAGAAAATGAAAAGTCAAGATTTCTCTAAATGACCACGAAATCTCTAGTTCGAGAAGTCGCTTGCGATGCCAAGAGGTATCTAGGTGCCGGGTTTGGGCTCAATCCATGGAGTGGTTCCATGTTCTGGGAAGCGCGGTGGGGAATCTAGGGTTGGAAGCCATATTAACTCACACTCGATAGACATCTTGGTGGTGCCTTGGGTGCCAAAGGACGTAGTATGCCTTGCTTATGATTTTATGAGGGAAGTGGGTCACATGGAAGGGCTCCAGGAGCTGTTTTAACATTATTATTATTATTTTTAGATTTTGTTTGGTGCTGCCCAAAAACACAGTGAAACCCGCCGTTGGCCGCGATAACGCAACGGTCGATGTGCAATCTTGGACCCATGCATACATCCAGCCTAGGTACCCCATGGGGCAACCCAAACCATTTTTCCTTGAAAATTGACAGTGTTTTATAGGGTACATAAAGTTAGAAACCGCATTTACCGTCCGTAACTCAAAAAAATATAGTATGTGCTTGCATCACAAGATAAATACCCACCTCTCGGTAATGGCCATGCACCATGGTGTAGCATGCGTGGAAATCTAGTTTTGCAGTGTACTGGCGGACATGAACCGTGAACTCATATAGGTCTTGTAGCATCCCAATTGTCTAACAATTGCAATGCTACTAGCCTAGTCTATATAAATGTTACTTCCTATATATAATTGTTGCATCATAATTATATCATGCTCATGTCATCATGCCACCTTGCATTTGAGCATCATATAAAACCCTTTTGTTTTGGTTCCTCTCTCATATGCATTGTTAATTGTATTTGCCTCTTGATATTGTATTTGGTTATTGATATATTGTTTAAATGCCCAAGTTGAGTTGGGGGGCATATCTTTTATTCTACTCCACCACCCTTTGTTTTCACCACCTTATAATTCCACCATCCCATTATCCATGAGCTTGTATTTTATTTTCTTTTGGTATTTAATCTAGCTCATGGGAGATAGGGTGGATCTAATTCTAATTTCTTTTGTTTGGCTTTATTCCACTTCTTGGAAATGCATAAGTATAATGCCATATTATTATTGTTTTCACAAGATTAACTCATGGCATTAAATACTTGCATGGGCCATGCAAAGCTCCACCATCTCTTCTCCTTTGAGTTTTGCCTTTGTTCTAAAGGGGGTCTTGTCTTGTGTTATCATCCTATGTGTTCTTGATCTCTTGTTGATCACACCTTTTTCTTTCATCACCTCACCATCTCCATCTGAACACCTTTTCTTGATCTTGTTTGGTTCATGTTAAAAACCCTACACCCATCCCCCATCCATGCAAGCCATGTGTGGGCATATTCCACCTTTATCCCTAAACCCTAAACCATCTCCCTACCCCTCTCTCCTCACACTTGTCACCTCATGCTTTGGTCATGTTTCAAACCCTAACTACCACCCCATCACCCTCTCTCTCTATCCTCTCTCCTAAGCCCTCTCTCCAAACCCTACCCCATGACCTACCCCCCCTCCATGCCGAAGCATCAACCCCAACCCCTACCACACCTCTCTCATCTATCCTCTCTCTATCATGTTGGCCCCACCTGACCACCCTCCTACCCCAACCCTAGCACAAACCCTAACCCGAGCCTCACCCTTCTAACCTAGCTCACCCGAGCCTCCCATCTCTCTCTCTAGCTCTCTCCCCCTGCCTCAGCAGCCCACCACGAGCTCCCCTCACTCCCTGACCCACCTGGCAGCCTCCACCTACCCTGCCCTGGCCTCCCACGCCGAGCCCCTGCTCGAGAGGACAAGGAGGAAAGGTGGCACCCGAGCCACCTTTTTCTTCTCCTCTCTACTGATTCCCCACGGCATCTCCTGAGCCTTCCTTCTTATCTACCCCACCCCGTCCTGGCAGTGCCATCCAGATCTCTCCTGGGCTCTGCCCTCACCACCCCAGTTCCTCACCGTCCCCTGTTGCTAGCCTACCTGCCAGCTCGCCGTCTATCTCGGCCACCCCGTAGCACCGGTGCTGGAGAGGAGGAGAAGAGGAGCCGTGTGTCGAGGAAGGTCGAGGAGACTCCTAGAAGGCCGCCAGGAGAAGGACCAGAGCTGAAGATCACCGTCGAGCCCGACACAAACCCTAGCTCGCCGTCCGCTTGCATCGTCGACGCTCTCCTGCGAACCAAGCGGATCCAACGCCACCGAGAGCCCCGCGGTGAGCCACTGACCCCCCTAGACATGCCCCTGTCCATCTTTGCTTCCCGGTTGCGTCGATCGTTTCGTCGAACGCCATGTGGTCGTCGCTGCTCGCTAAAACCCCAGCCGCTTGCCGTCGCTGCCATGCTCTGCTTCGGCAATTGCGCACACGCCCGCTTCCGCCCCGCCTAGCCGCATCGACCAACCCTATCCGTGCGTCCCGAGAACCTCGTCTCCGTCGCCTCCGTGCATGCCTGTAGTTGACGCGCGCGAGGTAGACGACGGACGCCTCGCCACACCTCACCTGGCCGCGCAACCACTACCTAGCATCAGCCCGCTAGTACCACGGTGGCTCCGACCCGCCAGCTCCAGTGTGAGGTCATGGGATCGAGCCCTGGGCGCCCCTGTTCTCCTCTGTTGAGCGGCACCGTCAGTTTCGTCAGAAACGGAGGAAGAAAAACAGTAGCGCATGTCCTTTTTGCACATACCCCCTCCCTTTTTGCTCCGATAACCCGCGGTCCGCCTGAGCCCCACCTTTCAGCCGTAGTGACACTTTGCAGAAAGGCACCCAGCTTTTGTGAACCCTCGACCCGCGCTCCCCGTCCGCGCCACGTGGCTGCGTCCGGTTCGCGAGCTGCGCGTGGCCCCGCACACCCCCCGGTCCCACCTGTCAACGGCATAGGTTGTATCACTTCACGGTGAGAAAAGTCCTCTCTGCGTCGTTTCCCGCCAGGTCAGCCCGGGCCCAGGTGTCTGTGTCTGGGGCTAGATCTGGGCGAGTACATCTGGTTTTTCTGCTTTGCTGTTTGATTTAAACTTTTCAAATTTGTTTTAAATTCAAATTCAAATCTGTTTTCAAATATCTTTTAAAATATAATTCCAAATTAAACATGTAATATATGTTTTTGAATCAGAAAAATGTGAGGAATTCAAATATGCTATTCAAAATAGTATTTGAGCACTTAAAAATTTCGAGTTGATCAAAATTACAATAAAATGCCCCTTTGCCTTAATTTATTAATAACTTTTGTTTTATAACTCTGATTTTGACAAATGATATGTCTAAAATGATCAGCTCGACGAGACCTTTCTGTTTATGCATTCCATGTTCTAAATTGCAGCATGCATCATATAAATATAAAGGTTACAACAACTTATTTGAGGATAAAAGGTGACTAAAACTCCAGAAAATGCTTTATTCTTGTATTCCACACCTCACCCATGCCATGCTACATTATTGCCATGCAAATTGTGCATCATTCATCATGGCATGATTGTTTGCTTGTAGCATTTTAATTCATATGCTTGTGCACTTTATTTATGTTGGCCCTTGTTTGTTTGGTTCTTCTTCGAATAGACGCTGAGCAGGGGATATATCAAGAAACCCAGGAGCACTACCCAGATCCTTCTCTCGCTTCAACTGAGCTGCTAGGCAAGCACTACCCCATGCTTGCATACATATAGTACCTATTGCCTCTATCTTATTCTTGCATCATTGAGTCGCGATTGCATTAATCTGAATCCCAAGTACTGCATAGCCTTTTCTTTTAAACCCCACCGAAGCTTGTTCCTCCATCCCACGAGCCATTACTATAGGAGTTGTTTGAGCCATGCGGGTCGTAGAACAGCATGTGTAGGGTATGTGAGTGTCTGATGGATAACGAGGTACCTAAACAACTTAACCTGAGTAGTAATGGGATAACTAATGAAAGTGGCACCGGTGAGCAATATCTGCTATTTGGTTTTTCATGCTCACTTGTGTCCCGTAGGACCCCGAGTACTTGATTCCTGTTCCTTGAATATTCGCGCTATCCACATCCGGGAGGCTTATGAACCCCCCTGAGCCAGAGCTTGATTCATTCTTATTTCTTGGGGCCACAAGTAGTTTGGGGCTTTATTACTATCATGTACTTATGCCATGCTTTACTGCTTTATTTACGATTGTGCGAGGAGCACCTGTACTGTTTTGGATGCGGAGTGTTTTCGCGGTATCGACAAGCCCAGTCACACTTTCGGGTTCCCAGTCGTTTACAGCCATTGACGCAAACCTTGAGTCCGTCTCGGAGCCGGCCAACTTCGTTGCGGGTAGCTTAATGGGGTGGCCCCCTGAAATATTTCTGAATCCTGTGATCGCTTTGTCGTGAATGCCTCGTTGGGTTTTGATTTGGTTTTTCCGAGGTTGATCGAGTGTGTGTTGGTATTTGTGCACCCCTGCAGGGTAAATCTTTCTGAAAGCCGTGTCCGCGGTTATGGACGACTTGGAGCACAGTTTCTGGATCATAGGCAAGTATAACTAAAGTACCGCTTTTAATTTGACTAAGTACCTGACTAGTATATAGTGCAACACTCATGGAATGGATAATAAAACTACCAACGGATGGGGGTTGTTCGTCCGCTTCCTCGTTGGTAAGCGAGGAGGAGGATGGATCTGTTAATATTACTGTTATCACTGTTGATGTTAATTCACGGACATCCACCTATCTTTGGTTAGGCGGATGGTTAGCGAGTATCCCTAGATTTGTTAGGTATTATCTTTTGCTACAATTGCGTCACCCCAGGTTGTGTCCCCTTTAGAGGCATACAGACTTGCTGAGTACCCCTAGGGTCTCACACGATAAATTGTTTGATTCAGATGAACAGGTGAACTCGCAAGATGGATACTGGGTGGAGGAGACGGACGATGTTGGCAACGATCACTCGGTGTAGAGATTCCGGGAACGGGGATCCGTGAGATCTGTGGGCGGGATGTGTTTATTTTTGGGGCATCTTATGCCGATTTGCTTCTTATCCGTACTCGGATCTTGTTTTCCGCTTCCGCCTGATACTCTGATGTTTGATGTATGAGGAGATATCCGAAACTATTATATCTATCTAGGATATTTGGATCTTGCCGCATGGCGTTGCAATATTTCTATTTCTTTTAGATGGAATGGCTCTGAGGACTGTTGTATGGTGGCTTGCATACATACTCATTTGTGTATGTAGTTGATCCCTTCGCCTGCCGATTACGCCGCTCGTTCTTGTCCCGATGTTTGGAAATGGTTAGGACGGCCGAATGGTCTACCTGTGAGTGGCATTTGGGCCTCACCGTACTATTTTAACCATTTCCGCTCATCCAGGCTTGTAACTAAGAGCGTAATTCACCGAGGTAGTTACAATTGGTATCAGAGCCATCCCGCCCTTTAGGGTCTCAGCCAAATGGTCGTTGTCAGTCTAGCAAATATTTTTGGTAGCTACGTATACTAGGGAAAAACAAAACACGAGAGTAGGACTGCTTCCACTTTTCTTCTTAACCACCCACCCACCCTTTTCTGGTAAGGAATTGTAACGTTTTCAATCCTCTTCTCAAAATTCAAACTAGGATTCACGTGTTCTGGGTTTCCGTAGTACCATAGAAAGTGTGTGTGTGTGTAATTCCTTGTCTATCTGTTGCATCCAATTTGTTATCACAATCTGCCTTTGGTTATCAACTATTGGTACATTCCATCCTGACAGGCTTTTGAAAACCGGCGCGATCTATCTGACTCCTTGTTAACTGGTGCCATCTTCTTAAGGGTGTTCTTCCTTCCAGCATGCTTTCACAGAATGTGGAGTTGCTAATCTCCACCTGATAAGTGTTTTTGCGCATCTATTGGTATTTTAATGCCGAAAAATGCGGAAAAAATTTCTTTGATACATCTGTGCTTCCACACTCCTTTCAGTCGTGTGTGAAACATTATCTATCACCCTTTTATCAGCATGTCCATGCTAACTCATTCTTTTGTCACCGGCGCTTAAACCTAGAGTTTCATTTCATCTCCAATTCTCTTGGGCTAATTACATAACAGGTGTCGATCCGATGCTGGTGATTGTAATTTGGTTCGGCATAGCTATAGGACACTTATCATGAGTGGAATATGGAAAATGCTATCAACACTATCCTCCAAATGGTGACGGTTATCTCCTGTGATTTTCAGTACACCGTGATCATATCTATGCATATTCAAGCATCTTTGGCAATCCGGAGTTTCTCAAAGCACTACGGCGGTCTATCATCTGTCCATCATGCTGCACATCTTTTTGAACTCCATATCTGCAAAATTCTCTTTGAGACGAGGGAATTGCATCTTTTCGCTTCTGATAGCTTTGCTCGAGGTATGAGCTATCATCGTTTCTTTATCCAAGATCTCTTTATATTTGTAACCGGTGATCCAATCGACAATGTGAACCAGGTGACATCTCTTTTTCTTCCGAAGGACCAGATAACCTATTCTGCCAACGCATCTTCTTCAACAGGAATCCTTACTCGTAACGTTGATCTTTCAGAGAGCGTTGAGCTCAGAAAGTGTTTCGAGCATTTGTTCGTTTCTCCCGCCTCTTGAACTTGATATTCTGGGAATATCCTGTTAATCCATGGTGGTATATGTTGATGATATGCTTGCCTATTCGATATCAATGGAAGGACATGGAAGATCATCTGTGTCTCTTTCTCTCAAGCTTCGTGAGCACTGCCTGTGCGCAAAGTCTCAAAGTGAGAATTCTGACTTTTTGAAGTCACCTATCTCGGCCACGTCCTTCTGCTAAATAGATCGCTTCAATTCTAGAATCAGAAAGCTCATTGTTAATTCCATCTTCCATCTTCAATCAAACCTAGAGTCTTTCCTCGTTGGCGAGTTATCATCGTCGTTCCGCCGAAGATTTCCTCAAGACTGCTAAATCTTTCTCAATCATTTCAAGAAGAACATGGAGTTCTTTCACCTCAGTCTCGTTAAGTAATCTCTTGAAACCCTCTCTCTCTATCGTCTATGCTCAATCCACCGGAGGCCATGAAGACCTTCCAGATCTTGTATTCCTTCTGTTCAAGTTGGTGCTATCTTTTCTGTAGCTGTTGAATCTTGCAGTTCTTCTCCGTAATCTTCCTTCATATCTTCCTGGTGGCTTGGTACTTCAGACATGACGACAACATCATCATCTTTATCTATCTATGAATCCGGTGAATCGTCTGCATCTATCCTTGTTTTCTAACGAAGTTCCATGAGTTATTGTCAATACCTTCAGTCTGTTTCGGTAGTTGGGTTGCATGGTTTTCTTATTCATGTGCGGAGTAATGCTTTGAGTGCGGGATGGAGTAGCTACCATACCACTACTCTTATCATTCGCTCTTGTACATTGAATTGGTGAATTAATGTGATTTCACGCATTCCACGGAAGTTAGAAGTGGCCTTTATCCCTCGATACTTTTACTTCCGTCTTTGTTTTTCTGGAGTGCTCTCTCAAAGAAAGTAATCAATAATCTCTTGTTGGTGGTCTGTCTATTCTAGATGGAGCAAAATCTTCAATTATCTGGTGGAAACAGACGCAAACTCCTTTCGTTCCTCGTCTTTCTACCGATGCTCGACATCCCAAACAAGATGAAAGGAAACTATCTCTCTCTTTGTTTCATCAATTCTTTTTCTGTGGTAAAGCCAATTATGGTTGAGGCCATCAGCCGCAAATCTATTGCATTAGCCTCAAGGCTAAAGAAAGCAATAAGTATCTCTACAATAAACTACAGATCCTCCATATTCTTTGCTTCTCGGGATTCCACCATGATCTGGCTTCACATCCGTCTCTGGAAGTTATATCCGCGCACCTCAATTGCGTGATCCTTTGGGTCTTACCGGCGCAACAAGAATCTAATCCGACGATGTCTAACTAAATCTTTCTGTTGATATCAAGGGACTCTATTGTTTGAAGGCAATATTGTTTCCGAACTTCATTTCTCAAATCCGAGAGAAGATACGATGCTATTGTCATAGTGGTTCAAAACCTCTCCAATCTAGCTCTTTTTCTTCCGGCGAGATAAAGTTTCATCCTCTCTAGTATTGGTAAATCTTTAATCTTAGCGGTGTGTCTTTCTTTATCCATGATACATCATCTTTTCCTTTTCTTTCACAAGTGGTTCTAGTCTTTTATCTTGTTTCTCGAAAAACCAGAGCTATGTCCATCCTATCCTTCTTGTCTCACGACAATCCTTCAACTCTTCTAACCGTTGTTTCTCAAGCAAAACGCAAGACTCGCAGCAAGTCTAGCAAGTTATTCCGTTGTTCATCAACTTGGGAACGTGAGGGTCACCTTCGTTCGAACACCCGCCTCTCCTTGTGTTGTTTTCTTTTTCCTAGGAATCTCGGGGCGAGATTCTTGTTTAGTGGGGGAGAGTTGTAGCATCCCAATTGTCCAACAATTGCAATGCTACTAGCCTAGTCTATATAAATGCTACTTCCTATATATAATTGTTGCATCATAATTATATCATGCTCATGTCATCATGCCACCTTGCATTTGAGCATCATATAAAACCCTTTTGTTTTGGTTCCTCTCTCATATGCATTGTTAATTGTATTTGCCTCTTGATATTGTATTTGGTTATTGATATATTGTTTAAATGCCCAAGTTGAGTTGGGGGGCATATCTTTTATTCTACTCCACCACCCTTTGTTTTCACCACCTTATAATTCCACCATCCCATTATCCATGAGCTTGTATTTTATTTTCTTTTGGTATTTAATCTAGCTCATGGGAGATAGGGTGGATCTAATTCTAATTTCTTTTGTTTGGCTTTATTCCACTTCTTGGAAATGCATAAGTATAATGCCATATTATTATTGTTTTCACAAGATTAACTCATGGCATTAAATACTTGCATGGGCCATGCAAAGCTCCACCATCTCTTCTCCTTTGAGTTTTGCCTTTGTTCTAAAGGGGGTCTTGTCTTGTGTTATCATCCTATGTGTTCTTGATCTCTTGTTGATCACACCTTTTTCTTTCATCACCTCACCATCTCCATCTGAACACCTTTTCTTGATCTTGTTTAGTTCATGTTAAAAACCCTACACCCATCCCCCATCCATGCAAGCCATGTGTGGGCATATTCCACCTTTATCCCTAAACCCTAAACCATCTCCCTACCCCTCTCTCCTCACACTTGTCACCTCATGCTTTGGTCATGTTTCAAACCCTAACTACCACCCCATCACCCTCTCTCTCTATCCTCTCTCCTAAGCCCTCTCTCCAAACCCTACCCCATGACCTACCCCCCCTCCATGCCGAAGCATCAACCCCAACCCCTACCACACCTCTCTCATCTCTCCTCTCTCTATCATGTTGGCCCCACCTGACCACCCTCCTACCCCAACCCTAGCACAAACCCTAACCCGAGCCTCACCCTTCTAACCTAGCTCACCTGAGCCTCCCATCTCTCTCTCTCTCTAGCTCTCTCCCCCTGCCTCAGCAGCCCCACCACGAGCTCCCCTCACTCCCTGACCCACCTGGCAGCCTCCACCTACCCTGCCCTGGCCTCCCACGCCGAGCCCCTGCTCGAGAGGACAAGGAGGAAAGGTGGCACCCGAGCCACCTTTTTCTTCTCCTCTCTACTGATTCCCCACGGCATCTCCCGAGCCTTCCTTCTTATCTACCCCACCCCATCCTGGCAGTGCCATCCAGATCTCGCCTGGGCTCTGCCCTCACCACCCAGTTCCTCACCGTCCCCTGTTGCTAGCCTACCTGCCACCTCGCCGTCTATCTCGGCCACCCCATAGCACCGGTGCTGGAGAGGAGGAGAAGAGGAGCCGTGTGTCGAGGAAGGTCGAGGAGACTCCTAGAAGGCCGCCTGTACCTGTCGCGGAGGAGGAGAAGGACCAGAGCCGAAGATCACCGTCGAGCCCGACACAAACCCTAGCTCGCCGTCCGCTTGCATCGTCACGCTCTCCTGCGAACCAAGCTGATCCAACTCCACCAAGAGCCCTGCGGTGAGCCACTGACCCCCCTAGACATGCCCCTGTCCATCTTTGCTTCCCGGTTGCGTCGATCGTTTCGTCGAACGCCCTGTGGTCGTCGCTGCTCGCTAAAACCCCAGTCGCTTGCCATCGCTGCCGTGCTCTGCTTCGGCAATTGCGCACACGCTCGCTTCTGCCCCGCCTAGCCGCATCGACCAACCCTATCTGTGCGTCCCGGGAACCTCGTCACCGTCGCCTCCGTGCATGCCTGTAGTTGACGCACGCGAGGTAGACGACGGACGCCTCGCCACATCTCACCTGGCCGCGCAACCACTACCTAGCATCAGCCCGCTAGTACCGCGGTGGCTCCGACCCGCCAGCTCCAGCGTGAGGTCATGGGATCGAGCCCTGGGCACCCCAGTTCTCCTCTGTTGAGCGGCACCGTCAGTTTCGTCAGAAACGGAGGAAGAAAAACAGTAGCGCATGTCCTTTTTGCACATACCCCCTCCCTTTTTGCTCCGATAACCCGCGGTCCGCCTGAGCCCCACCTGTCAGCCATAGTGACACTTTGCAGAAAGGCACCCAGCTTTTGTGAACCCTCGACCCGCGCTCCCCGTCCGCGCCACGTGGCTGCGTCCGGTTCGCGAGCCGCGCGTGGCCCCGTACACCCCCCGGTCCCACCTGTCAACGGCATAAGCTGTATCACTTCGCGGTGAGAAAAGTCCTCTCTGCGTCGTTTCCCGCCAGGTCAGCCCGGGCCCAGGTGTCTGTGTCTGGGGCTAGATCTGGGTGAGTACATCTGGTTTTTCTGCTTTGCTGTTTGATTTAAACTTTTCAAATTTGTTTTAAATTCAAATTCAAATCTGTTTTCAAATATCTTTTAAAATATAATTCCAAATTAAACATGTAATATATGTTTTTGAATCAGAAAAATGTGAGGAATTCAAATATGCTATTCAAAATAGTATTTGAGCACTTAAAAATTTCGAGTTGATCAAAATTACAATAAAATGCCCCTTTGCCTTAATTTATTAATAACTTTTGTTTTATAACTCCGATTTTGACAAATGATATGTCTAAAATGATCAGCTCGACGAGACCTTTCTGTTTATGCATTCCATGTTCTGAATTGCAGCATGCATCATATAAATATAAAGGTTACAGCAACTTATTTGAGGATAAAAGGTGACTAAAACTCCAGAAAATGCTTTATTCTTGTATTCCACACCTCACCCATGCCATGCTACATTATTGCCATGCAAATTGTGCATCATTCATCATGGCATGATTGTTTGCTTGTCGCATTTTAATTCATATGCTTGTGCACTTTATTTATGTTGGCCCTTGTTTGTTTGGTTCTTCTTCGAATAGACGCTGAGCAGGGGATATATCATGAAACCCAGGAGCACTACCCAGATCCTTCTCTCGCTTCAACTGAGCTGCCAGGCAAGCACTACCCCATGCTTGCATACATATAGTACCTATTGCCTCTATCTTATTCTTGCATCATTGAGTCGCGATTGCATTAATCTGAATCCCAACTACTGCATAGCCTTTACTTTTAAACCCCACCGAAGCTTGTTCCTCCATCCCATGAGCCATTACTACAGGAGTTGTTTGAGCCATGCGGGTCGTAGAACAGCATGTGTAGGGTATGTGAGTGTCTGGTGGATAACGAGGTACCTAAACAACTTAACCTGAGTAGTAATGGGATAACTAATGAAAGTGGCACCGGTGAGCAATATCTGCTATTTGGTTTTTCATGCTCACTTGTGTCCCGTAGGACCTCGAGTACTTGATTCCTGTTCCTTGAATATTCGCGCTATCCACATCCGGGAGGCTTATGAACCCCCCTGAGCCAGAGCTTGATTCATTCTTATTTCTTGGGGCCACAAGTAGTTTGGGGCTTTATTACTATCCTATACTTATGCCATGCTTTACTGATTTATTTACGATTGTGCGAGGAGCACCTGTACTGTTTTGGATGCGGAGTGTTTTCGCGGTATCGACAAGCCCAGTCACACTTTCGGGTTCCCAGTCATTTACAGCCATTGACGCAAACCTTGAGTCCGTCTCGGAGCCGGCCAACTTCGTTGCGGGTAGCTTAATGGGGTGGCCCCCTGAAATATTTCTGAATCCTGTGATCGCTTTGTCGTGAATGCCTCGTTGGGTTTTGATTTGGTTTTTCCGAGGTTGATCGAGTGTGTGTTGCTATTTGTGCACTCCTGCAGGGTAAATCTTTTTGAAAGCCGTGTCCGCGGTTATGGACGATTTGGAGCACAGTTTCTGGATCATAGACAAGTATAACTAAAGTACCGCTTTTAATTTGACTAAGTACCTGACTAGTATATAGTGCAACACTCATGGAATGGATAATAAAACTGCCAACGGATGGGGGGGTGTTCGTCCGCTTCCTCGTTGGTAAGCGAGGAGGAGGATGGATCTGTTAATATTACTGTTATCACTGTTGATGTTAATTCACGGACATCCGTCTATCTTTGGTTAGGCGGATGGTTAGCGAGTATCCCTAGAATTGTTAGGTATTATCTTTTGCTGCAATTGCGTCACCCCAGGTTGTGTCCCCTTTAGAGGCATAAAGACTTGCTGAGTACCCCTAGGGTCTCACACGATAAATTGTTTGATTCAGATGAACAGGTGAACTCGCAAGATGGATACTGGGTGGAGGAGACGGACGATGTTGGCAACGATCACTCGGTGTAGAGATTCCGGGAACGGGGATCCGTGAGATCTGTGGGCGGGATGTGTTTATTTTTGGGGCATCTTATGCCGATTTGCTTCTTATCCGTACTCGGATCTTGTTTTCCGCTTCCGCCTGATACTCTGATGTTTGATGTATGAGGAGATATCCGAAACTATTATATCTATCTAGGATATTTGGATCTTGCCGCATGGCGTTGCAATATTTCTATTTCTTTTAGATGGAATGGCTCTGAGGACTGTTGTATGGTGGCTTGCATACATACTCATTTGTGTATGTAGTTGATCCCTTCGCCTGCCGATTACGCCGCTCGTTCTTGTCCCGATGTTTGGAAATGGTTAGGACGGCCGAATGGTCTACCTGTGAGTGGCATTTGGGCCTCACCGTACTATTTTAACCATTTCCGCTCATCCAGGCTTGTAACTAAGAGCGTAATTCACCGAGGTAGTTACAGGTCTGCTGCATCGAAGTTGTTCCTAATTTGATTAAAAAGGAGACCTTTTAGTTAACCCGCTGCTCGTAGGTAGCCTATTAGATGAATTCTAGCTAACCTGGGCTGCAGACCCCGCCACTACTTTGCTTCTCTGGCATTTTGCCCGAGACGCTGGCTTCGACGAAGCCGAATCAGTCGCTGACGTAGCTACCACCTTGGCCTTGCTTGACATGCTGGCGCCAGATTCAGTGTGTGTGGGGGGGGTGGGTGGGGAGGGGGTGGGGTATGTGGGAGGTGGAGGGGCGGGGAGAAAAACGACTGTCGCTGATTCCGAACCAGATTCAGTGTAGGGAGAGGGAAAAAAGGACCGCCGCCGCCGGATTCAGTGTCGGGGGTTAGGAAAGTACATAATTGGATTTGCCAGTGTGACACGTGCAGGGTGACTTAAAGGGGAACAACAAGGGCATGGTAGGTACTAATGTAACAAAATATCCTGACATAACGACTAAGATTTGAAAATATTTGGTTTGGCCACCATTCACTCGAAATGCCCCTCTCGGTAATTACGCCACCAACTTTTCGAATTGCGGTGATTACACTCAACTCGGACCCCGTGATGCCTTCGCCTGCGAATTTTTGGCTGCAAAGTAACAAGCCCCCATGTCGAACATGCAAACTTTAGTGTTGGATCGACCCTGATTCAGGACAATTGGAGGATCACCTTCTTAGGCGTGGTTTCATGCGCGACTTCAGTGAGGCTCATGAAGATGAGGGTGGGAGATAAGACAAAGAGTCATTTGGTCACGGTCATCATGACGAAGGAGATGTCCGCCATAGACATGATCATCATTAAGAAGGAGATGCCGGCGGACATGATCCTCATGAATAAGAAGAAGACATGAACACCTAGAAGCTCCTAACTTCGTCCTTATGGGACCCTCATGTTCAAGAACTTCTCCTTAAGGAGATGAGCAACGCCAAAGCTACAACTATAGAGAAAACCAAGCCGACACAAATGGAGATAGGCGGGATGACTTCATTGTATCTTGGGTGTCGACCCAAGGATACACGCTTTAGTGTAATGCTCAATGGTCTAGAGATGAAGGCGGAACACAAATGGCCGACGTGAGCTTCAATGCTAACATGGAATTTTGGCATGATCGTCTTTATAAGGGGAACACATTTCCAACAAGTATCAAGGAGGCCAAGAAAATTGTGTGCCCTCTCGAGCTACTACATGTTAAACACGCCTGCATCAATGATTGCGCACTTTATCGAGACGAGTACGCAGAAAGAACTACATGTCTAGTGTGCGGTCAAGTACGGCACAAGAGAGTGAACAAGAAAGTTCCTCGAAAAGTGGCATGGTACTTTCCTATCACTCCTCGTGAGTAGCGGTATTCATAGATCCTAAGGATGCAAAGCTCATGTAATGGCACGCGGAAAGGGATAAACCTGAAGATGATCTGGAGAAGGGCAAGATCCTAACACACCCTTTAGACGCTAGCTAGTGGAATGCATTGGACATCAATTTTGAAGAGTTTAGGGGGGATGCAAGGAACATTAGGCTAGGGATGAGAACCGATGGACTCAATCCTTTTGAAACCAGAGTAGCATGCATAGCACCTAGTCCTTGTTTGTATGGCCGTAAACTTCCCTCCCTGTCTTTGCATGAAGCAAACGTACATACACATGAGTATTCTTACTCAGGGGCTGAAATAACCAGGTATCGACATGCATGTGTATCTCGGGCTATTTAAAGAGGAGTTAGCCACGTTGTGGGAGATGCCAGCCCGTATGTGGGACGCCTACACTAGAGAATATTTCCCTCTGAGAGCCACGTTGATCTCGACGATGCAGCACTATCCTGGTTATGCATATGTATCGGCCCAGGTGAACCACATACATAATTCATGCGTCAAGTGCATGGATAAGACCACGCATCTCCAGCTACTAAAGGATCCCGGGTCTTTGAAAACCGTGTTCCAAGGGACTCGAAAGTGTCTTCACGTGGATCAGCCGTGGGAAAAACGCGGTGACTTGTTCTATGGTAAAGGCGAGCTTGAAAGAGCACCACGTCCGAGGAGCGGCAAATAAATCGAGGAGCTTTTGAATAATTAGGAAGAGTGCCCTGCGCCGGGAAACAAGTGACCGAGGACAAAGCCACTACTAGGTGTATGGAAAGAGAGGTCTATTTTCTGGGGCCTGCCATATGGGAAGGTCCTACACACGCCCCATAGCCTCGATGTAATGCATATCATGAAGAATGTTACCGAGAGTCTGCTTGGCACACTTCTCAACATGCTAGAGAGGACCAAGGATGGGCTGAAAGAAAGAAACAACCTAAAATTGCTTGGCATCAAGAAAGATCTTTAGTACCCTGATAGTGATGATGATGATCAGACGGAAGGGACTCAAGGTCGCCTCAAAAGGGTTAAGAAGAATGAGGTGATGCTTCATTCTTCCTGCTTCACTCTGAGCCAGGAGGAGCTCGAGTAGTTTTTTAGGTACCTCCTAGGAGTCAAAGTTCCTCATGGTTACTCAGTGAAGATAAAAAAATATTTGTAAATAGCAAAGAAGAGGTTTGGCGGTATGAAGTCTCGGGTCTGGCACGTGCTGATGACACAAATACTTCTAGTTGCGATCAGAGGGATAATGGACGAGCACGCCCGTGAGACGTTGTTTTGCCTCTACAACTTTTTCGAAGTCATCTCTAAGAATACGATCGGTGTGAAGCATCGTGGTGATACTATGCGAGCTCGATATTTACTTCCCGCCCGCATTCTTAGACATCATGGTGCATCTGCTTGTCCATGTCATGGATGACATAATCTAGCTCAGGCCCACATTCCTGCACAACATGATGCCTTTTGAAAGGCTTAACAGTGTCATCAAAGGTTTTTTTGCAACAGGTCCCATCTAGATGGAAGCATAGCCAAGGGCTTTCTGATCTACGAGTGCATTTCCTTCTTCCGGAATTATCTAAGAACTAAGAATGAGGATGTTGGTATGCTCACCAGGAAGCACCTCGGTAGTAGGGGTGGGCGTTCGGTCATGACCAAAAATTTGGTCTTTGGATATCGGTCTATTTTGAAATCGTCCTTCAAAAGTAAAGACTGTAATTTATGTGTTATCTTTGCTAACCGAAAATTCTATTACCCGATAATTCGGGTTTGGTTTCGGGCAGGACCGAATTATGTGATAGATATTATCAAGTACAAAAGTTGGATAATATTTGGTAAACCATTTCATACTATTTTAATTGTAATTTGAATATAAAATTAACTTCATATAGTCATATTAATTGGTGGAAACTAACATTCAATATTAGTAAATTTGGCTTAGTCAAGGAAGTTAAATCTATAGTTACGGGAAACTAGGCCACTCTCACCTAAAGATTAGTAAGTTTGGTCCATTCGGTTACTAAGAACTAATGACTGAATTAACCAAAATAAATTCGGTCTATAAAATTTGCTACCCATTTTTTTGATCGGTCCTTTGGGTATCGGTCTTTTAGGGTTTAGTCTCGGTCTTTTTGGGTTTGGTTTTCAGTTATCGGTTTTTTTGCCTAGCCCTACTTGGCAGGCTCGCTGGATATGGTCACCGGGAGGGCTACCACTCACTGAATGTCGGCATTGCTGGTCGACGCACCGACTTGACAGGGCACACCAAGTCGCTCTACAACACAATGAATTGGTTGGCCCTTGGGTGGAAGAGAACAAAATATTAATTGAGCAAGAGCACGTCGACCTGGGCCGGACGAGAAAGAAGGGAGATGTAATCAGAGAGCACAACTCTAGCTTCACGGGTTGGTTCAAGAAAAGGCTACTAGACAATCCCCCACAGACGCCTTCTACGGAAATCAAGAACTCATATTATCTTAGTCATAGGGCCTCGCGCATAACGTAAGAACCTATCAGTCATATGACATCAACGGTTACAGATTCTACACTGAGGAAAGGGACATGAATATAAAATATTAAAACTAAGGAGTAACTGTGCTATACTTCGCCGATGACAAGACTACTGTCAAGGAAACATTCTACAGAAGGATCAAGGATATATGTGATCTCGACTACTGTGGAGATAGGGTAGCGATGTTATGTGTTAGATGGGCCAAGAATGTCGAAAAAGAAGGTCAGTATTTCACCACCATGGTTATACCCGATGCCAAATCGGCGAAGAACGCCTACGCATAAAATGAGCCATGGGTACTCACTAGCCAAGTTGACCAATGCTTTTTTATTACCGACCCATCAAAGCCCAACCATGTTGTAGTGATGAGGGGAAAGAGGAGCATCATTAGAATGGAAGGAGCCGCCAACGAGCAAGACTTCGACAAGAACGGCAATCCGAAGATTGAAGAGGAATTCAATAAGTACTTAGACATGCCTACTATTACAGTAACAAGGAATACCACCCTAACTACTAAAGGTTCTCCGTTCACAAGAAGAAATATCAAGGTGCCCGGGCTAAAGTATTCAACCATGATGAAAAGGTCAAGAAGATTGTGAAGAGATGCTAGCTCGAAACTGAGATATCACATGATGACGTGACCTTTTTTGTATTTATTCATGCTCACAAATATGTATTAATTCACATGTGTGCTCGCAAATATATTAGTTTGACTAAAACATATATCATGATATTCGTGTATATATAGATATGCATGTGTGTGACAAGAATATATATATATATGATTCAGGGAGGTTTTGAATAAATTAATTTTCTAATCACAAATATGTATGTTCTTTCTTTAAATATATTGGTAACATAATTAAAAATATTTTTTAAATAAGGAAAAAATTTGTGAGACATCCAGCAACACTAGGCTACCTGTGTTGCGTGTCAAACTTGTTGCTTTCGAACAATCACAAATATTCAGTGGCGCATAATGTAGGAATGCGCCACACATTTTTCATACGTAGCCAAATGGACGATTCGACTTTACCCTTCCCTTTCCTGTCCCAAATCAATCTCACTCTCGCACGCTTGTGTCTGTGCCAAAACCCTAGCTCTCGCATGTCTGCAACAGAACCCTAGCTCTCTCCTGCCTCCGGTGCCCATGAGGGAGGGATCCAGTCATCGCCGTGCTTCAGGAGGAGAAGCACAGCGCACACGGAGGAGATGGCGCCACCCAAAGCTCTCCTCTCACCCTTGGAGGAGGAGCCACCAGCAGCTGTCCCCGCCGAAGCCCGTGGAGGAGGATCCACCTACCACCATTGCGAGGAGGAGACTAATATGTGCACACCTCCACCCAAAGCCACCTCGCATGCCACCGTTCTCGTCCACAATCAACCCTAAGGTGAGCTCTGCCTTGCTGTTTTTCTTGTTCTCCTTCCCCTTTCGTATTCTTGTTCTTATTCTTGTTGTCCTTCCCCTAGGGTGATCTTTTATCTCTGTTTTGAGTCTATATATGCAGTAGAATTGTATACGCTAAAATAGTTTTAGTTTTTTAATGTTCTGCTCCAGGATGGCACAAAAACCTGATGGTCATTGTTCATGTCTGTTGCCATACATACACACAAGCAAAACCACTAGAGGAGGATATTTTGCTCGTTGTTCATATCTGTTGTCTAATTTGATGGTATATATTGATTGTTATAGTTTATTAAAAGATTTGCGATCAGGTTTAAATTCATTTGTTGATTCATTTTGCATAGGTGGATAGTATCTGCATAGAACTGAGATAGAACATGTAATCACTAAAACATAGTTGCAGTCATCATTGCAGTAACTACTAAGCCACTAAATTTGGATAGTGAACACATATATAAAGCTTTTATACTCCTCATAAAGTTGTTATGCATTAACTACTAAGTAACTAAATTTGTACTGTGAGCCATATAGCTAAAATGACAGCATAAGTTGTGTAGGATATAACAAGCTATACTTATGCACATATTTTTGATATAGGGAACTAAGAAACAAACTATTCTTATGAGGGGAATTAAGCAACAAACTATACTTATGAACTAAGCATGGTCATACATTTTATAATTCAGGCTACTAGTGCATAGTTTTTCATAATTCAAGCTACTACAACATAGTTTAAACATAGTTTTTCATAATTCATAGCAACAAACTATACTGATGAACTATAGTTTTGATGATATCCAGGTGCTAGATTACTAGAAATTTTCATAATTCAGGATACTACTGCATAGTTCAAACATTTCACTTGGATGTATCATTTTCTGGACAAACATGATATTCAAGACATGTAGGTATTAGTGTATTGTCAGAACTGAAACTATGTTATGTGAGCTTTGCTGTGGTAACAAACTATACTTATGAACTAAGCAACAAACTATAGTTTTGATATAGTGAACTATATAAATAGTCAATTTATGTGAAATATAAATACTACTATGAGTCTGAGGTGGTCTAGGTGAAGAGAAAATCATGAAAGTAACATTGTCAATGCTGGGTGTTAGATAAACCGTTAGATGTTATTTATTTCAGAGTGTTGGCTTCTACTTTATTTTTGATGATGAAAGAACTTCTTAATCTGGGAGCTATACTAGTTGAACTGCTTGCTTTGTGTTGCTAGTGTTATACTGCTGTACCTTTTTAAGTTTTTTAAGTTCTTATTATACAAGTATCTGTTATATTTATGTGTGAATGATGGATGGGGCTACATGGATGATGGATCTGTTATACATGTATCACACATATGATGACCACTGTTTCTGTTATTTATACATGTATCTGTTATATATACTCCATGGATGAAGGATGGGGTCAATGGGGCTTTTTTTCTTGCGGGATTTTAAATGAGTTGCCCGTTTCTCCCAAAGTGTCGATTTTTCGGTCGATTTTTGGGCTAACTTTTTTCCTCTTTTTTATAAAATGCAAACATGTTAGCCAACGACGAGGCCAACCCTTCTAAGGACATGAGAGTCGAACAACAAGCCAGAGAGGCCAACAAGTCGTTCTGGGAGGCGTCCCAACATCAGGAGAAGGCGGAGGAGAAGATGAGGATGACACCACCACTAATGGCGGCGACCATCACCGGAGCTGCTGGGGGCAATGAGGGCGATGATCAGCATGAGGGTGATGAAGACGACTATGAAAGAACCAATGAAGGCGGCGAGATGGATGACACCACCACCTATGATGGAGACCTCATGGATGTCGGCGAGCGCACAGATGGTGGTAGCGGCAACCCAGCCGCTATGCAGAAGCAGAAGGAAAGGAAGGATCGGAAGACGCAAGTGCCCGCCAACGTCTGTGATGAGTTTGCTGAAGTCACAAAACGTGGCCTACCCATGGTGCCTATGATGATTGCAAAAGTGTACAACATGCACCTCGGGTGCATTATCTGGGAAAGCACGTCGATCAACATGATGCACCTCTGAAGTGCTGCCCATGAGGCTTTGGTCGAGAACCTCATTAAGAATCATCACAAATGATACACATTCCCAGAGCCGTTCAATACCCTTGACAAATTGAACAAGGCGAAGAAACTAGCCATCATGAAGATTAGCAACGCCTTGAGTAGCTGGAGAACCCGGGTAAAGACCAGCATTGACAAAGGTGAAAGCTGGGAGAAGATAAGTAAGAAAAATACGATGCTCGATGAAGAAGAGTTCAAGATATTAAAGGCGGAGATAGCTACCGATGATGCTAAAACATGGACTGAGTGTGGGAGGAATATGCGGGAGTAGAACATAGGTAACAGAACATAGGTAACCACCATCTTGGAAGCTGTGGTGTCGTGGTATTGGCACGACAGATGCTACTAGGGGTACCTTACATAGAGGAAGCAAGGCGACGTAGGAGAATCCTGGAGCGAGATTGGCACACGATGTACCCAGGTTCACGTCCCCTCGATGGAGGATCGCTATTTCATGATGTCAATACAGTATATGATCATAGATTGGTTTATAAGGGAGCTGCCGTAGGCGGAGGGAGAGACTAGATCTAATCTAATGTGGGAGAAGGTCTAATATGACATACCTCGTGGGAGAGCCCCTACTGGCTTTATATATGCAGCCATCTAGGGTTTACAAGTGCTTGTGGGCTTTCTATACGAGTTGCCATCTTGGGCCTCAGACTGCGCCAGTCCGTATGTGTCGTAGGATTGTCGACAAGTACACCATAGGGGGTCCTAGTGGCGTTGGAAGGATGGGGTGTGATACATCGGATGTTCCAGGAGAGGTTATAACAAGTTTACCCAGGTTCAGATCCAACTGTGGTTATCATATCCTACTCCTGCTAGCAACCCAGTAATATATGGGTGTAAGCCGGATGTTACAGTGGATTACAAGAGAGGTTCGCCTATGTGAGTTGATTGTGGTTGTTTGTATTGTGTTATGCCCTAAAGGCTCCCATAGGGCCGGTTTATATAGTCACCGGTGCCTAGAATTATAGGAGAGACCTATCCGGCTACGTTACAGAGTCGGTAACTATGTACAGCTTGGACTACAAGTAATACTACATGCCTAAGTCGGTAACTCTTCTGGGCCTTGTCGTAGCCGGAACTGGCTCCTCCTCTTTCTCTAACTGGACCGCCCGTGAAGCAAAGCTCTAACCTGTTGGTGGGCCAACCTGGTCAGTGAATCCTGTGGGTATACCCAGAAAGTATATCCCCAACAATAGCCCCGGAAGTCTCCAAGATCCAAAGTCGGATAAATCGTCTAGCTTCATGGTTTCTTCATCTGGAGAATCTTGAAGGGTCCCCGAAAACTTCATTTAGTAATGTAGGATTCTGAGTCAATTTAGTCGGATATGTTTTTCTCTTGACCGTAGTCTTTTCCTTGCTTAGTTTGGAACATAAGCCGGATTTTTCAGTGGCGTGCGGACTGACAACTTTTCAGACCAGTTCCTGTCACTGATAGGAATCCTATTAGCACGACCGCTGGTGGGTCCGTTCCTTACGGAACAGAACGTCGCTTCAATGACTGCGCGAAAATCGAGGGGGCGGAAGAGTCGCGAGGAAGCTAACTCCCCCTCTCCTATACGCGTGGCGATAATCGCGCGTGTTAATGCACGAATCTTAACGCAGAGACAAATAAAAGAGGGGAGAAAACCCTTTCTCGCAGACACCTCTCCATCGGTTCATTCATTGCCTCATCGTACTCCTCGAGCACTTCGCACCAGTTCCCATCTCCGCACCGTGAGACGAAATCTCTCCTTCCTCCACTAGTCCTTTTCCTCCAAGATCCATGGCATCTGCCTCAACCTCAGGAGCGGCGGCTGGTTCGTCAGTGGCAGAAGAGAGGAAGATGAGGGGCCTTTGGATCCCCGGCACGATGGACAACGCGGAACTCCAAGTCATGGAGGACAAAAGATTCATCGCCGTCGGTGTGTGGCGGAGCGCCTCAGGGCATGATGTTCCCACCCCGTGAGACAGCGAGAGGGTGATGTTCGGCACGCACGTCCACTGTGGCCTCAGCTGTCCACCTTCCGACTTCCTCGTCGAGGTCCTCAACTACTACGGTGTGCAACTTCATAATATTCCTCCCAACTCTCTGCTCAATCTTAGCAATCATGTAGCTTTGTGCCAGGGGTTTCTTGGCATTAGGCCAAGTCTCAGCCTTTTCCGGTACTACTATGGTACTCGGAAGAATTCTATTAGCGCTGGTGGACCTTACATCACCGGCACTCTTAGCTTAGTACTTAGGAGAAACCGAGTCTATCCTAGGATTAATGCTAGTGAATCCGTCAAACGCTGGGCCGAAACTTTCTTTTATCACAAGTATATTCTGGCTCCTGGAAAGGCAAAAGGTCTTCCGTCGTTTGCCGACGGCGCCGCTCCCCACCTAAATTCATGGGACGCGGAGGCGCCGGAGCTGTCGGATATTTTAATCCTCGCCAAAAGGCAGATTGAGTATTTCATGAAGCACGAGGGCCTCCGTGGATCCGACTTGATCCACTTCTAGTTGGAGCGCCGGATTCAGGCTCTCCAGCACCACGGAGATCGCCTCATGCACCATATCACAAGCGACAAGAAGGACAAGATGCGGGTCAGTTTGAGCCAGATTGCGGGGAAGGACTACAAGACCCTGATGCAATATTTGATCAAGGAAAGAGTGGAACGAAATGTTCCAGAAGTCTCCATGAAGATGTATACGACCAACCGTCCTCTGACTCCGGTAAATATTTCGAATCTACTTTTACGTTTCGTCGTTCTTTTCTGTTCTTTCTCCGACTCTATTTTCATCGATGCCTTTCGACTTTGTTAGCTCAATAAACTCTCCGAGTCTGAGCTAGCTCCACTGGAGGGCTATCCTTCAAATGATCTGGAGGCAATGGAGGATGATGAGCTGCAGGAAGTTGCCGCCCCCACCTCCAAGAAGCACAAGGCAAAAGATGTTGTTGTTGCTGCTGGTAGCCAAATGGTGCTAGTAGTTAAAAAGTAAACACCCTATATTTAATTTCCAGTACTTTTGTACCTTTATTTCCTTTCAGAGCACACCTGATATTTAGGATTTTCGTATTCTAGAGCTAAATCAGTTTTGTAGAGCAAGACCAAGCCGGACAGCAAGCCGGGCAAGCAGAGGCGTCAACAAAAGCTTGTTATCTCCCCTGCTGTGCCGCCATCGACTCCATCCAGTACTCCATCAGCAGAGGAAGCTTCTGCCTCTCCTGATGCTGGCAACGTCTCAAAAGCCCTGGTCTCCATTGATGACCAGGGAACTAACAAGGGTGAACCCGTCAAGGGTAATGCTCCCATGGTAATATCTACAGGAACAATGGATAAAGTGGCCGGCTCTGCTGTCTCTGGCCTAAAGAGGAAAGAGAAAGAAGAGATCCTCAGACTGGCCCAATCTAGTCTTGAGAAGCAAACCTTCACCCCAGAGGCAGCGAGCCAAGAGGAGGAGGACGTGAAGCTGGTTAGCCTCCTGGACCAAATTTTGGTCTGGGACGCTAAAATCCAATCTGGCGAACTTCCAGCGACGGATGTTCCTTCCCTCACCCTTACCGATAACGTGTTCCACAGCAGCAAGCTTGGATTTGAAAAGTTGCCCCAGGAACACATTGTAAGTTTCTGATTCTTATTTGCATTTATTATCATATCCTCTAGCCCCCAAGCATAAAGCCAGATAAACATTGTTAGATCCGAGTTGATGCTTTTTAGGTTGCAAAAGAACGATGTAGTGTAGCCCCCAAGGCTCGTGCTATAATTTTACTTAGTTAAATTTTGAAGCTCGAGTCTTAGTAGCCGTCTGACGGTATTCCGTCTCTAAACTTACAGAAAATTGCATCTTCAAACCAGGAATTGCTCAAGAACATTAGCAATAAATGCAAAGAAATCAAAGCCTTGCGCCTTGAGAACTCAAAGTTGAAAATTGAGAAAGATGAAGCAGAAGGTAAACTTTTCCGACTTCCTCTTCGTCGGTTATCTTTTTTTTCATAATCAAACTTGTTTTGTCTGACTGATATTTTTTCTTTGCAGAACTGTTGTGCCAGTCTAGCAAGATGGTGGAGCAATCCGAGAACTTCAATGTCTTGGAAATAAAGAATGCTGAGCTCCGGGACAAGCTTGAGAAGCTAACTTTAGAATCGAAGAAATCTGTAGCTGTTGTCCTGGAGTCAAGCAATCATGATACTGTGAGGCTCGAGAAGCTCATAGCCCTCCGAGATAAAGAACTAGCTGATCTCAAGAAGGACTTCGATATTCAGTGGGATCTTGCCCATGCCATAGCCAGTGAAATAAAAAGCCTCCGCAAGGAGCATGCTCAATGGAATCACTCTGTGCTAGGTAAGATTTCCGACTTCCTTTTTGTTGATTTTTTGACTTTCTGTTCAGTCGAATTTTGACTTTTTGGTTCTTTCCCAGCCCCCTGAATCATTCCGACTCTCCTACCTCTGAATCTCGCCTCGAGCGTATTAAACTTGTCGGAGATATCTTGTACGACTTCCGCCAAACTCTTGAAGAGGCTGGTGAGTCCGTCAACCTTTCCGAATTGCACACAATGTCAGTGCACGAGGTGAGGGACAAGGTTAAGGAGATTCCGATGCTTATCAAAGATTGGAAGATCTCCTACGCTCGGACTGCTGCTCAAACTGCTCTTACCATGGTGATGAGCGACCACAACGAGATGGAAATCTGGCATGTCACCAAGGGTTTTGCCGAGGAGGATGGTGAGGGTAACCCACAAGACATCAAGGCCATCCAAGAGTCTTGTGCAGGTTATGCTTTTCGTGTGGCAGAGGTGACCAACTATAAGACACCATTATTTGAATCCGTCGCCGCTCCTCCCTCGCCCCAAGATCCAGAAGCTAGCATTGCTTCCGAGTCTGAGATTGAGGGCGACAATGTTGTCAACTCTAGCGCTCCACCTGCTTCATCATCACCGCTTGATTCTGCAGCATAGATAATATTTATGCATTATTCTGAACTTATGGAAATGTAATGATGAAAACATTTTTATTTTGTGCTGGTATTTTAAAAACTAATGCTTTTACAATCATAGCACTTTGCTTATATATTTTTATTCATGTTCTTGAAAATTTCTGAAGCACTTTGTGTTTTTATGCCTATATTTGTCGTTTTATCTAGCTCTCTTCCTCGTCCTTTTCATGGGTCGGCCAACCTTTAGCATGGAAACTTTGCCGAGCAATGGAGCGCAATTGCTAAACCAGTTTAAACTCGGAAACAAAGCCGGCTTCTAGTACCACGAACTGAATACTCGGAAAATGCCCGCGTCTAAGAAATCAGATAAAAAACCAAAGTATAGACAATAAATTAAATTTTGTACCCTAAAGTAACACTTTTAGATATTCAAAAATTGTAACCAGAACGAACATGAGCATAAAGTACTTTCAAGCATTCTGGGTTTTTGAAAAAATGACATGCTCTTTTGGAAATAAGATGGCAACAACTTCTTAAAGATAACATATGAGGAAACCAACACTTTATTTCACTTTGAACATGTACATATATGACTACAAGGAAATATAACTAAGAATAGAAGAGACGTAGCCTTGTAATATTCCATGGACGGTCTATTTCATCCGGGTTTGTGCTGCCATCGGCTATCTTTCTCTTCTGAGTATCAGGTCTTTTCTTGACTGGTCTCATGTCGGTTAAATAATATGACCCATAACGCAGAACTCTGCTAACCATAAAAGGTCCTTCCCAAATTGGGGAAAGTTTGTGCTTTCTCTTTTGCATAAGTCGGAGAACCAAATCGCCTTTTCTAAAAGAACGGTTTTGAACTCTCTGACTATGATACTTGCACAACTTCTGCTGATAGGATGTAGATCTCCGCTCAGCAATGACACGTACTTCTTCGATTATATCGAAATCATCTTGTCGAGAAACTTCTGCATCTTCTTTGATATGCGCTTTGACTCATGGAGCCTGATGAATTAAATCACTTGGAAGAACTGCTTCTGCACCATAGACCAAGAAGAAAGGAGTATAGCCGGCTGATCTGTTAGGAGTTGTATGTAAGCTCCATATCACATACGGTAATTCTTCCGCCCAAGCCCCCGTGGCCCGACGAAGGTGCTTCCAGGCGAGGTCTGATTCCTTGTAAAATAAATCCATTAGTTCTTTTGACTTGTCCATTAGCTTGTAGATGTGCGACATATGCAATATCAAGTCAGAGCCCTTGTTCTTTCCAGAATTCGGCAAGTTCTCCCATTGTCAGTAATTATACTATGCGGATATCCGAATCATATGATCTCGTCCTTGGCGAACTTTCTGGCTATGGCTCCATCGCAACTTGTTACGGGTTTAGCCTCAATCGATTTTGTAAATTTTTCCATCATCACTAGTAGGTGAGTAAATCCACATTTTGTCGTACGAAACGGCCCTACCATATCAAGCCCCCAGACCGCGAATGGTCATGTAATAGGGATTGTTCGCAGCTGTTCAGCCGGAACATGTGCCTGATGAGCATACTTTTGGCAGCCTCTGCATGTTTTGACCAGTTTATTGGCATCTGCCTTAGCTGTAAGCCAAAAGAATCAGTGTCGAAAAGCTTTTTCCACTAAGTATCTGGCTGCAGCATGGTGACCACACTCGCCTTCGTGGATTTCTCTTAAGATTTCTACTCCTTCTTCTGAATAAATACATCGCTGAAATACGCCAGAAACACTCTGTTTGTAGAGATCACCATTTATTATAGTGTAGGCTTTTGTTCGTCGGACAATCTTCCGGCTCAAGACATCGTCTTCGGGTAGTTTTCTGTCTATCAGGAAATCTAGATAGGGTTTTGTTCAGCTGAGAATTACGACCAGAACTACTATTAAAGGTGAGTTGGATTTCGTCGGATAGTCCTCATCAACTCCGAGTATGGAGGGGACCCTTAGATGCTCTAAAATAGCGCCATCCGGTACTTGTTTCCATGCAGAGCCTATTCTTGATAGAGCATCTGCTTCCTCATTTTCTGCGAGGGATGTGTTGAACCTCAAAGCCCTCGAACGATTTAGATAGTCCATCCATGACAGCTTTGTATGCTGCCATGTGCTTGTTTGCGTTGCAGATATCGGATACTTGCTGAGCAACTAAATCCGAGTCTCCATAACACTTAAGTCTTGATATGCCAATGTTTTTGACCATACGTATTCCATGTAGCAGTGCTTCATACTCGGCAATATTGTTGGTTGCCATGCAGTGTATTTGCAACACATAGAACAACTTATCTCCTTGGGGTGATTTGAACACCACGCCAGCCCCCGAGCCTCTTCGTGCTTTTGATCCATCAAAGTGAAGGGTCCAAAATTCCGAGTCTGGAGGGCCTGTATTTTCTGCCATTTCTGTCCAATCAACAACAAAGTGGGCAAGTATTTGGAACTTGATTATTGTATGTGGTTTGTACTCAATGTCAAAACTTGCAAGCTCTATTACCCACTTTGCGACAAGTCTTGTGGCATCGCGGTTATTGATTATATCTCGCAGGGGAGCGGTGCTCACCGCTATGATTTTGTGCTCTTGAAAACAGTGGCGTAGCTTTCTGGATGCAAAGACCACTCCATAGGCTAACTTTTGATGGTGTGGATACTATTGTTTTGATTCTGTCAGGACCTCACTCAGATAATAAGTTGGCCGTTGCATCTTATGATCGTGGCCTTCTTCCTCGCGCTCGACTACTGTTACCACACTTATGACCTTGTCGATCGCTGCAATGTAAAGTAACATAGGTTCCTGAGGTTCTGGCGCTGCGAGAACTGGTGGATTTGAATGTAGATCTTTCAAACTTTGCAGGGTAATTTCAGCTTCCTCAGTGCAGACAAATTTGTCGGTTTTCTTCAAGATATTGTACAAAGGTTCGAATCTTTCTCCGAGCCGGCTAACGAACCGACTCACCGCTGCAATGCAACCAGTGAGACGTTGTACATCCTTCAGGCGAGTTGGCCTGGTAATGTTTAGAATAGCCTTAATTTTGTCCTGGTGCACATCTATGTCTTGCTCAGAGACGATGAAACCTAAAAATTTTCTGCCTAGAATTCCAAATAAACACTTCTTGAGATTTAGCATCATATTGAATTTTCATAGACTAGCAAATGTTTAATCCAAGTCGGAAATTTAAGTTTCCTTCTTTTTGGACATAACTGCTATGTCGTCTACGTATACATGGACGTTGTGTCCGATTTGGTCGTTGAGACAATGTTGCATAGTATGTTGATATGTTACTCCTGTGTTGTTTAAGCCAAAAGGCATAGTTTCGTAGCAGAAGGTTCCAAAAGGAGTGACGAAAGACGTCTTAATTTGATCCGACTTTTTCATCAGTATTTGGTGATATCTGGAATATGCGTCGAGAAAATAGAGTAATTCCAATCTTGCCGTTGAGTCGATAACTTGATCGATTCTTGGCAAAGGAAACAGATCTTTTGGGCATGCCTTGTTCAAAGCGGTATAATCAACACACATCCTTAAATCAATGGTGTCCTTTTTAGGGACGAGTACAGGATTTGCCACCCAATCTGTATGGATGACCTATGTTGTAAAATCCGCTAATTCTAGACGGGCTAATTCCATGGCTATTGCTTTGCGCTTTTCATCATCAAACCATTGTAACGACTGTTTGACGGGTTTAGCGTCAGGGTACAGATTAAGAGAGTGCTCGGCAAGTTCCCTAGGTACTCCGGTCATGTCAGAAGGCTTCCATGCGAAGATATCACTATTAGCTTTGAGGAACTCAACAAGCGCGCTTTCCTATGCGTGGCCTAAGACTACCCCTATGTTCATCGTCTTGGAGGGATCATCTTCCTTCAGCGACATTTTCTTCGTCTCTTCCGACGCCTTGAACTGCAAACTTGGCTTCAGCACCTCGTTCTTCATAGCGGGCATCTCGGACGGATTGATGGACTTCTTGATCTCCTGGTACTGCCGGGCGTGCAGCACGGCTTCGGGGAAGGCAGCAGATCCTTCGTCGCACTCTCGCGCCTTCCTCAGATTTCCCCGTACGGTGATTATGCCCTTTGGACCTGGAAGTTTGATCATGTTGTAGATGTAACAGGGACGACCATGAACGCCTAGTAAGCCGGATGCCCGAAGATGGCATGGTAAGCACTTTTGAACGGTACCCCTCAAAAGAGAGTGGCTCGGTCTGATAATTGTCTCGGGTTCCAAATGTCACGTCTAGAGTAATCTCACCCCGAGAATATGCATGTTTCCCTGGTACAATGCCATGGAAAGTTACACTACTGTAACTCAATTGGATCTCATGCATCTTCATGCGGTGGAGCGTCTAGATGTAGAGGATGTTAATGTTGCTTCCACCGTCCATGAGTGTTTTAGAGAACTCGTAGCCATCAATAAGAGGATTGACGACCAGAGGGTACTTTCCCCAACGATGTGTTTTCCTCGGGTGTTCTGAATGATCAAAGGTGATAGTTACCTCTGACCAATCCAAGAACTGTGGAACAGCCGGAACCGTGGCATTGAACTCACGAAGAACTGCCTTTTTATCCTTAGCAGGTTGGAATCCAAGGAAGCAGACGTATGTGTCTTTCTTAGTCTAAAAAGTTTTCTTTCCATCTGACTTGGGTTCTGTAGCGGCTTCTGCTTCTTCCATGTCGGAATCTTCCTTGGGCTCCTTTCCTTTCTCGGAATTTTTCTTTCCTTTTCGTCGCTTGGCCCTGTAGCCAGCGGATTCGTCTTTCTTGATGTCATCATTCAAACGACACTCGGCATTTGTGTGGGTAGATCCTCTGTTACTATCCAAATGGTGGACATAGGGATTATTGGGAATGTCGGCCCATGTATAGGTTCTTCCGGGTTGCTAGTCTCCTCTGCCTTGGATTCGGGAAGTTCCATGGCCTCTACCCCGGCCGCCTCCACGCCCGCCTCATCCTCCAGATTTGAACGTTGCGTTGACAGCTACGTTGTCTGGAGCTGGCTTTTCGTCCTTGGTGTTCTTGCGCTTCTGAGTTTGTTTTGACTATTTGTCCGCATTGGGATTGGCCAGAATATTTAATACCCCTTCTGAATCATCATCGGCGTCAGCATTTTTGCTTGCCGTTTCTGTCATTTCTCCCAAATCTGTGACGTAGTTATGCTTCTGTCTGTGACGTAAAAGTCCGACTTGAAGTCTTGCAATTAAAGATTCTATCGCAGTTTGCTCGTTTACTCCTTCGTAGGAGTTCTTCGTGTCGCTCCAGCGTCCGAGGTAATCCCCGTAGGTTTCTCCGGGTCTTTGTATGCAACGCTACAAGTCTTCGACTGTGCAGGGCCTCCTATATGTTCCCTCGAAGTTTGAAAAGAACACACTTTGCATATCATACCAGTTGTGAATTGAATTATCTGGCAGTTCACTGAGCCATGATCGAGCCGTCTTCCTCAGCATGAGCGGGAGATATCAGACTGCAACCAGGTTGTTTCCTCCTTTGGCGATGCAGCAGGCCTGGAAAAAATCCTAGAGCCAGGTATCTGGCTGAGTTGCACCGTCATAGGGCTGAATGTGCTTGGCTATGCCAAAGTCAACCGAAAATTTGGTCTGACGTATGTGTGGTCCAAAATATTTGGGTCCCACAAACACGTCTTCTTCCTCATACCGCCGTGCTTCTATGTTTGATTCAATGTAATGGCGAGCATCATTTGGCGAGAGAGATCTGCGCCTTGGAGGCTCACGGCTTCTGTGCAGCGGAGTCGGATTTCTGCTTCTCCTTTCACCATTGCCGCCTCCACCCCTGCGGCTTTCGTGATTGCGTCTAGATCCTTCATGGTTGCTGCTAGGAGGTGATGGTGGCCCTGGTGGATTATTCTGGCTGGACTTCTTGGTGGTGGCGGTGGAGCCTCATTATGCTGACTCCGATGCCTGTTTCTTCGGGCACCATCCCTACTTGATTCAGGACGATCTGGATCATCTCTTTGTCCGGCGTTGCCAGCCGGACGGCTTGGTGGTGGCATCCTTAGCCGATCATGCTCCTCACGCTGGCAACATGTTTTCAGGTCTTCTCTATAACAGTTGTTTTGCAGATGATGGTCCTGATGAGGAACCATTGCCCTGATGGCGTCTTCGGACGCAGCCGGAATAACTCTTGCCCAGTCACGTGCGGCCGGTGAAAGTGCCCGTTTGAGCCGGTTCTTGAAATCTCTTCTTCTCCGCGGGGATGGTAGCGTTGAGTCGTATCCCTGCAAAGTCTTACGTCAGCACTTTGGTCAGTGCCAGTGTGGCAAAAACATGGATTTTAGGCCAGTTTGCCACTGAATGCCGCTGCCATTTTCGGCTGCTTTAATCCTTTTTCCAGCAACGCAACGCACTGCTGGACCTGCCGCGGAGACGGATTGTTGGCGAGGATGGCTCGAGCTGTAGCAGCGTTTTCCAACGGCGTGCTGTAGACTCGGATCTTCTCTCCATCTTTTCCGTCGAACAGATCTTTGTGGATATCCGGGTTCTTATTAGCAAGAAACGGACCTCCCCTTGTCTTTTTTGGATGTCGCTTGAAATCTGACTGATATCTGGAAGGATCACTGTCTAACTCCTGCCTCATCTCGACGAGGCGCGCGGCCTCTTCAAGCAGAAACAAGTGGTGCTTTTCCAGGTCCTCAGCTCTTTTCTCCTGCGCCTCCGATGTGAGATCCGAAGCCGTTGGGATTGGAATCGTGAGAGCATCTCCGTAAATTTTACGTGCACCCTTGGTGACAACGTGTCCATCCACAGGAGGGTCGATCGGGGTGGTATTAATCGGATCTCCGTCCTGATTCTCCATCTTGATCTCTTCATTAACTTTTTCTTCGTTGGTTTCCTCGACGTCCGGATCTGCCGGTCTCGGATTTTTGTTCTTCTTCTTCTTTGATCGCCCAGTAGCCTTAAACTTCCGTCAATCGAGTGGCAAAGACAGCTTTCGGTTTGGTACTGGGGGATAAACTTCCGTCAGTACTTTCAGTCATGGTTGGCTTGTGGACCTCGTAGGAATCTCCAGTATCCATATCATCCTGCGAGGTGTAGCTTTCATCCATGCTATCATATGGACTAGGAGAATTTTTCTTCTCACCTTTTGTTTTCTTGGAGACGTGCTCTTGTTCATAATCCTCCATCTCTTTGTCGAAGTCTCGAAGTTCCTGCGACGTGATTGACTCCTGAGGGGATCCAGCTGAGTCAGTGTTTTCTTCGATTGCGTGTAGGACCGAATCGCTACTAGATCTAGCATCGACAAAGTCAGATCTAGTGCTTATGTGGTACACGAAACAGTGCATCTACTTGTTCATGTTCTTGAAGTAGTGGCACAGCTGGGTTTCCATCTCTTCCATCTCAAAGTTCTCTGTGATGTCGGCGATTGCTTCGTAATTGACGTAGGGGCGTTTCATCATCTCCTTTATCCTGTGCTTCAAGGGTAGTTTTTCTGCCACGACGTCTGGTATGACAGAGCCATAGCAGATATATTCCTCGTCCGTGTATCCGATCTCATCAGGGAGATCATATCCGGATTTTTCTTCCACCTCTTCTTCCACTACAGGAGTGGGCTGGGTGGGTTTGATTTTATCCGGGACCTTGAACTCTTCCGCCTCTGCGGACAAAGTAGATCCGGATTTTTCTTCCGCCATGGTCATCACCTCAAGCGTGGGTTGGGCGGGTTCAGCAAAACCGAGATAGATATCGATCTCGCCGATGGACATGATCGTGTAGGTCGTCACGGGTTTCGAAGCCGGAATCTAGGTCTCGTCGAGAAAAACGAGACGGACATCACTGGCATAGACCACGCGACCCATGGAAATTGTTTCGCCGATTCCTACATGCGCAGATTCTGCCTAGAACGATGCTCGAAAGGTCACCTGCCCCATGGTGGGTGCCAACTGTCGTCGGATTGTCGACACGTACGCCATAGAGGGTCCTAGTGGCGTTGGAAGGATGGGGTGTGAGACGTCGTATGTTCCAGGAGCGGTGAGCACAAGTTTACCCAGGTTCAGATCCGACTACGGTTATCGGATCCTACTCTTGCTAGCAACCCAATAATATATCAGCGTAAGCCTGATGTTACAACGGATTACAAGAGTGCTTGTGTGTATTGTGTTGTGCCCTAAAGGCTCCCATAGGGCCGGTTTATATAGAAACCGGGGCCTAGGGTTACAAGAGAGACCTATCCGGCTACGTTACAGAGTTGGTAACTATGTACATCTTGGACTATAAGTAATACTACAAGCCTAAGTGGGTAACTCTTCTAGGCCTTGTCGTAGCCGGAACTGGATCCTCCTCTTTCTCTGACTGGGCCACCGGTAAGGGAAAGCTCTAACCTGTTGGTGGGCCACCCTGGTCAGCGAGTCCTGTGGGTATACCCGAAAAGTATATCCCCAATAGTATGGGTCCAGTATATGCCAGTCATCATATTCGGCGAGTCGACCCGCTATGGGATTGGCAATCCAGCTGACGATTCCTCTTCCTTGGTGTACCCCGATTGGTATTACCCCATCAGTAGTCCCCGAGCGCCTCAAGGAATCAGCGATGACTTCAAGCCGCCGAATCGACGCAGGCGATTCGAGGGTCGAGTCAATGGCGAGCTCCTGAAATAGAGAAACAACACATGAAGTAGTTCATTCGCCTGGGCGAGTCGACACGCCAGGCGAGTTGCCATTGGACGGAGTCTCCCTTGGAGAATTTTGGCTGGTGCCTTGTCAACTTGCTCTCATAGAGGACGTGGAGGACACCAAATCGTTGATGAAGTCGCCAAGTCGGTGCAGGTGAATATGCGAAAGCGAGTCCCCGAGTGTGGCGAGTAAGCGAGGGTGAGTCCGCAGTGGCGAGCCACCGAGCGTATTGAGTACGCGAGGGCGAGTCCACGGTAACGAGTCCCCGAGCGTGTGGAGTACGCGAGGACGAGTTCGCGGTGGCGAGTCCCCGAGCGTGTTGAGTAGGTTAGGGCGAGTCCGCAGTGGTGAGTTCCCGAGCATGTTGAGTATGCGAGGGCAAGTCCACGGTGGCGAGTCCCCGAGCATGTTGAGTACACGAGGGCGAGTCCAGGGTGGCGAGTCCCCGAGCGTGTTGAGTACGCGAGGGCGAATCACCGAGTGTGGTCAGCCACGGTCGTGGAACCACGCGCACACGCAGTATGCCTAGGAGTAGTCCCGGAGGCTCGAGTTGGCTTGTAGAGGCGACTTGAGGCTCTTTGGAGATGCATATTCTGAAAATAGTAGTGGTTGTTGCCGAGCATGGCGAGTCCGCGTTGAGCGAGTTTGCGAGAGGAGAGTTCGCGATGAGCGAGTTCGCGTGGTGAGAGTTTGCGGTGATTGCGAGTCCGCGAGTGTGGCGAGTCCGCAAGCGTGCTGAGTACACGATGATTGCGAGTCCGCGATGATGTTGATTGCGCTGTTTTTGTTAGCGAGTCTCTCTTCTTGGTCTGGGGGGCCATTCGCATGGCGAATCCAAAGAAGGCTCTCGGCTGGGAATTTTTCCTGGATGATTCGAGGCTCGGTTTGAAAGTCCTCGTCCACAGTACTTGGCCATGCGAGTTGCGATGTCTAATGTTGAGAAGGACATGGTGCCGTTTGTGTAGCACTGCCATTTGTCTTGGCCCGGAAGGCCAGTCGATCAAGGCGAATCCAATGATGGCTCTCGGTTAGCGTTTTTCACGGACGATCCGAGACTCGGTTTGCGAGTCCTCGTCCGCACTACTTGGCCATTGTGAGTCGCTTTTTCAAAGGTTGAAAAGGCGAATTGATTTTTCCCGAGGGAAGAGACACCCAGTGGTGAGTACATGCAATGTGGCATGCGATCCTCTCTGGCGACTCGGACAATGAAGGTCCCTTAGTAGGCGCGGTGTACACATTTGACGTAGCAGACGGGGTCGCACGGTGTTTATCCGGAAAAAGTCGATGCGGTGGACAAGGAGTCGATGCGGCGGAAGTATGGTCGCGCTTTGGCAAAGTCGACGCGGCGGACACGAGGTCGACGCGGCGGGCGTGTGGTCGCGCTTTGGCAAGTCGACACGGTGGACGGAGGTCGCGCTATGGAGAAGTCGACGTGGTGGACATGGGTCGACACGGCGGACGGAGGTTGCGCTATGGCGAGGTCGACGTAGCGGACATGGGGTCGACGCGGCGGACGAAGGTCACGCTATGGCGAAGTCGATGCGGCAGACACAGCGGACGGAGGTCGCACTATGGCGAAGTCGACGTGCGGATACGGGGTAGACGAGGCGGACGGAGGTCGCGATATGGCGATGTCGACGTGGCGGACGGAGGTCGCGCTATGGCGAAGTCGTGTGGCGTGTAGCCGATATCTTGGCGAGTCCGAGGCAGGCGATTCGCCAAGCGTGGCGAGTCCGCAACAAAGAGTCCCCGTGCGTGGCAAATTCACCAGAGCGAGTCACGAGTCCCGAGCGTGGAGAGTTTGTGGCAGATGAGTCAGCGAACGTGGCGAGTTGGCGATGGTGACGAATCCACGAGGGGTGAGTCCGCGGATGCCGAGTCGACGTGGGCGTGACGAGCGGCGTTGGACGAGTCCTTGATGGACGAGTCTGCGGCAGGCAAGTCCCCGAGCAACGAGTCAGCGACGGCGAATGGGCGATGGCAAGTCCGCGAAAGCGCACTAGTCATGAACCAACTGGTCGCCTCGTCTCCATGAATTGATTCTCCTTGGTATGCACACGAGAAGGTACGTATGAAACATTAGTCTAGTTTCTATAATAAATCAATGGAATAATCGGTGATAGAGATTTATATTGAATTAAAGAAACACATGAACCGGACATATGCATTTTGTTCTCTCGCTGTGCAGAATTGCACCATGCTACAGCGCATGTAATTGGCTTGACGCAAAAAGGCTTCGAGCCAAGTCCCTGGTTTTTCTCTCGCTTCATCAGTTCTGGATGGTGACTCGGTAGCCATGATCCAGCAGGTCTCGGACGTCGCCGTATGAATTTGGGATTTTCAATCTGATTTTGTCGTATGGTGCAGGTCTCCAGACGATGTATACACCGGTGGAAAAAAGGCCTGTAGTCCCGGACTGTAACTGACTTTAGTCCTGGTTTTGGGTCCGAGACTGCGAAAACAGGACTAGAGGTCCCCCTCTTGTCCCGGCTCGCTACGGCCCGCGACTGATAACAGCCATGTGGCTGTTTTAGCGCCGCGGGGGCGGAAACCCTCTAGTCCCGGTCCGTAACATCACCCGGGACTATAAGGTTTCCTTCCGCGGTAGAGAATTGTGTGTTTCTCTGCCGCGGCAGAGATTGTGTATTTCTTTTTTTTTGCCATTTTGTTCCTTTTTCGTTTTGTGTTTCACTATAATTCAAACATATATTTCAGTATACATATTATATGCTACTACATACACACTACACGTCGATGCATTTATATAATTAATTGATCCCTTGCAAACATACATATAATCAATCATATCAAAAGGAAGAAATGTTTTGAAATTACATGGTCATTGATGAATATATATATCATATCATTTACATGGAGATGACTAAGGCAAATCGAGTTCCACGTCATCCGCATAATGCTCTCCATGTACATCAAGGACTTCCTTCATCATAAATCCCGCCAGCTCCTCTTGAATTGCTCTTATACGCTGGTCTGGCTCTAGTTTCTCCCGCAAATCATAAATATAATGTGAGTCAACTTTCCGCTCACTGGTCAACTCGCGGATATACTCGTAGACGTAGTATCCACATAAATGAGTTCCCGGTGGCTGTTGTAAACTCTTCACCATTTTATAAGTTAACTCCTCTTTGAATGGACCTGATATTTTCTGTCTGAACCGTGTCTAACACCTGCTCGGCAAAGAAAATGAACAAAGGGGTTATTAGTTACTTGATATCAGGAAATGAATGAAAGAGGACGATATAATGCGAAAATGATTGAAATTACTTATGGAGCATTGCTTTCATGTCGCTCCACTGCTCTTGGTCCCAACTTAATGAGTCGTGGACATCAACTAGGGAGTTGTCAACTTGAATGTTTAGCAAGATCCAGTGGAATCTGCGGACGTTTACATAAGCATACATGCATAGCTCATCCAGTAAGCAAAAATAAAATGTGTACAAGATATAAACACTCACTTGAAGTTGTAAAGAAATAGTATTTACTTAACAAAATTATTCTCGGTTAAGAACCTCCACAGGTCTTCTTCCACGTCCTTGGGGTGATTCATTAACGATATATGGGTCAATAAACCCAACGTCGTATCTTCTAGCTCTTTTGCATTCAAGCATCTTCATTCTGCAGAATATAATATCATCATACAAAAGGATATATAGTTAGGATAATATACTAAATGCAATGAACGAGCTGAGCTACAAACTTAATTATAGAAATAAATCACTTACAGACAGTAGCAACCGATGATAGATTTGTCAAGGGCGTGCTGGTTGTATAACTGAAACAGTTCGGTCATTTGAACCTGTATCGATTATGGTTTGAAGTGATTCTCCGTTCTAACGTCCACCGAAACCAATCTTTCTGATGCTTTTTTTTTCTGCTTGCGACATGTACCATTCATGCAGATTTTGCATATGTGTGGATACACGCGCGAGCTCCTCATTACTAACTAGAGGCTCCCCTTGGACATACTCCCGTACTATCTGACCCACTGGCATATCTTCATAGCCTAAATATTGACCAAGAGAAATATTTGCTTCGGTAGCAAGTGCTTTGGCCTGCGATACAGTGATTCCCATAAGTGCAGCATTATTACGGGCTCTGGGTTCCATTATTTGCATGTCCATGTCCATTTTAGCTGTGAAGGCCTTGTCGAGGTCTAAAATGACTTTGAGCGGGGCGACCGATAGATTGATTCTTCTGTGCTCCGAGATGGGCAACTTGCTTCTCGCTTTTTGCACTTGTGGTTTTTTTCTTCTGTGCTTGCTTAATAATCTCCCGGTCATAGTCTGATTCCAGATTCATCGATATCTGGGATGGTTTCTCAAGAAAGGAATTAGCCCACTTTTTGGTTTTTTCATTATATAACGGCTTTGTCTTAGGGTTTTTGGATGCAAAATGCGCCTTAACTTGGGCAGCCACATCCGCATTAGTTTCCTCATCTGTCTTGTCATAAGGTCTCTTTGGAATAGCCGACGGGATGTCGACTCTCTTCGTTGTTTGACCTTTCTTCGATGTGGGGCGCGGGGGACCATCGAACTTCCGTTTCTTCGACGAGGTAGTAGTATTGCATGGAGGCGGAGGCGGAGATCGAGTATTGCACGGAGGCGGAGATCGAGTTGATGTACTCCTGCTGTGGCGATCGTCAGTAGGGCGGGGTGGACTTGGAGGTTGGCGATAATCGGGTTGGGATGGACTTGGAGGTTCACGATATTCGATGCGGGGTGGACTTGGATTCCTCGGAGTCGGTGGCCTTGACGCCGAGCGTGGAAACTTGATGTACTTCTTATTCCATAGAATCATGTTGCGCTTGACATCTCCTAGTTTCGTAAGGCCTTCGAGCATAGCGATTTCAATCTCTAGGTCCGCAAAATCCTCCACTATGTCATCCACCGTGACACGAGCATAGCCTGGTGGAATGAGAAGTGAATGGTGGAGTGCTCCAGGTAGACAAGGTAAAGCAGTGTCAATCGCCACCTTGAAGTACATGTTGTTCATTGGCTGATGTAGCTCACACTATGCCATCTCTCTGACATCATCCACGGGGTAGTGAGGAGCCGGTGCATCATCCAACAGTGCTTGATCATCAGCCCGGACCTCCATGGAAGCCACACTGCTTCTCCGCTGGCTAAGATCCAATGCAGGATCATCAGCCCGCAGATGAGTTGACGACGACAGCCTTTGGCTAATTTCATGCATGAGGTTCTTCAGATCATCTAGGTCCTGCTCTACCCTGGAGATCCGGTCTACCTCCCGGTCCTTCTTTCTCTGATGGCTTCTGTAACTAGCATCGTACTGAGGAAACCCTTTCTTCCACGACACACCGGCGCCTTTGCCTCGTGTTCGTCCTCCCTTTTCAGGATTCCCTAGGGCGCGTGTCAGCTCGTCGTTCTCTCTCTCGATACAGAACAATCCCAATTAAGCATCGTTCATTGCTTGAATAAGGTCTTGGGAGGGTTTTAGAATTTTATCATGAAATAATGTCTTCCTTGTTTCTAGGTACAAGGATCCCCCGTGCCCGTACCACCAGTGCTTTAACCTCTCAGGCCATCCATCTGTACCAGGAGTGACGCCTCTAGACCTCATTTCTTCTCCATAGTTTCTCACTTAGGGACGACACTCTTGTAGCCACCTGTCCCCATTTTATGATGGTATTTATTTTTGGCAGCATTTAACGCGTACTTTGCCGACTTTGCCTATGCTTTATCTAATTGCTTGTACTTTACCAAATCGGGCCACTGTTCTCTCAACTTCTCGTTTACTCATTTGAAGTCCGGAGTTTTCTATTTCGCGACATATTTCACGTATAAACTTTTCTTGTGGTTCCGGTACAGTTCAGCCATCTTGCTCAGAGCCCACTCCTTCACTTTCACTCTATTTTCAAGCCCACTCGGCCTTGGGGTAATACCATCTACCTCAAATTCTTCATACTCTGGAGGTAGTATGAAATGCGCTATGAGCTTCTGCCAAAGGTCATCTTTGGCATCATCGGTGACATAGCTGTTGGATTCTTCACCGGGTTTCTTTGACTGATTCCATTCTTGGATGGTGATCGGCTGGTTGTCCCTAACAAGCACCCCGCATTGATTTATAAACATCCTCCGGTGCTTCTCTGGAGCAATCGGTTCACCATCATCATCTATTTCTTCGATGGTTTACCTCTGATTACCATCCAACTTTTTGTTCGGCCCTCGTTTCGTTCGAGTTGTCGATTGCTTCGATCCGGTGGGCTAAAAGAAGAAGAGAGAGTGATTAATATATATATAGATCAGTTAATGAATATAGGTAATACGAGGCTTTATATATATATATGTACCTCGTTGGATCCTGTCGAGGGGCCATCATTATTGTTGTTATTTGTTTGCCCTTCGTCCATCTGGTCTTCCCTTTGGTACATTAGGTTTTCCTCTAGTCCATCACCGGATGGATTTAGATATGAGGATATCTCTTCCTCGAGCAAAATATCTTTGCCGGTAGTAATATTAAGAGGAATTTCACCTCTTATCATGCCCTGAAGAAAACCTTCACCGATGCGACCAGGATCTTCGGATGGATCCATGACTTAATTATCTATAACAAAAAGAGAGTTAAACAGGTTAGAAAAAACAATAACCCTAATAACTAAAACAAAAAAACAATAACCCTAATATTATTTGCGGTAAAACAATAATCTTAATAACTAAAACAAAAAAACCCTAATATAAAAAAACTATAGAAAAAATATAACAAAAAATACTAATAATCCTAATTATAATAATCCTAACTATAAAAAAACTATAAAAACTATAGAAAAAACTATAACAAAAACACTAATAATCCTAATTATAATAATCCTAACTATAAAAAACTATATAAAAAACTATAACAAAATAATTATAATTAATCCTAACACTCTAGCTAATTATAATTAAAATAATTATAATTAATCCTAACTCTAGCTAGAAAAAACTATAACAAAATAATTATAATTAATCCTAACCCTAGCTAACAATATAATCCTAATACTAATAACAAAAACTATAATTCTAAATAACAAAAACTATAATCCTAACCCTAGCGAACTAATAATTACAAAAAAAACACCCGACGCCCGTACCCCTCCCTCGAGCACCGATCGACACCGGCGGCAGCACGTGACGGCGCACGGCGTGCAGCGGCACGAGAGAAGGATAGCGGCGAGGCGGTGCGCAGTAGAGCGGCGGCACGCCGGAGCACGCACGGCGGAGCGGCACGGCGGCGACGGACAACACCTCCCCTGTGTGTTCGTCTTCGTCTGTGCACGCGTGCTTCGTCTACGTCGAGGAATGACAAGTGCTGGGCAGCACCTCCTGGCACGCAGAATATATAGGGACACACCCTTTAGTCCCGAGTTAAGCCACCACCCGGGACTAAAGGGTCTGTAGTCCCGTGCTGTGGCTTAACCCGCGACTAAGCACCCCCCCTTTAGTCGCGGGTTAAGCCACGGCCTGGGACTAAAGGGTTTTTTTGGCCGCTTCGTTTTCGCGCGCGCAGGCACCCTTTAGTCCCGGGTCCAGCCACGACCCGTGACTAATTATTTTTTTGTAAATTTTCTTTTTTAATTCAAATCAAATATAAAACTTTGGAAAATCATATAAAAATTCAAATAAAACAAATAATATGTCTATTATTATCAGAAAAATATAAAGAATCTTAATCCAATATCCATTTATCTGTTTGCATCATTTATAAATTATTTCATCTATTAATTTCTTTTTTTTAATTCAAATCAAATATAAAACTTTGGAAAATCATATCTTTTATTGTAAAAATCCAAATAAAACAAATAATATGTCTATTATTATCAGAAAAATATAAAGAATCTTAATATAATATTCATTTATCTGTTTGCATCATTTATAAATTGTTTCATTTGTAAATTCCTTTTTTTAATTCAAATCAAATATAAAACTTTGGAAAATCATAACTTTTATTGTAAAAATCCAAATAAAACAAATAATATGTCTATTATTATCAGAAAAATATAAAGAATCTTAATATAATATCCATTTATCTGTTTGTATCATTTATAAATTATTTCATTTGTAAATTTCTTTTTTTAATTCAAATCAAATATAAAACTTTGGAAAATCATATCTTTTATTGTAAAAATCCAAATAAAACAAATAATATGTCTATTATTATAAAAAATATATAAAGAATATTAATATAATATCCATTTAGTCTTGGTTGTAGTCACAAACCGGGAGTAAAGATATTTCCCGCCATTTCCCACCGCTTCCCGCCAAGTTTTCCCGCCCTTTCCTTTCTACAAGATCTTTTAGTCCGGGTTATAGTCACTAACCGGGACTAAACATATTTCCCGCCATTTCCCAAAGCTTCATGCCAAGTTTTCCCGCCCTTTACCTCCATATCTAGGGCGATCGCGCTATGGCTATCCACACATCCACACCTTCCTCTCTTAGAACAATGGACAATGCCTAGTAGGCCATTTTGACCCTCGAGGAGACCGAGGTGCTGTGCGCCTCCAACTACCATTGTCCGCCGGGCTACCGGCCGCCCGCTGGCTGGATGCTGAGCGCTGGAGGGGTTCCTGTCCCTCCTGACTCTCAAGGTTCCGCACGCCAGGCGGCCATCACGAACCACTTCTACCACGAGCTCACACCGGAGCAGCGGATGGATCCCTAGTGGGATCCCGACAACTACGACACCTGGAATGCCTTCTTCGCTAATAGGCGGGAAATGGAGCTCTCCAGGTACGAGGGTGATGGCCCGCCCCCGGTGAACCACAAAGAAGTCGGCCGTCGTCTGTGGTGGGCGAACCGTACTATCATCGGAGTGATGCGCTACATCGCCGGGGGAGACCATTCTCGCGTGCGGTGCCCACAAGTCCACCCGCCAGAGAGCCACAAGAAGGCCCCACCCCCGCCCGGCGGTAGCGGCATTGTCTTCCAGGATACCCCTACCCCGCCCGCCGTGAATCCGAGGCTGGAATGGCCCCTGGTATATGCCATGGCTGGGCTGAGGATCCCCGGAGTGGCAGGTGACGATGACGATGACGAAGAAGACCCTAAAGCTGCATACTATAGGACTAGGCATGATTATGACTAAAGGGGGCGGCTTTAGTCCTGAGTGTTAGCTAGTCCCGGTTTGTCCCAGTTTTTAATATTAATAAATGTCTTGAGTGTTACCTAAATATGAAGATGTTGTATTTAGAGGAAAAGGCCTATAAATAGAGCAGGCTAGATCGAGCGGCCTATAAATAGAGGGAAATGCCTATAAAGAGAGGGTTCATCTTTAGTCCCGGTTGGAGAAACCAACCGCGACTGAAGGGATTGCGGCAGAGTGGGCCAGGCAGCACTAATAATAGGGGTGAGTGTCGACATTATGTCGTGCGGCTTGTACCTTGTCCCGGATGGTGTCACCAACCGGGACTAAAGATGAACCTTTAGTCCCGGTTGGAGACACCAACCGGGACAAAACATGAGTCAGCACTAATAATAGGGGTGAGTGTCGACATTATGCCGAGCTGCTTGTACTATAAATAGGCATCCTTGTGAGTCCAGTCCTCCAGCCAGTTTGAGGCATCTCCAAGATTGTTTTCGAGAGAAGGGACACTACTACGACCAGTTTCAGGGAGATACCGCCGGAGCCAAGTCCTCCGGCATCTCCAAGAAACTGGTCGTAGAGGCACTCCCTAATATGTGAAATTAGTTAGCTCCCAGGAGTATTGATCTAGTTAGAGAAGTTACAAGCTGCAAGATGGTTTTCGAGAGCAGGGACACTACTACGGCCAGTTTCAGGGAGATGCCGCTGGAGCCCAGTCCTCCGGCATCTCCAAGAAACTGGTCATAGAGGCACTCCCTAATATGTGACCTCACGCATTTGGAGATCAGATCTTAATGGTAAGTATGAATCGGGACTAAAGGCCCCCCTTTAGTCCCGGTCTAGCCACAAAACGGGACTAACACATTCAAGATTGTCTGCAGGCAACACTATAAAAATGGACACATGGAGCATCTTCACTCATAAAATGTTACAATTATAACACATCATTTCTTCGCGTGTGTTGCTTTCTGATCCTGTCGTATCCATGGAGCATCTTCATTCATTAACATGATGCTTGGGTCATCCTTCACCGCGAAGGGCGGAATTTCATGGAACTTATCACAATCTTCTGACATGTCTGTCTTGTCCTCCACTCCCACGATGTTTCTTTTTCCTGAAAGAACTATGTGGCGCTTTGGCTCATTGTCTTATGTATTCTTTTTCTTATTTTTTCTTTTTCTAGGTTTGGTAGACATGTCCTTCACATAGAAAACCTGAGCCACATCATTGGCTAGGACGAATGGTTCGTCTAAGTACCCAAGATTGTTGAGATCCATGTTGGAATTATGCCCTAGAGGCAATAATAAAGATGTTATTATTATAATTCTTGTTCATGATAAAGTTTATATTCCATGCTAGAAGTGTATTAAGCGGAAACTTTAATACTTGTGTGGTTTGTGAACAACACCGTGTCCCTAGTATGCCTCTAAGGACTAGCTCATTGATTAATGATGGTTAAGGTTTCCTAACCATAGACATGAGTTGTCAATTGATAATGAGATCATATCATTGGGAGAATGATATGATGGACAGACCCAAACTAAGCGGAGCAATTAGATCGTGTCATCGTGTTCTTCTTTGCGAAGCTTTTCTTATGTCAAATATTGTATTCCTTAGACCATGAGATAATACAACTCCCTGGTATCGGAAGAAAGCTTTGAGGTCATCAAACGTCATCCTATGAGAGGGTGATCATAAAGGTGTCTCTCAGGTGATCGGAAAGTACCTGTTGGGTTGTATGTATCGAGATGGGATTTGTCCCTCCCAAGTCGGAGAGATATACTTTGGTCCCACTCGGTAATCGATATCAACACCGCTTGCAAGCATGTGGTTAAGGAGTTATTCACAAAGTGATATCGGATTACGGAACGAGTAAAGTACTTGCTGTGAACGAGATTGAACTAGGTATGACGGTACCGACGATCGAATCTCGGGCAAGTAAAATATCGCGAGACAAAGGGAATATATATGGGATTGATTGAATCCTGGCATCGTGGTTCATCCTATATGATCATCGATGAATGTGTGGGAGTCAATATGGGTTTCCAGACCCCGCTATTGATTATTGATAGAAGATCATCTCTGCATGTTCTCGAACCCGAAGGGTCACACACTTAATGTGTCTCGATGCTAGGATAGATTGGATAATTGGTTTATGAGTTTTGTTCGGAGTCTCGGATGGGACCCGAGACATCACGAGAGGTTCCGGAATGGTCCGGAGAATAAGATTCATATAAGTCAATGCAGTTTTTGGAGTTTGGAATTGTTTCGGGTTAATCGGTATTGTACCGGAAGCTTCTAGAACCTTCCGGAGGGGGACCAACGTGGCCCCACCTGCCGGGAGGGGGAATGGGCCTATGAGGGAGTGACCTGGCTGCATTGGGCTAGGGGAACAAGGCCCCATAGGGCCCAGCCGGCCAAACAAGGGGAAACCCTAATTGGAGCTTCTAGAAGGAGGGGGAAACTTGCCCCCCACTCTTCCCTCCTTGGCCGCCGGCCTAGGCTTGGGGGAGGGGCTAGGGCTGCCGCCCACCCCTCTATATAAAGAGGGCTGGGGGCGCACCACCCCCACACACCTTCCCCTCAAGCCTAGCCGCCCTGCTTCCCTCCTCTCTCTCTCCCTCCCGACTGCGTGTAGGCGAAGCCCTGCTGCAGAAACTCTCCACCACTTGCACCGCGTCGTCGCGTTGTAGATCCAATCCATCTCTCCACCATACTTGCTGGACCGAGGAAGGAGGAGACGTCGAGGTGCTGCACGTCTGCATCTCCCGGAGGCATCGCCACTTGCGGTGCTAGATCGGATCAGATCGCGAGGAGGAGAAGCGAGTACGACTACATCACCCACATTCCGACGAACGTTCCACTGTGCAAATCTTCAAGCGTATGAAGATCTCATCTAATCTCTCTCGTTGTTTGCATCTCCTAGATTAGATCTTGGCTTTCTCGTTCGCATCCGTAGAAATTTTTTGATTTACTATGCTGCGAAACCCTTTAATCCAACGATGTCATTCCGTATTTCTTGTCTACCTCAACCTCTCCTCCGGTCATCTTGACCCATTTGCACTGAAACAAGGGGACCTTAAAAGTAGGTCCATAGTCAAGTTCCCATATCACCTCTATGTAACCATAATATGTGGTCTTTGACCCATTATTGTCTGTTGCATCAAAGCGGACACCACTGTTTTGGTTGGTGCTCTTTTTATCTTGGGCTATCGTGTAAAATGTATACCCATTTATCTCGTACCCTTGGAAAGTCGATATAGTCGAAGATGGTGACCTAGACAACAAGTATAGCTGATCTCCAAGAGTGTTGTTTTTGATGAGATGTTGCAACCAACCGCCAAAACTCTTCATGTGTTCATCTCTAATCCAAGAGTCATGCTTTATAGGGTTGTTGGAGCGTAAGATTTTCTTGTGTTCCTCGATATCTGGGGCTACCAAGATATAATTCTGCAGAACGGTGTAATGTGCTTCGGTGTAAGAATGTCCGTCCCTACATATTATTGATTTCCTTCCTAGAGTACCCTTTCCACTCAGTCTCACCTCATACCGCGATTGAGGAAGACCAATCGGCCTAAAGTCAGGAACGAAGTTAACACAAAATTCAATGACCTCCTCTGTTCCATAGCCCTTGGAGATGCTTCCTTCTAGCCTAGCATGGTTACGAACATATTTCTTTAAGATTCCCATGAACCTCTCAAAAGGAAACATATTGTGTAGAAATACAGGACCAACAATGGAAATCTCTTCGACTAGGTGAACGAGGAGGTGCGTCATAATATTGAAGAAGGATGGTGGGAACACCAACTCAAAACTGACAAGACATTGGACCACATCATTCTTTAACCGTGGTAGATCTTCAGGATTGATTATCTTCTAAGAGATTGCATTGAGAAATGGACATAGCTTCACAATGGGTACTCGAACATTATCTGGTAGAAGCCCTCTCAATGCAATCGGAAGCATTTGCATCATAGTCATGTGGCAGTCATGAGACTTTAGGTTTTGGAACTTTTTTTCTGCCATATTTATTATTCCCTTTATATTCGACGAGAAGCCAGACGGGACCTTAATACTGCTTAGGCATTCGAAAAAAATTTCCTTCTCTTGTTTGGTAAGAGCTTAGCTGGCATGACCTTGAAACCATTCTGGATGCAGGCCATTTGGTTCTTTCATACGTTGATGGTCCTTTCGTAATTCCGGTGTATCTTTTGTCTTCCCATACACGCCCAAGAAGCCTAGCAGGTTCACGCAAAGATTCTTCGTCACATGCATCACATCGATTGCAGAGCAGACCTCTAAGAATTTCCAACATGGTAGCTCCCAAAATATAGATTTCTTCTTCCACATGGGTGCGTGTCCTTTAGCGTCCTTTGGAACAGATTTTCCGCCAGGACCCTTTCGAAAGGTTACCATTTGATCCAAATCTTTGACCATATCAAATATATCAGCACTAGTATGCTCCTTAGGCTTCGTCTGGTGACATGCCAGACCGTTGAAATGCGTACCTTTCTTTCTTAAGGGATGCTTGGCCAAAAGAAATCGACGATGCTCATTGTATACATTATTCTTACAATGTTCCAAATATATACTTTCAGTCTCATCTAAACAGTGTGTGCATGCATTGTATCCCTTGTTTGACTGTCCTGAAAGGTTACTAAGAGCAGGCCAATCATTGATTGTTAAGAAAAGCAATGCTCGGAGGTTAAATTCTTCCTACTTGTGCTCATCCCACACGTGTATCCCGATTTCGTGCCACAACTATAAAAGTTCTTCCACTAATGGCCTTAGGTACACATCAATGTCGTTGTCGGGTTGCTTCGGACCGTGGATCAACACTGGCATCATAATGAACTTCCGCTTCATTCACAACCAAGGAGGAAGGTTATAGATGCATAGAGTCACGGGCCAGGTGTTGTGACTGGAGCTCTGCTCCCCAAAGGGATTCATGCCATCTGTACTTAGACCAAACCTTAAAATCCTTGCGTCATCTGCAAAGTCCGGGTACTTTCTATCGATTTTTCTCCATTGCGACCTATCAGCGGGGTGTCTCAACATCCCGTCTGACTTACGTTCCTCTTTATGCCATCGCAACAACTTGGCGTGCTCTTTGTTTCCGAATAAGCGTTTCAACCGTGGTATTATAGGAGCATACCACATCACCTTGGAAGGAACCCTCTTCCGGGGGGATCGCCCTCAACGTCACCAGGGTCATCTCGTCTAATCTTATACCGAAGTGAAGTGCATACTGGGCATGCATCCAAATTCTCATACTCCTCACCGCGGTAGAGGATGCAGTCATTAGGGCATGCATGTATCTTCTGAACCTCTAAACCTAGAGGGCAGACAACCTTCTTTGCTTCGTACGTACTGGCGGGCAATACGTTATCTTTTGGAATCATATTCTTCATCATTTTCAGCAACTTATCAAATGAGGAGTCAGGTATAGCACACTCAGCCTTCCATCACAGCAATTCCAGTGTGCTGCCCAGCTTTTTCAAACCATTTTCGCAATTTGGGTACAACAACTTTTTGTGATCCTCTAACATGTGATTGAACTTCTCCCTATCCTTTTTAGTTTCACAATCTCTAACATGTGCATCGGCAATGGTCCGACCAAGATCATCAGCGGGTTCATCATGTGTCTCTTATTCATCCTCCCCTTCAGCATCCCCCATGGAAGTATCTCCGTAATCAGGGAAACCATGATAGTTGTCATCCTCCTCCTCTTCTTCATTGTCTTCCATTATAACACCTCTCTCTCCGTGCTTGGTCCAACAATTATAACTAGGCATGAAGCCGGACTTCAACAGGTGGCTGTGAAGGGTTTTTGAGTTAGAGTAATCCTTCTGATTCCTACATCCATTACATGGACAGAATACAAAACCATTGCGCTTGTTTGCATCAGCAACATGGATGAATTCATGCACGCCATTAATGAACTCGCCAGAGCGTCGGTTAGTACCGTACATCCATTCTCGGACCATCTGCATTATAGTAAAAGTATATCAAAAACCATTACACAATATGATAAAATTATTACAAGTTATATTGAGAGCTTCTAGAGCATTAATTTTGAATTTTGAAAAATTTACATGTAATAATTTTTGAATTGGAGAAAACAATCAACATGATAAATGTGGAGTTTTTTATTATTGTTCTATCAGTGAAAACCTCATTCCATTCTAAGCTCTGAAACTTTAAAATTGCACATGTCAATTTTCAGTAACTATGTGCCTAATCAATATTTGTTACACACATATATCAAAATCCTTCTAGCTACTTCTAGAGCATGAATGCATTGATCCATATCTCTATACTTATAGAGCATTATAGAGCTAAAGTAGCAATAAGAGATGAACGAATGAAGTTCTAACCTTTTAAAGCTTTGGATTTAGGTGTTGCAAACTAAATCTTGAGAAAAAAATGGCATGAACTCTCTTCCTTCTTTGAGAAAAATGGCCACCATATGCTTTAGGGCAGCAGGACAGGAAGCAGAATATATAGTGGTGGACAACTAGTCTCGGGCCATGATACGACCCGGGACTAATAGGAAAAGATCAGTTGGCCTGCTCCAGGTCATTAGTCCTGGTCCGTATTACGGACCGGGACTAATGACCTGGTCCGGCCCGGGACTAGTGACTACGGCTGTTTCTAGCCGTTAGAGGCCTCACGGCCCGGGACTAGTGCTCCCACTAGTCGCGGGCTGTGCCAGGCCGGGACTGCTGGCCTTGTTCACGTCGAACCGAAGATGGTTTTTCTAGTAGTGATACATGAAAAAAGAATCATCATACAAGAGGTTAGATCTAAATAAAATAGTGTGACTTAATTAGTATCAAAGAGAAAGAGATTCTATGGATGTCTGATCATGATCAAAGCCATGTGACCAGTTGGTCTATGCATGCAACTATGAATGTATGCAGCTCGCAGATAACATGTCGCAGTCGATCTGCATCAGCGCGTAGCTCTCGGAAGGAATCTGTAGTGACCAATCTGCATGCTCCACCAACGGTGCGCCGACTATGCGTAGAATCCTTTCTCGACTAATGCCCGTAGAGGCTGAACCATCCTTATGATTGGATCTGACCGATCTTCGGCCTCCTTGACGAAAACATGAGGGATGTCGCCTACATCATCACCTCCAAGCACTGTTTGTTTCACGGTGGACGCCAACTGTCGTGATATTGGCACGGTAGATGTTAATGGGAGTATCTTACTTAGAGTGAGAAAGACGACATAGGAGAATCCGGGAGCGAGATTGGCACACGATGTACCCAGGTTCATGTCCCCTCGATGGAGGATCTCTACGTCCTGCTATCAATCCAGTATATGATCATAGATTGGTTTATAAGGGAGCCTCTGTAGGCGGAGGGAGAGACTAGATCTAATCTAATGTGGGAGAAGGTCTAATATGACATACCCCGTGGGGGAGCCCCTGGTGAATTTATATATGCAGCCAATTAGGGTTTACAAGTGCTTATGGGCTTTGTATACGAGTTGCCGTCTTGGGCCTCTAGTCGGCGCCAGTCGTATGGGTCTAGTATATGCCAGTCGTCATATCCAGTGAGTCGACTCGCTCTAGGATTGGCGATCCAGCTGTCGATTCCTCTTCATGGGTATACCCCGATTGGTATTCCCCCATCAGATGGTACAGAGGGAAACAACCCATTTGGGACAAGGAGGATGCCAAGCTTGAACACTTGGGAAGACAACCCGTGGCATAAAATCACGGACTTGTAGCTGATGAACTTTGTTCGGGCCCGCTACTTCCTGGACCGGATTATTAATGAGTTCGTCACCAATGATCTGGAGGTGAAGGCCTCAAGGACGAGATGGTAAGGAATTTAACGTGGATCTCAAATCTATTGCATTCTAATTAAAATAATGAATCCAAGAATTTAAATGGTTTCACATTTCCTTGTCTCCGCAGGAGAAGGAATTGAACGCTACTGTTGATTCGTCGACCTAGGGGTCGACGGAGCCGTGGGACACATTTTTCAATAGGGTGACAAACGCTTACAAAAAGAGGGACAAGTGGTTTCCGCTGTCCTCAGTTGGCCAAGTGTCCGGCTTTGGTATGAGCATGAAGTTTTCCAAGTACTACACAGAGGACACCAAGAAAAGAAGGGAGAGGAAGAACTAGTCAGCGGCTGATAGGATATGACAATCAAGGCATCCCTATAGGTTGGATTCAATTGGCCCAAGACTGCAACGTGTGGGCCTAGAGGAACGACAACTAGAAGGAGACTTCAATGAAGCCCAGGCGACTGGGAGCAGAAGGCCCAGAAGCTTAGTTAGGCTTAGTCGGATTAGGTCAAACCTCTCAAACCCTTAATGTTTGATTGTAATCCTATAAACCCTAGCAAGGTCACCCTATATAAACCTCCCTAGGGTGCTCTTTGTACTCACGAGCTATTAGATACCCCATCCTTGTGACTCGCTACCTACTCGACGAGCTTTCCCACTTTGTAATCCACTCGCGATCAATACAAACAAGCAGGAAGTAGGTCTTTACCCTATGGGGGCAAAACCTGGTAAAACCCTATTGTTGGGCCACGTAGAGATAAAACAAGAACTTTTTCCCTCTAACATGGTGATCCCAAGATCAATCTGAGGTAGGAGGCCACGAGGTTTAGCACTAGACGCACAATTGTGGATTACTGATGAAGCACGTCTGTTGAATGCAGTGCAGTCCTTACGATCCGATCGTCCTGGTGCTGATCATACAACACCTCTACTGGTATCCACACGTACAAGGAGGAGCACTGGCGACAAACTGCTAGGTTCATTACAACGGCAGCACTGTTGTGGAGCTAGGGTTTCCAACTCATGGAATGACCTAAACGATCAACGATTAACCCTTCTGGGTTACTGTACTCCACTATATATAGGGATTGAACGTGGGCTCCACTCTCGTGGCCCATTCACTAAATCCCATATAATATTAGTTCCTGTGAGTCCAACTCACTGAATCAGTCCAAATCTGGCTCAGGTCCAACCCAACCAGATTTCCGGTTCAGATCCAATCCAAACTTGCTCCCACTCTTAAGTGTGTTACCCCGAAGGCTCATGGATACTTGGGCATGATTTGAGTCCGACTCTCAATCGATCCGTCGGTAGCGTCTCCTAGCAGAACGTGCCGACTCCCAAGTACCAAAGAGTCATGACGAGTTGACTTTCCAATGCGACTTACGACCGAGTCCCTTTTTCCTCACGATATACCTTGTTAGACTATAGGCGAATATTTGTCATCCCTTAAATAGTCCGACTCTCTTCTCGATCAGAGATAAGTGATTCACCCGACTAACACTTAGTCGATCGCCTTGGTTAACACTTAACCGACTCGTGTATGGCCATGCTTTCCGAATCATATCATCCGAGAGGGACCAAAGAATATCTCTCCAAGTGGAGGGGAAAAATCCCATCTTGGTTATTCACATCACGTAGCTTGATTCTCAGTCAACCCAAACTCTGCCTTTATAACTGCCCAGTTATGGATCAGCGTTTCATAGAACCTAAGTCGGTGATCCTCAACTCGGACTATGCAATAATCTCAGGTCTAATGATTACATTAATTGAGATATACAAATGACAACTTGGTCGTTGTACCTCAATATGGGTCAATCCGACTTGCTAAACTCTTTAGCCGAATCTGTGTAAGTCGGATAGCATCACCATGCCCATGACAAGTGGAACCGAGTCATCAATCCGACTTTCACATTGGTCTAAGTTGTGTGTCCAGCACAACCTCGATGACGAAGGAAATTTAGTACAAACAACATGAATGTATAGTTCCACAACCGAATCACATATTCAATGATACACATCAGATGTTTGTACAAGGACAACTTAATATATTTATGAATACAATGGGAAATATAATCATCCATGATTGCCTCTAGGGAATATTCCCAACAGTCTCCCACTTGCACTAGAGTCAATCTTCCGACATCACATGTCTAGGCATCTAATGACCATGGCTCTCAAGTGCGCCTCATCCTTTAGCTATGGTAACGAATTTGTCAACGGATCCGCAATATTTGTATCTGTGTGTACCTTCCATAACTTGATATCACCCTGATCCACGAACTGGCAAATCAGGTGGTACCGCGTGAGTATATGCTAGTTCTTCTGGTGTTGTCTAGGTTCCTTGGCTTGTGCAATAGCACCATTGTTGTCACAATACATGTCTAACGGATTGGACGAGCCCTGAACCACACCAAGATCCATGAGGAAATTCCTCATCCAAACAACTTCCTTTGCTGCCTCTGAGGCGGCAATATACTTCGCCTCTGTTGTAGATGCAGACATGGTCTCTTGCTTGGAACTCTTCCAGCTCACAGCACCTCCGTTTATAATAAACACGTATCCGGATTGCAAACGAGAATCATCAGAGTTGGTAAGATAACTCGCATCCGTGTAACCCTTTACACTGAGTTCATCTTCATCACCATAAACCAAAAACATATCCTTAGTCCTTCTAAAGTACTTTAGGATATTTTTAGCCGCTGTCTAGTGGATTTCTCCAGGATCAGCCTGATATCTGCTCACAACACTTAGAGCATAGGAAACATCCGGCCTAGTACAGATCACGGCATACATGATGGATCCAACTGTAGAAGCATACAGAATCGCACTCATTCGACTTTGCTCATCAGTTGTCGAAGGACACTGAGTCTTGCTAAGTTTTACACCATGGGACATCGTTAAGAACCCCTTCTTAGATGATTCCATGTTGAACTTCTTCAACACTTTTTCCAAATAAGTACTCTGACTCAATCCAATGAGCCATCTTAATCTATCTCTATAGATTCGGATTCCGAGAATGTATGTTGCCTCACCCACGTCTTTCATTGAGAAACTCCTTTCCAATGATTCCTTGGTTTCTTGCAACATCTGGACATGATTTCCAATCAGTAATATGTCATCCACATATAAGATTAGAAAGTTTACTTTTTTCCCACTAAACTTCTTGTATAAACAAGAATCATGATCACTCTTGATGAAGCCAAATGATTTTACTACCTCATCAAAGCGAATATTGCAACTCCGGGATGCTTGCTTCATCCCATAAATGGATTTCTAAAGTTTGCACACCTTGTCAGCATTAGCCGGATCGACAAAACCCTCGGGTTGTATCATATACACGTCCTCGGATAAACTTCCATTAAGGAAAGCCGTTTTGACATCCATCTGCCATATCTCATAGTTGAAATAGGATGCTATAGATAACATGATCCAAACTGATTTAAGCATCGCTACGGGCGAGAAAGTCTCATCGTAATCAACTCCTTGAACTTGTCAGAACCCCTTCGCGACAAGACGTGCTTTATAGACAGAAACATTTCCATCCATATCAGTTTTCTTCTTAAAAACCAAGTTGCACTCAACGGGTCTTGCACCGTATAGCAGATCAACCAAGTTCCAAACTTGATTTTCATCCATGGACTTTAACTCGGATCTCATGGCTCCAAACCATGGCTCGAAATCAGATCCCACCATCGCTTTCGAATAGTTTGCCGTCTCATCATTGTCTAACGGTAATACATCACGAACACTTCGTAATCTTGCCGATCTTCGTAGTACAGGTGCTACTTACGGCTTAGCCACCATGACTATCTCAACCTCCAAGGTTTTTGCTGACTCGCTACTAGCCGTATCCTCTCGAATTTCTTCGAGCTGCACCGTGCTCCCACAAACTCCCTGACTGAGAAACTCTTTCTCAAGGAAGACACCATTCCGAGTGACAAACACTTTGCCCTATTCTCGGTTTATAAGTAGAAACCCAAGGTTTCCCTCAGATACCCTACGAAAATACACTTATCCGACTTGGTCATAAGCTTGTCCGACTGAAGTCGCTTGACAAATGCTTCACAACCCCAAATCTTAAGAAAAGACAAACTCGGCGTTTTTCCTGTCCACATAACATGCGGTGTCTTCTCTACCGATTTTGATGGTACTCTATTTAGTGTGAACGCCGCTGTTTCTAGACAATAACCCCAAAATGATAAAGGAAGATATATCCGACTCATCATTGATCGTACCACGTCCAATAAGGTCTAATTCTGTCTTTCCAAAAAAACATTCTTTTTTGGCGTTCCTGGCGGAGTAAGTTGTGGAACTATTCCGCAACCTTTCAGATGGTCATCAAACTCATGTATCATGTACTCGCCTCCTCGGTCTGACTGAACAAACTTTAGTTTCTTACCGAGTTGATTCTGTACTTCATTCTGGAATTCTTTGAGATTTTCGAAGGCTTCTGACTTATGTTTCATCAAGTAGATATATCCATACCTACTCAAATCATCAGTGAAGGTAATGAAGTACTCATAACCATCCCTGGATGTCGTGCTCATTGGTCCACATACATCAATAAGTACTAGTACCAATAAGTCGGACACCCTTTCACAACTCTTTGCAAAAGGTGTCTTCGTCATTTTGCCTAGTAGGCAAGATTCGCATGTCTCGAACGACTCCAAGTAGAACGAAGTTAGGAGTCCATCATCATGGAGCTTCTTCATGCGTTTCCAACTTATATGACCAAGCCAACAGTGCCAAAAGTAAGTCATATTTAGATCATTTGGTTTCAACCTTTTAACATTTATGTAATAAACTGACTCACCATCAAGATTCAAAATAAATATCCCGTCCTGGACGGTTGCAAAGCCTTGAAACATATCATTCAAATATAAATAACAACCATTATTCTTGATATTCGACTCATAGCCTTGCCTCATCAAACATGAAGCAGAAATGATGTTTCGACTGAGCACTTGAACATTATAACAATTATTTGAAGGGAATATGCCCTGAGAGGCAATAATAAAGTGTTTATTATGTGTATTCCAAGTATATGATAGACGTTTATTTTGCATGCTATAATTTTATTAATACGGAAACATTAGTACATGTGTTTTTAATAAACAAACAGAAAGTTCCTACTTATGCCTCTCTAATAAACTAGTTCGTTGATTAACAAGATGATCACAGTTTCCTGATCATAGACATTGGATGTTGTTAATAACGAGATAACAACATTAGTGTAATGATGTGATGAACATTCATCCGAAGTATATCATTACGATCAAAGTCATTGAGTTTATATTGCTATAAACAACTTACAAAGTGATCCTAATCCTTAGACCATGAGAACATGCCAATCACTAACAACGAAAGAGTTTCTTGTTGACATCAAACGTCACACCGTAACTGGGTGATTATAAAGATGGCTTCAAAGCTACTAAAGTGTTATGTTGAGAATCATGGATCAAGAGTGGAATTTGTTCATCCCGATGACGGATAGATATACTCTGGGCCCTCTCGGTGATATCACATTGGTTATCTTGCAAGCAAGTGATTTGATCACTAGAATGTTATATCACGGGAACGAGAAAAGAGTGCATGTCAGTAACAAGATCAAACTAGGTATGGAGATACCGATGATCGAATCTCGGAACATGTAATATATCATGAAACAAAGGGATTAAGATACAAGCGTAAAAGGTTCCGACGATCACAGGAAAGTCATCGTTGAATGTGTGGGAGTCAGTATGGATCTCCAGGTCCCACTACTGATTATTGATCGGAGAAGGGTCTCGATCATGTCCGCATTATTCGCGAACTGTAGGGTGACACACTTAAGGGACACTGACATACAGTTGGAGCAAATGTTTCATGCCGGAAAGAATAACAAGCGTAGGAATTTATTTCACTAGATACTGAAATAGGTTTTCGGGTGAAATTGCATAGTGTTTTTGCATGTGAAATAGAATTGTAGCAAGGGGTTATATGTGAATGTTTGTCATTAAAGTAATTTACAAAATTCTAAATAAATAAAAAAGAGTTTTATTTAATGAGATTTTGCATTAAATTTGGTGGAAATTTAATAGCAAGTTTGAGTGGGATTTTGAGTGGAGGGAATTTAAAGGAATTTTGTGAGTGGAGTGTCCACCCACATGACGAGGGGAGGGCAAGGGGAATCCCCCATGCGCCGGGCACCCCCTTGGGGTCCCCCATCTCCTATAAAAGGTACCCCCCTCCTCACTTCTCACTCACACCTCCTCGTGAAGGATCTCTCTCCCCCTCTAGAATTTATCCCCCATGGTCTCGAACTAGCGAGATACATGTTCCTGGTGGCTATTCAGCAAGAAAGGGTTGTGCTTCCGCTGCATCGCTGGAGCGAGGAGGCGGAGGTTGCTCGGTGTCTTGTACGTGTGTGCGAGCACGGATGCGCTGCTACTTTGCGGCGCTAGGACTTCCTCTCGATCTTGAGATCGACAAGAGATCGTCTACATCAACCATGAGTTCAACTCGTTAAGCTTTGTCGGTCTTCAAGGGTATGTTCTCTACGGATATACATCTGCCCGTTGTTTGTATCTAGTAGATAGATCTTGGTACATAGTTCCCATCGTAGGAATTTTTTTGTTTTCTATGCTGTGAACCCTACATTATTCAGTTCCATAATGAATCCAGAAGGCAAATGAAGTTGCATCGTGCCGACTTCCAACGCAGTAACTCTTGCTTTGTTGCCGAATCAAATATCAACTTCGCCTCTTGCTACATTCCTAGTTCTTACCAGTCCCTGCAACGAGTTGCATATGTGAATAACTGATCCGGTATCATATACCCAAGAACTATTAGGTGCATCAGCAAGATATATGTCTATAACATTGCAAACAAGTGTACCTGAGTCGGAAGTATTACCTCCACTCTTAGCTTTGTCGGCAAGTACTTGCTGCAGTTCCTCTTCCAGTGGCCATCCGCCTTGCAATAGAAGCAAGTGGATCCGGCTGAAGGAGATGGCTTAGTCCTTGAGGAAGCGCTTGGGACCGGGTCCTGAGCCTGCATTCCTCTCTACTTAGCCTTCTTGTTAGTCCAAAAACTCTTCTTGAAATTAGCCTTATTATGCACCATCAATACTTGACTGGTGCTCTTCTTGAGATCCGCTTCTGCCTTCTTGAGCATCCCTGCAATTCAGTGAGCTTCTTCTCCATGCCATGCATGTGGTGGTTCGAAATGAACTGGCCATATGCACTAGGAAGAGAGTTCAGAATTATAACCTTATAAAACTCTTCGCTAATGGGGTATCCAAGCCTCTACAGAGACTTCACATACCCAACCATTTTGATCACATGCGAACTCAGTGGATCGCCATCCTTAAGCTTGCAACTCAACAAAGCCTGAGAGACTTGATACCTCTCAGTCTTCGCCTGATCCTGGAACATACTTTTGAGGCTGTCGATCATATCGTAGGCCTCAACATTCTCGAACTGCTTTTGCAGGTCCGGTTCCATGTGAGCAAGCATAAGACAGCTAATATCCGTGGACTCATCCTTAGCCCGACGGTAGGCATTGGTGGCAGCAACGGTCGCATTCTCATTCGACTCATCTGGAAGTGGGATATCTAGGACATGGTCCTTCTTTTCTTGTTTGAGAACAATTCTCAGATTTCGATACCAGTTGGTAAAATTAGTGTCATTTAGTTTATCTTTCTCACTAATGGTTCTCAACGCAAAATCGGATATCTGAGAGTGACTGCTACTTGGTTCCATGATCTACAATGGAAAATATGCAAAACATTTAAGACATGTATTCATAAAAGAGAAAGCATATTAAACACTTTAATATTCTATGCTCTCACTAGAATCAACACCCCTCTGATGGTTGCTTAGTGATTAAGGATCCTAAATAAGCAAGTCATCTGGTGAACTTTAGCATCACCGCTAGCCACCAAGTGATCTAGGTAGACAACTCCTTGTCAATCGCATCTCATACGACTCCTGTTGCACTACAAGAAATATGCTCACTAATGACCTTTTCTTAACGACCATGCATTCTTGATACGTTAGAAACGTATCTATAATTTTTGATGTTCCATGCTTGTTTAGTATCTACTTTGCTTTGCTTTGTACACACTTTGAGGTGTTTTATATGTTTTCTGGTACTAACCTATTAACAAGATGCCACAGTGCCAGTTGCCCGTTTTCTTCTGTTTTTGATTCCAGAAAGGCAGAAAATCGCTATTCTCGCAATTGGACGGGACAAAAGCCAAATTCAATATTTTACCGTGGGGAACACGAAGCCTGAATACGAGATGGAGCCATGGCGGCCCTCCTGCCTCGCCTCTTCGCCTATAAGAATCCCCCGATGCCTAAACCCTAAGGACCCCGATCAATATTCCACGAAACCGTCTGTAGCCGCCGCCACTATCGTCCCTAGATCGGGGGGATCTAAAGCTCTTCCCGGCACCTTGCCGGAGGGAGATGATCCCGGAGGCCTTCTTCTTCATCATGCCAGCCTCTAGTATGAAGCGTGAGTAGTTCCGCCTTGTACTACATTCCATGTAGTAGCTAGATAGTTGTATCTCCTCCTTTGTGCTTTCATGTCTAGATCTTTTGAGCTCCGTTCATGATCAAGATCTCATCTATTTGTAATCATGCATGTTGTGTTTGCGGGGATCCGATGGATATTGAGATTACTATGTCAGATTGATTAATGGTTTTGTCTATTTGATTCTATCATGTCTGTGTTGTTTGTGATCTTGCATGCTCTCCATTGTTAGTAGCTATCTTGGCCAAGTAGTTGCTAGTAACTCCAAGTGGGGTTATTTATGCTAGATAGTGGGTTCATGCCTCTATTTAATCAAAGGGAAGTAACAAAAATCTCTAAGGTTTTAGATGTGATGTTGCCACTAGGGAGAAAACAATGGTCTCTTGTTCATGGAACAAGTGGATTGTTTACCTTACACACTTTGCTTAAAGCAGTTGTCTGTTGCTTGCAACTTAATACTGGAGGGGGTTCGGATGATAACCCAAAGGTGGACTTCTAGTCATAAATGCAGTTGGATGGCGGTCTATGTATCTTATTGTATTTCCCAATCAACCTCATAGGATCTTTCTGAGTAGTAATTGCATTGTTATGCCTTGCTCAGTTCCTGTCAATTGCCCTGCTGTAATTTGTTTACCCGGAATGTCATGTTTGTTTATCTAAGGAGAATACCTCTAGTGAACTATGGACCCCGGTCCAATCTTTACCATTTATACATCTTCCACTGCTTACCATTTACTTGTTGCAAACTACCTTTACCTTACACACCATATAGTTAATCCTTTGTTACAGCAAACCGGTGAGATTGAAAACCTCACTGATTTGTTGGGGCAAAGTCTTGAGTTTGTGTTATGCAGGTCTCCAAGTTGCTAGCAACACCTTTGAGTAGTTTCCTTCCTCCTACTAGTTTGATAACCTTGGTTTCTAACTGAGGGAAAACTTGCAGCTGTGCTCATCATACCTTCCTCTTAGGGTCTCCCAACGAATTTCTACTGCACTCATCAAGCCTTTTTCTGGCGCCGTTGCCGGGGAGGCTAAGGACGTCATCACAAGGGGATTCCACCTCGACCTTTATCTTTACTTTGTTTTTGGTTTGCTTAGTTTCTTTTGCTTGGTTTTGTTTGCCTCTTTTTATCAAAAACTCCAAAAAAAATAGTTTAGTTTGGTTTGCTTTCTCTTATCAAAAACACAAAAAATTAGTTCCTGCTCTAGTTGCTAGTTTGTTATTGCCTTGCTTGGTCATGCTTTCTGTCAATGGATGGTTTCTTTCAAACTAGTTCTTATTGGCAAGGTGGGTTCACGGAGGAACAAAAGTATTTACATAAGGAACACCGTTTATGACAAAAAGGGAAACACCTATGGGAACAAATTGATAAATTGAATACTATTGCTAGAGAGGTGTGCTCTACTTATAATGTTACTTATTGCTTTAATTAATATGGTTGTTGTAGGAGGTATAAACACCTATCTTTTAAATGTGAGTATAATGATAATGTTATCATATCTTCTTATGTTAAAGGAAATTATGACTTTTATGATGCGGAACAAATTGAAGAATTTATTGCCTCCAAGGGTGCATTTGAACTTGCCAGTTTGCTTGAAAATACTGATGATGCACCATATGAATATGAGGTTTATGAGATACCCAAATTTTGCTTTGATAATTACAAGGAATAAAATGGCTATATTCTTGAATATTTTAATAGATTCTTTCCACACACGGAAGATACTACTGCTTTGCAGGAGCCTATGGAAGAAGAAATTGTTGAAACTGGAAGCTCATTAGATGAAAAAGAGGAGGAGAGTGATGAACAAAGGGAGGAAGAATGGATCTACCCATGTCTACCTTCTAATGAGAGTAACTCTTTACCTCTTACATTATTTGATTGTCCCCCAGGCTTACCAAAGGAGGATGAATTTTATGTTCATGTGGATTCTTTTGAAGTGTCTGCTATGGGTAAAACTTGTGATAATAGTTATGCTTCTGTTATCTATGATAATCATTTATTTGTGCCTAAATTCGAAATTCATGGTGCTAAAGAGTTTTTCTTAGAAAATGTTTATGATAAAGCTCTAGATGATGGTCCTATATTGAATTATCAGTCTTCTTGTTATAAAATTGATAAAAGTGGGTTTAAAGGTTTTAATCCCACTATTTTTGAGCTTAATAGAAATTATGTGTTTGTAGATCATGAAAAGCATGTTTTATGTGACAGTTATATTGTTGAGTTTATTCACGAGGCTACTGAAAACTATTATGAGAGAGGAAAATATGGTTGTAGAAGTTTTCATGGTACTGAAACACCTCTCTATTTTTAAATTTTTTGAAGTTACTCTTGTTTTATCTTCCTATGCCTGTCACTTTGTTCTTTGTGATTGCATACAAGATTCCTATGCATAGGAAGTGGGTTAGACTTAAATGTGTTTTGAATTTTCTTCTTGGTGCTCACTTTTACTTCAATTCATATTTCTTATGTGAGCATCTTCTCAAACTATCAAGCCTAACTTAAAGGCGTTAAAGAAAAGTACTTGTTGGGAGATAAACCAAGAGTTTTATTGAGTCTTTGAAGTTATTACTTCCGTAATGACCTCTCCTTATCCTTTTTTGTTAGGTTTTTGTGCCAAGAATGACCTCTAATGATAGGTAAGTAAGATTTGGGGAGTTGCTGTCCCGAAACAGATTTTTGTGCTCCACCATAAAAATTCGTGAGGAGTCTCTGTAAGTCAAATTGAGCTAAACATTTACTAATAAATCCCCCCAGTATGTTAGCTAACTTTCGTTAGTTCAACACTTTTTTATTTGAGGAACAAAAGGTCTTCGAAAAAATCAGTTTCTACCTGCTGGTCTGTTTTGACAGATTTCTGCCATTATTTGCATTTGCTTCTTATTGATTCCTTTTTGGGTTCTTTTTGCGAAATTGGGATTTTTGAAGGAATTGCTGTAGTAGCTTGTTTTTTTAGTGAAAGTTTTTCTGTTCTAAAGCTAAACCCAATGGTCTATTACCTTTTGAATACACTAATGTTGCTAATGAAGATTGCGTGATGTTTTGTATGAAGGAAAAATTCCAGGTGTAGAGAGAGAATGATGTAATGAGATGAAGGATGGACAAAATCTTAATTTAATATTGGGGATGCAACCCAGGTGTCACCCCAAGAAATATCCAAGAGGTAAAAGCCTTAAAGCTTGGGGATGCCAAAGGCATCCCCTTCTTCATCAATAAAAATCTCAGGTCTTTCTAGACACTTTGTTTTTATTATTTCATGCACTGATGTGCTATTCTTGGAGCGTCTTAGTTTTCGTTTACTTTGCCTAGTTTGTTTAGTTTGCTTGAATAAAGTATTTTGGACCCCCATTATCGATGTGTTGCTTCAAATAAGTTGATTAGTGTTGGAAAGGAATAGAAAGTTCTTACTTGAAATAGTGCAAGAGGAGCTTGCTTTGACTGTGACTTAGACTTTAGCATGTCATGCTAGGTGTTTTTTTAACCTTATGATTAGTGATTATTGATGTAGCATGACTTGTTCCAAACAATTGGGATTTGTTAGTGTGCCTTGAAAGAATCATGCGTTGTTTTAGCATGCAAAATTATAGTATTGTGGTATTCTCCTTTGTTGTTTTGTTTGGGTTGACTTGGCACATGATCACACCATGTTATGACTATGAACAAGTCACCATAGCCTCTATGATCATTTAGTCCTTGACTTGTAGTACCACTCTATGTTTTGATTAGTAATGTTTTGTCACTCTACATGATTCTGGCCATTATTGCTCTCTTAGTTGGTTGCTCCCACACTACTAGGAAAACAGCAGTTAGTGGCGCACGTGGAAAAGCCATCCGTGGCGCTCTGCTCGTGCGCCACTAGGCTTGCGCTGCGGCTATCTCATAGCCGTGGCACACTGCCTGGTGCGCCACGCATGTGCAGAGATAGGCGTGGCGCACATGCCAGTGCGCCATGGATACCTGTACAGGTGAGCTACAAGACTTATTTTCTGTGGCGCATCTGTCAGTGCGCCACAAGCCTGCGCAGGTGCGCTTTAGGCACTGTGCGCCACAGAAGCCGTTCCATGTGCGCCACGGGTGTCTTTTTTTAATTTCAGGGCCAGATGATATACAATACAGATTATATAGGCAGATATACACATAGATATACACACAGATATAAGATATATAGTTATATATATAAATACACAATTCGCAAAACAAGATTGAAACAAATACATATAGATAAGTCTCATACATGAATACATAAGTTATACATTGTTTCGATCAAGTTACAAAGTAGTTGGTGACATGCGAATACATGTGTCGATTGAACAAGTTAGAGATCGGAAGCTCGCCTAGACATCTAAACTAGCTAGACACAAACGCGAGATACCAAAGAAGATAAGCATGATCACCGCGACAAAGGTGTAGGTCTTCATACGGTTCCTCGTCCTAACTCCCGCTAGATAGCGCGTGTATCTAGCTTCCGCCTCCGCCATAGTGTTGTACCCTTTGTAGCTATTGCCGCTGAAACGGTGCACCTGTCTCCGGCAGTCTTCCCAATCATCGTAGACTCCGGGAACCCGTCCCTTGTACACGACGTACCACGTCATCTACAAGTTGAAAATAATAATTAACCGATGATTGAAAAAAACATGTATAATTAAATTCGCATATGAAGATACACTTATAGAAAGTACTCCTAAATCAAAAAGACCAAACTCAAAAAGCATGCCTCATATATAACTAGGTTTTTCGACACAATAATATGCTACGATGGAACCGTCTGCCAAGTAGGATGCACAACACCTGGACCTGTGCATAGCACAAGGCGGACAATCCCATCGCAGCACATTCACATATATAGTGTGCCATGACATTTCAATCATCGGCATTATTCTGAAAAAAGACCAAAGTAACTCAAAAAGTGAAAGAACATTTTATAATCCCTAGTGTTTTGTGTGTTAGATAAAAATATCAAGGATTATTTGATGTGTGTTGAAGTGTTGCAGCTCTCTCTGAGAAAAAGGGAGAAGGATTCTGCCTTTGGGGGCGGATAATCCGCCCCTCCCTCTTCCCAAGCAGGGGCAATCCCCAGAAGGGGGGCGGAGTTTTGGCCGGATTTTCTGGCTCCGCCGGATAATCCGCCCCTCAGGGGAGCCGGATAGTTCGCCCCCCTTCCTCATCGCCAAGGCACAAGCCCCAGAGAGGGGGCGGAGTGTTGGCCGGACTTTCCGGCTTGGCCGGATAATCCGCCCCTGGAGGGGGCCCGATTATCCCCCCCCCCACCCCCAAGATCTTCACCAAGTTTCGCAGGCGCCAGCCCCAGTGAGGGGGCGGAGTTTCCCTCGGAGAATCCGTCCTTGGGGCGGAGTTTTCCCAGGGGGCGGATAATCCGCCCCAAGTGGGGGGCGGATAATCCGCCCCCAAAGTTGAGCAACGGCTAGATCTGGGGAGGGGGTATTTAAGACAGTCTTCCCCCTCCTGCCAGATCTCGGGATTCATTCGAAAAAGGCGAGATCTGATCTGCAAACTTCATCCAAGAGAGGTCCACCTAGATCCACCCAAAGGCCCCGTCCCTTGGAGAATCGAAGGAGGAGAACTCGATCTTCATCATCAGCAATCAGGCGCTTCATCCTCTCCATTCACTTGGAGAACCACCGATCTAGTATTTCTTGCAAATACCTAGATCCTTGTTTTTTATATTGATAAACCTTGTTCTTGTGGCAGCTTGTTTGTCATCTCGGGAGCCCCCAATTCGGTTATGGATGTGTGCCTCGATAGTGTTGTAAAAGGCACCGGTTCCCGCCTCGAAGGGATCCAATAGTGGAGAAGGTGGATCAGGCCTCTTGTGGCGAGATCCATCGGAGAATAGGGTGAGGCCTATTGTGGCGTGGTGGTCTTAGAACCGCCCACCCCTCCAACGCAGATCTACTTCCCTTAACAAGGAAGGAACTGCGGTAAAACAAATCCCTGTGTCTCCATGTGCTCCACTACGGTTCCTTCGCCCCTCTCTTTACGTGCTTAGTAGTTAGGGTTGCATATAGGGAAATTCTCGTAGTTGCATATCTAGAGAATTTACTTTGTGTCAAGCCTAAAATTGAAAAAGTATTAAAAATTGGTTAGGACCTATTCACCCCCCTCTAGGTGCCCATACGATCCATTTCAATTGGTATCAGAGCCTCGGCTCTTATTTCGGGCTTAACCGCCTAAGAGAAGTATGGGTTCCAAGGTAGATGGAAGTGATGCTCCGGAGGTAGTCACCATGAACGATCTCAAGACGCTGAAAACAACCTTGGTGAGTTCAATGGAGGATAAGATGGAAGAGATGCATCAATTGATAATGCGTGTCTCCACATCCGCAGCATCACCTCCATCAAACTCTGAGGATACCACTCTGCAATCCAAGGAAATGGGTAAAACTGTTTCCAAAGATAACGAAGTGGTTGGTGATGTTACTAGCAAGAGCTCCTCCTCGAAAAAGGATAGCGGTAAGGATTGATACAATGAGGTTTCTCATGTGTATTCCCCTGATCCACCTATCCCACACCCACATATACATAATAGGGGTGATCCACCCAAACTTTCTGCATCTACTTTTTCTCAATGGCAATTTTTGATGAAGTCTCATGTGTGCAGTTCCTCCATTGAGTTGTGGAAAATCATAGAAAATGGTCTTCATGTTGGAAACCCCAACAATCTCACAAGAAGAGAAATTGTTGATAGCCAACTCAACGCTACAGCTCTACACATGATACAGCTTGGTGTGGGTGACAAAGACATGCCACACATTCAGCATCTTAGCACAGCGAAAGAAGCTTGGGATTCCCTCACCGAGCTCTTCATCGGAAATGAAAGTATGAGAAGGAATAGATATGATGCTTTGAGCAACGAAGCTGAAGGATTCTATATGCTGGATGGAGAAGACCACGAGGACATGTATAGGAGGCTCAAGGCAATAGCCACAACCTTCAGAAACCACGGTGCAGCTCATGTTGATGATGCTTGGATCAAGCGCAAGTATGTCAGTGCTCTTATGCCATTTGAGCCCACATATTTGAAAAGTCTCCAAGGTAGGCATAACTATCACCTCATGTCATCCAATGAGGTAATGCAAGAAATGGCCGCTTTCAAAGTGGCTGCCAAGAATGTCGAAGATGCTCGTGCTCGAGCTATGGGGATGCAAAAGGGGGTCAAAATGGCCTTGAAGACTAGTGTGATTGATCATGATGAATATGCGGTAGAAGGTATGGACTGTCCCGAGGATATAAAAAGGATCCACGGACAATACTTGGCTCTTTATGAAAGAAACTTTTGGAAAGATCCAACCAAGGCTAAAGCTGAACTAGAACGCAAGAGTGGACCCTATGGAAGAAAACAAAATGGTCCCAAGCTGAGAACATGCTTCAATTGTGGTGACCGGCTGCACTTTGTAGCTGAATGTACATATCAAAGTAGCAAAGATAATGGAGGAAGACTTATTTTCAAGGACAAGTCAAAGGCTCCACGCAAGAAATAGTTTGAAAGCAAGAATGCTCCCTTCAAGAAGCAACCGAAGATTGTTCTAGTGGCTCAAGAAGAATATTCATCAGGAAGTGAAGATGAGGATGAGGACGATAACTCTCAAGAGGTGGCTGCTATAACCACCACATCTACAGCAACATCTCTCTTCGACTCTCCGAATAAAAACATCATCAACAAGAATGCTACTTGTCTCATGGCAAGAAGCTCTGAGGTAACGACTTCTAACTCTTCTTTTCCTAAGGCTATGATTGACATGGATCATCCTACTAGTCTTAAGGTTAAAGAAGAGATTATTGCTTTGGATTACTTCTACACTAACTTGCAAGGTGAGCACAAAGTTCGTTTTGAAGCTCTTATGGATTAGCTGGCCCAAAATGAAGCACTCCTCGAAGAAAAGGGCAGAATGGAAAGGGAGGATGCAATGGAAATTGCATCCTTAAAAAATGCTCTTGAAGAAGAAGAAGAAGAAGAGGCCCGGGTCTCTCTTGAAGAGAGGCTTGAGTCTATTCAAGAGTCACATGAAGAAATTGTGACTAAACTTGTTAAGGAATGTGACAATGCAGTCACCAAAGCAAAGAAGTTAAAGAAGGAAAAGATTGACTTTGGGGCTGCTCATGGTAGACTCTCCAAGGAATTGGAGAAACTTGACAATGCTCACAAGGCGTTGAAAAATGATTTCTCCATTCTCAATGAGTCACATGATTAGCTTCAAAGTCGATTGGCCAAATATGGTGCCCCTAGCTCATCCAACTTAACATATAGTCACAAGAAAAATGCTAGTGTGGAAAAAGAAGTGATCAAGGACATCACTCCCAAGGACAAAGGTCTGCTTGATGAAGTCCTTGGTAAGCGAAGGTCAAATCATGGTAAAGAGGGACTTGGGTATATCACCAAGTCCAAGAAAAACAAAACCAAGAAGAACAAGTCCAAGAATGTGCAATCAAAGACAAGCACCGCGGAGAAGAATGTCACAAAAGACAAGACTAACAATATTGGTTTTGCAGGGTCTCACAATCCAAATTATTAACTCTTTTGTGATGATTATGGCCATGTTAATGCTTATTATGTCGGTCCCTTTGATGAATATATTGCTTGGTCTATTTGGGTCCCAAAGAACCCTTGTTACTAACATGAAAGGACCCATTGAAAAATGGTTACCTAAAACCAAGAAGTAATTTTCTTGCAGGGCTATGCTTCCGGTGGGTCGAAATGGGTGCTGGACAGTGGCTGCACTAGTCATATGACCGGAAGCAAGGAGATCATCACGGAGATGCGTCCAAATCATGATAATATTACAGTCTCCTATGGTGACAAGTCTAAATCTTAGGTATTGGGTCTTGGCAAGGTTGTGGTTGCCCACGATATCTCTCTCGTGGACGGCATGCTTGTTGAGACCCTCGGTTACAACCTTCTTTTTGTTCGAGCCCTTGGTAAGATGGGTTTTGTTGTTTTTATCGATGATGACTTCGTGGTACTCTTGTGGAGCAAGTCTCTAAAGGTCGCTTTCGTTGGATACGTCGAAAATGACCTGTATGTGGTGGACTTCTCGGGGAAAACCACTTCGTGTCCGATGTGTCTATTCGGAAAGGCCGACGTGGGCTGGCTATGGCATCGCCGTTTAGCCCATGTCAACATGAGAACTTTGCAAAGTCTCCAGAAGGGTGGCCACATCCTTGGACTAAAAGACAATGTCTCTTTTGCCAAAGATCGTGTTTGTAGGGCTTGTGTAGAAGGAAAAATGCATGACTCTCCCCACAAGAGGAAGAATATTGTGTCATCAAAGAGGATCTTGGAATTACTTCATGTGGATTTATTTGGTCCTCCTTCTCATGCAAGTCTTGGTGGGAAGAAATATTGCTTGGTCATTGTCGATGATTACTCAAGATATACATGGGTCTATTTCTTCAAGTTGAAAAGTGAGACTCAACAAACTGTCATTGACTTTGCCAATGAAGTTCAACGTCAACACAATGTTCCTATCTTGGCAATAAGAAGTGACATCATCTCCGAATTCAAGAAATACACTTTGAATGAGTTTCTAAGCGAAGAGGGGATTAGACATCAATATTCCGCTGCGTACACCCCTCAACAAAATGGTGTAGCCGAGAGGAAGAACCGGACTTTGATGGATATGGCAATATCAATGTTGGCTGAATTCAAGTCTCCTTATAATTTTTGGGCTGAAGCCATATCCACTGCTTGTCACTCATCGAACCGGCTCTACCTTCTAAAGATTTTGGACAAGACTCCATATGAAATACTTACCGGTAACAAGCCCAACATCTCATACTTCGGGGTATTCGGGTGTAAGTGTTTCTTTCTTATTAAAGGTGTCCGTTTGTCAAAAATTGATTCAAAGGCTTTAGAAGGTATTTTTGTTGGTTACGGTGCCGAATCCCACAGTTATAGAGTCTACAACAAGCTCACTGGGACTGTTGTAGAATCTTGTAGTGTGGAGTTCGATGAAAATAACGGCTCCTTTGTAGGGCAAGTTGATGTTTGTGATGCAGATGTTAAATACCCCAAGATGCCATAAGAAGAATGGGCGTGGGATTTTTCCGCCCCATTGAGGAACCCCCTGTGGCGGATCGGGAAGGACAATGCTCCACTCATGTGGAGCCCTCATATACACAAGATCAACAAGCTCCTACTATTGGAGAAAATCCTGCACCAACACTGCAATCTGCTAAAGATCATCTGTCCCCTGGACAAGTTGGTAGTACCAGGCCGGACTATCCGCCCCCTCCAAGGGGCGGACAATCCGCCCCTGGCACTCCAACTCGTTCCAGAGGATCCGGAGGAGAAGTCAACTACTTTGAAGCTCCCAGGCCGGATTCTTCGGCCCCCGAGGGCGGATTATCCGGCCCTGGGTCTCCAACTCCTGTCAGGCACTCTCAAGAAGAAGGCTCTGGTGCTTCGCCTCCCAGGCCGAATAATCCGGCCCCTCCAAGGGGCGGATTATCCAACCCTGAAGAACAAACTCAACAGCAATCTTCTGGTGTTAACGCAGATCAAGATCAAGGGCAAGGCAATGATCAAGACAAGGATACAAATACTGAATCAACTCCTTCTAGAAACAATAAGGACATTGAGGCTCGTCGCAAGGCTCGTGCTGATCAGAACCTTGAACTAAGGGGTCACACTCTTGACAAGGTTGTTGGTGATCTATGATGAAGGGTATCCACTAGAAGATAACTTGCAAGCTTCTGTGATCACCAAGCTCACATTTCCATGGTTGAACCGAAGAAGGTTTTTGATGCTCTTGAAGACCCCGATTGGGTTGTTGCAATGCATGAAGAATTAAATAACTTCAAACGAAACAATGTTTGGAAGCTCATAGAGAAACCAAAGGATTGCGGCAATGTTATCGGCACCAAGTGGATCTTCAAGAACAAACAAGATGAAAATGGCATTGTTGTGAGGAATAAAGCACGACTCGTGGCTCAAGGATTCTCTCAAGTGGAAGGAATTGATTTTGGCGAGACTTATGCTCCTATGGCTCGTCTTGAGTCCATCTGTATCCTTCTTGCATATGCAGCCCATCATAATTTTAAATTACAACAAATGGATGTTAAGAGCGCTTTCCTTAATGGTCCTCTTCATGAGTTAGTATACGTCAAGCATCCCCCGGGGTTTGAGGACCCCAAATTTCCGAACCATGTCTACAAACTCGATAAGGCGCTCTATGGCCTTAAACAAGCCCCATGTGCGTGGTATGAGCACCTTAAAGAGCTTTTGCTAGACCGTGGATTCGAAGTTGGGCAAATTGATCCCACTCTTTTTACTAAGAAGGTTAATGGGGAGATTTTTTGTATGCCAACTTTATGTAGATGACATTATTTTTGGCTCTACTAACCAAGCTTTTAACGATGAATTTTCAAAGCTTATGACTGACAGGTTTGAGATGTCCATGATGGATGAGCTGAGGTTCTTTCTTGGATTTGAGATCAAACAACTTAGAGAGGGAACCTTTATTAATCAATCTAAGTACATCCAAGATATGCTCAAATGATTCAAGATGACGGATCTCAATGGTGTTGCTACTCCTATGCAAACAAAGTGTCATCTTGAGCTCAATCCCAAGGGTAAAGACGTGGATCAAAAGGTATACCAATCCATGATCGGCTCTCTCCTTTACCTTTGCGCATCTAGGCCCAATATCGTGTTAAGTGTAGGAGTGTGTGCAAGGTACCAAGCCGCTCCTAAAGAAATCCACTTAGTGGCGGTCAAACGAATCTTCAGATATTTGGTTCATTCCTCGAATTTTGGGTTATGGTATCCCAAGGGTTCAAGTTTCTCTCTTTGTGGTTACACTGATTCAGATTGGGTTGGTGACAAAGATGATAGGAAATCAACCTCTGGTGCATGTCAATTCATGGGCAGGTCTCTAGTGTGTTGGTCTTCAAAGAAACAGAACTGTATTTCACTCTCAACCGCCGAAGCTGAATATGTTGCTGCTGCAAGTGCTTGTACCCAATTATTATGGATGACGCAAACTTTAAAGGAATATGGTGTCAATTGTGACAAAGTGCCACTATTACGTGACAATGAAAGTGCTATCAAAATTGCTTACAATCCCGTGCAGCATACACGAACAAAACATATTGAGATTCGCAACCACTTCATTCGGGATCATGTTACTCGTGGTGATATTGCCCTATCTTTTGTGAGCACGAAGAACCAACTTGCTGATATTTTCACGAAGCCCCTTGATGAAGCAAGATTTTGTTATTTGAGGAATGAGCTAAATATCATAGATTCAAGGAGCCTGGCTTGATTACTCTTGCACACTCACTTGCTCTTATTCATGTATTTGGTTTAGATGCGGATATAGAAATAGGGGGAGTGTGGTCCTAATTGATTCGGCCAACCCTTCCCCCATAATGCCGAAAGCAAGTAAAATCATTTCCCTTAATAACATTTTATGATATGTGGGTCATCGATGAGCATTGGTTTTGAACTCAAGATACATCTTCGCGGTGTCATGCCATGCGCTCCAACATGGTGGCTTAGGCCACCGCCCTCTTCCTTCCTAAGAGTTGGTTTCTAATGGGTTTCTTTGGAGTTTCTTGCTTTTTCTCTTGTTCTTATGGAAAACACACTCAATTTTGGCTTTTGTTTGATTTGATTCTTGCAAATTTGGGTGTGTAGTACCATCTTAGTTTGTTGCTCTCAACCCAAGCCTTTCCTTCCCTCCTTGAACCATCTACTCTAGCACACAAGTCCTAAATACACCAGCAAGGGGTTTTGCAAGGTTGCTCCGGCCTGATTCTGTACTTAACAGAAATTTCAGAGGGGGGGGGGCGGACTATCCGCCCTAAGTGGGGGCGGATTATCCGCCCCTGGCGAAATCTGCCCTTTAAAGGTTGGGTCGGGGAGGCCAGGCTCAAACAGAGCAGCCAGCCCTCCCCCAACCCTACCTCATCCCCCAGCCGCCGCCATAGCATCCGCCCCTCCTGGAGTCGATTTGACCACCGGATTCTCCGGGCTCTCCCCGTATCTTCTTCACCTCGCCAACGGGTATCTTCTCCTCCGCGATTTTCCTCCAATGAGTGAGGGTAACTCCCTCATCTCTCCACTTTTGTATGGGATGCATTTTTTGGTGGAAATCTCGTTGTAGAAGTTCCTTGGTGTTGTTCCTTACATGCTAGAATTAGTAGAATTGCAACCCTCGTGCCCGATCTGTTTAGCCATGGTAGATCTGGGCCAATCCAGAAAATTCCTGCGGGGGCGGATTATCCGCCCCTGCCAGGGCCGGATAATCCGGCCTGGAGACTGAACTCTGGTCTGTTTTGGTCCTGCTCCTCAATACACATCATTGGTTATGGGTTGCTTTACTACTCTTTCTCCTTGTTTTATCCTGGACTTGTGTGTATGCTTATCTCCATGCTATCTCTCTAAATTCTGGTCATAGGTGGTTCCAAGTCGACCAAGACCTTCGCCCGTCATTCCCGTGCCCGTTATCTCAAGCCTACTACAGACGGGAAGTTCATTGACGAAACCGAGGTCAGCAGAGCAGCAAGAGAGGCTGAACGGATGGCAGAGGCTAGTAAGAAAACTAAGAGTACCGCATCTCGCAAGGGCAAACAGTCTCGGCCCAATTACAAGTCTATGGACAACATTCAGTATGCCACCATCCGCCAGACAGATTACTATGATGAGGCTGACAGTGATGGTCCCCCCGAGGACTCTATGTTTTGGAATGCCCACTTTCGGGCTATTCATGATGATGTGTATGCCACCCTCAGGATTCGCCCCATGCGTCCCATCAATTTGACTGAGGCTCAATCCAAGACAAGGCTCATTGAGGCATTAGATGTGACCAACAAGATGGGGCTGCACCACCTCATGACTATCCAATGCAACTATGATTCTTCTGTGGTGCGGCAGTTCTTCCTGACTCTGGTGATTTGCGGTGATGAGCGCCGTACTATGAAGTGGATGACAGGGACCACCATGCTTTAGTCAGATTTTCGCATCTTTGGGCAGGTTCTTGGCTATGCATTCCATTTCCGTGACACTCCTTCGGGCCACCATATCATTTCTCCTCTGAAGCCATCCAAGGATACTGCACTTGATCCTTGCCTTTCTTCTGATGGTGTTGTTGGTACTTTCGCTAGTCTCTCTCCCTTGTATGCCTCCCTTGTTGGCATATTTAGGGACTGCATCGCTCCTAGTGGTGGCAACAATGACAAGATCCGTGGCCACATGGTTCCTCTCCTTGCTTTTGCTCACGAGTGTGCCACTAACTCTGGATCAGCCACAGGTTATAAACTGGACGTCATGGATTATATTTGTCATGAGATGATGGATGCTATGATCAACAGGCTCTCTATTCCTTATGATCCTTTCATTATGATGCTCGTCAAGCATATGTTGCCACATGAGGATTTTGGCACTGCTCTAGATGGAATTCACAAGCCCAAGAAAATCTACAACAAGGCTCAGAAGACCCATCACCCTTCCACTGCCCTGGAGTCCTTCATGCGTGATGCTCGGGCTAGTGGTCGTCGTTCCACGGTGTCCCCAATGGCACGCGAGGTTAAGCAGCTCACTTGGTTCCAGCGACACATTCTTTGCATGGGCATTGACACTCACAAGGGCCAATATGAGGCGTACCGCAGGGATCATGAGAGGGATCACACACAACAGCTTATTCTCCACCATGTCTCCGGTGCCACTGGCCATCCACCTCCTCCCACAGCTCAAGAACCATATTCTCAGTGGAACACTTCAGGGATCAACTACGGCGAGCTCGAGAGTTGCCTCTTTCCTCCACCACCGAGGGCACCCACTCCTCCCGCTGATGACGATGATGATGAGTATGATGAAGAGGAAGGGGACGGGAATGACTACGACGAGGATGAGGAGGAGTGATCTTCTGGGGAGTTAGCATCGCTCTTCTTCCTTTTTGGCGTTTTGATGCCAAAGGGGGAGAAGTAGTTCTATTAGGTCTCGTGGATTTGCAAGGGTCGGGCGCAGGCATCTTTATTTCAGTCATTTTATTTGCTTGCTTGTGCCTTTTTAGCGTGAACTCATTTGCTATTTGTGTTTGATTATGTAAGACTTTGTCGTGCTCCACTAAGTTTGGTACTATGTGTGGTATTCATGTATTTATGGATTTATCTATTGTGGATCTCATGGAATTCTAGATTTATCTATGGAGGCATATTTGATGGCATATGGAATCATGGGCCTATATAATGTATGCATCAATATTGCTGGTATTGTTGGGATGTGCTTGGAGGCTATCAAACAAATTATATTCTTTGGCTATATTCTCATCCCGGTGGTATGACCTTGTTTCCCAAACCACCTTGTTTCGATTATCTTTGTTATGGAAGTTGTGTTCTCTCTAGTGTGTGTATTTGTATTCAATGCAAGTTTTAAATATGCACACATCTAGGGGGAGCGTCTTTCATTATTTAAGGTGGCATTAGCCGGTTTCATTGTAAATCCTAATATTGTCAGCTAACACCAAAAAGGGGGAGATTGAAAGAACATTTTATAATCCCTAGTGTTTTGTGTGTTAGATAACAATATCAAGGATTATTTGATGTGTGTTGAAGTGTTGCAGCTCTCTCTGAGAAAAAGGGAGAAGGATTCTGCCTTTGGGGGGCGGATAATCCGCCCCTCCCTATTCCCAAGCAGGCGCAAGCCCCAGAAGGGGGGCGGAGTTTTGGCCGGATTTTCCGGCTCCGCCGGATAATTCGCCCCTCAGGGGGGCTGGATAGTCCGCCCCCCTTGCTCATCGCCAAGGCGCAAGCCCCAGAGAGGGGGCGGAGTGTTGGCCGGACTTTTCGGCTTGGCCAGATAATCCGCCCCCCCCCAAGATCTTCACCAAGTTTCGCAGGCGCCAGCCCCAGTGAGGGGGCGGAGTTTCCCCCGGAGAATCCGTCCTTGGGGTGGAGTTTTCCCAGGGGGGGGGGGATAATCCGCCCCCAAAGTTGAGCAACGGCCAGATCTGGGGAGGGGGTATTTAAGCCAGCCTTCCCCCTCCTGCCAGATCTCGGGATTCATTCGAAAAAGACGAGATTTGATCTGCAACCTTCATCCAAGAGAGCTCCACCCAAAGGCCCCTTCCCTTGGAAAATCGAAGGAGGAGAACTCGATCTTCATCATCAGCAATCAAGCGCTTCATCTCCTCTCCATTCATTTGGAGAACCACCGATCTAGTATTTCTTGCAAATACCTAGATCCTTGTTTTTGTTTATATTGATAAACCTTGATCTTGTGGCAGCTTGTTTGTCATCTCGGGAGCCCCCAATTTGGTTGTGGGTGTGTGCCCTGATAGTGTTGTAAAAGGCACCGGTTCCCGCCTCGAAGGGATCCAATAGTGGAGAAGGTGGATCATGCCTCTTGTGGCGAGATCCATTGGAGAATAGGGTGAGGCCTATTGTGGCGTGGTGGTCTTAGAACCGCCCACCCCTCCAACGCAGATGTACTTCCCTTAACAAGGAAGGAACTGCGGTAAAACAATCCCTGTGTCTGCGTGTGCTCCACCACGGTTCCTTCGCCCTCTCTTTACGTGCTTAGTGGTTAGGGTTGCATATAGGGAAATTCTCGTAGTTGCATATCTAGAGAATTTACTTTGTGTCAAGCCTAAAATGGAAAACGTATTAAAAATTGGTTAGCACCTATTCACCCCCCTCTTGGTGCCCATACGATCCATTTCAAAAATCATGCCTCATATATAACTAGGTTGTTCGACACAGGAATATGCTACGATGGAAGTGTTCGCCAAGTAGGATGCACAACACCTGGACCTGTGCATAGCACAAGGCGAACAATCCCATCGCAGCACATTCACATATATAGTGTGCCACGACATTTCAATCATTGGCATTATTCTCGAATAAGACCAAAGAAACTCGAAAATAATGCCTCATATATAACTAGCTAGGTCGTTGGACACAGGAATATGCTATGATGGAACCGTAAGCCAGGTAGGATGCACACCATATGGACTTGTGCATAACACAAGGCTTACAATCCCATCACATCACATTCACATATATAGTGTGCCACGACATTTCAATCATCGGCATTATTCTCGAAAAAGACCAAAGTAACTCGAAAAGAATGCCTCATATATAACTAGCTAGGTCGTTGGACACAGGAATATGCTACGACGGAACAGTCAGCCAAGTAGGATGCACAATTCCTGGACTTGTGCATATCACAAGGCTAACTATCCCGTCGTAGCACATTCACATATATATTGTGCCATGACATTTCAATCATTGGCATTATTCTCTAAAAAGACCAAAGTAAATCAAAAAGAATGCCTCATATATAACATAGGTCGTTGGACACAGGAATATGCTACGACGGAACGGTGAGCCAAGTAGGATGCACAAGACCTGGACTTGTGCATATCACAAGGCTCATAATCCCGTCGTAGCACATTCACATATATAGTGTTCCATGACATTTCAATCATCGGCATTATTCTCTAAAAAAGAGTAAGGAAAAAAGAAGGACCAAAGTGAGAAAAGGACCAAAGAGTAAGCAAAAAAACCAAGCATTGATTGACATATAATAACAATAAGCAAAAGAAGTAAGCAATGATTCATAAACCTAATAAGATAAGTAGTAGCATGTACACTTGTCCACACACACAAAGGTCATCTATAGTTTGTAACTACAACTAGGCCAACATCAAACCTTCTGGCTCGGCTTAGGGAACGGGAGTATGCCTTGTCTCGTCATGAACTTCCTATAGTCACCCTGCATCTCTAGGCGATCTTCTATATCATGGTTATTCGGGATATTTCCTCCGTAGAAGATCCCCCCCCCAGAAGTCATGACATCACGAAAGATGATTCCCCAAACTACTGCTGGATGCGATACATCTCTTGTCTAATATCTGAATCAGTGATCTTGGTCTTTGCTTCGGCCCACTGTTTGAGATGGTCTGGCAGCGTAGAATTCTGCTGGTAAAGTAGGAACGCCCTCATGTGATGGAGTGCGTAGTAGGCTTCCTTCTTACTATTTTCTGGCTGCTTCACGCAAGGGAACTCCGTTACGTGGTTGAAGACGTGCCTGCCGAACTTGACCTTCGTACGCACGAAGGTGGTGCCTTCCGTCGAGGCATAGCCAGTGAGAGCATCATTCAGAACTTCCTTGATCTTGTCGTAGTTTTTCTTCTTTTCTAGACTCCCCGAGTCGAAATACGTGGCGTGGGAATTCTTTGGTGATAAGGAGATGAGCGTGCAGTGTTCATATCTGCGCAAAAAAATCAAATGGAATGTGTTGGAAAAAGAATGATGATAATCTAATAAAGGCAATCGACGGTGGCGAGTGAATAACAACTTACTCGGAAAGTAAGGCACGAGAATGTATTCCTTTGTCTTGTTCGCCACGAGGATTCTTTTTAGGTACGAGGCCACTATACGTCGTTCAACGGGGGAACCCAAGCATCCATCACGCATGTAGTAGGGGTCCACTATATCGATGCCCGGTGTGTTCTCTATAATGATATGCATGGCCAGGCTGAGAGAAAACAGGCGGACCATGGTATAGTGCAGCGGGTATAGGTGGAACATATTGAAGATGTCGTCGAACCGCAGGAAGAACAGATCCGAAGGGGCATTGTCGACGAAGACCAAGCCTGGTGGCACCTTAACCACGAATACCGGGTGCGAGGGATCTTTCTCCGATAGAAGGCGTCTCTCTATCGTCAGCACGCCATCATGCACACTCTACAGTTCCGAACTGGCGAGCCTCCGCAAATTCTTAGGTAGCATGGGCTCACCTGCCACATGAATCCTCCACATAATACCCTCGGGTCTTGGTGGCCCGTCCCGAAACCTGATCGGATTCGTAGTTGTTGACGCCACCGGCTGGCTCGAGCTGCTAGATATTCTTTTCCTGCCCTTTTTTCCTTTTGGAGAGCGGGCAGGCACCGCAATCTGAGCACTGGCCGCCCTATGTATTGTGTCAGGGCTTAGAATAAAGGGCCGGTTGGTTGTATCAGCTGTCTCTGTAAAGGCGCAAGCTGGAGGCATCTCCTGAGAACCAAACAGACGCTTGGTGATAGTGGCTTTCTCTGTGGGTCCACCAGCTTGGTCTTCATTGCTAAACTGAGTGTTGAAGAAGAGATCATTCCAGTCTTCGTCGTCCTTGTCCGGATCCTGCGCCATGTGTATATCATCAACATGATCATCCAACCCACCGCGTGGAGGTGACGGCGAGGGCGGTAAGGGGGCCTTGCCACCGCTTGTCGCTGGCACGAGTACAGGCGGTGCTGTTGTCTGTGGCGTGATGGCCCCCGCCGTCCCCAAAGGGATCATGCTCTTTGGCCATTGCAAGAATAAGCCGAAGCAACTTCTAAGGACAGCCGGCTCTTCTTCATCCACTCCTGGGGGTTGAATGGGAGGTTCCAGGTCGTCGCAGCCCCTTAGCACCCAAATAATTTTAACCCTGTGCACGCTATCTGGCATCAGCCATGAGTGGAACGTGCGCTGCAAGGGTTGAACGATGGTACCCTTGGCAACATCCCTCAGCTCGTTGTTCACGTAGCATAAGAGAGTGCAAGGAACATCCGTCTACGGAAAACATGTACGGCGTCGTCAGAGATGCCATAAGAGTAATAGATGGCGTGAAAGGCAGTAAAGCAATTTGTTTACTGTGATGGCATCGAGATCGGATAATGTCGAGGCACCGCATACGGCGACAGGCGTGCAAGAGACGGAAGGGCTGCTTGATGGCTCGGTGCTGGCTGCCGGTGTATTCTCCCTACAGCCGGGTGCTTGGAGCTGCGGTGCCGCCGCGACAATGGTAGGGGGCCACCAACATGTACTCCGGCTCCGCGGTGATGGCAGGGGGAGTCACCAACACTTGCGGCGCCGCGGTGCTAGCAGGCGGAGTCACAAACACGTAGTTCGCCTGATTCGTCGGTGCCGTGTTGTTCGAGTGGCTGCTGACCATGCTTGGAATCGGGCACGGCCCTACTCGACCACCCGCACTCTAGTTCGCTATTGACTCCACCAAGGTAGGCAGGAAGGACGCGAGGGTGATTGCCAGGTTGTCTTGGACGATCTGCGGGATCCGCGCCACTTGTTCCTTAAGTTCTTGAACCTCGTGGCTTTCCTCCTCGCTCCTTCCCGACGGTGCCACATGTGTCCTCGGCGGTGGACCAAAATGATCCACCCAATTCTTACCCTTGAGGCCGGCCAGATGGCCAGCCGACGACGGCTTCTTCGTAACCGACTCTATTTTCTTGGCCCGGTTCATCGCCCTATTAAAAGGGTTATCCCACCGGGTGGCCGCCGTCGACCCCTGGGATGAGGAACCCTGGGATCCATGACTAGCAACAATTTCCTCCTCCTGCAGAAGAAGTAATAGTGAATTGTTTAGATCATCGATTAGAATGCAATCGAGTTGATCCGCGGTAATTAGATTATACTTACCACAATTTCCTCGAATTCCTTCACCGCAGGATCCGCGGTGAGTTGTTTGGTTTTTGGGTCCACATGGTAACGGGCCCTGATGAAGTTTCAAACCTGCCTGGGTTCGAATTTCGCAAAGGGGTTTTCTATCCCCTTGGATCTATACTCTTCGTCCTCCTTATTCCATTTGGCCCGGTTCTGTATCCACCAGATCCGAGATGGTGATGACCTATATTCATCGCCTGCAGCACCTTTCCCCGATTACTATTGGCCAGGGCTCTTTCGGATTCACACCTCTCCTTGAACTCCCGAAACTGATCTTCGGTGATCTGCGGGTCAATCTTCTGGATCTCCTCGAGACTTTTGCCTTCTTTATAGATCTTCTTCTTTATCCGGGTTCTCCAGCTGGCCAAGGCGGTGCTCATCTTTGTGACGGCGGATTTGTTTACTTCGTTCCCATGATAATTTGTGTTCTGATACTTAGTTGGGAACTTGTATCTTGCGTGCAGCTTCTCGAAGAGGAGTGTGGCAAGTGGCCATTATATTTATGTCGGAGATTCTCGGTGTTGATCGAGATGGTTGTCCGGGTGATCGTCGCCACTTGCCCATCGTACCCTTTGACGACAAGGTCGGGATCCAAAGGAACCCCTGTTGGGCTCACTTCGGTAATTTCCTCCCTGACCGTGCCGACCGTGTTCGGGCGCTGGTCCTTCGGCTACTTATTCTTCTTAGGAGGATTGCTACCACTCCCTGTGCCCTCGCCGCCATCAGTGGTTTCATCACCCACCGTTCCTTCGGCTTCTTCCTCCGCGTCTTCCATCACATCATCCTCGCTCTCCAAAGGATGGTATTCTTCATCGTCTTCTAGCCGCTGGGCCGCCTCCCAGAATGTCAATTGTTTATTTGGAGGTCTGAGTTCTCCTTCAGCACTGATGCGCTTAGAACATCCAGCCTCATCGTTGTCACACATCTTTGCACTAATAAAAAACAAATAATTGGTTAAATGCACGAAAAAATCTGGCATGACCTTTGCTAATTTTCTTAAACTAGGAGTGCCCGATTTCTGCCGAAACGGAAGTAAATCAACATTCTGGCAAAAATCAGGACTCATTTCATACAAGAACCTGCATATATATGGCCAGCATAGCCAGCACACAATAAATGGCCAACATAGACAGCACACAATAAATGGCCAACACAGCCAGCACATAATCTGGTCACATAGGATAGTACATAATCTGGATAGTACATAGTCTAGTCACATAGGATTAAAATGAGTAATAGTGCTTTTATTTTACAATCTGGTCACATAGTACTTAATCTGGATAGTACATAAATGTATCTAGAGTTCTTGACTAGAGTACATAATCTGGATAGTACATAATATGGATCACAACATGTATTCAGCATTTGAGTGCTTTTACAATCAACATGTATTCAGCGTTATTAGGAGAAGTGTTTGTGTGCAATATTTAGTAAGCAATATTTAGCAAGCATATTCAACATATTTAGCAAGCATATTCAGTGTTATTAGCACCATACTCTGAACCCTACCAGATATTCAAGGGACACCAACACCAGAACAAAATCAGTTCAGTGGCAGGTTTTTGTGTGCAATTATTTACCAGAATAAAACAAGCACCATATTTTTGTGTGCAATTATTTACAAAATCAGTTCAATTGCAGGTTTGCAAGGGACACCAACACTAGAACATATACCACATCTATGGGCATAATGGAGCAAAGAAAATGGAGGAACCAGAACACCACAACAGCTACCATATTCAGTCAGGGGCACAAACATGATCATATAACCTCCTGCACTACTCTGAACCCTAATGTGTCAACAAGCTCCTACACTACTTTGAACCCTAATGTGTCAATACTGTCAATAGAGATAAATCTGAACCTTATGTGTCAATAGAGCTTTTTAAAAAAAATTAAGTGTCCACCCAGGAGTGCAAAACCAGATGTTGTAAAACCCTGAAGCATCAGCTTTCGCACTCTCTTATTTAAATTAATACCTAGAACTAGAAGTACTTGAGCATTTAAACCTTGGTGTACTAGATAATCCAAGGTCAATTTAAATTATGCTTGCATCATTAGTGTTATATATATCTCTGTCGATAGCATAATCCAAGGACAAATAAAAATGTTCATCAACAACATACAATTGTATCTCTGTCAACTACCTGTATCTCTGAAACCACTCTGAAACCACTCTAATCATGGGCTAACCTCAACTTCTAATCATGGGATAACACTAGCTAATCATTTTCTAACCCTATCTAATCATGGGCTAACATTCAATTGTTAATCATGGGCTAAAATTCCTACTACCAGCTAATGCTAGAAGCTACAAGATCATTCATGGGCTAAAATTGTATATACACATTTTAGTAGGAATTTTAGATAACTTACTATCTAAAATTCCTACTACCAGCTACTGCTACAAGCTACAAGATCATTCACTACCTCACTATCTAACCTCACTACTAATCAGTATATACATTCAGACAAGAACTACCTAAACCTAAATCTATTCAGACAAGAACTACTACCTCACTATTTGCTCTCTATTTCTAACAGATCATTCAGACAAGAACTACCTAAACCTAAACCTAAATCTAATCCTAAATCAACCTAAACCTCACTGTCAACCTAACCTAAATCTAATTCTAAATCAATGCCTAAGCCTAAACCTAAACCTAAACTTAAACCTAAACCTAAATCAACCGAGAAGTGGAGAGGGGAGAGATGGAGAGAGGGGAGAAGACTCACCTCTGAGACGAGGACGAGGACGAGCCCGCGGGTGAGGTGGCTGGCGAGGCGGGGCTGTAGGCGATCGAGGCCGCTGGCGAGGCGAGCCCGCGGGCGACGCTCCTCCTCCACCCCCTCCTGGCTGGCAATGCTCCTTCTCCTCTCTTGGCGCGGTGGGCTGCTCCTCCTCCTCCTGGCTGGCGATGTTCCTCCTCCTCTCCTGGCGTGGCGATGCTCCTCCTCCTCTCCTGGCGTGGATGCGGCGGCGGCGGCGCGTCGATGGGCACGTCGATGCGGCAGTGGCGCGTTGATGCAGATGGGTTCAATCCGTGTCTAAGGACGATGGGGGAGGGTAGGGCCGATGTGGCGAGTTGACTAGTCCAACCCAATTAGGCGTAGCGCACCCTGGCCAAGTGCGCTACGGTTATCCGTATCGCACTTGGCCAGGTGCGCTACGCCTAAGTGGGTAGGACTAGTCAGATAAGAGGGCTACCACCCCCATAGTTGACAACTAACACTGTCCTATCCCAGTGGTTCTGCCCACTGCTCTAATCTAAACCTGTTAGCACCCAGGTTTGAATCCTAGTGCCCACCTTTTTTATTTTTATTTTAAAAATATTTTTAAATGTTCCAAAAAATGCCCAAAAGTGGTGATATATTCCATAAAAGTTTTGTTTTGTTTTTAAAATACTTTTAAATATTCCAAAAATGCCCAAAAGTGATAATATATGTCATAAAAGTGGTACAAATTAAATATGATTCAAATATGTCATAATAATTTGTCCATGATACAAATATGTCATAATAATTTGTCCATGAATATTACAATCTTTTTCGACCACGCGTTTTAAAATATTTTTTGAGCTAGCGTTTTACAATCTTTTTCCCTTCTTTGTCGCGGTTGAAAAATTTAGCCCCGGCACTTTAATGTTTCTTCTTTCGAACGAGATACCTTTTTTGGGTAGGGTTGTCCTTTTTCTTCTTGTGATGTATGTTGCTGTATCGTAGTCGTCGTCATCTTCAATCTTTGGATCGCCGTAGTGGTCGAAGTCTTGCTCGTTGGCGACTCCATCCATTCCGATGATGTTTCTTTTTCCTCTCCTCACGACAACACGGCTAGGCTTTGTCGGGTCGGTAATGAAAAAACATTGGTCCACTTTGGTAGCAAGTACCCAGGGTTCATTTTTCGTGGCCACGTTCGCACCGGCGGCCTTGGATTTGGCTGCTTCGGGTATAACCATGGTTGTGAAATACCGGTCTTCTCTTTCGACGCTCTTTGCCCATCTGACACGGAACATCGGCACCTTTTCTCCATAGTTGTCGAGCTTCCAGATCTCCTCGATTCTTCCGTAGAATATTTCCTTCACATTGTCATCGGTGTAGAATTCCGACGTTACGTCTGAGTTCTAATAATCACACGTGTTGTCCTTTTCCTCCGTGTAGAATGTGTAGCCGTTGATATCATACGCCTGATAGGTCACCAGCTTTTGCATCGGTCCCTGCGACAAGGTGAATATGATATTTTCTATGTCAGAAGAATGCGATCGCGGGGGATTATCAAGAATGCGATCGCGGGGGATTATTTCTCCCTGCGTCCTCTGTATGCCCCGGTCACTGTACTTCTTCTCGATTAAACTTTTGTACTTTTGTACCCAAGGATCAACCAGTTCTAAATGCTGTAGCGCGACAAGGTTTGCTTGATCAAAGTCTGCGCGTCGAAAATCGAAGTCTTCATGTGAAGGGTTTCGCAGCATAGTAAATCAAAATTTTCTACGGAAGCGAACAGAGGGAAAGCCAAGATCTAATCTAGGAGATGCAAACAACGAGAGAGATTGGATTAGATCTTCATACCCTTGAAGATTCGCACAGCAGAACGTTCGTCGGAACGTGGGTGATGTAGTCATACTCGCTTCTCCTCCTCGCGATCCGATCCGTTCTAGCACCACAAGTGGCGGTGCCTCCGTGAGATGCACACGTGCAGCACCTCGACGTCTCCTCCTTCCTCGGACCAGCAAGTAGGGTGGAGAGATAGATTGGATCTACAACACGACGGCGTGGTGTATATGGTGGAGAATTTCTGCAGCAGGGCTTCGCCTACAAACAGTCGGGAGGGAGAGAGGAGGGCAGCAGGGCAACTAGGGTTTGGAGGAAGGTGTGTCCAGGGAGGGGGCGCCCTAGCCCTCTATATATAGAGGGGGAGGAGGCGGCCAGCCCTAGCCCCTCCTCCAAGCCTTGGGCCGGCGGCCAAGGGATAAGGAGGAGTGGGGGGGGCTAGGACTCTATCTCTAGTTTAAACGATTTAAACTTTCCCTTATCTAGAAACCCTATCTCTAGTTTAAACGAGTTTAAACTTATCTAGGATCGGCTGGGCCCTATGGGGCCTTGTGCCCCTGGCCCAATGCGTCCAGGACTTCCCTCATAGGACCATGCCCCCTCCCGGAAGGTGGGGCCACGTTGGTCCCCTTCCGGAAGGTTCTAGAAGCTTCCGGTACAATACCGATTAATCCGGAACAATTCCGAACTCCAAAAACTGCACTGCCTTATATGAATCTTATTCTCCGGACCACTCCGGAACCTCTCGTGATGTCCCGGATCCCATCCGAGACTCCGAACAAAAATTCATAAACCAAGTATCCAATCTATCCTAGCGTCGAGACACGTTAAGTGTGTGACCCTGCGGGTTCGAGAATATGCAGACATGATCTTCTATCAATAATCAACAGCGGGGTCTGGGCACTCATATTGACTCCCACACATTCATCAATGATCATATCGGATGAACCACGATGCCAGGATTCAATCAATCCCATATATATATTCCCTTCGTCTCGCGATATTTTACTTGCCCGAGATTCGATCGTCGGTATCGTCATACCTAGTTCAATCTCGTTCACAGCAAGTACTTTACTCGTTCCGTAATCCGATATCACTTTGTGATTAACTCCTTAACCACATGCTTGCAAGCGGTGTTGATATCGATTACCCAGTGGGCCCGATGTATATCTCTCCGACTTGGGAGGGACAAATCCCATCTCGATACATACAACCCAACAGATACTTTCCGATTACCTGAGAGACACCTTTATGATCACCCTCTCATAGGATGACGTTTGATGACCTCAAAGCTTTCTTCCGATACCAGGGAGTTGTATTATCTCATGGTCTAAGGAATACAATATTTGACATAAGAAAAACTTCGCAAAGACGAACACGATGACACGATCTAATTGCTTCGCTTAGTTTGGGTCTATCCACCATATCATTCTCCAATGATATGATCTCATTATCAATTGACAACTCATGTCTATGGTTAGGAAACCTTAACCATCATTGATCAATGAGCTAGTCCATAGAGGCGTACTAGGGACACGGTGTTGTTCACAAACCACACAAGTATTAAAGTTTCCGCTTAATACAATTCTAGCATGGAATATAAACTTTATCATGAACAATAATTATAATAATAACATCTTTATTATTGCCTCTAGGGCATAATTCCAACAGTCTCCCACTTGCACTGGAGTCAATAATCTAGTTTACATCTGGCAACAATCTCACACCCATGGAACTGAGGTGCTGATCATGTTTTACACGTGGAAGAGGTTTAGTCAATGGATCTGCGACATTCAGATCTGTATGTACTTTGCTAATCTTCAGATCTCCATCTGCTATACAATCTCGGATTATATGAAACTTGCGGTTGATATGCTTGGTCTTTCGATGATACCTTGGTTCCTTAGCGAGTGCTATGGCGCCAGTGTTGTCACACAATATCTCCAGTGGGTCCAATGCACTTGGAACCACGCCAAGCTCAGTGATGAAGTTCCTGATCCAAACTCCTTCACTTGACGCTTCTGCAGCAGCCATGTATTCCGCTTCTACTGTAGATCCCGCGATCACGCTTTGCTTGCAGCTTCTCCAGCTCACAGCTCCTCCATTCAAAATATACACGTATCCTGTCTGAGATTTACAATCATCCTTGTCGGTGTCGAAACTAGCATCGACGTAACCTTTTACGACGAGCTGTTCATCACCCCCATAGACTAAGAACATTTCTTTAGTCCTATTTAGGTACCTTAGGATGTTCTTCACGGCTGTCCAGTGTTCCACTCCTGGATCACTTTGATATCTGCTCGTCAAACTAAGAGCAATGGACACATCCGGTCTAGTACACAGCATGGCATACATGATGGAACCTATGGCCGAGGCATAAGGCACTTTGCTCATAGCTTCCCTATCATTTACCGTAGCTGGACACTGAGCCTTGCTCAATATCTTACCTGACAACATAGGCACTGAACCTTTCAATGCCTTATCCATTCTGAACCTTTTCAGAACTTTGTCTAGGTATGTAATTTGGCTTAAAGCTATTAGGCGTCTTTGTCTATCTCTATAGATTTTGATGCCCAATATATAAGGAGCTTCACCTAGGTCTTTCATTGAAAAACACTTGTTCAAATAACTCTTCACATCGTTAAGCATGTTGATGTCATTTCCAATAATCAATATGTCATCCACATATAGTACCAGAAATGTCACCGAGCTCCCACTCACTTTCTTGTAGATGCAAGCTTCGTAGCAATTTGGAACAAATCCAAAGCTCTTGATCACTTGATCAAAACGAAAGTTCCAACTCCGAGATGCTTCTTCAGTCCATAAATGGAACGCTGAAGTTTGCATACTTTATCAACATCCTTAGGATCGACAAAACCTTCGGGTTGCATCATATACAACTCTTCATCAATGTTGCCATTGAGGAAAGCAGTCTTGACATCCATTTGCCATATTTCATAATCATGAAATGCAGCAATTGCTAATAAAATTCGAATGGACTTAAACATCGCTACGGGAGAGAAAGTCTCATTGTAGTCAACAACTTGAACTTGTCGAAAACCTTTCGCAACAAGCCGTGCTTTATAGACGGTAACATTACCATCTGCGTCCGTTTTCTTCTTGAAGATCCATTTGCACTCAACGGCCTTTCGGTCGCTAGGAGGGTCCACCAAAGTCCATACTTGGTTTTCGCTCATGGATCCCAATTCGGATTTCATGGCTTCTAGCCATTTCTCAGAGTCTGGGCTCATCATCGCTTCCTCATAGTTCGTAGGTTCACTGTCTTCTACTAACAAGACAGTCAAGACAGGGTTGCCGTACCACTCAGGAGGGGCACGCGACCTTGTCGACCTGCGACGTTCAGTAGCAGCATCGTCCGAAGCTTCATGATCCTTGTCATTAGCTTCCTCTATTGTTGGTGCAGGCGACACTGGAACAATTTCAGGTGCTGCGCTACTCTCCAATTCAAGAGAAGGTTCAATAACCTCGTCTAGCTCTACTTTCCTCCCACTCACTTCTTTCGAGAGAAACTCCTTCTCAAGAAAGGAACCGTTCTTTGCGACAAACACTTTGCCTTCGGTTCTGTGATAGAAGGTATACCCAATAGTTTCCTTAGGGTATCCTATGAAGACGCATTTCTCCGCTTTGGGTTCGAGCTTGTCCGGCATCAACTTCTTGACGTAAGCTTCGCATCCCCAAACTTTAAGAAACGACAACTTAGGTTTAGCACCAAACCATAGTTCATACGGTGTCGTCTCAACGGATTTAGATGGAGCCCTATTTAAAGTGAATGCAGCGGTTTCTAATGCATAACCCCAAAATGATAACGGCAAATCAGTAAGAGACATCATCGATCAGACCATATCTAATAGGGTTCGATTCCGGCGTTCAGACACACCATTGCGCTGTGGTGTTCCGGGTGGCGTGAGTTGTGAAACGATTCCACTTGCTTTGAGATGCGTGAGAAAATCATAACTCAAATATTCGCCCCCACGATCGGATCGTAGAAACTTAATCTTTCTGTTACGATGGTTCTCCACTTCATTCTGAAATTCTTTGAACTTTTCAAACATTTCAGATTTATGTTTCATTAAATAGATATACCCATATCTACTTAAGTCATCGGTAAAAGTGAGAAAATAGCGATATCCACCGCGCGTCGAAACACTCATCGGTCCGCATACATCGGTATGTATGATTTCCAACAAGTCCGTTGCTCGCTCCATCATACCGGAGAACGGGGTTTTGATCATCTTGCCCATGAGGCATGGTTCGCATGTGTCAAATGATTCAAAATCAAGAGACTCCAAAAGTCCATCAGAATGGAGTTTCTTCATACGCTTTACACCAATATGACCTAGACGACAGTGCCACAAATAAGTAGTATTATCACTATCTACTTTGCATCTCTTAGCCTCAATGTTATGGATGTGTGTTTCATCCCTTTCGAGATTTAGAAGAAATAAACCACTCACAAGAGGTGCATGACCATAAAAGATATTACTCATATAAATAGAACAACCATTATTCTCCGATTTAAATGAATAACCGTCTTGCAATAAACACGATCCAGAAATAATGTTCATGCTCAACACAGGCACATAATAACATTTATTAAGGTTTAAAACTAATCCCGAAGGTAAAACTAAGGAGAGCGTGCCGACGGCCATCACATCAACTCTTGATCCGTTGCCAACGCGCATCGTCACCTCATCCCTCGCAAGCCGCCGTCTATTCCGCAGCTCCTGTTTCGAGTTACAAATATTAGCAACTGAACCGGTATCAAATACCCAGGCACTACAACGAGGGCTAGTAAGGAAAACATCAATAACATGTATATCAAATATACCTTTGATGGTGCCAGCCTTCTTGTCCGCTAAGTACTTCGGGCAGTTGCGCTTCCAGTGACCCTTGTCCTTGCAATAGAAGCACTCAGTTTCCGGCTTGGGTCCAGACTTGAGCTTCTTCTCAGCAGGGGAAACGCGCTTGCCGCCGCTTTTCTTGAAGGGCTTCTTTGCACCCTTACCTTTCTTAAATGAGGGCTTGTTGACCATCAACACATGATTATCCTTCTTGATGTCCACCTCCGCAGCCTTCAGCTTTGCGAAGAGCTCGGTGATCGTATCAGTGGAACCAATCTGATTATGAGTCACTACAAAACTTTTGTAGCTGGGAGGGAGTGATTGCAGAACCCTGTCAATCTTGAGCTCCTCTGGAATCTTGCAGTCCAGTTGCTCAAGGCGTTGAGTGTAGCCCGACATCTTAATGGCGTGCTCACTAACGGAACTCCCTTCCTCCATCTTGCAGTTAAAGAACTTCTCGGAGATCTCATATCTCTCAGAACGGGCCTGAGTCTGAAACATGGTTTTCAACTCTTCGAGAATCTCAAAGGGCCCGGGATAGTTTTCAAAACGATTTTGAAGTTCCGGTTCCATAGCAAACAACATGGTGCTCTTAATCACACCATAATCATCTTTGCGCGACTGATAGACAGCTTTCTCATCAGCCGGCGCAGTTGCAGCAGGGGGGTCACCTAACGCTTTCCCAAGGACATAGTCCTTTTGTCCGCCAGACAGAATGATTCTTAGATTGCGGAACCAGTTGGTGAAGTTAGACCCATTGTTTCTAAGCTTTTCTTTCTCAGCAAAAACGTTGAAGTTGAAGTTGGACTTGGCCATATGATCTACAGTATTTGCAAGTACAATTTAGACTATGTTCATGATAAATAGTTCAACTTAATCAAATTACTAGATGAACTCCCACTAAATTCAACATCCCTCAAGTTGTTTAGTGAACACGATCCAAATTCACCACACCTAATCCGATCATCACGAGAAGAGATGTGGTTTCAATGGTGGACAACGAAGTGTTGATCATATCATTCATATGACTCATGCTTAACCTTTCGGTTCTTGTGTTCCGAGGCCATGTCTGTACATGCTAGGCTCGTCAAGTAAAACCCAAGTATTTCCGTGTGTGCAAAACTGGCTTGCACCCGTTGTATGTGAGCGTAGAGTCTATAGCACCCGATCATCACGTGATGCTTGGACACGACGAACTTTCGCAATGGTGCATACTTGGGGAGAACACAGTTTTATCTTGATCTTTAAGTGAGGAATCATCTTATAATGCTACCGTCGCGATCTAAGCATAATAAGATACATAAAAGGATAAACATCACATGCATATAACTTTATGTGACATGGTATAGCCAATCTTCGCGCAATGATCTCCATCTTGTGCGTTCCGGCATGATCTCCATCACTCCACCATGATTGCCTCCACCACGAATAGCAACTACAACTATTGCTAACTACTTAGCGATAAAGTAAAGCTATTACATGGCGTATAAGAAGTTGACTCGCAGGTCATACACAATTATAAAGACAACCATATGGCTTCTGCCGGTTGTGTACTCATCGACATGCAAGTCGTGAAACATTACAAAACATGATCATCGCATACAATATACACATCACATCTTGGGCCATACCATATCACAGAAAACACTCCCTGCAAAAACAAGTTAGACGCCTCTACTTTGTTGTTGCATGTTTTACGTGGCTTATGGGAGTAGATGCTAAGAACGATTCTTACCTACGGAAAGCCACAACGGTGATATTATGGTTGCCAAACTCCGGTGTTAATCCCATGACAACTATAGTGAGAGAAACTGACATCCACCAGCCGCATGTGTGGTACAAGCCACACGTCAAGTGCGGAGCCGGTCTCGCAAACGACGTCGCGTAAGGTTGGCCTGGACCGCTTCAATCTCACTATCCCGCGCCATAAGAAGAACACAAACAAGAGGCTTGCAACAGAAAACATCAACGCCCGCAACAACCATGTTGCGTTCTACTCGTGAAACACATCTACGCATAGATCTAGCTCTGATACCACTGAAGGGTTTTGCAGCATAGTAAATCAAAATTTTCTATGGAAGCGAACAGAGGGAAAGCCAAGATCTAATCTAGGAGATGCAAACAACGAGAGAGATTGGATTAGATCTTCATACCCTTGAAGATTCGCACAGCGGAACGTTCGTCGGAACGTGGGTGATGTAGTCGTACTCGCTTCTCTTCCTCGCGATCCGATCCGATCTAGCACCACAAGTGGCGGTGCCTCCGTGAGATGCACACGTGCAGCACCTCGACGTCTCCTCCTTCCTCGGACCAGCAAGTAGGGTGGAGAGATAGATTGGGTCTACAACACGACGGCATGGTGTATATGGTGGAGAATTTCTGCAGCAGGGCTTCGCCTACAAACAGTCGGGAGGGAGAGAGGAGGGCAGCAGGGCAACTAGGGTTTGGAGGAAGGTGTGTCCAGGGAGGGGGCGCCCTAGCCCTCTATATATAGAGGGGGAGGAGGCGGCTAGCCCTAGCCCCTCCTCCAAGCCTTGGGTCGGCGGCCAAGGGATAAGGAGGAGTGGGGGGGCTAGGACTCTATCTCTAGTTTAAACGATTTAAACTTTCCCTTATCTAGAAACCCTATCTCTAGTTTAAACGAGTTTAAACTTATCTAGGATCGGCTGGGCCCTATGGGGCCTTGTGCCCCTGGCCCAATGCGGCCAGGACTTCCCTCATAGGCCCATGCCCCCTCCCGGAAGGTGGGGCCACGTTGGTCCCCTTCCGGAAGGTTCTAGAAGCTTCCGGTACAATACCGATTAATCCGGAACAATTCCGAACTCCAAAAACTGCAGTGCCTTATATGAATCTTATTCCCCGGACCACTCCGGAACCTCTCGTGATGTCCCGGATCCCATCCGAGACTCCGAACAAAAATTCATAAACCAAGTATCCAATCTATCCTAGCGTCGAGACACATTAAGTGTGTGACCCTGCGGGTTCGAGAATATGCAGACATGATCTTCTATCAATAATCAACAGCGGGGTCTAGGCACCCATATTGATGCCCACACATTCATCGATGATCATATCGGATGAACCATGATGCCAGGATTCAATCAATCCCATATATATATTCCCTTCGTCTCGCGATATTTTACTTGCCCGAGATTCGATCGTCGGTATCGTCATACATAGTTCAATCTCGTTCACAGCAAGTACTTTACTCGTTCCGTAATCCGATATCACTTTGTGATTAACTCCTTAACCACATGCTTGCAAGCGGTGTTGATATCGATTACCGAGTGGGCCCGAAGTATATCTCTCCGACTTGGGAGGGACAAATCCCATCTCGATACATACAACCCAAGAGATACTTTCCGATTACCTGAGAGACACCTTTATGATCACCCTCTCATAGGATGACGTTTGATGACCTCAAAGCTTTCTTCCGATACCAGGGAGTTGTATTATCTCATGGTCTAAGGAATACAATATTTGACATAAGAAAAACTTCGCAAAGACGAACACGATGACACGATCTAATTGCTTCGCTTAGTTTGGGTCTATCCACCATATCATTCTCCAATGATATGATCTCATTATCAATTGACAACTCATGTCTATGGTTAGGAAACCTTAACCATCATTGATCAATGAGCTAGTCCATAGAGGCGTACTAGGGACACGGTGTTGTTCACAAACCACACAAGTATTAAAGTTTCCGCTTAATACAATTCTAGCATGGAATATAAACTTTATCATGAACAAGAATTATAATAATAACATCTTTATTATTGCCTCTAGGGCATAATTCCAACATCATGCAGTATGCGACGACCCTCTCGGTGACTAGATCCGTCGAGCTTGCCAAGGTGCCTGTTGATGGGAAGACCGACAGGGTTCTCGATGTCTGGATAATTCGTGCAAAAAGAGATGCACTCTTCGGCCAGAAAGCCCTTGGCTATGCTTCCATCTGGATGGGACCTGATGCGAACGTATCCTTTGATGTGTCCGTTCATCCTTTCGAACGCCATCATGCTGCGGAGGAACATCGGCCCGAGTTGGACGATGTCCTCCATGACATGGACCAGCAGAAGCACCATAATGTCGAAGAATGCGGGTGGGAAGTAGACCTCAAGCTCGCATAGTATCACCACAATCTCCTCCTGTAGCCTCCCGAGCTGATTCACGCCAATCAACTTCCTAGAGATGACGTCGAAAAACTTGCAGAGGCCAAATAACGTTTCACGGACGTTCTCGTCCATTATCCCTCTTAGTGCGACCGGAAGTACATGCGTCATTAGCATGTCACAGTCGTGAGACTTCATTCCACTAAACCTCTGCTTCGCCTCGTCTAGGTATCTTCTTATCTTGCCCGCGTAGCCGTAAGGAAATTTGACTCCTAGAAGGCACTTGAAAAACTGTTTGGTCTCATCCTGGTATAGAGTGAAGCAAGAAGGAGGACAGTAATATTCGTTCTTCTTGAACTTTTTACCCTTCCGACGACCTTGTGTCATCTCCGACTCATGATCATCGTCATCTTCCTGATCATCAGGAGTAGTGCGTCCTCCGTGAAGCTCCTTCCGGATACCCAAGCATATCAGGTCGTGCCTTGCTTTCGGACCATCTTTCGTCCTATCTGGCATGTCGATTATGGTAGCGACCAGACTCTCGCACACGTTTTTTGTGATATGCATGATGTCGAGGCTATGAGGCGTGCGGAGAAACTTCTAGTATGGCAACTCCAAGAAAACAGACCTTGTTTTCCATACCTTCATCAGCGGCTTGTCTTGCTGCCTCTTTCGCTTCTTTCCAGGATTAGGACAATCTTTCCAGTTTTTCAGCAACTCTTCCACTTCTTCGCTGCTCCTACGCTCTGGGATTCCTCGGGTCTCGGATTTGCCATCGAACAGGTCTCCATGTTTTCTCCATGGATCATTCTTTCCGAGCCACCTCCGGTGCGCCATGAACACGGTTTTCGATGACCCTGGATCTTTCTCTAGTTGGAGATAGCTTGTGTTATCCATGCACCCAGCGCATGCGCAGAATCCTTGGATAACCTGCCCCAAGATATACCCGCAACCTGGATAGTCTTGCACCGTAGTGACCAACACGGCTCTCATAGTGAAATGATTTTGTGCGACGGCATCGTAAGTATTGGCTCCAGATTCCCATAACGTGGTTAGCTCCTCTTTCAACAGCCCGAGATACATATTGATGTCGGTACCAGGTTGTTTCGGCCCTTGAATTAGCATACTCATTTGTATGTACTTCTTCTTCATGCACAACCATGGAGGGAGGTTGTACATCCATACAAACACGGGCCAAGTGTTGTGCGTGCTTGTCTGTCTACCGAACGGATTGAGTCCATCGGTGCTCGCACTAAGCCTAATGTTCCTTGAATCTCCACCGAATTCTAGGAATTCGAGGTCCAATGCTTTCCACTAGCTAGCATCTGAAGGGTGCGTCAGCAGCTCATCCTTTTTGGGGTCATCACCGTCATCTCCTGGCTTCTTCCTTTCCGCATGCCATCGCATGAGATTCACTTCCTTAGGGTCCGCGAAATAGCGCTGCAGACGAGGAGTGATAGGAAAGTACCATACCACTTTTCGAGGTGCTTTCTTCCCTTTCTTGTATCGACTCACGCCGCACACCGGACATGTGGTTTTCTCCGCGTCCTCGCCCCAATAAATGATGCAATCGTTGATGCATACGTGATATCTAACATGCGGTAGATCGAGAGGACAGACCATTTTCTTGGCGTCCTGGATACTAGTTGGACATGTGTTCCCCTCCGGGAGACGATCGTGCCAGAATGCCATCATATTGTCGAAGCTTGCTTCGCTGAATTTGTGTTTTGCCTTCATCTCCATAGCCTTGAGCGTTACATTCAACCGGGTATCATCGGGCCTGCATCCTTCATACAATGGAGTAATCGCGTCTTTCTCAAGTTGCGCAAGCTTGGCTTCCTCTCTAGCGGCAGCCCTGGCGTTACTCGTCTGCTTGAGAAGCAGCTCATGCACATAAGGGTCCCGCACACAGCCTGACGTTGTTCCATCGTCGTCTGCTCCTCCGACATCTAGATCATCATCATCCCGGTCTGCTTCCGCACCTTCACCATCTCCAGGAGACTCTTCATCATCTCGCTTGTTCTCGCCGTGATGATGATCATCGTCATGTTGCCCACCTTCACCGTCTCCATCATCTTCGTCATCGCTTATCCAACGAGTGTATCCATCGATGAAACCATGGCGGAGCAGGTGCGCCTGTAGATTCCTGGAATCTGGGTTGATCACCTAGTTGAGTTTGCATCTTCTGCACGGACATCTTATCTCCGTCTTGTTATTTCGTATCATGTCGGCCATCGCACATTTCAAAAATCTAGCCACAATGTCTTCACTCATTATGAGCACCATTTTTTCCTGCACTGTGTACACGGTACAATTAGAAGTCTATTACAACCACATAATCAATGCATGCATACAATGGTCGATAGAAAATTTCAGCATGACCTATCCTAAAATTAGGACCTTTGTGAAATGCCAAAGTCTTGCCAAAATGGAAATGAATCAATATTTTGGCAAAACAAATGGCAACTTGTTCACATACAAACATAAGAGAGAGAGACCGATCCATACACATGAACATATCATTATCCTCTCCATACACACATGCATGAGCATCATCGATACTCTCCATATACACACACGTATGACCATCGATCCTCTCCATAAACACATCATGAGCATCGATCATCTACATACATATGAGCATATCATCCATATACACATGAACACATCCTTACATGGACAACTTACCGAGATGAGAGACCAATCGCGAGAATATGGAAAGGAGATGTGCGCGCGAGACCGGAGAAGGAGATGAGAGACCGGAGAGCTTCCTCTATTACTTATGTAACATCCAAGGGAAGTTCTACATGCTAAAAATGGTGAATGAGTGGAGAAATTGAGGTGGGAAGGAGAAGGATCCCGACTAGATCTAAGGAGGAAGAATAAGGGGAAAGTGAAGTGTGGGGTGGTGGATGATCACACATGTGCACAAAGTGGAGCTGCCAAAAAAAAGGTCGCCACATCCGTGGCGCACTCGGCCCCAATGCGCCACAGGGATTAGTAACATCCGTGGCGCACATGCCATAGTGCGCCATGGATGTGTCTGACCGTTTTACAAAGCAGAGGGGCATGCGCTTAGGCGTAGCGCACGCCCCCAACGTGCGCCACGGATAACACCAACAAGCGTAGCGCACCTACCCTATGTGCGCTACGGATATCTGGCGTGCGGCCAACAGGCCCTGGCCCACACATATCTGTGGCGCACTATGGTCATGTGCGCCACGGTTGTTCTAGTTACTAGTAGGGCACTGCCCATAGGTGAGCCACGCCTGTTTTAGCCGTGGGGCACTTCAACCATGTGAGCCACGGATGTGCTGATTACCTATAGCCATTTTCCTAGTAGTGTCAGTCTTTTGCTAGCCTCCACTTGTATGAGCAAGTTGTACTCATGCTTCCAACTCCCAAGAAACCAAGTTATTCCAAAGTTTCCACTATAAATTCTTATGCATGGTGTGTTACACCATTCCAAGTATATTCTTGTTTTCATCTATCTTCCAGTTAAAAAGTCTCTTTGTTATGTGAAAACTTAGTGATTAAAGCTCTCACGAACTTGATGGCACACTTTATTTTTATTGCCCCTAATAAACTTGAACCATTGTGTCATATATGTTGTATATGCTTGCATTTATACGTTGGTATTAGCAGAACCATGCTATCATGGGGAACGTTTTCAACATTGCACTCGTACTTTGTACACAGTTGATATCATGCTCTTTTGTCTATGGATGTCGCCGGTGTGAAATAAAAAGGGAGCTTGTAAGTCTATGGAGTTATGTATTTTGTGTTAGAGAAACGCATGGGACGCTAGCCTAAGCCATGCTAATCATGGTGGAAACTTGCAGCATCACCATAATGAGCAATATGTGAATCATCTTCAATAATAACCTATGCAAATAGCAAATAAAAAGATCGCGGAGATGCTCATTGTCTGCTTGCCATTTCATTTTGGTTATGGGATAGCTCCTGTACCATGTGAAAGGGGTACGTCGTTGGCGGTTCTCTATGATACACATGTACTTACTACGACAAGAACTTACAGGTGACTAAACTTGAGTAGCATGCAGTGCGACCCTCATATGCAAGGGCCATGAGATTGCCAACTTATACTTTGTCAAGCATATACTCCATCTTTGTTCACTTTAACCTTAATCACTTCAAGATGCTTATGATAGGGGCAATGAGGGCTGAAAGCTAAGAAGTGCCATAATTTTTTGAAGCTCTTTTTGAAACTTGAAATCCCTGCTTCCCTACATGAAGGGCCTTTCTTCCACCATTATATTAAGTCTCCACCTTCTACCTTTAGGCACCAGTTAAGAGAGCATAGTTTCCATTCTTAGTTCTATGTGCATTGTCCCAAAACTTATCGATTGATGCATATTGTTGATATTACTTATTCTTGTGCTATTTGTATCTAGTCACTCTTATGGACTTTGAAGGTGTCCTATGCATCTATTTGCTACTCTATGAGGGACAAGTTGAATGCCACTATGCCATGTTTTTTGTATGTGAAACAAACAAACATTTTTCAATGCATGTTATTCATGATCTTTGTTTGTAGCCTCTCATGTTGCATGCATAGTTACTTTGTCTTACTGTTAGAACTCCATCTTTCATGCTCATGTTTAGAGTTCTTTGATCCCAGCTTTCAATGCTTGCAAGTGGTTTGATATTGGTTTTGATGGTGCATGTCACCTCAAAAATTATTCTTTTATCACTTACCTACTCGAGGTCGAGCAGGAGTTAAGCTTGGGGATGATTTATACGTCGGAAATGTATCTATATTTTTTGATGTTCCATGCTTGTTTAGTATCTACTTTGCTTTGCTTGCAACTTAATACTGGAGGGGGTTCGGATGATAACCTGAAGGTGGACTTCTAGTCATAGCTGAAGTTGGATGGCGGTCTATGTATCTTGTTGTATTGGCCAATCGAATCTCATAGGATCTTTCTAACTAGTAATTGCATTGTTATGCTTTGCTCAGTTCCTGTCAATTGCCCTGCTGTAATTTGTTTACCCTTCATGCCATGTTGTTTATCTAAGGAGAGCACCTCTAGTAAACTATGGACCCCGGTCCAATCTTTACCATTGATACATCTTCCACTATTACTTGTTTACTTGCTGCAAACCATTACCTTCCACACCATAGGTTTAATCCTTTGTTACAGCAAACCGGTGAGCTTGACAACCTCACTGATTCGTTGGCGCAAAGTCTTGAGTTTGTGTTGTGCAGGTCTCCACCTTGCTTGCAACACCTGTGTGACATTTCCTTCCTCCTAGTGTTTCGATAACCTCGGTTTCTTACTGAGGGAAAACTTGCTGCTGTGCTGCTTCACACCTTGCTCTTGGGGTTCCCAACGAAGCTCTCCTACATCAACTCAGTGCTGCATCAAGCTTTTCTGGCGCCGTTGACGGGGAGTCTAAGGACGTCTTCACTAGGGGAGTCCTCCACTTCCTTTCTCTTTAATTTTTTTAGTTTGCTTTATTTCTTTTGCTTGGTTTTATTTGCCTCTTTTCAAAAAAACCAAAAAAAATTAGTCTATCTTGGTTTGCTTTATTTATTCAAAAACACAAAAAATTAGTTCCCACTCTGGTTGCTGGCCGTTATTGCCTTGCTTGGTCATTCTTTCTATCAATGGATGGTTTCTTTGAAACTAGTTCTTATTGGCAAGGTGGGTTCATGGAGGAACAAAAGTATTATTATAAGGAACACCGTTTGTCACAAAAAGGGAAACACCTATGGGAACAAATTGATAGGTTGAATACTATTGCTAGAGACTTGTACTCTACTTATAATGTTACTTATTGATTTGATAAGTCTTGTTGCTGTAGGAGGTATAAACACATTCCTTTTCAATGTGAGTATAATGATAATGTTACCATATCTTCTTATGTTATGGGAAATTATGACTTTTATGATGTGGAACAAATTGAAGAATTTATTGCTTTCAAGGGTGCATTTGAACTTGCTAGTTTGCTTGAAAGTACTGACGATGCACCTTATGAATATGAGGTTTATGAGATACTTAAATTTTGCTTTGATAATTACAAGGAAGCAAATGGCTGTATTCTTGAATATTTTAATAGATGCTTTCCACCTTTGGAAGAGACTAATGCCTTGCAGGAGCCTATGGAAGAAGAAATTGTTGAAACTCGAAGCTCATTAGAGGAAAAAGAGAAGGAGAGTGATGAACAAAAGGAGGAAGAATGGATCTACCCATGCCTGCCTTCTAGTGAGAGTAACTCTTTACCTCTTACATTATTTGATTGTCCCCCATGCTTACCAAAGGTGGATGAATGTTATGTTCCTGTGGATCCTTTTGAAATATCTACTTTGGGTAAAACCTGTGAATGTTTTAACCCCACTATTTTTGAGCTTGATGAAAATTATGTGTTTGTAGATCATGAAAAGCATGCTTTACGTGATAGCTATATTGTTGAGTTTATTCATGATGCTACTGAAAATTATTATGCGAGAGGAAAATATGGTTGTAGAAGTTTTGATGGTATTGAAACACCTCTCTTTGCGCTGAAAGTTTTGAAGTTACTCTTGTCTTATCTTCCTATGCCTGTCACTTTGTTCTTTGTGAATTTATTTGCATACAATATTCCTATGCATAGGAAGTTGTTTAGACTTAATGTGTTTTGATATTGCTTCTTGATGCTCTTTGACTTCAATTCATAATTCTTATGTGAGCATCTTCTCAAGCTATCAAGCCTAACTTAAAGGCGTTAAAGAAAGGTACTTGTTGGGAGATAACCCAAGAGTTTCCTTGAGTCTTGAAAGTTATTACTTCTGTAATGACCTCTTCTTATCCTTTTTGTTTTCTTTTTGTGCCAAGAATGACCTCTAATAAGAGGGAAGTAAGATTTGGGGAGTTGTTGTCCTGAAACAGATTTCTTTCCTACACCAAACAAATTCGTGAGGAGTCTCTATAACTTGGATTGAGCTCAAAATTTATGAATAAATCCCTCAGTATGTTAGATAACTTTCGTTAGTTCAACACTTTTTGATTTGAGCAACAGAAGATGTTCGAAAAAATCGGTTTCTACCTGATGGTCTATTTTGACAAATTTCTGCCATTATTTGCATTTGCTTCTTATTGATTTCTTTTTGAGTTCTCTTTAGGTGGATTGAGCTTTTTGAAGGAGTTACTACAGTATCTTATGTTTTTAGTGAAAAGCCTTGCTGTTCTGAAGCTTTGCCAGAGGTCTAATATCTTTAGAATACACTAAGGGCATGTTTGATTCAAAGGATTTTCAAAGGAATTCTATAGGATTCCAATCCATAGAATTTTTTCCAATAGAATGTGTTTGACTCAAAGGAATAAATCCTACAAAATTCCTATGCATTGCTTTCCTACACTACAATCCTATAGGATTTCTAACAAGAGGTGAGACCTCTTGGAAAAAATCCTATGTGTCTATGACAACTATGACATGTACCTAAACCCTATAAAATTTCCTGTGTTTTTCCTGCAGTGCAATCAAATAGCTTATCTTATCGATTCCTGCATTTTCATTCCTGTAGGATTAAAAGTGTCATGCCATTCTATTCCTACATTTTTCCCATTCCTATGTTTTACAAATCCTTTGAATCAAACAAGCACTAATGTTGCTAATGAAGATTGTGTGAAGTTTTGTAAGAAGGAAAAATTTCAGATGTAGAGAGAGAATGATGCAATGAGATGAAGAATGGACAAAAGATCAATCTTGGGGATGCTACCATGGTGTCACCCCAAGAAATATCCAAGAGGTACAAGCATGAAAGCTTTGGGATGCCCAAGGCATCCCCTTCTTCATCAATAAAAAGCTCAGGTCTGTCTAGACACTTCGTTTTTATTGTTTCATGCAAAGTTGTGTTGTTCTTGGAGCATCTTAGTTTTCGTTTGATTTCCATAGGTTGTTTAATTTTCTTGAATAAAGTAGTTTGGACCCCCGTTCTCGCTGTGTTGTTTTGCAAATAAGTTGCTTGGTGATGGAAAGGAGTAGTAAGTTCTTGCCTGTAAGTGCAAGAGGATCTTGCATTGACTTTGACTTAGACTTTAGCATGACATGATAGTTGTTGTTTTGACCTTATGCTTAGTTATTATTGTTGTAGCATGTCTTGTTCCAAACAATTGGGATTGCTTAGTGTGCCTTGAATAAATTATGCGTTGTTTTAGCATGCAAAATCATAGTATTGTGGTATTCTCCTTTGATCCTTTGCTGAGGTTGACTTGGCACATGCTCACACCATGTTATGACTATGACAAGTCACCATTAGCCTCTATGATCATTTAGGCCTTGACTTGTAGTACCACTCTTTGCTTTGATTAGTATTCTTTGTTGCTCTACATTATTATGGCTATTATTGCTCTCTTAGTTGGTTGCTCCCAGTCTTTTGCTAGCCTCCACTTGTATGAGTAAGTTCTACTCATGCCTCCAACTCCCAAAAACCAAGTTATTCCAAAATGTCCACTATAAACTCCTATGCATGGTGTGTTACACCATTCCAAGTATATTCTTGTTTTCATCTATCTTCCAATTAAAAACTATTTTGTTATGTGAAAACTTAGTGATTAAAGTCCTCATGAACTTGATGGAACACTTTATATTCTTTGCCCCTAATAAACTTGAACCATTGTGACAACTTTGTTGTATATGCTTGCACTTATAAGTTGGAATTAGCAGAACTGTGCTATCACGGGGAATGTTTTCAACATTGCACTTGTACTGTGTACTCAGTTGATATCATGTTCTTTTGTCTATGGATATCACCGGTGTGAAATAAAGAGGTAACTTGTAAGTCCTGGAGTCTGTATCCTTTGTTAGAGAAACATCTGGGCCGCTAGCCTAAGCCATGCCTAATCATGGTGGAAACTTGCATCATCACCATAATGAGCTATCTATGAAGCATCCTCAATAAAAAGCTATGCATATGGTAAATAAAAAGATTGCTGAGATGCTCATTGTCTGCTTGCCTTGTCGTTTTGGTTATGTGAAAGCTCCTATACCATGTGCAAGGGGTACCTCGTTGGTGGTTCTCAATGATATGCAAATACTTACAATGACAAGAACTTACATGGACCCAAAGTTGAGTATGCATGAGGTGTGGCCCTCATATTCAAGGGACTTGAGATTGCCAACTTATACTTTGTGAAGCATATACTCCATCTTTTCCACTTTAACCTTAACCACTTCAAGATGCTTATGATAGGGGCAATGAGGGATGAAAGCTATCAAGTACCATAATTTTTGAAAGCTCTTTTTGAAACTTGTAATCCCTTCTTCCTTTACAAAAAGGCCTTTCTTCCACAATTATTGAGTCTCTACCTTCTACCTTTAGGCACTATTAAGAGAGCATAGTTGTCATTCTGTGTGCAGTGTTCCAAAACTTATTAATTGATGCATATTGTGTTATTACTTGTTATTGTGCTATTTGTTTCTTGTCACCCTTGTGAACTTTGAAGGTTTCCTATGCATTTATTTGCTACTCTATGAGGGACTATGCTATGTTTTCTGTATGTGAAACAAACAAACATTTTTTAATGCATGTTATTCATGATCTTTGTTTGTATCTTGTCATGTTGCATGCATAGTTACTATCTCCTATTGTTAGAACTCCATCTTTCAGGCACATGTTTAGAGTTCTTTGATCCCAACTTTCAATGCTTGCAAATGGTTGGATTTTTATTGTGAGGGTGCATGCCACCTCAAAAATTATTCTTTTTATCACTTACCTACTCGAGGACGAGCAGGAGTTAAGCTTGGGGATGTTGATACATTGGAAACGTATATCTTATTTTTGATGCTCCATGCTTGTTTAGTATCTACTTTGCTTTACTTGTCCACACTTTGAGGTGCTTTTTACATGTTTTCTGGTACTAACCTATTAACAAGTTGCAATAGTGCCAGATGCCTGTTTTCTACTACTTTTGGTTTTAGAAAAGTTAGTAAAGAAATCTTCTCGGAATTGGACAGGACAAACGCCAAAGTCAATTACTTTCCGTGGGGAACAAGAAGTCTAGAGGGGATCCGGGGAGGCGAGCCAGAGGGGCCACACGCCCCCCAGGCGCGACCACATGTGGGCCTGCGCCTGTCTAGGGTGTGGGGCCCATGGCCACCTCTTCGGACTCCCCCTTCGCCTATAAGAAGCTCCCGATACAGAAACCCTAAGCACCCCGATCAAATCTCCATGAAACTGTCTGTAGCCACCACCACCATCGTCCCTAGATCAGGGGTATCTGAAGTTCTTCCCGGCACCCTGTCGAAGGGGAGATCATCCCGGAGGCCTTCTCTCCGGTATGATGCGTGAGTAGTTCCACCTTGGACTATGGGTCCATGTAGTAGCTAGATGGTTGTATATCCTCCTTTGTGCTTTCATGTATAGATATTGTGAGCTCCGTTCTTGATCAAGATTTAATCTATTTGTAATCATGCATGTTGTGTTTGCGGGGATCCGATGGATATTGATATTATTATGTTGGTTTGATTAATGGTTTTATCTTTATAATTCTATCATATTTGTGTTGTTTGTGATCTTGCATGCTCTTCGTTATTAGTAGCTATCTTGGCCAAGTAGTTGCTAGTGACTCCAAGAGGGGGTATTTATGCTCGATAGTGGGTTCATGTGTCACATCCCAAAATTTTCCAAATTTTGAAATGTGAAAAGTAAATAAACAAAATAAAATTTTGTTGAAATTTAGGGTGAGAAGAAACTTTTGATTCCAATTGGAAACATCCAAACCTAATTTTGATCAAATAAAATCCTAAAGGGATTTAAAAAGATAAATAAACAATAAAGTTAAAATAGTTGGAATTACTATTTTTGGATCTTTTAATAAAAAGATTTGATTTTCAAAAGCAAAGGTAGAATTATAAATAAAGATTATTTTATAAAGCCAAATTAAATCTTGGCCAAGCTTTTGAAATAAAATATTTCTAATTGATAAAAAGAGTAAAGGTTTATTTAAATAAATTAATGAGGATTTATTAATATCCAATTTTATTTAAGTAAAGGCTTTTCCATTTTAAATAAACACTAAAACTTGTTAGTTTATTTTAAATAAGTTTTCCAAGTGTTTTATTTATTCAAATAAAACCTACTGAAATGATTTTGGTATTATTTTATATTTCAAATAGAATTTTAAAATAAACTAAATCCTATTTGAATTAAAGACTAAGGTCTATTTTATTTAATTATTAATGGATCCTAAAAAAATAAAAATTATTCTATTTTGATCTTCGGATTATGTTGTTAATTAGAATTAAAATAAATACAAAGTTTGGCAAAGGTTTGAATTCATTTGTTGTTTGAATTATTTGTTTGAAAATCAAAACAGAAATTCAAATAGAAAAAGGAAAAAGCTTCAGTATAAAAAAAATGAAACAACAGCAGCCCAGCAAACTGGCCCAACAAAGCCCAGTCCAGCCCCACTAACCCCTCCCCGTAGTGAAACGTTTTCTACCCAGAAAAGAACCCACAGAGACGCTGACGAGTGGCCCCATCTCCCTCTCTCTCTCCCTCACAGACAGACGGACCCCACCGCCAGCACATCATCATCTTCACCGCGACATTTCCTCCTCGCCGTTTCTGCCCTTTAACTCCGGCGATCAATTCGCGTTATTGCCTGCGTTATTGTTGCCCCCGACCACGCACACTTAAGCGCCCGCCTCTCCTCGCCATTTCCCCTCACTCGCCCCACCTTCTCTGCCACCAGGCTGCCTCGAATCGGCTTTGCACCGCCGCTGCTGCGGCGACCTTCTCCGAGCAATTCTGGCCACACCCCGCCGCCTCTCGCCTCCCACTGCGCACGAGCTTGTTCTCCACCTCCAGGCGCACCTTCCCGTGTGCTCCATTCACTCGCGCGCACTCCAAAACATTGGCTTCATCATCACCTGAGCACCGCCGCGTCTGTCCCTTCTCCGGCGACTCTCCCTGGTAAGCCCAGACCGCCCCGAGCCCTCTCAGTGATGCTCTCATACTCCCCACACTCGTACGTGTCTAACCACACCTTTGTTTTGTCTCGGCACGATCTGCAGCCTCGCCCTCGACGACCTCTAGAGACACCCGCTGCTCGCAGCAACTCCGGCGAGCAATCGTCGCCTCTCTGGTGCGCCCCTCGCCAAGCCAACGCCACCTCGAGCTTCACCTCGACCACACGAACGCTGTAAGACAATTCCCCCTCTCCCTCGCTTCCTGCAATGTCGGCAAGCACACCGCCAGAGCGTGCGCCGCCAGTCGCCGCCGCGCAGCGCCGCCAGTTCCTGGTCATAGCACCGTGTCCGTTAGATCTCGATCGTCTGGCTGAAATTAAATCTAGACGAAGGGGTACGAGTTGATCTGAGCCATGCGTTTTAAGTTGAATCCTGCGGTCCAGAGAGGCTGATCCGCACGCAGCGGTACCGGCCAATAGAATCACGCTGCGTGGCACTGACTTTGTTTTAAAAACAGAAAATGTTCTATTTGAATTGCAAACTTGTAAAATTCATAACTTTAATTCTACACGTCCAAATTTTGCAAATTTTACATCAATGGATTCATCAGATCATGTACTTTGAAACCATGTATTTTGTTTAATGATTTTCTTCTGGAAAATTGGTTGAAATTACAGAAACTTGTGTAGGCTTATTATGAATATAAAAATTGTTCTAGATATAATTTTAATGGATTTAAAAATGTATTCTATGAAGTTTAGGAATAAATATTTGAATTAACTCATTTCTAGTCAAATAAAAATAATGTTTATGGTTTAGAAATGATTTTTGAGTGAAACCTTTGGGAAATGATTTGATTCAAACCTTCTGACCCTAAACACCAAGTTTTGAGAATTAAAATATATTTGGTGAACTCCTTAAAGAATATTGCTTAACTAAAAGCATTTTCAATCACATAAAATATTGATTTGATTTAGAAATGGTTTATAGATAAAACCTTTTGCAAATGGTTTTACCACTTTAGTAAATGACCACTTTGAACTTTATAATGTTTAGAGCTTAGTAGAAACCACCTTTGCAAATAAAACTATCTTTTGCATGCTTGCATGCATGACCTTGTTTCTATTATTTTATGTGTGATAAATTGGTTGGAGTGCTAGTTGAAATTGTGTTTGTTTGATTGAATTGTAGTGAAGTTAGAAGAGTGTGATATTTGCAAGATCAAGAAGTGAACCAACATTCTCTACTAAAACGGCAAGTGACACTATCACCCATATCCTACTATTTTCACTACACTTAGTGGTATTTTTGTAGTATGCATGATAGGGCTACTATATTTTATGCTAAGCTAAATCCTAATAAGATACCCTTATATATTCCTTAGTGGAAACATTGTAGTTGTAGTATGCTTAGCCCTGCTATATATTGGGATGGGATACATGTTATGTTTATATGAAGAGTTGAAAATATATATGTTTTATATAATAAAACAAGTACTCAATAATCCACCTGGGTGGACAAGGATACTCAAGATTGGACAAGGTGGCAACAAAAGGAACCATGTTTATATGGAAATCTCTTTTTGTATGTGCACTAGAAGAAAACCACCCAGGGACTTAGAGATTGAACATGTTTCTCGTACAGTGGCTTCCGTGTACAGCCACATGCTTGTCACATCCCAAGATTTTCCAAATCTTGTAATGTGAAAAATAAATAAATAAAATAAAACTTTGTTGATTTTCAGGGTGAGAAGAAACTTTTTGAATCCATTTGGAAACTTTCAAAACCTATTTGGATCAAATAAAATCCTAAAGGGATTTAAAAAGTTAAATAAACAATAAACTTAAAAATATTTAAAATTCCTATTTTGGATCTTTTAATAAAAGATTTGGTTTTCAAAAGAAAAGGTAGATTTATAAGTAAAGATTATTTATAAAGCCAAATTAAACCTTGGCCAAGCTTTTGAATTGAAACATTTTGTTTTGATAAAATTAGTAAAGGTTGTTTAAATAAAATAATAAGGATTTAATATCCAATTTTATTAAAGTAAAGGCTTTTCCCATTTTAAATAAACACTAAAACTTATTTATTTATTTTAATAAGTTTTCTAAGTATTTTATATTTTCAAATAAAACCTACTGATTTGGTTTTGATATTATTTAGTTTTCAAATGGAGATTTTATTAAATAAATCAAAACCTATTTGAATTAATAATTAAGGTCTATTTTATTTAATTATTAAATAGATCCTAAAAATAATAAAAATTATTTTATTTTATTTTGGGACTTTGGTTTATGTTGTCAAATAGAACCAAAACTCAATACAAGTTTGGAAGTGTTTGAATTGTTTGAATGTTTGAATTGTTGTTTGAAATTCAAAACAGAAATTGATTTGGAAAAAGGAAAAACATCCAGGAAGAAAAAAATATAAAACAACAGCAGCCCAGCCCAACAGCCCAGTCTAGCCCACCTGTTCCCTAGCCCCCGAAACGTTTTCTTTACCGCAGAAGCAACCCGCGAGGACACTGACAAGTGGACCCCTCCCCCTCACTTCCTTTCTCGCTGACAGGTATTCCCCACCCCTTCTGTTCATCGTCTACACCCACGACCTGTTCTTCCCCAGACGCCGCTGCCGTTCTGCCGTTTGATTCTTCGCTTGATTATGCCTTAATGTCGCGCTTAAACCTCGCCGTGACCACGCAGTGATAAAAGCCAGCGTCTCCTCTCTCGTTCCCCTCTGTCGCCCCACCTCAACACGCCCCCAGGCCGCCCTGATTCTTCTCCGAACCTCACTGCCACCGACGGCTTACCCTGCCGATTCCGGCAACCTCGCGCCATCCCTTGCCCATCCGAGCACGCAGGAAAGTTCCCCAAACCCTGGCGCATCTCTCTGTGGCCTCAGCTCGGCCACGAGTGCCCTGCAAGCTCGGCAACGTCTTCGACTGAGCGCCACCGCCCAACTACATCAGCTCCGGTGACCCTCCCCGTAAGCCCCGTCCTTCCCCCTTTCTCTAGAGGACACCACTACACCCTGCGTTCCTTCGCGATTCTAATGCCCCCTGTTTCGCGTCCTGTCGCACCTTGTAGGTTCGTCTCCGACAGCACCAGAGCACGCCATCGCCAGAAGGAACTCCGGCGAGAAATTATCCCTACCCTCGTACGCCCCCTGCTTCCCCGAGAGCACGTTGAGCATCAGCATCGTTCAGCGAACCAGGTGAGCACCCTCTCCCTCCTTCTCGCTTCCTGCAACACCGGCGACGCCACTGTCAAGCCGCCGCCGCCGCGCGTCAGAGTCCAGCGCCGCCAGTTCTAGGTCATTAGACTAGGACCATTGGATCTTGATCCTGAGGCTTAGATAGGACCACTTAAAACCGAAGGGGTATGCGATCTGTGCCGCACGATCTGACTCGATCCAACGCGCCAGAGTAGTCGATCCAACCGAAACGGTATGGACGAATCAGAACGCGCCGCGTGTCACTGGATGATTTAAAATAGAATTTGAAATTAGATTTAAATGCCATTTTGAAACCCTTGTAACTTTTGATCTACACATCCAAAATTTGCAAACTTTATATCAATGGAATCAGTGAGACAAGCCCTAGCCAACCATGCCATTTGTTTAGTAAAAAGCTTCTAGAAAAATGTTTGTTTTTGCAGAAACATTTGTATGCTTGATTAGATTATAAAAATTGTTCAAAAATGATTTTGGGGATAAAATCTTTGGCAAATGGTGTGTTTTGAACCTACTGACCATAGGAAACACTTTGTGGATTCAAAAATGTATTTGGAGAAACAAAATAATGATTCTTTGATTTAAAACCATTTCTAGTCAAATAGAAATGTGGTTTATTTATCAAAAATGGTTTTTGAAGAAAACCTTTGGGAAATGTTTTGTTTTAAACTCTCTGACCCTAAAAACCAAGTTTTATGGTTTGAAAACATATTTTGTGAACCCTATAGATTAATGCCTTAGTAAAAATATTTCTACACCACATAAAATGATACTTTGTTTTGAAAATGGTTTATGAAGTGAAATCTTTTGCAAATGACTTTGCCACTTTACAAAATGACCAATAGGTGTTTTCAAATGTTTATGACCCATTAGGAACCACTTTTTCAAATAAAACAAAGCTTGGCATGTTTGCATGCATTACCTTGACTTTGTTATTTTATGTGATGTTTTGCTTGATTGGTAGATTGAGTTTGTGCCTTGCTTGATTGAATTGTAGTGACTTGAAGAGTGTGATTGTTGCAAGGACAAGGAGTGAACTTATACCCTCTACCAAAAAGGCAAGTGATGCTTCATACTTTTTGTCCCATTACTTTCACTATGCATTAGTGATTTTCTCTAAGTAAAACTTGCATGGAATTTTTGCTAAGTATAAACCTTGCTATAAGAAAACCTAGTAGATGAACCTTAGTAGAAATTTTCCTAAGTCAAGATACCTACTACTATCATGCTTAGCTTAGCTAATAAAAACAAGGGTGGAAATATATTCACACTATGGAAAAATTTCTAAGTCTGAGGACTTGTATTTTTGTTTAGTAAAACAACTAAGTTAATGAATCACCTGGGTGGAATGGTAATTGCTTGGTGGATTTTGGTTGAGTGGTTCACAAGGCCCATGTCTATGTTTTACCTTGTGTATCTCACTTGTGGATGGCCACCCAGGAACAAAGAGATTTGAGATGTCAAATGTTGAGAAGCTTCAAGTGCAGCCACTTGGCATTATGGGCTCTGCCTGGATCATATAGGTAGCAAGAACTTAGCCATATGGACAGTGGGTGGTAGAGTTTGATAGGTTGGAACGCGTCCATTTTGGTCTAAGGGAAGGCTTCTGAAAAATCTTGTCTTGGGAAACCAAGTCTTGTGGGGAAAGTGCACCACCTCTGCAGAGTGTAAAAATCTAAGTACTTAGCCATGTCCCTGGTAAAGGACAAATTGAGCATCAAGACATGGAAGCAATCAAGAATCTCATCATTCAAATTTCTAAGTTAAAAACTTGTGGTTGAACAAGGGTTAAAGGATCTTCAATCTTTGATTGAGAAAAATGATTTTGTCAAGCAAAAACTTAGTGTTTTCAAAATGATAAGGAAAATCTATTTTGAGCAATGCAAGCCTCAACTCCACTTAGCCAAATGCATATAGATAATAGACTCCACTATACTACCATAGTATCACTTGCCAATACAATTCAAATGTATTGACCCTTTGTGGCTGTAACTTGTGATGTTGCAGGTTTGATTGATTTAGTGGAGTGTGTTGATTAGGATTACAAAGTCTAGAACCAACATGTCTTCCTGTGGCACTTTGAAGATGAAGGACCCCATGCTTATAGTTATTCCGCTGCAATGTAATGTAATAGCCAAATGAGCTATGTAAGATGTAATAAAATTATGTTATTTCTGGTTATAAAGTTATACTATGACCTTTGTTTCTTGATATTACATCTTAACTGTGGATGCTAGCTATTGATCCAGGGACTAGCATTGTAAACACAGGGGATTCCACCTTATATTGTTTAAAGGTTGGGACACTCCCTCTACAGATGGTATCAGAGCATTGTGTTGCCTGTAGGATTTGTAAACCTAGGATTGGACAAAAAACCCTTAGAAAAATAGGAGTTGTATTTGTTCCAAAAACTTATTTACAAACAATCTTGTAAACTCTTTCCTCAACCATTTTGGTTTCAACTCTACATGTCTTCTATTTCAAACTTGATGGAAAAACCTACCCCATGGCCAAAGACTACACCATGTGCAAAGGACTTCTTCAACACTTTCAACTCTAATGACTTCAACTTCTTCAACTCTAATGACTTCAACATCTTCAGCATTTTCACCAAGGACTACAAGTGAGATAAGGAAATCTTTCTCAAGATTTGGAGACTAAGGGAATGCAAAATTAGAAGGAGTTCACTTCACTTGAAGTTTAGTAACCAAGGAGTTTTCCCAAAGAAACCATGATCTCAAGTAAGAAAAAGCAACCAAGAAGGATGGAAAGATCACAAGTGAACCATATAGATGGACCACCATATTTTAGTTAAGACAAACTCACCAACTTATGTGGTGTAACAAAAATATTTTTTTGCCTAAGTATGTGATTGAACTTTGTTGTTTGAGTGAAATGTTGTTTGTGATTGCTTGCACATTGCTTGTGTGAATTGTGATGTGTGTGATTAGAAATATTTCCTTAGAAATATCTTGCCTATTCTAATCCCAATCCAATCCAAACAGATGACTTCTCCAAGAAACTCCAACATCAAGGTTGATGACACCAACAACAACCAAGAGGACAACATGAGAGAACTTATAGAAACCCAAAACCAGTTGAGCCAAGAGACAACTCAGCTTTTAGCCAACAACAATGGACTAGACCCAGCCATACAAAGGATTTTGAAACTTCAATCCCAATTGTTGCAAGGATTGATTACTCAAATGATCAACATGGGAGAAAACTTTTCCCAAAGAGCTAATGACAACAAGGATGACAAAGATGTTAATCTAGAAGGAACCCAAGCTAGCAATACTTGTGGAGACAAGGATCATGCATCCAAGGAACATGAAGACCAATGCCCCAGGAAGAGAGAAAGATTTCCTACCTATGAGAAAACATATGAAGAACATGAACTAGATGCACACCTAGCTTTGGAGAGACCCAAAAAGAAGAAGAAGGATATTACTCAAGTGCAATGTTACAATTGCAAAGAGATGGGACACTATGCCAATGAATGCCCAAAAAAGAAGAAGAACCAAGGAAACAAACAAGAGGCAATGATACCAAAGGAAAATAAAGATATCAGCCAAGTGATGTGTTTCAAATGCAAGGAACTAGGCCACTATGCAAACTCCTGTCTAGGAAAGTTACATCAAGATCCCAAGCAAGCCAATATGTAAACTAGTTGGAAAATTTTTAAGGGTGGTAGTACGCTAGATACTTTGAGCCAATTTGTAACCATAGCCTTCCCAAATCTCGGGACGAGATTTATTTTAAGGGTGGTAGCCTGTCACATCCCAAGATTTTCCAAATCTTGTAATGTGAAAAATAAATAAATAAAATAAAACTTTGTTGATTTTCAAGGTGAGAAGAAACTTTTTGAATCCATTTGGAAACTTTCAAAACCTATTTGGATGAAATAAAATCCTAAAGGGATTTAAAAAGTTAAATAAACAATAAACTTAAAAATATTTAAAATTCCTATTTTGGATCTTTTAATAAAAGATTTGGTTTTCAAAAGAAAAGGTAGATTTATAAATAAAGATTATTTATAAAGCCAAATTAAACCTTGGCCAAGCTTTTGAATTGAAACATTTTGTTTTGATAAAATTAGTAAAGGTTGTTTAAATAAATTAATAAGGATTTAATATCCAATTTTATTAAAGTAAAGGCTTTTCCCATTTTAAATAAACACTAAAACTTATTTATTTATTTTAATAAGTTTTCTAAGTATTTTATATTTTCAAATAAAACCTACTGATTTGGTTTTGATATTATTTAGTTTTCAAATGGAGATTTTATTAAATAAATCAAAACCTATTTGAATTAATAATTAAGGTCTATTTTATTTAATTATTAAATAGATCCTAAAAATAATAAAAATTATTTTATTTTATTTTGGGACTTTGGTTTATGTTGTCAAACAGAACCAAAACTCAATACAAGTTTGGAAGTGTTTGAATTGTTTGAAATTGTAACTACCTCGGTGAATTACGCTCTTAGTTAAAAGCCTGGATGATCGGAAATGGTTAAAATAGTACGGTGGGGCCAAATGCCGCTCACAGGTAGACCTTTCGGCCGTCCTAACCATTTCCAAACATCAGGACAAGAACGAGCGGCGTAATCAGCAGGCGAAGGGATCAACTACATACACAAATGAGTATGTATGCAAGCCACAATACAACAGTCCTCAGAGCTATTCCATCTAAAAGAAATAGAAATATTGCAACGCCATACGGCAAGATCCAAATATCCTAGATAGATATAATAGTTCAGGATATCTCCTCATACATCAAACATCAGAGTATCAGGCGGAAGCGGAAAAAAAATATCCGAGTACGGATAAGAAGCAAATCGGCATAAGATGCCCCATAAATAAACACATCCCGCCCACAGATCTCACGGATCCCCGTTCCCGGAATCTCTACACCGAGTGATCGTTGCCAACATCGTCCGTCTCCTCCACCCAGTATCCATCTTGCGAGCATACCTGTTCATCTGAATTAAACAATATATCGTGTGAGACCCTAGGGGTACTCAGCAAGTCTTTATGCCTCTAAAGGGGACACAACCTGGGGTGACGCAATTGCAGCAAAAGATAATACCTAACAATTCTAATGATACTCGCTAATCATCCGCCTAACCAAATATGGACGGATGTCCGTGAATTAATAACAACAGTTATAACAGTAATATTAACAGATCCATCCTCCTCCTCGCTCACCAACGAGGAAGCGGACGAACAGCCTCCATCCGTTGGCAGTTTTATTGTCCATTCCATGAGTGTTGCACTATTTACTAGTCAGGTACTTAGTCAAATTAAAAGCGGTACTTTAGTTATAGTTGTCTATGATCGAGAAACTGTGCTCCAAGTCGTCCATAACCGCGGACACGGCTTTCAGAAAGATTTACCCTGCAGGGGTGCACAAATAGCAACACACACTCGATCAACCTCGGAAAAACCAAATCAAAACCCAACGAGGCATTCACGACAAAGCGATCACAGGATTCAGAAATGTTTCAGGGGGCCACCCCACTAAGCTACCCGCAACGAAGTTGGCCGGCTCCGAAACGGACCCAGGGTTTGTGTGGACGGCTGTAAACGACTGGGAACCCGAAAGTGTGACTGGGCTTGTCGATACAGCGAAAACGTGTCACGATCCTAAACAGTACAGGTGCTCCACGCACAATCGTAAATAAAGCAGTAAAGCATGGCATAAGTACAGGATAGTAATAAAGCCCCAAACTACTTTGTGGCCCCAAGAAATAAGAATGAATCAAGCTCTGGCTCAGGGGGGTTCATAAGCCTCCCGGATGTGGATAGCGCGAATATTCAAGGAACAGGAATCAAGTACTCGGGGTCCTACGGGACACAAGTGAGCATGAAAAACCAAATAGCAGATATTGCTCACAGGTGCCACTTTCATTAGTTATCCCATTACTACTCAGGTTAAGTTGTTTAGGTACCTCGTTATCCTTCAGACACTCACATACCCTACACATGCTGTTCTACGACCCGCATGGCTCAAACAACTCCTGTAGTAATGGCTCATGGGATGGAGGAACAAGCTTCGGTGGGTTTAAAAGTAAAGGCTATGCAGTACTTGGGATTCAGTTTGATGCAATCGCGACTCAATGATGCAAGAATAAGATAGAGGCAATAGGTACTATATGTATGCAAGCATGTGGTAGTGCTTGCCTGGCAGCTCAGTTGAAGCGAGGGACGGATCTGGGTAGTGCTCCTGGGTTTCTTGATATATCCCCTGCTCAGCGTCTGTTCGAAGAAGAACCAAACAAACAAGGGCCAACATAAATAGAGTGCACAAGCAAATGAATTAAAATGCGACAAGCAAACAATCATGCCATGATGAATGATGCACAATTTGCATGGCAATAATGTAGCATGGCATGGGTGAGGTGTGGAATACAAGAATAAAGCATTTTATGGAGTTTTGGTCACCTTTTATCCTCAAATAAGTTGCTGTAACCTTTATATTTATATGATGCATGCTGCAATTCAGAACATGGAATGCATAGATAGAACGGGCTCGTCGCGCTGATCGATTTAGACATATTATTTGTCAAATTTGGAGTTATAAAACTAAAGTTATTAATTAATTAAGATAAAGGGCATTTTATTATAATTTTAGTTATCTCGAAAATTAAATTGTTCGAATAATATTTTGAATAGCATTTTTGAATTCCTCACATTTTTCTGATTCAGAAAGATATATTATATGTATTATTTGGATTTATAAATTAAAAGTTATTTAAAACAGAAATTAAATCATTTATAAAACATTTTCTGAAATTGTTTTATTTAAAGCAGAAAGCATACAGACTTTTTGTACTCGGAGGAACTTAGCCCGTGTCACTGACGCGCGGGTCCAGCGCTGAGTCAGCACCAGGTGGGGCGCAGCGGGTTTGGGTCAGCTTTTCGCACCCACGGGGAGTTTACCCGCAGCTACCGACAGACGGGCCCGACCAGGTGTGGGGCCACTCGCGCGCGCGGCCAGCCGGTGGGCGACACGTGGGCGATCCCCGGCAGGCGCGACCAAAAGCGGAAAAACCCGGGTCGCTAACTGTAAAACGGCAAGGGAGTATGACAGGTGGGCCTCTTGGGACGGCGGGTTGAGGCGGTAAAAACGGCAGGGGTTCTTCTGCAAAAGCGTCGGCGTCGCCGGACTGCTGCTGCGCGCCGTCAGCAGAGAACAGGGGGTCGGCCGGAGTTCGGACGACGATGGCGACCAAACGGCGGCGAATCTCGCCAAGCCGCAAAAAGGAAAGATGCAGAGGGTGGTGCGGGCTACAACTTTCATACAGAAAACATCGTCGGAGGAGGGCTACAGCGTGCGGGGCATGGCGGGGACTAGGGGGACGGACGCTGCTGTAGCTGCTGCTGTCTGCCAGAGCACGACGCGTGGCGGTGCACGAAGGCTGCTCGACGGAGCGCGGCGGTGTTGCGGCGAGCTAGAAGGGAAAAGGGGGATGTCCGGGAGGTAGAGGTGCTCACCAGCGACCATCTGGTGCAGACAAGTGTGCCCGAGGCAGACCAGAACTTCGGCATGGCTCGCGGCCGGCTTCATCAGCTCCCTCTCGGCATGGTGGCGACGGCGACGCTCCGGCGAGGTCCAGGCACGGCTGCAGGTCCAGGGCCACGGTGAAGTAGCGGGGAAAGGTACTGGTACTCCTAGATCGGCTTGACGTCCACCGGAACAGCGAAGGACAGAGGGAGTCGTGGCTAGGGTTTAGGAGGAGGAGATGGCCATGGCGGCTTGGGAGGAAGAAGGAGAAGGGGTGAGGGGCTTGGGCGCCTCCTGGATGGGATCTGGGTGGGGTGAGGCGGTAGAGAGGAAAAAGGGAAGCACTTCGGGTGGTGGTAGCTTTGCAAAAAGTGAGGAGGGGGTGATCGGGTAGGTATTCTCTCCCTCCTTCTTCTCTTTGTCTTGAAGCCAAAGAAAGGAGTGGGGAGGGCAGATGAGGGGTGAGACGTGGAGGGGCCTGCCTGGTAGGGAGAGAGGGGGAAGCCGAGAGAGAGAGGGAAATGGGGAGGGGTAGATCGGCAAGGTAAGGGGGTGGTCAAAAAGGGTTTGGTGGTGTGGAAAAGAGGAGTAAGGTGTGTAGGGTTTTGGTGTTGAACCAACTAGCTCATGCAAAAGATGGAGGAGGTGGTGGTGAGGTGAGGCTTGTGATGCACATGGCAAGGAGAGAAGGAACAAGGTGAGGATTGAGAGAGAAAGGTTGGAGCTCAACAAAGGAGAAACAATCAAAAACCAAAGAAAACCAAAGGAGATCCAGGGGTGGTGATGGTTGCATGGCCCATGCAAAAATATTGAATGCCATGTTTTAATCTTGTAAAAACAAGGTAAATAATCATGGCATTTATACATATGCATTCCAAAATATGGAGTAAAGCCAAGCTAAAGAATTTAAAAAGAAGGTTCCATGAGGAGTGGATGATGATGATCATATTTGATTATATTTTGGACATCCTAGTGTGTGTATTCCACTAGGTGTTTATTATCCTCAACAATATTCCAACATGAGCAGCTATTCCAAAACAATTCCATATGGAAGCTAGAATAAGGGTTTTCCTTCACCAAACATGCAAGGTGGTCCCACATATCAAGAGTGTGGAAACAACCTGATGCTAGTGTGGAAGCATGTAGAAATAGAAATGGGTCCATCCCAACCTACATGAGCTAGAGGTAAACCCAAATAAAATGCTAAGCTCACATATATTGGAATGGTAGAATTATGGGGTGGTGACAGGAAAGGTGGTGGAGTTAATAAAAGATATGCCCCCAACTCAACTTGGGCATCAAGCATTTATCAAGAACCAAATACAATATATCAAGAGGCAAAAATAATCAATAATGCATATGAGATAAGAACCAAATGAAAAGGGTTTTATATGATGCTCAAATGCAAGGTGGCATGATGACATGAGCATGATATAATTATGATGCAACAATTATATGTAGGAAGTAGCATTTATATAGACTAGGATAGTAGCATTGCAATTGTTAGACAATTGGGATGCTACAACTCTCCCCCACTAAACAAGAATCTCGCCCCGAGATTCCTAGGAAAAGGAAAACAACACAAGGAGAGGCGGTTGTTCGGAACGAAGGTGACCCTCATGCTCCCAAGTTGATGAACAACGGAATGGTGCAACCACTACACCTTGCAAAACTTGCTAGACTTGTTGCGAGTCTTGCGTTTTGCTTGAGAAACAACGGGTTAGAAGAGTTGAATGATTGTCGTGAGGCAAGAAGGTAGGATGAACCTAGCTCCGGTTTTTCGAGAACAAGATAAAAGACTAGAACCACTTGTGAAAGAAAAGGAAAAGATGATGTATCATGGATAAAGAAAGACACACCATTAAGATTAAAGATTTACTGATACGAGAGAGGATGAATCTTTATCTCGCCGGAAGAAAAAGAGCTAGATTGGAGAGGTTTGAACCACTATGACAATAGCATCGTATCTTCCCTCGGATTTGAGAAATGAAGTTCGGAAACAATATTGCCTTCAATCAATAGAGTCCCTTGATATCAACAGAAAGATTTAGTTAGACATCGTCGGATTAGATTCTTGTTGCGCCGGTAAGACCCCAAAGGATCACGCAATTGAGGTGCGCGGATATAACTTCCAGAGACGGATGTGAAGCCAGATCATGGTGGAATCCCGAGAAGCAAAGAATATGGAGGATCTGGAGTTTATTGTAGATATACTTATTGCTTTCTTTAGCCTTGAGGCTAACACAATAGATTTGCGGCTGATGGCATCAACCATAATTGGCTTTACCACAGAAAAGAATTGATGAAACAAAGAGAGATAGTTTCCTTTCATCTTGTTGGGGATGCCGAGCATCGGTAGAATGACGAGGACAGAAAAGAGTTTGCGTTTGTTTCCACCAGATAATTGAAGATTTTGCTCCATCTAGAATAGACAGACCACCAACAAGACATTATTGATTACTTTCTTCGAGAGAGCACTCCGAAAAAACAAAGACGGAAGTAAAAGTATCGAGGGATAAAGGCCACTTCTAACTTCCGTGGAATGAGTGAAATCACATTAATTCACCAATTCAATGTACAAGAGTGAATGATAAGAGTAGTGGTATGGTAGCTACTCCATCCCGCACTCAAAGCATTACTCCGCACATGAATAAGAAAACCATGCAACCCAACTACCGAAACAGACTGAAGGTATTGACAATAACTCATGGAACTTCGTTAGAAAACAAGGATAGATGCAAACGATTCGCCGGATTCATAGATAGATAAAGATGATGATGTTGTCGTCATGTCGGAAGTACCAAGCCACCGGAAAGATATGAAGGAAGATTACAGAGAACAACTGCAAGATTCAACAGCTACAGGAAAGATAGCACCAACTTGAACGGAAGGAATACAAGATCTAGAAGGTCTCCATGGCCTCCGGTGGATTGAGCATAGACGATAGAGCGAGAGGGTTTCAAGAGATTACTTGATGAGACTGAGGTGAAAGAACTCCATGTTCTTCTTGAAATGATTGAGAAAGATTTAGCAGTCTTGAGGAAAATCTTTAGCGAAACGACGATGATAACTTGCCAACAAGGAAAACTCCGGGTTTGATTGAAGATGGAAGCTGGAATTAGCAATGGACTTGCTGATTCCCGAATTGAAGTAATGTATTTAGCAGAAGGACGTGGTCGAGATATGTGACTTCAAGAAGCCAGAATTCTCACTTTGAGACTTTGCACATAGGCAGTGCTCACGAAGCTTGAGAGAAAGAGACACAGATGATCTTCCATGTCCTTCCATTGATATGGAATAGGCAAGCATATTATCAACATATACCACCATGGATTAACAGGATATTCCCAGAATATCAAGTTCAAGAGGCAGGAGAAACGAACAAATGCTCGAAACACTTTCTGAGCTCAACGCTCTCTGAAAGATCAACGTTACGAGTAAGGATTCCTCTTGAAGAAGATGCGCTAGCAGAATAGGTTATCTGGTCCTTCGGAAGAGAACAGGAAATGCCACCTGGTTCACATTGTCGATCGGATCACCGGTTACAAAGCTAAAGAGATCTTGGATAAGAACCGATGATAGCTCATACCTTAAGCAAAGCTATCAGAGACGAAATATGCAATTCCCTCGTCTCAAAGAGAATTTTGCAGATATGGAGTTCAAAAAGATGTGCAGCATGATGGACAGATGATAGACCGCCGTAGTGCCTTGAGAAACTCCGGATTGCCAAAGATGCTTGAATATGCATAGATATGATCACGGTGTACTCAAAATCACAGGAGATAACCGTCACCATTCAACCGTCACCATTTGGAGGATAGTGGTGATTGCATTTTCCATATTCCACTCATGATAAGTGTCATACAGCTATGCCGAGAACCAAATTACAATCACCAACATCGGATCGACACATGTTATGTAATTAGCCCAAGAGAATTGGAGATGAAATAAAACTCCAGGATTAAGCGCCGGTGACAAAAGAATGAGCTAGCATGGACATGCTGATAAAAGGGAGATAGATAATGTTTCACACACGACTGAAAAGGAGTGTGGAAGCACAGATGTATCAAAGAAAATTGTTCCGCATTTTTCGGCATTAAAATACCAATAGATGCGCAAAATCACTTATCAGGTAAAGATTAGCAACTTCACATTCTGTGGAAGCATGCTGGAAGGAAGAACACCCTTAAGAAGATGGCACCGGTTAACAAGGAGTCGGATAGATCGCGCCGGTTTTCAAAAGCCTGTCAGTATGGAATGTACCAACAGTGGATAACCAAAGGGAGATTGTGATAACAAATTGGATGCAACAGATAGACAAGGAATTACACACACACACACACTTTCTATGGTACTACGGAAACCCAGAACACGTGAATCCTAGTTTGAATTTTAAGAAGAGGATTGAAAACGTTACACTTCCTTACCAGAAAAAGGGTTGGTGCGTAAGAAGAAAAGTGGAAGCAGTCCTACTCTCACGTTTTGTTTTGTTTTTCCCTAGTATACATAGCTACCAAAAATATTGCTAGACTGACAACGACCATTTGGCTGAGACCCTGAAGGTCGGGATGGCTCTGATACCAAATTGTAACTACCTCGGTGAATTACGCTCTTAGTTACAATCCTGGATGATCGGAAATGGTTAAAATAGTACGGTGGGGCCAAATGCCGCTCACAGGTAGACCTTTTGGCCGTCCTAACCATTTCCAAACATCGGGACAAGAACGAGTGGCGTAATCGGCAGGCGAAGGGATCAACTACATACACAAATGAGTATGTATGCAAGCCACCATACAACAGTCCTCAGAGCCATTCCATCTAAAAGAAATAGAAATATTGCAACGCCATACGGCAAGATCCAAATATCCTAGATAGATATAATAGTTTAGGATAGCTCCTCATACATCAAACATCAGAGTATCAGTCGGAAGCGGAAAAACAAGTTCCGAGTACGGATAAGAAGCAAATCGGCATAAGATGCCCCATAAATAAACACATCCCGCCCACAGATCTCACGGATCCCCGTTCCCGGAATCTCTACACCGAGTGATCGTTGCCAACATCGTCCGTCTCCTCCACCCAGTATCCATCTTGCGAGCATACCTGTTCATCTGAATTAAACAATATATCGTGTGAGACCCTAGGGGTACTCAGCAAGTCTTTATGCCTCTAAAGGGGACACAACCTGGGGTGACGCAATTGCAGCAAAAGATAATACCTAACAATTCTAGGGATATTCGCTAATCATCCGCCTAACAAAATATGGACGGATGTCCGTGAATTAATAACAACAGTTATAACAGTAATATTAACAGATCCATCCTCCTCCTCGCTCACCAACGAGGAAGCGGACGAACAGCCCCCATCCGTTGGCAGTTTTATTGTCCATTCCATGAGTGTTGCACTATTTACTAGTCGGGTACTTAGTCAAATTAAAAGCGGTACTTTAGTTATACTTGTCTATGATCGAGAAACTGTGCTCCAAGTCGTCCATAACCGCGGACACGGCTTTCAGAAAGATTTACCCTGCAGGGGTGCACAAATAGCAACACACACTCGATCAACCTCGGAAAAACCAAATCAAAACCCAACGAGGCATTCACGACAAAGCGATCACAGGATTCAGAAATGTTTCAAGGGGCCACCCCACTAAGCTACCCGCAACGAAGTTGGCCGGCTCCGAAACGGACCCAGGGTTTGTGTGGACGGCTGTAAACGACTGGGAACCCGAAAGTGTGACTGGGCTTGTCGATACAGCGAAAACGTGTCACGATCCTAAACAGTACAGGTGCTCCACGCACAATCGTAAATAAAGCAGTAAAGCATGGCATAAGTACAGGATAGTAATAAAGCCCGAAACTACTTTGTGGCCCCAAGAAATAAGAATGAATCAAGCTCTGGCTCAGGGGGGTTCATAAGCCTCCCGGATGTGGATAGCGCGAATATTCAAGGAACAGGAATCAAGTACTCGGGGTCCTACGGGACACAAGTGAGCATGAAAAACCAAATAGCAGATATTACTCACCGGTGCCACTTTCATTAGTTATCCCATTACTACTCAGGTTAAGTTGTTTAGGTACCTCGTTATCCTTCAGACAACATACCCTACACATGCTGTTCTACGACCCGCATGGCTCAAACAACTCATGTAGTAATGGCTCATGGGATGGAGGAACAAGCTTCGGTGGGGTTTAAAAGTAAAGGCTATGCAGTACTTGGGATTCAGTTTGATGCAATCGCGACTCAATGATGCAAGAATAAGATAGAGGCAATAGGTACTATATGTATGCAAGCATGTGGTAGTGCTTGCCTGGCAGCTCAGTTGAAGCGAGGGACGGATCTGGGTAGTGCTCCTGGGTTTCTTGATATATCCCCTGCTCAGCGTCTATTCGAAGAAGAACCAAACAAACAAGGGCCAACATAAATAGAGTGCACAAGCAAATGAATTAAAATGCGACAAGCAAACAATCATGTCATGATGAATGATGTACAATTTGCATGGCAATAATGTAGCATGGCATGGGTGAGGTGTGGAATACAAGAATAAAGCATTTTATGGAGTTTTAGTCACCTTTTATCCTCAAATAAGTTGTTGTAACCTTTATATTTATATGATGCATGCTGCAATTCAGAACATGGAATGCATAGATAGAACGGGCTCGTCGCGCTGATCGATTTAGACATATTATTTGTCAAATTTGGAGTTATAAAACTAAAGTTATTAATTAATTAAGATAAAGGGCATTTTATTGTAATTTTAGTCATATCGAAAATTAAAGTGTTCAAATAATATTTTGAATAGTATTTTTGAATTCCTCACATTTTTCTGATTCAGAAAGATATATTATATGTATTATTTGGATTTATAAATTAAAAGTTATTTAAAACAGAAATTAAATCATTTATAAAACATTTTCTGAAATTGTTTTATTTAAAGCAGAAAGCATACAGACTTTTTGTACTCGGAGGAACTTAGCCCGTGTCACTAACGCGCGGGTCCAGCGCTGAGTCAGCACCAGGTGGGGCGCAGCGGGTTTGGGTCAGCTTTTCGCACCCACGGGGAGTTTACCCGCAGCGACCGACAGACGGGCCCGACCAGGTGCGGGGCCACTCGCGCGCGCGGCCAGCCGGTGGGCGACACGTGGGCGATCCCCGGCAGGCGCGACCAAAAGCGGAAAAACCCGGGTCCCTAACTGTAAAACGGCAAGGGAGTATGACAGGTGGGCCTCTTGGGACGGCGGGTTGAGGCGGGAAAAACAGCAGGGGTTCTTATGCAAAAGCGTCGGCGTCGCCGGACTGCTGCTGCGTGCCGTCAGCAGAGAACAGGGGGTCGGCCGGAGTTGGGACGATGATGGCGACCAAACGGCGGCGAATCTCGCCAAGCCGCAAAAAGGAAAGATGCAGAGGGTGGTGCGGGCTACAAATTTCATACAGAAAACATCGTCGGAGGAGGGCTACAGCGTGCGGGGCACGGCGGGGACTAGGGGGACGGACGCTGCTGCAGCTGCTGCTGTCTGCCAGAGCACGACGCATGGCGGTGCACGAAGGCTGCTCGACGGAGCGCGGCGGCGTTGCGGCGAGCTAGAAGGGAAAAGGGGGATGTCCGGGAGGTAGAGGTGCTCACCAGCGACCATCTGGTGCAGACAAGTGTGCCCGAGGCAGACCAGAACGTCGGCGTGGCTCGCGGCCGGCTTCATCGGCTCCCTCTCGGCATGGTGGCGACAGCGACGCTCCGGCGAGGTCCAGGCACGGCTGCAGGTCCAGGGCCACGGTGAAGTAGCGGGGAAAGGTACTGGTACTCCTAGATCGGCTTGACGTCCACCGGAACAGCGAAGGACAGAGGGAGTCGTGGCTAGGGTTTAGGAGGAGGAGATGGCCATGGCGGCTTGGGAGGAAGAAGGAGAAGGGGTGAGGGGCTTGGGCGCCTCCTGGATGGGATCTGGGTGGGGTGAGGCAGTAGAGAGGAAAAAGGGAAGCACTTGGGGTGGTGGTAGCTTTGCAAAAAGTGAGGAGGGGGTGATCGGGTAGGTATTCTCTCCCTCCTTCTTCTCTTTGTCTTGAAGCCAAAGAAAGGAGTGGGGAGGGCAGATGAGGGGTGAGACGTGGAGGGGCCTGCCTGGTAGGGAGAGAGGGGGAAGCCGAGAGAGAGAGGGAGAGGGGGAGGGGTAGCTCGGCAAGGTAAGTGGGTGGTCAAAAGGGGTTTGGTGGTGTGGAAAAGAGGAGTAAGGTGTGTAGGGTTTTGGTGTTGAACCAACTAGCTCATGCAAAAGATGGAGGAGGTGGTGGTGAGGTGAGGCTTGTGATGCACATGGCAAGGAGAGAAGGAACAAGGTGAGGATTGAGAGAGAAAGGTTGGAGCTCAACAAAGGAGAAACGATCAAAAACCAAAGAAAACCAAAGGAGATCCAGGGGTGGTGATGGTTGCATGCCCATGCAAAAATATTGAATGCCATGTTTTAATCTTGTAAAAACAAGGTAAATAATCATGGCATTTATACATATGCATTCCAAAATATGGAGTAAAGCCAAGCTAAAGAATTTAAAAAGAAGGTTCCATGTGGAGTGGATGATGATGATCATATTTGATTATATTTTGGACATCCTAGTGTGTGTATTCCACTAGGTGTTTATTATCCTCAACAATATTCCAACATGAGCAGCTATTCCAAAAAAATTCCATATGGAAGCTAGAATAAGGGTTTTCCTTCACCAAACATGCAAGGTGGTCCCACATATCAAGAGTGTGGAAACAACCTGATGCTAGTGTGGAAGCATGTAGAAATAGAAATGGGTCCATCCCAACCTACATGAGCTAGAGGTAAACCCAAATAAAATGCTAAGCTCACATATATTGGAATGGTAGAATTATGGGGTGGTGACAGGAAAGGTGGTGGAGTTAATAAAAGATATGCCCCCAACTCAACTTGGGCATCAAGAATTTATCAAGAACCAAATATAATATATCAAGAGGCAAAAATAATCAATAATGCATATGAGATAAGAACCAAATGAAAAGGGTTTTATATGATGCTCAAATGCAAGGTGGCATGATGACATGAGCATGATATAATTATGATGCAACAATTATATGTAGGAAGTAGCATTTATATAGACTAGGCTAGTAGCATTGCAATTGTTAGACAATTGGGATGCTACAGAATGTTTGAATTGTTGTTTGAAATTCAAAACAGAAATTCATTTGGAAAAAGGAAAAACATCCAGGAAGAAAAAAATATAAAACAACAGCAGCCCAGCCCAACAGCCTAGTCCAGCCCACCTGTTCCCTCGCCCCCGAAACGTTTTCTTTACCGCAGAAGCAACCCGCGAGGACACTGACAAGTGGACCCCTCCCCCTCACTTCCTTTCTCGCTGACAGGTATGCCCCACCCCTTCTGTTCATCGTCTACACCCACGACCTGTTCTTCCCCAGACGCCGCTGCCGTTCTGCCGTTTGATTCTTCGCTTGATTACGCCTTAATGTCGCGCTTAAACCTCGTCGTGACCATGCAGTGATAAAAGCCAGCGTCTCCTCTCTCGTTCTCCTCTGTCGCCCCACCTCAACACGCCCCCAGGCCGCCCTGATTCTTCTCCGAACCTCACTGCCACCAACGGCTTACCCTGCCGATTCCGGCGACCTCGCGCCACCCCTTGCCCATCCGAGCATGCAGGAAAGTTCCCCAGACCCTGGCGCATCTCTCTGTGGCCTCAGCTCGGCCGCGAGTGCCCTGCAAGCTCGGCAACGTCTTCGACTGAGCGCCACCGCCCAACTACATCAGCTCCGGTGACCCTCCCCGTAAGCCCCGTCCTTCCCCCTTTCTCTAGAGGACACCACTACACCCTGCGTTCCTTCACGCTTCTAATGCCCCCTGTTTCGCGTCCTGTCGCACCTTGTAGGTTCTTCTCCGACAGCACCAGAGCACGCCGTCGCCAGAAGGAACTCCGGCGAGAAATTATCCCTACCCTCGTACGCCCCCTGCTTCCCCGAGAGCACGTTGAGCATCAGCATCGTTCAGCGAACCAGGTGAGCACCCTCTCCCTCCTTCTCGCTTCCTGCAATGCCGGCGACGCCACTATCAAGCCGCCGCCGCCACGCGTCAGAGTCCAGCGCCGCCAGTTCTAGGTCATTAGACTAGGACAATTGGATCTTTATCCTGAGGCTTAGATAGGGCCACTTAAAACCGAAGGGGTATGCGATCTGTGCCACACGATCTGACTCGATCCAATGCGCCAGAGCAGTCGATCCAACCGAAACGGTATGGACGAATCAGAACGCGCCGCGTGTCACTGGATGATTTAAAATAGAATTTGAAATCAGATTTAAATGCCATTTTGAAACCCTTGTAACTTTTGATCTACACGTCCAAAATTTGCAAACTTTATATCAATGGAATCAGTGAGACAAGCCCTAGAAAACCATGCCATTTGTTTAGTAAAAAGCTTCTGGAAAAATGTTTGTTTTTGCAGAAACATTTGTATGCTTGATTAGATTATAAAAATTGTTCAAAAATGATTTTGGGGATAAAATCTTTGGCAAATGGTGTGTTTTGAACCTACTGACCATAGGAAACACTTTGTGGATTCAAAAATGTATTTGGAGAAACAAAAGAATGATTCTTTCATTTAAAACCATTTCTAGTCAAATAGAAATGTGGTTTATTTATCAAAAATGGTTTTTGAAGAAAACCTTTGGGAAATGTTTTGTTTTGAACTCTCTGACCCTAAACACCAAGTTTTATGGTTTGAAAACATATTTTGTGAACCCTATAGATTAATGCCTTAGTAAAAATATTTCTACACCACATAAAATGATACATTGTTTTGAAAATGGTTTATGAAGTGAAATCTTTTTCAAATGACTTCGCCACTTTACAAAATGACCAATAGGTGTTTTCAAATGTTTATGACCCATTAGGAATCACTTTTTCAAATAAACAAAGCTTGGCATGTTTGCATGCATTACCTTGACTTTGTTATTTTATGTGATGTTTTGCTTGATTGGTAGATTGAGTTTGTGCCTTGCTTGATTGAATTGTAGTGACTTGAAGAGTGTGATTGTTGCAAGGACAAGGATTGAACTTATACCCTCTACCAAAAAGGCAAGTGATGCTTCATACTTTTTGTCCCGTTACTTTCACTATGCATTAGTGATTTTCTCTAAGTAAAACTTGCATGGAATTTTTGCTAAGTATAAACCTTGCTATAAGAAAACCTAGTAGATGAACCTTAGTAGAAATTTTCCTAAGTCAAGATACCTACTACTATCATGCTTAGCTTAGCTAATAAAAACAAGGGTGGAAATATATTCACACTATGGAAAAATTTCTAAGTCTGAGGACTTGTGTTTTTGTTTAATAAAACAACTAAGTTAATGAATCACCTGGGTGGAATGGTAATTGCTTGGTGGATTTTGGTTGAGTGGTTCACAAGGCCCATGTCTATGGTTTACCTTGTGTATCTCACTTGTGGATGGCCACCCAGGAACAAAGAGATTTGAGATGTCAAATGTTGAGAAGCTTCAAGTGCAGCCACTTGGCATTATGGGCTCTGCCTGGATCATATAGGTAGCAAGAACTTAGCCATATGGACAGTGGGTGGTAGAGTTTGATAGGTTGGAACGCGTCCATTTTGGTCTAAGGGAAGGCTTCTGAAAGATCTTGTCTTGGGAAACCAAGTCTTGTGGGGAAAGTGCACCACCTCTGCAGAGTGTAAAAATCTAAGTACTTAGCCATGTCCCTGGTAAAGGACAATTTGAGCATCAAGACATGGAAGCAATCAAGAATCTCATCATTCAAATTTCTAAGTTAAAAACTTGTGGTTGAACAAGGGTTAAAGGATCTTCAATCTTTGATTGAGAAAAATGATTTTGTCAAGAAAAAACTTAGTGTTTTCAAAATGATAAGGAAAATCTATTTTGAGCAATGCAAGCCTCAACTCCACTTAGCCAAATGCATATAGATAATAGACTCCACTATACTACCATAGTATCACTTGCCAAAACAATTCAAATGTATTGACCCTTTGTGGCTGTAACTTGTGATGTTGTAGGTTTGATTGATTTAGTGGAGTGTGTTGATTAGGATTACAAAGTCTACAACCAACATGTCTGCCTGTGGCACTTTGAAGATGAAGGACCCCATGCTTATAGTTATTCCGCTGCAATGTAATGTAATAGCCAAATGAGCTATGTAAGATGTAATAAAATTATGTTATTCCTGGTTATAAAGTTATACTATGACCTTTGTTTCTTGATATTACATCTTAACTGTGGATGCTAGCTATTGATCCAGGGACTAGCATTGTAAACACAGGGGATTCCACCTTATATTGTTTAAAGGTTGGAACACTCCCTCTACAATGCTAAATGGGCTCTGGCTTAGTCAACTACATAGTGGAAGACCCATGCATTGGCATCTTCAGGTTAACTAGAATTGTGTAAGGGAACTTGAAACCCTAGATTGGTGCCTGGATGACAAGCTAGCATTGTGTATTGGGAGGACACCTACGGAAAGACGTTGTCACATTCTCAATCTGCCAGTACTCCATCTTGGTGAGTACTTATCCAGCGGCCACTGGTGGCATCAAGATGAGATTGTGTCATGTGGGTAAAGTGTACAACTTCTGCAGAAGATCAAAATTCTAAGTACTTAGCCGTGTCCCCGGTTATGGACAATACTGAGCAACTAAGGCTTGAAGCTATGGAAGATCTCGACGTTCCAATTTCTCAAAGTAAAACTTGATAGTGACAACAAGGGATTTGAAGCACTTGGTGTTTTCCAAGGAGTTCAGAAAGATTTTCAAAAGATCAAAACTATTTTGAAAAGATAGGACAAAACTATATTGCTTTCTGCAAATGAGCCTAAACCCTACTTAGCCAAATATGCATGTAATGATAGTATCCACTTATTTCTACATAGTAGTGAAACTTGCCAATACAATTCAAATGTATTGACCCTTGTGGCTGTAACTTATTATGTTGCAGGTTTGTTTGATGTTAGTGAAGTTTATTGATTAGGATTACAAGTCTACAACCAACATGTCTGTCTGTGGCACTTTGAAGATGAAGGACCCCATGCTATTATTATATTCTGTTGCATTGTAATGAGATAGCCAAATGAGCTATGTAAGATGTAATAAATTATGTTATTCCTGGTTATAAAGTTGTATTATGACCTTTGTTTCTTGATATTACATCTTAACTGTGGATGCTAGCTATTGATCCAGGGACTAGCATTGTAAACACAGGGATCTCTACCTTATTAAAGGTTGGGAACCTTACAGATGGTATCAGAGCATTGTGTTGCCTCTAGGATTTGTAACCCTAGGATTGGACAAAACCCCTTAGAAAAATAGGAGTTGTATTTGTTCCAAAACTTATTTACAAACAATCTTGTAAACTCTTTCCTCAACCTTTTTTGTTTTGATTCTACATCTCTTCTATTTCAAACTTGATGGACAAAGCCTACCCTATGGCCAAAGACTTCACCATGTGTAAAGGACTTCATCAACTCTAATGGCTTCAACATCTTCAAGTGATTTCAACTTTAGTTTCACTAAGGACTACAAGTGAGAACCAAGAGACATTAGATTGCCCACCAAAAACATTGATATCATGTTAGTGTATGGATCATATTGACCTATGAGGTATGACTATACTAAGTTATTATTTTCAAGAAAACTTGTTGTTTCCTTCAACTCATGAGTTAAACCCATCAGTTGATAAGTGAATAGTTGCTTGTTGATTGCTTGATTGTCTGATTGAACTTGGTTGGTTGAGTTGTGTGTTAGAATTTCTTAAAAACCATCCATCAATACTTATCCCTATCAACCAACAGATGCCTCCTCGTCGGGCCAACCCCAACCAAAACAACAACAACATCACCCGTGAGATGCAGCAGATGTTGGCAGCTTAGACACAGTTGATGCAGGAGATGACCACATACATACAGAATCAGAACAACAACAACAAGAACAACAACAACAACAATCAGAATAATCCTCCACCACTTGACATGCTCACCAAGTTTCTGAAATTTAGGCCTGCAAGATTCTTTGGAACAACTGATCCAATGGAAGCCAATGATTGGTTATGTTCAGTAAAAAAAGACTTAGTGACTATTGGCTTCACCGATGAAGAAAAAGTAAGGTTTGCAGCATTTCTGCTTGAAGGACCAGCAGCAACATGGTGGGACAACTTTCAAATCACCACTCCCCTTGAAGATGTAACTTGGGCTATTTTTGAGGATGGATTTAGAACAACTCACATCTCACCTAGAGTGATGTACTTGAAGAAAAAGGAGTTTCACAATCTGAAACAGCGTCACCTCAGTGTGGCTGAGTATATTGAAGAATTCAACAATCTGGCACGCTATGCACCGGATGAAGTTGACACGGATGCTAAGAGAAAGGAGAAATTTCTTGAAGGACTTAATGATGAGTTGAACCTGCAGCTAGCTGTTGCCTATGTCCCAACTTATCAATCACTCTGTGACAAGCCACCATTTTGGAAAACAAGATGAATCAAGTTGATAATAGAAAGAGGAAACATAAACTCAAGAATCACTCAGGATCATCAAAAAAGAAGCATTCATTCAAAAAGAGCAATGAAGATTCTGAACCACATCAGTATCACCACATCAACAATGGAAGTGACAATAATGGAAATGATACTGACAATGGAGATGACCTTGGTCAGAGCCAACATGACACTTTCAGGAAGAAAGATATTAGCTAGTTGCAGTGCTATAATTGTAAGGAACTTGGACACTATGCATCAGACTGTCCTGAGAAGAAAAAGAAAAAGGATGCTAGAAGAGCCAATGGAAATGACTCCAATGTGACCCAGAAAGGACATGTGAACCACATTGACATGGATGGAAACTTTGAAGAGATAGAAGAAGTGGATGTCAGAAACTAGTTAACTCAGAAGAGTCAAATAAGGATTCCTTGTCTGGATATCAAGTGTTGAACCCATAGTCAAGTGAACCATCAATGTAACCCTATAAGACTTTATTCTAAGGGTGGTAGTACCCTAGTTGCCTTCAAGCCAACTTGTAACCCTAGCTTTCCCAAATCTCGGGACGAGATTTCTTTTAAGGGTGGTAGCCTGTCACATCCCAAAATTTTCCAAATTTTGAAATGTGAAAAGTAAATAAAAAAAATAAAATTTTGTTGAAATTTAGGGTGAGAAGAAACTTTTGATTCGAATTGGAAACATCCAAACTGAATTTTGATCAAATAAAATCCTAAAGGGATTTAAAAAGATAAAAAACAATAAAGTTAAAGTAGTTGGAATTACTATTTTTGGATCTTTTAATAAAAAGATTTGATTTTCAAAAGCAAAGGTAGAATTATAAATAAAGATTATTTTATAAAGCCAAATTAAATCTTGGCCAAGCTTTTGAAATAAAATATTTCTAATTGATAAAAAGAGTAAAGGTTTATTTAAATAAATTAATGAGGATTTATTAATATCCAATTTTATTTAAGTAAAGGCTTTTCCATTTTCAATACACACTAAAACTTGTTAGTTTATTTTAAATAAGTTTTCCAAGTGTTTTATTTATTCAAATAAAACCTACTAAAATGATTTTGGTATTATTTTATATTTCAAATAGATAAAATAAATTAAATCCTATTTGAATTAAAGACTAAGGTCTATTTTATTGAATTATTAATGGATCCTAAAAATAATAAAAATTATTCTATTTTGATCTTCGGATTATGTTGTTAATCAGAATTAAAATAAATACAAAGTTTGGCAAAGGTTTGAATTCATTTGTTGTTTGAATTATTTGTTTGAAAATCAAAATAGAAATTCAAATAGAAAAAGGAAAAAGCTTCAGTATAAAAAAATGAAACAACAGCAGGCCAGCAAACTGGCCCAACAAGGCCCAGTCCAGCCCCACTAACCCCTCCCCGCAGTGAAACGTTTTCTACCTAGAAAAGAACCCACAGAGACGCTGATGAGTGGCCCCATCTCCCTCTCTCTCTCCCTCACAGACAGACGGACCCCACCGTCAGCACATCATCATCTTCACCGCGACATTTCCTCCTCGTCGTTTCTGCCCTTTAACTCCGGCGATCAATTCGCGTTATTGCCTGCGTTATTGTCGCCCCCGACCACGCACACTTAAGCGCCCGCCTCTCCTCGCCATTTCCCCTGACTCGCCCCACCTTCTTTGCCACCAGGCTGCCTCGAATCGGCTTTACACCGCCGCTGCTGCGGCGACCTTCTCCGAGCAATTCCGGCCACACCCCGTCGCCTCTCGCCTCCCACTGCGCACAAGCTTGTTCTCCACCTCCAGGCGCACCTTCCCGTGTGCTCCATTCACTCGCGGGCGCTCGAAAACTTCGGCTTCGTCATCACCTGAGCACCACCGCGTCTATCCCTTCTCCGGCGACTCCCCCTGGTAAGCCCAGACCGCCCCGAGCCCTCTCAGTGATGCTCTCATACTCCCCACACTCGTACGCGTCTAACCACACCTTTGTTTTGCCTCGGCATGATCTGCAGCCTCGCCCTCGACGACCTCTAGAGACACCCGCCGCTCGCAGCAACTCCGGCGAGCAATCGTCGCCTCTCTGGTGTGCCCCTCGCCAAGCCAACGCCACCTCGAGCTTCACCTCGACCACGCGAATGCTGTAAGCCAATTCCCCCTCTCCCTCGCTTCCTGCAATGTCGGCAAGCACACCGCCAGAGCGTGCGCTGCCAGTCGCCGCCGTGCAGCGCCGCGAGTTCCTGGTCATAGCACCGTGTCCGTTAGATCTCGATCGTCTGGCTGAAATTAAATCTAGACGAAGGGGTACGAGTTGATCTGAGCCATGCGTTTTAAGTTGAATCCTGCGGTCTAGAGAGGCTGATCCGCACGAAGCGGTACCGGCCAATAGAATCACGCTGCGTGGCACTGACTCTGTTTTAAAAACAGAAAATGTTCTATTTGAATTGCAAACTTGTAAAATTCATAGCTTTAATTCTACACTCCAAATTTTGCAAATTTTATATCAATGGATTCATCAGATCATGTACTTTGCAACCATGTATTTTGTTTAATGATTTGCTTCTGGAAAATTGGTTGAAATTACAGAAACTTGTGTAGGCTTATTATGAATATAAAAATTGTTCTAGATATATTTTTAATGTGAAATCTTTGCAAAATGATTTGTTTTGAACCTACTGACCCTAGGAACCAACTTATGGATTTAAAAATGTATTCTGTGAAGTTTAGGAATAAATATTTGAATTAACTCATTTCTAGTCAAATAAAAATAATGTTTATGGTTTAGAAATGATTTTTGAGTGAAACCTTTGGGAAATGATTTGATTCAAACCTTCTGACCCTAAACACCAAGTTTTGAGAATTAAAATATATTTGGTGAACTCCTTAAAGAATATTGCTTTACTAAAAGCATTTTCAATCACATGAAATATTGATTTGATTTAGAAATGGTTTATAGATAAAACCTTTTGCAAATGGTTTTACCACTTTAGTAAATGACCACTTTGAACTTTATAATGTTTAGAGCTTAGTAGAAACCACCTTTGCAAATAAAACTATCTTTTGCATGCTTGCATGCATGACCTTGTTTCTATTATTTTATGTGTGATAAATTGGTTGGAGTGCTAGTTGAAATTGTGTTTGTTTGATTGAATTGTAGTGAAGTTAGAAGAGTGTGATATATGCATGATCAAGAAGTGAACCAACATTCTCTACTAAAAAGGCAAGTGACACTATCACCCATATCCTACTATTTTCACTACACTTAGTGGTATTTTTGTAGTATGCATGATAGGGCTACTATATTTTATGCTATGCTAAATCCTAATAGGATGCCCTTATATATTCCTTAGTGGAAACATTGTAGTTGTAGTATGCTTAGCCCTGCTATATATTGGGATGGGATACATGTTATGTTTATATGAAGAGTTGAAAAGATATATGTTTTATATAATAAAACAAGTACTCAATGAACCACCTAGGTGGACAAGGATACTCAAGATTGGACAAGGTGGCAACAAAAGGAACCATGTTTATATGGCAATCTCTTTTTGTATGTGCACTAGAAGAAAACCATCCAGGGACTTAGAGATTGAACATGTTTCTCGTACACTGGCTCCGTGTACAGTCACATGCTAAATGGGCTCTGGCTTAGTCAACTACATAGTGAAAGACCCATGCATTGGCATCTTCAGGTTAACTAGAATTGTGTACGGATGACAAGCTAGCATTGTGTATTAGGAGGACACCTATGGAAAGACTTTGTCACATTCTCAATCTGCCAGTACTCCATCTTGGTGAGTACTTATCCAGCGGCCACTGGTGGCATCAAGATGAGATTGTGTCATGTGGGTAAAGTGTACACTTCTGCAGAAGATCAAAATTCTAAGTACTTAGCCGTGTCCCCGGTTATGTACAATACTGAGCAACTAAGGCCTGAAGCTATGGAAGATCTCGACATTCCAATTTCTCAAAGTAAAACTTGATGGTGACAACAAGGGATTTGAAGCACTTGGAGTTTTCCAAGGAGTTCAGAAAGATTTTCAAAAGATCAAAACTATTTTGAAAAGATAGGACAAAACTATATTGCTTTCTGCAAATGAGCCTAAACCCTACTTAGCCAAATATGCATGTAATGATAGGATCCACTTATTTCTACATAGTAGTGAATCTTGCCAATACAATTCAAATGTATTGACCCTTGTGGCTGTAACTTATTATGTTGCAGGTTTGTTTGATGTTAGTGAAGTTTATTGATTAGGATTACAAGTCTACAACCAACATGTCTACCTGTGGCACTTTGAAGATGAAGGACCCCATGCTATTATTATATTCTGCTGCATTGTAATGAGATAGCCAAATGAGCTATGTAAGATGTAATAAATTATGTTATTCCTGGTTATAAAGTTGTATTATGACCTTTGTTTCTTGATATTACATCTTAACTGTGGATGCTAGCTATTGATCCAAGGACTAGCATTGTAAACACAGGGATCTCTACCTTATTAAATGTTGGGAACCTTACATCATGCCTCTAGTTTCCAAGGGAAGTGATAGAAATCTCTTCAGTTGTAGATGTGCTGTTGCCACTAGGGAGAAAACAACGGTCTCTTGTTCATGGAACATGTGGACTGTTTACCTTACAAACTTTGCTTAAAGCAGTTGTCTGTTGCTGGCAACTTAATACTGGAGGGGGTTCGGATGATAACCTGAAGGTGGACTTCTAGTCATAGATGCAGTTGGATGGCGGTCTATGTATCTTGTTGTATTTCCCAATCGAATCTCATAGGATCTTTCTAACTAGTAATTGAATTGTTATGCCTTGCTCAGTTCCTATCAATTTCCATGCTGTAATTTGTTTACCCTTCATGCCATGTTGTTTATCTAAGGAGAGCACCTCTAGTGAACTATGGACCCCGGTCCAATCTTTACCATTGATACATCTTCCACTGTTACTTTTTTACATGCTGCAAACCATTACCTTCCACACCATACGTTTAATCCTTTGTTACAGCAAACTGGTGAGCTTGACAGCCTCACTGATTCGTTGGGGCAAAGTCTTGAGTTTGTGTTGTGCAGGTCTCCGCGTTGCTTACAACACCTATGTGACGTTTCCTTCCTCCTACTAGTTCGATAACCTCGGTTTCTTACTGAGGGAAAACTTGTTGTTGTGTTGCTTTACACCTTGCTCTTGGGGTTCCCAACGAAGCACTCCTACATCAACTCAGCGCTGCATCACCACCCCGCGCCTGGGGGGGTGCAGCCGCCCTCACGGACCTCCTGCCTCGCCTATCAGAAGCCCCCGATGCCTAAACCCTAAGGACCCCGATCAATATTCCATGAAATCGTCTATAGCCGCCGCCACCATCGTCTCTAGATCAGATGGATCCGAAGCTCTTCCCAACACACTGCCAAATGGGAGATCACCCCAGAGGCCTTCTTCTTCATCATGCCAGCCTCCGGTATGAAGCGTGAGTAGTTCCACCTTGGACTATGGGTCCATGTAGTAGCTAGATGGTTGTATATCCTCCTTTGTGCTTTCATGTATAGACCTTGTGAGATTCGTTCATGATCAAGATCTCATCTATTTTTAATCATGCATGTTGTGTTTGCGGGGATCCGATGGATATTGAGATTACTATGTCAGATTGATTAATGGTTTTGTCTATTTGATTCTATCATGTTTGTGTTGTTTATGATCTTGCATGCTCTCCGTTATTAGTAGCTATCTTGGCCAAGTAGTTTCTAGTGACTCCAAGAGGGGGTATTTATGATAGATAGTGGGTTCATGCCTCTATTTAATCTAAGGGAAGTGACAGAAATCTCTAAGGTTGTAGATGTGTTGTTGCGCTTAGGGAGAAAACAACGGTCTCTTGTTCATGGAACAAGTGGATTGTTTACCTTACACACTTTGCTTAAAACAGTTGTCTGTTCCTTGCAACTTAATACTGGAGGGGGCTCGGATGATAACCCAAAGGTGGACTTGTAGTCATAGATGCAGTTGGATGGCGGTCTATGTATCTTGTTGTATTTCCCAATCGAATCTCATAGGATCATGATGTCTAGTATTCCATTGTTATGCCTTGCTCAGTCCTGTCAATTGCCCTGCTATAATTTGTTTACCCAGCATGCCATGTTTGTTTAAGTAGGGAGAACACCTCTAGTGAACTATGGACCCAGGTCCAATATTTACCATTGATACATCTTCCACTGTTTACCGTTTACTTGTTACAAACCACTTTTACCTTCCACACCATACAGTTAATCCTTTGTTACAGCAAACCGGTTAGATTGACAACCTCACTGATTCGTTGGGGCAAAGTCTTGAGTTTGTGTTGTCCAGGCCTCCAAGTTGCTAGCAACGCCTTTGAGTCGTTTCCTTCCTCCTACTGGTTCGATAACCTTGGTTTCTAACTGAAGGAAAACTTGCTGTTGTGCGCATCATACCTTCCTCTTGGGGTCTTCCAACGAAGTGCTGCTGCACTCATCAATTCTTTGGTCATAGATCTTGTCACATCCCAAATTTTAGATTTGGTCTTGCACATCATTCATATCATTGCATCATACTTTTCCATGCAAAACCGTCGAGTGAAAAGGTTCGGCGAAACGCTATTTGCAAAACCCTATTCTATTTTGCTACGAGGCTCCTACGGGAGGCTTTAGTAGGACTAGCGTTGACCACCCTTGTAGACTAGTGGTTTCGCTCAAACCTTGACCTTAGATTGTTCCCCTCGACTCTAAGAAACCGTAGGAGCAAGAATCATTCGATTCGGAGCTCGTATGGAGAAGTTGCGCCGTTTTAGTGAATCGTCGGAAAACGGTCCGAATTTCCGGACCGATTTCCGAGTCCGTAACCAACTCTGCGCCGTTTTCGCGTAGGATTCCGCGAGGGGCCCCACATAAAGAGGCAGCCCCGCTGCCTCGACCCCCGTGCCCACCGACCCGCCGCCTCCTGCCCGCCCTCGGGAACCGCGCCAACCCCGCCGCCATCGCCCGCGCCTCCCGCGATCGCCGCCGCCCGCCGCCTCGGCCTTCGCGCCGCGCCGCCGCCTCCCGGCCACGAGAAGGTACGCCTCACCGCCTGGGCCCCGCCTCGTCGCCGATCCCCGCCGCCAGCAGGTACGCGCCGCCCGCGCCTCTCCTCTCCACCGCCCCACCCGTGGCCAGCCGCCGCCAAGCCGCCTCCACCCCCGCGCCCCGCACGCCAACCCCGCCGCCAAGCCGCCGCCTGCAGCGCCCGCCACCAGCTGCTGCTGCCACCGCCGCCTCGCCAGCACGGCGCCTCCCCGCAGCCGCGCAGCGCCCCGCCGCCGCTCGCCTGCTGCCGCTTTGCTGCCGCCGCCGCAGCGCGCCGCCTCGCTGCTCGCCGCTGCATGCTGCTGCGCCTGCTGCCGCTGCAGCGCCTCGCTTCGCGCGCGCGCGCTGCGCACGCACGCAAGCTCGCACACACGCATGCACGCGTGCCGAACGCTGCCGCCGTTGCGTGACCATTTTAATCCAGCGCGCTGACCGTTTACACCCGCGCAGGAAAGACACCGACGCCGGAATCGATCGCCGCACCGTCCGGAACTTGTCGCCGTCCGTTTCACCGTTTGATTCCGGTAAGACTGCAGCCACCGTCAGATTTCAGATCAGCGACTTAGATCGTTCGTTGACTGGTCAGACTCAGGCGTTGACTAGTCAGACGCCCAGTCAGCAGACGCTTTGACCAGTCAACAGACACAATTGACTGGTTAATTTCGTTAATCCTTTTAGTTGACAGATTTCGGTAGAATCTTGTAAATTGCGTAGTAATTAAACCGCATGGCCAAAAATTGCAAATAAAATATGTATAGATTCAGTGAGTCGTCTAGAATCTCGCTGTACCTTTGGTTCAGACTTTTGCAGCAAGGTTTAGTACAGTTTAATTAAACTAGTTAGTGGCCTTTTCGGAGTAATAAATTCGTAGAAAAAGATCCGTAGCTCCAAAAATCGCGTATAATATGTCCCTGGATTAAGTGGAACGAGGGGAATCTCATCGTGAATTAAAAAGGTAGGCTTACAATAAAAACTTCTGCAGAAACTGTCTAGTGGATTTCTGCAGTGTTTTAATTACTCTGGGAGTTTTTTAAATCCTTTTTGAGTAATTCCAGTTGGTATTGTTTCTAATCAGCGATACCTATGCGCTAGAATTTTCCCAAGATTTTACAAACAGTATACTACCGGTAGTGAATTATTCGAGTTCTAGCTCTAGTTTTGAGCATTACTTTTGCTTAATAGTTTTCCTAGCGCTAAAACTATTTTCCATGCATGCAATCGGTAGTATTATGGTATAGGATGTTGTGGTGCAGCTGTAGCACCAATTCACTTGCCTTGCATACCTTCATGCATCATCTTTGTTGCATATGCTTGTGGATTGTTTGTTTATGATTGCAATTGTATCGTGTAGATTGTGACGAGTGCAACGCTTGCTCGTGTGTGGATTGTTCTTCCGACTGCTACAACCAAGGCAAGTAGATGCTATTTTGTTCATGATATCGTCCTACTATTTTTCTCTGCATTGTCGTATATTTTGTAGATGCATGTGTAGGATGATACTATCGCTATGCTATGTCCTATTATGTGGTAGGGCTTTCCTTGTAGTTGAACCACCGTTGGTAGATGTGCTTAGCCATGCTATGTTGAACGAGGGCTGGGTTACATCATTGATACTTGTTTTCTAAAAGTATTGGTTTGTGAAAACTAAAACAACTTAATCAATGAATCTCCTGGGTGTGATGGTATTGATATTTTTTGGTGGTTTCATTGCGGAAAGGCACCTAGGTATCGAGAGAAATTGATTGGCTTCTTTATTGTGTAGCTTACGTGTACAACCATGTGTCAATAATGGAATGGGCGGTTGGTTGGACTTAGTAGGTTGTGGTAACTCGAACCCACGTATCCAGAGATGTAGAATTTTGGTAGGTTGGACCGGTGCGCGTCGGGATTGAGGAGCTACTTCCCGAACAGTCTCAACTTGGACGTCTCCCTATCACCACTCAAAATGAGAGTGATGGTACGAGCTGGGCTGGCCAAGTCACATGGGTAAAGTGTACTAACCTCTGCAGGGTGTATAATCTAATCGATTAGCCGTGTCCCTGGTTATGGACAACTGAGTTGCTTGATATTGATTCCATGACATGTTTCTCGCTCATTCCAATTTCATAATTGTTTTAATCTTGTTGGGTTAACTTAATTGGGATCTTTTCAAAGAAAATCAAAACTGTTTATGAAAGTAGGACAAATGTATTTGCAAATGCAAGCCAGACACAGCTCCACTTGCCAAATATGCATGTAGATGTTAGTACTATTGTCTCCATTACTAGCTCTACTTGCCATACATTCCATGTATTGACCCTTCGGGGCTGCTACGTTTCATGTTGCAGGTTATTCCGATTCTGAGTAATCGATATAGGCCACGGTACTCCACTCGGCACTTGTTCACTAGTGGGCAATTTGAAGAATGGAGGATTTACTTTATTTATGTTGCTACCTGAATAATTTGAGCTAGGTTTGGGCTAAGCTTTTATTGTAATAATGGTACTCTGGATCTTCGTTATTCATGATACACGGATATTTCGCTATGTTATTCATCTTACTCTATTGTGGGCCAATGAACCGATCCAGGGATTGGCATGTCACATAGAGGCCACGGTCTTTTCAGAACCGGGGTGTTACAGGATGGTATCAGAGCACGTGTGTCGACTGTAGGATCGTGACCTAGAATTGGATTAGGAAGCCATAGATTTATTAAAGCCTATATTAACTCTGTCTTTCATCTTATGCCTTTCACCCTCGTAAATTCTTACCATATGCTATTCTCACACTTTCCTCTTTTACTTGATAGATGGGAGAAGTCAGGACTGAGTATGCCACCATGGAGTCACCAAGGCCCTTTGCAAGGCAGTTAGCTCAGCTCTCGCAGTCATTGGGATTGCCATTGCCCATGTTCAAGGGAAGAAGGTTGTACACCTATGGATATGGAGAAGATGCATGGGAGATCACTACCTTCATATTCAGAGATGCCGCCTTGCCAAACCCCGTGCACTTGATCTACACCAAGACATACTGCAACTGGGGACTTGGAATCAACTTGGCCATACATGAAGCCCTGTCTCGCCAGTGCCATAGTGTCCGACACCTACTGCCAGCAGATTCACCCTACCGTGACTATGGAAGGCGTGATGAAGATGGGCACATTGTGATTACCCCGGGTGACAGGAACAACATGCCACCCCGTCGGAGGCACATAGAGGACATGGAAAGGGAGAATGGAGCTCTAGCTGAGAAGGTGAGGATGATAAAGGAGATTGCAGATTTTGCTAGCAATGGTATGGTGGTCCAAGGACAGGAGATTAACACCTTGCATGAAGCTGTGGGAGTTCTGGAGAATGCCCTGATAGCCAGAGATGCAACCATAGCACATCTTCATGGTACTGTGCAGGAGAACACCCAGAACATACAACAGTTGCAAGGGACCGTCCAGGAAAGGGATCAAACTATTGAAGCTATGACAGCCCAGATTGCCGCTCTCCAAGCACAGCTAAATCCACCCTCTGATGATGACAATGGAGATGATGGCAACAATGGGGATGATGATGACAGTGGAGACGATGATGATGATGAGGACGAGGATGATGATGATGGAGACGAAGATGGTGGAGGAGATGAAGCTGTTGCAGTTGCAGCTGAAAGTGAAGAAGAAGAGGAGGATCCAGAAGTGGTGGAGTTTGAGATCTCAAGTGATGATTCAGGAGAGGTGTACACTCCGTCGCCATGGTTGTACCGCGAACCGAAGCGCCAACGCATGATTGCAAGGACCTACCTCAACCTCTTCAAGAAGTAGATAGAAGTCTACCAATTAGTCCTCGTTAGGCAAATTCGATAGGATTAGTCTCGATCGTTGTGAAGCTTAGTTCGTGTTAGTTTAAGAGTGATTAGTTGCTTATTTTTGTACTCCAATATCCCAGGAATTATCTGTGCAAAATTTTATGAAAGAGTTATGGCAATTTGGTTACTATCTGTGTTATTTTCGCTGCAGTTTTTCTGCTGATACAGCAGTGCTGTGCGATTTTTCATATTTTTCGGGTAACTCGGAAAAATCTGAAAAAAATTGGGCTGATGCGAAACTCTCTGTACTATATGTGCAAAAATCAGTTTATTTTTCTGACAAGTTTAAGTCAGGCGGAAAAATTCGCGAACGCTGCTGGACTATTCTGGCAGATTGCTGTTTTGTTGTTTAATTGATCTACTGTTTAGTTAACCATTGCCAACTCTTGTAAACTATTTCAGTAGGTATATACTGCTAGGATAACCCCTGGAATGTTGTTGGACCACTTGATTGTTGAAGTGTTGCTTGCTTGTGATTGTCTGCTATTGTTTGATGTTGTTTGAACATATGCATGGGTAGAATCCTATTACCGTAGTTGATTCTTTCTAAACTTACCTGTGCTGAACCGCAGATGCCTCCCCGCCGTCAGCCCACTGAGTTGGAGCAGCTCATGGCAGCTCAGGCCCAGCTGACCCAAGTGATGACTCAGTTCATGGCAAATCAGAACAACAACAATGGAAACAATCAGCCTCAGGGAGATGCTCTCACCAGATTTCCGAGGTTAAGGCCAGCTAAGTTCTCTACCGCAACGGAGCCAATGGTTTCTCTCGACTGGTTGCGTTCAGTCAATAAGGATCTAGTAACTGTTGGATGCACTGATGCTGAGAAGGTGAGGTTTGCCGCTCACCTACTGGAGGGACCAGCCGCTTCTTGGTGGGACACATTTCAGATCACCCACCCGCTGGATACCGTGACTTGGCAATGTTTGAGGAAGGTTTTAGGACCAACCACGTGTCTTCAGGAGTTCTGAGCCTGAAGAGGAAGGAGTTCCGCAACTTGCGCCAAACCAATCGCACCGTGGCGGAGTACATTGAGGAGTTCAACAACCTGTCCCGTTATGCACCTGAGGATGTTGACACTGATGCAAAAAGGAGGGAGAGATTCCTGGATGGCCTCAGTGATGAGCTTTCAGTACAGCTACTGGTGGTTTACTGCCCCACATTCCAGGAGCTTATGAACAAGGCCAGGATCTTGGAAGGGAAGCACAAGCAGGTGGAGAACCGCAAGAGAAAGAACAACACTCGCCACTCTGGTTCACACCACAAGTCTCGCACTTCATATGATGGATACTCCAAGCATGGAGGGAGTGACCATGGGAGCCATGACCGCCACCACCATGGAGGCGATGGGCATCGTCATGACAACCATAGGAGCAACCACCACAGCCACAAGGGAGGACACTCTCACCACTCTGGAGGACACGGTGGACATGACCGCAACCGAGATCGCAACTTTGTGAAGAAGGATCTGAGTGAGGTGACGTGCTTCAAGTGCAAACAGAAGGGACACTATGCTGACAACTGTCCGGAGAGGAAAGGACTGAAGCCAACCAACAACGAGAAGGCCACAGTGAACCACATGAATGTGGAGGAGATTCCAGATGAGCCTGACCTTGTGATTGGTAAGTTCCCAATCAACACTTACCCTGCACTTATACTTTTCGATACTGGTGCATCGCATTCATTCATATCAAGGGCATTTGTGGATAAGTATAAGCTACCTACTGAGTCTATGAAAAGGTCCTTTAGAGTGAGTTCACCAGGAGGAGATATGATAGCTAGCACGGGATGCCGCGATTTAACTGTGAGGATTGGAACACACAACTTCAGTGCACATTTGGTAGTGTTGGATTCATAGGGATTAGATGTTATTCTGGGTATGGATTGGATGTCTATGCATGGGGGACACATAGATTGTGCACAGCGAGCTATTTCACTCAAAACCCCGGATGGTAAGAGGATTAGATTCAAGTCAGCTGTACGACCAGGAAGGTGTAAGTTGAATTCTCTTAAGGGGCTTAGCATGGATACTGTGCCAGTGATTAGGGATTACCCCGACGTGTTTCCGGAAGAGCTGCCAGGGATGCCACCTGACAGGGAAGTAGAGTTTCTTATCGACCTGATGCCGGGAACAGGGCCGATAGCAAAGAGACCATATAAGATGAATGTGGATGAGCTGAAGGAATTGAAGAAGCAGTTGGACAAGGGATTCATTCAGCCTAGTTCGTCGTCATGGGGTGCACCTGTTCTGTTTGTGAAGAAGAAGGACAGCACCAAGAGATTAGTGGTGGACTACCGCTCGCTGAATGAAGTAACCATCAAGAACAAGTACCCTCTGCCGAACATAAATGATTTGTTTGATCAACTGGAAGGAGCAAAGGTGTTCAGCAAGATTGATCTGCGATCAGGCTACTTTCAATTGAAGATCCAGGAGGAGGACGTACCAAAAACCGCCTTCACCACTAGGTATGGTTTATATGAGTATACAGTTATGTCTTTTGGACTAACGAATGCCCCGGCGTATTTCATGACCATGATGAACAAGGTATTTATGGAGTACTTGGACAAGTTCGTGGTGGTGTTTATTGATGACATACTGATATATTCCAAGGATGATGCTGAGCATGAGAAGCATCTGCGACTGATTATGGAGAAGCTGAGGGAACACAAGATGTATGCCAAATTCAGCAAGTGTGAATTCTGGCTTAACACCGTTGGGTTTCTTGGACACGTAGTGTCAGGAGAAGGAGTCGCTATTGATCCAAGCAAAGTGACTGCAGTGACTGAGTGGGAAGCGCCCAAGAATGCGGGAGAGATTCGAAGCTTTTTGGGACTTGCTGGATATTACAGGAGGTTCATTGAAAACTTTTCCAAGATTGCTAAGCCAATGACTGAACTTCTGAAGAAGGAGAGAAAGTTTGAATGGTCAGACGTATGTGAGGCCAGTTTTCAGGAACTGAAGCGTCGACTAGGACTGCACCTGTTCTATGTTTACCAGATCTTCAGAAGGATTTCCAAGTGTACTGTGATGCTTCTCGACAGGGACTTGGGAGTGTGCTGATGCAAGATGGGAGAGTAGTGTCATATGCCTCGCGACAACTCAAGCACCATGAGCGGAATTACCCCACACATGACTTGGAGTTAGCGTCAGTGGTTCATGCGCTCAAGGTATGGAAGCATTACTTAATGGGAAAACACTGTGATGTGTACACCGACCACAAGAGCCTGAAGTACATATTCACGCAGAAGGAACTGAACATGAGGCAAAGGAGATGGTTGGAACTTATCAAGGATTATGATATGAATCTGCAATACCACCCAGGAAAAGCCAATGTAGTAGCAGATGCTCTGAGCCGGAAGGTTTATGCCAATGGATTGACAATTGGTGAATTGCCTGAGGATTTGTGCAAGCAATTCAAGGACCTTAGACTGGAGGTAGTATCTGAAGGATACCTAGCTACAATGGAAGTCCAACCGACGCTACAGGACAGGATAATAAAGGCTCAGATAGGAGACAAGGAAATAGAGGAGATAAAGGAAAAGATGAAGGAGAATCGGGAAAAGGATATTCGCGAGGATGAGCATGGTACCTTGTGGTATGGAGATCATTTGTGTGTGCCCAGCGACCCGGAGATAAGGGAGTTGATTCTGCAGGAGGCTCATAACTCGCCATACTCCATACATCCGGGCAACACAAAGATGTATATGGATTTGAAGAGCAGATTTTGGTGGAACAACATGAAAGGAGATATCGCCAAGCATATTGCCCTATGTGATGTGTGCAGCCGAGTGAAGGCAGAACACCAGAAGCCAGCAGGACTGCTACAGCCATTGCCCGTGCCGGATTGGAAGTGGGATAGAGTGGGAATGGACTTTATCACAGGATTGCCCAGGACCAGGTCAGGATATGACTCCATTTGGGTAGTGGTCGACCATTTGACCAAGGTAGCCCACTTTATACCGGTGAAGACGACCTATACGAGTGCAAAGTTGGCCAAGATTTACATGGACAGGATTGTGTGCCTACACGGAGTTCCCAAGAGTATTGTATCAGATAGAGGCACCCAATTTACCTCACACTTCTGGCGCCAGCTGCACGAGTCACTCGGTACTAGATTGGAGTTTAGCACAGCGTTTCACCCACAGACTGATGGACAGACCGAGAGGGTGAATCAGATTTTGGAGGACATGCTGAGAGCTTGCGCTTTGGCTCATGGATCTAGTTGGGATGAGAATTTACCATATGCTGAGTTTTCCTACAACAACAGCTATCAAACCAGCATCAAGACATCACCGTTCGATGTGCTATATGGGAAACGGTGCCGGACTCCATTGCTATGGGATGGAGTAGGAGAACGTCAGTTGTTTGGGCCTGATTTGATCAAGGACGCTGAGTAGAAGGTCGCCTTGATTAGGGACAGGCTGAAGGTAGCACAATCAAGGCAGAAGAGCTACGCTGACGCCAAGCGCAAGGAAGTGGTGTATGAGATAGGTGATAGAGCATACCTCAGAGTGTCGCCACTTCGTGGAATCAAGAGATTTGGAATTAAGGGTAAGCTGGCACCTCGATTTATTGGACCATATCGAGTCTTAGCATACAAAGGAGAAGTTGCTTATCAGTTGGAGTTGCCAAAGGCTCTGTCCGCTGTTCACAACGTGTTCCACGTGTCCCAGCTGAATAAGTGCCATCCGGAGATGGTGGATACACCATTGAGAGACACTGTACCGCTAGAGGAGGTTCAGCTTGAAAATGATTTGACCTATGAGGAGAAACCGGTCAAGATTCTGGAGACAGCAGAAAGGACTACCCGTACCAAGACAATCAAGTTTTGCAAGGTGCAGTGGAGCCACCACACCGAAGAGGAATCCACTTGGGAGCGTGAGGATGACATCCGAGAGGACTACCCACACCTATTTGCTAGCCGCGCCGAATCTCGAGGACGAGATTCATCTTAAGGGTGTTAGTCTTGTCACATCCCAAATTTTAGATTTGGTCTTGCACATCATTCATATCATTGCATCATACTTTTCCATGCAAAACCGTCGAGTGAAAAGGTTCGGCGAAACGCTATTTGCAAAACCCTATTCTATTTTGCTACGAGGCTCCTGCGGGAGGCTTTAGTAGGACTAGCGTTGACCACCCTTGTAGACTAGTGGTTTCGCTCAAACCTTGACCTTAGATTGTTCCCCTCGACTTTACGAAACCGTAGGAGCAAGAATAATTCGATTCGGAGCTCGTACGGAGAAGTTGCGGCCGTTTTAGTGAATCGTCGGAAAACGGTCCGAATTTCCGGACCGATTTCCGAGTCCGTAACCAACTCTGCGCCGTTTTCGCGTAGGATTCCACGAGGGGCCCCACATAAAGAGGCAGCCCCGCTGCCTCGGCCCCCCGTGCCCACCGACCCGCCGCCTCCCGCCTGCCCTCGGGAACCGCGCCAACCCCGCCGCCATCGCCCGCGCCTCCCGTGATCGCCACCGCCTGGGCCCCGCCTCGCCGCCGATCCCCGCCGCCAGCAGGTATGCGCCGCCCGCGCCTCTCCTCTCCACCACGCCACCCGCGGCCAGCCGCCGCCAAGCCGCCTCCACCCGCGTGCCCCGCACGCCAACCTCGCCGCCAAGCCGCCGCCTGCAGCGCCCGCCGCCAGCTGCTGCTGCCGCCGCCGCCTCGCCAGCGCGCCGCCTCCCCGCAGCCGCGCAGCGCCCCGCCGCCGCTCGCCTGCCGCCGCCTTACTGCCGCCGCCGCAGCGCGCCGCCTCGCTGCTGCTGCGCGCGCCACCGCTGCATGCTGCTGCGCCTGCTGCCGCTGCAGCGCCTCGCTTCGCGCGCGCGTTGCGCCCGCACGCACGCTCGCACAGACGCATGCACGCGTGCCGAACGCTGCCGCCGTTGCGTGACCGTTTTAATCCAGCGCGCTGACCGTTTACACCCGCGTAGGAAAGACACCGACGCCGGAATCGATCGTCGCACCGTCCGGAACTTGCCGCCGTCCGTTTCGCCGTTTGATTCCGGTAAGACTGCAGCCAGCGTCAGATTTTAGATCGGCGGCTTAGATCGTTCGTTGACTGGTCATACTCAGGCGTTGACTAGTCAGACGCCCAGTCAGCGCCCAGTCAGCAGACGCTTTGACCAGTCAACAGACACAATTGACTGGTTAATTTCGTTAATCCTTTTAGTTGATAGATTTCAGTAGAATCTTGTAAATTGCATAGTAATTAAACCGCTTGGCCAAAAATTGCAAATAAAATATGTGTAGATTCAGTGAGTCGTATAGAATCTCGTTGTACCTTTGGTTCAGACTTTTGCAGCAAGGTTTAGTACAGTTTAATCAAACTAGTTAGTGGCCTTTTCGGAGTAATAAATTCGTAGAAAAAGATTCATAGCTCCAAAAATCACGTATGATATGTCCCTGGATTAAGTGGAACGAGGGGAATCTCATCGTGAATTAAAAAGGTAGGCTTATAGTAAAAACTTCTGCAGAAACTGTTTAGTGGCTTTCTGCAGTGTTTTAATTACTCGGGGAGTTTTATAAATCCTTTTTGAGTAATTCTAGTGGGTACTGTTTCTAATCAGCGATACCTATGCGCTAGAATTTTCCTAAGATTTTACAAACAGTATACTACCGGTAGTGAATTATTCGAGTTCTAGCTCTAGTTTTGAGCATTACTTTTGCTTAATAGTTTTCCTAGCGCTAAAACTATTTTCCATGCATGCAATCGGTAGTATTATGGTATAGGATATTGTGGTGCAACTGTAGCACCAATTCACTTGCCTTGCATACCTTCATGCATCATCTTTGTTGCATATGCTTGTGGATTGTTTGTTTATGATTGCAATTGTATCGTGTAGATTGTGACGAGTGCAACGCTTGCTCGTGTGTGGATTGTTCTTCCGACCGCTACAACCAAGGCAAGTAGATGCTACTTTGTTCATGATATCGTCCTACTATTTTTCTATGCATTGTCGTGTATTTTGTAGATGCATGTGTAGGATGATACTATCGCTATGCTATGTCCTATTATGTGGTAGGGCTTTCCTTGTAGTTGAACCACCATTGGTAGATGTGCTTAGCCATGCTATGTTGAACGAGTGCTGGGTTACATCATTGATACTTGTTTTCTAAAAGTATTGGTTTGTGAAAACTAAAACAACTTAATCAATGAATCTCCTGGGTGTGATGGTATTGATATTTTTTGGTGGTTTCATTGCGGAAAGGCACCCGGGTATCGAGAGAAATTGATTGGCTTCTTTATTGTGTAGCTTACGTGTACAACCATGTGCCAAAAATAGAATGGGCGGTTGGTTGGACTTAGTAGGTTGTGGTAACTCGAACCCGCGTATCCAGAGATGTAGAATTTTGGTAGGTTGGACCGGTGCGCGTCGGGATTGAGGAGCTACTTCCCAAACAGTCTCAACTTGGACTTCTCCCTATCACCACTCAAAATGAGAGTGATGGTACGAGCTGGGCTGGCCAAGTCACATGGGTAAAGTGTACTAACCTCTGCAGGGTGTATAATCTAATCGATTAGCCGTGTCCCCGGTTATGGACAACTGAGTTGCTTGATATTGATTCCATGACATGTTTCTCGCTCATTCCAATTTCATAATTGTTTTAATCTTGTTGGGTTAACTTAATTGGGATCTTTTCAAAGAAAATCAAAACTATTTATGAAAGTAGGACAAATGTATTTGCAAATGCAAGCCAGACACAGCTCCACTTACCAAATATGCATGTAGATGTTAGTACTATTGTCTCCATTACTAGCTCTACTTGCCATACATTCCATGTATTGACCCTTCGGGGCTGCTACGTTTCATGTTGCAGGTTATTCCGATTCTGAGTAATCGATATAGGCCACGGTACTCCACTCGGCACTTGTTCACTTGTGGGCAATTTGAAGAATGGAGGATTTACTTTATTTATGTTGTTACCTGAATAATTTGAGCTAGCTTTGGGCTAAGCTTTTATTGTAATAATGGTACTCTGGATCTTCGTTATTCCTCATACACGGATATTTCGCTATGTTATTCATCTTACTCTATTGTGGGCCAATGAACCGATCCAGGGATTGGCATGTCACATAGAGGCCATGGTCTTTTCAGAACCGGGGTGTTACAGATCTATGACTATTCTGAACCAGTTGGTCATAGAAAATTTAGGAAGGTCCAAACCTTGAACAATAACGACCAATTGAGTTAAGAAGGTCATAGTCTCCAACCATGAAATGGTCATAGATAAACATCACTGGTCTAGATCCTTGAATAAAGCTGAGATGCTAGGAGAGCCGTTGGATCAGAGAAAAATGGACAGACGAGACTATGGTCCGGGGCAGTTTCGCTGCGGATCGATGACATGGAATCTTGGCCTCCACTCCCCCAAATGCATACACCGCCACCACTCCACGTAGGATCCCAACCCAGCCCCACCAAACCCTAATTACTCCTCTTGTTCTTCCTCTCTCACAGCCACCGCCGCCGCTAATTCTTCATCTCTCGCAACGAGCGCCCGTCAGAAGCAAATCCAGCGCGCAAGTACGCCGCCTACCTCTCTCTGCTTCGCCTGCTAGCTCGCCACTCCACCTCCATGCCCTATCGCCCCGCCTTGCGCGACTATAGGAATCGCCATGGTTGGTGCTCTGCTAAGTCCTCTTCCATTGCGCACGACGATGGCGGCGGCGCTACACGTCCCGGTACAGATGACAGCAATGGTCGATTCGAGCTTCAACCACCACGGTAGGAACCCAATGCCACCATTCGCCCTTCTTCCTCAACCCCCTCTATTGTGCTTCTTATGCGAAGGGAAACTGATGACCTCCTCCTTGCGAAAACACGATAGGAACCGACGACAGCCACCGACGACCTCCTTGCATAGACACGACATTTGTTCACCTCGATCTGACAGCCGATGTCCAGGTGGTGAAGAGGATGCAGCGTTCCTACTCAACATCAACCGTGATACTGCTTGATGAAGGCGGAGGCCGGAGATCCTGAAGATTCTCGTGACCTAGGTAAGTTGCTTAATCCCCAGATTTCTCTGTTGTAAATGGCCTTTCTTACATGTATCGATATTGTTCCTCCTCAAAAGAACTAGGCTCCTCCAATCAGGGCAAGAAGCATACAGTTCTTATTCTTTTGATTTTGCATGTTCTTACCGATAATATTGGTTAAGTTACATTCTCTAGGAACCGCATAATATGCAATGTAGTCATCTTATTTGCTGAGTTGGTCATGCAGACTATTCATTTTCTGGTTTTTCTTTGATATTGGTTAAGATAATCATCGAGACTATTGGCTTTAGAAATAGCGTATCTATGGAAGTTAATTTACTGAATATATTAACTGTGTGAGGTGTGTCCTATGAGGTATAAAATAAAAGAATCTCTTACTTAATAGTGTCATTGTATTTAACTGGTGCATATCATTCTTGGCTATATGCAGCGGCCAAGTGATGAATAATTCAGTACATTTTACATGGCTTTCCCCCAGCAGGTAGATCACACGACAGCAAACAAATATGCCTTATTGTAATATGGTATTGAGTAGAAAGTGTCATGTACTCATGTTATAGCTGTTATTTAGGAAGTACTATGTGTCATGCTATAGTTGTTCATTAGGAAGTAGAAAGTCCCAACTTGTGCCACTACCTTTAAAGGTCGAATATCCCGTGGGCTGCATCGGTTCTGATAGATGAACCAGATGTATAAGTATTTGTGATTTTTAATTGGGCTAGAGCAAAATGGTAATTTTTCCCTTTCTGCAAGTATCGATCAGCAACTGCTAAGCCTGCCGATGCACGGTTGCACTAGTATTAGTGATTTGCTTTGGCCGGATCTTTTGAATAACTCAAGATGCAACCTTACTTTGGCTATTTTCAATTTACTAGCATGGTTGATGCCTATACGGATTTAGTACATTAAGATTCAGCAGCAGTATGCTTGATGGCTATCAGTAGGATACTGTTTTTTTTTCGAAATGGGGTAGTCCCTGGCCTCTGCATCAACTGATGCACACAGTCTTTTATTGCAAGTTTCAGAAGTCTCTCATAAAAGAGAGAAAAGCGTTAATTATTACAAAATTCAGGGATCACTCAAAGTAGCTACAAAAATGAGCCACTTAAAATAGAAAATCAAAGGTCGCTTAAGCAACATCTAGATTATAAGAATGCCGCCACCCAACTTGGTTGTAGATATCCCGTGCGACCGTCTCCATACGGCTGCACCCAAAATCCATAGGGCCCCGCTGGTCCTCTGGGAGTAGATAGGACCACAAATGGATCCAGTATGTAGCCCTGCGAATAACCTGCATAAAGTTGATCGTTCCAGATTTTTTAAAGACCCAATCATTCCTAGAATTTCAAATAGGTCATAACATAGCACATACTTCAACATGGATTCTATATTTGTCACATTTTGCAACTCCGCTTAACCAATTTCCAAACATATTTGTTACATTGGTCAGAGGTGCAAGATTAAAAGTGAACTCAACAATTATCCAAACAAGAAGAATAAAAGGGACAAGCAAAAAACAAATGGTGTATAGATTCCGGTAAATCACAGAAACAACACTTGTTACAACCATTACAATTACGCTTAGCTAGGTTGTCTTTTGTTAACAACACATTTTGATAAAGAAACCACATAAAAATCTTAATTTTTAGTGGCACTTTCATTTTCCAAATATAACGCCGAAGGTACTTTGTGTGACCATTCAAGAAATCCACATACATTGATTTGACAGTAAATAGTACCAAAGTTGTTAACTTCCACATGAACGAATCAGATTCAGATGTAAGGCGTACTCTCAATGTTGTACTAATTGTAGCCACCTATTCCATCTATTTCTAATTAGAGTTATTCTGAATTCGATATTGAGAGGTGCGTTTGCTAACACTTGTGCAACCGTAACGTTTTTACGGCGCACAACGTTGTAAAGGGACGGATATTGATTAGCTAGAGGTTTATTCCCTAACCAAGTATCCTCCAAAAATCGGGTCTTTAATCCATCCCTAACGACGAAAGAGCCTCTCTCAAAGAATTCATCCTTAACTTCCATAAGACCTTTCCAAAAAGGAGAATCAGTGGGTTTAACAGTAACTTGGGAAAGCGTTTTATTCCTAAGATACTTATTATGTAGTAATTATTGCCACATACCCTCTTCATTCATCATCTTAAACATCCATTTGCTCAACAAACATTTGTTTTTAAGCTCCAATACTTCCACCCCCAAACCACCTTGATCTTTAGGACGACATATAATATTCCATCTAGTTAACCGATATTTCTTTTTCAGTTTGTCGCTCTGCCAAAAAAAGCGAGAGCGATAATAATCTAATCTTTTCCTAACCCCTTTTGGTATCTCTAGAAAAGATAACAGAAACATCGGTAGACTAGTGAGAACGGAATTAATAAGAGTAAGTCTATCCCCGGATGAGAGAAACTTTCCTTGCCAACATCCGAGCTTCCCTTCAAAGCGATCTTCTACTGGCTTCCATTCACTATTCAATAATCTTCTATAATGGATGGGGTTACCGAGGTATTTGAAAGGAACAGAACCACTCTCACAGCCGAAGATCTGTTTATAATGGTTCTCCTCCTCTTTCTCCTTTCCAAAGCAGAGGATTTCACTCTCATGAAAATTAATATTTAGGCCAAACATTTGTTCAAATATGAATAAAATCAGTTTCATGTTGATCGCTTTGTCAAAGTCACGTTCCATGAATAAGATTGTGTCATCTGCGTATTGTAAAATGGATACTCCTCCCTCAACTAGATGAGGTACGAGTCCACCAATCTGACCATCTCCTTTTGACCTAGCAATGAGAATGTCCAACATGTCAGACACAATGTTAAAAAGGACATGAGATAGAGGATCGCCTTGTCTCAAACCCTTTCTACTTTGGAAGTAATGGCCAATATCGTCATTGATCCTTATTCCAGCACTTCCACCTTGCACAAAACATGTAATCAACTCACACCAGTCTTGATCAAACCCTTTCATTCGCATTGCTTGTTGCAAAAAGGGACATTTCACCTTATCATATGCCTTCTCAAAATCGATTTTGAAAAGTAATCCATCCAATTTCTTCTGATGAAGTTCATGGATGGTCTCATGAAGTATGACAACACCTTCTAAAATATTGCGTCCGGGCATAAAGGCTGTTTGAGTAGGTTTTATTACTTTTTGAGCAATAATAGTAACCCTGTTTGTACCAACTTTAGTGGATATTTTAAAACTTACATTAAGCAGACAAATTGGTCTATATTGTTGAATTTGTATTGAATTTTTTTGGGGAGAAGAGTTATTACCCCAAAGTTTAGTTTGTACAAAGGGAGATCTCCCCTCTTAGTTGCACAAACAAGGCCATAAGATCATTTTTAATCACTTCCCAAAAAGTTTGATAAAACTCCGCAGGATACCCATCTGGTCCTGGAGCCTTATTAAGTTCCATTTGAACAATAGCATCATGCACCTCTTGCTCGGTAAAATCTGCTGTTAAAATACCATTCTCCTCCGATGATAGTTGAGTTACATCATGTGTTTGAGTCTTGTCAAAAGCCAAATTGTTTTGAGACGGTTCTCCAAACAATTTCTTATAATACTCCGTTATGTATACTTTTAAATTCTCATCCCCCACAATTGTCCCCTTGTCTTGTTCTAGTTGGAAAATTTTCTTCTTATGGTGCTTACCGTTCACTATCAGATGGAAATATTTGGTATTGTTACCCCCTTCTTGTACATGTTTCACCTTACCGCGATGAGCCCATTTAGACTCCTCATCACGCCTTAGTTTAGAAAGTTCATCATTAGCATTCCTTAAGGCTTGCCTTTCAGAATCACTTAACGGAATAGTTTTAGCTTTTATATCAAGTTCATCAATAATATTTCCGAGCCTCTTTTTTTCTTTTCTATAAACTCCACTACGTTGTTGGGCCCATCCTATCAAAAAATTCATGAGGTGTTTAATTTTATTTTGCCAACGCTCAATGTTACTCCCACCTATAGTAACAGTGTTCCATTCTCTCTTGATAATATCGTAAAAACCATCTAGTCTTAACCATGATAGTTCAAACGAGAAGTTCACTTTATTACCCATATGAGCTTGATCCCCCGAATCAATGAACAAAGGAGTGTGGTCCGACCCCGATCTAGTTAGATCCCAAACCGTGACAAGAGGGAATTTTTGTTCCCAATCAGCAGTAGTCAGCATCCTATCTAGCTTTTCATATGTGGGTACATCACAACGACTGGCCCAAGTAATTTTTCTACCCGAGAGAACGATTTCTCTAAGGTTGAGACTTTCAATAATCGCATTAAACATAAAAGGCCACCTCACATCAAACTTATCGTTGCTTGCTTTTATCTTCAGGTCATCTTAAAATATTAAAATCTCCCTCCACTAACATTGGTAAAGCCTTATTCTCACACATACGTACTAGCTCAGCCAAGAAATCCGGTTTCTTATCATTTTAGGCAGCGCCGTATACTGTCACAAACACCCATTCAAAGTCATCCAATTTTGAACGCAAGTGAACCTTAACCGAAAAGTCTCCTGTGTCAACTTTTAAACTAGAAGTGCAGTAGTACTAATGCCAATTAAAATACCTCCTAATCTTCCATGTGGAGGGAGGTAAAACCACGTGTAATCTATGTCTCGAGAAAGGTACTTTAAAAAGGGCGTGGTAAAATTTGATCTACCAGTTTCAAGCAACGCAATAAAATTTAATTTTTGTTCACGGACAGATTCTTGAATAAACCAAATTTTGCAGGGGTCCGGAAGACCCTCACTATTCCAAATCATAGCTCTCATTTTAAACATATCTTTTCCGAAATTTGAACCTAGCACTTAGTCTAACAACAACTATATCATAAACCTTCTTTTTTCGCGTCCGTGTATCTTTCACACCTTGGATACATGGATCCGTATGATCCTCCAATCCCAGAAAGGAAGCCGTTAACTCTTCGTCATTTAAATCCTCACACGGACCAGAAACCTTAGACACAAAAAGTACTTGTGGATCGTCTTCCATGGTACTAGTATTTTTATGTAGCATCGTGATATACCTCTCTTGTTCAACATCTTTAATTAAATTAACTGAAGATGCAATCTGTCTAGATTAATTTCCAAACGACACTCCTAGATTATTTGGTCTAGCAACTATAACATCATTGGGCAAAGAAAGAATGGAATGCTTCGGTTTTGGCGCCATACCTGAAAAAACCGGAGTATCTCGGCGTTGCGCCAGCCGAATCGCGCGATCCAGCTGTGTGTCATCGGCATATGGTCGAGACCGAATGCGTTCACTCGATATGAGTCCTTCTAGAGAAACCTCCAGGATGCCACCAAAAGCAATGATATCCTCCCTCAGATGGCGTACCTTTGTTGTCTCCAGTACCAACCTTCCCACTTGTGAGCTGTGTCGTTGGAGATGGAGGGGTAGACGGCTCGCTCAGTGTAGTCGGAATATGAGCCATACAAATAGGGATAGAACATGTAGCATCAGTGAGCGGGCTCCTAGGTGAAGATGCGTCCACCATCCCAGTAGACGCGGCAATAAAATTCGTATTAGGAGACTCTGAAAGCACTACCGCTGCAGTGTCCACAGCAGATTCTTCCATGTTAGAAATTTTATTTGGCTGTCCAACCTCATTCAGCTCATCTCGCTTGGTAGGTCAGGACAATGTACTGGTCATACGCACAGTAGTCTCCTTCTCATCCACAACCTCCAGCTCAATGGGAAAAGTTAAAGCACCAATAAAAATAGAACATTCCAAAGCAATCGACCGAGCACCTGGAGTGTTAATTATCACACCTGTTTGCTTAGGTGTACATTTATCTTTTGTCTGATCCATATTGGACTTATCCAGTGAGCTATCATTTCTTTCCCTATTCTCATTATTTTTGTCCCCCCTTTATTATCTTCATCATTCTTTGCATCAGGCATATCATAATCGCCATCACTAAAATCCTGATTATCCTCAATCTCAATGGTCACCGTGTAGCCCTCATCCTCTTAAAAAATAACTTTCTGATAGGGTATACAAGCAACATCCACAACTTTAACAAGAATTTTAACCACACCATGCGTTCGGGTGTATTCCATATCTACCTTTTTTGTTTTCCCTATTAAACCACCAAGTGCCCAAACTTTGAGATAGTTACGCAGTATGCCATCCGGTACTCCACTGATCAGCAGCCAAATTTCCTCAAGATGAATAGTGGGTTCAACATTCGTCTTCCATTCCTTGAATTCAATGAAACAATTAGTCCCTTTTACTTGCACCACTCCAAACCGAACAGCACGGGATAACTCCTTCTTGTTTGGAAACTGTGTCTTGTACATATTGTTATCCTGTGGCTGAACGTCCCACTGGAAAGTGTCGTCAATGAGCCACTGCAACCTCTCCACAATTTTCTCCAAAGTTAGTTTACCTCCAGTAACCGTAATCCTACACATCCTCCCATTTTCTGATTTTGGACGATAAGATGGAGTTGATGGCACCTCAAATATTACCAATTCCTGTTGTCCAAATCCAAAATTTGTAAATTCGGTTTAGGAACTAAATGAAGAGGACAATTATCTTCGGTATGATCTGCAGCCTCACAAATGTCACAAATCTCTAAAGTGCAGTCAATCGAGAAGTGACCTTTCTTGTCACAGCGGAAACACTTGACCTTGTCCTCAACCTTCTCTTTTTTCTTGTAATGTCTAGCATCTGACCTGATTGTACCTGTCGCCGTTGCCTGAACTGTCGCTTCGGGCTGGGCGGGAGGAGATGCAACAGGAGCAGAAGGCTGTTGCGGCTGTGGCTGTGGGAGCAGCCAGTCCAGTTGACACCGTTTGTGCCATTGCTGCATCGCCCCCCAATGTCTGTGTCTCCACCCGTGGCGGGTTTGCCAATGGGTACCGGCCACGTCCTCGACCAGCCGCAGCAATATTATCTCCCCGAGTTGCCCTGAATTCGCAGCGGCGGCGATTGTAGCATCCATTTTTTCCTTGACCATTCCGAGAACCATAGCAATCGTCACCACCATAGCCTGGATCTAGATGTCAGTAGTGCTAGCTGTTAGAAGTTTCAGTTTCAATTAGCAGATAGGTTTAGTTAGACTGCTTCTTTCGGCTCAGCGCATCTTGTGCATTTGACCATTGTTTTAGGATGGCCGTGGAAGCTCAGCGCAAAATGGAAGCTAATTCTCGTATATTCTTCATAGGATTTATCTCTTGATCTCAACATAGGTATTTGTTTTGCATGTCATTATGTTGGCTGCTGCCTGTACAATATTCATACACATACCACTGATGGCTACGTAGATAAACTGCAAATTGCCATTACTAGCTAGCTAGCTACCGTTTCTCATTGATAAGTGAGATATCATCATGTAATGCAAATAGATATCTTGCACCACCCATGTATCACTTGATGTATTCCACTTCTGTTGTTTGATGTTCTGCTCTGTGACTGGGTAGAAGTTTGCTATCGATTCATGTTATTAGGTTTCCTGCAGCTTCTGTTTCCATCCATGCTGCTATTGATTCATGTTATTAGATACATGAAACTCCCCAAAACTTGGCCATGTAATTTGCAGCTGGTTTAGAGGGTTTTTGGTCCTATACTGTTCAGAGCATGTATCCTTAGGAAGATTAGATATGCACATTTGTTTGTTTATTGCTCAGAGGTATAAAATTATAAGAAACCATGTAATCTGGTTGATTTGATAAAATTATAAGAAACCATGTAATCTGGTAAAAAACTTGCCTTTTAATTCTTTTAAAGATCTCGCTGCAATGTTCCAGAAACATGGCAGCTTGGATAAAATAATTCTCCCTCCGACAAGAGTTATTTACACAACTCTTGATAATCACTACTGATATACCTTTTCTATTTTCCCATCTTGTTGTGCGCAAGGAACATCATATTTAGGTCCTCCTGGGCCTCCTGGCAATACTAGTTATGGTGAGAAACGGGTGGCCTAACAGCGTCTGGCTTTCTTCTACATCTACAAGTAATTTTGAAGTCCTTGCAGCGACGGTGCCACCAGCCTTAAGGTAATGACATTGCGCCCCGCTGCTCTGTATTTTTATTTTATGAAGATGGATGAACCTTATGGGATTTCTCTATATTTTAGTCTCTAGTGCGGAGGTTGATACAGCTAGTTAGCTTGTAGATAGACGAGCTAATTCACTAATTCCAAGATAGCATGAAGCAAATCTATAAAGATTGTATATACAGAGATCGGCGGATTTTACGCTCTTCAGGCTATCTCGATAGAATGGACAGGACTGGGATCTTGATCTCCTGCAGGGAGACCACACTTACATCAACATATATATCCGTCAGGGACTCTTAGCTTTTGACCATGTGTTTTTGGTTATAAGAAGGTCATAAAATGGAGACAATGACCATTTAGTGACCAATATGGATGGTCAAAAATTAGCACATTTCTTGTAGTATTGGACGGGTGGCATCACATGCCCTGGCTACCGTCCAACTTTTCCCCGAGTCCCACAACCGTTGTGATAGACCCGTCTAGCTTACCGAGTGTTTCCACAGTAAAAGTCCGACTCGAACCCACCTAGTCGGAAAGAATTGACAGCACCCCAATTTTATGAGCCCACTACCAAAAATATCCGACTTGTGATGGTGCAAACACTGGCGGAAAAACCGACTAGACCTTATTTGAGGGATTAAATTTTACCAACTATCTAATAAAGGTAAAACAAAGACATATCAATAATACAAAAGAAATCAATCATAATGTGAAATGGTATGGCTCTCTTCATGGCGATCTCTATCTCCACAAATACTATAATCCAACCCATTCCAACTCGTGTCACTTGCCGTCTTACTCCATGTCGCCGGCATGTACATCGCCTTGCATGCCATCCGGGTTCTCCACACAGCTACACTATCTTAGTAAAGTAAACTACATGGAGAATCTGACAGGCATGTCATTATACAATAAAATGACAGCACCTAGGCTCCAGCCGGCTGACAAAACCGTGATTCATAGATCACGTATGGATTACACACATACATCACATGCACATGAACCATACCATTCACATATTCCTGCAAAAACAAGTTATGCATAGATACGATATCTACCGGTATTGTGAAACTCGTAGCGACATCTAAGGCGCTACGATAGGGCGAAGCCGGCAGTCCCGCTAGCCGGATAGTGGGTGGGGATCGAAGGGGCATCACATTCACTCGTGCGGATCACCCTTGCCAGATCCCTCGCCCAGGTCATGCTGCCCTGGTGTTGGAGGCACAGATCAGAGGCTTCGAGATGAGTCGCGTCTTCATGGACAGCGGCAGCGGCATCAATCTAATGTTCGCAAGCACTCTAGCAGCAATGCGGATCCCGCAATGCAGCCTGGAACAGTCAGACACAACGTTCCACGGCATCGTCCCAGGGAAGGGCATATTTCCCCTGGGCAAAATAGGGCTCGACGTCATCTTCGGAAAGCCGGACAACTTCCGGCAGGAGCGACTCGAATTTGAAGTGGTGGACTGGCCGTCGCAATACCACGCCATCCTGGGGCATGTAGCATTCGCAAGGTTCCTGGCTATCCCACACTACGCATACCTACTACTCAAGATGCCAGGACCAAGGGGCGTCATCACAGTCCACGGGAGCTTCACCCGATCGGACCAATGCGACAGGGATTTCAACAAAATCTCCCAGTCTTTCGGCATGCAAGATGAGCTTGTAAGGCTCCGTGAGGTGACGGACAATGGGGCACCCCCAGTCACAAGGCAGAACACACCTGACATGTCCTTCGACTCCACCGTCAACACCAAGAAAGTGCAGGTCCATCCAACGGATGCCTCCAAGACGACCCTGATCACCAACGACCTCAGCTCCGCATAGGAAGGCGCGCTCGTCGAATTCCTCCGTGAGCGCTGGGAAATCTTCGCCTGGTGTCCTGCGGACATGCCAGGAGTTCCCAGGGAATTCGCCGAGCACGCACTCAATGTCTTTCCAGACACCAAGCCAGTCAAACAGTCCATCCGGAGACTGTCGGAGCCACGAGCCGAAGCTATCGGCAAGGAAATCAATCGACTACTCGCTGCAGACTTCATCAGGGAAATCAAGGAAAGCGAGTGGCTTGCAAATACAGTGATGGTCCCAAAGAAGGACACGGACATCCTGCGGATGTGCGTAGATTTCACGTCACTAAACAAGCATTGCCCAAAGGACCACTTCCCTCTTCCCCGGATCGACTAGATCATCGATTCGACTGCAGGTTGTGAGAAACTCTCCTTCCTCGACGCCTACTCAGGCTATAACCAGATCCGACTCAAGGTCGAAGATCAGGAGAAAACGGCGTTTATCACACCGTTCGGAGTATTCTGCTACAACACAATGCCCTTCGGGCTAAAGAACGCAGGTGCCACGTACCAGCGATGCATGTAGGCTTGCCTCAAGGACCAGATCGGTCGCAACGTCCAAGTCTATGTCGATGACATAGTAATAAAAACCAAGGAGGCAAGGACACTTATTGACGATCTCCGCGAGATGTTCGACAACCTTGATCGCTACAGGATCAAGCTCAACCCCGAAAAGTGCGCCTTCGGCGTCCCATCGGGTCAGCTGCTTGGGTACTTCATCTCTCAATGAGGGATCGAGGCGAACCCGAAGAAAATCAGAGCCATCATGACGATGGAGAAGCCGAAAAACCTCAAAGGCGTCCAGCAGCTCGCAGGACGAATAGCAGTGCTAATCAGATTCATCAGCCGCATGGGCGAGAAGGCCCTACCATTCTACCAGCTGCTACGCAAAGCAGATAAATTCGAGTGGACGCCGGAAGCTAATGACGCATTCGAAAGCTTCAAGCGGCTTCTCTCCACCTCACCCGTCTTGGTCACGCTAAAGGAGCGCGAGCCTCTGCTGCTGTACATATCAGCCACACACCAGGTGGTCAGCACCGTGCTAGTGGTTGAACGACCCGAAGAGGGCAAGACCCACGGGGTCCAACGCCCAATCTACTACCTCAGCGAGGTACTCACACCAACAAAACAGAGGTACCCTCACTACCAGAAACTCGCCTACGACGTGTTCATGACGGCTCGGCGGCTGAGCCATTACTTCTAGGAGCACCAAGTGATGGTCGTCAACGAAGCACCCCTGAACAGCATCCTGAATAATCCAGAAGCCACAAGACGCGTGGCCCTGTGGGGCATCGAACTGTCACCCTTGGACATCGTCTACGAGAAGCGACTCGCAATCAAATCTCAAGTCCTTCCGGACTTCCTGGTACATTGGATGGAGCTGCAGCTGCCAGACACCCCAAACATGTCACAGTCATGGATGATGCATTTCGACGGCTCCAAGCGAGAAGCTGGAGCAGGAGCAGGGGTCATACTGACCTCCCCGCAAGGCAACAAGATGAAGTACGTCCTTCGGATGAAATTCCGAGCCTCCAACAACGAGGCCGAATACGAAGCCCTCATCCATGGCATGAGGATGGCAAAGATATGCGGCGCAACGCGCCTGGTCATCTACGGTGACTCCAACCTCGTCGTCCAGCAGACGATGAACGAGTGCGACGCACACGCCGAAAACATGATCGTGTACCGTGCGCTCTACAACACACTCGAAGGAGAATTTGACGGATGCGAGCTTCGGCACGTCGGAAGAGAAAGCAACGAGGAGGCCGACAGACTCGCCAACATCGGCTCCACTTGCGCAAAGGTGCCACCAGGTGTGTTCCTCCAACAGATCTGCGTGCCATCCATCAAGCGGAAATTCCCTAAGGGATCACCCGAAGAAGCAGAACACTCAGGAGCTACGCTGCCCGAAGGACACGAAGGACCCAAAAACTGGACACAGAGGTAGCTATGGTCAACCTAATGCAGGTCATGGCAGTCGAAGAAACTTGGACGCGACCATACCTCCAGTTCTTAATAAACGGAGAACTGCCTGACAGCTCGACAGATGCCCGACGCATATCTCGTCGGTCAAAAGCCTTCACCACCATCAACGGCGAGCTGTACAAGCGCAGTATTACAGGTGTACTACAAAGGTGCGTCACCATCGATGACGGGAAAGCCATCCTCCAAGACATCCACGAGGGCATCTGCGGCCATCACGCAGGCAACCGCTCCCTTGTCGCCAAAGCTCTACGAGCAGGATTCTACTGGCCAACGGCCATGAACGACGCAAAGGACATCGTCCGAAGATGCAACGGATGCCAACGGTTCGCCGACAAGCCGCACGCACCTAGGTCCGAGCTCAGACCCATACCCATAGCCTGGCCTTTTGCTCAATGGGGCCTCGACATGATCGGCAAACTGCCAAAGTCCTCGAAAGGGGGACACGTTTACCTCTTGGTCGCAGTCGACAAGTTCACCAAGTGGATCGAAGCCATGCCGGTTACCAACCAGAAAGGCAAAACAACCATCAAGTTCTTCGAGTCCATTGTCTACAGGTTCAGCGTACCGCACAGCATCATCACCGACAATGGATTGAACTTTATCTCCAAGGAATTCCAGGACTTCTGCGAAGGCCTCGGGATCAACATCATGTACGCCTCAGTGGCACACCCGCAAACGAACGGGCAAGTGGAAAAGGTCAACGGCCTAGTCGGCGCTGGCATCAAGAAGCGCCTCATGAGTCCACTCGAACGGAAAGCTAGAGCCTGGACGAAAGAAATACCATCCGTACTATGGTGTCTACGGACTACGCCGAACAGCTCCACCGGCTACACGTCGTTCTTCATGGTGCACGGCGCTGAAGCCGTGCTACCAGCCGAAGTACGCCACCAGGCCCCCCGGGTCGTCGCTTACAGCGAAGCCGAATCCACGGCTGCACTCGAAGACGCCGTCGACACACTCGACGAAGCAAGAGACATAGCAGCAGCTCGATCAGCGGTGTACCAGCAGAGTCTCCGCAACTACCACAACCGCCGGCTGCGCCCAAGGTCCTTCGTCGAAGGAGACCTCGTCTTGCGACTCAAGCAAGAGCGACCGACGAAATTCGAGTCACCATGGGAAGTACCCTACGTCATCACCGAAGTCATCCTAGGTGGCGCCTATAGCCTCAACCACGTGGAGTCTGGAGTCGCATACTCCAAACCATAGAACATCTCGCGCTTGCGACGATTCTATCCCTAGCTACCTACCCCCTTTACTTTTAATAAGGCTTTCAGCCAAGGCTATTCAGCCGAACAATGTACTTCCTCAATTACGATATAAATAAAGCTAAGTGTCTCGCCCCAAACTCCAGTTCATTATTTGCAACTTTACTTTATGCTACAAACGCACTCGGGGGCTCCCCCCACCTCACGATTTCATCGACTGAGGATCACGCGTGTACATCTGAGTAGCTAACAACGTCAGGCAAACGAAAAGGACACGCACTCAAACAAAGCACTGTGTGCTTACAACAAACAAACCTTTACAACAAAGGGCACAACACGCCCAGTCGAAATATACAAATTTTACATCTATCTCTTTTACAGGTACTACCTATTCTGAAGGATAACCCGAGCACGCTGCTCAAACAAATCTACGACCTGTTCGGCATACTGCCTTACAGCTGCGTAATGTGGACGCATGTCCCACTCATCACCATCCAGCCGAAGAGGTGGCCCAGCGGCCACAGCAGCCAAATCTACATCAGGCCGGCGCAGCCTCACAAGAGACAAAGCAGCCTTCACTCCTGCGACGAGCTGCTGCCACACCAACTCCTTGACATTGCTCACATTCCGAAATTTCGCCAGAAGACCCGCAAGGCTCGTCGGCACGGCATCCAAAGGAAACATAACATGCAACACCGAGGCAAGCGACGTCTGCACCTGGCGGAGCACCCGCGATACCTGGTGCACACGATCCTGCACCGTCGCTAGAGCCACGGCACGGTCACGATCCATCCAGAAGAAGCCACCGGCCTCCATGTCCTGTTGAGTCAAGCAATTGACCCGAACAGCGACACGCTCCTTTTCTTCCCTCGGAGCAAGGTTTGCACCTGCGACAATTGCAACAAATAAGCGCAAGGCCAGCAGGCTCATCCGAAGAACTGAGCTACAGCTCGAACCAAAGAACAACTTACATTGAATTTGCTCGGACAGCCGAACCAGTTCCGCCATCAAGTACTCCTCTCTGGCTGCACCACGATACGCCTTGGACTTCCACACATCGACGTGACCGCGTTACCCAAGCAACTCCCTCTCAAGACTACGCACACGATCCCGAAGAAAAGCGAGTTGCGAGGAATCATCCAAAGATGGTAGCAGCGGCATTGCGGACGAGGTGTCAACAGTGTCAGCACCCGAAGGAACCTAGAGAAGCAGAAAAAGAAAGGGACGCAAACATTCAGACAATGGTAGAGCACAACTCAGAAGAATTCATTAAACATATAAGGCCACTACGTGGCACAAGGATTGTGTCCTTCAAAATATTTACAGCAAAAGCAGACTACAAAACTATCCTACGTCTACAACGCCTAAGACGCGGCACCCTGAGTCGCCTCGGAGCCGGACTGCCTAGCTTTGGCCCCGCCCTGCTGCCGCAGTGCATACTCAGACAAAGGCTACCTCGGATCCATCTGCCTAAATCAATGAGCTTGGGCCCATATCGCTTGCAGCGAGCAGAGTAGGTAGCAAAGGCTACCTCGGATCCATCTGCGGTCGTCGGCATACGGGAGGTGATCTGGGGCAGGTCCAGCTCCGCTCCAGCCGCCAAGGCCATCGACAGCCCGACAGAGGCGCCGATGCCCTTCTGCTTGCGCTTGTACGCCGCAGGCGCTTCGGCTGACAGAGCCTCCGCCAGAGCATCCACATCATCGAGGGCCACGCCCTTAGGGACAAGCTCCTTGTAGAAGCGGCCAAGGACCTCCTTCGCCTTGGCAAGGGAGCTGACGACGGTGCTACAACGATCTTCGACCGCCACAGTAGCATCATCTAGAGCACTCCCGTGCTCTAGAGCACCGCGATCAAACTCGATGCCTGCGGCATCTGAGACAAAAAAAGGAGAGAAGACATGACATGAAGAAAAGCAGCACAGAAGAAGACAGGAAACACGAAGAAACAAGCACAAATACAACACTTACCCGAAATAGCCTTTGCAGCAGCCATGAGCTTCGCCGCCACCTCTCTTTCACGAGCAGCCGCAACAGTGGCCAGCTGCTCCTCACGATCCGCGGCCTCCTGCTGCAGACACTCCTTCGCTTCGGCTGCCTTAGTCAGCTCTAGCTCGAGGCATTCCTTCGCGCCAACGGCAGCCTCGGCCTTCTGCTCCGATTGACCAAGGCTCTTCTTGAGAGCGTCGACCTCACGGAGAGAAGTATTATGCTCCTCTGCATTCAAAACAAGCAAACGTCAGAAAGCAGGATCGGAATAAACGAAAAAAGCACCAAAAGGCAAACAAGTACCTTGAAGCTTCCGAAGGTTAGCCTCCAGCACTAGGCGCTCCTGCACCAGTCGCTTGGCCTCCTGTACAAAAGGCTGCAGAAAAAAACACCAGTAAGAAAAAGGACTTGGGGGCTGCGCCCAACACAGAGAAATAGAGGCAAAACTCGCACACGAAGACACTCGGGGGCTCTCCCCCCGAAGATCCGAAAAAATAAGAAGACAAGAAATTTTCAGACACCCGGGGGCTTCCCCGCGACACGAAGCAGAGGAACTTACATGCTCTGATGGCGACCCCGAAGGCCCGCCTGCGAAATTCTGAGGCGCAACCACCTGCACCTCTTGCAGAGGAGGATCCGGAGCGGCGCCACCCGACGTCCCCACCGTCTGAGGAGGAGGAGACGCAATTTTCGACTCCCCCATCATCTCTCGAGCGCCATCGCTGGATGAATCATGGGAGGAATGCCTGCATACGAAGCAATCAGCACAAGTACAAAGTCAACAAGAAAAAAGAGGAGGACGGTAGTATAACAAGAAACTTACGAGCCCAACGAGATCAGGTCGAAGACAGGAGGAGTCCTTCGGGCTCTCTTCTCCTCTTTCTTCTCCTCCTTCTTCTCCTCCTTTTTCTCTTCCTTCTTTTCTTCCTTCTTCCGCTTCGCTGGCGGGTGCGGTGCGACAGCCCGCACAGGAATGGCAGGAATGGGAGAGGAAGAGCCTCCATGCCCGTCACTATGACGGTCAAGGCCCAGAGGGTTTCTAGGAGTCGGAGGAGTCGAGGCATCCGAAGACTCGCTGGAGCTCCGAGATCGTTTGCGCGTATGGTCCTCACTCGACTCGTCGGCATCCTTCGCCGGAGATCGCGCCGACGGCAGTTCGGACACGGACTCAACCACTTCATTATCCGGGGCATTCGGATACTTTTCGGGCAATGGCGGTACCATGCCCGGCACTTTGAAGCTCTGCAAAATCAGAAGGAACTTTGTTAGCAAACAAAGGAAATAAATACGCAGCCGACAAAAAGCACTACGCGCACAAATCTACACCTGTGGAACAGCCAACGCCGAAGAAACGGCGGAGTCAGCGACTTCCTAGGGATTTCCTCTCCGGCCTTGAACTTCAGCAGCGAGCGAAGGGCCCTGTCAAGATCCCCCTCAGAGATTTTCTCAGCCGAAACCCTCGTCGGATCACTGCGCCCAGAATAAAGAAACATCGGGTGCGCCCTCGCTTGGAGAGGCTGCACCCGACGCTCGAGAAACGTCCGGATGATGTCCACGCCGTTCACTTCCTTCTCCGGAATCAGCTGGAGATCCTCCACCCGACGGTAAAGGTCCTCTATCTCTGCCACCTCACCATCCAAGATTTGGTTTTTCCAAGACCTTTTCGGCTCAATCATTTGGGAGGGGTCAAAGGGAACAAGACCAAAATCTTGCCCAGGCACTACGGAGTCGCGGATATAAAACCATCGCCTCCGCCAGTACTGGACAGATTCGGAGATGGAAAAAGAAAAGAAAAGAAGATTGGGACTAAGGGAGATGATGCAACCCCCAATGGGATAAACACCATCCGAACCAGACTGCCTCTTCACGGAATAAAGTTTCCGGAAGAGGCCAAAGTGCGGCTCAATGCCAAGCCAGCACTCGCAAAAAGTGATGAAGCAAGCAATGTGGAGAAGAGAGTTGGGAGACAGATGGTGAAGCTGAATGCCATAGAAAAAGAGCAATCCACGGAGGAAGTTGTGGACTGGAAAAGAAAACCCACGCATAACGAAGGCGAGAAACATAACCCGATACCCAGCTAGGGGACGGGGGATTATCTCATTGCCGGGGAGTCTGACAGCCTCCCTATCTTGCGGGATCAAACCCCGCTCACGAAGCTTGCGGAGATCGCTCTCCCGCGTCTCTGATCGCCGCCAGCCACCATCGGTGACACGAGTAGCGGCGGCGCCCTTCTTTCCTCCGGCGGTGATAGTACCAACGGCAGATGAGGATTTCTTCGATTTCCCCATTGCGCTACGGCGGCGCCGGCGGTGAAAGCATAGAAGAGAAGATGGAAATGTGGAAGGAAATCCCAGCACGCAGCAAGAATCGCTAGAGCACAAGGAGGCAGTGAAAACAAGAACTGATGCGGTGAAAACAAACCACGGATTTCCCCAATGATTATAACAACGAAGACGGCGCACGGTAGCCGTCCATCCAGAAGACCTAACGCCAACGACATATCTGACCATACACGTGTCAGCATCACAACGAACCGTCGTTACCACGCCGTCCACTACGCGCGGAAATCGAGGAGATGCCATAATTATCTCCGCGACGCGCGTGACCGGTCAATTCAAAGACAGCAAGTGGGACCCACATTCATCCAGTCAAGTCATCTCTGGCGTAGCAGACGCTTGAGGTCATTGGTCGTCAGCACTGAGGTCATCAAAAGCTATACTAGCACCAACTACAATTCTTCGGCTCCACAGCTAAGAGTACTCACTCGAATCTTCGATTCGACTAAATACTCGGGGGCTACTCCTATCAGCAGCGCTGGCCGCGCACCCGAAAGATGAATAAAGACAAAGTATTTTTTCGAGTCCTACGTCGAGTCTACGACTCCACTACGGACTCGGGGGCTACTCCAATAGGGAGGATGGATTTAAGCATCCGAAATGCTAGAACTAAAGTCTCCGCTCGAGTCTACGACTCGAACAGACACTCGGGGTCTACTCCCATAGGGAGCGGCTGGTCGCGCACCCTATGAAATCTTCGACTGCGATCTTTCGGATCAGCACGCAAAAACTTTTTGGCAACTCTGCCCCAACAAAACGCTGAGTGAGCAACGATCTCCTTGGCCACCCTAAGAACCTCCGTGGTGACAAATGTTCGGATGCTGCGTCTGCGACGCAAAGATAAGACCTGCAGATATCATCTGATGACCTAGCAACGCACACGACTGCGCTCTGCTAGTATAAATCCGTGCCAACAGGCGTGATGAAAAATCCCGACGGACGCGTTGGGTACATCAATTAAAATCACTGGAATTCCACTCCTGCAAGTCCTCCGCGGCCTGAGTCGAATTATGCCAGCATATGTTCCGGGTTCGAGTTAAGGGACTCGAACCTGAGGAAGATCGTGTTGTTTCGTCCTAAGACAGTTAACTGACCCTGATCCGTCGGGAGAGTCAGGCACACGTATCAACAATCCCTACACACATATACTGTTAATACATAGTTGCACCCGAAGGATTGAAGAGTCCTCAGCCGAATCTACGATTCGACTGATCACTCGGGGGCTACTGACATGGTTATACCCTACGGGTACGTGACTTCAGCATACCTGGTCCAGCCCAAGGAAGGCCCACAGCAGACATATGCTGGCCCATGAATATTTTTGGGTGGCCAAGGCCCATGACGCCTTCGGATCCTTGGAGAGCAAGACTAGCATAGATAGGAAATTCAAAGGGGTAAAACCCTAGAACCTGTAGCCGACTAGGACTATGCCCGAGACCTGCCTAAGCCTATATAAAGGCCAGGAGGGCACGTCCTAGATCCCTCGACTCATACTTTTGCATACGCACCTCCACGCCAGATCGAATCTGCGCACCTCTGTAACCTTCGGTTCCGCCGTAATCAAGAGCGGACAAGCAGGAGTAGGGTTTTCCCTCCGGGGGCCTGAACCTGGGTAAATCTCGTGTCCCTTAGTTGCTTGTCTGTTAACCGTTCCATGATCTCCAGCATCCCCATCTTCTCCAAAACCCAAGTCCATAACAATGGGCATTGATGAGATTAAACCTCGTCAAAGTCGGCTTCTAGTACCAACAATCCATTACTCAAAAAATACCCATGCCTAAGCAATCAGATAAAAAATCAAAGTATAAACATAAAATGAGATTTACACCCGAAGGTAACATTTTTATAGATTTTCAAAAATCACCAGAACAAACATGAGCATAATTTACTTTCAAGAATCCTGGATTTTTGAAATTGACATGCTCTTTTAGAAATAAGATGGTAAAAAACTTCTCAGAAAATTATGAGCTAACCAATACTTTATTTCACTTTGAACATATAGATATGATTACAAGGAAATATAATTAAGAATATAAGGGACGTAGCTATGCAATATTCCATCGACGGGCTAATTCATCCAGGTCTATACTACCACTAGCTCTCTTTCTCTTTCGAGTATCAGATCTTTCCTTGATTGGTCTTATATCAGTTAAATAATATGACCCATTATGCAGAACTCAGATGATCATAAAAGGTCCTTCCTAAATTAGCGAAAGTTGTGCTTTCTTTTTTGCACGAGTCGAAGAACCAAATCACCCTTTATGAAGGAACTATTTTGCACTCTATGACTATGGTACTTGTGTAACTTCTGCTGATAGGTTGTAGATCTCTGCTTAGCAACGACACAAACTTATTCAATTATATCGAGATCATCTTGTCGAGAAACTTCTGCATATTCTTAGATATATGATTTGACTTTGGGAGATTGATGGATTAAATCACTTAGAAGAACTGCTTCTGCACCATAGACAAAGAAGAAAGGAGTATATCTGGTTGACCTGTTAGGAGTTATTCTCAAGATCCATATCACAGACGGTAATTCTTCCACCCAAGCCCCCATAGTGCGACGACGTGGTGCTTCGTGACGAGGTCAGAGTCCTTGTAAAATAAGACCGTTTTCCCTTTCAACTTGTCCATTGGCTTATGGATGTGGGAAAGGTTGTTCCCATTGTCAGTAATAATACTATTTGGATATCTGAATTGGATAATTATATCCTCGATGAACTTTCTAGTTGTGGATCCATCGCAATTTGTTACGGGTTTAGCCTCAATACATTTTGTAAATTTATCCACCATCACTAGGAGATGAGTAAATCCATACTTTGCCAGCCTAAACGTCCCTACCATATCAAGCCCCCAGACCACAAATCGCCATGTAATAGGGGTTGTTAGATGATTAGCTGGAACATGTGCTTGACGAGTGTACATTTGGTAGCTTTAGCACATTTTGACCAGTTTCTAGGCATCTGCCTTAGCTGTGAGCCAAAAGAATCCGTGTATAAAGCTTTTTCCACTAAGGATATGGCTATAGCATGATGACCGCATTCGCCTTCATGGATTTATCGTAAGATTTCCACTCCTTCTTCCGAAGAAATATAGCATTGGAAAACCCAGAAACACTCTCCTTATAGAGCTCACCGTTGATAATTGTGTAGGCTTTTGCTCGTCGGACGATCTGTCGGCCTAGAACTTCGTATTCGGGTAATTTTCTATCTACCAAGAAATCGAGGTAGGGTTGTGTCCAGCTGGGAATCAGAACCAAAACTGCTACTAAAGGTGAGTCGGATTTCGTCAGATAGTCCTTATCAACTCCTATGATAGAGGGAAAATTTAAGTGCTCTAGAAAAGCACCATCCGGAACTGGTTTCCGCACAGAGCCTATTCTTGATAGAGCATTTCTTTCTCATTTTCTGCTTCAGGGATGTGTTGAACCTCAAAACCCTCAAGCAATTTGGATAATTCATCCACAACAACCTTGTATGTTGCCATCTGTTTATTTGCATTGAAGATATCAGATAATTGTTGTGCAACTAAATCCGAGTCTCCATAACACATGAGTCGGGTAACGCCAATGTCTTTGGCCATGCGTATTCCATGTCACAGTGCTTCATAGTCGGCAATATTATTTGTTGTTGTGAAGTGAATCTATAACACATAGAACAACTTATCTCCTTTGGGTGATTTGAGAAACACGCCAGCCCCGAGCCTCCCTGTGCTTTTGATCCGTCGAAGTGAAGGGTCCAAAATTCCGTGTCTGGAAGACTTGTATTTTTTGCTATATCTATCTAATCAGCGACATAGTCAGCAAGTATTTGGGACTTTATTGTTGTACGTGGCTTATACTCAATGTCAAAAGCTGCTAGCTTGATTCCCCACTTTGCGACATGTCCTGTTGCATCGCGATTGTTAATTATATCTTGCAGGGGAGCAGTACTCAGCACTGTGATCTTGTGCTCTTGAAAATAATGTCGTAGCTTTCTAGCAGCAAAGAATATACCATAGGCTAACTTTTGGTAATGTGGATACCTTTGCTTTGACTCTGTTAGGACCTCACTTAGATAATAGGTTGGACACTGTACTAGATACTCGTGATCTTATTCCTTGTGCTCCACTGATGTTACAACACTTACGACTCTTTTTGTCGCACCAATGTAAAGTAACATAGGCTCGTGTGGCTCTGGTGCGGCAAGGATTGGTGGGTTTGAAAGTAGGTCTTTCAAACTTTGCAGGCCGGCATCGGCTTCTTTGGTCGAGACAAATTTGTCGGTTTTCTTCAAGAGCTTGTATAAAGGTGCGGCTCTTTCTCTGAGCCGGCTGACAAACCAACTGACTGTGGCGATGCATCTAGTGAGTCATGGAACGTCCTTGAGGCGAGTCGGCCTGGTAATGTTTAGTATAGTCTTGAGTTTTTCCCGGTTCACCTCTATGCCTCTTTCAGACTTCATGAAACCTAACTATTTTCTGGCTAGTATTCCTAAGAAGCACTTCTTTGGGTTAAGCATCATATTGAATTTTCGTAGGCTAGCAAATGTTTCCTCTAAGTCAGAAATTAGTGTTTCCTTCTTTTTGGATATAACTACTATGTCATCCACGTATATATGAACGTTGTCTGATTTGGTCATTGAGGCAACGCTGCATAGTGCGTTGATATGTTGCTCCCATGTTCTTTAAGTCGAAAGGCATAGTTTTGTAGTAGAAGGTTCCGAAAGGAGTGTCCAAAGACGACTTAATTTGATCCAATTTTTTCATCGGTATTTGGTGATATCTGGAATATACGTCGAGAAACCAGAGTTATTCTAACCCTGCCATGGAGGTGATAACTTGATCGATTCTTGGCAAAGGAAACAGATCTTTGGTACAAGCCTTGTTCAAGTAAGTATAATCAACACACATGCTTAAATCAATAGTGTCCTTTTTAGGGACGACTACATGATTTGCCACCCAATCTATATGGATGACCTATGTGATAAATCCGGCTAAATCTTGTCGGGCTAATTCCTTAGCTCTAGCTTTATGCTTTTCATCACCAAATCATCATAAGGATTGTTTGATGGGTCTACCAACGGCATACACATTAAGAGAGTGCTCGGCAAGTTCCCTAGGTACTCCGGTAATGTTAGAAGGTTGCCATGTGAAGATATCTTTATTAGCTTTGAGGAACTTGACAAGCGTGCTTTCCTATGCGAGGTCTAAACCTACCCCTATGTTGGTCGCCTTGGAGGGATCATCTTCCTTCAGCGGCATCTTCTTTGTCTCTTTTGATGCCTTGAAATGCATACTCGATTTTAGCACCTCGGTCTTCGTAGCGGGCATCTTGGATAGGTCGGCGTTTTCTTGATCTCCTAGTACTCCTGGGCGTGCAGCACGGCTTCAGCAAAGGCGGTAGATCCGTCCTTGCAATCTCGTGCTTTCTTCAGCTTTCCCCGGATATTGACGACGCTGATGGGACCCAGAAGCTTCATCATGTTGTCAATGTAGCAGGTATGGGCCATGAACGCTTAGTAAGCCGGGCATCCTAAGATGGCGTGGTATACACTTTTGAAAGGTACCACATCGAATGAGAGTGGCTCGGTCCGGTAATTATCCAGAGTACTGAATGTCACGTCTAGTGTGATCTCACCTAGCGAAGCCGACTGTCTTCCTAGTACAATGCCATGAAAAACCACATTGCCATGGTTTTTATGGTTTTCGTGAATCTTCATGCGGTGGAGCGTCTCGATGTAGAGGATATTGATGCTGCTTCCACCATCGATGAGTGTTTTAGAGAACTCATAGCCATCAATAAGAGGATTGATGACAAGAGGGTACTTTCCCCGATGATAGGCTTCCTTTGGGTGATCGCTTCGGTCAAAGGTGATGGTTACTTCCGACCAATTCAAAAACTAAGGGACAACCGGAACTGTGGCGTTGAGATCATGGAGAACTGCCTTTTTTACCTTAGTCAGCTAAGTTCCAAGGAAGCAGACATAATTTTATTTATTTGTAGGATAATCCTTCTTTCCATCTGACTTGGGCTGTGCGGCATCCTCTTCTTCCATGTCAGAATCTTCCTTGGCCTCCTTTCCATTCTCGTAATTTTTCTTTCCTTTTCATCGCTTGGCCCTGTAGCCAGTGGATTCGTCTCTCTTGATGTTGTTATTGAAAAGACACTCATCATTAGTGTGGTAAGAACCCCCGATCCCGTCTGGGTGATGTAGACAAGGGTTATTGGCAATGTTAGCCAAGGAATAAGTTTTTCTAGACTGTTGATCACCTCTACCCTGGACTCGGGATGTGCCGTTGCCTCGTCCCTGGCCGCCTCCGCGCCCTCCTCGTCCTCTAGATCCAAAAGTTGCACTGACAACCACATTATACTGATTAGGCTTATCTTCCGAGGTGTTCTTGCGCTTCCGAGGTTGCTGTTTTGGCTGTTTGGCCGCATTTGGGATGGCCAAAACATTCAACAATCCATCTGAATCATCATTGGTGTCTGCATATTTGCTCGCTGTTTCTATCAATTCTCCCAAGTCTCTAACTTTGTCACGCTTCGACCTATGATGCAACAATCCGACTATGAGCCCTGCGATGAAAGCTTCAATCATGGTCGGATCATTTACTCCCTCAAAGCAGTTCTTCGTGTCGATCCATCATTCGAGGTAGTCCCGACAAGTTTCTCGAGGTATTTAAGTGAAATGTTGCAAGTCTCAGACTATGTAGGGCCTCCTGTATGTATCCTCAAAGTTCTAAAAGAAACACTTTGCATATCATACGATTTACGAAACAAGGTCTCTAGAAACTCACTGAGCCATGATCGAGATGTCTTCCACAACATAAGTGGGAGCAGGACTACAACCAGGATGTGTCCTCCTTTGGCGATGCTGCAATCCTTGAAAAAATCCTGGAGCCAGGTATCTAGCCAAGCCGCTTTGTCATAGGGTTGGATGTGCTTCATGATGCCAAAGTCAACCGAAAACTTTGTTCGATGGATAGGTGGACCATAGAATTTAGGTCCCACGTACACGTCGTCCTCCTCATACCGTCGTGCCTCTATGTTAGATTTGACATGATGGAAAGTGTCATTCGGTGAGAGTGATCTTCGCCTCAGTTGCTCGCGATGCCTGCGTGGCGGTGGAGTCAGATTTCTGCTTCTTCTTCTACCATTGCCTTATCCACCCCTACAGCTTCCATGGCTGCGATGATATCCTTCGTGGTCACTGCTGGGTAGTGATGGTGGCTCTATTGGGATATTTCTGGCTGAATGCCGGGCTCCTGGAACTTTGTTATGCTGGCTTCGAGGTGGATCTTCACGACGTCGGTCGTCGTCCCGACTTGTTCCAGGATGATCCTCGTCATTACTTTGTCTAGCATTATCGTTGTTGCGACGAGGCTTAGCCGGATGTATCGTGTGCCTAAGAGGCAACATCCTTTGCTGATCCCATTCTTGCTGGCGCCGCACTTCCTCTTCATCCCTATGGCCATTATTTTGTCAAAGAGGGGGTTGGTGAGGGGCCAATGCTCTAATGGTGTCATGGGATGCAGCCGGAAGAACTTCTGACGAGCCCCGCCCGGTCCTATCATGATGAATGTTTCAACCAGTCCTTGATTTTTCTTCATCCCTAGGGGCGGAATGATGACGCTGATCTGGTTCCCTTTGGGGTCTTACATCATCTTTTTGGCCTGCATCAATGCGGCACTGCTCTGATTTTAATGCTAGTTTCCTGTCGAACAACACGCCCATTTTCTGCTGCAGTCCTTTGTGGAGCAATGCTACGCACTGCTGGACCTGTTCTAGAGACAGATTGTTGGCGAGGATAGCTCGAGTAGTTGTCACATTTTTTAGGTGTGTTGTAGACTTGGATTTTTCCGTCACCCTTCCCGTCGAATAAATCTTTGTGGACTTCTGGGTTCTTGTTAGCAAGAACCAGGCCACCTTCAGTATTATTTGGTAGTCCCTTGAATTCTAACACGTACTGGGCAGTATTGCTGTCTATCTGCTGCTTAATCTCCATGATGCATGCAACCTCTTCGACGAAAAGCAAGTGATGCTTCTCCAGATCCTCAGCCCTTTTATCTAGCTCGTATGGCGTAATATCCGAAGCAGTTGGGATTGGTATTGTTAGTGAATCTCTGTATAGTTGACGTGCACCTTGGGTGACTACATATCCTTGAACCGGAGGATTGATCAGCGTGGGATTAACCGGATCTCCATCTGGGTTCTCCACTATGATTTCTTCATCGATGACTTCATCATAGGCTTCCTCCACCGGTTCTATCGGTGTCAGGTTTTTGTTCTTCTTCTTCTTCTTCTTTGTCCGTCTAGTGGTTTTTATGCGTGCACCAGTGGCAAAGACAACTTTGGGTCCGGTACCTGGAGATAGGCTTCCATCAGTAATTTTAGCCATGGTTGGCACGGATGTTTGGACCTCAGAGGAATCTCCGGTATTCATGTCATCTTGCGAGGTGTAGTCTTCATCCATGCTATCATATGGACTTGGAGGTGTCTCCTATTTACCATGCGCTGGCTTGGAGTTGTATTGTTGTTCATACGCCTCCATCTCCTTCTGGAAGTCCCGAAGTTTCTGCAAGGTCAGTGATTCCTGAGGGTAAGCAGGTAAGTAAGTATTTTCTTCGATCACATCGAGGACTGAATCATTTTTGGCTCCAGCATCGACAGAATCGGATCCAAAGCCATCATAGCGCATGAAGCAATGCCTCTTCTTCTTCATTGACTTGAGGTAGTGGAACAGTTGAGTTTCTGCCTCTGCCTCCTCGAAGCTCTGCTTGATCTTAGCGATTCCTTCGTAGTCGACGTAGGGGCCTTTCATCATCTGATTTATCCTGTGCCTCAGTAGAGTTTTTTGTTCTCCAGCATCGGTAAACCCGGTTCTAGTGTGAATATATTCTTCATCCGTGTATCTGACCTCAACAGGGAGATCAGATCCGGATTTTTCCTCCACCATTTCTTCCAATATAGGAGCGGGCCGAGTGGGTTCAGGTTTTTTCTGGATCTTGAATTCTTTTTGCCTCCGCAGACAGAGTAGATCCGGATTGTTCTTCCTCTATGGTCATCCCCATGAGGGTGGGTTGGGCGGGTTTAGAGAAACTGATATAGATATTTATATCGCCGATTGGCATGATGGTGAAGATCGTCATGGGCTCCTTAGCCGGAATCTAGGTATCATCAGGAAGAACGAGAGGGGCATCACTGGTGTAGAGAATGCGACCGATGGCAATTGTTGCACCGATTCCTACACGCGCAGATTCCTCCCGGAACAAAGGTCCGAAGGTCACGTGCCCCACGGTGGGAGCCAACTATCATTGGATTGATGACAAGTACGCCGTAGGGGATCCTGAAGGCATTGAGAATATGGGGTGTGACCCGTACGGTGTTCTGGGAGCGGTGAGCACAAGTTTACCTTGGTTCAGATCTGACTATGGAGATCAGATCCTACTCCTGCTAGCAACCCAGTAATATATCGCTGATAGCCAGATGTTATAGAGGATTACAAGAGAGGTTCGCCTATGCGAGTTGGTTGTGGTATTGTCCGCAACATCCATGTCTACATCGACAACTTTGTGGTGAAGTCGACTTGGTAGGACGACCTCCTCGCTGACCTCGCCAATTTTTTTGCAAATCTGCGGAAATACAATGTCAAGCTCAACCCGGAGAAGTGCATGTTCGGCGTCCCTACAGGCCAGCTGCTAGGATACGTAGTCTCCAAGTGAGGCATCAAAGCAAATCCCTCCAAGATCAAAACCATCGCGAGACTCGGTAAACACAAGTGCCTGTGTGATGTCCTGAACCTGGCGGGAAAAGTGGAGGCTCTCAGTCGCTTCATCCCCAGCCTTGGTGAGAAGGCAATGCCTATCTATCGCCTACTGCACAAGAACCCCACATTCGAGTGGGACAGCAAGGCTGATATGGCACTCGTCGCACTGATATAGGTGCTACTCGCGACACTGGTTCTCGCCGCACCCCTCGACATGGAGTCTATGCTCATGTACGTTGCAGCCTCCAATCAAGTCTTCTACAATGTAATGGTTGTTGAGCGAACAGATGAAGGCAAGGAAGACCCCGTCTAGCAACCGGTGTACTAACTCAGTGAGGTTCTCACCGACTCGGAGCAGCGCTACCCCTAGTACCAAAATCTAGTCTACTGGCTACTCCACTACTTCTAGGAACACCCCATCACAGTATTCTCCTTCGCCCCATTGTATTACATCATTCGCAATCGCGATGCAACCAAAAAATTCGCCAAGTGGGCCATCGAAATTGGCATCCACAACATCAACTATGAGCCCTGAAGGGCTATCAAGTCGCACGCCCTTGTCGACTTCCTCGTCGGCTAGGAGGCGTAGAAACCCAAGTCGCTGCCTGATGAGTGCATATTTGCATCATGTTTTATGTTATTATTTTGCAATGTAGTGGTAGGATCTTGGTATTTTACGGCATTTGCGTGCACCTTTTATGTTTATTTTCACCAGGATCAGGACAAATGATGGATCCGATGGACACAATTCTTGGACCAGTTATATTTGAGTGAATAGGAGCCAAAACAACATAAATTGCTTATTTGGGAAATATGAATAACACAAGAAGAAAACATGGAGTAATTGGAAGGTACATAAGGGTTAACGACCAACTATACGGCAGGAATAAATATTCCGGCCGTATAGTTCCCGCTGAAAGTACCGACTTTGAATCTACTAGAGGGGGATGAATAGGAGACTACCTATTTTTAATTTGTTAATCAATTTTAGGCTTGGCAAGAAGATAAGTTCTCTAGATATTCAACTAGGTGAATAACCTATATGCTAGAGAACTAATAGTAAGCACAAGAGAAGTAAAGAGAATGTAGTAAAGGTAAGGAACGAGATAACCAGAGTGGGTACACGAAGATGTAATTACTGTAGTTCACTTCCAAGGAAGCTACGTCTACATTCGAGAGGTGTCGGGGCCACACAAGGTCACCCAAGCGCCACAAAGGCCTCACCTTCTTCTTCGGTGAGAACCCCCACAAAGGAGGCCTCACAATCCACTAACCGGTGACCTTTAAGGCGCCAACAGAAACCTTTATAACAAGGTTGAGGGGGAAGATCCAAACAGAAGCATACAATGCTTGACTGGAACTTGGAGCTCAAAGTCTCGACGGAAATAGCATAGGAAATTCAAAGTTCCGCCAATAAGAACACTACAATAGAGTAGGTTCCGAACCGGGGCTGGAACTTCTGCCAGAAGTTGGACCGAAAATATGGCCGGATCCATTCCATAGAGAACCCTAGGCAAAACTTCCGATGCCTGGCCGGAAGTTCCGATCAGAAAAAAACAGCACCAGCGGCTCAGGAACTCGCTTTCTCGCTGATGGATGGGATGGTTGTGGCAGTGCAAATATGGTTTGTGGAAGAACAAGTGATTCCCCATAGCCTTCCGAGGTGGACCCACTCTTGATAGTACGGCGATCTAAATCAATAAAATGAGAGAAAGAGAAAAAGGAAAGACCGCCGTCTTCACGAGACTTCAAGAAAGGCAACCACACACTCCATAAGCTCCATCAACAAGTAACCTGAAACTCAAGCACAAGGTTAGATCACAAGTGGGATTGTCATCATCACCAAAATATCAAGGGAAAACATAGTTCTCTCACCTACCATATAGTTGGCGCCGACACCGCCTCCTCAAATAATTTCACCCCGTGCAACTGGATCGGAGAGAAGACATACAGAACACTTACAAATTGCAGAAACATCACCTCCGGAAGGCATCTGGAGGGGGAACTCATCCACCAGGGATCCATCTTTTACCTACACAGATCCAGGAGGCTAAGGCATTGACCTTCATCATCAACCTCTGCATCACCACCATCTCTATCCACCCCATCTACATCTTGTCTAGATCTTGTTGTAATTTCCATACTCTTTGTGGATTTATACAAGTACTATTCATCTATGATAGATTCCATTGTCTTTGCCATGATGTTTATTGCCTCCATGTCTAAGTAGATCATTTGTTCTTGGGGAGATGGAGAAACCCTAGCATGAGATTGAAATAAGATAAAGTTTATTATGATATTCATCACTGTGACCATGTTTTAGATTGCCTTCATCTTGATGTTGGGAGAAGTCAACCTCTCAATATTTGCCTCTTGTGGGGACTTGATGGAGGGAACTACTTGTTGGTCGATGGAGGTGTGTTAGCACCTATAGTGACTATAAAGCTGTTGGCACTCCTTACGTATCAACTTGGGAATCGAGGAAACTCACAAAACAAAATTCGTGCCATGGGATATGTCCCACGGGATTGAGTCCCTTAAAAGCGCAGTAATTCAATTGATGTTGATTGCTATCTGTTGTGGTTATGAGGATGATGTGAGCAGTAGTTGCTGCCTAATTGTCCAAATACGGAGTTGCTCTCACACATACATAGTTTAGAATGTTTATGATAATAATCTTTACCTTAGCCATTTATAATGCTAGAGGTGTATCCGCCAACCCTGAGAACGCTTTTCCCCCACTGAATTTTCAAATATCTTTTACATATGCGATACTTACTTTTTGTATTTAGTTTTGTTTACTTTACTCATTATTCTCTTATACCAAAAACCCAAAAACACTTTTTTACACAATACTCGCATTTTATCTTGTTACTTAGAACTTTATTTCAACATATTTTGGTATTTAATTCAAGAATTCTTAGACTTCAGACTCCTTCTCCCTGTGGGATCAATATATTTATTTCGAAACTAGCTAGAAACGATCTGTGCACTTGCATTCATCAAGCTATTTTCTGGCTCCGTTGCCGGGGATCTAAGTATTGTAGGTCTTTTAGTTTTTGCTTATTTACTTTAGTCTTGCTAAGTTTTGTTTTGAGTTACAGGTTTCCACCAACATGATGGAGTTTGAGCTTATGACTAGTGCTAACCCACTCAGCCACTTTGGGAAGCCCTATGATATTTATAAACGATAAAACTCCAACAAGAAGACAAGGGGGTTTGATATAAATCCTCTACTACTTGGTATTCTACACAAGAAACAATTTACTGGAGATGAAGAAGATGCTGATCCATATGAGCATATTGCATGCTTCAAAGATATATGTGGCACTTTCCAATTAATGGGGTATACTGCTAATGAGGTAAGGCTAAAACTCTTTAGTCAAACTTTGACAAGTACAACTCTCTAATGGTATAGATCTTTACCCCCAGAAGCCAATACTACCTAGGATAATTTAGCTTGTGAATTTTTATCCAAATATTACCCATTATCAAAATCTTTTGGAATAAGGCGTCTTATAATGACTTGGAGAAACCGTACTAATGAAGGACTAGTAAGAGCTTATATAAGATTTAAATATTTGCTTAATCAATGTCCTCATCATGATTTTCCTGAATGGTATTTATTGCATATCTTTTATGGCGGTTTAATTGTACCTAATAAAATTGAACTAGACTCTTGCGCAAGAGGAGCTTTTATGGATTTACCCATAACTAAAGCGTGGGATTTACTTAATAGAATTCGCGATCATAGAGTTTCATGGAATTTTGGTCTAGGAAGTGAAGGTGGCACATAAATATATTATGATTGTATTCATGACTATAAATAGATTGAGATCTTGTTTTGCCAATTGTTAAAGATTTTATAGAACATATCAAAGATCCAAAAGAGGGTTCATCCAAGTATGATCCACCACCTGAACCTCAGAAGAAAAGATTTGTGAACTTGCAGTCATCACTACCTCATAACCAGTTCTGGACCCTATACTTTGAGGGGTTCAAGAGCGCAAATGGCATGGGAGCCAGGATCACCCTCACCTCCCCCATGGGCAATAAGCTTCGTTACATGTTGCAGCTCGACTTCACCCCCTACACCAACAACATGGCTGAGTACGAGGCCCTACTACACGACATGCGATCTACCAAAGCAATGGGCGTGAATCACCTCAAGTGCTATGGAGACTCAGACCTTGTTGCTGGCCAAGTCGCCGGAACCAGCGACACCGTCGCACCCAACATCGTGGCACACCGCCAAGCAATGGACCAAATCGGATGATACTTCATGGGCTACTCCATGGAGTGGATTGATGGAGAAAGAATGAGGAGGCCGACACACTCTCATGGATCGGGTCGGCTCGCCAAGCGCCACCACCCGGTGTCTTCCTCGACATCATCAAGATGCCCTCGGTCTCTTGCCTGAAGGAGATTGACCATGGAGTTCCACTGGAACCCGACTCCACCTTAGTTGCCATGGAGAATGCATCAAGCGACTTGACCGAGCCCTACGTCACCTACCTCGAGCACAAGATCCTGCCCAAGGAAAAAACTGAGGCATGGATGGTCTTGCGACGCTAGAAACCATTCATCCACATCAACGGCGAACTCAACAAGCGGAGCGTGACTAGCATTTTCTAGCGCTGCATGTCAATAGAATAGGGTCGCAAGATCCTGCAGGACATCCACGCTGGGGACTACGGCACCATGCTGGTGCCCGATCGCTGGTCGCCAAAGCCATACGCCATGGCTTCTACTGGATCACGGCCCACGCCGATGCCATCGACATCATCAGCGCTGCGTCGGGTGCCAGAAGTACGCTAACCAAATGCACATACCTGGATCACCCTAAATACCATAGCCATAACATGGCCATTCTCCATGTGGGGAATCGACGTGGTGGGCCTCTTAAAGCGTCAGCATTTGGCTTCACCCACCTTCTATTCGCGGTCGACAAATTCACGAAATGGGTCGAGGCAAAGCCCATCAAGAAGTGTGATGGCAAGACCGTCACCTAGTTCCTCGATGAGGTCATCTACCGGTATGGTTACCCACACAACATCATCACCGACAACGGCATGAACTTCGCCAAGGGAGCCATAGGAGAATTTTTCCAATAGAATGGGATCTGACTCGACCTCGCTTCACTCACCCATCCCGAATCAAACAGACAAGCGGAGCGAGCCAACCAGAGTGTCCTCCATGTCCTCAAGTCACGACTGCAAGTACCCCTCGAGCGCACTCCAGGTTTTTGGGTCGAAGAAGTCCCATTAGTCCTCTAGGGCATTCACACCTCCATCAATAGATCGATCGGGTTCACCCCCTTATTCATGGTGTATGGCGGCAAAGTGGTCATGCCACCAATCTCGAGCATGACTCTGCTCGAGTCGACAACTAGGTGGAGGAAAGAAACAAAGTCTCCCGTCAAAACGGGATCAACCTTCTTGATGAGGCATGTGACCTTGCTTGCTCCCGCATCGCCATCTACCAGCAAGGTATCCACCGCTATCATAGGACCCGAGTCTGGACCCGCACCTTCCAAGTGGGTGACCTTGTCTCGCGACATATCCATGACAAGAAGGGAATGCATAAGATATCTCACCCATGGGAGGGGCCATTCACCATCGGGCGAATCTGAGGCAATGACGCCTACCACCTCATCGACGTGTGCGGTGATGTCAAACTAGATGTCGAGCGACCGTGGAATGTCAACCTCCTCCGCATGTTCTACACTTAGAACACCAACTTGTACACCTATGTATCATTAATGAATAAAAAGTACCATGCTCACAAATTGTGTTCACTCGCCATCTCTTGTGCCACTCGCACTCGTAACAAAACTAGTATATATGCTAACACCAATCGTCAACCCTTGGGAGTGCGACTCGACACATCTAAGTAGTGTAGTCAAAGAGCATCGAGGTAACTCGGGCCTTGTGCTGTCCACGAAAAATGCCGACCCGAGAGCCACCATCAGAGTTGCCTCGCTCTACTAGCTTTCTGAGCCAAGACGATTGACCGTGTTTCCCACAACTCCCCATCTCCCTCATCCTTGGACTCGGCGACTCGAACGGTTAAGTACCACACTCGGGGACCCTTCAAACGTGAACCCGCATGCGCCTTGGGAAAACACCAAATATGAGAGCACGCCTTGGAGTCGCCAAGTGACAGGCTTCCTGAGCCAATATAAAAGACATGCTACACATTTACAACACAATACGTCCTTCCCTACCTTAGGGCTAACTACTAGAATGGTTAAGTACCATGCTCGGGGATTTTTCAAGACGAACCCTCACGCACCTTGGGAAAACATCAAGTACAGCGTGCCCTTTGGAGTTTCCCCGTGACTGGCTGCACGAGCCAGGGCAAGTTGACTTAAGCTACTCAAATAGCTTTCAAACATATTGTCCCTGCTAGTCATGCGCGTTCGACTGAGAATAAAAATGCCCTGGGACTAGCTACCCCCGACGCAACAAAATAACTCAAAAAATTTAACTACGAACAATTAGTCAAAACCAACTTGCAAATTCCAAAACATCTCAATCATTCAAATTTGCACCAAGTTTCTTTACAAAAGGCTAGTCGACACTAACTCTACATTACAGGAGAATCTCTCATTCTGCAGGCTTAGAAGAAGAAGCCTCATCCGCGCCCCTAACCCTCACAAAGGGCTTCCATGGGTTGATCGGATAGGTCAACAGCGACTTCGCGATAGCTGACTGTAATGACCACTCCGATGGAAGGTCGTGATGTGTCGGCTCGGCGTCTCTAGGGGTACATGCTTCTCCTGGTACGAAAGGTGGTCGCCCATTGCCAACACACACTCCGTTTAGGGAGCAACCTTTGAGTTAAGTACAAGGAAGTCAACAATTTCCATCTTGCCGGTCGCCGAAGGATACCCGCTGATGACATCGTTGAGCTTGAAATCTTCGAGGAAGTGCGTGAGCCCAAGGCTCAGTGATGCAGTCGCCCTGCGGCGGAGCAAGGAGCACATCATCCACTCCACAACTGCGGGATCCTCTTGGAGGTACTACCACACCTCTGGGAACCCCCAAGCAGCAGCTCAATAGGGGTGACGCCCTGGAGGATGCCACGCACGCACATCACCGACGCCGTGGCTGCGTTCAGCACCGGCATGACACATTGCTCGATGCTGAACTCTTGCACCGCCGAATCCTGCTTGCCTATAACATATGCAAGGCGTCAACACAGTGACTTCAGATCGCAAACTCGCTCAGGGACTAGGCCGCTCGGGGACTCCGTCCTTAATCAAAATTGTCAGGGACCTTACCAAGGAGCTTGCGTCAGTTCCTAGTGATGAATTTCTCTAGGACAACATATTTCTCCTGCAACCACATTATCATGGAGTTGGGGGCCGGACGATCCTCCTCCGCCGCAGCCACCGCGGCTTTTGACTTCTTCGAATCGGCCACCATAGCCTTTGCCGATTAAAGATCTGCTGCCAGGGCCTTGGGCTTCTCTTTGTTAGTGCTAGGCTAGCTAGCTCTCTCACTCGCACAAACAAAGGTGGAATACAAAGGAAGTTTTTCCGGGCGCAAATATTTTTTCTCTTTTGGCTGGCTCAAAACCCGTACCAACACAACAGATTACATGGCAGTCTTATAGCCAGGCCATTGAACGGCTGAGCAACTAACTCCGGCTACTTACGCGCACGTACGCGTGAACTCAAGCACGTCTCGGGGAGTCACTCGCTCCTTCACAAGACCCGGCCAAGTCTTCATGCAGCTAGCTTGCACGAACAGGTCCATGAACACACACGCACTCATCTAGAACGTAACAAGATCAGAATTATTCTAGCAAACACAAACTCCCCCTAATTCTGAACCTTCTCCTCCTAAGCCACGACCTTGCCGCCCATCCTGACATACAGAACACCGGCCTCTCGTCGACTGCTGTGGGGAATGCTCCTTCTTCGTCTTCAGCGACAGAGACCGTCTTCGGCGACACACGCCGAGCATCTCCTCCTGCGACGAACGCCATCTTCATGATCGTCCCGCACACGTACGCCGGCGATCCAGTCTTCTCGTATGGGAGCCACCTGCTCATCCGCGAGACTTGGACGTCGCCTTGTTACGACGTCACCACGCGCATCAACGCACGACCGCATCTCCATGGTCGCCGCTCCTTGGCCGTTGCGCTGTCCCGCTGCGGCCTCAGCCGCAGCACAACACCTCCATGCCGCCATGTGCACGCTGCACCACGTCGCTCGTGGTTCGCCCGCCCAGGCCACGCGCACGGCGCGCTCATACGCACACGACGCGACCGGCGTCCAACGGCCACCACCACGCTTGACGCAGCCTCCATCTTCTTCCTCAGCGACACACGCCGAGCTCCTTCGGGCGCCCAAACGCCTGATGCTGTCGTGCTCAAACACGACCTCTGCGCCACCACGCAGCACCTTGGAAGCCTCCGCGCTCGCCGCACGTACGGCGCACAGAGCGCCGCCTCCGCATCCGCCGTGGACACACCGCTCGCCATGGCCCGGAACCATGAGACTCTGATACCAATTGTTAGTGCTAGGCTAGCTAGCTCTCTCACTCGCACAAACAAAGGTGGAAGACAAAGGAAGTTTTTCCGGGCCAGCCCACGAAAACCGTCATGGGCGCACCAATGCCCAAATATTTTTTATCTTTTGGCTGGCTCAAAACCTGTACCAACACAACAGATTACATGGCAGTCTTATAGCCAGGCCACCGAACGGCCGAGCAACTAACTCCGGCTACTTACGCGCATGTACGCGTGAACTCAACGCACGTCTCGGGGAGCCACTCGCTCCTCCACAAGACCCGGCCAAGTCTTCATGCAGCTAGCCTGCACGAACAGGTCCATAAACACACACGCACTCATCTAGAACGTAACAAGATCAGAATTATTCTAACACTATTCCACAGTGGTCACGGAAGACGTCGCAGCTTCAAGGTTGGCCACATGAACGTAACCCTCACAAGACTTTGCAAGCGCGGAGGCATGGTTGTCTGCAAAAAAAACATGATAAGTTAAAGACTTGTTAGAACACTAGCTAGAAGCATCCCAAGATAATAACTCACCCGTGGCAGTTCGGAGCTGGCAATTCGCCTGCTGGGACACCTTCGAGTCCAGCTCCAGTCGCTCAAGTTCGGCTTGAAGATGAGCCAATTCCTCTTCAATATAAACAAAGGAACAAAGACATCAGTGACAAAGACTCGACTCACTATTACCTAGCAATCCGACCCTCGGGGATTGGGGGAATCAAGTTTTTAAGACTCGACTCGTCACTACCTAGCGACCCAACCCTCAGGGACTGAGAATATTACAAGTTCGAGCCTCTATGTGCTAATATTTAATGACTAGACCCTCAGGGACTAGACATACCTGAAGGGCCTGGCTGACAAGCCGAGGTAGTTATATCGACTCCATGGATAGCAGAGGAAATGCTGTGCCACTAGGCTATTGTGGCATCAAGCCAACATTCCCGTCGATTAACTCCTCTAGGGATAGCGACTATGTCGCAGTGCCAGCAATCATCACCTTCACGAGGAACATCGGAAACATGGAAGCGGTCGCCATAAAAGAGCTAGTTGTTGGTGGGGGAATCTCCTCCTTCGGGGCCTTCTTAGCAGGCTCATCCTTTTATTCCAAAAAATTTCCCTTGGATGGGCTGACGACCCGGCTATCCTTTGCAGACCCTGCACCCTCCATGGCTGGGTCGCTCTTCTTCTTCTTCTTCTTCTTCTGCACGTCAGTGACAGGCGCGTCAACCTCCTCTCCATTCCATTTCTTGGAGTCATTGCCCTCCGTTTTGGCGCGACTCGAGGGGACCTTCACAATGGTGGCACGCTTCACCTTTTTGATGCCACCCCTGAAAGCATATACTAATAAGCGATTCGGAAATTCTGTAGCATGCGATGCAAATCAAATACTTCCAAGAAAACTTATTTGGCAGCCGGAATGATCTGCCACCCGGTGCTAATGTACGCTGGTTTCTCCAGCTCCCGCCCGATCGACCGAGACAATCCCACCTCAATCAGGCTTGCATGCCATCGCGGGTTTGGGGTTGCCTTCGTTTCAGCGATGGGCTTGGACGAGGTCGGAGCTCGCTTAGAGGTCTCCTCCCCAACGATCTCCAGTTTGTTGTTGTACTCTTCGAGGATACGGCTGGACTCTGACTTGTGGCGCTTCTGGCCACATGTCTTCCGACTCTCTAAGGGAGGTTACGACTCCTCCCTAGCTTCCTCCTCTTCCTCCTCGTCGTCGCAGGTGTTGCCTTCCTCCTTGTCCAGGAGATCCTCAGGTACCTCTTCATCTAGCGGAGGTAACCATTGCTCTAGGATCTGTAAAGTCTGCAAAACAAGCAAAACATACAAGTCAGATAAGCGACTAAAAAATGCGACTGAAGAGAAAATAACTAAGAGTGAACAAAACACTTATTATGGGGGCTGACATCTTGCCTGTTCTGAATGGAGTAAGCCCTTCATGGAGATTGGTGAAGGGCGCCTCCATGATCTTCTTATAGGTCGTAGAATAATCATCTGCGACCAATTGCTCCTGGCTTGTCCGGGTGGAGTCGGATGGGCTGGTATACTCGTACATCCAGTGGGCTTGGGTAGCGAGCGGCACCAGCCGCCACCCAAGCTAACAGTTGAAGAGATTGATTATCTTCAACCCCTAGTCTTCAAGCTCGGTCATCCGATGTAACACCCCAGTTTTCGTTAAATAGTAATTAGGGTTTTGATTGTGCATTTATGAGCATCATCTCTTAAACATGCATTGAAGAAATAAAATAAAACCCTAAACCCTAATCTTCTCCCCTCTTTGGAAAACCTATTCATATGGTTTTTAGTATTTCGAAAATCCCAAAATAAATGGATCCCAAATGGTTTACAAGTGCCCCTAAGTATTTTATATACTTTATTAAAGCCTCTGGTATTTTGAAAGTATTCAAAACAAATTGCAAAATGAAAATACAAAGAGAAAAAGAGAAAAAAGAAAATAAAAAGGTTTTGTTCAAAAAATGGTGCCAGCTGCCATACCAGGCCAGCAAAGCTTCCTCTCCTCTCCCTGCCGCCCACCCACACAGCCACCCACGCAGCCATAAAGATTTGCTGTGGCCTATTACTAGCCCATCACGTAACCCTTCGCTGTCATTTCCCCATTGTCTTCCTCGCCGGTGGATCGACGCATTTCCTCGATGTCGCCAGCGTCGCCATTGTCGCGCCAAGATGCGCGCCGCCGCCCCCGGATGCCTACAAGACTCTCCGCGTCAGCAAGGACGAACCCTAGAATGCCACTTCTTCCCCTCCCTCACTCTCTGGCTCTCGAACGTGCAAACCTGAAACCCTAACCCTAGGCCGTTATTTGCCGCGATTGTTCTAGACTGCCCCGAGCCTCGTCGTTTGTCCTTGGAGCTCTGTCTCACCGCCCTCGTCCTTCATGCCGAATCATGCAAGCCGGGGAGCCCTATACTCACCGGAATCAAGCTCGATGTTCTGCCGGCCGTCGCAGCCATTTCTTTCGATTCGCCGTCTCCCTACCTCGAATCGCTTCCCCGACCACTCAATCTTGTTCATTGTGAGCTCCTAAGCACGCCAGTGACCCTATCCATATCCCTCTCTTCCTAGATCATCACCTCGTCATGCGCGTCTGCCACCCACCGCAGTACATGGTCGCCGGTGACGCTCCGGTGACCAAATCCGGACGACGCCACCACCAAACGGTTCTCCTCGGCCTCCTCTCTACAACCAGCATAAGCACAACCCGACACGCGCAACGAATCCTCGGATTCGAGCTCAACCTGAGAGCCTCCTTTGCTGATGTCAGCATGACATCGGCATGTGGTCATATTTCCATTTTCTTGTAGTTTAATATTTTCTGGAATATAAACAAATCCCTGTGGGCCACACTTGTGAGCATTTTAGTCATTTCCATAATTATTTTCTGAAATGAATAAAATCCTAACATGTGGGACCAAGTGGATAAATATTTAATACATTCCAAAATTGTGTAATTGTTTTTAAAATGATTAAAAATGGTGTTAAAATGGGAAAAATCATAACTAATTCATATTAAGTCAGAAAAATATGTATAATATATCAAAATGTTCAGAAAATAAGATATATCTTTTTAATATATAATCATGCATTGATAATCAACTTCCATAACAAGTTTAATTAGAAGAACCATTGAACCCCCTTAGGCGACTCCGAGGTTCTCCCTGTTTTAGGGTTTGCACCCCTCGGACCTTGTTTAAAATGGTCGACCATGTTTTAGGGTTTCATTTCAATACAATTTAAGTTTTCATATCATCATCCTTATTTGAGAATTGCATCGATGCCATGTGTTGATTGTTTCCACTTTCTTTCTGGTGTTTGGTTCTTCCCGGGAGAATACAATATCGAGGTCGAGATCAAACACCGAGATGAACACCATTGAAGCTCGAAGACCAATACTTGACCAACTGTAACCACGTCAAGTACAAGGATTCCGAAGATCTACTTATTGGTTATCAACGGGCAAAGGCAAGAACAACCGCACCATTATATAATCCTATGATTTCGAAATCATTTAAATTCTTGCCATGATGCATACTATTCTACTATGGTATTTTATCGATAGATAGAGTATCCTATCTGTTGTATTACTCCATTTGAGATTATATTACCTGATCCATTGCTCCTAGCATAACTAGGATTGGCTTGAGTGCACTGCTAGAGCTTATATTTCTGTCCTGCTTAGCCATGCATAGATGTTGAGTCTGGTTCATACAGATGATGTATTAGATGAAGATAATCTAGTATGACAGGAGATTGAGATATACTGATGAGGTGATATAAGATTAAACATGCTAAGGCTTGTATGTGAGGCCACACTGGGATGTGGTTTTTGTAGTTCCATGCTCGCCACCACTAGGACCCGAGTTCTTGCCTTTGGAACCGAGACGAGCATACAACCACACAGGTTTTATGGGGACCCCTCGACTGACTAAATTGCCTAGTAGATTCCATGAGTCACATAGTTCAGGCGGTCCATTCGATATGCATTCTAGATCTTCTCGAAGGCGATGAAGGAGGTGCATTAATAACAGGTAGGGAAGTGTGGACCGGGTTGTGTAGCACCCCGGTAAACCGTTACTAGTAAATCGCCTGTGTTTATCTTCATGCATCATCATGACATCAACATGCATATATTAGTCTAAAACTATTTTACTAAAGGCCCTATTTCATTTTCTACAAATGTCCCTCTCTTTATTCAAATGCGAAACCTCGGTCTTTTCTGGATCTTGTATATATCTAAAACTATATTTCAAATTTTTTTGTTTTATAAAATTAATAAAATATTTTATCGGGAAGGAAGTCCAGCCGGCCGGCCCAAAGGCCCAACCGGCCAGACCACCTACTACCCAAAATTAAACCCTAGACTACCTAACCCTAGCCTTGCACTACCAAACCCTAATCCCCATAATTCCTCCTCTCCCTACCTCGCTGTCGCCAGCCACACAGCACGCGCGTGCTCCTCTCTCCCGTAACCTCGCATCTTCCTCCAGCGCTGCCGTGACCCGGAAGTCGCGTCCTCCTTCTGAGCTTCCCTGCCCGCATCAGGTTCCTCCGGCCGGCCGCTCGCGTTGACCACACTCTCGCCTCTGCTTTGCTGGCCCGGCAGCGCCTCCCCCACCGAGCTCGTCACCCTGTCTCGCGCCTGCTCCCGCCAGTTAGCTCCCCATCCCGAGCGCCGCCGTCGGCCGCCGCCTTTTCTCCCTCACCGGAGTCACCAGGCCAACCTGACGTCATCCTCGCGCTTTGACCGTTGTGGGCCCTCCCCGCCGTCCCCTGCAACCTGGCCTGCATCCGGTGCGCCCTCCCCTGAACACCGTCTCCCCGCAGGGTGCCCCCACAACATCAACCCCCGCGAGCCGCTGCTGCCTGCAAGTTCCCTGTCGCCCCTTCCCTTGCAGGTCACGCGTCGTCGCCGTCCTGCATGTCCTTGCCGTGCTCACCGTCGGTCCCCTGCAGCATGATCGCCATCGTGTTTCCTGATGTCGTCTCTCGGTGTTGACTTCTATCATTCCTCGTGTTGTTCCCTTGTCCCTGCTAACATAAGGTGTTTGTGTTCGCGGCGCCCCGCATATCATTACGGTACTATTGTTGATGCAAATTCTGGCTTGCCAAGATCTACATCAAAGACGAAGCCCCCGAAAACTCCATCTCGGTACCCGGAGATCTTCTACATGGTACCGTCGTAACAAGCAAGACCCTTGGCGCTTGAACCCGAGGGAACCACGTCAAGAAACCCCGGTACCCGGAGGTCGACATCAGACCGAAGCATCAAGGCCTCCTTCACGGATCTCAAGTTCTTCTTCGTCGAACCCCGAGGCCCCGAACCCTCCGACCCCCAAGATTGTCGATACCTCCATGTGTGACCCCTTTTGCCGAGACCCTATTTTTATAAGTACTATATCTTGTTGCATTTGAAATTGTACATGTTTGCATACATATTGTGGGTGTTTGGTGGTATATAGATGATTCACCAAAATTAAATATAGATACCATATGCGGGCGAATCTAGTCCAATATTATTCACATTTAAATTTGTGCATTGAATCAGTGATATAATTTTTCCTTGTTAAGATAACATTTAAATTGTGGGGTATCTAAACAACATGAACCATCTAATTAATTGCCGGGACCCCGGTTCCGCTTAATATGGCCTAATTGCATTGCACCTTGCCATGTCATACATCATACATGCATCATGCCTGATCTTTTTCGTAGTATTAAATAGTGCATCCGGTGTTTCCTCTAGTGCTTTGCTTCTTCACGGATTAGGCCGATGAGTTGATGCGAGTGTCGACCCAATCTTCGGATGAACCTTCGGCAATTTTTTCAGGTGAGCATTCTCCCCCTTTATACCTATTTTACTTTATAGTCTTTATTTCCTCTTGTTGATCTATTGCTATATGTGTTGTGACGCTCCAGTTTTCATACCCGTGCTATCCCTTGCAGCCTTATATTGCCATGGACACATCCTATTACTTGTTGTTTGGTAGATAGTTGGACCTGCGTGTCTTAGTCGCTTTCTCAAGTGCGGTTGTGTGTCGTCAAGTAGCATAGTTGTTGGAGTAATGCCGCATGTTTAATGTTTGAGATGATCATGGCTTTAATTACCATTTAATAACTAAAACTGAAGTAGGTAAATAATGTAGAGGCACAAGTGGGAAATAGATGTTATTTGGTTTTTAACCATCCACTTGTGTCCCGTAGGACCCCGAGTACGTGATACCTGTTCTTTGAATATTCGCACTATCCGCATGTAGAACCATGAATCCCCCTAACCCTAGCTTGAGTCATATTTAATTTCTTGGGGCCACAAAGTAGTTTGGGGTTTTATTACTATCCTGTACTTATGCCATGCTTTACTGCTTTATTTACGATTGCGCGTGGAACGCCTGTACCGTTTAGGTATGTGGAATGTTTCCGTGGTATCGACAAGCCCAGTCACACTTTCGGGTTCCCAGTCGTTTACAGCCATTGACACAAACCTCTGGGTCCGTCTCGGAGCCGTCCAACTTCGTCGCGGGTTGCTTAGTAGGGTCGTCCCCTAAAATCAAATATGAATCTTGCCAATGTTCTGTCGTGATGCCTCGTTGGGTTTTTATTTGGTTTTTTCCGAGGTTGATCATGCGTGTGTTGCTATTTGTGCCCCCTGCAGGATAAAACTTTCTGAAAACCGTGTCCGTTGTTATGGACGACTTGTAGCATAGTATCTCGATCATATACAACTATAACTAAAGTAGTGGTATAAATTTGACTTTATATTGACTAGTAATCAACTTCACTACAACGGAATGGCTAAATAAAAGTACCAACAACTGCTGGGTTTTGGGATGCCTCATGCTATATCTATCTGACTAGTAAGTACTATAACTACAACGAAATGGTTAATTAAAACTGCCCACTGCTTATTATATCAGGATGACTCATGGTATCTATATCTGACTAGTAATTGTCGCAACTATAACGGAATGAATAAAACTGCCAACTGTGTGAGTTCCTCGGTTGACTTTCTCGTTCGGTCTCGAGGGGGAAATACCAGGATGGGTATGCTTGGTGATAGTTTCAGGTTGGATTGGAATAGGTCTTTCTTTCCCCTATCTGATAGTCGCCAGTTGTATTGAGTCTCTATAGGTTGTTTAACGCATGCCGCGCTGCCGCTTCAGTCCACCATACCTATGTAGGCGAGGACCGTCGAATTCTAGTCTCACCATGTACAGGCCTTAGTACTGATCGCTCTCTTTTTCTTTTGCCCTCTGTCGGCATCCCTTTTGTTTAAGCAGGTTTTGAGATCGACGTCGTTAGCAGGGTTACCCTTCCGGCTTGGCCTGGGCAGTGTTAGGACGCCATTGGTTATTCTTCAGGGATCTTATCCACATTTGCATCTTGTCCGTAGTCGGACGATGTATCATTTTCAAGTTGATTTGGATCTTTGTATTGTGTATCTGTATTCTTGACTCATGGAGTCGTTGTTGTATGTATCTGTTCTGCGGGTTCCATCGTGGACTAATGTTTAATGGTATTACTTCGTTTTCCACCCGCACAAAAGTGCCTGGTGGGAACCTTTGAATCGTTTCTATGCGAGTTTGGCGGGAATCACTAAGACTTGCATAGGGCCGATTCAGAGGGTGTTACAGAGTGGTATCAGAGCTCAGCAGTTACGATACCCCACTGGTCCAGCCTATAGGATAACCTAGCTAATGGGTGTTGTAGAGTGTCAAAACTATTTTGCAAATCGGTTGGATAGATCTCATTAGGTCTTCTTTTCCTCCTTACCCCTGCTATTCTCCTCTTACCTCTGCGTGTTTTGAATCTTCTCTCTTGTCTTTTCTTTGAGTCTAGGAATTCTCGTGGTTGGGTTTTCGTCGTACCTTCAGGGTTTCGCTTCCAATCTCTTGTAACGGTGCTTTGACATCTGGTCTTCATGCTATCTAATGAATTTTCCTCTGTTGTACCTTTCGGTGGACAAAAAATTTACTAATTTTTTCTTTGTATCTTCCGGTGTTCTCCTTCACGATGATATCATCTGCATTATATCCAATGAAGGACCTACATCACTCCTTTGTTTCCAAACATCGCTTGTCGAGGTCTTCAGTATGAATTCCGAGAGTTGGTTGCATGATTCCCCTATTCATGTGAAGAGTAATGCTTTGGGTGCGTGATGGACTTACCACCATCCGACTACTCTTATCATTCGCTCTTGCACATTGAATCGATGGATTAAGCAATTCTACTCATTCCACAGAAGGTAGAGGTGGCCTTCCCTTTTTGGAGACCTCGACCTTCAAATTTTTTTAAACAGAGTATTCTCTCGACGAATGGGAGCATCAACCCTTGTTGGTGGTGTTGCCGATTTCAAGATAGAGAAAGAATCATTGTTAGTGGTGTCGCGAAGATCTACACGAAGCGAGAAGATTCGGACCGTCGGCTTTCTTCCTCGTACTAGGAGGCGGATCTCGAGGGCGAGATCCATTGTTAGTGGTGTAGAATTGTAACACCCCGGTAAACCGTTACTAGTAAATCGCCTATGTTTATTTTCATGCATCATCATGACATCAACATGCATATATTAGTCTAAAACTATTTTACTAAAAGCCCTATTTCATTTTCTACAAATGTCCCTCTCTTTATTCAAATGCGAAACCTTTGTGTTTTCTGGATCTTGTTTTATCTAAAACTATATTTCAAAACATTTTGTTTTATAAAAATAATAAAATATTTTTATCGGGAAGGCAGTCCAGCCGGCCAGCCCAAAGGCCCAACCGGCCAGACCACCTACTACCCAAAGTTAAACCCTAGACTACCTAACCCTAGCTTTGCCCTACCCAAACCCTAATCCCCACAATTCCTCCTCTCCCTACCTCGCTGCCGCTAGCCACACAGCACGCGCGCGCTCCTCTCTCCCGTAACCCCACATCTTCCTCCAGCGCTACCGTGACCCGGAAGCCGCGTCCTCCTTCTGAGCTTCCCTACCCGCATCAGGTTCCTTCGGCCAGCCGCTCGCGTTGACCAGGCTCTCGCCTCTACTTTGCTGGCCTGGCAGCGCCTCCCCCATCAAGCTCGTCACCCTGCCTCGCGCCTGCTCCCGCCAGCGAGCTCCCCATCCCGAGAGCCGCCGTCGGCCGCCGCCTTTTCTCCCTCACCAGCGTCGCCAGGCCACCCTGACGTCGTCCTTGCGCTTTGACTGTTGTGGGCCCTCCCCGCCATCCCCTGCAACCCGGCCTGCGTCCGGTGCGCCCTCCCCTGAACACTGTCTCCCAGCAGGGAACCGCCACAGCATCAACCCCCGCGAGCCGCTGCTTCCTGCAAGTTCCTTGTCGCCCCTTCCCTTGTAGGTCACGCGCCGTCGCCGTCCTGCATGTCCTTGCCGTGCTCACTGTCGGTCCCCTGCAGCATGGTCTCCACCGTGTTTGCTGATGTCGTCTCCCGGTGTTGACTTCTATCATTCCTGGTGTTGTTCCCTTCTCCCTGCTAACATGAGGTGTTTGTGTTCGGGGCGCCCCGCAGATCATTACGGTACTATTGTTGACGCAAATTCTGGCTCGCCAAGATCTACATCAAAGACGAAACCCCGAAAACTCCATCTCGGTACCTGGAGATCTTCTACATGGAACCGTCGGAACACGCAAGACCCCTGGCGCTTGAACCCGAGGGAACCACATCGAGAAACCCCGTTACCCGGAGGTCGACATCGGACCGATGCATCAAGGCCTCCTTCACGGATCTCAAGTTCTTCTTCGTCGAACCCCGAGGCCCCGAACCTGGAGTCCGAGACCAAACCCGAACCCTCCGACCCCCAAGATCGTCGATACCTCCATGTGTGACCCCTTTTGCCGAGACCCTATTTTATAAGTACTATATCTTGTTGCATTTTAAATTGTACATGTTTGCATACATATTGTGGTTGTTTGGGGGTATCTAGATGATTCACCTAAATTAAATATAGAGACCATATGCGGGCGAATCTAGTCCAATATTGGTCCCATTTAAATTTGTGCATCGAATCGGTGATATAATTTTGCCTTGTTAAGATAACATTTATATTGCAGGGTATCTAAACAACATGAACCATCTAATTAATTGTCAGGACCCCGGTTCCGCTTAATATGGCCTAATTGCATCGCACCTTGCCATGTCATACATCCTACATGCATCATGCCTGATCTTTTGCCGTAGTATTAAATAGTGCATCCGGCGTTTCCTATAGTGCTTTGCTTCTTCACGGATTAGGCCGATGAGTTGATGCGAGTGTAGAACCGATCTTCGGATGAACCTTCGGCAATGTTTTCAGGCGTGCATTCTCCCTCTTTCTACCTATTTTACTTTATAGTCTTTAATTCCTCCTGTTTATCTATTGCTATCTGTGTTGTGATGATCTAGTTTTCGTACCCGTAATATCCCTTGCAGCCTTATATTGCCTTGGACACATCCTATTACATGTTGTTTGGTAGATAGTTGGACTTGCGTGTCGTAGTCGCTTGCTCAAGTGCGGTTGTGTGTCGTCAAGTACCACAGTTGTTGGAGTAATGCCGCATGTTTAATGTTGGAGATGATCATGGCTTTAATTACAGTTAAGTAACTAATATTGAAGTAGGTAAATAATGTAGAGGCACAGGTGGGCAATAGATGTTATTTGGTTTTTAACCGTCCACTTGTGTCCCGTAGGACCCCGAGTACTTGATACCTATTCTTTGAATATTCGCACTATCCGCATGTGGGACCATGAATCCCCCTAACCCTAGCTTGAGTCATATTTAATTCCTTGGAGCCACAAAGTAGTTTGGGGTTTTATTACTATCCTGTACTTATGCCATGCTTTACTGCTTTATTTATGATTGCGCATGGAGCGCCTGTACTGTTTAGGTAAGTGGAATGTTTCCACGGTATCGACAAGCCCAGTCACACTTTCGGGTTCCCAGTCGTTTACAACCATTGACACAAACCTCTAGGTCTGTCTCGGAGCCGACCAACTTCGTCGCGGGTTGCTTAGTGGGGTGGCCCCCTGAAATCAAATATGAATCTTGCGAATGTTCTGTCGTGATGCCTCGTTGGGTTTTTATTTGGTTTTTTCCGAGGTTGATCATGCGTGTGTTGCTATTTGTGCCCCCCTGCAGGGTAAACCTTTCTGAAAGCCGTGTCCACGGTTATGGACGACTTGGAGCACAGTATCTCGATCATAGACAACTATAACTAAAGTAGTGCTATAAATTTGACTTTATAATGACTAGTAATCAGCTTCACTACAACGGAATGGCTAAATAAAAGTACCAACAACTGCTGGGTTTTGGGATGCCTCATGCTATATCTATCTGACTAGTAAGTACTACAACTACAACGGAATGGTTAACTAAAACTGCCCACTGCTTATTATATCAGGATGACTCATGCTATCTATATTTGACTAGTAATTGCCGCAACTATAACGGAATGAATAAAACTGCCAACTGTGTGAGTTCCTCGGTTGACTTCCTCGTTTGGTCTCGAGGGGGAAATACTAGGATGGGTATGCTTGGTGATAGTTTCAGGTTGGATCCGAATAGGTCTTTCTTACCCCTATCTGATAGCCGCCAGTTGTATCGAGTCTCTATAGGTTGTTTAATGCATGCTGCGCTGCCTCTTCAGTCCACCATACCTATGTAGGCGAGGACCACCGAATTCTAGTCTCACCGTGTACTGGCCTCAGTACTGACCGCTCTCTTTTTCTTTTGCCCTTTGTTGGCATCCCTTTTGTTTAAGCAGGTTTTGAGATCGACATCGTTAGCAGGGTTACCCTTCCGGCTTGGCCTAGGCAGGGTTATGGACGCCATTGGTTATTCTTCAGGGCTCTTAGCCCCATTTGCATCTTGTCTGTAGTCGGACGCTGTATCATTTTCAAGTTGATTTGGATCTTTGTGTTGTGTATCTGTATTCTTGACTAATGGAGTCGTTGTTGTATATATCTGTTCTGCGGGTTCCATTGTGGACTAATATGTAATGGTATTACTTCGTTTTCCACCCGCACGAAGTGCCTGGTGGGCTCCTTTGAATCGTTTCTATGCGAGTTTGGCGGGAATGGCTAAGACTTGCATAGGGCCGATTTGGAGGGTGTTACAGAGTGGTATCAGAGCTCAGCAGTTACAATACCCCACTGGTCCAGCCTATAGGATAACCTAGCTAACGGACGTTGTAGAGTGTCAAAACTATTTTGCAAATCGGTTGGATAGATCTCATTAGGTCTGCTTTTACTCCTTACCCCTACTATTCTCCTCTTACCTCTGCATGTTTTGAACCTTCTCTCTTTTCTTTTCTTTGAGTCCAGGAATTCTCGTGGTTGGGTTTCCGTCATACCTTCAGGGTTTCGCTTCCAACCTCTTGTAACGGTGCTTTGACATCTGGTCTTCATGCTATCTAAAGAATTTTCCTCTGTTGCTTGGGGTCGATGGAGCCCCTGGTGGAACCAACCTCGCCTCACATCTATAGGGACCGGCTTCGGGATTTGACCCATTACGGCAGAACTATCCTTAGGGTGTGACTCATGGTCTCGGTGAAAGCAAGGTAAAGGTCGTGTATAACCACCATCTGCCGGCCTTCCAAGGAAGAGGGCTAATCATGTGGCATTAAGAGTCGCTTAGTACATGTGGGTAAAGTTGTACACCCCTAAAGGGTTAAATCTTTTAGAAAATCCGTGTTCACGGTTATGAACGCTTGGTGACTAGATTCTAAGATCATAGATAACATTAACCTAATCGTTAAACTTGGCAGATCAGCATGTGCTTAAGGATGCTTCCTCATGGGTACAAGGAGTGATCCTGGTTAGGGTCTAGATGATGATGACTTGGTGGATATCAAACGATGATGATCAATACTTTGGAGATGTCTCTCTCTTATCCCCTTTTAAAATATTCGGATTAGACGAACTTCTCTCTCTTGTTTTATAAATAAAGATGGCTTTATGCAAAACAACTCCACCATCCATAAGTCTTGCGGAGTACACCCTGTACTCACCCTTGCTTTTTTGATACTTTTGTAGCAGAGTAAGTGTTCACCTGAAGACAAGTTTGGTACTACATCGACACTAACGAGTAGCTTGGGGTTCCCGGACGGCAGCCTGGAATCTATGGACTGGGACGTCATCATTATGCTTTAGGCCTCTTAGGCCATTTGTTAAGTTTGCTATACTTAATAGCATAATTTTCCTTCCATTGTTTGATGTTTGTTGTCAGTGACCTCTGCTTGTAATAATTTGGTTCTTTGATCAGTTATGGGCTTGCGGTAATAATTTTTTGTGTTGTAAGGTCACTGTTGTGTTACCGATTCTTCACTGGATATCCTCGAGCTCAAGGTTAAGCTTATGTCAGACGGAGTTCTGGGATTGGTTTAGCCCTGGCCCCAGGGGTGTCACAGGTTTTTGTATCAGAGCAGTACCGACCATATGAAAACCTTGCTATTGGTCGATGTTGAGTCTAGTGCTTGCGAGTACTATTTTAAAAGTTGAAAAGTATTTGCGAAAACTCTAGTGCTTCTTTTACTCCTTACCCAGTTTCGCCCTAACTCTGGGTCATTGTATCCTATGTTGACTTTGAAAAGTTTTGATATCCCTTCTAATCTTTCAAAGATTAATTAGGTGCCTTTTGGGAATGTCGTTTCTCAACCAGTTGACCAAGTGTTGAGTTCTCTAGAGTTGTGTGTCTTGTGAATTCCTTTTTCCCTTTGCTCCTATTCCACAAAAAGATTTATTTCTATCATGATCTCTCTATTTTATTGTCCACAACATCATGTTGATGATTCCATAGTGTTCTTCTCTAGGTTTTCAGGTTTCCTTTTGCCTCGCATGCCTCCTTTTTGTTGTTGGTACTTCAGAAGTCATTTCTTCTTTTGGAAGCTACCTCGTGATTGCTACCTTCTAGTGTACGCCATGTCACTCAAGTAGTAGTTATTTCTTTCTCCAGTTTTAACCCTTGGACTTGAACCTAGGATCCCCGATTGTGCTGGATTCTGGTGTTGTGAATCTTGTACATGAAGTTGATCTTTAACCCAAGTTCCATTCTTTTGACCCCTATTGTTAAAGTTCACACATTACTTCAGGATGGCTGGTACTATAATTCTAGCCTTCAATCTTGTGGTCTTTGTCGAGATTAAATTGTGACAAAAAAGGACTTCCCTTACCACTAGCTATGGCAGATGTTCTCTATTGGAACCAAATAGATCACGACAAGAGTAGTCCTCATGAGTCTCGCATCTATAGTCGTGACTCTTCCACACCTTTTCCTTCCTTCATTGGTTTTAGGAAGGTTGTTGACTTATGCATCCACATCTCTTGATTCTATCCTGAACATGTTCATTTTCCCTTGTTGTGTTCTGACCTTTGTTTACTAGTTGGTAGCCAAGCAGTAAATATGCATTGGTGTCTTCCAATGCAACATTCTCTTGTGGTCCGTCATGACAAACCATTTTGGGATGTTAGGAGAAATAAACTCCAGTACCTCTTCATAGCTAGGACCAGGTCAAAGTGTTGTAATCCGTAGATTAGGAGGCCTTGAGTGTCTTTCATCTGTTCCACCTTAAAGTGTCACACTCTTTTATAACTAAGAGATCGTGCTGAGTTTCATGACCCCTTAATGAAATGATGCTCCTACACATCTTTACCCACCTTTCCTCAAGCTTTAGCGCCCGTGAATGATGTGTGTGTGTATGATGTGGCTATATGAGATTATTAGCAATTCTTAAAGTTTTGAACTCCAAGGAAATTTGTGTCATTCTTAGTGTGATTGGTTAATCATACCACTAAGCAAAGGGTGATTGCACTATCAAGTGCGTTATTCTGGTGCACTCTCCTCGGTCAAAGAGTCATGCTCATGCCAAAGCTCTGAGACTATGTCTGCTTGCCTTACCAAGGAAGTTCGCTCGCGAACTAAGTGACATATCGGTGGTTCGTGATATTCTAGATGTCTACCTAGAAGTATCGCCATGTTGCCACATGACCGTGTTGTCAAGTTCTTGAGCGAGCAAGTTCTCTAAACTGCTCTTTTCTCCAAGGATCTGTACTGGATACCCCTGAACTAGTTGGTTGAGCTTAAACAACAACTTGGAGAGTTGTAAGACAAAAGTTCTAGCTGACCCATTTCCTTCGTAAAGGGATGTCTAGTTTCGTTCGTGCTGAAGAAAGATAGTATTTCCTTTGTGGATTTGTTATCTTTCCCCATCTTTGATTTGACTTGGGTTATCGTCAAATCAAACATAGTTCCAATGACTATCTTGATGATGTTTCTTCATCAGATGTCTCACCTCGGTACATCTTCATGTCTTCTGGTCTGACCAATACTTTTGCCTTGTTTAGGCAACATATGAGTTCATCATCTTGGAGTGTCTCTATAAGTTTGTTGTTGACCCCATCGATGACATCCTTATTCTCTCCATAATAGATTAAATTCATATGGAACAGTTGGTATTAATGTTGGAAACTTTCGAGAACCTTCTTCGGGTCATTTCGAAGTATGAGTTCTGGATGTTAGAAGTGATCTTCTCTAATTCACGTGCAAATGTTGAAAGATGTCGCCATGGATTCGAGAAGAGTTATCTTCCTTTTCTTAAGTACACATGTGTGGTTATTGTTAGTACCTTATGTTTGTGCAGTTGTCATTCGATAAGATGCTAATACATGGGTATAGCAATATAGCTCATCTTTTGGAGCTACAAATTAAAGCCCATATCTTGAGACTCTAGTAACTTTACCTTCATGCTAAATGTTGCAAACTCTCTATTCGGACATGCTGAGTCTAAAGTATCATCTCACTTAACCAAATCTGAATCTCAACCAGATATGATGGTTGGTGTTCTTCAAGGTTTTTACATAAGTCTCTTTGTAAATTCTTCAATATTGATGTAATGGTTGACATACTTAGCGGAAAGACCCTTTGTCATATTCTCTTGCTTCAGCAATAACAACCACTCTTCATGAGGCTTCTTCTATGATTTATTATAGGATTTGTTCTTATAGTTTCCTTTGTATCCGAAGTACGACCTTTACTTGATATCTCATGTATCGAACATCAAGGAGAATATTTAAAATAGTGTTGCTAAATGCCTTTCGGTCGATCCTCCAGACCTTTTATAAAGAAAGCTTCTTGTTGTGCCAAGTAATTGACGCCCGAGAATGAATTTTCTTTCTTATTGTGTCATCAGTAATCTTTTCACCTATTCATCCTAGTGGTGTAAAGTGATATCACAATCTTTGGCAAAGGTTTTGATAGGCCTAGATGAATAAAGCGTTTCCTTCATTTTCTCAGCCATGTTTTAAGACCGACTATGATTTTGGTAATAAATTTTTTTCTGTATAGATGCTCCTTGCGACTCTTATGATTACTTCCACCAAAACACCTTTCTATCGTGGCTCTATTGAACGAAAGAATGACCCTTATGTTTCAAAAGTAGTTCAATGGCTTGGTTATTCGTATCTCTACAACCCGAAATATCTACTTAAGCCGTTAGTAGAGGTTCCTTATCGAAGTCTGTGGTCATGTTCTTTCTGTTGAAAATCTTCTTGTTGTAAGCTTTCCTTCTCAGAAGCTTAAATATCTTCTGTGAGTTCCATGGTCTCAACCCGTATGAAGACCATCTATCTAACAACTTGAAACCTTCTCCTCTTGTATCCTCCATTACCTTGACGTGTTTCATGTCATCATCTTAGAGTTGTTTTTGAACACTCCATCCATGAGTTCACCATCAAATACTATGTGTTATTTAGTGTGCTTTCCTCTTATCTTTAGAGTGGTCTTGTTTTCTTCTCTCTATGTCTCTTTTCCTACCTTTGGAATCTCGGGTCGAGATTCTCGTAAAGGGGATATAGCTATAACACCCCAGTTTTAGTTAAATAGTAATTAGGGCTTTGATTGTGCACTCATGAGCATCATCTCTTAAACATGCATTGAATAAATAAAATAAAACCCTAAACCCTAATCTTCTCCTGTCTTTGGAAAACCTATTCATATGGTTTTGAGTATTTCGAAAATCCCAAAATAAATGGATCCCTAATGGTTTACAAGGGCCCCTGAGTATTTATATACTTTATAGAAGCCTTTTGTATTTTGAAAGTATTCAAAACAGATTACAAAATGAAAATACAAAGAGAAAAAGAGAAAATAAAAAGGTTTTGTTTTATAAAAATGGAGCCAGCAGCCATACCAGGCTAGCCCGCCTTCCTCTCCTCTCCCTGCTGCCCATCCGCACAGCCACGTGCGCAGCCAACAAGCTTTGTTGTGGCCTATTACCAGCCCAGCCCATACCCTTCGATGTCATTTCCCCGTCGTCTTCCTCGCCGGTGGATGAGGAAGCAACTCGCTATCGCCAGCGCCGCCGTTGCTGTGCAAACATGCACGCCACCGCCCCCAGACGCCTACAAGACTCTCCGAGTCGCAAGGACAAACCCTAGAATGCCACTTCTTCCCCTCCCTAACTCTCTCGATCTTGAACACAAAAACCGAAAACCCTAACCCTAGGCTGTTGTTTGACGCCGTCGTTCTAAACCTCCCCGAGCCTCATCGTCTATCCTAGGAGCTTTGTCTCGCTGCCCTCGTCCTCCATGCCGAAGCACGCAAGCCATGGAGCCCTATACTCACCGGAATCAAGCTCGATGTTCTGCCAGCCATCATAGCCATTATCGTCGATTCTCTGTCTCCCTACCTCGAATCGCTTCCCCGATCACTCCATCGTGTTCGTAGTGAGATCCTGAGCATGTCAGTGCCCCTATCCATCTCCATATATCATCACCTCGCAGTGCGCCTCCGCCACCTTCCGTAGTACATGGTTGTCGGCGACGCTCCGGTGACCAAATCTGGGTGGCGCCACCACCAAACGGTTCTCCTCGGCCTCTTCTCTACAACCAGCTTAAGCTCAGCCCGACGCGCATAGAGAATCCTCGGATTCAAGCTCAACCTCAGAGCATCCATTGCTGATGTCAGCATGACATCAGCATGAGGTCATATTTCCCTTCTCTTTTAGTTTAATCTTTTCTGTAATTAATTTCTGGAATATAAACAAATCCCTATTGAAATGGATTGTATGGGCACCTATGGGGGGGTGAATAGGTGCTACTCAATTTTTAGTTCCTTTTCAATTTTAGGCTTGACACAAAGTAAATTCTCTAGATATGCAACTACAAGAAATTTCCCTATATGTAAACCTATCTAGTAAACACGTAAAGATAGGAGGAAGGAAACCATAGTGGATCACGCGGAGACACAGGGGATTTGTTTTACCATAGTTCCATCCTTGTTAAGGGAAATATGTGTGTGTTGGAGGGGTGGGCGGTTCTAAGACCACCACGCCACAATAGGCCTCTCCATATTCTCTGATGGATCTCGCCACAAAAGGCCTGATCCACCTCTCCACTATTGTTACCCTTCGAGGCGGGAACCGGTTCCTTTACAACTCTAGCGGAGCACACATCCACAACTGAATTGGAGGCTCCCATGATGACAACAAGCTGCCACAAGAACAAGGATTATCAAATAACCATAACAAGGATCTAGATATTTGCAAGAAATAATAGATCGAGGATCCTCCAAATGAGTGGAGGGGAAGTGAAGCACTTGATTGCTGTTGATGAAGATCGAGCCCTCCTCCTTCGATTTACCAAAGAATGAGGCCTTTGGGTGGATGAAGGTGGAGATATCTTTGATGGAACTTGCAGAATAGGTCTTGTCTTTTTCGAATGAATCAAGAGTTTTGGCAGGATGGGAGAGATGGGTTTAAATACCCCTACCAAGAACTGGTTGTTGGTGAAGTTTGGGGGTGTATTATTCGCCCCCCCACTAGGGGCGGACAATCTGCCCTGGGGGAAATCCGCTAGGAGTCAGAAAGTCCAAGGGGAAACTTTTCCCCCTCACTAAGCACCGCGCCGAGCTTGCCTTGAAGAAAATCCTCGAGGCAACGGATTATTCGGCCCGCAAGGGGCGGATTGTTCGGCCTGGGGAAAAGTCCGCCCGAGGGCCGGAAAATTCGGGGGATTATCCGCCCCCCCACATAGTGCGCTGCGCCAGAGAACCCTTTGCAAATATCCTAGTGGGTGGATTATCCAGCCCCTTTGAGGGGCGGATTATCCGCCCTGGGCAAAAACTCCGGCCCTGGCTGGACAATCCGAAAGATATTCTGCCCCCATATAGCATGATGCGCCTTGGTGCCATTTGTCGATTGGGGAGGCGGATAATCCCCCCCCCCCAAAACGCCTTTGAGCTCCATTTGATTTTTCTAAGACCTGCAGCACTTCAACATACATTAAATCATCCTTGACATTGTTATCTAACACAGAAAACACTAGAGATCATGAAATGTTCTTTGAATCTCCATCCTTTTGGTTTTAGATGACAATACTAGGATTTGCAATAAAACCTAGTAACATCATCTTCAAGCAATGAAAAGGGATCCCCCTACATGTGTGCATATTAACAACATGCATTTGAATACAAATGCAGACACGAAGGAACAAGTCAATTTCATAAGATTGACGAGTATATGAAAGATGAGTTATGAGAACACTTCATACCACCGGGAGATGAACTAGCCAAAAATATAAGCAATAATATTAGGCCTTGAAACACCCCACCATTTTTACACATCAATAGATATGATTCCAGAATTTCATATGTCATACGTCGGAAACGTATCTATAATTTTTGATGTTCCATGCTTGTTTAGTATCTACTTTGCTTTGCTTTGTCTACACTTTGAGGTGTTTTTATATGTTTTCTGGTACTAACCTATTAACAAGATGCCATAGTGCTAGTTGCCTGTTTTCTTCTATTTTTGGTTCCAGAAAGGCAGAAAATCAATATATCGGAATTGGATGGGTCAAAAGCCGAAGTCAATATTTTACCGTGGCGAACACGGATCCAGAGTACGAGACGGAGGGGAGGCGCCAGGGGGCCACACCCCCTAGCGGCGCGGGCTAGGGTTAGCCGCGCCCGGGGGGTGTGACCACCCTGGCCGCCCCCTGCCTCGCCTCTTCAACTACTAGGAAAAGGCCTATCAGTTGCGCATCATTTTGGGACTTCTGTGGCGCATATGGGATACGCCACTGTTATCTCGCCACTAAAGTGCAGTTCTGTGGCGCATATTGAAATGCGCCACAGAAGTCTAAAAAACTTCTGTGGCGCATATTGCCAAAATGCCCAACAGAAGTACCAAACCAGATCTCAAACTTCTGTGGCGCATTTTGCCAATATGCGCCACAAAAGTTTTTTTCAAATTTCAAAAAAAACCCGGCTAGAATCTGGCCGGAGGTGGTGCTCGCCGGAGGTGGGGGTCGCCGATGGAGGAGAGAAGGAGGTCACTGGTGGAGGAGGTGGAGGTCGTCGGTGGAGGAGAGGAGGAGGCCACCGGAGGAGGAGGAGGAGAAGGTCGCCAGAGGAGGAGCTTTCCGGGGTGGAGGAGAAGGAAGGTGGGAGGAGGAGGAGCTCACCGGGGTGGAGGAGAAGGAAGGTGGGAGGAGGAGGAGCTCGCCGGTGTGGAGGAGGAGGGAGGTGGGAGGAGGAGGAGGAGCTCACCGGGGTGGAGGAGGGAGGATCTCACCGGAGTGGAGGAGGGAGGAGCTCACCGGGGTGGTGGTGGAGGAGGAGGAGGAGGATATCACCGGGGTGGTGGAGGAGGAGGAGGAGGAGGAAAAGATGAGGAGAATAAGAGAAGAAGGTGAGGAGGGGAAGGGTGGAGGAGTGGAAGAGTATAAGAGAGGGAGAAGGGGCGGGATTCAAATTTCGAATTTTGGCCAAGACTTCTGTGGCACATATGGAAGAAATGCGCCACAGAAGTTTGTCCTCATTTTTTATTTTTTTGCAGGAAAAAACGACCTTTTGGCCATAACTTTTTCTATTTTTGAATTTTGAAAATCTAAATAATCGCTAAACGACCTTTGGTCATTGCGAGTGGATGCGAAATCTCGTTCTCGTCATTTTGGTATATTATACGTATTTTTCCGACATCGTATGCAAAAGTTATGGCTGTTTTACCGTGGCATAAACTTTTTTTGCATAAAAAGTCCAAATGCATGTTTGTTAATTTTCCTACAAACTAGACCACATTACCTATCACTATGTGAAAGGATTTTATTTTTTGAAGTGTTTTTGATTTTCTATTTTTTTTGCAAGGATAAAAAGGCGACCCCCCAGGGGGGTGGAATCTGTTTTTCCTACTCCAACTTCTATGGCGCATATCTCTATATGCGCCAAAGAAGATGAACCCTTCTGTGGCGCATATGGTCATATGCGCCACAGAATGTTGGTCAGGTTACAGTCAACGAGATTCCGTGGTAGGGTTCACCCGAGCTTTCTGTGGCGCATATGTCCATATGCGCCACAGAAGTTGGAACTTCTGTGGCACATTTTTCCTATATGCGCCACAGAAGTGTGAAGACTTCTGTGGCGCATTTTTTGAAATGCGCCATAGAAGTGTGAAGACCTCTATGGCGTATTTCAAAAATGCGCCACTGGAAAACTTTTGTGGTGCATGGTCAAAACCATGCGCCACAGAAGGTCTGTCTATCCATAGCTAGTTTCCTAGTAGTGTTCGCCTATAAAGACCCCCGCGATGCGAAAACCCTTAGTACCCGATCAATATTCCGCGAAACCGTCTGTAGGAGCCGCCACCATCGTCCCTAGGTTGGAGGTGATCTGAAGCTCTTCCCGGCACCCTGCCGAAGGGTGATCATCCCGGAGGCCTTCTTCTTCATCATGCTAGCCTCTGGTATGAAGTGTGAGTAGTTCCACCTTAGACTACGAGTCCATGTAGTAGCTAGATGGTTGTATCTCCTCCTTGGTGCTAGAATGTTTAGATCTTGTGAGCTCCGTTCTTGATCAAGATCATCTATTTGTAATCATGCATGTTGTGTTTTGGGGATCCGAAGGATATTGAGATTACTATGTCAGATTGATTAATGGTTTTTTCTTATTGATTCTATCATGTCTATGTTGTTTGTGATCTTGTATGCTCTCTGTTTCTAGTAGCTATCTTGGCCAAGTAGATGCTAGTGACTCCAAGAGGGGGTAGTTATGCTCTATAGTGGGTTCATGTCTCTATTTAATCTAACAGAAGTGACAGAAATATCTAAGGTTGTAGATGTGATGTTGCCACTAGGGAGAAAAAAAGGTCTCTTGTTCATGGAACAAGTGGATTGTTTACCTTACACACTTTGCGCAGTTATCTGTTGCATGCAACTTAATATTGGAGCGGGTTCGGATGATAACCTGAAGGTGAATTTCTGGTCATAGATGCTGTTGGATGGCGGTCTATGTATCTTGTTGTATTGCCCAATCTAATCTCATAGGATCTTGAATGTCTAGTATTGCATTTTTATGCCTTGCTCAGTCCTGTCAATTACCCCGCTGTAATTTGTTTACCCGACATGCCATGTTTGTTTATCTTAAGGAGAACACCTCTAGTGAACTATGGACCCCGGTCCAATCTTTACCATTGATACATCTTCCACTATTACTGTTTACTTTCTGCAAACCACTATTACCTTCCACACCATATAGTTAATCCTTTGTTACAGCAGCCGGTGAGATTGACAACCTCACTGTTTGTTGGGGCAAAGTCTTGAGTTTTGTTTTGCAGGTCTCCAAGTTGCTAGCAACACCTTTGAGACATCTCCTTCTTCCTACTAGTTCGATAACCTCAGTTTTTTACTGAGGAAAAAATTGCTGATGTGCTCATCACACCTTGCTCTTGGGTTCTCCCAACGAATATCTACCAGGCACCATCAATATTCCATATATAATTCCACAATCCATAGATAATTCCAGAATTCCACATAGATAAGTCCACACATAAGCCATAATGCCACACACGACATAGTCGCATACAAAACGAATCACAAATAGAGGTTCAATTGTAAAGGGGCACAAGCAACCGATAAAGGGAACGAACTATAAAAAGGCAAATTCTTGCACCCGACCCATGCAAATCCACAGACACCTAAGTAGAACTACTTCTCCCCCTTTGGCATTGAAATGCCAAAAGGGAAGAAGAGCAATACTAATGCCCCAAGAGATCACTCCAGTTAGTCCTCCTCGTCATCGTAGTCGTCCCCGTCCACGTCCCCTTCCACTTCCTCATCATCATACTCATCATCATCAGCAGCTGGAGGAGTTGGCTCCCTAGGCGGTGCAGGAAACAGGTGATGCCTGAGCTCTCCATAGTTGATCCCTGAGGTGTTCCACTGAGCATACGGTTCCAGAGCAGTAGGAGGAGGAGGATGGACTGACGCCCCAGGCACATGATGGAGAATCAGCTGCTGGGTGTGAACCATCTCATGGCGCTGCTGGTAGGCTTCATACTGACCCTTTTTAGTGTCAACCCCTATGCACAATATGTTCCGTTGGAACTAGTTCAGCTACTTGACCTCACGTGCCATAGGAGGCACTGGGGTCTGCATCCACTAACTCGAGAATCACGCATGAAGGACTCAGGAGCTGAGGAAGGATGGGAGGTCTTCTAAGTCTTGTTGTAGATCTTCTTGGACTTGTGTACTCCATCCAAATTACCACTGAACTCCTGATGTGGTAGCATGTTCTTGATAAGCATGATAATATATGGAGAAAAAGGAATGGAGAGCCTATTGAACATTGCATCTGTCATCTCATGGTAGATGTAATCCATGACATCCAACTTGTACCCAACATCTGACTCGGCATTGGTGGCACATTCATGGGAAAAGGAAAGCAAAGGCACAAGGTGACCATGAATCTTATCATTATTTCCCCCACTCGGAGCAATGCTGTCCCGGAACAAACCAACAAGGGCTGCATATAAAGGAGATGGTCTAGAGAAAGTACCAGCCACCCCATCGGAAGTCAAGCATGGAGCGAGAACAATATCCTTGTTCGGCTTGATTGGAGATATGATGCGATGGCCAGAAGTAGTGTCACGACCATGGAAAGCGTAGCCAAGAACTTGACCAAATGTGCGGAAATCAGACTGAATCATAGTGTTCTCGGTCATCCACTTCATGGTGCGAAAATCATCTCCGCATATCACAAGGGTAGAGAAGAATTGCTTCACAACCGATGATCCATAGATGCATTGCAAAGTAATAAGATCGTACAGCCCCATTTTGCCAGTCACTTCCAACGCCTCACAAAGTCTTGGCTTGGATTGAGCCTCAATCAAATTCAGAGGATGCATGGGTCGGATCTTCAAAGAAGCATAAACATCATCGTGAATGTACCTGTAGTGTGAGCACCAGAACAAACTGTCCTCCTGAGGGCCATCACTATCAGCCTCATCATACAAATCACAATGGTGAATGGCAGAGTACTTAATGATATCCATAGCCTAGTAGTTGACACGGGCCTACTTGCCTTGCCCTTTCTCTTGGTAGTCCTCTTGGCTTTTTGAGCTTGCTCGCCATCCGTTTAGCCTCTCTTTGCCTCCATATGATTTCAACCTCGTCAACAAGCACACTTCCTTTGTTTTCCCTGAGATAATGGGCACGGGGACGGTGCTTGTAGTTCTTGGGAGCACTAGAACCACCTGTGAGGAGAAATAGATAGGTAGCATGGGGATAAGCATACACAAAGTCCAAGAGGAATGTTTGATACAGTAGAAAAACAACCCACGGTCCAATGATGCACGATACGAGAAGCTGAGACAAAACTACGGATAATCCGCCCCCCTACAAAAATCATTAGTTCCACCACAGATTCACTGCATCAAAGCAGATCAGGCCCTAGGGTTGCAAGACTATGAAATCTAACAGGCAAAGGAATCACAAAGTATCTTCTACAACGAGTTTCCACCAAGAACAACAACTTCCACACATAAGAGATGAATCAAGGAGTTACCCTCACTCATTGGAGGAAGAGCTCGGAGGAGAAGATACCCGGAGGCGCTGGGAAGAAGATCTGGGGTGAGCCCGGAGAATCCAATGGTCGAATCGACTCTGGGGAGGGGGGAGGCTCCGGTGGTGGCTGGGGAAGGACACGGGGTGGGGAGGACGGGCTGCTCTATTTGAGCCCTACCCTGATCCCTAGTCCTTAAAGGACAAAACCGCCCAGGGAGGATTATCCGGCCCTCACTAGGGGCGGATAATCTGGCCCCTCTCTAAAAATTCTGTAAAACACAGATTCATGCCGAAGCATTCCAAACAAAACCCTCGCAAGGATACATGGGACTTGTGTGCAAGAATAGATGGCTCGAGATGAGACAAAAGGCTTGGGTTTAGAGCACCAAACTGAGATGGTACTAGACACCCAAAATTGCAAGAACAAATCAACTAAAATACAAGATTGGGCATGTTTTCCATAAGAATACAAGATATGCCATCAAATCCAAAAATATCCAATATAAACCAACTCTTCTCAAGGAAGAGGCGATGGCCGAAGCCACCATGTTGGAGAGCATGGCATGACACCATGAAGATGTATCTTGAGTTCAAAACCAATGCTCATCAATAACCCACATATCACAAAATGATATTAAGGGAAATGATTTTTCTTGCTTTCGGCATTATGGGGGGAGGGTTAGCCCAATAAATTAGGACCACACTCCCCCTATGTCTATGCCCACATCTAAACCAAATACATGAAGAAGTGCAAGTGAGTATGCAAGAGTAATGTTGGGGATATGCTAAATGGGTATCATGATAGCATGTCTCTAATCCGGATAACCCGGGTGGCCCACAGTTGGTAGCAAGGCCCATGGCCTGCTGGGCGGCTCAGTTAGATGCATCCAAAGGGGAGGCCCATGCCGGATAAAGTGAAGGGAATATGCCCTGAGAGGCAATAATAAAGTGTTTATTATGTGTATTCCAAGTATATGATAGATGTTTATTTTGCATGCTATAATTGTATTAATACGGAAACGTTAATACATGTGTGTTTAATAAATAAATAGAAAGTTCCTAGTTATGCCTCTCTCATAAACTAGCTCGTTGATTAACAAGATGATCAAGGTTTGCTGATCATGGAATTTGGATGTTGTTAATAATGGGATCACAACATTAGTTTAATGGTGTGATGAACATTCATCCGAAGTTTAGCATTATGATCAAAGTCATTGAGTTTATATTGCTATAAAAACTTACGAAGTAATCCTAATCCTTAGACCATGAGATCATGTCAATCACTAACGCCGAAAGAGTTTCTTGATAACATCAAACGTCACACCATAATAGGGTGATTATAAAGATGGGTTCATAACTAATAAAGTGTTATGTTGAGGCCCATGGATCGAGAGTGGAATTTGTTCATCCCGATGACGGATAGATATACTCTGGGCCCTCTCCGTGATATCACATTGGTTAGCTTGCAAGCAAGTGATTTGATCATTAGAATGTTATATCACGGGAACGAGAAAAGAGTGCATGTCAGTAACAAGATCAAACTAGGTATGGAGATACCGATGATCGAATCTCGGAAATGTAATATATCATGAAACAAAGGGATACTAGCATAAAAGGTTCCGACGATCACAAGAAAGTCATCGTTGAATATGTGGGAGTCGGTATGGGTCTCTAGATCTCGCTTCTAATTATTGATCCGAGAGGGGTCTCGATCATGTCCGCATTATTCGTGAACCGTAGGGTGACACACTTAAGAGACATAGACATCCAATTGGAGCAAAAGTTTCATGCTGGAAAGAATAACAAGCGCAGGAATTTATTTCACTAGATACTGAAACAGGTTTCGGGTGAAATTGCAGAAAGTGTTTTTGCATGTGAAATAGAATTCTAGCAAGGGGTTATATGTGAATGTTTGTCATTAAAGTAATTGACAAAATTCTGAATAAATAAAAATAGTTTTATTTAATGAGAGTTTGCATTAAATTTGGTGGAAATTTAATTGCAAGTTTGAGTGGGATTTTGAGTGGAGGGAATTTAAAGGAATTTTGTGAGTGGAGTGTCCACCCACATGAAGAGGGGAGGGCAAGGGGGCATCTCCCATGCGCCGGCCACCCCCTTGGGTTCCCCCCTCTCCTATAAAATGCACCTCCCTCCTCACTTCTCACTCACACCTCCTCGTGAAGGATCTCTCTCCCCCTCTAGAATTTATCCCCATGGTCTTGGACTAGCGAGATACATGTTCCCGGTGTCTATTTGGCAAGAAAGAGTTGTGCTTCCGCTGCATCACTGGAGCGAGGAGGCGGAGGTTGCTCGGTGCCTCGGACGTGTGTGCGAGCATGGATGCGCTGCTGATTTGCGGCGCTAGGACTTCCTCTCGATCTTGAGATCGCCAAGAGATCGTCTACATCAACCACGAGTTTAACTCGTTAAGCTTTGTCGGTCTTTAAGGGTATGTTCTCTACGGATATACATCCGCCCGTTGTTTGTATCTAGTAGATAGATCTTGGTACATAGATGTTCCCATCGTAGGAAAAAATTTGTTTTCTATGCTGCGAACCCTACATAAAGGAAGGCTACGGAGAAGTCACCGACGTACCCAGAGAATTGGAGTGCAATACACGATAAACTAGTTGTAAACTGTGTAGGACTATGTAACCTGTCCGGCTAGGACTTTGCCTGTAACCCTAGGATCTGGCAACTATATAATACGGACCTACGGGAGCCTTTAGGGCATAAGATAATGACAAGTTAGAACGCACAACTCATATCACGCACAATGAACCGATCCCTGTAACTCGGCGTATTGCCATTATAGTGATTTATAGAAGGAGTAGGATCGCGCCACCGTCGTGGGATCTGAACCTAGGTAAGCTGTGTTACCTCGTACACGCCAACCTTCCGCCTTACCCCACGTCTCTAAACACGCTCTGTGACGACCCCTCCATGGCATACTCGTCGGCAATACCACGATAGTTGGCGCCCACCGTGGGGCTAGAGGCGCTTCAGGATCTACAACGGGCGAGGTCCAAGATCTTCGCGGGAATCGGAGAAACCGTAGCCATCGGCCGTGTTCTCTTCTTCGGGAATGTTCTGATCGTCCCTCCCGACGAGTTTTGGATCCCGGTGAAGACGAACCCCACCCGCTGCTCGATCGTCCCAATCGGGGACATCCACCTCTTCATTAGTGAAACCGACTCCAGCACTAGTTCTCTGGAAGTCGGAGGAGCATCATGGCCCGCACGGACCTCCTACAGGTAGGATACGTTTGCCGGCATAGATCGGAAAAATTCAAGGCCCACCCAAACCACCCTTGTGCAGTATATAATGGTGGAAGATCACTGCAAGTCCACCGGCTTCTCCCATGCGTCTGGACGACAGAGATCCAAGTTCGTCAGCATGGTGACTATCTTTGATCTGGCGCGTTGCATTCAGAGAGAGGGTGAAAACCCCCACGATTACCTAGCTAGGTGGCTCCGTATACGGGTTGATCATGAGCATTACCCCAATGATGATGCCATCTATCACTTTGTGGAAGGACTAGACCGCGGTACGCTTATCTGGCATACACGAAGACGACAGTAGACCACTGGTCTCCTCACTTTCGAGGGCATGGTTCACACCGTCAACAAATACATGGCAGCTGAAGCAGAGGATCGGGCAGTGCTCGCTGCCATACCCGGCGCCCTGCCGCCTCAGCCACCACCACCACCGCCTCCATTCATCGTTGCTATAGCCGCACCACCGCCTCCAGTCATCGTCATTGTTGTCACACCACCACCACCCATCCTAGAGGAAGACCCGACACCCTCCGCCTCCGTCCTGGACACGCCTCCGTCCTGGATACGTTTGCAGCCAATGGACGGTCGCTTGAGGCCGCTCTGCTTCCCGATGAGCGTGAGTACATCCGGCCCTGTGAGTCGACGCCTGCGTTTTCTTGCTCGACCGCCTTTGCGAGCAGGGCCTTGACGTACTGGATCCGTAGGGCGCCGTCACCGGTGGCCGTGATGTTGTCGGTCGCTGCTCGGCCCGCCACGAGGTTGTCCATCGGGGTGGAGAACAGTGGTAGGCCGTTCGCGTCTCGCTCCCGTGAGGATACCACGATCCGCGGATGGTCCCTGGGGGTGCGCGGTTGCGTGGAGGTGGGGCGCCGTTCGCCGTCGACCCTGGTGGGGGCCGGGTGCTTCCTCCGGGCGTCGCGTTCTTGCAGATCGCGCGCTCGGCCACGCGGGCCGGGTTGTTCTCGTTGTCAAAGTTCAGGGCGCGCCCCTGGACGGTGGGGTTCAAGCGCGACCTGATTCGCTACTGGTGGTAACGTGACAACTCCTGTGCCGTCACCTGCTCGAGGCGAAATTTTTCGCGCTCGGCTTGCTCCTTGCGGACTGCCTCCGCCAGCTTCAGGCGGAGCTCCTCGACCTCCGTTGCCGTGGCATTAGGAGGGATCGGGGTGGAGAAGGGATCCTCCGGCGGGTCGGTGCCATTCGCCATGTAGGTCGCGGCGTGGCGATCGGTCCCGTCGCAGAGATCGGCGGAGTTTTCCGATCCGGAGTCGAAGTCGAAGATCCCAAGGATGGAGGGAGACCTGGATGATGGAGCCCGCGGGCGAAGCCGTGATGATGGATCCGGCGAGTGACGCCGGGGTCGCCGAGTCGTCGTCGTCGTTGAGGGCTGCGGTGGTTTCGGCCACGTCGTTGTGGGCCGAGTTGTACTCGGAGGCGAGGCGGTGGATCGTGCGGACCTGGCTCTCGGAGAGCCGGTCGCGTGGCGGCGACTCGCGGATGCGAGCCGAATCCTCCGAGACGATGACGTCGGTGAGGCTGACGAAGAGGCTGATCGTGCCGACTGGCAAGATCATGCTATGCGTGATGGGTCGCGCCGCTGGGACGTAGCTGCTCGGCAAGATTTGGAGCATCTCGCCGATCACTATCATGCGGCCGGTGGCGACCGACTCGTTGATGGGAAGATTGGATCTCGCCACAGAACACCGGCCAGGCCCCACGGTGGGTGCCACTGTCGTGGGAATGACCACGGCAGATGCTGCAATCAGCAGCGAGTAGTAGAACATAGGGCAAGGGCGGCCAACCATCTGCGGTGCGAGATGAGGGCGGAGACACAGGGTTTTACCCAGGTTCGGCCCACTGGAGGGTAAAGACCTACTCCTGCTAGATTGTATTATGATGGAGGTACAATGGGGCGAGCTCGATGGCTAGGCGGCGAGTCGCTTGGGTGGATGATGGAACGTATCCTCTACACGCCCTCTAGGGAGGTTTATATAGACTCACCCCCCTAGGGTTTACATATCTCAACCGAATCAGTTAAGGTTTCGGCAATCGTTTAACCTAATCCGACTAGGCCTATCTACTCTCTGGGACTTCAGCTTCTAGTCGCTTGAATCTACACCAGGCCTTGATCCAGTCGCCGTCCCGCAGGCCCACTCGCCAGTTCCTGGGCCGGTCGGAAACGTCCTGCTGGGTATACCCCGGTAGGCATATCCCCATCACCGACATCAGCGCTGACTTGGAGGAGATAGACTTCAGCCCGGAGGAGCTCGACTCTGCTATGTAGGAGATGGAGGAGGATATCAGACACGATGAGCAGGCCGACAATGCCATCACATCCCGAGAGGTGTTCGTCACCATTAGGACCGTGATGGAGGAAGATCAACCCGGACAAGCTTCGCCTAAAGTGCCGGACAAGGGGAAGGGACAACCTGTTGCTGCCGACAATGATCGTGCAAAGGCCATGCCCCCTCCGCCTAACCCAGTGCAGAAGCCACAAGAACTAAACGTCGGTCCGAGTAACAACAACACCGCAAACCCACCGCCTCTGGCATCTACGTCTGCAGCTGCCCAAATCACTTCGGCTGATAGAGTGAAGTACGGCAACCTGCTCGTCGAGCCCATGACTGTGGCTCATATACTGAACATATTCCGGCTTGACGAGAAGCGCCAGCAGCTGCTGGAGGAAGCGCAGGCCATCGCGGAGCAAGGTGCAAAGCTGTATCAAGATCTGGCCAAGGCGCAGAAGTCAATAGAAAAATATAGATCCATGGAGGCTGAGTACAAGACTCTTCTAAAGAAGCAGAAGGCTAAGAAATCTCCAGCTCGCGTCATCAACGATCCCGGTGTACGGCGAAACCTAGGATGGGCTCCCCTGAAGCCGCCGCAAGCCAAGCCATACATTGACAACGAAAGCAGGCAGGTCATGCCCACTCCAATTCTCAACCTAGTCGTCGCCAAGACCCTTCTGGAGCAGGAGATATCACCTGCAGTTGTGGAACAGGTCTATGACCTTGTGGCAAAGGCGGTGAAACAACAGGAAAATGACACCTCTCAGAGGTTTGAGTCTGGCCTAATGTATTGCCAGTCTAGCAATCCTAAGACGCCAAGGGACCGATCTCTTCAGGATGTCGGGTCTCAGACGGGTTCATCAGAACGAACACGGAGGGATGCACGCAACAGGAAGGACGCTATCCCCATATCCTCCAACCACGGAGGTAAGGCTCATCCTCGTCGCCCATCTCTGTCGCCCCAATCCCCTCGACATCACGAAGACCCCAAGGCTCACCATCGCACAGACATGCCTCTGCCAAGGCAAAGCGGCATCGTCATCCGCGACAACATGGAGCAGCCCCGTCACGATGGAAAGCGCAAACAAGGACACAAGAGCAAGTCGCGTCCTGACCCTCCATGTTCGACAAGAAACCGCGACAAGCGTGAGGCGTCGCAGGAGGGTAACAGCAACAAGGCTAACCCTCCACCACCTACATCTCCGTCGCCCCCTAGCAGCCACCATGGCGGAGGGGGCCCGCGTCATTCACGCAGCCCATCCCCTGGCGGCAAGAAGAAAAATAACAAGCCCGGAGCCATACGACGCATGTTCACGCCTAGACAATATTCACGAGGCCCGGGAAAGACAATACCTGGGACCACATTGTTTTGGACCTGTAATACGGACCACAACTTATCCCAAGGGTTTTCGGATAGACAAGACCATCAAGCCCTATGACGGCACCGCCAAACTAGCTACATGGTTGCAGGATTATGGCAACGCGGTGGAGATCGCCGGGGGTAACCGCAACGTTGCCGTCAAGTACCTCCCACTGATTTTGACAGGCACGGTCCGCCAATGGATTGATGACTTGCCGGAGAAGTCCATCTGCAACTGGTTGGACATACAAGAAGTGTTCACCAAGAACTTCGAGGGTACGTATAAGCGTCCCTGCACTGTTGGCAAACTACAGCGGTGCATGCAAGAGAAAGATGAGTCATCTCGCGCCTACCTCTCTCGCTGGCTGGATATGAAAAGTTCCTACGCAGGATTGCACGCTCAGACCACCATGGCCGCCTTAATCGATGGGTTGGAGAAAGGTACGTTGTTCCGACATAATTTGAAGGGCCTGCGGGACAATGACAGGCTCGATCTCAAGTCAGATGATCCAACTGGCTAGTGAGTTCGCGGCTGCCGACGACGATGCCCGCGGCTCCATGCCGGCAACGACCATTCCAACTCAAGCTAAGAGTAACAATAGCACCAAGCAGAAGAACCCGCCAGAAGAAAAGCAAACGTTCGACATGGTCGCCATGACATTCGCAGGACGAGGTGATGGTGGATAGCGTGGCCGAGGATGGGGGGCTGGTCGTGGGCAGCAGCGAGGTAGTGAAACTACCCCGGCAGTGCTCCGTGTTCCCCAAACATACGAGGAGTACCGTGATATGACATACCTTGTACACCTCGACGCCAACGACAAAGCCACTCACACTAATCGCCATTGCAAGTTCGTTAACGACCTGAAGGAGGACCCGGAGTCCGGTTATGAGCAAAGTCGGAAGAACAGACCGCGAGGCAAGGGCAAAGGGAAAAATAAGGAAGAGGAGTCCAAGGATTCAAGTGACATGGACGAGGATGTTGACCCCAAGCACGCCGACAAGAGCGATGGCAAGGGAAAAAACCCCTTTGAGAAGAAGGTTGCCGTCTACCACACTTTCCTTGGCACCCCTACTATCCGACAACATAAAACCTCCATGAGGATACTGATGGATACCCTACCCCCAGTTCTCCAGTACCTGCGCTGGTCAGAGATTCCAATCACTTGGGATAGGAAGGATCACCCAGACCTCATCCCTATGGTGAACCAGTACGCCATAGTCATGAACCCCCTAATTGAAAGCAACGAGTTCACCAAATGCATGGTGGATAGTGGAAGCAGCATCAACATCATGTACCTAGATACGCTGCACAAGATGAACTTGACGGAGGCCAACCTAAGGCAGACCAGCACCATGTTCCATGGCGTAGTTCTTGGCAGGGAGGCTCGATCCCTTGGGTGCATCACGCTTCAGGTCGCTTTTGGCGATGTTAATAACTACTACCAAGAATGCATGACCTTCGAGGTGGTCCCTTTAAAGAGAGTGTAGCACGTCATCTTCGGACACGACATCTTCCACGCCTTCATGGCCAAGCCATGTTTCGTCTACAACAAGCTCAAGATACCCGGACCAAACGGAATCATCATCGTATCCGGAAGCTTTACCAAGGCAAGGGACTGCGAGATTGGAGAAGGAGCCTTTGCAGAAGCTGTCCTCTTCAGCGAAGAATTCAAGGAGATACAGAGCAAGGACGATGCCACGGCGATGCCGGCGTCAAAGAAGCAGATTTCTGACTCCGCCCCTGCCTTCAAGGCCGCCATCAAAGCCAAGCCGGTGGAACTTGTGGTAGGCGATGCCTCCAAGACCACCGCCATTGGGATGAACCTGGACCCTAAATAGGAAAGAGCGCTTGTCGAGTTCCTCCGTGATAATAGGGACATATTTTGCTGGCAACCTGCCGACATGAAAAGTGTACCTAGGGAACTTGCTGAGCACAGCTTGAATATTGATCCAAAATGCAAACTGGTGAAATAACCTCTAGGACGCTTCAGAGACAGGAAGAGACGCGCCATAGGCAAAGATATAGCTAGGTTACTTAAGGCTAGTTTTATCCAAGAAGTCCTTCACACCCGATGGGTGGCCAATCATGTACTTGTCCCTAAAAAGGGAACCAAAGAATTAAAAATGTGCGTTGATTACACCGGCTTGAACAAAGCGTGTCCCAAAGATCCGTTTTCTTTGCCTCGCATAGACCAAGTCATTGCCTCGATGGCTGGCTCGTAACTTTTGTGTTTTGTTGATGCATACTCAGGATACCACCAGATAAAGATCAGGAAGTCGGACCAATTGGCCACTTCGTTCACCACACCTTACAACATGTTTTTCTACGTCATAATGCCCTTTGGGCTGAAAAACATAGGTGCTATGTACCAACGGACTGGTGATACATCATGATGTGGACGATATAGAGGTGATGTGGACGATATAGCGGTGATGTCCAAAAAGTCAAACAACTTAATCTCCGACTTGAAAGAAACCTTTGATAATCTCCGGAAATACAACATGATGCTTAACCCTAAGAAGTGCGTCTTCGGGGTTCCAGCCGGCAAATTGTTGGGCTTCATCATATCTGAACGTGGAATCTAGGTCAACCGGAGAACATCAAGTCCATCCTAAACATAAACCATCCGACATGCCTGAAGGACATACGTCTAACAGGTTGCATGGCAGCAGTAAGCCGGTTCGTCAACCGACTTGGAGAGAAGGCTCTACCGCTGTACAAGTTGCTGAAGAAGGCGGAAAAATTTACATGGACGGATGAGGCAGATGCATCATTGAAGAAGCTAAAGGAGATACTCTCTTCGGAACCTATACTTGCAGCACCCGAGCCTATGGAGCCTATGTTAATCTACATGGTGGCCATCAACAGAGTAATCGGCATCGTCGTCGTGGTAGAGCAGAAAGAACAAGGGCATGCATACGGAGTTCAACCACTAGTTTACTATGTAAGCAAGGTCTTGACGAAGTCCAAGCAGCATTAAACGCATTATTAGAATCTAGCTTATGGAGTGTTCCTTGCTTCTCGGAAGCTAAGGAACTATTTCCAGGAGCACCCTATCACAATTGTGAGCAAAGCTCCACTATCCAACATCATCAAAAACAGCGATACTAATGGAAGAGTTGCGAAGTGGGGAATTGAGCTTGTCGCCTTCGAGATCACCTACAAGATACGTGACACTGTCAAATCATAGGTCTTGGCAGATTTTATCGCAAATTGGATGGAGATGCCAAATGTGAAGGAAATATGCCCTAGAGGCAATCATAGAGATGATTATATTTCATATGTATCCATGAGTTATTGTAATTGTCCTTGAATATCCATATCAGGCAACTTGTATTGATTGGCAATTATGTGAATTGTTTGTGAAACTCTTTACTTGTATGGTTATTTAATAGTTGTCCCTAGTCGGAGTTCATGTGAGGACACACGTGAATATTAGACTAGCACCTCGATTGGTTGATGACTATGTTTCACAAGTCATAGACATGGAGATGTCAAACCAATAATGTGGACACATGTTATGAACATGGGGTTGGACTGACCCAACTTGAGACTGGCAATTAGTTGCAGCTCTCTCTCTACACATCGTGTATGTTTTGTCCTTAGACCTGAGATTGCCAATGTGGTTGGCATATCTCTCTGCAACCTCTGCCACAATACACTTCCATATCTGCACCCATGAGAGAACCAGGCAATTTCCTGAGATTGTATAACCCCCTCAAATGAATTTCTGAGGTTGCACCACCGAGTCAAGAATTCTGTATCAGTTTCATTTTGTTTCTACTTGCACATTGCAAGCTGATGTGGACTGTTTGGCCTCTTATATGTACTAGTGAAATTACTGACAAACATTTCCTCGAAATCCAACCAACAGTTGATACTATTCGTTGGCAAATTATTCAGCCAAACCCTGGCCGGCCCCTCCAACTGGCCCCTCCAACTTCTAAGGCACATATCTCACAGCCCATCTCAAATTTCCCTCAACTATTTTTACGGCCGTGGCATAATCAATTAGCCAATCTTGTGGCTTCGTACTTCCATTGTATGCTTTCGTGCCTATTGCCAACTGGAAATTCGGCACGGGCGGTTCGCCCATAATCCGAGGTCCAAAACATGTCGGGCCAGGCGGACCCTGTTCCTCCAATAGCTCGGACCGATACAGTCTGTCCAGCTTTAATCTTGCGGCTGTTGACGGCAAGTTTCTATAGATGACCCTTTCCTGCATTCCATAATGGTTTTGCCCACCATGCTCTACATTTTCCATCTCCGAGTAACCGTCGTTGTATCTGTCATTTTATTGATTATGCGGAGCTTGTCTTGCTTCTCCCTCTTGCCGAGGTTCGTTCCTCGGCTGATGATCTTGTGGAAGGTATCTCCTTCCTTCCGCGGGGTTATTGTTCTTGGGGTTTCCCCTTCCGAGGTTCGCATGCTCTCTATTCACGTGGTCGGGGTTTCTATCACTGCTGTTACCTCAGCTACCATTGCCCCTATTTTCATTGATCTTCCCGGCCACTGCTGGGTCGTATGGGACAATCTGTTTGTTTCTCTTTACCGAGGTTACTGCTTTGTCTTTCTATGCATTGTTTCCGGGTGAGGATGCCGCTGCCACGGATAATGCAGGGGCAGCCCCTGCCGAATGAACCATACGGGAAGCTCCCGGCTTTGCCGGGTTAGCTCTGAGCATTTCTGCATTCTGCTGGTTCGCGATGCGTACCAGCACGTTCACCCTTTCTTGCTGCTTTTGCCGGGCTTCCCCGGTTAGTCCTTCCAATTCTAGGGCTGCCGCATTTGCTGCCCTGACGTTCTTTGCCGGGGTACTATACCTCAGCACACCTGGGTCAACCGAATCATCTGGCTGAGCCTCATGATCTTTGTTGATATCATTCATGAGGTTCTTTCCTCTTAATCTCAGATCGTCTACTTGGCCAGGGGCCGTGTCTAGCTTGTTTGCCCTGGCATATTCTCGCAACGTCCTATTAAAGGAGTCCTGCAAGGCCGACACCTTTTTTGCCTCTTCTAACATTTTCAATCTAGTTTCTTCTAACTCTGCCTGTGCGTTTGCCGGGTCAACTATCGGTGCTACAGGCGTAGTTAAGTTATCTATAGCTTCCTGCAGGATATTCTCTGGCCTCCCTAGAGGTGGCCACCTTACCCTTGCTGCTTTTGGAGTTACCTCCTGCACCTCGGCTGCCTTGGTTACCGGAGGATCTTCTGTGGTAGGCTTTGGAGCTGCTTTCTTCGTAGCCACCTGTCCTCCTTCCACCGGGTCATTGCTTGGCCCGGCGCCTGCCCCTCGTGCTGGTGCAGGGGCTGTCATCATCACCTCAATGCTTCCCGTGGGGCGAGCGCCATGCTGACCGCTGGCAGCACTGAGGGGAGGATCTCCTGCGATGATGACTCAGCGCGGGTAGACGCAGGAGGTGTCAATGCCGACGTAGATCTTGTGAGCGCCCAGGTTGATGAATACGCCATTGTGCGGGGGTGCTTTCCTCCTAAACTGCCAGCATTGTCGCTGACGTAGTCCTAGATGTCAAATCTCTGGACTAGCCCAGAAACCACCCGCTCGCAGGTGTCGATGAAGTTTCCCGTCCGGATATTGACTCCATCTAGCACCGTTGTTGGCCCCATGGTGGGCGCCAACTGTCGTGGTGGTGGCACGGAAGATGCCATGGGTAGGCTAAAGTATGGGGCCAATGGATGCTAGTGGGATCTGGGGAGGGAAGATGTAGTGATTTCTACACACAACAAGCTAGAACACGGATCTTTATTTCTCCTCAATCAAGCTACAAGTGATCCTTGAGCTGTATCAGAGAGAGGAGGAAGAAGATTACAACATGAGCCCTCAAGTGTCAAATGAGTCGATCCCTTCTCCAAGAAGTCGTGCCCCTCCTTATAAAGGGGTCCCTTGGTTCTTTCTAGGGCTGGCGTGGACAAGCATATTCTTGGAATATGCTTGTCCCAAAGTAGTCACATGGCGGAGCTCTTTCCGTGTCCCCCTTATATCGAATGCAAAGACCCAGAACCCCCACATGTGAGCCTCGAGCTTGCCCACTGTCACCTCCATGATGCCTGTCTGCCCCTCTGCGGCGCTGCTCTTTGTCTCTAGCGCTTGGCTCTATGCAGATTCCTCCTAGTTAGTAGCTAGGGTTTGACTCTAGGATCCTTCTCCTTCTCCTACAAGCTTCCCGTTACACGGCCTCGCCTTGCATAACTCGGCTTGACCTTTACCTGTGTATGAGCTTATCAACCTTATTCGGCCGACTTAGCTCATACATCGGCCAAGTAAGGTATTAATCACTCGATTTTGGCTAAGCCATGCCTTATTCGGCCGAGCCTTGCCTAACCCGGCCGAATCAGCTTATAACTCGGCATATGGTAAGAAAGGTTCCTTCCTTCTTTCCACTATCTTGACCATACCTAGGGACATCCCCCCGACATCGATCGTTGGTCTCCAATACCTTCCGGCAAGGATTCTACTGGCTGACCGCGAAGGCGGACACCGACAAGCTAGTTGAGACATGCATGGGATGCCAGTATTATGCCCGATAACCACATGTTCCAACTGAAGAATTGCGAACAATACCAATAACTTGGACGTTTGTAGTCTGGGGCTAGACATGGTTGGTCCATTAGAGATGGCACCATGTGGGTTTACGCATCTGCTAGTAGCAGTTGATAAATTCACCAAATAGATAGAAGCTAAACCCATTAGAAAGCTTGATGGGGCAACTTCCCTTGGGTTTGTCCAGGATCTAGTGGTGAGATTTGGTCTCCCACGTAGCATTATCACCGACAACGGCAGCAACTTATCACTCAGAGAAGTGGAAGCTTATTGTTGGGAGAAGGGCATCCGACTTGACCTAGCATCTGTGGCACATCCATAGTCCAATGGCCAAGTTGAGCGAGCCAATGGATTAATTCTGCAGGAAATCAAGCCACGTGTTGAGGCACTGCTGCATAGAGCAGCTAGAGCCTGGGCGGAGGAGTTACCATCTGTTCTATGGAGTTTACGAACTACACCCAACAGATCTACCGCCTACACCCCTTATTTCATGGTATATGGAGCAGAAGTCATTCTAGCTTCTGACATCCTTCATGATTCACCAAGAGTTGCCGCCTACGTCAAAGATGGCACTGAAGAATCTAGGCGCCTAGATGTGGACCATCTCGAGGAAGAGCACGAATTGTCATGCCAAAGATCCGCCATCTACCAGCAGAAGCTACGCAACTACCATAGTCTCCTTGTTCGGCATCGCTTATTTAAAGAGGGGGATCTAGTGCTACGACTTAAGCAGAAGAAGTCACAGAAATTATCCCCACCATGGGAAGGACCATTCATCATAAGCAAGGCGCTACTCAATGGGTCTTACTACCTTGTTGACAATCGTGAGCTTGAGGATAGACCCAGCGATGATCATAAGCGTAAGCGACGTGACCCGGATGATGACTATCCGGAGCTTGATCGGCCATGGAACATAGCACAACTACGTCCTTTTTACACTTAGCATATTTTTTATCTACTGTGTACCTCTTATATGATCAATGAAATAAAGCTCTTTGGTTCAATCATATTTTTGAGTCTTTTACCTCCTTTAGTGTTCATTTTTGGATCGTATAAAACCTTAATGCGCAAGTTTTGCATTTTCACTTGTGAAAATTCCTCTTACGGGCGTTAGCTTAAGTTTTCTGGTCTACACGTTCTTTGTTGTTTTTATGTGGATTCTGGAGTAGTGACTTTTGGCACTTGAAGTCGGCAATTTTGTGTTTAGGTTTTTGACGGTGCCATTGGGCATCATCACCTGAGCGCATTGTTTCGACTACGAGTCTTCCGACTCACAAAAAGTCAAGCATAAAAACCAAAGTAATGGATAAGCCAACACTTGCTTAAAAAATATTTACATGCTAAAACTAGTACTTGAGTAGCAGGAAACATACAGCTATTGTTTTTCCGCCTTACGATTAACATAGTAGTTTTTGCGCATACATATATCAAGAGGAAACAAATATTACAAAGTGTTCTTCATTCCTATGGCGCAGGAGACTTTGAGGTAGCATCGTCGGAAGCAGGAGAGCCATCCTTATCATCTTTAAAGTTGGTGGTCTTGAGGGACTCGGAGGAGCTGTGCTGGTCGCCATCGATGATCTCAAGAGGCACAAAGGAGTTTGGATCGACCAACTCGGTGACCCTGGTGTCATAGTCGGCGAGTGATTCCCAGATATATTTATAATCAATCTTCTGGCCGTCATCGTCTATGTTGGGCAGACCCGAGGTCACCGTGTCAATGTGGACATTCTTGTAGTGGGCCTTGACCATTGCCAGCGACATTATTGCACCAGCCCGGGACACGAAGCTTTCCATATTACGATACGCTCGGGGGCTTGGCGCAGAATCTTCGAGTACTTCATGACGGAATCCACCGCCTTGATGTTGATGTTTAGGGCTTGGCAATCTCTTTGGCTTTCTTGACGGCGGTACTGATGAAGTTGCCGGGAAGGACCATGCATTCCTTTGGTGGAGGAGGCATATTGGTTAAACCAATAGGAGATGCGTTTCTAGCAAGCAAAGGAGTACATGGGTTCAGTAACACAAAAAAGTTCAGAGTACATGGCTTACAGAAGTACAAGACGAAGATTTATTACCAATGATGCTCGCCTCCGCTTGTTGGAGCGTCTCTGCCATGGAGTCCTGTTCTTGTCGGAAAACCTTGTAAGCCTCAAGGTTGTGCTGATTCTGCTCATCGGCAGGTTTCTTATGCTCCTTGAGGATTGTAATTTCCTCCTTCAGACAGTTCATCTCCGTGTTGGCAGACTCCTGCAAGGCCTTCAAGGATTCTTCGTGCATTTTCAAAGTGTCTGCCCTCGCCTGCTTAAGGATCTTGTGCATTTTCTTCTCGTTGGTGGATTGTAATTTCTCGTTGGTGATGCCAATCCTCTAGGTGGATTATAACTTCTCATTGGTGATGCCTCTCCGAGCATTCTCATTTTGTGGAAATAAATACAAAATTACTTAGTCTACTTGGAGCATCTAGCCGGATAAATATCCACCTAGAGGCTTGGGGGCTATAGTGAGAGTTTTTAACTCATCAATATGCTTAGTCTTTCTTTAATCATCTAGTCGGAACTAATTCTGTTTCAACTAGAGGCTTGGGGGCTATAGTATTGAAATTTACAAACACTTCATATGCTACTCTAAAAGTATCTAGTCGGAATAATTCATTCAAACTAAATACTTGGGGGCTACAGTGCGAAGTTTTCTATCTTAGTCACTCTAAGAGCATTCAGATGCAAAGACCTATGGTTTTCCGTCTAAATCCTCGGGGGATACAGTGGGATACTACATATGAAATTAAAAAGGAAAATAAAACTTACAAGTGCGAAGATCTTAAGGTTCGTGGCGCTCTCGGCAAATATCTTGCTGAAGGAAAGACTATTTCCGACGCAAGATATTGTAAGACCCCACCTTGTAAAGGTAAAGGCCCCTGTGATTGCAATGCTAGTCCCTGGATCAAATGCTAGCATCCACAGTTACGATGAAGTACATAGATACAAAGGTCATTATTACATAGACTTTACAACTCAATAGCCCAAGTCTAGTACTTAGAGTTCATAACATAAAGTACATAACTAGAAGTCTTCATCTTCATGTGCCACAGGCAAACATGTTGAGTGTATACTCATAACCCTAGTCTCCATCAGAGTAACATGCAACATCATAAGTTACAGCCACAATGGGTCAATACATTTGGAACTCTATTGGCAAGTGATACCATAGTAGATTAGTAGTATCTATCATCTATATGAATTTGGATAAGTGTAGCTTAGGCTTGCTTTCCTCAAAATAAGGTTTTGACTTATTAGTTGAAAACACTAAGTTTTTGTTTTGTCAAAAACACCCAAGGAACCACCAATAGACATTGGTGAACCTTTACCCTTGTTCAACCTCAAGTTTTTAACTTAGAGAAATTGGGATGAGGAGATCCTTGATTTCTTCACTATCTTTGATGCTCAAATTTTTCGTTGTTGGGGACACGGCTAAGTACTTAGGTTTTACCGTCTCGAGAGGTGGTGCACTTTCCCCACAAGACTCGACATGCATCGAGACGAGACTTTTCAGAAGCATTCCGTTAGACCACCATGGACGCGATCCATCCTATCAACCCTACCACCAACTCTCCATCTGGCTAAGTTCTTGCAACCTAGTTGGTCATGGCAGATCCCATATGCCATGTGGTTGCACTAGAAGCTTATCAACACTAAACATCTCAAATCCCTTTGTTCCTGGGTGGCAATCCACAAGTGTGATACACAAGGTAAACCATAGACATGGGCCTTGTGTAACCACTCAACATAAACCAACCATACCATTCCACCCAGGTGATTCTTTCACACAGTTGTTTTATTAATCAAAAACACAAGTCATAGACTTAGCAATATTTCATAGCATGAATAATCCACCCTTGTTTTCTAGTAGCTAGGCTAAGCATGATAACATAACAAGATTTCTTAACTTAGGGAAAAATCTACTAAGACTACAACTACTAGGATTTCCCAAGGCATAGCATAGCATAGATACTTAGAAAAACTCCATGCAAGTCCTACTCAAAATATTACTAGTAAATAGTCAAAATAATGGGTCATCGGCTGCTGCATCTCATTGCCATTGTTGTTATTGTTGTTTTGGTTGGGATTGGCACAACGGGGAGGCATCTATGGTTTTAATAAGGATAAGTAATGAGATAGAACCCATATATGCTAACATGCACAATACATCACATAGCAACAATAACCAATAAACAATCATAAGATAAACATAGAGTTTAAATAACGTAAACAACAAGTTTTGGAAAGTTAAACACACTAGCAAACCCATCAACATGTTGGATGATCATTCCGACTCGATAAATGAAAGGATGATAGATAAATAGATAGCCGAGTAGTCAACACTACTACTCCATGTCGACCTCCTCGTCCACTAGAGTAAGTCTAGCTGTCTCCATGGCTGTCTTGTACTCCTCCACATTGGTGGTCAAGGCATCGATCTTCGCACGAAGGGCTCTCTTCTGCGAGTGCATCCATTCTATCACTACATGCTGAGCCTCTAGCTCAATATCCTTGAGCTCTATCTTGGCCCTCATGTCCTTGATCTTATTGTTCCTATTCTGCACTCCCTTCTCTTGATTCTTGAACCTCTTGTCTTGGCTCTCAAACCTGGCCTCCATCTCCTTGATGATCTTGTCCTGCTCCGCAAAGGCCTTGTCCTTCTCCCTCAACTGAACCTGAAGCTCTTCATTGCTAAGCATGATGTTGGTCCTATCTGTGTCGAGGTGTCTAACGAGGCTCTCTAGGTTCTGGAGATACAAACACACTAGCTAGATAGTCTCTCTATACTAGCGTCGTCATACGCAATAGCCTCTTCCTTCTCGTCACATCTCCCAAACGGGTGAAAGTAGAGGCCCCTGAGCTCGGTGGAGTGATGTCCGCAGAGGCGTCCTAGCAGCTCCTGCATGACTATGTCTAGTCCCTTCTCCTTGTCATCATGCATCAACTTGAAGTTAATCTCCTTGGTGAGTGGCTCCGTCTGGCGTCCAGGCTGCGAGACTCTAAAGCCCCAAAGATCCTTCCTCTCGAACTTCGTAAGCTGAAGTCCCTTAATGCTAGGAAGTGGGAGATTGAGCACACTAGTCAGCTCCACAAGACGAGAACCAAAACGAGTTACCTTGAACTCCTCGACAGTGCTGACAACAAAGCTAGGAATCTATTGCATAGGATAGAGAAAATTAGAATCAACACAAGTAAAGAAAAACATAAGATAGTGAAACAAAAGTCAAAAGCATACATTCAACAATAAAACATACAAGTCATGGCATACAAAAACCTACCACAAGCACTAAGGTTCAAACATGACTTAGACAAAAAACTTGCCATACCACATAGGTTGGTATGATCAAAAAATTTAACACGAGAAAAACAAGTGTGGTGGTCCAACTATCGGAGTACGTCACAGTTCTTACTCATATGCTAAATCTATGATATCTTCCCTTAGACATTTTTGGCGGTCTCTAAGTCTTGGGTATACTTATTCTCTTCTCTAAGGTCATTTTGAGTGTTGAGCATTCTACACTTGAGTCTTTCACCAAGTTCCTTGATAGCATTCCAAGCTGCATTTCTTGTAGAGTCAAAGAATGACATATACATTTCTGAGTTGGTGATCATGTAGAATCCCGACTCTTTGTGGTTGTCTCCTTTGTTTTAGTACAAGTGGAGTTGCACCCACCAATATTCTTCTCCTTCATCCATCACCAGGAATCCCTTGTACACGGCTTCACCATGTATTCATAAGCTAACCATGATGTTTTTGAGTGCCTAGGGAAACTCCGTCTCACATTCTAAAGTCATGGTCATGAGTGGTCCCTTCTTGACGACTTCGTTGATGGCGGCCATCTACAAATAGAGATGAGAAAGAAGATTAGGAGAGGTTTACGAGAAGAAAAAGACAAGTGTGGAATTTTCAAAGGGTTGCATTTTTCCTAGTGGTTTCCTTAGTCTAATCCATCTTAGGGTCATAATCCTATAGGCAACACCGTGCTCTGATACCATTTGTAAGACCCCACCTTGTAAAAGTAAAGGACCTTGTGATTGAAATGCTAGTCCCTAGATCAAATGCTAGCATCCACAGTTTAAGATGAATTACATAGATACAAAGGTCGTTATTACATCGTCATTCCAGATATAACATAGTCTTTACAACTCAATAGCCCAAGGCTAGTACATAGAGTTCATAACATAAAGTAAATAACTAGAAGTCTTCATCTTCATGTGCCACAGGCAAACATGTTGAGTGTAGACTCACAACCCTAGTCTCCATCAGAGTAACCTGCAACATCATAAGTTACAACCAGAATGGGTCAATACATTTGGAATTGTATTGGCAAGTGATACCATAGTAGATTAGTAGTATCTATCATCTATATGAATTTGGCTAAGTGTAGCTTAGGCTTTCTTTGCTCAAAATAAGGTTTTGACTTATTAGTTGAAAACACAAAGTTTTTGTTTTGTCAAAAACACCCAAGGAACCACAAATAGACATTGGTGAACCTTTACCTTGTTCAACCACAAGTTTTTAACTTAGAGAAATTGGGATGAGGAGATCCTTGATTGCTTCAATGTCTTTGGTGCTCAAATTGTCCATTGCCGGGGACATGCCTAAGTACTTAGGTTTTACCCTCTCGATAGGTGGTGCACTTTCCCCACAAGACTCGACATGCATCGAGACGAGACTTTTCAGAAGCATTCCCTTAGACCACCATGGACGCGTTCCATCCTATCAACCCTACCACCAGCTGTCCATCTGGCTAAGTTCTCGCAACCTAGTTGGTCAAGGCAGAGCCCATATGCCATGTGGTTGCACTAGAAGCTTCTCAACACTAAACATCTCAAATCCCTTTGTTCCTAGGTGGCAATCCACAAGTGTGATACACAAGGTAAACCATAGACATGGGCCTTGTGTAACCACTCAACATAAACCAACCATACCATTCCACCCAGGTGATTCTTTCACATAGTTGTTTTATTAATTAAAAACACAAGTCATAGACCTAGCAATATTTCATAGCATGAATAATCCACCCTTGTTTTCTACTCGCTAGGCTAAGCATGATAACATAACAAGTTTTCTTAACTTAGGGAAAAATCTACTAAGACTACAAATACTAGGATTTCCCAAGGCATAGCATAGCATAGATACTTAGAAAAACTCCATGCAAGTCCTAGCATAGTCAAAATAATGGATCAAAAAGTATGAAGCATCACTTTCCTTTAGCTAGGAGAGTAGCAACAGTCCTCACAATCACAATCACCACTATCACCAAAATATACACATAAAATCATAACACCAAATTCACATTCAAATATTAAAAAAAATACATATGAATGCATGCAAATGCAATGCAATGATTTTATACACTAAACAAGTCAAATCAAACAGTACTGAATACAAAGCACACTTTCTATAGTCTAAATAAACTCAAATTTACTTTAAAGACATTTTCCAAATAATTTTAATATGCAAAATAGGCCTACAAATGGTTATGCAAAAAATACTATTTTCCAGAAGAAACATACTAAAACAAGGCCACAAAAGTGTAGGGCTTAATTTTCTAAATCCGTTGATATAGTATTTGCAATTTTTGGACAAATAGATCAAAAGATATGAATTTTACATGTTTGAAAAGCTAATAGATCTAAAATGATGTTTTAAATCAAAAACACAGACATGTGGCCGTGTCTGATTAGCCCGTACCGCTTCGCGTGGATCACGCACGTGGGCCGTTAGATCTAAGTTAGATCCTGTGGTCCAGATCTGACGATACCATTCCGTTTAAGTGATCTATCTACGGAGTTAGATCTAAATCCTATGGCTCTAGATCAAGCTACCAAAAGTGATAGGCGCAGATGGCGCTGGCGGTGGCACTACTGCCGGCGACTCTCCGACCGTGCTAGGGGGTAAGGGGGGTGGTGTCACGGTTTACCTGACTCGCGTGAACACGAGGATGCTCAAGGTAGTCTTGGTTCGGACAGGGGCGTGCTGTAGAAGCCGTGCGAGCTTTTCGGAGACCTCACTAGCATCGGCTGCGTGTTGGCAGAGACGACGGCGATGACCTAGGTGACCATAGGGAAAACGAGTGGCATCAGTGGCTGCGCAAAGACATGGCGCACACATTGGTTTGATCCAGAAGGCAAGGGGCATGCGGGTTTTACTAGAATCGCTCGCCGAAGTTGATTGGCACCTCAGGTGCTCACGAAGGTTGACGGAGGCGGCCAACTGGGGAGAATTGGATCAAACTAGAGGCATGATTAGCTGCGCAAGAACATGAGGAACACACTCGTGTGATCGAGAGGCAGAGCGGTGCGCTATACTCACCGGAATAGCTCGCCGGAGTGAGTTGGGCAGTGGCGGTGCGAAACCATTGTGGGCAGCCTAGTGGCAATTAGATGGTGGAAAGTGGGGGGGGGGAAATGACCGCGAGGCAGAGGGGGGTAAGTAGCAAGTGTCGGAGGCGGGGATTACACGAGCATTCATCGCCATTTACTCGATTTCAATCGCGGCAGTGAAGAGAGGAAATGGCGGCGACGACGTGGTCTGCGGGTGCAGGTTTTGGGGACGAATGGGTGTTGTGCCATTGGGCCCGGTGGTCAGTGACTGCGGGGTCTGACTTGCGCGGGTGAGAGAGGGAGCAGAGGGTGAGAACCCCGGGTAGGCTTGTTGGGCCAGATGTGGTGCTGGGATGAATAGGCAGCGTAGGTTTTATTTGTTTTCCTTCTCCTTTTTCTTTTCTAAATTGATTTTCAGGAATGGATTTGAAACCCAATTTCAAATCTGTTTGAATTCAATCCTTCACCAAGTTTTTTACTGTGATCCTAGCATCTAAATGTGTGTCAAACACATCTAATCACACTTTGACCTTTGAAATAAAAATAAAACCATGTCCCATATGTAATATATAAAGAGGGGTTAAATGTGGTTTTATTTAGGGTTTTTGTTTGAAAACATTTGTGCAAGACAAATATGCTATGATGATATGAATGCAATACATGGTTTTGCATTTGATGAAATTTGGGATGTTACAAATCTAACCCCCTTAAGATGAATCTCGCCCTCGAGATTCGGATTGGCTAGCAAATAGGTGAGGGTGATCTTTCTGAAGGTCATCTTCTTTTACCAAGTTGCTCCCTCTTCGGTATGATGATTCCACTGTACTTTGCAGAATTTGATAGTCTTAGTATGAGCAACTGTTTCTGCTCTCTCAAGAATCTTGATAGGTTTCTCTTCATAGGTGAGATCACTCTCTAACTGAACCTCTTCCAAAGGTATAGTGTCCTTCAATGATGTTTCTTCCATCTCTGGATGACACTTCTTCAACTGACTCACATGAAACACATTGTGAACTGCTGACAGTGATTCAGGCAATTCAATCTCATAAGCCACTTCTCCTTTGCGGCTCACAATCTTGAATGGTCCAACATATCTAGGTGCCAATTTTCCTTTTACTCCAAATCTCTTCACACCACGAAGTGGTGAGACTCTAAGATAAGCTCTATCACCTACCTCATAGATGACTTCTCTACGCTTTGGATCTGTGTAGCTCTTTTGTCGGGATTGGTCTATTTTCAATCTGTCCTCTACCAATTTAACTTTCTCTTCAACTTCCTTGATCAATTCTGGTCCGAACAAATTTCTTTCTCCTACTCCATTCCATAGTAATGGCGTAGTACACTTCCTTCCATAAAAAAATTCAAATGGAGCCATCTCTATGCTTGCTTGATAGCTGTTGTTATAAGAGAATTCTGCGTATGGCAGACTTTCATCCCGACTAGCACCATAGTCTAGGGCACATGCCCTCAACATATCCTCCAAAATCCGATTGGTCCTTTATGTCTGTCCATCAGTATAGGGGTGAAAAGCTGTGCTGAATTCTAACCGTGTTGCCAATGATTCATGTAGTTGTCACCAAAAATGCGAAGTGAATTGAGTTCCTCTATCAGACACAATACTCTTGGGTACTCCATGTCGACATACAATCCTATTCATATAAATCTTATCCAACTTAGCACTTGTATAAGTAGTCTTCACGTGTATCAAATGAGCCACTATAGTTAGGCGATCCACAACAACCCAAATAGAATCATATCCGGATCTGATCCTTGGAAATCCGGTGATTAAATCCATACCAATTTTATCCCACTTCCAATCAGGAATAGGTAGTGGTTGAAATAACCCTGCCGGTTTCTGATGTTCTGCTTTCACTTGACTACACACATCACACAAGGCAATATGTTCCGCGATATCTTTCTTGAGATTGTTCCACCAAAATCGTTTCTTCACATCCATGTACATTTTGGTGTTACCCGAATGAAGAGAATATGGTGAATTGTGTGCTTCTTGCAGAATCAATTCTGAAGTTCCGGGTCTTGTGGAATGCAGATACGCTTTCCATACCATAAAGTACCTTGTTCATCTTCATGGAATCCTTTAGCCTTCCCTTTACTAATTTTACCTTTAATCTCTTCAATTTCCTTGTCCAACTTTTGGGCTTCTTTGATCTTGTCCAACAATGTGGGTTGAACATCCAATGAAATGAGATATCCTTCAGGCACTATCTCCAATCTTAGATCTTTGAACTAGGCATACAAATCACCTGGCAATTCTCCTTTAGTAAGGACATTCACATAAACCTTACAGCTTAAAGCGTCCGCTACAACATTTGATTTACCGGGATGGTATTGCAAAATCAATTCATAGTCCTTGATGAGCTATAGCCACCTTCTTTGTCTCATATTGAGTTCTTTCTGAGTGAAAATATATTTCAAACTCTTTTGATCCGTGAACACTTCACAATGCTTTCCCAGAAGATAGTGTCTCCGTGTTTTGAGTCCATGGACAATGGAGGCTAACTCTAAGTCATGAGTAGGATAATTCACTTCACGAGTTTTGAGTTGTCTCGAGGCATCAGCCACAACTTTCCATTCTTGCATCAAAACTACACCCAATCCTTGGTGAGATGCATCACAATAGACTTGGAAATCTTTCTCCAAATCTGGAAAACATAAGACTGGTGTTGATACTAGTCTCTTCTTCAATTATTGGAAACTTATTTCACATCCTTCAGTCCAATCAAACTTATTTTATTTCTTAAGTAACTCCGTCATTGGCTTAGGTACTTTTGAAAAATTCTCAATGAACCTTCTATAGTATCCTGCCAAGCCTAGGAAACTGCAAACTTCTTTAACTAACTTTGGGGATTCCAACTCAGTTACAACCGACACCTTTGCGGGATCGACAGGTATACCATCACCTAACACAATGTGTCAAAGAAATCCAACTTCGTTCAACCAGAATCCACACCTGCTGAACTTGGCATACAACTTGTTCTCCCTGAGTTTCTGAATTATCAAGCGCAAATGTTCTTCATGCTCTTCTTTGCTCTTGGAATAGATCAAAATGTCATCGATGAATACGACAACAAACTTGTCAATAAACTCCATGAACACTTTGTTCATCATGTTCATTAAATAAGCTGGTGCATTTGTCAATCCAAATGGCATCACGGTATACTCATACAATCCATACCTAGTGGTAAAAGTAGTCTTAGGTATGTCTTGTTCTCTAATATTTAGCTGAAAATAGCCTGATTGGAGATCAATCTTTGAGAACACACGGGATCCTTCTAGCTGATCAAATAGATCATTGATTCTAGGCAAAGGGTACTTGTTCTTTATAGTCACCTCATTGAGTGAACGGTAATCAATGCATAGCCTTTGACGTCTATCCTTCTTCTCAACAAACAGAACTAGTGCACCCCAAGACTAAGAACTTGGTTGGATAAATCCTTTCTGCAACTGTTCTCCTAGTTGTTTCTTGAGTTCTTTCAACTCATCAACTGACATCTTGTAGGGTCTCTTTGCTATTGGTCCAGATCCTGGGAGTAAGTCAATCAGGAACTCTACATCTCTATCTGGTGGCATTCCTGGAAATTCTTCCGGAAACACATCCGGATACTCCTTCACCACTGGTACACTTTCTATGCTAACCCCCTTAAGAGAATTTAGCTTATTTCCTTTAGATTCAAAGTTATACTTGAACCTAATCCGTTTCTTATCCGGGGTTGTGAGTGTAATAGTACGACTCACACAATCTATTACTCCTACATACTTAGTCATCCAATCCATGCCCAAAATTACATCCAATCCTTGGGAATCTAGGATTATCAGACTAACTGGAAACTTATACTTTCCAAATTCTATCACTAGATCATGACATCCAAAATTTACTATCATCTCTCCGCCTGGAGAGCTTACTTTAACAGGACACCCAATAGTTTTAGTTGGAAGTCCATTTTTATCAACAAATGCTCTTGATATGAATGAGTACAATGCGCCTGTATCAAAACCAAATTGTGCTGGAAAAGAATTAAGCTTGAACTTACCAGCCACAGCATCAGATTCCTCATAGATTTCATCCACATTAATGTGGTTCACTTGACCCTTCTGAAAGGGGTTTGGCTTGTTGGCTCCATCAGCCTTCTTTTCTGGGCATTCATTTGCATTTTTCTTGCACTTGAAGCACTCAACCTGGCTGATGTCTCTCTTAGTAGGCTGACTTCCATTGCCATTACCACTATGATGGCTCTTGTGTCCACTCTTGTGGTTCTCATATCTAGCATTGTCATGACTGCGGTGGTGCTTGTTGTCATGGTGACGGTTATTGTGGTGGTGGTTGTTATACTTCCCATGCTTATGGGACCCTGAACCTCCACTATCATCACCATGGGAATGCTTGTGAGACGATATCGAGCTGTGCTTGTCAAAGTGATGCTTCCTCTTCCTATTCTCCACCTGTTTCATCTTGCTCTCCAAGATGGTGGCTTTGTCACACAGTGATTGATAAGTTGGGACATATGCAACAGATAGCTACATGCACATCTCATCATTCAGTTCTTCGAGGAATTTCTCCTTCCTCTTGGCATCAGTGTCAACATCATCCGGTGCATAGCGTGCCAGATTGTTGAACTCCTCAATATATTCTGCCACACTTCAGTGACGCTTCTTAAGATTGTGGAACTCTTTTTTCGTAAAACTCATCACTCCTGATGAGATATGGGCAGTGCGGAAACCATCTTCAAATATTTCCCAAGTCACATCCTCAATGGGGGTGGTGATCTGGAAATTATCCCACCATGTGGCTGCTGGTCCTTCAAGCAGATGTGCTGCAAATCTGACCTTTTCTTCATCTGTGCAGCCCACAGTGACCAAGTCCTTGTTCATAGAACATAACCAGTCATTGGCTACCATGGGATCAGTGGTTCCCGAGAACTTGGCAGGCCTCAACCTCAAAAACCTTGTAAGCATGTCAAAGGCTGGCGGGTTGTTTTGATTGTTGTTGTTGTTATTCTTTTTTTATTGTTGTTGTTGTTGTTGTTGTTGTTTTGATTCTGGTTTGCCATCAACTGGGTCATCATCTGCATCAACTGAGTTTGAGTTGTCATCAGCTGCTGCATCTCATTACCATTGTTGTTATTGTTGTTTTGGTTGGGATTGGCACGACGGGGACGCATCTATGGTTTCAATAAGGATAAGTGATGAGATATAACCCATAGATGCTAACATGCACAATACATCACATAGCAAGAATCACCAATAAACAAGCATATGATAAACATAGAGTTTAAACAACGTAAACAACAAGTTTTGGAAAGTTAAACACACTAGCAAAGCCATCCACATGTTAGATGATCATTGCGACTCGATAAATGAAAGGATGATAGATAAATAGATAGCCTAGTAGTCAACACTACTGCTCCATGTCGACCTCCTCGTCCACTAGAGTAAGTCCAGCTATCTCCATGGCTATCTTGTACTCCTCCACATTGGTGGTCAAGGCATCGATCTTCACACAAAGGGCTCTCTTCTGCGAGCGTAACCTTTTTATCACTCACTGCTGAGTCTCTAGCTCAAGATCCTTGAGCTCTATCTCGGACCTCATGTCCTTGATCTTCTTGTTCCTATCCTGCACTCTCTTCTCTTGATTCTTGAACATCTTGTCTTGGCTCTCGAACCTAGCCTCCATCTCCTTGATGATCTCGTCCTGCTCCGCGAAGGCCTTGTCCTTCTCCCTCAACTGAACCTAAAGCTCGTCATTTCTAAGCATGACGTTGGTCCTATCTGTGTCGAGGTGTCTAACGAGGCTCTCTAGGTCCACGAGATATAGACGCACTGGCTCAATAGTCTATCTAGTAGCATCGTCCTACGAAACAGCCTATCCATGCTCGTCACGTCTCCCAAACGGGTGAAAGTAGAGGCCCCTGAGCTCGGTGGAGTGATGTCCGCAGAGGCGTCCTAGCAGCTCCTGCATGACTACGTCTAGTCCCTTCTCCTTGTCATCATGCATCAACTTGAAGGTAATCTCCTGGGTGAGTGGCTCCGTCTGGCGCCCAGGCTGCAAGACTCTAAAGCCCCAATATCCCTCCTCTCGAACATCGTAAGATGAAGTCCCTTAATGCTAGGAAGAGGGAGATTGAGAACACTAGTGAGCTCCACAAGTCGAGAACCAAAATGAGTTCTGCAAATAAGTGGGAAATTGTCCGTTGCCAGGGACACGGCTAAGTACTTAGGTTTTACCCTCTCGAGAGGTGGTGCACTTTCCCCACAAGACTCGACATGCATCGAGATGAGACTTTTCAGAAGCATTCCCTTAGACCACCATGGACGCGGTCCATCCTATCAACCCTACCATCAACTTTCCATCTGCCTAAGTACTTGCAACCTAGTTGGTCAAGGCAGAGCCGATATGCAATGTGGTTACACTAGAAGCTTCTCAACACTAAAGATCTCAAATCCCTTTGTTCCTGGGTGGCAATCCAGAATGTGATACACAAGGTAAACCGTAGGCATGGGCCTTGTGTAACCACTCAACATAAACCAACCATACCATTCCACCGAGGTGATTCTTTCACATAGTTGTTTTATTAATCAAAAACACAAGTCATAGACTTAGCAATATTTCATAGCATGAATAATCCACCCTTATTTTATACTAGCTAGGCTAAGCATGATAACATAAAAAGTTTTCTTAACTTAGGGAAAAATCTACTAAGACTACAACTACAAGCATTTCCCAAGGCATAGCGTAGCATAGATACTTAGAAAAACTCCATGAAAGTCCTAGTGAAAATATCACTAGTGCCTAGTCAAAATAATGGGTCAAAAAGTATGAAGCATCACTTGCCTTGGTAGCTAGGAGAGTAGCAATAGTCCTCACAATCACAATCACCACTATCACCAAAATCTACACATAAAATCATGACACCAAATTCACATTCAAATATTCAAACAAAAATACATATGAATGCATGCAAATGCAATGGAATGATTTTCTACACTAAAAAAGTTAAATCAAATAGTACTAAATACAAAGCACACTTTCTATAGTCAATAAACTCAAATTTACTTTAAAAACATTTTCCAAATAATTTTATATGCAAAATAGGCCTACAAATGGTTCTGCAAATAATCCTATTTTTCCCGAAGAAAAATACTAAAACAAGGTCACAGAAGTGTAGGGACTAATTTTCTGAATCCATTGATACATTATTTGCAATTTTTGGACAAACAGATCAAAAGATATGAATTTTACAAGTTTGAAAAGCTAATAGATCTAAAAATAGGTTTTAAATCAAAAACACTGACATGTGGCCGTGTCTGATTGGCCCGTACCGCTTCAAGCGGATCACACGCGTGGGCTGTTAGATCTAAGTTAGATCATGTGGTCCAGATATAACGATACCGTTTCGTTTAAGTGATCTATCTACGGCGTTAGATCTAAATCCTACGACTCTGGATCAAGCGACCAAAAGTGAGGGGCACTGATGGCGCTGGCGGCGGTGGCGCTACTGCCAGCGATGCTCCGGCCGTGCTAGGGGGTAAGGTGGTGGTGGCAAGGTTTACCTGACTCGCGTGAACACGAGGATGCTCAAGGTGGTATTGGTTTGGAAAGGGGCGTGCTATAGAGGCCGTGGGAGCTCATTGGAGACCTCACTGGCGTCGGGTGCGTGTTGGCGGAGACGACAGCGACGGCCTAGGTCACCATAGGGCAAATGAGTTGCATCATTGGCTGTGCAAAGACACAGCACACACATTGGTTTGATCTAGAAGGCAAGGGGTGTGCGGGTTTTACTAGAATCGCTCGCCGGAGTTGATTGGCGCCTCGGGTGCTCGCGGAGGTTGACGGAGGTGGCGACCTGGGGCGAATTGGGTCAAACCAGAGGCATGATTAGCGGAACAAGAACATGAGGAACACACTCGTGTGATCGAGAGGCGGAGGGGCGCGCTATAGTCACCGGAATAGCTCGCCCGAGTGCGTCGGGCAAAGGCAGTGCGAGCATGATTGTGGGCAGCATGGTGGCAATTAGATGGTGGCGAGTGAGGGGAAATGACCGTGAGGCAGAGTGGTTTAAGTAGCAGGCGTCGGGGACAGGGATTACGCGAGCATTCATCGCCATTTACTCAATTTCAATCGCGAGAGTGAAGGGAGGAAACGGCGGCGACGACGTGGTCTGCGGGTGCGGGTTTTGGGGACGAAGGGGTGTTGTGGCTTTGGGCCCAGTGGTCAGCGACTGCGGGGTCTGGCTTGCGCAGGTGAGAGAGGGAGCAGATGGAGAGAACCCCGGGTGGGCTTGTTGGGCCAGATGTGGTGTTGGGCTGAATAGGCAGCGTAGGTTTTTATGTTTTTCCTTCTCCTTTTTATTTTCTAAATTGATTTTCAGGAATGGTTTTGAAACCCAATTTCAAATCTATTTGAATTCAAACCTTCATCAAGTTTTGTACTATTATCCCAGCATCTAAATGTGTGTCAAACACATCCAACCATTCAAATCACACTTTGATATTTGAAATAAAAATATAACCATGCCCCATATGTAATATATAAAGAGGGGTTAAATATGGTTTTATTTAGGGTTTTTGTTTGAAAAAAATTGTGCAAGACAAATATGCTATGATGATATGAATGCAATACATGGTTTTGCATTTGATGAAATTTGGGATGTTACAAATCTGAGAAGCTCCTCAAGACCACAAGTCAGATAAGTTGGCGCTGCACCAGGAGCCAGAGCTGAGCTACTCAGCGTAAGTGTCGGGTAGACAATCTTCGGGAGCTTTGTTAGCGTCCTGGGTGCAGTGGTTCCGCCTTCAGCAGAAGTTCAGCCTTCCACCATCGCCTTACCGCTACTAGTGGAATCCTTATCCGGAGCTTTAGCCACTTTGGATGTGGTGCTTTCTTGTGTCGCCTGCTCGCCGACAACAGCAATATCCACGGTGACACCTGGGTCCACTTCCATGGCGGAAGGGCCAGATGCTACCTTAGCTGGGGAGCTTGTCGGTGCGGCAGCAGGCTGGACGCTGGGAGTGGTAGGGAGATGGCGGGAGATGCTTGGTGCAACATATCTTTAATGTTTTTAGAAGCCTCCGATGTTTTGGAGGTCTTCTTCAAACTCAAACTAGCCTTCTTCCTGAAACGTGCAAAAGTATAAGTACAGGAATAAGAAGAGCAAGAGACAATGTCGAATGATAAGAAGCTTACACAATAGTTAGTGCTTTGGTCAACGGGATGCCAGTGATTCTTCTTTTCTCCGCCTCCAGTGCGACAGTGGACTTCTTGGAGGATCCACCCTCCGTCTTCTTCTTCTTGCCTCCGTCGGCAGCTTCAGAGGTGGGGCTCTTCCGCTTACGCGCCAACGGTACATCATCGTCGGACACGACGGTGACTTCCTTCATCTTGGGGTCGTAGACTTGGACAGCCATGCTATCCTCCTCTCGACTCTTTAGCTGTTAAGTGAAATCCCAAAGTGTTAGATGGAGTGGTAATGGCTAGACGGAAGAACTGGAGTATATGTCATACACGGAAAATAAACAGGTACCTCTGGGCACTTGCCGTCCTCGAACATGTCGTAGGTGATGGTGAAGTTATGCTTCCTATCATTCACCTTGGCAATGTCCCTGAGGCTAAGCTTGATGGAGTCACTCGAAAAGTTGTCCATGGAGATGCGAAGGCTATCCTTCCTATCCTGGGTATACTGGTGCATCATCTTCGCACGGTGCTGCAGAGGTTGAATCCGCCTGATGAACCAGCACATGCCTAGGTCCAACCCAGTTAGACCCGTCTCTATGAACCACTCGATCCGCCTAACAGTTCGGGAGGCTTCGTTGTTGGAGGGGAGGAGGGCTTGCGATCTCCATGTCGGGGCTTCAGCGGCGGCCCCGTCGACAAAGTCCGGTTACGATGCTTCTCGGCCAGCCAGAGGGATGTCTGGGCCGTAGAAGCTGCCAATTCTTGCAGGACTCATGGCCTACAATGTTGGGGAACCGCCGGCCAGGCCGGATCTTAAAGATAATGGTTCCACAGTTTCTGAGCTTGTCCTTGCTCGCTCCATCTTCCCGCTTGATGGTGAAGAAACATATGAATAGATCTAAACTATGCCTAATTCCTAGGTAGCCATCACAAAGCGCCACGTAGTTGCTAAGCGTGAGGATGCTATTTGGAGATAGGTTCTGAGGTTGAACCCGGTAGTGACTAAGGACTACTAAGAAGAAGTCGAAGATTGGGAGGGAGACGTCGTGTACCTTTTGTGCTTTGAGGTACACCTTCTCTCCGGCTTGGGGAGAAGCGGTGACCTCGCCAGCTGGCGCCGCCCACCAGACCAGCCCCTCCTTCGCAGGGAGGTACCCCTCGGCGAGCATCTCCTTGAGATCGCTGTTAGTGATATAAGAGCCGCGCCACTCTCCCTTGTGAGAGTCATCCTCATCCTCTAGCGGTTCCAGCCCCACTGGAATATGGTCACCGTTGGTGGATTCCACCACTGTGGTGCATGGCAGTACCAGGCCCTCTGGGGGCACCTGAACGGAGCTTGCCGGCTTTTCCGTGGCATCGCTCGTTGCCACCATGGAAGGGGTTGCGCCGCTTCTCGCCATTGAGGAGGGGAGGAAGGTGACTGTGGACTGGGGAAAACGAGGGTTTTTCTCGGTGCGCGTGGAGAGCTCGAGGATTTGTTCGCTGGAGGAAGAAGATGACGCGAGAAAGAATGAGGTGAAAAGATAAAATATACCACGGTTATTATTTATAGTACTCTGCGTCAAGATTCGTGCAAGTTGATCGAATGATTGCTGCGCAGACAGCGCTTTTGCGGAAATTTCGCCACGTTGCCACCGCCGCCGCCAACGTTTCCAATCCTTCGCGCGGTAAAAACGGCTATGATTACGTTCTCTGCATGTGTGAGTTACGAGACATTGCTGACCTATGGTCTATGTTGCTCTAGCTGACACAGGCATGTGAACCATCCCATCCGAAGATTCCAGCATGGACGGATCCAGTCCGGCTATGGGAAGAGTACGATGGAATATTCAGTAGTTCTCAGACTTACAAGTTGAAGACGGAGGGCATTGCAGGGTTCTTGGGAGGACTACAAGATATTGCTTGACGATTTGCCGACATTCATATAGATGGACCATTCGACCTGAAGAGGCAAGACGGCGCAAGATCTCGGAGTTTTCCGGGGGCTACTGTTGGGGATATGCTAAATGGGTATCACCATAGCATCTCTCTAATCCGGATAACCCGGGTGGCCCATAGTTCATAGAAAGGCCCATGGCTTGCTGTGTGGCCTAGTTAGATGGATCTAGAGGGGAGGCACATGCCGGATAAAGGAAGGCTACGGAGAAGTCACTGACGTACCCGGAGCCTTGGAGTGCAAGACATGATAGACTAGTTGTATACTATGTAGGACTTTCTAACCTGTCCGGCTAGGACTTTTCTTGTAACCCTTGGATCTGGCGACTATATAAGCCGGACCTATGGGATCCTTTAGGGCATAAGCTAACGACAAGTTAGAACGCACAAGGCATATCGCGCATAGCAAACCGATCCCTATAACTTGGCGTATTGCCATTATAGTGATTTATAGCAGGAGTAGGATCCCGCCACCATCATGGGATATGAACCTGGGTAAGCTGTGTTACCTCGTACCCTCCAATCTTCCGCCTTACTCCACGTCTCTAAACACGCTCTGTGAGGACCCCTCCATGGCGTACTCGTCGGCAATACCATGACAAGTAGTCAAGCCAAGCTCCTTGAATCCATGATATTTAGCTCATTCCTCAAGTAACGAAACCTTGCTTCATCAAGTGGCTTCGTGAAAATATCTACAAGTTGGTTCTTCGTGCTCACAAAATATAGGGCAATATCATCACGAGCAACATGATCCTGAATAAAATTATTGCGAATCTCAATATGTTTTGTCCTTGTATGCTGCACCAGATTGTAAGTAATTTTAATAGCACTTTTATTATCGCATAAAAGAGGCACTTTGTCACAATTGAAACCATATTCCTTTAAATTTTTCCTCATCCATAATAATTGTGTACAAGCACTTGCAACATCCACATATTCAGCTTCAGTGGTTGAGAGAGATATACAATTTTGTTTATTCGAAGACCAACACACTAGAGACCTACCCAAGAATTGACATGCACCAGAAGTTGATTTTCGATCATCCTTGTCACCAGCCCAATCTGAATCAGTATATCCACATAGAGAGAAACTAGAGCCTTTGGGATACCATAGACCAAAATTTGGGGAATGAACGAAATATCTGAAGATTCTCTTGACAGCCACTAAGTGGCTTTCTTTAGGAGCGGCTTGATACCTTGCACACACTCCTACACTCAACACAATATCGGGTTTAGATGCGCATAGGTAAAGGAGAGAGCCGATCATGGATCGGTATACCTTTTGTTCCACATCTTTACCCTTTGGATTAAGCTCAAGATGACATTTAGTTTGCATTGGAGTAGCAACGCCATTTAGATCAGTCATCTTGAACCTATTTAGCATGTCTTGGATGTATTTTGCTTGATTAATGAAGGTTCCCTCTCTAAGTTGCTTGATCTCGAATCCAAGAAAGAACCTTAGTTCTCCCATCATAGACATCTCAAACCTGTCAGTCATAAGCTTTGAAAATATGTCATTAAAATCTTGATTAGTAGAGCCAAAGATAATATTGTCTACATATAGTTGGCATACAAAAATCTCCTCGTTAACCTTCTTAGTAAAAAGAGTGGGATCGATTTTCCCAACTTCGAATCCATGGTCTAACAATAGATCTTTAAGGTACTCATACCATGCACGTGGGGCTTGTTTAATGCCATAGAGCGCCTTATCAAGTTTGTAGACATGGTTTGGAAACTTGGCATCCTCAAAACCTAGGGGTTGCTTGACATATACCAACTTATGTAGAGGACCATTAAGAAATTCACTCTTAACATCCATTTGTTGTAATTTAAAATTATGATTAGCAGCATAAGCAAGGAAGATACAAATTGACTCAAGGCGAGCCACAGGAGCATAAGTTTCGCCAAAAATAAATGCCTTCCACTTGAGAGAATAATTGAGCCACCATTATTGCCTTGTTCCTTACAACTATTCGATTTTCATCTTTCTTGCTCTTGAAAATCCACTTTGTGTTGATAACATTGCAGCACTCTTTGGGTTTTTCTACTAGCTTCCATACCTTGCTACGCTCAAAGTTATTCAATTCTTCATGCATTGCAACCACCCAATTTGGATCTTCAAGAGCATCAAAAACCTTCTTGGGTTCTACCATTGAGATATGAGCTTGTGATCATAGAAGCTCGCAAGCTCACTTCTAGTGGACACTCTTCTTCTAAGATCACCTACAACCTTGTCAAGAATATGACCCATTAATTCAAGGTTCATTTCAACACAAGTTTTTCAACGAGTTTCAATCTCTTTATTGTTTCTTGGAGGGATTGATTCAACATTTGGGTCCTTGTCTTGACCATCATCTTGTCCTTCATCAACAACTTGTTCACTTCGAACTGGTGATGAAGAACCTTTCCCTTGATCTTGATCAGCACCCATAATAGGAGACTGCTGCAATTCTAGACCTTTAGGGCCGGATAATCCGCCCGTAGGAGGGGCCAGATAATCAGGCCTAGGAGTTTCAGAATTATCCTGTTCTTCCTGGTTGCCCCTGGCTCGAGTTGGAGTTCCAGGGTCAGATAGTCCACCGCTAGGAGGGGGCGGATAGTCTGGCCTGGGAGTTTTAGCACCTTCCTGCTCTTCCTTGTTGTCCCTGGCATGAGTTGGAGTGCTAGGGTCGGAAAGTCCGCCCCTGGGAGGGGCCGGATAATCCGGTCTGGGACTACCAGAATGCCCAGTTGATTGATGATCTTTAGGAGGTTGTGGTGTTGGTGCAGTAGTTTCTTCATTAGATGGAGCTTGTAGACCATGTGTAGATGAGGGATCTACTTTTGTAGAGCATTGTACTTCCCGATACTCCACAAGGGGTTCCTCAATGGGGCGGAAAAATCCCACGCCCGTTCTTCGTATGGCATCTTGGGGTATTTCAACATCAACTTTACCCACATGGGAGCCATCATTCTCATCGAATTCCGCACTAAAAGATTCTACAACAGTTTTTGAGAGCTTATTGTAGATTCTATGTCAACACCTGGATTTTTAATCCCAGATGCCTGTTATGACATACATCGCAATCCCGGGATTACCATTTTTGCGAGACATAACAGATTTGGATACCACAGTACATCATCCATTACAAACCATACATAAGGTTTTACACAGATAAGGATCTCATGATCCAGTTCTTAATACAATCCAAGCAGCGAAAATACGTAATAATAAAGGTAGCGTAGGCGAAGCTCCATCTTCGGGGTCACAGGCAATGCTGACGATGGGAGATGATCCTAGTTGTCGTAACCTTCCTGCGGTCCATCATCCTGGTACTCCTCTTCATAGTCTGGCCACGGGAATAGCCAGGGACAAAGCCATGAGTACTCTTTAAGTTCTCGCACACTCATACTAACAGTTAAGGGGGTTTTTGTAGTAGGACACTAAGCTCTAGGGTTGTTTTGCAAAAAGCCAGATTTACCTCTACTAAGTTGAGAAGCAAGAAAACTGGATGAAGTTTTATATCACCTAAGTGGGAACTTGTATTTCATGTCCCAACTCTGTTGTGGTCAAGTCAAAGTCTCAATTCATTTCACAAGTCATTTTGAAAACATCTGACAGGGGAACAGTATGGCCACTCCAACTTTCCATAACCGCTGACACGGCTATTCGAATAGTTTGACACTCTGCGGAGATTGTACACTTTCACCACAACATTCGATACATCCGTCAGGACAAATCCTGAATTTACCATACTCAGTATGCAGATAATCAATCCTAACCTTTCGATTACACGCCCTAGTATAGGCACCTCTCCTGTGAGTTTGGCCTCCCAACCATGACCAACTGTCATCTTGGGTACTACACAGGTGGACAATCTTCACAAGGTAGCCTCAGCTCAGACCTTGGCCGTGAGGGAACCCATACTAAGGTATATAAGTTTCCAGTCAAGCCCTACCCAATTTTCGGGTATTGTGGTTTTAGGGTAAATTGGAATGGTATCGCATCCAAAAAACCATCAGTTTTATAAAGGGCTAAGGCTCATGCCTCAACATTTTCGTCATCACAATCATCTGGTGTTCAGAAACACATGTCAAAACACTTCAGTAGAATGACTCATCATTCCAAGGTTTTCATAACCATTTTCACCAAGTGTTCCCATCTAAAGTTGATCAAGTTTTATGCTTAGCACTAGCATCTACAGGTGGTGATAAGTACTAATGAGGGGTGGTAAACAAGTGGAGTTTAACTAAGCTCAATCTCATGCCTTAGGATGACGTCAAGATTATCTAGCTTAGGCCAAATTTAATGCTCTTTATGCAACCTTCAATTATCTTCCTAGAATCTACAAGTTACTTAAGTAAACTCTAAGAGAAAGCTTTGATAAAGAAATAAAGTATAAATCTTGCAAGTAAAACTAGGATTGGGTTATCAAGTAGAATAAGCTTGTTAAGTTGCAAGTGTTAGCTTGCATAGGTCAACTTGGTTAGTAAGGCTTGCACAAGTATCAGTATAAGCTTGCTAAGTTAATAGCTTGCAAGTATTGGCTTGCCTTGTGCAGAGCAGTGGTTGAAGTTCTCCTCGGCTTCTTCCTCGTAGTATCCTCCTTCCTCCTCGTATCCTTGGTCAGTATTAGCGTCTATAAATAAGTACGAGGTACACAATCACCAAATAATACTTAACTATTTTCAATCATCACACAAAAGGGTACTATAGATGATATAGCATCATCACTAACATTACAAGATGAAAGCCTTTGTCTTATTTATTTTATTTTTATAAAAGTAATTTCTACTCATTGAAAAACTACTTGAGATTTAATATTCTCCAACTCAAACATGGGATCATGTTGACACATGTCATCACCACATATTTCAGTACATGGGAATGTGATTTAAAGTGGTGTCACAATTTAATAAGGTTTAACCTTTTATTTTAAATAAATAAAGTGACTAGAAATGCCTATGTGGCATTCTTTTGTTGCTTGAACATTATTTCTGTAAGTAAACCCAAATGTTTTTATATATTCTGAAAGGTATGATCAAATGTGATTTTTGAGAGTTGGAATCAACTCAAAAGCTATTATGGTTGAAATTTGAAAAATGTTTGAATACAGAAAAGCTTCTGACTTGATATTTTTACAAAGGTTGATCTACAGATCCAAATGATTTGAATCCAACGGGCCTGGATTAAGCATTTTAGTACCTTTCTAACAAAATTGGTTTCATGCAATTTGGTTCAATGAATCGAGCTGGGTTGATTTTTGAAACTAGGTAAAGAACTGAGTTTGAATTAAAATAGAAAAATCTAAATTCAAACGGTTGGGCTGCGCGGGAGATGCTAATGGGCCAGCCCAGTGTCACTCTATAGCGTGGGGCTCAGCTGATAGGGGGTTCCACCCGTCAGTGGCTCATCACACGTGAAGCGGTACGGGGCGATGTGGTTCGTTGGACTAGAAGGGTGATCAACGGCTGAGGGTCGTCGTCGACGATGAACATGTCACCAGCGAGATCGAATCCTAGCGGCTCAGTGGGGGTCGTGGGAGGCTCACCGGGGCTCAGGCGAGGGTCGGCGATGGGGGCGAACGACGAAGTCGACGATGGCGATTCTCCTGGCACCGGTAGCTCCTCCTGAGGAGGCTCCAATCAATGGATCCCTTCTTCTCCAGCAGCGGCGGGCTCCGGCCTAATTCCAGCGATGCGCTGCTCGCCTTGCTCCGGGAAGAAGTGGGAAGTATCAGTGAGAGGTGGGGGGTGAGATGGTGTGAAGAAATCAAACGGGGGTTGCCTCCTTTTATAGGCTCGATGGCGAGACCGAGAGGGATGGGCAGGCGACGGTGGCGACACGGCTACAGGCATCTAGAGGCATGGCTACGATTGGCGATCGACGGGCGGTCTCCTGTCGATGCTCTAGAACTTGAATGTGAGCTTAGGGGCGGTGGCAATTGGTCGAGAACGTACGGTGCTCTACAAGGAATAGGCGGCGAACTCCGCGGCGAGCGGTGGCTACGGGGTACGGCGATGAAACGAACATGTCTCATGGTCTCCTGGGACGGTGGGGTGCATGTTGGCGGGCGGCGAGGGATCGAGGTGGTCGGGTTGAGTGGGAACAGCGTGTGCACTGGGGTACGCGTCGGCATGGTCAACAGCAGCGCGGGCGCGGTGTTCCTTGCGGTTTTGGTCTCTGTCTTTGAGCTAGGGCTGGTCGAGAGGGGGCGGTGAGGCATGGGCTACCTCCCAGACAAGGTTGGCATAGCTAGTTCTTCCTCTAGCTTGCTGTCCACACTAGGGTGACATGGTGACACTACTAGGAAATCGTTCATCAGTGGCGCATCTATATTGGTCTTCTGTGGAGCATGGCAGGGACGCCACTATTACGTCGCCACTGATGAAAACTTCTATGGCGCATTCGGAAATGCGCCACATAAGTCATGATACTTCTGTGACGCATTCTGGTTGATGCGCCACAGGACTCTGTTCAGTGGTGCATTCTGGACAATGCGCCACTGAATCTCTATGCGCCACAGAAGGTTACAATGATGTGCCACTGGTTTGAATATCAGGTATTAAAAAAAATCGAAACTTGTCCAAATATACAGGTATTATACAGTATTATACAGAAATAGTATATTTGACTTAGTATATGAAAACAAATATAATACAAACATGAATATAGTGCCATCACACTACTTAGAGCCCGAACGAGATAGACAAGTGATCATCACATTACAATACAAGTCAAATGAAGTGTTTGTTACAAAGTTCACCATCTCATCACATTACAAATGAAGTGTTCATCGCCTACACTAGAATCAAACAGAATACAACTATGACGACGGTGAGCAAGAGCAAGAGCAAGAGCAAGAGCACTAGCAATATCTTCATCCGGTTCTCCTTCCATAGGTGGTTCCTTCACTTGGCTACCGCCTCCTCTCGAGTCGCGTATCCTTTGTAGTTGTTGCCGCTAAACTTGTTCACCTGTTTCTGATAGTCCTCCCACTCATCGTAGACTCCTGGAACCCAACCCTTGTACACCACGTACCACTTCGTCATCTCTATAGATAAGGCATATTAGTAAATCATGCAACAGAAAGAACTAAATTGGTTCACATGCATATATATTCACATAAACTAAAGCAAAAGATCAGTAAACATAGAAGATAGCACATCGATAATAATCATAGAACTTCGACGACAACGACCACAATAGTGAAGTTTACAACATACGACCACGGTAGTATATAGTTTGTGACACAACACTACACACAGACATCTATCAAAATTCTAGGCGCACACATCGATCAATGTTGAGAACTGCTAACGCTCGGCTTCGAGAATGTTAGATAGCCATCCTTCGTCATCCACATCCTGTTGTCACCTGTTGACGAAGAATATTTTCAATCTCCCTCTTAGTCAACCCTTTGTTGTGTTTTAGGACCCCTCCCCTCGTGTGGACATCTTCCACGATGATTTCCGACAACTTAACCTGGATGCGATGGAAGTCTTCTCTAAGATCATCATCGTCCCTTCGCGCCAAATTTTCGGCCCATGCTCGGAAACTAGATGCCAGAGTTAGGTTCTGGCAATCCTGGATAAACCCTTTAAGGTGATGCATGGCATAGAAGGCCTCCTTGGCGCCGCCAGTAGCCGGCTCCTTGACGCAGGGGAACTCGAGCACGTGCTTGAACACGTGCCTGTCATCCTTGATACATTCTCCCTTGTTGAGGAAGGGGCATCCCTTTTTAGCGTAGCCTCCGAGAGCCTCATTCAAAACACCTCTTATTCTGGTGTAGTCCTTCTTCTTCTTCTGACTCGCAGAGTCGAAATACGATGCTATAGAGTACTTTGTCCAAATGACGATGAGTGTGCAGTATTTGTCTCTGCACAACACGATTGAAACGGGATGTTGGAAAAGGGCAAAGGAAGAAAGCTATAAGAAAGCCTAAGTTAACAATGCTAGGAGGTGTGTGTACTTACTCGAGAAAGAAAGGCAAAAGAAGCATGTTCGTCCTCTTGTGGTCCACCATGAACTTCTCGAGATACGCCGTCGCCTTGGCACGCGTCTCAGATCCTTCCCTCAACTGGCTATCATGCATGTAGTAGGGATCCACTATCGCGATGTAGGGGGTCTGCTCTCTCTTGGTCTTCATCGCCAAATTGAGCGCGAATAGGCGGACCATGTTATAGTCCATCCGTTTCGAGAGAAACATCTTGAAGACGTCCTCGTACGATATGAAGAACACGTCCGCGGGGGATTCATGGACGAAGTCCACGTCCGATGGCACCTTGACAGTGAAAACCGGGTAATTTGGATCTTTTTCTTTAAGAAGAATGCCCTCTAGTGTCTTGATACTATCAATCAAAGCGAGCATATGTCCACCAGCAAGGCGAAGCAGCTCCAGAGTCAGTATCGCTTCACCGGCTATATGTATCCTAGGCAAGCCATCCTCGCAGGCTGGTACGACGTCATCCTTAGACCGGATCCTCTTCGGAGGAGGTTGGCTCTCAGCTTTCTTACCTCTTGTAACACCACGGTTCTGAAAATACCGTAGCTTCTATGTGACATGCCAATCCCTAGATCGGTTCATTGGCTCACAATAGAATAAGATGAATAACATAGCAAATATCCGTGTATCATAAATAACGAAGATCTAGAGTATCATTATTACAATAAAAGCTTAGCTCAAGGCTAGCTCAATGTTATTCAAGTAGCAACATAAATATAGTAAATCCTCCATTCTTCAAATTGCCCACAAGTGAACAAGTGCCGAGTGGAGTACCGTGGCCTAAATCGATTACTCAGAATTGGAATATCCTGCAACATGAAACATAGCAGCCCCGAAGGTTCAATACATGGAATGTATGGCAAGTAGAGCTATTAAAGGAGACATTAGTGCTAACATCTACATGCTTATTTGGCAAGTGGAGCTGTGGCTAGCTTGCATTTGCAAATACCTTTGTCCTACTTTCATAAACAGTTTTTGATTTTCTTTGAAAAGATCCCAATTAAGTTAACCCAACAACATTAAAGCAATTATGAAATTGTAATGAGCGAGAAACATGTCATGGAATCAATATCAAGCAACTCAGACGTCCATAACCGGGGACACGGCTAATCGATTAGATTATACACCCTGCAGGGGTTAGTACACTTTACCCATGTGACTTGGCCAACCCAGCTCGTACCATCACTCTCATTTTGGGTGATGATAGGGAGAAGTCCAAGAAGAGACCGTTCGGGAAGTCGCTCCCCAATCCTGACGCGCACCGGTCCAACCTACCAAAATTCTACATCTCTGGATACGCGGGTTCGAGTTACCACAACCTACTGAGTCCAACCAACCGCCCATTTCATTATTGGCACATGGTTGTACACGTAAGCTACAGAATAAAGAAGCCAATCATTTTCTCTTGATACCTGGGTGCCTTTCCGCAATGATACCACCAAAAATTATCAATCCCATCACACCCAGGAGATTCATTGATTAAGTTGTTTTAGTTTTCACAAACCAACACATTTAGAAACAACTTATAGTGATGTAACCCAGCCCTCGTTCATCATAGCATGGCTAAGCACATCTACCAACGGTGGTTCATCTACAGGGAAAATCCTACCACATAATAGGACATAGCATAGCGATAGTATTATCCTACACATGCATCTACAAAATACACGACAATGCAATGAAAATAATAGGATAACATCATGAACAAAGTAGCATCTACTTGCCTTCGTTGTAGCTGAAGTCATTCAAGCACTCGTTGCAACCACACACGTTGCACTCCTCGCAATCTATCAATCAAACAATTGCATACAACATAAAAAATAGCACATAGAGATCAAACAAATGCAATAAAGGCATGCATGACAATTTAGTAAGTCACAATGGTTGTTACTTTAGTTCTCTAAACAATACTGAAGTATATGATGCATGCAAGAGGCCAATTAATGCAAAGGAGTACTTGTTATTAATAATTACTTGCCAATATAGGGTTTTTAATAGTTATGTTGTAACGCCTGTTCTAACTGTCGAATTAAATTTGTTTCTTGGGTTTACTGGATAGAGGATGTCAATACGAACCAGTAGGCATTGAATTCACCCTAATCGGAATTATAGATCTTTTCTTATGATTTAAATAGTGTTTAATGGGTTTTAAATCATTTAAATAGTTTCTATTGCCTAAAATCAAACTAAAACTATATCTGTAATCTCCACGGAATTGTGACTCCATGTACATATTATTTGTAATTTTCTAAATATTATTTATTTTCTTATGAATTTATTACTCTAAATAAGCCATTAAACCATTTATTTAATTACTACAAAACCTTACAGTATTTGCCTAAACCATTTGCAAGTTGATGATCTAATTGTAACTAGCTTTACAATGGTATATTATTTGTGATTTTTGGACCAGTAGATCTTTTACTATGAATTTATTAACCTAAATGACCATTAAAACTAATTAAATTATTACTGTAAACATGTACTGTAAAAGTTAGATCTAACTTGATATTAATAATCTACTCAATTTTATGTATCTATTGATATATTATACGCTATTTTTGGACGTATAGATCTTTTATTATGAATTTTACAAGTTTATGCAATTTTCTGAATTTTTAATTCAATTTCAAATTTACAGGGAATATTCCCTGGGAATATTCCGGCTGACTGGGCAGACACGTGGCACGTCCTGGTTCGCGGGTACCTCTTCGGTGTCGGGACAGACAGGGGCCATCGGATCCTGAGAAGATCGGACGGTCCACGTCGACCCTGGCGAGCTCACCGGCGCTAATGGCGGAGCAGCAGCGGCGGGCTCAGATGACGATGGTGGCGGCGAATCCGGCGGTCTCCGGCGTGGGGAAGGTGGTCTACGGGATGCGGACGGCCTCTGCAGTCATCTTGGTGGTGTCGGTGAGCTCCTTTGCTTCCTCGAGCGTATGCGGCGGGCAGCTGAAGCTCCTCGGGTTGGGTGGTGCTCCGGCGGCGGCGTGCGCGTGATGTAGTGCTCCTGCGAGAAGGAAGAGCGGTCAGAGAGAGGCGGTGAGTCACTGGGGAGAGGACAGAGGGAAAAAGAGGGGTCGGGGGCGACGAGAATCGCGGGATTGGGATCAACCTGTGAGGTTCGACGGCGGCGGAATCGGGAGCTCGACGTTGGGATGCTAGGGTTTTCAAATACCAAAAAAAGAACAGGGACAGAGAGGGGGTGTTTATAAGGAGGGGGTGGCGTGGATACGGGGTAAGGGGCGGCTGAATCAGGGCAAACTTTACGGGGATCGATCGGGGCAGGGGTTCGTGTTCTTCCTGGATACCCTGTCGAGAGGAGGAAGAAAAGAGCGGGCCCCGCTTGCTAGTGAGAGGGAAAGGGGACGCGGGCTGCGCTAGGTGGGCCGCGGGTAGGCTTGTGCTGGCTTAGCTGCTGCGCGTGGCTGTTTGCTGCGTAGCTCGTGCGGCGCGCGCGGGCGGTAGATAGGCCTTAGGTGGGCTGGTCTGGCTAGGGTCGGTCGGCCGGGTAGGTTAGTCTTTTTTTTCTTTTTCTTTTCCATTTTCTGTTTTGGTATTTCTATTGTATCTTTTTCGTATGAATTCCAAATGAGTTGAAATTTCTTTCTAAATTTTTCTAAAATTCTGTAGATCATCTTAGGATCATTTTTTCAAAAAATTTACTATTTATAAATAGTGATTTCATAGAATCATATAAATTCCTTTGTAGGAGAATTTTAGAGATTCAAAATAGGGCTTCAACTAGTGTTTTGCAATCCAATTTTTTTATGAATGCAATGAAATGCTTATGAATGTCATGCAAATGAATTTTTTTTCTAGTCCCAATTTCCAAAAATCTGGGATGTGACACCTCTCTTCCAGTGCTTCTTCGTCTTCTGAGTAGGCTCCTCCACTGGGGATGCTAAGTGCTCAACGGCCGCCTTTTGGAGTGTGTAAGGGCTAAAGACGAATCCAACTGGTTTCTCCTGTTGATCGGCGGCCAGAGGCGTCTCTTGAGATAAACCATGGAAGACCAGGCATTGCGTGCATGTAGTGGGACGCCCACCTTGACCCTCGCGAGCGACGAAGGGTTCTTCATCCACAGCAGGCATGTACAATCCTATGCCGGCGCCGGTGTTGATGTAGTCGTCGATGTTGACAAATTCTTCATCATCATCGTTGTTGCCGCCATGTGGTGATGGTGGTGGCGGGGGCGACGGCGGTTGCGTTGCGACGACGGCATCGCCTTGGGGCGGCCCACACGCTCCCAACAGTTGTTGGTGGCGACTGGTGGTGGCGACGACAACAGGTGGCTTGCTAGGTGGTGGCCGGACGATCGAGGTGGCGCCGGTGACAGGTGGCATCCGATGTGGTGGCCGAGTGATCGAGGTGGCTCTTAGGTGCCCCGTAAGATGAATCTGAGTCTTCGGCCATGTCAAGAGCCAGCCGTGGCATTCTGCAAGGATCTTGTGTTCGTCGGCTCCCTGAGGTTGAAAGGGGGGTCCATGTCGTCGCACCCTTGCAACACCCGAGCAATCCGGACCCTCATCACGGCATAGTCCATTGCAATGTTGTGCATCGTGCGGTTCGCCGGTTGTATGATATTGCCCTTGGCAACATCCTTCAACTTGCCATCGGCAACTTTGTGGAGTAGTACGCAAGCAGCGTCCTGAATATCAACACATATGTGTTGGGCATCATGATAGAGGTGGCAATCACCAAAGGCGCATAAAGAAGATGAAGCGGAGTATGATATTAGTTACCTTGGAGAGGCTGTTGAGCTCGGCTAATGTTGAAACACGTCCGATCCCGGCGGCAGGCCTATCATCAGCATTCTCCCGCGGTACTGGTGCCACCGCCGACTGTGCGATACTGGTATTTTTGGCGGGAGCAGCAGGGGCAGCAATGCGACAACAAGCTCTTGCGGCTGCGCCGCGGCGATGGTGGCCGGCGGGGTCACCAAGTCCGATGTGTTAACGTTGATGCTCGAGTTGTTGCCTCTAAAGCTGGGCACGTTTATCGGCCCCTGTCGACCTCCCGCATTCCAAATAGCTAGCCCCTCCATCAACCCAGGGGGGATGATCGCGCGAAGCTTCTCCTCCAATAACTTGTCCATTGCTTTCTCGTCCACTTTTGCCTCTTATGTCTTCACCTTCAACTTCAGCTCTTCAACCTCGGCTTTATCTTTAGCCGCCGACTGGTTCTTCCTCTCCCTCCTCTTCTTTGCATCCTCTTTGTAGTACTCGGTAAACTTCATGCTTGTACCGAAGCCGGACACACGGCCAGCTGATTTTGGCTGCAACTTCTTCTCCCTCTTCTTGTAAATGTTCGTCGCCCTGTTAAAAACAGTGTCCCATGGCTCCGCCGCCGAATCTTGGGAAGACAAGTCCTCGCTAGCGTTCAATTCCTTCTCCTGTAGAGATACAAGGAGAGGTGAAACCATGCATGCATTTAGATTCTTGGCTTAATTATTTTAATGAGAGATCACGGTAAATTCCTTACCAGCTCATCCTCAAAGGCCTTCACATCCGGGTCGTCGGTGACGAACTCCCCTATAACAGGGTCCAGGTAGTAGCGGGCCCGGACAAATTGTCCGATCTGTAGGTCTGTAATTTTATGCCATGGGTTCTCTTTACCTAGGCGTTCAAGCTCGGCGTCGTCCTTGTCCCAAATGGGCTGTTTCCCTCTGTATCCGCCGCCTCCAAGCCGGTGTTACCTATGTTCTTCTCTCGCATAGTCTTTCCCCACTCAGTCCATGCATTAGAGGCAGCGGTATCTAAGTCCTCCTTGAATATCTTGAACTCTTCTTCGTCGAGCATCGGATTTTTCCTACTTATAATCTCCCAGCTTTCACCTTTGTCAATGCTGTTCTTTACCCGGGTTTTCCAGCTGCTCAAGGCGTTGCTCATCTTTGTTAGTGCTAGTTTGTTCACTGGGTTCTTATTACTCTCCAGGTTTCTGAACTTCTCTGGGAATGTGTATCGCTTGTGAAGCTTCTTAAGGAGGTTCTCGACCAAAGCATGATTACGTCGGATGTACTTCGTGTTGATCGACATGCTTTCCCGGACGATGCACCCGAGTTGCATGCCGTACCCATAGGCAATCGATGAAGGCGCAATGGGTTGGCCACCTTCTGTGACCTCGGTGAACTCATCACAGATGTTGGCGAGCACTTGCGGCTTCCGATCCTTAATTTCCTTTTTCTTTTTCTTATGTATGGTGGTCGGGTGGCCGCTACCACCATCTGTGGTGGTGTTACCCTCCTCCCCGCCTTCACTAGTTCCATCGTAGTCTTCGTCGTCCCCCTTGTAATCTGGATCTTCCTCGCCCCCAGCACCTCCGACGACGGTCGTCGTTGGTGGTGTCATTCTCATCTCCTCCGCCTCCTCATGCTCTTGGGATGGCCCCTAGAACGATTTTTTGGCCTCTCGGGCTAGATCCTCGACGCTCATTTGTTTAGAAGGACCGACCTCATCGTTAGTCGACATGTTTGCGCTTTATTACTAAAAAAAGAGGCAAAAAGTTAGCACAAATATCGATCGAAAAATTCGGCATGACCTTTGCTAATGTTTGAACCTACGAGTGCCCATTTCTCAACCGAAACGGAAGTGAATCAACACTTCGGGAGAAACGGGCAACTCAATTGAAATCCCTGCAAGAAAAAACACCCCATCCCCATTGACAACCCCATTGAAACCATCCATCATCATCCAACACCATCTCATTCACAAAATAAACAAACCTCTGCAGCACCATCTCATTCACAGATTCAAATGAATATACAAGATCAAAGTTATATGTCATTAGGAATATGGCAGGATCAAAGAATATACAAGATCAATCATCTTCATAGTTCCAACAAGCAACCAACTAGTTTTGAATTTGCCAGCAACCAACCTGCCAGTTAAACCTGCCAGCAACAAGCAACAAGCCAGCAAGCAACATCTTCATAGGATCAAATTAAATGATTCAGTTAAACAGCAGCATAACCAGATCATAAACAGCATAATCAACCATACATAATCAACAGCATCACAGATCATAAACAGCAGCATAAACAGATTATATGAGAGATATAAAATATAAAAAGTAGCAGTACCAACTCTAATTTGCTCACTTATAACCAGCAGCATAACCATGCAATGATGTTTTCGTCGATTGTTTCTTTATGTATGATAGTGACACCTCAATTATTTGTATGGAAAAATCTAGAGTTCTGGAAATCTAATTGTTTCTTCATGACAATGACATCTCAATTGTTTTTGTATGTGGAAAAACTGTAGTGTTCTGAAAATTTAATTGTTTCTCTGATAGAGAATGTTGTTTACTTGAGCTTTTGCTCTTTTTTTTTCTTTCCAGAAACCTACAAACTAGGGGCTATTATATGAAGGGAGAGAATTGCCGCATTGTGTTTGTGTGGCACACAATTCTTGTTAACACCTGGCATGTTGGTGAGGTTCTTTGGCTCTGTGCTGTACCAAATCAAATCAGTATCTGTATGAGAGATCTTCAGTCTGCGTCTGTACTACTTGATCTGTGAAGTAACATGTGCAACTGAACGATACCATGTTCTTAGCAACCTTTTTAAAGAAGAAACTGCTACTACTACTAGTATTTTAGCAAACATTGACATGGGTGACTTTTCTTCAGACTAGCTCTGTTCTTTGGTCAGTTTATAGATGTGTTAATGGCTGCATTGACAGATTTTCTTGAGAGTAGTATCTTTGAAATACTACTACGTTGGAATGAACAGTAGTGACTGATTTATGGGTTGGAAACAGAGCATTATCAGGTGGTTGGCATGAAACACAGTGTCCCCAAACAAGAATATCAAGCATAGATATGAGTAGGATAGGATCAAGGGATCCATTCCACCAGCACTACTGGAGCGGAGTGAATCAACAACAAGCATGGGGGATCCATCCACCATGGTGGTACGGTGGTGGTGGACAAGGCAAGGCAATTCCACTAGCCTAGGTCTGTAGATCACCACCACTACCGGCCAGATTCTCAACGGAGAAGAACAGAGAGAGAGGGGAGAGGGGAGGAGATGGGTATGCTCACCAAGGGGTAGACGGCGAGGTGGCGTGGACGGCGAGGAAGCATGGATGGCGAGGTGGTGTGGGCAGGATCCTTCTCCTGCTCCTCCACGGGCTCCGGCGGCGGCTCCTCCTCCACCACGGGCTCCTGCGCCTGCTCCTCCACGGGCTCCCTCCTCCACGGGCTCCGACAGCGGCTAGGGTTCCTCCTCCATGGTCTCCGACATCGGCTCCGACAGCAGCAACGGCTCCCTCCTCCTTCGGTGCTAGGGTGTGTGCAGGCGGTGCTAGGGTTCGTCGGGCGCGAGAGGTAAGCAGGTTGGGGAAAGAAAGGGGAAGCGGGCAAATAGTTATTTGGCCAATGTTCTGTGGCGCATATCGCTCGCATGCGCCACAGAAGTTTCAACTTGTGTGGCGCATTCGAGCGATATGCGCCTCAAAACATTGGCATTTAGTCAAAACAAACGTGAGGCTGTAGTTGGACATCAAACACAAATTATCCCAGTGGTTATGATGCATAGACAAACCTTTCCCAGCCAGGTTCAAATCCTAGCTGGATCACTTTTTTTTCTTTGTTTCAAAATTATATGTTACTAATATATTTAAAACCAAGCACATACACATGTATATTTATTAAAAAACACTCCCCGAATTATTGTATATATTGTGCTTGTCACAAACACATGTGAATTTGTATACCCACATGAATATCATGATATATTTTAGTCTCTAACTAATACACAAAAAAGGTCACACATCATCGTGTGATATTTCGAGCTAGCTAGCCTCTCTTCACAATCTTCTTGCCTTTTTTCTTCGCGGTTGAATACTTTAGCCCGGGAACTATGAGATTTCTTCTCGTGAACGGACAACCTTTAGTAGGTAGTGTGGTCTTTCTTCTTACTGTATTAGTAGTAGGCATGTTGAAGTACTTGTCGAACTCCTCTTCGATCTTCAGATCGCCATTCTTGTCGAAGTCTTGCTCGTTGGCGGATCCTTCCATTCGAATGATGCTCCTCTTGCCCCTCCTCACTACAACACGACTGGGATTTGACGGGTCGGTAATAAAGAAACATTGATCAACTTGGCTAGCGAGTATCCATGGCTCATTTTTCGTGGAGGCCTTCTTTGCCGACTTGGCATCTGGTATAACGCAGGTGGTGAAATATCGGCCTTCTTTTTCGACGTTCTTGGCCCATCTAACAGGGAACATCGGTACCGTCTCTCCACAGTAGTCGAGCTCCCATATCTCCTCGATCCTTCCGTAGAATCTGTCCATGACAGTAGTCTCATCATCAGCGAAGGACATCATAATAACTCTTGAGTTTTGATATTCGCTATTCATGTCCTTTTCCTCGTTGTAGAATCTGTAACCGTTGATGTCGTATGACTGATAGGTCTTTACGTTATGCGCTGGGCCCTGTGACAAGGAGAATATGAGTTGTTGATCTTCCGTAGAAGGCGTCTGCGGGGGATTGTCCAACAGCCTTTTCTTGAACCAACCCGTGAAGGTGGAGTTGTGTTCTCTTGTTACGTCTTTGTTCTTCCTCGGGCGGTCCTAGTCCACGTACTCCTGCTCGATCAAGCTTTTGTGCTCTTCCACCCAAGGGCTGACCAATTCAATGTGTTGTAGTGCGACTCGGTGTGCCCTGGCAAAGTCGGCGCGTCGATTAGCAATGCCGACATGCAGTGAGCGGTGGCCCTCGTGGTGACCATACCCAACGATCCTGCCGAGGTGCTTCTTGGTGGGTATTCCAACATCCTCGTTCTTGGTGGTTAGATAGTTCTGGCAGAAAGAGATGCACTCGTAGAACAGAAAGCCCTTGGCTATGCTTCCATCTGGACGGGACTTGTTGCGAACGAACCCTTTGATTACATCGTTTAGTCTTTCAAACGGCATCATGTTATGCAGGAATGTCGGCCCAAGATGGATGATGTCATCCACGACATGGACAAGTAGATGCACCATGATGTCAAAGAATGCGGACAGAAAGTAAATCTCGAGCTCGCATAGTATCACCACAATCTCTTCTTGTAGCCTGTCGACCTGCTTCATGTCGATCGACTTCCTAGAGATGACGTCGAAAAAGTTGCACAAGCCAAACAGTGTCTCACGGACGTGCTCGTCCATTATCCCTCGTATGGCAACTGGAAGTATCTGTGTCATCATCACGTGACAGTCGTGGGACTTCATACCGCTGAACCTCTTCTTCTCTACGTCGAGATACCTGCTTATCTTGCCCGAGTAACCGTGAGGAACTTTGACTCCTAGGAGGCACCTGAAAAACTGCTCGATCTCCTCCTGACACAAAGTGAAGCAGGCAGCGCGAAGTACAACCACCTCATTCTTCTTAGACCTTTTGCGGTGACCCTGAGTCCCTTCCGTTTGATCATCATCATCATCACTATCAGGGTACTGAAGCTCCTTCTTGATGCCAAGCAATTTCAGGTCATTTCTTGCTTTCGGCCCATCCTTGGTCCTCTCCGGCATATTGAGGAGAGTGCCAAGCAGACTCTCGGTAACGTTCTTCGTGATGTGCATTGCATCGAGGCTATGGGGCGTGTGGAGGACCTTCCAGTATGGCAGGTCCCAGAAAACAGACCTCGCTTTCCATACACCCAGAAGCAGCTTTGTCCTTGGTCGCTTCTTTCCTGGCGCTGGGCACTCATCCCAATTATTCATAATCTCCTCGATTTCTTTGCCGCTCCTCGTACGCGGGGCTCTTTCGATCTCGCCTTTACCATTGAACAGGTCACCGCGTTTTCTCCACGGGTGATCCATGCGAAGCCACTTTCGAGTCCCTTGGAACACGGTTTTCGAAGACCCGAGATCCTTGGGTAGCTGGAGATGCGGGGTCTTATACATGCACTTGACACATGCATTGTGTCCGTGGTTCACCTGGGCCGATACATATGCGTAACCAGGATGGTCCTGCACCATCATGAGCAACGCGGCTCTCAGAGGGAAATATTCTTTAGTGTAGGCGTCCCACGTATGGGCTATCGTCTCCCACAACGTGGCTAACTCCTCTTTCAACAGCCCGAGATAAAGATGCATATCGACACCTGGCTGTTTTGGCCCTTGAATAAGAATGCTCATGTGTACGTACCTTTGATTTGTGCAGAGCCACGGGGGGATGTTGTACGGCCATACAAACACGGGCCAGGTGCTATGCGTGCTACTCTGGTTGCCAAAAGGATTGAGTCCATCGGTGCTCATACCCAGCCTGACGTTCCTTGCATTGCCCCCGAACTCTTCGAACTCGATGTCCAATGCATTCCACTGGCTAGCGTCTGAAGGGTGTGTTAGGATCTTGCCCTTATTTGGATCATCTTCGGGTTTCTCCCTTTCCGCGTGCCATTGCATTAGCTTTGCTTCCTTAGGATCTACGAAATATCTCTGTAGACGGGTAGTGATAGGAAAGTACCATACCACTTTTCAAGGAACTTTCTTGTTCCCTTTCTTGTACCGTCCATGGCCGCACACCGGACATGTGGTTCTCTCCGTGTTCTCGTTACGATAAAATGTGAAATCATTTATACATGTGTGGTATTTAACGTGCGGTAGGTCGAGAGGGCACATGATTTTCTTGGCCTCCTCTATACTTGTTGGCAATGTGTTCCCATTAGGAAGACGATCGTGCCAGAATTCCATGTTAGCATTGAAGCTCATGTCGGTCCATTTGTGTTCCTCCTTCATCTCTAGAGTCTTGAGCGTTACACTCAGGCGTGTATCCTCGGGCCGACACCCAGGATACAATGGAGTCATCCCATCTAACTCCATTTGCGCCAGCTTGGCTTTCTCTCTGGCTACAGTTTTGGCGTTACTTGTCTCCTTAAGAAGCAGTCCTTGAACATGAGGGTCCCTTAACACCGAAGTTAGCAGCGTCGGGGTGTTCGCTTCTTTTCCTTCTTCATGATGGTCATGCCCATCGACATCTCCTTCTTCGTCATGATGATCATGCCGGTCGTCGGTATATTCTTCGTCTTCTCGCTCGCCCAAGTCTTCATGATGACCAACACCATTTACTGCCAGCTCCCCATCGAAGTCATCGCGCATGCAAACCACGCTTGAGCAGCTGATCCTCCAATTGTCCAGAATCAGGGTCGATCGAGAGCTGGACTTTACATGTTCGAGATGGACATATTATCTGGGTCTTGTTGTTCCAAATCATGTCTGCCTTGGCGTCTTTCTTATACCTAGTAACTCGACCTTCTCTCATGCTAACAACCATGGTAGCCTGCGCGGTATGCATATATAGAGCAAAAAGACAGAGAGTAGGTTAATTAGAAATATACACACACAAAACACACATGCATGGTCGTCACCAGAAAAATTCGGCATGACCTTTCCTAAAAGTAGGACATATGGGTGGTGCAAAAATTTGCCGAAATGGAAATGAATCAACATTTCAGCAAACATCCATGCACCACACCGGGACAGAGACAAGCAAAAACAAGAATCTTCTTACCATGCAAGCTTCCCATGCAAGCATTCATGCACCACACAAGCTTCATGCACAAACATCATCTTCGCGCCATGCATGCATCGCATATACACACCGCCCACGCGACAAGCTTTACACCTACAAAACATGCATATTCATGGCCAATTACTCACCGGGTAGATGGAATACCGAGTCGAGAGCGTGATGTGAGAGAGTGTGGATCAATAGATCTATAGAGAGATAATAGTACACAAATAGAGATGTGGAGGAGAAAAGTAGGTGTGTTTTAGATCAACTAGTTGGAGAAAGGCTTTCCCTAGCCAATCTATCAACTATAGTAGGTTTAAATACAACAAAATGTAGAAAAGTATAGACACAATGGGGTGGGAGAGAGGAGGAAGACGAGCTGGGAGGAGGGGGAAGAAGGATGTGAAATGGATGGTGGTAGATAGAGGGGTACAAAGCTGCCACCTTTGTGCAGATCTGGTCGAAGGATTCTGTGGCGCATAGTGGCTGCATGCGCCACAGAACCTTGGCCATAGGGTGCAGTGGGCCATGTGGGCCCCCTGACTCAATGTTCTGTGGCGCATGGCCAATGAATGTGCCACAGAACCTTGGCCAGTGGCCAGAGACTGTGGGCCAGGCACTGTGGGCCCGACACTCAGTGTTCTGTGGCGCATACTGTGGTTATGCACCACAGAAGGTTAAACTTCTGTGGCGCATAGCTGACCTATGCGCCAGAGAACACTGAGGGCACAGATCTGCACCAAAAAAAGGTGGCAGATAGAGCTCTTTAATGACACCCCTCTATATATATGCCACACTCCCTGTCCAAAGCAATATACCTGCCCCTCATGTCTTCTTCCCACAACTCGTCGGAAGACTCACTGGAGAGAACAACCCGCTCGCGTTCCCTGCAGCCTACTCGCAGTGGAGAGGCGAGGTCGAGGGGCAGTGCTCAGAGTCAGCTGCCGCGGGGTTCAGAGGTCAACCTAATCAAGGAGGAGGCCATACTGTGGCACGAGGCCCTCTACAACAAGGACATGAGGTTGTACGCCGTGCTCACGTCTCCGGATGAGAGGGCGCGCATGGAGGAACCAATCGGGTGGCGGCTGGTGCTCGAACCCAACGTGTCCATGGAGGACCACGTCCGCAGGCTGCAGGCGCGCGTGAACAGGGAGGTTTGGCATCTTCCACCGCCATCGCCCCCACCAGCTCTTTGAAGGGATTTGCAATGTTGTAGTTTGTGTATTTGCAATGATGTATGGCATTGTTGTTTTGCGCTGTTCAAGGCTATGCGCATGTGCATTTTGCAACGATGTATGCCACTGCACATGTCTATCTACTAGATTGTCTAGTATATTCTACCTATTCCACTACTAGTTGGGAAAAGCACAAGAGAAGTTTGTTCAAGGAAACACGGAGCATTCTGTGGCGCATACTGGAGTAATGCGCCACAGAAGTTTGTTCTTCTGTGGCGCATATGCACAAATGCGCCACAGAAGCTTGTACATGGGTGTACAGAGTGTGGGGCCCACATTATTGTTTTGTGGCGCATACGACGATAATCTTCTGTGGCGCATAGTACACTATGCTAGAGGTTAATAACTAAGCTAGATGAGCTAGAGAGGGGACAAGGTTGGCTAAAACACTGCTCAAAATAGTGTTTGTGATTTGTTTGATTTGAATATGCAACCTGTTTGATGAAATGGCCGCAAGAACTTGAGTTTTGAATTTTGAAAAGAAATTTTGGGGGTGTGCTAGGCATGTGCTAGGGAATCTGTGGATGCTTGGGTTTTGAAAATTGAGTTGGTTTGAGTGGTTTTTGAAATAGTTTGATCTACCCATATGAGATAGATTCAATTTTAAACTATTATTTAAACTTAGCATTTGAATGTTTTTGGATGATCACAAAGTGGTCCTTGGTACCTTATTATGAGTACTATCAAGGGGTGCAAAGATCCATACATGTTTCTGTTGAGTTTTGAAAATTAGAGATAGCCAAAGTAGGCATGGGAGTTAATTTGGCCAAAGTGACCATTCACTTAATCTATTCATTTTGAGTTGTTTGTCTTTGGGAAAAGTTTGGGGGATTGTTTAGATGATGTTTATTTCACCTATGAATCATTTTACAAGCAAAGAAACACAGAACCATGGCAATTCAAAAGAATCCAACTTTTGAATACACACACATATGAATGCTTTCATATTTTTAGTTGGGAAAGTTTTTGTTAACCCTAATTTTGATGATTAGAGTTTGATGATCCAAGTTTAATATTTTTGGGATGTTACAAACCTTCCCCCTTAAACAAAATCTCGTCCCGAGATTTGAAAAAGGACGAAAAAGATTACCTAGGATTGGAAGAGATCGGGAAACTCCGTCCTGATGTGATCTTCGCGCTCCCAGGTAGCTTCCTCTTCTGTGTGGTTGCTCCACTAAATCTTGAGAAACTTGATGCTTTGGGTTCTGGTAGTTCTGAAAGCTTCTTCCAAAATACGGATGGGTACTTCGGGATAGGTCAGGTCATCGTTGATCTCTATGGTCCGGTGATCAATGTTCTTGAACACTTCAGTCTTCTCCAGAACTTCGAGGCACTTGCGAAGTAATGAGATATGGAACACATTGTGCACGGCTGACATCTCTTCGGGTAATTCCAATTGATACGACACTTCTCCTCGACGGTTCAGAATCTTGAAGGGTCCGATATATCTGGGGGCTAACTTTCCTTTCAGTTGGAAACGTTGCATTCCTTTCAATGGCGACACTTTCAGATACACAAAATCTCCGATGTTAAAGGCGAGGTCTCGACGTCTCTTGTCGGCGTAACTCTTCTGTCTTGACTGAGAGGTCTTGAGGTGCTCACGAATCTTGTGAACCTTCTCTTCTGCTTCTCGTAGGACGTCGGGTCCGAAAATCTGACTCTCTCCTACTTCTGACTAGTTCAAAGGGGTGCGACACTTCCTTCCATGCATGAATTCAAATGGGGCCATTTGCAAACTATCTTGGTAACTGTTGTTGTATGAAAATTCTGCAAATGGTAGACAGTCTTCCCATTTATATCCATACTCTAACACATAGGCTCTCAACATGTCTTCGAGTATTTGATTTACTCGCTCCGTTTGTCCGTCGGTCTGGGGGTGATAATCTGTGCTGAAATCTAGTCGGGTTCCTAAACCTTCTTGGACTTTCTTCCAGAATCTCGAGGTAAACGGTGTTCCTCGATCAGATACGATGTTCTTGGGGACTCCGTGCAAACTGACGATTCTAGCGATGTATAACTCCGCTAGCTTCGAACTCTGATGTGTGGTCTTGATTGGTAAGAAATGGGCGACTTTGGACAATCTGTCCACTATGACACGGATAGAGTCATTTCCCCTACTAGAAGTAGGCAATCCGGTGATAAAGTTCACAATGGATAGAGTCATTTCCAACGGAATCTCATTCCATTCCGGAATCTGCAATGGTTGCAACAATCCAGCGGGTCTTTGATGTCCCGCCTTGACTCATTGACATATATCACACTTGGCGATATAGCTTCCGATTTCTCTCTTCATCTTATGCTACCAAAATTTCTCTTTCAAATCTTGATACATCTTCGTTCCTCCGGGGTGGATAGAATAAAGAGTATCATGAGCTTCCTTCAGAATAACTTCTTTCAACTCAGAATCTACTGGTACACAAAGGCGTGCTTTGTACCACAGAACTCCTTCTTCGTCTTTCGTGAATCCTGGTACTTTGCTTGTACCTATACGACGCTTGATTCCTTCGATACTAGCATTTCCTTTCTGCGCCTCTTTGATCTGGCTGATCAAAGTGGGTTGAAGTTCTATGCTAGCCAAAAATCCTTCACTCACTAATTCCATTCGGAAATCTTCCATCTCCTTGTGCAAACTTGGTTGCTCCTTCAAAATCATGGAGTTCAAGCGGCACGGCAATCTGCTAAGGGCATCTGCTACCACATTGGCTTTACCGGGGTGATAGTGAATGTCCAGATCGTAATCCTTGATTAACTCAATCCATCTTCTCTGTCTCATATTTAGCTCCTTCTGAGTGAATATATACTTCAGGATCTTGTGATCCGAATAAATCTCACAACGGTTTCCCATCAGGTAATGCCTCCATGTCTTCAGGGCTAGCACTACGGCTGCGAGCTCGAGGTCATGGGTTGGGTAGTTCTGATCATGTTGTTTCAGTTGTCGAGATAGGTAAGATATAACTTTGCCTTCTTGCATTAGCACACATCCGAGACCGATCTTGGATGCATCACAATACACGTCAAAGGGCTTTGTGATATCCGGCATGATTAAGATTGGGGCTGAAATCAATCTTCTGTTGAGTTCTTGAAAACTCGCTTCCATTTGTCCGTCCATTAAAACTTCTTATCCTTCTTCAGCAATTGGGTCATGGGCCTGGCAATACTCGAGAATCCTTCTACCCAATTTCGAACATGGCATCTAGTTGCTTCTACAGTTCTGCTAGTTCGGACGGGTTCATACTATATGGTCTCTGGTCTATGGGTCCTGTTCCGGGGATTAGTTCAATGATAAACTCGATATACCGATCTAGGGGCATACCGGGCAAAACATCTGGAAATACATCGGGGTATTCACAGACTATTCGGACTTGGTCAATGGTAGGTTGGGTTATATGCTTGTTGCACTTGAATTGACGAGGTAAAGTTTCAGATACATGCTCGATTGATATTACGGCTATACTGGTCATGGTTATGGCTTTCTTGGCACAGTCAATTAATCCTTTATGTTTGAACATCCAATCCATTCCTAGTACTACTTCCAAACCTTTAGTTCCGAGTACTATCAGATTAGCATAAAAATCTATGCCATGGATTCGGATAGGGACGACTTTGCAAATTTTCCTAGCTTTGGTAGTTGAACCGGGGATTTGAACAATCATAACATGCTTCAGTTTGGCTGGTTGAATCTTACTAGTGCATGCAAATTCTTTGGTGACAAATGAATGTGATGCACCAGAATCAAACAACACTCTAGAAAGTACTAAATTAACAGAAAACATACCCAGCACAACGTCTGGCGCTTCCTGGGCTTCTTCAGCATGCATGAGAAAAAGACGGCTGTTGCGGTTGAGCGAATTCCCTGGGGCAAAACTTCTTCCGGGCTAAACACGACACTGCTGATGAGCTAGGGCATTTGCATTGGGGGCTGCGGCATTATTCTTGGGGCACTCATTAGAGCAGTGACCCTTATTTCTACAGTCATAATAAGTCACTTGTGACTTGTCCTTTGCTGCAACAGGCACAACATTGCTTCCAGTCCTCAGGGCAGTGTTGGTGTTGGCGGCAGCATTATTGTTGTTGAACTTGGGTGGTGCACGTTTGAAATTGCTAGATTTGTCGGGGTTATTGTGATTTCCTCCGGGCCTCGGGTTTCCACGGTTGGGATAGGTCGGACGGTTCATCGGGGGTTTGTTGGTTCTCGGGGCAAATCCTGTAGATGGGTTGGGGCGATACTTTGGGGTATGATGGGTTCCTGGCTGATGCATCATGCAACGCTTGCGGTTCTCATTGGCTTGGTTAATCTTTCCTTCCATCTGAATGGTAGAGTCGACTAGGGCTTCAATATCAGCAAAGGGTATATTGACCAACATTGTCTGCATCTCATCATGTAAACCATTCAGGAATCTTTCTTTCTTCTTGGCTTCAGTGTCGATCTCATCCGGGGCATAACTATCTAATGACAAGAATTTGTCACGTTATTCCACTATGGTCATCCTTCCTTGCTTCAGTTCTCTGAACTCATCTCTCATTCTCTTGATCAAACCCGGTGGCACATGGGTTCTGCAAAAACTTGACCTTGAATTCCTCCCAGGTCATCATCTATCCTCCGGTCATTGCATGAATGTTGTTCCACCATGGTCTTGCTTCTCCGGCTAGATAGTGGGTGGCGAACAGAACTTTCTCGTTAGCTTCCACTCCGGTGACTTCCAGGTTGTTTTCCATGGTTTGCATCCAATCATCTGTGTCTAAGGGCTCTTCCGACTTAGTGAAAACAGGTGGGTTGGTGTTCCGGAAATTCTTGAGCTTAGATCCATGGTTGTCCTGATTTCCTTGGCCTTGATTGTTGTGGGCCAGCTGAGCTATTTGCCGAAGGGTGGCTAGGTTGGCTTGACGTTTAGCTCTTTCAGCTTTGCGGTCAGAAACCAACATTTGCAGGATCTGCAACATCGGGTCCGGGGATGAACCACTTCCTCCGCGTGGCATCTAAAGATTGAGATAGATCATGAGAAAAGAGGGAAATTTCTAAGGTTCAGGGACTTTGAAAAGCTTTTAAAGTTTGACTCAGATTTTCTAGCAACTTGCTTTTATTCATTCATCCATAGCACACGATACAACACACACCACAACAAACGTAAACAGATGGTTTTAAGAACCATTCTGGAAACTCGATACAGTGGGACCGAATAAAGCTCACTAACGCTAGTGCTCAAGTGCTACTACTCCTTGGAGTCGGTGTAGTCGTCATCCTCATCATCGTCATCGATGAAGGCGAAGTCATCCTCATCGGTGAAGAAGTCCATGGCCTGATCCTCCAGAAAATCATCGTCATCGCTGAGATAGGAGTAGGGGTCTCCACGAAGATCTTCTTCGGCATTCTCCCTTTCCTCCAACTGCATGTCTCTCTCGTGGATGGTCTCCTCCAAATCCGAGATATGGTGGCGAAGACGGGCAATGATGTGCTCCTTCTTGTCAAGCTGACGGCAGCGAGACTTGTGGTCTTTTGCTAGCATGGCGATGGTCTGATCCTTCGTCTTGATGATGGCGGACTTGTGGTTGGAGTAGTCAGGGGCATTGTCCAACTCCTGCTGACGATCATACATCATGAAGCTAAGGTGGTCCAACTGAGTCTTCAGCTTGTGGTGGTATGGGGCTTCCAATGGATGTCCCATAGCATCACGCCTTGGAAAGAACTCAATGCGGGTACCCTTGATCTGGTTGATACTCTGCCCACACAGACGGGCAAGAGCTTCCTACATGGCCCTGGCAAGTCCATCGAGCCAGTTGTTTTCTCTTAAGGTGAACTGAATTCCCTCTGCAGTGGGAGGTTCAATCTTTCCTCGGAGACTTGCAACAATTAGCCACTGCAGATCTTCTCCTCCTTGATCATTGAGCTGAGCTCCGAAGAACTCGGGGTGTGGACGCTCCAGAAGTTCTGAAAGCTGGTCCAAATGCCGCTCAAAGATGAGGTCTCCTCCATTCCCCAACTGATAAAACTTGCTGTACTTCACGTCCATCTATAAGAATATAGGATGAGTAAGTTAGTAGAGTGATCAAGTGTGTCAAATTTTATGTATTTTGCAAGAGTTTTTGAGGACCATTAATTTTTATGAAAGAAACAAAGTGATAAGAATGGGAATAAGTTTTTTTGTAAATATTTGCTTCCTTTGGTTTTGAAACTAAGTTTTTGATTCAAACGTCCAGTCTAACTAGGGTCTCCTATGGACAGGATGGCTCTGATACCAACTTGTCAACACTCGGATTTTTAATCCCAGATGCCTGTTATGCCATACATCGCAATCCCAGGATTACCATTTTTGCGAGACATAACAGATTTGGATACCACAGTACATCATCCATTACAAACCATACATAAGGTTTTACACAAATAAGGATCTCATGATCCAGTTCTTAATACAATCCAAGCAGCGGAAAGACATAATAATAAAGGTAGCGTAGGCGAAGCTCCATCTTCGGGGTCACACGCAATGCTGATGATGGGAGATGATCCTACTTGTCATAACCTTCCTGCGGTCCATCGTCCTGGTACTCCTCTTCATAGTCTGGCCACGGGAATAGCCAGGGACAAATCCATGAGTACTCTTTAAGTACTCGCAAACTAATACTAACAATTAATGGGGTTTTTGTAGTACGACACTAAGCTCTAGGGTTGTTTTCCAAAAAGCAAGATTTACCTCTACTAAGTTCAGAAGCAAGAAAGCTGGTTGAAGTTTTATATCACCTAAATGGCAACTTGTATTTCATGTCACAACTCTGTTGTGGTCAAGTCAAAGTCTCAATTCATTTCACAAGTCATTTTGAAAACATCTGACGGGGGAACAGTATGGCCACTCCAACTGTCCATAACCGCGGACGCAACTATTCGAATAGTTTGACACTCTGTAGAGATTGTACACTTTCACCACAATATTCGATACATCCATCAGGAACAAATCCTGAATTTACCATACTCAGTATGCGGATAATCAATCCTAACCTTTCGATTACACGCCCTAGTATAGGCACCTCTCCTGTGAGTTTGGCCTCCCAACCATGACCAACTGTCATCTTGGGTACTGCACAGGTAGACAATCTTCACAAGGTATCCTCAGCTTAGACCTTGGCCGTGAGGGAACCCATACTAAGGTATATAAGTTTCCAGTCAAGCCCAACCCAATTTTCGGGTATTGTGGTTGTACGGTAAATTGGAATGGTATCGCATCCAGAAAAACCATCAGTTTTATAAAGGGCTAAGGCTCATGCCTCAACATTTTCATCATCACAATCATCTGGTGTTCAGAAACACATGTCAAAACATTTCAGTAGAATGACTCATCATTCCAAGGTTTTCATAACCATTTTCATCAAGTGTTCCCATCTAAAGTTGATCAAGTTTTATGCTTAGCACTAGCATCTACAGGTGGTGATAAGTAATAATGAGGGGTGGTAAACAAGTGGAGTTTAACTAAGTTCAATCTCATGCCTTAGGATGACATCAAGATTATCTAGCTTAGGCCAAAATTAATGCTCTTTATGCAACCTTCAATTATCTTCCTAGAATATACAAGTTACTTAAGTAAACTCTAAGAGAAAGCTTTGATAAAGAAATAAAGTATAAAGCTTGCAAGTAAAACTAGGATTGGGTTATCAAGTAGAATAAGCTTGTTAAGTTGCAAGTGTTAGCTTGCATAGGTCAACTCGGTTAGTAAGCCTTGCACAAGTATCAGTATAAGCTTGCTAAGTTAATATATTGCAAGTATTGGCTTGCCTTGTGCAGAGAAGTGGTTGAAGTTCTCCTCGGCTTCTTCCTCGTAGTATCCTCCTTCCTCCTCATATCCTTGGTCGGTACTAGCATTTATAAATAAGTACGAGGTACACAATCACCAAAAAATACTTAAATATTTTCAATCATCACACAAAAGGGTACTATAGATGATCTAGCATCATCACAAACATTACAAGATGAAAGCCTTTGTCTTATTTATTTTATTTTTAGAAAAGTAATTTCTACTCATTGAAAAACTACTTGAGATTTAATATTCTCCAACTCAAACATGGGATCATGTTGACACATGTCATCACCACATATTTCAGTACATGGGAATGTGATTTAAAGTGGTGTCACAATTTAATAAGGTTTAACCTTTTATTTTAAATAAATAAAGTGACTAGAAATCCCTATGTGGCATTCTTTTGTTGCTTGAACATTATTTCTATAAGTAAACCCAAATGTTTTTATATATTCTGAAAGGTATGATCAAATGTGATTTTTGTTAGTTGGAATCAACTCAAAAGCTATTATGGTTGAAATTGAAAAATGTTTGAATGCAGAAAAGCTTCTGACTTGATATTTTTACCAAGGTTGATCTACAGATCCAAATGATTTGAATCCAACGGGCTTGGATTAAGCATTTCAGTACCTTTCTAACAAAATTGGAATCATGCAATTTGGTTCACTGAATCGAGCTGGGTTGATTTTTTAAACAAGGTACAAAACTGAGTTTGAATTAAAATAGAAAAATCTAAATTCAAACGGTTGGGCTGCGCGGGAGATGCTAATGGGCCGGCCCAGTGTCACTCCGCAGCGCGGGGCTCAGACGATAGGGGGGTTCCACCCGTCACTGGCTCATAATACGTGAAGCGGTATGGGGCGATGTGGTTCGTTGGATTAGAAGGGTGATCAACGGCTGAGGGTCGTCGTCGACGATGAACATGTCACCGGCGAGCTCGAACCCTAGCGGCTCAGTGGGGGTCGTGGGAGGCTCACCGGGGATCAGGCGAGGCTCGGCGATGGGGGCGAACGACAAAGTCGACGACAGCAATTCTCCTGGCACCGGCAGCTCCTCCTAAGGCGGCTCCAATCGATGGCTCCCTTCTTCTCCAACAGCGGCGGGCTCCGGCCAAATTCTGGCGATGCGCTGCTCGCCTTGCTCCGGGAAGAAGTGGGAAGTATTAGTGAGAGGTGGGGAGTGAGATGGTGTGAAGAAATCGAGTGGGGGTTGCCTCCTTTTATAGGATCGACGGCGAGACCGAGAGGGATGGGCAGGCGACGGTGGCGACACGGCTACGGGCGGCTAGAGGCATGGTTGCGGTTGGCGATCGACGGGAGGTCTCCTGGCGATGCTCTAGAACTTGAATGCGAGCCACTGGCGGTGGAAATTGGTCGGGAACGTGCGGTGCTCTGTGAGGCAGAGGCGGCAAACTCCGCGGCGAGAGGTGGCTACGGGGTACGGGCGATGAAACGAACATGTCTGGTGGTCTCCTGGGACGGTGGGGTGCATGCTGGCGGGCGGCGCAGGCTCGAGGTGGTCAGGTTGAGTGGGAACGGCGCGTGCACTGGGGTGCGCGTCGGCATGGTCAACAACAGCGCGGGAGCAGTGTTCCTGGCGGTTCTGGTCTCTGTCTTCGAGCTAGGGCTGGTCGAGAGGGGGCGGTGAGGCATGGGCTACATCCCAGACAAGGTTGGCATAGCTAGTTCTTCTGCTTGCTTGTTGTCCACACTGGGTGACATGGTGAGGCTTAGCCTGCTCACCATTGATGGAAATGGCAAGCTCACAGTGACGCTAGAGGTTCATAACTAAGCTAGATGATCTACTAGATGTTTGCTGTGAGCTAGAGAGAGGACAAGGTTGGCCAAAACACTGCTCAAAATAGTGTTTGTGATTTGTTTGATTTGAATCTGCAACTTGTTTGATGAAATGGCCGCAAGAACTTGAGTTTTAAATTTTGAAAAGATTTTTGGTGGGTGTGCTAGGCATGTGCTGGGGAATCTGTGGATGCTTGGGTTTTGAAAATTGAGTTGGTTTGAGTGGTTTTTGAAATAGTGTGATCTTCCCATATGAGATAGATTCAATTTTAAACTATCATTTAAATTTAGCATTTGAATGTTTTTGGATGATCACAAAGTGGGCCTTGGTACCTTATTATGAGTACTATAAAGGGGTGCAAAGATCCATACATGTTTCTGTTGAGTTTTGAAAATTAGAGATAGCCAAGTAGGCATGGGAGTTAATTTGGCCAAAGTGACCATTCACTTAATCTATTCACCTAAGTATCATTTTATAAGCAAAGAAACACAGAACCATGGAAATTCAAAAGAATCCAAATTTTGAATACACACACATATGAATGCTTTCATATTTTTAGTTGGGAAAGTTTTTGTTAACCCTAATTTTGATGATTAGAGTTTGATGATCCAAGTTTAATATTTTTGGGATGTTACATGCTATAAGTGTGGGATTCGGCACCATAACCAACAAAAATACATACTAAAGCCTTATACTCAAATTTAGACAAACGAACTCCTTTGATGAGAAAGAAACACTTACAAACGAATATCCGGAAATATGAAATGTTGGGCTTATTGTCAGTAAGTATCTCATATGGAGTTTTGTCCAAGATCTTGCGGAGGTAAAGCCTGTTTGATGAGTGACATGCGGTGGAAATGGTTTCATCCCAGCAGTTGTATGGTGACTTGAATTCAGCCAACATAGATCTAGTCATATCCATCAGAGTCAGGTTTTTCCTCTCGGCTACGCAATTTTGTTGAGGGGTGTACATAGCGGAATATTGATGTCCTATCCCCTCTTCACTTAGAAACTCATTTAAGGTGTAGTTCTTGAACTCAGAGCCGTTTTCACTACTTATTGCCAATATTGGGACATTGTGTTGACGCTAGACCTCATTGGCGAAGTAAATGACGATCTGTTGAGTCTCACTCTTTATTTTGAAAAAATAGACCCATGTGTATCTTGAGTAATCATCAACTATCACCAATCAATATTTCTTCCCACCAAGGCTTGCATGAGATGGAAGACCAAACAGATCTACATGAAATAATTCCAAAATCCTATTTGAAGAAAAAATAGTTCTCCTCTTTTGGGGAGAGTCGTGCATCTTGCCTTCAACACATTCCCTACAAACACGATATTTGGCAAACGAAACATTTTTTTTAGTCCAAGGATGTGGCCACCCTTGTGAAGACTTTGGAAAGTTCTCATGTTGACGTGGGCTAGACGGTGATGGCATAGCCATCCCGTGTCGGCCTTTCCAAATAAGTACATCGGACCCGTAGTGGTTTTCCCTGAAAAGTCCACCACATACAGGTCATTTTTGACGTGCCCAACGAAAGAGACCTTTAGAGATTTGCTCCACAAGTGTACCATTGAATCACCATCTATGAAAACAGCAAAGCCCATCTTACCAAGGGCACGAACAAAAAGTAAGTTGTAACCGAGGGTCTCAACAAGCATGACGTCCGTGAGAGAGTTATCATGGGCAACCACAACCTTGCCGGGACCCAATACCTCAGATTTTGACTTATCACCATAGGAGACTGTAATATGATCATGGTTGGGTACCATCTCCGTGATGATATCTTTGCTTCCAGTCATATGACTAGTGCACCCACTGTCCAACACCCATTTGGAACCACCGGAAGCATAGCCCTGCAAGAAAGTTACTTCTTGGTTTTAGGTACCCATTTATCAATGGGTCCTCTCATGTTAGTAACTAGTGTATTTGGAACCCAAATAGACCAAGCAATATATTCATCAAAAGGACCAACATACTTAGCATAGATATCACCATAGTAATCACAAAATAGCTCATAATTAGGATTGTTAAACCCTGCAAAACTAATATTATCACTTTTGTCCTTTGTGATGTCCTTTTCAATGGTGCTTGTCTTTGCTTGAGCATTCTTGGTCTTCATTTTCTTGTTGTTCTTTTTCTTGGACTTGGATACATATCCAAGTCCCTCTTTTCCAAGGTTTGGCCTTTGCTTGCCAAGAATATCATGAAGAACTCCCTTACCTTTGGGAGTGGAACCTTTGGCAATCGAATTTGGAGCCGATCATGAGACTCATTGAGAATATAAAATTCACTTTTAAAAACCTTGTGAGCAATGTCAAGTTTCTCCAATTCCTCGGAGAGTCTAGCATGATCATCCCTAAAGTCAACCTTTTCTCTTTTTAGTTTCTTTGCTTTGGCTAAGCATTTTCACACTCCTTTACAAGCTTGGTCACAACTTCTTCGTGTGACTCCTCGATTGACTCAAGTATCTCTCCAAGAGATACTCGAGCCTCTTCATCTTCTTCTAGATCATTTTTGGGGAGGTAATCTCCATTGCATCCTCCCTTTCAATCCTGCCCTTTTCTTTAGGTAGCACTTCATTTTGGGCCAGCTGGTCCATGAGAGCTTAAAAATGTCTTTTATGCTCACCGTGCAAGTTAGTGATAAAATAGTCCAAAGAAATAATTTCTTCCTTAACCATAAGACTAGTAGGATAATCCATGTCAATCATAGCCATAGGAAAACAAGTGAAGGAAGATGATACCTCGGAACCTCTTGCCATGAGGCAAGTGACGTTATTTTTGGTGATGTTCTCATTCGGTGAGTCGAGGAGAGATATCAGTGTAGATGTGGTGACTATGGCAGCCACCTCTCATGAGCTATCATCCTCTTCTTCATCTTTGCTTCCCGATGAATACTACTCTTGAGCCACTAAGACAATCTTTGGTTGCCTTTTGAATGGAGCATTCTTCTTCACAAATTGCTTCTTTCGTGGAGCCTTTGACTTCTCTTTGAGGATGAGCCTCCCTCCATTGTCCTCTCTACTTTGATAAGGACACTTATCTACAAAGTGCATTCGGTCTCCACAGTTGAGGGAAGTTCTCAGCTTGGGACCGTTTTCCCTTCTTCCATTTACTCTACTCTTCGTTTAAGTTCAAATTTGGCTTTGGCTGGATCCTTCCAAAAGTTTCTGGCATATAAGGCCATATACTGACCATGAGCCCTATTTACATCCTAGGTCATTCCATAGCTTCTATGTCATCCTCGTCTTGTTCAACCACACTTGTATTCAAGGCCATGTTGACCCCCTTTTGCATTCCAATGGCTCGTTCACGAGCATCGTCGACATTCTTGGCAGCCACTTTGAAAGCTGCCATTTCTTGCATTACCTCATTGGATGTCATCAGGTGGTAGTTATGCCTTCCTTGGAGACTCTTCATCTCTATGGGCTCAAATGGAATAAGAGCACTAACATACTTTCTATTGATCCACACATCATCAACGTGGGAAGCACCATGATTTATGAAGGTGGTGCCTATTGACTTGAGCCGCCTATACATATCCTCGTGATCTTCTCCATCCATCATATAGAACACTCGATCTTGGTTACTCAAATCATCATACCTATTCCTTCTCATGCTTTCATTTCCAATGAAGAGCTCTATGAGGGCATCCCAAGCTTCCTTCGCTGTGTTGAGATGCACTATGTGGGGCATGTCTTTGGTACCCACACCAAGTTGAATCATGTGTAGAGCCGTTGCATTGAGTTGACTGTCTACAACCTCTCTTCTTGTTAGGTTGTTTGGATCTCCAACATGGAGACCATTCTCTATGATTTTCCATAAATCAGTGGAGGAGCTGCACACATGAGAATTCATAAAAAAATGCCATTTATTAAAAGTAGATGCTGAAAGTTGGGTGGGTCACCCCTATTATGTATATGAGAGTTTGGGATAGGTGGATCAGGTGAATACACATGACAGACCTCATGGTATCCTTCCTTACCACTATCCTTTTTGAGGAGGATCTCTTACTAGTGCCATCACCAACCACCTCGTTCTGTTTGGAATTGGTGTTATCCTTTTCCTTAGATTGCGGAGTGGTGGCCTCAGAGGAAGATGGAGGCGGTGCTATGGGTGTGGAGAGACACATTATTATTTGATGCATCTCTTCCATCTTAGTCTCCATGGAACTAATCAAGGTTGTTTCCAATGTCTTGAGATCGTTCATGGTGACTATTTCCACAGCATCACTCCCATATCCGTTGGTACCCATACTTCTCTTAGGCGGTTAAGCCCGAATAAAGAGACAGGGCTCTGATACCAATTGAAATGGATCGTATGGGCACCTAGAGGGGGGTGAATAGGTGCTACTCCATTTTTAGTTATTTTTCAATTTTAGGCTTGACACATAGTAAATTATCTAGATATGAAACTACGAGAATTTCCCTATATGCAAACCTATCTACTAAACATGTAAAGATAGGAGCGAGGAAACTGTAGTGGAGCACACAGAGACACGGGGATTTGTTTTACCGCAGTTCCTTACTTTTTAAGGGAAGTACGTCTGCGTTGGAGGGGTGGGCGGTTCTAATACCACCATGCCATAATAGGCCTCACCCTATTCTCCAATGCATCTCGCCAGAAAAGGACTGATCCACCTATCCATTATTGGTACCCTTCGAGGCAGAAACCGGTGCCTTTACAACTCTAGAGGGGCAGACATACACAAGTAAATTGGAGGCTCCTGTGATGACAACAAGCTTCCACAAGAACAAGGATTATCAAATAACCAAAACAAGTATCTAGATATTTGCAAGAAATACTAGATCAAGGTTCCTCCAAATGAATGCAGGGGAAGTGAAGCGCTTGATTGCTGTTGATGAAGATCGAGCCCTCATCCTTCAATTCCCCAAAGAACGAGGTCTTTGGGTGGATGAAGGTGGAGATCTCTTTATTGGAACTTGAAGAACATGTCTTGTCTTTTTCGAATGAATCAAGAGTTCCCGCGGGAGGGGAGAGATGGGTTTAAATACCCCCTGTGAAGAACTGGTCGTCGGAGAACTTTGGGTCGGACTATCTGCCCTGGGGGAAAATCTGCCCCGGGGTTAGAAAGTCCAGGGGAACTCCGCCCCCTCACCGAGTGCCGCGTCGAGCTTGCCTTGAAGAAAATCCTCGAGGGGGCGGATTATCCGCCCCCCAAGGGGCTGATTGTCCTCCTTGGGTGTAACATCCCAACATTTGAACTTAGAAATAAGCTGAACACATATAGGTGCATTGCATTCATGCATAGAAAATCCGAATAATTTTCTTGATTTTAAACAAAACATGTCAAAGTGATTGAAGTTTCTCTCAACTTGATGGAATTGAAGTAGATCATCAAGTTGACTGCGATAAGTTTCAATATGACCTTTGCTAAAACCTTATTTTAGGTAAAGGAGATTGGATCTAAGGGTAGATCAAATGTAGCAGAAGTTAAACCCTAGTACATTACTAATGATTTATATTTGATCCTTCAGTAATCATATCCTAGTATTCATTATACAACTCATGAATACCAAGTTATAAATATAACTTAAGTAATAGGAATGTAACAACTAAAATCTTGATCTATCTTAATCTCATCTACTTATACCATGAGTACCATGGTCATAACTAACCTTAACTCTTTAGTGAGATTGAGTATGAAGGAAACCAAGTCAAGACCATTCACCACATATCTTTCTTTCCTTATTAATATTTATCATCTCTATTGAACTCTATCCTAATATTTGTTGTTCATCAATGTTGAGTAATCAACTATTGATTCACCAATTCTTAACCTATAAATCCTTGATCTATCAACTCTTGACCATATCATAGCATTCACTTAAGGCCTATAAAGAACGAAATAAGAAGAGGTAAATAGTAATGCTAGATTTAAATATCATCTTTAGGATGGGGGTGTTGGAAGAGAATAGGATCAATGTGATAATTGATGGAGTTAACTCACTCCTGAAATGATAGAAGAGTTATTGGGAATATATAATTATATGGTGATAAAGAAGATTACAAGGATGAATCCTGAAGATAGTTACAGGAGTAACCCTATTGAATAAAGTAGGTATAGTAAATGAATAATCTCTTTTAGTCAGATAGATACACTAAGAAGATAATTATAATACAACTGTAATGTTGTATTGATGAGACCTTGATTAGCCAACTGGAAACCTAAGCCCTAAATGATTAAAGGATTATAATGATTATGCTTTAGCCTCCATGATTGAATGCTTACATCATGTATAAGTGACACTGGTGGGTAGAACATGATTGAAACCTAGTATAGATAGGTTATTATAGGTTAGCCATGATAAGTCACCATGATATGATGTAAAGTTTGAATATAAGATACTGGAGTGAAGTAAATACAAGATAGTATGATTAAGATGATTCTAGAGCAACATTGGATTATAGAAGTAGTATTTCCTCTTGGGAAATACTAAACACTTGAAGTGAAGTAAAGTTTGATATATACATCTACTAGAGTAATATTAGTGATGAGGATAAAGTAAGTGTATGAAAGGAGTTAGAAGTGACTACTTAATGGATTAGAGGTTATCATTAGTGGACTAGATGATATAACCAAGTACAGAAATGAGAAGATTATGAAAAGCTTCAGTGACAAGCTTCTAAGATCTATAAGTGAGATTACAAAGTAATCTAAGAAGTAAGAAGGTAATCATTCAAGTGGAATTAAATTCAGAAGAAGTACTATAAAGGTGAGAGTTATCTTTATGAGAAGATCATATGGAGCTCTAGTATGAAGCCCATTAGATTCACAAATGGATTTAGGAGGAGAAATTGTTGATAAGAATATTATTGTGTAGTAAAACTCATCATGTTAACACATGATGATGGATATGAAGAAGTAGTATATCTAGGAAAGGAATTATTTAAGTAGAAGTCAAGAATTATGAATTATGGAAGATATGAATTCTTCGTAAATAATTCAACCTTAAATCTGTAATCAAACTTATTATATATTTCATCAATTGGATCAATCATCTTATTTCCACAATGGGTTAGAAGAATATTTCCCTGTAGTAAATCACTTAAGCATATCTTTATCACTTTCAAACTTTAAAATCATATGTGCCTAGAAACTCTAATCATCAATTCCATCTCTAAGACATCCTAGAAAATAACCCCACTATTTTATCTTGGATGGTGATACCATTCATAAACATAAGCATGAAGACAATATGTCTTAACCAATAATCTTTATTCACATCAACAAAAGAATATAAGTATATTAAGAACCCTAAACCCTAGGGTAAGCATTTACAATTCACACCCTAACTCTTATGCTAGTTATAACAAAATATAAACCTTGGTATTTATTAGATTCATGGGAATGATATTAACCATATTAAATCCTTAGAATATCATGCATCAAATAATAATATAGGATCATTATATATAAAAGTTTCCCTCCAAACTATAAATTAACTAAAATTAAGTTTTATAAAAAAATAAGGAAATATCCTAATATAAATCCATGGCTTATTATGGAAAGAAAATGAATAACCAAGTCCCTTACCAAATATTAAAAAGGATCTATATAAAGAAATACAACATTATTTACTAAAAGCTCACAAAATATACTAAATACATTTTAGTATTGATACAATTATTTAGTAAATAAAATCTATAAAGAAAATTCGAAACAAAGGTGCAAATTCAAATCTGAAAATAAATTGGAATTTGAAAATAGAAAAGAATAAAGGAAGAAAACAACAGTCAATTATGTCCCATGGCCCAGTTTCTCTTCGCCCTATCCGTCTCTCATGCACGTCACACCATGGCCCACTTGGCCCAAGTCCGTCCCATAACGGTTCTTCGCCTGTCACCCCTTCGTCATCCTCACGCAGGCAAGCAGCTGCGTGGGTGGCGCCGATGTCGTTCGTCGTCGCCGTTGCGATTCCCGCAACCACCAAGGTCGCCCTGCGAGGATAAGAACCCCACATCGACGCCCTTATCCTCCTCTATCTCTCAATCCCAAAATCTCTCACTCTCTCACGCTATGTCGCACACGCACCGAGACTCCTGAAACCCTAGCTCACCAGAGCCACGTCTCATCGCCGGTAGAGACCATCCCAGAGTCCATGGAGTGAACGAGGAGAAGCGCCATCATGCGTAGATCATCTGAGAAGAACGTAGTGCCAAGGGGACCTCGAAGATGAACGAATTTTGTTGTTCCCTTTCCTCGGTCTTCATCGGATTTCTTGTCCAAGCGCTCATCTCCGACCACGCCGGCCTTTGTCGACCACCACATCAGTTTTAGGGTACGCTTACGCACCTCCTGCACTATTATAGCTTCCTAATTCCACCTCTAGCTCGAATTCGTCGTGTCGCCGGAGAGCGCCGCCGTGGATGCTCGTCATATCCACTGTTCTGATGACCTTTAAGGAGCGACACTGGCACTATTTAGTTCAGTAGACTCCCCTGCATCGAAGGCATCTAGTCGTGCGTTCCAGAACCCATTCATGCGCCGTCTCCGACGATGTTCCGGCGAGGTTTTGGCGATCTGACGTAAGGGTGATGTCAGCCTTGACCCATTCAACCTGTTTGACTGGTCCTGGCTGATGTGGTGTGTGGCGTGGTCCCTGGCCCATGTGTCATCCCGTGTGAGTAGGAATTACTCTAGTAACAAATGTATTCGCTAAATCCAGGTATATGACGTGGCCACTGTCCCACTAGTCAGTGACTTGGGTAGATCTAGTCTGGGTAAGAAAAGTAATTCCCTGTTTGTAATATTATTTAGAATTTAATTAGAAAAGGATTCAATCTTAAAATTTTAATAACTTTTGTTTTATAATTCAGAATAATATGTATAATATATGAAAATTTTCAGAAAAATAAAATCTATAACATTAAACTAATATCAAACATTATTATGTCACCAGTTTAAATAATTATTATTTAATAATGATTTTATAAGTACTAATACTTTGAAAATTCATATTTTAATATTGGTAAATATTAAAATATAAATAAAATACCAAAAATCTTAGAAAAATAAGAACTATAATTTAAATCTATAATCATGCATTATTAATTCCTTTAATTAAACATTTATTATTTATTCAGTATTTATAAAGTAATAAATCTTATAAAATCATATCTTATTATTTATAAATAATAAAAATAAATGTAATGTACTAAAATGATCACAAAAATAATATTTACATGTTAAAAATATAACATTTCACTTTTAAAGTAAATACCAACTTAATACCCTAATAAATTGAATTTAAATCTAATTTAATTAATCAATAATTCATATAAGGGTAAATAAAATTTGCTAATATTTCTAAAAATAGCTAATTGAGTCTAATAAATAGTATTAGTCTTAAATATATATTCTATGAAGTCAAAATGGTTCAACACATTTTAAATACAATCTTATTGAATTATCATTCAACCATGAGTATAAACTATTTTCAAGAAAGATCCTTATCAAGTATAAAATCTTCAAAAATAATTTGTGACTAAATAAAACCTTTCCCCTTACTTCAACCACAAGTTATAAACATACCAAAAACACTATATTAAATCCATAAGTAGTTAAGTAATATTATTTCCTTGTTTCCAAACCATAACCACTCATTTATAAAAACATAAATGATTCTATTCCATCATAATCTTGAGAAACCACTATACCAACTAAAAGTAATAACTTTCTTAGTTAACTTTAAAGGAACCTTATGAAGTGAACAAAGTACAATTATCATAAGCATTCCATCATAAATCCATATATGTTTTTAAAGTTAACTTTAGTCTACAAGACTTTAAATATAATGCTAAAGGCTTTATTATATGCTTTATAGTTAACTTTGGTCTGTTATAATTAAGTTATAAAGCATCTCAAGTCCAAACTATTCAAGCAAGTACAAACAATATTGACCACATTTGATTAACCACAAAGATTGTTTAGACCTTAGAAAAGAAATGTTTTCTTCAAATGTTATTCTTTTTTCCACTTCAATCAACAGATGACAACTACTCATAATCACATTACTTTATACTTTACTTATATACTGAGGATTGATAACACTTAAGTTCTTTATAAGTGACATTACCTATAAAGTAAAATTTGAAAAAAAAACAATTATAGTGTATGCAATCTTGAGTAGCAATCCATATGTGTGTATATTATTGTTGTATGATATTCACACACTCACAAGCCTTAATAAGAAGCACAAGTGTGAAACTTATCTAAAAGGACAACACATTCTAAAGAAACCATTTCTAGTTTCCAAACCCTAGATCAACGTTATTCCTGGGATTCGAGTTTATCAACTTGCATTACATTACTTATGCATAAAAGCATCTTGCTTCTTTAAACATTAGTCCTTACCGGACCATTGATGCTGATTTCAGATATTGGATCTTATATTGTCTCGAAGACCATGAGTGCATAATCTTGCAATCACAAAAGGAAATTTCACACTTGCTAATGTCCTTTCATTATTTTCTGTAAAGTATTTTGCAAATCCAGTGTTTTCATCACCTGCATTTGAAAAAGGTCAGAAAACACTAATTCATAATAATATGATTATAGGTTATTTACTATGAGGTAATAACCTACTATGAAAGTTCCGGTGGTAAAGGAACATATTATATATGACTTAACAACCAATATCGCCAGTGATTATTGCGCCGTATATTACGCGTTGACCATGAGATTTGGAATGGCACGGAGAAGTGAGATGTACCTTTTCCCTCTCGCATGGAGCCGGATGTGCGGGTCGTGGCTGTTATCACTCGTAGCGTGCATATTAATTGGTAATTCAAAGAGGATATGTAGCATATGGGTGGGAACCCTCAACGTCCCATGATAGTTCCGGCATCTGAACGGTCCATACTGCCAATTGCCGTAATTCAATAGGTGGGCTGGTGTACACCAAGGAGACATGCGGAGCCGCGGAGAAGGCAGTGATTGGCTTGGGTCTTAGCCTGGGCCTCACACCAAGGAAGTGTGAACGGTTTCACTACCCGGATGTTCAACAAAGCTAAGATCTCTCATGGGTAAAGTAACGCACCTCTACAGAGTGTAAGAACTGTAACTTGTTACTTCCTGTTCCGGGAAGGAGCTACGAACGCGGCGGGAAAGGAACTCCATGAAAGTTCTAGTAAACCCGTGAAGGCTGACGGACATAGCTTTTCACAATAAAAGCAACCTTTGAAGAAAATGTTTATGAAAACTTGCATTGCCTATGACCTACGGTCTGTGGCTGTAGATATAGTGCATCAAACACTCCTTTTCTAGTGAACTTGCTGAGTACGCTCATACTCAACGTATCTTCTTAACCCTTGCTAGATTATGAAGCCATTAAGACGACGTCTACATCAAGTGATGCTCCAGGAATCATCACCAGAAGCTAAAGTTCATCAATAAAGTCAAGAAAGTCAACATATACATCAACTCAAGTGAAGACGAAGTTACTGATTAGATAGGAATATAATCTCTAGCCATAGAACCTATTTCTTTAGTGTATTGCAATAGCAGCAATGCTAGACCAATAGTTCGGATACTAGTCTTATTAGTATGATAGTTTTTGAGTTGTTATTCCTGATTCTTCTTTGTAAGAAGTTTCTTTCTCTCTCTTTAACCTAGAGTGTTCTCTGGATCTTGTGTAAAGAGTTGAGTTCTAACTTATAGTCATGTCTTGGACCTGCTGTGTTTCTATTGTACCACTCTGAGGGATGTAATAGCAGTGAATGGTGTTTCAATTGTGTTATGTCAACGACTATAGTGTACTACATCATGTAGTGGTAGGCTAGGTCGCCGCAGCTGGTATGAGAGCATATGCTTTGACCTTAGGATTGAAACCCTTTTAGGAATATCTATAGGTTGGATAGTGACTATAGGAGCCATCTTATCTAAATCAAATGATCTTATGACTGGTGATGAGTATCCACTTGAGGATAAACCTTTTCACAAAATGCTTAAGTCATAATTCTTAGGAGTAATTATTTTATTTTTTCTCGTTATAGTGCTATTTAGGGTCTTCCAAAGGAGACATAACCCACAAAGATACTGTAGGAAAGTCAATCGGCCGCAGCAGATTAGGATCAAGTGCAAGACATCAATTGAAGTAGTTCTAATAGTATAGCTTAACCCTAGAAATTAAGTAAGAGCAGTAAAATCTTATTGTTAGTTGATAACCAAAGACAACATGATGAATATCATTAGGATAAATGTTGATGTAGTGAGTAGTAATCATGTGGTATTCATTTGAGAATTCTACGTGATGAAGTGAAATTATGTTATGACTTAATAATAGTGTAGTGAGAAGTAAAGTTATCATGGTTAGATTAGCTCTTGGAACATGTAAATAGGTAAAACTTAACAAGATCATGGTGAGATTAGCTCCGAAACCATGATGAGAATATAATTATGACAAGAAATTAGTAACTTAGCCTGTAGTAGAAGTAAGTAAATAACATGGTAGAACTATGATAGAAGTCATAAATTTTAATAATCTCTAGTTTAAGAATCTGGTTCGTCCTTTGGAGATATTTTGTAAGGTTAGATTACCAAATAATGACAGGTTGGTTATACTAGCCATTCCAAAAGTGAGACTAAAGGTTAGTCAAAACCCAACTGAGACCACTTTATTTAAGATTATCCTGTTGCACTTGAGCAATTTGGGTAAATATTGAGATAAAGAATAGTTTTACCCCTAAGTGCTAAGTATCACGTTGTAAACCTATATGAGGAGGTGTCATATACTACACAACTAAGCCTGAATTCTAGAGATATTATACTCAACTACTATATTCCGGGCTTAGAATATTGTGTTATACGTACCACATTTGGATTTATTGGTTTTTCTTGGATCTTTTTGATTGACTGGATATGTACATGAAGTTTGACTTGGTGTGCAAATGAATGTTGCAACATCCAGTTACTACTTGATGTTATAGACCTAGATAGAAAAGGGAATTCGTGTAAGGGAGTGACGAGTTCCAAAGACCAAGATGGAGACTTATATGAAGGAGGATCAAGTTCAGATTATTACTAGCCAGCAATAAGAAGGAAGATTAGTGTAGAAGATGTATGGAGTATCAAGAAGTAATGAACTTTAGATCCACTCAAAGTAGGTGATGTTGTTAGAAAGTTAATGAAGTAGTTGTATTAGTTCATGGAAGTATCATGAATTAGTACAAAAAAGAAGCTTTGGAACCAAAATGGTATTCAAGATCTGACAATTCAGAGAGAATGACAGTAGTATGTCGGAAACCGTAGGGAAAATGCATACACCCTAGGATGGTTCGCAGCTGGTATCTTGTCCGCATCTGGTAGTTGGTTGACTTAGTTAACCAGATCATCTTAGTATTGCATAAAGAGCATAAAACTTGGCCTAAGCTATAAGACCTAAAGGAGTATGAAATTTTAAGTGACCGTCTTTCGAGGCGCTTCGCGAAGTTAGACCTATCAAAGCGAAAATGTCCAAATAGTAAGTAAGACAAATAATGTTGAAAGATTCACTTCAGAGATCCACAATTGTGTGGATACACCGTACAATATTTCATAAAACCCTAACTAGGTAGAGTATAAGCTGGATAGAGACCAATATTCTAATTATAAAGCCAATAAATACTATATAGAAAGCTTGAAGACTATTAGTAAACCCTAAGGGGGACAGTAAACCTTAGAAATGAAAGTATCATTATTTGACTATCAAAATAAAGGTTGGAGAAGAAGGAATAACTTACAATAACAGCAAGCCTTATTTTCATAAGGTTAAATGAAGGCACTAATGTAAATGTACTTTCAAAAGTATGTCTGGATGAAAGATCGAAGTGTACTTCAAGGTAGTAGTACTCAAACCTTAAGGTAATTAATAAATGGAAGTTGAAGAAGTACTTAAGGTAATAACAAGAGAATTTCTAAAATCTTTCTAAGTTAAAAGCTTTAAAGTGACAAAATAGACTAGTCCTAACAAACTAATTCTAGAAGAAGTAAATCTTAAGTGATCCTGAAGTAATAAAGCATATCCAATGGGACATGTGTAGAGAAGCAAGAAATTCCAATGGGTATGGACTAAATGTGTTCAAATCCAATCTTCAGAAGGATTACCAGTATAAACCATACCATGAAAAACGAAAAAGTTAGTCTTTTGGCCTAAACTATTGACTAATATAATCCAAAACCCTATTTTAGTGAGACTTCCTAGACCTTACATAGTATAGTAAGAAAGTTCGATGATTAAATAAAAGGAGTTGGATTAGGATATCTAATCAGGATAAGGAACTAAGAAGAGACCCCAAATTAAGGAGTTTATAATAAGGAAATATCTCTAAAGGAGGATTGTAAAAGGAACTTGGAAGGATTGAGACCAAAAATTGGAGATTCCAAGTATGATGAGAATACAAGAAAACTATCTGGATATGGAATACTACAATTATTTCCATTTGAGGTTACCATGGAGTTGAGAAATTCCGTAACCAACACAAGTCAATTCCTCATTCCGAAACGTGAGAGTATATGAACTTCGAGGATGAAGTCTATTTTAAGGGGGAGAGTCTGTAACATCCCAGCATTAGAACTTAGAAATAAGAATAATTTTCGCGCTTTTAAACAAAACTTGTCAAAGTGATTGAAGTTTCTCTCAACTTGGTGGAATTGAAGTAGATCATCAAGTTGACTGCGATAAGTTTCAATATGACCTTTGCTAAAACCTTATTTTAGGTAAAGGAGATTGGATCTAAGGGTAGATCAAATGTAGCAGAAGTTAAACCCTAGTACATTACTAATGATTTATATTTGATCCTTCAGTAATCATATCCTAGTATTCATTATACAACTCATGAATACCAAGTTATAAATATAACTTAAGTAATAGGAATGTAACAACTAAAATCTTGATCTATCTTAATCTCATCTACTTATACCATGAGTACCATGGTCATACCTAACCTTAACTCTTTAGTGAGATTGAGTAGGAAGGAAACCAAGTCAAGACCATTCACCACGTATCTTTATTTCCCTATTAATCTTTATCATCTCTATTGAACTCTATCCTAATATCTGTTGTTCATCAATGTTGAGTAATCAACTATTGATTCACCAATTCTTAACCTATCAATCCTTGATCTATCAACTCTTGACCATATCATAGCATTCACTTAAGGCCTATAAAGAAAGAAGTAAGGAGAGGTAAATAGTAATGCTAGATTTAAATATCATCTTTAGGATAGAGGTGTTGGAAGAGAATAGGATCAATGTGATAATTGATGTATTTAACTCACTCCTGAAATGATAGAAGAGTTATTGGGAATATATAATTATATGGTGATAAAGAAGATTACAAGGATGAATCCTGAAGATAGTTACCAAGAGTAACCCTATTGAATAAAGTAGGTATAGTAAATGAATAATATCTCTTAGTCAGATAGATACACTGAGAAGAGAATTGTAATAGAACTGTAATGTTGTATTGATGAGACCTTGATTAGCCAACTGGAATCCTAAGCCATAAATGATTAAAGGATTATAATGATTATGCTTTAGCCACCAAGATTGAATGCTTATATCATGTATAAGTGACACTGGTGGGTAGAACATGATTGAAACCTAGTATAGATAGGTTATTCTAGGTTAGCCATGATAAGTCACCATGATATGATGTGAAGTTTGAATATAAGATACTGGAGTGAAGTAAATACAAGATAGTATGATTAAGATGATGATAGAGCAACATTGGATTATAGAAGTAGTATTTTCTCTTGGGAAATACTAAACACTTGAGGTGAAGTAAAGTTTGATATATACATCTACTGGAGTAATATTAGTGATGAGGATAAAGGAAGTATATGAAAGGAGTTAGAAGTGACTACTTAATGGATTAGAGGTTATCATTAGTGGACTAGATGATATAACCAAGTACAGAAATGAGAAGATTATGAAAAGCTTCAGGGACAAGCTTCTAAGATCTATAAGTGAGATTACAAAGTAATCTAAGAAGTAAGAAGGTAATCATTCAAGTGGAATTAAATTCAGAAGAAGTACTCTAAAGGTGAGAGTTATCTTTATGAGAAGATCATATGGAGCTCTAGTATCAAGCCCATTAGATTCACAAATGGATTTAGGAGGAGAAATTGTTGATAAGAATATTCTTGTGCAGTAAAACTCATCATGTTAACACATGATGATGGATATGAAAAGTAGTATATCTAGGAAAGGAATTCTTTAAGTAGAAGTCAAGAATTATGAATTATGGAAGATAGGAATTCTTTGTAAATAATTCAACCTTAAATATGTAATCAAACTTATTATATATTTCATCAATTGGATCAATCATCTTATTTCGACAATGGGTTATAAGCATATTTCCCTATAGTAAATCACTTAAGCATATCTTTGTCACTTTCAAACTTTAAAATCATATGTTCCTAGAAACTCTAATCATCAATTCCATCTCTAAGACATCCTAGAAAACAACCCTACTATTTTATCTTGGATGGTGATACCATTCATAAACATAAGCATGAAGAAAATATGTCTTAACCATCACATCAACAAAAGAATATAAGTATATTAAGAAACCTAGACCCTAGGGTAAGCATTTACAATTCACACCCTAACTCTTATGCTAGTTATAACAAAATATAAACCTTGGTATTTACTAGATTCATGGGAATGATATTAACCATATTAAATCCTTAGAATATCATGCATCAAATAATAATATCAGATCATTATATATAAAAGTTTCCCTCCAAACTATAAATTAACTAAAATTAAGTTTTATAAAAAAATAAGGAAATATCCTAATATAAATCCATGGCTTATTATGGAAAGAAAATGAATAACCAAGTCCCTTAGCAAATATTAAAAAGGATCTATATAAAGAAATATAACATTATTTAATAAAATCTCACAAACTATACTAAATACATTTTCGAATTGCTACAATTATTTAGTAAATAAAATCTATAAAGAAAATTCAAAACAAAGGTGCGAATTCAAATCTGAAAATAAACAGGAAATTGAAAACAAAAAAGAATAAAGGAAGAAAACAACAGTCAATTCTAGCCCATGGCCCAGTTTCTCTTCGCCCTATCCATTGCTCACGCGCGTCACACCGCAGCTGTCACATCACAAAATTTTTCAAATTTTTAAATGTGAAAATAAATAAACAAAATAAATAATTGTTGTAATTTAGGGTAAAAAGAAACTTTTTGTTTAAACTTGGAAACATCAAAACCCTACTTGAACAAACATTTAAGAAAAAGAAATCCAACAAAATCTCAAAACAAGTGAAATGCATTCATCAATAATGTGCCTTGAAATTTAAACACTTGGAAAAGATAAACCAAGACCCTAAACCCTAATGGAATAAATCATTTCCAAGATCTCTCAAAGACTATGGATTTGATCCATATAAAAATCTATAAACAAAAAATTATAAATGATCAAGAATGAAAAATGAAAATATTATAAAACCATAGAAATTGGTTTCATTTAATTTGGAGTCATGGATAAAATCTTATGAAGTTAATAAGATAAAGGAATTAAAATTTCCAAAGCTAATAAAGCTCCTATCTAAAATCCATACCAAATTATGAGCAAAATAATCCTAAAGGTATTTAAAAAGATAAACAAATACTAAATAAAATTATACAAATTGGAATCATCAATTTTGGATTTATAAATAAAAAGATATGGATTTTATAAGGCAAGGAAAGAAAATAAATTAATAAATAAGGAATATTTAAAAGACAAATTAAATCTTGGACAAATCCATAAGCAAGTGAAATAAAGCTAAATCAAATAAAATAAAGGGACAGAGAATAAACAAATAAAAGTATATGGCATTAAACCCTATTCTAATTAAATTTAATAAAGACAAAATCCCTAATATCAATGATTAATTAAATCATAGGAAAATAATAATTGGAATTTGCCCAAGTAGAATAAAAGTTATTTAACTTAAATGGAATCAAAGAATTATTTGAATAAAAATTTATATGGGATTAAAACCATATTTGGTTTTGCTTTGAATAAAGACATATACTCAATTTAAATGATTAATAAATCATAATATCAATACTTCAAATAATTCAAAGTGAAATTATTTGACACCCTAATAAATAAATAAAACATACTGAAAAAGGTTTGGAGAAAATTAGAACTTAAATGAGATTTTGAAAATATATTTAAATCTTATTGGAATAAAGGCAAGTACTTATTTTAATAAACAATAAACCATAAATGAATAAAAGAATTATTCCTAAAATGGTCCTTCAAATACATATCTAAACAAAATAGAAACTTACTGAAAGTTTGGTAAAGATTTGAATTCAAATGGTTGTTTGAATTGTTTGAACAAATTCCAAACAAAATAAAAGAAACAGAAAAAGAAAAATAAACAGGAAAGAAAAAAATAGAGAAAGAGTCCAGCCCAGCCCAACCTAGCCCATCTAGCCCAACTAGCCCATCTCTCTCTTTCTCCCCCCATGGAAAACGATTCGTACTCGGCAACGAACCCACGCAGACGCTGACTACGTGACACCACCGCACCCCCTCTCTCTTGCGGCCACCAGGTCCCACTACCCCGTCATCATCGTTCTCACCCGCGGTGACCACGCCCCCAACCCCTCCTGCCGTTTCTGGCGCTAAATTCCAGCGTGAAATTCGAATTGATGCAGGAATAAATCTCCCAGTGAATCACGCTCGTTAACTCGCCCCGTCCCCCTCTCTGTTTTCCTCCATTCACCCACACATAACCGCCACCAGGTTGCCTCAATTCCTCTCAGCAACGCCACTGCTCCGGTGAACCTTTTTCTCCGATTCCGGCCAGACCCCGCCTCCCCTTGCTCCCTGACCTCCACGAGAGCATTCCCTACCTCCCTACGCATCTCCCAGTAGCACCAGATCACTCGCGCGCGCTCTAAAACGTCGGAAACTTCGACACCCGAATGCCACCGTCGTCTGCGTCTACTCCGGCGAGCTACTGATGCCAACCCCGAGCGCCCGTGTTCTGGTGAGTACCCCTACAACCCTCGAGAACTTGCGCACCCTCCTGACGCATTTCCTTGATCACTTGCACCCCAGGAGCTCGTCCCCGACAACAACAACATGTGCCCGAGCCAGTGAGCAACTCTGGCGAGAAATTGTTATCGTCCTCAAGCGCCCCTTCGTGAACCAAGGACACCTTGAGAATCTACACTCTTCGGCGAACTCGGTGAGCTGCCCCCTCGCTCTCTCGCTTCCTGTATCGCCGGCTCCGTCACCATCTGAGCGCGTCGCCACCAGCCACCATCGCCGCGCCGCCCACCTTTGGTCACTCGCATGTTAACCGTTAGATCTTGATCTATTGGCTAGGAACATATCACTTAAGCGAACCGGTACGATCAATCTGAGCCACAAATATCACTTAAAATCTAATGATCCACAGCACGCGATCCGCACGAATCGTTATCATCCAGTAGGATTGCTCCACGTGGCCTGTAGTTTGTTTTAAAAACATAAAATATTCTATTAGATGGTTAGATTTGAAAATTTCATAACTTTAAATCTACACGTCCAAAGTTTGCAAACTTTATATCATTAGAATCAGGAAAAATAATACTTTCCAACCATGCAATTTAATTAGTGTTTTGCTTCTGAAAAATTAGTTGTTTTTGCAGAAAGTTATGTAGGCATATTTTGTGTATAAAATTTATTCTAGAAATTTTTTTAGGGTAAAATCTTTCGAAAATGGTTTGTTTTGAACCTACTGACCATAGAAACCAACTTGTAGATTTAAAAGTATGTTTGGTGACACTTAGGAATTTTCCTTTGAATTAAAGAAATTCTAGTTAAATAAAAATGTTGAATATGTTTTAAAAATTCTTTTTGAGTAAAACCTTTGGAAAATGATTTAATTTAAACTCGCTGACCCTAAACACCAAGTTTTAGGATTTAAAATTATATTTGTTGAACCCTAGAAAATTATTACTTTGTTTAAAGGCATTTCCAACAAAATAAAATATTGCTTTGATTTAAAAATGGTTTTAAGTTGAAACTTTTGTAAATGGAACTGTTTTAAAACAATTTTGACCATAAACACTAACATGTTGTGTTTAAAAATATTTGGAAAACACTAGAAATTATTACCTTGATTTAAATCATTTCTAGCAATACAAAAATGATTTAAAGTGGCCATTTTTACTAACTTGTTTCCAAATGGCTTTGCCACTTTTATAAATGACCAATAGGCGTTTTATAATGTTTATAACTTATTAGAAACCACTTTTCCAAATAAAACAATCTTTGGCATGCTTGCATGCATTGCTTTGTTTTTATTATTCTATGTGATGAATTGCTTGAATGGTAGATTGAATTTGTGCCTTGATTGAATTGTAGTGGAATTTTAAGAGTGTGACTATTGCAAGATAGAGGAGTGAACTTATATTGTTTACCAAAAAGTCAAGCAGTGCTTCATACTTTTGTCCTATTATTTTCACTATGCATTAGTGATATTTCAAAGTAGGACTTGCATGGAATTTTTACTAAGTATGCTATGCCATGGGAAATCCTAGTAGATGATGCCTTAGTAGAATTTTCCGTAAGTTAAGATCCCTACTACTATCATGCTTGGCTTAGCTAGTAGAAAACAAGGGTGGATTACATTCATGCTATGGAATATTTCTAAGTCTATGACTTGTGTTTTGTTTAATAAAACAACTATGTGAATGAATCACCTGGGTGGAATGGTGGGAATGGATTTATGTTGAGTGGTTACACAAGGCCAGGGGACTGGTGAACCTTGTGTATCACACTTGTGGAATGCCACCCAGGAACAAAGAGATTTGAGATGTCAAATGTTGAGAAGCTTCAAGTGCAGCCACTTGGCATTATGGGCTCTGCCTGGATCATATAGGTTACAATAACTTAGCCAAATGGACAGTTGGTGGTAGGGGATGATAGGTTTGGAACGCGTCCATTTTGTTCTAAGGGAAGGCTTTTGAAATATCTTGTCTCGATGCATGTCGAGTCTTGTGGGGAAAGTGCACCACCTCTTGAGAGAGTAAAATCTAAGTACTTAGCCGTGTCCCCGGCAATGGACAATTTGAGCATCAAGACATGGGAGCTATCAAGGATCTCCTCATCCCAATTTCTATGTTAAAAACTTGTGGTTGAACAAGGGTTAAAGGATCTTCAACTTTTATTGGTAGATGCCTTGGGTGATTTTGACAAATAAAAACTTAGTGTTTTCAAAGGATAAGGAAAATCTATTTTGAGCAAAGCAAGCCTAAAGCTCCACTTAGCCAAAATGCATATAGATGATAGATACCACTATTATACCATAGTATCACTTGCCAATACAATTCAACTTGTGGCTGTAACTTATTATGTTGCAGGTTTGTTTGATGATAGTGAAGTGTGTTGATTAGGATTACAAGTCTACAACCAACATGATTGCATGTGGCACTTTGAAGATGAAGGACTCCATGATATATAGTTATTCTGTCGCATTGTAATGAGATAGCCAAATGAGCTATGTAAGATGTAATGAATTATTTTATTCCTAGTTATAAAGTTGTATTATGACCTTTGTTTCTTGATATTACATCTTAACTATGGATGCTAGCTACTGATCCAGGGACTAGCATTGTAAACACAGGGATCTCTACCTTATTAAAGGTTGGGACCTCTATAGATGGTATCAGAGCACTTTTTTCTGTAGGATTGTAACCCTAGGATTGGACAAAACCCCTTAGAAAAATAGGAGTTGTATTTGTTCAAAACTTATTTACAAACAATCTTGTAAACTCTTTCCTCAACATTTTTGGTTTTGATTCTACATCTCTTCCTTTTCAAACTTGATGGACAAAGCCTCAACATGAGCAAAGACTTCAACAAGAACAAAGAATTCAACTTGAGCAAAGGACTTCACCAACTCAAATGACTTCAACTTTTGTTTCACCAAGGACTTCAACTTGGAAATCACTAAAGACTACAAGTGAGACAAGAAATATTAATCAAGACTTGAAGACTAAAGAAACACAACCTAGAAGGAACCATCATCACCTTTGAAGTGTAGTGACAAAGATACAAGAATTTTTCCAAGGAAGCCATGATCTTATTCATGAAGAAACAACTGAGAAGAATGGAAACCCATATAGACCACCATACTAATGTTTGGTTTAGATCAAACACACCAACTTATGTGGTCTAACAAAATTATTTTGTTGCCTAAAAATGTGCTTGAACTTGTTGTTTGAGTGGAATGTTTGTTTGGGATTGCTTGCACATTGCTTGTGTGAATTGTTGTGTGTGATTAGAATTCTTCCCTTAGAAATCTTTTGCCTACTCTAATCCCAATCCAACCCAAACAGATGACTTCTTCAAGAAACTCCAACATCAAGAATGGTGACAACAACAACCAAGAGATGCTTCTACCAACCCAAGCCCAGTTGAATCAAGTGACAACTCAGTTTTTAGCCAACAACATTGAGTTAGAACCAACCATGCAAAAGTTTTTGGAAAACCAATCTCAATTGTTGTAAAGGATGACCAATCAAATGATCAACATGATAAACAACTATTCCTAAGGAGATTGAGACAACAATGATGTCAAGGATGATATTATGGAAGAAACTCAAGCTTGCAATATTTTTTGGAGACATGGATCACACTTCCAAAGAGCATGAGGATCAATGCCCTAATTGTGAAGAGAAACATCCAACTAAACAATGCACCACATCTCAAGTGACTTGTTTCCTATGTGAAGGAAATGATCATGTCCCTATCCAATGCCCCATCTATCCCATAGTTCAAAAAATGAAACAAGATGGAATGCATCAAATGTTTGGAAACCTCCATAAGGGAACAACTTCTACCAAGAAGGATGAAGGCAAAGTCAGAACCATGCCTCATAAGGCCAAATCCAAAGTGACCACAAAGTTTTGCTACTCTTGTGAAGAAGAAGGTCATATCTCTAGTAACTGCCCCAAGAAGAGAGAAAGATTTCCCACCTTTGAGGTGAGATATGAAGAGCATGAACTAGAAGAACTCCTAGCTTTGGAGAGACCCAAGAAGAAGAAGAAGAAATGCCCTAACTCCAACAAGAAGGACAATAGCCAAGTGCAATGCTACAATTGCAAAGAGATGGGACACTATGCATCACATTGTCCAGAAAAGAAGAAAGATATTAGACAACAAACGTGTTTCAAATGCAAATAGCTAGGCCATTATGCAAACAAGTGTCCGGAGAAGATACATCAAGATCCCAAGTAAGCCAAGATGTAATCTAGATGAAAACCTTTTTAAGGGTGGTAGTACCCTAGTTGCCTTGAAGCCAATTTGTAACCTGTAGCATTTCCAAATCTTGGGACGAGATTTATTTTAAGGGTGGTAGCCTGTCACATCCCAAAATTTTCCAAATTTTGAAATGTGAAAAAATAAATAAACAAAATAAATAATTGTTGAAATTTAGGGTGAAAAGAAAATTTTTGACTCCAAATGGAAACATCAAACCCATCTTGAACAAACTTTGAATAAAAAGGATCCCAACAAATTTCAATCAAATGAAATGCATTCATCAATAAATGTATCTAGAAATTTAAACACTTGGAAAAGTTAAAGAAAAACCCTAAAACCCTAATGGAAGAAAACCATCTCTAAGATATCTCTAAGACTATGGAATTGATACATATAAAAATTTGTCAACAAAAATTCATAAATGATCAAGAATGATAAATAAAATATTATAAAACCATAGGAATTGGTTTCACTGAATTTGAAGCCATAGATAAAAACTTATGAATTAAATAAGGTAAAAGGAAATAATTTCCAAAGCTAATAAAGCTCCTATCTAAAATCCATACCAAATTGTGAGAAAAATAATCCTAAAGGATTTAAAAAGATAAACAAATATTAAATAAAAATTATACAAATTGGAATCACCAATTTTGGGTCTATAAATAAAAAGATATGGATTTTATAAGATAAAGAAAGAAATAAATAAATAAGGAATATTTAAAAGCCAAATTAAATCTTGACCAAGACCATAAGCAAATGAAATAAAGATAATTCAAATAAAATAAAGGGATAAGGAATATTCAAATAAAATAATATGGCCTTAACCAAAATTCTATTCCATTTGAATGAAGACAAAATCCCTAATAGAAATGATTAATTAAATCATAAGAAAATAATAAATTGGAATTTGTCCAACTGGAATAAAAGTTATTTAATTAACTTAAATGGAATCAATAATTATTTTAATAAAAATTTATATGGGATCAAAACCATATTTGATTTTATTTGAATAAAGACAATTGCCCAATTTAAATGATTAATGAATCATATTAAAAATATTTCAAATAAATCAAAGTAAATTATTTAACACACTTTTGAATAATAAAACCTACTAAAAAGGTTTGGTAAAAATTAGGATTCAAATAAGAGTTTGAAAATATATTTAAAATCTTATTTGAATAAATACAAGTACCTAATTTAAATAAATAATAAACCATAAAAGAATAAAATAATTATTCTAAAATGGACTTTAAATACATGTTTTAAAACAGTATAGAAACTTACTAAAAAGTTTGAAAAGATTTGAAATGAAAAAGGGTTTGAAATCATTTGAATGAATTTAAAATAGAAAATGAAATCAGAAAAGGAAAAAAGAAACAGAAAAGGAAAAAAATGAATTGGCCCAGCCCAACTAGCCCTAGGCCCAGACCAGCCCAACTAGCCCATCTCTCTCTTTCCCCACAGAAAACGATTCGCACTCAGCAACGCACCGACGCAGTCACTGAGTCCCCGACCCCACCGCGTAACTCCCTCACTCGCTGACCAACCGACCCCACCTGCCAGTCGTCTTCCTCACTCCGCGACTCGTTCTTCCTCCTCTCTGTCCCGTTTCTGCCGCGGATTCCTCTCTTCAATTCATCTTAATGCCGCGATTAAAACACCAGCAATCACTGCCCTCTTAAACGCCTGCCTCTCCTCTCTCATTCCTCTCAATACCCCACACCTCTCGGCCACCAGGCTGCTCCAATTTCTCTCAGCAACACCACTGCTCTAGCGAACCTTTTCTTCCGATTCCGGCCAGACCTCGCCTCCCCTTGCTTCCTGACCTCCACGAGAACATTCCCCACCTCCCTACGCATCTCCTAGTAGCACCAACCCACTCGCGCGCGCTCTAAAACGTCGGCAACTTCGACACCCGAACACCGCCGCCATCTGCCTCTACTCTGGCGAGCTACTGACGCCAACCCCGAGCGCCCCTCGTGTTCTGGTGAGTACCCCTACAACCCTAGGGACCATGTGCATCCTCCTGACGCCTTCCCTCGATCACTTGCATCCCAGGCACCCATCTCCGACAAGACCAGTGCGTGCACGAGCCAGTGAGGAACTCCGGCGAGAAATACCTGCCGTCCTCGAGCGCCCCTTCGCCAACGAAGACAACCTCGAGCATCAGAAAGCGTCGGCAAACTTGGTGAGCCCTTTCCCTCTCTCCCTCGCTTCATGTATCACCGGCAGTGTCACCGTCTGAGCGCGCCGCCGCTAGCCACCGTCGCTACGCCGCCCATCTTTGGTCGTCTAGATCTGAGCCGTTAGATTTAAATCGTAAGGACATGTTAGATTCACTTAAAGAAGGGGCACGAGATCATCTTTGCCGTGCGTTATTAGTTAGATCTGACAGCTGTAGTTGATCGATCCGCACGAAACGTTTTCAGCCAATAGAAATATGATGCGAGGCTCAGGTTTTGATTTAAAAATAGAAACTTGTCTATTAGATGGTTAGATTTGAAAATTCATAACTTTAAATCTACACGTCAAAATTTTACAAATTTTATATCAATGAATCAGCAAAAAGAGTACTTTGCAACCATGCCATTTGTTTAATGAATTGCTTCTGTAAAATTGGTTGTTTTTGTAGAAACATGTGTAAGCATATTTTATGTATAAAATTTATTCTAAAATTGTTTTTAGGGTAAAATCTTTTGTAAATGGATTGTTTGGGAACGCGTCCATTTTGGTCTAAGGGAAGGCTTCTGAAAGATCTTGTCTCGATGCATGTCGAGTATTGTGGGGAAAGTGCATCACCTCTCGAGAGAGTAAAATCTAAGTACTTAGTCGTGTCCCCGGCAATGGACAATTTGAGCATCAAGACGTGGAAGCTATCAAGAATCGCCTCGTCCCAATTTCTAAGTTAAAAACTAGTGGTTGAGCAAGGGTTAAAGGATCTTTAATCTTTGATTGGTAGATGCCTTGGGTGATTTTGATAAACAAAAACTTAGTATTTTCAAATGATAAGGAAAATCTATTTTGAGCAAAGCAAGCCTAAGCTCGACTTAGCCAAATGCATATATATGATAGATACCACTATTCTACCTTAGTATCACATGCCAATACAATTCAAATGTATTGACCCTTGTGGTTGTAACTTATTATTTTGCAGGTTTGTTTGATGTTAGTGAAGTGTGTTGATTATGATTACAAGTCTACAACCAACATGATTGCCTGTGTCACTTTCAAGATGAAGGACTCCGTGCTATATAGTTATTTCTGCTGCATTGTAATGTGATAGCCAAATGAGCTATGTAAGATATAATGAAATATTTTATTCCTAGTTATAAAGTTGTACTATGACCTTTGTTTCTTGATATTACATCTTAACTGTGGATGCTAGCTATTGGTCTAGGGACTAGCATTGTAAACACAGGAATCTCTACCTTTCTAAAGTTTGGGACCTCTAAAGCGGCCCACTTGGCCCATGTCCGGCCCATACTGGTTCGTCGCATGTCACCCCTTCGTCTTCCTCACGTAGGCAAGCGGCTGTGTGGGCGGCGCTGATGCCGTTCGCGGTCGCCATTGCGATTCCCTCTACCACTGAGGTCGCCCTGCGAGGATAAGAACCCCACGTCGACGCCCTTATCCTCCTCTATCTCTAAATCCCAAAATCTCTCACTCTCTCGCGCTATGCCGCACACGCACTGAGACTCCCGTAACCCTAGCTCACCGGAGCCACGTCTCGTCGCCGGTAGATACCATCCGAGAGTCCATGGAGTGAACGAGGAGAAGAGCCATCACGCGTAGATCGTCTAAGAAGAACGCAATGCTAAGGGGAGCTCGGAGATGAATGAATTTTGTTGTTCCCTTTCCTCGGTCTTCGCCGGAGTTCTTGTCCAAGCGCTCATATCCGACCACGCCGGCCTTTGTCGACCACCGCATCAGTTTCAGGGTACGCTTACGCACCTCCTGCACTATTATAGCTTCCTAATTCCACCTCTAGCTCGAATTCGTCGTGTCGCCGAAGAGCACCGCCGCGGATGCTCGTCATATCCACTGTTCTGATGACCTTTAAGGAGCGGTGCTGCCACTATTTAGTTCAGTAGACTACCCTGCATCGAAGGCATCTAGTCGCGCGTCCGAGAACCCATTCATGCGCTGTCTCCGACGATGTTCTGGATGATGTGGCGTGTGACCCATTCAACCTGTTTAACTTGTCCTGGATGATGTGGCGTGTGACGTGGTCCCTGGCCCATGTGTCATCCCCTATGAGTAGGAACTAGTCTAGTAACAAATGTATTCGCAAAATCCAGGTATATGACGTGATATGACGTGGCCACTGGCCCACTAGTCAGTGACTTGGGTAGAACCAGCATGGGTAAGAAAGTAATTCCCTGTTTGTAATATTAGTTAGAATTTAATTAGAAAAGGATTCAATCTTAAAAATTTAATAACTTTTGTTTTATAATTCAGAATTATATGTATAATATATGAAAATTTTCAGAAAAATAAAATCTATAACATTAAACTATCATCAAACATTATTATGTCAACAATTTAAATAATTATTATTTAATAAATATTTTATAAGTATTAATACTTTGAAAATTCATATTTTAATATTGGTAAATATTAAAAATATAAATAAAATACCAAAAATCTTGGAAAAATAAGAACGATAATTTAAAACTATAATCATGCATTATTAATTCCATATTATTTATTAAGTATTTATAAAGTAATAAATCTTATAAAAATCATATCTTATTATT